>CM050941.1:22152442-25054942 GCA_027789145.1 Solanum arcanum
AATTTTCTTGGGAGACCCTGACGAGTGTAGTTGGCTACTTGATAGTCAACGATCGTTAACTGTCCTAGCCCAAGTAGGCAGCTTGGGTTACCCTTTCCACTTTAAATAAAACTCACTCTTAGTTAAACTAAGATAGAGCGAAACTCAAACCCGAAAGTAGCGCATTGCCCTAAGATTACCCAACACCCAAGGAGTGATGGGCCATTAGAAAGACCACCATGAGTTCAAAGAGCCCACGACAGGACGATCATATTTGTGTGTTCTGAAGGATATATTGCATGTTTAAATGTTTTTTGTATCGTGGGGGGTGGCAATTATTAGTTGTATGTTTTTGTAGATGTCGAATCAATTCCTCCATTTCAACATGGAACCAAGACGCCAGACATTCTCCGCGTATGGTGGAACAACCTCAAAGATTGTCAAAAGAGAGAAATCTCGATTTACCTGGGTCACTTACCTTTAATAATGGACTTCAAGGTATGGCCCACGTTTATCGAGGTTATCACACAATTCTGGGATGATGAAAAGATGGTTTTTCGATTTGGAGATGTTGAAATAACTCCCATGCTAGAGGAAATTAATGATTGTCTAGACTCTATTGGGACATGTGGCAAAAGGAAAAAATGTCCAAATCATCACATCCTTCTTCCCGATAGGCCAACTAGTGAGGAATTGAAGAATATATTGTTTCTAGTAAACTCAAACTGGTTGGGGACCCACAATATACCACTAATGAGATTTTTTGAGAGATGGGGGCATGACAACTATTTCAGACTGTTCCTGAATGAATTCCACAATCACAGTTACTGGAGGTAGATTCAGACTATCGCTTTCTCTTCATGCCTTTTAGGAACTATGGTGTTCCCTAAAGATGAAGGAAAGGAAATCGACACCCGGGTAGTGATGGTGGTGGACGCCATGTTCAGAGAAATTGGTAGAAAACAAGAAGAAAAGAAGTACTGTAGTTTGGCCCCGATTATTTTGGCCGACATTTATCGATCTTTAAGTCTGTGTAAAAATGGGTTCCCATTTTCCCAAGGTTGCAACATTCTAATTCAATGGTGGTTGATTGAGCATCTCTGTAAAAGGGACGACGCCCAGCCACAAGAGTTGGCCAAACCAAGCCAGACGAGTCCTCTTGATAACTATGAATTCTAAGTGTCCACAGATTTTCAATTCATACCACCAGGGATGCGTGGGCAAGTGTATTTTATGATCTGAAAGAAGGAGACATACAATGGATGTTACCAAAATTCAAGTCCGAGAGGATAGCAACACAAGGGGCCAAACTTCCATTTTTAGTCCTTCCTGGCATCAGAGGATTGTGGTCCTACAACCCTACAAAAGTGATGCGACAATTTAGAAGAACACAAATCATACCCGTCCAAGGGGATGCTAGCTCTTTTGTTGTCGATTGCGACGGAAATGGCAAAATACCTTACGCTAAGATCATCCTCCAAGAATGGGCAGTACGTGTCAACATGAAGGGGGATATGACCGAGAACAGATATGAAGCTGGATATGTCGATGAGTACAAGACATCGTTGCAGAACGATCTGCATGGTGCAGTGAATCCGATACCACACACAAGTCGAGAAATTGAAGACATACAGATAAGGCTTCAGATCCATGCCTACCATTTTTAGCAAGAATGGGACCGAAGGGAGCAAGAATTTCAGAAGAGAGAACAAGAATTTCAACAAAGGGAGCGAGAGTACCAATTTCGAGAGTTAGAAAGTCAGAGGGTTTTAGCTGAGACGTCACAAGAGCTAGCCGATACAAGGGCTTGTCTGATGCGTTTGGACACGATTCTGGATGAGCAGATGAACACTTTACGAGCCGTACCAACACCTTCCAAAGCTGTGTTCGCTGAGCCGTACATGTTCACCAGCAAGTGCATCATCCGCGAAGAAGTAGAGAAGGCCAGAAGAGGAGCTGAACCATCAACCTTTTAACTCCCCTGCGTGGGATTGTTTTCTATATGTCTTCGCATCACATTCCCCTCCCTAAATGTACCCCGTTTGATTTTAAATGTAATGAACGCTATGATATTTAGTGAAGTTTATTTTGGGGATACAACTATTTGTTTAAATGATGCAATACATCCTTCAGATCGCTAGGCCTACCCTTGGCACAAAGGGTCACATGCATGATTAGGACGCAATATATGTGTGTTAATTGCTTATGTGTTATGTTGCTATGAATGAGGATATCATAAACCCATGCCTATCCAAAAATTTCCAAAGAATATACAGAAGCCACTATTACAAAATGTCCGACCAAAATTTTCAAGTCTTATGTTTCTCACTCAAAAGACCTCCTCCTATACCACAAATCCTAAAACATTACTCTACCGTCCTAGGAAAGGCAAAATCACTGCAATGGACAAAGGTAAGAACATCCAGATGGAACTCACTGAAGAAGAACTACAGAGAAAGATCGAAAGGATCACTCAGGAAATTCAAGAAGTGAAGGAAGAAGGGCTCAGAGTCGATATGGCCACCGCAATTTACAAAGCTGAAGCTGTGACGTTGGATGAGGATCTAGCATTACAGATGAAAAGAAAGAAAGATGTTGAGATGGTGACAGAGAGCTTGACAGAGAAGTTGGACATGCTTCGGTTGAAAGTGCAAGAAAGAGAGGCGAGAGAGGCAAGGATAGATTCGGAGCCGCCGCTCTGTTAGCTAAAAGTGTGTTACTTGACAAAGAACTAACAATTCAAAGCAACCTGACGGGCGGAAAATACCCTACCTATGAACAAGGATCAGCCAATAGTGGTCTCGACAACGCTCACCCTGAAGTGACTGAGGAGGATGACGGCGAGGAGATTGTTTACAAACCTCTATTCCTAGGTCATCTGAAAGGAGGAGACTAATGCTGCAACAAGAAGGGAAATGACTAACGTGTCATCATTATTTCATCTTTTAAAAGCTCTGTTGTTGATTTTCAATTTCCTTGTAATCGTAATGAACGAATGAATGAAAATGTTTTATCTTGTACTCGAACTACGTTGGGCCTGAATTCTCCTCGTGAGATACGTAGGCAGCCTCTCCAGGCCCGGCCCCTATCTTTAAAAATTTTTCATTCCCCTTTCATGTTATGATAATATACAAAGACCGGATTAACGAACGTCAAATGACAGCTGCAAGAAGACCTTATCTCAACGTGATTTAGCCATCACGAGACAACATCAAAACTAAAACAAGCAAACTCCTGTTTGTTAAAAAATGTGTTTCCGTTCTCACTCGTGGGTTGAAGATGTCCTCAAACAAAGCAACTTGTGTGTTTACCTGCTCTTTGTGTGATATGATGCATTTTGCACTCTGAATCTGCACTGATAAATCTACCTTTGAGTTGTTCTCCTTCTCAGGTACTTTGAAACTGATCTGTATCGATCGAAAGCTGGCAGATCATTCTTATTTCACCAGATCAAAAGGTCCTGCAGATTCCTTCCCTAGACAAAGCTCAGACAGAGGAAAAGCAGTTATGGGAGATAATAACGAAGAAGTGAGTCTTACTGATGTTGTGGTGGCCCAACCCACCGTAGCGGAGCAGAATGAGTTGATTATGCAGTTGATGCAACAGATTGTAGAATTGAGAATGGAAATGCAACGGAGACAGGATCTTCCCCCACCTAGATTTGCTTCTAATGCTGCTGACGGAAGTCCTCCAATCTACTTACCTTTCTTGAATATGGATCCAACTCAGAATCATCCATCTACACCTGTTCATAATCCATCAGTTATAGATCTGACTACCCAAAATCCCCAATATGCTTCAGCATCCTACCAAACTCCATCTCCTCTTCAAAACAACCATCCCCAAATGCCACCCCATCCTCAAAATACTCACCATTAAACTGCTCCACCGCCACAAAATAAAAACCAAAACCAGAACCAAAATGCTTTCAATCCCCAAACACCTCATCACCATTTAAATCAGAACACCAATCCTCAGGCCTACCCACAGAACTACCAAACCGCCTAAAACATTCCAAGTCCCTCTATAGCTCCACCCCTACCAAAGAGAGGCACTTTCCAATTTCCTATTCCTGTCGAGCACGATGTGCACGATTTTGAGTTGGACCACTATGAGGAAAAATAAAAGGAATGGAGGGCAAAAGAGGATGCAAGGGTCGATATAAAAGAGGAAATCAAAAAAGGATATGAAAGATCTAAAGTGCATCCCCGACATCGCTGGACTCAGTCACGAGGACTTGTGTATCCACCCAAATTTGGACCTTCCAGAAGGGTTCAAGATTCTGAAGTTTGACACCTTCGGAGGAGTGGGAACCCTATGGCTCATTTGAGAGCCTATTGTTACCAGCTCGTGGGAGTTGGAAGGAATGAAACTTTGTTGATGCGGCTTTTCAGCCGAAGCCTGTGCGGGGAAGCCCTCGATTGGTTTACCTCACATGAAACCAAGCAATGGCCCAGTTGGAATGCGTTGGCCAAAAGTTTCATCTATCGATTTGCCTACAACGTCAAAATAGTTCCCGATCGGTATTCTCTTGAGAAGATGAAGCAAAAGTCAACTGAAAGCTATAGGGAGTTTTCCTATAGGTGGAGGAAAGAAGCGGAAAGGGTAAGGCCGCCCATGACCGAGAAAGAAATTGTGGAAGTGTTTGTGCGGGTGCAAGAGCCGAAATACTACGATAGAATCATGTTGCTCGTTGGAGCAAAGTTTGCCGAGATAGTCATGATTGGTGAGACTATCGAAGATGGTTTGAAATCGGGGAAGATAACCCGTGTAGCCGCATCACCTGGATCATCAGGGCTGCTGAAAAAGAAAAGAGAAGAAGTTGCTGTTGTTTCGTATGCGGGAAGGAAAACCCCTAGAAGTTCGTCGTATTCCCAAGGTCGTTCCAGGCCTTCCCCAAAGTCCCACCAAGCTTACTACACGCAATCCAGTCATCCCAATAACCACAATACTACCCCCACTTATCGAAACGCCCAAGCTCCACTGTACCAAAGTCCACCCCTCAATCTCCAAAATCTTTCTCCCATGTACCCAAATTACCCTCAACCTTACCAAATTGCATCTCTCTATCAGAGTATTTCTCCCAACTCTGCCAATGTACAGTCGAGCTATCGAGCACCCCCTCCTATTTATCAAATCCAAGCTCCATTATACCAAAATTTCCTCCCAAATTACCAAGCTCCATCGCCAAATTACCAAACAAACCCATATCCTAGAAACCAAGCTCCTCGTCCAAATACCAGAAATTATCAACAGGTGCCTCCTCCTTAACAAGGCAGTTATGATCCTCCCTGACCCATGTTTGAGAAGAGGCCTTCAAGGAACTTTACTGCACTTGCCGAAAGCCGAACCAAATCAGATGAGAGATCAAGGCGGCCGATACATCCACCTTGTGGGGCCCAAGCTCGTGGATGTCAATTCAAAGTTCTACAAACCCGATCAGAGATGTGCTTATCATTCCAATAGTGTTGGACATGATACTGAAGATTATATCAACCTCAAGCACAAAATTCAAGATTTGATTGATCAGGAGGTAGTCTCTCTCCAACCGGCAGCACCAAATGTCAACACGAACCCATCGCCGAATCATGGAGGTGGCAATGTCAATATGATGGAGACAGATGAAAACTGGTGTGGAACGAAGATGATTAATCCCATCGTTCACGATGATTTGCAAAGGGCTGTCGCTTCTTTAAGCATCAAAGAAAAGAGAGAGTTTGTTATTTTGACACCTACAAAAGGCTGTTGCCTTGGTGCTGTCAGAAAATCTCGTCAAGCCTAAGTTTATTATTGAAACCGCTGTTGCTCAAGGCATGAACAGGTATGGAAGGTGTTACACTCCTGACGAGCTTGCTCTCGGAGGACAGAAGAAGGACCAGGCTAAGAGACCGATAAGCGAAGGAGAAGCGGAAGAATTCTGGAGAAGGATGCAACCAAAGGATTATTCCATCATCAAACATTTAGAGAAGACTCCGGCTCAGATCTCTGTATGGGCCCTACTGATGAGATCTCAGTCCCACAGGCAGGCCTTAATGAAAGCTCTCGATGATACATACGTACCCGCATGTACACGTAGTGATAACGTGGCCGCCATGATTTATCAAGTTATTCGAGGGCACCAAATCAACTTTTGTGATGATGAGCTGCCTGTCGAAGAAAGATCACATAACAAAGCGCTGCACATCACTGTGATATGTCGTGAAAAGGTTGTCAATTGCATCTTAGTAGATGACGGATCTGGCCTGAATATCTACCCATTGTCGACATTGAGGCAGCTAAGGTCTGCCTTGGGAAACTGGAGCAAAACAAGGTCAACGTGAGAGTATGCCGATATGGTTTGGGGTACACCCCCACAGATGATGACATGAAGGTGAAGAAGAAAAAGGATCAAGCTTTGACTAAGCCGATCGTGCATTTGTACCAATCCTTTCCGATCCGAGAGTATGCCGAACGTGAAGACTTTAGGAAGGAATCTGTGACCTGTTCGAGGAGATCGATGCTGTTGTCGAGGAGGAGGTCGAGCTAGCTGGTATTCGCGATGCTGAACCAGGGAGGTGCTGCGGAACTGGACCTCCGCGCTGATCCTGATATCCCGAACTCTTCGATAGAAAGGCGTCATTTCATGCACATTAAAATCGGTGGTAGTCCGGAAGAAGCCCGAGACCCACCATTTTGCATTTTCTTAATTGTTCAAATTTTTGAATTTTCATTGTGATGTCCCAAAAAAAGGCAACATGGCCCCATGCCATGACCAATGTTTGCATTGTTTTTAAATGAAAGCCTCTTTGTTTTAACTTTATTTATTTAGTCGTTTGTTACACCTTACTTTCCTAATTTTGTCTGTTTATGATTTCAGTAACATAAGTTACAAACCTGCCAATGTCATGTCATGTCACGAGCTAAATGAACAAAATGAGGTAGGTGACAACGAGGTTGACGATTATGGAGAAGAAAGTGAGGAACCAGAATATACTAATGTGTTCGTTTGGGAAGTCGGTGACATGCAAGGGTTGAGTACCGATGTTGTATCTCATAAGCTACCAATTAACCCAGGGTTTGATCAGGTGAAGCAAAAAACTAGAAAATTCAAGCGTGAACTGAGTTTGAAGATTAAGGAAGAGATTACCAAGCAAATAGATTCCCGATTGGTGGAAGTGACACAATATCCAACTTGGCTGGCCAATGTTGTTCCAATCGCCAAGAAAGACAGTAAAATAAGGATTTGTGTTGACTATAGAGACCTCAACAAAGCTAGCCCGAAAGATAATTTTCCGCTGCCGAATATTCATATTTTGATTGATAACTGCGCAAGGCATGAAATACAGTCATTTGTGGACTGTTACACAAGCTATAACCAGATTCTAATGGATGTGGAGGATGCAGAAAAGACGACTTTCATTACACCTTGGGGTGTATATCATTACCGAGTGATGCCATTCGACCTCAAGAATGCTGGTGACACCTACATGAGAGCCATGATGACTATATTTCACGACATGATTCATAAGGAGATTGAATTGTACGTGGACGACGTCATAATCAAATCCTGTGATAGTTCAGATCACTTCACACATCTAAGGAAATTCTTTGAGCGCTTACGTCGTTACAACTTAAAGCTAAATCCCGCCAAATGCGCTTTTGGAGTTCCATCCAGGAAGTTGTTGGGATTTATAGTCAGCAGAAGGGGTATTGAGCTCCACCCTTCTAAGATTAAAGCAATTCAAGAGTTACCACCGCCGAAGATGAGAAAAGAGGTGATGAGTTTTTTAGGGAGGTTAAACTACCTCAGTCGATTCATAGCTCAATCAACCGTAGTGTGTGAGCCTATTTTCAAGCTGGTGAAGAAAGACACCCCGACAAAGTGGACTGAAGAGTGTCAGACTGCTTGTGCTAATATCAAGAACTATTTGTCCAATCCACCGGTATTGGTTCCTCCGCGAGAAGGGAGTCCTTTGTTGTTGTACTTATCTGTCTAAGATAGTGCATTTGTGCGTACTTGATCAACACGACGAGACAGGAAAGAAGGAAAGGGCTATCTATTATATAAGCAAGAAGTTTACTCTATACGAGTCTCGTTACACTTTGTTGGAGAGAACGTGTCGCGAATTGACGTGACTAGCCCAGAAGCTGAGACATTATTTGTCCTCTTATACTACATACCTCATTTCCAGAATGGATCCACTGAAGTATATCTTCCAGAAAGTGATGCCGACCGAAAAGTTAGCTAAATGGCAAATGTTATTGAGTGAATTTGACATTGTGTATGTGACTCAGAAAGCGATAAAAGCAAAGGCTTTGGCTGATCATCTTGTAGAAAATCCCGTTGATGAAGAGTATGAACCACTTAAGACTTATTTTCACGATGAAGAAGTGTCATTTGTGGGTGAGGATATTTCTGAAGCATATCCAGGTTGGAGATTATTCTTTGATGGAGCGGCAAAACATCAAGGTAAAGGTATCGGAGCAGTCTTAGTGTAAGAATCTGGTCAGCACTATCCCATGGCGGCTAATCTCCGATTTAATTGCACAAACAATATGGCTGAGTACGAAGCTTGTATTCTTGGTTTGAAAATGTCCATCGATATGAATGTTTACAAGTTGTTGGTTATTGGAGACTCATACCTTTTGATTCATCAAGTTCAAGGAGAATGGGATGTGAAAAACCCTAAGATTATACCTTACGTGCAGTATGTGCAGAAGTTGTGCAAAAGATTCCGTAAGATCGAGTTCAGACATACTCCCAGAATACATAATGAATTGGCCGATGCTCTTGCCACCATCGCTTCGATGATTACACATCCGGATACAGATTATATTGATCCTATGGATATAGAGTTGAAAGAATATCCAGTCCATTGTTTATATGTTGAAGCAGAACCAGACGGTTTCAATTTCTTTCTAAGAGATACTGCGTGCAAAGCTGCGGTTTGCATTTCTGTTATTTACTTGTAATCGTTCTGTTTGCTTGTATTTGCCTTGCTTAAAATTTAACCCCTCTTGTAATGAACTACGTCTGACCTGAATTCTCAAGAATGAGATACGTAGGCGGCCTATGTTGGCCTCGGTCACCCCACTTATCCCCTTTAAATATTTTTTTTGTATTTGAACTACGTTCGACCTGAATTCTCAAGAATGAGATACTTAGGCGGCCTATGTCGGCCTCGAACGATTTCTTTTGTAATTTTTCTTACTTTATCAACCTTTGAGGAGGGGGAACTACGTTTGACCTGATCTCTGCCTCAACGGGATACGTAGGCGCCACAAGGGTTCGGTCATATATCCCGTATGATTTCTATTCCTCTTTACAATAGCAACTGCGACAGAATTTTTTAGAGGGACTCAAAAATTCTTGAGAAGAAGATTCTTCCTCAGCAAGTCAAGGCTAAAGATGTTTTGAGATTTGCAACTGGGACAGAATTTTTGAGAAGATCTCAAAAATTCGCGATCTATAGTGGAAAGATAAGCAAGACAGTTAACTGGGACAGAAATTTTGAGGATGACCTCAAAATTTCAGGATAGATTTATCTGAAAGTCCGGAGCAACTCTGGAAACTCCCCGGCAAATGATCAGATAGGACTTCAAGCATCAGACTCAAAGGAGTTTGTTAAGCCTGATATGACATGACTTGGCGGTGACCTATCTCAGACACTATTTATTGAAAGTTTACTTTCTTAAAGATTTTCCTTTACGTTTCATTAATCTTGGCATAAAATATTTTTATATTATCTATCAAGAGCCGGGAGATCGGGAAATCAACCTGAGATAACAAGACCGAGAGCAGACAACTAGAGAAATTGACACAGATCAATACATTTTTGAAACTAGCAATTTTTCTGTGGATGCAGGTTTATTGCTTTGCTTTGAGATCGGCAAATTCTTCTGATGAATGAATACGGAGAACTCCAAAGAGGAGAAAACTATCCCAAAATCAATAGTTTTCATAGAAGCAAGAGACATTTTATATCACTTATGTCGAAGACTTGGGAATATGAATTGTTTATTTCAATCAATTTCCAACAACATGAAATTTATAACGAACGTCTAGCTATATTCCAAGGTGAATCAAGCGAAATCTCAAGGGAAAGTTTACGGCTTCCGTAAAGGACGCTATCTGCATCACATTATCAAACAAGATAGTGTCGTTACCCAGAGGGGTCATTTACTTTATTATCAATCAAGACGATGCATTACCTAGAGCGGACAATTATTTTATTGTCGGTCAAGGCGATGGTATCATCTGGAGGTCATTTCACCGTTATCATCGTCGGAGATGATATGAATATTCATTGCATCGCAAGTCAATATCCATGCTTTGCAGAAGATCATGCATCGCGAGTCAATATTCATGAATCAAGGGAGATCATGCATCGCGAGTCAATACTCATGCATCGCGGAAGATCATGCATTGCGAGTCAATACTCATGCATTGCGGGAGACCATGCATCACGAGTCAATACTATGCATTGTGAGAAGATTTCATACCTCACAGAAATTATGCGTCGCGGGAAGATTTCATACCTCGCAGAAAATTATGCATCGTGAGAAGATTTCACACCTCACAAAAATTATGCATCTCGAGAAAATTTCATACCTCGCAGAACTATGCATCGTGAGAAGATTTCATACCTCAAAGAAATTATGCATCGCGAGAAGATTTCATACCTTCGCAAATATTTTGCATCACGGAACATATTCATGTCCTGTAGGAAATCATGCACTGTCGGAGAAGTAATCGTGCATCCAAACAGAATTATTTGTCCGGCATCAACTGCATTCTGATTAAAGGAAAACAACATGAAGAGTACATCGATATTAAGGGAAGCATCAGCACTGCATCATCTTTCATTCATGTTGACATCAGCCTGAAGCACATATTGACATCAAAAGAAATATCAGCATTGCACCAGCAGTTATTCATTTTGACATCAAGTGAAGAGTGCATTGAATATTACATTGCAAGCACAAGGCATGAGCTTTATTTGCTTTACGTCAGACCAATCGAGTCGACGTCGAATATCGAGGAGAACAATAGAGTGTCGACATCGTAAAAGACATTGTCTCCCATCCTAATTGCATTTTTTAGCTGACGAGTTTTTATATCAGTCTTCGTCGAGAGCATCCAAAAGGATGAATTCTCCAAAAACCACAGGTGCGGACGACGTCAAAAGGGATGCAACACAACGTGGAACTTTTTCTTAGCAGCGAACTGGGACACAATCCAAAGAGGAATGTCAAATTCTTAGGACACGAGCAGAGGAGCGACTTCCACCACAATCAAACAACACCCCTATCATAAGGCATGTGGGTTTTTCTTTAGTTTTGTCAGTTTCAGTCTCACATCCGGAAATTTAGATTTACCGGAAGCAAGTTTCCAATCTGAGTGACAATATGCCAAAGGTTTTGGAGATTGTTCGCGTAATTCTTAATTATGAGAGGGGAACACACCATTCATGGTTGAGAGGTTACAAGCCTCCTTTTCCGTACTCAATTAAATTTGTCACTCATCCAGAACCAAAGACTATCTAACATAATGGATTTCCTTTTCAACAAATTGAGTCGAACTACAAGTAACCTGAATCCTCATACAACTGAGATATGTGGGAAGCCCACTTCCCGGGTTCGACCATAATTCCTAAATCCAGACTAAATCTCTTTCCTAAAAGACGAATATGTAGTCGATCAAAATGGGCTGGGTCAATTTCGTTTTCCTCGAATTTCTTATATCAATCCAAGTTAAACGATGGACAGTTGTTGACACCCAATTTTGACCCTCCGTGAGAGTGATTAACTAGCAGGCTTCTCGAGTTTTAACAATTCAAAATAATTAATTGCATAAATTAAGAATATATATATATATATATATATATATATATATATATATATATATATATATATATATATATATATATATATATAAGTTATTTAAAATAGGGTTTTTACACCTTTTATATTGTTTAGCTAATGTATTTAATTTACATAATTATTTAAATTTTGTTAACGTTCAAAATCATTGTGAGGATAACACTCTGGTTTATATTAATTCTGGTTGGCATAGTTATTTTATTTGAATTAATTATTTTACTTTCATTAACCTGAAGAAGCTTTTTAGCTAATTTGTATTAATTCGTTTTATTCGAGATTTTAGTCAATTTCACCGACTAAATCCATCACCAGCCGGTCATTCTCGTAATTGCAATATAAATAATCCTATCAGCCATTTGCAAAACCAAGTTTGGGTCCTCTTGTTTCAGTGGCCCACTTCTCCAATTCCTCAAACAATAAATTTAGCCCACCAGCTTCCCTCCCAAACCTGCCTAGCCTTTATAAATCCCAAGCCCAATTTTATTTACCCATCTTACAATCTAGGACCAACCCGTTTAATCCACGCCCCAATTATCGACCCGACCCAATTCCTTAGTCACTATGTTCCTCCTAAATATATTAGCAAACCCTATCCTTTCTCCTTTAAACAGAACCCAGAACCTAGCACATAAAGTCCAGACTCCCCTTAAGCGTCAAAAGCAAGAGGAATACCCAGTGCGTGCCGCTCAGTTCCAGCGAACGGCGAGCTCGCGAAAAGGCAGCGAGAAGCGCGACTTTGGACTGTTGCAGCTCTGCCTGCGCGGATCGTCCTTGCGGATCCGGATTTGAGCCACGTCTCTCACTCAAGGATGATCGAAATCATTCCAAGCCATCAGTGTCCTCTTCTCATCTGATTTCTTTGAAGATTCGTACAAATCCAGCTTGCTCCTTGTCCTTGGAAGAGGTTTAAATTTCGAATAGGGTCTTAGAATTCCTGTTTTACCCAGTTTTTTCTCAAGTTCTCCCCGCTCTCCTAATCCCAAAATCCTAATTGTTCTCCTATATATATCCTCTCTATGTCCAGTTGCAAAAAAAGAAGAAAAAGAGAAAAAAATTTGGGGAAGGAGGCAGAAAATTTCGCTAAAAACTTTCAAAGGGAAATAGGGGAAACAGAGAGGATTGGAACCCTTTCATTTGGAGATTTTTTTTTGTATTGGGTCTCCACTAGGCAAAAAAAATTTAATTAAAGAAGTTAACGGAGAGTTGAAAAGGATTTTTTTACTTAAAGATTTTTGTTCCTTCCCCTTTTTTGTTTGAGCTCGGGAAGGATAAATAAAGAGGAGATTACCTAGGATATTTTCCTGTTGGATTTCTTTATTTACGATTGTTTGACGAGTTTGTTTGGAGTTTTTCCTGCTTTCTTGTGCTACCTTATCACTTTGGTTTCGTTCGTCGAAGTCTTCGGAAACGCACTCCAGTGGTTAAAGTTCTCTATCTTGCTCACTGCCTCGGTTTGCTGCACAAGAAAAGGTAACCTTTCTCCCTCCGCTACATTCTATTCGTTTTCTTCTATATCTCGTTGTGTTGCTTGACATTGGTTATCGTTGGATCGGTATTCATCCTAAGCGGGAATGTATATATGTATTCTTAAGTCGCTTCTATGGGTTTCTTATAATATTGATTACAAGGTTTCGTTTGTTTGGGATATAAATATTAAAAGATGTATTTTCCAATGGTTTACTTTGCTCCCTAGTTGAGTTTCTGGGAGTATTAGATTAAGGTATGTTGCAGTGCGTATATTGGGTCCATTTTCTGTGATAAGGGAACATATGATTAGCAGGAGTCTTCTTTTGACTTATGTCGATTGATTTGCATTTTGTTCTTGAGTTATATGAGTTTGGTCTATAGTATAGAATGTGAATAAGATTAGTCGTCGACTATGTTATTGTTTATTTCTTGTGAGATTGTTATATGTTTGTAGTGCTGCTGCTGATATTGACAAAAGCGAACGTGGTTCTTAATACTTGCGTATGCCATTGTGTTAAAACATTTTGTTTAGTTTGTGAAACAGTGTGATATTTTGCCATATTTAGTCACTGTTTCTCGTGGATGGCCCCAAAGTGCAAGTGTTTGGCTCCAGAATTAATTAGCTCAAAATTGTGTTGTTCTACCCATTCACTGTAAGCTGCTTTTTTAAGAGAGAAGATAGATTTCTTAAATGATAATCTTGCCTCTTAGTCCCCCTGCCTTTATTCAACCCCGTGTTCTCATAGTTATTTCCTGTCGGTCGATTGCCATATTTTTCATTCTTATTTTATTTGCTTTGGTTAGTCGCGTGGGCAATCCTTTTCTCTTTTGATCGTGTAGATGTAGGGGCTCTAAAATAAATTGATGTATGTGTTTGTATGGCAGTGGGAGATTGAAACAATAGCAATTCATCAAGTTTCCTTAATATATCTATCTAATAATTTATGTAGTCTCAATATCCTATTTGTTTATTTACCTATTTATATTTCTACTTGAGCCGAAAGATGGTTATCGGATCAAGAATGTAAGGTGTCCCTGCTTTTTCAGGGTAAGAAGGGGTAGATAAAATGCCTCGAGCAAATGTTCGAATACCAGGCTCTACAGCGCTGAAGTAACCCATGCCATACTCCCACGAAAGTTGTGACCTCAATATTGGCTAGCACCACCACTTTCTTGATATTTCCAACTACATAAACATAGACTCCAAAGTCTAACTCTCTCTAGTCAAAGAACACTTTGATATTCCAAAGAAAGCCGAACAGTCCACGCTAACTATCTTCCGGTTTAATGTGTCATCCACCATATTAGCCGTACCCGATGTTATGCCTCGTATTTTTTTTATACGTAGTGCGCATCGTGATCTAGTAGACGTAAGCCCGGGGAATGAGATTTTATTTTAAGTTCCAAGTGATTAAAGAAATAGTAGGCAAGGATGTTATTTCCAAATGTGATATTAAGTATGAGTTGGCTAATGTAAGTGCCATTAACTTTAAGTGAGGGATTAATTAGTGGCTAATTTGGATTAATTTAATCCAATGGGCCCCACCACTCATAATTGGTGGCTGATTAGGACTAATTTAATCCAGTGGGCCCCACCACTCAAGGTAAAAAATTAAAAAGGGATCAGATTGTGAGCTGGCCTTAGTGGACAGGTGTAGAGGGGGCTGCCTCCACTTCATACTATTAAATGAGGTGGAGAAATCCACTCCATGCTAAATAAAGTGGTGAAATGCATTGCTGCATATCATCTTCTTCTTCACCACTTGTCTTAGGCAGCCATGGAAATGGAGAAACCAACCCTGCAACTCTTGGACAGCAGCTGCAAATAATTTGGTTAGTAATCTCCTTGTTTGGTGTGTTAATTCTTTAGAATACCTTTGTTAATTATCCATTAATTTTAAGAAGGGGGCGTTACTAGTAGCTTAGGAAGTTTGTTTTAGTTATTGAATGTGCTAAGTATGAACGGAAACCATAATCGGATTATTAGTGGTGTCGTGTTGGTGCTTGGGCTGTTTTGATTAAAGCAAACTGCAGGAAAATTCTGTTTTGGCATTATGTATATGTTTAATGTGATTATGAGTATATACTCTAAATGATGAATATGATAAGGTAGATGTGTTGCGAATTATAAAATGAGTTATCGCTCGGTGTGTCGTTGCTTCGCTGCTATAGTTGCCGAGACGGAACTGTTTTGGGGAGGGGGCTGTTTAATATGATTCATTGGGTTATATGTGTTATTGGTATTTCTGTGGATAATTTGGGTTGTTGTCGGATTGGGACGAAGTAAGGAAAATAGGGAAAGTGCTGCCGAATTTTTGTTAGATTATTAGCTAGCTTACAAGAAAGTAAAGCGCGATGTTTATCTAATTGCGGCACAATTGTTGCTTGTTATAGATTAATAGCTTGAGCAGTAAATATTGGACGTGCGGATCGATTATATGGTATGTTACGCTGTCCCTTCTTTCTTTGTTTGGCATGACTTTTAAAAATAAGCGAATAACGGACATGTTTGATACTTACCTCTAGAGCGTCTAGGTGACGTATATTCTTGCTTCCACAATTTTTACTCTATATATCGGCTATGTCTAAGGCTATGATGATCTCTAATATCTATGGTAGTGCTTCTTAGAGTCATTGAGATTTTACGTTTCCATATCATATTAAAGGTTCATAATCTTGATAAAACATTAATCTTTGGAAATACTCCTTGCTGGTTCACGTTGATTATTCTATTGAGTTATAAGAAATGATTTTAATTTTATATGGTTGCTCATAATATTCTGCTCGTGCATAGAGTCATTTATCATTTCACCGAGTCCCGGGCCGGGTAATGTTCGTGCGGAGTTTCTTGCATATGTCACCGAGTGCCTCACTAGAGGGCCGGGTATGTATATTATATATATGATTGGTGATGAGGATGGTTATGACGATGATGATGACAGAGATGACGTGATGATTATTTTGTCGAGCCCCTTACTAGGGAAGCTGGGCACCTTATATGTTAAAGATATGCATGATTTTCACTTAAAAGGGTGCATGTGTAGCGATATTATGTTTCGACTTGCCATATTGGTATCCTGTCATCTTTACCTTATGCTTTACATACTCAGTACATTGTCGTCAGATCGACCCCCCTTTCCTGGGGTCAAGCGTTTCATGCCCGCAGGTGTAGACGCACATTTCGGTGATCCTCCCGCCTAGGATATCTACTCTGCTGATTGGGAGAGCTCCACTATTCAGGAGCCCAGTCGTTTTGGTACATAACTTTTGTGTAGTGTTTTGCTCGTCTATGGGTATGGCGGGGCCCTGTCCCGTCGAGTTTCACTAATGTACTCTTAGAGGTCTGTGGACATTATGTGGGTTGTATATATATGTTTTGGATAATGGCCTGGACATGGTTTGTTTGGGATGTCCGCTTGTACAGGGGCAGCCTTGTCGGTTGCGTACATCATTGTGTATTGTGTAGTGGCAGCCTTGTCGGCTTACGTATGTTATTATGCTTTGAATAGTGGCGGCCTTGTAGGCTCGCGTATGCTGTTCTTGTTGAATGGTTATGACTCCTTATGAGACAGGTCCTCTTTATATATATATGACGTTGGGGTTGGCTTGATTTGATTAAATTCCATATTGTCTTAGTTTAAGTTGGTTATACTTAGCAGGTTTGTATGTGGGTGTCCAAAACGGGCACTAGTCACGGCCCATCGGGTTGGGTCGTGACAAAGAGTGGTATCAGAGCGGTTCTTCCTCGGAAGTGTCTACAGACCGTGTCTATTAGAGTCTTGTTTATCGGTGTGTTGTGCACCACATCTATAAACAGGAAGCTACAGGACATTTAGGATGTCATTCTTTCTTCTTATTCTAGATCGTGCGATAGAGCTATATTAACAGGATAATCCCTCTCTAACGAATCCGTGTGTTTTCAGCTATGCCTCCAAAGAAAGCGACAGCCACCCTGAAGGGAAAATCGGTAGCAGAAGGTACTAGTCAGACCCGGAGAGTTACTAGGGCCTGTGCCCAGTCTATGCCTGGTATTATGCTCCAGTCGGAGAGCTCTGCTACACCGCCACTGCCAGAGGAGCTTAGAGCAGCAGCAGCTCCAGTTCGGGGGACACCACCAAATTTCGAGGCCCTAACACCGAACCTCCACCTCTCACCGTGGGCGGAGGATAGGGCCATGACAGATGCGGTTCAATTGTCGACTAGATTAGTGGCGGTCGTGCTCGCAGCATGGACTAGAGTTGATCATGTGGACAGATCTCGATAGCTTAAGGGCTCATGACTTCTTAAGTTGTAATCCTCCGTAGTTCTTTGGGTCAAGGCCCCAGGATGATCCGCAAGAGTTTATTCGCCGATGCAGACATATCGAGGATAATCAAGGCTTCGGAGACCGAGTCTATTTAGTTGGCTACGTATCATTTGCGGGATGTAGCTATTAATTGGTATGAGTCTTGGGAGTTATCTAGGGGTGAGGGTGCTCCTCCAGCGGTATGGGATGAATTTGTGGAGGCTTTCCAGGGCCACTTCCTGCCTCCAGAGATGAAGCAAGCTAGAGTCGATAGATTTTTGCGTTTGAAGCAAAATGGCAGGAGCATTCGAGAGTATAGCCTCGAGTTCGATTCACTGGCTAGGCATGCGCCTACTATTGTGGCTGATATGGCAGACAGGGTACATTGTTATGTGATGGGATTGGATCGTTATCTGATTGACGATTGTATGGTAGTGACTCTTCAGCCAGGTATGGACATTGCTCAGGTGCAGGCATATGCACAAGGGGTAGAGGATCGACACCGGGGACATCATCCAGATAGAGATTATAATAGAGGTCAGCATAAGAGGGCTAGATCAGCAGGTTATCCTGACGAGTTTCAAAGCGGGCGCCTCAAGAAGATGTTAGATTTTCTTCCCACCAAGACAGAGTGCACCCCCACATTTCATGGGTAGGGGGTTCGATCGTATGGGATATTCGGAAGCTGGTCAGAGCTCTAGGGTGTCAGGGTCACAGATGGGCAGGGGTTTGAGCCAGTCGAGGCCACCTTTGCCTCGGTGTTCTCGTTGTGGTAAGTCCCATCCTGGGGAATGTCGTTGGGATACAGGTGCGTGTTTTTCTTGCGGCCGTCAGGGCCATACTATGAGGGAGTGTCACCTTAGAGGTAGTGCAGGTGGTATGGCACAGCCTACAGGGTCCGTTGCTGGTTCATCTTCTTCTGTGGTTATGCGCCCTACGGGGCAGGGTATTGAGGCGCCAGCAGGCCGTGGTAGAGGACGTGGTGGAGCTTCAAGTTCTAGCGGTCCCTCGAACCGTATATATGCTTTGACTAATAGGCAAGATCAGGAGGCGTCACCTAATGTGATCACAGGTATATTATCACTATTCTCCCAAAGTGTGTAAGCATTGATAGACCCAGGTTCCACCTTATCATATATATCTCCCTTTGTTGCTAGTAGGATCGGAATAGAGTCTGAGTTGATAGAACCATTTGAGGTAGCTACACCTGTAGGAGATTTTGTCATAGCTACGCGAGTATATAGGAATTGTTCAAGAGTTATATATAGTCGCTGCATCAGAGCGCATCTAATAGAGTTAAATATGATTGAGTTTGATATTATCATGGGCATGGGTTGGTTGGCTGCTTGTTATGCTAATGTTGATTGCAGAGGAAAGATAGTTCAATTTCAATTTCCAGGGGAACCGATTATAGAGTGGACGGGAAGTACAGTATCGCCGAAAGGTAAGTTCATTTCATACCTCAAGGCCGGGAAGATGGTTAGAAAAGGCTATATTTACCATCTGATTCGGGTGCATGACATAAAGGCAGAGGCACCGACTCTTCAATCAATCCCGGTAGTTAATGAATTTCCCGATGTATTCCCGAGGAACTTCCGCCTTCCTCCGAGCGGGAGATAGAGTTTACTATAGATGTCTTGCCGGATACCCGACCTATATCTATACCTCCTTATAGAATGGCACCACGAGTTGAAAGAATTGAAAGAGCAATTGAGGGATTTGCTAGAAAAGGGCTTCATCGTGCCTAGTACGTCACCTTGGGAGCACCTGCATCGCTTTGTGAGGAAGAAGGATGGGTCATGCGGATGTGCATTGATTATAGGCGCTGAACAAAGTAACAATAAAGAATGTATCCCTCCCTAGGATTGACGATCTATTTGACTAGTTGCGTGGTGCAAAGTGTTTTTCAAAGATAGACTTGCGGTCGAGTTATCATCAGTGCGGGTAAGGGAGGCGGATATTCCAAAGACGGCATTCTGACCCGATATGGGCATTATGAGTTTAGAGTCGTCTTTTGGGTCGACTAATTCTCCAAATGGTGATCATGGATTTAATGAATCGAGTATTTAAACCATTCCTTGATATGTTTGTAATTGTATTTATAGACGATATTCTGGTCTATTCACGTTCAGAAGAGGAGCATGCATACCATTTAAGGACGGTACTTAGGGTGCTTCAGCACCAGAAGTTGTATGCTAAATTTTCTAAGTGCGAGTTCTGGTTGACTTCAATGGCATTCTTGGGGCATATTATTGGAGCTGATGGTATTCGGGTAGACACGCAGAAGATTGAGGCGGTAAAGACTTGGCCTGCACTCACGACACACCCATCGAGGTACGCAGCTTTTTGGGGTTAGCAGGATATTACAGGAGATTCGTAGAAAAGTTTGCCTCAATTTCAGCGCCTTTGACAAGACTAACTCAAAAGGCAACCAAGTTCTAGTGGACTGATGCTTGCGAGCGAAGCTTCCAGCTATTGAAAGACAAATTGACTACACTCACCCTAACTCTTCCTGAGGGACCAGACTGGCTATGTTATTTATTGTGATGCTTGGTGTTGGGCTAGGATGTGTATTGATGCAAAGATGGCAAAGTTATAGCCTATGCCTCCCGACAACTTAGGAAGCATGAAAAGAACTATCCTACTCACGATCTGGAGTTAGTGGTCGTGGTTCATGCCTTGAAGATATGGAGACATTATTTATATGGTGTCCATGTGGACATCTATACAGATCATAAGAGTCTCCAATATATATTTAAACAGAAGGAGCTGAACTTACGACAGAGGCGGTGGTTAGAGTTGCTAAAGGATTATGATGTTGATATTTTAATCATCCAGGGAAAGCGAATGTTGTAGCAGATGCTCTTAGCCGTAAGTCCATGGGTAGCTTGACAGATGTACAACCAGAAAGGAGGGATATGGTTCGGGAGATTCAGCGTCTGTCCAGCCTTGGAGTCCGTCTAGCTAATTCGGAAGATAGTGGAGTTTCTATTTGAGAGGTTGCTGAGTCCTCAATCATAGATGAGGTAAAGAGACACCAATACAAGGACCCTATTCTGGCACAGTATAGAGATGCAGCTCTTCAAAAGGAAAAGACCCCATTTAAGGTTACACCTGACGGAGTGTTACGATATGAAGGCAGATTATGTGTACCCGATACTGCGGGGCTACGACGGCAGGTTATGGGAGAGGCACACTTTGCCCGTTATTCTATTCACCCAGGGTCAACAAAAATGTATCATGACCTCAGATGCTTATATTGGTGGGATGGCATGAAAAAGGACATAGCGGAGTTTGTTGCTCAGTGCCCGAATTATCAACAAGTCAAGATCGAACATCAAAAGCCTGGTGGATTATTACAGGAGATAGAGATCCCGACTTGGAAATAGGAGATGATTAATATGGACTTCATTACAGGCTTACCTCGCACTCAACAGAAGTATGACTCTATATGGGTTATTGTAGATAGGCCGATTTAAATCGCCCATTTTCTTCCAACAGGACTACTTATTCGGTGAAGATTATGCGAGGTTATATGTCGTGAGATAGTGAGACTTCATGGGGTTCCCACGCCCATTATATCGCATGCAGAAGCTCAATATACAGCCACCTTTTAGAGATCGTTTCAGAAGGGATTGCGGACACAAGTGAACCTTAACTCAACATTTCACCCTCAGTCTGATGGGCAGGCTGAGCTTACTATTCACACAATAGAATATATGTTGCGGCCTGTATTATTGACTTCAAAGGTACTGGATGACCACTTGCCGCTCATTGAGTTTGCCTATAATAATAGCTACCATTCTAGTATCTAGATGGCACCGCATTTGAGGCCTTATATGGGAGGAAGTGCAGATCACCTATTGGTTGGTTTGATGTTGGCGAGACTAAGTTAATAGGCCGGATGTGATTCAAATAAGTCGTTGACAAGGTGAAGCTTATTCAAGAAATATTATTAGCAGCCCAGAGTCGACATAAGTCATATGCAGATAATCGGCGTCGAGATTTGGAGTTTCAGATTGGTGACTGGGTATTCCTGAAGGTATCACCCATGAGAGGTGTGATGAGATTCAGCAGGAAGGGGAAGCTCAGTCCGAGATACATTGGGCCTTTTCAGATTGTTCGTAGGATAGGCAAGGTTGCCTATGAGTTGGATCTACCATCTGATTTGGAGGCGGTACATCCAGTCTTCCATGTATCGATGCTAAGTAAATGTATTGGTGATTCTTCTAGAGTATTCCCCGTAGATGATATTCAGGTAAAAGAGGAGTTGTCATATGAGGATAAACCCGTGACTATACTTGATCGTCAGGTTAGAAGGTTACGTACTAAAGATGTGGCTTCCGTCAAAGTGTTGTGGCAAAATAACAATAGGGAGGAGATGACTTGGGAAGCGGAAGACGAAATGAAGAATAAGTATCCTTACTTGTTCCCCGTACCGACAGGTAATTCAATTCCTAGCTTGACTATATTGATAGATAAAGAGATTATGTAGCTGTGAGGAATTTGTAAGTTACGGAATGCAGGTTGATAGGTATAACTTTAAGAGAGACCTCGCTGGAATTTGTTTTAGCAAGACGCTAACTTAACATTCGAGGACGAATGTTCCTAAGGGGGAAGGATGTTATGCCTCGTATTTTTTTTTATACGTAGTGCGCATCGTGATCTAGTAGACGTAAGTCCGGGGAATGAGATTTTATTTTAATTTCCAAGTGATTAAAGAAATATTAGGCAAGGATGTTATTTCCAAATGTGATATTAAGTATGAGTTGGCTAATGTAAGTGCCATTAACTTTAAGTGAGGGATTAATTAGTTGCTAATTTGGATTAATTTAATCCAATGGGCCCCACCACTCATAATTGGTGGCTGATTAGGGTTAATTTAATCCAGTGGGCCCCACCACTCAAGGCAAAAAATTAAAAAGGGATCAGATTGTGAGCTGGCCTTAGTGGACAGGTGTAAAGGGGGCTGCCTCCACTTCATACTATTAAATGAGGTGGAGAAATCCACTCCATGCTAAATAAAGTGGTGAAATGCATTGCTGCATATCATCTTCTTCTTCACCACTTGTCTTAGGCAGCCATGGAAATGGAGAAACCAACCCTGCAACTCTTGGCCAAGAATGCAAATAATTTGGTTAGTAATCTCCTTGTTTGGTGTGTTAATTCTTTAGAATACCTTTGTTAATTATCCATTAATTTTAAGAAGGGGGCGTGACCAGTAGCTTAGGAAGTTTGTTTTAGTTATTGAATGTGCTAAGTATGAACGGAAACCACAATCGGATTATTAGTGGTGTCGTGTTGGTGCTTGGGCTGTTTTGATTAAAGCAAACTGCAGGAAAATTCTGTTTTGGCATTATGTATATGTTGAATGTGATTATGAGTATATACTCCAAAGGATGAATACGATAAGGTAGATGTGTTGCAAATTATAAAACGAGTTATCGCTCGGTGTGTCGTTGCTTCGCTGCTATGGTTGCCGAGACGGAACTGTTTTGGGGAGGGGGCTGTTTAATATGATTCGTTGGTTTATATGTGTTATTGGTATTGCTGTGGATAATTTGGGTTGTTGTCGGATTGGGACGAAGTAAGGATAATAGGGGAAGTGCTGCCGAATTTTTGTTAGATTATTAGCTAGCTTACAAGAAAGTAAAGCGCGATGTTTATCTAATTGCGGCACGATTGTTGCTTGTTATAGATTAATAGCTTGAGCAGTAAATATTGGACGTGCTGCTCGATTATATGGTATGTAACGCTGTCCCTTCTTTCTTTGTTTGGCATGACTTTTAAAAATAAGCGAATAACGGACATGTTTGATACTTACCTCTAGAGCGTCTAGGTGACGTATATTCTTGCTTCCACAATTATTCCTCTATATATCGGCTATGTCTAAGGCTATGATGATCTCTAATATCTATGGTAGTGCTTCTTAGAGTCATTGAGATTTTACGTTTCCATATCATATTAAAGGTTCATAATCTTGATAAAACATTAATCTTTGGAAATACTCCTTGCTGGTTCACGTTGATTGTTCTATTGAGTTATAAGAAATGATTTTAATTGCATATGGTTGCTCATAATATTCTGCTCGTGCATAGAGTCATTTATCATTTCACCGAGTCCCGGGCCGGGTAATGTTCGTGCGAAGTTTCTTGCATATGTCACTGAGTTCCTCACTAGAGGGCCGGGTATGTATATTATATATATGATTGGTGATGAGGATGGTTATGATGATGATGATGACGAAGATGACGTGATGATTATTTTGTCGAGCCCCTTACTAGGGAAGCTGGGCACCTTCTATGTTAAAGATATGCATGATTTTCACTTAAAAGGGTGCATGTGTAGCGATATTATGTTTCGACTTTCCATATTGGTATCCTGTCATCTTTACCTTATGATTTACATACTCAGTACATTGTCAGATCGACCCCCTTTCCTGGTCATGCGTTTCATGCCCGCAGGTGTAGACGCACAGTTCGGTGATCCTCCCGCCTAGGATATCTACTCTGCTGATTGGGAGAGCTCCACTGTTCCGGAGCCCAGTCATTTTGGTACATAACTTTTGTGTAGTCTTTTGCTCGTCTATGGGTATGGCGGGGCCCTGTCCTGTTGAGTTTCTCTAATGTACTCTTAGAGGTCTGTGGACATTATGTGGGTTGTATATATATGTTTTGGATAATGGTCTGGACATGGTTTGTTTGGGATGTCCGCTAGGATGTAAGGCAGCCTTGTCGGCTGCACATCATTGCGTATTGTGTAGTGGCAGCCTTTGTCGCCACGTATGTTATTATGCTTTGAATAGTGGCGGCCTTGTCGGCTCGCGTATGCTGTTATGGTTGAATGGTTATGACTCCTTATGAGACAGGTCCTCTTTATATATATATGACGTTGGGGTTGGCTTAATTTGATTAAATTCCATATTGTCTTAGTTTCAGTTGGTTATACTTAGCAGGTTTGTCTGTGGGTGTCCAAAACGGGCACTAGTCACGACCCATCGAGTTGGGTCGTGACACCCGAGTGCTACTGAATGGTCACACCATAATTCTTGAGAAACTGCATCCATCTTCTATATGTATAGTTTAGACCCTTCTTAGTAAACACATGTTGGAGACTACGATGATTAATGAATACCTCACACTAACGCCATATAGATAATGCATCTAGTTCTTGAGAGAAAACACCACTGCCACCAGCTCCAATTCATGGGTGGGGTAATTCCTCTCATGAACCTTCAACTTTTTGGAATCACAATCTATGGCATCCTTTTCATGTATCAACCCAACAAACAAACTCAAATGTGAAGCATCATAATAAACAATGATGTCATAATCTTCTAACAGCAAGGTGAAGATTAGCGTTGTAGTCAAAAGATCCTTATGCTTTTGAACGATTTCTAAAGGTACCTCCTTTTTATTCAACATTGTCGTGTTTAAAAATAGAAGCAAAGTTCTTCATAGACCTGCAATAATAGCAAACGAGCCCCACAAAACGTCTCACTTTGTCACAATGCTAGGAAGAACCCAATTCTTAAATGTCTGAATCTTTTTGGGATCTACCATCACCCCTTGTTTCAAAATTGTATGCGCAAGCAAAGAAACCAAAGGTAGCTAGAATTCGCACATAGAAAATTTAGCATACAATTCTTGTTTCTCCAAGATACACACAACAATGCAAAGATGGTTAGCATACTACTCCTCCCCAGTGGAGTAAATCAAAATGTTGTCCTTGAAAACAATCATAAAGAAATCTAAGAATGGCTTAAGCACCCTATTCATCAAAGTCATAAATGTTGCACACAAATTATTTAATCGAAACGAGATTACGAAAATCTCACAATGCCTATACCAGGTCTGGAAAGATTGTTCAGATATATACTCAAGCCTAATCTTTAACTGATGGTACCCTGGCCTATAATTAATCTAGAAAAGACAAATGCACCATGAAACTGGTCAAACAAATTATATATGCGATGCAAGGGATACTTATTTCGAATGATAACCTTATTCAACTATCTATAATTTATATAAATCCTCATACTACCATATTTATTTTTTACAAACAATATAGAACACCCCATAGAGAAGCACTAGGATGAACAAACCCTTTATCAAGCAAATCCTGAAGCTGACTCTTAAGCTCTCTTAACTCTACCGGAGCCATGCGATAGGGAGGAAATGATTGGTGAGTGTCCGCCTCCAAGTCAATACAAAAGTCTATGTCCTATGTGGGCATTCCAGGAAGATCGGTGGGAAACACCTCTAGAACCCATAAATCCCAGGGATAGACTCAATGCAAAGAGACTACACTAAATATCTCAAATATGAGCCAATTATTCTAAACCATCCTGCCATACAAGTTTGCTATCCTAATGGAATGATATGATCTTCAATGGTTTAGGCTTGTACACCTCTTCCCACTCCAACTTTTCCCTCCTTGGTATCTCCAGAGTCACTATCTTAGCATTACAATTTAGTTCATTAAAATAGGGGGATAGTTAAGTCACGCCCAATGGGATTCTTTAAGAATTCACAATATAATTTAAACTTCAACTGAATTTGTTAAAAGTGCAGTAAATTTTGAATATGTATGTTTTATAATAAGTAAATGATTCAAAATTGATGGCATTATACTAAGAGTTGAAAAGTTATTCTTCCTAGTAGAAAAAAGTGATAAAGTTCAAGCATGATAGGATTCCTAAATAAAAAAATTTCTTCCTAATTAACTAAAGTATTTTTTTTCAAAATAAGATTATAATTTTAGTTTAATGAGTTTGATAAATTATATAAGTCTATCCTAAAAAAGAATGAGTTTTAATGACATAACATGTCAGTTAGGAGACAAGGAGACTTTTGAAGTGTCAAATATTTTTTTAGGAGAATAATAATTGTGTAATATTTTGATCCTAAATAAAATAAAAAAATAATATCTGAAGACAATTTTTAATACTTGAGTGAGTGGCCATTTAAGAAATTAACTCTCTTTATTGGCATGATCAACCCAGTCTTGGGGTTGGCAAAATCAAACCCAACCATTTAAGTTTAGGCGGGTTGTTGACACGTCTATTCATGAGCTCAATCCATTTCAACCCATTAAAAGTTAAATTAATATGTTGCCCTAATTGACTTGTGAAAATTTTGTCAAAATATTTTTATAAAGTTTTGATTCAAATATGATATGTTATATATAGCCATAATAAAGAAAAATAATAATTTTATAATTAGGTACTAAAATATATTAAAAGGCCAAGTAAACAATTTAACTAAGTAAATATTGGGTTGGATATTGACTCAATATATAACTCATAACCTAACCAATTTTGACCCAAGCAAATTTGTGTTTGATTTGATCTTGACTCAGTTATTGTCTTAACTCATTATAATTTGTCCAAATTTCACCCAATCTGCCTAATTGTCACCCATATCGAGGCCCTAGGTGGTAAATATTGGTCATTTAAATCAGTAAGAGGCTGTTTGGTTACTGGTTAGAGTTATGCAGGTATTAGCTATGTAGGGTTTAAGTATGCATGTATTAGTTATGCAATGTTTATTTATGCAGGTATTAGCTATGCAGGGTTTAGTTATGTAGGCATTAGTTATAGAGTATTTAGAGATTAAAATACATGAATTATTAACTATAGAATATTAAACTTGTTGTAAATTATTAATATATATTATATACAAAATAATAATACATTCTAATAAAATGTGAAATATATTGAATAATGTATAATGCTAATATTTGATTAGCATATGTACCGTTAAAAACATACAATCAATTTCTAATATTAAAAAAATATTTATATTTGCATAAGTCAATCAAAACGGTAAGTATATAAAAAGAAATGAAAATAATCTATATATAATAAGAAATAAAAACAACACACATTTGATAGAAAACAATCAAGTTTTTCAATTAAAAAATAAATAAAAATGATCTAAATATAAAAAAGAAATAAAAACAACAGACTTTTATATATATAGGAAAACAATAAAGTTTTCAATTAAAAATAATAAAATAAATTAAAAGGGTAAATATGTAATTTATCACTTTAATATATGTATAATTAATACCACATAACTTATTCCACCTTTCTACCCTGCTTAACTTTATACATAGATTTCCTCATAAGTTATGTTGATATTAATTATGTAGAACTATAAAAATACAACCAAACATGGTATAAGTTATGGTGACTTTTCTACCTAAATAAAAATTTCTACCAAACATAATATAACTTAATATATTATTTTATACATAAATAAGATATCTATTATATCGTTACCAAACGGTAACTAAGTGTATATCATCCACTTGTCAGGTTAAGCTCACCAAGAAAAGTGGAAAGTAAAGTCTTTGATTTACTTTAAAATATGTAGTGCCTATATAATCAAGACAACGAAAAAGAAAAGATACTACTATGCTATTTTAGAAGGAAGAAAGCAAAGTAGATAATGACAGAGAGTGAATACACGTGGATACGCAAAACTTCTCATGGAAACTTCAACATAGAAAAAGACGTTGATAGGTTTATCAAGTTGTGATGCAGAATATACCCTAGCTACCATAGCTTTGTTTTATATCACGAATTCAAAAGTAGTGTTTAATACAAGGGACAAGGACAAATTAATTTTTAGAGTAGAAATTGTGAGAATATTAGTGTTGTATGATTAGTTAGATTGTACATATCATAAAAGTTGGTGATGGAAACAATAACTTTGAAAGAGTCATGCATGCTCTTCGCCACCATTTTATGAAATAAAATTATGATTAGGTTATTTTGACCCTGACATTTTGTCTGATTTAAAACGCTTCCTAGTACCTTGTAAATTTAACTATTGTGCCATGAATTATAAAGTTTGACCAAAAAAGCACTAGTTAAATTGTTTGCTTGGAAGTCGAAACTAACAGCAAACTATTTTGGTAAGAAAGAAGTTGCAAAAGATGGGTAGGAACGTATGAGGCTAAAATGATTTACTATTTACTAAAAGTGATTACAATAACCATCCCAACATTGATAACAAAGACTTCCTAATTTTTGTATAGCAGACAATTGATGGGTGGATTATAATATATACACACACATACATACAGACACTACCTTACAATAGATTGATTAGTAGGCTTCCAGGTATTTGTTGAATCCTCCATCTGATGCTGATGATCGGCTAGTGAGGGCAGGTCTCATTGCAACAATGGCACTCTCATTCGCTCCAGTTCTCAGAGCAGCGCTACCAGCTTCCAAGAACCTATTGACTGCATCATCTACGTATTCATTAGCTTCACGGACACTCATCTTCCGTCCAATATCAGCGTAGTTTTTCAGAACATGGTCTCCATTAAGCTGTGAAGCAAGCTGGATCAGTTCTATTTGAAATTCAGAGAGCTTTGCATCTTCTCTTGGTCCCCATGGTCTTAGATTTATCATCACCTCCGGAAGTTTCTCTGCATATATCATATCCATCAAATGATTAGGATTAATCTGCCTCTTAAACGGGTGATAGCTCTTATTTAATATGAAGAATTGGAATTGGAGAGGCGATGGGTCAAGGGTACCCCCTAACATAGGAAAAAATGTATGTAAATATTTCTCTGTTGGCACCCTTAGCAACAAAGTGGTTCCACCGGTTGATTTGGGGTGCACGGGTGGACATTAAGTGGGCTTACCTGTGTTCGATTCCCTCTTCGCTCAAGAAAATAATTAAGCCACACATGGAAGGGCACATTGCAGAACTAAAATAATTATGTTCTCTCTCTACCCACTTAAGTTTTTAAATGAAGTGGTTTTACACAATTCAGCATAGAATACACAGTACAGACATGCTGGGAAAATCCAACCCTCGGCTATATCACATTACATATGTTCTACCATATTCAGGCCAGCACTCGTCAAAGATATGCACTCAATTCTTCTTCCTTCCTACCGTCTGAATGTCATAATCCTATCTGTTTTATTAAACTATACAATAGAACAAAGCACAGTAGTAGCTTTTACCAATACGAAAGATGGAAAACATCCCATTGCTCTAAATGATGAAATAGAATTACAACTCATGCATGAGTCGGAGCAGCTAAAGTGAAGTAAGGATCAAAAGAAGATCCTATTGAAGACAGGACAACGAGTTCCTGAGGGAGCCAACATAGTTCCACAAGGACATGTTAATCCAGCTCATCTAGCAAAAAAGTATATGTTTGCTTACAATTATGACAGGCTTGAGGAAAGAAGTATTTGATAGTAATAGTAATCACAGCAGACAGCACCTTCAAACTACTAATAAGCCCCTTGCAATAGAATATCTCCACCATGTGCATTTGAAGAAATTTAGATAGAATACTTTTACTAATAAAGTATTTCCTAAAGCATCAGCATCTAAAAGCAGACCATATGCCCTGGATGTACTCTCCGTCTTATAAGTAACTATCAGTCACTTCTGTATGAACATAGAATTTTTAGTATTAAGCATGCAATAACGGAGAAATCAGCTAACTATTTGTTCATGGTTTGCTGAAGTTGTATGCATACAAACCTGGACAATCATCACGAGGAGTCTTACGCAAGCGGAAATAGTTCTCAAATGTCCCAGCCCATGCGTCTCGCTTGGTTAAGAAACTTGATTTCAGATTAAAAAGCTTTTTCACAGTTGCTGGTATGGAAGAATGCTCAAATTGTGAAGACGTAGTTGGACCTTTCGGCTCATGGATCACTGCAGCAAACATATTAATCAGGTATATATGTTAAACATTCCAATCCACCAGCACCAATATGTAGACAAGGATTTTAGAAAAATAAAGGAGAAGGTAAGAAAGATAAATTTAGTATTATAACATTAATGACTTATCAACTATCAAAGAGATAAACTTAGTGAGCTTCTCAATTGATACAGAAAAATACTAATTAAATTTCCGGAGGCATGAACATAATAACTAAGACAGTAGCATTCATATATTCCTTTTTTTTTTTTTGGGCTTTGTAAGCTTATATTTAGATGTGCTCTCCAGTACCGAAAGAGGGCATCTGTACACAAAACTGTGTTAGTCTGCAGCTTTTCAGGCTAACTTTTGTCTAAATCATCTATGCCAAATCAGTAAGCCCATATTTATCTCAGGATATTCCTGTACAGTTGTAGTTTAACTCAATATATCTAGTTATAGCTACAATTCCAGACAACATATGTAGTAATAGCTACAATTCCAGACATGTAGCAATGAGCTTAGCTATAGAATTTACGATTTTTATGTCAAAGAATCCTGAAAACACCCTAGCGAGTTGTCTTTTGAAATGAAACAAGTAAGTTGTATGTACATATATATATAAAGGAGAAGATGAGTGATTCACCAGTGGCCTTGTCAATCCATGGTGAAATCAAGAAGGTGGGGACACGAACCCCCAAGCGGTCAAATCTGAAGTAATATGGTGGAGGCCCGATAATGCCATCAGGATTAGGCACACCAGAAACAGGAGTTGGTACATGATCAAAGAAGCCACCATGTTCGTCATATGTAATCAAGAGTGCCATTTCTTTCCACTGTGGACTTGCCCTCAATGTCTCATAAACCTCCTTAACAAATTTTTGTCCAAGTGCTACATCGTGTGATGGATGATCATCATTTGCTGGGTCAATTTTAACATCGAAATATCTCTGTTCAATCACAACGTAATTTGGAAGTTTGCCAAGTTTAGCGTGTATTTTGAACGTTAATGCATAATTATGGAACTTAAAAATGTGTTTTAGTTTTCTGAGTGACTTGAAAAATAAGGTAGCTGGAATGTTTTGGTAATAAATTCCAAATGAAAGGCCATTTTCGTCCAAAGAATCAAATATAGTCTTTTGAGGGAACCCATGGATCAAGTCTTTACGGACATTGCTGGAAGCTCCGTGAGAAGTTGCCGAGTGAACGTAAAACCGATTCGGCTGAGTTGAAGCTGGAACCGACGCGAACCACCGGTCAAAAACCCCAAACTCATTCGCTAAATCAGTGTAAACCGGTAATAACTCCGGTTTAAACCCGCTCATCACGGTCTGCTCCATACCAGGTACCCCCATACTAACAGCCTGCTGCACGAACCCGTTCATCGGAGCTGGGTTTGCTGAAGAATCATTCGACCCGAATATCTGCTCCCCAATAGCTTGAATAGAGTGACCTGGATCAGAATCAACGAATACAGCATCATACGAGACAAAGATTTTGGAAGAATAAGGGTCTGAAGCATTAACCCTGTTAAACTCCGACCCCTTAAGCCCATCAATATCGGGTCGGCTCTTGTGGAGCCAACCCAGAATATGATCAAAAGACCGGTTTTCCATCACCAAAATGACAAGAGTTTTGATGGGTCCCTTGATTTTGTGTTGCTTGGGCTTCACAAACGGAAAGGAAAAGGAAACGCAAGTGGATGAAAGCAGGTAAAGTATAAAGAATAAACCCAAGCGGCTCGCTGGGAAAAGGATTTTCCGATGGCCCATTGCCGGCGATTTGATTTGAAAATCCGGGGCCGGTAGTTGAGAATCGCCTTGGCGGAATAGTCAAGACTTGTATACAAGTGCTAGTCTTGCAAAATGGCATCTCAGCTGAGAACAGGCCATTTAAGAATCCTATCTCACTATTTCTCGTTTATTTTAATTTTTCCTTCACTTTTATACTCTCTTTGTCAAATTTATTTGAAAGGTCAAACAACATTATCTCATACACCCTTCAAGTATTCTTAAATTACAATTTATTTTAGCACATTAGATTGATAAATATTACTTAAGTTTATGTGTGACATTTAAAGCAATACTTTCACATAAACATAGAACGGCCAATTGTTATCTTTATGGAGAGGAGAGTAAATACTGAAATAGTGAGAGAAAAGGGGAGTGAATTACAAGGTTTGAAATACAACTTTTATCAACAAAGTAAAAGTGTAGGTAGGTAACTAATTGAGTTATTGAGGTTACTGTATTGAAAAAGTAAATGAAGTGAACTTATTACAAAAAGAACTGTTGTGACCAATTATTGCATCCATTTGCACACGCAAGTGCACGTGATCGCAGAAGTAATAAATTATTATTTTACAATCGAGTTGTCAGATCCAAAGAACTTACGATCAATTTATATTAATTGTACTAATCCCACAATCTAAAGAAAGTGTCTTTAAGAACTTGTGTTTTCTATGATGCTATTGAGAGAAATTCAATTATAAAAATAACTAATAACGAAAATTTCAATTTTGGTGATTTAAACAAATGAGGGACAATTTCAGGATTGCATGCTTAAAGTTTCATGTAGTGACAAATCTAAAGGTAAATATAAAAAATAGTGCACCAGAACCCGTGGTCTTTTCATAAAATTAGCTATTTTATGTATATATTTTTTAAAATTTGGTATATTATTATATTTTGGCCCTATACTATAAAGTGTATCTGGTTCACATGGTTAAAAGTTGAGCTTTTGTCCTTGAGGATGAAGAATCAATTCTCACTTAATACATTATTCTTGGTGTATTCATGTTCGAATTGATTCCCACTTAATACATTTTCTTGGGTGCACCCATGCTTGAAAAATCCTAGATTCGCCTCTAGTTTCATTTATCACATTCATGCATGGGTTAACTATGATTATCAAATACTGATTTACAGGGTTAATTTTATGATCATAATCGCTCGACATCTGATCACATATTCCAATTGAGTGTCTAACTACATTGTTGAGCGGGGATAGACAGGTCCAATTGATGATCATTTACATTTCATCCTATTTCGTAACCAAGCTCGATATTCATTCGAATATCATTCCTAAACACGAATCTAAACAGGTGATATGCAAGAAAGATTGAGCTCTTTTTATTCCTTGGTGTATCTACCTCTCTGTCTCCCGAGTTCAAAAATAAACAATATAGCTATCTCAATGATGATCAAGCATTAAATATTAAAATAAGAATACAAAACTAACTTAAGTGATAATCAAAATTAGTTCATAACAATCAATGTTCAACAATTACCCGTAATTATAGCCCTAGAACAAAGGATTTTATTCACTAATAATATTTTATTCACTAATAATGTTCAAACTTAAAGACAATTGTTTTCATGAAATTCACAATTAAAGAAAGAGTAGAGATTTGAAAACTAAGACGAATTGTTAATCTTGTACACGAAAAAAGAAGAAGCATCCTTAGAAATATCCCTAGGATCCTATTTATAAAGTTTAGAAAAATAATTCCAACTTTTAATCTAATTTAGAATCCTCATTCAACTAAATTCACCGAGAATGCCAAAGTTGAGCTGGGGCACCGCGTCAGCATCACGGTAAGAGATACCCCTTTAGTAGTTCACAACCTGGTAGTGTGACGCGCTACAGTGCGCCAGACAAGTGCATTAGCAGAGCGCCAAGGTTGCCTCAGGTCGTATTTTCATTGCACCTGTTCTATTTTCTCATGTCGCCTCCTAATTAGCTAGTACTCTTTTGCATATGCTAATCATGCCGCTTAGTGTACATTCATCGCAATACTAAATATAAATATATCAATTAGAATTGCAAATATTCTCAAAACATAATGTAATACAAACAAATTGTAGTAATTGAGATATAAATATGTCCAACATCACCACCCCGCACTTACAACTATGTTCGTCTTCGAACAATCGCAAAATCAAATCATTATTACTACCTTTGGACTTATCAACCCGCATCAAAATCAAACAAACACATTTAATCATGTTTTTTGTTATTCATACTTTATGCGTCAATCAACAATTAGTTCACCATGTTAGTTTACCAATCAATATCACATGGCCTCAATAAATGACTCTTCATGGATTTTTCAGACCAATATAATCATATTAGTACACTCCAAAAATATAATTCACCCAAATGTGCGTCATGAATGCCCTCAAAATTTTAAGTATAGCCTTTCACTCATCATGCTTGTACATTGTATTTTGAAACAACGCCTATTTTTCAAAGTTTAACTCTCACAAAGGATGTTCTTACATATTTTAATATATCATAGGTTTGCCCTTAGTGTACTTTAACTTTCATAAAACATTTATCATGAAATCGAGAGGACTTAATTTGGTTGTAACGTTGGTTTAAGGAGAGTAAAGATACACTCAGAATACAATTAATGACTATACCTCATCAAGGCACTTGTGTTATTTTTCGGACATCTTCAACCACTTCTCTATTCTTTGGTACACACCTCATAAATATCGTTCAAGTCATTTTTCAACCATTTCCCTTTTGTTTATTTAAGCACTTGTGTCTTTGTCATAACCCAGGAGTACCCCTTGGATGAGACACGACGTACTCATAGCCTTTCATTTTATTCGATAATGAAAATAGAGAGGAATTTAAACTTTTATTCAATAAAACCAACAGTCTAATATGAATTTATAATGCAACGGAGTACTAAAGTCTCATACAACCATCTTAGATAAAACTTTAACAAGAGTAGGGAAACGACCCTTTACAATTGAAATCTTAAAAGGTTCGTGTCCTCGATCTATCAGGACATACCAAAAGATATCTTGGAGGAACTCTACTCCAAGATTCCACTAAAGAGAAAGAAAATCACTTCAAGATCTACAGTTGTAGTACAACATGAAAGAAGATATGGATTAGTCCAATTAAGTAATGAGTATGATAGTCATGCAAATAATAATAATAATTAAAATGGACAATTTTACTTTAAAGTCATCTTTTATGTCAATTGAGCTATCATGAGTTGGGTCAAATTCATTAGGAAAGCCCTCAACTCCGCACTTTTCATATCCCCTTCAACAAAGGGAGATTGAGGAGCTTGAGGCATAGGAGGCATTTGAGGTTCTTGGGGTCCTTGAAGTTCCTGAGGGGGAACAACCTCATTGAAATCCTGTAGTCCAACTATAGGGACTTGGTCAACACGGGAAGGGATACTCTCATTAGCTACACCTTCCTCCTCTCTTATAGCGGTTTCTCTCCTTGTATTCATGTTCTATAAACACAAAGAGAAGAGGTAGAGTAAGACATATTATAGAACTCAACTCTAAGGCCCGACATTAGAATAATGTAGAAAGTGAAACTTCTATCATCTTATAGCCTCTCATTCATGGATGTGTTGCGACTCACACTGATGAACAAGACTCTACTAGACATGGCTTGTGAGATTTATACCCTAAACTATTTCCCAAAAACTTATGCTCCGATACCAAGTTTGTCACGATCGAAATATACGCCATAAAATTTAGGGCAATCCTTAGGTCGGACAATTGGGTACTTGACCCTTCGGAGGTCTTGTACTAGCCATTTGCTAAAATTCATTGCATAAAACATGAAAAGTAGTGTGGAATTAAAACTTTTCATGATATTTAATAATAATAAGATATCTTTCATAAATAGTAAAAAGTGATCTCTTCTTTACAAGCCAACTTAAAGATACAATATAAATATCTTAGGGACACGACCCTTTCCATTAAATGAAAACACTTAATAAGTTTTAATGATAGAAACTAAATAAATAGAACAATGCCCTCGGATATATGAGGACATACATAGTCTTGAGAGAGTAGATTCCTAAACTTTGCCTTCTAGACTTATTCTTGCCTCCAACCTATTCTTATAGAGTATAAAAAGTATGGTGTTAGTAAAAAACAATGTACTAAGTATGACATATGTAAAAACATTTTAAAAGGGTCATTTTAGTAAAATAAGCTTTCATGCCAAATAATTAAAATCTTCATGATTATAGAGTTAAAATAGTATAAGAATCATCATTTATTACATTAATAGAACTGTCATAAGTTTTTAACAAAAATATAACTTTACATTAAACCAAGCACATTATAGTGAACTCAATGACCTTACAGTGAACTCATTCCGAAAACACAATGAAATCATTTCCTTTGAGGTTTCCCTAACCAAATTATCCCAAGACTCACTAAGGTAAGACATGAAGGATCCTACTATACACCCCCATTCAATACACACAATTACGATTCTTAAGACTACCAACCATAAGCTTACCTTGCACGGGAAACAAGTCCACATTCTAGACTAGACATTTGAAGGACATTCATTCATTAAGGATTTCATGTAAGTATCCTTCTCCAATGGGACTTGTAAGTTACACTAAGTGCAATGTGAGAGTAGCATCCCATACTACTACTCCCACTTAGTGCTCCTTGAGGATTCCCTTGGATTAAGCACACTACATTAGTCATTCATGACTCTGTTACATAAGACTTAACTTTATCTTGCTTCCTTAACATTAGGCCTTCAGTCATCTAACTTCATTTACAACACATGATAACTCATTCACACATTTCATATAAAACACACCAAGACTCCCGTTTCGGAAGGTCTACTTAGTGCAATGGATATATAGCGTCCCGTAGCACCACCTACCCTAAGAAGTACGTTCTTTTAGGAGACTTAGTTCATACACTTCATATAAAACACACCAAGACTCCCTTTTTGGAAAGTCTACTTAGTGTAATGGATAGATAGTGTCTCATACCACCACCTACCTTAAGTAATACGTTCTTTTAGGAGATTTAGTTCATTAATTCTTCTATCGGGAATAGCTTAACCGACATAAACCATGAGAACTAGACATGGAATTTCGATACAACCCCTATCGGATAAGGGATCCCCACTTGCATAGGGTATGGTCATTCTCTTAGCTTTTACATGGATTTTCCAATAGCTACACCTATGCAGGCTTATAGTTAAGGGATAATGATATTGCTACTAAGTAAATCATTCTCTACTAACGAGGATTACTCATCTCAAGAGGAACACTAGAATAGAACATCTTAACTCACGATGTGTAACCACCATTTCTTCACATCCTTTCGGTGCTAAGAATAACTCCCCATGGTTTCTCAAAATTTTATACTATAGGTTAAGGATAACTAGCGGACACCACATATGAACTCACGCATGGCATCAATCTTCCTACCTATCTTAGAAAGCTCTTGGAAGATTGTAAGGTTGCTACTAAGCACTTCATCTAAACTCACGAAGAGTGTTCACCCAAAAACTCCCCTTAATAAAATTTAATAACTTTATTAATTCATTTAAGTTTGAGTGTGTGATTGTACATGTAAGAATACCTTTCACCTAATCAACACTTCATCAACATTGAATTCTAAACAAGCTTATACCTTCATGCATCATATTTCACACTTAAACATGTTTCACATAATCATATAGTTCCTTTAGACATTATATCTAGCATACCTTACATAACAAGCTTCACAAAGCACATCAACAAGAACAAAGAAAGACCTTAACGTCGGGAAAACTAACTAAATCGAACTAGTAGAGATCCCTATGTTTGGTAGAGGTTTGGGAGTGTCAAATGAAGTACAAAACTTTTAATGATACTTTAAATAGGTAAATATATTACAAAGGGTCCAAAAGTCTAGAAATAAATCCTCAAGGACCACCCGAAGGTTCCTTGAGGAGGACCCAAACATTGGCGAGCAAGCTGCCAAAGCAGCTTGTGACAACCACTATATGAAAGACCTTGCGCATCGCGTAGGAAGCACTGTCTTGGAAAGTTTTTGCTCGCAACGCGGGGAGTCCACGAGGATCATTGCCTTGACCCAAATTTTAAAAAGAATAATTGAAATAGGCCCCGTGACGTGCAACCACTTTAAAGATTCGTCCGAGTCGTTTTTAAGTCAATTTAACTTCACAAAAAAGACCCAATTAAGTGAGGGATCTTTTGGGTAATTTAGTGGACAAGTTTATATTGGTTTTAAATCACTTCTAAACCTTTTTAATGAACTACAAATAATAATTACCAAATCCCACTCATCTCTCTCTATTCAACTACCATTGAAGTACAAGAAAGCTTGAGGAAGAAGACAAAGTTATCAACTTTTTTTTCTCAAGATTTGTGGATTTAATCATCAATAAGGTATGGTTTATTTAATTTTGGGATTCATTTCCCTCAATAGGTCCTTTCAAAGATGATTTCTAACAATTCAAATTTCTAGGGTTTTTACTTTACAAGTGTGTTTTCTTCAAAACTCAAAATTTATGACTAATGATGATTAATTATAATTTTCTATGGCTAATCAAGTATGTATTGTTGAATAATTGATATGGTATTGTTTGTGTTCGTGTGAAGTATGTTCTCTCCCTATATAATAGAATTCAATTATGTTATATCATTCACTTAATGTCATGTAATGTTGGGATTGGAACTATTGCTTGAAAGAACTCATAAATGAACCCTTTCCATTAACCCCAACTATGAATTGGTCTTGTGTATGACTAGAATGGTTGGTATTTGTTAAATTATTGAGTATATCACTATATTATTGGATGATTGTTATGAATTGAGTGTAATTTCATGATGAAGATTCTTGGAAGCAATAGGTTAGTCTTCTAAAGTCATGATTTCTGTATTATGTTCATGTTGGCCTATAATTAATGTTGCGATGCAATTGAAGTATGTATGATGTTGCTATGCATATATGATGGGCTATGAATATGTTAAATGTGTGATCATGGTAAGGATATAATAATTCAAGGTTGATGATGTCCTCTTGTATGCCTTACACAATATGACTATTAGGGCTGGGCTTTAGATCGGTTCGGTTCGGTTCGTAAATATTGGTTCAGTTTTCCAGTTTTCAAATTGGCAAAATGTGAAGTCAAATCAAACCAAAATAAATTTAGTTTGGTTTGGTTATTATACTTTTTGTTCGGTTTATTTCGGTTTGGTTTCGATTTAACCAAATTTAATACAAATTTAGTAGGACTCAATCAATTATTAATGAAAAACTCTAAGTACCCATAGAGAGAAAAATTGCTACATATATTTTCCATTTTGACTGAGGGGGTTATTATACAGATTTTCCACAACTTTTAAGTATTTAATCAAATATTGGTTCAAATACAACAAATACCACACAAACATGCTTTTCCAAACAATCAACAAACAAACCAGAAGAATATGATGTGGGAGCTCTTCTGTGACACATGGCAAAAAGCATGTCATTTGAAGTTAAACTCTGACAGAACAAGATCTGCTACAAGGACATAAGTCATAACATGTTCAAGACAACACAATTAGCACAAAGTAGAAGCAGTAGCAAGACAACAATTATGACGTTAGGAAGAGCACTTATGAATGTCATTATAGTCACAAAAACTCCAATCAATTAAACAAATTTCTTTATTTTCAAAAGGAAAAAAATAATATAGCAAAAAAGATAATACAGGAAACGAAGAATAAATAAACAAATAAACAAATGTGCTCTTCAATACTTTTTTGTAAACCATTACAACTTTTAAATAGTTAACGCCTACAATTAAACTGCTTTTTGTGTGACTGAGATGAGAGTGGAGAGATGAGAGTTTAGAGATGATTTGACTAACTTACAGTTACGAGTGACGACTGAAGAGAGCTGAGAGTTGAGAGATGAGTGACGAGTCGAGTCTGCGAGATGAGTGACGAGTCGGCATCGACGTCTAGCATATCTGTAATTTGTGTTATTGAGAGAGGCGAGTGGGCATCGGCGTCAACGTATGCAAATATGTAATCTTATCAATTTAGGGAGTTATCATCAGTTGATGGGAAATTAGGAATTTGGCCGACTAGGAATGTGTAATTGGGTTAGGAATTTGGGTAGTTGGGCTGAGACATAGGAATTTGGTTAGTTGGGCTAAGAATAATAGCTCGTGGGCTACTGGGATGGGTTGATTGGGAATGGGTAACATATATACATATACATAATTTTGTTTTTTGGTTAACCTAATTTTTTAAATCTAAAAACCAAAAATCATACCGGAAAACTAAAATATTAAAATTTAAAACTAAAACCGATTGAAATAAACAAAAAAATTGAAACCAAAATTAAAAAACGGTTCTGCCGGTTTTTTCAATTTGAACTATGCCCATCCCTAATGACTATGATATATTGATCTCACTAACAAAGGAATCTGATGGAAGGAAATTCTTATCCTAAATTTAATGAGCTAGTGATCATGTTTATACTAGGAGTTAATCTCCTATGGCCTATGAAAAGATTTATGATAAATGATAACTTAAAGTTTATTCAAAAAGGGATTTTAACTTAACATCGAGTGAACTAGATATGAGAGGTGTCCCTTCCCAAGTTGGAAGGTAGGTTCACAATGACTCTCATGAGGCTGCCATGTAATGTGGAACTAAGGGTCTCAAATATATCACCTAGTTCTTGAACTATGTTGCCTCCATAGGAATACTAGCTAGTAGATCCACCTAGAATGCTATGTTCATATTTTGTTTCTAACTTGGCAAGTAGACCACCTTCTTTCGGTGTGGGGTTTCATGACACCGGAGTCCATGTTTAGCTCACATGGTCTAATGTCGGTTAAGGCGATTGTTCCCTCAAGTAAAATGAAAAACTAATGTAAATGGATATTTACAAGGGTGACGTGAGGAGTCTATTTAGTATGGTAGGGGTATGGGACTCTACCTAGATATTGAACAAGTCGACTCTAAGACAAGTCCTAGGAGATTATTCTCATGTAATATGAATATGAAATGTATAATGCTTATGATATATAATTTTGCTCTTATATGATGGTGGCTATGTTGAGGAATATGTAATGGTCTATTTTGCTCTATGTGACGATGACTACTTATGATATAAGTTTTATGCATCAAAGCATTACTTAAGGTATCCTATCTTGTTTACTTGTTTGTGTGGGGTTGTGGGGTTTCACATGAGCATTGGACTTGTAGGCTTGGGATGGGATCATTAGTAAGTGTTGTATGTTATGTTGAAATGAACTACTAACATGAACTTCTAATAGGACTTTATGATGATATGTATTTGGCTATGATCATGCTTTATGTTGTTGTGATCCTTATCTTGTATGTGCTCTCTTGTATGTGCATTAAAGATTTTTCAAATGACTTAGCATTCTTTCTAAAGAAATGGTAATTTTCATACAATTCTTTAAAGGTTTTATGTGCATATAACCATACCTATTACATATGGCGTACTAACTGATATACTTTATGTAACTATAAATGTAGGGTCTGGCCGTCGAAGATTAAGAAGGTCGATTGAAGAAGCTTGGAACCCTTTTTACAAGTGTTGGTAGGTCCTCATGTTCGGGAATACTATCTTTTCATTATTCTATCCATGAAGATTGTAGTAATTTAACCAAATTTCCTTTATTCCTTTAATTATTAAATTTTATTTAGTAAGGCTTATATGACATATTGACATTGTATTGGCTAAGTCGAAGAGTCGTATTATTTAGATGGGTTTTATATGAGACAGTTTTACTAGACTATCGTACTTATGTTGATCATGTTTCTAAAGAAGAGGTCTCAGTATACTTCACATAATATATGCAAATTATTTAATTTTTCCGCATTTTTAACCTATGATATGTTATGACGAATGTTAAGGGCTTGTCTAAGTCCTCTTCGAGGACCACGATGTTAGTTACATCTGAGGGGTGCTCTCCGGATGTGACACCTTAACCCCTAATTAACCAACTAACCAACTAACTAATCAAATGAAACATTTAAATCACACCAACAAATATTGTAGGCCTGACCTACGAGACCACGACCTATGGTCCAGGTCAAACGACGGGCCATGGGACCAATCGTCTTGCAAGTCTGTCATTTTAGTCAGAGAGTTGTCAAAAGTGGATTTTTTGAAAAATGGTTAAGTGACTATCGACAGAAGAAATCTAACGCCCCAATGATTGGCCCACACCTAGTCGCGTGCAACCGTCGATAGCTACTGTCGCATGACAACTTTTTAGCAAAAATGGAAGGGTCCTCCTCAAGGACCCTTTGGGTGGTCCTTGGGAAGTCGTACTTGGATGTTTCAAACCTAAACCTACTCTAATATATTTTATAAACCTGACCACAAAATTCCATCAAATTCCTACTCCTAAAACCTTCTCAAATAGGGTAATGCATGCTAGTACCTTATGCTCTAGTCTCTGGACGTCATGGACTTTCCTTGACGTGTTTAATCTTAAAATTTCTAGATAAATTTTACACACTATATTGAACTTTAAATAGTGTTACAAATATTAGACACATGTAAGGATATAGATTAGGTTATAGACTTTTGAAGTGTTACAACCAAGGTGAAACTTAGTATTGCATTTCATTAACAAACGAATTGTTTGGAAGAACGAACCATCCAAACCTTGGAGGACATGTTGAGAGAATGTTTCATAGACTTTAACGATAATTAGTATGACCATCTACAATTGATAGAATTTTCCTAAATTAATAGTTATCATTCGAGTATTGTGTTGCCATGGCACCGTTTGAGGCCCTTTATGAGAGGAGATGTGGATCTCCAATTGGGTTATTTGAGGTAGGTGAGTTTGCTCTATTTGGACCAAAATAAATATATGAGGCTGTGGATAAATTCCGAGTTATAAGTGAGGGCTGTGGATAAATTTCGAATTATAAGGGATCGATTGAGATGTCCCAAAGTCGACAAAAATCTTATGTCAACAATAAAAAGAGGACCTTGAGTTTATGGTAAGTAACATGGTTTATTTGAAGATATCAAAGTTGAAAAGGGTAATGAGGTTCAGGAAGAAAGGGAAACTTAGTCCCCAGCATGTGGGACCATATGAGGTTGTGAAACACATCGGCAGTGTTTCCTATGAGTTGGAAATACCTATTGAGTTAGCTCCGATCCATCCAGTTTTTCATATATCCATGCTTAAAAAGTTTATAGGTGATCAATGTCTATCCTTCCTCTAGAAGGCTTAAAGGTTGATGCTAACCTTTCCTATGAGGTGGTACGAATTTAGATCTTAGACTGGCAGGTAAAGAGATTGAGGAACAAAGAGGTAGCATTCATGAAGGTTCTTTGGAAATACCAACTAGTGGAGAATGCATCTTGGGTGGCCGAGGGTGACATGGAATCCTGATATTCTCAGCTCTTTCTCTCCTATTCTAGTCAGGGTTGAGGTTAGTAACTTCTCATAATTTTGTGTGTTGAAGGGTCTTAATGTGTTTTGAAACTTCTATGATTTCCCTTGATTATGCATGATTTGGTGAAAAAAATCTATGTTTCATGTATTTCTAGAACAATGTGTCTTCATACTTTGTAATACTTGATTACATGTTTGGTATAGTGAGTTATGTGATATTTCTTGTGAAATTATCCAAGTGTGAATTTATGAAAACTATGTGGTGTTTCTTTTTGAACATGTTTACTTTTATGAAAAATTAGAAGGACCTTCCTCCTGTAAAATATGAAATAATGTAATATATGCATTTTGATAGTATACATGATTTCTATCTTATAAATGGTGCATTGTTGTGTTGAGAAAGGAGTGAATGTTTATTTCTTTTCAATTGGATTATTTTTATGTCTCATAGGTTTGTTGGACTACTAGTCTTGAGTCACAATTCCATAAAGACGGCTAAAGTGTCATTCAAGGATGAATGTTCCCCAAGGGGGGATATTGTTACACCTCGGAAATCTAAGGACCTAGGTTTGAGTATCACCTAATGTCTAGATCTTTAAAACAGTGTATATAGGCCTAAATGAGGTAACTAACTTGAGTAGTAAGTAAGAAATCTTAAACGTCAAGGAACGACCACGATGTCCGGAGACTAGTCAAAGTAACCTAGTGTGCCTTTAGGTGTTTCATAGGGTTTGAAGAGCCGTATAAAGGTTAAACTTGGTGAAAAGGTTTAAAATACAACTTAGAGTGTGTTTAGAATTGTAACGTCAAGGTACGACTCCACAAGGACCTCCCTAAGGTCCCTCAAGGAGGACCCAACATTTGACCCTAAAAATCTATCAAAAATAGTTGGCAATCGACGAAGTGAACGACGATCCATCGATAGGAGTAAGGCCCGTCGATGATGCTCGTTGGTTGACACTTAGAATTGTCACCTTGATCCTCCAAAATCAAGCCTTTCTTTTATACCACCAAAGACCAGGATGGTCCGTGGTTGGGATAACGTCCCATCGATGGGGTCTCGTCATTTGGGACCCCAACTCACTACCTAAAGACGGTTTAAGAGAGGGTGTTAGGTAATTGTTTAATTAATTTAATAATGACTAAGTGATGGTTTAATTAATTATTTTAGCACTTAAAAGGGTTCTAAGTCATTAAACTAACCTAACACCTCATAAATCCCCAAACCAAATTACCTATCACTTCTCTATAGTTTGTCTCGCTACCCCAAGTACCCCTATTGAAGAAGATGAACGAGCTCATCCTAGGGCTTCAAGATCAAGGTTTTCCTTAATCATTCTTCGAGGATTCTCAAGGTATGGATGCTTTTCACTCCTGGGACTCTTTTTTCCAAGAGGCTCTTCAAACTTTGGTTTTCAATGTTTTTCAAAAACCACATGTTCATCCAATTTCGTGGGTCTACTTTCTAGATGTAATTGTATAGTAGTAATTCAAATATTGTGCATGATTTATGTGTATTTGTGTCTGGATTGATGTAAGCTCTAAGGTTTTGATCTAAATCTCTACAAAGACCCATGAATCCTCTCCTTCCCCTTACCCTAACTAGTAATCAAGGTTGGTTATGACTGAGAAAGAGATAATTGAATTTATTCTTGTCTAGATTAATATTATATGATTATGGTGATTTAATTGTTGGTTATGTATCCTTGAGTTGAGGGTAAGATCTTGGATGAGATTCTTGTAAGCCAAAAGTAAGACTTTCATGATCATGAGTACTTTACTACAATTATGTTGGTCTATTCTTGATGTTGTTAATTCAATTAAAGTATGAATATGTGAGTATGATAGGAAGATGATGCGATTATGAATATGATATCATTCTATTAATGTGATGAATTTTGAGATGATGATAGGTGTTCTAACATGAGGGATAGAAGGTGATTCCTATTTGCATATTTTTACTATGATTATGATGTAATGTTCTCACTTAATATTGGGTTGTGATGAAAGGAAGTTCTCATTCTAAAACCTCATAGCTATGACCATGTTATAAAAGGGGTTGGTCTCCTACAGCCTATGATATAAATTAATGATTAAGAAAGACTCTATGATACTACAAATAGGGAATATTAGCTTAGCACCGAGTGATCTTGGTAATGAGAGGGGTCCCTTCAAAAAAGAAAGGTATGTTCACCTAGAGTCTCATGAGGTAGAAACTACAATGCTAATTAGCATAAAGAGGGTTTCTAGCAATAATCTCCTAGTTCCTTAACGATGTCCCCATAGGAACCTAGCTAGTGGATCCAGGTAGAGGCTATTATGATATATGCCTTACCTTGGTAAGTAAGATGCCCTTCTTTCAGTGTGAGAGGTTGACACCGAATTCCATGTTTAGCTCACATGGTCAATTGTCAGTTATGGCAAAGTTTCACAAAAATAAAATGCATGAATGAAATTAAAAGGTGAATAATAACTAGGTTGACTTTTAAGTATACTAGTGTAGGTAAGGGTATGGTTCTTTACATATACTTTGCACATGTAGACTTTCAGGGAACTCCTTGGGTGATATTTCTATATACTTATGTTATGAATGAAATGCATAATGTAGATTCTATATAATATTTGTCTCATATAATGTTGCATCAGTTGATCTATATGTTGTTTGTTTAGATTGCCATGTATGAGGTTGTAGATAGTTGTAATGATATTATATGATGTAAAGAGAATGGTTATGGTTTCTTTGCTATTGACTTAATTTATGTGGGGTTATGGGGCTTCACATAGGCATTGCACCGGTTATCTTGGATTTGCATTATGAGTAAAGTTGCATGATATATTAATGAAAAATGTATTCTAAGCATGAATTGTTGCCTATGACTTCATTATAATGTAATCTTGGACTTGAAATTTAATACAGTTCATTGTGTAGTGTTGGATGCTTAGATGTGCATAAAGACTTTAAAAGTGAATTAGCATGTTTTGAAAAAAAATGTCCTTTTTAGCATGTTTTTAAATGTTTTAATTGAATATGTCTTCATACATAGTACATGTGGTTTGTATAAACCCATATTCTCTCTATTTATAAAATAATGTAGGTTCGGTCCATTGAAGTGTTTCAAGGAAAAATTTCAAGAATCTTGGATAGATCTCCAAGTTGGTGGGTCCTCAAGTTCGAGGACGAAACCCACTATTCTAGTTCTAGATATTTGACTATGTCTAAGAGAATGTTCATTTCCTTATCTTTTGAGACTTTTTGGTAAATTTTATATGAAACATATTGTAATAGTGTAAGGGTTATTTCCCAAATCTTTTATTTCTATAATTGATGGTTATGTGTGAGACAATATTGGACTATGTTGATAAATGAGAAGTCTATGTAAACTTCTTATGTAAAGTTTTTAATTTTACGTATTTCTACCTATGAAATTCAATGATGTATCCTAAGGGCTTGTTGAAGTCATCTAAGAGGATGAAGACGCCGGTTATGACTAGGGAGTGCTCTTTGATTGTGATAGTATAACCTTTTGTAGGGGTCAAAAGCTTTAATGGATTCTAAGTGATTATGGTCATAGATTCTAGATTATTTGAAAATTTCTTATATGTGATGGTTGCCTTGCATTATATCTCTTAAACTCTTATCATGAAGGTTTCATTCAAAAATAACATGAAAGCATATCTTAAAGTAAATATCCCTTTTTGCATCGTTTTCTTGCATGTTCACCATACTTAATGCATTCAATGTTCTAATTCCATATGTTTCACTATTTCTACAAGTGTAGGTGGCAAGTGAGGATTCTCTTATAAGTTGAAGCTTAGGAAGTAGATTCTCTCAAGAAGATTGGTATATCCTCATAAGTTCGACTATATGGACTATCTTTTAGTTTCCTTTTCTAAAAGACTTTATACTAGACTATAGTTTTATTTCAAATTGATGTAACGGTCGTGGCCCTATAATATTGGGGGTGACTTTTAGGTAGAAGGGAAGTTGGATTCCTTCCAACTAAAAGGGGTTGCTTAAGTGTGGTTCACACAATGGAAAGACTATAGGCCGGTAGAATCGTGTCCTATGGAATGGGAAGAGTTTAAGGAAGCCTTCTTAAGGAATTACATTCCCCGTGAGAAGAGGGAAGTTAAGATTAAGGGCTTATAAATCTTAGTCAAGGTAGTATGAGTGTGGAGGAGTATTTCTTTAAATTTACCCTATTGTCTATGTATGCTCCATCTTTGGTGTCTAAACCTAGGGATGAAATGAGTAGGTTCTTGACTGGTGTTTCTGATCTTGTGAAAGAAGAGTGTTGTATGACGATTCTCCATGGTGAAATGAATCTTTTAGGTTCATTGTGTATGTTCAATCTATTAAAGAGTCTAAATTTGGAAAAAGAGGTAGAGATGCTAAGAGGGGAAGAACCATGATCAAGGTCAACCTAGGTTTAGGAAGAGGGCTCCAAATCAAGATTTTCCTAGTTCTCCTAAGGCAAACTATGAGAGAGGTGGTGGTTCTAAACTTTATAAACCCACTTCCTGAAATTGTGGAAAGAATGATCACAAGGTGAAAGATTGTCCTACCATCGCGTATAGAGGGAGAGAGGACAAGAAAGCTCCTAGTAAGCGTATAGTTCCCATTCCTACAAACCATGATCGTTTCTATGCTCTTCAATCTAATAAGGAAGAAAAACCGAATGAAGGTACTAGTAAGTTTTTTTTCCCTTTGTGTTGTATTTACTAGAGTTGTAAGGTTTTTTCTATATGGGGGAGACTATGGTGAATAATTTGGTTGTTGAATTGTCTCTTCTCTTCTATTCTATTCCTGCTTGAGAGTTAGAACTTTCTAGTAGCGTGTGCACGAATTTGGATTCATTTGTGAAAAATAAATTTAATGTTTCCTTTACTATTTTTGCATGTTTCCATGAGTTTATGTTTATAAGGTAAATTAAGTTTAAATGATTTTGTCTCTCATGCTGATGTGCATCTATAATTAATTGCCTGAATGTTGCATGAGTTAACTTAAAACATGCTTAACAATGATATTTTAGAAATGTTACATAGTTGTGTTTTATGAGAAATGGGAATAATGTGCTTAAAGATAATGTATTGAGCATGATAATATGTCTAGAAGGAAGTTCCTCCTATGTGAAGTGAAATTTGTTGAGACTTATTGCATAATAAGTTGTACATGTTGTTCCTAATTTCTTGATGTGTTTTGAGTCTCATGATTATGTGAAGTTGATCTTCCTCCTAGTTATGTATATTATGTATGATGTGGTATGTTCATGAGCTGCTATTCTTGTGTCCTTACCTCTTGAAAATGTTGAATGCATTTTGGTGTCATTCAAGGACGAATGTTGTCCAAGCAGGGGATATTGTTACAACCCTCAAAATGAACTAGGTTAAATAAGATACTATAATGTGTGTTGTGAGTGAATAAGGTGTTAAAATGATGAATAATAGCTTTAGGGGTCAATTTGAAGAGTTTGGAAGTCAAACGCCAAAGAACAACAAAGACGTTTGGGAACTAGTCTTGTGTGTGTTCTAGTGTGCCTTTGCATGTTTTAGCCATTTTTGATATCCAAAATTGTAGGAGGGGGCTCTAAAATCTATATGGTCATATTTAAGGTAAAAAATTCCAGGTATGACTCCCCATGGACCACCTTAGGTTTCCTTGAGGAGGACCTAAACGGTGACAATGAAGCTGCCAAAAGCAGCCAAATCCACGACCCAAACAACGAACAGTAGGTAGAATGACGCCCAGTCAAATGGGAGAATGGATCAAAACTTATTTGTTGGATCTTGATCCCAAATTAGGAGTCTCTTTCACAAACCACGAACCAGTAGGAAGGTCCATTTGTCAGTTGATGCTCTGTCGACTGCAATGTCGTTTGAGGCTTACAATTTTCCTACACGTCTCGGCCAACTAGAGGTGAATTGAGAAATTAACCCCACGTCCTAATTAAATTTTAGATCGTTATTTTATATGTTTTAAGTATTTTAAGTTATTTTATACCCTTAAGGCTGTAATAAGACCTCACTTTTCCAAATCAAAACCCCAAAATCAAAATAAGTTCTCTCTAAACTCCATTGAAGTTTGAAATCAAGGTAAAGATAGGATTGGAGTTCTCCAATGATTTCTCCATCAATATGGTGGGATTTATTCAATAAAGGTATAGTGATTTCATCCTATATTCCTCTCTCATTCAAGGAGCCAATACCAAATGTTTTTCAAAGATCTTCAAAAACTTTGAAATCCAATTTTGAATTCTAAACATGGGTTTTTGCATGAATAGGTTTTAATTGATGTTTTTTGAAGTTATCAATGTTAATTTATGGTTTTAAGATGAAAAAGACTCCATGAAACCTTGTATTCCTTGTATTCCTAATTTTTGCTCTAAAGTTGGTGAATTGATCGTGGCTTAATTGTATTTAATTCATCTGTAGAATTCTTATGGACTATTGAATTATATGCTGATCATTGTTTGAATTGATCATAGCTTGCCTTATGATGTTAATAACTATATTGAGTATTGAGGGATCCTTAAGATGGATGAATCGTTGGCCTAGTCTTATGTACATTGTTATTGTAAAGATATATTGTTATGTGAATTTGGTGGAAAGTCTAAGGAACGGTTATTATGGATATTTGAAGGTGGTGAGTTGACCTAATTCCTTTGTTTAGAATAGAATTTATATTGAATTATTATTAATTGGTATGGACCACCTATGACGAAGCTGTTTAATTGGTATAATCGTTATGAACATGTCCTTGCCAGCATTATTATGTGAATTATTATATGATCATGATATAGTATGTGTGAAGGTATAAAGTGAAGGTGCACATATGATATTTATATGATATTGTATAGGTGTTATAATGATATGATTGAATTTTGCTGCTTCTCTAGTTATTGATATATGATGACGAAGGTCTACAGAGAGCCTTTATAGAATGATGTTGTATCTTGTATTGGTAGACTAGTTGTACCTACTTGGTACTTGATTAGTATTGACAGACCTAAAGTTTGTGCCTTCTTTGAATGATTTAATGAGGTATTCTACACTATGTCTTGAACTAGAAGACCTAAGCATAGTGCCTCTTCTTAATGAGTCAAGAATCCTAAGAGAAAGTAGAACCTTGAATTTGAAAAAGAATGTTACGAGTGTGAAATGTTGATCGGTAAACCTTGATGGTGCCCTTCTTGAGTGGAATGATAGACATAGAGATAGGTTAGTCGGAACGACATGAAACCATCTTGAAAAAAGTGATAATAGATATCAAATAGACCTTTGTTGGCATCCCAAGTTGAACCATACTTGGTAATGATATTATGATTTGAGAGGACAGTGTGATAGTACCTTCTGTAATACTCCTAAGTGAATGAAATTACTCTATGAGAAACAAGGCAAAGCACTGAGAGGATACACTTGTGGTAGTTGCTCTACTTGAGTATGAGACTAGAGTACGAAAAATCCCTTGATATGCCTCAACCATGTTCCAACATGAGATGTGTCCTAGTTCTTTCTTTGGCAATCAGAATACCTTCCACGATGTGGGGTCCTTATGACACCATATTTTATATCTAGTTCGTATGGTCTTTGTTGTTTAATGTATATTCTCTTCATATGGGATGTACTCTTTAGTATTGGATAGGTTCTACATTATGTAGGTAGTGGAATGGGATGCTATACACAGATGTCAAGAGTAGGCCTTGAAGATACTAGATTGTGCTCCCTAGGCCTTCCAAGACCATTATGTGGAACTCTCTTAATTGGTTGCTTATCTCTTAGATGGATTTTATGAATAATGTTGACTTAGTAAAGGTAAGTTGAATAGTTAGGTTCTTACCTAGAGTTGATTTGAGGATCACTTAATTGAGCTTGATGAGGGTGTACGGGCGGTCTCTTCATGTTATACTCAACTAAGTCAAAGAATGACCTTAGGTGGAGGGTCTAAAAGATGAAAAGGCTTACTTGATTAATATGGAACTAAATTTTATATGATGAAAATGACGATCCTTACTTTGGGTAGTCGTGAGGATCACCTAGGTGTGTGTGAAGGGGTTAAATAGGCCACTTCATATCTTACTTAAGTGGGTCTTAGGATAACCTTTTGTAGGAGTTCTAAATGCCTAAATGGCTTCCAAGTGATTATGGTCATATCTTGTGGATTATTTGAATGTCTTATATGTGATGGTTCACATACATTATGTCTCTTTAACTCTTATCATGAAGGTTTCGATCAAAAATAGCATGAATACAAATGTTAAAGTAATTATACCTTTTTGCATGGTGTTCTTGCATGTTAACCATAATAAGTGCATTCAAATGTGCTAATTCCATATGTTTCTCAATTTCTACAAGTGCAGGTGGCAAGTGAGGATTTTCCTAGATGTTAAAGCTTAGGAAGTAGATTCTCTCAAAAAGCTTGGTATGTCCTCATATGTTGACACACCCTCAAAATGAACTAAGGTAGATAGATCCTTACATGTGCCTAAATAGGTTAATAATATGTTCATTAAGTATTTTATAGCTTGTAGTTGATTTGAAGTCATATAGAGATCAAGCGTCCAAGAACGTCCAAGGCGTTCGAAAAGTTGGTCTTTAGACGTGGTAGTGAGTCCTTGTATGTTTGGCTTGATTTTATGTGTTGTTTGGAGTTGAGAAGCAGTGTAGTCGACCCTATTAACTTAATAGACATCTTAAGGGTCAAAACGTCTATGTACGACTCCCTAGGGACCACCCGAAGGGCCCCCAAGGAGGACCCAAGCCTTGGACAAGAGGCTGCCCAAGGCAGCAAGCAGGCCAAGATTTGGACTTTCCCTGTGCGACACGCGCCTAGCACGCATCTCACCATCCCAAAAATATTTGTTGCAGAATTAAGAGGCTTCCCCCCAATGTGCAGCGACTCCCAGATCCGGTTGCGTCATTTTTAAGTCAATTTTTACATGTCTAAGAGTCCCAATTCGAGTGGGGTGTTTTGATAACTTACGCGACATTTTATTTACTGTTTTTAGGATCTTTTTAAACCCTTTCCCAAGCCTAAACCCCAACACCCATTAAGAAATCAAATTCCCAAACTTCTCTTCTCTTCCAAAAACCCCAAAACCTCCATTGAAGGCCGAGCTAAAGAACAAGCTATGGAGTTGGATTCTTGGATATTTCTTCTCAGATTTTGATGGGATTTTTAATGTATAAGGTATGGTGATCCTTCATCCATATATAACCATTCATATATGGAGTCCTTTCAAACGTTTTCAAAACATCATTCTAAGTCAAAAAATCCTATCTTTCAATCTAGCCATGGGTTCATTTTCAAATTGATTTCAAACGCGTTCTAATGATGAATATATGTTTGTATACTGATTTTATGATTAATTTCTATCCAATTTTATGAAGAACCCATGTTCCTCCTAATTTCCCAAATTAGCCTATAATGTGGGTCTTGTGATCTTGATTTGATGTTTATATAATTATGATTAGATTGTATTGAATTAGTTATTGCTATCACTTTCTATATCAATTAAATGTGAATTGTGCAGGAATTATCAAAAATGGTCATTAGCTTGGAGTTTTGATAAGTTGACCTATTTCTTCTAATTATCGTAGAATGTACATTGAATTGTGTTGATTGGTACGGTCCACTTATGGTGGCGGTGTTTATATTCTTGTACATATTTATGTTATGATCATGAACTTGAAGGAATTATATGCAATATGAATTGATATGATGATTTCCATGTTAGGAAGTTGAAGGATTTAGCCTTGATTTTAATATCATGTTCCAAGTGAATTGATGTTATGTGTTTAGTCTTCTACAGTACTTGTTTAACCTTGGTGTGGAGATGATGTTATATGTATATGTTTGATGATAATTTTAGGTTTCCGTGTGGTCTATATGGCTAATGATGAAGAATATCCTTATAGCATGAACCCTACCCATATGAACCCTATATGAATGCGTGATCAAAGTATGCTCGGAGTCATATTCTATTGTTTAATATGTACTTGCCTTCTATGATTTAATATGAGTGTGTGTAGTCTATAGTCCTCAATACTCTATATTCTTGTATGACTTGAGACTTGAAGAATGTTGTACATGTTTGGTTGTTTTTAGAGGGTGGTTTCCTCAATACTATGTGATAGCCATTATGTGATCATGTTGACCAATGTACACACACTTCATCAATATCTATGAGTAGGAAGATTCATGATGACTAAGGAAAGGGATAATTCTCTTATGCATCTTTACCTATTTCTGTGCATGTAAAGTATATGATTAATGAAGTTATGAACATGTGTTCCTAAATGTATTTCTGTGAAGGTAAATCTCACATATATGTACACACACATGAATGTATGAATATGATATGATTATGTGAAAGGACATTCTCACATAATGTAGTATTTATGGTGAATGTAGAATTCTCACCATAGATACATTTGAGCTTTATGATATATGAGGGAGTAAGTCTCTAAGGCCTATTCTTTATGAACTAATGTTATCTAAAGGCTTACTGAAGTTTAAAAAGGAATTTATTGCTTAGCACCCAGTGAACATGACAAATGAGAGTGGGAGCTTGACGTCTAGTAAGTCTGGCTTTCCACAAGAGAACCTTCAAGTTAGTAAGTTCGAGTTCCCAAAATAAATATTGTCTCATGAGATAGAAAAACTCTTATTTAGTAAAGATTTCTATAAGAAATCTCCTTTTTCCATATGTATGTGCCCACGTAGGACTCTAGCTTAGTGGATCCACCTAGAATAACTATGTACGAATGGTTGCACCTTTGGCAAGTGTTAACCCTCTCTTTTTGATGTGGTAGTAGAACACCGGATTCCATGTAGCTCACATGGTCTATGTCGGTTATGGCTATCTCTCTCGAAGGTTAATAATTAATTAAGATAAGAATATAAACTCTAATCTAATTTCCTTGAGATGTGTACTTGGTATGGGAGGACTATGGACCCTACCTATACATTGTACTAGATGACTTCAAGAAAGGATAGGATTGGAGACCCTTATGAAGTAAATGCTTATGTTATGTATGACTTGCATGAATGCATGTTAAGTGACCTTGTTATGTTAAGATATGAATTATGTCTTTGCATGTGGATTACACTTATGGCTTCTAAATGGGATTACTTAGTATATGTGGGGGTATGTGACTCCATGTGTACATTGCACATGTAAGCTTGTGAAGGGGTTATGGGGGTAGTTTTACCTGTTATATGAACTAAGTCATTTATGACTAAGGTTGTAGTAAAGGAATGAGTCCTTATATGAATATATGAAGTATGTGGCCTTATTGCTTGTTGTAAAGGACTATGTTATGTCTTGTTGAATATGTTATGATTTGTTGAATATGTTATGACTTGTTGAATATGTTATGCCTAATCTAGGGTGACTTGTTATGTACACTTGGTGGAAGTACAATTATGGGATGCTACTTACACATTTCACTAGTGTGACTTAGGAGTTGTCTTAGGGAATGGTCCTTATGTGAAGTTGATGTCTATGAGATGTTTGGGATTTATGAATATATGTGCTTGTATTCCGACTCATATTATGAAAGACTATAGTAAGTTGACCTCTAAGTTATACATTGTACTAAGTAGACTTGAGGCTTACCTAAGGAAAGAAGTAAGATAGAAGATAGGTAATGTATGGTATGCATTGAATTTGTTTCAAAGTATAATAAATGGCTATATTATGTTTGTGAACTATATTGAGCTTATATGCACTATGTTCATGAATTTTACTAAAAATACATGTAGCATGATTTCAAACGAGATGTCCTCTTTAAATTCATATTTTTGCATGGTTGCCATACTTAGTGCATTCTTGTAGTAATAAAATTCGTTTTCATCTCTTTACACCAAATGTTGGTGGTGATGGCTAGAGTATGTCTCCTAGGTGAAGAACTTGGATATATCTTCCAAGTTCAAAAAGAGGGATCCTTATGATTCAATAATTTCCCTATGTCAAGTTCCTATTCAATTATGCAATAGCTTAGTTATTATTTTATGTTTGTAAGGGATGCATCCCTATTCTATTCTATTGGGTTTTGTCTTAATATGGAAAAGAGACTTAAAGTCTAACTATGTATTATGAAGTATTGTTATAGATATACGAAGTAATGTTCTAGCATATGATGTACTATGAAAAGTTTTAAATGTTCTGCTATTTTTACGATTATGCATTGAAAGATGTCTAAGGGCTTGTCTTAGACCTTCGAGAGCTCGTCGACGCCGTGTTAATATTCGAGAATACCGTAACTTCTTGGGTATACCCTCGGGTCGCAACACACATTGTATCAGAGGATAAGAGTTTGTGTTTTATCCTTAGGCTTCAGAGTCTCGTATATCCATCTCTAGTAGCGTCTCATTTCATTGGTCGTGAGTCGCAACACATCAAATGATATGGGAGGCTATAGGACGATAGAGTTTCCCTTCTTCTATTCTCATGTCGTGCCATAGAACTTAACTCTATAAGATATCTTTGTTATGTTTCGATGTCCGGTGGTCTTTTACATGTGATTTCTTTGATTGGGACGATGCATCAATGCTTGAGGGAGAAAAAAGTGAGTTTTTAATGCTTACCCTTATTTTATGGTTTGGTGAGTATATGTGTAGGTGGATTTTGTATATGTGGATGTGGTGCCATTTATGGCTATAGGTGGCTTATGGGGAATGATATGTTATGTTAAGAAGTTATATTCATGATATAGTTATAGCTTGTTAGTAGTTATTATGGTTGAATGAAGTTCCCCTTGGAATGATAGAATGCCTTGTGATTATGTAGAAGGGTAGCATATATTATGGTGTAGGCATTAAAAGTATTGGAGAATGTGGTGAATAGTGAGAAAGATGCATGTTTTCTTTGTATATGCGAAATGCTTCATAGTTGTCCTTGTGTCGATTGGAACATTTTATTAGGCTTTCTCATAAGGAGACGAGATAGTGTGTTAAGCCTTGTAAAGTAATTGTGAAGTATGCTAGCTAATGGTAGAAACCTTATGACAGTTAATGATTCCCTCTATGACCCTATTCTAAGATGGTAAAAAGGGGAAAAGGAGTTTTGTTCCATAAGTTTGAGAATGATTACCCTTAGGTGACTTAGGGGGATTTATAGTATGTACCCCTTAGATCTTAAAGAGAAGGAGAGAATTGAAGTTGACCTACTTTGAAGTTGTTAGTTGTCTTTTAAGCTTGAATTTGAGTACAGTAAATTGAGGAAGTGTTTAGATTTTACGTTGGCACGGTTGGTTGGAAAGTCCCACACAAAATAGATGACCCTTGTAGGTTGGTCTTGACTTGCGTTGACCTTGGTGTTTAAGGTCATGATGTGCTTAGGCTTACCCCAAGTGGAGGATAATAGTCATGACGCGAAAGCACCCCTTAGAAGTTAGGGAAAACCTTCGAATGGTGATCGGGCGTACTTAACCCTTTGTGGTCTCTTACAAGCCCTCTAACTAGCGTTCATAACATAAAGCATGAAAATTAGTGCGGAATTAAAACTTTTCACAATAGCAATAATAAAATAACCCTTTTCATAAACACTAGGAAATCTTGTCGTCACAAGCCAACATAAAGACACAATGTAGAATCTTAGGGACATGACCCTTTACAGTAAAAGGAAATAAAATTATGTCTTAAATAAGAAATTAGGAAACATAAACTATATCCTCGAATACACGAGGACATACAAAATTCTTGAGAGATAGAAATCCCAAGCTTCAATTTCGATCCTCCAAAAGGCTTCCAAACTATACTCATAAGGTATATAAAAAGTATAGGGTTAGTACAAGAATGTACTAAGTATGGCATACACAAAAACATTTAAAAAGGGACATATTTAGCAAGATAAGATTTCATACCAGTTTAATAAAACATTCACGAACTGATTAACAAACAACATAAGAAACATCATTAAACACTCAAAGAAGAATTCCCGTAATTTTACCGCAACAATACACTTTACAGTAAGCAAACTAAAACTTACAGCGAAACGACTCGAACATACGACTTCACATTAGTAATCTCTTCGAATAGGACTGTTAGGTCACACTAAGTGCAATGTGAGAGTATCATCCCATATTACCACTCCCACTAGCGCTCCTAATGGATTCACAAGGATTTGAGCACGTTACAACAAGTTGACCAAAGGAAAAAATTAACAGTGAGCTATATCCTTAGCTTTACAGTGAAACACTTACGACATTAAAGTAATTTTAAAAGCTTTACCTTAAACTAAAGACTCCAACAATGGTGAAATCCCAGAGTATTGCAAATGAGGAAATGAGTCCATGCTCGTAGGATTTTCCCTACCGTAGGATAATCCCAAGATTATCTAAGGTAAGGTATGAAGAAAACATCTAAACACTTCCTTTAATGCACACCCAAGAAAATCCTCAAGACTACCCTGTTCGTCTTACTCGCCTCGGGAGAATGAATCATCACTCAAAGACAAGACCTTAGAAGAAAACCCAACAAAACACCAAAGGCTTCTCTTTCGGAATGCCTAGTTAGTGCAATGAGTAGGATGGCATCCCATACCACCACCTACCTTAAGTAGTACATTCTTTTAGAATTTTTGGCGCTAAGTCTTTCCTTTCGGAAGGTCCTACTTAGTGCAAAGGATATGTAGCATCCCATACCACCAGCTACCCTAAGTAGTACGTTCTTTTAGAAGACTTAGTTCAATCAATTCACATACGTATCACATTAATTAGAAAATTTATTTGTTACTTCTGTGAGGGGTTAGCTTAATAGACAAAGATCATGAGAGCTAGGCATGGAATCCTGATATTAACCCCTATCGGATGAGGGATCCTCACTTTCCTAGAGTAAGGTCATGCTTCTTAGCTTTTACATGGCTTTTCCAATAGCTATACCTATGCAGGCACATAGTTAAGGGATAGAGAGATTGCTACTAAGTGACTATTTTCCTACTAACGAGGAGTGCTCATTTCAAGGGGTATAAGGGAATACGACATCTCAACTCACGAAGCATATTCCACCTCTTCTTCCAAATTTTTCGGTGCTAGGCATAACCCCCCACGAATTCTCACATTATAGACTATAGGTTAAGGATAATAGACAATGCCACATCTCAACTCATTCAGTGCATTCATCCTTCAACCTATCTAGGAAAGCTCATCAGGAATAGTGAGTTTCTACTAGACACTTCATCTCAACTCATGAAGAGTGCCCACCTGAAGACTCCCCTTGTTACTAAACATAGCTTCATTCATTCACTTAAAGTGTGTGTGTGTACATGTAAGAAAACCTTGCATATAACCATCATTTCATATAAATTACTTCTAAACGTGCTTCAGAATTTCATTTAACATCTTACACACTTTACATACTTCACTTAGTCACATTCTTCAGTTAGACCAAAATCTAGGTCAAACATACCATATAAGCTCCATAATCACAAAACAAGACCCATTTACCATTTCTATTCATTCTACAATTTAGACCTTCAAGGTCACATTCTCAATACAGAATAAACACTACCAATTCTACAAATAAGAACCGCCACCAAGAAGGTGGACAATACCACTCAAGATCAATTTATTATAAGAACAATACAATATAAACAACTCTTCAAATTACTAATCCATTACAATATATAAGCATTTTATTATTAATTCAACATAATAAGGACCTTAGGGAAGTAGCTAAACCACCATTACAACACGATAAAACCAAAGTTCCTTTTATAGATAAATATGGTTTTGACCCATTTCATAAACAACCATTTGAAAGGAAACTTTTACATTATTTCATTATAGTTTTAACATTAGAATCACCAACGTATTAATGAAATCCTTAATTTATCATTAGAAACTTTTTCATGCAACACCCATATTGGGTTGAAGATAATAGAAGTTAGGGTTGAAAACCCTTTTTTTGAAATTCATTGGAAATGGCATCTTAAATGAAAGGGTATTAAAGAATGGATACCATACATTTAATCAAAGGAAATACACTAATTTTGGTGAAGAAACACGACCAAAGCATCCCTCCTTTCCCTCCTTGAATCTTCGTTTCTATAATGACTTTGAGAGAGTTTTCTTTTTAGAGAGAGAGTTTGAATGTTGAAGTGAGGGTCTTGTCTAGGTCTAGGGTTTTAAAATATTTTATATATAACCTAAAAATATTAATATTTTCCACCTAGGGTCTTAAAATACTTGGGGTGTATTTACATAAACAACCCTAGTTGGGCAGCAACTTCACAGACTTCAGGACCTCACAGACGAGACCTTCACCAACGGACCGTCTGTGCATCAACGGACCGTTGGTAGGGTCTCATGGTGGGTACTTATCTCCACAATGGAGCCTGGACACCAAGACCTTCTGGTACAATCGACTCCCTAGGTCGATGGACCGTTGGTGGACCAACGGACTGTCCTTAGGGTCGTCTACGGCCACTGCTTTTTGGCAATTTTCCCCAAGTCTTAGGCCCTTTATCTAGAGACCCTTGTGGGTCCTAGATGGGGTCGTGCCCAGACGTTAAACCCCTAAACTAATTCGTCTATGTCTTAGGAACGTACCACCTTAGTTTCAAGGAAAACAAACATGTAAGACTCATCCAAACACAACAAGACCAGAAGTACATTCTAAGTTATACCTTCCGAACGTTATGGACGTTCTTGGTCGATTAAACTCCAAGATTAACCAAAATTCACACAATGCATAAGGAAACTAAAATAACTCAGTCTAACTTAAAATAAATTCAAGAAACAACCACGAGGCTGTAGTTCACCTTAGTTCGTTTTGGGGCGTTATATTCTCCCCCACCTGGAATAACATTCGTCCTCGAATGACACTTAAATTTTAAGAAACAACAAGGACTCACTTAGAATCACATAATAAACTTATATCATGATCAAAACATCAACAGTAAAAGCACCAACTAGCAAGTAACATCATTTCACACTTTCAACACTTAGCAACATTGCCAACTTTTGCCAAACTTCACAAAGTCAAAACTCAACCTTAAACTTCTATTGTGGAGGAAGTACCTTCTCCAACATTAAACATGCTCATATACCATACTTTTACACACATTGAAACTTCAATTCGAGAGAAATTAATTTTCTTCAAAAAATTGAAATTCTACAGTGAAGTTCACTATGTTCACTGCCAAGCTACCAAATTTTTTTGAAAATTCATTCTTTAAGCAATTCATCAATATGACATGATCATATGAACTATTAAACCACATAAAATCATTTAATAACACAAAAGAAACAACAACAAAGACTTAAGACTTACCAAAACCATCAATCCGGATCAATTATCCTTGCTAGCCCCCATCCCATAGGAAAGGTTCTTCATGGGAGCATTAGGATCTAGGGAAGCTTGATTGACATTCTTCCCCCTTGATTTTAGGTTTGGGAAATCCCTCATCTTTGGGACCTTATTACCACATGAAAAACAACCATCGGTACCGGCAAGACACTTACCCCAATGTTGCTTGCCACAAGTAGGGCACCTAGCCCTTTCATAGGTATGACCACCACCTTGAGAATGTTGGCTTGGACACCTATCCTTGTTTCCCATGGGAGAATCTTGGGGATAAAACCTCTTTTTAGACTTTTTGTGACTAGAATCATCCGACCTAGGTCTCTTACCCTCATGTCTTATCTCTCTAATTTTGGACTCCTCAATTTGTTGTGTGTAAACCATGAGCCTAGAGATATCCATATCATTAAGAAGCATTGTCGTATGACACTCTTATTCCACCAAGCTAGACACTCCCATCACAATTTTTTTCATCCTAGCCCTAGGGTTGGCTACCATAGTCGGGCATACTTAGACAGTCGGGTAAATTTGAGAGTGTACTCTTGCACACTCATTCCTCTTGATGAAAGTTCATGAACTTAATCATTTTATTCTCCCTCCACTCTAAGGGAAAGAATATATCTTAGAAAGACTCTTTGAATTCCTCCCAATAAGCCACACCTCTTACTAAGGGTCTCCCACCTCTCCATTGCTTATACCACACTTGAGCAACATCCTTAAGTTGGTAAGGGGCAAATTTCGCTTTCTCCCTAGGGGTCACACCCATATCATCTACCACCTTGAAAACCTCATCTAGGAAGCCTTGTGGATCATCATCTGCCTTAGTACCATGAGAAGTGGGAGGTTTCATCCTCATGAAATCACGAATTCTAAAAGTGGGTTTAGTAGCATTTGGTTGGGGCCTATCTCCTTGGTTAGCTTGGCCACAAAGTGATTATTTACGACATGGTCTTAAGCCGTCATGAGTTGGGTCAAGTTCATTAGGGAAGCCCTCAACTCCGCATTAGTCATATCACCTTCAAAAAAAGGAGCTTGAGGAGTAGGAGACACTTGAGGTCCTTGAGGTTCTGGAGGCACTTGAGATTCTTGAAGGGGAACCTCCACATTTTATTCCTCCTCTAGGCCAAAAGTAGGAACTTTGTCATGGAGATGGATCCTCTCATTAGCTATACCACCCTTCTACCTTCTAGCCGTCGATCTCCTCGTATTCATGTCCTAAAAACACAAAGAGAAGAGATTGAGCAAAGACACCCTATAAACTCTAAGTCACCATACTAGAATAGAGAAGAAAGTAAAACTTCTATCATCCTATAGCCTCTTGTCCATGGATGTGTTGCGACTCACACCAATGACCAAGATACTACTAGATGTGGCTTGTGTGACTTTTAGACCTTAAAATATTTCCCAAAACCTTATGCTCTGCTACCAAGTCTGTAACGACCCGAAAGCACCCCCTAGAAGTTAGGGAATACCTTCGAATCATGACCAGGCGTACTTGACCTTTTGAATTCTCATACAAGCCCTCTTACTAGCGTTCATAACATAAAGCACGAAAAGTAGTGCGGAATTAAAAATTTTCACGATAGTAATACTAAAATAAGTCTTTTCATAAATACTAGGACATCTTGTCGTCACAAGCCAACGTAAAGACACAACGTACAATCTTAGGGACACATCCCTTTACAACAAAAGGATATACTAACTAAGTCTTGATATAGAAACTAGGAAACATAAACTATGTCCTCGAATATATCCTACCAAATTCTTGAGAGATAGAATTCCCATGCTTCAACATCGATCCTCCAAAAGGCTTCCAACCTATACTCATAAGGTATATAAAAGTATGGGGTTAGTACAACGATGTACTAAGTATGGTATATGCAAAAACTTGTAAAAAGGGACATTTTTAGTAAGCTTTCATGCCTATTTAATAAAACATTCATGAGCTTATGAACAAAACAACATAAGAAACATCATTAAACACTTAAAAAAGAATTCCTATAAATTTACCTCAACAATACACTTTACAATAAGCACACAAAAACTTATGGTAAACCGAATCGAGCATACAATTTCACATTAGTAGTCTCTTCCAATAGGACACTTAGGTCATACTAAGTGCAATGTGAGAGTAGCATCCCATACTACAACTCCCACTACCACTCCTAATGGATTCCTAAGGATTTGAGCACGTTACAACAAGTTGACAAAAGGATAAACTTAACAATGAGCTATATCCTTAGCTTTACAGTGAACCACTTTAAGGCATTAAAGTAATTTTAAAAGCTTTACATTAAACTACAGAATCCAACAATGCTGAAATCCCAAAGTATATCAAATAAGCAAATGAGTCCATTTCCGTAGGAATTTCCCTACCCTAGGATAATCTCAAGATTCTTTAAGGTAAGGCATGAACAAAACGTCTAAGCACTTCCTTCAATGCATACCTAAGAAAATCCTGAAGACTACCTCATTCGGCTTACTCACCTCGGGAGAATGAATCATCACTCAAAGACAAGACCTTAGAACAAAACCCAACAAAACACCAAAGGCTTCCCTTTCGGAATGCCTACTTAGTGCAATGAGTATAAAGGCGTCCCATACCACCACCTACCCTAAGTAGTACATTCTTTTATAAGGTTTGGTACCAAGTCTTCCCTGTAGGAAGGTCCTACTTAGTGCAATGGATAGGTAGCGTCCCATACAACCACCTACCCTAACTAGCACGTTCTTTTAGAAAACTTAGTTCATTCAATTCAAATAGGTATCACACTAATTAGACAATTTATCATATTCATTACTTTTGTAGGGGTTCAGCTTATCTGACAAATACTATGAGATCTAGGAATGGAATCCCGATATTAACCCCTATCGGATGAGGGATCCTCACTTGCCTAGAGTAAGGTCTTACTTTTTATCTTTCAGATGGATTTTACAATAGCTATACCAATGCGGGCACATAGTTAAGGGATAGAGAGATTGCTACTAAGTGACTCATTCTCTACTTACTAGGAGTACTCATCTCCAGAGGTATAAGGGAATATGACATCTAAACTCACGAAGCGTATTCCATCTCTTCTTCCTATCATCTCGATTCTAGGCATAACTCCCCACGAATTCTCACGTTATAGACTATAGGTTAAGAATACTAGCGAATGACACATCTCAACTCACGAAGTGCATTTATCTTCAAATCTATCTAGGAATGCCCATTAGGAATAGTGAGGTTTCTACTAGACATTTCTTGTCAACTCACGAAGAGTGCCCACCCCAAGAATCATTTCATATACATTAATTCTAAGCATGATTTAGACTTTCATTTAACATCTTACACACTTTACATAGTTCACTTAGTCACATTATTCAATGAGACCAAAATCTAGGTCAAACATACCATTTATGTTTCACAATCACAAAACAAGACCTATTTACCAATTCTATTCATTCTACAATTTAGACCTTCAAGGTAACATTCTCAATACATAATAAAACAGTACCAATTCTACAAATAAGCCCCACCACAAACAAGGTGGACCATACAACTAAAGATTAATTTATCATAAGAACAAAACAATATAAGCAACTCTTCAATTTACTAATCCATAACAACCTATAAGAATTTTATCATTAGTTCATCATAATAAGGCCCTTAGGGAAGTAGATAAACCACCATTATAACACAATAAAACCAAATTTCCTTTTATACATAAATATTCTCATTTGACCCATTACATAAACCACCATTTGAAAGGAAATTTTAACATAATTTCATTAGGGTTTTAACATTAGAATCACCAACTAACATTAATAACATAATTAATTTATAATTATAAACTTTTTCATGCAAGACCCAAATTGGGTTGAAGATAATAGAAGTTAGGGTTGAAAACTCTTCTTTTGAAATTAATTGGACATGGATTATTAAATGAAAGGGTATTAAAGAATGGATACCATACCTTAAAGATAAGGAAATACACTAATTTTGGTGAAGAAACACGTCCAAAGCATTCTTCCTTTCCCTCCTTGATCTTCGCTTCTATGGTGACTTTGAGAGAGTTTTCTTTTTAGAGAGAGTGTTTGAATGTTGAAGTGAAGGTCTTGTCTAGGTCTAACATTTAAAACTATTTTAATATAACCTAAAAACACTAAAATTATTAACCTAGGGTCTTAAAATACTTGTGGTGTATTTACATAAACACACAGGTTGGGCAGCAGCTTCACAGACTTTCAGGCCCTCACAGACGAGACCTTTTCCAACGGACCGTCTGTGCATCAACAGACCATTGGAAGGGTCTCGTGGGTGGATACATATCTCCAAAATGTATCCTGTCCACCATGATTTTCTGGTACAATCGATGCCCTAGGTTGACGGACCATTGTTGGACCAATCGACCATCCTTAGTGTCATCGATGGCCACTGCTTTATGGCAGTTTTACCCAAGTCTTGGGCCCTTCATCTAGGGCCCCTTATGGGTCCTAGGTGGGGTCGTTCCCAAATATTAAACCCCTAAACTAATTATTTTAGGTCTTACGAACATCCCACCTTATTTTCAAGGAAAACGAACACATAAAACTCATCAAAGCACAACAAGACACAGAAGTACATTCTAAGCCATACCTTCCGAACGTCATGGACGTTCTTGGTTGATTCAACTCCAAACTTAACCAAACTTCATACACTACCTAAGTACACTAAAATAAATCATTTTAAATCAAAATAAACTAAAGAAATAACCATGAGGCTCTGGTTCACCTTAGTTCATTTTGGGGCGTTATAATAATGTGCATAGATGACAAGATTTTTATTACCCTTGATGCCCCTATGTTGAGTTCCCTTGGAATTATCTAGGTTTAAAAATCACCTTGAAGTGTTGGTGGAAGGATGTTCATAAGATTAGATCCCAAGAAAGGGATGTTGTGCTTAGTTAATAGGGTTGGTAAGCTATGATTCCTTTAAAGTTTAGAGGAGTTTCTCTTAAATGAGTTTATCCTAAGAGGGGGAAGATGATTTGAGTAGTAAGGGTTTAGATATCCCAATATTTTTTTCTATTCTTACTCAAGCTTGAAATAAAAAAGCTCCTAAGTAGCTTGTACATAATAGGAGTCTTGCATAAAAGGATAAGTTTCATGTTTCCATATGTTATTTATGTCTTAAATGACACTATATTATGCATATTATTAAAGGTCATTATATCATGAAAAAGGAAACTTTTATAAATTTGCATGTTTATCATGTTGTTGTGCATCATTATATGATAAATGTGAAATTTGATTTCATGAGATAGTGTATTGAGTATGCTTGATGTCTCTTATTATGTGTAGTGTTTGGCCCCACAATGAACAATTGAGTATCCTTTAAATAAGATAATATAAGTCTCTTTGAAAAATATTTAAAATGTTTTAGTGTCATTCGAGGACGAATGTCGTTTTAAGTGGGGGAGCATTGACACGCCCTCAAAATGAACTAAGGCATCTAGAGCCTCACATGTGCCTAAAAAGGTTAATAACATGTTAATTAAGTATTTTATATATTGTATAATTGATTTAAAGTTTGGAGGTCAAAGTCCAAGAACATCCAAGACGTTCGGAAGTTGGTCTTTAGACGTGCTAGTGAGTCCTTGTATGTTTGGCTTGAGTTTATGTGTTTTTTGGAGTTGATAATCAGTTTTTTTATCCTAGTACCTCAATAGACATGCCAAGATTCAAAACTTCAGGGTACGACCCCCTAGGAGACCACCCAAAGGGCCCCCAAAGAGGACCCAAACCTTCGACAAGAGGCTGCCCAAGGCAGCGAGCAGGGCAAGATTTGGACTTGACCTGTGCAATGAGTTCCTAGAAAACACCTCACTGTCCCAAAAATTATTTGCGGCAGAATAGGGAGGCTGCCCCGCAACACACAGCCCACTCCCAGATCCGGTTGCGTTGTTTTTAAGTCAATTTTGACAAGGCTAAGATTTCCAATTCGTGTGGGGGTATTTTTGTAACTTAGGGGATATTTTATTAACTTTTTAGGTCCTTTTTAAACCCCTTCCCAATAAAAAACCCTAACGCCCATTAAGAAATCAAATTCCCAAAGTTTCACTCTTTTCATAAAACCCCAAAACCTCTATTGAAGACCAAGCTCAAGAACAAACTATGGCGTTGGATTCTTCGAGATTTATTCTCAAATATCCATGGTATTTTTTAATGTATAAGTTATGGTTATGCTTCATACATAGATAACCATTCATCTATTGAGTCCTTTCAAAGGTTTTCAAAATATGATTCTAAGTAAAAATCCCTATCTTTCAATCTAGCCATGGGTTCATTCTCAAATTGATTTCAAAATCATGATAATGATGATTATATGTTTATATACTTATGTTATGATGAATTTATATCCAATTTTATGAATAACCCATGATCCTCCTAGTTTCTCAAATTAGCCTATAATTTGGGTCTTGTGATCTAGATTTTATGTTTATACAATTATGACTAGATTGTATTGAATTTTTTTAATTGATATTACTTTCTATATCAATTGATGCAAAATGTGGAGGAATGATCAAATATGATCATTATCTTGGAGATTTGGTAAGTTGACCTATTTCTTCTAATTATCCTAGAATGTAAATTGAATTGTGTTGATTGATATGGTCCACTTATGGTGGCGGTGTTACATTTTGTTACATATTTATGTGTTATGATCATGTCCTTGAAGGAACCAGATTAAATATGAATTGATATGATGACTTCTATGTTAGGAAGTTGAATGATTTAGCCTTGATTCTAGTATCATGTCCTAAGTAAATTGACGTTATGTGATGTTATGTGTTTGGTATTGTACACTACTTGTTTAACATAGGTGTGGAGATGATGTTATATGCATATGTGTGATGATAATGTTAGGGTTTGGTGTGGTTTATATGGATAATGATGAAGAATATCCTTATACCATGACCCCTAGCCATATGAACCTTTTATGAATGTGTGATCACAGTATGCTAGGAGTCTTATATTCTATTGTTAAATATGTACTTGCCTCTTATGATGTAATGTGAGTGTGTGTAGTCTATAGTCCTCAATACTCTATATATTTGTATGACTTGAGACTTGAACAATGTTGTACATGTGTTGTGGTCTTTAGAGGGTTGTTTCCTCAATACTATGTGATAGCCATTATGTGATCATGTTGACCATGTACTCACACATTTCATGCATATCTATGAGTAGGATAGATTCAAGATGACTAAGGAAAGGGATATTTCTCTTATGCATCATTACCTATTTCTGTGCATGTAAAGTATATGATTAATAAAGTAATGAACATGTGTTCCTAAATGTGTTTATGTGAAGGTAGATCTCACATATATGTACACACACATGAATGTATGAATATGATATGATTATGTGAAAGGACATTCTAACATTATGTATGGTGAATTTAGAATTCTAACCCTACATACCTTAGAGTTATATGATATATGATGGAATAAATCTCTAAGGCCTATTCTTTATGAACTAATGTTATCTAAAGGATTACTGAATTTTAAAAAGGGAGTGATTGCTTAGAAACGAGTGAACATGAAAAATTAGAGTGGGAGCTTGACGTCTAGTAAGTCTGGCTTTCCATAAGAGAACCTTCATGTTAATAATTCCGGGTACCCAACCTAGATGTTATCTCATGAGATGGAAACCTTCACGCTTAGTTAGTCAAGTTTTCTAGAAGAAATCTTCTTGTTACATATCTATGTGCCCTCATAGGACTCTAGCTTAGTGGATCCACCTAGAACAGCTATGTACGAATGCATTCACCTTCGGCAAGTGTTAACCCTCTCATTTCGGTGTGGGAGTAGAACACCAGGTTCCATGTAACTCACATGGTATATGTTGGTTATGGATATGTCTCCCGAAGGTTAATAATTAATTAAGATAAGAGTATGAACTCAAATTTAAATTCCTTGAGATGTGTACTTGGTATGGCAGGACTATGGACCCTGCCTATACATTGCACAAGATGACTTCAAGAAATGATAGGATTGGAGACCTTTATGAAGTAAATACTTATGTTATGTATGCCTTGTATGAATGCATTAGTGACCATGTTATGTTAAGATATGAATTATGACTATGCATGTAAATTACACTTATGGATTTGAAATGGATTTACTTATTATATGTGGGTTTATGGGACTCCATGTGTACATTGCACAAGTAAGCTTGTGAAGGTGTTATGAGGGTAGTTTTAACTATTATATAAGTAAGTGATTTATGACTAAGGTTGTAGTAAAGGAAAGAGTTCTTATACGATGATATGAAGTATGTGACCTTATTTCTAGTTGTAAATGAATATGTTATGACTTGTTGAATATGTTATGCCTAATCTAGGGTGACTTCTTAGGTACACTTGGTGGAAGTAGTATTATGGGATGCTACCTACACATTGCACTAGTGTTACTTAGGAGTTGTCTGTGGTGATGGTCCTTATGTGAAGTTGATATCTATGAGATGTTTATGGATTATTAATATATGTGTTTGTGATATGAATCATATTATGAATGACTATTTTAAGTTTATCTCAAAGTGATACATTGTATTAAGTAGACTTGAGGGTTACTTAATGAAACAAGTAAGATAAAATAGGTTTAATGTATGGTATGTATTGAATATATTTCAAAGTATGATAAATGGCTTTTTGTGCTATTATGAGTAGTATCCATGTCTATATTATGTTTGTGAAAAATATTGAGCTTATGCCTATGTTCATGAATTTTACTAAAAAGACATGTTGCATGATTTCAAATGAAATATCCTGTTTAAAAATGCTTGTTTTCGCATGGTTGCAATACTCAGTGCATTCTTGTACTAATACCATTATATGTCATCTTTTTCACCAACCTTAGGTGTTGATGTATAGAGGATGTCTCCTAGGTGAAGAGATTGGATAGATCTTCCAAGTTCAAGAAGAGGGAGCTATATGATTCAAGAATTTCTCTATGTCAAGTTACTATTCAATTAAGTAATAACTTATATATTATTTTATGTTGTTAAGGGTCGTGTCCCTATTATATTTTATTGGGTTATGTCTTAAGATGGCAAAGAGACTTAGACTCTAACTATATATTATGAAATATTTATATATATATATATATATATATATATATATATATATATATATATATGAAGTAATGTATTAGCATATGATGTGCTATGAAAAGTTTTAAATTTCCAATATTTTTACAATTATGCAATCAAATAGGACTAAGGGCTTGCCTTAGATCTCCGAGAGGTCGACGATGCCGTGTTAAGATTTTAAAATATGGTAACTTCTATGGTATACCCTTGGGTTGTAACATATGTTCAAGGACATGGACTATGTTTTTGTTTCCTTTTCTAAAAGACATTGTAATAGACTATAGTTTCTTTTCAAATTGATGTAAAGGCCGTGACTTATGATATCCACTCGTGTCTAATATGACTTATGACGAGACTTGGGTCATTCTTATGTTTCTATAAAAGAGTCTATATATTATGGTGAAAAGTTTAAATTCTTCCCTACATTTCATATATATGCGATGAAAGATGTCTAAGGGCTTGTATAAGAACTCCGAGAGGTGGAGTACGCCCTGTGACGACTAAGGGGTGCTCTCAGGCCATTACAAACTTGGTAACAGAGCATAAGGTTATGAAGTAATTTAGGATTCAAAGTCTCATAGTGCCACGTCTAATAGAGTCTTGTTCATCGGTGGTGAGTCATGACACATCTATGAGGGAGAGGCTATAGGACGATAGAAGTTTACTTTTTTTATTAATCATGTGTCGTTCCATAGAGTTGAGGTTATGGGTGTATATTTCCAATCTCTTCTCTTTTGTTTACAGGATATGAATACAAGAAGGATGCCACAATAAGAGTTTGTGAGGAAGTGGTAAATGAGGGAGTTTCTTCCCGAGGTGAACACGTTCTCAAAGGTGTTCAAGTTTCTTAAGTTGAACAAGTCCCTAAAGGTAATCAAGGGAATGAGGTTCTGGGGGTTCCCCCGTACATGCCTAATTAGAAAGTTAGAGGAGCTCTTGTTACCGTATCCCAATCCATGACGACTTAAGCCAATTGAGATGTAGGGCCTAGTCTGAATGCTCTTGAGAGTACCATGACCTCTAGGTTGAGAGACTTTGTGAGGATATATCCTCCAACATTTCTCGTCTCTATGGTGTGAGAGGATCTCCAAGCATTCTTGAATGAGGTGTATAAGATAGTACATGCAATGGGGTGACTTCTAGGGAGAAGGCGGAGTTGATCTTTGTAACATTCCAAAAAGGTAAAGACCTAAGATTGAGCCTCACATATGGGTATAAGGTGTGAAACATTCTTTTAAGACCTAAATTATTGTTTAAAAGTGATCCAAGAATTTTTAGATTCAAGACGTCAAGAAACACCCATGATGTCCAGAAACTAGCTAGGTTGAACTAGTTGACGTCACTAAGTTTGGTTAAGGTTTAGGAGGGAACAATGAAGTCTAAAACTTGTAAAAACACTTTAAATATGTATATTTATTATATAGGGTCTAAAAGTTCGATAACGACTCCCCAGGGACCATTCGAAGGATCCTTGAGGAGGACCCCAACATAGGTAGGCAGGTAGCCATAGCAACTTTCGTGAAGCAACAATCAAGGGGCTGCTGCGTGACACGAAGCCCACATGAGGTCCAATTTTTCAGGTCACTTTTCAAAAATAAAATTGGGAATTATCCTTGCGACGCAGAGCCACTTCCCAGATTCGTTGAAATCGTATTTTATACATTTTGACTTCACAGAAAGACTCATTTAAGTGAGGAATGTTTTGGGTAATTTAGAGGGTGATTATATATATCCTAAGGTTCATTTTTATTCCATTTTCACTCACCCAAATAAATTCCCAAAATAAAACCCAAAAGCTCTCATCTTTCTCTACTTTATCTCTCCCAAAATCCTCCATTGAAGGAAGAACAAAGCTTGAAGAAGAAGAAAAATTTCTCTACGATTTCACTTCAATTTCATGGATTAATCTTCATTAAGGTATGGATTCTTCACTCTTGAGGTTCCTTTCCCCAAGAGGTCCTTTCAAAGTTTATTTCTAGATTACCCAATTACATGAAGTTTTCCAATTCTAATGGGTTTTCTTCTAAACTTCAAATTGATGATAAATTGTGATTTCCTATGACTAATTAAGTGTTTATTGTTGGTTAATTGATGAAATTTCATGTAAATCATGTCCTTTTTCCCCGATTCCCCAAATCTTGGATCTTGCTTAAGAATTGATGGGAATTGAACAATGTATGGATTGTTAGACTAGTTATATTATCTAGTCTAGTTCATTTAAGGACTGCCTAGGTAATGTATTGTTGACATGGGATCTATTTCTTGAAAAATTCATGATGAAACCTATTCCTCTAACCCTAGGTTATGAATTGAAGTTAATTTGGATAGTGATGAAGCAATTGGCCCAGCTATTGTGTTAATTACTATTATGTAATGGTATTACAATCATTATTGGGTTGAATTGGATGGTTCATTGTAAGACCATGAATGATTTCTTGTGAAGGATATTTGGTAAGTCTTATATCCTAACCTTTACATCAATTATGATTACTTGTGTTAAGTGATGAAGTTACATTGAAGTATACCTTATGATGAGATTGATAAGGTTGTTGTGATGTTGAATTGAAATATCTTGACTATGGTTTGTGAGTTGTCGGATAACATGTAAATGTTATAAGAATGGTGATAACTTACCAATGTGTCTTATTATGTGTGACTATGTAAATGTGCTAACCTTACATGTATGAATTGTAATGACAGGAAACTACTCATGCAATTCATATTGAGATACGATGATGATTATTATATAAGATATATACCCTATGACCTAACTAAGTTATGCATTAATAAAAACATTAAATAAATTTCAAAAGGGACTCTAGCTTAGAACTGAGTGAACTTGTAAATGAAGGTTAGCGCCTTCCCAAGGAGGGAAGGTAGGGTTCACCATAGTCCTCACAGGGTGGATAGCCTCATAGTCCAAAAAATGGCAAAGAGTGGTGTTTCCATGACAGCCCCCAAGCTCCATAAATTATGTTACCACCATAAGAATACTAGCTTTTGAATCCACCTACTATGTTCATGTTTGGCTCTACCTTGGCAGGTAGACCACCTTTCATTGGTGTAAGGTTTTACAACACCGGATTCCACACTAAGATCTTGTGGTCTATGTCGGTTGAGGCAAATGTTCTCAGAAGTAAAATTAAGTTATGGAGTACACAATAACTTGGGTGACTTAAGAGAATTGACTTAGCTTAGGTAGGGGTATAAGACTCTACCTATTCCTTGCAGTAGTTTCCTTTGTGGGAAGCCTTAGGAGGTTGTTATTATGTTCTATAATGTATATGTTATGTATGTGTTGACTCTTATATGTTAATGTCACTATGTGATATGGGTTCCATTTATGAACATGTAATTGGTCTCCATGTTAAAGTATGATGATGTTATCTCTTAGTGATATAGTATGTGAAGTTGGGCATTGCTTACAGTTCTTGTTGAGTTTACTTGGTTGAGTAAGGTTATGAGGCTTTACTTAGCCAAATACACTAATGAACTCTTATTTGTGCTTGTTGATGATATAACTTGGTGATACAGTTGTCTTGGTTATGTGCTCAATTGTATTATATATAGTCTTGACTTAAGAGTTACATGTTTTATTGGCTTATATGATTTTTTGGATATGCATAATGCTTTTCAAACTAAATTAGCATGTTTTGAACTAATGTCCTTTTAGCATGATTTCACTTATTTTATGTGCATATACTCATAATTAGTACAAGTGTGTACTAACCCATTATTTATGTTTACTACAAATATAGGATTCAACCGTTGAGCTTATACAAGGACTTTGAAGACAACTTAGATATTCTCAAAGAGTTCAGTAGGTCCTCAATTTCCAAGGACAAAGCCACTCTCAAGCTACTGATATTGTTCTAGTTGTAAGACTTCTAGTTCTTTCCTTTGAAGACGATTGTTGTATAGCCTATATGAGGCTCTTTATCGTATTGAAGTATGGGTTAAGCCAAATTGTTGAATTCGTTTTAGATGGTTTAGTACGAGACATAGTAAAGACTTCTTATGATATTATGTTCCTATACTGTGTATATAAAATAAAAGTAGAAGACTATGTATCTTCTTATACGAAGGGACTCTGTGTACTCGATAAATATATATATGGTGTGCAAGCGAGAGGTGTAAGTAAAGGTCAATGTAAAAGTAATCAAAATATTTTAATTTTTCCGCATTTTTAAGTAAAGCTAGTCTTAGTCCTCTTCAAGGACAATGACGTCGGTTACGTCTAGGGGGTGCTCCCAGATGTGACAAACATAGTATCAAAAGATGAGGTTGAATACCTTTAGGATTTATGTCTCATTAAACGTCTATGTAGATTCTTATTCATAATTGTGAAGCACGCAGACTTATGAATGAGAGACTATGTGATGCTTAGGAAACTCTCATCTTCTTATAATCCCATGTCGTGCCTCTTGAGTCTACTTTATGTGTGCTTTTACCTAAACCTTGTATGGTAGTTATTGGAATGAATTCGCGAAGATCATCTGCAAGAGAGTCCGAGGAAGGTATCGTTAATGCGGGAGCACAAGACAATAAAGTGCCTCCACATGAAGAAGTTGCTATGGATGATCAAGTTCCTATTGCTCCTCTACCTATGGTGGATGGGAATATAAGGGCAACTTTTATCCAAATGGAAATATCCATTACAACCCAAGCACAATTTTTCACTATTGTAGAACAAGCTATGAAGGCCAAATATAATCGGGAGTTCGTAACCTAAGAAAACCAACAAGTTAGCACCATGGCCTTCACGTTTAGGGATTTCACAAGGATGAATCACCCTACTTTCTATGGTTCAAAAGTTGAGGAGGAATCCCCAAGAGTTCATTGATGAAACCTTCAAAATTCTTTATGCTATGAGGTTTACTACTAGTGAGAAAGCCGAGTTAGACACTAACCAACTCAAAAACATGGCCCAAACTCGGTACGTCCAATGGAGAGACAATAGGCCTTTAAGGGCCGGACCGGTGACATGGGAGATCTTAAAGAAGGATTTTATTGATCGATTCTTTCTCAAAGAGAAGAGGGAAGACAAACTGGATGAATTCATCAAACTTCGTTAAGGTGGTATGAGTGTACATGACTACTCTTTGAAATTTACTAAATTGTCAAAGTATGCTTCTTCTTTGGTTTCTGACCCTAGGGATGAAATGAGCCGCTTTGTGATGGGAGTGTTGGATGACTTGAAAGAAGAATGTCGTTTTGCTATGCTACATGATAATATCAATATTTATCATCTCATGGTTCATGCTCAACAAGTGGACGAGACTAGGGTGAAGAGAAAGAGTACGGAAGCAAATAGGGCCAAGTCTTTTGATGGTGGTTCTTCAAATGTTAGGATTGATATCCAACACAAGCCTAGTTTTAAAAAGGGGTTCTCCAATCAAGATCCTTCAAAGTTCTCTAAGGCTCGTGATGATAGGGTGTCTAACTCTAAGCCTTAAAAGGAGAGGTGCAATAGTTCATCAAGTAAGAATCTAACTTGTAGAAAGTGTGACAAGAAGCATTATGGTGATTGGCTCATTGGGACGGACAATTGCTTTAGTTGTGGTAAAAGTGGACACAAAGTTTGAGATTGCCCAAATTTGAAGAGGCAAGACATGGCGACTGGACAAGCAAGTGGTTATAACATTGATTCTCCTAAGAAACACTTTTATGCTCTCCGCTCTAGGGGTGAGAAAGAGACTTCTCTCAATTTGGTGAACGGTATGTTGAAAGTCTTTTCTATTCGTGTATATGCTATACTTCATCCTGGTGCTAATATTTCATTAGTTACTCCTCTTATAGATAAAAAGTTTTACAATTTCCCTGATATCTTGAATGAACCTTTTATGGTGACTACCCCGGTGGGTGAGTTGGTTGTTGTTATATAGAAATTTTCATATAATGTTTCCCAATAGAGTTTAATCATGTGGAGTTAGTAGAACTCGATATGGTTGATTTGATATTGTTTTGGGTATGGATGTGTTTTATGCTTGTTTCACTTCCATAGATTGCTGAACAAGGGTGGTGAAGTTTAACTTTCAAAATGAACCCTTTGTAGAGTGGAAGGGGGGATTCTATTACTAGAGGTCGTGTCATTTCTTGTTTAAAATCTTGTAAGATGATATCCATAGTGTGTTTATACAATATTGTGTGAGTGAAAGATTTAGACTATGAGATTCCTCATAGTGACTCGGTCCCCGTAGTGAGGGAATTTCCGGAGGTGTTTCCTAATGATCATCATTGTTATTCCTCCTGAGCAAGAAATTGATTTTGGTATATGACTTTCTACAAGATACAAATCGCATTTCAATTCCTCATTATAAAATAGCTCTGGACGAATTTAAAGAGTTGAAGGCTCAACTCAAAGATTTCTACTAGACAAGGGTTTCAGTATGCCTTATATTTCTCCATGGGGTGCTCCAGTATTGTTCGTGAGGAAGAAGGATGTGTCCCTTAGAATGTGTATCGATTACCGTCAACTCAACAAAGTCACAATCAAGAACATTTCTACTCTCCCTCGGATTGATGATTTATTTGATCAACTCCAAGGTGGGAGTTACTTTTCCAAGATTGACTTGAGATAGAGATATCACCAACTTAGGTTGAGAGGATAAGATATTCCCAAGACGACATTTCGAACAAGATATGGTCACTATGAGTTCTTGGTAATGTCCTTAGATTTCATTAATTCTCCGACGGCGTTTATGGACCTAATGAATAGGGTGTTTTGATTTTACCTTGATTCATTTGTCATTTTCTTCATTGACGACATCTTGGCATATTGAGAAAATGAGGGTTAACACATGGATCATTTTAGAGTGGTGTTGAAAATGCTTAAGGAACACCGATTGTTTGCCAAGTATAGTAAATGTGTGTTTTGGTTGAGGTCGATAGTGCTTCATGGTCATCTTATCTCTAGTGAGGGTGTTGAAGTTGATCCAAGGAAGAACGAAGCGGTGAAAAATTGACCTAGACTGTTTAGGTCAATTTCTCACCGCTTCGGTCTTCCTTGGATCAACTTCAACACCCTTACTAGAGATAATATGACCAAGAAGCGCTATCGACCTCAACCAAAACACACATTTACTATACTTGGCAAACAATTGGTGTTCCTTAAGCATTTTCAACACCACTCTCAAATGATCCATGTGTTAACCCTCATTTTCTGAATATACCAAGATGTCGTCAATGAAGACAATGACAAATGAATCCAGGTAACATAAAAAATACCCTATTCATTAGGTCTGTAAACCCTGTCGGAGCATAAGTGAGATCTAAGGACGTTACAAAGAACTCATAGTGACCATATCTTGTTCGAAATGTCGTCTTCGGAATATCTTATCCTCTCAACCTAAGTTGGTGATATCTCTATCTCAGTCAATCTTAGAAAAGAACTCCCACCTTTGAGTTGATCAAATAAATCATCAATCCGAGGGAGAGTAGGCTTGATCTTGATTGTGAATTTGTTGAGTTAATGGTAATCGATACACATTCTAAGGGACACATCCTTCTTCCTCACGAACAATGGTGGAGCACCCCATGGAAAAATACAAGGCAGACTGAAACCCTTGTCTAGTAGAAATTTTTGAGTTGATCCTTCAACTCTTTCAATTTGTCAAGAGCTATTTTATAAGGTGGAATTGAAATGTGATTTGTATCTAGTAGCAAGCCATATACCAAAATCAGTTTCCTGCTCGGGAGGAATAATAATGATAATCATTAGGAAAGACCTCCGGAAATTCCCTCACTACGGGGACCGACTCAATATGAGGAATCTCATAGTCTAAATCTTCCACTCTCACAATATTGTATAAATACCCTCTAGATATTATATTACAAGATTTCAAACAAGAAATGATACGACCTCTAGGAATAAAATCCCCCCCTTCCACTCTAAAACGCGTTCATTTTGAAAGTTAAACTTCACCACCCTTGTTCAGCAATCTATGGAAGTGAAACAAGCATAAAACACATCCATACCCAAAATAATATCAAATCAACCATATAGAGTCCTACTAACTCCACATGAGTAACTCTATTGGGAAACACTGTATGAAAATTCCTATATACTCTCTTAGCAACAACCAACTCACCCACCAGGGTAGTCACCATAAAAGGTTCATTCAAGATATCAGGCAAATTGTAAAACTTTTTAGCTATTAGAGGAGTAACGAATGAAAAATTAGCTCCAGGATGAAGTAAGACATATGCACCAATAGAAAAGACTTTCAACATACCGGTCACCAAATTGAGAGAAGTCTCTTGCTCACCCCTAGAGTAGAGAGCATAAAAGTGCTTCTTAAGAGCATCAACGTTAGAACCACTTGCTAGTCCAGTCGCCTTGTCTTGCCTCTTCAAATTTGGGCAATCTCAAACTTTGTGCCCACTTTTACCACAACTAAAGAAACTGTCTTTCCCAATGAGGTAATCACCATAATGTTTCTTTTCACACTTTCCACAAGTTAGATTCTTACTTGATGAACTAGTACACCTTTCCTTTTGAGGCTTAGGGTTAGACACCCAATCATCACGAGCCTTAAGGAACATGAAAGGAACTTTATTGGAGAACCCCTTTTTTAAACTAGGCTTGTCACTGATATCAAGCCTATCATTTGAAGAACCACCATCAAAAGACTTGGCCTTATTTTCTTCCCTACTCTTTCTCTTCACCCTAGTCTTTCCACTTGTTGAGCATGAACCATGAGATGAGAAATATTGATATTATCATGTAGCAAAGCCGAACGACATTCTTCTTTCAAGTAATCCAACACTTCCATCACAAAGCGTCTCATTTCATCCCCACGGTCAGAAACCAAAGAAGAAGCATACTTTGACAATTTAGTAAATTTCAAATAGTAGTCAAGTACACTCATACCACCTTGGCGAAGTTTGATGAACTCATCTACTTTGTCTTCCCTCTTCTCTCTGAGAAAGAACTGATCAATAAAAGCCTTCTTAATGATATCCCATGTCACCGGTCCGACCGTTAAAGGCATATTGTCTTTCCATTGGACGTACCAAGTTTGGGCCAAATTTTTGAGTTGGTTAGTGGCTAACTCGGCTTTCTCACTAGTAGTAAACCTCATAGCATAAAGAATTTTGTAGGATTCGTCAATGAACTCTTGGGAGTCCTCCTCAACTTTTGAACCATAAAAAGTAGGGGGATTCATCCTAGTGAAATCCCTAAACGTAGAGAGCATGGTGCGAACTTGTTGGTTTTCTCAGGTTACAAACTCACGATTAGATTTAGCCTTCATAGCTTGTGCTTCAATAGTGAAAAGTTATGCTTGGGTTGTAATGGCTATTTCCGTTTGGAGAAAAGTTACCCTTATTTCCCCATCAACCATAGGAAGAGGAGCAATAGGAACTTGATCATCCATAGCAACTTCTTCATGTGGTGGTACTTGGTTGTCTTGTGCTCCCGCATTAACGATACCTTCCTCGGCCTTTCTTGAAGCTACTTTTCGGGCACTCATTTCTATATCTACCATACAAGGTTTTTGTAAAAGCACACATAAAGTAGACTCTAGAGGCACAACATGGTATTATAAGAAGATGAGAGTTTCCTAAGCATCACATAGTCTCTCATTCATAAGCCTGGCGTGCTTCACAATTATGAATAAGAATCTACATAGACGTTGTTTAATAAGACATAAATCCTAAAGGTATTCAACCTCATATTTTGATACCATGTTTGTCACATCCGTGGAGCACCCCCTAGACGTAGCCGGCGTCATCGTCCTCGAAGAGGACTAAGACTAGCTTTACTTAAAAATGCGGAAAATTTAAAATATTTTGATTACTTTTACATTGAGCTTTACTTAAACCTCTCGCTTGCACACCATATATATATTTATCGAGTATACATAGTCCCTTCTTATAAGAAGATTACATAGTCTTCTACTTTTATTTTATATACATAGTATAGGAACATAATAGCATAAGAAGTCTTTAATATGTCTCGTATTAAACCATGTAAAACGAATCAAACAATTTGTCTTAACCTATACTTCAATACAATAAAGATCCTCATATAGGCTATACAACAATCTCCTTCAAAGGAAAGAACTAGAAGTCTTATAACTAGAACAACATCAATAGCTTGATAATGGATTTGTCCTTGGAAAGTGAGGACCTACCAAACTCTTGGAGAATATCCAATTTGTCTTCAAAGTCCTTCTATAAGCTCAACGACTGAATCCTACATTTGTAGTAAACATAAATAATGGGTTAGTACACACTTGTACTAATTATGAGTATATGCACATAAAATAAGTGAAATCATGCTAAAAGGACATTAGTTCAAAACGTACTAATTTAGTTTGAAAAGCATTATGCATATCCAAAAAATCATATAAGCCAATAAAACACGTAACTCTTAAGTCAAGACTATATATAATACAATTGAGCACATAACCAAGACGACTCTATCATCAAGTTATATCATCAACAAGCACAAATAAGAGTTCATTACAACATAACCAAAGCAAGAAAATTAATTATGAACTCCCATTAAGTCCATTAGTGCAATTGGCTAAGTAAAGCATAGCCTTACTCAACCAAGTAAACTCAACAAGAACTGTAAGCAATGCCCAACTTCACATACTATATCATTAAGAGATAACATCATCATACTTTAACAATGGAGAACAATTATATGTTCATAAATGGAACCCATATCACATAGTGTCATTAACATATAAGAGTCAACACATGCATAACATATACATTATAGAACATAATAACAACCTCCTAAGGCTTCCCTCAAGGGAAACTAGTGCAAGGCATAGGTAGAGTCCCATACCCCTACCTAAGCTAAGTCAATCCTATTAAGTCACCATAGTTATTGTTTACTCCATCACTTCATTTTACTTCCGGGAACATTTTCCTTAACCAACATAGACCACAAGATATAAGTGTGGAATCCGGTGTTGTAAAATCTTACGCCAATGAAAGGTGGTCTACCTTTCAAGGTAGAGCCAAACATGAACATAGTAGGTGGATTTACAAGCTAGTATTCTTATGGTGGTAACAGAATTTATGGAGCTTTGGGGATGTGATGGAAACATCACTCTATGCCCTTTTTTGGAATATGAGGCTATCCACCCCGTGAGGACTATGGTGAACCCTACCTTCCCTCCTTCGGAAGGCGCCAACCTTCATTTATAAGTTCACTCGCTGCTAAGCTAGAGTCCCTTTTGAAATGTATTTAATGTCGTTATTAATGATCATAGCTTAGTTAGTTCATAGGGTATATATCTTATATAATAATCATCATTGTATCTCAATATGAATTGCATGAGTATTTTCCTTTCATTACAATTCATACATGTGAGGTTAGCACATTTACATAGTCACTCATAATAAGACACATTGTTAAGTTGTCACCATTCTTATAACATTTACATATTATCCAACAACTCACAAACAATAGTCAAGATATTTCAATTCAACATCACACCAATCTTATCAACCTCATCATAAGGTATATTTCATTGTAACTTCATCACTTAACACAAGTTATCATAATTGAAGTAAAGTTTAGGATATAAGACTTACCAAATTTCCTTCACAAGAAATCATTCATGGTCTTACCATCAACCATCCAATTCAACCCAATAATGATTGTAATACCATCACATAATAGTAATTAACACAATAGCTGGGTCAATTGCTTCATCACTATCCAAATTAACTTCAATTCATAACCTAGGGTTAGAGGAATAGGTTTCATCATGAATGTTTCAAGAAATAGATCCCATGTCAACAATACATTACCTAGGAAGTCCTTAAATAAACTAGAATAGATAATATAACAAGTATAAAAATCCATACATTGTTCAATTCATAAGCAAGTTCCAAGATTTGGGGAATTGGGGAAAAGGGACTAAGTAAATGTTACCAAAACGTACTCGCCTATGAGAGTGTAATGTCAATGAAGAGACCAGTCTCTATGGATACTCTAATGAAAGTATTAAAAGTTAATGCATACTTAATACTAATGAGGAGATGAGAAATCATCTAATGAGCTATGATTCCCTCATGCTAGAAGCCAACTTCTATGATGTATGAGATGAATGTAATGGAACTTTATACTGAACAATGATAGGATAACTATAAGTTGTGATTCCTCTTTTTGGAAAGCAGAGGTTCGTGTAATTCTCATGAGATGAAATTGTCGATATAGACGAGTATGGGTCTCCTTATATCTCCTAGTAATTGAACCTATACTACCAATTTAGGATTCTAAAAGGATTTTACTCCCTATATACGCTTGCATGTTTTGGTTCACTTTGGCCGTTGATTCCACCTTTTTTCGGTGTGGGGTTAAACACTGGATTTCATGCTTCTCAAATGATCTATGTCGGTTAAGGTTAAAGTTCCCAAAGAAAGAATGAGGACATCCTCAAGTAATGCACATAATGAAATGACGATACCAAAGGAGTTAGGATAGGATAATCTAGAGGTGAGCTAGACTTAAGTAATGACACTAGGTCATTTTTGGTTATTGCAAAGCAAACCCGAAAAAAAATTAAACTACATCATAGGTATGGCTGGTGTTTACACTAGCTTACGAATGAATGAAAATGAAGTACGTATGAATGAATGAAGCGGACTCTGTGTTTTCTAAAGAAGGCTGCGGTCCAATATGTTGAGCCATCATTTTGGGAAGTCCTAATGTCAAGTCAAAGATTCCAAGGTCTTATGGCATATGAACAAATGATATGAAATATGTTATGTTCTATATGCAATATGTTATGTGCTATGTTCTATATGCAATATGTGATGTGCTATGTGCAATATGATACGTATGGTATGCATGTTACTCTCATAACATGACTTTCCTAATTTGATTTTGGCAAGTCTACTGACTTGACTTTCCATAATTTATATCGTTAGGAGAGAGCTCTTCTTAATCATGCATGTCCTGGGTGTGCGCTTGCATATACCCATAATTAGTACAAGTGTGTACTAATCTCATTCAACTCTGTACTTTTAGGTGCAGGTGCAGCTGGACGCTAGAACTTACGAATCGACATTGAAGCTATCTGGACGTGGAGCTTTCATCCGGATTTGGTAGGCCCTTATGCTTTCGAGTATGCTTACTATATTATTCTAGCATTAGATGTAGACATTAGCTGGTGGATTATGTTCCACTAGTGTTTCTTTCCCAGTTATTTTCAGATATTATATTGGTGCTATTTTGGAAACTCTATATTTTATATAGATATTGACTGTGTCTTTCATTTTATTATCTGATAATAGATGGTTGTTGTGAAGGCTAATGAGTTTTTGTATATAGTGTTATACAAGTTCAATGTTTCTCACTATAAAGTCTAAGTAAACAAAATTTTCAAATTTTCTGCAAAAATTAAGTTAGATGATGCAACGATGATGTATGAAGGCTTGTCTGCAACCTTTGAGAGGTTAACGACGCCAGTTATGGCTAGGGTATAGACTTCGATCGTGATAAAATTGGTATCAGAGCGTTAGGTTAAATTCCTAGGATAATAAGTTAACATCAACAACATTGATTAGTTTCTAAGTCATGGTAGTGAAGTGCACCACTATCATGAATTAGAAACTTTATGATGAGTTGCAAAGATTCCATTCTTCTGATCTTATTGTGCCTTCTCTAATGATTGATGTCTTTGTGTTTTGAGCGTATCTGACATTTATTTTTATCTTTTTCAGAAAATGAACACAAAAAAGAGCGCTGGTTGAAGAAGAGGAGAAGCAGCTACTGGGGATAACCAAGTTCCACCCCAGGCTCCAGCTGAAGGAGTGTCCATGCCATTTAACCCAGCTGGATTGACTGATGCGTAGGTGTGAACCGCTTTTTCTTAGATGGCTCAAGCCATCACTATGCAGGACCAGGCTATTACGTCCCAGGCCAAAAGATAGGATGTTCAGAGGGAGAACTCACCAGCACGTAGCATTGCAGACAGACTATGGGACTTCACGAGGATGAATCCTCCGAATTTCACTGGGTCCAAGACTTCAGAGGATCATTAGGAGTATATTGATGAGGTGCATAAGATTATAGTTGCTATGGGGACAACATATATTGAAAAGGTTGAGCTAGCTTCTTACAAGCTCAAGGATGTTGTATAGACTTAGAGCAAGATGTGGCACGATAGACGAGCTTTTGGTAGAGGTGCGATCAAGTGGGAGTTTTTTAAAACATCCTTCATTGATAGATTCTTCCTAGGGAGAGATGAAGGAGGCCAAGGTTGAGGAGTTTATCAACCTAAAACAGGGATCGATGACAGTCAGGGAGTATTCCCGAAAGTTTGTTAAATTGTCCAGGTATGCCACTTCCCTTGTATCTAACAGTAGGGATGAGATGAGTAAATTCCTCACAGGAATCTCAGGAAATCTGGAGGAGGAGTGTCGGGCTGCTATGCTCCATGATGGCATGGACCTCTCAAGGTTGATGGTACATGTCAAGCAGGAAGAAGAGGGGGCCCCGTAAGGTTAGGATGCATAAACCTTCTGATCAGGCAGGTCCTAGTAATAGTGGCGGCAGGAACAACTTTGGCATCCGTGAGCAGCCCTTATTTAAAAAGGGGAATCAGAGTTCAGGGAACTCTAACTCTTAGGGGAGTGCAGCACCTAGAGAAAGCAGACCCGAGCCCAAGAAGGGCAATGGAGGTGATATGTTGTGTCCAAGAAGGGAATGTGCCAAAGTGTGGCCGTACTCATAGATGACAGTGCAGACAGAACACTAATGTCTGCTTCAGAAGAGCGGGCACATGGTCCAAGACTACCCATAGAACAGGGGTAAGGTTTGAGGTAATGCTCAACCTATCCCTAATCCACAGGGCGCAACAGTGGCCGAGTCTCCTAAGAGAAACATATTCTACGCCCTCACGAGCAAGGAGGAGCAAGAGAAGTCCGTTGATGTGGTCAAAGGTATGCTGCAAGTATTCTCAACTTTTATTTATGCCTTACTTAATGTAACAACCCTAAAAGTAGCTATGCTAAATAATGCTTAAAGTGTCCAGAATGCCTACGATTTGACCGGGTTCACACAGATTAATGCGCATAGAAACAGACCTCTAAACCCTTGCTACAACCAAGCCAACAAACTTGGGGAGTCATTTTGAGGTATAAAAGGTTGGTTCAATCCATGTAGGGCTTTCGAATATGAAGATTTACTCGAATGTGTCTTTACCAGACATAAAAAGGGAAAATCTTAGGTTTGGAGGGTCTAGGTGTAAAATTGTCTTTTTCTAGGGTAGGGGTAGTATCGTAATTACCCAAAATATATAATTTATTATTTAATTAATAATGTGGAGGGGCATTTTAGGGAGAGAGGGACTGAAATTGGTTCTTAGAGTGAAGTCTTACTCCACCCCGGTTCGAACCTAGGTTGAAGCGATGATTTAAATTACTTTTTTATTTAAGTTTGTAAATTAATGTAATTAATTAATATTTATTATTTATTGGCTGATTTAAATAAAAGGGAAATCTTATTTTTAACATTTAATAAAACCTTATTTTACGAAGTTCTAAACTAGACTTCTAAGCCTAAGAAAACTCTCATCTCTCACGCTCATCTCTCTCTCACGTCTATATCATTCTCTTACACGTTCTCTATGCAAAAATAACGTACAAGAATAGAAAATTTACCAAAGTTCTTCACACTTGAAGAACTCACAACGAAAAATAAAATCAAACGCTAAGCAAAATACGTTAGGCAAAGGGAGAATTTTCCGTCGAAAGTTTGGTGCTGAAACTTGGTTTTGGATGTGAATGTTGTAGAAGGTTTGGGAAGCAACTTCTAGGTTTGAACGTCATAAAAGGTATGGGTTCTCTTCTCTGTTGATCCCTTTCCTAAGAGACCCCTTAAGGTTCTGTATATTCTAATCCGAAAACTAGGATTGTTCCCCCTTGCATGACCCTGTCACTAGCTCCCGTTGATTCGTACATTGGGTATGATTGCTGGTAGATATTAGGCATATAATGTGTTTTCGTGATGATATATTCATGAATGTGTGCTTGGAATCGTTATGAATGACAATCTACGTTTTGAGAATATATGACTTACGTGCGTTTGGGTTGTATTGCCGTGACTATTGGTCACAGATTAGGACTTGAAATAGCATGTTAGTTCTTTGTATTTTATGTACAAATGCTTATGTAAATCGTGATGTTCATATGAAGTGTAATATGTCTTAATTTAGTGAGAAACTCTTGGCTAAACGAATCCATAAAAATGCACTTGAAATGTTATAAATGAACCATGAAATTTCCCTAAGAACTAATGTGTAACTTGATGAAAAAGATGCTGAAAAATTACAAAATTTCCAGCAATAAGTTGATGAATTTTGGTCAAGTTAAAATGTTTTAAAATGTTATGAAAAATGAAGAAAAATAAGTGAGGTCACTGAGGGTCGAACCCGTGACCTCACCATATTAGAAACCATGAAAATAAATGAGTTAAAAGTATTGCGGTGAGGGGGATTCGAACCATGGTCTTGGCTGGAAAATAAAATCATGAAAATAAGAAATGAAAGGAGTGGGATTCGAATCCACAACCTCTCAGATAGTCTTAAGGAACTTAAAAGAAAATAAATATTGAGGCATGTGGGAATTGAACCCAGGACCTCTTGGATGATTTAGGTATTAAAGAGAAAAATAAAGTGAGGCTGTGGGGATTCGAACTCACCCTCATGCTCAACTCAAAAAAAGTCAACAAAAAAGAAATTAAAATAAAAGGGGCTTTGGGGTTCGATCCCACAAACCCTCGTCCAAGAAAGAGAAAATTAAAAGAAATGAAATTAAAAGGAAATGTAGGTGTTAGGGCTTGATCTTGGGTCCCCAAGCCGTGTGGACCAAAATAAAATAAATGAAAATTATAAGTGGTGTCCATGAAATTTGAAACGGGTTCCGTTGCCCAAATTTCGTATTGATACATAAGTCGTACGTGAATTTAGTGTTCAAGAATAATACTGCCTAATTAGATCTAAATCAAGATCTTTGCATACATACAAGATGCATATGTCTTGTACCATATAATCTTAGGAAGATATGAATCACTTAAACGAACTATGAATGAAGACTCATTGTTTGTAAATATAGACCCATAAGTCTAGAATACGTTTAAAAATAAGTCAACCTAAGATGTATGTAATGAAATGATGTAACCCTAGAAGGGTTAAGTACAAGTGTAAAACACACTAAATGGCCAAGTGCATTGGCATACGATGAAGTGAATATAATGTAATAAAATGATGAAACCCTAGAAGGGTTAAGTAAGAGTGTGAAACACACAAATGGCCAACTAAATTCACATATGATAAAATTTTAACGTAAAAAGGGGTGAGTTATAATGACGAGCAAATGTGCAATTGTTAGTGAATGTTGTAACAACATGATAAGAGGCAAATGTGAAAGATAAGAGCAATCTCAAATGAGCCTAAGTAAATGTTACCAAAACGTACTCACCTATGAAAGTGTAAATTTAATGAATAGATCACTCTCTATGAACACTGTAATGAAAGTATTGGCAATAATGTATACTTAATACTAAAAAAAAGATTAGAAATCATCTATTCAGCTATGATATCCTTATACTAGAAACCAACTTCCATGACGTATGAGTTGAATGTAATGGTACTTTATACTGAGCCCCGATAGTCTAGATATGAGCGGTGATGCCTTGTTTCGGGAAGGGTGGAGGTTCATGTAACTCATATGATATGAGACTATTCGGCATGTCGGGTATGGGTCTCCTTATATCTTCTTGTCTTCGAACCTATACTTCCAATATATGGATCTTGCGGGATTCAATTCCCATGTACACTAGCATGTTTTGGGTCACTTTAGTTAGTTATTCAACCTCTTTCTGGTGTGAGGGAGACACTGCATTTCATTATGCTCACATGATCTATGTCGGCTAAAGTTAAATTTCCCAATGAATGAATGAGGCCAGCCTCAAATCATGCACATAATGAAATGATTGATACCAAAGGTGTTAGGATACAATAATCAAGAGGTGAGCTAGACCTAAATAATGACACTAGGTCATTTGTAATCATTACACAACAAATCCGATGAAAGTCTTTAAACTACATCCTAGGTATAGCTGGTGTTCACACTAGCCTATGAATGAAATAAAGTGAAGTACATATGAAAGAATGAAGCAGACTCTGTGCTTGGTAAAGAAGGCTCCCTTGTTCAGGTCCCATATGTTGAGCCCTCATTTTGGGAAGTCTTATTTTCAAGTCCATGATTCCAAGGTCTCATGGCATATGAATAAATGATATGAAAGATGTCATGTGATATATGCAAAACGATATGTGCTATGTGTAAGATCTTATGTGTTATATGCAAAATGATATGTGCTATGTGTAAGATGTTATGTGTTGTGCGCAGTGTGATAAGTATGATGATGCATGTTACTCTCGTGGCATGACTTTCCTAATCCAAATTTGGAAGCTCAATAAATTTCCTAATGCCATTTTGGCAAGTTCACTGACATGACTTTGCATAATCATGTCGTTAGGAAAGCGTTGTTCTTACTCATGCATGTCCTTGGTGTGTGCTTGCATATACCCATACTTAGTACAAGTGTGTACTAATCCCATACAATTCTATAATTTTAGGTGCAGGCATAGGTGGACGCTAGAGCTTACAGGTTGACGTTGCAGCTATCCGGACTTTGTAGGCCCTCATGCTTTCAAGGATGTCTACCATTGTTATCTAGCTTAAATGTAAGCTATAGCTGGTGGAGCATGTTCCAATAGTGTTTTTTTCTACTTCTATTAAGACTTTGTATTGGTGCCGTTTTGGCAAAAATACGTTTCATAAAATTATAAACTGATTCTTTCAATTGATTATCTCCTTATTATATGGTTGATTTGTGTGATGTTAAGTAGTATGTCTACATGTATGTTAAGAAACAAAAAGTTTCAATATTTTCCGCTAAAATTAACCTAGATGAATTAACGATGACGTATGTAGGCTTTTTTGCAACCTCTTAAGGGTCAACGACGCCGATCTCTTCTGGGGTCTAGACTCAGGGTGTGACACTTGATCCAGGGTCTATACCTTCCTTTGTAACTCCTTTACTTTCTCTTATTTTTAAGACATTTTCCGGAAGTTTTGCATGATCCTATTGTGGTTAGTACACCTTTTGAAGAAAATGTAAGAGTTAATAAAGTGTACAAGGATTTCCCAATAGTTGTATATGGTAGGACTATGTGTTCAGACTTAGTTGAGTTACCTATGAACGATCTTGACATCGTTATTGTCATGTACTGGCTTCATAGTTGCTATGGTTGTGTGGATTTCCATAGTAGGGTTGTGAGATTTTGTTTCCTTAATGAAGTAGAGCTGGTCATGGAGGAGTACAACTCAAGTCATCCTAACCCCTTGATTTCAAACCATGAAGCCAATAAAATTATTTACAAAGGGATTACTATGTCATCTTGTGAGTGTCAATGATCTAGATCATGACATTCCTTCCATAGACTTAGTGCCTGTAGTTAATGAGTTCCCAGATTTGTTCCCTGATTATTTTCCTGGAGTTCCTGCCCCGTGAGTGATTGACTTTGGAATCGATTTAGAACCCAACACTAAACCATTTTGATTCCTCCTAATAGAATGGCTCCAGCTGAACTCAAAGTGTTGAAGCTGCAGGTAAAAGATCTCACTTATAAGGGTTTCTTTCAGCCGAGCATATCCCATTGGGGCGCTCCAGTGTTTTTATAAAAAAGAAAGATGGAACCTTTAGTATGTGTATCGATTATCGACATCTCAACAAAGTCACTATCAAGAATAATTATCCACTTCCAAGAATATATGACTTGTTTGATCAGCTTCAAGAGTCTAGTCTCTTCTCGAATATTTATCTTCTTTAAGGGTACCATCAACTTAGGGTTAGGGATGAAGATATCTCAAAGATAGCCCTTCGTACCTGTTATGGTCTTTATGAGTTCTTAGTCATGTCATTGGTCTCACTTAATGCACCAACTGCATTTATGGATCTCATTAACAGGGTCTTCCGTGAATACCTTGACTCTTTTGTCATAGTATTCATTGATGACATTTTCATCTACTCTAACACCAAGGAAGAGCATGAGCAGCATTTGAGACTAACCTTGAAGGTACTTAGACAACATCACTTGTATGCCAAATTCAACAAGTGTGAATTCTTGCTTAGATCAGTGGCCTTCCTAGGTCATGTTGTGTCCGACAAAGTTGTGGAGGTTGTCCCCAGGAAGACTGAGGCTTTTAAGAACTGGCCAAAACCTCTTACTCCCACCGATATTCGTAGTTGCTTGGATTGGCTTGTTATTATTGTAGGTTTGTGGAGGTTTTATCTTCCATTGCAACCCCACTCACAACTTTGACGAAGAAGAAGTCAAGTTTGAATGGGCGGAGTCTTGCGAGAAGAGTTTCCAGGATCTCAACGACAGACTCACTTCAGCCCCGGTGCTTACTTTGCCTTATTGTGGTGAGAATTACACTGTTTATTGTGATGAATTTAGGGTTTGTTTGGGTTTTGTTCTTATTGAGGGTTGTAAGGTGATAGCTTAAGCGTCCAGACAACTCAATGTTAATGAAAGAATTATCCCACTCATGACCTAGAGTTGGCAGTTGTGGTGTTTGCACTTAAACTGTGGAGGCACTACTTGTATGGAGTGCAGGTGGATGTGTTCACAGACCACAAGAGTCTCCAATACGTGTTCACGCAGAGGGATTTGAACCTACATCAGTGGAGATGATTGGAGTTGTTGAAGGACTATGACATGAATGTCCACTACCATCTAGGTAAGGTTAATATTGTAGCTAATGCTTTGAGAAGGATGAGCATGGGAAGTACTACCTACATTGAGGATGAGAAGAAGGAGTTGGTGAAAGATGTACACAGACTGGCCAAACTGGGTGTGGGGTTGGTTGAGTCTACTAGTGGGGGTGTTTCACTTCATTCTAGTTATGAATCATCCTTGGTATTTCAAGTCAAGAAGGGTCAGCATCTTGATCTGGTGTTGATGGAGTTAAAGGACTCATTGTTGGTAAATATGAGTGAGTCTTTTGCTTTGGGAGATGACGACATACTTAGGTACCAAAACAGGCTGGTTGTACCAGATGTGGATGATTTGCGGACAAGGATCATTGTAGAGGCCCATGGTTTGAAATATTCGATACATCCAGGTTCCACAAAGATGTATCATGATCCTAAGTAGATCTATTGGTGGGATGGCATGAAGAGGACATTGCATTATATGTAGCCAAGTGTCCTAATTGTCAACTGGTTAAGGCAGAACATCTTAAGCCTGGCGGTCTTACTCAGATTATTGAAGTTCCTACTTGGAAATGAGAGGCCATTAATATGGATATTGTGGTTGGTCTTTTAAAGATAAGGAGACACCATGACTACATATGGGTTATTGTGGACATGATGACTAAGTCTTCCCACTTTATCCCTGTGAAGTCTACTTACAGAGCCGAGGATTATGCATAAATTTACATTGATGACATTGTGAGATGGCATGGAATTCCTTTGTCTATCATTTTAGATAGAGAAGCTTAAGTCACTTCACATTTCTGGAGATCCTTCTAGAAGAACTTAGGCACAAAGTGAAGCTTAGAATTGCCTTTCATCCTCAAACTGATGGGCAGGCAGAGCGCACCATTCAGACATTGGAGGACATGTTGAGAGAGTGTGTGATTCACTTCAGAGGTAGTTCGGACGACCATCTTCCTTTTATAGAGTTCTCGTATACATTATCACTCTAGTATTGGGATGGCATCGTTTGGAGCACTATATGGTAGAAGGTGTAGGTCTACATTTGGGTGGTTCGAGGTTGGATAGTCATCCATTTTGGGTCCAGAGATCATTCATGAGGTCTTAGAAAAGGTCAGGGTGATTAGAGATAGGTTGGCTACTACTTACAGTCGGCAGAAGTCTTATGCAGACAACAGAAAATGGCCCTTAGACTATGATGTTGGTGACCATGTCTATTTGAAGATATCACCTATGAAGGGGGTTATGAGGTTGGTATGAACAAAAAGTTGAGTCCGAGGTATTTTTGGTCCATGAGATTCGACAGTGTGTGGGTGAGGTGGCCTATGAGTTTGCGTTGCCTGCGGAGCTAGCTTTTGTTCATCCAGTCTTTCATGTCTCTATGTTAAAGAAGTGCCTTAGTGATCCAACATCGATTCTTCCTGTTGATATTTTGGGAGTTGATGAAGACTTGTCCTATGATGAGGTTCTTGTTCAAATTATAGACAGGCAGGTAAAGCGGCTGAGAAACAAGGAGGTTTCTATAGTGAAGGTATTGTGGAGTAACCATCTTGTTGAGGGTTTTACATGGGAGGCCAAGGACGATATGAGATCCTGCTACCCTCATCTATTCAGCTCTTAAGGTTAGATTTTCTACTCTCAAGTCTAAGTTTCCTTAACTTCTCCATTCCTGGTTATTATTGCTTGACTCGGTATAATACCTATGTTATGATATTGTTGACGTTGTGCTAGATTATATGAAGTGTCATTTGGGGACGAATGTTCCTAAGGGGGATATAGTGTAACAACCCTAAAGAAAATGGCTATGCTAAGTAATAATGTGTCTAGAATGCATACGATTAGACTGGGTTCACACAGATTGAGGCACATTTAACCAGACCTCTAAACCCTTGCTACAGCTAAGCCAACAAACTTGGTGAGTTATTTGAGCTAGGAAAGGTTGGGTCCAGCTATGTAGGGTACCCAAATACGAAGATAAAGTCGAATGAGTCTTAACCGGACTTAAAAAGGGGTAATCTTAAGTTTGGAGGGGCTAAGGGTAAAAATCTCTTTTCTTTTCAAGCTAAGGGTAGTATTGAAATTACTCTAAATATTTAATTAAGTAATCAGTAAATATGGTGTAGGGGCAATTTGGGTAGAAAGGGCCGAAATTGGCCTTTTAAGTGAAATCTTACTCCACCCAGGTTCGAACCTAGGTGGGAGCAATGATTTAGTTTGATTATTTTATTTGGTAAATTAATTTAATTAAATAACATTTAATTGTTGATTTGAGAAAAAGGAAAAAAAATCAGATTTTTATTTATTAATTAATAATTAATCCTAATTTGACTAAGTCTCTCCCTAATATCTTAATCCTAAGCTAACACACCCACACGTTTCTCACCATCTCTCTCTCATGTTCACGCTCATCTCCCTGTAAAACTAGAGAATGAACAGAACCAAAAAGGAAAACATATAGTTCATCCAGAACATGAACACTCAAACTCAAAAAAAAAAAGGCAAAACAAGCTTAAAAACGAAAAGTAAAAATCAATTTCTCGACGAAGCATGCTTGTGGTTTTGGTGGTGAGGCGTTGTCTTGGTTGAGAAATAGGCAGCACGTTGTATCACTATTTAACAACTTTAGGGATGGATTTTCTTCCATATTGGTCCCTTTCCCAAGAGACCCTTAAGACTCAAATGAATCTACTCAAAAACTAGGGTTATTCCCCATTGCATATCCCTGTCACTGGCTCCCTATGATCTTAGGTTGGGTATGCTTGCTGGTAGAATTTAGGGATACTGTATTTTTGGTGATGATATCGTTTCGAGTATGTGTTCATGATTATGTGCTTATGTTTTGTGTCTTTTGTAAATATGAATGTAGACACATATGTATGTGTGCAAGATTGTGACCATGACTTTGAGTCTCTGTTTACGCATGTTAATAGTATAGAGATCACTCGTATTTTATGTCCAATTAGATGTTCTTAAATCGTGATACGTGAATGTTCATTTCATCATATGCCAATGCACTTGGCTATTTAGTGTGTTTCACACTCTTACGTAGCCCTTCTAGAGTTTCATCATTTCATTGTTCATATTATCATTTCATTACATACATTTCAGGTTCACTTACTTCTAACGTATGCTTGACTTATGTTTCTATACATACAATCCATGAGGCTTCAATCATAATTTGTTTAAGTGATTCATATCTTCCTAAGATTATGTGGTACAAGACATATACATTTTGTATGTATGCCAAGATCTCTATTCAGATCTATGTTGGCATCATTATTCTTGATCATTAAATTCACGTATGACTTATGTATCAATACAGAATTTGGGTCAGGGAACCCGGTTTGGAATCCCTTGGACAACACTTATATTTTTCATTTATTTTATTTTGGTCCACACGGCTTGGGGACCTTGGATCAAGCCCCAACGCCTTCATTTTCTCTTAATTTCTCTTCTTTAAATTTTCTCCTTCTTGGCCGAGGGGTTGTGGGATCGAACCCCCACAACCTCTTTTATTTTAATTTCTTTTTCCAAGACTTTTTTGAGTTGACCATGAGTTTGTGGGATCGAACCCCCACACCCTTACTTTATTTTTCTTTTAATTTTCCTTTTCCACCTAGAGTTTCTGGATTTGATTCCCACGCATCACATTTATTTTCTTTTCCTTTTTCCTTAAGCTTGACCGATACGTTGTCGGTTTGAATCCCACTCCTCTCATTTCTTATTTTCATACATTATTTTCCAGCCAGGAGCACGGTTTGATCTGCTTTACTACATTGTTTTTGACTTCTTTATTTTTAAAACTTTTAACGTGGTGAGGTCACGGGTTCGACCCTCAGTGACCTCACTTGTTTTTTTTCACTTTGCATGACATTTTAAATAATTTAAATTGTCTGAAATTTATCAACAAGGTGCGTGAAATTTGAGTTACATTTTAAGCTTCTTTTCCATTCCATTGCACATTAGTTATTAAGGGAAGTTCATAGTGTAGTTAGAACGTTTTAGGTGTATTTTTCATGGATTCGTTTATTCAAGAGATTATAACTCAAATCAGCAACATTTAATCTTATATGAACATCACGATTTACATAAACATGTGTACATGAAATACAAAGAACTAACTAGCCATTACAATATCTAAACTATGACCAATAGCCACAGCAACACACCCAAATGCACGTAGTTACATTTTCGGAAAACATCATCCTAAGTTACATAATTCCGAACATACATACAAACACATAAGAACCATGAAAACACATTTTATGCCTAATTTTCTACCAGCAAAAATAGCCAACGTATGATTCAATGGGAGCTAGTGACAGGGACATGTAACGGGGAAATAACCCTAGTTTTCAGACGGAATATACTGAACCTTAAGGGGTCTCTTGGGAAAGGGACCAAGAGAGAAGAGAACCCATACCTTTTCAGCCTAGACAACCAGCCACAATCACACGTCCTAACCAATGGCCAAACCTCTCTTCCGAGCCTTGATTCTTTTTCACAAGTGAAGTTCTTTACGTGTAATGCTTAGGCGTACGAATTTTTCTTTTTGTTTTTGATGGATGCAGCACAGAAAACGTTTAGAACGTAGGTTTATTTTATTTTTCTGTTTTTGAATGGTAAAGTAAAGCTGAAAAACGTTTTAGGAGTAATCTAAAGGATTAAGAGTGGGCATGAAGCACACTCTTACTGGGATTCATGCGCCCGTTTTTTGGGAATTTTGGTAACTTATTTAACACAATTAAAATGGTAAAATAATATTATAAAATATATGTTAAGTTGTTATATTGACCCTCCTTATTTTTATTAATTTTAATCAATTAATTTGTGCCTCATTATGCCTCGAAGTCGGCTCGAACCCGAGTATGGAGGTAAGGTCAATCTCGGGTTTTAACAACGAGATTTGACTTATTTTGACTAATTAATAACTTTATTTAATTAATTAAATATCAGGATAGGGTAATTGCTATACTACCCCTAGCCCCATAATTATCTTTATACCGCTAGAACCCTTAAAACCTAGGACTAACTCTCTAAGTCTAGTTAAGACTCATCCGGGTAAATCATAGTATTTGGGTACACTACATGGCAGGACCCAACCTTTCCTAGCTCAACTAAATCCCGAAGTTAGTTAGCTTGGATGTCGCAAGGGTTCAGAGGTCTTCTTCTACGTGCATCAATCTGTGTGAACCCAGTCTAATCGTAGGCATTATAGACACATTAAGCATTACTTAGCATATTCATTTTTAGGGTTGTTACACATAATATCTTCTAATCTTGCTGTAATGTTTATGAATGCTAGTGTAGTTTTCTTTGATCTATTGAATGACGTAAGAATTGTATTAAATTAATGTATACATTGATAAATCTATATCAAATTGAGTTAGTTTCATTGAGTATTGTGATTTATTTATTGAATTGATAATCATGGACATGGGTAAGGGCCTATTTTATTGTATTGGATGATTTAACTATGGATTCAAGTGGTGAGAATAAATTGGTGGTACGATGTCCTAATTGTAAGACCTCGAAAATCATTTAGGTTAAATAGAACCTAACATGTTATTGATGGTGGTCTAAGGTACTAATGTGGTATAACATATGGTTTAGAGGAAGTAGCTAAGAGTTTAGGTGCAGTTGGAAGTCAAACGTCAAAGGACTACTAAGATGTTTGAAAACTAAGTCACCTATGTGCCTCGTATGTAGTTATATATGTTTATGTGTAATTCATGAAGTTCAAAAGATATGCCTTGAAAAGACCTTGTGTGTCTAGGAATGTTTCATCAAGTTTTACATGTTCGTTTTGGATGAAATTCATGTTACAGGTATTAATATCTTATACGTTAAAGTTTGGATTTGAAACGTCCGGGCAAACATCCCCAAGGACCATACAAGGGTCCTTGAAGAAGGTTCCAAACTTAGTGTAAATGTCACGACCCAACCCGATGGGCCGTGACTAGTGCCCGTTTTGGACACCCACATACAAACCTGCTAAGTATAACCAACTGAAACTAAGACAATATGGAATTTAATCAAATCAAGCCAACCCCAACGTCATATATACATATAAGAGGACCTGTCTCATAAGGAGTCATAACCATTCAACCATAACAGCATACGCGAGCCGACAAGGCTGCCACTACAAAATACACAATGATGTACGCAGCCGACAAGGCTGCCCCTGTACAAGCGGACATCCCAAACAAACCATGTCCGGACCATTATCCAAAACATATATATACAACCCACATAATGTCCACAGCACTCTAAGAGTACATTAGTAAAACTCGACGGACAGGCCCCGCCATACCCATAGACGAGCAAAAGACTACACAAAAGTTATGTACCAAAACGATCGGGCTCGAACAAATGGAGCTCTTCCAATCGGCAGAGTAGATATCCTAGGCGGAGGATCACCGAATCGTGCGTCTATACTGCGGGCATGAAACGCAAATCGAGGAAAGGGGGGGTCAGTACGGACAATGTACTGAGTATGTAAAGCATAAGGTAAAGATGACAGGATACCAATATGGCAAGTTGAAACAAAAGATCGCTACACATATACCCTTTTAAGTGAAAATCATGCATATATTTAACATTTAAGGTGCCCAGCTTCCCTAGTAAGGGGCTCGGCAAAATAATCATCACGTCATCTCCGTCATCATCATCATCATAACCATCCTCATCACCAATCATATATATAATATACATACCCGACCCTCTAGTGAGGAACTCGGTGACATATGCAAGAAACTCCGCACGAACATTACCCGGCCCGACTCGGTGAAATGATAAATGACTCTATGCACGAGCGAGAATATTATGAGCAACCATATACAATTAAAATCATTTCTTATAACTCAATAGAACAATCAACGTGAACTAAAGAAAGAGTATTACCAAAGATTATTGTTTTATCAAGATTATGAACCTTTAATACGATATGGAAACGTAAAATCTCAATGACTCTAAGAAGCACTACCATAGATATTAGAGATCATCATAGCCTTAGACATAGCCGATATATAGAGGAATAATTGTGGAAGCAGGAATATACGTCACCTAGATGCTCTAGAGGTAAGTATCAAATCTGTCCGTTATTCGCTTATTTTTATAAGTCATGCCAAACAAAGAAAGAAGGGACAGCGTTACATACCGTATAATCGAGCCGCACGTCCAATATTTACTGCTCAAGCTATTAATCTATAACAAGAAACAATCGTGCCGCAATTAGATAAACATCGTGCTTTACTTTCTTGTAAGCTAGCTAATAATCTAACGAAAATTCGGCAGCACTTCCCCTATTTTCCTTACTTCGTCCCAATCCGACAATAATCCAAATTATCCACGGCAATACCAATAACACATATAACCCAAAGAATCATATTAAACAGCCCCCTCCCCAAAACAGCCTCCGTCGGCAACCATAGCAATAAGCAACGACACACCGAGTGATAACTCGATTTACAATTCGCAACCCATCTACCTCATCGTATTCCACCTTTGGAGAATATACTCACAATCACATTTAACATATACAATCCCAAAACAGAATTTTCCCCCAGCTTGCTTTAATCACAACACCCCAAGCACCAACACGACACCACTAATAATTCGATTATGGTTTCCGTTCATACTTAGCACATTAAAAACTAAAACAAACTTCCTAAGCTACTGGTCACGCCCCTTCTTAAAATTAATGGATAATTAACAAGGGTATTCTAAAGAATTAACACACCAAACAAGGAGATTACTAACCAAATTATTTGTAGTCACGCCAAGAGTTGCGGGGTTGGTTTCTCCATTTCCATGGCTGCCTAAGACAAGTGGTGAAGAAGAAGATGATATGCAGCAATGCATTTCACCACTTTATTTAGCATGGAGTGGATTTCTCCACCTCATTTAATAGTATGAAGTGGAGGCAGCCCCCCTCTACACCTGTCCACTAAGGCTAGCCCACAATCCGATCCCTTTTAATTTTTGCCTTGAGTGGTGGGGCCCACTGGATTAAATTAATCCTAATCAGCCACTAATTAATCCCTCACTTAAAGTTAATGGCACTTACATTAGCCAACTCATACTTAATATCACATTTGGAAATATCATCCTTGCCTAATATTTCTTTACGTCTTCTAGATCATGATGCACTACGTATAAAAAAATACGAGGCATAACATCCTTCCCCTTAGGAACATTCGTCCTCGAATGTTAAGTTAGCGTCTTGCAAAAATAATTCCAGCGAGGTCTCTCTAAAAGTTATACCTATCAACCTGCATTCCGTAACTTACAGATGCCTCACAGCTACATAATCTCATTATCTATCAATATAGTCAAGCTAGAAATTGAATTACCTGCAGGTACGGGGAACAAGTAAGGATACTTATTCTTCATTTCGTCTTCCGCTTCCCAAGTCATCTCCTCCCTATTGTTATTTTGCCACAACACTTTGACGGAAGCCACATCTTTAGTACGTAACCTTCTAACCTGACGATCAAGTATAGTCACGGGTTTATCCTCATATGACAACTCCTCTTTTACCTGAATATCATCTACGGGGAATACTCTAGAAGAATCACCAATACATTTACTTAGCATCGATACATGGAAGACTGGATGTACCGCCTCCAAATCGGATGGTAGATCCAACTCATAGGCAACCTTGCCTATCCTACTTAACAACTGATAAGGCCCAATGTATCTCGGACTGAGCTTCCCCTTCCTACCGAATCTCATCACACCCCTCATGGGTGATACCTTCAGGAATACCCAGTCACCAATCTGAAACTCCAAATCTCGATGCCGATTATCTGTATATGACTTCTGTCGACTTTGGGCTGCTAATAATCTTTCTTGAATAAGCTTCACCTTGTCAACGACTTGTGAATCACATCCGGCCTATTAGCTTAGTCTCGCCAACATCAAACCAACCAATAGGTGATCTGCACTTCCTCCCATATAAGGCCTCGTACGGTGCCATCTGGATACTAGAATGGTAGCTATTATTATAGGCAAACTCAATGAGCGGCAAGTGGTCATCCCAGCTGCCTTTGAAGTCAATAATACAGCCCCGCAACATATCTTCTAGTGTCTGAATAGTACGCTCAGCCTGCCCATCAGTCTGAGGGTGAAATGCTGTGCTAAGGTTCACCTGTGTCCCCAATCCCTTCTGAAATGATCTCCAAAAGTTGGCTGTAAATTGAGATCCTCTGTCTGATATAACGGACGTGGGAACCCCATGAAGTCTCACTATCTCCCTGACATATAACCTCGCATAATCTTCAGCCGAATAAGTAGTCCTGACTAGAAGAAAATGGGCCGATTTCGTCAGCCTATCTACAATAACCCATATAGAGTCATACTTCCGTTGAGTGCGAGGTAAGCCTGTAATGAAGTCCATATTAATCATCTCCCATTTCCAAGTCGGGATCTCTATCTCCTGTAATAATCCACCAGGCTTTTGATGTTCGACCTTAACTTGTTGACAATTCGCACCTTTGAGCAACAAACTCCGCTTATGTCCCTTTTCATGCCATCCCACCAATATAAGCATCCGAGGTCATGATACATTTTTGTTGACCCTGGGTGAATAGAATAACGGGCGCAGTGTGCCTCTCCCATAACTTTGCCGTCGTAGCCCATGCATATTGGGTACACACAATCTGCCTTCATATCGTAACACTCCGTCAGTGTAACCTTAAATGGGGTCTTCTCCTTTTGAAGAGTCTGCATCTCTATCTTGTGCGAGAATAGGGTCCTTGTATTGGTGTCTCTTTACCTCATCTATGATTGAGGACTCAAGAACCTCTCGAATAGAAACTCCATTATCTTCCGAATTAGCTAGACGGACTCCAAGGCTGGATAGCCACGAATATCCCGAACCATATCCCTCCTTTCCTGGTTGTACATCCGTCAAGCTACCCATGGACTTACGGCTAAGAGCATCTGCTACAACATTCGCTTTCCCTGGATGATATAAAATATCAACATCATAATCCTTTAGCAACTCTAACCACCGCCTCGTCGTAAGTTCGGCTCCTTCTATTTAAATATATATTGGAGACTCTTATGATCTGTATAGATGTCCACATGGACACCATATAAATAATGTCTCCATATCTTCAAGGCATGAACCACGACCGCTAACTCCGGATCGTGAGTAGGATAGTTCTTTTCATGCTTCCTAAGTTGTCGGGAGGCATAGGCTATAACTTTGCCATGCTGCATCAATACACATCCTAGCCCAACACCAAGCATCACAATAAATAACATAGCCGCCTGGTCCCTCCTAAGAGTTAGGGACTGGAGTCGTAGTCAATTTGTCTTCCAATAGCCGGAAGCTTCGCTCACAAGCATCCGCCCACCGAACTTGGTCAGCTTTTTGAGTTAGCCTTGTCAAAGCGCTGAAATTGAGGCAAACTTTTCTACGAATCTCTGTAATATCCTCGCTAACCCTAGAAAGTCGCTGCACTCGAGAGGTGTCGTGAGGTCAGCCAAGTCTTTACCGCCTCAATCTTCGCGTGTCTACCCGAATACCATCACCCAATAATATGCCCCAAGAATGCCATCAAGTCAACCGTAACTCGTGACGTAGAAAATTTAGCATACAACTTCGTGTCTTTGAAGCACCCTAAGTACCGCCCTTAAATGATCTGCATGCTCCTCTTACGAACGTGAATAAACCGTAATATCGTCTATAAATACAATAACAAACATATCAAGGAATGGTTTAAATACTCGATTCATTAAATCCATGAACACCAGCTGGAGCATTAGTCACCCAAAAGACAGCACTCTAAACTCATAATGCCCATATCGGGTCCCAATGCCGCCTTTGGAATATCTCGCCTCCTTACCCGCACTGATGATAACTCGACCGCAAGTCTATCTTTGAAAAACACTTTGCACCCGCAATCGGTCAAATAGATCGTCAATCCTTGGGAGGGGATACCGTTTTCTCGTTACTTTGTTCAACCGCCTATAATCAATGCACATCCGCAGCCGACCCATCCTTCTTCCTCACAAACAAGACTGTGCTCCCCAAGGTGACGTACTAGGCCTGATGAAGCCCTTTTCTAGCAAATCCCTCAATTGCTCTTTCAATTCTTTCAACTCAAGAGTGCCATTCTATAAGGAGGTATAGATATAGGCCGGGTATCTGGCAAGACATCTATAGTAAACTCTATCTCCGCTCGGAAGAAGGCCTGGAAGTTCCTCGGGAATACATCGAGAAATTCATTAACTACGGGATCGATTGAAGAGTCGGTGCCTCTGCCTTTATGTCATGCACCCGAATCGGATGGTAAATATAGCCTTTACTAACCATCTTCCCGGCCTTGAGGTATGAAATGAACTTACCTTTCGCGATCTTGCATTTCCCTTCCACTCTATAATCGGTTCCTCGAAATTGAAATCGAACTATCTTTCCTCTGCAATCAACATTAGCATAACAAGCAGCCAACCAATCCATTCCCATGATAATATCAAACTCAATCATATTTAACTCTATTAGATCTGCTACGGTACGACGACTATATGTAATTATTGAACAATTCCTATATACTCGCGTAGCTATGACAAAATCTCCTACAGGTGTAGCTACCTCAAATGGATCTATCAACTCAGACTCTATTTCGATCCTACTAGCAACAAAGGGAGATATATATGATAAGGTGGAACCTGGGTCTATCAATGCATACACACTTCGGGAGGATAGTGATAATATACCTGTGATCACATTAGGTGACGCCTCCTGATCTTGCCTATTAGTCAAAGCATATATACGGTTTGAGGGACCGCTAGAACTGGAAGCTCCACCACGTCCTCTACCACGACTGCTTGGCGCTGAATACCTCGCCTGCAGGGGCGATAGCCACGTAAGAAGACGAACTCGCAACGGACTCGTAGGTCGTGCCATACCACCGCACTACCTCTAAAGTGACACTCCCTCATAGTATGGCCCCGACGGCCGCAAGAAAAACACGCACTGTAGCCCAACGATATTCCCAGGATGGGACTTACCACAACGAACACCGAGGCAAAGGTGGCCTCGATCGCTCAAACCCCGCCCATCTGTGACCCCGACGCCTGTAGAGCTCGACCAGCTTCCGAATATCCCATACGATCGAACCCCTACCCATGAAGCATTGGGGTGCACTCTGGCCGGGCCGGGAAGAAAATCTAACATCTTCCGAGATCGCCCGCTTTGAAACTCGTCAGATAACTCGCCGATCTAGCCCTCTTATCTTTGGCCTCTATTATAATCTCTATCCGCCGACGTCCCTGCGTCGATCCTCTACCCCCTGTGCATATGCTCGCACTGAGCAATGTCCATACCTGGTCAAGAGTCACCGCCATACAACCGCCAATCGATAACGATCCAATCCCATCACATAACGATGTACCTCGCCTGGCCATATCGCCACAATAGTAGGCGCATGCCTAGCCAATGAATCAAACTCGAGGCTATACTCTAACGCTCTCGCCATTTTGCTTCAAACGCAAGAATCTATCGACTCTAGCTCGCTTCATCTCTGGAGGCGTGAAGTGGCCCTGGAAAGCCTCCACAAATTCATCCCATACCGGAGGAGCACCTCACCCCTAGATAACTCCCAAGACTCATACCAATTAATAGCTACATCCCGCAAACGATACGTAGCCAACTCAATGCACTCGATCTCCGAAGCCTTGATTATCCTCAATGTACGCGCATCCGACGAATAAACTCTTGCGGATCATCCTGGGGCCTTGACCCAAAGAACTCTGGAGGATTACAACTTAAGAAGTCACGAGCCCTTAAGCTATCAGATCTGTCCGCATGATCAACTCCTAGTCCATGCCTGCGAGCCTGATCTGCCACTAATCTAGTCAGCAATTGAACCGCATCTCTCATGGCCCTATCCTTCGCCCCTGACTGAGGAGCTGGAGGTTCAGATGTTGGGGCCTCGGGGGCTGGTGGTGTCCCCCGAACTGGAGCTGCTGCTGCTCTAAGCTCTTCTGGCGGTGGGGGTGTAGCAGAGCTCTCCGACTGGAGCATCATACCAGGCATAGACTGGGCACGGGCCCTAGTAACTCTCCGGGTCTGACTAGTACCTTCTGCTACCGATTTTCCCTTCTGGGCGGCTGTCGCTTTCTTTGGAGGCATAGCTGAAAACACACGGATTCGTTAGAAAGGGATTATCCTGTTAATATAGCTCTATCGCACGATCTAGAATAAGAAGAAAGAATGACATCCTAAATGTCATGTAGCTTCTCGCTTATAGATGTGGTGCACAACACATCGATAAACAAGACTCTACTAGACACGGTGCTGTAGACACTTCCGAGGAAGAACCGCTCTCGATACCACTCTTTGTCACGACCCAACCCGATGGGCCGTGACTAGTGCCTGTTTGGACACCCACATACAAACCTCGCTACGTATAACCAATCAAACTAAGACAATATGGAATTTAATCAAATCAAGCCAAACCCCAACGTCATATATACATATAAGAGGACCTGTCTCATAAGGAGTCATAACCATTCAACCATAACGAGATACGCGAGCCGACAAGGTCGCCACTACAAAATACACAATGATGTACGCAAATGACAAGGTCGCCTGCATAAGCGGACATCCCAAACAAACCATGTCCAGATCATTATCCAAAACATATATATACAACCCACATAATGTCCATGCACCTCTAAGAGTACATTAGTAAAACTCGACGGACAGGGCCCCGCCATACCCATAGACGAGCAAAAGACTACACAAAAGTTATGTACCAAAACGACCGGGCTCGAACAAATGGAGCTCTTCCAATCGCCAGAGTAGATATCCTAGGCGGGAGGATCACCGAACTGTGCGTCTACACCTGCGGGCATGAAACGCAGCCCCCCGAGGAAAGGGGGGGTCAGTACGGACAATGTACTTAGTATGTAAAGCATAAGGTAAAGATGACAGGATACCAATATGGCAAGTTGAAACAAAAGATCGCTACACATATACCCTTTTAAGTGAAAATCATGCATATATTTAACATTTAAGGTGCCCAGCTTCCCTAGTAAGGGGCTCGGCAAAATAATCATCACGTCATCTCCGTCATCATCATCATCATAACCATCCTCATCACCAATCATATATATAATATACATACCCGACCCTCTAGTGAGGAACTCGGTGACATATGCAAGAAACTCCGCACGAACATTACCCCGCCCGGGACTCGGTGAAATGATAAATGACTCTATGCACGAGCAGAATATTATGAGCAACCATATACAATTAAAATCATTTCTTATAACTCAATAGAACAATCAACGTGAACCAGCAAAGAGTATTACCAAAGATTATTGTTTTATCAAGATTATGAACCTTTAATACGATATGGAAACGTAAAATCTCAATGACTCTAAGAAGCACTACCATAGATATTAGAGATCATCATAGCCTTAGACATAGCCGATATATAGAGGAATAATTGTGGAAGCGAGGAATATACGCTACCTAGACGCTCTAGAGGTAAGTATCAAATCTGTCCGTTATTCGCTTATTTTTATAAGTCATGCCAAACAAAGAAAGAAGGGACAGCGTTACATACCGTATAATCGAGCCGCACGCCCAATATTTATCGCTCAAGCTATTAATCTATAACAAGCAACAATCGTGCCGCAATTAGATAAACATCGTGCTTTACTTTCTTGTAAGCTAGCTAATAATCTAACGAAAATTCGCAGCACTTCCCTATTTTCCTTACTTCGCCCCAATCCGACAACAATCCAAATTATCCACGGCAATACCAATAACACATATAACCCAAAGAATCATATTAAACAGCCCCTCCCCAAAACAGTTCCGTCTACAACCATAGCAAAAGCAACGACACACCGAGCGATAACTCGTTTTAGAATTCGCAACACATCTACCTTATCGTATTCAACCTTTGGAGTATATACTCATAATAACATTCAACATATACATAATGCCAAAACAGAATTTTCCTGCAGTTTGCTTTAATCAAAACAGCCCAAGCACCAACACGACACCACTAATAATCCGATTATGGTTTCCGTTCATACTTAGCACATTAAATAACTAAAACAAACTTCCCAAGCTATTGGTCACGCCCCCTTCTTAAAATTAATGGATAATTAACAAGGGTATTCTAAAGAATTAACACACCAAACAAGGAGATTACTAACCAAATTATTTGTAGTCACGCCAAGAATTGCGTGGTTGGTTTCTCCATTTCCATGGCTGCCTAAGACAAGTGGTGAAGAAGAAGATGATATGCAAGCAATGCATTTCACCACTTTATTTAGCATGGAGTGGATTTCTCCACCTCATTTAATAGTATGAAGTGGAGGCAGCCCCTCTACACTGGCCCACTAAGGCCAGCCCACAATCTGATCCCTTTTTAATTTTTGCCTTGAGTGGTGGGGCCCACTGGATTAAATTAATCCTAATCAGCCACTAATTAATCCCTCACTTAAAGTTAATGGCACTTACATTAGCCAACTCATACTTAATATCACATTTGGAAATATCATCCTTGCCTAATATTTCTTTACGTCTTCTAGATCACGATGCGCACTACGTATAAAAAAAAATACGAGGCATAACAGTAAAGACTGTCCGAGGAAGGCCCCAAATAACGGAGGCATCGATGACTCTTGGGACAATCGACGCCCTATAGATGGGTGTCGTCAATGGGGTCTTAATTTTTGTTGATAAAGGGGACCTTGACAAGTCTCAGACCCAACCAATCGTAGGAAAGGATGGTCTGTTTGTGGACAAACGCTCCGTCGACTCTCTTTCGTCTATGAAGCCAAGTCCGCCAGTCACTGTTAAGTAAGGGGTGATGTTGTAATTTCACCCCACTTCCAAATAGATGTATTGGCGGTTTATTAAGGGTCTTTTGGGTATTTTAAGCATGTATATAAGTGTTTAACACTTATCAAGACCCCAAAATCCCAAAGACTCCATTGAAGTCCAAATCAATAAAGATATTGGTGGTGACATTTTAAGTGGAAATTCTTAATAAAAGTGCATAATTAGGTTCATTGAGGTATGACTTTTCATCCTTTAAACTCGTTTCATCAAGGAGCCCAACTTTCAAAGATGTTTTCATAGTTTTCAAAAGGTGAATTGTCCAATTTCATGATTCTACCATGGGTTCTTGCATTAATGGGTTTCAAATGTCTATTATGGATTATATTCATGTTGTATTGATGATTTTAACCTAAATTACCTATGAACCCATCTAATTGATAAACGTAAGATTTCGACCAAAATATGGGTTACTTGATATTGGCTTAGTGTATAGTTTCTTATGGGCTTCCTACTGATGTAAGGATTGTGTTCAATTGTTATGAAATTTTTGTTGGATTGTTGAATATACATTGAATTGTGATAGATTTCATTGATTTCTGTAATTGTGCATTGAATTGGTGTTCATGGCTATGGGTAAGGGCATTATGATGTTGAATTGGGTGATTTGGTATTGGCTTGAAGTGTTGATGATAAAGTGGTGGTACACTTACCTATTTTTTCTTATTCAATGTCAATTATAAATTAATTATGTCATGATAGGTTTGGTCCACCTTGGGTGGCGGTGTTATGTGAATAGATGTGATCTTGTCGATGTTACTTTCTAGTATATTGATGATCATGGCCTTGTTGGCACTACTTGAACTTACATAGCTATTTGTGTAGTTTATTCAGTGATGTATAATAAGATCTATCTATATGTGAATGTCTATGTTATACTATTGATAATATTTAGATAATCATGTTATGCTTTGACTATGTGTTGAGAGTGTAGTCTTAGAGTTGATACATGGTTGTTCCTAGAGTGGTTAGATGAGCCTAAAATGGTTAAGTTGATGTTGTTAAGGTAATGAATATGTTAACTTCATAAAGTTAAGGGTCATTCCTAACTGTCTAATGAAAGATAGGTTATATGTGTTATATGGAAATATGTTGTGTCTTGTTAAGGTAAACATGTGTCCCTTACTTGATGCTTATGTGAATATGTGATTTCTTGTACTAGGAACCTAAAAGGGTCTTAGTCTTGAATAAATGAATATAGGTGAGACCTTTAATGATAACTAGGTCATTTATGTGCAACCTTGAACCGAGTGGTAAGGTTATAAATTGTGAAGTAGTTAGCCATAATGGTATCAATCATACCATGAGTGATGGACTTAAGGTTGATTGGCTGGAACGACATGATATGCTTATGTGTCAAACATCAAAGGACGACTAAGACGTTCGACGACTAAGTCACCTATGTGCCTCAGATGTAGTTCTATGTGCTTTTGTGTGATTCATGAAGTTGTAAGGTCTTAAAATGAGTTTAAATGGTATAAAGATTCAGTGTGTCAAGTTTTGTGAAGTTTGGAGGTCAAACATCGTTCTTAAAGTTAGAAAGATATCCCTCGAAATGACCTTGTGTGTATATGCATGTTTCATCGAGTTTTACATGTACGTTTTGGATGAAATTCATGATATAGGTGTTAAACTCATATACCTTCAAGTTTGGGTTGGAAACATCCGAGAAAACATCCCCAAGGACCATTTAAGGTACCTTTAAGAAGGACCCACACTTAGTGTAAAAACTATCTCAGGCAGGCCTCAACGATGGAGGCATCGACGGCTGTGGGGCAATTAACGCCCCATTGATGGGTGACATCGGTGGGAACTTAGTGTTGGTTTATAAGGGGACATTTACAAGTATCTGACCCAGCCAACGGAAGGAAATGCTTATTTGTTTATGGATAAACGGTCTCTGGACTGCCTTCCGTTTGTGAAGCCAAGTGCCAGCGCACGTCACTGTTAAGTGAGAGATGATGTTGTAATTTAAAACATGTATATAAGTGTTTAACACTTAGAAGATTTCATTCTTCAAAAATCAAAATCCCAAAACCCTTAAGAAATCCCAAAGACTCCATTGAAGTCCAAATCAAGGAAGATATTGGTGGTGACATTTTGAGTGGAAATTCTTAATAAAATTGAATAATTGGGTTCATTGAGGTATGACTTTTCATCCTTTACACTCGTTTCATCAAGGAGCCCAACTTTCAAAGATGTTTTCAAAGTTTTCAAAAGTTGAATTGTCCAATTTCATGATTATACCATGGGTTATTGCATTAATGGTTTTCAAACGTTTACTATGGATTATATTGATGTTTTATTAATGATTATATCTTAAATTACCTATGAACCAATGTAATTGATGAACGTAAGATTTTGACTAAATTATGGGTTACTTGATGTTATCTAACGTTGACGAATTCATGTGTAGTTTCTTATGGGCTTTCTATTGATGTAAGGATTGTATTAAATTGTTACAAATTGGTATTGGATTGTTGAGTCTATATTTAATTGGGTTACATTCCATTGATTTCTATAATTGTGCAATGAATTGGTGTTCATGGCCATGGGTAAGGGCCTTATGATGTTCAATTAGGTGATTTGGTATTGGCTTGAAGTATTGATGATGAAAGGGGGGTAGGCTTCCCTATTTGTTCATATTCAATTTTAAGTATACTTCAATTATAATATTATTAGTTTGGTCCACCTTTGGTGGCGGTGCTATGCGAATTGATGTGGCCTTGTCGGCATTACTTTCTAGTATATTATAATCATGGCCTTGTCGGAACTACCTTAACTTATATGGCTATTTGTTTAGTTTATTCATTGATGTATAATCATATCTATCTATATGTGAAGGTATGTGTTAGACTATTGATACTATTTTGATAATCATGTTATGCTTTGACTATGTGTGAAGAGTGTAGCCTTAGAGTTGATACATGGTTTTTACTAAAGTGGTTAAATGAACCTAAAATGGTTAAGTTGATGATGTTAAGGTAATTAATATGTTCACTTAATAAGGTTAATGGTCAATCCTAAGTGTCTAAAGAAAGATAGGATATATTTTGTAAATGGATGTATGTTGTGTCTTGTTTAGGTAGACTTGTGTCCCTTACTTGATGCTTATGTGATTATGTGATGTCTTGTCTTAGGAACCTTAAAGGCTCTTAGTCTTGAATAAATGAATATTGGTGAGACCTTCAAATAAGAGGGTCATTTATGTGCAACCTTGAACCGAGTGGTAAGGTTATAAATTGTTTAGTAGTTAGCCGTATTGGTATCCATCATGCCATGAGTGATGGACTTAAGGTTGATTGGTTGGAAAGACATGATATCATACCTTAGGAAAGTACCAATGTGATTTTTGTCCCCACATTGAGATGGCACTAGTGGATTTTGCTTTTGTAGGGTAAATGTAATTGGGTCATTAACTAGATATCAGATCCATTTGTATGAACCTTAACGTGAATTAATCTATGAGAACTAAGTCTAGAACCGAGTGAGTATGGCTAAGGGAAGTAGTTCTAGTTAAGTATGATACTAGAATACAATGTATGCCCTTCATATTCCTTAACCTTGTTCCTACATGGGATCTTTATGTAATACTATTAGCAAGTAGAATACCTCATTGAAGTGCGATAGAACTTCTGATTCCATGCTTTTCTACCATTGTCTATATCGGTTATTGTATATTCTCATCATATGGGATACCTATTTGCATTAGAGAAGTTCTATGAAGTTTAGGTTGTGGTTTGGGACGCTGCTTAGTCATTACACAATAGGCTTTGAAGATGTTAATAAGAGTCCCCAGTTCTTGTCTAAGACAATTATTTGAATGTCCTTTCTGTGATGTATGTCTGTTAAATGAAATAATGAACAAATGACTTAATGATAATGAGCATGTAAAGAAATAAGTACCTTATCTAAAGTGACTTAAGGATTCCTGTGAAGAGGGCATCAAGGAAGATCTCTTCCTGTCTTATCTTCAAAGTCTTGAGAATGAATCTAGTTAGGGAAGTTTCTTGATATGTTTGACGTGATCTAAACCTAGGAAGTCTTAAGGATTATTTAGGTAGCCTTGAATTTAATGTATGGGCATTTTCTAAGGAAGTTAATGTATGGGCATTTTCTTAGGAAGCCTTGAAATTGAGTAAGTCTTTTTATAGCCTTGATTGTAGGGGAGATTGTTATATCTTGTATGTCTTGTATGTTGATGTATTATATGTGTGTATGTGTCTCATTATGAGTAATTTTGAGGATCGTTTACACACATCTAGAAAGGGTGTATGAGCGGTTTCTCTTTGTGTGACTTAAGTGAATCTTAGGATGACTTTACTGAGAGAATTACATGCTAGAAAGTGTTCAAAAGGGAAGGAGAGCACTTCATCCTGACAGTGAATGGACATGACTGTACAATGAAGTGAACAAACTGTTATGTGAATCCAAAAATAATGTTTTTGGTTTAAGTGTTTTTCTTATGTGATTCTAAGTTGCTAAATGTTATTCTTATGACGAATTTATGATGTTTTAAAGAAAAGATGCATATTTCCTATAAAGTCCTTTTTCATGATTTTTATGCATAATGTCTTACTTAGAACATGTGATTGTACTAATTCAATGCTGGGTAGGTGAAGAGCTTTGGGGAAGAAGACTTGGACAAGGAGATTGTTCAAGAAGAAATTGAAGTATGTCCTCACTTGATTCGTGGGCATATATGTCATTTTATATTTATTTTATAAAGTTTTTAATAGACTATAGTAGAATGTTTTAAATTAGTATGGGCTGTGACCCAAGTATTGTCGTTTCTTAAGATGATGATTCGAGTCTTACTGTTTTCCTATTTCCATATAGGTAAGAGTTTATAAATTCTATATTATTTAACGAAAAGTGTTAATTCCACAGTACTTTTTGTTATGTATATGTGATGAATGATATGATTGGCTTGCATAAGACCTCTGAGAGGTCGAATACGCCGAACACAATCCAAGATTGCACCCTATCATCTAGGCTGTGGTTTTGGGATATGAAAAGCTTTGGTATCAGAGCATAAGTTAATGAAAGTAGTCGTAGGTATCAAAATTTCTTGAAAAGTCACGTATAGTAGAGTCTTGACCATTCGTGTGAGTCGCGACACATCTATGGGCGAGAGGCTATAGGACTATAGTGTTTCCCTTCATTTATACTCCTATGTCATGCGGTAGAGTTATGTTATGAGTATCCTTCTAAATGTATTTTCCTTTGTGCTTCTACGAGATGAATACTAGGAGGATGGCCGCTAGAAGGATTGAAGAGAGAAAAGTTGATGAGGAAGTTCCTCCTCATTTTGACATAGTTGAGCAAGTGCTTCATGATGGGCAAGGTGTTCAAGGTGCTGAAGTTCCTCCTCAAGGTGATCATGCCCCTTATGTGGTAGGAGGTAATGAGGTGCCAGAGTTAACTAATCGAGATATTAGAGAGGATTTGCATGCTTTAACCCGAGCCGTAACTACTCAAGTTAAGTTGAACATGGTGCCTAGGATTGTGGAGAGCACTATGTCATCTAGGTTGATAAACTTAGTGAGGGAAGAATGGTATACAACTATGCTACATGATGATATGACCATTGATTGACATATGATGTATGCACAATTATTTGAAGAGTCTAATCATAGGAGGATGTCAAGTAACTTGAAAAGGTTTGTTGCTAGTGACAAAGTGCAACCTAAATCTAAGAAGAGGGTTCACACTCAAGAAGAATCTAGGAGTTCTAAGGTGAATTTTGAGAAAAGAGGTAGTTCTTACAATGGCAAACCTACATGTGCCACTTGTGGTAAGAAATATTTTAGTGAGTGTCTACAGGGTACTGGGATTTGCTTTTTATGTGGAAACGATGGGCACAAAGTGAGAGATTGTCTAAACATTGCTTCTAGGAAGAAGGGTAAGAAAGTTTCTCCTAGTGCTCCAAGGAAAGATGCTCCAACTAAGAGGCGTTTCTATGCACTCTAGACTAGCGGTGAGAATCCGGATGAGAGTGATGATTACATTGGTAAGTTCTGGTTTCTCTTTTTATAGTATGAGTTCCTCGTAAGTGGGGGAATATGGCTATAATTGTGCTAGAAGTGTTGCATGTGCATGATGTTTAGGAGTTTGGTTGAAATTGAATTTCATTAACTTTTTGCATTGTGTGTGTTATTGAGTTATGAGCATGTTGTAAAAGGTGTTTATATGATTTTACCTTTCATTTGAGAATGTCTATATCATGAATTGCTTAAGATTGCAATCACGACTGGAAGCTAGACCCCAGACGAGATCGGCGTCATTAATCTCTTAGAGGTGCTGAAAGCCTACATACGTCATTCTTACTTCATCTTGGTTAATTTTAGCGGAAAATTTGAACTTTTTGTTTTTTTTTTTAATTTTATGCTAAACATTTTAAACTTAACATGTAGGCGTTCACAAATCAACCATCTAATATGGAGATAGTCAAATGAAAGAAACAATTCATAATTGCATTAAATGTATTCTTGCTAAAACGACATCAATACAAAGTCTGAAATGAAATTGGAAAGAAATAGTAGTGGAATATTCTCCACTATCTAAAACCTATATATAATCTAGATAAAAACGGTAAACATCCTTGAAAGCATGGGGGCCTACCAAGTCCAAATGAAAGTTCCACGTCAGGATAACTGCAACGTCAACCTGTTCCTGCACCTAAAATATAAAGTTGTATGGGATTTTTACACACTTGTGCTATGTATGGGTATATGCAAGCATACACCAAGGACATGCATGAGTAAGAATAGCTCTATCCTAACAACATTATTATGGAAAGTGAAGTCAGTGGACTTACCAAATTATGATTACGAAAGTTAATGAGCACTAACTTTCCAAATTTTGATTAAAAAGCTGAGTTAGCTTTTGAAATTTGGATTAGGAAAGTCATCCAATGAGAGTAACATGCATCATCATAATTATTATATTGCACACAACACATAACATCTTGCACGTAGAAGATAACATATTTCATATCGTTCGTTCATATGCCATGCGACCTTGGAATCATGGACTTGACATCAAGACTTCCCAAAATTAGGGCTCAACATATGTGACCTCAACTAGGGAGCCTTCTTTAGCAAACACAGAATCTGCTTCATTTGCTCATACATACTTTATTTCATCTCTTTCATAGGCTAGTGTAAACACCAACTATACCTAGGATGTTGAATAAGACTTTCATGGGGTTAGCTGTGCAAGGAAAAAAATGACCTAGTTTCATTAATTAAGTCTAGCTCACCTTTTGATCATCCTATCCTAATACCTTTAGTATCATTCATTTTATTATGTGCATCATTTGAGGCTGGCCTCATTCATTCATTGGGAACTTTAACTTTAACCGACATAGATCATGTGAGCATCATGAAACCTAGTGTCTCCCCCACACCGAAAAGAGGTGGAATCAGAGTCCAAAGTTACCCCAATAGATGGTAGCGTACATGGGAATTGAACCCCGCTAGATCCCAATATTGACAGTATAGTTCCAAAGACTAGGATATACAAGGATACCCATACCCGACATGCCAGACAGTCTCATCTCATGAGAGTTAAGTGAACTTTCGTCCTTCCTAATAGAAGGCATCACCGCTCATAGCTAGTCTATCAGGGCTCAGTATAAAGTTCCTTTACATTCAACTCATACGTCATGAAAGTTGACTTCTAGTATGAGGACATAATAGCTCAGTAAATGATTTCTCATCTCATCATTCGTGTTAAGTGAATATTGATCTCAATACTTACATTAGAGTGTTCACAGAGACCGATCTCTTCATTAACTTTACATTGTCATAAGTGAGTACGTTTTGGTAACATTTACTTAGGCATAATTGAGATTACTCTCATCTTTTACATTATCCTCATATAATGTTGTCACCACATTCATTAACATTAGCATATTTTCTCTTCATAATTACTCACACTTTTTTACGTGAATGTTGATTTAATCATATGCCAATGCACTTGGCCATTTAGTGTGTTTGACACTCTTACTTAATCCTTCTATGCTTTCATCATTTCATTGTTCATTTCATCATTTCATTGTTCTTTTTATCATTTCATTGTTAATTTCATCATTTCATTAATACATCTTAGGTTCGCTTATTTTTAAATGTATGCTAGACATATGGGTCTATTCATGCAATCCATGAGTCTTCATTCATAGTTTGTTTAAGTTATTCATATATTCCTAAAATTATGTGGTACAAGACTTATGCATCTTGTATGTATGCCAAATCTCGATTTCAATCTAAGTAGACAACATTACTCTTGAATATTAATTCACGTATGACTTATGTATCAATACGGAATTTTGACAAGGGAACCCGGTTTCGAATCCCTTGGACAACACTTACATTTTATTATTCATATTGATTTGATCCATGCGTCTTGGTGACCCAAGATCGAGCCCCAAAATCTTCATTTTATTTTTCCTTTAATTGTTCTCTTCATTTTTCGCTCAAAGGGACTGAAAAGATGTGGGATCAAACCCTAACAACCTTATTTCCTTTGAGGCTCCAATTCTTTTAATTTCTCTCCTTTGGTCGAGGGGGTGTGGGTTCGAACCACCCACAGCCCAACTTTAATTTCTTCTCCTTAATTTCACTTGAATCTGCCTAGTTTTCGTGGGTTCGATTCCCACGTGCCTCACCCTTTACTTTTCTTTTAATTTTCTTAAGTTGACTGAGAAGTGTTGGGTTCGAACCCCACTCCTCTCATTTCTTATTTTTATAATTCATTTTCCAGCAAGGTCATGGGTTTGAATCCCACATGTCGCATTCCCTTTTTCTTATCTTATTTCATTGATTTTTAACATGGGGAGGTCATGGATTCAATCCCCATTGATATCACATATTTTAATTCATTTTTTCATAGCATCAGAATCCCCTTAGTTTGGCCGAAACTCATTAACAAGATACTGGAAATTTTCGCAGCCTATTTTCTCACTTCTTTAGCATTAAATGTTTAGACGTTTAAGTAGTTTTTAGTGAGTTCTTTAGGTACATTTTCAAGATATCAATCGATAAAGAATTGCACTCAAATCAGCATCTTTACATCACTTATGAATATCACATTTTACATAAACATGTGTACATGAAATACAAAGAAGTAACATCACATTTTAGAGCCTTAAAGCAAAGTCACATAATCATGGTTTACATTGCACACACGTATACATAGTTTCGGATCACATAGGCGATCCTTCATACGATTTCAAACACACATACACGAACATATTCATTCAAGAAAAAACAACAACACGCCTAATATCTACCATCAAACATATCCAACCTACGAATCATTGGGAGGTAGTGACAGGGACATGCAACGAGGAACAACCCTAGTTTTCGGATTGAATATACCGAACCTTAGGGTTGTCATGGGAAAGCAACCAAGAGAGAAGAGAACCCATAACTTTTTGACATTCAAACCTCGAGTCGATGCCCAAGAAGTTTTCCAAACACACGTCCAACACCAAAAGTTCAACACCCCACTCGACGGAAAACCTTTTCTTTGCCTACGTGATTGATTAACGTTTATTTTTCTCATATTTTTGTGTGAGTTCTTCAAGTGTGAAGAACCTTGGCAAAAAAATATTCTTGAATGTTATTTGGCAGAGAGAAACGTGAATGTAGAAGAGAGATTGAACGTGAAAGTGGGATAGGCGTGAGAGTGAGAGTTTTGTTAGGCTTAGGAGTCTAGTTTAGGACTTAGTCAAATATGGTTTCTTTTTTTATTAAATGATAAAAAAATCTTATTTCCTTTTTATTTTAAATCAGCTAATAAATATTCATATTAATTAATTACTTTAATTTACCAACATAAATTAAAACAAACTTAATTCATTGCTTCCGCCTAGGTTCGAACCCGAGTGGAGCAAGACTTCACTCTAAGAGCAAATTTTTGGCCCTCTTTCCCAAAAATACCCCTCCACTATATTAATTAAATAATTAATTATTTATTTAGGGTTATAATGATACTACCCTTATCCTAGAAAAAGACTATTTTACCCTTAGACCCTCCAAACTTAAGATTTCTCCTTTTTAAGTCTTTTAAAGACTCATTCGGGTAAATCTTCATAATCGGGAGCCCTACATGGCTGGACCCAACCTTTCCTAGCTCAACTAACTCGGCTTAGCTATTGTGAGAGTTTAGAGGTCTGGTTCTACGCACATCAACCCGTGTGAACCCCGTATAATAGTAGACATTATAGACACATTAAGCATTACTTAGCATATCCATTTTTAGGGTTGTTACATTATCCCCCCCTTAGGAACATTCATCCCCGAATGACACTACTAAGTATCTAACGTAATGCTAGTCAGATCATAACATAGTCATTATACACAATCAAGCAATAGAAACAAAGAACGGAGAGATAAGGAAACTTAGACTTAAGAGTAGAAAGTCTAACATAAAGATCTTAAAAGATGGGGCTAGCGTGATCTCATATCGGCGTTGGCCTTCCATGTAGCACCCTCAACAAGATGATTCCTCCACAACACCTTTAATGTGTCAATCTCCTTGTTCCTCAGTCGCTTGACCTGTCTGTCTAAAATCTCAACAGGTAGCTCCTCATAGGACAAATTTTCATCAACCCCAAAACCTTCAACAGGTAGAATCGATGCAGGATCACCTAGGCACTTCTTTAACATAGAGACATGAAGACTGGATGAACAGAAGCTAGTTCCTCAGGCAATGATAACTCATAGGACACCTCTCCCACACGCTGTAGGATCTCATACGGCCAAAACTTATCACCTCCTTCATAGGTGATATCTTAAATAGACCTGGTCACCAACATCAAAATCTAAGGGTTGTTAATAGTTGTCTGCATAAGATTTCTACCGACTGTAAGCAGTAGCTAACCTGTACCTAACCACCCTGACCTTTTCTAAGGCCTCATGAATGATCCTTGAACCAAAAATGGATGACTCTCAAACCTCAAACCACCCAACTGGATACCACACCTTCTACCATACAGTGCCTCAAAGGTGACTTCCAAATGCTGGAGTGATAGCTATTATTATACGAGAACTCTATCAAAGGCAGATGGTTGTCCCAACTACCCTTGAAGTCAAGCACACACGCCCTCAACATGACCTCCAATGTCTGAATGGGGCGCTCAACCTACCCATCAATCTGAGGATGAAAGGCAGTACTAAGCTTCACCTGTGTGTATAAGATCTTATGGAAGGATCTCCTGAAATGTGAAGTGAACTGAGATCCTCTATCTGAAATGATAGACAAAAGAATCCCATGCCATCTCACAATCTCATGAATGTAGAGTATCGTATAATCCTCAGCTCTGTAAGTATACTTCCTAGGGATAAAGTGGGTAGACTTAGTCATCTTGACTACAATAACCCATATGGAGTCATGTTGTCTCCTAGTCTTCGGAAGACCAATCACGAAGTCCATATTAATGGCCTCCCATTTCAAAGTCGTAACCTCAATAATCTAAGTAAGACCGGTAGAAATAAGATGTTCTGCCTTAAGCTATTGACAATTAGGACACTTGGACACATAATATGTAATGTCCTTCTTCATGCCACCCCCCAATAGATCTATTTAAGATCATGATACATCTTGGTGGAACCAGGATGTATGGAGTATCTGGAACCATGGGCCTCTACAATGATCCTGGTCCGCAAATCATCCACATCGGGTACACAGAACCTGTCCTGGTACCTAAGTATGTCGTCATTTCCCAAAGCAAAAGACTCATTCATCATAACCAACACTGAGTCCTTCAACTCCGTCAATACAGGATCAACATGATGACCCTCTTTGACTTCAACCACTAAGGATGATTAAGAACTAGGATGAACTGAAACACACGCACTAGTAGAGTCAACTAGCCACACACCCAGTCTGGCCAGTCTATGTATATCTTCCACCAACTCCTTCTTCCCATCCTCAACATGGGCTGTACATCCCATTCTCATCCTACTCAAAGTATCAGCTACAACATTAGCTTTACCTGGTGGTAGTGGACATTTATATCATAGTCCTTCAACAGCTCCAACCATCTTCACTAACGTAGATTCAACTCTCTCTGTGTGAACACGTACTAGAGACTCTTGTGGTCTGTGAACACATCCACATGCACCCTATACAAGTAGTGCCTCCACAGCTTCAGTGCAAACACAAAAGATGAAAACTCTAGGTCATGAGTGGGATAATTCTTCTCATGAACCTTGAGCTGTCTGGATGTATAAGCAATCACCTAATGACCCTGCATAAGAACACAACCCAACCCAACCCTAGATGCATCACAATACGTAGTGTAATTCTAACCACACTTAGGCAAAGTAAGCACCGAGGCTTAAGTGAGTCTATCCTTAAGCTCCTGGAAACTCTTCTCACAAGTCTCTGTCCATTAAAACTTGGCCTTTTTCTTATTCAAAGCTGTTAGTGAGGCAGCAATGGTAGAAAAGCCCTCCACGAACCTGTGATAATAATCAACCAATCCTAATAAGCTATGAATATTTGTGGGATTAAGAGATTTTGTCCTGTTCTTAACAACCTTAGTCTTCCTGGTATCTATCTCCACACCTATGTCAGACACAACATGACCCAGGAAGGTCACTGATCTATGCCATAATTCACACCTGCTGAATTTGGCATACAACTGATGTTGTCTAAGTACCTGCAAGGTTAGTCTCAAATGCTGCTCATGCTCTTCCTTGGTCTTAGAGTAAAAGAGAATATCATCAATGAGTACTATGATGAAAGAGTCAAGGTATTCACGGACGACCCTGTTCATGAGATCAATAAAAACAGCAGGTGCATACGTGAGACCAAATGACATAGCTAGGAACTTATAGTGACCATAATGGGTACGAAACGTTGTATTTGGGATATCTCCATCCCTAACCCTGAGCTTATTGTACCCTAAACGAAGATCGATCTTTGAGAAGACACTAGATCCTTGTAGTTGGTCGAACAAGTCATGTATTCTGGGAAGTGGATACTTATTCTGGATAGAGACTTTGTTGAGCTGTTGATAAAGGGTTCCATCTTTCTTTTTCACAAACAACAGTGGAGCACCCTAAGGGGATATGCTCGGTTGAATGAAACCCTTGTCAGTGAGCTCTTTCAATTGCATGTTCAACTCTTTGAATTTCACAGGAGCCATTCTATAAGGAGGAATTGAAATTTGTTTAGTATTGGGTTCTAAGTCGATAACAATGTCAATCGCTCGAGGGGGAGGAACTCAAAAAAAATCATAAGGAAATACATTTTGGAACTCATTCACTACAGGCACTGAGTCTATGAATGGAATGTAATTATCTAAATCATTAACACTCACAAGATGACACAATAACCCCTTGGACATCATTTTATTGGCTTTAAGGGTTGAAATCAAGGGATTAGCACGACTCGAGTTGTACCCCTCCCAGACTAGCTCTTCTTCATTAGGGAAACAAAATCTCACAACCCTACTACGACAATCCATACAGTCATAACAGCTATGAAGCCAGTCCACGCCAAGAATAACATCAAACTCATGCATTGGTAACTAAACCAAGTCTGCACACATAGTCTTACCACATACAACTATTGGGCAATCCTTGTATACTCTATTAGTTCTTTAATTTTCTCCTTAAGGTGAACTAACCACTATAGGATAATGCAGAACTTCAGTCAGTACCTCAAAAGTGAGAGCAAGCAAAGGAGTTACAAAGGAAAATATAGACCATGGATCAACTAAAGCATAAACAGAAGTTCAGAATACTTGCAATATACCTGTCACCGTATGAACATACTTCTCCTTCTCCTCACTATCCTTAAGGGCATAGAACTTGTTACTCTTAGTAGGCTCTATTGTTGCATTCTGTGTATTAGGCATAGGCTAAGCATTACCTCAAGCCTGACCTCATTTTTGTGGGCATTCCTTAACTATGTGACCACTCTTAACGCAACCTAAGCAGGCATTAGTGCCCTGTCTGCACTCTCCCTTGTTAGCATAGACACACTTAGCACATTCCTTTTTGGGGCGCTGAATCTCACCTCGATTAAACTTCCTAAGATATATTCTACCTCCTTTAGGTGTTGTACTCCTCTGAGAGTTAGAGTTCCATGAACTTTGTTGCCCATTTTTGAACCTGGGCTGCTCACTAATGCCAAAATTGTTTCAGTGGTCTACATGGCTGGGACCTACCTGATCTTGAGGCTTATTCCTTCTAGCATCCCAAAAGCCCCCTTTCTTGCGGCTATCTTCTACCTGCTGAACATGCACCATCATCCTGGAGAGGTCCATCTTATCGTGGAGCATCACCGACTGACACTCTTCCTCCAAATATCTGTTGATTCCTGTGAGGAACCTGCACATCTCATCCCTGCGGTTAGATACAAGGGAATTAGCATACCTTGACAGTTTAACAAACTTACTGGAATGCTCCCTAACTGTCATGGATCCCTGCTTATGGTTGATAAATTCCTCAAACTTGGCCTCCCTCATCTCACTGGGAAAGAATCTCTCCATAAAGGTTGTCTTAAAAAGATTCCAAGTGACCGAAACTCCGCCTAAGACTCGGCTATCTTGCCACATCTTGCACCAACATTGTGAAACATCCTTGAGTTGATCGAAAGCCAACAATGCTTTCTTAGTATCTGTGGCCCCCATAGCCACCAAGATCTTATGCAACTCATCCACAAACTCCTGAGGATCCTCTGAAGTCTTAGACCCTATGAAAATAGGAGGATTCATCCTTGTAAAGTCTCTCACCCTGTCAGCCATACTTTGAACCAGTGGGTTATCCCTCTAAACATTCTGCCGGTTGACGTGGTCAGTCATGTCCTGGTCTTGCATAGTGATGGACTGTGCCATCTAGGACAGAGATGCCCTTACCTTAGTATAAGTTAACCTAGTAGGATTAACCGGAATATCCACTCCTTCATTTTGATCCTGGGGTTGGACTTGATTACCCCCAGCAGCTGCTCCTCCTCTCCTCTGACCAAGGGTTCTTCTAGTATTCAATCTCTGAAAATAACAAGGATTGATGTTAGACACGCTCATAACATCAAGAAAATCACCCATTAGGAAAGGCACGATAAGATCAGAAGAAGGGAATTTTCCTATGCATCATGCAATCTCTAATTTAGGATAGTGGTGCACTTCAGTACAATGACTTAGAAACTACTCAATGTGGTTGATGTGAAATAATTATCCTCGAAATTTAACCTAGTTCTCTGATACAAACTTTGTCACGACAGGTTTCTACACCCTAGACGAGACCAACATTATTGACGTCTCAGTGGTTGCAGAAAAGCCTACATACGTCATTCTTACTTCATCTAGGTTAATTTTAGTGGAAAATTTTAACTTTTCCTTTTCTTATTTCATGCTAAATATTTTTAACTTAACATCATAAGTGTTCACAAATACTTCATCTAATATAGATAATCAAATGAAAGAAACTGTTCATAATTGCATTAAATATGTTCTTGCAAAAACGACACCAATACAAAGTCTTAAATGGAAGTGAAAAGAAACACTAGTGGAAAATTCTCCACTAGATAAAGCCTACATATAAGCTAGATAATAACGGTATACATCCTTGAAAGCATGAGGGACCACCAATTCTGGATGAAAGCTCCATGTACTGATAGCTGCAACGTCAACCTGTAAGCTCTAGCGTCGACCTGTGCCTGCACCTAAAAATAAAGAGTTGTATGGGATTAGTAAAAACTTGTACAAAGTATGCCATGGAATTATGGAAGTAAGTGAGCTTTCAAAATTTGGATTATAAAAGTGAGTGAGCTTTCGAAATTTGGATTAGGAAAGTCATGCCATGAGAGAAACATGCATCATCATACTTATCGTATTGCACACTACACATAACATCTTGCACGTAGCACATAACATATTTCATATCATTCGTTCCTATGCAATAAGACCTTGGAATCATGGACTTGACATCAAGACTTCCCAAAATGAGGGCTCAACATATGGGTTCTCAACAAGGGAGCGTTCTTTAGCAAACACACGGTCTGCTTCATTCGTTCATACGTATTTCATTTCATTTCTTTCATAGGCTAGTGTAAAAACAAGGTATACCTAGGATGTTTTTTAGGACTTTCATCGGATTGGTTGTGCAATGGTCAAGAATGACCCAGTGTCATTACTTAATTCTAGCTCACCTCTTGATCATCCTACCCTAACACCTTTGGTATCATTCATTTCATTATGTGCATCATTTGAGGTTGGCCTCATTCATTCATGGAGAACATTAACTTTAATAGACATAGATCATGTGAGCATCATGAAATCCAGTGTCTCCCCCACATAGAAAAGAGGTGAAATCACCGGCCAAAGTGACCCCAAAATATGATAGCGTACATAGGAATTGAACCCCACCAGATCCCTATATTGGAAGTATAGGTTCAAAGACTAGGATATATACGAAGACCCATACCTGGAATTGCCGTAAAGTCTCATCTCATGAGAGTTACGTGAACCTCTGCCCTTCTCGAAAGAAGGCATTACCGCTCATAGCTAGTCTATCGTTGTTCAGTATAAAGTTCACTTACATTCAAGTCATACGTTAAAAAAGTTGGCTTTTAGTAAGACGACATCATACATCAATAGATGATTTCTCAACTCATCATTATAATAAGTGTATATTGATCTTAATACTTTCATTAGAGTGCTCATAGAGATCGGTCTCTTCATTAAATTTACACTATCATAGGTGAGTACGTTTTGGAAACATTTGCTTAGGCTCATTTGAGATTACTCTCATCTTTTACATTAGCTTTATATCATGTTGTCACCAAATTCATTAACATTAGCACATTTTCTCTTCATAATTACTCAGCCCTTTTTACGTGAATGTTTCATTTCATCATATGCCAATGCACTTGGCCATTTAGTGTGTTTCACAATCTTACATAACCCTTCTAGGGTTTCATCATTTCATTGTTAATTTAATAATTTCATCATTTCATTACATACATCTTAGATTCACTTATTTTTAAATGTATGCTAGACTTATGGGTCCATACATACAAACCATGAGGCTTCATTTATAGTTCATTTAAGTGATTCATATCTTCCTAGGTTTATGTGGTACAAGAATTATGCATCTTGTATGTATGCCAAGATCTCGATTTAAATCTAAGTAAGCAGCATTATTCTTGAATATACTTCTCATATTACTTATGTATGAATACGGGATTTGGACAAGGGAACTTAGTTTCAAATCCCTTGGACAACACTCACATTTTATTATTCATTTTGATTTGATCCATGCGGCTTGGGGACCCAAGATCGATCCCCAACACCTTGATTTTAATTTTCCCTTAATTGTTCTCCTCATTTTCTCTCAAAGGGACTGAGAGTATATGGGATCGAACTCCCACAATCTCATTTACTTTAAGGTTCGAATTCTTTAAATTTCTCTTCTTTGCCCGAGGGGATGTGGGTTCGAACCCCCATAATGTAAATTTAATTTGTTCTCCTTAATATCCCTATGTTACGCCTAGAGGTCGTGGGTTCGATTCCCACGGGCTTCACCCTTTATTTTTATTTAAATTTGCTTAAGTTGAATGAGAGGTGGTGGGTTCGAATCTCACTCCTCTCATTTCTTATTTTCATAATTCATTTTCCAGCAAAGGTCATGGGTTCGAATCCCACATTTCACATTCCCTTTTTCTCAACTTATTTCATTGACTTTTAATATGGGGAAGTCATGGGTTCAATCCCCAGTTATCTCACATATTTAAATTCTTTTTTTCATAGCATTAAAATCCCCTTAGTTGGGCCGAAACTCATTAACAAGATGCTGGAAATTTTGCAGCCAATTTTCTTACTTCTTTAACATTAAATGTTTAGACGTATTAAGTAGTTTTTAGTGAGTTCTTTAGGTAAATTGTCAAGATTTCATTCGATAAAGAATTTCACTCAAATCAGCATCTTTACATCACTTATGAACATCACGATTTCCATAAACATTTGTACATGAAATACAAAGAACTAATATCACATTTTAGAGCCTTAAACCCGAGGCATATAATTATGGTTCACAATGAAATCACGTATACATAGTTTCAGATCACATAGGTGATCCTTCATACGATTTCAAACACACATACATGAACATATTCATCTTAAAAACACAACAACACGCCTAATATCTACCAGCAAACATATCCAATCAACGAATCATTGGGAGCTAGTGACAGGGACATTCAATGGGAAACAACTCTAGTTGTCGGATTGAATATACTAAACCTTAGGGGTCTCTTGGGAAAGGGACCGAGAGAGAAGAGAACCCATACCTTTTTGACGTTCAAATCTCGACTTTCTGCCCAAAAACTTTTCCAATCACACGTCCAACACTGAAAGTTAAACACCCTACTTGACAGAAAACATTCTCTTTGCCTACGTGATAGATTAATGTTTGTTTTTCTTTTATTTTCGTGTGAGTTCTTCAAGTGTGAAGGACCCTGGTAAATTTTCTATTCTTTAATATTATTTGGTAGATAGAAACGTGAATGGAAGAAGATATTGAACGTGAAAGTGAGATAGACATGAGAGAGTGAGAGTTTTATTATGCTTAGTAGTCTACTTTAGGACTTAGTCAAACAAGTTTTTTTTACTAAATTATAAAAAAATCTGATTTCCCTTTTATTTTAAATCAGATAATAAATAATAAATATTAATTAATTACATTAATTTACAAACTCACATTAAAACAAATTTAATTAATTGCTTCCACCTAGGTTCGAACCAGGGTGAAGCAAGACTTCACTTTAAGAGACAATTTTTGGCTCTCTCACCCCTTCACCTTATTAATTAAATAATTAATTATATGTTTAGGCTAATTACGACACTATCCTTAGCATGGAAAAAGAACACCCCTAGATCCTCCAAACATAAGATTTCCCCTTTTTATGTCCGGTAAAGACTCATCAAGGTAAATCTTCATATTTGGGAGCCCTACATGTTTAAGGGTTTAGAGGTGTAGTTCTACGCGCATCAAGCCGTGTGATCCTGGCCAAATCATAGGCATTCTAGACATATTGGGTATTACTTAGCATATCCATTTTTAGGGTTCTTACAACTGCATTATTGAAAAATTTTCCAAAAATCACTATTCACTATAATATTTTTGAAAAAGTGACTAATTGATTAGTTGGTCTAAAAATGTTGTTACATGGTTAGAAATGATGTGTATAAGTATAATAATACATATAAAATAAGTTTTTGCTGTTTGGAATGAAGCATGTGCGTTTTGTAGCATAATAAGTTATATAATTGAATTCTAGTTTCTTGTTGTGTTGTGAAGCTTTTGTATTTGTGAAATTTATGTTTTATCCTTGATTGTTAATTGTATGGTTTGGTTATGTTCTGTTAAGTTGAACCTCTAATCTTGGACGTGTTCAGAGAGTGGCAAGTATCATTCGAGAACGAATGTTGTCCAAGTGGGGGAGATTGTAAGACCTCAAAAATAATTTACGTTAACTAGAGCCTTACATGTTAATAATGGTGGAATAAGGTCTTAATGTGGTCTATTATGTGGTTTAGAGGCAGTATCTAAGAGTTTAGGTTCTTTGGAAGTCAAACATCAAAGGACGACTAGGACGTTTGATTACTAAGTCACCTATGTGCCTCATATTTAGTTCTATGTTTTTATTTGTGATTCATGAGGTTCTAAGGTTATTCAATGAGTTTAAATGGTGTATTAAGTCACTGTGTCAAGTTTTTTGAAGTTTGGAGGTAAACATCCAAGAATATTTATGAAGTTCGAAAGATATGCCTTGGAATGACCTTGTGTGTCTAGGAATGTTTCTTCAAGTTTTACATGTTTGTTTTGGATGAAATTCATGTGATAGGTGTTAAACTCATACACGTTAAAGTTTGGGTTGGAAACATCTCCAAGGACCATCCAAGGGCCCTTGAGGAAGGACTCAAACATAGTGTAAAGACTGTCCAAGGCAGGCCCCAAACGACGGAGGCATCAACGGCTCGTGGGCAAATCGGCGCCCTGTCGATGGACGTCGTAGGTGGGGAATTAGAATTGGTTGATAAGTGGACCTTAACTAGTCTTTGACCCAATGAACGGAAGTACATGATGGACTGTTTGTGGAAAAATGGTTTGTCGACTACCTTCCGTCTGTGAAGCCAAATCCCTATGCATGTCACTGTTAAGTTAGGGGTGATGTGGTAATTTCACCCCACTTCCAAATATATGTATTGGAGGTTTAATAAGGGTCTTTTGGGTATTTTAAGCATATATATAAGTGTTCAACACATAAGATTTCATTCTTCAAAAATCAAAACCCCAAAATCCCTTAAGAAATCCCACAGACTCCATTGAAGTCCAAATCAAGGAAAAGCTTGGAGGTGACGTTTTTAGTGGAAAATCTTAATCAAAGTGAATAATTAGCTTTATTGAGGTTTGCCTTTTGATCCTTGAAACTCGTTTCATCAAGGAGCCAAACTTTTAAAGATGTTTTTAAAGTTTTCATAAGGTGAATTGTACAATTTCATGATTCTACCATGGGTTCTTGCATTAATAGTTTTCAAAAGTCTATTATGGATTATATTTATGTTGTATTTATTGTATTAACCTAAATTACTTATGAACCCGTGTAATTAATCAACCTAAGATTTTGACTAAATTATGGGTTACTTGATATTTGCTTAATGTTGATGAATTTATGTGTAGTTTCTTATGGGGTTTCTATTGATGTAAGGATTGTATCCAATTGTTATAAAATTTATATTGGATTTTTGAATCTATAATCGGGTTAGATTTCATTGATTTCTACAATTGTGCATTGAATTGTGTTCATGGCCATGGGTAAGGGTCTTATAATGTTGAATTGGGAGATTTGGTATTGACTTGAAGTTTTGATGATGAGTTGGTGGTATGCTTCCCTATTTCTTCTTATTCAATGTTAATTATACTTAAATTATGTTTTTATTGGTTTGTTCCATCTTTGGTGGCGATGCCATGTGAATTGATCTGGCCTTGTAGGTGTTCCTTTCTAGAATATTGATGATCATGTCCTTGTCGGCACTACTTGAAGTAATATGGATATTTGTATAGTTTATTTGATGATGTATAATCATATCTTTCTATATGTGAAGGTATGTGTTAGACTATTGATACTATTTAGACAATCATGTTATGCTTTGACTATGTGTTAAGAGTGTAGTCTTAGAGTTGATACATGGTTGTTTCGAAAGTGGTTACATTAACCTGAAATGGTTAAGTTGATAATGTTAAGGTTATACATAGGTTTACTTAATAAGGTTAAGGGTCATTCCTAAGTGTTTAAAGAAAGATAGTTTATATGTGTTAAACGGAAGTATGTTGTGTCTTGTTTAGGTAGACTTGTGTCCTTTACTTGATGCTTGTGTGAATATGTGATTTCTTGGATTAGGAACCTAAAAGGTTTTTAGTCTTGAATAAATTAATATAGGTGAGAACTTTAATGATAAGAGGGTCATTTATGTAGAACCTTGAACCGAGTGGTAATGTTATAAATTGTGAAGCAATTAGTCGTAATGATATCCTTCATGTCATTACTGATGGACTTAAGGTTGATTGGCTGGAACGGCATCATATCATACCTTAGGAAATATGTGATGAGCTTCTTGTCGCCAAACTGAGATGGCCATTGTGGATTTTTCTTTTGTAGGGTAAATGTAATTAGGTCATGAACTAGATATAGGACCTATTTGTATGAACCTTAATGTAAATTGGTCTATGAGAACTAAGGTTAGCACCGAGTGAGTATGGCTAAGGGAAGTAGTTCTAGTTAAGTATGAGACTAGAATACAAAATACGCCCTTCATATTCCTTAACCATGTGCCTACATAGGATCTTTATGTTCTACCATTGGCAAGTAGAACACCTCGTCGAACTAGGATACAACTTTGGATTCCATGCTTTGCTAGCATGATCTATGTCTATTATTGCCTATTCTCATCCTATGGGATACCTATTAGCATTACTATGTAGTTTAGGTGGTGGTATGGGACGCTACTTAGACATTGCAAAATAGGCTTTGAAGATGTTAATGAGAGTCCCTAGGTCTTGTCTAAGATCATTATTTGAATGTCCTTTATGTGATGTATTTATCTTAAACGAACTAATGAAAAAATGACTTAATGATAATGAGCATGTAAAGAAATAAGTACCTAATCTAAAGTGACTTAAGGATTCCTTAGTTTAATTGTGAAGAGGGCATAAATGATGATCTCTTCATGTCTTATCTTTGGAAATCTTGAGAATTACTCTAGTTAGGGAAGTTGCTTTGTATTTTTGACATGTTCTAATACCAGGAAGTCTTAAGGATTATTTAGGTAGCCTTAAAGTGAATGTATGGGTGTTTTCTTCTAGGAGTACTTGAGTAAGTCTTTTGATAGACTTGGTAGGGGAGATTGTCATATCTTGTATGTCTTGTATGTTGATGTATTGTATGTGTGTATGTGTCTCATTACGAGTAATTTTGAGGATCGTTTAGGCACATCTAGAGAGGGTGTACCGACAGTCTCTCTTTGTGTGACTTAAGTGAATCTTAAGATGACTTTAGTGAGAGAACTACATGCTAGAAGGTGTTCAAAAGGGAATGATAGGACTTCACTGTAACAGTTACTGGACTTCACTGTACAGTGAAGTGAACTCACTGTAATGTTCGTCCAAAAATAATGTTTTCAGTTAATTGTTTTTCTTATATGATTCTAAGTGTCTAAATATTATTCTTATAATGGACTTATGATGTTTGAAACAAAAAATGCATATTTCCTATAAATGTCCATTTTCATGATTTTTATGCGTAATGTCATACTTAGTGCATGTGGTTATACTAACTCAATGCTTTATTTTCTATCTATTAGTTCTTAATAGGTGAAGATCATTGGGGAAGAAGACTTGGACAAGCAGATCGTTCAAGAAGAATTTGCAGTATGTCCTCACTTGATTTGAGGGCATATATGTCATTTTATGTTTCTTTTATAAAGTTTGTAATAAACTATATTAGTATGTGTTAAATTTGTATGGACAGTTACCCAAGTATTGTCGTGTCTTAAGATGATTCTAGACTTAGTATTTTCCTATTTCAACATATGAAAGAGTTTATGACTTCAATATTGTTTTACAAAAAGTTTTGATTCCGCATTACATTTCGTTATGTATATGCAATGAATTATATGATAGGCTTGTATAAGACCTCTGAAAGTTGCAATACGTCAGTCGCAATCCAAGATTGCACCCTATCTTCTAGGGTGTGGTTTCAGGATGTGACACTAATTATCTTTATATTATGTAATGTAGTTCTTGAATTATGTTGTGATTGGTATGATCCAGTTATGGTAGCGGTGCTATGTGTTCTAATTGTGAATTATGTGGCCTCGTCGGCGTTACCTTATGTATTATGATGATCATGGCCTTGTCGGCACTTCTTGAAGTATTATGATGATTTGTGAAGTTGATTATGTGAAGTACGATCATATATACCTACATTTAATAATATGATATAATGTGGATCTTTTACTAAAGTTGTTGGGTGAGTATGTTAGACTATGACTATGTCCTTATATGTGTAGTTTTAGAGTTGGTGCATGATTTTTCCTACTTGACTATTTGAGTCTTATGATGGTTATATTAATGAAGTTATAGTAGCAAATAGTGTGGTTTATAGATGATGTTAGTTATCCCTATGTGCTTATAGAATGATATGTTATATGTGAAGATGTGTGTGTCTTGTCTTGGTAGACTTGTGTCACTACTTGATACATGTCATTATGAATATGAACATCTTATCCTAGTAGGATTAGGAAACTTTATTTTTTATGTGTATGGATGAATGTTGAATGAAAGTCTAGGATCAGTAGAGACCTAAGATGGTGCCCTTCTAAGCATGAATATTTTGCGGAACCTTCTATATTGAAAGAAGGTTAAGAATAAGCTATCCTTATAAACAATTGAGGGCAGCTCTAGTGGACCCATCTTTGGTAGGTGCATTATGACTAGGTAATTACGAAGAGATGTTACCTTTTCATATGACCCTTTTATTGAACTTACTTAATGAGAACAAAGGCTAGCATCGAGTGAATATGTTATGGTTTATAGCTCTACATAAGAAGGTCACATCCAGGTTCACCCTCTAAACATAACCGTCGGCGTCCTCTACTTTGAGGACTAATACTAGCCTCTTAGTCTTACATCATTACATTCATAGGTCGAAAATATGAAAGAATTTAAGATTTTCATTACTCCTAATTGTAGGTTTACATAGACTTCTTCATACACATAATATATGCATATCTAGTGTACACAGACCCTTCATGTAGGAAGATAACATAATCTTATATTTTTATTGCACATAGGTATATATAGAAGATAGAACATAGTCTAAAAGATTGTCTCATCTCATAACCATATAAAATGATCACAACAAAATTGGGCATAGACCTAGATTAATGTAAATAAGCCATACATAGGCCTATACAAATTGTACTCAAATGAAAATAGAATGAACATAAGTGTCTTAAAAAGTACAGCAACTCCATAAGCCAGATATTGGCATCGCCCTTGGAAAGTGAGGACCTACCCACTTGGATGGTAGAGAATATCCATGTCTTCTTCAAGTCATATCAAATGACCCTTCAACGATTGGAACCTAAATGTTTGTGAAAAGGAAGAAAATGGGGTTAGAATGCCACTTGTACTAAGTATGAGACCATGTACACATACAATGTCAAATCATGCTAAAAAAGACATTTAGTTGAATCATGCCATTTTATTCTTTGAATGTCTTATGTATAATAAAAAAAACCATACCCATCAACAAGAAATATTCATTAAGGCAAAGTAAGTACTATGCATATTAAAATACTTGAACTCATTATCTACTACAACTCTATCATCAAGGAATAACATTACAAGCATGAATAAGAGTTTATCATAGCATAATAAGCAAGACGAGTATTCATGAATCCTCATCAAGTCAACAAATGAAATGACCAAGAAAATCCCCATAACCTTACTCGGTCAAGTAATCTAACAAGAACCCATAACCAATGACCAACATCACATAAAATAAAGTTTAAAGATAGATAACATCATACCTTAACAATGTAGAGCAAATACATGTTCATAAGAATAACCATCATCACATGATATCATTTACATCATTTTCATATACATATGTAATATCAACCTCCTAAACCTTCCATCAAGGATAACTAGTGCAAGGCATAGGTAGAGTTCCATACCCCTACCTAGGCTAAATCAAACCTCTCAAGTCTTAGTTCATTTTAGTTTAGGGAACACTTTCCTTAACCGACATAGACAACAAGATCTAAGAGTGGAATCTAGTGTTGTAAAACCTTACGCCGATGGAAAGTGGTCTATCAGCCAAATTAAAACCAAACATAAACATAACTTCCAAGGTGGATCCATTAGCTAGTCTTCCTATGGGGGTAACATAGCTAAAGAAGTAAGAGATAAGTAATTCCCTATTCATACCACTTGGTAATTGGGGCCTCATCTCATGGGAATCCATTTAATGAGTATCGCTTAAACGGGAGTCAATATCACATATAGAGTTATAGGGTAACTCTTCCTGTATGGAAAGTCATCACCTCCCATTGTCAAACTCACTCAGTGCTAAGCTAAGTCCCTTTATTGAAATGTCTTTAATGTCTTTATTTATCAATCATAGATTAGTTTAGGACATAGAGTCTAGACCTTGTATAATCATCATCATCATAGCTCAATAGGAATTTCATAAGTATAAGCCTTTCATCACAATCCAGATAAGTAAGATTAACACATTTACATATTCATTCATAGTAAGGAGCATTGGTAGTCATCAACATTCTTATAGAATTTCATCTTAATCAACCTCACGAACATAGTCAAGGCATTTCAATTAAATATCATACCACCCTAGCAATCCTAAACAAGGCATACTATAACACAACATCATGACTTAATCACAATTAACCATAGGTTGAAGGAAAGTATAGGGATCACAAGATTTACCAAGTCTTTTCCCTAATTCATCATCAAGGTCTTACAATCAACCCTCAATTCAACCCAATTAAGTCATAAAATCATCACACAATGATATCCAATAGAATAACAAGAACAATTGCATCACAATAACACAATTCAACACTAGATCATAGATTAAGGCAAGATACTTAGGTCAATTTCACAGTTTACTTCATAACCTAGTTCAACATCTTAAGAACTACCATGATAGGTCTAGAATTCATACCAACCTATTCATGATAACATCATAGAATAGTTTTTAAATCAATAACCAAGTCAATTGAATGAACATCATACAATATATGTCAAGATTACAACCTCGGGCTAAGAGTTGAGGATTATGTTCTACAATTTAGAGCAAACCATCAAGAATTATGATAATAAAGTTAAAATACATGTTAATATATTCATTATAACCTAATGAAATTATAAAAAACTTAGTTCATAACATAAATTTCGAGATAAGATGAAACCCACTAGAGAATAAAAGTTTTAGAAAACACTTTGAAAGAGTACTTTGAGGAAAGAAGTCTCAAAGGTGAATTAGATTTCATACCTCAACGTTTGATGAAGATTTTATGGTGAAATTTCCTCTTTAAATCCCCCGAAACCCTTTCTTAGCTTGTTCTTCAATGGTCTCTTCCAATAGAGGGAAAAAGAAGAGAGAAGGAAAAGTGTTTAGTTTGTGAGTTTTGTTTAGTCTAATGGTGTTAGGACCTTTATATGGGGGGTTAATTAAATTAATTAGACTCCCTTAATACCCTTACTAACAACCTAACCCTTTAACTAATTAAATGAGACTAACTTAAAAAGTGCAGGAATTAGGCAGGTCACATACGACACCAGGATCGACGGATCGTGGGTAAGTCGACGGACCAACCCTTTTCCGTCCTGCACATTCGTAATTTTGGTCAAAGACTTGTAAAGGCGAGGACTCCATCATTTTGGAGAAATGTTGGTTTAAGGTTAGAATCGACGCCCTGCCAATCCATACACGAGCCGTCCTTTGCATCTTGTTGTTTCACACTGACCAGTCAGTGTTGCCTCCTACGTGCTAAGGTCCTCCTCAAAGGACCTTGGTTGGTCCTTGGGGAGTCGTAACGAGAAGTTTCAACCATGAATTGAATTTAATATATGTTATACACCCTTCCACCATATTCTTAAATATTAGTCAAATAGGCTAAGGCACGGTAGTACCTCTTTGGACTAATTTCCAAACGTCTTGGACGTTCTAGGACATTTTGGTTTCTCAACGTACTAAATGACCTATATTCATTAAAATAGACTGAAAAATAGTGTCTGACATCATGATACCTGCGTTAGGCTTTAAGACATGTCTTTGGTTTTTGTAGTGTTATATTATCCCCCCTTAGGAACATTCGTGCCCGAATGACACTAAAATTCTTTTGAAGGAAGGAATAGACTAAAGACTAGCAGACCAACCAGCAAGAATACAAGACAAAATAAAACATATCATTTGAACAAGGCAATTCAAAACTTCAATTACCACATGTAAGGCTCAAACATTACGTCATGAGGCATTTCCTTTTCACAAAACACATGAGCTAAACATACTTTTCATGAGTCAATTAGAACAAGTTCAACTACCAACATGTTATATAACTTTTCATAAAGGCTCACCATGTCCAAAATGCACACATAACTCAAACAAACCAAGAAAGAAAAATTTCAAGTTTACTAATTACCTCACTATAAAGGTAAGCAAAAATGCACATTTTGCAAGACTTCACCAAAAATTAAGAAGCTTCAATTCCTAGTCGTTATTTTCATTATTATTAAAAGTAACTAAACCACCTCTTTGTTCCTCAATGTCACACCCCAAGACCAACTCCTAGAAGTTAGGGTACAATCTCGGATTGTAACCGGCATACTCGACCTCTCAAAGGTCTTATACAAGACTTTCATATCATTCAACACATTAACATAATGAAAAGTAGTGCGGAATTAAACTTTTCACAAAACATAATATAGTCTTTAAAATCTATTTCATATAAAAGTAATATGAAATACTAAGTCTCAATCTCATCATCTAAAGACACAAGAATACTTGTGACACGACCCATACTTCAAAATACGAATATAGAAATACTTAGTCTATTACAATACTTCAGTAACAAACATAAAAGACATATATGCACTCGAGTCATGTGAGGACATACATCAACTTCTCTTGAACGATCTTTTATGTCCAAGTATTCACTTCCCAAAGCCTTTCACCTACAAAGAACATAAAATAGATTAAAAGAAGAAGCATGGAATTAGTACAACCACATGTACTAAGTATGACATTATGCATGAAAATCATGAAAATGGACTTTTATTGAAAATATGCATATTTTCGTTTAAATATCATATTATAATCATAAGAATATCATTTAGCAATTAAAGAACAGAAAAGAAAACACTTACCAAAAATAGCATTTTTAGAAGCCACTTTGCAGTAACCTCATTCACTGTATAGTGAATTAATTCACTGTAACGTGAAGAACTTTGTTCATCATTTTAGACACCCTTTAGCATGTAATATTATCACTCAAGTCTATCCTAAGATTCACTTAATTCACACAGAGAGTGAACACCCATAAACACTTTCCAGATGTGCCTAAACGACCCTTAGAATTACTTATAATGAGTCACATACACACTTGAAGACATCAAACATATTAACATATAGACACTATAACATTTCCTCATCAAATACTATCCAAAGACTTACTTAAGTAGGTAAAGAATATAACGTCCATGATTGAACTCTTCAAAACTACCTAAATAATCGTTATGACTTCCTAAGTTAGGATATGTCCACATAATCAACAGCTTCCCTTATTAGAGTCATTCAAAATACTCATCTAGGTAAGATACCAAGTGATCATTGTGATTCCGCCTTCGAACCTTAAGTAGACAACCCTTAACTACTCTTGATAGATACTTATTCATTTTACATACTCCATAACATAAGTCATTAGTTCATTAATTCATAAAGACTCATACATCACTTAAAATACATTCAAGTAATGGTCTTGGAAAATACCTCGGGACTCAACATAACACGTTCAAAGTCTATTGTGCAATTGCTAGATAGCGTCCTATAACACCACCTAATCTCCATAAACTCCTCTAATTTTAATAGGTATCCCACATGATGGGAATAGGCAATAACCGACATAGACCATGATAGCTAGACATGGAATCTGAATTTCTAACCTACTCCAATGAGGTTTTTCTACTTGCCACTGGTAGAACTTAGACACATCCCATGTAGGCACATGGTTAAGGAATATGAAGGACATACTTTGTAATCTAGTCTCATACGTACCAACAACTACTTTTCCTTACCATCCTTACTTGTTGCTAGACTTCATTCATATAGAGTAATCCATACATTGGTTCACATAAAAAAGCTCCACAACAAGTTCATAAGCCAATCACATTTACCCTACCAAGAAAGGGACACTAGGGCTACCTCACAATGGCGACAAGAAACTCATGAGACTTCCCTAAGGATTAATATGGTTCCGTTACAACTAACTAACCTCGAGTCAATAATTTCTTTACTTTGAAGGATACCATTACGGCTTATGGTTCAACAATCTTAACCTTACCCATAAGTCAAGGTTTTCACATAATAGACTCTCATGTCATCTTTTAAAGTCACATGTCATTCATACATTCAAGACTAAGAATTCTAACACCCTAAATCAAGACATCACATATTCATAATTATCTGTATACATCAATCAAGATATACAAGTCAACCAAGACAAGACATCACATACTTCACTTGATCTCATAAAGCAAGTCATTCTAGACACACATAGAAATAACCTAACATCTCCACGTCATCCTATATATCATCATAACATCATTAATGTACTCTAAATATACTCTCAAATCCAAGTAGGAATAACCAAGACTTAACCCTAACACTATACTCATAATGTCAAAGTCATAGTCTAACATGATTACTTAAGGCAACATAAGTAGAAGAACACATATATGGCTTCACATGTAGATAGATAATGTCATGATTCACATAATCAACTACAAAAATATCCACATTACTTCAAGTAGTTGCCAATAATTCCATGCTCATCATATTGCATAGAGTAACCCCGACAAGGCCACGTCAATTGCAAGTAAAACACATAACATCGCCACCATAAATGGACCATACAAATCACAATAGAATGAATGTATAATTAACATCAAATTAAAGAACATGGGGCAGCATACCTTCATCCTTTCTTCCACAATTCAATTCAATGCCAAATCAGCCAATTCAACATCACAAGGCCCTTACAATGGCGATCAACAATAATTCAAATCAATAACCATAAAATTCAATGAATCTACATCAATTCAATCTAGGTTTAACAATATAAGATAAATAAGATATAAATTGAATATAATTCTTATATCATTAGAAAGCCCATAAGAAACAACATAAAAATTCAACAATAATAGCTGAATATAAGGTAACCCAATGAGTAGTTAAAACTAGGGTTCAACAATTTTCATGGGTTCATAGGTAATTAATGTTAAAATCATCAATAAAATACCAATTTTATCATAATTCAATGTTTAGAAATCATTTATCCAAGAACCCATGGTAGAATCCCGAAATTGGACAATTCACTTTAGAGAACTTTGAAAAACATCTTGAGAGTTGGTCTCCTTGATGAAAAAAAGTATAAAGGATCAAAATACATACCTCAAGGATTATAATTCTTCCTTTGATTAATAATTTCCACTCATAACGTAACCTCCAAGATGTTTCTTCAATTTGGACTTCAATGCAGTATTTGGAATTTCATAGGGGATTTGGGTTTTCAATTTGGATGAATGAAGTCTTTAAGGTGTTTACCCTTTATATACTTAATTAAAATACCCAAAAGACCCTTAATAAAACTCCAATGACTTAATTTAGAAGTGGGGGTGAATTTACCAATTCACCCCTAACTTGGCAGCAGCCTATGTAGGAAAGCAGTTCGCTCGACGCCTGCACTTGAGGGGGCGTCACCACTACGACGGGCCGTCACTGGCCATAGTCGGTAGTTAAAGTAGCCTGCCAAGGATTCCCTCTTATCTAATGGAAAATTCCACCAAGACGAAACATTTCGACGGGGCTTCAATAGGTCTACGAGCAACTGACTGCTCCGTCGTCTTAGGCCTTCCTGGGACTGTGTTGGAAACAGTCTTCGGTCCTTCCTCAAGGACCCTTATATTTTCCTTGGCGATAATTTTCCGGACTTTTATGAACCAAAAACGATTTTATATAAAATTAAAACCTCTCACCAGAATTTCATCCAAAACGAACACGTAAAACTCGACAAAACACGCGTAGATGCACAATGTCACTTCAAGGAATATTTTTCGAACGCCTTGGACGTGCTTGGTCGTTTGACCTTCAAACTTCACTAATCTCAACACACCGCTTATACATGATATATTAACTCGATTAAGATCCTTAAAAAATAATGAAACACACATAAGCACACAGAACCACATACGAGACACATAGGTGACTTAGTCATCGAACGTCTTGGTCGTCCCTTGACGTTTGACTTCCAACACCCCAAATACTTTAGCTACTGCATATATACCATATATTATACATATTTAGGTTCTTATACCATCAATACCAACATGTTAGGATATAGTTAACCTAGGTCATCTTCGGGGTCTTACAATCTCCCCCACTTGGACAATGTTCGTCCTCGAATGACATTTTCCACTCTCCGAACACTTCCAAGATTTGAGACTCCACTAAAGGGAAAAAACATTCCATACAACACATAATAAAACAAGAAGACATCTATTTCACATAGCCAAGAGAGTCATAACACAACAAGGAAATAGAAAACAGTTCTATAACTCATTATGCTACAACACTCACATGCTTCGTTCCAAATAGTATATACTCATTCTATATTCAATATCAAAATTATATACATCAGCTATAACAATATTACAACAATTTTAGACAAAAGAATCAAATTGCCAATTTTCACAAAATATTACAGTGAACTATTTCTCAAGTTAAACTTATTTAACAATTTTTTCCAAAAATCCAATTTTTTAGGCAATTCATAATATAAACATGCTAATATACAAAGTAACATCATATAAAAACATGTTACAACATAATCAAGGCTTCATAAATCACACAATGCAAGAAGTTAATGAAATTCAATATCAACCAAACTCTTAAACATCATGCACAAGCAACAATTTTTAGACTTCTATCCCATCTACAAACCAAACTCCCCCACTTAGAAGGAACTCATATCTTAACAAAAGAAAGAGAAGTTACCAACATCATCATAACTCTTCTTCTCATTCGGCTTCTACACCCTAGAACAAAGTACATAAAAACGCCTCTTTGATGAAGCATCATCCTTTGGAACACTAGGAGCAACTTGTGTACCCTCTCTTCCTCTAGTAGCAATCATAGGACAATATCTCTCCTTGTGCCCATATTTACCACAAGCAAAGCAACTCCCAATACCCAATAGACACTCACCATAATGTTTCTTGCCACATTTTTCACAAGTAGGCTTTCCATCCTTGGAACCACCTCTTTTCTCAACCTTGTACTTAGCACTCCTAGGTTCTCCTTGAGATTGAACCTTTTTCTTAAACCCTGATTGCTCTTGATCGGTAGCACCACTCCTTTTCAAGCTTCTATCCATCCTCCTAATTTTGGACTCTTAAATTGATTGTGCATACACCATGAATCTAGCTAGGGTCATATCATCATGCAACATAGAGGTACAACCTTTTTCCACCACTAAGTCGGCTACCCTTGTCACAAAACGACTCATTGTTTCACTTGGATTGGACACAAGAGAAGGGGCATACCTAGACAAAGTTGAGAATTTCAAAGGGTACTCCTTAACAATCGTATTGCCTTGCTTGAGATTGATAAACTCCTCCTCCTTAATTTATCTTCTCTCTTGGAGAAACTAAATACCAAGAAAAGCTTCCTTAAATTCTTCCCATTGAATAGGACCCGATTCTTTCGGCCTATTATCCTTCCATTGAGTTTACCAAATTTGAGAAACATCCCTCGATTTGTACGAACCCTACTCCACCTTCTCCCTAGATGTAACCCCCATAGCACTCAAAACCTTGTACACTACATCAAGAAACTCTTGGGGAACCTCATTTACCTTAGAGCCAAGAAAGATAAGAGGATTCATCCTCACAAAATCTCTCAACCTAGATGTCATAGTGCTCTCCACAACCCTAGTCATCATATTCAAATAGCTTGTATAGTCATGACTTGGGCTATAACAATCAATGCCTCTCTAATTTCCCTATTAGACATCTCCGAACATGAATGCCTCCTTCCACATTAGGAATAGGATCACCTTGGGGAGGCACTCGGGCATCTTGATCACCTTGAGTCTAAACCACCTCATTCACCCTCTCCTCTTCCAACCTTCTAGCGATCATCCTTCTTGTATTCATTTCCTAGAAAACACAAGTAAACTCATAAGAAGTATAATCATAAGATTTATTCTACCACACAACATAGGAGAAGAAAAGAAGGGAAACACTATCGTCCTATAGCCTCTCGCACATAGATGTGTCGCGACTCAAACCGATGGTCAAGACTCTACTAGACGTGACTTGATGAGACTCCTTGATTCCTAATACTACTTTCACCATCCTATGCTCTGATACAACCTTGTCACACCCCAATACAGCACCATAGAAGTTAGGGTACAATCTCGGATTGTAACCGAAGTACTCGACCTCTCAGGGGTCTTATACATGCCCTTTCATATTATTTATCGCATAAACATAGTGAAATGTAGTGCGGAATTAAAACTTTTCATAAAACATAATATAGTCTTCAAAATATCTTTCATATAAAAGAATAGGAAATGCTAAGTCTCAATCTCATCATCTTAAGACACAAGAATACTTGAGACACGACCCATACTTCAAAATAAGAATATAGAAATACTTAGTCTGTTACAATACTTCAATAAGAATCATAAAAGACATATATGTCCTCGAGTCAAGTGAGGAAACACTTTAAATTCTCTTAAATGATCTTCTAAGTTCAAGTCTTCACTTCCCAAAGCTTTTTACCTACCAAGAACTAAAAATAGTTAAAAGCATGGAAATAGTACAACAACATGTACTAAGTATGACATTATGCATAAAAATCATGAAAATGCACTTTTATTGGAAATATTCATCTTTTAATTAAAACATAATATTATAATCATAAGTACATCATATAGATTAAAGGAACACATAAGAGAACACTTAACCAAAAATTGTATTTTTAGAAGTCACTTTACAGTAACCTCATTCATTATTACAGTGAATTTATTCACTAAACGGTGAAGCACTTTGTTCATAGCATGTAGTCTTCTCACTCAAGGATAACCTAAAATTCACTTAAGTCACACAAAGAGAGAGCGCCCATACACCCTATCTAGATGTGCCTAACCGATCCTTAGGATTACTTATAATGAGTCACATACATACTTCAAGACATCAAACATATTAAGATATAGACACTATGGCATTTCCTCATCAAAGGATATCAAAAGACTGACTTAAGTAGGTCAAGAAGATAACGTCCATGATTGACCTCTTAAAGACTACCTAAATTATACTTATGACTTCCTAAGTTCGTAACATGTCCACATAATCAACATAATCCCTAATTAGAGTCATTCGTAAGACTCATCTAGGTAAGATACGAAGTGACCATTCTTACACCCCCTTTACACCTTAACCAGACAACCCTTAAATACTATAGATAGGTACTTATTCCTTTTACATACTCCATAACATAAGTCATTAGTCCATTAATTCATAAAGACTCATACATCACATAAAGGACATTCAAGTAATGGTCTTGGTAAAGACCTAGGGACTCCACATAACACCTTCAAAGTCTATTGTGCAATTTCTAGATAGCGTCCATACCAATACCTAAAATCCATAAACTCCTCTAATGCTAGTAGGTATCCCACATGATGAGAATAGGAAATAACCGACATAGACCATGATATCTAGACATGAAATATGGAGTTCTAACCTACTCCAATGAGGTTGTTCTACCTGCCAATGGTAGAACTTAGACACATCTCAAGTAGGCACATGGTTAAGGAATATGAAGGGCATACTTTGTAATCTAGTCTTATACCTAACTAGAACTACTTTCCCTTACCATACTCACTCGTTGCTAGCCTTTTTTCATATAGATTAATCCAAACATTAGGTTCACATAAAAGGGTTCCATCACAAGTTCATAACGGAATCACATTTACCCTACCCAGGAAGGTCCATAAGCGCTACATCACAATGGCAAAAAGAAGCTCATGATGACTTTCCTAAGGATTAATATGATACCATTCCATCCAAGTAACCTTAAGTCCATCATTCCTTTACTTTGAAGGATACCATTATGGATTACGCTTCAACAATCTTAACCTTACCCTTAAGTCAAGGTTTTCACATAATAGACTCTCATATCATCATTAAAAGTCACATGTCATTCATACATTCAATAATAAGAGTTATAACACCCTAAATCAATACATAACATATTCATAATCATATATATACATCAAGTAAGATATACAAGTCAACCAAGACAAGACATCACATACTTCACTTGAACTCATAATGCAAGTCATTCTAGAAACCCCTAGACACAACCTAACATCTTCAAGTCATCCTATATATAATCATAAAATCATAAATGTACTCCACATATAGTCTTAAAGCCAAGTTGTAATAACCCTAACACTTTACTCATAATGTCAAAGTCATAGTCTAACATGATCACTTAAGGCAACATAAGTAGAATAACACATATATGGATTCACATGTGTATTAATAATGTCATGATTCACATAATCAACTAAACAAATAGCCACATTACTTGAAGTAGTTGCCAAAAAGTCCATGCTCATTATATTGCATAGAGTAACTCCGACAAGGCCACGTCAATTGCAAGTAAAACACATAACACCGCCACCTTAAGTGGACCATACCAATCACAATAGAATGAAAGTTTAATTAATATCAAATTGAATAAAATGGGGCAGCATACCTTCATCCTTTCTTCCACACTTTAATTCACTGCCAAATCAGCCAATTCAACATCACAAGACTCTTACCCATGACCATGAACAATAATTCAAATCAATAACCATAAAATTCAATGAATCCACATGAATTCAATATAGATTTAACAATATAAGATAAATTAGATGTAAACTTAATATAATTCTTTTATCATTAGAAAGCCCATAAGAAACAACATAATAATTCAACAATATTAGCTTAATATCAAGTAACCCAAAAGGTAGTCAAAACTAGGGTTCATCAAATTTCATGGGTTCATAGGTAATTTATGTTAAATCATAAATAAAATATCAATTTTATCATAACTCAATGTTTAGAAATCTTTTATGCAAGAACCCATGGTAGAATCCCAAAATTGGACAATTCACTTTAGAAAACTTTGAAAAACATCTTGAGAGTTGGTCTCCTTGATGAAACAAGAATAAAGGATAAAAATACATACCACAAGGATTATAATTCTTCACTTTGATGAATAATTTCAACTCATAACGTGACCTCAAAGCAGTTTCTTAAATTTGGACTTCAATGGAGTATTTTGGATTTCTTAGGGGATTTGGGTTTTCAATTTGGATGAATGAAGTCTTTAATGTGTTTACTCTTTATATACTTAATTATAACACCCAAAATACCCTTATTAAACCGCCAATGAATTAATTTAGAAGTGGGGTGAATTTACCAATTCACCCCTAACTTGGCAGCAACCTGCATAGGAAATCAGGTCGCTCGACTCCTGCCCTTGACGGGGCGTCATCACCACGACGGGCTGTCACTGGCCATAGTAACTGGTTAAAGTAGCCTGCCAAGGCTTCCCTCTTTACCCATGTCCAAGTCCCTCATGACGACACCCTTCGACGGGGAGTCAATGGGACTACGAGCCATTGACTGCTCCGTCGTTTGGGGCCTATCTGAGACTGTTTTGGCAACAGTTTTGGGTCCTTCCTCAAGGACCCTTATATTGTCCTTGAAGATAATTTTCCTGAACTTTTTTGACCCAAAAAACGATTGTATATAAGTTCAAAACCTCTCACCAGAATTTCATCCAAAACGAACACATAAAACTTGACAAAACATGCCTAGACGCACAAGGTCACTTCAAGGCATATTTTTAAAACGTCTTGGACGTGCTTGGTCGTTTGACCTTCAAACTTCACAAAACTCACCACACCGCTTATACACGATATGTTAACTCAATTAAGAACCTTAAAAAATAATGAAACACACATAAGCACATAGAATTATATACGAGACACATAGGTGACTTAGTCATCGAGCGTCTTGGTCGTCCCTTGACGTTCGACTTCCAACACCCCTAATACTTTTGCTACTGCATATATACCATATATTATACATATTTAGGACCTTAGACCATCAATACCGACATGTTAGTATATAGTTATCCTAGGTCATCTTCGGGGTCTGACACTCAACCTCTTTACTTGCCGATGAAGGATTTGAACAGGGACCTTCTCACAAGAGAGGTTATCCTTGACACCAAGAACCTCAATAGGTAGAATGGAATCGGGATCACCGATACACTTCTTCAACATAGAAACATGGAAAACTGAAAGAACAAAACCAATTCACTAGGGAGTTTCAATTCATAGGCGACCTTACCAACCCTTTGGGTGATTTCATGGGGATCCACATAAAGAGGGCTTAACTTCCCTTTCTTTCCAAATCTAACCACCCCCTTCATAGGTGAAGTTTTCATGTACACCTGATTACCTTCTTCAAACTCTAAATCCCTCCTCCTATGATCGCCATAAGACTTTTGCCGACTATAGGGCATTTGCAGGAGATTTCTTATCATATGGACCTTCTCGAAAGTCTTATAAATCAAATTGGGACCTAGAATCGAATAGTTACCTGACTTAACACCACCCAATAGGATACCTACACCTCCTACCATACAAGGCTTCCTAGGGAGCCTTGGAAATGGATGAATGGAAACTATTATTGTAAGAAAACTCCACCAAAGGAAAGTGCTTATCCCAACATCCCTTGAAGTCAATGACACAAGATACATGCATATCCTCAAGGGTTTGAATAGTACTTTCCGCTTGACCATTCGTTTGGGGATGAAAAGCGGTACTCAACTTCACCTTTGTACCTAACCCTTCTTGGAAATACATCCAAAACCTAGACGTGAAATATGCACCCATATTCGATATGATGGATAACGGAATACCATTGCAACACACAATCTTATCTATGAAGATCTTGGAACAATCTTTCGCCGAATAAGTAGACTTGATGGGAATAAAATGCGCAGACTTGGTCAACCTATCTACCCCTACCTATATCGAGTCATATTGCTTTTGAGTCTTAGGCAAACCTACTACAAGATCCATATTGATGTCTTCCGACTTTCAAGTAGGAATTTGAATTTCTTGTAGTAAGCCACCCGACTTTAGGTGTTTGGATTTCACTTGTTTTCAATTTGAAAACATACCAACAAACTCCACTATGTCCCTTTTAAAACCTTCCCACAAATATATTTCCCTAAGGTTATTAACAACCGGGATGAATGGAATAACGGGACCCTTGAGCTTCCTCAAGAATCAGGTTCCACATATAATCACCATTCGGAACACACAACTGCCCTTGATACCTCAAAACACCATCTCCACCTAAGGATAATTACTCATTATACTTAACAAGAACCGATTATTTCAACTTTATCAATGGTTGATCAAGGTGTTTTTGGACATCACCTCAACAACCAAGGATGATTCGGAGTTATGATGGACCATCACACCATCATTTGGAGAACCTTCCAATCTAAAACCCAATTTAGCCAACCTATGAACATCTTTCACTAGGTCTTTCTTGGCTTCCTCTGTATGATACATACTACCCATGGTCATACGACTTAGAGCATTTGCCACCACATTGGCCCTGTTGGGGTGGTTAGAGAACACTCATGTCGTAATCTTTAAAAAATTCTAACCACCTTCATTGTCGGAGATTCAAGTCCTTTTGAGTAATCATATATTGGAGACTCTTATGGTCGGTAAACACATCAACTTGAACACCATACAAGTAATGCCTCCATATTTTCAAGGCAAATATCAAAACCGTTAACTCAAGATCATGAGTGGGAAATTCTTCTCATGAACCTTAAGTTTTCTAAAAGCATAGTCAATGACTTTCCCATGTTTCATAAGTAAACACCCCAAACCCACTCAGGATGCATCAGAATACACAATGAAGCCCTTTGTACACTCTGATAAAATAAACACCGGAGTGGAAGTAAATCTATTTTACAATTTGGAAGGTCTTTTCACATGCCTCCGACCACTCAAACTTCTTACTCTTTTGGGTCAAAGTAGTCAAGGGAGATACAATGGACGCAAAATCATCCACAAACCTCCGATAGTAACCCTCTAGACCCAAGAAACTCCTAATGTCGGTTGGAGTCAATGGTCTAGGCCAACTTCTCACCGCCTCCGTTTTCCTTGAGTCGACCTCAACTCCCTCACTAGAGATGATATGACCAAGAAACGCCACCGATCTCAACCAAAACTCACATTTGATATACTTGGCAAACAATTGATGTTTTTTAAGGGTTTGCAATACCACCCTCAAATGACCCATCTGATCACCCTTATTTATCTAATATACTAAGATGTCATCGTTGAAGACAATAACAAATAAATCTAGGTAACTGCAAAACACCCTATTCATAAGGTCCATAAACACCGCCGGAGCATTAGTTGGACCAAAGGACATTACTGAGAACTCATAGTGCCGATATCTAGTCTGAAATGTTGTCTTTGGTATATCCTCACCTCTCACTATAAGTTGGTGATACCCCGACCTCAAATTAATTTAAAAGTAGCTTGCCCCTGGAGTTAATCAAACAAGTTGTCAATCCGAGGGAGAGGATACTTGTTCTTAATAGTGACTTTATTGAGTTGACGATAATTAATACACATTCTCAAAGACCCATCCTTCTTCTTCAAAAAGAAAACTGGAGCACTCCATGGAGAAATATTAGGCCTTATGAAGCCGTTATCTAGTAAATCTTTGAGTTGACCCTTTAGCTCCTTCAATTTTGTCGGAGCCATACGATAAGGAGGAATTGAAATGTGATTTTTTTCCGGTATAAAATCGATACCAAAATTAATTTCCCATTCGGGAGGAATACCGGGAAGGTCATTCGAAAAAACCTCCGGAAATTCACTCACTGTGGGGACCTACTAAATGGGAGGAATTTTGGAGTCTAAATCTTAGACTCTTACTATGTGATATAGACAACCCTTTTAGATCATGTTGCATGCTTTTGGACAAGAAATGAAATGACCTCTAGGAATAGAATTTCCCCCCTTACACTCAACAATGGGTTCATTTGGGAAATTAAACCTCACCACCGTCGTTCTACAATCAATAGTGGCAAAGCAAGAATGCAACAAATACATACCAAAAATGATATCAAAATCAAGATATCTAGTTCTACTAAATCAATATGAGAAACTCTATTTGTCAATATGATAGGAAAATTTCTATATACCCTCTTTGCAATAACCAAGACTCACCCACCAGGGTAGACACTATGAAGGGTTCATGCAAGATGTTGGGTAAAGTATCAAACTTTTTAACCAATAATGGTGTATTAAATGACAAACTAGAATCAGGATTAAGTAAAGCCTACACATCAATAGAAAAGACTTTCAACATACTGGTGACCACATCAGTAGCGGTCACTTGCGTACCCTAGTGCAGAGAAAATAGAAGTGGTTCTTCTTAGGAGAATCAGTAGAACCACTTTGTTGACCTCTCTTCTCATGACCCTTCATATTAGGGAAATACCTAACCTGTCCACTCTTGCCACAACCAAAGCGATTGCCCATTTCGACCAAGCATTCACCAAAATGACCCTTTCCACACTTGGCACATGTAGGCTTCTCATTTTGGTGCGTTTCTTTTCGTTCCCTTTTGAGCCCTACGTTTTGCCACCTTATCATCACGAGCCTTAAGGAACTTATATGGAACTTGATTAGAGAACCTTTTCTTGAACTTAGACTTTTCTTGAATCTCAAGCCTACCCATAGAAGAACCACCATCAAAAGATCTTTCCCTCTTAGCATCTCTACTCTTCCTCCTAGACCTTCCCTACTCTACTTGTCTAGCATGAACCATAAGACGAGAAATATTCATGTTGTCATGTAGCATAGCTGAATGACACTCGTCTTCCAAGTCTTTCGACACCCCCATCACAAAATGACTCATTTCATCCCTAGGATCGGAAACAAAAGAACGAGCATCCTTGGATAATTTAGTAAATTTCAAGGAGAATTCAACCACACTCATAACTCCTTGACGAAGGTTGATGAACACCAGCAAATTGGCCTACCTCTTTTCCCAACGAAAGAACCGATCAAGAAATGCCTTCTTGAAGATATCCCAAGTCACAAGTCCACCCCTAAGAGGCCTTGGTACTTCATTGAACATACCAAGTTTGAGCCATATATTTGAGTTGATATGTGGCTAACTCGGACTTCACACTAGTAGACAACCCCATAGAAAAGAGTATCTTGTAGACTTCATAAATGAACTCTAGGGGATCTTCTTCAACGTTAAACCCATAGAAAGTAGGAGTATTCGTGTTCATGAAGTCCCTTAGATGGGATGCCATGGTAGTGGCTTGTTGAGTCTCATGAGGTACCACTTTCCGGTTAGCTTGGACCGTCATAGATTGATCTTGAGTAGTGACGACTTGGGCCAATTGGAATAGGGAATCCCTTATGTCACCATCCCTCAAAGGTGGAGGATTGACCCAAGTTTGGTTAACAGTTAGCATCTTCTTCAAGTAGAGGGACTTGATCACAACGGTGAGGAGCTCCCGCATTGGAAATCTCTTTCTCATGTCTTCGAGCCGCTTTCCTTTGAGTATTCATTACCTTTAACAAAAATACAAGGTTAAGATGAATGCATATAATAAGTACACTCTAGAGGCATAATATTGGATATCCAAGAAAGAGAGAGAGATTCCTAAGCATCACATAGATTCCTATTCATAAGTATGATGTGCTTCAAAATAATTAGTATGAATCTACGTAGACGTGGTTGAGACAGACATCAACATCAAGGATATTCAACCTCATGCTCTGATACAAATATTGTCACATTCGGGTTTACCCCCTAGACGTAACAGGTGTCATCGTCCTCTTTGAGGACTAAGACTAGCCTTTTAGTCTTACATCATTACATTCATAGGTCAAAAATACTCAATAATTAAAACATTTCATTACTCCTACTTGGAGGCTTACACAGACATCTATATACACATAACATATTCATATCGAGTTTACATAGAACATTCGTATAGGAAGATTACATAGTCATCTACTTTTATTGCACATATATATATATATATATATATAAAAGATAGAACATAGTCTAAAAGATTGTCTCATCTCATAACCATCATAAAAGATCATAACAAATTTGGGCATAGCCCTACATCAATGTAAACAAGCCACATATAGGCTTATGAAAATCGTAATCAAATGAACATAAGAGTCTTAATAAGAAGAGCAACTCGATAAGCTAGATATTTGCATCGCCCTAGGAATGTGAGGACCTACCTACTTGGATGGTAGAGAATATCCATGTCTTCTTCAATTCTTCTCGAATGAGCCTTCAATGATCGGAACCCAAGATGTTTGGGAAAAGGAAGAAAATGGGGTTAGTACGCAATTTGTACTAAGTATGAGACAATATACTCATATAATGTCAAATCATGATAAAAAGGAAATTTAGTTAAATCATGCCATTTTATCATTTGAAAGTCTTATGTATAATCAAACAAACCTTACCAAGAAACAAGAAAAATTCATTAAGGCAAAGTAAGTAATATGCATATAAACATACATGGACCCAATATCTACTACTACCCTTTTATCAAGGAATAACATCACAAGCATGAATAAGAGTTTATCATCGCATAATATGCAAGACAAGTACTCATGAATCATCATCACGTCAGCAAGTGTAATGATTAAGCAAAGCCCCATAACCTTACTCAATCAAGTAACCCAACAAGAACCCATAACCAAAGCTCAACTTCACATTATATTACCTTTAAAGATACATAACATCATACCTTAATAATATATACAAAATACATTTTCATAAGAATAATCATCATCAAATGATATCACTTACATCATTTTTATATACATATATAATATCAACCTCCTAAACATCCCATAAAGGCAAACTACTTCAAGGCATAGGTAGAGTCTCAAACCCCTACCTAGGCTAAGTCAAAGCTCTCAAATCACCTTAGTTAGTTTATACTTCATTACATCATTTTTGGTTAGGGATCACTTGCCTTAACCGACATAGACCACAAGAGCTATGTGTGGAATCCGGTGTTATTAAAACGTTACACCGATGTAATGTCTTTCCGACTGAAGAAAAACCAGACATAAACATAGCTTCCTAGGTGGATCCACTAGCTATTCTTTCTATGGGGTAAAATAGTTCAAGAAATATGGTAATTGAGGCCTCCTCTCATGGGAATCCATTGAATGTGTATCCCTCAAAGGGGAGTCAACATCAGATATAGAAATATAGGGTAACTCTTCCTCAATGGAAAGTCATCACCTCGCATTGTCAAGCTCACTCAGTGCTAAGCTAAGTCCCTTTCTTGAAATGTCTTTAATGTATTTATTTATCAATCATAGCTTATTTTAGGTAATAGGGTCTATCCCTTGTATAATAATCATCATCATCATCGCTGAATAGGAATTTTATGAGTATAATCCTTTCATCACAATCCACATAAGGTTCACACATTTACATATTTATTCATAATAAGGCACATTGGTAGTCATTAACATCCTTATAACATTTCACCTTAATCAACCTCACAACTATGGTTAAGACATTTCAATTCAACATCATACCATCCTATATCAATCCTAAACAAGGCATACTCCAACACAACATCATCACTTAATCACAATTAACCATAGTTTGAAGTAATGTATAGGGATTAGAGGACTTACCAAGTCACCTTCCTAATTCTTCATCAAAGTCTTACCATCAACCCTTAATTCAACTCAATTAGGTCATAAAATCATCACAAAATTATATCCAATAGATTAACAAGGCCAATTGCATCACCATAAAACAATTCAATACTAGGTCATAGCTTCAAAAAATATACTTAGGTCAATTTAACAATTTACTTCATAACCTAATTCAACATCTCAGGAACTAGTATAATAGTCCTATAATTCATATGAACCTATGCATGATAACATCATATGATAGTAATTTAATCAACAAAAGTCAATTGAATGAACATTATACTATATATGTCAAGATCACAACCTAGGGTTTAAGGGTTGAGGATCATGTTCTACAATTTAGACCAAACCATCAAGAATTATCACAAGAAAGTTAAAATACATGTTTACATATTCATTATAAACTGAATAAATCATAAACAACTTAGTTCATAAGATAAATGTTGACATTAGATGAAACTCAAGTTAAAAGTCAACTTTTAGAAAAAACTTTGAATGAGCCCTTTGAGGAAAGTTTTCTCAAATGTGAATTAGATGCCATACCTAACAGTTTGATGAAGATATGATGGTGAAATTTCCCCTTTACTGCCCCCAAAACCCTTACCTAGCTTGTTCTTCAATGGTGTTTTCCAATAGAGAGAGAAAGAACAGAGAAGGAAGCGAATTTATTTTGTGAGTTGCATTTCTTCTAATGGGGTTGGGGCCTTTATATGGGGGGGGGGGGTTAATTAAATTAATTAGACTCCCTTACTTCCCATACTAACCACCTAACCCCTTAACTAATTAAATGAGACTAAATTAAAAGGTGCAGGAATTAGGCAGTATCACAAAAGACACCACGATCGACGGATCGTGGGTAAGTCGACAGACCAATGCTCCTCTTTCTTGCACATTCATAGTTTTGGTCAGAGATTTATGCTGGCGAGGACTCCAGCATTTTGTACACTGCCCAGACATTGTTGCCTCTTACGTGCTATGGTCGTCCTCAAGGGTCTTTGGTTGGTACTTGGGGAGTCATACCCGGAAAGTTCGTCCATGAATCCACTTTAATACATGTTATACATCCTTCCACCATATTTTATGTATTTTCAACTCCTAAATTCTATTCAAATAGGCTAAGGCATGGTAGTATCTCTTTATACTAATTTCCAAACGTCATGGACGTTCTTGGACGTTTTGGTTTCCAAACATCCTAAATGACCTATATTCATTAAAATGGACTAAAAAAGTGTCTAGACCTCATGATACATATGTTAGTATTTAATACACGTCATGGATTTTCGAACTGTTATAGAAGGAGACTAGAGTACTATGTATCTCAACTTGAGAATAAGACTAGAGTGCATAAAAGACCTTGATATTCCTTAACTATGTGCCTACCTGGTATGTGTAATCGTTCGACTCTTTCCAACTTGAACACCCTCTATCGGAGTAGGGTAGACTCCAAACTCCATGCCTTTATAGAATGGTCTATGTCAGTTATTGCCTATTCTGATTGTGTGGTATACATTTTAGTGTTTGATAAGTTCTACAACGTTTAGGTAGTGGAATGGGACTCTATCTAGACATTGCAAGAGTAGTCTTTGGCGGTGCTTGAGTGAAGGTACCCTAGTTCTTTCCAAGAACATCATGTGAAGTCCTCAATGAATGAAATGTCTTCTAATCGACTTACTGAATTATTATGACTTTATATAATGTAGGTTGAATAGAATGTGCTCTAATAGGATAACTTTGAGGGATGCTTAGGTAAGCTTGAAGAGGGTGTATAGGAGGTCTCTTCGTGTCCTACTTGACTCTATGCCCATAGTGAATGAGTTTCAAGATGTTTTTCCAGAGCATTTATCAGGAATCCCTCCTGAACGTGAAATTGACTTTGGTGTTTACTTAGATCCCAACACCAAACCGTTATCCATTCCTCCCTATAGAATTGCTCCATCTGAACTGAAAGAGTCAAAATTGCATTTTAAATATCTACTTCATAAGGGCTTCATCCAACCGAGATTATCCCTATGGGGTACTCCAGTGTTGTTCGATAAGAAAAAGGATCGACCCTTAGAATGTGTATCGATTATTGGCAACACAACAAAGTCACTATAAACAATAAATACACTCTTCCCAAAATTGATGATCTATTTGATCATCTCCAAGGTTCAAGTTTCTTTCCTAAATTAGATCTTTGGTCAGGGTATCACCAGCTTTGAGTGAGACAAGAGGACACTCTTATGACTACCTTTCTTACTAGGCATGGTCATTATGAGTTTCTTATCATGTAATTTTGTCTCACTAATTCAGCAGTCGTATTTATGGACCTTATGCATAGGGTCTTCCATGAATAACTTGATTCTATTGTTATGGTATTCATAGATTACATCCTCATATACTCAATGACCAGAGAACAGCATGAACAACATTTGAGAATGACATGGCAAGTATTCAGGGAACATCAGTTGTATGCAAAATTCAGCACATGTGAGTTTTGATTGAGATCAGTGACCTTCCTTGGTCATGTTTTGTCCGACCAGGGTGTAGAGGTTGATTCAAAAAAGATTGAGTCAGTAAAGAACTAGCTGAGACCCCTCACTCCTACAGACATCCAAAGTTTCTTGGGTTTGGCTGGTTACTATCACAGGTTTTTTGATGGCTTTTCCGTTGTTGCTACTCTATTGATAGCTTTAGAAAAGAAGAAGGTGAAGTTTTAGTGGCCTGAATCTTGTGAAAAGAGCTTATAAGAGTTCAAAGACCAACTCACATTAGCCAGTTCTCACATTGCCGAGAAGTGATGAAGGGTATGTTGTGTATTGTGATGCTTCCCAAGTAGGTTTGGGATTTGTTCTTAAGAAGGATGTCAAGGGGATTGCATATGCATCATGACAATTGAAAATCAACAAGAAGAATTACCCTACCCATGATCTTCAGTTAGATGTTGTGGTATTGTGTTAAAACTTTGGAGAAATTACTTATATGGTGTACATGTCAATGTATTTATTTACCATAAGATTCTTCAGTATGTCTTTACACAGAAAGAATTGAATCTTCATCAGAGAAGATCGCTAGAGCTTCTCATGGATTTTGACATGACTGTCAACTATCACCCAAGTAAGGCAAATGTAGTGGCCGATTCTTTGAGCCAATTGAGCATGGGCAGTGTGTCTCATATTGATGATGAGAAGAAGGAGCTGGTTAAAGATGTACACCAATTGGTTTAGGTGTACAGTTGGTAGATACACCAAGTTGGGGTGTTTCAATTCATTCAAGTTCTGAATTCCATTTGTTGTAAATGTTAAAACTAAGTATCATCTCGACCCACTACTCACGGAGTTAAAAGACTCAGTATTGAGTAATCTAAATGAATTATTCTCCATAGGGGGGACTGTGTGCTTAAAAACCAGGGCAGATTGTGTGTGCCCAACATTGATAATCTGAGACCAACTAATATTATTGCAGAGCTTCATGGATCCAGGTACTCCATTCATCCAGGTTCCACAAAGATGTATCATGATCTCAAGGAGATCTATTGGTGGGAAGGTATGAATCGAGATATTTCTATGTTTGTGAAGGAGTGGCCCAATTGCCAAAAGGTTAAGGCCGAACAACTTAAGCCTGGAGGTCTTACCCAGTTGATTAAGATCCCAACATGGAAGTGGGAGGCTATTAATATGGACTTTGTGGTTGGTCTGTCCAGGACCTGGAAACTTCATGATTCCATTTTGATCATTATTGACAGGATGACTAAGTCAGCTCACTTCATTCCTATGATGTCTACATATAGGACCGAAGATTATGCCAAGTTGTATATTGATGATATAGTGAAGTGGCATGGGATCCTTTTATCTACCATTTCAGATAAGGGAGCCCAGTTCACTTCTCACTTTGGAGATCTTTCCGAAAGAGCTTGGGCACATAGGTGAAGCTTTGTACTTCTTTTCATCCTTAGACAGATGGACCAGCAGAGCATACCATTCAGAACCTTGAAGACATGTTGATATCATGTGTTATTGACTTCAAGGGAAGTTGGGATGATCACTTTCCACTAACTGAGTTCTCTTATAATAATAGCTTCCATTCGAGTATCGGGGTGGAACTTTTTAAAGCAATGTATGGAAGAAGATTTAGGTCCCCACTCAGGTGGTTTGAAGTAGGAGAGTATTTCATCCGTGGCCCTGAGATCATACATGAGGCTATGGAAAAGGTTAGAATGATCAGGGATAGATTGGCTTCTATTTACGGTCATAAAAAGATCATATGTTGATAACAGGAAGAGGGCTCTTGAATTCGATCTAGGTGATCAAGTATACCTTAAGATATCATCCATGAAAGGGGTGATGAGGTTTGGTAAGAAAGGGATCTTGAGTCTGAGGTATATAGGTCCTTATGAGGTCTTACAGCGAGTAGGGAATGTTTCCTATGAACTGAAGTAACCAAATGACTTGGCTTCTGTTCATCTAGTTTTTTATGTTTTGATGCTTAAAAAGTGTAAGTGATCCAGCATCCATCCTGCCTATTGACGGCTTAGGAGTCGATGAGAACCTTTCTTATGAAGAGGTTCAAGTTGAAATTTTAGATTGCCAAGTGAAGCAGATGAGGAACAAGGAGGTTTCCACCGTAAAGGTGTTATGGAGGAAGCAACATAGGAGTCCGAGGCCGAGATGAGATCCTATTACCCTCACTTGTTCAATTCTTTAGGTTAGGTATACTCTTCCTAAGTCTAATTTTGTTTATGAAACCCAAAATTTTAGTGCATTAGTCGATTTTGGTGTTGTAAGTTTATGATTGTGTGTGTTATACTTGCACTATATGAGTTAAGATGAGTTCATGCTTGCATTCATGTTACTTTTTATGTATAGCGTTAACATGATTTTTGTGTAGCATGAATTGTGATGTGCATTTAGTTCAAGTGAGATTGAGAAGGAAGTTCCTCGATCTCAGATATGAAGCTTCAAATAAGCTTTGAGTAATGTGCATCATCCAAAGTAAGTGTGAATCAAATATTCACAAAGAGTAAAGTTTCAAGTATATTGATGTGTTTTTTCGAAAATACCCTCTTTTATTCCAAATGATGTGTAGTGTCATTCGGGGAAGAATGTAACATTTCAGAATATGTACTTGTCTAGTGAAGAGTCTATTAGGTTTTGAGAATATGTATTGGGGTACATAGGCATCACAATGCCTAATATTGAGTAATATTGGGCATGTTAGAGAATATTGGCTTAAGGTTGTTAGCCAATTTCAATGTATTAACAAGTAACTTAAAATATACTTTGATTTTCAAATGCTCCAATCCAAGCATGTTTAGGAATTGTACCTCCAATGAAGACTCTAAAGCTAAAACTTTTAATTTCATCGCTGATACACATTAGGTACGAGGCATCGAAGATTCAAGCCTAACTACCATAGCAAATGTACATTTAAAATGATTATGTAGATTAAGTAGTGCTCAATGACATAGTGAAGATCCTTAGGACAAGAAGTGAACTTTCCATGATCAACTACAGAGTGCACGTTTAGAAAAGTGCAGGGCAACACATGTGCTACCAGCTAAGAGACCAAGCCCAACAAATTCTGTTAGGGTGGTTATTGGGCCGGCACACGTCGGGCCGATATTCCTAACCAATCCTAGGATCTAACTAACTTACCTAACTATCTAACTAACATAGGACTAACTAAAATGAACTAATTAGTGTTCCCAAAATACTAAGACCTAACCGGGTGACACTAGCCGAGTAGCTAACTAAAGAAACATCTAGTACCTAATCTAGGATGGTCCAAAGGGGTCTGTTATGGTGCTAGTGACGTAGAGTTACTTTAGTAATTACCCTAGGTCACTTAAATAATTATATTAGCAATTGAATTTATTAATTTAAATTCATGGTAAAACCCGAGACCCTTAGCAAATTTTCAAAATTTGGCTAAGTCAAATGCTCTCTTATATTTAGTCAATTTAGGAGGTGTGTTTTTGTAATTAGCTAATTAATTTATTTAATTAATTTAATTAAACTAAGTTGAATTAGTCAATATTTGGTTCCTAAGACTTAGACTTACATTTATCCAGTTGTCTTTCACGATTAAAAAATAGTGAACAAAGTAAGAAAAATAGATAAATACTCTTGGTTCTCCTTAGGCGATTTCAAGGCAATTCTTCAAGATTTTTGTGCAAAGTGTAAGGTGATCTTCGTAGATTCAATTATACAGTGATGGTTTTGTCTCTTGGATTGCTCTCCCAAGAATACTTTTCAAACGTTTTGAATTCAAGAAAACCAAAACTAGGGTTGTTCCCAATGAAATTGTCAAATGTTCATCTCCCTACTTCTCCTTATTTCTGATTCTAGTCGTATGTATAATGCAAATCTCGAGCATGTTGTTGGTATGTAGTTCTAACCGATCATTATGTGTAGGTTTCTGTGATTTGATAATGTTGAATGAGACCTTTAGATTAGATTCGTATGATTAGAGTATTATTTACATGATATAAGAAATGTTGTAATGCCTAATTGTGTTCGAGAAGATGAAATTGCTATAAGTCGTTTATGAAATTCAGTTTACTAGTGAAAAGAATGAAGGTTTCGATTACTCTGTGTGTTTACAGTAGATATGTTTGTATGTGTTTGGAATACAATGTTTTCAAGAAGAAATAAGAAGGAGAATCAAAGCTAGTTAATGAATCTTCAATTCCAAATAAACTTTATAGCTTGGCCAAACTAAGCACTGAATTGTTCTTATTAGCTAATCGAAGGTTAAAAGTTCTCTTGCGTAAAATGATGAGATAACTATAGTATATACATGAAGTTAATTAACATGTCTAGTGATAATATCATGACAAGTGTTTAGTGAAAGTTTGGTTAAGACAATAAATTGGACATCAATATTATTTCCAAAACATGTAATAGAATTGGCCAGTGACTAAGTCATACCAATCTTATATGACCAATGTAAATTATGATGTTTCTTGTAAGTAAAAATACATGATAAAGATTGACTTGACAAGATGTAACTGAATGAACTCATAACCTAGGGTATGACAATGATTGGGACAAGTCCGTACACACCCTATATAAATGAACTTGTGAACATAGTAGCACATTGAATAAGTCCTTATAACTTTCATAAAGAATTGTACAAGACTACCAAATTACATTGAACAAGATAAGGTGAGTAATAAAATAACTAAAAGCTTATGAGTTGTGAAAATTAACCTAGAATGGGGTGTTAAAAGAAGTGAGACAAGTCTCACTTGCACCTAAACAAGTATGTCAAAGATGCTCACATAAGAGGGTGTTAGAAAACGTGAGACAAGTCTCATTCATACCATGATGATAATGTAAGATTTAAATTCACATTCATAAAGTATATAAAGGGATGAAAAGTCATCCATTGAGCTAAGCATACCTCATACTAAAAGCAAGCTTCCCTAGTATATAAGTCAACTCTAAAATTTGTTAAGTTTAAGAAATTCAGCTAAGCAGCGATAAACAAGTAATGAGCTTGTGCAAGCACATGTAAGCCTCATGAGATCAGACAACCACCAAGGTTGATAAGGGTCTCCGAATTCTCCTAGTCTTTGAACTATGTCACCAGCATAGGTTACTAGCTAGTGGATCCACCTAAGAAAGCTAGAAAGTATCCAGTTTCACTTTGGCCAGTTAACCACCTCTTTTAATTGTGGGGAAGACTCTTGATTTCATATTATCTCACATGATCTATGTCGATTAAATGCTAAAAATTTCTTTGACAAAGTAAGAAAGAAATAAAAAAAGAACTAGGGAGATGAGTAGTGTAAGGATAGGATTACCAAAGGGTGAGGTTATACTAAGTAATGATGTAAGTCATTCTTAGTCATTGCACCAAAAGATCCCAGTGGAAGTATTAAAAGAATATTTTAAGTCAACATAGAATGTTCAAAGTGCACATCAGATAAAAGAAAACAAAATGTAAGTTCAAAGTGAACTAAGTAAGTAAAAGCATAGGAATATCAAATCATCAGTGCTTGATAACAATGAAGTTTTAACAGTTATGGGGTTATGCCAATAAAGGGAGCAAAACATATTTAATCATCAATTGGAGTATAAATGTATGCCCCAACAACTTCATATTATGCAAATGATCGAAGAATAGGCATAGCCTATAAAGATTGTTTTACAAAGCTTCATGCGCAATATAACAAAAATGGAAAGAATAACTTTTGAGTAGGGTAGTCAAATAATTTCCTTAGTCTTTTGGACTACTTACTTGATTAATTGTAGCAATGAGAATACAATGAATCATTGCAATCATAAGTAAAACATAGGATCAAAGGAGATCATTGAACTACACAACAAAAAGTAGAAAAGAATGAAAAATAAACTAAGTTTGGGAGAGGGCGCTCTCGTTCTAAGGGGAGCAAAAATATTACATTTTGCTTGAGATATTCTCAAATTATGTTCAGGATTACAAAGTCATATTTTCATATAGAAAATGAGTTTTGTGATTTAAATGCATAAAAATATGTCCTGTTCATAGCATGATTCATAAGTAGCGAATTAGGAAAGTGAAGTGATTTCACTTTCCAAAAATGACATGTTATTATAGGAAGAGCTTTCCTTGATCATGAATAGTACTTATGTGTTTATGTGCATACACCCATACTTAGTAAAAGTGTATGCTAACCCATATACAATTACTATATTATAGGTGAAGTTCCTTGTAGAATATTAAAGATCAGTTGAAGCTGGTTGGACTAGTACCTCCAGACATTAGTAGGTCCTCTTGAGTTTGAGGATGCCTATGCATGTTTAGTATATTAAACATAGCTAGTGGATGTTATCCCTAGCATTTCCTTTCAAACATTTTTTCAAGCTTTTGTATTAAGGCCAGTTTGGCAACTATTAATGATACTATGAATTGTTTATTTCAATTGTTCAATCTATTAATAGATGGTTGTTTATTATGAGCCATTTGTACATCACTCCTAAGCAAGAATTATATGAAGTCTAAGTACACTTCAGTAAAGTTTTGAATTTCCCACTAAATAAATTTAACTTTATGATTGTGATGAAAGCTAAGAGGAGACTTGTCTACGACCTCTAGAGGTTAACGTTGCCAGTCTCATCTAGGTCCTAGGATGCGAGTTGACATATAAATTCCATGATTATGTGTTGAATGGAGTTGTGAAGCACTCCTTGCGTTATTAATAATTTTGATTTTGTATATTGTTGGTTGGGCTGCTAGACTTGAGTCTATCCTCTCACTTGTAACAGTTAAGTATATTAGGGGGACAAATGTTCCTAAGGGAGGGGGATAATGTAACATTCCGAAAAGGTCAAGAACTAATATAGGAACTCACATATGTTTATAATGTTTGAAACACTTTTTTGAAATCTGAATTAATATTTTAAAGTTATTCAAGAAGTTTTAGAGTCAAGACATCAACGAATGCCTATGACATCCGAAAACTAGCTAGGTTGTACTAGTTGATGTCGCTTAGTTTGATGAAGGTTTCGGGGTGTCAAACAATTTCTAAAACTTGTACAAAGACTTTAAATTGTTAAATGTAGTATAGAGGGTCGAAACGTTTGTTAACGACTCCTTAAGGACCATATGATGGGTCCTTTAGGAGGACCACAACATGGGTAAGCAGGCTGGCAAAGTAGCATGTGTGAAGCAAGAATAAACGGGCTGCTGCACGATGCGCAAACCACACGAGGTATAATTCCTCAGATAACTTTTCAAAAATAAAATTGGGAATTAGCTTCGCGATGCGGAGCCACTTACCAGATTCGTAGAAATAGTATTTTATACATTTTAACTTCACAAAAGACACATTTAAGTAGGGATTTTTTGTGTAATTTAGGGAGTGATTATATATAGCCTAAGGGTCATTTTAAATTCAGTTTTCACTCAACCAAAAAAAATTCCTAGAACAAAACCCAAAAGCTCTCATATCTCTCTACTTACTCTCTCCCAAATTCCTCTATTGAAGGAAGAACGAAACTTGAAGAAGAAGATAAATTTCTCTAAAATTTCACTTCAATTTCATGTATTAATATTCATTAAGGAATGGGTTCTTCACTTTTGGTATTCCTTTCCCAAAGAGGTCCTTTCAAAGTTGATTTCTAGATAAACCCGATTTCATGGAGTTTTGCAATTCTAATGGATTTTCTTCCACACTTCAAATTGATGATAAATTGTGATTGTATATGACTAATGAAGTGTTATTGTTGGTCAATTGATGTTAATTGATGCAATTTCATGTAGATCATGTCCCTTTTCCCCAATTTCCCAAATCTTGGATCTTTCTTTTGAATCTATGGGAATTGAACAATGTATGGATTGTTTGACTTGTTTTATATATTCTATTTAATTTATGGACTACCTAGGGTAATGTATTATTAGGATGGGATATATTTATTGAAGAATTCATGATGAACCCGATTCCCCTAACCATAAGTTATGAATTGAAGTTAATTTGGATAGTGATGATGCAATTGACCTAGCTATTGTGTTAATTACACCCATTATTAGGTTGAATTTGATGGTTGATGGTAACACCATGAATGATTGCTTGTGAAGGAGATTGGGTAAGTCTTAGGATCCTAAGCTTTACTTCAATTATGATTACTTGTGTTTATTGAAAAGATACATTAAAATATACCTTATGTTGAGATTGATAGGATTGATATGATTTTAAATTGAAATATCTTGACTATGATTTGTTAGTTGTTGGCTAAGATATAAATTTTATAAGGATTGTGATAACTTACCAATGTGCCTTATTATGATATGACTATGTAAATGTGCTAGCCTCACTTTTATTAGTTGTAATTAAAGTAAAATACTCATTCAATTCGTATTGAGCTATGATGATGATGATGATTATATAAGGTATATGCCCTATGACCTAACTAAGCAATGATCATTAATTAAGGCATTAATGAAAAATTAAAAGGGACTCTACCTTAGCATCGAGTCAACTTATAGATGAGGGGTGGCGCCTACCTAACAGAATGGATAGCCTCATAGTCCGAAAAGGGCATAGAGGGATGTTTCCATGACATCCCCAAAGCTCCCAACACTATGTTGCTACCATAGGAATATAAGCCAGTGGATCCACCTAGATTCTATGTTCATGTTTGGGTCTACCTTGGTGGGTAAACCACCTTCCATCAGTGTAAGATTTTACAACACTGGATTTTACACTTAGCTCTTGGGTCTATGTCGGTTAAGGCAAGTGTTCACTAAAGTAGAATTAAGTGATGGAGTAAACACTAACTAGGGTGATTTAAGAGGTTTTACCTAGTTTAGTTAGGGGTATGGGATTGTACCTATGCCTTGCTTGCACTAGTTTTCCTTGAAGGAAGCCTTATAAGGTTGTTATTATGTTCTATAATGTATATGTTTTGTGTGTGTTGACTCTTATGTTAATGACAGTGTGTGATATGGGTTCCATCTATGAACATGTGGTTGGTCTCCATTGATAATGTATGATGATGTTATCTCTTAATGATATAGTATGTGTAGTTGGGCATTATTATATTTCTTGTTGAGTTTACTTGGTTGAGTAAGGTTATGGAGCTTTACATAGCCAATTGTACTAGTGGACGTAAATATTTCTTATAGTTCTTTCTTTGGTTATGGTGTAATGAACTTTTACTTATACTTGTTGATTATATAACTAGATGATAGAGTTGTCTTTATTACGTGCTCAATTGTGTTGTATATAGTCTTGACATAAGAGTTCTGTGTTTTATTCGCTTATATGAGTTCTTGTATATATCTAATGCTTTTCTAACTAAATTAGCACTTTTTGAACGAATGTCCTTTGTAGCATGATTTCACCTTTTTATGTGCATATACTCATACTTAGTACAAGTGTGTACTAACCCATCTTTTATGTTTACTACAAATGTATGATCCAGCTGTAGATATTATAGAGAGCCTTTGAAGAATACTTGGATATTCCCCAACAGTTTGGTAGGTCCTCACTTTCTCAGGACAATGCCATTATCAATGTATTGATGTTCTTCTAGTTCTTTCCTTTTCATTTCAAGAAGATTGTTTTATGGCGTATATAAGGCACTTTGTTGTATTGAAGTATAGGTTAAGCCCAATTGTTGAATTCGTTTTGGATGGTTTAATATGAGACATATTATATACTTCTTATGATATTATGTTCATATGCGATGTATGTGCAATAAAAGTAGAAGACTATGTAATCTTCTTATACGAAGATTCTATGTATATTCGATAAATATATATATATATATATAATTTGTAAGCGTGAGCTCTAAGTAAACCTCAATGTAGAAATAATCGAAAAGTTTTAAATGATCTGCATTTTTAACTTATGAATGTAATAATGAATTCTAAGAGGCTAGTCTTAGTCCTCTTCGAGGACGCCGCTGCCAGTTACTTATAGGGGTGCTCCCCAGATGTGAATACCTTCCTCATACTTATGTGTGTTGTATGACGTGGTGTGTTCATGAGCTGCTAGTCTAGAGTCCTTAACTCTTCAGAATGTTGAAAGTGTTTTGGTGTTATTCGAGGACAAATGTTGTCCAATTGGGGGACATTGTTACATCCCTTAAAATGAACAAGCTTAAATTAGAGTCTATCATGTGTGTTATGAGTTAATAAGATTTTAAAATGATGACTAGTAGCTTTAGGGGTTAATTTGATGAGATTGGAAGTCAAACGTCAAAGAACAACCAAGACATTTGGGAACTAGTCTTATATGTGTTCTAATGTGCCTTTGAATGTTTTACATCTTGTTTGGTGTCCAAAATGATAGGAGGGGGAATCTATCATCTATATGGTAATTTTTAGGGTTTAAATTTCCGGGTACAAATCCCAAAGGTCCACCCTAGGAGTCCTTTATTAGGACCAAAACGCTTACCATGAAGCTACCAAAAGCAGTCCAATCCAAGACCCAAACAACGACCAGTAGAAAGAATAACGCACCATCAAATGGGGGCGTGGATTAAAACATAATTGTGGGATCTTAGACTCCAAATGAGGAGTCTCTTTAACAAAACAAGTAACAATAGGACGGTCCGTTTATCAAGTGATATTCCGTCGATTGCAATGTTGTTTGAGGCCTGCAATTTTCCTACAGGTCTCGCCCAACTTAGGGATGAATTGGGAAATTTACCCACATCCTAATTAAATAGTAGAAAGTTATTTGAGGTGTTTTTAAGTATTCTAAGTTAGTTTATACCCCTAAGATCCAAATTAGACCTCACTTTTCCAAATCAAAACCCCAAGATCATGTTTCACAACCGGGGGAGCATCCCCTAGAAGTAACATCACATACTTGATCTCTCGGAGGTTTTATACAAGCACATAGACATTATTCATCACATTTTCATAGAAATTTAGTGGAAGTTTTAAAACATTTCATAGCATAAAATAATGCTAGAACATCACTTCATTTATAAAATCATAGGTACATAGTGTAGACACTAAGTCTCGTTTTTTCATCTTAGACTCAATCGTAGTAGAATAGAATAGGGACATGACCCTTAACAACACAAAAGAATATCTAGACTGTTACATAAAATGTTGAATAAAATCTTGACATCGAAATCCTTAATCTTAAGGAACCCTTTTTTTTTTAAAAAAAAATGGAAAATATCTGTCCAAGTTATTCACTTTAAGAAACATTCATCACTACCTACACTTTGTGTAAAAGATGAAGAAGAATGATATTACTACAAAAATGCACTAAGTATGATAACCATGCATTTATAGATTACCATTAGATAGAAATCATACATCATGTTTTTTAGTAAAATTTCATGAACATTGATACAATAAGCCAAATTTAGTTAACATACATTGGATAGACATGGACACTATTCACAATCACATATATATAAAGCCATATTTGATGTTTAAGACACATTCAACATATTCATAGTATTACCTTTGTTTTACCCTACTTCTTCACCCTAAGAAACCCTGAAGTAGTACTTAGTGCAATGCACGAATAGTGACCCATTCCACCATTACCTAAGTTCACAAAGGTGCACATTCATACAACCTTCATCATTATATGCAAATACATTAATAAAGACATAACATATCATGAAACATATAATTCTCATAAGGACCAACAAAATTCTCATAAGGAACAACATACTTCATAGACCTCATCTAAGACTCATTCACTTATCACATCATAGACATAACCCATTTAGTATTTAGGCACATCTCAAGACAACATATATGTCAATACCACCAATATCGTCATAATGAAGTAATAGACAACATTACATACAAAGATAGTTCACTTCATCAACATAACACATATAATCAATAACATGCATATAATGTAAGACCTTAATCATATAGTCAATAATAGCAATTATCATGCATATCATCATCTGAGTAGGTCAATAATAGAATGTCATGCATTAGAGACATATACATATGCATATACATATAGAACCCCTTCCTCGAATTCCCTTCAAGAGCTACTTTTTCAATGTGTCGTTAAAGTCACATTCCCTTACTTACACTAAGAAACATCCCTTAGGTAGTCCTAGTTAGGGTTCATCATCATCCTTCTATTTTTCATTTTCCATTAGGGAAAAATCACTTTAAGCGACATTAGATCATGTGAGCTTAACATTGCATCTGGTGTTATCCGCTCACACCGAAAATAAGGCATCTAGGTGAATCCACTTTGTAAGGCACATAGTTAAGGAACTAGAAGGCTTTTACTAGAAACCCTCTCTATGAAAACAAGAATTATAGTTTCCACCTTATGAGAACATTGGTGAACCTACCTTCCTTTTTGTTAAGAAAAACCACATTGGGGAATCTTCATTCCCTTATTGAAAGGCCACCTCTCATTTTCAAGTTCACTCGGTGCTAAGCTAGCTTTTCCTTATTGAAAAGCCTTCAAGTCTTTATTAAATATTTATTCATAAATTAGGCTTTAGAAGATTAACCTATGATTTATATATATATATATATATATATATATATATATATATATATATATATATATATATATATATATATATATATATATATATATATATATATATGTATATATCATAGGTTAATAATGAGAATTTCCTTTCATTAAGACCTTGATCATGTGAGAATATCCTTTCACATAATCATAACATGATCTAGCATATAGTACAAAATAAGGAAGCCATCCAAAAGACTATCATTTACTAGATTATCATTAACAGGCTTCAGTCATACATTCATGTGTGTGTATATGTACATATATGATGAGACCTTACACGTAAACCCATTTAGAGACCACATGTTCATATTTCATTAGTCATATACTTACATCATAACCTAGTAATAAGTTGCATAAGAGGAAAAATTCTAATCCCTCACAATCATACATATATCATCATTTCATATACATCATGTTTATAGCTTAATCGTACATTCATAACTTATGTACATAAAGAAACCACCCTAGGAACTTTTCTCTCAAGGTCCACATGTGCAATGTATAGGCAAAGTCCCATATCCTTACCTACAGTAGTACACCTCTCATGTCACTCTAGTTATGATGCATACTTTTACTTCCATTCATTAAATTTGCATTATGAACATATTGCCATTATAAATACGCATGAGATGTCTGTGTGTACATAATGGTCATCATGAGCTCCTAAGAGAAACAAACTAGTTACTTAGGAAACCACCCTTCATAGGATCACAATAAATGTATATCATGTCGCTTAGGTCAGGAACGACTCCCAGATAGAACATTAGGGACTATAGACCACACACTCACATTACATCATCGGAGACAAGATCATATCAAACATTTGAAAAAAATATTCCTAACATGCATAACATCAAACATTCATATAAGGTTACCTAGGTAGGGGGTCATTGTATAAGGATAATCATCAGATTAGACATTAGACCATACCTAACAGTAACATGATCATTCACATACATATAAAACCATCAGCACACTTGGATCATGAAACTACGATGGAAGAATATACACATAACTTCATAAATGTGATCATCATTACCACATATCACATTACATCTATTGCCTTCAAGGGAATAACCACAACAAGAATGTAAACAACACCACCATAAGTGGACCATACCACACAATGTCAACTCCAAGACTACAATAAGGAATTTAGGTCAACTTACCAATTCTCCAAGATATGATCATCATTGATCAATTATCAACAATTCATAATCAATTGACATAGATAGAATTAGGATTAAACTGTACACTATAATCTAATCACAATTCAATCATCATCTAATCAAGATAACAAGACCCACATTATTGGCTAAATTGAGAGATTAAGGAGAACAAGGGTTGTTCAAAGAATTGTATTAAAATTTATCAAAAAATACACTTATTAATCATAAATCTATCATTATAATGACTTTCAAATCAGTTTGACAATGAACCAATGGCTATATTGAAAAATACCAATTTTGACTTTAGAATCACATTAAAAAGCCTTTGAAAGAACTCCTAAAATGAAACACTAACTAGGTATAAAGGGCTACCACACATGAATAGAATAAAATCCCTCACATTTGGAGGATAAATCACTTCAAAATTCATCTTCTAGATTGAGCTTGAGTTTGGCCCCCAATGGAGGTTTTGAGAGAATTTGTGAGAAAAGAGAGTCTTAGATTTTTTTATTTCACATTGGGTAATCGTCTTTTGACCTGGTTAAGAGGTTAAATCTGACATAAAAATTGTTATTATCTGAATACCTAAGTTTGCAAAATACCCCCCATACTTATTTGGACTTTTATAAATGCAAACTTGAGTTTGAATGATGTAACCGAAATTGGGACATGGTTGTGTATCACGGAGGCAGATCCAAATTTTCCATCGCGAATCATTTGAGGTAGTGATCCCCGTTTCATTTGTGCGACGCGTGATGGACTTAAGATCTTGCCTCTGCACACTGCCTTTGGCAACTTCTTTGTCCAAAATTTGGGTCCTTCTCAAGGACCCTTAGGGTGGGTCTCATGGAGTTGTACCCTAACGTTTTGACCCTTCACTTGTTTATTAATACACTAGGGTCAACAATACATTTTTTAGACTCCAAACAACACATAAAACAAGTCAAACATACAAGGACACACTAAAACACAAACGACTAGTCTACGAACATCTTGGTCGTCCTTTGATGTTTGATCTCAAACCTCATCAAACCAACTTTTACATGTTTTTTTTTCACCTTATAAACAAGTTATAAAATCTTAAGGTACATGTCAGGATCAAGATTATCCTACTTCTTTTTTAGGGTCATAACAACAACTGAAGGTGGTAACTAAGGATTGTCTTAGAAGTTGAAGCTTGGGAAGTGGATTCTCTCAACAAGCTTTTTCTGTCCTAATATGTTCGATGACATGGACTATGTTTTAGTTTCCTTTTCTCAATTTTTTTGATATACTATAGTTTCTTTTCAAACTTATGTCAGGGTTGTGACCCTATGATATGAATTGTATCTAAGATGGCTTATGATGAGACTTAGTTTTGTCTTCTATTTTTATAGAAGAGTTTATCTATTATTGTGAAAAAATTAATTTTGTACTACTTTTCCTATATATGAAATTAAAGATTTCTAAGGTCTTGTATTAGACCTCCAAGAGGTCGAGTATGCCACGTGACGACTTGGGGTTCTCTGGGGTCGTTACGGTGTGTTTTACAAAAGTTAGGTCTCATGAAACTGTATCCTTCACAAAGTTGAGTTAAGGTCCTAATATAGATATCTATATCCTAATAGACTAAGACATGCTTGAGAAAAATCTCATAGGGTCCAGAGCATAATCAAGTATGACTTACTTAATGAAGTAACTCATGGAGTTCAAATATGTAGATAGACTTCAACATACCAAAACTAGTATCTCATAGTATTCATGAGTATAGATGGACGTACACATGCTTAATATAGTATCTCATAGGGTCCATGTTTAGAAGGAATTTACATATACTAAAAGAAGGATCTCCAATGGTTCAACTTAATAATGGACTAACATGTGCTTGAGATAGAGTACCTTATGGAGTTGTAAAGTTAAAGAGAGGAACTAGGTTTCAAACAAAGAAGTACTAGTAAAAGGAACTAAAAGTAATACTTAGCATGATTAGTATTATGGGATGTTCTACGTGCATTCCACATAGTATGACTTACGGTAGTTAAAGAGAAGTCTTGATATATGATTGGACTATACTTGCCTTTCCTATTTATAGTTGGATAAAGGTGAGAGATTCCCTTAGTTTGAGATCAAATATAATAATTGAGGCCAAAGAAGGGTGAATATGACCAGGATGACTTCAAGACTATATTGAGTATTAAGAGTATTATGGGATGCTTTTGATGCATTCTACAAGTGTTATTTGGGGTTACTTTAAAATATGGTACCCTTATTGCATAGAGAATCTTTAGACTTAACCATGTTTATATACCATGATTATGATAACCTAAAACTGATACTTTGCTTTGGTAGTATTATGGGATGCTATTCTTTCTTTGCAGATGTATGATTTTAATGTTAGTTGAGAATGGTGCTACTAAGATATAGATAACCAAGGCTCAAATGTGTTTATATGATTATTATGTATCTCCTATTCTCATTTACTATGTCTTAGGTTGACTTGTATTATATGATGCTTATGTTTGAGATTTATGCTTATGATATATTATTGTTGCTTATTCTTATGTCTTATGATGACTAACCATTTGAGATGTTCTTATGATGTTGTACTAGCTTCATACTCAGTACTTTTGTACAGAAGCATATTCCCCACATTTTAAATGTAGGGTTGGATGATTGAGTTGCTATAGGAGGATAGATTTTCAAGGTCTTGGAAGAGTTGAAGATTTTGGTGAGTCTTCATAGTTTCGAGGACAATATCAACTTTAACTTTACGTCAATTAATTTTATGTTTATAACTGTATAGTCAAATTATACTATTAATATTGAATACTAAATAGATTATTTCAGACAAAAGAGTTAGAAAATACTCCCGTTTGCATTTTATGAAAATGACATCGGTTATATAATTTTAAGTTTCAAATTCTACCATATTTTCTAATGTATTGTGTTATGATTATTCTAAAGACTTGTATGAGACCCCTTCTGGGTCAAGTACATGTCACGTATAGGGGGTGCTCTTGGGGCGTGACAAAAACCCTCTTAAACTAAGAGCAAATATATGAAAAACTGAAAATATAAGCAAAAATAATAATAATTGTTCTCTTCTTCTTGAAGAATGAGTGAAAGTGTCTCTTCCACTTGCCCACTCTCCCCCATATTTATTTTTTCATGCTTTCCAGGGGAGGTACCTTGATCATATCAAATGTTAGGTGTTCCTAATTCCACAATTTTCCAGGTCACTAGATGTGGTTGAGTCAATAGTGTTTTTAAAATATGCTTCTTTTCAGTCTCATCATTGGGTCGGGACAAATTATCGAGGAGCTGGTTGCTATCACATTAGGAAGTCGTGAGAGACCTCCTCTAAATATTTGGTCAGCCATTTTTTTTTGTATTATATACAGAGACTATTATAGAAGCAATCGAATAACAAATTTCCTGAGATTCTGTTAGTTGGGTGCTAAAGAAAACTTTCCTAAAATTTTACCTACAACTCATGGATTGACTAATTCTCCGACTTTCTCAAATTCAGGGAATCATCCCTAAGAGACATCGTCCTTTGAAGGGAAAAGTCCATTTGAGATCCATAGCTACTAGACATGCTCTTCATTTCTCCTCTGAAATACAAAGTAAAACTACAACTAAAAATTAAAGTTAGTAAAACTTCAACTAAGAAGAAAAAAAACTTTACGTAAGTACATTATTTCGTGGGACAACATTCCCCGACAACGATGTCATTTTGATATACGCGTAATCAGCGACAAAACATCAAGTGAGATTATCTACGATAGTGCAATAGTACAGTAACCCAACCAAGGGTTGGGGTTATGTCCCAAGGAAGTGATAGTGAAAATTAGAAGAAAAGAAAAGTTAGAATCTAACTAATCGTAGCTAAAGATATTATAGAAGAAAACTATTATAAATTAAAAAAGGGTGGGGGGTGACAGGCAGTAAAATCGGCAATAATAAGAAACAAATCCAAGCAATGTGAAGAGGAAATCTTTGGATGTGATGGGAATACGGGTTAATCTAGATTGCTGGATACGTGCTTTCGGTAGGAGATTTATAGAATAATAGTGACTAGGAAAAGCTTTAACTGTAAATAAGTTCTCTCTCAAACAATTACCCCGTTACAAATGGGTTCTTCTAAGACACCCATTTGCCGCATGAAGAGCAGCCTATGCATTACCCCACTAACATTCTCGAGCAGAGTATGTGGTATGAAACTAGGGCTCACTCTCTCGAGATGAGACTCTTGTCGACCTACTCCCAACGACCATCAATTTAGTATTCTTAGTTTAGCGACTTCTCTCTCAAGGAAGCATAAAACCCATAAATTAATTTGTATTAGTAACTACAAAATCATTAGTTTCATCCTTAAGTACTAAATGAAATTACAATTAAAATATATGCTAGCAAGACCTAACAAATATCTTAACCCATATTCGTAATCACACCCCAAGAATTTGGGGGTTTTATCCACCCATGTCGAAGAGATAAAAATTTATACCTAAATGAGTTTGTATTCATATGGGTTTGATTATATTAGTCTTCTTACTAGCTAAGAATGAAGAATAAAATAGACCCAACTCCAAATCTTGCAGATGAAAACCCCCTTCTTTTTTCAAAATCTCTCAATCGTAGAGAAAAAAATATGAAAAACTAAAATTTATAAGTGGAAATAAAAATAATGTTTCTCTCCCTAAAACTACAGATCTAACTAGTATTTATTGTTTTTTTAGCTCAGTGTTGCAGCGAATAATTCAGCATCATTAATAGGAATAGCAAATAAAGTCAATGATTACCATATTGGTGCAATCTGGCACAACCTTCATCATTGTCGTTCTTTGGTCAATTGAGCGATAAAGTATTGCTTCGCGGAATTCTCTGTGATGTGTCGACTACTTCTCTTTTCCGACGATTTGACTCTTTCCTTCAAGGATTAACACACTACATCACAACGCAAAGTAAAACCCTTTGGTGACACGCCAAGTGTACTCGGTGTTCTTCAATCCTTCATTTCTTCGTTCTTCTAACCCTTTTTCTCCTTTTTGGCCAGTAGTATCAATGCTTCTCTAAAACTATAAATGCCTCAACCTTAAGGTTATTCATCAATAATTGAGACAAAACAAGCATTTAAGTACACTATATCTATCAAGATATATCCCTAAATGAGTCCAATATGTAGAATCCACAATAGTTTCATATCTGAAGTCTATGAAAATTATCTCCAAGGGGTGAATCTACAATATTGTTAGGATTTTGGATGTTGAATTCGAGACTCCATCTTTCAACTCGGTTTCCGTAGTGAGTAAGTTTTCGGAAGTCTTTCTTAATGACTTTCTATGAACTCCTCATAAGCGGGAAATAGACTTTGGTATTTTTGTATTGACAAGTACTTAACCCATATCTATGCCTTTTTAACGGATGTCTCAAGTTAAATTGAAAGAGCTACAAGAATAATTGAAAGATTTTCTAGACAATGGTTTTATTTAACAAAACATATCTTCATGGGGTACTACAATATTATTTGTGAAAAATAATAATAGGTCCCTTAGAATGTGTATTGACTCTCACCAATGGAACAAGGTCACTATAAAATATAAGTATCCACTTCCAAAGACTGACAATTTATTTGATAGCTACGAGGGGCTTGATTTCTTCAAAATTGATCTTCGTTTGGGTTGCCGCCACATCAGGGTATGAGGGGTTGACATTCTTAAGATGACCTTTCGTACTTGGTACTTTCACTTTGAATTTGTGTTTATGTCATTTGGGTTTACTACTGCCTCGACAACATCATTGACCTAATATATATATTATTTAAGCAATATCTTGATTCTTTCATGATCATCTTTATTGATGGCATTTTGATCTATTCGAGGAGTGAGGGTGATCATATAAAGAATTTGAGAAGTGTATTACAAGTCTTTAAAGAACACCAAGTATATGCTAAGTTTAGTAAATGTGAATTTTGGCGAAAATCTGTTGCTTTCCTTGGTCATGTTGTGTCGGGCATGGGTATTTGATAAAATCTAAGGAAGACAGAGGCAGTCAAGGGTTGCCCTAGGACATTATGTCCAACTAACATGAGTTTCCTTTACCATCTCGGCAAAGCCAACGTAGTTGAAGATGCCCTAAGTTGACTGTCCATGGGTAGTGTAGCCCATGTAGAATATAAGAAAAAGAATTTAGTATGTGATGTGCATAGGTTGGCCTGGTTCGATGCCTAACGAGTAGATTCTCAAAAATGTGGTGTCATTGTCCATCATAGTTCTGAATCATCCTTAGTAGTTGATGTAAATTCTAAGCAACACGTCAATCCTATTTAGATGGAGTTGAAATAATTAGTTCTTTACAAGTTCGTTAAGGCTTTTTTCCAAGAGGGAGAGGGGGATCTTAGGTACCAAGGTAGATCATGTGTTCCAAATGTTCATGTCCTGACAGGTAAAATTTTAGAAGGGGCTCATGGTACGCGGTATTCTATTCATACGGGAGACACAAAGACGTACCATAATTTATGTGAAATCTATTGGTAGAACTTCTTGAAGAAGGCTATTGCTTTGTGGCTAAATGTTCGAATTGTCAAAAAGTCAAGGCTGAACACTTAAATCGGAAGGTTTTCCCAAAATATAAATGTTCCCACTTAGAAGTGGGAGGATGTTTAATATTGACTTTTTTTTCCTCATACTCGAAAGCAATATGATTGTAATTGGGTCATTCATGACACGATGATTAAATCAACCCATTTCATTTTCGTTAAGGTTTATTATTCGGAAGAAGACTATGCAAAATTCTACATCAAGGAAATTATGAAGTTACAAGTGGTTCCTTTTTCTATAATTTCGCAGTGGGGTACCAAATTTACTTCTGACTTTTGGAATGCATTCAAAAATAGGATCGATACTGATGATAAGCTTAGTATTGTATTAAGCCTTCAAACAGATTTCCAAGCGGAACTCACCATTCAAACCTTACCGAGCATGCTAAGGGCGTGTGTTATTAATTTAAAGGGTATCATACCCCAACCCAAGGTGAGGCGGAAAAGTACCATATGAACATATGCTTTCCAAGTAACCTATGATGAAAGAGTGAACTACTATGAGAGTAGATTTACTAATGATAAGCTAACATATGCAACACATGTCGACTAGGTAAACCAATACATGTTACTATAAATTTAGATGATAGCTTTACAATATAACAAATACTGTTCTGGAATACATAGTTGTACCACTTTTAAAATATGCATATTAAAGACTTGGCAAAGCCCCGAGTAAACATGGAGCTCACCAAGAACCATTGAGTATAATGTGCTTCTATTGGGGAGATTTACTAGCTGAGTAAGTGCACATGATGTAAGGTATGTCAGTATGGAAGAATGTAATATATACATGTAAGGAAATACAAATAAATAAGGATTTTCGACCAACTTTGGTTATACATGAGGAATATTGTATGTTACATTCTATTCTTTACTTTTCTGTACAGTATAATCTTTGTAAATAAAAAATGACCAGCTCAGCAGTGGTAGAAGAGGATGGCCTGTACTAAGCCTTTTATCCCCCGGGATGCTATCCTTATAATTACAAAAATTTGGATCAGCCCATCCTAGGATTTCGCCCCTGAGCTTCCACCCTTCTATACCAATTGGAAATGGATCATGCTAGCCTCTCGCCACAAAGTTGTGATGTATCGTGAGTTTACAATATTTTTAATGCATTTCACTTAACAATTGTCTGTGTCTAGGGCGTACTAGTGTTAGTTTTATATGTTTTTTGTCATAATTTCAGGAATTGAACTTAGGCGTTGGGATTTGATGATACATTTGAAGGATCTAAGAAAAGGGCATCAATGGAGGCAACCTACAGTTTGTAGGTCGAGTTACACTTCATAGATGATTGTTGTAGAAGTGCACGCCAGACATTGCTGAAGATAACAAAATTCTTGACTATGTATGGAACCGCGATGATGATTGTCGAACCATATAGTGACCTACAGACCATACAGAAAAGGTGTTGAAGTGATTTGAGAAGTGGTTCAAGTACCTGATGCTGAATAATCTATGTTTTGAGCGACGGAGTAGAGTTATAGACCGTCGTCTTACGTATAGTTCGTACTTCTAGATTGTAGAAGTTGTCAAAGATTGTGAAGATTTTGAATGTTGCAATTTGCCGAACTCCTGAGCCATGAATGGGATCTACGGATGGTAGGTCAGCCTCATAGAAACATTACGGGGCAAGATTTTGTTGTACTTCTATTCAACTCTAGGAAGAGATTATTCCGGGAAAGATTAAGTCCAAGTGGACAACGCCATTTTTACTCAAGCAACTGTTCCCACATGGAGCGGTGGAACTCAAAAATAGTGAAGGAAAAAGGTTCAAGGTGAATGGACAGAGGATGAAGATTTATTGGGTAATGCAAAAAGAGGTAAGTAGATATTTAGGCCTATTATCTTGATGAGGTAAAAGTAATCAAGAGTCATGCATCGTGTCGCGATGTTAAATCAAGCGCTAGTTGCAAGGAAACCCAAGGTATAAAAATCTAGGCAACAATAGGATTAAGATTTCTATTGATTAGTTTTATTGGTTTATTTGATATTTTATACAAAAGTAATTTGGATTTAATGTTTTTAGTGTTATCTAGATATAACATAGGGTCCATGTCTAGATAGTGTCCAAAAATAAAAAAAAAAAAGAATGACCTAATGGTTGCTACAGCAGAAGGTGCGCAAGAAAAAATATGCAGAAAAAGGTCTGGTGTAGAGGTCTACGAACACTATCCACAGTCGTAAGTCAACATATAGACCGTAAATGGTGCCCATAGTTCCCAAGTAAGTGTTTGAATTTTTTCGTAAGTGTTTGTGTTTTCTATGTCCGACATACGGACCGTACGGACAATAAGCAGGGTCTAATAGGTCCAAACCCTAGAAGGATTTTCCTTACCCGGACCCCTCCTTTTCATAAGCCCCCATTTTCAAACCGTTTCCTACCACTTCTAAAATTCCCCAAATCACACCACAAAATTGAAATTCTCTAACTATACTCCCTCCCACCATAACTACATCATCAACCACAAGCAAATCATCCCCCATTATCCCAAACCCTCAGACTTCTTTCGAAATTCCATCTTCCCATAAATTTCCCAAAAGAACTCCCATATAGGGTATATTGCAAATATGTGATATTTTTTGGTAATAATTAGGATCATAGTGTTATCACAGAAGCACACAACTCCCCATTGCTGGTAAAATAATTGTCTTTCACGTCACTTTAAATTTTAGTTCATAGATTGATTTTTTATAGTTAGGAGTGGGTCTTGACCTTGGGTAGTCATTTATCCTCAAATGCATCTTTGATGTAAAAAATTAGCACCTTTGGGACAGTAGTTGGTCATTATGTGTTATAATACTCTAAAATCATTCAATACAAATTGTCTAAAAGTAACTTTTGACATTGGATTAGAAAATGTTGTGCTTTGAAGTGATGATTAAATTGACTAAATTGGAATCTTTATGATGACGAATTAGAAGGATTGAATGTTGAAATGCATGAATTTTCTAGGATGCTATTGAAATTGGCTTAATAAGGGGTCTCTACAGTTAGACACATCCAAGACCTGTAACAAATCCCACCTACGAGACCCCGTCTAAAGACCATAAGTCATGCTACGCCCCATATATGGAAAATTTCCCTGATTGTGAAACTATGGACGTGGAATTAGGTCCATAGTTTCATCTACGAACCATTCTGCATGTCTGTAGTTTCCATCAGGGACAAAGTATATAGGTACCTACCACGTACGGAGGGATTCTATTGATCGCAAGTCTTATGATGGACCGTCGGTCCCTATCGTAGAGGTCCACTGTAGCATGCTTCCTTTATTCTTCCTTTTATCGTTTTTATCTCAAGAAATTAGTTCTGGTGTATTCTAGGTTTCTTTTGGATATTAAGTACTCGTATGCAAATATGATGTCATCCAAAAAGGCACAATTCACTAAAGGGAGATTGAAATAACCTAGACCTTCCCAAACTCTTGATTACAATGATTTGAAAGGTGACAAATATCCCTAGTACATTTTCACAAACTCAAGTACCCCATGTACAGAAGCCTGGGCCAATCTATCAGCAAAAGAACGCGAACACCGACGTACTCACTCCCTCCCAATTTTATGAGGAGGATACACTGATCGGGTCACTAGAAAGATTTGCTTTCAATTCTTCCACATAATTCCACTGCGGGGTTTGCTTAGAAATCCGCTACCAGTTCCAGTGAGAGGAATCAATCTTCCTCATTTGATGAGGTTACTAGCTTTGATGATGCTTCAATCGCTCAAAATGATAAACCAGATTTGATAAGTCGAGGAGCCAAATGGATTGTGCGTCGACGGTCAATGGAAAATCATCCGGGATGCAAAAAAGATTAATACCAAGGAGAATATTGCTTGCTCCATCACTAAGGATCTTAGTGTTCTTACAGGAAGTCTACATATGGTCCTAGATATTCACCTATTGTTTCAACGAAGAAAATGTGAGTGAGTGGCTCATGATCTCGGGATATTCATTGAGGAGATTGTGTCAGAGTTCTATGCTTCATGTGTTGTCACTCTCTGAGGGTCCATTCAAAGCGTGCCTAGAATGCAACCTAGGATCTCCTCAATTCCACCATGGTCCCACGAGTCACAGTCAACATCTCCCACAAAACCATTAACGAATTCCTCTACAGACCCAACCTGCATAACACTTGGGAAACCTACATGGACGATTTTTGCTATTGGTAGGACACCAGGATGTGCCTTCACTTTCTTTACGACATCCAATACCATTCGAGTGAGAGCACTCATGTGGAACGTGGAGTAAAAGGAGGTTGGTATACAATGATTGGCTGGGCATATGGACTTTAATGAGTAGAGAGGTGAGTGGGTTGCTTCACCCAAGTAGGCATTCGGAAGGTCACCCTCACTTAGGTGTCCAAGTTATTCTTGCTTTTGGTACAAAATAGAATTTCACTAATTCAAGCCAACAAACTTGTCCCTTGGGATAGAGCAGTTATTTAAATTTAAATCATAAAAATATTTACTAACATTTTACAATATATTTTTTCATCATATTGATATGCAAAAAATTGCAATATACTTTTGAGTATCAAAATTTTTTTGGTTAAAATATCATATTAATGTAATCTAATTTAACTTTTAAAATTAGTCAAATTGACTTTTGAAAAGCGTAACACAACAAATAAAAATAAATAAAGAGAGTAATTGATTTACGAGGAAAAAAAAGCTAAAATTAAAACAGAAATAAAAAATGATGGTTGCAAGGTTTGAACCCCAGACCTTGGGCTTGAAATATGAAGCCTAAACTAATAGGCCAAATAGCTGGGTATGTAAATAAGCACACAACTGAAGCAGACATGTTGACCGTTAGGTGTGTGCTTATTGCCACTTCTAATAAGTAGTATGCATTGGTCATAGGAATTGAGATTTATTTCCCCCACATGCTATTGGTGGAGATACATGAGAGGTCATTAAAGACCACCACTACATTTCCGTTGTAAGATTTTTAAAATTTTTAAAGATTCTAGAGTTTCTATCTGGCACTGGGAAAATTGGTGCATACTACACAAAATCTTGGTATATGTATAATACAGGATAAGGCCAATGTTTCAGCAGCATGAAGAGTTCCTCGAGTTGACGTGCTTATGGGCACTGATCATATAAATGTGGTGGAAAATATGCAGGAAGATGGTCATGCAATCCACATTGATGATGGATCGACTTCCTCTTCATAAGAAGCTAGACAGTTCCGATCTTATCTAGGTCCAATCATTTTCCTGGAGCCACTATGTTACCACTAGTACGACTCCAAAAATTAGAGGGTCAAATGGACAACCTGCTGCACCACATCAATCCCTAGATATGAAAGTTGATTATCGAGTTCAAAGAGAGAATTCAAAAAAGGATAGAGGCTGCAACAGACAAAAAGTTCAAGAGCTTCAAAAGTTACTTGATGTTTTTGAGTTGAGAGTTTTACATATGTTCTCGACCAATTTTGATGTGTACTCTTTACAGACTGATCTATATAGTCTTGGGGAAGATTTTTATGACATCCTTACTATGCCAGTTGTTGAAACATAGGTTGCACCTTCTACACTTGGTGATTATTTAGTCTTTGGTGCGCTATTAAATGGAGATGATGCGGAGGACCACAGAGCCTGACCTTGCCTTGTGAATGAGGAACAACTCTAGTATAACATCCGATTGTACAGAGGTGGAAAAGGACAACAAGGAGTACCAAAGGCTAGAGAAAAAGGAAAAGAAAGATTCCCTCAAAGATGTTGCTAAGGGAGCAGAGGGTTTGTGATATGATTGTTGGGGAATCCCGTTATGTGCCAGTTACTAAGGTTCTACCTACTAAGGAGTAGTTGTAAGCACTACTGAGGGTGCATTGAGACTGATTGTTAGAACACTGAGGGTTTTGTGACTATTGATGCAAACACTACTAATAATGGACACAGTTGAAGTGGAGTCCGGGAAATCGGACCTACCCGCTTGGTGATGATTCTTCAGCGCTATGTGCCACATGTTTACTTCTGAGTGTGAGTGTTGGGGTTAATTTTAAGTAACAAAACTCACAGTCCTCTTGTTATGCCTCGTATTTTTTTTATACGTAGTGCGCATCGTGATCTAGAAGACGTAAAGAAATATTAGGCAAGGATGTTATTTCCAAATGTGATATTAAGTATGAGTTGTCTAATGTAAGTGCCATTAACTTTAAGTGAGGGATTAATTAGTGGCTGATTAGGATTAATTTAATCAAGTGGGCCCCACCACTCAAGGCAAAAATTAAAAAGGGATCAGATTGTGGGTGGCCTTAGTGGGACAGTGTAGAGGGGCTGCCTCCACTTCATACTATTAAATGAGGTGGAGAAATCCACTCCATGCTATATAAAGTGGTGAAATGCATTGCTGCATATCATCTTCTTCTTCACCACTTGTCTTAGGCAGCCATGGAAATGGAGAAACCAACCTGCAACTCTTGGCAGCAGTGCAAATAATTTGGTTAGTAATCTCCTTGTTTGGTGTGTTAATTCTTTAGAATACCCTTGTTAATTATCCATTAATTTTAAGAAGAGGCGTGACCAGTAGCTTAGGAAGTTTGTTTTAGTTATTGAATGTGCTAAGTATGAATGGAAACCATAATCGGATTATTAGTGGTGCCGTGTTGGTGCTTGGGCTGTTTTGATTAAAGCAAAGCTGCAGGAAAATTCTGTTTTGGCATTATGTATATGTTGAATGTGATTATGAGTATATACTCCAAAGGATGAATACGATAAGGTAGGTGTGTTGCGAATTATAAAGCGAGTTATCGCTCGGTGTGTCGTTGCTTCATCGCTATGGTTGCCGAGACGGAACTGTTTTGGGGAGAGGCTGTTTAATATGATTCTTTGGGTTATATGTGTTATTGGTATTGCTGTGGATAATTTGGATTGTTGTCGGATTGGGACGAAGTAAGGAAAATAGGAGGTGCTGCCGAATTTTCGTTAGATTATTAGCTAGCTTACAAGAAAGTAAGGCACGATGTTTATCTAATTGCGGCACGATTGTTGCTTGTTATAGATTAATAGCTTGAGCAATAAATATTGGACGTGCGGCTCGATTATACGGTATGTAACGCTGTCCCTTCTTTCTTTGCTTGGCATGACTTTTAAAAATAAGCGAATAACGGACAGATTTGATACTTACCTCTAAAGCGTCTAGGTGACGTATATTCTTGCTTCCACAATTATTCCTCTATATATCGGCTATGTCTAAGGCTATGATGATCTCTAATATCTATGGTAATGCTTCTTAGAGTCATTGAGATTTTACGTTTCCATATCGTATTAAAGGTTCATAATCTTGATAAAACATTAATCTTTGGTAATACTCCTTGCTGGTTCACGTTGATTGTTCTATTGAGTTATAAGAAATGATTTTAATTGCATATGGTTGCTCATAATATTCTGTTAGTGCATAGATTCATTTATCATTTCACCGAGTCCGGGCGGGTAATGTTCGTATGAGTTTCTTGCATATGTCACCGAGTTCCTCACTAGAGGGCCGGGTATGCATATTATATATATGATTGGTGATGAGGATGGTTATGATGATGATGATGACGGAGATGATGTGATGATTATTTTGCCGAGCCCCTTACTAGGAAGCTGGGCACCTTAAATGTTAAATATATGCATGATTTTCACTTAAAAGGGTATATGTGTAGCGATATTTTGTTTCGACTTGCCATATTGGTATCCTGTCATCTTTACCTTATGCTTTACATACTCAAGACATTGTCGTCTTGACCCCCTTTCCTCGAAGTGCGTTTCATGCCCTAGTGTAGACGCCTTGATTCGGTGATCCTCCCGCCTAGGATATCTACTCTTGATTGGGAGAGCTCCACTGTTCCTGAGCCCACCATTTTGGTACATAACTTTTGTGTAGTCTTTTGCTCGTCTATGGGTATGGCGGGGCCCTGTCCCGTCGAGTTTCACTAATGTACTCTTAGAGGTCTGTGAACATTATGTGGGTTGTATATATATGTTTTGGATAATGGTCTGGACATGGTTTGTTTGGGATGTCCGCTTGTACAGAGGCAGCCTTGTCGGCTGCGTACATCATTGTGTATTGTGTAGTGGCAGCCTTGTCGGCATACGTATGTTATTATGCTTTGAATAGTGGCGGCCTTGTCGGCTCGCGTATGCTGTTATGGTTGAATGGTTATGACTCCTTATGAGACAGGTCATCTTATATATATATGACGTTGGGGTTGGCTTGATTTGATTAAATTCCATATTGTCTTAGTTTCAGTTGGTCATACTTAGCAGGTTTGTATGTGGGTGTCCAAAACGGGCACTAGTCACGGCCTATCGGGTTGGGTCGTGACACCTCTCTTGGAGTTTTCTCGCCTGTGTTCTTTTGACCCAAGAGACTACTTTATTTTCTGTTGAACTTACACGCTTAGAAATTTTTTGTGTAGAAGCATGATAAATACTAAAGCATGACGGCATAACATTTGTTGAAAATGGATACCCGTTCAAAATATGAAAAACATGTGCTAAAAGTTTTACAATATAATAAGTTAAATGTGTTGGCTTTGAGCATGACATTATATTAAACAAACTTTATTTCATACATTAGCTAGAATTTGAACTAGGTAAAGTGATAATCTTGTAATTAAACTTTGTTCCAAGAGTGTGTGGGAATTGTTTATGATTCAAGCAGTGTTGTGCCAATCTAGAACTTGTTTGGTTAGTCCTGCAAAGATAATCCACTCTAGACTTTAGGAAGTCATCGTAGACCCTTGTTCTAAAAATTCCACTTAATACCTAAATGAATCAAACCAAATGACATATATGTTCCCTTCGATCCAAAAACTTTGAGCCTTAATGAGACCAATTGTTTCAAAACCCCTAACTCACTTTCCTATGATCTATTGTGTTGGCACCGGTCCTTCATTGGACTTGTGCACCTAGACTTAGGCAAAAGATTAAGTTCAGGGTGGCTAATGAATAAGTGACCTCAATTTTTGAACTGCCACATCAGGTATTGTGAACCTCGACTTATGGGAAATCCATAAGTTAAGGGTTGATATGAACGAGGAAATAAAAAAAATGGGTATGAAAATAGCTTGGCATTGAGAAAAAAATATGAAGAGGATGTGACTTTGTGTAAAAGAAAAAAAGGGGGTTAATTCCAGAAAAAGAAGAAAAAAGATAAATAAAGAGCTACAAAGTCTAAAAGTCACATCCATGGTTGAATAGAATCAAAGGAAAGAAAACAAAAAGGTAGGATGTTTAAAAAAGGGAAAAAAGAGGTATAAAATCCTTATTAATATCAAGGAGGCAGAAAGTTTTTCAAAAGTACCACACCTAACATCTAGCCTACATTACAAGCAGAGAAAGTCCAATAGTGATCCTACAACCTAGTTTGGCAAGTCAAAAAAGTGAAAATAAGGGCAAGCCTACGGTATTGAGCACTAATAGTGACTTGAACATAATTTGTCGAAAAATGGAATTTCTATTGAAGCAAGGGAACTAGGGATATAATCTGAAAGTTGGTACCTTGGGGATAGTAAAACAGTACATGTTGTGTGTTGATTGGTCTATCGTTGTCATGTGTGGATCCACATAAATTAGCTTGTTGAGTCTAGGAAAAAATTATTTGCACCCTGAAAGGAGAGTTAGGATAGAATGCCATGTGATTGCTTATGCTTTAATTTCTTTCTTTAATACGAGTGTCTTTTAGAGTTTGTGTTTCGCTTGAGGACAAATAACGATTTTAAGTTGAGGGTGTTGATGTACCGTGAGTTTATGACATTTTAATGTATTTCACTTAAAATTTGTTTGTTTTAGTTTTATGTGTATTTTCGTCATGTTTCAAGGAAATAAACTCATGCATGGTTATTTAAGGATATAGTTGAAGGAAGTGCAGAAAAATCCCTCTACGGCGGCAACCTACGGACTGTAGGTTGAGCTAAATTCAGTAGATGATGGTCGTAGAAAGGAAGGCCATGCATTGCTGAATATTAGTGATTCTTGACTAAGTTTGAAACCACGGTGTTGACTGACATACAATATAGTGCCCTACAGATCGTATAGCAGCTTTGTACAAGTGATATGAGAAGTGGCTCCATTACCTTATGCTGAATAATCTAAGTGTGGAGCGAACTAGTGTAGTTACGAACCATTTTCCAACTTACGATCCGTCAAGTAAATTGTAGAAGTTTCCAGAGATTGTGAAGATATTAAAGGTTTAAAATTTCCTCAGTCCTGGGCAACTGAAGGGACCAACAAACCATACATTGACTTATGGACTGAAGGTCAGCCTCATAGTATGAAGAAGCGTCCTACATTTTTATTTTCTTATTTCATTTCCTTTTTATTTGAAACATAGTTATCTATAAATAGGGAATACAAACCTTTTTTTTTGCTATTAGACATTATTGATCTTGGTAAGCTAATGCTTTTGTAGATAAACTTGAAAACTTTTGGAAATTGTTGATTTTTAAACTACGTTATTGAAGATTTTTTCTTCCAAATTCAAGTTGAAATTTTGGGTTTATTATTACGTAAGTTCATGATTCTTTCATATAACAACATGAATTGTGTTTTAATAATATAGTTAATTAAATCAACAAATAGGGTCGTAGAAACCATGAGTGATTAGAAATGTATGAATAATAATTAAGCAATACTTGAATAGTGTTATTGCATGCATTGATAATTCATTTGTCTAGAAGTCTATTTAATAAGAACAAACGTAAGAACTAACTTTGTTTCTACTTTCGGGACAAATTAGGTAGCTCATAAGAAAAATATTATCAAAATAGATTTATTGTGATACTATTTAATAGTTTAATGTCGATTTGTGCGTTGGTGAAAACTAAGTCATACATCGATATGATGTCTAATATAGGGTAAAGGTACGAGTTAGTAAATTATACACATGTAGCCGGACCAACGTCTAGGGTGAAATTTTTTAGATGCCCTACTAAGGATTTAAAGATACCTAGCTTATCATTTTGATTGTAGTACACTAGGAAAGTATTGCTATTACTACGATTACCACAGTATGAGATTTTGGTGAACACTTATGCCCTAGTTCTTCTCTCATATTGATAAAAACTAATGTTTGTATCTTTCTCACTAATTACTTACATAATTTTCTGAAATTGTTATAGAAACGCCCCCCTCCCTTCTTTAATTACTTGTTTCAAGAAATACATTGGCTAAATGAATATTGTAATGACCCGAGAATACTCCCTAGCCATTACCGGTGTAATCGACTTGGCGGAGGTCTCATACAAGCCACATGGATAATTCATTGCATACGATACTCAAAAGAACTAAGAATGTAAAACTTTCTTCACACACAAAGAATACTTTCATTAATAAGCAAGCAGAAGACTTTAAAAGATCTAACTTTCTAATATTTATCATTAAACCATCTAATACTTTAGAGTACAACATTTGGTAATAAGCCCATATATGACTTGAAATAGAGACTAATAGACATAAAAAACATGAAGGTCTTGTCCTCGAATCTATGAGGATTGACAAAAACATCATCTTAAACCGTTAGAAACATATCCATCATCCATGGCTTAACAAGAACTTAGAATTCATACACTTCAGTAAAAAAAGGGAAACAAGGGGTTAGGACATTAAGCAATAAGTATGAAAGCCTATTCAAAACAATCCAAAAAGGGACTTTTAATATATAAACATTCTTTCATGACATTTTTATAAAAACCTTCATCATAATAGTTTAAGAGACCTAATACAAGTCAACAATCACATATAAGAAATATTCAACTAGTATCAACATATATCACTTCATTCTATATTCATCAAGTAGACCTTATCACCATTTTTTACTCTTTTCATAATGTTACTCTAAGACTCACTTGTGTAAGAAATGAAGAGACCCTCCCCCCCCTATACACCCTCTTCAAGAACACCTAAGTGATCCCCAAAGCTACCCTAGATAAAAACCTTTCTATACAACGTACTTTAACTAAGTCAAAATCATTCATTCAAACCATTTAAGAGACAGCTAGGCAATTTGGGGACTTCACATAATGGTCATGGAAGACCTATTAATCTCCCTTTAGTATATATAAATCCACTTGTGTCATGTGTAGATAGCAACCCATTCCACTACCTACACGTTGTACAACCCATCTAATACTAGATTGCACATCCCATATGATGAGAATAGGCATTAGCTGACATAGACCATACTATCTAGGTATGGAATCTGGGATCATAAAGTCCCCACATCGTGGAAGGTGTTCTACTTTCCATAGGTAGAACTAGGACACATCCCATGTTGGCACATGGTTAAGAAATATTAAGGGCTTGTTTGTACTCTAGTATCATCTCAAGTAGAGCTACTACCACAAGCATATCGACTCGGTGATCTGCCTTGGTTCTTATAAAGTAAGTTCATTCACATAAGTTTATTATGGAGGATTTTATTATTGGCCTACCGACCCATAATTTTAGTTCCAAGTAGGGATCCACATGGGTCTACCTATCAAGGTTCATTATGATAGCTCTTATGACTTTCTTAGAGATGGTTTCATGTTGTCCCGTCCAACCTACCCCTAATTTTATTAATGCACTCAAGAAAGGAACCGTTTAGGTCTATGAATCAAGGCTTCTTTATTAACCTTCTTTTCATATTCGAGGTTTCACATTAATCTTTCATTGAACTATACTACTTTAGGTATATCGATCCTAGACTTTCTTTCATTCATCTATTCATACATATATGACAAGGGTCCCTAGGACTACCAATCAAAAGAGATCATATTCACATAACATTCATACATAAAGGAGAAGATACCTAAGTCTACCAAATCCAAGAGGTCCCATTTAGAAGCTTTCATCATACAAGTCTTTTCACAATCCATCATCATTACACATAAACATTAGAAGAAAATATACTTTCATCACATTATATCCACATTATACAAGATCACACATGCATCACATCATTATTCACTTCAATAACAACTTATACGTAGCAACATTACTTTATATTCTAAACTTCACATTATAACTTAACATGAACCCTAGCATGATACTACTACAATTCACATAATAATGATAACAAGGCCATGACATCATTAAGAACAACAAGTAAACAACTCCACCATAAGTGGATTATACCAATCAATAACAATTCTCCATCAACTCTATAATAAATAAGGGAATTAGATCAACTTACCCTCTTGCAATATCAAATTTCCCAATTCCTTAACATCTCCAACAATTAACAATATAATATCATATATAAATCAACAATAAAACATGAATTAAACTCAATTCTATCATCATTAGATCATAAGCAATAAACCCACTTCATAAGTCAAATTTACAGATTTAAGAAGATCAAGGGTTCGAGGAGATTTACATTGGAAAATATTAATTTAACACCAATAATATCATATATAATCATCTGAAAACATTTCATGCAAGAGCCCTTGAGTTAGAGTATAAATTGGACTTCTTTTATAAATTTTGAGATGTTTGAAATCACTTTGAACTTGGCATTAAGGTGATAGATAACCTTAGATAAACAACTTCCATACCTTATTAGAATAAATCCTTAGATAATTGAATATGAAATACATTAGAATCCACAAACCTAGCTCTATCACGACTTCAAGCTTCCATGGGGGTTTTTGGAGAGAACTTTGGGGGGAAGGGTTTAGATTTAGGTGTTAGGGTCTAAAAAGGGTTTAATATCTTTAATACTCTTAACATACCTAAATACTCCTAAAAACGTCCATTCACTTAAAAGACTTAGAGTGAATTTAGCAACTCACCCCTATGTTGGCCGAATTGTTGCAGAAAATTTCAGGCCCTAACGACGCCCACAAACTAATGGTTATCGATTAATTTATGCCTTTCCAATGGAGCACATCATTTGGATCAGAGCCTCAAAATCAGGAAGGCTTGTCTGTCATGATCGACAGTCACCATTGATGAGCCGTCAATTGGTTGAGTGGCTGTCAATTGGTAGCGGCGTTTGATGATACCAGGCAACTTCTTGGCCTAACGATATGGTCCTCATCAAGGTCCCTCGTGGCTCCTTGGTGGAGTCGTACCTGGACGTTAAATTCCAAAACATTCTCATCTAGGTTCTAGGGTCATCACCACTTATTTGGACCTTAAACAACACACTTAACTTCCATCAAACACCTAGGGACAAGTAAGCACATTAATGACTAGTCTCTGAACGTCTTGGTCGTCCCTTGACATCCGATCTCAAACTCAACCAAACTCACCTATAAACACATTTACAAATTAAATTAACTATTTAACAGCCTTTAAAACTCAAGTGAATCTCTAGTTCATAATAGTTAATTTTTAGGGGTGTTACAGCCTCCCCTCTTGGGAACATTTGTCCCCCAATGACACTTCACACGTAAAGAGATGATCACCAAAGTAACCAGCCGAAATTAATTGATACACTATAATAATCCATACACATAGCTAGGAGGAACATCACTACACCACAAATAGGCTTAAACAACTTTATCCAATTCAAGTAAGTAGAGCTACATCTACCAACTTCTTATGCATCATTCTTTACCATTCCTCATGATGTTGGAGAAATATAACTCTCCAAGTTAAATTATTTTCATTTAAACATCATTTATAACATCATGAAATTTCTCATGAAATCACAATCATCCAACATTTAAATAATGTTACACTCTGAAACTCCATGACCTAATATAGAGACTTACATGAGTGTCCAAGTGTTGAAACGCTGTTGTAAGACTTAAAATAATGTTGATAATACATTTAGGAAGTTTTAGATGCAAGACATCAAGAAACGTCCACGATGTCCGGAGATTTGTGACAAAGGTGTTAGTGTGGCTTAACCCATTTCATGGGGTTTTTGGACTTGGAAATTATTGAAAATTTATGTAAAGGTGTCAAACTAGTGTTAGAGGGTATTTAGAGTCGAAACATCTGGGTACGACTACCCAAGGAACATCTTAGGGGTCCTTGGAGAGGAGCCTTGAATTTGACCCAAACCTACCAAATTAGGTAGTGTAGACAATAGCACCTACGCTTGCCAAATGATGGGGCATCTACTGGGTAACGGGGCGTCGATGCCTCTTTCAACAAACACTTAGACATTTCTTTAAATGTTAAAAATGCAGACTCTTTAGCCAAAATTGCGGTTGTGCAAGACAATAGGGGGCAAGGGCATCGGCTGACCTACATACTGTAGGTCGTGGTTTCGTAGGTTAGGACTCCAATTTCACTGTTATTTTTAATGACTTTATTAGATTAGTAAATTAGTTTGGTGTTTAATTAGGGGTTAAGGAATGTTAAATAATTTAGTAAAGTGATTACCTAAACTATCTTAAGCCTAAACCCAACTTAATACCCCACAATTCCTAAACTCATACCACTCTTCCTTCTCTCTACTCTCTCTCCCCCAGAGAAGAAGTCCATAGAAGACCAAGGTCTAAGGGATATAGGGAAGCAATAAGTAAACTTTTCTCCATAAAACATCAAGAATTATAAAGGTATGGTAACTCTTAAGCTTTGGGATTCCTTTCCCCAAAGGGTTCTTTCAAACTTGAACATGCTTTCTTATCAGAAATTGATCTTTCGAATTGTATTGTTCTTGATTTACTATGATTATTATAGTTAAATTATGATGTATTACTGGTCAATTACGGTAGTTCTTGATGTTAAACGTAGTGTGTCGATGAAATGATGAACTGACCTAATTCCCTAACCTTAGGTTATGAACTAGTGTTTGATTAATTATTGTTAAAGAAATTGAATTAGTTAATGTGTTAATTACTATTGTATGGTGTTATTACACCTATTATTTGATTAAATTTGTTGGTTAATGGTAATACCATGAATTATGGCTTTTGAAGGAGAAATGTAACATTTTGTTATCCTAAACCTTTACCAATATTTTGATGGCGATGATAAAGTTCAATTGAAGTGTATCTTGTGATGAATTTAAGTAGGTGTTGTTATGATGCTGTATATTAAATGTCTTGATTATGTTGATTGTGAGATTATGATTAATATGAAATGTTATAAGGTTAGTTATGAATTACCTATATGCCTTACTATGACATACTAATGATAAGGTGTTAATCTAACATATGAGGGTTGCATTAAAAAGAATATTCTCATGAAATTTCTATTGAGAGAATGACTATGACTATACAAGGAGTTAATCCCGTATGACCTAAACTAAATTATGGTTTTATAAGAAAGACATTTCAAAAGGGACTCTAGCTTAGCACCGAGTAAACTAGTAGAGAGGAGTGTCTCTTCCCAAGTAGGGAAGGTAGGTTCACTATTCTACTCAGGAGATAGAGATTACAATAAAAATGGCATAAGTAGGGTCTTAAAGATGTCTCCAAGTTCTTGAACTGTGTTGCCCACATATGAATACTAGCTAATTCATCCACCTAGATGCTATGTTAATGTTTTGGTACTACCTTGGAAACTGGTCCACCTTCTTTCGGTGTAGGGATTCATTACACTAAATTCCACATTATGTCATGTTGTCTATGTAGTTTAAGCCAAGTGTTTGAGAAAGTAAAAATGAAGAAATGAAATAACTCTAACTAGGAGGACTTGTGGGGTTTGACTTATTTTATGTAGGGGTATGAGACTCTACCTATACGTCACACTAGTTGACCTTAAGGGAAGTCCTAAGAGGATTTTCTTATGTTATTATGTTCTTATAGAGTAAATGATATGCAAATGTTGACTTCACATATTGATGATATTATATGATGTTTGTTTTTCTTATGAACATGTCATCAGTCTATATTGCTAAATATTATGATGAATACTGATGATGCTATATTATATGAAGTTAGACATTATTTGTGATCCTTTGATTGGTTTACTTTGTTGAGTGGTGTTATGGGGCTTCACTTTTCCATTGCACTAGTAAGCTTGGTGAGGGGTTATGAGTAAGGGTCTTGCATATGTTGTAAGGTTATGAAATCTTGTACATGCTTTGTTTTTATAACATGATGTTTGATTTGTTTAATTTATTTATCCTAATATGCTATTACTCATGTTGACTTCACTCAACTTGATGATGTTGCTCTTGTGTTAAATATGATATTGTCTTAAAGAATATATGATTATTGTCTTATATGTGTTCTTCATTGTGCATAAGGATTTTCAAAGTAACTTGGCATGGTTTTAAACAATGTCCCCTTTAGAATGATTTCTAAGTTATGTGTGAATGTGTTTCCATACTTATTACAAGTGGTGAATTAACCTATCTTCTTTCCCTTTTCCCCAAACAATGTTGGTTCGGGCCGTTGAAGTACTGAGCCTACTTTGAAGAAGGCTTTGATATCTATCTTTAATTGTGTGTATGTTCTCAATATCCGAGGATGGTTCCTTCTCCTATTCTACTTGTTTGACTTGTTATAGTCTAAATGACATATGTTTCACTCTTATTGTTAAAGACATTGTTGTAATCCCTAAGTGGTAATCGTAAATTTGTGTAAGGGCTCTAAGTCTGAATTGTTCTATTCCAACTTAGATACTTTTATATGAGACATCTCTATTACGCTATATCTTAAACATTGTATATGATGCATAAAAGTAGAAGCCTATGTAAGTTTTAAATGTGAGGAATCTAAGTAAACTCTCTCTGTATATATTATGTGTAAGCGAGAGGTCTATGTAAACCTCATAACATAGATGTATATGAAAAGTTCTAGTTTCCACACTTTTTTACCTAAGATTTGTTATGACGAATGCTAAGATTCTAGTCTTAGTCCTCCCCGAGGATGACGACATCGTTCATCCGTGGATGTGACAATTCAGGCACATTTAGAGCAATTATCCCCATAAAGACTCAACAGGTAACTTCTTAAGAACACATTACGCAACCTTAACAAGTCAACTAATATAACATTTTAGGCATGCTCACTATTTTTGTTACAAACCTCAAAATGAATGAGGTTAAACTAGATTCTATAATGTTTCATATGAGTTAATAAGGTGTTAAATTGATGAATTATAGCTTTAGGGATCAGTTCATAGAGTTTCGAAGTAAAACGTCTACGAATGACCAAGACGTTTGGAAACTAATCTTTGTGTGTGCTTTTGTGCCTTTGAATGTTTTAGGTGTTGTTTGGTGTCTAACTTGATACTAGGGGACCATAAAACCGAAACTTTTGGGTACAACTTCCCAAATACCACCCAAAGAGTCCTTGAGGAGTGCCCAACCCTAGGAAAGACACTACAAATAATAGTCCAACTGACTACCATCAAACCACGTCTAATGGTTCAATAGATACCCCATTGATTTAGGACACGGATCCAGATTTAGTTTTGGGATCTTATTCCCCAAAAGATGAGTGTCTTACCCAAACGATTCCCCAGAAGGACGTCTGACCGATCAAACCACGGCCAATAGTTGGAAATCGTCGTTTGGGTCTGTAATTTCTTGCACGTGTCTCAGCCAAGGTGAGGGTGATTTGGGAAATTGAACCCATGTCCTAATTAAGTACTATACGGTTATTTTGGGTCATTTTTGGTATTTAAGTTAGTTAAGACTCTAAAACCTAGACTTACACCTTATTATTCAAAATCAAAAACCCCAAGATCAAAATAAGTTTTCTCTAGACTCAATTTTAAGCTAGAACTCAAGGTGAAGCTAGGATAGAAGTTTTTAATTTATTTGTACATCAATTTAGTTGGATTTATTCAATAAGGTATATTTGTTTAATCCTTGATTCTTCTCTGATTCAAGGAGTCAATTCCAAAGGCTTTTCAATGATCTTCAAAAATATTGAAATCCTATTTTGAATTCTAACCACGTGTTCTTGCATGAAAAGGTTTAAATAAATGTTTTATGAAGTATTTGATCTTAATTGTAGGTTTAAGTTAAAAACTTCCATGAACCCATGTACTCCTTGAATATCTAATTTTCTTTCTAAAGTGGGTGAATCGGTCATTGTTTAATCTTATTGAATTCATGTGTAGATTGTATCGAGCTATTGAATTATGTATTGATTATGGTAGAATTGTTCATAATTTTCTTTATAATATGGATAACTATACTGAATGTTAGTTGATAAATGATATGGATGGATTGTAGGCTTAGTCTGTTGTCTATATTATCACTAGTTAGAATCTCTTTTTATGTGAACTAGTTGGAAAGGATAAAGAATGGTGATGATGGCTCTGGGAAGGTGGTGAGTTTACCTAACACCCATGTATACAGTAGAATTTATATTCAATTGTTGTTGATTGGTATGTTCCACTTATGTTGGAGGTGTTTAATTGTTATAATCGTTATTAACATAACCTTGTCGGCATTAGTATGTTTAGTATGGTATGATCATGATATGGTATATTTGAAGGTATAAAGTGAATGTACTTATATGATATTAATATAATATTGTATGGGTGCTATAATGATATGAATGAGTATGCTTTTTCTCTACTTGATGTTATATGATGATGAAGGACTAGAGATAGACTTTATAGAATGATGTTGTATCTTGAATTGGTAGACTAGTTATCTCTACTTTGGCAATTTTATTGTAGTGAATGAGTGTATGAATGAATGTCTAGGATCGGTAGACCATGAGTAGGTTCCCTTCCTTGAATGACTAAATGAGGTATTCTATAGTATGTCTTGAACCAATAGACCTAAGCATACTTCCCCTTCTTGATGAATCTAGAACCCTCGGTGAATGTAGAACCTTTAATAATTAATGAAGTTTAAGAATGAAAAACCTTGAATATGAAAAGAAGGTAGTGAATGTGAATCCTTCAATATTAAAAGAAGGCTAATAAGAAGCCTTGATATGAAAGACCGTAATGGTGTGCTTCTTGAGTTTAGTGATATACCTAGGGGTAGGTTGGTTGAACGACATGAAACCATCTCTAAGAAAGTCATAAGACACAACCTAATAAGTCTTGGTTGGCAGCCCTAGTGGACCCATCCTTGGAACACAAAGTAATATGAGTTGGTATTATATGGTGATAGTACTTTCTCTAATACATATAGGGAATGATTTACTCTATGAGAACAAAGGCCAAAAATCGAGTGGATATGCTTATGGTAGTAGTTCTACTTTAGTTGAGAGTAGAGTACAAATAAGTTCTTGATATCTCTCAACCATGTCACAACATAGTATGATTCCTAGTTCCACCTTTGGCAAGTAGAACACCTTCCGCGGTGATACCAATGTAAAATGTCAAAGAATGACCAAGTCATACGAAATTTAGCCTTTATGTGTGCTACTGTGTTTTAGTGTACCTTTGCATGTTTTATGTGTTGTTTGGTGTAAATGGATAATTGATATGGATTGGTTATGGTCTTAATATTGTGTACCTGGATATTGTTAAGAGCCTCTGTATAGTGAATTGATTGAAAAGGCTAAGGAAAAGTGATGATGATGATGGGAATGGGTGAGTTGACCTAATTCCTCCATTTAGTATATAATAGATATTGAATTGTATTTATTTGGTATGTTCCACTTATGGTGGCAGTGTTTATGTGTTTATATTGTAATGAACATTGCCTTGTCGACATTATTATGTGAATTGTGCTTATAATGTTATAGCTTGTATAGATTATTAAGGTGAAGGATGATAATGTGTATATTTTTATGTTTAACGTCAAAGTAGGATTTCCTCTAAATGGTTATATGTGAATATGATAGACTTTAATGAGTCTATATGTTTTGGTAGGGTATCTTGTTAGGTAGACTTTGTTGTTGCTACATTGTGCTTGAATGTTATTGAATACATGAAATGATGATATTGTTTCGTTAGTGGTAGACTTAGGTCCCTCTACTCGATACATTGAAGTTTGTGAATTTGAAATATTGACCAAGTAAGCTTAGGCACCTTTTTCATGTATGTGTATGATTAAATGATGAATGAAAGTCTAGGATCGGTAGACCTAAAATGGTGCCCTTCTAAGGATAACTAGTATAGGACCTTGAATATGATAAGAAGGTCAAGATTATAGAACCTTGCATGATAAAAGATGTTTGACAATGGCGACCTTGAACATAGAAAAGAAGTTTAATAGGTAAATTTAGCGGAAACTTTAAAACTTTCATGCCACATCTTATGCTTGAACATCACTTCCAATATATATATATATATATATATATATATATATATATATATATATATATAATAATAATAATAATACATAGTTAAACACTTTAAGTCTCTTTGCCAGCTTAGACTCAACATCATTAGAATACGTTAGAGACACGACCCTTACAACATAAATCATAAGTACATTATTACCAAACTTTACAGTAAGATAAGACTTAGGGAATCCTTGAAGTTAAGGATTTCTTTCCTTTAGCTTGGGAAACACATATAAAGCTCTTCGACATAGAGACATCTTTTAAGCATCCATAACCTACACTTTGTGTAAAACGGTAAAGAAGAATGGGGTTAGTACAAGAAAGCACTAAATATTGCAACAATGCAAAAACATGCATTTAAAAGGGACACTTTACTTGAAACCATGCATCATTTCATATATGATAGCACAAATACATATACAACTCAACATAATACATAACCCTCATATAAGACCTAACCCAAGACATCATGAGAGTCACACTATCAATAACGTTATTCTAAACAATAGACAATAACACATACTTGGACTTCACTTCATAAAGCATCATAGGACATGCATCATAACCTCTTTCTAAACCTACAAGTGCAATATAAATGTGAAGTCCCATAACCTCACACATACTATGTAAACATACACAGAGACTACAAGCATACCATTCACTCCATACACCAACAAGACAAGTATAGATAACTTCATACATACCAAGCAATACTTCATCATATAGTCAATAAGACCAACATTATGCACATAATAAGAGAACACATAACATAGACCCATAAGGAATCATACCATGGATATCATCACAACAAGTAGACTACCCTATAATGTTATGCATAAGGAACATAAACATAGCCACATTCATTAGAACAACTTCCTAGAACTCCCTTCAAGAGATACTTGTGCAATGCATAGTTGAGGTATCATACCCTGACCAACACTAAGCAACTTCTCTTAGGTTGTCCTAGTTAGGGTCCTTATTTTACTTCCATTTTCCATTTATAATTCAGGAAAACAATTTCCATAACCGACACAGATACGATGGGTGCTAAACATGGAATGTGGCGTTGTAGAACCTTACACCAAGAGAAGGTACTATCTAGCCATGGTAGAATATTAGTACATGTTAGAATATTAGGTGATATCACTTGCTAGATCCTATGTGGCAAGCATAGTTTATGCAACTTGGATGTATACATGGAAACACTCTTTATGCCTATTGAGGCATTGTAGTTGTCCACCTAGTGAGGACAATGGTGAAAAAGCCTTCCCACATTGGTAAAAGGCACCCCTCATCTAAGTTTAGTCGGTTCTAATCTAAGTTCCCTTTATTTAAAGGCCATCATTATCATAACTTTGTAAAAAAATAGTATTAAGAGAGTTAATCCTCTATATGCTTAGCTCATAGGTCATAGATGATAGTTCATTAACCTAAATAATGTTATAAGTCCTTTCACATGGACATAGCATATGTAAATCACCATCTAGTTTAAGATACTTTTGCGAACACCTTTCTAGAGACCCTCTATTTACTAGATCATCATACTAGCAACATAGACATGTTTTCGTGTGTGTGTATAGATATATGTGAAAAAACCTTTCACATAAACATCTTTAGACCATACATATTCATACTTGTACTTCATTCATGCATAAGAGTATATGTGTAACTGTATAAGCAATCATTTAATCTAAACATATTTAGAAATCATGCAAATTCATACTTCATCATACCATATAAAACATATTCATAGCTTAATCATGCATTCATAATCATGTACATTGATAACAAACCTAGGTACTATCCTATCAAGGAACACATGTTCAATGCATAGGCAAGGTCCCATACCCTTTCCTATACTAGTACACCTATCAATTCATCCTACCTAACAGATACATAACATACTTCATGGACACATATTTTACACACATAGTAGTAGACACAAGTGCAAAAGAGAATACCCTTTCATTAGACACCATGAACCTATACTACTTGTAAGAATGCATAATGTGTAAGTGTGTGTATATTAGTCAACATGATCACCTAATGGCTATCAACAACATAATGAGGCAAATACCCTCTTAGGACCACAATGCACATTCAATCATAGACCACACATCACAATTTAGCATAGGAGACAAGCTTACTTCACATTATACTTAAGACTCAAAACATTAGCTAATAACACATTCACATAGGGCACATAGGTAGGGGTTTATTGATAATCAATACTTCATAAATTGAAGCACCTAAACATAACCCTAACATAGTCATTCACAAGCTTAAACATTAACAACACAACCTAGATCACAACTAGAATAAAAGACTAGGCAAGCTTCAGCTTTGGTGATAATCACCACCATACCTTCATAATAAAATTGCCTTTAAGGACATGATCACATCACATATATAATGACAATAAAGTAAACACCGCCACCATAAGTGGACCATACCACACAATGCCATAAAAGGCCAATTATCTAGCATTTCTATAACAAAGTAGAGAGGTAAAACAATCTTACCAAAACTCCCTTGCTTTGATCATCAATGATCAATAATCACAATCTAACAATAATATCAATATAGTGCAGTAGCTAAAAGTATCTTCACATAAACGAAATCCTACATTTATGTATTATAGAGTCGAGATCACATTAAATACAATACATTAACAATCGACCGAAAGTAGAATATAGGCTAATCCTTACCAAATCATCAAGCCTCAATCCACATTGGATCAACAACAGATAATTCATCATAACATTACATCATAGGCAGTAATTAACAAACAATTTAGCATAATTTGAATCACATTATAATCCTCCTAAAATCAAGATCAGAATACCCAACACATACGCTAAATCGACATTGGGCGGGATCATGGGTTCAACATAGAATTGGATTGAAATTCAGTTTAAAAAAAAATATAATCATCAATTCATCATAAGCATGCTTTTGAAAACAATTTGAGAAAGAACACATGGCTAGATTGAAATATAGAAAAATTCATCATGAATTCTCTTTGAAAACATTGAAAAGAACTCTCTAGATTGAAGGTTATCTATACATGAAGGATCACAATACCTTATTTTAGGAGAGAATCTCATCTTCATGAAGAACCCGTGGAATCCAATCTCCAAGCTGTTCTTGAGCTTCATCTCCAATGAAGATTTCTAGAGTGGATGTTTTCGAGAGGGAAGTCTAATTTTTAAATCATGGACTGTGAATGGGGTTTTGATCTTTTTAAATAACTTAGTATAACCATAAATATTTAAATTAACCGCCTATAGTAATTTAGCGATGTGGTATGAATTTCCCATTCACCCTTTTAATAAAACAGTACGCAGGCTGCGCAGATTGCAGGTTCAAATGAAAAAGCAATTTACTCCCCTTAGGCTAATGAAAGGGCCTTTCTACTCGCCTCGTTTGGGTCTCAGGCTTGGCATTGGTTGCTTTGCCTCTCACGATAACTACAGAACGACTATTGCCCATCGATAGGGCGTAGGTCCACCTACAAGGTGCCGTTATTGGCCATCAATTCGAACTGCCAAGGGAGTGCCTAGGTAGTGTTTGAGGTCCTCGTTGAGGGCCTTTTGTGAGGCCCTTGGGGAGTCATACCTATACGTTTCCAAAATAAATATACTAATTAACATGTATCGGACCATACTTATCATTTTAAACCAAAACGAACACCTAAAACATTACAAGACATACATGCACATCTCAAGGTCTAACTTTCAAACTTCTTGGATGTTCTTGGACGTTTGACTTCTTAATGACTTCAAATTGACCATACATGCTTTAAAACACTTAATAAACATGTTAACAAGCTTATAGGTCACATGGTAGGATCTAGATACCTTAACTCATTTTGGGGGTGTTACAATATCCCTTACTTGGGAACATTTGAGATCGAATGACACTTGGAACATTCTAAACACTACAAGGACTTAAATGATCCATATAACATCTCATAAAATCATCACATAGAAGTAAGTGAACCAAAATTACAAGGAACACTAACTTCAAAAAATTTATTACTCAATGCGACACAAGCAAGCAAAACCTCTATTCACTCACTCTTTAAATGCATCAAACATATAGGATCTTGTCATGTTCATAGAAGGAAAATCCTTCTCCTAATCATCACATGTTCATTTTAATTAATAGCTCATTATGAAACAACATTTAAGTCACACTTAGGCAGATTCAACATCACTCAAGAAGCAATTAGGCACTCATACTTCACTGCACATATACTTGAGTCAAATAGGTTAACTATGGATTCGTATTAGTTACGCATAGTACCGTGAGATCCATACTCAACCATCCATGCTTAGTATTTTTTAGGGAGGATTTTCCTTCTCCTTAACACACTTACAAGTCTCATTAGTTCACACCCAAGCAAGGCACAAAGGTCAATTCATTTTAAGTGAGAAGTTTTCAACCTTTAAACCAAAGCATGCTCATACTTCCTTCCTAGTAAAGTCAAAATGGTAAATCACACCACACACATTACAACAATATGAAGTCCTTTCGCATAGTTTCAAGTCCTAGCATATCACTGACTTCCATAAACATGTACCATTTAGGAAAATATCATACACTGTAAAAGCACACACAAAGACACTAGCTAGACATGCCTTCATTTTTTAAGAGTGAGCCTACAATTACACTTCCCAAATCATAAACGTCACATAATATTCAAGAGACTCATAATTTTTAATTTTAAGGAGACTCAATTTCTCCTTAATTTCTAATAACACCACACATTAAAAGTGACATCAACATGTTTCTTACCTTATCTCATGAAGTTTAATGCACAACTAACATATCAAGATGCACAATAACATGAGAAAACATGTACGTCATAAAAAAAATCCTTTTTCATGAAATTTATAATATTGAAAATATGCCTAACTTAGTGTCACTAAGACATACTTAACATATGGAGAACATCCAACTCTTACATTCATGCAAGACTCCCATCATGAACAAGCTATTAGAAGCTCTTTAGTTCAATCTCAAGTAAGAATAAAAGGAAAAGATAGAAATATCAGATACCTTACTACTAAACTCACCATCCCCCACTTAGGGTAAGCCCATTTAAGAGCACTTAACCCAACCTCAAGAGGATGTTAGCTTATAACCCTCCATCATTATCACTTAAAAGTGATTACTAACCTAAAAGGAAATACACTAACTCCACGTAGGAATACCAAAGGAAATTCTAAACCTTATGACTTAGGAAAATTATCCCCCAATTGAGGTAAGCCTAATCACATCATGCCTTTATACCACAAGGTAAAGTCAAGTCGACTCAAACTTATATACTTCTCACACAAGAAGCTTCAACAATTCTTGAGGGTTCTTACTCCTAATATCTCATCAAAGAGTCTACCAACTCAATCATCAAGGGATGATACCCCATACCACATCATTCCTCTAAGTTCAATATCTTAAAAACTCCATAACATTCAAGTTAGGTCATACTACCCAACCACATAAGGTCTCAACTATACCATGATCATCAAAGGTCATACGACATTAGGGGAAACAATAGAGGAGACATATCCATAAGGCCTCTTTCTTTTTATTTCAACAATAGAGTAAGGTAACTTCTAGGTCAATCAAACACACATTATCACCCTAGAAGGTAAGCACACTACCTTCACTTCTATGATTAAGCCTACAAAAAAACTTCAAACACAATCAAGGCAATCATGAAGTTTCACACATAGAAGGCAACACATAAACCATTACACATATAAAAAGGGAAACATTGAAAACATAATATGTAAGGGAAAGATGAATTTTTTGCCATTTACCACACTTCCTAAATCATTTAAAACCTAAATCATAGTTATATACTACCACCTTGCATACTCATAACGGAATATCATTATTTCAAAAGGAAGCTCAATTAAACTATAACAACTTATGTATCAAGCTATAACCATATCATAACATAAATCTTCACATAACATATCATTTTACATAGGTCTCATATAGCCATTAATGGCAACACATCATCAAAGCATCCGAAAACTCACTTTCAAACATACTAATCAAACCATAAAACCAATAAAAGTATCAAAACTCACCTTTTATTCCTCAAGAATAGAGATACATCTCCTCCAAGCAATCATACCTAAAAGTCCACCTGACCAGAAAACATAAGAGAGAGATCTTATAGAGTTAAGTTCTATGGAGCGGCATAAGAATGATGAAAAAGGGAAATTCTATCATTCTATATCCTCTGCCTCATAGATATATCGCGACTCACCACCGATGAATGAGACTATACTAGACATGGCAACACGAGACTTTGGACCCTAAAACTACTTTCATATTTTGCATGCTCTGATACCACATTTTTCACATCTCGAGAGTACACCCTAGAAGATATCACACTCTCGGAGTGCAACATGTCCTAGTTCCTCTCGGAGGTCTTATACAAGCCCATAGTTATTATTCATCGCATCCTCATAGGTAATTTAGCAGAAAATTTAAATTTTTTATAGAAAATCATATATATATACACACACACACACACACACACACATATATATATATATATATATATATATATATATATATATATATATATATATATATATATATATATGTATGTATATATATAGATAGAGAGAGAGAGAGAGAGAGAGAGAGAGAGAGAGAAAGAGAGAGAGAAATAATATCATAATACATAGTTAAACACTCTAAGTCTCTTTGCCAGCTTAGACTCAACATCATTAGAATACATTAGGGACACGACCCTTTCAACATAAATCATAAGTACATTATTACCAAACTTTAGAGTAAGATAAGACTTAGGGAATCATTGGAGTTAACGATTCCTTTCCTTGAGCTTGGGAAACACATATCAAGCTCTTCACTAAAGAGAAATCCTTTGAGCATCCATAACCTATACTTTGTGTAAAAAGGTAAAGAAGAATGGAGTTAGAACAAGAATGCACAAAGTATGGCAACAATGAAAAAACATGCATTTAAAAGAGACACTTCTGTTGAAACTATGCATCATGTAATTTTGTGATTACTTCATAAAACTTTGATATAATAAGCATTATACTATTCACATACTTCATATAGGCATAGTCAATGGTGAAACATCATATAAAACCACATATTGCATCTAAATTATGTTAGTCACCACTTTACAATAACTACTATTTCATTACAATGACCTCTTTGTCCATTTAAAGTGAGCTTTCTTCATTTTAACTCCTTGACTTCCCAAGTAATCCTCTAGTGACACTTGGTGAAATATAAAGATAATGTCCCATTAAAACATCCGCACTCAAGTAACACCTTAATAACCCAAGCTAGTTGTCACATCCGGGTTTACCCCCTAGATTTAACTGGCGTCGTCGTCCTCTTTGAGCAGTAAGACTAGACCCTTAGTTTTTCATCATAACATTCACAAGTCAAAAATACGAAAGAATTTAAAAATTTTAACTATATCTAATTGGAGGTTTTACATAGACCTTTACATTCACATAGTAGTATTGTTATCGAGTATACATAGACCACTCGTGTAAGAAGATTACTTAGTTCTACATATATTTCACATACATATATAAAATAGAAATAGAGTCATAAAATCTGTCTCATCTCATAACCATCTAAAATGACAATATCATCTTGGACATAGACCTACAACAATAAAAGTAAGCCACATATAGTCTTTACGCAACTTGTTCTCAAATGAAAGATAGAGTAAACATAAGTGTCTTAATATGTAAGAAAATTTGTAGCCAGAATATTGGCATCGTCCTCGGCCAAATGAGGACCTACCATTTGGATGAGAGAGAATATCCAAGCCTCCTTTTAGATCGCCTCAAATGAAACCTCAATGACCAAAACCTTAGATGTTTGGGAAAAAGGGAGAAAATGGGGTTAGTACGCCACATGTACTAAGTATGAGACTATATGCACATATAACAACCAAACATGCTAAAAGGGGATATTTACTTAAATCATGCCATTTTTCCTCTTTAAGAACTTATGTACAATCAACAAACTACACCAATCATTTGAACATGTTCAACAAATCAAATAAGCTATATGCACACCAACATATTTGAACCTATAATCTCATTTAACTATATCATCAAGTAATAACATCACAAGCATGAATAAGAGTTCATCATGTAACTAGGAAAGCAAGACAACTAATCATAAATCCTCATAATTTCAACAAGTGTAATGACCAAGCAAAGCCCCATAGTCTTACTTAATCAAGTAACCCAATAAGAACCATAAATATTAACTCACATTACCTAACATAGACTTCAAGTACACATAAGCTCATACTTTAGCAATAGAGACCAATTACATGTTTATAAGCATCATAATCATCATATAAGGTCAACTACATTAACATACTTCCATACATAATATTAACCTCCTAAAGCTCCTATCAAGGCAAACTAGTGCAAGGCATAGGTAGAGTGTCATACCCCTACCTAAGCTAAGTCAAACCCCTCAAATCAGTTTAGTTAGTCTATACATGATTACTTCATTTTAGTATAGGGAACACTTCCCTTAACTGACATAGACCACATGACCAAATGTGGAATCCCGTGTCTTAAAACCTTACACTGATTGAAGGTGGTCTACCGGCCAAGATAGAACCTATCATGAAACGTAGCATCTAGGTGGATCCACTAGCTAGTATTCTTATGGTGTAAATATAGTAATGTAACTTGGGGAAACATTGGAAACATCACACTTTACCTTATTTGGGTCATGAGTCTATCCACCCCGTGAGAACCGTAGTGAACCCTACTTCCCCTATGTGGGAAAATGTCACCCTCTCACATCAAAGATCACTCAGCGCTAAGTTAAGTCCCGTCTTGAAATGTCTTTAATATATTTACTTATCAATCATAACTTAGTTTAGGTCATAGGGTCTAGCCCTTGTATATTCATCATTATAATATCTAAATAGGAAATTGCATGAGTATAATCCTTTCATGACAATCCACATAAGTAAGGTTAACACATTACATAATCTTTCATAATAAGGGACATTCGTAATCACCATCATCCTTATAACTTTACATCTTAATCAACCTCAAAACCAAAAGCAAGACTTTGCAATTCAATATCGTACGACCCTATCAATCCTAAATAAGGCATACTCCAACACATTCTTCATGACTTAATCACGATTAATTATAATTGAAGCAAAGTATAGGGATCACAAGAATTACCAAGTCTTCTTCATAATTCATCATCAAGGTCTTACAATCTACCCTTAGTTCAACCCAATTAGGTCATCAAGTCACCACAATTCAATGTCCAATATAATCACAACGCTAAAAGAATCACTACATCACAATTCCATAATACAACAAAGCTTAGGATTAAGTGAATTCATCATACGCTAGATCACTTCTCAAGAACTAGTATGAAAGACTATACATCACCCTATTAATTCATAATTATCATAACAACATCATCTAGTAGTAATTCAACCCTTAACCAAGTCAGTTGAATGAACAATATAAAATATAAATCAAGTCACAACCTAGAGTTAGGGACTTAGGATCATCTTCTTAAATTTAGGCAAGACAACAAAAATTTACCCAATTCTAGTTAGAATACATGTTAAATCATCAACAATTCACTCCAGGTATAGATCTTATTGGGCATGTAATCGTAGGTTGGAACTCTTATTTTTATCTTATTCTTTGGTCAGGCTGGTAAACCCAACCAAATAAGCATCATAACTTCAATTTTGAGAATAGATAAAACCCATTTGAAAACTCTAGATTTGAAAACACTTTTAATGAACCCTTTGAGGAAAGAGGTCTCAAAGGTGAAACAATCTCATACCTTATCATTTTGACAAAGATTTGAAGATGAATTCGTCCCCTTCCTTACCCCAAAGCCCTTCCTTATCTTAGTCTTCAATGGTGTCTTTCAATAGAGAGAGAAAGTAGACAAGAAGATAGAGGAATAGATATTATAGTTCTACATAGTTTAATGGGGCTGGAGACTCTAAATGGGTTACTAACTAACTTAATTAGACCCCTCTTCATCCCTTAATTAACCCCCTAACCCCATAACAAACTAATTGAAGTTAATTAAAAACGTGTAGAAAAATGTAAGCCCTCACAGACGGAACCCCGTCGATGGACCGTCTGTGAGTCGACGAGTGATACGCTCAAATTTTACTTCCCTAAAAAATTATAAGTGTTCGTATCAAGTAAAGAACCCAATTTTTAGGTTGGAGTTGATCCCACGAGGAAAAAAGTTTAGACTTAACTTTAGTCTATGATTACGTCTATTTAGTCAAGCCCTTTCCGAAAACAGTTAAATAAAAGGGGGGGGGGGGGGTTGAAACAAAAATGTTAAATTATCTCTAGGCAAGCAAGTATCAAGATTAAAACTTTGGTCTTTATCAATTTATGAGATAAACTAGGGTGTAGTGTTCCCCATAGATTCAAAACGCGACAATCCTAGCTATAACAACTCTTTCCTAGTGTCTTGCATGGTAAGTGGAAGTTATGTATCTCCAATTCCTTGGTTCGGCAACTAGAGAATTTCACCCCGTACCTTGGTCCGGATACGTGTGTTGAATTACTAACCCTTACCATTACCTCATATTAAGCATCATATTCAATGTATGACTATGTTACTACTTCGCACCAATTGAGATTAGCCTATTACATAGTGTATACTAAATCTATGTTGATAATTCTTTTCCTAGTAACTACCACCTTGGTCCGACAAGTAGAAATAGGGCAAGTTCTGACGTGTGCACTCGTTAAAAAGAATTCTAAATGAAAGAATTATTAATACATGCAAGAACCTATTCTAGAATTCTTATTTTGCTAGTTTATCTTGTTAATTACCCATGGTTCCCACAACCCTAGTTGTGGATTTAGTTACCCATGCTTAGAATTACACAATTCATGGTATTTAAACAAGAATTAATGTATTTACTTTGATAAGTTAAAAGAAAATCCAGAAATATCACTTGAATTAACGAAAATATTGTAAGAATCAATTCCTGAAACTTGAAGTAATTCCAAAAATCCAAAGTTCATCTTCGAATAACAAGAGTATGAAAAATAATAAAAAGTCTAACCCCAAAAATGACGTTTTTAACCCTATTTATAATAATAAAGTGCTAAATTAGAAGGAGTTCTAAATAAGGAAAATCTGTCACAAAAATGCGTCTTTAGTCAACGACCAAACTGACAGTCCATCAATAGAATGACGGACCGTCGAATGCCTCCGTCGGTCCACACTTTAACTTTTTCTTAAGCCTTCACTTTTGCATCCATTCTATTACAATTGATGTACCAACAACACGGTCTATCGTCTCACTTACCATCCGTCGATGCCTCCGTCCTTCCATACTTAGTTATTTCTTCAAGTCGGGTACTGGGACTACTTTCTGTTTGAAACGATAGCTTGCATGGACGGTCCGTCGATCAGTCGACGGACCGTCGATCCTTTCGTAGCTCCACACTTGTTCAGATTTCCCTGAGTTGCTTCCAAATGTTTGAACCTCTATTCGATGATCACCACCTACGGACCGTCGATGGATCGGTGGACCGTCGATGGCTTCGTAGGTCATCACTTCTGCACTTATTTTAGCACAGTCTTCTGCATTTCTGTTTTAGACAGATTTCCTGTAAACATAGATAAAAATATATTAAATTACTACAAAAAGTGCCTTAGACACACACTAAACTTAAGGAAAAAGCATTGGAAGTACCGTGAATACATCAACGAGTCTATCCCCCTCTCATCTGCACATCCTTCATTCAGTTCAGAGACTTGTGCAGGCGAGGTCTTACTCAAAGTGGGTAAGTGTGTGAAGACGGTGGCATCGTTTCCCCTTTAGTCCACATATGGACCGTATCCCCCTCTGTCAATGCACACTGCCTAGGCAGTGTTGCCTCAATCTGCAGGGGTCCTCATCAAGGTCCATTGGTTGGTCCTTGGAGAGTGGTACCCGGATGTTTCAACCATGAAACATCTCTAACATGTGTTCTACACATTTTCACCAAATTTCGTTAATTTTTAACTTCTTAAATACTAGTCGAATAGGCCAAGGCACACTAGTACCTCTTTGAATCTACTTTCGAACGTGATGGATGTTTCGGTTTCTAAACTCGCTAGATGACCTATATTCATTAAACTAACCTTAAAAATAGTGTATAGACTTCATGACACCTATTTTTGGCTTAACAACACATCTAGGATTTTCAATATATTACATTATCCCCCCCCTAGGAACATTCATCCCCGAATGACTCTAAACTCTTTTGATGGAACGAATAGACTCAAGACTAGAAGCTCAACCAAAGTCAATATTCTATCAAGACAATTTAACGCTTCAATTACCAACTATGAGACTCAAACATTACTTCATGAGGCATTTCCTTCTCACAACAACAACATGAGCTCAAGATAACACACATGACTCAATAATAATCAAGTTTAACTTATCAACACCCTCAACATAAATTTGTTGTTTGTCCTCAAGCGATGCATTATGACTCACCACAATCCTTTTGTACAAAAGTACTCTCTTTTTAAGCTTTCACAATAATATGGCTATCAATCCCAAATTTTTATTGCTTTAGTGAATGATTTTACTCTTAGGCTCACTATGTTCCTTCATGTGAACAGACCATGACACAGACTCACCACACACCAACACCTCTCCTCTTTTATCTCTCACTAAAATACCAACTTTTCATTATTGAAACTAGTGCTCTCACTTCAAAAACAATATCCTCCTTTTTCACATAGTGATTTAAAATTTTAGTATATCGATAATAATAAACACTCACGCTCAGAAAAACTTCACACCTAATTGATACTTGTCTCCATAGGCTTTCCCTTATTTTCACTGCTTTAAGTTCACTATATCAGACTCTTAGGATCACGATAGGACTTTCTTGGCTTGTAATATAGGCTTAGGGTCAATAAGGATACATATGGATACATTTTAGTAACTTGTTTCAATCCTTGACATTATACCTAAGCGTCCTACCTCTTTTATTATCTATTATTCCCCACTTTTCTTTTCTTGAAATCTTTTGCCTTGTTTTCTCCTTTCTTTACCTCTTTTGCAGAATTGACTTTTACTTCTTTTCATTCAACACTTTTTTTTATTATTTTTTATTTTATTTGGTTAAGTCATTTCTCTTGCACACTATTTCTTTTCTTTTTCACATTACTCTTTTCATCCCGTCTTTTTGAGACATTACTCATGATAGCCACCCTCAACTTATGGCTTTGCCATAAGTCAAGGTACAAATACCCAATGTTGGGTCAGGGCCAAGACGAGGTCAGTTTCTGCATTAGCCACCCTCAACTTATGCTTTTGGACAAGTTTAGGTGCACATGTCCAAGGAGGGACCAGGGCCAACACATTAAACCCAGGGAAGAAAATTTGGTGTAGAAAAGAAAGATCTATTTAAATCTCAACATATTTGGATCAACAAGTGGATCTATTCATTTGGTTCTCTTTTATTTAGGCTAAAGATTGGACAATTTGAACAAGGGCCGATGATCCTTTCATAAATGTCGAACACAGATTTACTTTTTGGAGGACTAACCAGGCAAGTTCTAGCTAGTTACCAACGGCGGATCAATCAAATTTCCTCACACACTCTTGACATTTCATTACACTATCAGATTATCAGACAACTAGTTTGATTTGCTGATTTGAGGGTCATGCAGTAGTTCATCTCTATGTCATGCTTAGAGCAAACAGATTCACATTCACTATGCCTAATCATGCAAGCATTCTCTTTAGAATGGGATATCATTGTATTTAGCCATCATGCTTCAGATTTCATATTCACACTGTGTACAAGATACTAAATAGGTCGGTTCAACAGTAAAATAACTAGTCTCTTGGGGCAAAAGAACACAAGCAAGAAAACCCCAAGAGAGGATCGTGAGTTGGGATACTCAAACATCACCCTAACACTCACTTTCCATTTACCCCACCCCTAACAAGAATGCATTCAATTGTCCCCAATATAAGAAATATAATAATAAGGTTGTAGGTGAAGCAAACCTGAGGCGCATAGCACCGAAGATCAACAAGCAGGCATGTTTAGATGCCAGAACTCGCTCCATCAGTAGTAGGGACACAATCAGTAGTGTCCGCAGCAATGTATGCACCCTCAGTGGTGTTCCTCTAAACATCCTCAAGCATAGTGCTGGACAACCCAGCAGCCAACACACGAGACCTCATCTGTGGGGCCTCCTCATCTACCATAGAGGCTCTCATCGCGGCCTCCAACTCACTGTGCTCCTTCTTCCTAGACCAAGACTCATCACTCTCTCTTGATCGGTTTCTCTTGGAATGCTCATGTGGCTGAGGCGGTGGTGAAACGGTTGTCTAGAATTGTGCACTAAGCACCGTATTATGACAAGCTCCACAGTGGCCTGAGGCTCAGGTACCCTCACATCCAAAATGGCATCCACATCAGCCCTCAAACATTCCACAGCATCTTGGAGAGTAGTCAAATCAATAGTAGGGGCTGACCGGCGATAACTCTCAACTTGAACGCATCAATCCTCTCAGTTTTCTGGGTAATCTTCTTCTTGATCCGATCCTCCACATCAACAATTGACCTCTACATCCAAGGATGGATATGATGCAGCAACGTGTCCATCTTGACCCCTAACTTTTTCACAACCCGAATTCTTGAATCCAAATTGCAATCGGTGTCATTGATCTCTCAAAAGTCGCAAACAAGCCTCATCTTTCATTCATCACATTCATATGGTTAATTTAAGAAAAAAATTATAACTATTAAACGTATGAAGTATATAAAGACTTAATATAGTTATTCCATGAATTCATCATATACTAAGCTCAACATAAATATAAAAACCATCTATCATAAGAATCAATTCAAGACAGAATAAGCATATATCATAAATACATTAGCCAAGCACAACATTATTAAAAAGCTTCAAAATGAAAGAACAAAAGAAACACTAGGGAAAACATCCACTAGCTTTGTCTAAAATTAAGGCTAGAGTAAAACTGTAGCATCCTAGAAATCAAGAGGACCTACCATATGGTCTGGAGAAACACGGATGTCCAGATTGTTGAAAGAGTCGTCAATCTGTCCCTTAACCTACATCTATAAAATAGTAAATAGTAAGGGTTAGTACACCACTTGTACAAAGTATGGGTGTATGCACACATACACACAAGGCTATGCACGATCAAAGAAAACTCTTCCTGAACAACATGATATTTATGGAAAGCCTAGTCACTAGACTTTCCTTAATCATTAGTTCTGAATAGAGGTATGAATATGATGTATTTTAATGCATTCAAACCACACAAGCCATTTTCTATATGATTAAAAACATTAGTATCATCGACATAATTTTAGAAAAACTTGGGCAAAGATTTGAGATTTTTTATCCTCTTAGGCCAATAGCTCCTCTTTGTACACATAGATTATTTTTCAGACTTTTTGTTCTTATTGTTGTGTAGTTCAATAATTATTTTGGTCCTATGTTTTACTTACAAGTGAAATGATTCATTGTAGTCCCATACACACAAAAATCGATGTAAGTAATCCAAGGACTAAGGAATAATTTCCCTACCTTATAGTGAGTCTCTTTTTACACTATATATTCATTACCTTTCATAAGAAATTCTCTATTGATCATGCCATTGATTTCATTACTTTCACGTTTTATATATTATACATTTCATATACACAAGACTTTGGAATTGTTGACGTAGCATTAAGACATCTCATGTAAAGGCCTAACATATGGGACCTCAACCTGAGGGCCTTCTTTAGCAAACATTAAGTCTTCTTAATTCGTTCATTTGTACTTCAAACTATTCATTTCATTCATTCGTTGGCTGATGTAAACACTAGCTATACCTAGAATGAAGTTTAAGACTCACATCGGGATCATGAAGTGCAATGACCAAGAATGACCTAATGTCATTACTTGAATCTTATTTCACCTCCTGATTGTCTTGCACAAACACCATCAGTATCGTTCATTTAATTATCATTCATACTTTTAGGTTGGCCTCATTCTTTCTTTGGGAAATTTAACCTAATCGACATAGATCATGTGAGTATCATGATATCCAGTGTCTGCCCCACACCGGAAAGAGGTGGAATCACCGGCCAATCTATGAAACCCATACCTTATTTAGAACATAATCTTTGAATACAACCTTAAAAAAACCTTGAATAAACCTTGAAATCTCCCTAGAGAAATCGATCAATTTTCTTCTTTTTCTTTCGTTCTTTGCTTACTGTTTTTGCGTCGCCTTTTCTATGAGCGTGAACGTGATTCTGCGTCTTAGGAACTGATATTAACTCATTCAACTCAGGGTTTTATAATTTAATTAATTGAGTTAATTATTAATTATTAAAAATCCCCTCCTAGATTGATTAGAACTAGGAAAACACAATACTTGGTCAAACTTTAAATTTTTCCTAAGAATTTCGTTTTGAAGCTTTAGTGTAAGAATTTTGGTTTGACCCCTTTAATTTAAATTATTAAATTGCTAATTTAATTATTTAAGTAACCTAGGGTAATTACTAAAGTACCCTTCATTCGCTATAACCATAACTAATACTTTGACCATCCTAGGTTAGGTACTAGGTTGTCTTTCTATTGTTTCAACCAAAATCTTGATATTTCTTTGTGATTTAGGTTTTCCCCTTTAAATTAATTAATTAAGTTTCTAAATTAATTAATTAATTATCCTAGGATAATTACTAAAGTACCCTTAAGTCGTTAGGATCTTAACTAACTCTTTGGACCATCCTAGGTTAGGTACTAGGTTGTCCCTTTCTTGTCTTAACCAAAATCTGAAAATTTCCTTTTTATTTTCGGGTTTACACCTTTTAAATTAATTAATTAATTAGGTAAACTAGGGGAACTAATAAAGTACCCCTAAGACCATCGTAGGTTAGGTACTAGGTTGTCTCTTTAACTAGTACTAGGTTATTGTCAACCCGGTTTTTGTCCAAGGTTGTCAGGTGCACTAATGGGTCAAATTCGGTTATTCCAAGGTTATTTAGTTATTTAGGGCAGTATTTTAGAGTCTAGAATTTTTAGAGAGGTTTGGCCCCATATAGAGTGGTCCGTTGTGCGCGTTTTCCCCCCTAACTCCCTAACTGAATTTGGTTAGGGGGGTCCCCTCCTTTGTCAGCTTCTTCACATGTACTTGCACATGGGTTAATTGCACTTTCCTAACTAACTATTATTTATGGTTCATTTGGGAATGTTTAATTATAGTACCAAGGACCCTCACCATGTCCTTAGGCACAACTTAATAAACATGATTATTTTAAATGATCATGTGCTATGTGCCATGGTACTAGGCTTGACACTTGGATACCTCATACCTTATGCATAAAAGATCCGATGTGTTTTTATGTTAGGGTATTCAGTGTAGGTACCCTTATTAGTAAATGAATCCTTGGGTATGGCAACCCGAAAATTCTATTTCTTATTGGTATATAGAAAATTGGCTAATATCCCTTAGCCAATTTTTCTATACTATGCCTAATATTTCTCAATATTGGGCATTGGGGTGCCTATGTACCCCTAAAAGGCTATCCTAAGGGCATATTGGTCTCTTAATTAGACATTTGATATTCCAAAATGTTACATTATCCCCTCCTTAGAAACATTCATCCCCGAATGACACTTACACATCATTTAAACAAAGAGGGTGACTTTCGAAGGTTACTTTATCATACTTAAACGTTTCTCTTTTGTGAATATTTGATTCACACTTATTTGTATGATGCATATCATTCAAGCTTATCTGAGTATTCATATTTGAGATAGAGGAATTTTCTTCTCAATCACACTTAACGTAATGCACCTCACAAATCATGAAACACATAAAAAAACATTTCTATGCTACACCAAATAACACATGAAATGCAAACAAAACTTCTTTTTAACTCAAATGGTGCTATTATAAGACATACAATTAGTAGCCTACCATACCTTATCCACTAAAAGCACTTAAACTTGGATTTTTCTTAAACATAAACCATACTTAGGAAGAGAATATCTAACCTTAAGACTTGAACAAATAAGGTTAACGGGATCCCATATCAACCTCGGCCTCTTATCTTGCCTCCTCAACAAGGGTGTTCATCCATAACCCCTTCAGAGTGAGACCCCCCTGCTCTTCAGTCACTTCAATTGGCAATCTAAAATTCCAATGGGAACCTCGTCATACAGAAAGATTCCCATCGACTCCTAACCCATTGACGGGTAGGATAGACATTGGATCGCCTAGACACTTCTCAAGCATCGAAACATGAAAGACAGGATGAACAAAAGCCAAGTCATTTGGTAATTTTACCTACTTGTTGTAAGATCTCATAATGACCTATATACCTCAGACTCAACTTCCGTTTCTTACCAAACCCCATATTTACTACGAACACAGAGTCTATGGAAGGAAGTTCTTGTTCTAAGTCTTCGACTCTTTCTAAGTGGCAAAAGTATCCCTTAGATAACATCTTATTGGCTTTAAGATTGGAAATTATTTGTCCTGTTGGATTTGAACCACGCCCTTCTCATTTTAGCCCAACTTATTTTGAAACTAAAGACCTACTACCCTATTTCTATAGTTTATTATATCATAATACTTATAAAGCAAATCCATGTCTAATCCATATTCTTAAGTTGGTATGTATCCAACTTATACTTCTCCTCCTCATCAATACTCATAGTAGGCTTTTAATATTACCATGCATTCACCTCCATGCAAACAACCACACTCACCACACGTCTTTCATCCACGTTGGGCATTTCCATTATGGCCCCTTCCTGGGAAGGCCAAATCTTGAGTCTGGCACCTTAGACCACTTGGCCATCCTAATTATTGTGTGTCTTCTTCTACGAATTCAAACAATAAGGAATTTAGATACGTATATTTACACAATGTGTCAAAGCTCTAGATAGCATGATAATGAGTAGAAAAAGGGAGAAATTCCTATCATTGTGTAGTCTCTAAGTCATGATTGCACTTCACAACCATAAGCTAGAAACTACGTAACGTCATTGTGTTGACCTCTAGTTCCTAGGTACCTTAACCTCATGCTCTGATACCAAGTTTGTCATGACCCAAATTCTGCAATCCAAATCGCAACCGGCGTTGTTGACCTCTCAAAGGTCGCCGACAAGCCTCATCTTGCATTCATCACATTTATATGGTTAATTTTAGAAGAAAATTTATGAATTTTAAACGTATGAAGTATACATTGACTTCATATAGTTATTTCATGAATTCATCATATACTAACCTCAACATAAATTTAACAACCATCTACCATAAGCATCAATTCGAAACAGAATAAGAATATATCATAAATATGTTTGTCAAACACGACCTTATCACATAAGCTTCGAAATAAACGTATGAAAGAAACGCTTGGGACAACATCCACTATATTTGTCTAAAACTAAGGCTATTCTAAAACTGTAGCATCCTCAAAATCAAGAGGATCTACCAAATGGTCTGGACAAACAATGATGTCCAAACCATTTCAAGAGTCGTCAATTTGTCCCTTAACCTACATCTATAAAATAGTAAATAGTAGGGATTCACACACCACTTGTACTAAGTATGGATGTATGAACACATACACATAAGGCTATGCATGATTAAAGAAAGCTCTTCCTAAACAACTTGGAAGTCTAGTCACTAGACTTTCCTAAATCGTTAGTTGTGAATTGAGGTATGAAAATGATGTATTTTAATGCAATCAAAGTACACAAGTCATTTTCTATATGATTTTAAAACATTAGTATCATCAACATAATTTTAGAACAACTTGGGCGATGATTTGAGATTTTTTATCTTCTTAGGCCGAGAGCTCCTCTTTGTACACTTAGATTATTTTTTAATCTTTTTCTTCTTGTTGTTCTGTAGTTCAATAAATCTTTTGGTCCTACGTTTTTCCTACAAGTGCAATGATTCATTATAAGTCCCATACCCACAATTAATCGATGTAAGTAATCCAAGGACTAATGAATGATTTTCCTAACTTATAATGAGTCATTTTCTACACAATATATTCATTACCTTTCATAAGCAATTCTCTATTGATCATGACATTGATTTCATTACTTTCATGTTTTATATATTATATATTTCATAGACACGAGACTTTGGAATCGTTGATGTAGCATTAAGACATCTCAAGTGAGGGCACAACATTTGGGACCTCAACCCGAATGCATTCTTTAGCAAACACAGTGTCTGCTTCATTCGTTCATTCGTACTTCACATTATTCATTTCATTCATTCGTAGGCTGATGTAAAAACCAGCTATACCTAGTATAAAGTTTAAGACTCTTATTGGGATCATGCAGTGCAATGACCAAGAATGACCTAATGTCATTACTTGAATCTGATTTCACCTCCTGATTATCTTGCATAAACATCTTTGGTATCATTCATTTCATTATCTTTCATACTTTGAGACTCGACACATTCTTTCTTTGGGAACTTTAACCTTAACCAACATATATCATGTGAGCATCATGAAATCCAGTGTCTGCCCCATACCAAAAAGAGGTGGAATCATCGGTAAAAGTGACTTGAACATGCTAGCTTATATAGGGAGTCGAACCCTACTAGATCCCTATATGGTAGTATAGGTTCAAAGACTAGGATATATAAGGAGACCAATACCTAGAATGCGGGACAGTCTCATCTCATGAGAGTTACGTAAACCTCCGCCATTCAAACATGAATGCATCACCTCTTATATCTAGCCTATCGGTGCTCATTATGAAGTTACATTAGATTGAACTCATACATCATGTATGCCGACTTCTAGCATGGGGGAATCATTGCTCGTTAGATGATTTCTCGTGTCAACATTAGTATTAACTGTGAATTGTCTTTATACTTACATGTAGAGTATGATTGCGACTTGTCTCTTGATATTCAACACCTTCTTAGGTGAATAATTTTAGTGATATTTACTAAAGCTTGGTTGAGACTTGTCTCACCATTCATCTTATGCTTTTATCATGTTGTCACCATTTTCATTAGCATCATGGATTAACATAATTACCCACCTCATTACGTGAATTTTCATTTCTTCTTTATCTTCTAGTGTTGACTCAAGCATTATGGAGGTTTGCTTCTAGATTGAGATTTACTTACTCTATTAATGACTGGTAATCGTTACTTTACATTGATTAAATGTGAATTTTCCATACATATCATCCTTTAGTGTTTATATGACTGGCTCACTCATTCTAACACCTTCATACGTGAGTATTCTTTTAACATAGTAGCTTTGGTGTAAGTGAGACTTGTCTCATTTTCTTAATCACCCTATTCTGGTAACTTACTTACTTTAAACCCCTTTAATTATCTTATCACTCACGTTACTTACTTACTTTAGTGTAGTAGATTCATATCATCGTTTATGGACGATGAGCACTTCATTCAATGAGTTTCATGAGTGCATATGTCATTCCTTTAGAGCATGTTGAGAGTTCTCCCAATGAGTGGAATGCCCTTGGTTAAGGATTAATTTAATTAGATTAGAAGTTCTTATAATATATTTGATACTCTTGGTACACAAGATTGACATATGATTAATATTGGCATAAACATTTGGGTATAGATTACTTAACCATAATTTGATGGCATAGGCCAATTTTACATTCTTTCATGCTTTGTTTGATATGTATATTATTCATTAGCCAATATTTTAATTATTTAACATAATATTATAGGCATATGGATGCATCCCTTTTTGACAATGTATTGTTAGCCATTTTATTGGTATAAGCCAAACAATCACTCAAATTATCATATCACGGAGATCTTTTTAGCCAACCTTATAACATAACTTTAGGCATAATGTTTTTAAACATCCTGAGCAGCATAATATGATCATTTAACGAACACAAAATCATCAACAAGTCACATTTACAATAGGTATGCACAACAAACCGTAATCATCTTCATATGTAATAGTTTCGGACACATCTTAACATAGTATCGTTATCTTAACCAATCTTGGTCCATGACTATAGGGTAATGGTTTTAAGACATATTTGACAGAATCATTTTAATATTGATGAATTTAACACCGGAATAAAGTCACAATAACAACAATGCAAAATTCAGACAAACACATTAACACTTAAAATAATTACGGGTGTAACAAACACATCAACGATTCATGATTCACGTTTTAAGCACTTAACTTTATACGATCACAACTTCATAGGTTAATCGACATTCATTATTCAATATATTTACAAATAAGATTATACAGCACCATAAAACAACTACATGATATCTAACATATATAACATGGAATCGAAAAGTATACTAAGGACAAAGGAGTTCGACTAGAACATGGGAACAACCGTAGGTTTCAAGATCTTTGAATCGTTGGGAAGAAAGTTCTATTGGATAAATAAGTCCAGGATAGAAAAACATACCTTATTTAGAACTTAATATATGAATACCACCTTGAACAAAACCTTTAAGAAACCTTGAAATCACCATAGAGAAATCGATAAATTTCCTGCCTTTTTATTTCGTTCTTTGCATACTGTTTTTGCGTCGCCTTTTCTATGAGTTTGAACGTGATTATAAGTCTATGGAACTGATATTAACTCATTAAACTAAGGGTTTAATAATTTCATTGAATAAATTAATTAACTAATTACTAAAAAGCCCCTCCTAGATTGACTAGAACTAGGAAAACACAATACTTGGTCAAATCTGATATTTTTCCAAAGAATTTAGTTTTTCCCCTTTAAATTAATTAATTATATGGCTAATTTAATTAATTAAGGTACGTAGGGTAACTATTGAAGTTCCCCTAAATCACTGGAACAAAAATTAACCCTTTTGGACCATCCTAGGTCAAGTACTAGGATGTTTCTTGAGTTGTACTAGGTTAGTGTAAGAATTTTTGTTTGGACCCTTTAATTTATTTAATTAAATGGATAATTTAATTAATTAAGTGACCTAGGTTAATTACTATTGTACCCTTAAGTCGTTATAACAATAACTAATACTTTGAACCATCCTAGGTTAGGTAATAGGTTGTCTTTTTCTTGTTTTAACAGAAATCTTAATATTGTTTTGTGATTTCGGTTTTGCCCCTTTAAATTAATTAATAAATAAGTTTCTAAATTAATTAATTAAGTATCCTAGGATAATTAAAGTACTCTTAAGTTGTTAGGATCTTAACTAATTTTTTGGACCATCCTAGGTTAGGTACTAGGTTGCCCCTTTCTTGTCTTAACTGAATCTTAAAATTGCCATTTTATTTTTGATATCAGACCTTTTAAATTAATTAATTAATTTTCTAAATTAATTAATTAGGTAACCTAGGGGAATTACTAAAGTAAACCTAAGTTTTTAGGACCATAACTAACCATTTTGACCTTCCTAGGTTAGGTACTAGTTTTCTCTTTAACTAGTACAATGTTAGTGTCAACCAGGTTTTTTGTCCTAGATTGTCGGGTGCACTAATGGGTCCAATTCGGTTTGACCTAGGTTATTTAGTTATTTAGGGTAGTAGTTTAGAGTCAAGAAATGGTACGGAGGTTAGGCTCTACATGGAGTGGTCCCTTGTGGACGTTTTCCCCCCTAACTACCCTAACCGAATTCGGTTAGCGTGGTCCCCTCCTTTGGCAGCTTCTTCACATGTCTTGAACATGTGCTTGCACAAAGGTTGGTTACACTTTGCTAAATAACTGTTATTTATGTTTTATTTGGGAATGTTTACTTATTGTCCCAAGGACCCTCATCATGTCCTTGTGAACTACTTAATATACATGATCATTTTAAATGTTCATGTGCTATGTGTTATGGTTTTAGTCTTGACACTTGGATGAATTATACCTTATGCATAAATGATCCACTATGTTTTTAGCTTAAGGTCTTCATTGTAGGTACATTCTTGGTTAATGAATCTTACATTGGGTATGGCAACCCAAATAGTATATTTCTTATTTGTATATAGAAAATTGGCTAAAATCCCTTAGCCAACTTTTATATACTATGCCCAATATTTCTCAATATTCGATATTGGGGTGCCTATGTTTCCCTAATGGGATATCCTAAGGGCATACTAGGATCTTCATTACACATATGATTTTCTAGAATGTTACAAACTTCTTGACCTTAGCAATCAGGACCACTGCTAATGATAGTGTTGATCGGGAGGAACTCGAGGCTCTACTAGTGCTCAGTATAGACTCAACTAGGATGGTGTTGGTAGGATCTGATGTAGCCTGATCATCCCCTTGGGCTTGCTCAACCGTGCATGCCAAGTTCTCACCTAGCGGTCGCACCTGTTGGGTGCTGCCTCATTGACCGCAACCCGGATGAGATCGATGTCCACTATCCCTATACGAGTATTGAGAACATCAATGTGCAAAATGGTAACTCTAGCAAACCTGCACAATCCAAAAATCATATAGGGAAAGGGGTATGTGTTCGAGGTCTTAAAGTACCTCTCATGGATGACTGCTAGCAACAGCCTTGGAAAATCAACCTCGAACCCCAAAACCATAGCAGCAACCAAGACTGCTCTATCCCATGTAACAATTTTGTCAACGCCTGTAGGGGATAGGCGGTGGTGGCCAAATAGCTAGATGAACTTGGTAGCAAATGTGAGGTTGGAGTTCTTAATAAGGACTCCATCCCCAAGTCTTCACCCTCACGATCCACGAAAATGTGTTGGGCTATCCACCTCTTAGTGGTCTCTTTCACAACCTTGTCTTATTTGAAATAACCCTCCTTAATCGTTTTCCAATGGTAGTCAAACTCGGGGGTGAGAGGGTCCCTGGTGACATATGTATAAGCACCGTATAAGAAACGGTGAATGGTGGGCAAAGAGATATCCACCCTGCAGCCACAGACTCGAACATGGGTAAGTGTTGCCTGTTTGGAAGGATAAGACCGACTATCTAAGAAGCCCGGAGAGTCACTACGTCAGAACTGTAGAACTCTCGCACCAACTCCTCACTGTATCATCCCAAACTTTTAGCAATCCACTCGAGCTGATGGCGGGTTAAGATATCATGTATAGCTGGGACCGTGTGGAGACTCCCTGTAAGAACCGGCGACTCGACTGTCACAGTTCGAGTCATGACCCCCTTATCATTGAGCAACTTAGCATCTTTGTAAACCTGGTATCAGCCTTCTACGCACCACCTGTTGGGCTGATCAACAAACGGTGCAGGGACATTGAACTGGGGTAATGGAGTAGAATCCTCACTATCGGCCTCATCAGACGAGGTAGAGTGGGAAGGTGCAGCAGGAACAGTGGCACCAGAAGAGTGGGCCTTGTCAGACCCGGAGGTCCCCTCAGACCCAAATGGTGTGTCGGTCAGTGTGCGCTCCTCATTATACTGGGAGGCAGTGACTACGTCGGACGCCACCTTCTTGGGCGTTCCCCTAGTTGTCCTAGCAGCAGGAGTCGGTATCCGTGTGCCTGGTGGCACGTATTCGAGATCAATCTCATCGTTTGACAAACCAATCACCAACCGACATGAAGGGGCAATGGACTTGGATCGTCCTCGAGAGTAGACAATATCGGGCTTGAAGGACATTTGTACCTGCAAAGTAGGATTATTTAGTTCTAGTATAAATATTTAACACACTCGAAAGAAGAAAACACGAAAGTTGGAACACAAAGCACAACGAAGTGAAGAACTGCAGAACTGAACAACGGGCACTATCGATGGTCCGTTAATGGAACGACGGTCCATTGATAGGGTCCATCGGTGGAAACTTAGAAAAAATTTTAGAAAGACTTAGAGACAAAGGTTATGTTAGAAATGACGGACGTGCAATTGACGGACCGTAGTCCACTTCCATCGTTTGACACCTAGACAAGATTTTAGAAATCTTTAGAGACAAAGGTTATGTTAGAAACGACAGACATGCAGGATGGTCCATTTATCAAATGACGGACCCCAGTCCACTATTGTCGTTGGCCACTTAGACAAGATGTTAGAAAGAGTTAGAGACAAAGGTTCTATTAGAAATGACAGACGTGCAGGACGTTCAATCGATTAATTGACGGACCGTAGTCCACTTTTGTCATTCCAAAGTTAAACTAGGTCGAGGTGTGGCTATCGACGGATCCCATCGATGGTTTGTCGATTGACAGATGGTCCATAGACGGGGTCATAGATAAATATTGTTCTACACCCTTAGCACCCCACACATACACAAATTCAAGCACATCAATTAACATTTTCTATAGCAAACAACCAACAATTCTGGCATTCCTAGGGCTGTGGTTATTCTAATTTTAATCCTAGATTCTATGATACTATCAATTCCTAAGTCAGAAAACCACAAGTCACACAACATTCAGAGTTCATTTAGACTGTATCACCCCCAAACCATTCAGTTTCCATCATTCAAAGGGACAAGGGACCAAATTTTAACAAGTTAATCATGTAATTTTTTCTCGAACTCAAGACCCACATACATTTTCATCATTTTTACATGAAAATGAATGAGAATTCACTGAGCGGATGAGAATTTCATATATATATATATATACGCTGTAGTGGAGTGAATGTGAGGATGAACTTTGTGACAATAACCACCGAGTCCTCCTTCAAAAACCGATAACAAAATGGAAGAGAGGGATGGCGAATTTGGGAGAGAAAGGTGTGTGAATTTTTGAGATTTTGAAGAAGATGAGGGAATGAGAGATTAAAGAGAAATTATGGTGGCTTAAATGTGTTAGTGAGTGGGGGAGTAAGGGAATATGGGGAGGGAAGAGTTGGAGGGAGAATTTGAAAAGGTGGGAAAGTAACTGAAGAGTTTAAATTTGTTATATAGTCGGCCGGGGCAAGGCGGGTCATTAGATCTGGGGAACTTCCGATTCCCCACCGACGGACCGTAAGTCAATCGATGTTCGGTCAACTGCTCCATCGAATGTTCTTTAACATAGACAATATTTAAAAAACAAACCTAGGATCCACGGACCCCATCAACGGTCCATTCATGGGATGACGACCCATCGATTGGTCCATCGATCAGTGACCAGACTTATTTTTGAAGAAATGTGGTGATTTGTCCCCTGCACATTTAGAAACCAATAAGCTAGTCTTTTTGTATTTTCTGAACACTTTTTAGACACGAACCCAAACTATTTTAAATAATGCAACTATTCCAACTAAGACAAGAAAAACCTAGTGTTGGCTAAAAGATACATATAGGTTGCCTCCCAATCAGCGTTTGATTCAACGTCGCTAAATAATGAAAGAATCGTGATTACTCAGACTTCACCAAGATTGTATGCCTCAACCACTTCATTCGCATTCTCTGCACGCCCAAGGTAGATTTTGATTCTTTGCCAATTTACCTTGAACCGTGCACCCTCCTTATTCTCCAACTCAACCTCACCTTGAGGGAACACTTGAGTTATCATAAATGGACCAGTCCATTTGGACTTGAGTTTTCCAGGAAAGAAGCGCAACCTAGAGTTGAAAAAAAGCACTAAATTCCCAACCGCAAATTTGCGTTTTTCAATCTTTTGGTCATGGTACTTCTTCATATTTTCTTTATCGAGGTCTGAACTTTCATACGCCTTCAAGAGAAACTTATCAAGCTCATTCAACCCATTTAATCTCTGTTCCGCCGTTTCATTCCAATCTATATTCAGTTTCTTCATCGCCCATATGGACAAGTCTTCCCATATACAAGTTGGTAAGGATACATATTTATATGAGTCTTATTTTCTGTCCAGTAGGCCCAAAGAGAATCATCAAGCCTCCTTGACCAATCTGTTCTACTAGCATTCACCGTTTTTGCCCGAATTTGCTTAATTTCTGTGTTTGACACCTCAACTTTCCCACTACTCTTTGGATGATAGGGAGTGGCTACATTGTGGCGAACCCCATATTTGTCCAATAAACCTTTGAACAACTTTTTGCAAAAGTGGGATCCTTCATCTCTAATAATGGCCCTAGGGGTGCTAAATCTGGAAAATATGTTCTTTTTCAAGAACGCGGTGACACTCTTCCCTTCATTGTTTGCAAGTGCTATGGCTTCCACCCACTTTGACACATGATCAACCGCCACAAGAATGTACTTCATCCCATGGGAACTCACAAAAGGGCCCATAAAGTCAATGCCCCACACATCAAATCACTCAATTACAAGATTGGGATTTAAAGGGAGATCTTGCCTCCTAGAAACACCTCCATCTCTTTGGAACCTAGCACATGCCTTGGAGATTTCATGAGCATCTTGGTGGATGGTTGGCCAATAGTAGCCACATTGCAAGAGTTTATGGGCAGTCCGGACACCACTATGATGCCCACCCACAGGTTAGGAATGGCATGCCTCCAAAACACTAAGTATCTCAACTTCTGGCACACAACGGCGAAGAATCCCATCGGCACAACTCTTATATGAATATGGTCATCCCAAAAGAACTTTTTTACATCATGCATGAACTTTTTCCTTTGATGAAAAGACAATTCCGATGGGACGATATCAATAGCCAAGAAATTTGAAAAATCGGCGAACCATTGAATCAAGTAATGAGAAGTGGCCTATACATGCTCATAAGGGTAAGTATCATCAATTAAGACTTTTCACCCAATTCTCGTTTAGCTTCATCCTCTAAGCTTGAGAAGTGATCGGCAACTTGATTTTCGATCCCTTTTTTTATCTTTCACTTCAAAGTCAAACTCTCGCAATACTAATACCCATCTAATCAACCTTGGTTTTGCACCTTTCTTTTCCATCAAATATCTCAAGTTAAAATGATCAGTGTGCACTATTACTCTCGTTCCAAGCAAATAGGAGCGAAATTTTTTTAAAGCAAATTCTACCGCAAGAATCTCTTTTCAGTCACAGTATACTTATTTTGAGCTTCACTAAGGGCTTTATTGGCATAATAAATGGGGTCAAGGATTTTATCCCTTCTTTGTCCCACTACTACACCAAGAGAAACCCCACTAGCATCACACATAATCTCAAAAGGTTTGCTTCAATCCGGGGAAATTATAATAGGCGCAGACACCAACTTCTCCTTCAACTCTCCAAATGCCTTCAGACAGGATTCGCCAAAATAAAATTTATACTCTTTCTCAAGTAACTTGCACATAGGATGTGAAATTTTTGAAAAATCCTTGATGAACCTCCGGTAGAAGCCCGTGTGCCCAAGAAAACTCCCCACACCTTTTACAGAGATGGGTGGAGAAAGTCTCTCTATCACTTCAGCTTTGGCTCGATCAACCTTTATACGCTTCTCTGAGATCTGATGGCCCAATACAATACCCTCTTTCACCATGAAGTGACATTTTTCTAACTTAGCACAAGGTTGCAATCTTCACATCTTTTGAGAACTTCGGCCAAGTGACTCAAATAATGATCAAACGAGTCACCAACAATAGAAAAATCATCCATAAAAACCTCAATGGTGTCCTCCACCCTATCAGAAATATAGACATCATACATCTTCGAAAAGTAGCCTGTGCATTCCACAACTCGTAGGGCATCCTCTTGAATGCAAAAGTTGCATTAGGACAATTAAAAGTGGTTTTCTCTTGATATTCCAGTGCAATAGAGATTTGGTTGTAACCTGAATAACCATCAAGAAAACAATACCAAACCTTTCCTGCAAGCCTATCCAACATCTGATCCATGAAGGGCATAGGAAAATGGTCCTTCTTAGTCTATGCATTCAATTTCAACTAATCCATACACACTCTCCATCCGGTCAACAGCCTTAATGGAACAAGCTCATTTTTCTCATTAGGGGCATAGTCATTTCCCCCTTTCTCGGGCACACACTGAACAGGGCATACCCAACTACTATCAGTGAGCGAATATATGACTCCGGCACCCAACCACTTAAAAATCTCCTTCTTCACTACCTCTTGCATAGGTGGATTTAAATATCACTAATGCTCTATACTTGGCTTATGATCGGGCATGAGTTGGATTTTGTGTGATCAAATACCGAGTGAAATCTCAATAATGTCCGCAATAGTCCAACCAATGGCTCGTTTGAACCTCTTCAACACCACTACAAGACAATCCACTTGCTCCATATTCAAATCCGATGCAATGATTACCGGCAAAGTGTCACCCTTTCCAAGAAAACATACCTCAGATGAGGTTGTAGAGCCTTAAGCTCCAATTTTGGGGCCTCCTAAATAGATGGTTTTGCGGGTGGAGACTCACGATGCTGCATATCTAACTCCAACTTCTTTGGTTAAAACTGAATATCACCTCAATCAAGTGTCCCAACCAATGACCCATACTCTTCAATACCATCACTCTTGAAATTCATAATCACTCCCGCTAGTGCCTCAACACCAAGACGCTCATCTATTTGTATCTCCGACAAACTCTCAACTCTGTAGGATATCGCAGGTACCAACTGGATCTCACCATTTTTTTCTCATGGACCTACGATTGTTGAAAGTCGTTTCTTCATTGTTCAACCAAAACTTTATCTACCCTTTCTCCATGTCAACAAGGCGCGACTGGTAGCAAGGAATGGCGTCCCAAGAATAATAGGCACCTCAAAATCCACCTCGCGGTCAACAATCACAAAATCGGCCAAAAGTATGAATGACTCCACCTTCACTAACACATCATAGAGTATCCCAATAGGCCTCTTCAATGTTCGATTGGCCATTAGTAACCATATCACAGTAGGCTTTAGGTCACCCAAATGCAACTTCTTGTAAATGGAGAGAGGCATGAGATTTATGCTTCCCCCAAAATCACATAATGCTTTAGAAAAGTGTAATAACCCTATTGTACATGGAATAGTAAAAGCACTCAAATCTTCTTTCTTTTGCACAAGAGACCTTGTAGCAATAGCACTATAATGTAACATCCGATCATCATCCTCAAAACTAATTGATATCTTCTTAACTGACCATATCTTTCATGAACTTGGCATAACTGGGCATTTGTTCAAGATATTCTACCAAAGGAACATTGATCGAAAAAAATTTTCAACATATTAATATGACGCCGAAATTTACCATTCTCGATCTTTTTTACCAACTTTTGCAAGAATGGTGGTGGTTATCTTCGAATAGGAGTTACCTTTTGGGGCATCTATGCTTCTTTCATCGCTTTATTTACCAAGTCACCACTAGCTTCTACTACCTCATCTTCTTTTCTCATCTCATTTTCTACGCCAGATGGCATAGGTGGATCAATGGTTTACTTACCACCTCGAGTAATGACTTCCATACATTGTCCATCATTTTTTTGATTTTGAAAAGTATTGCAAGGAAGAGTACCCGTTTGATGTGTGCTCACACTAAAAGACAATTGAGCCATTTGCAACTAAAGAATCTTGATTGAAATTGCATGTGCATCCACCTTTTGCCCAATATATTCTAAATCACCTCTCAACTCTTTGGCCTGTTCATCACTAGCATTAAACCTCCTCATCATCTTTTGCAACATATCCGCAACTCGCGCCATACTACCTCTACTATCCCTAATAGTAACTTTCCAATTTTGAGATGGAACAAAGGGCCCACTCCGATCATTTTTGTTACCATAGTTACCCCTATTGAATATGTTGTCGCGGTTGAAGTTTCCATTTCGAACATAGTGACCCTCTAAGTTGTAATTCCCATAGTTCTGACCTTGATTTCCTTGACGTTGGCCCCAATTTCATGATTGGATCCTTGGGAGTTCGGTCGGAAACCCCCCGTCTGCTCATTCACTGTATAACAGTCTTCCTCATAGTAAAATTCATCTACCGCCAGTGGTGTTTTAACCAAATAATTCATCACATTAACTTTCTCTACACCCCTAGTGACAAGTTTCAATACAAACCCAAGCTTAGTTCTCATTTGTGGCATCTCTTCACGCATCTCATCTTCGGCCGATTTGTGTGTAGCTTCTACTGAAAAGGCATTTCTCCTAGTGTTCGACTTCCTCAAAGCCTTGTTGTTTTGGGAAATTTTCTCGAACTTTTCCGCGATCTCTACGAAAGTGCACTCACCATAAGAACCACCCGCAATAGTATCAAGTACCGCCTTATTGTTATCGTTTTGCCCCCGTAGAATTAATTTTTCAATAAGGCAAATTCTAACACGTGCACTCGTTAAAAAGAATTCTAAACGAAAAAATTATCAATGTATGCAATAACCTATTCTAGAATTGCTATTTAGCTAGTTTTATCTTGTTAATTACCCATGGTTACCACAACACTAGTTGTGTATTTAGTTTCCCATGCTTAGAATTACACAATTCATGGTTGTTAAACAAGAATTCATTTACTTACTTTGACAAGTTTAAAGAAAATCCATAAATATTACTTGGATTAACGAAATTTTAGAAACTTGAAGTCATTCCCAAAATCCAAAGTTCAACTTCCAATAATAACAGTATAAAAATTAATAAACAGTCTGACCCCAAAACTGAGGTTTTTAACCCTATTTGATATAATATAGTCCTATATTAAAAGGAGTTCTAAATAAGGAAAAAGTCCAAAAACGCGTCTTCAGTCAACGACCCAACTGACGGTCTGTCGATCCATCGATGGACTGTCGACTTCCTCCGTCGGTCCACACTTTAAATTTTCTTTAACCTTCACTTTTTCATCCTTTATGTTAAAATTGACGGACCAACAGCATGGTCCTTCGTTTCATTTAAGGTCCGCCGATGCCTCCTTCCTTCCAAACTTAGTGATTTCTTTAAGTCGAGTACTCGGACTACATTTTTTGAAAGGACGATTTGCCAGGACGGTCCGTCGATCAGTCGATGGACCGTCGATCCTTCTGTACCCCCACACTTGGTTAGATTCTCCGACTTTCTTACAAATGTATGAACCTCCAATCGATGATTAACACCTATGGACCATTAATGGCTTCATAGGTCATCACTTATGTACTGATTTCAGTACAGTCTTTTGCATTTCCGTTTTGGACAACATTCCTGCAAACACATATAAAAATATAATAAAATTACTAGAAAAAGACCTTAGACAAACCTTAAGGAAAAATCATTGAAAGTATCGTGAAACCACGATGAATCAATGAGCCTACCCCCTGTCGTCTTGAACATACGTCGATGAGTTTAGAGATTTGTGCAGGCGAGGGCTTACTCAAAGTGGAAAATTGTGGGACGACGGTGAAATCGACGCACCTTCAGTCCACACACGGACCATAGCCCCATCCGTCATTGCACAATGCCTAGGCAGTGTTGCGTCAATCTACGGGGGTCCTCCTCAACGGCTCTTGGTTGGTCCTTGGGGAGTTGAACCCGGATGTTTCAACCATGAAACGTCTCTAACATGTGTTCCACACACTTTCACAAAATTTCGTTAATTTCTGAATTCATAAAAACTAGTTGAATAGGCCAAGGCACACTAGTACCTCTTTGAACCTACTTTCGAATGTCATGGACGTTCTTGGATGTTTTGGTTCCTATACTCCCTAAATGACCTATATTTATTAAACTAACCTTAAAAACAGTGTCTAGACTTCATGATACCTATTTATGTCTTAATGACACGTCTAGGATTTTCGAAATATTACATTATCCCCCCCCCCATAGGAACATTCATCCCCGAATGACACTAAAACTCTTTTGATGGAAGGAAAGACTCAAGACTAGCAGCATAACCAACATCAATAAAATACAACATAATACATATCATTTCAATCAAGAAAATTCAACGCTTTAATTACCAACTATGAGACTCAAACATTACTTTGTATGGCATTTCCTTCTTACAACAACATGAGCTCATCATGACACACATGAGTCAATAATAATCAAGTGCAACTTATTAACATGATATATACTAATTCATAAGGACTCATGTCAAAATTCACATCATAAATCAAAACTATCCAAAAGAAAAAACTACATATTCAAGTCACAAATCATTGTAACCTCACTGTAAGAATTTCAAAAATGCACCTTTTTCATATATTTACCCACAAATCAAGAAATTTAAATTTCTAGTCATATTTATATTATTAAAAAAAATGACTAACCTTAATTATATAAAATATGAGGGTAACGGGTCTTCATGTCATCCTCGGCCTCCCATGTTGCACCCTCAACTAGGTGATTTTTTCATAACACTTTTACGGAGACCACCTCTTTATTCCTCAATCATTTTACTTGCCTTTCAAGAATTTGAACTGGAACCTCCTCATAAGAGAGGTTATCCTTTACACCAAGACCCTCAATAGGAAGAGTGGACTCAGGATCACCAACACACTTCTTAAGCATAGAAACATAAAAAACCAGATGAATCAAAGCAATTCACTAGGCAACCTTAATTCATAGGCAACCTTACCAACCCTTTGCAAGATTTCATAGGGACCACATAACGAGGACTCAACTTTCCTCTCTTTCCAAATCTAACAACTACTTTCATAGGTAAAATTTAAAATACACCTTATCACCTTCTTCAAACTCAAGATCCCTCCTCCTATGGTCGGCATAAGACTTTTTCATAGGCCATTTATAAACGATTTCTTATAATATGAACTTTTCCCAAAATCTTATAAATCGAATCGGGACCAAGAATCAAAGACTCACCGACTTCAAACCACCCATAGGAGACCTACACCTCCAACCATACAAGGCTTCATAGGGAACCATGGAAATGTATGAATGGAAACTATTATGATAAGCAAACTCTACCAAAGATAAGTGTTTATCCCAATTCCCTTTGAAATCGATGACACAAGATCTAAGCATATCCTCAAAGGTTTGAATAGTATGTTCAGCTTGACCATTCGTTTAATGATGAAAAGTGGTACTCAACTTCATCGTAGTACCCAAACCTTCTTAAAACGACTTACAAAACCTAGATGTGAATTGTACACCCCTATTTGATATGATGGATAACGAAATACCATGGTTACACACAACCTCATCTATGATGATCTTAGCATAATCTTTTGCCGAATAAGTGGAGTTGACGGGAATAAAGTGAGCGGACTTGGTCAACTTATCAACCACCACCCATATGGAGTCATATTGCTTTTGAGTCTTAGGCAAACCTACCACAAAATACATATTGATATCTTCCCACTTCCAAGTAGGAATTTGGATTTCTTGTAGTAAGACACCCGACTTAGATGTTCCGCTTTCACTTGTTGGCAATTTGGACACTTAGAAAAAAATTCCGCTATGTCTTCTTCAAACCTTCCCACCAATAAATTTCTTTAAGGTCATAGTACATCTTCGTGGCACCCGGATGAATGGAGTAGCAGAACCCATGGGCTTCCTCAAGGATCTGGTCCATCAACCCATCTACTTTAGGAACACACAATCTTCCTTTGTACCTTAAGACAGTATCCCCTCCTAAGGAGAATGATTCATTAAGCTTACCAAAGGACCGACTCTTTCAATTCCATCAATGGTTTATCAAGGTGTTGTTTGGACTTCACCTCAACCACCAAAGATGACTCGGAGTTATGTCGAACAAACACACCATCATTCGGGAGTCTTCCAACCTCACACCCAACCTAGCCAACCTATGAATATGTTTTACTAAGTCTTTTTTGGCTTCATCTATGTGAGAAATACTAATCATTGTTGTACTACTTAGGGCATTCGCAACCACGTTGGCCTTGTCGGGGTGATAGAGGACACTTGTGTCATAATCTTTCAACAATTCTAACGACCTTCTTTGTTGAAGATTCAACTCCTTTTGGGTAAACACATGTTGGAGACTCCTGCGATCGATGAAGACATCAACATGAAAACCATACAACTAATGACTCCATATCTTTAAGGCAAACACCATGGCCACTAACTCAATGTCGTGTGTTGGATAGTTTTTCTCATGAACCTTAAGTTGCCTAGTAGCATAGTCAATCACTTTTCCATGTTTAATAATTACACACCCCAAACCCACACGGGATGCATCACAATACATAATGAAACCCTTTGTCCCCTCCAGTAAAGTCAACACCGAAGCGGAAGTAAGCCTATCTTTCAAGATTTGGAATCTCTTTTCACATTCCTCCAACCCCTTAAACTTTTAGTCTTTTGAGTCAAAGTAGTCAAGGGAGATGTTATCGACGCAAAACCGTCTAAAAACCTCCGATAGTAACCTGCTAGACCCAACAAACTCGTAATGTCGGTTGGAGTCAATAATGTAGGCCAATTTTGTACCGCCTCTGTTTTCCTTGGATCAACCTCATCTCCCTAACTAGAGATGATTGACCAAAAAATGCCACCGACCTCAACAAAAACTCACATTTGCTATGCTTGTCATACAACCAATGCTCTTTAGGGGTTCACAATATCACTCTCAAATGACCCATGTGATCACTCTCATTTTTTGAATATATCAAGATGACGTTAATGAACACAATGACAAAAAAATCTAGGTAACTTGGAAACACCCTATTCATTAGGTCCATAAATGCCGTCGGAGCATTGGTAAGACCAAACGACATAACTAAGAACTCATAGTGCCCATATCTTGTTTAGAATGTCGTCTTCCGTATATTCTCACCCCTCACCCTTAGTTAGTGATACCGCGATCTCAAGTCAATTTTTTAAAAGTAGCTTGCCCATTGGAATTGATCAAATAAGTCATCAATCCGAGGGAAAGGATAGTTTTCTTAATTGCGACCTTGTTGAGTTGGTGGTAGTCGATACACGTTCTCGAGAACGCATCTTTCTTCTTTACAAACAAAACAGGAATACCCCATGGCGATAAACTAGGCCTTATGAAACCCTTGTCTAGTAAATCCTTCAGTTGTTCCTTCAACTCCTTTAATTCGGCCGGAGCCATCCGATAAAGAGGAATCAAAATGGTGTTCGTTTCCGGTAGCAAATCGATACCAAAATATGTTTCCCATTCAGGAGGAATACCAAGAAAGTCATTAAGGAAGACCTATGGAAATTCACTTACTACGGGGACCGACTCAATAGGAGGAATTTCGGAGTCAAGATCTTGGACTCTCACAATACGATATAGGCAGCCCTTAGAAATCATTTTGCAAGATTTCAAACAAGAAATGACACGACCTCTAGGAATAAAACTTCCCCCCCTTCCATTCAACAACGGGTTCATTTGGAAAATTAAATCTCACCACCCTTGTCCTACAATAAATAGTGGAATAGCAAGAATGCAACCAATCTATTCCAAAAATGATATCAAAACAAGCATATCTAGTTCTACTAGATCTACATTAGAAACTCTATTGGGCAGCATGATAGAAAAACTCGTGTATACCCTCTGCAACTACCGACTCACCCACCGGAGTAGACGGTAGAAAGGATTCATGCAAAATATCGGGTAAAGTATCGAACTTTTTATCTACAAGAATGTAATGAAAGACAAAGTATCTCCCGGATAATGTAAAGCGTAAACATTAATAGAAAATACATTTAACATACCGGTAACTACGTAAGGAGAGTTCTTTTGCTCACCCCTAGAGAGAAGAGTATAAAAGTGGTTCTTCTTTGGAGCTTTATCTGAACCACTTGCTTGAGGTTTAACACTCCTGTCTTGGCCCTTCAAAGCTAGGGAAATCTCGAACCTTGTGCCCAACTTTCCTAGAACCAAAGTACTTGTCCATCCCTATGAGGCAAGCACCAAAAAGCTTCTTTCCACACTCACCACAATTTGGCTTCTCATTTGATGATATAGTGCCTTTTCCCTTTTGAGGCTTAGGTTTTGCACCCCTTTTATTACGAGCCTTAGGGAACATGGTTAGAAATTGATTAAAGAACCTCTTTTTGAACCTAGGCTTGTCTTTAATGTCAAGACAACTCTTAGAAGAACCACCTTCAAAGGACCTTTCCCTCTTAGCATCTCTAGTTTTCCTCCTAGCCCTTGCCTCTTCCACTTGCCTAGCATGCACCATACGACGAGTGATGCTATTATTCTTATGTAACAGAGCCGAATGACACTCTTCTTGTAAATCATCCGACACCCCCTTCACAAAGCGGATCATTTCATTTCTAGGATCGGAAACCAAAGAAGGAGAATATTTTGACAATTGAGTAAATTTCATAGAATACTCAAGAACACGCATCCCTCCTTGATGATAGTTGATGAATTCCATCACTTTAGATTCCCTCATCTCCCTTTGAAAGAACCGATCAAGGAATGCCTTTTTGAAAATCTCCCTAAGTTACTGGTCCACCCCGAAGAGGCCAATTATCACTCCATTTTACATACCAAGTTTGAGCCACATCTTTTAGTTGATATGTGGATAACTTGGCCTTCTCACTAGTTTATCACCCTATGGCAAAGAGTATATAATAAACTTCATCGATGAACTCTTACGGATCTTCATCCACCCTAGACCCATGGAAAGTAGAAGGGTTCATCTAAGTGAAGTCCCTTAGACGAAATGCCATGGCAGAGACTTGTTGAGGGGCTCGAGGTTCAATCTCCTGATTTGCTTGGGCCGTCATATCTTGAACTTGAAGAGTAGCGGCGTGGGCCAATTGGAGATGGGCAGCCCTTATGTCTCCATCCGTCAAGGGTAGAGTATTTTCCGGAACTTGTTCAACATCAACCTCTTCTTGAAGTGGAGGGTCTTGATCACCACAGGGAGAATCAGCCTCCTCCTCAAGACTTCTTTCCACATTCATCTGAGTATTCATTTCCTATAACCAAAATACTCTAGAGGCACGACTTTGGATTTCCAAGAAAGAAAGAGAGAGATTCCTAAGCATCACATAGATTCCTACCCATAAGTGTGGCATGCTTCACAATTATGAGTACGAATCTACATACGTGGTAGGGTGAGACATCATTATCAAGGATACTTAACCTCATGCTCTGATACAAAAATTTTCATATTCAGGTTTACCCCCTAGACGTAATCGACGTCGTCGTCCTCTTTGAGGAATAAGATGTCACACCCGGATCCTAGACCCCGAATTAGACCGGTGTCATTAACCTATCAAAGGTCGCAGACAAGCTTCTTCTTAGCTTTCATCACAATCATACAGTTAAATTTTGTGGTAGATTAAAAACTTTTAACATATTAATAAACTATACTAAGACTTCATATTTAAGATTCATAAAGACATACAATATTCCAAAAGTATCTCACATATATAAAAATTATCTAAGAGTCTGGATTTAGCCAATAATAGTCTATATCATATAGGCATTAATACAAAGTAACCCAAAGAACATAAATTGAACTCTAAGACTACTAAGTCTTCATAACGCTTGAATATAGATGATAGCGTTCCAAACGTGAGGACCAACCAAGACTTGGAGAAAGAGTTCCAAGTTTCTTCGAATCGACTGCTTAACTTCAATGGCCAGAACCTACAATAAAAGTAATATAAAGTAATGGGGTTAGTACACCACATGTAGTAAGTATGGGTGTATACACAAACAAATTGGGACATGCATGAAAAAAGATCATTTATCTTTTCTTTAGAAAACATGCTAAGTCATAAGAAAGTCTTCAATTCATATACCATATAACATATACAAGTTAAAGCATGATCATAACAAACAAATCTTCTCATAGAGTCATGTGAACATTTCATATCCAATAGATCATATAAAAATAACATACAAAACAATTACCAATGACCTCATCCCCAACCTACAAGTGAAATGGTCATGTAAAGCCCCATAACCCCACATAACCGAGTAGATAAGATACGAGACACTAACTAAAGCTTTGCTTCATGTAACTTGTAACATAAGTTGTCATCACTTCATATAATAATATAACTCACTAACGTTTTCATCATAATAGCCGAAATTCATATAAAATTAACATCATATATCATAAACATATATGATTTATATAATCATATTACTTAAGAAAAATCTCCTAGGACTTCCCTTAGAGTCAACTTATGCAATGTCTAGTTAATGTGCCATACCACTATCTATACTAAGCAAACTCCTCAAGTCAACCAAGTAAATGTTCAATTCCTTGTCTTTTTTTTACATGAGGGAACATACGCATCAACCGACATAGACCATGTGAGCTAAAAATGGAATCAATTGTCCTCCCCACACCGTAAAGAGGTGGTCTACCGGCCAAAGTAGAACCGAACATGACATAGCTTTCTGGGTGGATCCACTAGCTAGTATCCTATGGTGGCAGCATAGTTCAAGAAATACGAGATGTATTCGATACCCATAGTTACACATTACATGGAAGCCTCAATCTCATGAGAATCATTGTGAACCTACCTTCCTTCTAGGGAAGGGACACTTCCAATGTCTAGTTCATCAGTTTTTAGCTTAAGTCCCTTTTCTTGAAATAACCTTTAATTTGTCTTTTATCAAAAACTTACTATACTTCATAGGAGATTATCTCCTTGTATAACATGATCATGATCTCTTTAAGATTATATGAGAATTTTTCTTTCATCGTAACCTTTCTCTTGTGAGATTTACATGGCATAAGCATCTTGTGTAAAGCATTCAAAAGAACATCATAACTTGCATATTTGTACTCTTATCATAATCTCACAATTTACATGTTCATAGCCAGAATATTCACATAGCAACATCATACATACTTTCATAACATATCATCATTACTTATAGGCTAACATAAGCATCTTAGAGTAATCACAATTTTAGAAGACTTACCTTTTGCTTCCAAGAAACTTATTAATCATGCAATATTGATAATCACACATAGTGAAATACTCAATGACATATTCAAAAACTTACTATACTTCATAGGAGATTATCTCCTTGTATAACATGATCATGATCTCTTTAAGATTATATGAGAATTTTTCTTTCATCGTAACCTTTCTCTTGTGAGATTTACATGGCATAAGCATCTTGTGTAAAGCATTCAAAAGAACATCATAACTTGCATATTTGTATTCTTATCATAATCTCACAATTTACATGTTCATAGCCAGAATATTCACATAGCAACATCATACATACTTTCATAACATATCATCATTACTTATAGGCTAACATAAGCATCTTAGAGTAATCACAATTTTAGAAGACTTACCTTTTGCTTCCAAGAAACTTATTAATCATGCAATATTGATAATCACACATAGTGAAATACTCAATGACATATTCAAGAACAACTCATAAAATCATGTACAAGATCAATGCATCGAATAGGATAAGGTAAACGGGTCATAAAAGGGTTCATTCAAACCTTAAATTCCAAGCCTAACGTTTAAACATTATCAAACACTAGAAACAACCCATTCGAAACCATCACTTTGAGAAAAATCATATAACACATGGCATTCAAACATTATCAATCAAATACTCAACAATTCATGCGAAATTAGATATAGAAAACATTTATTTTTCATTGAAAATCAGAAATTTAGAGTTAATATTCAAAGTTCTTGAAAACTTATCTTGAAATAAACTCTTGGGGAAAGGAAACCCAAGTGTTATAACCCATACCTTATAGATCAGGAATCCACAAAAATCTGATTGGAAACTTTGAAACCTTCGTCTTCTTCCTTAAGCTTTTCTTGGTCAACAATAGAGTTTGGAAAAGGTAGCGTTCTTGAGAGATTAGAGAGAAGTTCGTTTCATTTGGTTTGGGACGTGTAAACGTGGTCTAATAGTGACCTAATGTCAATATATAGACATCCCAAGAAATACCCTAAAGACCCTCCACTAAAATTACCTAAAACACCCCTCCTAAAGTTACTACAACTAGGAGAACATTTCACTTAATTAAATTAATTAATTAAGTTAGGTACTAGGATGTTTCTTTAGTTAGTTATTCGGTTAGTGTCACCCGGTTAGGTGTTAGGTTTTTTGGCACACTAGTTAGTTTATATTAGTTAGTCCTAGGTTAATTATCTAGTTAGGTTATTTAGTTAATACCTAGAATTTGTTAGGGAGCTCATCCCCACGTGGCTGGACCCGACACGGGGTTTTCCCCTAACCGCCCTAACTGAATCAGTTGGGCTTGTCTCTCGGTCGTTGGCAGCACATGTGTTTCGTGCACTTTCCTAATCGTGCATTCTGGAAGGTTCACTTCTTGTCCAATGTTCCTCACTATGTCCTTGGGAACTTCTTAATCTACATGGTAATTTTAAATTATCTTGTGATGTGGTACCTAGACTTTACACTTGGATGCCTAGTACCTAATGTGAGTAAGCGATGAGGTTAAGAATTAAAGAGATTAAGAATTTTAGCTTAGCATCTTCATTGCAGGTACAATTCCTAAATAATCTTGGATTGGAATATTTAAACATCAAAGGGTATTTTTAAGTTATAAGTCACTTGTGAATACATACAAAAATTGGCTAACGCCGTTATGCCAATATTCTCTAATATGCCCAATATTACTCAATATTGGGCATTGGGATGTCTATGTACCTCAATTCATATTCTTAAAACCTAATAGGCTATTTACTAGACAAGTACATTTTTCTGAAATGTTACATTATTCACCTCCTTAGGAACATTCGTCCCCGAATGACACTAAAATCTTTTGGAGGGTAAGAAAAGACTCAATACTAGAAGCACAAGTAGCACATATCATATCATTACACTTAGCACTCAATTCATCATGCACAAACATACAAGAGCTACATATTCATAACACATAGTGAGGAATTTCCTTCTTAACCTTATCATAAGCTCAAAATGCATCAAAGAGTTACCATGCTTTCAATTTTCTCAGGATAAAAACAAAATAGCAAAATATCAAGAAAACATATGCATACAAGATTCACATAAGTGCAAAAATAGAGTATGAAAACATCTTCTTAAAACTCTAGTTGGTACTCTCTCTTATGTCACATCCCGGGACGACCCCCTAAAAGTAACATGGCGTAATTGACCTCTTGGAGATCTTATACAAGCCCATAGTTATCATTCATCGCATTGACATAGTAAATTTAGCATAAAATTTAAAACTTTTCGTAGCACATCATATGCTAGAAACTTCATCCCATGTACAGACAAAACATAAGTCATAGTACATATATAGACCTTAAGTCTCTTTACCATCTTAGACTCAAGAACATAAGAGTACATTAGGGACACGGCCGATAAGACACATTACATAACTACACAATATTTAAAGACTTTACATTAAATACATAAGTAGGAGATCTTGAACTTAAGGATTCCTTTCATTGAGCTTGGGAATCGTCTATCAAGCTCTTCGCCATTAAGAAATCCTTTAAGCATCCATGACCTACACTTTGTGTAAAAAGTAAAGAAGAATGGGATTAGCACAAGAATGTGCTAAGTATGGCAACCATGCAAAAACATGCATTCAAAGGGACATTTTCTTGAAAATCATACTTCATGCTTTTTGAGTAAATCTCCATAAAACCTTTAAACAATAGCATTTATATCATTTAAAACATCATATAAACATATTCAGATGCCAACATTTCATAGGATCACAGATAGGATTGAATACATTTTTAAGCCACTTTACAGTAAGCTACCTTTACCTTCACACTGAACCCTTTTTCTTTTAACTCATCAACCTTCCAAGTAACCTCTAGTGATACTAGATGAAATGCATCACCCAATGGCCACAAGGCAAGCATACATACCATCTAAATAAGCCAACGCATACCATCACTGAAGCATAATACATCAAAGACACCTTTAAATCAAAAACTTAGAAAGTAAAGACAACTTCAATCATGTCAATACAACAACCTCATCATATAGTCATTTAGTCCAACATTATATATATAGACTCATACCATGCACATCTTTATAACAAGTAGTCCAATACTACAAAGTCATACATAAAGAATCATACGCATAGACACATGCATTAGAACACCTTCCTGAAACTTCCTAAGGAGATACTTGTGCAATGTATAGATGGGCTCATTACTTCCACTTATCCTAAGTAACATACCTTAAGTCATTCTAGTTAGGGTCCTCTTCAATTACTTCCATTGTCCATTTTACTTTAGGGAAACCATAACCTCCACCGACACTAAGACGATGGGTGCTAAACATGGAATTTGGTGTGGTAGAGCCTTACACCAATGGAAGGTGATCCTACCTAGCCAAGGTAGAACATTAACATATATCCTAGAATCTTAAGTGAATTCACTTTGCTAGATCCTATGTGGCAAGCATAGTTTATGGAACTTGGGGCAATCATGGAAATAGCAACTCTACACCCTTTATTGGGTCGTGAGGCTATCCATCCCGTGGGAACTGTAGTGAACCCCTACCTTTCCTTTGTGGAAAAGCGTCACCCTCTCACATGATGACCGTCGTGAAACCCTACTTTCCCTATGTTGGAAAAGTTTCACCCCTTCATCCACAAGTTCACTCGGTGCCAAGCTAAGTTCCCTTTATTTAAAAGTCCTTTACTATCATTTAGTCATAAAACATAGGCTTAGGAGAAGTCAACCCCTCATATGCTTAGCTCATAGGTCATAGATGACAATTCGTCAACCTAAATCATGTGAGAAATCCTTTCACATGGACATAGCATATGTAAAGCACTATCTAGTTAAGGATACACTTGAGTACACCTTTCAAGGCTCCTCTTTGACTAGATCATCATTCATGTGCGAGTGTGTATACATATATTTGAGCAAACCTTTCACAAAACACATTAAGTCACAGATGTTCATACATCATATCTAAACATATAGAAACCAAAGCTCGAACAATCCTATCAAGGTACACATGTGCAATGCATAGGCAAAGTCCCATACCCTTGCCCATACTAGTACAACTATCAAGTCATCCTAGTTAAGAAAACACATACCATACTTTCATAAACGTCATATTAACATGCATAGTATTAGACACTAGTGAATATGAGAACTACCTTTCACTAAACACTATGATCCATTACTACCTATAAGCATGCATGAAGTGTGAGTGTGTGTACATTGGTCACATGATCACATAATGGATATCAACAACATATTGATCCATCCACCCTCTTAGAACACAAGACTCTTAAAGCTTAGACCACACAACACACAATAGCATAGGACACAATGTAACTTCATAGAATACTTTTAGACTCCTATCATTAACTATTCACACATTCACATAGGGGTACATGGGTAGGTATTATCAACCATTATCACCTAAGACATGGAATCACCTACACATTATATTACACAATCCTTTACATTCACATTACAGTGGTAACATAACCTAGATTCATAGTGCAAATAGAAGTCTAGGTAAAAACTACACATAAGTGATCATCATAACCACTAATTCATATATTCGTCAAATTGCCTTCAAGGCCATGGTAAACACATATATAATTTCATATGGCAAACATTACCATCATAAGTGGACCATACGACACAATGCCACTCACGGCTTCATCAACATACTATAGACAAGTAGAGAAATAAAAGAGTTGAGCAATTCTTACCAATTCTTTAGTCTTTGATCATTATTGACCATTACTACTCTTCATCAATAATTCAAGTCTATGGCAGTATATGAAACATAATAATCACATATGAATTTATGCATAAGCTACTACAAGTCCATACTACAAACTAGCACAACACCTTAGTATACTAGAAAGGTAAAAAAACATAGACAATTAGCCAATTTCATTACATGGATTATAGATCATATTTCACCAATATGATCACTCTAATTCATTAGATAATCATACATTTAATCATAAACAAAACATGCTTAAAGCACTTAAAGATCAAGCTACAACATAAGCATTAGACTTGACGATTTTGCTAGAGTATAGTAAGGGGATTAACCAACACTATTGATTCTCTAAGTCTTTGATCATCAATCATATTTTATCAATGATTTACATACTAGGAAGCATCTATATAGATCACTACATCAAAGTAATCATGCTTTATCTATCCATAATTAATGATATAATCATATTCATAGTATTATCAATCGATAGACTAGAAGACAAGGTCAATTCACATAAGCCATCTTTAAATCAACTATACAAGATTCGTATTCATAATTCAATCATGATACTAACCTAAATGAGTAGATACAACCAACCTAACATAATTGAAATCCACATTAAATCATTTAGAAACCAATGTCACAGTGAACGATGGAAACTAGGCTAAACATGATCAAATCTTCAGACATTGATCCTCATGGATCCTTCAACATCAATTCAACATAAATTAATTTACAAGCACTTCAATGTACTAGAATCATATTTCAATCGATAGCAATTCAAGATCACAAAGCCCATGCAAAGCTGAAACATTTGGGTGATGGAGCATGGGTTCATCATACAATTGGAGTAAAATTCATGTTAAAACCAATGTAATAACTTCAAATAATTATGATTCAATCGTTCAAAATATTTTTAGAAAAGAACCCATGGCAGATTGAAGGAGACAATGTTTGATCATATTTTTCTTCTTTGAAATCTCTTAGAATGGCTCTCTAGATGAAAAGATAACTATTGATGAAGAGCACCATACCTTAATATTTATGAACACCTCTAAAACCTGATAATTCACCCACGAAAATCAAAGCTCCAACCAGCTCTTGATCTTCACCAACAATGGTGGTTTCTAGGGAGAGGATTTTGCAGAGAAAGGTTCTTACGTGTGTATGGGGTTGGGAATGGGTTGATCACGTTTTAAATGAATTATATAAACCCAAAATTAGTTAAATAGATCGTGTAGGGTCAGGTTAGTATGTGGGGTGTATTTCCCAATAACCCCTTGTCACGACGCAACCCGATGGGCCGTGACTAGTGCCCGTTTTGGACACCCACATACAAACCTGCTAAGTATAACCAACTGAAACTAAGATAATATGGAATTTAATCAAATCAAGCAAACCCCAACGTCATATATACATATAAGAGGACCTGTCTCATAAGGAGTCATGACCATTCAACCATAACAGCATACGCGAGCCGACAAGGCTGCCACTACACAATACACAATGATGTACGCAGCCGACAAGGCTGCTTCGCATAAGCGGACATCCCAAACAAACCATGTCCGCACCATTATCCAAAACATATATATACAACCCACATAATGTCCACAGACCTCAAAGAGTACATTAGTGAACCTCGACGGGACAGGGCCCCCGCCATACCCATAGACGAGCAAAAGACTACACAAAAGTTATGTACCAAAACGACTGGGCTCCGGAACAGTGGAGCTCTCCCAATCAGCAGAGTAGATATCCTAGGCGGGAGGATCACCGAATCAAGGCGTCTACACTGCGGGCATGAAACGCAGCCCCCGAGGAAAAGGGGGTCGATGCGGACAATGTCTTGAGTAGGTAAAGCATAAGGTAAAGATGACAGGTACCAATATGGCAAGTCGAAACAAAAATATCGCTACACATATACCCTTTTAAGTGAAAATCATGCATATATTTAACATTTAAGGTGCCCAGCTTCCCTAGTAAGGGGCTCGGCAAAATAATCATCACATCATCTCCGTCATCATCATCATCCTAACCATCCTCATCACCAATCATATATATAATATACATACTCGGCCCTCTAGTGAGGAACTCGGTGACATATGCAAGAAACTCCGCACGAACATTACCCGCCCGACTCGGTGAAATGATAAATGACTCTATGCACGAGCAGAATATTATGAGCAACCATATGCAATTAAAATCATTTCTTATAACTCAATAGAACAATCAACGTGAACCAGCAAGGAGTATTACCAAAGATTAATGTTTTATCAAGATTATGAACCTTTAATACGATATGGAAACGTAAAATCTCAATGACTCTAAGACGCACTACCATAGATATGAGAGATCATCATAGCCTTAGACATAGCCGATATATAGAGGAATAATTGTGGAAGCAAGAATATACGTCACCTAGACGCTCTAGAGGTAAGTATCAAACCTGTCCGTTATTCGCTTATTTTTAAAAGTCATGCCAAACAAAGAAAGAAGGGACAGCGTTACATACCGTATAATCAAGCCGCACGTCCAATATTTACTGCTCAAGCTATTAATCTATAACAAGCAACAATCGTGCCGCAATTAGATAAACATCGTGCTTTACTTTCTTGTAAGCTAGCTAATAATCTAACGAAAATTCGGCAGCACTTCCCCTATTTTCCTTACTTCGTCCCAATCCGACAACAATCCAAATTATCCACAGCAATACCAATAACACATATAACCCAAAGAATCATATTAAACAGCCCTCCCCAAAACAGTTCCGTCTCGGCAACCATAGCAATAGCAACGACACACCGAGCGATAACTCGCTTTATAATTATAACACATCTACCTTATCGTATTCATCCTTTGGAGTTTATACTCATAATCACATTCAACATATACATAATGCCAAACAGAAGTTTCCTGCAGTTTGCTTTAATCAAAACAGCCCAAGCACCAACACGACACCACTAATAATCCGATTGTGGTTTCCATTCATACTTAGCACATTCAATAACTAAAACAAACTTCCTAAGCTACTGGTCACGCCCCCTTCTTAAAATTAATGGATAATTAACAAGGGTATTCTAAAGAATTAACACACCAAACAAGGAGATTACTAACCAAATTATTTGCAAATGGCCAAGAGTTGCAGGGTTGGTGTCTCCAGTTCCATGGCTGCCTAAGACAAGTGGTGAAGAAGAAGATGATATGCAGCAATGCATTTCACCAGTTTATATAGCATGGAGTGGATTTCTCCACCTCATTTAATGGTATGAAGTGGAGGCAGCCCCCTCTACACTCCCCCCACTAAGGCCAGCCCACAATCTGATCCCTTTTTAATTTTTGACTTGAGTGGTGGGGCCCACTGGATTAAATTAATCCTAATCAGCCACCAATTATGAGTGGTGGGGCCCATTGGATTAAATCAATCCAAATTAGCCACTAATTAATCCCTCACTTAAAGTTAATGGCACTTACATTAGCCAACTCATGCTTAATATCACATTTGGAAATAACATCCTTGCCTAATATTTCTTTACGTCTTCTAGATCACGATGCGCACTACGTATATAAAAAAAAAATACGAGGCATAACATCCTTCCCCCCTTAGGAACATTCGTCCTCGAATGTTAAGTTAGCGTCTTGCAAAAACAAATTTTAGCGAGGTCTCTCTAAAATTTTACCTATCAACCTGCATTCCGTAACTTACAGATGCCTCACAGCTACATAATCTCATTATCTATCAATATAGTCAAGCTAGGAATTGAATTACCTGCAGTCGGAACAAGTAAGGATACTTATTCTTCATTTCGTCTTCCGCTTCCCAAGTCATCTCCTCCCTATTGTTATTTTGCCACAACACTTTGACGGAAGCCACATCCTTAGTACGTAACCTTCTAACCTGACGATCAAGTATAGCCACGGGTTTCTCCTCATATGACAACTCCTCTGTTACCTGAATATCATCTACAGGAATACTCTAGAAGGATCACCAATACATTTACGTAGCATCGATACATGGAAGACTGGATGTACCGCCTCCAAATCGGATGGTAGATCCAACTCATAGGCAACCTTGCCTATCCTACAAACAACTGATAAGGCCCAATGTATCTCGGATCGAGCTTCCCTTCCTGCCGAATCTCATCACACCTCATGGGTGATACCTTCAGAATACCCAGTCACCAATCTGAAACTCCAAATCTCGACGCCGATTATCTGCATATGACTTCGCCGACTACGGGTCGCTAATAATCTTTCTTGAATAAGCTTCACCTTGTCAACACTTGCTGAATCACATCCGGACCTATTAACTTAGTCTCGCCAACATCAAACCAACCAATAAGTGATCTGCACTTCCTCCCATATAAGGCCTCGTACGGTGCCATCTGGATACTAGAATGGTAGCTATTATTATAGGCAAACTCAATGAGCGGCAAGTGGTCATCCCAGCTGCCTTTGAAGTCAATAATACAGGCCCGCAACATATCTTCAAGTGTCTTAATAGTACGCTCAGCCACCGCCCATCACCGAGGGTGAAATCTTTGTGCTAAGGTTCACCTGTGTCCCCAATCCCTTCAAACGATCTCCAAAAGTTGGCTGTAAATTGAGCTCCTGCATGCGATATAATGGACGTGGGAACCCCATGAAGTCTCACTATCTCCACGACATATAACCTCGCATAATCTTCAGCCGAATAAGTAGTCCTGACTGGAAGAAAATGGGCCGATTTTGTCAGCCTATCTACAATAACCCATATAGAGTCATACTTCCGTTGAGTGCGAGGTAAGCCTGTAATGAAGTCCATATTAATCATCTCCCATTTCCAAGTCGGGATGTCTATCTCCTGTAATAATCCACCAGGCTTTTGATGTTCGATCTTGACTTGTTGACAATTCGGGCACTGAGCAACAAACTCCGCTATGTCCCTTTTCATGCCATCCCACCAATATAAGCATCTGAGGTCATGATACATTTTTGTTGACCCTGGGTGAATAGAATAACGGGCAAAGTGTGCCTCTCCCATAACCTGCCGTCGTAGCCCCGCAGTATCGGGTACACACAATCTGCCTTCATATCGTAACACTCCGTCAGGTGTAACCTTAAATGGGGTCTTTTCCTTTTGAAGAGCTGCATCTCTATACTGTGCCAGAATAGGGTCCTTGTATTGGTGTCTCTTTACCTCATCTATGATTGAGGACTCAAGAACCTCTCGAATAGAAACTCCACTATCTTCCGAATTAGCTAGACGGACTCCAAGGCCGATAGCCGCTGAATCTCCGAACCATATCCCTCCTTTCTCGTTGTACATCCGTCAAGCTACCCATGGACTTACGGCTAAGAGCATCTGCTACAACATTCGCTTCCCTGGATGATATAAAATATCAACATCATAATCCTTTAGCAACTCTAACCACCGCCTGTCGTAAGTTCACTCCTTCATTTAAAGATATATTGGAGACTCTTATGATCTGTATAGATGTCCACATGGACACCATATAAATAATGTCTCCATATCTTCAAGGCATGAACCACGACCGCTAACTCCAGATCGTGAGTAGGATAGTTCTTTTCATGCTTCCTAAGTTGTCGGGAGGCATAGGCTATAACTTTGCCATGCTGCATCAATACACATCCTAGCCCAACACCAAGCATCACAATATATAACATAGCCGCCTGGTCCCTCCTAAGAGTTAGGACTGAGCCGTAGTCAATTTGTCTTTCAATAGCCGGAAGCTTCGCCACAAGCATCCGCCCACTGGAACTTGGCTGCCTTTTGAGTTAGCCTTGTCAAAGGCGCTGAAATTGAGGCAAACTTTTCTACGAATCTCTGTAATATCCTCGCTAACCCCAAAAAGCTGCGTACCTCAAGAGGGTGTTGTAGGTCCGGCCAAGTCTTTACCGCCTCAATCTTCTCGTGTCTACCCGAATACCATCACCCAATAATATGCCCCAAGAATGCCATCAAGTCAACCGTAACTCGCACTTAGAAAATTTAGCATACAACTTCGGTCTTTGAAGCACCCTAAGTACCGCCCTTAAATGATCTGCATGCTCCTCTTACGAGCGTGAATAGACCGTAATATCGTCTATAAATACAATAACAAACATATCAAGGAATGGTTTAAATACTCGATTCATTAAATCCATGAACACCGCTGAGCATTAGTCACCCCAAAAGACAGCCTCTAAACTCATAATGCCCATATCGGGTCCTAATGCCGTCTTTGGAATATCCGCCTCCCTTACCCGCACTGATGATAACCTGACCGCAAGTCTATCTTTGAAAAACACTTTGCACCACGTGAATCGTCAAATAGATCGTCAATCCTTGGGAGGGGATACCTGGTCTTTATTGTTACTTTGTTCAACTGCCTATAATCAATGCACATCCGCAGCGATCCATCCTTCTTCCTCACAAACAAGCGATCTGGGGTGCTCCCAAGGTGACGTACTAGGCCTGATGAAGCCCTTTTCTAGCAAATCCCTCAATTGCTCTTTCAATTCTTTCAACTCAGCAGGTGCCATTCTATAAGGAGGTATAGATATAGGCTGGGTATCTGGCAGTACATCTATAGTAAATTCTATCTCCCGTACTGGAGGAAGGCCTGGAAGTTCCTCGGGGAATACATCGGGAAATTCATTAACTAATGGATCGATTGAAGAGTCGGTGCCTCTGCCTTTATGTCATGCACCCGAATCAGATGGTAAATATAGCCTTTTCTAACCATCTTCCCGGCCTTGAGGTATGAAATGAACTTACCTTTCGGTGATACTGTACTTCCCTTCCACTCTATAATCGGTTCCCCTGGAAATTGAAATCGAACTATCTTTCCTCTGCAATCAACATTAGCATAACAAGCAGCCAACCAATCCATGCCCATGATAATATCAAACTCAATCATATTTAACTCTATTAGATCTGCTACGATTTACGACTATATATAACTCTTGAACAATTCCTATATACTCGCGTAGCTATGACAAAATCTCCTACAGTGTGGCTACCTCAAATGGTTCTATCAACTCGGACTCTATTCGATCCTACTAGCAACAAAGGGAGATATATATGAGAAGGTGGAACCTGGTCTATCAATGCATACACACTTCGGGAGAATAGTGATAATATACCCGTGATCACATTAGGTGACGCCTCGATCTTGCCTATTAGTCAAAGCATATATACGGTTTGAGGGACCGCTAGAATCGAAGCTCCACCACGCCTCTACCACGACTGGCTGGCGCTGAATACCCCGCCCCATAGGGCGATAGCCACGTAAGAAGATGAACCAAAGAACGGACCTGTAGGGTGTGCCATACCACTTGCACTACCTCTAAGGTGACACTCCCTCATAGTATGGCCTGACGGCCGCAAGAAAACACGCACTGTAGCCCAACGACATTCCCCAGGATGGGACTTACCACAACGAGAACACCGAGGCAAAGGTGGCCTCGACTGGCTCAAACCCCGGCCCATCTGTGACCCTGACGCCCTAGAGCTCTGACCAGCTTCCGAATATCCCATACGATCGAACCCCCTACCCATGAAACGTGGGGGTGCACTCTGTGCTGGCTGGGAAGAAAATCTAACATGCTGCTGAGACTGCCCGCTTTGAAACTCGTCAGGATAACCTGCTGATCTAGCCCTCTTATGCTGGCCTCTATTATAATCTCTATCTGGCTGACGTCCCCGGTGCCGATCCTCTACCCCCTGTGCATATGCTTGCACCCGAGCAATGTCCATACCTGGTCAAGAGTCACCGCCATACAACCGCCAATCGATAACGATCCAATCCCATCACATAATGATGTACCGCCCGCCATATCACCACAATAGTAGGCGCATGCCTTGCCAATGAATCAAACTCGAGGCTATACTCTCAACGCTCCTGCCATTTTGCTTCAAACGCAAGAATCTATCGACTCTAGCTCGCTTCATCTCTGGAGGCGAAGTGGCCTGGAAAGCCTCCACAAATTCATCCCATACCGCTGGAGGAGCACCTCACCCCTAGATAAATCCCAAGACTCATACCAATTAATAGCTACATCCCGCAAACGATACGTAGCCAACTCAAGACTCGGTCTCCGGGCCTTGATTATCCTCAATGTACGCCGATCGGCGAATAAACTCTTGCGGATCATCCTGGGGCCTTGACCCAAAGAACTCTGGAGGATTACAACTTAAGAAGTCACGAGCCCTTAAGCTATCGGATCTGTCCGCATGATCAACTCCTAGTCCATGCTCACGAGCCTGATGCGCCACTAATCTAGTCGACAATTGAATCGCATCTCTCATGGTTCTATCCTCCGCCCGACCGGTGAGCCGGAGGTTCGGATGTTGGGGCCTCGGCTGGTGGTGTCCCCGAACCGAGCCGCCGCCGCTCTAAGCTCTTCTGGCGGTGGGGTGTAGCAGAGCTCTCCGACCGAGCATCATACCAGGCATAGATCGGGCACGGGCCCTAGTAACTCTCCGGTCCGACTAGTACCTTCGCTACCGATTTTCCCTTACAGCGCTGTCGCTTTCTTTGGAGGCATAGCTGAAAACACATGGATTCGTTAGAGAGGGATTATCCTGTTAATATAGCTCTATCGCACGATCTAGAATAAGAAGAAAGAATGACATCCTAAATGTCCTGTAGCTTCCTGTTTATAGATGTGGTGCACAACACACCGATAAATAAGACTCTACTAGACACGGTCTGTAGACACTTCCGAGGAAGAACCGCCTCGATACCACTCTTTGTCACGACGCAACCCGATGGGCCGTGACTAGTGCCCGTTTTGGACACCCACATACAAACCTGCTAAGTATAACCAACTGAAACTAAGATAATATGGAATTTAATCAAATCAAGCAAACCCCAACGTCATATATACATATAAGAGGACCTGTCTCATAAGGAGTCATGACCATTCAACCATAACAGCATACGCGAGCCGACAAGGCTGCCACTACACAATACACAATGATGTACGCAAATGGCTGACAAGTCGCTCTGCATGCGGACATCCCAAACAAACCATGTCCAGACCATTATCCAAAACATATATATACAACCCACATAATGTCCACGCACCTCTAAGAGTACATTAGTGAAACTCGACGGACAGGCCCCGCCATACCCATAGACGAGCAAAAGACTACACAAAAGTTATGTACCAAAACGAGTGGGCTCTAACAGTGGAGCTCTCCCAATCGGCAGAGTAGATATCCTAGGCGGAGGATCACCGAATCAAGGCGTCTACACTGCGGGCATGAAACGCACGAGGAAAGGGGGTCGATGCGGACAATGTACTGAGTAGGTAAAGCATAAGGTAAAGATGACAGGGTACCAATATGGCAAGTCGAAACAAAAAATATCGCTACACATATACCCTTTTAAGTGAAAATCATGCATATATTTAACATTTAAGGTGCCCAGCTTCCCTAGTAAGGGGCTCGGCAAAATAATCATCACATCATCTCCGTCATCATCATCATCCTAACCATCCTCATCACCAATCATATATATAATATACATACCCGGCCCTCTAGTGAGGAACTCGGTGACATATGCAAGAAACTCCGCACGAACATTACCCGGCCCGGGACTCGGTGAAATGATAAATGACTCTATGCACGAGCAGAATATTATGAGCAACCATATGCAATTGAAATCATTTCTTATAACTCAATAGAACAATCAACGTGAACCAGCAAGGAGTATTACCAAAGATTAATGTTTTATCAAGATTATGAACCTTTAATACGATATGGAAACGTAAAATCTCAATGACTCTAAGACGCACTACCATAGATATGAGAGATCATCATAGCCTTAGACATAGCCGATATATAGAGGAATAATTATGGAAGCAAGAATATACGTCACCTAGACGCTCTAGAGGTAAGTATCAAACCTGTCCGTTATTCGCTTATTTTTAAAAGTCATGCCAAACAAAGAAAGAAGGGACAGCGTTACATACCGTATAATCAAGCCGCACGTCCAATATTTCCTGCTCAAGCTATTAATCTATAACAAGCAACAATCGTGCGCAATTAGATAAACATCGTGCTTTACTTTCTTGTAAGCTAGCTAATAATCTAACGAAAATTCGGCAGCACTTCCCCTATTTTCCTTACTTCGTCCCAATCCGACAACAATCCAAATTATCCACAGCAATACCAATAACACATATAACCCAAAGAATCATATTAAACAGCCCCCTCCCCAAAACAGTTCCGTCTCGGCAACCATAGCAGCGAAGCAACGACACACCGAGCGATAACTCGTTTTATAATTCGCAACACATCTACCTTATCGTATTCATCCTTTGGAGTTTATACTCATAATCACATTCAACATATACATAATGCCAAAACAGAAGTTTCCTACAGTTTGCTTTAATCAAAACAGCCCAAGCACCAACACGACACCACTAATAATCCGATTGTGGTTTCCATTCATACTTAGCACATTCAATAACTAAAACAAACTTCCTAAGCTACTGGTCACGCCCCCTTCTTAAAATTAATGGATAATTAACAAGGGTATTCTAAAGAATTAACACACCAAACAAGGAGATTACTAACCAAATTATTTGCAGTTGCTGGCCAAGAGTTGCAGGAATGGTTTCTCCATTTCCATGGCTGCCTAAGACAAGTGGTGAAGAAGAAGATGATATGCAGCAATGCATTTCACCACTTTATATAGCATGGAGTGGATTTCTCCACCTCATTTAATGGTATGAAGTGGAGGCAGCCCCCCTCTACACCTGTCCACTAAGGCCAGCCCACAATCTGATCCCTTTTTAATTTTTGACTTGAGTGGTGGGGCCCACTGGATTAAATTAATCCTAATCAGCCACCAATTATGAGTGGTGGGGCCCATTGGATTAAATCAATCCAAATTAGCCACTAATTAATCCCTCACTTAAAGTTAATGGCACTTACATTAGCCAACTCATGCTTAATATCACATTTGGAAATAACATCCTTGCCTAATATTTCTTTACGTCTTCTAGATCACGATGCGCACTACGTATATAAAAAAAAATACGAGGCATAACATCCTTCCCCCCTTAGGAACATTCGTCCTCGAATGTTAAGTTAGCGTCTTGCAAAAATAAATTTTAGCGAGGTCTCTCTAAAATTTTACCTATCAACCTGCATTCCGTAACTTACAGATGCCTCACAGCTACATAATCTCATTATCTATCAATATAGTCAAGCTAGGAATTGAATTACCTGCAGGTACGGGGAACAAGTAAGGATACTTATTCTTCATTTCGTCTTCCGCTTCCCAAGTCATCTCCTCCCTATTGTTATTTTGCCACAACACTTTGACGGAAGCCACATCCTTAGTACGTAACCTTCTAACCTGACGATCAAGTATAGCCACGGGTTTCTCCTCATATGACAACTCCTCTGTTACCTGAATATCATCTACAGGGAATACTCTAGAAGGATCACCAATACATTTATGTAGCATCGATACATGGAAGACTGGATGTACCGCCTCCAAATCGGATGGTAGATCCAACTCATAGGCAACCTTGCCTATCCTACGAACAATCTGATAAGGCCCAATGTATCTCAGACTGAGCTTCCTTCCGGCGAATCTCATCACACCCTCATGGGTGATACCTTCAGAATACCCGCCACCAATCAAACTCCAAATCTCGGCCGATTATCTGATATGACTTCGCCGACTGGGCTGCTAATAATCTTTCTTGAATAAGCTTCACCTTGTCAACAGCCTTTGAATCACATCCGGCCTATTAACTTAGTCTCGCCAACATCAAACCAACCAATAGGTGATCTGCACTTCCTCCCATATAAGGCCTCGTGCGGTGCCATCCTGGATACTAGAATGGTAGCTATTATTATAGGCAAACTCAATGAGCGGCAAGTGGTTATCCCACCGCCTTTGAAGTCAATAATACAGCCCGCAACATATCTTCTAGTGTCTGAATAGTACGCTCGACCGCCCATCGGTCGAGGGTGAAATGTCATGCTAAGGTTCACTGTGTCCCCAATCCCTTCAAACGATCTCCAAAAGTTGGCTGTAAATTGAGCTCCTGCATGCGATATAATGGACGTGGGAACCCCATGAAGTCTCACTATCTCACGACATATAACCTCGCATAATCTTCACCGAATAAGTAGTCCTGATGGAAGAAAATGGGCCGATTTTGTCACCCTATCTACAATAACCCATATAGAGTCATACTTCCGCTGAGTGCGAGGTAAGCTCAGAATGAAGTCCATATTAATCATCTCCCATTTCCAAGTCGGGATGTCTATCTCCGTAATAATCCACCAGGCTTTGATGTTCGATCTTGACTTGTTGACAATTCGGCACCGAGCAACAAACTCCGCTATGTCCCTTTTCATGCCATCCCACCAATATAAGCATCCGAGGTCATGATACATTTTTGTTGACCCTGGGTGAATAGAATAACGGGCAAAGTGTGCCTCTCCCATAACTCTGCCGTCGTAGCCCCAGCGATGTCGGTACACACAATCTGCCTTCATATCGTAACACTCACAGGTGTAACCTTAAATGGGGTCTTTTCCTTTTGAAGAGTCGCATCTCTATACTGCGAGAATAGGGTCCTTGTATTGGTGTCTCTTTACCTCATCTATGATTGAGGACTCAAAGAACCTCTCGAATAGAAACTCCACTATCTTCCGAATTAGCTAGACGGACTCCAAATTTGGATAGCCGCTGAATCTCGAACCATATCCCTCCTTTCTCGTTGTACATCCGTCAAGCTACCCATGGACTTACGGCTAAGAGCATCTGCTACAACATTCGCTTCCCTGGATGATATAAAATATCAACATCATAATCCTTTAGCAACTCTAACCACCGCCTCTGCCGTAAGTTCAGCTCCTTCGTGCTTAAAGATATATTGGAGACTCTTATGATCTGTATAGATGTCCACATGGACACCATATAAATAATGTCTCCATATCTTCAAGGCATGAACCACGACCGCTAACTCCGCATCCTCACTAGCATAGTTCTTTTCATCCTTCCTAAGTTGTCGGGAGGCATAGGCTATAACTTTGCCATGCTGCATCAATACACATCCTAGCCCAACACCAAGCATCACAATATATAACATAGCCGTCTGGTCCCTCCTAAGAGTTAGGACTGGAGTCAGTAGTCAATTTGTCTTTCAATAGCCGGAAGCTTCGCCACAAGCATCCGCCCACCGAACTTGGTCGCCTTTTGAGTTAGCCTTGTCAAAGGCGCCAAATTGAGGCAAACTTTTCTCTGAATCTCCTGTAATATCCTCGCTAACCCCAAAAAGCTGCGTACCTCAAGAGGTGTTGTAGGTCCTGCCAAGTCTTTACTGCCTCAATCTTCTGGCGTGTCTACCCGAATACCATCACCCAATAATATGCCCCAAGAATGCCATCAAGTCAACCGAACTCGCACTTAGAAAATTTAGCATACAACTTCTCAGTCTTTGAAGCACCCTAAGTACCGCCCTTAAATGATCTGCATGCTCCTCTTACGAGCGTGAATAGACCGTAATATCGCCTATAAATACAATAACAAACATATCAAGGAATGGTTTAAATACTCGATTCATTAAATCCATGAACACCCGAGCATTAGTCGACCCAAAAGACAGCCTCTAAACTCATAATGCCCATATCGGGTCCTAATGCCGTCTTTGGAATATCCGCCTCCCTTACCCGCACTGATGATAACTCGACCGCAAGTCTATCTTTGAAAAACACTTTGCACCTCGCAATCGGGTCAAATAGATCGTCAATCCTTGGGAGGATACCGTTTCTTTATTGTTACTTTGTTCAACCGCCTATAATCAATGCACATCCGCAGTGATCCATCCTTCTTCCTCACAAACAAGACTGGGTGCTCCCAAGGTGACGTACTAGGCCCGATGAAGCCCTTTTCTAGCAAATCCCTCAATTGCTCTTTCAATTCTTTCAACTCAAGAAAGTGCCATTCTATAAGGAGGTATAGATATAGGTCGGGTATCCGCGAGACATCTATAGTAAATTCTATCTCCGTCTTTGGAGGAAGGCCTGGAAGTTCCTCGGGAATACATCGAAATTCATTAACTACCGGATCGATTGAAGAGTCGGTGCCTCTCGCTTTATGTCATGCACCAATCAGATGGTAAATATAGCCTTTTCTAACCATCTTCCCTACTTTGAGGTATGAAATGAACTTACCTTTCGGTGATACTGTACTTCCCTTCCACTCTATAATCGGTTCCCACAAATTGAAATCAAACTATCTTTCCTCTGCAATCAACATTAGCATAACAAGCAGCCAACCAATCCATGCCCATGATAATATCAAACTCAATCATATTTAACTCTATTAGATCTGCTACTGCATTTACTATATATAACTACTGAACAATTCCTATATACTCGCGTAGCTATGACAAAATCTCCTACAGGTGTGGCTACCTCAAATGGTTCTATCAACTCAGACTCTATTCCGATCCTACTAGCAACAAAGGGAGATATATATGAGAAGGTGGAACCTGGGTCTATCAATGCATACACACTTCAGGAGAATAGTGATAATATACCTGTGATCACATTAGGTGACGCCTCCTGATCTTGCCTATTAGTCAAAGCATATATACGGTTTGAGGGACCGCTAGAACTGGAAGCTCCACCACGCCCTCTACTACCACGACTGGGCGCTGAATACCGCCCATAGGGCGCATAGCCACAGAAGAAGATGAACCAGCAACGGACCCTGTAGGCTATGCCATACCACTTGCACTACCTCTAAGGTGACACTCCCTCATAGTATGGCCCTGACGGCCGCAAGAAAAACACGCACCAGAGCCCAACGACATTCCCAGGATGGGACTTACCACAACGAGAACACCGAGGCAAAGGTGGCCTCGACCGCTCAAACCCCGCCCATCTGTGACCCTGACGCCCTGTAGCTCGACCAGCTTCCGAATATCCCATACGATCGAACCCCTACCCATGAAAGCGGGGTGCACTCTGTCAGGTGGGAAGAAAATCTAACATCTTCTTTGAGATCGCCCGCTTTGAAACTCGTCGGGATAACTCTTGATCTAGCCCTCTTATGTCGCCTCTATTATAATCTCTATCCGCCGACGCCCCGGTGCCGATCCTCTACCCCCCCTGGTGCATATGCCTCGCACCGAGCAATGTCCATACCTGGTGAAGAGTCACCGCCATACAACCGCCAATCGATAACGATCCAATCCCATCACATAACGATGTACCGCCGCCATATCGCCCACAATAGTAGGCGATGCCTTGCCAATGAATCAAACTCGAGGCTATACTCTCGAACGCTCGCCATTTTGCTTCAAACGCAAGAATCTATCGACTCTAGCTCGCTTCATCTCTGGAGGCGGAAGTGGCCCTGGAAAGCCTCCACAAATTCATCCCATACCGCCGGAGGAGCACCTCACCCCTAGATAAATCCCAAGACTCATACCAATTAATAGCTACATCCCGCAAATGATACGTAGCCAACTCAATGCACTCGGTCTCAAGCCTTGATTATCCTCAATGTACGCTGCATCTGACGAATAAACTCTTGCGGATCATCCTGGGGCCTTGACCCAAAGAACTCTGGAGGATTACAACTTAAGAAGTCACGAGCCCTTAAGCTATCAGATCTGTCCGCATGATCAACTCCTAGTCCATGCCTGCGAGCCTAATCTGCCACTAATCTAGTCAGCAATTGAATCGCATCTCTCATGGCCCTATCCTCCGCCCCTGACTGAGGAGCTGGAGGTTCAGATGTTGGGGCCTCGGGGGCTGGTGGTGTCCCCCGAACTGGAGCTGCTGCTGCTCTAAGCTCTTCTGGCGGTGGGGGTGTAGCAGAGCTCTCCGACTGGAGCATCATACCAGGCATAGACTGGGCACGGGCCCTAGTAACTCTCCGGGTCTGACTAGTACCTTCTGCTACCGATTTTCCCTTCTGGGCGGCTGTCGCTTTCTTTGGAGGCATAGCTGAAAACACATGGATTCGTTAGAGAGGGATTATCCTGTTAATATAGCTCTATCGCACGATCTAGAATAAGAAGAAAGAATGACATCCTAAATGTCCTGTAGCTTCTCGCTTATAGATGTGGTGCACAACACACCGATAAATAAGACTCTACTAGACACGGTCTGTAGACACTTCCGAGGAAGAACCTCTCTGATACCACTCTTTGTCACGACGCAACCCGATGGGCCGTGACTAGTGCCCGTTTTGGACACCCACATACAAACCTGCTAAGTATAACCAACTGAAACTAAGATAATATGGAATTTAATCAAATCAAGCAAACCCCAACGTCATATATACATATAAGAGGACCTGTCTCATAAGGAGTCATGACCATTCAACCATAACAAAGATACGCGAGCCGACAAGGCTGCCACTACACAATACACAATGATGTACGCAATGACAAGGTCGCCTCTCTGCATAAGCGGACATCCCAAACAAACCATGTCCGCACCATTATCCAAAACATATATATACAACCCACATAATGTCCATGCACTCTAAGAGTACATTAGTGAAACTCGACGGACAGGGCCCCGCCATACCCATAGACGAGCAAAAGACTACACAAAAGTTATGTACCAAAACGACCGGGCTCGAATAAGTGGAGCTCTCCCAATCAGCAGAGTAGATATCCTAGGCGGAGGATCACCGAATCAAGCGTCTACACTGCGGGCATGAAACGCACCCCAGAGGAAAAGGGGGTCGATGCAGGACAATGTACTGAGTAGGTAAAGCATAAGGTAAAGATGACAGGATACCAATATGGCAAGTCGAAACAAAAATATCGCTACACATATACCCTTTTAAGTGAAAATCATGCATATATTTAACATTTAAGGTGCCCAGCTTCCCTAGTAAGGGGCTCGGCAAAATAATCATCACATCATCTCCGTCATCATCATCATCCTAACCATCCTCATCACCAATCATATATATAATATACATACCCGGCCCTCTAGTGAGGAACTCGGTGACATATGCAAGAAACTCCATACGAACATTACCCTACCGGACTCGGTGAAATGATAAATGACTCTATGCACGAGCAGAATATTATGAGCAACCATATGCAATTGAAATCATTTCTTATAACTCAATAGAACAATCAACGTGAACCAGCAAGGAGTATTACCAAAGATTAATGTTTTATCAAGATTATGAACCTTTAATACGATATGGAAACGTAAAATCTCAATGACTCTAAGACGCACTACCATAGATATGAGAGATCATCATAGCCTTAGACATAGCCGATATATAGAGGAATAATTATGGAAGCAAGAATATACGTCACCTAGACGCTCTAGAGGTAAGTATCAAACCTGTCCGTTATTCGCTTATTTTTAAAAGTCATGCCAAACAAAGAAAGAAGGGACAGCGTTACATACCGTATAATCAAGCCGCACGTCCAATATTTATCGCTCAAGCTATTAATCTATAACAAGCAACAATCGTGTCGCAATTAGATAAACATCGTGCTTTACTTTCTTGTAAGCTAGCTAATAATCTAACGAAAATTCGGCAGCACTTCCCTATTTTCCTTACTTCGTCCCAATCCGACAACAATCCAAATTATCCACAAGAATACCAATAACACATATAACCCAAAGAATCATATTAAACAGCCCTCCCCAAAACAGTTCCTGCCTCGGCAACCATAGCAATGAAGAAACGACACACCGAGCGATAACTCGCTTTATAATTCGCAACACATCTACCTTATCGTATTCATCCTTTGGAGTTTATACTCATAATCACATTCAACATATACATAATGCCAAAACAGAAGTTTCTGCAGTTTGCTTTAATCAAAACAGCCCAAGCACCAACACGACACCACTAATAATCCGATTGTGGTTTCCATTCATACTTAGCACATTCAATAACTAAAACAAACTTCCTAAGCTACTGGTCACGCCCCCTTCTTAAAATTAATGGATAATTAACAAGGGTATTCTAAAGAATTAACACACCAAACAAGGAGATTACTAACCAAATTATTTGCAGCTGCTGGCCAAGAGTTGCAGGGTTGGTTTCTCCATTTCCATGGCTGCCTAAGACAAGTGGTGAAGAAGAAGATGATATGCAGCAATGCATTTCACCACTTTATATAGCATGGAGTGGATTTCTCCACCTCATTTAATGGTATGAAGTGGAGGCAGCCCCCCTCTACACTGGCCCACTAAGGCCACCCCACAATCTGATCCCTTTTTAATTTTTGACTTGAGTGGTGGGGCCCACTGGATTAAATTAATCCTAATCAGCCACCAATTATGAGTGGTGGGGCCCATTGGATTAAATCAATCCAAATTAGCCACTAATTAATCCCTCACTTAAAGTTAATGGCACTTACATTAGCCAACTCATGCTTAATATCACATTTGGAAATAACATCCTTGCCTAATATTTCTTTACGTCTTCTAGATCACGATGCGCACTACGTATATAAAAAAAAAATACGAGGCATAACACCCCTTTGATGAAATAGTGTGCAGACTTCAGCTCACAGGCCACCATCGATGGACCTACCTACGGACCGTAGGTCAGTCGACGGGCCATGTGTGGGGTTCTACATTTGGTACTTAGCCAATTTTTTGGTTTATACCTACCCAATATAAGTTCCAATTGATGATACATCAGTTACGGGCTGTTGTTTGACCACCTGGCCGTCGTTTGGTCCGTCGATTGACACTACCAAGGCAGTGTCTCGACTAGCCTTGAGCCCTTCTTGTGGGGCCTTTTGCGGGTCCCTTTATAAATTTTACCCTGACGTTTACAACTTAAATACAACACTTAACAAGCTGTAGACCTCCCAAATAAGTTTCACCCAAAAAAAATACTGGCAACTCGTCCAAACAGGCTAGGCCCCATCAAGACGCACATTGAGTGTCTTAAGGGCTCATCTTTCGAATGCCTTGGACGTTCTTGGTCTTTTGACCTCCAAACTTCATGAAATTTCATATACTACCATTTTAAATCATTATAAACCATTTTGAGACTTCATAAGCTCATGAATAACACATAATCACATAGAACCACATACAAGGCATTTAGGTGACTTAGTCGTCGAACGTTTTGGTCGACCCTTGACGTTTGACTTCCAGACCACCTCAAACGTTATACACTGCCTTATAAACCATATTATAAGTCATTTTCATACCTTAGAACATTAAGACGAACAGGTTAGGTTCTATACACCCTAACTCATTTTGGGTGTCTTACAATATCCCCCACTTGGAAATATTCGTCCTCGAATAACATTTTGAACACATTAATCATAACAAGGACTTCAATGTATCATAGATCAGACCATCATATTCATAATAGGGTCATTACAATTTGATTCATTAAGAGATCATCTCATAAGGCCACACATAGGCAGATTACAATATATACTCAAAAGCAATTTCAGCACTCATACTTCAATGCACATAGATGTAACGACCCCGATTCTTGAATTTGAATCGAGACCGGCTTCGTTTACCTCTCAGAGGTCACAGACAAGCATCGTCTTGCATTCATCATATTCATATGGTTAATTTTAGCGAAAAATTTAAAATTTTTATATATATCAAGCTTACATAGACTTCATATAGTCATTACGTGTTAAACATTATATACTAAGCTAAACATCAATATACAACCATCTAACATAAATAATCAATTCAAAACTGAAGATGAATATATAGTAAAAAGTTTTCCAAACACGGTCTTATATCAAAAGGTTCGAAATAAAATATGAAAGAAACTCTAGGGACAACATTAACTATCTATTTTTATATCTAAAGCTGGACTAATGCTTGTAGCATCCTCGAAATCAAGAGGACCTACACCTACCAAATGGTCTTGGGAAATGCTGAAATCCAAACCACTACAAGTGTCATCAATCTGCTCTCGGACCTGCACCTATAAAAATAATAAATATTAGGGGGTTAGTACACCACTTGTACTAAGTATGAGTGTATGCACACATACACATATAGCTATGCATGATCAATGAAAGCTCTTCATAAACAACATGCCAATTCTTGAAAGTGTAGTTATTCGTCTTTCCTAATTCATTATTTGTGAATTGTGATATGAGTATGATGTATTTTAATGCATTTAAAACACACAACTCATTTTATATATGATTGCAAGACATTAGCATCATCAACATATTTTAGAACCCCTCGGGCGAAGATTTGAAATTTTAAGTCCCCATAATCTGAGAGCTCTATCCTCCATACTTAGTTTTATTTTTAGTCTTTTTCTTCTTGTTGTTGTGTAGTTCAATAATTCCTTTAGTCCTATGTTTCACTTACAAGTGCAATGATTCATTTTAGTCCCATACGCACAATGAATCGATGTAAGTAATCTAAGGACTAAGAAATGATTTTCTGACCTTATAGTTAGTCATTTTTTACATTATATACATATGAGGTATTTAATTAACATTGGTTTCTACTTCTCTTTATTGGCATCATATAAGAAGTCATGATAAGCCAATGTTACTTGGTTGTGCCCATTATTTGCTGAAACTTCATGAGTGTGATATTGGCACTTAACATTTTTATGCTCTTCATCATTGCTCACTTTGAACATACGTTCCATCATACTCATCATTATCACTTTCATAGTGACATAAATAGGAATAAGATCATGTGAGCTTAACATGAAATCCAATGTCTCCCCCACACTGAAAAAAGGTGATTCACTTGTTTAAATGAATTCTAGACCATTTGATCTACTCATGGAAAAATGTGTCTGCCCCACACATGGAAAGGGATGATCCCCGGCTAATGCAGATCCATCTCAAGTGTTTACTCCACATCGAAAAGGAGTGGCTCACGGCTATACTGAACCAAGAACATATTCTGAGCAATAATCGACATATATCATATGTGCTAAACATGAAATAATGTGTCTGACCCACATCGAAAAGGGGTGGAATCACCGGCCAAGATGAAATCGTACAACCCTAGCTCGCATAGGCGGAAACTACTGGCTAGTTCCTATGTTGGGTAGACATAGTTCGAAGACTAGGGACATAATGAGACTACTTACCCACCTCGCTGGTAGCCTCGTTCCATGAGACTTACACGTGCAAGCACATGCTCATAACTAGTCCATTTGTGCTATGCTCATTTTTATTATCTCTTTTATCTTTTAGAGTTGACTCAAGCATTATGGAATCTTGCTTCTAAATTGAGATTTAATTAAACTTTTGATGACTTGTCATCCTTACTTTACTTTGATTAAATGTGAATTGTCATTACATATCATCCTTACTTTACATTGATGAATGTGAATTTTCCTTACATATCATCCTTAGGTGTTAATGAGACTAGTCTCACACGTTCTAACACCTTCATTCGTGAGTATACTTTTAACATATTAACTTAGGTGTGAATAAGACTTGTCTCACTTTCTTTAACACCCTATTCTGGCACATACTTAATTTACACCCCTTTAATTATGTTACAACTCACGTTACTTCTTTACTTTAGTTTAGTAGCTTCATTTCATCGTTTATGGCAATGAGCAATTCTTTCAATGAGTTACACATCTTCATAGTTCATTCTTGTAGAGCATGTTGGGAGTTGTCCCAATGAATGTCATTCCCCTTGGTTATGGATTCATTGAGTTACTTTAGAAGTGCTTATAATATACTTGATACTCTTACTACACAAGTATTGGGATATGATTAGTATTGTCTCAAGATTCGGGATGTTAAACAAGTAAGCCATTTTCATTGGCATAAGCCAGTTTTACGGATATTCATATTTAAATTGAATATGTATGAACCCTTATCCAATCTTTCAATCATTTACATAAGCCCTTAGCCATTAACATGCATTCGTTTTGACCAAATAGTGTTAGCCAATTTTATTGGAACCAGATAGCCAATTCATTCAAGATGTGATTTTACATAGATCCTTTTTTAATCAGTATTAGTTCATGACTTTAGGGTAACATTTTTAAGACATATTGGACAGCATCATATTAGCATTTGATGACTTTAGCATCCTCATAACATTACAAAACAGAAAGTCAACATTCGTCACACACATCAACATTTGACACTTACGGACGTAACTAACATAAGAACAATTCTTAATTCACGTTGTAAAAATTATATTCATATGATCTAAAGTTCACGTTGTTAACACTAGGGACAAGGAGTTTGATGAGAACGAGAACAACCCTAGTTTTCAAGATCTTTGAATCGTTAGAAAGAAAGTCCTTTTGGAGAAAGAAGTCCAGGAGAGAAACTCATACCTTGAGTAGAACTTAATGTATGAATACCACCTCGAACGAATCCTTGAATATACCCTGAAATCTCTTAATAACGTCTATGACCTTTTTCCGTTTTCGCGTTCTTCGTTACTGCCTCTGTCTTGCATTTTTGTTCCAAGTGTTTTCATCGTGAATTCTAGGATTAGGAACTGATCTTGAATCATAAAATTTAGGTTTAAAAAGTTACCTTAATAAACTAATTAACCAAATACCGTAATGTCCCTCCTAAGTTGACTAAACATTGGAGAACATAAAACTTAGTCATATCATGAAATTGGTGTTGACTATGGTTTCTGTCAACATTTTGACTTTATATTAATTAATTAAATCCTTAATTTAACTACTTATGGACCTAGTAATAAAGTACCCCTCAGTCATTGGGCGTATAATCAACCCTTTAGGACCAGCCTAGGTTGAGTACTAGGATGTTTCTTAAATTATACTAGGTTAGTTAAAGGATTTCGTTTTGACCATATAAATAAATTAATTAAATGGATAATTTAATTAATTAGGTGACCTAATTTAATTACTAAAGTACCCTTAAGTAGTTAGAACCTTAACTAACTCTATGGACCATCCTAGGTTAGGTACTAGGTTGTCCCTTTCTTATCTTAACCAAAATATGGAAATTGTTTTGTAATTTTGCCCCTTCATATTAATTAATTAAGTTACTAAATAAATTAGTTAAGTATCCTAGGGTAATTACTAAAGTATAATTAAGTTATTAGGATCATAACAAACCTTTTGGACCATCTTAGGTTAGGTACTAGGTTGTCTCTTTGACTAGTTACTAGGTTAGTGTCACCCGGTTAAGTCTTAGATTGTCGGGTGCACTTATTAGTTTATTTCGTTTGGTCATAGGTTAGTTATCTATTTAGGGCAGTAGGTTAGAGTTTAAAATTTATTAGAAAGTTTTCCCCACATAGAGTGGTCCCTTGTGCACGTTTTGCCCCTAACAACCCAAACTAAATTCGGTTAGGGTGGTCCCCTCCTTTGGCCGCTTCTTCACATGTCTTGCACATCTGGTTTCACATGGGTTGGTTATAATTTAATGACTAACTATTATTGATGTCCTATTTGTAATATTTACTAAATAACCCAAGGACCCTCACCATTTCCTTGGGAACTACTTAATATACATGATCATTTTAAATGATCATGTGCTATGTGCTATGGTACTAGGATTTACACTTTGATGCCTCATACCTTATGCATAAAAGATCCACTGTGTTTTTAGCTTAGGCACTTCATTGTAAGTACACTTCTTGGTCAATGAATCTTTGATTGGGTATGGCAACCCAAAAAGTATATTTCTTATTCATATATAGAAAATGGGCTAATATCCCTTAGCCAATTTTTCTATACTATGCCCAATATTTCTCAATATTAGGCATTGGTGTGCCTATGTACCCCTAATAGGCTATCCTAAGGGCATACTGGGCTCCTCATTAGACCTATGATTTTACTGAATGTTACATTATCCTCTCATAGGAACATTCGTCCACAAATGACACTTAGACGTCATTTAAACAAAGAGGGTGACTTTCTATAGTTACTTTATCATACTTAAATGCTTCTCTTTTGTGAATATCTGATTCACACTGATTTGGATGATGCATATCATGCAATCGTATCTTAAGCTTCATATTTGAGATTGAGGAATTTCCTTGAAAATAACACTTAACTTAATGCACCTTACAAACCATGCAACACAGAAGAAACATATCTATGCTACACCAAACAGAACATTAAATGCAAACATAACTTCGTTTTAACTCACATGGTGCTATTATAATAGATACGAATAGTGGCCTACCACACCTAATCGACTAAAAGCACTTAAGCTTATATTTTTCTTAAACATAAACCATAGTTAGGAAGATAATATCTAACCTTAAGAACTGAACAAATGAGGGTAACGGGATCTTATATCGGCCTCTGCCTCCCCTCTTGCCCCATAAATAGGGTGTTCGTCCATAACACCTTCATGATTACAACCTCCCTTTTCTTCATTCGCTTCACTTTATGATCTAAAATTGCACTGGAACCTCTTCATAAGGAAGTATTCCCATCGATTTAATAACCCTAAAAATGGATATGTGTAGTAATGCCTAATGTGTCTAGAATGCCTATGATTAGACCAGGTTCAGACGGATCGATGCGCGTAGAACAGATATCTGAACCCTTGCGATAGCCAAGCAAACTAAATTGGGGAGTTATTTCAGCTATTAAAGGCTGGGTACATCCATGTAGGGCTCCCGAATATGAAGATTTGCTTTAATTAGTCATTAGCAGACTTAAAAGGGGAAATCTTAAGTTTGGAGGGTCTAGGGGTAAAATGGTCTTTTCCAAGCTAAGGGTAGTATCTTAATTATCCTAAATATGTAATTAATTATTTGATTAATAAGGTGGAGGGGCATTTTGGTTAGAAAGGGCCGAAATTTGTCATTGAGCAAAATCATGCTCCACCCGGGTTCAAACCTAAGTCAGAGCAATGATTTAACTTAAATATTTATATTGGTGATTAATTTAATTAATTAATATTTAAATTCCGATTTAATAAAAAGGAAAATCTGATTATTATTAGTATTAATAATTAATTAATTAATGGGGCGGTTTGGGTCGGGCCGACCCGGAAGGACTCGTTTTTGCGATGGGGATGTCACGGGTTCGAACCTCGACAGAAGCAACATTTAAGTTGATTACATTGATGTTTATAATCTGATTTTGTAAGGGAATTATGGTTATTTCATTAAACTAATTTAATCAGATTTCCAAAGTTAGAAAGAGGCCTAGTTGACTAAGTCTAAACTACTTCACCTAATCCTAAGCCACCCACCTCTTTCACGTTTATGTCTCTCTCCTTCACGTCGACTTCTCTCTCATTTCACACTTTCTTTCTGGCTGCCAAACGTGAGAAAAAAATTAGAAAACAATAGTTCTTCACACTTGAAGAACTTGCACGCAAAACACAAACGAGAAAGCAATCCGAAAACATTAAGCAAAACGTAATACGCTAGTCGGGTAAGGTGTGAGTTTTGGGATTGGACGTGAATTTGGAGAAGTTTTGGGCAGCAAGTTCAAGTGTTGACCAAAGTTAAATCAGGTATGGGTTTTCTTACTCTTGGTCCCTTTCCAAAGAGACCCTTAAGACTCATATAATTCTATTCCGAAACTAGAATTGTTCCCCATTGCATGTTCCCTGTCACTAGCCCCTATCACTGATCTTAGGTTGGTATGTTTGCTGGTAGATTAGGTATGAAGTGTGATTTTTGTGATAATGTGTTCATGATTATGTGTTCGGAATTGTATGAGCAATGAAGTATGTCTATCAAAATTTCGTGAAAAATGTACTTGTATATCGTGACATGATTTTCAATTTTAAGCCTTAAAATGATATGTTTTTATGGTTGAAATTTATGTGCGAATGTTGTGTAAATCATGAGGAGTAAAAGTTGTGTAATGTTGCTGTATTTAATGATAATTCTTGTCTGAATGTAATCATAAAAATATTATAATTAAAGATGCACCAAATGATCCACGAAATGCCTTAAGAATTAAGGTATGAATGATGATAAAAAAAAGCTGAAAATAGTGAAGAAATTTCCAGCATTTGGTAGGTTGGATTCCGCCAAGCAAAGTGGTACAAAATGCAATGAAAAATGAATGTAAAAAAAAGTGATATGACTAAGGATTGAACCCAAGACATCATTACATGAAAGTTAAAAAACATCAACAAAATATTTAGAGGAAAATGGATTGGAAGAGAACCAATTTCCAGCTTGCTGGAAATTTGGAGTCTCGGCCAAGGATGAGGAAAATTAGCTATGTTTTTAAAAAACAATTTAAATGTGAGGTCATTGGGGATTGAACCCATGACCTCACCAAATGAAAATTACATAAAAATTTCATGAGAAAAATGAAAGTAAAAATAGATGTGGTGAGTGGGGATTGAACCCATATCCTCTTGAATAGATGAGACATATAGGAGAAAAATAAAGGAGAAAATAAATGTGGAGACTGGGGATTAAACCCACAACCTCTTGGATAGGTGAGAAACTTAAGAGATAAATTAAAAGAAAAATAATGAGCTTGTGGGGGTTTGAACCCACAATCTCCTTGTCTTAAAACAAAAAAGAAGAGGAGAACAAGAATGAAATATTATGAGGTTGATAGGAATCGAACTAGGGTCTCCCAAATCTGAAAATGCAATTATCAAGTTTAAAATAAGATTAAGTGTTGTTCAAGGGATTCGAAATCGGGTTCCCTTGCCCAATTCCGTATTGATACATACGTCATACGTAAACAAATATTAAATGAATGCTTCCTCTAAAGGTCGAAATTAATATCTTGGCATATCTTCAAGATGCATAAGTCTTGTACCACATAATATTGGGTAAACATGAATCACTTAGACAAACTATGAATGAAGACTCATGGCTTGTATGTGTGGACTCATAAGTCTAGCATACGGTTAAAAGTAAGTGAGCCTAAGATGTATGTGATAAAATGATGTAAACCTTGAAGGGTTAAAAAAGAGTGTGAAACATACTAAGCAACCAAGTGCATTGGAATATGTTTAGACGAACATCAACATGAAGGGGTGAGTAATTATTAATATAAAATGTGTTACAGTTAATGAATGAGGTTAAAATATGATAAGAAGCTAATGTGAAAGACGAGAGCAATCTCAAATGAGCCTAAGTAAATGTTACCAAAACATACTCACCTATGAGAGTGTAAAGCTAATGAAGAGATCGGATTCTATGAACACTCCAATAAAAGTATTGAAGTTAATGCATACTTAATACTAATGATGAGATGAGAAATCATCTAATGAGCTATGATTTCCTCTTGCTAGAAGCTAGCTTCCATGATGTATGAGTTGAATGTAATGGAACTTTATACTGAGCAGCGTTAGGCTATGAGAAATGATGCCTTCCTTCAAGAAGGGCGGAGGTACACGTTACTCTCATGAGATGAGACTGTCCGGCATTCCAGGTATAGGTCACCTTATGTCTACTAGTGTTTGAACCTATACGGACAATATAGGCATATAACACGGTTCAATTCCCTATATACGCTAGCATGTTTTGGTTCACTTTGGCCGGTGATTCCACCTCTTTTCAGTTTGGGGATTACACACTGGATTTCATGCTGCTCAGATGATCTATGTCGGTAAAGGTTAAAGTTCCCAAAGAAAGAATAAGGCCAGCCTCAAGGAATGCACATAACGAAATGAACGATATCAAAGTGTTAGGATAGGATAATCAAGAGGTGAGCTAGACTTAAGTAATAACACTAGGTTATTCTTGGTCATTGCACATCGAACCCAATGAGAGTCTTAAACTACATCCTAGGTATGATTGGTGAATGCACTAGTATATTAAAGAATTAAAATGGAGTACATATGAATGAATGAAGCAGACTCTATGTTGGTTAGAGAAGGCTCTGTAGTTGAGGTCCCATATGTTGAGCCCTCATTTGGGAAGTCCTAATGTCAAGTCCAAGATTCCAACGTCTCATGGCATATGAGAATGATATGAAATACGTGATATGATATGTGCAATATGTTATGTGCTGCTTGTAAAATGATAAGTATGATGATGCATGTTACTCTCATGGCATGACTTTCCTAATCCATATTTGGCAAGTCCAGTGATTTCCCTAATCCAAATTTGACCACTAACTTCCCTAATACAAATTTTGCAAGTACACTGACTTTCCTAATCTATATTTGGCAAGTCCACTGATTTGACTTTTCATAATTCATATCATTAGGAGAGAGCTCTTCTTAATCATGCATGTACTTGATGTGTGCTTGCACATAGTCATACTTAGTACAAGCGTGTAATAATCCCATACAACTCTATACTTTTATGTGGAGGCACATGCAGACGCTAGAGCTTACGATACGACGCTGCATCTATCCGGACGTAGAGCATTCATCCAGACTTTGTAGGACCTCATGCTTTTGAGGACGCTTGATCATTATATTCTAGCTTAGATATAGGTTTGAGTAAGTGGAATATGTTCCTCTATGTTTCTTTTTCATCTTTTTTCAGACATTGTATTGGTGCCATTTTGGCAAGTATACACTTAATGTAGTATGGAACTATTTCTTTCATCTGATGATATTAATATTATATAGTTGATAGTGAACGCTTATGAGTTTAAGTATAATATCATATATGAATGTTAAGTAACAAAAAGTTCAAATTTTCCGCTAAAATTAACCTAGATGAAGTAACGATGACGTACGTAGGCTTGTCTGTGACCTTTCAGAGGTTAATGACGTCGGTCTCATCTGGGGTCTAGACTCCGGTAAAATTTGGTATCAAAGCCCTAGTTTAAATTTTGAGGATAATAAGTTCACATCAACCACATTGAGTAGTTTCTATGTCATTGTAGTGAAGTGCACCACTATCCTGAATTAGAGACTACATGATGTGTAGGAAAATTCCCTTCTTTTGATCTTATCATGCCTTCTCTAATGTATGATTTCTTGGTGTTAAGAGTGTATCTAATATCAACTCTTGAGATTCAGAAAGATAAATACGAGGAGAAACGCAGGTGGAGTGATTGGAGGAGCAGCTATTGGTGTAAATTAAGTCCCTCCCCAGGCTCTAGCTGTTGGAATGGTGATGCCTGTTAACCCAACTGCATTGACCAATGGAGAAGTGCGGACAGCCTTGGTAGAGCCGGCCCAAGCCATCACTTTACAAGCTCAGGTTATGACAGCCCAGGGGGAGCAACTGGGGTTCCCAGGGAGAACACACCTTCCAGCACCATAGCTAGCAGGTTAAGGGATTTCATGAGGATGAATCCTCCCGTTTACACTTGATATAAGATTGTTGAGGATCTCGAGAAGGAGTGTAGGGAAGATATGTTGCATGATATCATGGACCTTTCCAGGCTTATGGTACATGTCCATCAAGTGGGGAAAAAAGGTAGGAAGAGGAAGCACACTAGGGCAGGGAACAGGTCATGGCAAGCTAAGGAGAGTTTTTCAAGGAAGAGTAAAACTGAAATCAGTGAAGCCCGGGTTTATAAAGCGACTCTCCCACCAAGGAGAGTCAAGTTCATTCAAGGGTCGCTATGATAGGGATTTTGAGCCTAGAGTTAAGAGATACAATGTTCTTTGTGAAAAAGAAAGATGGAAACCTTATAAGGTGTATCGATTATCGGAAGCTCGACAAAGACACTATCAATAATAAGTATCCACATCCCAGCATAGATGACTTGTTCAACGAACTCCAAGGGTCTAGTTTCTTCTCGAAGATTGATCTTCGTTCAGGGTACCATCAGATTAGTTAGGGTTAGGGATGAACATATTCAAAAGATAGCCTTTCGTACTAGTTACGGTCAATAAGAATTTTTAGTTATGTCATTTGGTCTCACTAATGCACCTGTTGCATTTATGGATCTTATGAATAGAGTCTTCCGTGAATACCTTAACTCTTTCTTCATAGTATTCATTGATGAAATTCTCATCTACTCTAAGACCAAGGAAGAGCATGAACAACATTTGAGACTAACCTTGCAGGTACTTAGACAACATCAGTTGTATGCCAAATTCAGCAAGTGTGAATTCTTGCTTAGATTAGTGACCTTCCTGGGTCATGTTTTGTCCGACAAAGGTGTAAAGGTAGACCCCATGAAGACTGAGGCTATTAAGAACTGCCCAAAACATCTTACTCCCACAGATATTCATAGCTTCTTGGGATTGGATAGTTATTATCACAGGTTTGTGGAGGGTTTTTCTTCCATTGCTGCGCCACTCACAACTTTGACGAAGAAGAAAGTCAAGTTTGAATGGGTGGATACTTGTGAGAAGTGTTTCCAGGAGCTCAAGTACAGACTCACTTCAACCCCGGTGCTTACTTTGCCTAAGTGTGGTGAGAATTACACTATTTATTGTGATGCATCTAGGGTTGGTTTGGGTTTTGTTCTTATGCAGGGTGGTAAGGTGATAGCTTACTCATTTAGACAACTCAAGGTTCATAAAAAGAATTATCCCACTTATGACCTGGAGTTGGCAGCTCTGGTGTTTGCACTAAAACTATGGAGGCACTACTTGTATGGAGTGCATGTGGATGTGTTCACATACCACAAAAGTATCCAGTACGTGTTCACACAGTGGGAGTTGAATCTACGTTAGAGGAGGTGCTTGGAGTTGTTGAAGGACTATGACATAAATGTCCACCACCATCCAGGTAAGGCTAATATAGTAGCTGATGCTTTGAGCATGATGAGCATGGGAAGTACAGCCACGTTGAGGATGAGAAGAAGGAGTTGGTGAAAGATATACACAGCCTGGCCAGAGTGGGTGTGCAGTTAGTTGACTCTTCTAGTTGGGGTGTTTCAGTTCACCCTAGTTCTGAATCATCCTTATTGTTTAAGTCAAGAAGGGTCAGCAACTTGATTATGTGTTGATGGAGCTAAAGGACTCAGTGTTGGTTAAGATGAATGAATCTTTTGCTTTCGGAGGTGACGGCATACTTAGGTACCAGGACAGGCTGTTTGTACCATATGTGGATGATATGCGGACCAAGATTGTATAAAAGGCCCATGGTTCCAGATATTCCATACATCCAGGTTCCACCAAGATGTATTATGATCTTAAGCAAATCTATTGGTGAAATGGCATGAAGAAGGACATTACTGAATATATGGCCAAGTATCCTAATTGTCAGCAAGTTAAGTATGAACGATATTGTCTGCCTAAATTTTGTGAATAATGTTTGTGTATGCAGTGACATGATTTTCGGTTTTAAGCCTTAAAAATGATATGTCTTTATGGTTGAATTTTGTGTGTGAATGTTTGTGTAAATCGTCAAGTGTAAAAGTGGTGTAATGTTGCTGGATTTAATGGTAATTCTTGTCTGAATATAATCATAAAAATATTATAATTAACGATGCACCAAATGATCCACGAAATGCCTTAAGAATTAACGTATAAATGATGATAAAAATAAGCAGAAAATAGTGAACAAATTTCCAGCATTTTGGTAGGTTGGGTTCGGCCAAACAAAGTGTTACAAACTGCAATGAAAATGAATGTAAAATAAGTGAGATAACTAAGAATTGAACCAACGACATCATTACAGAAATCTACAAAAAAATCAACAAAAGATTTAGGGGAAAATGGATTGGAAAAGACCCAATTTCCAGCTTGCTAGAAATTTGGAGTCTTCCAAGGATGAGGAAATTTAGCTATGTTTTTAAAAAATGTTTAAATGTGAGGTCATTGGCGATTGAACCCATCACCTCACCAAATGAAAATTACATAAAAAAATTATAAGAAAATTAAATGAAAAATAGATGTGGTGAGTGGAGATTGAACCCATAACCTCTTGAATGGATGAGAGAGTTAGGAGAAAAATAAAGGAGAAAATAAATGTGGAGAGTGGGGATTGAACCCACAACCTCTTGGATTGGTGAGAAAGTTAATAAATAAACTAAGAGAAAAATAATGAGCTTGTGGGGGATTGATCCCACAGCCTCCTTGTCTTAAAACGAAAAAGGAGAGGAGAACAAGAAAGAAATATTATAAGGTTAATGGGAATCGAACTAGGGTCTCCCAAATCTTAAACATACAATCATCAAGTTTAAAAAAAGATTAAGTGTTTTTCAAGGGATTCGAAATTGGGTTCCCTTGCCCCATTCCGTATTTACACATAAGTCATACGTAACCAAATATTTAACGAATGCTGCCTCTAATGGTCGAAATCAATATCTTGGCATATCTACAAGATCTATAAGTCTTGTACCACATTATATTGGATAACCATGAATCACTTAGACAAACTATGAATGAAGCCTCATGACTTTTATGTATGGATTCATAAGTCTAGCATAAGTTTAAAAGTAAGTGATCCTAAAATGTATGTGATAAATTGTTGTATACCTATAAGGGTTAAGTAAGAGTGTGAAACACACTAAGTGGCCAAGTGCATTGGCATATGATGAAATGAACATTCACGAGAAGCGATGAGTAATTATGAAAAGCAAATGTGTTAAAGTTAATGAATGAGGTGACAGTATGATAAGAGGCTAATGTGAAAGATGAGAACAATCTCAAATGAGCCTAAGTAAATGTTACCAAAACATACTCACCTATGAGAGTGTAAAGCTAATGAAGAGACCAGTCTTTTTGAACACTCTAAAGAAAGTATTGAAGTTAATGCATACTGAATTCTATGTATGAGAGGAGAAATCATCTAATGAGCTATGATGTCCTCATGATAGAAGCCAACTTCCATGATGTATGAGTTGAATGTAATAGAACTTTATACTGAGCACTGATAGGCTAGATGTGGGCGGTGATGCCTTCCTTCATGAAGGGCAGAGGTTCATGTAACTCTCATGAGATGAGACTGTCCGCCATGTCGGTTATGGGTCTCCTTATATCACCTAGTTTTTGAACCTATGCTTCCAATATTGGAGTCTAGCAGTGTTCAATTCCATATATACGCTGGCATATTTTGATTCACTTTGGCCAGTGATTCCACCTCTTTTTGGTCTGGGGATTTTACACTTGATTTGATGATGATCACATGATCTATGTATTTTAAGGTTAAAGTTCCCAAAGTAATAATGAGGTCAGCCTCAACGAATGCACATAATGCACTGAATGATACCAAAGGTATTAGGATAGGATAATCAAGAGGTAAGCTAGACTTAAGTAATAACACTAGGTTATTCTTGGGCATAGCATTGCGAACCCTATGAGATTCTTAGACAACATGCTAGGTATGATTTGTTGCTGCACTAGTATATGAAAGAATGAAAATGAAGTACGTATGAATGAATGAAGCAGACTCTGTGTTTGTTAAAGAAGGCTCCCTAGTTGAGGTCCCATATGTTTAGCCCTCATTTTAGGAAGTCCTAATTTCAAGTCCATGATTCCGAGGTCTCATGGCATATGAAAGAATGATATGATCTACGTGTATAATATGTGCAATATGTTATGTGCTTCTTGTTAAATGATATGTATGATGATGCATGTTAATCTCATGGAATGACTTTCTTAATCAAAATTTGGCAAGTCCACTTATTTGACTTTCTGTAATTCATATCGTTAGGAGAGAGATCTTCTTAATCATGCATGTCTTTTGTGTGTGCCTGCATATACCCATACTTAAGTGTGTACTAATTCCATACAACTCTATACTTTTAGGTGCAGGCACAGGCGGACGCTAGAGCTTATGATATGACGCTGCAGCTATCTAGACATGGAGTATTCACCCAGACTTGGTAGGCCCTCATGCTTTCGAAGACGCTTGCCCATTATATTCTAGCTTAGATATAATTTTGATTGTGTGGAGTATGTTCCACTAGAGTTTCTTTCTCGTCTTATTTCAGACATTGTATTGGTGCCATTTTGGCAAGTATACATTTATGTAGTATGCAACCAATTCATTTGATGATCTAAATATTAGATGGTTGATTGTGAATGTTTATGAGTTTAAGTAGAATGTCTTATATTAATGTTAACAAAAAGTTCAAATTTTCAAGTAAAATTAACCTAAATAAAGTAATGATGACGTATATAGGCTTGTCTGCGACCTCTGAGAGGTCAATAAAGCCAGTCTCGTCTGGGGTCTAGACTCTAGTCCTGACAAAGTTGGTATCAGGGCCCTAGATCAAATTCCGAGGATAAGAAGTTCACATCAATCACATTGAGTAGTTTCTAAGTCATGGTAGTGAAGTGCACCACTATTCTAAATTACAGACTGCATGATGCGTAGGAAAATTCCCTTCTTCTAATCTTATCATGCCTTCTCTAATGTCTGATTTCTTGGTGTTAAGAGTGTATCCAACATCAACTCTTGAGATTCAGAAAGATGAATACAAAGAGAAACGCATGCGGGGAGACTGGAGGAGCAGTTGCTGGGGTAAATTAAGTTCCTCCCCAGGCTATAGTTGCTGGAATGGAGGTGCATGTTAACCAAACTGCGTTGATCGATGGAGAAGTGAGGACATCCTTGGTAGAGATAAACATTGCTTTCTACTTCCCTTTATTGGCATCATATAAGAAGTCACTATAATCCAATCTTATTTGGTTTTGCCCATTATTTGTTGAAACTTAATCAGTGTGATATTGGCACTTAACTATCTTAAGCTCTTCATTATTGCTCACTTTGAACATACGTTCCATCATCATTATCATTCGCACTTTCATATTGACATCATTAGGAATAAGATCTTAGAGCTTAATATGAAATCCAGTATCTCCCCCCACACTGAAAAGAGGTGATTCATTGGTTAAAATGATTCTTAGACCATGTGAGCTACTTATGGAATCCCGTGTCTGCCCCACACATGGAAAGGGGTGATCCCTGGCTAAGGCGGATCCATCTCAAATGTTCACTCCACACCTAAAAGGAGTGGCTCACGTCTATAGTGAACAAAGAACATATTGTGAGCGTTAACCGACATAGATCATGTGAGCTAAACATGAAATTATGTGTCTGCCCTACACCGAAAAGGGGTGGAATCACCGGCCAAGGTAAAATCGTACATGCCTGGCTTGCTTAGATGGAAAGCACTAGCTAGTTTCTATTTTGGCTAGGCATAGTTTGAAGACTAGGGACTTAATGAGACTATCTATCCACCTCGGTGGTATCCTCGTCGCATGAGACTTACACGTGCAAGCACGTACTCATAACTAGTCTATCGGCGTTATGCTATTTTCTTTATCTTCTTTATCTTTTAGAGTTGACTCAAGCATTATGGAAGCTTACTTCTAGATTGAGATTTACTTACAATTTTAATGACTTTTCATCCTTACTTTACATTGATGAAATGTGAATTGTCCTTACATATCATCCTTACTATACATTGATGAATATGAATTTTCCTTACATATCATATTTAGGTATTAATGAGACTAGTCTCACACTTTCTAACACCTTCATTCGTGAGTATAGTTTTAACATTTAACTTAGGTGTGATTAAGACTTGTCTTACTTTTTTTAACACCCCATTCTTGTCACTTTATTAATTTAGACCCCTTTAATTATGTTATAACTCACATTACTTCTTTAATTTAGTTTAGTAGCTTCATTTCATCGTTTATGGATGATGAGCAATTCTTTCAATAAGTTACACATTTTCATAGTTCATTCTTGTAGAGCATGTTGGGAGTTATCCCAATGAATGGCATGCCCTTGGTTGTGGATTTATTGAGTTACTTTAGAAGTGATTATAATATAGTTGATACTCTTACTACACAAGATTTGGCATATGATTAGTATTGTCTCAAGATTTGGGATGTTAAACCAGTAAGCCATTTTTATTGGCATAAACAAACATTAAGGATGTTCATATTTAAATTGAATATGTATGAACCCTTAGCAAATCTTTCAATAATTTACATAAGCCCTTAACCATTAACATGCATTTCTTTTGACCAAATAATGTTAGCCAATTTTATTGGAACAAGATAGTCAATTCATTCAAGATGTGATTTCATATAGATCCTTTTTAATCAATCTTAGTTTATGACTTTAGGGTAACATTTTTGAGACATATTGGACAGAATTATATTAGTCTTGATGAGTTTAGCATCCTCATAACATTACAAAACAGCAAGTCTACATTCGTCACACGGATATCAACATTTGACATTTACGGATGTAACTAACATATGATCGATTCTTAATTCACGTTGTAAACTTTAGCTTCATACGATCTTAAGTTCATAGGTTCATGCAACATTAATCATTCAAGAACATTACACATAAAATCTGCCAATACCACATACCAACAACATGATCTCTAACCTATTCAACATTGAAATCAAAAAGGATACTAGGGACAAGGAGTTCGACGAGAATGGAAAAAACCCTAGTTTTCAAGATCTTTGAATCGTTGGGAAGAAAGTTATATTGGAGAAAAAAGTCCAGGAGATAAACCCATACGTTGAGTAGAACTTAATATACGAAGACCACCTTGAACAAAACCTTGAAGATACCTTGAAATCTCCTAAGAACGTCTATGCCTTTTTTCCGTTTTAGCATTCTTCCTTACTGAATCTTTCTTGCATTTTCATTCCAAGTGTTTTCATAGTGAATTCTAGGTGTAGGAACTGATATTGAATTATAAAACGTAGATTTAATAAGTTAATTTAATAAACTAATTAACCAATTACTGAAACGCCCCTCTTTATTTGACTAAACATAGGAGAACATAACACTTATTCAAATCTGGAAATTGGTGTTGACTTTGGTTTCGGACAATATTTTGACTTTATATTAATTTAATTAATTCATGGACCTAGGGTAAGTACTAAAGTACCCCTCAGTCATTGGGACTATAATCAACCCTTTAGGACCATCCTAGGTTAAGTACTAGGATGTTCCTTGAATTATACTAGGTTAGTGAAAGGATTTCGTTTTGACCATTCAAATAAATTAATTAAATGGATAATTTAATTGATTAGGTTACCTAATTAAATTACTAAAGTAACCTTACTTCTTTTACTCTTTGGACAATCCTAGATTAGATACTAGGATGTCCCTTTCTTGTCTTAACAGAAATCTGGATATTGTTTTGTGATTTTGGTTTTTCCCCTTTAAATTAATTAGTTAGGTTTATAAATTAATTAATTAAGTATCCTAGGGTAATTAATAAAGTATACCTATGTTTTTAGGACAATAATCAACCTTTTGGACCATCCTAGATTAGGTATTAGGTTGTCTCTTTAACTAGTTACTAGGTTAGTATAACTCGGTTAAGTCATAGGTTGTCGGGTGCACTATTTAGTTGATTTCGTTTGGTCCTAGGTTTAGTTATAGAGTTAGGGCAGTAGGTTAGAGTCTAGAATTGTTTAGGAAGTTAAGCCCTACATGGAGTGGTCCCTTGTGCATGTTTTTCCCCCTAACCAAATTCGGTTAGGGTGGTCCCCTCCTTTGGCCACTTCTTCACATGTCTTGAACATGTGCTTGCACATGGGTTGGTTTTAATTTCCTATCAAACTATTATTGATTTTGTATTTGGAATGTATACTTATTGTCCCAAGGACCCTCACCATGTCTTGGGCATTTCTTAATATACATCATCATTTTAAATGATCATGTGCTATGTGTTATGGTACTAGGCTTGAAACTTGGTTGCCTCATACCTTATGCATAAAAGATCCACTGTGTTTTTAGCTTAGGGTCTTCATTGTAGGTACACTTCTTGGTCAATGAATCTTGGATTTGGTATGGCAATCCAAAAAGTATATTTCTTATACTTAGTATATAGAAAATTGGCTTATATCCCTTAGCCAATTTTTCTATATTATGCCCAATATTTCTCAATATTAGGCATTATGGTGCCTATATACCCTGAATAGGCTATCGTAAGGGCATACTGGGCTCTTCATTAGGCATATAATTTTATGGAATGTCATATTACCCCCCCCCCCTTAGGAATATTCATCCCCGAATGACACCTACACATGAAGGTCACTTAGTCATACCTAAAAGTTTCTCTTTTGTGAATATCTAATTCACACTTATTTGGATGATACATACCATTCAAGCTTATCTGAAGCTTCTTATTTGAGATTGGGGAATTTCCTTCTCAATAAAACTTAACTTGATGCACCTTACAAATCATGCAACACAGAAAAAACATATCTATGCTACACCAAACAGCACATGAAATGCAAACACAACTTCGTTTTTACTCACATGGTTCTATTATAAGACATATGATTAGTGGCCTACCACACCTAATTGACTAAATCACTTAAACTTAGATTTCTCTTAAACATAAACTATACTTAGGAAGAGAATAAATAACCTTATGAACTGAACAAATTAGGGTAACGGGATCTCATATCGGCCTCGGCCTCCCCTTTTGCCCCCTCAATAGGGTGTTCCTCCATATAACCTTCATGGTGAGAACCTCCCTATTCTTCATTCACTTCACTTGATGATCTAAAACAGCAATAGGAACCTCTTCATAATGAATGATTCCATCGACTTCTAACCCTTAGACGGGTAGGATGAACATTGGATTGCCTAGACACTTCTCTAGCATCAAAACGTGAAACACTGAATGGACCGAAGCTAAGTCTTGTGGTAACATCAGTTTGTAGGCAACATTTCTTACTCGTTGTATGACCGTGTAATGACCTATACCATGGATTAAATTTCCCTTTCTTACCAAATCTCATCACCCTTTCGTTGGTTATATCTTCAAGTAGACTTGATTACCTACTTCGAACTCAAGGGCTCTTTTTCTGTTACCAGCATAGGATTTTTTATGACTGTAAGCAGTAGACAATCTATCCCAATTCCCCTTAAATTCAATAGCACATGCTCTAAACATGTCTTCAAGGGTTTGAATGGTACGTTCTTCTTGTCCATCCTTCTGTAAATGAAAAGCAGTGAGCTTCACCTGTGTACTCAAACTCTTTTTTGATCAACTTCAACACCATAATCGGTCACAACATGACTAAGAAAGGTCATTGATCTCAACCTGAATTCACATTTGTTGAACATTGCATACAGTTGATTTTATCTGAAAACTTGCAATGTCATTCTGAAGTCTACTTCATTCTCTTCTCTTGACTTATAGGATGTGAGAATGTAATCTATGAATACTATGGCAAAGAAATCAAGGTACTCACAGAAGGCTCTATTCATAAGGTCCATATTTAATACGAAAGCAGTCTTAGGGATGTCTTCCCGCCTCACTTTAAGATGATGGTAACCTGACGAAGGTCCATCTTGGAAAATAAACATGAACCTTGGAGTTTTTCAAAGAGGTCATCGACTCTAGAAAAAGGATACTTGTTCTTTATAGTAACATTATTGAGTCTCTGATAATCAATACACATTCTAAGGGTTCCATCCTTTTTCTTAACGAACAACACTTTAGCACCCCATGGGGATTTGCTCACCTAGATGAAGCCCTTATCAAGTAAATATTTTAACTTCAACTCCAACTCTTTGAGTTTGGTTGGTGCCATCCTATATGGGGGGACAGAAATTCTCTTGGTGTTGTGATCTAAATCAACACCAAAATTGATCTCACGTTCAGGATGAACTCCTCGTAAATCCTTCGGAAAGACATTTGGGAACTCATTCACTATTGACACTGAGTATATGAAAGAGACTTATTAATCTAAGTCATTGACTCTAACTAAGTGGTATAAATACCGCTTAGATATCATCTTATTGGTCTTTAAGATTTGAAATTTTTTGGTTTGTTGGTTTTGAACCACGCCCTTCCCATTTTAACCCAACTTATTTGGAAACTAATTCCTGACTGCGCTGTTTCAACAGTCAATAGTAGCATAACACTTATGGAGCCAATCCATACCTGAGTCCAATCCTTGAGCTTATATGCCGCTAACTCAGCCTCCTCCCCTTCATTAACACCCGTGTCATGCATTTTGAATCTACCATGTACTCACCTCCATGCGAACGACCACACTTACTACATGCCTTTTGGTGATGCTGGGCATTTCCATCATTGCCCCTTCTTAGGAAGGCAAGATCTTGAGTCTGGCACCTTAGACCACTTGGCCATCCTAATTCTTGTGTGTATTCTGCTACGTATTCACACAAGAAGGAACTTAGATACTTTTGATGACACAAAGTATAAAAGCTCTAGTTAGAACGATAACGAGTAGAAGAATGGAGAATTTCCTATCATCATGTAGTCTCTAAGTCATGATTGTGACGCGCTTCACAACCATATACTAGAAACTACGTAACGTGGTTGTGTTGATCTTTATATCCTAGGTAATTTAACCTCATGCTCTGATACCAAGTTTGTAACGATCTAGATTAGTTAATCCGAATTAAGACCGCGTCATTCATCTCTCAGAGGTCACAGACAAGCCTCTTCTTGCATTCATCACATTCATATGGTTAATTTTAGCGGAAAATTTAAAAAATTTATATGTATGAATTTTACATAGATTTTATATAGTCATTATGTGTTAAACATTATATACTAATCTCATCATCAATAGACAACCATCTAACATAAATAAATAATTCAAAACTGAAGATGAATATATAGTAAATAGTTTGCCAAACACGGCCTTACATTAAAAGGTTTGAAATGAAATATGAAACAAACACTAGGGACAAAATCCACTAGCTATGTCTCTATCTAAAGCTGGACTAGTGCTTGTAGCATCCTCGAAATCAAGAGGACCTATCAAATGGTCTGGAGAAATGCTAAAGTACAAACCGCTGGAAGTGTCGTCAATCTGCTCTCTAACCTGCACCTATAAAAATAGTAAATAGTAGGGGGTTAGTACACCACTTGTACTAAGTATGGGTGTATGCACAAATACACATAAAGCTATTCATGAACAATGAAAGCTCTTCCTAAACAACATGCCATTTCTGGAAAGTCTAGTTATTATACTTCACTAATTCGTTATTTGTGAATAGTGATATGAATATGATGTATTTTAATGCATTTAAAACACACAACTCATTTTATATATGATTGCAAGACATTAGTATTATCAACACAATTTTAGAACCGCTAGGGCGAAGATTTGAAATTTTAAGTCCCCCTAACTGAGAGCTTTGTCCTCCATACTTAGTTTTATATTCAATCTTTTTCTTGTAGTTGTTGTGTAGTTTAATAATTCCTTTAGTCCTATGTTTTACTTACAAGTGCAATGATTCATTGTAGTCCCATACCCACAACGAATAGATGTAAGTAATCCAAGAACTAAGGTTTGATTTCCCTTTATTGGAATCATATAAAAAGTCATTATAAGTCAATCTTATTTGGTTGTGCCCATTATTTGCTGAAACTTCATCAGTGTGATATTGGCACATGACATTCTTAATCTCTTCATCATTTCTCACATTGAATATACGTTCCATCATCATCATCATTCTCACTTTCATAGAGACATCAGTAGGAATAAGATTATGCGAGCTTAACATGAAATGTAGTTTCTCCCCAACAGTGAAAAGAGGTGATTCACTAGTTAAAATGAATCCTAGACCATGTGAGCTACTCATTTAATACCATGTATTCCCCCCCCCCCCCCACAGACACACACATGGAAAGGGGTTATCACCAGCTAAGGCAGATCCATCTCAAATGTTACCTCCACATCAAAAAGGACTGTCTCACGGCTATAGTGAACCATGAACATATCGTTAGCATTAACCGACATAGATCATGTGAGCTAAACATGAAATTTTGTGTCTGTCCCACACCGAAAAGGGGTGGAATCACCGGCCAAGGTGAAATCGTACATGCCTACCTCTCTTTGGTGGAAACCACTGGCTAGATCATATTTTGGCTAGACATAGTTCGAATACTAGGGACTTAATGAGACTACTTATCCACCTCGGTGGTAGACTCGTCGCATGAGACTTACACGTGCAAGCACATGCGCATAACTAGTCTATCGGTGCTATGCTCACTTTCATTATATTCTTTATCTTTTAAAGTTGACTCAAGCATTATGGAAACTTTCTTCTAGATTGAGATTTACTTACTCTTTTGATGACTTTTCATCCTTACTTTACATTGATGAAATGTGAATTGTCCTTACATATCATCCTTACTTAACATTGATGAATGTGAATTTTCCTTACATATCATCCTTAGGTGTTAATGAGACAAGTCTTACACATTCTAACACCTTCATTCGTGAGTGTACTTTTAACATATTAACTGAGGTATGAGTAAGACTTTTCTCACCTTCTTTAACACCCCATTCTGGTCACTTACTTAATTTAGACCCTTTTAATTATGTTATAACTCACGTTACTTCTTTACTTTAGAGTAGTATCTTCATTTATCATTTATGGACGATGAGCACTTCTTTCAATGAGTTACACATGCTCATATTTCATTCTTGTAGAGCATGTTAGGAGTTGTCCAAATGAATGGAATGCCTTTGGTTATGGATTCATTGAGTTACTTTAGAATTGCTTATAATATACTTGATACTCTTACTACACAAGAATTGGCATATTATTAGTATTATCTCAGACTTGGGATGTTAAATCAGTAAACCATTTTTATTAGCATAAGCCTATTTTATGGATGTTCATATTTAAATTGAATATGTATGAACCCTTAGACAATCTTTCAATCATTTACATAAGCCCTTATCCATTAACATGCATTCGTTTTGACCAAATAGTGTTAGCCAATTTTATTCGAACCAGATAGCCAATCCATTCAAGATGTGATTTCATAGAGATCCTTTTTAATCAATCTTAGTTCATGACTTTAGGATAACGTTTTTAAAACCTATTGGACTGCATCATATTGTCATTTGATGACATTAGCATCCTCATAACGTTACAAAACAACAAGTGAGCATTCGTCACACACACATCAACATTTGACATTTACGGACATCACTAACATATGATCAATTATTAAATCACGTTGTAAACATTAGCTTCATACGATCTTAAGTTCATAGGTTCATGCAACATTCATCATTCATGAACATTACACATAAAATCATCCAACACCACATACCAACAACATGATCTCTAACCTATTCAATATTTAAATCAAAAAGGATACTAGGGATAACGAGTTCGACGAGAACAAGAACAACCCTTGTTTTCAAGATCTTTGAATCGTTGGAAAGAAAGTTCACTTCGAGAAAGAAATCCAGGAGAGAAACCCATACCTTGAGTAGAACTTAATCTACGAAGACCACATTGAATGAAACCTTCAAGATACCTTGAAATCGCCTAAGAACATCTATGCCCTTTTTTCATTTTCGCATTCTTTGTTACTACCTCTTTCTTGCATTTTTGTTCGAAGTATTTTGGTTGTGAATTCTAGGTGTAGGAAATGATATTTAATTAGAAAACTTAGGTTTAATAAGGTAATTTAATAAACAAATTAACCAATTACCAAAACGCCCCTCCTAAGTTGACTAAACATAGTAGAAAATAACACTTAGTCAAATCTGGAAATTGGTTTTGACTATGGTTTATATCAACATTTTGAATTTATATTAATTAATTAAATCCTTAATTTAATTAATTTAGGGTCCTAGGGTAAGTTAAAGTACCCCTTAGTCATTGGGACTATAATCAACCCTTTAGGACCATCCTAGGTTAAGTACTAGGATCTTTCTTTAATTTAATTAATTAGGTGAAATAAGGTAATAACTAAAGTACCCTTATGTTTTTAGGACCTTAACTAACTCTGTACCATTCTAAGTTAGGTACTAAATTGTCCCTTTCTTGTCTTAACAGAAATCTGGAAACTGTTTTGTGATTTTTGTTTTGCCCCTTTAAATTAATTAATTAAGTTTCTAAATTAATTAATTAAGTATCATAGGGTAATTACTAGAGTATCCCTCAGTTTTTATGACCATAACTGTCATGACCCAACCCGATAGGCCGTGACTAGTGCCCGTTTTGGACACCCACATACAAACCTGCTAAGTATGACCAACTGAAACTAAGACAATATGGAATTTAATTAAATCAAGCCAACCCCAACGTCATATATATATATAAGAGGACCTATCTCATAAGGAGTCATAACCATTCAACCATAACAGCATACGCGAGCCGACAAGGCCGCCACTATTCAAAGCATAATAACATACGTATGCCGACAAGGCTGCCACTACACAATACACAATGATGTACGCAGCCGACAAGGCTGCTCCTGTACAAGCGGACATCCCAAACAAACCATGTCCAGACCATTATCCAAAACATATATATACAACCCACATAATGTCCACAGGACCTCTAAGAGTACATTAGTGAAACTCGACGGACAGGGCCCCGCCATACCCATAGACGAGCAAAAGACTACACAAAAGTTATGTACCAAAACGATCGGGCTCAGGAACAGTGGAGCTCTCCCAATTAGTAGAGTAGATATCCTAGGCGGGAGGATCACCCGAGCTGGCAGCGTCTACACTGCGGGCATGAAAGCAGCCCGAGGAAAGGGGGTCGATGCGGACAATGTCTTGAGTATGTAAAGCATAAGGTAAAGATGACAGATACCAATATGGCAAGTCGAAACAAAATATCGCTACACATATACTCTTTTAAGTGAAAATCATGCATATATTTAACATTTAAGGTGCCCAGCTTCCCTAGTAAGGGGCTCGGCAAAATAATCATCACATCATCTCCGTCATCATCATCATCATAACCATCCTCATCACCAATCATATATATAATACGCATACCCGTCCCTCTAGTGAGGAACTCAGTGACATATGCAAGAAACTCCGCACGAACATTACCCGGCCCGGGACTCGGTGAAATGATAAATGACTCTATGCACGAACAGAATATTATGAGCAACCATATGCAATTAAAATCATTTCTTATAACTCAATAGAACAATCAGCGTGAACCAGCAAGGAGTATTACCAAAGATTAATGTTTTATCAAGATTATGAACCTTTAATACGATATGGAAACGTAAAATCTCAATGACTCTAAGAAGCACTACCATAGATATGAGAGATCATCATAGCCTTAGACATAGCCGATATATAGAGGAATAATTGTGGAAGCAAGAATATACGTCACCTAGACGCTCTAGAGGTAAGTATCAAACCTGTCCGTTATTCGCTTATTTTTAAAAGTCATGCCAAACAAAGAAAGAAGGGACAGCGTTACATACCGTATAATCGAGCCGCACGTCCAATATTTACTTCTCAAGCTATTAATCTATAACAAGCAACAATCGTGCCGCAATTAGATAAACATCGTGCTTTACTTTCTTGTAAGCTAGCTAATAATCTAACGAAAATTCAGCAGCACCTCCCCTATTTTCCTTACTTCGTCCCAATCCGACAACAATCCAAATTATCCACAGCAATACCAATAACACATATAACCCAAAGAATCATATTAAACAGCCCCCTCCCCAAAACAGTTCCGTCTAAGCAACCATAGCGGTGAAGCAACGACACACCGAGCGATAACTCGTTTTATAATTATAACACACCTACCTTATCGTATTCATCCTTTGGAGTATATACTCATAATCACATTCAACATATACATAATGCCAAAACAGAATTTTCCTGCAGTTTGATTTAATCAAAACAGCCCAAGCACCAACACGACACCACTAATAATCCGATTATGGTTTCCATTCATACTTAGCACATTCAATAACTAAAACAAACTTCCTAAGCTACTGGTCACGCCCCCTTCTTAAAATTAATGGATAATTAACAAGGGTATTCTAAAGAATTAACACACCAAACAAGGAGATTACTAACCAAATTATTTGCAAATTGGCCAAGAGTTGCAGGGTTGGTTTCTCCATTTCCATGGCTGCCTAAGACAAGTGGTGAAGAAGAAGATGATATGCAGCAATGCATTTCACCACTTTATATAGCATGGAGTGGATTTCTCCACCTCATTTAATAGTATGAAGTGGAGGCAGCCCCCCTCTACACCTGTCCACTAAGGCCAGCCCACAATCTGATCCCTTTTTAATTTTTGCCTTGAGTGGTGGGGCCCACTTGATTAAATTAATCCTAATCAGCCACTAATTAATCCCTCACTTAAAGTTAATGGCACTTACATTAGCCAACTCATACTTAATATCACATTTGGAAATAACATCCTTGCCTAATATTTCTTTACGTCTTCTAGATCACGATGCGCACTACGTATAAAAAAAATACGAGGCATAACATCCTTCCCCCCTTAGGAACATTCGTCCTCGAATGTTAAGTTAGCGTCTTGCAAAAACAAATTCCAGCGAGGTCTCTCTATAAGTTATACCTATCAACCTGCATTTCGTAACTTACAGATGCCTCACAGCTACATAATCTCATTATCTATCAATATAGTCAAGCTAGAAATTGAATTACCTGCAGGTACGGGGAACAAGTAAGGATACTTATTCTTCATTTCGTCTTCCGCTTCCCAAGTCATCTCCTCCCTATTGTTATTTTGCCACAACACTTTGACGGAAGCCACATCCTTAGTACGTAACCTTCTAACCTGACGATCAAGTATAGCCACGGGTTTCTCCTCATANGACANCTCCNCNGTTACCTGNATNTCATCTACTGGGAATACTCTAGAAGGATCACCAATACATTTACGTAGCATCGATACATGGAAGACTGGATGTACCGCCTCCAAATCGGATGGTAGATCCAACTCATAGGCAACCTTGCCTATCCTACGAACAATCGATAAGGCCCAATGTATCTCGGATGAGCTTCCTTCTGCCAAATCTCATCACACCCCTCATGGGTGATACCTTGAGAATACCCAGTCACCAATCTGAAACTCCAAATCTCGACGCCGATTATCTGCATATGACTTACGCCGACTGGGTCGCTAATAATCTTTCTTGAATAAGCTTCACCTTGTCAACGACTTGTGAATCACATCCGGCCTATTAACTTAGTCTCGCCAACATCAAACCAACCAATAGGTGATCTGCACTTCCTCCCATATAAGGCCTCGTACGGTGCCATCTGGATACTAGAATGGTAGCTATTATTATAGGCAAACTCAATGAGCGGCAAGTGGTCATCCCACCGCCTTTGAAGTCAATAATAAAGGCCCGCAACATATCTTCTAGTGTTTGAATAGTACGCCACCGCCTGCCCATCACCGAGGGTGAAATGTCGTGCTAAGGTTCACTGTGTCCCCAATCCCTTCAAACGATCTCCAAAAGTTGGCTGTAAATTGAGCTCCTCAAATGCGATATAATGGGCGTGGGAACCCCATGAAGTCTCACTATCTCACGACATATAACCTCGCATAATCTTCAAATTAATAAGTAGTCCTGATCGAAGAAAATGGGCCGATTTCACACCTATCTACAATAACCCATATGGAGTCATACTTCCGCTGAGAGTGCGAGGTAAGCCTGTAATGAAGTCCATATTAATCATCTCCCATTTCCAAGTCGGGATCTCTATCTCCTGTAATAATCCACCAGGCTTTTGATGTTCGATCTTGACTTGTTGACAATTTGGGCACTGAGCAACAAACTCTGCTATGTCCTTTTTCATGCCATCCCACCAATATAAGCATCTGAGGTCATGATACATTTTGTTGACCACTGGGTGAATAGAATAACGGGCGAGTGTGCCTCTCCCATAACTTGCCGTCGTAGCCCGCATGTCGGGTACACACAATCTGCCTTCATATCGTAACACTCCATCGGTGTAACCTTAAATGGGGTCTTTTCCTTTGAAGAATCGCATCTCTATACTGTGCCAGAATAGGGTCCTTGTATTGGTGTCTCTTTACCTCATCTATGATTGAGGACTCAGCAACCTCTCGAATAGAAACTCCACTATCTTCTGAATTAGCTAGACGGACTCCAAGGCTGGATAGCCGCTGAATCTCCCGAACCATATCCCTCTCTTCTGGTTGTACATCTGTCAAGCTACCCATGGACTTACGGCTAAGAGCATCTGCTACAACATTTGCTTTCCCTGGATGATATAAAATATCAACATCATAATCCTTTAGCAACTCTAACTACCGCCTCTGTCGTAAGTTCAGCTCCTTCTGTTTAAAGATATATTGGAGACTCTTATGATCTGTATAGATGTCCACATGGACACCATATAAATAATGTCTCCATATCTTCAAGGCATGAATCACGACTGCTAATTCCAGATCGTGAGTAGGATAGTTCTTTTCATGCTTCCTAAGTTGTCGGGAGGCATAGGCTATAACTTTGCCATGCTGCATCAATACACATCCTAGCCCAACACCCGAAGCATCACAATAAATAACATAGCCGTCTGGTCCCTCCGGAAGAGTAAGGATCGAGTCAGTAGTCAATTTGTCTTTCAATAGCCGGAAGCTTCGCCACAAGCATCTGCCCACTGGAACTTGGCTGCCTTTTGAGTTAGCCTTGTCAAAGGCGCCAAATTGAGGCAAACTTTTCTACGAATCTCCTGTAATATCCTGCTAACCCCAAAATGCGTACCTCAAGAGGTGTGTCGTAGGTCCAGGCCAAGTCTTTCTTGCCTCAATCTTCTGCGTGTCTGCCGAATACCATCGGCTCCAATAATATGCCCCAAGAATGCCATCAAGTCAACCGTAACTCGCACTTAGAAAATTTAGCATACAACTTCTGGTGTTGAAGCACCCTAAGTACCGTCCTTAAATGATCTGCATGCTCCTCTTCTGAACGTGAATAGACCAGAATATCGTCTATAAATACAATAACAAACATATCAAGGAATGATTTAAATACTCGATTTATTAAATCCATGAACACCGCTGGAGCATTAGTCAGCCCAAAAGACAGCACTCTAAACTCATAATGCCCATATCGGGTCCGGAATGCCGTCTTTGGAATATCTGCCTCCCTTACCCGCACCTGATGATAACCTGACCGCAAGTCTATCTTTGAAAAACACTTTGCACCCTGCAACTGGTCAAATAGATCGTCAATCCTTGGGAGGGGATACCTGTTCTTTATTGTTACTTTGTTCAACTGCCTATAATCAATGCACATCCGCAACGACCCATCCTTCTTCCTCACAAACAGTACCGGTGCTCCCCAAGGTGACGTACTAGGCCTGATGAAGCCCTTTTCTAGCAAATCCCTCAATTGCTCTTTCAATTCTTTCAACTCAGCAGGTGCCATTCTATAAGGAGGTATAGATATAGGCTGGGTATCTGGCAGTACATCTATAGTAAACTCTATCTCTCGTTCTGGAGGAAGGCCTGGAAGTTCCTCGGGGAATACATCAGGAAATTCATTAACTACCGGGACTGATTGAAGAGTCGGTGCCTCTGCCTTTATGTCATGCACCCGAATCAGATGGTAAATATAGCCTTTTCTAACCATCTTCCCGGCCTTGAGGTATGAAATGAACTTACCTTTCGGCGATACTGTACTTCCCTTCCACTCTATAATCGGTTCCCCTGGAAATTGAAATCGAACTATCTTTCCTCTGCAATCAACATTAGCATAACAAGCAGCCAACCAATCCATGCCCATGATAATATAAAACTCAATCATATTTAACTCTATTAGATCTGCTACGGTATGACGACTATATATAACTACTGAACAATTCCTATATACTCGCGTAGCTATGACAAAATCTCCTACAGGTGTAGCTACCTCAAATGGTTCTATCAACTCAGACTCTATTCCGATCCTACTAGCAACAAAGGGAGATATATATGATAAGGTGGAACCTGGGTCTATCAATGCATACACACTTCGGGAGAATAGTGATAATATACCTGTGATCACATTAGGTGACGCCTCCTGATCTTGCCTATTAGTCAAAGCATATATACGGTTTGAGGGACCGCTAGAACTGGAAGCTCCACCACGTCCTCTACCACGGCCTGCTGGTTCCTGAATACCCTGCCCCGTAGGGCGCATAGCCACAGAAGAAGACGAACCTGCAATGGACCCTGTAGGCTGTGCCATACCACCTGCACTACCTCTAAAGTGACACTCCCTCATAGTATGGCCCTGACGGCCGCAAAAAAAACACGCACCTGTAGCCCAACGACATTCCCCAGGATGGGACTTACCACAACGAGAACATCGAGGCAAAGGTGGCCTCGACTGGCTCAAACCCCTGCCCATCTGTGACCCTGACGCCCTAGAGCTCTGACCAGCTTCCGAATATCCCATACGATCGAACTCCCTACCCATGAAACGTGGGGGTGCACTCTGTCTTGGCCGGGAAGAAAATCTAACATCTTCTTTGAGATCGCCCGCTTTGAAACTCGTCGGGATAACTCTGTGATCTAGCCCTCTTATCTTTGGCCTCTATTATAATCTCTATCTGGTGGCGTCCCTGGTGCGATCCTCTACCCTCTGTGCATATGCTCGCACCGAGCAATGTCCATACCTGGTGAAGAGTCACCGCCATACAACCGTCAATCGGATAACGATCCAATCCCATCACATAACGATGTACCACATGCGCCATATCGCCCACAATAGTAGGCGCATGCCTAGCCAATGAATCAAACTCGAGGCTATACTCAACGCTCTCGCCATTTTGCTTCAAACGCAAGAATCTATCGACTCTAGCTCGCTTCATCTCTGAGGCAGGAAGTGGACCTGGAAAGCCTCCACAAATTCATCCCATATCGCTGGAGGAGCACCCTCACCCCTAGATAACTCCCAAGACTCATACCAATTAATAGCTACATCCCGCAAACGATACGTAGCTAACTCAACAGACTCGGTCTCCGAAGCCTTGATTATCCTCAATGTACGCTGCATCTAACGAATAAACTCTTGCGGATCATCCTGGGGCCTTGACCCAAAGAACTCTGGAGGATTACAACTTAAGAAGTCACGAGCCCTTAAGCTATCAGATCTGTCCGCATGATCAACTCCTAGTCCATGCCTGCGAGCCTGATCTGCCACTAATCTAGTCAGCAATTGAACCGCATCTCTCATGGCCCTATCCTCCGCCCCTGACTGAGGAGCTGGAGGTTCAGATGTTGGGGCCTCGGGGGCTGGTGGTGTCCCCCAAATTGGAGCTGCTGCTGCTCTAAGCTCTTCTGGCGGTGGGGGTGTAGCCGAGCTCTCCGACTGGAGCATAATACCAGGCATAGACTGGGCACGGGCCCTAGTAACTCTCCGGGTCTGACTAGTACCTTCTGCTACCGATTTTCCCTTCTGGGCGGCTGTCGCTTTCTTTGGAGGCATAGCTGAAAACACACGGATTCGTTAGAGAGGGATTATCCTGTTAATATAGCTCTATCGCACGATCTAGAATAAGAAGAAAGAATGACATCCTAAATGTCCTGTAGCTTCCTGTTTATAGATGTGGTGCACAACACACCGATAAACAAGACTCTACTAGACACGGTCTGTAGACACTTCCGAGGAAGAACCGCTCTGATACCACTCTTTGTCACGACCCAACCCGATAGGCCGTGACTAGTGCCCGTTTTGGACACCCACATACAAACCTGCTAAGTATGACCAACTAAAACTAAGACAATATGGAATTTAATCAAATCAAGCCAACCCCAACGTCATATATATATATAAGAGGACCTATCTCATAAGGAGTCATAACCATTCAACCATAACAGCATACGCGAGCCGACAAGGCCGCCACTATTCAAAGCATAATAACATACGTATGCCGACAAGGCTGCCACTACACAATACACAATGATGTCTGCAAATGACAAGGCTGCCCTGCATGCGGACATCCCAAACAAACCATGTCCGGACCATTATCCAAAACATATATATACAACCCACATAATGTCCACGGACCTCTAAGAGTACATTAGTGAAACTCGACGGAGACAGGGCCGCCATACCCATAGACGAGCAAAAGACTACACAAAAGTTATGTACCAAAACGATGGGCTCCTGAACAGTGGAGCTCTCCCAATCGATGAAGTAGATATCCTAGGCGGGAGGATCACCGAATCGCTGGCGTCTACACTGCGGGCATGAAACGCAGCCCCAGAGGAAAGGGGTCGATGCGGACAATGTCTTGAGTATGTAAAGCATAAGGTAAAGATGACAGATACCAATATGGCAAGTCGAAACAAAATATCGCTACACATATACTCTTTTAAGTGAAAATCATGCATATATTTAACATTTAAGGTGCCCAGCTTCCTAATAAGAGGCTCGGCAAAATAATCATCACATCATCTCCGTCATCATCATCATCATAACCATCCTCATCACCAATCATATATATAATATGCATACCCGGCCCTCTAGTGAGGAACTCGGTGACATATGCAAGAAACTCCGCACGAACATTACCCGGCCCGGGACTCGGTGAAATGATAAATGACTCTATGCACGAACAGAATATTATGAGCAACCATATGCAATTAAAATCATTTCTTATAACTCAATAGAACAATCAACGTGAACCAGCAAGGAGTATTACCAAAGATTAATGTTTTATCAAGATTATGAACCTTTAATACGATATGGAAACGTAAAATCTCAATGACTCTAAGAAGCACTACCATAGATATGAGAGATCATCATAGCCTTAGACATAGCCGATATATAGAGGAATAATTGTGGAAGCAAGAATATACGTCACCTAGACGCTCTAGAGGTAAGTATCAAACCTGTCCGTTATTCGCTTATTTTTAAAAGTCATGCCAAACAAAGAAAGAAGGGACAGCGTTACATACCGTATAATCGAGCCGCACGTCCAATATTTACTTCTCAAGCTATTAATCTATAACAAGCAACAATCGTGCGCAATTAGATAAACATCGTGCTTTACTTTCTTGTAAGCTAGCTAATAATCTAACGAAAATTCAGCAGCACCTCCCCTATTTTCCTTACTTCGTCCCAATCCGACAACAATCCAAATTATCCACAGCAATACCAATAACACATATAACCCAAAGAATCATATTAAACAGCCCCTCCCCAAAACAGTTCCTGTCTAAGCAACCATAGCAGTGAAGCAACGACACACCGAGCGATAACTCGTTTTATAATTCGCAACACACCTACCTTATCGTATTCATCCTTTGGAGTATATACTCATAATCACATTCAACATATACATAATGCCAAAACAGAATTTTCCTGCAGTTTGATTTAATCAAAACAGCCCAAGCACCAACACGACACCACTAATAATCCGATTATGGTTTCCATTCATACTTAGCACATTCAATAACTAAAACAAACTTCCTAAGCTACTGGTCACGCCCCCTTCTTAAAATTAATGGATAATTAACAAGGGTATTCTAAAGAATTAACACACCAAACAAGGAGATTACTAACCAAATTATTTGCAGCTGCTGGCCAAGAGTTGTAGGGTTGGTTTCTCCATTTCCATGGCTGCCTAAGACAAGTGGTGAAGAAGAAGATGATATGCAGCAATGCATTTCACCACTTTATATAGCATGGAGTGGATTTCTCCACCTCATTTAATAGTATGAAGTGGAGGCAGCCCCCTCTACACCTGTCCACTAAGGCCAGCCCACAATCTGATCCCTTTTTAATTTTTGCCTTGAGTGGTGGGGCCCACTTGATTAAATTAATCCTAATCAGCCACTAATTAATCCCTCACTTAAAGTTAATGGCACTTACATTAGCCAACTCATACTTAATATCACATTTGGAAATAACATCCTTGCCTAATATTTCTTTACGTCTTCTAGATCACGATGCGCACTACGTATAAAAAAAAAATACGAGGCATAACAATAACCAACCTTTTGGACCATCCTATGTTAGGTACTTGGTTGTCTCTTTAATTAGTTACTAGGCTAGTGTCACCCGGTTAAGTCTTAGGTTGTCGGGTTCACTAATTAGTTTATTTCGTTTGATCCTAGGTTAGTATATAATTAGGGAAGTATTTTATAGTCTAGAATTTTATGGGAAATTAATCCCCACATGGAGTGGTCCCTTGTGCACGTTTTTTCCCCTAACTACCCTAACCAAATTCGGTTAGGGTGGTCCCCTCCTTTGCCTGCTTCTTCACATGTTTTGCACTTGTGCTTCCACATGGGTTGGTTGTACTTTCCTAATAAACTATTGTTGATTTACTATTTGGAATATTTATTTATTATCCCAAGGACCCTTACCATGTCCTTGGGCATTGCTTAATATACATGATCATTTTAAATGAGCATGTGCTATGTGCTATGGTACTAGGTTTGACACTTGGATGCCTCATACCTTATGCATAAAAGATCCACTGTGTTTTTAGCTTAGGGTCTTCATTGTAATTACACCTCTTGGATTGGGTATGGCAACCCAAAAAGTATATTTTTTATTCGTATATAGGAAATTGGCTAATATCTATTAGCCAAATTTTCTTACTATGCCCAAATATTTCTCAATATTGGACATTGGGGTGCCTAAAGGACCCTAATAGGCTATCCTAAGGGAATATTGGGCTCTTCATTCGACATGATAATAGATTTGAGTAAGATAGGTTGACAATTTATTCTTGTAAGTTAGACGTAGTGCTATGAGGGTCATACTCAACCATACCATGTTTAGTTGTGTCCATGGAGGAATGTCCATCTCCTCAACACACTTACAGTATCATGAACTCACACCCAAACAAATGCACAAAGGCCATCTTTACGGTAATATGAGAATATTTCAACCTTTAAACTAAGACATGATCATGATTTATTCCTAGTGATGTCTAGATGGTAAATCAGACCAAGCACATTACAACAAAAAGGAAGGTATTTCACAAAATGTCAATTCATAACATAGTACTCACCCTCAAAGTAAGCATAGTTTAGGAACATTAATACAAATTATAGGCACATACATGAATACTAAACAAAACATGCTTTCACTTTTCAAGAGTGAGCCTAAAATCACGCTTTCCAAACCATACAAGTCACATAGTTTTCAAGGGAGTCACATATTTCATTTTAAAGAGACTCAACTTTTCATGATAAGGATAAACCTTACATATCACAAGTGACTAAAAATCAAGTTTCCTACTTATCTTATGAAGTCAAGTGTACCATTTGCATGTTAGGATGTACAATACTCATGAGAAACATGTATTTAATCAAAATTTCCATTCATGCACTTTGGGATATTCATAAGATCTTTAAGATGATATCAATCAATACATATACCAAACATATAAATTTCATGCAATTCATACTTTACGCAAGACTCTATTCATGAAAAAGATCATCAAGACTTCATAAGATTCAAGATCAAGCAAACATGGAAGGTCAAGGTAGAAAATTCCTATAACCTTACTATTTCATCACCATCCCCCACTTAGGGTGAACCCAATCAAGAGCAACTTAACCCAAACATAAGAGGATCTTAACTTAACAACAATCATTTTTCATCACTTAAAAGGTATTATCACATTAGAAGGAATTACAGTAACATTCCATAAGGTCTCCAAAGGTGTTCTAAACTTTATCACCTAGGCAATTTCTCCCCAGTCATCATGTTAGGTCATACTGCTAAACCACGTACAGTTTTTATACAATACAATAGACACAAAGGTCATACAATATTAGGGGAAAACAACAAGGAGACTTAGCCATAATATTTCTTCTTTTATCTAAAACACTACAGTAAGGTGACTTCTAGGTCACTAAATCCCACATCATCACCCTACCAAGTTATGCACATTACCTTTTCACCTAGGATCAAGTATATACAAAGGACTCAAATCCATACTAGGTAATCATGAATGTTCACACATCCCAAGTAAGACAATATTTGAAAATCATGCATATATTCAAATAGACATATTGAATAGCTTATAACACATATTCCTTCGGTAGCATGCTTTCATAGGTAGTCACTATGCATTTAAACTTCAAATCATATCATTAGGCTTCCATCATGTAAAACCTTATAGTAACGCACCATTTCAAAAGAAACTCATGTCGACCATCATAAATTTTAACGTGCTTTAACTATATCATGACATGCATTCTTCAACATAACATGCTATTTCACATAAGTCTCTTACATAGCCATAAATTGCATCATATCATCAAAACATGATAAAAACTCACCTTTAAACATACTCATCAAACCATAAAACCAAGTTAAGAATTAACTCACTTTTTCTCCCTCAAGCTTAGAGGCAATCTCATCCAAGCAATCACATCAAAAAGACTACTGGACAAGAAAAGATAAGAGAGAGATCTTCTTGAGTTAAGTTCTATGGCACGATATGAGAATGATGAAGAAGGGAAACTTTATTGTCCTATAGCCTCCCGTACCATTTGATGTGTCGCGACTCACTACCAATGCTACGAGACTCAACTAGATGTGGCAATATGAGACTTTCTAGAGCGTAAAACCACTTTGTAAACCTCATGGTCTGATACCACGTTTGTCACATTCGGGGAGCACCCCTTAGAACTAACATGGCATACTTCACCTCTCAGAGGTCTTATACAAGCCCATAGTTATCATTCATCGCATTAACATAGTAAATTTAGCGGAAAATTTAAAATTTTTCATAGCACATCATATGCTAGAAACTTCATTCCATGTATAGACAAAACATAAGTCATAATACATATATAGACCTTAAGTCTCTTTGTCATCTTAAACTCAACAACATTAGAGTATATTAGGGACACGACCTATAGGACACATTAACTAACTATACAATATTTAAAGACTTTACATTAAAGACATAAGTAGGAGATCCTTGAACTTAAGGATTCCTTTCATTGAGCTTCGGAGTCATCTATCAAGATTTTCACCATTCAAGATATCCCTTAAGCATCCATAACCTACACTTTGTGTAAAAATTAGAGAAGAATGGGATTAGCACAAGAATGTACTAAGTATGGCAACCATGCAAAAATATGCATTTAAAAGGGACATGTTCCTTAAAATCATACTTCATGCTTTTTGAGTAAATCTCCTGAAAAACCTTAAAACAATAGCATTTAGATCAGTCACATACATCATATAAACATATTCAAATGCCAGCATTTCATAGATCACATATAGGACTTATTACATTTTAAATCCACTTTATAGTAAGCTACCTTTACCTTAACAATGAACCCTTTTTCCTTTAACTCATCAACCTTCCAGTAATCTCTAGTGATACTAGGTGCAATGCATCACCCTAAGGCCACAAGGAAAACATACATACATTCTTTACAAGGCAACACATACCTTCATAGAAACATAATACATCAAATACACCTTTAAATCAATACCTTAGGACATTACAGTAAGCCACACCAAGTCACACATACATTTACTTCTTTGCATATACTTCATTATTTAACCTTGTTCATGACCCCAATATTATCATACTAGTGCAATGTACATGTGAAGCTCCATAACCACACATATAGTTAGTTAACTCTTCATGAGACCATAATATTTAACATTCAATTCATACATCAATATGGCAAGTAAAGACAACATAAATCATGTTAATACAAGAACCTCATCATGTAGTCATTTAGACTAACATTATACATATAGTATCATACCATGCACATCTTTATAACAAGTAGTCCAATACTACAAAGTCATACATAAAGAATCATATGCATAGATATATGCATTAGAACACCTTCCTAGAACTTCCTTAGGAAATACTTGTGCAATGTATAGATGGGTTAATTACTTCCACCTATCCTAAGTAACAGCCCTTATGTCATTCTAGTTAGGGTCCTAATCAATTACTTCCATTGTCCATTTTAATTTAGGGAAAATATAGCCTCAACTGACACTAAGACCATGGGTGCTAAACATGGAATTTGGTGTTATAGAGCCTTACACCAATGGAAGGTGCTCCTACCTATCCAAGGTAGAACATTAACATATATCTTAGAATCTTAAGTCGATTCACTTTTCTAGAACCTAATTGGCAAGCATAGTTTATGGAACTTGGGCCAATCATGGAAATATCAACTCTACACCCTTTGTTGGGTAATGAGGCTATCCATCTCATGAGAACCGTAGTGAACCCCTACCTTTCCATTGTGGAAAAGCGTTACCCTCTCACATGAGGACCGTAGTGAACCCCTACTTTCCCTGTGTTGGAAAAGCGTCACCCCCTCATCTACAAGTTCACTCAGGTCTAAGCTAAGTTCCCTTTATTGAAAAATCCTTTTATTATCATTTATTCATAAAACATATCCTTAGGAGAAGTATTTCCCTCATATGCTTAGATCATAGGTCATAGATGAGAATTCATCAACCTAAATAATGTGAGAAATTCTTTCACATGGACATAGCATATGTAAAACACCATCTAGTTAAGGATACACCTGAGTACATCTTTCAAGGCTCCTCTTTTGACTAGATCATCATTCATGTGCGAGTGTGTATACATATATGTGAGCAACCCTTTAACAAAACACATTAAGTCACACATGTTCGTACATCATATCCATAGATATAGAAACCAAAGCTAGAACTATCTTATCAAGGTACACATGTGCAATGCATAGGCAAAGTCTCATACCCTTCCCATACTAGTACACCTATCAAGTCATCTAGTTAAGGAAACACATATCATACTTTCATAAATGTCATCTTAACATGCATAGTAGTAGACACTAGTGAATATGAGAACTACCTTTCACTAGACACTATGAACCTGTACTACCTATAAGCATGCATGAAGTGTGAGTGTGTGTACATTGATCACATGATCACATGATGTCTATCAATAAAATATTGAGGCAGCCACCCTCTTAGACCACAATACTCTTCAATCTTAGACCATACAACACGCAATAGCATAGGAGAAAAGTTAGATTCATGGAATACTTTAAGACTCCTATCATTAACTATTCATGGATAGGGATCATCAACCATATCACCTAAGACACGGAAGAACCTACACATGATGTTACAAAATTCTTCACATGCTCATAAAAATGGTAACATAACCTAGATTCACAACGAAAATAGAAGTCTAGTTACAAACTACACATAAAGTGATCATCATAACCACTCCTTCATATATTATTCAAATTGCATTCAAGACCATGGTCAACGCATATATAATGACATAAGGTAAACACCGCCACCATAAGTGTACCATACAGCACAATGCCACCCACGGCTTCATCAACATAATATAGGGAAGTAAAGAAATAGAAAAGTAGATCAATTCTTACCAATTCTTTAGTGTTTGATCATTATTGACCTTTACTACTATTTCATCAATAATTCAAGTATAGGGCAGTAACTAAAAGATAATAATCATATACGAAGTCATGCATAAGCTACTACAAGTCCATACTACAAACTAGCACAACACCTTAGCATACTAGAAGGTAGAAGAACATAGACCATTAGCAAATTTCATTACATGGACTATAGATCATATTTCACCAATAATATCACTCTAAGGCAGTAGATAATCATACATTTAAATATAAAGAAACCATGCTTAAAGAACTTCAAGATCAAGCTACAATATAAGCATTATACTTGACAATTTTGCTAGAGTATAAAGAGGGAATTAACCAACACTATTGATTCTCTAAGGCCTTGATCATCAATCATATTTTTTAAATAATATACATACTAGGAAGAAGCTAGATCTCACTACATCAAAGGAATCATGCTTCATCTATCCACAATTCAAGATGTCATCATATACATAGTATTATCAATCGATAGACTAGAAGACTAGGTTAATTCACATAAGCCATATTTACTTCAACCTTACAAGATTCATATTCATAATTCAATCATTATAATAACCTAAAACAGTATATACAACCAACCTAATATAATCGAAATCCACATTAAATCATTTAGAAACCAATGTTACAATGAACCATGGAAACTAGGCTAAACATGCTCAAATTTTCATGCATGATCCTCATGGATCCTTCAACATCAATTCAACATAAATTCATTTAAATAACAGTATATACAATCACTTCAACGTAATAGAATCATAATTCAATCGATATCAATTAAATATCACAAAGCCCATGCAAGGCTAAAACGTTTGGGTGATGGAGCGTGGGTTCATCATGCAATTGGAGTAAAATTCACGTTAAAACCACTTTAATAACTTCAATTAATCATGATTTAATCGTTCAAAACCTTTTTAGAAAGAACCCATGGAAGATTGAAGAAGACATTGTTTGATCATATTTTTCCTCTTTGAAATCTCTGAGATAGGCTCTCTAGATAAAAAAAATAATTAGAGAAGAAGATCACCATACCTTAATCTTCATGAATACCTCTAAAACCTGATGATTCACCCACAGAAATCCAAGCTCCAAGCAGCTCTTGAGCTTCTCCAACAATGGTGGTTTCTAGGGAGAGGATTTTGGAGAGAGGTTCTTACGTGTGTATGGGGTTGGGAATGGGTTGATCACATTTTTAATGACTTACATACACCCAAAATCACTTAAATAAATTGTGTAGGGTCAGATAAGCACGTAGGGACAATTTCCCATTCACCTCTTTAATGGAACAGTGTGCAGGCTTCAGCTCACATGCCACCATCGACGGACTTACATATGGATCGTAGGTCAGTCGAAGGACCATGCCTGGGGTTCCATCGTTTGGTACTTAGCCAATTTTTTTCTAGAGACCTAACCAATCTATGTTAAAATCAACGATACCTCACTTACGGGTCGTTGGTTGACCAACTGGCCGTCGTTTGGTCTGTCGATTGACACTACCAAGGCAGTGTCTCGACCAGCCTTGGGCCTTTCTTGTGGGGCCTTTTGCGGAAACCTTTAGAAGTCGTACCCGGACTTTTCCAACGTAAATACAACCCTTAAAAATTTGTAGACCTCCCACATGAGTTTCACCCAAAACCAATACTCGAAACTCGTCCAAACACGCTAGGCCCCATTAAGACACACGTTGAGCGTATTAAGGGCTATCTTTCAAACGCCTTGGATGTTCTTGGTCGTTTGACCTCCAAACTTCACTAAAATTCATATACTACCATTTAAAATCATTACAAAGCATTTTAAGACTTCATAATATCATGTATCACACATAATCATATAAAACCGCATACGAGACTTAGTTGTCGAACGTTTCGGTCGACCTTTGACGTTTGACTTCCAAATCACCTCAAACATTATACACTGCCTCTAAACCATATTATAACTCCTTTTATGACCTTAGAACATTTATACGAACATGTTAGGCTCTAGACGCCCTAACTCATTTTGGGGGTCTTACATCTTACAAAATCGTGCACCTATTTAGTAAAGAAGTTAATTAATTTTTTTTTTCATTCTTGTTAAATTGGGCATGAAGTTTTTATAAGTCAATATTTATTGGAGATTCCAACATAATATATAGTTCTTGGGGCATATATTCATACTCCAATATTGGCATAGACCAATAACTGTTAAAATTTCATTCTAATCTAGCAGTGATGATTTGACATTCTCATACTTTTCTTACTTAGTTCACCTTGAACTTACCCTTCTTATTCTTTTTTTCTTACTTTTTTACTAAAACCTTGAGAATTATACATACTACTAGAATCTGAAATAGGGTGAAGTAGGGAGATTAACATTCAGTAATTTCATTGGGAACAACCCTAGTTTTGGTTTTCTTGAAGTCAATACGATTGAAAAGCCTTCTGGGGAAGTAAAGCATAAACATTAAAAGAGAAAACTTATAACATACCCATCCCAAAAGCATGGCTGCGTGACATTCTTCTTCAAGCTCTTCGGACACGCCCGTTACATAATAACTCATCTCATCCCTGAAATTAGAAACCAAAGAAGAAGCATATTTGGACAACTTAATGAACTTCAAGGAGTATTCCTTAACACTCATACCTCCCTGATGAAGTTTGACGAACTCCTTTACCTTAGTTCTCTTTGTTCCCTTAGAAAGAATCAGTCAAGAAAAGCCTTTTTGAAGATCTTCCAAGTCACAGGACCATCTCCTAAATCCCTACTATTATTCCACATATTGTACCATGTCTGCGCCACGTCCTTGAGTTTATATAAAGTAAGTTCAACCTTCTCAGTATTACTCACCCCCATAGAAAACAAAATCTTGTAGACCTCATCAAGGAAATCTTGGGGGTACTCATCAAATTTTGATCCAAAGTACATGGGAGGGTTCATCCTAGTGAATTCCTTTAAATGGCTAGCCACAGTACTAGCATGGTTCTCTCGAGGTGCAACTTCTTTATTAGCTTGACCCGTGATGGCTTGAGCTTTGGTGTGATGGCTTGGGCCATTTGGAACAGGGCTGCCCTCACCTCACCATCCTTCATACCTAGAAGATTTACCAAAACTTGATCATTTGCAGAAGCTTGCACTTCAAGAGAATTTCGGTTACTTAGCGTAGTAGCTCCCGCATTCGCAATCTCTTCCCCTACTCTTCTAGTAGTTCTCCTTCTTGTGTTCATCGCCTATATACACAAGAAAGGGATTAGATGCTAAAAGACACATAGTGTCAAAGCTCTAGAGGCACGACATAAGCGTATTAAGAAAAGAGAAGTTTCCCAATCATCACATAGCCTCTCGTCCACAATTGTGGCGCGCTTCACAACCTTGAACAAGACGCTAGGTAACGTGGTTAGTGATATATTGATCCAAAGGATATTTAACCTCATGATCTATACCAAGTTTAAGATTCCAATATTTAATCTCATACTCTGATACCAAGTTTGTCACACCCAGATCCTAGACCTTGGATGAGATCGGCATCGTTAACTTCTTAGAGATCACAGACAAGCCTCTTATTAGCTTTCATCACAATCATATAGCTAAATTTTGCGGAAAATTAAATTTTTTTAACATACTAATGAAGTATACTTAGACTTCATACTTAAGATTCATAAAGACATAAGATATTTGAAAATTGTCTTACATATATAGAAACCATCTAAGAGTGCAAATCTGGACTTAGACAAGAATTGTCAATTTTCCATATAGGCATTAATACAAAGGAACCCAAAGAACATAAATGGAAATTTAAAAACAACTAAGTCTTCATAGTGCTACAATATAAATGATAGCATCCTCAATGTGAGGACCTACCAAGACTTGAAGAAAGAGTTCCAAGTTTCTTCGAATCAACCTGCTTAACTTCAATGGACGGAACCTACAATTATAGTCATATAAAGTAATGGGGTTAGTACGACACATTTACTAAGTATGGGTATATGCACGTAAAAAATAGGGACATGCATAAAAAAGGATCATTTATCTTTTCATTAGCAAACATGCTAAGTCATAAGAAAGTCTTCAATGCACATACCATATAACATATACAAGTTAAAGCATGATCATAACCAACAAAAATTCTCATAGAGTCATGTTAACATTTCATATTCAATAAATCATATAACCATAACATACAAAATAATTACCAATGACCTCATCCCCAACCTATAAGTGCAATGGTCATGTGAAGCCCCACATAACCGAGTAGATAAGATAGGAGACCATAAGTAAAGCTTTGCTTCATGTAAATTCTAACATAAGTGGTCATCACTTCATATAACTATATAACTCAATAACGTGTTCATCATAATAGCCAACATTCATATAAAAGAACATCATATATCATAATCATATATATTTCACATCATCATATTTCTTAGGAACAATCTCCTAGGACTTTCTTTAGAGTCAACTTGTGCAATGTCTAGATAGCGTCTCATACCACTACCTATACTAAGTAAAATCCTCAAGTCACCCTAGTCAATGGTCAATTGCTTGTCTTTCGTTTTACATGCGGGAACATATGCATTAACCGACATAAATCATGTGACCTAAACATGGAATCCAGTGTATTCCCCATACCCAAAAGAGGTGGTCTACCGTCCAAAGTAGAACTAAACAAGACATAGCTTTCTAGGTGGATCCACTAGCTAGTATCATATGGTGGCATCATAGTTCAAGAACTAGGAGATGTATTAGAGAACCATAGTTCCACATTACATGGCAGCCTCAATCTCATGAGAATCATTATGAACCAACCTTTCCGCTAGGGAAGGGACACTTCCCGTATCTAGTTCGTCGGTGCTTAGCTTAAGTCCCTCTTCAAGAAATAACCTTTAATTTGACTTTTATGAAAAACTTATCATAGGTCATAGGAAATTATCTCATTTTATAACATGATCATGAGCTCTTTTATATTAAATGAGAATTGTTCTTTTATCGTAACCTTTCTTTTATGAGATTTACATGGCATAATAATCTTGTGTAAAGCATACAAGAGAGTATCATAACTTGCATATTCGTATTATTATCATAAACTCACAATTTACATGTTCATAGGCAGTATATTAACATAGCAACATCATACATACTTTCATAACATAGCATCATTAATTATAGGCTAACATAAGCATCTTAGAGTAATCACAATTTTATAAGAGTTACATCTTGCTTCCAAGAAACCTACTCATCATGCAATATTCATAATCATACATAGTGAAATACTCAACGACATAATCAAGAAAATCTCATAGAATCATGTACAAGATCAATGCATAGCATAGGAGAAGGTAAACGGGTCATAAAAAGGTTTATTCAAACCTTAAATTCCAACCCTAACGTTTATACATTATCAAACAGTAGAAACAACCCATTCGAGACCATTATTTGGAGAAATAACAAATGGCATTCAAACATTATCAATAAAATAATCAACAATTCGTGCGAAATTAGATATAGAAAACATTTACTTTTCATTGAAAATCATAAATCTAGGGTTAGGAAGAAATCCATTTTGTAGAGTAAAAACCCTAATATTCTAAGTTGTTGAAACCTTATCTTGAAAGGCCCTCTTGGGGAAAGGAATCCCAATAGTGAAAACCCATACGTTATAGATGAAGAATCCACAAAAATATGATTGGAAACATTGAAACCTTCGTCTTCTTCCTTAAGCTTTTCTTGGTCTACAATGGAGTTTTGAAAAGAGAGCGTTCTTGAAAGATTAGGGAGAATTTCGTTTGATCTGGTTTGGGACGTGAAAAAGTGGTCTAAAACTGACCTAATATCAAAATATAAACGTCCCAAGAATTACCCTAAAGACCCTCCACTTAAATTACCTAAAATGCCCCTCCTAAATTGACTACAACTAGGAGAATATTTGACTTAGGGTCTCGGGTCTGACTAGGAATAAGTTAATTAATTAAGTTGATAATTTAATTAATTAAGTGACCTACGGCATTTAATAAAGTACCCCTAAGTTTTTAGGACCATAACCAACCCCTTTGGACCATCCTAGGTTAAGTACTAGGATGTTTCTTTAGTTAGTTATTCGGTTAAAGTTACCCGATTAGGCCATAGGTTTTCGGGCACACTAGTCAGTCTATTTTAGCTATTCCTAGGTTAATTAGCTAGTTAGGTTAGTTATTTAGGACCTATAATTGGTTAGGGAGCTCGGCCCCACGTTGCTGGACCCGACGCATGGCTGTCCCCTAACCGCCCTAACCGAATCGGTTGGGCTTGTCTCTCGGCCGTTGGTAGCACATGTGCTTGCACATGTGTTGCGTGCACTTTCCTAACCGTGCATTCTTGAATGTTCACTTATTGTCCAAGGATCCTCACTATGTCCTTGGACACTGCTTAATCTACATGGTCATTTTAAATGATTATGTGCTATGGTACCTAGGCTTGACACTTGGATGCCTATTAGCTAATGTGAGTAAGCGATGAGGTTTAGAATTGAAGAGATTAAGAATTTTAGCTTAGGATCTTCATTGCAGGTAGAATTCCTAAATAAGCTTGGATTGGAGTATTTGAACATCAAAGGGTATTTGTAAGTTATAAGTTACTTGTGAATACATACAAAAATTGGCAAACACCCTTAAGCCAATATTCTCTAATATGCCCAATATTACTCAATATTGGGCATTGGATGTCTATGTACCTCAATTAATATTCTTAAAACCTAATAGGCTCTTAACTAGACAAGTACATTTTTCTAGAATGTTACATAAGACTATCCCCTTAGTTTTTCATAATTGCATTCACAAGTCAAAAATACGGAAGAATTTAAAACATTTAACTAAATCTAATTGGAGGTTTACATAGACCTCTACATACATGTAATAGTATTATTATCGAGTATACATAGACCCCTCGTATAAGAAGATTACTTATCTTCTACTATTATTTCACACACATATATAAGATAGAAATAGAGTCATATAATCTGTCTCATCTCATAACCATCTAAAATAACAATATCAACTTGGGCATAGCCCTACAACAATAAAAGTAAGACACATATAGGCTTTACACAACTTGTTCTCAAATGAAAGATAGAGTACACATACGTATCTTAATATATAAGCAAATCCGTAGCTAGACTATTGGCATCGTCCTCGGCCAAAATGAGGACCTACCAGTTGGATAAGAGAGAATATCCAAGCCTCCTTTTAGATCACCTCGAACGAAACCTCAACGACCAGAACCTGAAATATTTGGGAAAAGGGAAGAAAATGGGGTTAGTATACCACAGGTAATAAGTATGAGACTATATGCACATATAATAATCAAACATGCTAAAAGGGAATATTTAGTTAAATCATTCAATTTTACCTCTTTAAGGACTTATGGACAATCAACAAACTACACCAATAATTTAGACATGTTCAACAAATCGAATAAGCTATATATATGCACACCAACATACTTGAACCTATAATCTAATTAAACTCTATCATCAAGTAATAACATCATAAGCATGAATAAGATTCGACCATGTAACTAGCAAAGCAAGACAACTAATAATAAATACTCATAAAGATAACAAGTGCAATGACCAAGCAAAGCCCCATAACCTTACTCAATCAAGTAACTCAATAAGAACCATAAATAGTAACTCACTTCACCTAACATAGCCTTCAAGTACACATAATTTCAATACTTCGGCAATAAAGACCAATTACATATTCATAAGCATCATAATCATCATATAAGGTCAACAACATTTAACATAATTTATTTACATAATATTAACCTCCTAAAGCTCATATCAAGGCAAACTAGTGCAAGGCATAGGTAGAGTCCCATACCCCTACCTAAGCTAAGTCAAACCACTCAAATCACTTTAGTTAGTCTATACATCATTACTTCATTTTAGTTTAGGGAACACTTGTCTTAACCGACATAGACCACTGATATACCGTGGTTTCACGGTATAATTAATACTTTTTCCTTAAGTTTTGTGTGTCCGAAAGTCTTTTTGTGCTAGTTTTTATATGAGTTTCTCTTTGTTTTGCAGGAAATCTGTCCAAAGTTGAATGCGGAGATTTTGAGTGAAGAAATGCAGAAGAGACCACCTACGGAGCTTATGACGGTCCGTCGTGCCTGTGACGGTCCGTAAGTGGCAGCGTAGAGAAGTTGCTGAAGGAAGATGGGGAAGTCTGACCAAGTGTGGGGTTACGTAGCTTGTGACGGTCCGTTGTGGCTATGACGGTCCGTCCTGCCGGTTCAAATGAAGTTCGGAAGTGATCCCGATCTTATTCCAAGAGTTGAAGTGTTTTGAAACGAAGACCGTCTACGGACCGTTGTGCCTATGACGGTCCGTCATACTTGCCGTTGAGGGGAATGAAGAGAGCAGCAGAAGAAATTGCTAAGTATGGGACGACATAGTCCATGACGGTCCGTCGTGATCATGACGGTCCGTCGTGATCACGACGGTCAGTCGCGAGGTCCATCGACCCAGCCGCGTTTTGGAAGATTTCCAGCAATTAGAAACCTTGTTTAATTAGGTTTTTATTTTTTCATAAATAGTTCAAAAAACCTCATTTTTGAGGTTAGACTCTATGAGATTAGACATCATACTATTAGACTCTGTGTATTAGTGTTTTGATTTGGAGATTCTTACAAGTGATTTTTGGTGATTAATCAAGCAAACTTTCGGACTTTATTCTTTCTCATTGAAATAAGTACATGAATTCTTATTTAATATATTTGAATATTGTGTTTATGGATATGAGTAACTAAACTCCATAACTAGCGTTATGGGAACCATAGGCAAATAATGAGATAAACCCTAATTAAAAGAAGAATTCTAGAATAGTGTGTTGCATGTATTAATAATTCTTTCATTTAGAAGTCTTTTTAATGGATGGCCAACATTAGAACTCGCCTTAATGCTACTTGCCGGACCAAGGAGGTAGATAATAGGAAAAGAATTATTAAAATAGATTTAGTGCATACTATCTAATAGGCTAGTATTGATTGGAACGAGGTAATAACTTAGTCAAATATCGAATACGATGCTTAATATGAGGTAAGGATAAGGGTTAGGATAACAACACACGTAGCCGGACCAAGGTGCGGAGTGAGATTTTCTAGATGCCGAACCAAGGATTTAGAAATACATAACTTATCACTTTGCATGCAAGATACTAGGAAAGAATTGTTATAGTCAGAGTTATCAAGTTATGAACCTGTGGGGAACACGTAAACCCTAGTTACTTTGATTAATTGATTAAAACCCAACATTAAAAGCTGTTAAGTGTCTCTTTCAAGTTCGTTGTTTATTCTCACTTATTTAGAGATAGAACCCCCCTTTTTTTATATTTTTACTTTCCAAGGAAGTTATTGATCAAACGATAGTAATAATAGGTTGAGGTTAAGTCTAGACTATTTTCCTCGTGGGCACGATCCCAACCTCACTACTTGGGTTATTTACTTGACACCACCGCTTTACTTCTCATTTAAGAAGTAAGTTTGAGAGTATCAAATTTTGGCGCCGCTGCCGGGGAAATTAGCTTTTAGATTAACTTGAACTTATTACTATAGTTTAGTTGATAATTTCTTGATTTTATTTTGTTTTATTGTTTTTGATTTCCTTTCAGAACTATCCTCCTTGTATGCCAAATACACAGAGAGGAAGAGAACCATTGTTTCCCTACGATCGTGAGTTAGAGCGTACACTGCGCAATATGAATCGAAACTTGGGAATAAATGATGAGGATCCAAACCAGAACATACCAGATCCAGTGGATGTTCATGGTCAGATGTTACCCGACGCTCCGGGTTAACATCAACAGAGGGGACAAGATCCCGTTCCACGGCCCCAAGCATACTACTGAGGGTATGATAACATAGCAGACTCGGATGGGCCACTTGTCTTGCCCCCTCTACCCACAGGCCACACTTTTGTGGTAACTAGAAGCCTGATGCAAATGCTCACTGACAGAGGTTTATTTTCAGGGCTACCTTTTGAGGATCCACATGCCCATATAGCTAAGGTAAGGGCAGTGTGTAAAAGTTGTGTGGGGAGGTCTGATTTGGATCTAGATGTAATAGGTCTCAGAGTGTTTCCTCTCTCACTGACGGGAGAGGCTGCTATGTGGTTCACTGAGCTCCCATACAACTTCATGTTCACTTGGAATCAACTAAGGGATGTCTTCTTAGCACGCTACTATCCGGTCTCCAAGAAATTAAACCACAAAGACAGGGTGAACAACTTTGTGGCACTACCAGGAGAGTCAGTTAGTAGTTCTTGGGATAGATTCACCTCATTCTTGAGAAGTGTTCCAAATCACCGTATAGATGAAGAGTCACTGAAGGAATACTTCTATCGGGGACATGATGATAACAATAAAGCGGTGTTGGACACTATAGTAGGTGGATCTGATGGAGAATGCCCTTATGCTGAGATTGCAGAAAAACTAGAGAAAATCTCCCGAAATAACAAAGCTTGGAGTACTAGGAAGTCCGATACAGTGAGAAACACTTTCGCAGTGCAGTCCACTCACAACCCAGCCACAGATGATATTCGTGAAGAAATGGCTCAGATGAGAACTGATCTTGGGTTGGTACTAAAACATGTCACTGGGGGTGCAGAAAGATTAATGCAGTCAACTACTTGGCTAAACCACCACCTCCAAACGATGAGTGTTATTATTAGGAGGATTCCTATGCAGTAAATGAACAGATGGGGGGTTTCCGACCAAGTGCCCAAGGCTCTAATCAGGAGAATTGGCGCCAAGGTCAAGTGAACCAAGGTCGGAACTATGGTAACTACAATCGTGAGGGTCATTATGTCCGAGATGTAAACTACAATCGCGACAACAACTTCAACAAGGGCAACTATGGTAATAGAAACGACAGAAATGGACCCTATGTTCCCCCTCAAAATCGTGAAGTTACTCCTAGGGATGGTGGAGGTAGTATGTCGCGAGTTGAGGATATGTTGCATAAAATGATGAGGAGGTTCGATGCTAGTGATGAGCACAATAAAGAGTTGAGGAATGATTTAGCGAGTATTGGGCAAAAAGTTGATACACATGCAATATCAATTAAGCAACTTGAGTTACAATTGGCCCAATTATCTGCAACTGTGAACACACGGCAACCAGGCACTCTTCCTAGCAACACTGTCCAAAATCCAAAAAATGATGGACATTGTATGGCAATTACTACTCGCGGTGGCAAGAAAACCATTGACCCACCTATGCCATCTAATGAGAATAGGGTGACAAAAGATACTGATAAAGTGGTAAATAGTGATGCTGATTTAGAGGATAACATTGCAAAAGATGCTGAAGTGCCTAAAAAGGTAACTCCTATGCCTAGGCCACCACCCCCATTTCCTCAAAGATTAGTGAAAAAGACCGAGGATGGCAAATATCGGCGTTTGGTAACAATGTTGAAGCAGCGTTCTATCAATATCCCTTTGGTAGAAGCTTTAGAACAAATGCCCGTTTACACCAACTTTATGAAAGATCTGGTCACAAAGAAAAGATCGCTTACTTTTGAGGATGATGATAGAATGCAGCATTGTAGTGCTATTGCTACAAGATCTCTGGTCCAAAAGAAAGAAGATCCGGGTGCGTTCACTATTCCTTGTACAATCGGGCTATTACATTTTGCGAAAGCATTATGTTATCTGGGGGCAAGCATAAATCTCATGCCCCTCTCGATTTACAAGAAGTTGGGTTTGGGTGACCCAAAGCCCACTGCGATGCGGCTACTGATGGCTGATTGAACAGTAAAACGGCCCATAGGGATACTTCATGATGTGCTAGTAAAAGTGGAGTCATTCATCTTTCCTGCTGATTTTGTTATTCTTGATTGTGAGGTTGATTTTGAAGTGCGTATTATCCTTGGGAGGCCATTCCTAGCTACGGGAAGAGCCTTAGTAGACATGGAAAAGGGGCAGATGAAATTTTGGTTGAACAATGAGGAAGTGACCTTTAATATTTGTAGGTCCATGAGGCAGAGTGGTGAGTTCCAATTGGTATCTGCTATATCCTACAACATGGGTGAGACATCTGAGACATAAATAGAAGAATGTCTAGGTGTCGAAGCATTAGCGGCAGTGATAATGAACTTTGATAGCGATTGCATTGAATAATATGAGTCATTAGTCGCGGCTCTTGACCGAGGTGATGTTCATTTAAAACCAAAGAAATTTGAGCTTGATATGAAAAATCGCGAGTCCCCACCCGCGAAACCATCGATAGAGGAGGCTCCAAAAGTTGAATTAAAAGCTCTCCCACCTAATCTTAGGTATGAATTCTTAGGAATTGGTGACCCTTTGCCGGTAATCATTGCATCAGACCTGGATGAACAACAGGTTCAGAGTTTGGTGAAGGTACTACAAAGGTTCAAAAGAGCTATTGGGTGGACCATTGCGGACATTATTGGGATTCCTCCTGGTATTTGCTCTCCAACTCATGCCTGATCATAAGACGAGTATTAAGCACCAGTGACGCTTGAATCCTCCTATGCAAGAGGATGTGAAGAAGGAAATCATCAAGTGATTGGATGCCGGAGTAATCTATCCAATCGCCAATAGTAGTTGGGTATGCCCGGTTCAGTGTGTACCTAAGAAAGGGGGAATGACTGTGGTCCCCAACGAAAAGAATGAACTTGTTCCAATGAGATCGGTTACTGGATGGAGGGTGTGTATGGAATACCGTAAACTGAACTCATGGACTGAAAAAGACCATTTTCCTATGCCCTTCATGGATCAGATGTTGGATAGACTTGCCGGAAAAGGGTGGTATTGTTTTCTTGATGGGTATTTGGGGTATAATCAGATTTCTATTGCACCAGAAGATTAAGAGAAAACCACTTTCACTTGTCCATATGGGACCTTTACATTCATAAGAATGCCGTTAGGGTTGTGCAATGCACCCGCTACCTTTCAGAGATGTATGATGTCAATATTTTCTGACATGGTGGAGGATACTATAGAAGTTTTTATGGATTATTTTTCTGTGGTTGGTGATTCATTCGAGCGGTGTTTGACCAATTTATCTGAGGTTCTTAAGAGATGTGAAGACTGCAATTTGGTACTAAACTGGGAAAAGTGTCATTTCATGGTGAAAGAGGGTATTGTGTTTGGTCATCACATTTCAGAAAAGGGCATAGAGGTTGATCGAGCTAAAGTTGAGGTAATAGAGAGACTTCCCCCGCCGATCTCTGTGAAAGGTGTGAGAAGCTTTCTTGGGCATGCAGGTTTTTACCGGAGATTCATCAAAGACTTTTCAAAGATTGCACACGCATTGTGCAAATTACTAGAGAAAGAATGTAAATTTTGTTTTGATGAATCCTGTTTTAAAGCATTCGGTGAGCTAAAAGAAAAGTTACTATTTGCGCCTATCATTATTTCTCCGGATTGGAACAGACCATTTGAGGTAATGTGCGATGCTAGTGGGGTGTCTCTTGGTGTAGTATTGGGACAGAAAAGAAACAAAATCCTTCACCCAATTTACTATGCTAGTAAAGCCCTAAATGAAGCCTAGAAGAACTACACAGTGACTGAGCAAGAACTCCTTGCAGTAGTCTTTGCTTTTGAGAAATTTCGCTCCTATTTGCTAGGTACTAGAGTTATAGTACATACTGACCATTCAGCATTGAGATATTTGATGGCGAAGAAGGATGCGAAACCTAGGTTGATTCGTTGGGTATTACTGCTGCAAGAATTTGACTTTGAAGTGCTGGATAGAAAAGGAACTGAAAATCAAGTTGCTGATCACTTGTCTCGTCTAGAGGATGAAGCTATGAGAGAGTTAGGGGATAAGTCTGACATTGATGATACTTTCCCCGATGAACATGTATTGGCTGCTTCACAAGACTTGATTCCATGGTTCGCAGATTTTGCGAACTATCTGGCTAGTGATATTGTTCCATCAGACTTGTCCTTTCATCAAAGGAAAAAGTTCATGTACGATTTGAAGAAGTTCTTTTGGGATGAACCATATTTGTATAGGAGTTGTGCCGACGGGCTTATTCGGCGTTGTGTGCCAGAATGTGAAATGTTGAGTGTGTTGGAGGCATGCCATTCTTCACCTGTTGGCGGACATCACAGTGGTATCCGAACCGCTCACAAGATATTACAATGTGGTTACTATTGGCCAACTCTTTATCAAGATGCTCATGGGTTTGCTAAAGCATTGACAAATGTCAACGAGATGGTGGTATTTCAAGAAAGCAAGAGCTCCCTCTAAACCCCATTCTTGTGATTGAGTTATTTGACGTTTGGGGTATTAACTTTATGGGCCCTTTCGTGAGTTCTCATGGAATGAAGTACATTCTAGTAGCAGTCGGTTATGTATCTAAATGGGTCGAAGCCATAGCCCTTGCAAACAATGAAGGGAAGAGTGTCACTGCATTTTTGAAAAAGAATATATTCTCTCGTTTTGGCACCCCCAAGGGCCATTATTAGTGATGGGGGCTCCCACTTCTGCAACAGATTGTTCAAGGGGTTATTGGAGAAATACGGGGTTCGCCATAATGTGGCCACTCCTTACCACCCTCAAAATAGTGGGCAAGTTGAAGTGTCGAATCGGTAAATAAAACAGATATTGTCAAAAACAGTGAATGCTAGTAGAACAGATTGGTCAACAAGGCTTAATGATGCTCTTTGGGCCTACCGGACAGCATATAAGACTCCCATAGGTATGTCTCCATACCAACTTGTATATGGGAAAGCTTGTCATCTTCCGGTTGAGTTAGAGCATAAAGCCATGTGGGCTATGAAGAAGTTAAAAATGGATTGGAGTAAAGCTGCAGAGAAACGGTTAAATGGGTTAAATGAACTCGATGAATTTCGCCTAAAAGCCTATGAGAGCTCAACACTATACAAAGAAAAGATGAAGAAGTACCATGAAAACAAAATTGAAAAGCGAGAATTTATGGTCGGGGATTTGGTGCTTTTATTCAATTCTAGGTTGCGCTTGTTTCCGGGCAAGCTCAAGTCCAAATGGACTGGTCCTTACTTGGTTACCCAACTATTCCCTCATTGAGCAGTTGAGTTTGAAACTAAGGAGGGTGTGCGGTTCAAGCTGAATGGACAGCGCATAAAAATCTATTTCGGGCATGCTGAATCGGCAAATGAAATGATAGAGGCATACCATCTTGATGAAGTCTGAGTAATCGAGTGTCCCCAGTCGTGCCGCGACATTAAATCAGGCGCTTGTTGGGAGGCAACCCAACACTTATCGTCTTTTTAGTAATGGTAGCATTTTTCTACTAATGGGTTTTAAATTTGCAGGCACATCACCAGGAAATTCTGCAGAAAATTACTCTGCAGCAGTCACTGACGGAGACATCGACGGACCGTCGTATGCATCCGTTGTACCAGGGACGTTTTTCTGTCATTATGAAATTAGGGCACACACGACGGAACCAACGACGGGCCGTCGTGGGGGAACCGTCGCGTGATTAATGAGGTATATCCGACCCGATCCGGCTGGACCCTTTTCCAAAATCAGACCGTTTAAACTCCCCACCCCTTCAAATTTCACCCCATTACTTCATTATTTTCTCCCATTACTCTCTCTTTTCAACTTCCACACTCCCTCCCTCCGATCATTGCCCCCCCTCAAAATTCTCCCAAGCCCTAAAATGTTCATCTACTAGTGAAAACTGCTGTTGTGGGTGTCTACTTTGCCACCGCGAACTTGTGCATTTGTTTTTCTCTATTTCTAAGGTACTACCTACTATGGCACCCAAGCAAGACCGCACCTTCGCACGCGGGCGATCAAAGTCTGTTGCCCCATCTGCACGCTTGATCATCGGCTCTAATGATGAGCGGGACCCTTAGTATGTGCCCCCAGGCACTTCCGCACCTTCCCGTGCTGCACGTGCTCCCAGAGCCACACCCAAGACGGTGGCGTCCGGCGTGATCACCGCCTCGATCGATGAGGAGCGCACACTGACCGGCACACCCTCTGGGTCAGCCACAAATCAGGAAGGAGCGTCTGGCTCCGTAGGAGTATCATGGTCCAAGGAAGCTTCAGGCTCTGCTGAGGTTCCCGCACCCGCCAGTGCTGTAGCGTCGGCCTCGTCTGATGAGGCTGACAGTTCAGACTCTACATCCGGTGCACTAGCTCAGGTCCCCACCCCAGCCTCTGACCAGCCAAACCAGTGGTGTGTCGACGGCCAGTTTCAAGTTTACTTCGACGCCAAGTTCCTGACTGATAAAGGAGTAATGACTCGGACACTCACCGTGGAGTGGCGGGTACTTACAGGGAGTCTCCCAACGATGTCGGAGATCCACAACCTTTTCACCAGGCATCTCTTAGAGTGGACAGCACGTCTGTTGGGACGATACATCGAGGAAATGGTTCAAGAGTTCTACGCATCCTACGTAGCGACTCTCCGATCACAGATTGATAGGCGGGCTGCTCCCGCTAAACAGGCCCCACTGGAGCAGGTTCGATTCCGAGGCGTACAGGTTGACATTTCCCTGCCAGCCATTGCCGGTTTCTATACAGAGAGAGTGCAGATGCTACTCGGAACCCCATCACTGCCGAGTTTGACTAACGCTGGCAGATAGTAAAGGATGGACAGTTCTTGCCCGAGCCAGCACTGAGAGAGACCACCACGAGGTGGATGGCCCTGCACCTGTCAGTAGATGGAGAGGGTGTCGATTGGGTCACTGAGCCGAAGGGGGCCATCAAAAAGGCCAACCTCACGTTCATAGCAAAGTTCTTGTGGCTGCTCGTCCGTCACTGCCTCTCCCCCACAGCTGCTGATAACATAGTTACCTGGGATCGAGCAATATTGATGGCGGTGATGATAGCCAGATTCGAGGTGGACTTTGCATGGCTTCTCCAGGCAGTCATGCACGAGAGGGCATTCAAGGTCACTACTACCTACCCCTTCCCGTGTATGATCTTTGCCCTTTGTAGGTCCGCAGGTGTGCCCATATGGCACGTAGATCAGCTGAAGACCCCGCAGGGCACTGTTGACGTCGGCCTCATCAAAGACGAGGACAATGAGTTGGCTCCACGCGGAGGGCCCCCTCCAGAGCTGCCCCAACTTGTTGATGATCTTGCGGATACGGTAGCCCAGGCCCGCACAGCTACACAGGCATCCACTGACATTACTCCGGTCGAGTCTATCCCGGGTAGTAGCACAGCCCCGAGCTCCTCTCGCACAGCCCCTCTACCGGTACTGGTCCCGCTTGCTAGGGTCCAAAAACTAGAGGCACAAATGGCCACTCTTCTGCATCATATCCAACCGTGGATGCATAAGTCGATCATTGAGTCTGAAGAGCGTCTAGAGCGGAAAATGCGGCAGTTTACTGAGCGGAAGATTGCTGAGGTTAACCAGCGCCTGGACGCCTTTGAGTTGAGAGTGTTAGCCCGACCAGCCCCTCCGGTGGATGTGTCGACTCTTCAGGCTGCAGTCGACAGTCTTCGTGCAGACATCGACACGATCCTAGAGGCGAGGGTGCCGGAGTCTGAGGCTCCTTCTGTCGAGCCTGCTGAAGACACCGTGCTGGCAGCCCTGTTTACTACTTCAGAAATTCCACCACCTCCCCCTCGAGAAAGTGTAAAGAGGCGTAGGGGTCGAGCAGAGGATGAGGCGCGAGCAAGGAAGAAGGAGCGCCGAGAGATAGAGGCTGCGAGGAGAGCCTCACTTGCTGAGGAGGAGGCGCACCAGATCAGAGCATCGCAGTTAGCGGCTGGGGCGTCTAGCTCCCGCACTGTAGAGACAGCAGGAGGCACTACTGATGGTGCGGTTGTTGCTGAGGACACCACTGAGAGTGTCCAGATTGAAGAGGACGTGGGTTCCGGGGAACTGGACCCACCATCTTGCTGATCGACGGCGCTTTGCGCCACAGGTTTGATTCACCTACCACTCTAATATTTAGATTTTTTTTATGCATTGGGGACAATTGCATGCTTTTTTGTTGGGGGTGGGGTAAATGGAAAGTGAGTGTTAGGGTGAAGTCTGAGTAGCCCAACTCACTATCCTCTTTTGGGGTTTTCTTGCCTATGTTCTTTTTCCCCAAAAGACTGATTACTTTTTCTGTTGAACCGGCATGTTTATATCTTTTGTACATAGTTTAACTCTAAAGCATGATGGCTAAAATGATATCCTGAGAAAACTGGAAAATGTTGCATGACTAGGCATAGTAATTGATAATTGTGTGGCTCTAAGCATGAAATGGAATTACACCATTGCATTACCCTAAGTCTTCAATTCGAACTAGGTATCTAATAATCTGGTATAGTGATGAGATCTCAAGTGAGTGTGAGGAAATTTGAATAGTCCACTATTGGTACTGAGCTAGAACTTGCCTGGTTAGTCCTGCTAAAAGTAAGCTGTAACAGACAATTAGGAAAGGATCATAGGCCCTTATTCAAGATAGCCCATTTCTAGCCTAAATAAAAGAAACCAAATGAAAGTTATCCTTCTTTGATCCAAATAATCTGAGCTTAAAATTAGACCTTTCTTTTTCACCCCAACTGATCTTTTCTGGGAACAATATGTTGGCCCTGGTCTCTCCTTGGATATGTGCACCTCAGCTTATGCCAAAAGCACAAGTTGAGGGTGTCTAATGCATAAACAACCTTCGTTATGGCCCTGACCCAACTTTGGGTATTGTGTACCTTGACTCATGGCAAAGCCATGAGTTGAGGGTGGCTGTTTTGAGGAATGCTCTGGAAAGTGGGGTTGAAAGAACAAAGAGAGAGAAAGAACAAAAGTAAAGTGACTCAAGAACTCGTTGAAAAAAAAAAGAGAAAAAAAGGGAAAAGAGTCACTTACACAAATGAAGAAAGAAGGGAAAATAGCAAGGTGAAAGAATGGGAGAAACTGGGCGAGATAAAGTGATCGAAAGTGGAAGGTTTAGCCGATATGTCAAGGAGGGCAAAAAGTCACTAAAGTATACCTAAATATACCCTACCTGACTCTGAGCCTATGTTACAAGCTAAGAAAGTCCTATCGTGATCCTAAGGGTTGTATAGCGAACTTAAGGTAGTGAAAATAAGGGCAAGCTTATGGCAATAGGTATGGATGAGTGTGACTTTGTTCTGAGAGCGAGTGTTGAAAAGTAATCCTTATACTCAAACTAAAATCATTGTGTGAAAAATGAGGATTCTGTTTTGAAGTGAGGACACTAGTTGCAATACCAGAATTGTTAGCACCTCGGTGAGAAATTTAAGAGGATAGGTGTTAGTGCATGGTGAGTCTGTGTCATGTTCTAATCCCATAAAATTCAAGCCTAATAGTGATAGCATGCGTAGATTTGATGAGATTACTCGGGATTGATAGCCAAATGATTGCAAAGGATAAAACACGAATACTATTGTACAAAGATAGTGTAGTGAGTCATAGTGCGTCGCTTGAGGACAAACAACGAATTTAACTTGAGGGTGTTGATATACCATGGTTTCACGGTATAATTAATACTTTTCCTTAAGTTTAGTGTGTTCGAAAGTCTTTTTCTGCTAGTTTTTATATGAGTTTCTCTTTGTTTTGCAGGAAATCTGTCCAAAGTTGAATGCGGAGATTTTGATTGAAGAAATGCATAAGAGACCACCTACAGAGTTGATGATGGTCCGTCGTGCCTGTGACAGTCCGTAGGTGGCGGCGTAGAGAAGCTGCTGAAGGAAGATGGGAAGTCTGACCAAGTGTGGGGTTACGTAGCTTGTGACGGTCCGTCGTTGGTATGACGGTCCGTCCTGCAGGTTCATCATGAAGTACAGAGAAGTGATCCCAGTACCCAGATTCCAAGAGTTGAAGTGTTTTGAAACGAAGACCCTCGACGGAACGTTGTGCCTATGACGGTCCGTCATACTTATCGTTGAGGGGAATGAAGAGAGCAGCAGAAGAAATTGCTAAGTATGGGATGACGGAGTCCATGACGGTCCGTCGTGACCACGACGGTCCGTCGACCCAGCCGCGTTTTGGCAAATTTCCAGCAATTAGAATCCTTATTTAATTAGGTTTTTATTTTTTTATAAATAGTTCGAAAAACCTCATTTTTTAGGTTAGACTCTACGATATTAGACATCATATTATTAGACTCTGTGTATTAGTGTTTTTATTTCGAGATTCTTACAAGTGATTTTGGTGATTAGTCAAGCAAACTTTCGGACTTTATTCTTTCTCATTGAAGTACGTACATGAATTCTTATTTAATATATTTGAATATTGTGTTTATGGCTATGAGTAACTAAACTCCATAACTAGGGTTGTGGGAAACATAGGCCAATAATGAGATAAACCCTAATTAAAAGAACAATTCTAGAATAGTGTCTTGCATGTATTAATAATTCTTTCGTTTAGAAGTCTTTTTAACGGATGGCCAACGTTAGAACACGCCTTAATGCTACTTGCCGGACCAAGGAGGTAGATAATAGGAAAAGAATTATTAACATAGATTTAGTGCATACTATCTAATAGGCTAGTATTGATTGGTACGAGGTAATAACTTAGTCAAATCTCGAATACGATGCTTAATATGAGGTAAGGATAAGGGTTAGGATAGCAATACACGTCGCCGGACCAAGGTGCGAAGTGATATTTTCTAGATGCCGGACCAAGGATTGAGAAATACATAACTTATCACTTGCATGCAAGATACTAGGAAAGAATTGTTATAGTAAGAGTTATCAAGTTATGAACCTGTGGGGAACACGTAAACCCTAGTTACTTTGATTAATTGATTAAGACCCAACATTAAAAGTTGTTAAGTGTCTCTTTCAAGTTCGTTGTTAATTCTCACTTATTTAGAGATAGAACCCCTCTTTTTATATTTTTACTTTCCAAGGAAGTTATTGACCAAACGATAGTAATAATAGGTTGAGGTTAAGTCTAGACTATTTTCCTCGTGGGCACGATCCCAACCTCACTACTTGGGTTATTTACTTGACACGACCGCTTTACTTCTCATTTGAGAAGTAAGTTTGAGCGTATCAACCACATGAGCAAATGTGGAATCCGGTGTAGCAAGACAAGATAGAACCTAACATGAAATGTAGCATATAGGTGGATCCACCAACTAGTATTCCTATGGTGGCAATATAGTTATGGAACTTGGGGCAACATTGGAAACATCACTCTACACCTTATTTGGGTCATGAGGCTATCCACCCCGTGAGAATTGTAGTGAACCCTACTTCCCCTATGTGGGAAAGTGTCACCCTCTCACTTACAAGATCACTCAGTGGTAACCTAAGTCCCTTCTTGAAATGTCTTTAATGTCTTTACTTATCAATCATAACTTAGTTTAGGTCATAGGGTCTAGCCCATGTATAATCATCATCATAATAGCTCAATAGGAAATTGCGTTGAGTATAATCCTTTCACACAATCCACTTAAGGTTAACACATTACATAATCTTTCTTAATAAGGCACATTGGTAATCACCATCATCCTTATAACTTTACATCTTACTAAACCTCACAACCATAATCAAGAAATTTCAATTCAATATCATAACACCCTATCAATCCTAAACAAGGCAATCCTAAACAAGGCATACTCTACACAATCTTCAAGACTTAATCACAATTAATCATAACTGAAGCAAACTATAGCGATCTCAAGACTTACCAAGTCTTCTTCATAATTCATCATCAAGGTCTTACCATCCACCCTTAGTTAAACCCAATTAGGTCATGAAGTCACCACAATTAAATATCCAATATAATCACAAGGCTAGAAGAATCATAACAACACAATTCCATAATACATCAAAACTAAGGATCAATTGAATTCATCATACGCTAGATCACTTCTCAAAAACTAGTATGAGAGACTATACATCACCTTAATTAATTCATAATTAGCATAAAAACATCATTTAGTAGCAATTCAACCCTTAACCAAGTCAATTGAATGAACAATATACAATATACATCATCACAACCAATCATGTTCTTCAATTTAGGCAAGACCATCAAAAATTACACAAATCAAGTTAGAGTAAATGTTAATCAGTCAATATAACCTAAAGAAATCATCAACACCTCAATTCATAACTTCATTTCGAGATTAGATGAAACCCATTTGAAAACTCTAGAATTGGAAACACTTTAAATGAACCCTTTGAGGAAAGAGGTCTCAAAGGTGAAGAGATCCTATACCTTAACGTAGCATCAAGGTGGATCCACCAGCTAGTATTCCTATGGAGGGAACATAGTTATGTAACTTGGGGAACATGAGGAACATCACTCTACACCTTATTTTGGTCATGAGTCTATCCACCCCGTGAGAACCGTAGTGAACTGTACTTCCTCATTATGGGAAAGTGTCACCCTCTCACTTACAAGATCACTCGGTGCTAAGCTAAGTCCCTTCTTGAAATGTCTTTAATGTCTTTACTTATCAAATATAACTAAGTTTAGGTCATAGGGTCTAGCCCATGTATCATCATCATTATAATAGCTCAATAGGAAATTGCATAAGTATAATCCTTTCACGCAACCCACATATGGTTAAGACATTACATAATCTTTCATAATAAGGCACATGTTATTATTACTAATATTATTATTAATATTATTGTTATTGTTAGTATTATTATTATTATTAATATTATTATTATTATTACTATTGTTATTATTATTATAATTATTATTATTATTACTATTATTATTATTATTATTATTATTATTATTATTATTTATTATTATTAGTATTAGTATTAGTATTGTTGTTATTATTATTATTATTATTATTATTATAATAATTATTATTATTATTATTATAAATATTATTATTATAATGATTATTATTATTATTATTATTATTATTATTATTATTATTATTATTATTATTATTATTATTACTACTATTATTATTATTATTATTATTATTATTATTATTAGTATTATTATTATAATTTTTATGATTATTTGATTATTATGATTATGATTATTATGATTATTATTATTATTATTATTATTATTATTATTATTATTATTATTATTATTATTATTATTATTATGATTAGTATTAGTTTATTATTATTATTATTATTATTATTATTATGATGATGATGATGATGATGATGATGATGATGATGATGATGATGATTTTAATTATGATATTATGATGATTACTATTATTATTATTATTATTATTATTACTATTATTATTATTACTATTATAATTATTATTATTATTGATACTATTATTATTATTATTATTATTGTTATTATTACTATCATTATTGTTATTATTATTATTATTATTATTATTATTATTATCGTTATTATTATTATCGTTATTAATATTGTTATTATTATTATTATTATTAATATAATTATCATCATCATCATCATTATTATTATTATTATTGTTATTATTATTATTATTATTATTATTATTGTTATTATTATGATTGTTATTATTATTTTAATTATTATTAGACTTTCCTCACTTCTTCTTTAAATATTAATTTCCGCATTTATAACTTTATCACTTTTCAAAATAATAAAATAAGACTAACCATAATCAATACCCACCAAACCATCCGTTGTTTATAAAATAAAATTAAGAATTGAATGAAGTTTTACCTTAATATTTTTGTTTTGTCGATCTTTGTCCATGGCGTTGAGGACCAAAACAAAGAGTTGTGAGCGGTTTGTGATATAATCTAATAATATTAACCCTACTTATTATATGACTAATTATAAATATGGTAAAATTGGTTCACTATTTATTTAATATTATTTTTTTAACCACCAACTATTTTAATTATTTAAACTACCCCGTTAATTATATCACTATAGTTACGAATAGTCCAAAATATTCATTTAAGACCTATCGAATGTGTTTTTCATGAAATAAAATGTTCTAGTACTCAATACGATGAAGTAGGTTGTTACATTAAATACAAATTTACCCATCATTCGTCCTCGAACGAGCAAAAGAAGGTGATGGTAAGAAATGGTACAAGAATCGACAAAAATATGTGAATATATTTTGTGCATATCATGCCTAGTATCCCAAGGTCTTACCTCAAATGCATGAACCCAACCAACAGGGGATCTATATCTCCTCTTATACTATGTCTCAAGAGAGTCATATCACTACTCAAGTGGTAGCTATCGTTGTATGTAAACTGAACTTACAACAGATGTATTTTCAATAACCATCAAAGCTAATCGTACACACATATGCAACATGTTCTCAAGCACCTTGACACAACCATTAGGTGGAATATTCTTCACATAACCACAATAAAATATTGAATCAATACGGATTCCAATCAGAAGTGAACGTATATCAATCACAACACACTCATAATGCACAAACCATCATAGATCTTATCGATATTTGATTCTCACAACATAAACTTTCCACGAGCTTATGTTATATATAAAAAAAAGACCTTTAGACATAAAGAACTCATCAAGGGAAAATTAATCTTATCTAACCTCAAGAAGAAAATGATCAAGTAACCATCCATCGAGAAATATACCCAAGCATACAGAACTTCTAACAATACTATCGAAATGCAAGATCAGTAACTATCATAGACAACTTTAAAAATGACAAAATTTGTCTCAATGGTCCACAAATTTAATAACACATAGCCAAAATATTATACCAATGATGAGATAAATCTTAAGTCTATTGAACAAATGTAAGTTTTTCGTGGTAACCCTCTAATAAATTCTCATAAGCAAAGTTGTGTGTGTAGAATTAAGAGTATAGATCAACTATCCCAAACAACACCAAATCTTTCACAACTGAAATAACAAGTCTAACAAGGATGTCACATTAATAGGAGGACAATCACAGAACTGGTACGCCCAATCCTCTACTAAAAATCACCCATATAAGGGAAAACACACACATACATAGAAAATGAATCATTCTCTAAACCATGTCCAAAATGAAGTAGTTGGTCACATAAGAATATAAATAACCAAGGTCAAAAAACTCTAGATACTCCTTTCATGATGCCCATATAAATATTTTCATTCATCCGACTCTATCTCTTTGATTTTATTGCTACCAGAATCACCAATTTAGTCCCTATTACAATTACACACATATACTGGGTTTATCGAACCCCACATCCACTTAATTCAACACTTTGAATACTAACAAAACATCACAACTGCATCGATCATCTGCCTTACTCCTAAACAATAATTTGTATCAAAGTATTTTTATCAAATACATATTCAAACTATGGCTATCTCTCTTTCTATTTAAGTATTTCATAAAAAAAAAAGAGTTCCCAAACAAGGCCAATATCACTAATTTCGAGTTTGATAATATTTATTCATCAAGATAAAATTATTAAATAACCCCAAGGGTTTATAAAAGAGGTCTTATTCCTTCACTTTTCTCAAATTCTTTCCAAGGTGCAAAATTCTAAATATATCAACCCTTGAATAGTTAAGACTTCTGTTCTCTAGCTCGCTTACCGATCTTATTCCTTGAACAATAATCTATATTATTTTACCTTATACTGTAAACTAACACTTTAAAGTAAATCCTCCTTTTGTCCTTTAATAATCATATGTGACAAAAAATCAATCAAAACTATGCATTAGTCCTTCCATACGTTTAATATCTGATGTAAACAATATATTATTTATTTTTATTTTACCTCACCAATTCATACCTTTATAAAACATACCACCACAAAAGCAGATTCGAAATGAAACGTTTGAATTGTAAATCGAACAATGCAACTCAATCTTCTTATCTATCAACATGGCTGATACCTTGAAGATTTTTATGAATTTACATATCTTAACTTATCGTTGATAGTCTCTTCATCAATCTTATCATATCCTTCGCTAAGAATTCAACCGTAGTCATTTAACAAACTCAAAATCACAAGACAACTTATCATCACACTCCAGCTGAACATAGGTACACTCCTCTCTTAAGTCTTATTCCACAATGTTTAACCAATCTAATAAACATGTGATACTATTGCAATAACCATAGTAAAATATATGAAACTACATGTCTCTGAATCCCATTTCTCAACTTTCTAAATATACCTCTTTAGCCCTTGTAATTAGAGAAGATATTCTTGTTCTCACCTTTTCTGAAAGCTACACTACATTCCACATTTTATTCATTATGAATCCAGCTCCTTTAATTCTATGTGAGCGGTGACATAACATTCCTCAAAACTTTTCATACAACCACGTTACTCTTTGAATAGTAGAAATCACAACTTTACATACTCAGAAGTATTTATTACCATACAAATCTTACAAAACAAAACAAAAAAATAAATTTAATTATATAGTTTCATCCCAATCACAATTCCTCACCAATCCCTTATAATCATTATTAACCATAATCACCTCTATTGTCTTAAATTAAGATTTCTCTTATTAAAAATCTTATTAAAACACCTCATAATACACACTATTAATACAATGCCTACAATTTTAATGCAAGCACCACCCAAATACAGCTGTTGTTCGGAATTAAAAAAATTATCTTTGCAGACATCCAAATCCAATCTCCACCGTTCACATCAACCATCAGGATGTCAAGACCACGTAGTTCAAATTTTAGTCTGATCCAATGGTTGGTAATTTAGAAACACGATCTGAAGGTTGCTGGTCTGAGAAAAGATATGTAGCAAAATAAATCTTTTTCTTCTCTCTTCTCTCTTCTATCTTGTTGAAAGGTCTCTAATAACCTCTCTCAAAACCTATCTTATGTCTTTATGTATTTCAAGGAGAATACTAGTGAGTAGTTCAATTTTTCTCTTAAGATCATTCTCTAATTATACAATTGTGCTTTTCCTTACAAAGTCAAAATCAACTACAAATAGGATTAAAATTCCAATTCTGTTCCTATTAGAATTGGAAACCAAATAAAGAGAATAATTTCAATCCTTTTTCAAGTAAAATTTGGCCTAGTGTCCAACTTTGAAGCAAATACTAAATTCAATATCAGAATAGGTGAAAGACTTTCAAGACTTTGTTGCCACTAAAACTGATTCTAAATGAGAATTTTTGATACTAGTTAAACAAACATAAATCATATGGGTCCTATATCACACTCTCTTTGTACCATTATTCTTAGCTAGACCTTTTCATCATCAAAAAATGAACCTTTTTCTTGACATGACCGATACGTTCAAACTTACTTCTCAAAAAAGAAGTAAAGCGGTCGTATCAAGTAAAGAACCCAACTAATGAGGATAGGATCGTTCTCACGAGAAAAATAGTTTAGACTTAACTTCAATCTATTATTACTATTATTTAGTCAATTATTTCCTTGGAAAACATAGACAATGAAAGGGGTGTTTTTATTTCTAAATGAATAACTAGCTAAATTAAAGGAGACAACTAACAGATTCAAATGTTGGAGTTTAATCAATTAATAAAAGCAACTAGGGTTTACGTGTTCCCCACAGGTTCCTAATTTTATAATTCTAACTATAACAATTCTTTCCCAGTATCTTGCATGCAAAGTGATAAGTTATGTATTTCTAAATCCTTGGACCGGCATCAAGAAAATTTCACTCCGCACCTTGGTCCGGCTACGTGTGTTTCTATACTAACCCTTTCTTTTACCTCATATTAAGCATTGTATTCGATATTTGACTAAGTTATTACCTCGTACCAATCAATACTAGCCAAGATAGTATATACTAAATCTATGTTGATAATTCTTTTCCTATTATCTACCTCCTTGGTCTGGCAAGTAGCATTAAGGCGAGTTCTAACGTTGTCCATCCGTTAAAAAGACTTCTAAGCGAAAGAATTATCAGTACATGCAAGACACTATTCTAGAATTGTTATTTTAGTTAGATTTTATCTTATTATTCGCCTATGGTTCCCACAACCCTAATTATGGAGTTTAGTTACCAATAGTCATAATCACAATATTCATATATATGAATAAGAATTCATGCACTTACTTCAATGAGAAAGCATAAAATCCAGAAATTTACTTGATTAATCGACAAAATCACCAACAATCAACTCCAGAGAAAAGTGTAACAATCAAAAGTGTAATAGTCAAAATAATCTCCTCACAAAGAATATAACATAAAAGTTTCTAATAATCAAGAGTCTATCGTATGAGAGTCTAACCCCAAAAACAAGGTTTTCAAATTATTTATAAAAAACACAAAATTAATCAAAGAAGGACTCTATTTGCTGAAATCTGTCAAAATGTGGCTGGGTCGACGGACCTCGCGACGGGTCATCGTGGTCACGACGGGCCGTCATAAACTCTGTCATCCCATACTTTGCAAATTCTTTTGCTGCTCTTTTCATTACCCTCGACGGTAGGTATGACGGACCGTTCGAAGCACAACAGTCTGTCAAGTGTCTGCGTTCCATAATACTTAAACTTCTTGGAATTTGGGTAGTAGGACTGCTTCTCTGATCTTCATGATGAACTAGCAGGACAGACCATCATGGCTACGACGGTCCGTCACGCACTTCGTAACCCCACACTTGGTCAGACTTCCCCATCTTCCTTTAGCAGCTTCACTACGATGCCACCTTCGAACCGTCACAGGCACGACGGATCGTCACAAGCTCCGTAGGTGCTAACGTTTCTGCATTTCTTTCTCAAAAACATTCACGTTCATCTTTAGACAAATTTCCTGCAAAATAAAGAGAAACTTACATAAAAATTAATACAAAAAGACTTTTGGACACACACTAAACTTGAGAAAAATAATTAAAAATATCGTGAAACCACGGTATAGCAACACCCTCAACTTAAATTCGTTGTTTTTCCTCAAGTGACGCACTATGACTCACTAGAAAATCTTTGTACAATAGTATCCATGTTTTATCTTTCGCAATCATTTGGCTATCAATCCCAATCAGTCTCATCAGATTTATGATGTTATCACTATTAGGCTTCAATTATGTGGAATCAGACCATAACACAGACTCAACACGCACTAACACCTATCCTCTTCAATTTCTCACCGAGGTGCTAATATTTCTGGTATTGCAACTAGTGTACTCACTTCAAAACAACATCCTCATTTTTCTCACAATTATTTCAGTTTGAGTATAAGGATTACTTTTCAACACTCACTCTCAGAACAAATTCACAACTTATTCATACATATTGCATTAAGATTGCCCTTATTTTCACTGCTTTAAGCTAGCTATACAACTCTTAGGATCACGATAGGACTTTCTTAGCTTGTAACATAGGATCAGAGTCAGGTAGGGTATATTTAGGTATAATTTAGTGACTTTTTTCCCTCCTTGACATATCGGCTAAACATACCACTTTTTATCATTTTATTTCGCCCAATTTCTCATATTCTTTCACCTTGCTATTTTCCCTTCTTTTCTTGCATGTATTTATTGTATTTTTTATTTCACTTTTCCTTCAACTGGTTCTTGAGTCACTTTACCTTTGTTCTTTCTCTCTTTTTCTCTCTCTTTGTTCTTTCAACCTCACTTTTTCCACAGCATTCCTCATAATAGCCACCCTCAACTCATGGCTTTGCCATGAGTCAAAGTACACAATACCCAAAGTTGGGTCAGGGCCATAAAAAGGTTGTTTACTACATTAGCCACCCTTAAGTTATGCTTTTGGCATAAGCTGAGGTGCATATGTCCAAGGAGGGACCAGGGCCAACACATTATTCCCAGAAAAGATCAGTTGGGGTGAAAAAGAAAGGTCTAGTTTAAGCTCAAATCATTTGGATCAAAGAAGGATTAATTTCATTTGGTTTTTTTATTTAGGCTAAAAAAGGGCTATATTAAACAAGAGCCTATGATCCTTTCCTAATTGTCTATTACAACTTACTTTTAGCAGGACTAACCAGGCAAGTTCTAGCTCAGTACAAACAGTGGACTATTCAAATCTTCCTCACACTCACTTGACATCTCGTTACTCTACCAGACTATCAGAAACCTAGTTCAAATTTTAGACTTAGGGTCATGCAGTGGTGTATCTCTATGTCATTCTTAGAGCCACACATTTATCAATTACTATGCCTAGTGATGCATCATTTTCATTTCATGAAGATATCATTTTAGCCATCATGCTTCAGAGTTAAACTATGTACATAAGATATAGACATGCCGGTTCAACAGTAAAAATAATCACTCTCTTGGGGAAAAATAACACATGCAAGAAAACCCCAAAAGAGGATAGTGAATTGGGCTACTCAGACTTCACCCTAGCGCTAACTTTCCATTTACCCCACCCCCAATAAAAATACATGCAATTGTCCCCAATTCATAAAAAAAATTGAAATACGAGAGTGGTAAGTGAAGCAAACCTGGGGCGCAAAGCGCCGATGATCAGCAAGCTGGTGGGCCCGGTTCCCCGTAACCCACTACCTCTGTAGTCTGCACACCCTCAGTAGTGTCCTTATAAGCAATAACACTATCAACAGTGCCTACCGCAATCGCCACATCTGTGGAGCTAGATGCCCCAGCAGCTGACTCTACAGCCCTCAGCCGACGCGCCTCCTCATCAGCAAGCGAGGCTCTCCTCACAGCCTCCATCTCACGACGCTCCTTCTTTCGTGCTCTAGCCTCATCCTCCTCTTAACCCTTACGCCTCTTCGCATGCTCTCGAGGGGGAGGTGGTGGAATCTCAGATGTGGCGAATAAGGCGTCCATCACTGTGTCCTCAGCAGGCTCTGCAGAAGGGGCCTCAGACTCAGGCACCCTAGCCTCTAGGATCATATCAATATCTGCTCGAAGACTCTCAACCGCAACCTGGAGGGTCGACACATCAATTTTAGGGGTTGTCCGGGCTAGCACCTGCAACTCAAAAGCGTCCAAGCGTTGATGAACCTCAGCGATCTTCCGCTCTGTGTGACCATTATCTGCTTCAAGTTCTCTTCTGCCTCAACAATAGACCTCTGCATCCAAGGTTGGATGTGATGCAGAAGTGTAGCCATCTGTGCCTCTAGTTTTTGGACCCTAGCAAGCGGGACCAAAGCAGGGAAAGGGGCAGGGTAAGAGGAACTCGGGGCAGTGTTACTACCTGGGATAGACTTGACCGGGGTAGTGTCAGTGGTTTCAGAAGCAGCCTCCGTAGCCGTGCGAGCCTGTGCTATCGTACCATCCAGATTATCACCAAGTAGAGGCAACTCTGGACGGGGCCCTCTGTGTGGAGCCAACTAATTGGCCTCATCCTGATCAGGCCGATGATACCAACAGTGCCTAGCGGAGTCTTGAGCTGATCAATGTGCCAGATGGGCACACCTGCGGACCTGCATAAAGAAAATATCATGCACGAAAAAGGGTAAATAGTTGTGATCTTAAAATCCCTCTCGTGCATGACCTCCTGTAGAAGCCAAGCAAAGCCCACCTCAACCCCGACTATCATTGCCTCCATCAGAACTGCCCGATCCCATGTGACTATATTATCAGCGGCTGTGGGGGAAAGGTAGTGGCGGACAATCAACCATAAGAACTTAGCCGTGAAGGTCAGGTTATTATTCTTGATGGCTCCATTCGGCTCGATTACCCAGTCATCACCCTCTCCATCAACAGACAAGTACAGGGCCATCCACCTCTTGGTGGTCTCTCTCAGCGATGGCTCACACAAGAATTGGCCATCTTTGACATTTGCCACTGGTAGTCAAACTCGGCGGTGAGAGGGGTCCGGTTGGCATCAATATCCTAGCTATATAGATATCGACGGATGGCAGGCATAGAGATATAAACCTGAATGCCACTTTCTCGGACATGCTCCAGTGGGGCCTGTTTGGCAGGGGAAGCCAGCCTATCAATTTGTGATCTTAGAGTAGCCACGTAGGAGGCGTAGAACTCTCGGACCAACTCTTCACTATAATGGCCAAAACAACGCATTGTCCACTCCAGTCGGTGTCTGGTGAAGAGATTGTGGATCTCTGGCATAGTAGGGAGACTTCCCGTAAGGACCCGGCTCTCCAATGTAAGGGTATGTGTCATAAATCCTTTCTCATTCAGAAACTTTACGTATGAATAAACTTGATACTGCCCGTCGACACACCACCGGTTGGGCTAATCGGCAACCGGGGTGAGAGCACAGGTCGGTGAGCCAGGAGTGGATTCAGAACTGTCAGCCTCATCAAACGAGGCAGACTGTGCATCTGAGGTGGGTGCAGGGACTTCACAAACCCGGAGGCTTCATCCGACCACGAAACTCCTAAGGATCTAGACGGTCATTTTTCATAAGTAGCTGACCCAGAAGGTGTGCCGATCAGTGTGCGCTTCTCATCAGATTGGAGGTAGTGACTACGCCGGACGCCACCTTTTTGGGTGTGGCTCGCGACGACGTGCAGCTTCGGGATAGGTGGCGTGCCTGGGGCACGCGTGCTGGGTCAAACTCATCATCAGAGCCAATGACCAGGCGGGCAGACGGGGCGACAAACTTTGATCGCCCACGTGCATAGACTAAATCTTGTTTTGGTGCCATTAGATATAGTACCTGTAAGGAATCAATATTAGTACTAGAAGTAGCAAACAAGACAAGAAAAATGACACAAAATAAATAAAAGAGTCAAGATATAATTACATTTCCATAGTAACAGTGAAACACTACGGACCAGGTGACGGCTCGTCGTGAGTACAACGAACCGTCATGGGGTCTGTCATGTCTTACTTAAACTATGTTTATGTGGAGACCCATCAAGGCAAGTCTCTGACAGTTATGACAGACAAGAAGGACGGACCATCGTGATGATGACGGTCCGTCGTGGTACACTTAGAAAAAGTATGGGGACCCTTAGGTGAGGGGTCTATGACCATCATGACTGTTTGTGCAGGACGGACCGTCGAGGGTATGACAGTCCGTCGTAGGTGTCTGTGAGAGGACACTTGGAAAAAGTATGGAGACCCTCAGGAGATGGGTCTTTGACAACCATGACGATTGTGCAGGACGGACCGTCGAGGGTATGATGGTCCGTCGTAGATATGTCCGTCATAGGACACTAAAAAAAGTAGGAGAAACTTAGAAAAAGGGTCTCTGAAAACCAGAACGGTTGTACAGGACAGAGCGTCGTGGGAGAGACGGTGCATCGTAGATGTCCGTAAGAGGACACTTTAGAAAAAATTGGAGACCCTCAGGAGATGGGTCTGTGACAACCAGAACGGTTTTGCAGGACGGACCGTCATGGTAATGACGGTCCATCGCAAGTATCCGTTGGTAGACACTTTAATGAAATTTGACACCGAGCTGATGGGGGTATTGGGACAGACCGTATGACGGTCCGTCATGGGTACGATGTTCCGTCATCGAGGTCGCATTCTGTCATTCAGTGACAAAACAAGGGATGCCACAATCATCCCCTATGACCCAATGGAATTTTTAGTGTTTAACCTACATGTGTCTAACCCAAATCCCTAGTAAACTAGCAATGCTAAAGTACCTATTTCTAGAGTTTTAACAAGGCAATTTTGAGGATTATCAACCTAGGTCAGACAGAATTTGTATTAAAAATGAACCCATCAATAAGAAATAGGCTAATACTAATTGATAAACAAAAATGCAATGTAAATAGGTAGAAATAATAGACACATACCTGAGAATTCGAGAAAAACAAGCGAGGAAGGTACTTGGTGATCAAGAAGAGAACCACAACAGACTCCGACTAGAAAAGAGTGGATTTTAGGATTTGGGGAAATGATCTGTTTAAAGAGAGGTAGGAAGTGGTAAGTTTAAAAGGGAGGAAACGGGAGAAAGAGGGAAAGAAACCGTTCAAATGAACGGATGGGGATTTTATAGGTTGAATTTTTTTAAAATTTCCCAACCAGGTTGGGTCATGTATGCTCATTAATGACGTGACGAGTCCCCGACGACGGTCCATCGCAACTACGATAGTCCGTCATTGGTTCTGTCGCGTGTGCCCTAGTTTTGAAAATAATTGAAAGATGTACCATGCATGACGGATTCATGCGACGGTCCGTCGCATTCGTGACGAGCCATCGATGGGTCCGTCAGTGACAACTGCAGAGTGATTTTCTACTGAATTTCCTGGTGATGTGCCTGCAAATTTAAAACCCATTAGTAGAAAATGTTACCATTATTAGAAAGAAAACTATATGTATTGGGTTGCCTCCCAACAAGTGCCTGAGTTAATATCGTGGCACGACTGAGGACACTTGATTACTCAGCCTTCTTCAATATGGTATGCCTCGATCACTTCATTTGCCAATTCAGTTTGCCCAAAATAGAGTTTTATTCGTTCTCTATTCACCTTAAACCTTCCCCCCTTGGTTTCTAACTCAACTGCTCCATGAGGGAATAATTGGGTAATCAATTAAGGGCCTGTCCATTTGGACTTGAGCTTGCCTGAAAGCCAACGCAACCTAGAATTGTCTAAAAGCACCAAATCCCCAACCATACACTCTCGTTTTTCACTTTTTAGGTCATAATCCTGCTTCATCTTTACTTTGTAGGATATAACAGATACCAATTGGAGTTCACCACTCTGCCTCATGGACCTACAATGTTGAAGGTCGCTTCTTCATTGTTCAACCAAAATTTCGTCTGCCCCTTTTCCATATCAACTAAGGCTCTACCCGTAGAAAGGAATGGCCTCCCAAAAATAATGGGCACTTCAAAATCGACTTCACAATCAAGAATAATAAAATCTGCTGGAAATATGAATGACTCCACTTTTACTAGCACATCGTGGAGTATCCCTTAGGCCTTTTCACTGTTTGATCGGCCATTAGTAGCCGCATGGCAGTGGGCTTTAGGTCACCCAAATCCAACTTCTTGTAAATCGAGAGGGGCATGAGATTTATGCTTGCCCCCAGATCATATAATGCTTTCGCAAAATGTAATGACTCGACTGTACAAGCAATAGTGAACGCGTCAGGATCTTCTTTCTTTTGTACGAGAGATCTTATAGCAATAGCACTACAATGCTTCATTCTATCATCCTCGAAAGTGAACGATATTTTCTTTGTAACCAGATCTTACATAAACTTGGCATAACCGGGCATTTGTTATAGAGCTTGTACCAAAAGGACATTGATAGAAAGCTGCTTCATTATTGTTATAAAACGCCGATATTTACCATCCTCGATCTTTTTCACTAATCTATGAGGAAATGGTGGTAGTGGTCTAGGCATGGGAATTACCTTTATAGGCACTTCAACATCTTTTCCAGTGTTATCTTCTACTTCACCACTACCCTCTATCACCTTATCATTATCTTTTATGACCTTTTTCTCTTTCGACGACATATGTGGGTCAATGGTCTGCTTACCACCCTGAGTAGTGATTGCCATACAGTGTCCGTCATTTTTTTGATTTTGGACACTGTTTCTAGGAAGAGTGCCCGGTTGCCGTGTGTTCACAATCGCAAATAATTGGGCCATTTGCAACTCAATCTGCTAAATTGATAATGCATGTGCATCGACTTTCTGCCCAATGCCCGCTAAATCACTCCTTTACTCTTTAATGTGCTCATCGTTATCATCGAACCTCCTCATCATTTTGTGCAACATATCCTCAACTCACGCCATACTATCTCCACCTTCCCTAGTAGTAACTTCACGATTTTGAGGAGGGACATAGGGCCCATTCCTGTCGTTTCTATTACCATAGTTACCCCTGTTGAATTTGTTGTCGCGGTTGTATTTTCCATCTCGTTCATAATAACCCTCATGGTTATAGTAACCATAGATCCGACCTTGGTTTCCTTAACCTTGGTGCCAATTCTCCTGATTAGAGCCTTGGGCACTTGGTCGGAAACCCCCCGTCTGCTCATTTACCGCATAGGAATCCTCCTCATAATAGCATTCATCATTTGGTGGTGGTGTTTTAGACAAGTAGTTGACTGCATTTATCTTTTCTACACCCTAGTGACATGTTTTAATACCGACCCAAACTCAGTTCTCATCTGAGCCATCTCTTCACTAATCTCATCTGTGGCTGGGTTGTGAGTGGATTGCCTTGCGAAGGTATTTCTCCCAGTATCTGACTTCCTAGTACTCCAAGCTTTATTATTCCGGGAGATTTTCTCTAACTTTCAGCAATCTTAGCATAAGGACACTCCCCATAAGAACCACCAGCTATAGTATCCAACACCACTTTATTATTATCATCATGTCCCCGATAGAATTATTTTTTTAGTGACTCATCATCTATGCGGTGATTGGGGACGCTTCTCCAAAACAAGGTGAATCTATCCCAAGAACTACTAACTGACTCTCCTAGTAGTGCCACAAAGTTGTTCACTCTATCTTTGTGGATTAGTTTCTAGGAGACCGGGTAGTAGAGTGCTAAGAAAACATCCCTTAGTTGGTTCAAAGTAAAAATTAAGTTATAAGGGAGCTCAGTGAACCAAATAGCAGCCTCTCCCGTCAGTGAGACAGGAAACACTCTTAGCCATATTACATCCAAGTCCAAGTCAGGCCGCCCTACACATCTTTTACACACTGCCCTTACCTTATCTATATGGGCATGTGAATCCTCAGAAGGTAGCCCTGACAACAAACCTTTGGTAGTGAGCATTTGCATAAGACTACTAGTTACCACAAAGGTGTGGCCTAGTGGTAGAGTGGGCAAGAAAGGTGGCCCATCGAAGTCTGCTATATTTTCATAGCCTCTGTAATATTCTCGAGGACGTGGAGCGGGATATTGTCCCCTCTGTTGGTTTTCACCCGGAGCATCGGGTAATAGTTGACCATTAACATCAACCGGAGCTGGGATGTTCTGGTTTGGATCATCATCATTAATACCCAAGTTTTGATTCATGTTGCAAAGTGTACGCTCTAATTTGTGATCGTAAGAAAACAAGGTTTATCTTCCCCTCCGTGTATTTGGCATACAAGGAAGATAGTTCTGGAACAATAAAAAACAATAAACAAAGTAAAATCAAAAAAATATTGACTAAGCTTTAGTAATAAGTTTAAGTTAATCTAAAAGCTACTTTCCCTGGCAGCTGCGCCAAAATTTGATACGCTCAAACATATTTCTCAAATAAGAAGCAAAGCGGCCGTATCAAGTAAAGAACCCAACTAATGAGGTAAGAATCGTTCCCACAAGGAAAATAGTTCAGACTTAACTTCAATCTATTATTACTATTATTTAGTCAATTATTTCCTTAGAAACATAGAAAATAAAAGGGGTGTTTTTATTTCTAAATGAATGAAATAACTAGCTAAATTAAAGAGACAACTAACAGATTGAAATGTTGGAGTTTAATCAATTAATAAAAGTAACTAGGGTTTACGTGTTCCCCACAGGTTCCTAATTTGATAATTCTAACTATAACAATTCTTTCCTAATATCTTGCATGCAATGTGATAAGTTATGTATTTCTAAATCCTTGGTCCGACATCTAGAAAATTTTACTCCGCACCTTGGTCCGGCTATGTGTGTTGCTATACTAACCCTTACCTTTACCTTATATTAAGCATTGTATTCGATATTTGACTAAGTTATTACCTCGTACCAATCAATACTAGCCTATTAGCTGGATAGTATACACTAAATCTATGTTGATAATTCTTTTCCTATTATGTACCTCCTTGGTCCGGCAAGTAGCATTAAGGCGAGTTCTAACGGTGGTCATCCGTTAAAAAGACTTCTAAGCGAAAGAATTATCAATAAATGCAAGACACTATCCTATAATTGTTATTTAAGTTAGATTTTATCTTATTATTCGCCTATGGTTCCCACAACCCTAGTTATGGAGTTTAGTTACCAATAGTCATAATCACTTCATTCATATATATGATATAAGAATTCATGCACGTACTTCAATGAGATATCATAAAATCCAATGGTTAATCCCATGGTAATTGTTGATGTTGTTGATGAAAGTGGCAGGTGAAGTTGATCGAGTAACAGTTGTTGATAAAGTTGCAAGTGAAGTTGATCCAGTGACAATTGTTGATAATTTACTCGTGCAGTTGATCCAGTGATAGTTGTTGATGATATGACATATGCAGTTGATCTAGTGACAGTTGATGTTGTTTATGAAGTAGCAATTGATGACGTTGCATTTGGTGAAGTGGCAGCTGATGGTATTAATGAAGTGGCAAGTGGTGAAGTGGCAGCTGATGTTGTTGATAAAGTTGCAGAAGAGAAGAAGGAAGAAGAAAAAGAAGATGATTGTGTCGAAGTGGATATCATAAATATCATTATGAACTCAATGGTAACGTTAATGACAATTGAAGTTGTTTTGAAGTATTTGGAATCTTAATACAATGATTTTTGATGTTATGTTGTTTCGTGGATAAAATTAAAACGGTTTTGTGATTTTGAAGTATTTATTGTTTTGCTATTTTGTGGAGAAAATTGTACATATGAAAGATTATAGATGTTTTTGTATATGGTTAATGGTAATTTTGAGAAACAATTTAACATGATTTATTATGAAGGGTTTTATGAATCCATTTTTTTATAGTATGTGATTTTTGCTTTGCTTAAAATGTTTTATTGGTTTGTATGTTTAATATTATAGATTGTTATCATTGTTGATTTATAACATTATTGATAAAAAATGAAAGGTATAAGAGTGCAATAAATAGAGAGAAATACTTTCATTTATTCAGTCAACATTCATGTTACACATTTTCAAAAAGCAAACACCAAAAATAAAAAACACAATAAAGTTTTTAAGCGTTTTTCTATTTCTTCTGCAAAAAATCAACCTTTCTTTTAGTTGATCTCTATCTCTTTCAGAATCTTGTAACAATATTTTCAAGTGATTCCGCTGCCCTTTGGCCTCTTTAAAGAAAGTCATTAGCAGATTCTTATTTTCTTCGAATCCCCGTAACTTTTTCATAATTCAAATTTGGTAACGCCTTGAAAATTTGATGGGCTACGCGTTGATAATTCATTTTGAAGCCACCTAAAAATAAGCATATGCCAACTGCACAATTAAAGAATTGTCGACCTGGATTGGTATCGGCGGTGTGTGACATCCTAAACATGGTTTGATTACAACAATGATAATTGTAAGACTTTTTTTCTTTCGATGTTTTAGATGTTTGAGACATTATAAAACTTGAGGTTTTTGAGTTGTTTATGAGACATTGTTTTTCTTTTATACTATAAAAGAAGCAGATGCTACTGTCGAAAAGGTGAATTTGCACTTTTGTTACTGTTGTAAAATTTGTACATGTAAGTATAATCTGGTTATCAAAATATATAGACCCTGTATACAATCAATACATCTTTATGTGTATGGTATATGTTCGACCAAAGAGATTCACACTCTAACATTAGTAAGGAATATTAGGCTTTATGGCTATATCAAATCATTGTTTATACATTACCTGCTAGAAACAAACACTTATATATATATATCAAAACTAGTGGAATTTAAAAAAGATAAAATTAATACCAATATCTAACATGTACAAGCTAATGTGCCGATCATCTTTTATGAATGTGGGACATATTTTCACTCTCTCATTCATTTAATAGCTAATCACCAAGTCATTTGACTCACAAGTTAACTCATCGGCCTCAATTACGCTTGCATTCATATCGTCATATTAACCATTGCGACGCCACGCCATGGGCACTGTCGTCTTAATAAAAGATTTCCAATTACAGATTTTGGGAGTCTCCTCTCATATATACTCCCATATAATCTCAAATAACAAACACAAATTCAGCTACTACCATTATAGACTACAAATATCTATAATAGATTACAGTATTAGTCTATGAGGTACGAAATCCGTACGAAAAAGCTACTGGATGAATCAGTGTTCAAAATTCTGCTCTTGCAATGGCGAAACACATTTTTAATGCTTTTAAACTACTAAAATGTATCAGTAATAAGTTATCAAGTGATTGTTATGGAAGATTTCTAAAATGGCGGGAAACTAATTTTGAAGGTTGGTTTTGAAAGAAAATGGAGTATACATGAATATGAAATAGGAGATGATGATGATTTTACCATAGAAATTATTATCACCGTCGGAAACTCACCAAAACGACCAATCGGCAGCACCAAAAATGAGCAAAAATGAGCTGCAACTATTTCTATTTGGAGACTTTTTTTCTAATAAAATTTTTAAAATTTAGAAAGAAATATATTATCACGACCCAAAACGAGCCGCGAGTGGCACCCACACTTATCCTACTATGTGAGCGAACCAACAAATCTAAACCCCAACATTTACCAAAAATTGAACCATAGTGAACAAAACATAATGTGGAAGACTCAAAACTCATTAACGAAAATCAATTAAATAACTCCTAAAACTCAATACTTATTATTCCCAAAATCTGGAAGTCATCAAATCAAGAACATCTGTCCTCGAATTTCTAAATCTAAGAGTATTTAAGAAGATAAATAGTAAAAAGATGGTCCATGTCCGAACTTCAATACATCAAGACGTGAAGGAGAGAATCCAGCACGAGCTAGGAACAATAGCTCACCCTGAGTTCTGATATGCTGAAGACTGGCTAGAGTTGCGGACGAGTCGAAGTTGTTGGCATGTTTGCTGCACTCAACAATATAACAAAAAGAAAAATACACGTAGGGGTCAGTACAAGGAACACGTACTGAGTAGGTATCATCGGTTAACTCAAAATAGAAAGCAATATATATCAAATAATATTATAAGATCAACTACAATACTCAACAGGTAGCAACAACAAGTACAAGAACCATTGGCAACTAAACCAAGCGCACCTATGAGGACTCAAGCCTCCACACCATACTCATTTGGGAAATAGGTTCTTTGAATTTAATTTCATTTACATAATTCAAGATTCATTCCCTCCAATGTTACCGTGTCAGAATGTGACACTTTGATCCCCTATTACTACGTGTCGGAACGTGACACCCGATCCCCTATTACTACGGGTCGACACGTGACACCCGATCCCCTATTACTACATGTCAGAACGTGACACCCGATCCCCTATTACTACATGTCGGAACGTGACACACGATCCCCTATTACTACATGTTGGAACGTGACACTCCGATCCATTTATCTCCTGATTTTAGTTCATCAAGCCTTCTTTATGTCAATGCATCATCTTAATAGAGAGGGATAAGATTTAGGATTCCACAATCACAACATACAACCACACAATCAAGCATATAGAAGACTTTACAATACTACCCAATACATATCAATCGCTATTTAGAGTTTACTATAAAATAGCATAAACCATAACCTACCTCCACCGAAGAATCGTGATCAAGAAAGCTACTTCTAAATGTCTTTGCTTTCCTCTTCGCTTCTCCCTTTTTCTCGCTCGTTCTACCTCTCTTTTTCCTTCTCCAGATTCTTTTTCTTTTACCCTAATTATCATATAATTCCTTATGATAAAAGTAACCCATTATTTATTTTAAGTTACCTCTTTTAACCCCCCAAGTAAATAAGTTATTAAACTTACCCACTAATTTCATACAGTTTGGCATGAATAGTCCAAAACACCCCTTAAAACTTTTAGCAGAAATCCGACCTAGTCGAGGTTACGCAGCTCGTGACGGCCCGGCGTACCTGCAACGGTCCATCCTGCAGGTTCGTCACAAAGTCCAGAGAGTTAAGTTCAGTAATGAAACTTGTAACGGTCCGTCGTATCTATGACGGTCCGTGCTGCACTTGCGTCGTGAAGTTCAGAGAGTTGATCCCATAGACCACATGAAAATTACACAAGTGTGGGACGACGGGGTCCATGACGGTCCGTCATGACCATGACAGTCCATCGCGTGATCCGTCGACCCAGTCAGTTTTTATCACAAATGATTCTACTGCTCGAAACGACTAAACTGGTCGTTACAATAGATACAAATTTACCCATCTTTCGTCCTCGAACGATCACAAGAAGAAAAACAAGGGCGAGAAAGAGTACCTGAATCTGCAAAAAGGTGTGGGTATCTTGCTTGCATATCAGCCTCCTTCTCCCAAGTGGACTCTTCAACTGACCGATTCTTCCATTGAACCTTGATGGATGCAATCTCCCTTGATATCAACTAGCGGATTTCTCTATCTAGAATGGCAACAGGCTCCTCCTCATAAGACAAATTCCCATCAAGAAGAACTGAATCCCAACGAATAATGTAGTTTCTATCCCCATGGTATCTTTTAAGCATAGACACATGAAATACTGGGTGCACTCCTGACAGTCCTGGAGGCAAGGCTAATTCATAAGCTACCTCCCCCACGCGCTTCAGAACTTCAAATGGACCAATATACCTCGGACTAAGCTTACTTCGCTTACAAAACTGCATCACCCCTTTCATGGGTGAAACCTTCAGCAAGACTTGTTCACCCTCCATAAAATCCAAGTCCCTAACCTTTCGATCTGCATATTCTTTCTGCCTGTTCTGAGCTGCTAGAAGCTTCTCCTGAATGAATTTTACTTTATCTAACGATTCCCTCAAAAGATCGGTACCCCAGGGTCTCACCTCAAATGCATCAAACCAACCAATATGAGAGACCTACATCTCCTCCCATAGAGTGCCTCAAATGGGGCCATATCAATACTTGAGAGATTGCTATTATTGTATGAGAACTCTGCTAAGAGTAAGAAGTTATCCCAATGACCACCAAATTCTATCACACATGCACGAAGCATATCTTCCAACACCTGAATCGTTCGCTCAGACTGACTATCGGTCTGAGGGTGAAATGCAGTACTAAGATCCAACCTAGTACCTAATTCAGCATGCAATGTTCTCCAAAACTTAGAAGTAAACTGCGTACCTCTATCTGATATGATGGAAAGTGGAACACCATGCAATCGAATGATTTCTGAGATATAGAGTTTGACTAACTTCTCTGCATTGTCAGTCATCTTGACCGGAATGAAGTGAGCAGACTTAGTTAACCTATCAACAATTACCCAAATGGAGTCATACTTACCCAATGTCTTTGGAAGACCAACTACAAAATCCATTGGAATTCTCTCCCACTTCCATTCAGGAATGGGCATTTTCTGAAGTGTTTCTCTGGGCCTCTGGTGTTCATACTTTACCTGCTGACAATTCGGGAATTGGGCAAAAAAATCAACAATGTCACGCTTCATCCTACTCCACCAGAAATGTTGCTTTAGGTCACGATACATCTTGGTTGCACAAGGATGTATAGAATACCTTGAACTATGAGCCTCTGTAAGAATAGTGTGAATCACATCACCGACGTGGGGCACACATACCCTTCCCGTAATTCTCAAAACGCCTTCCTCATCAATTTTTGCTTCTTTAGCCTCTCCTCGCAATACCATATCTCGAATCCGGATCAGTTTCTCATCAGTAAACTGTTTTCCCTTAATCTTGTCAACAAAAGAAGATCTTGCCTCCACACAGGCCAAAAATCCTCCCTTCTCCAGTACTTCCAACCTCATAAAGTCATTAGCTAGAGTCTGAACCTCTCTAGCTAATGGGCGTCTAGAAACCTGCAAGTGAGGTAGACTTCCCATGCTCCCTGCCTTTCTACTTAAAGCATCTGCCACAACATTAGCTTTTCCTTGGTGATACAATATAGTAATATCATAGTCCTTCAGTAGTTCCATCCACCTCCTCTGTCTCAAATTCAAATCTTTCTGAGTAAAGACATACTGTAAACTACGATGATCTGTATAGACTTCACACTTAACCCCATATAGATAATGTCTCCATTGCTTTAATGCAAACACTACTGCAGCCAATTCCAAATCATGGGTCGGATAGTTGTGTTCATGCACCTTTAGTTTCCTCGAAGCATAAGCAATTACATTCTTCTCCTGCATTAGCACTGCACCCAAACCAGAATAAGATGCATCAAAATACACAATGAAATTCTTACCTTCCACTGGCAAAGTAAGAATTGGTGCAGTAGTCAACAAGGTCTTGAGGTTCTGGAAGCTTTCTTCACATTCGTCCGGCCACTCAAATGGAACATTCTGCTTAGTCAAATTTGTCAGTTGGGAAGCAACAGAAGAGAATTCCTTGACAAATCGACGGTAGTAGCTAGCTAAACCAACAAAGCTCCTTACCTCTGTAACATTAGTAGGTCTTACCCAATTCTTCACTACTTCAATCTTGGAAGGATCCACCATCACCCCATCCTTAGAAACCACGTGCCCCAAGAAGGACACTGAATCTAGCCAAAACTCATACTTGGAGAATTTGGCATAAAGCCTTTTCTCCCTCAACACTTCCAACACAATTCTCAAATGCTCCTCATGTTCTTTCCTGCTTTTTGAGTATATCAGTATATCATCAATGAATACAATGACAAAGAGATCCATATATGGCTTAAAAATCCCATTCATCAGGCTCATGAAAGCAATAGGGGCATTCGTAAGCCCAAAAGACATTACTAAGAATTCATAATGCCCAATACCTGGTTTGAAAAGCAGTCTTTGGCACATCTGCTGTCCGTATTTTCAATTGATGATAACCAGATCTCAAATTGATTTTTGAGAAGGTACAAGCACCTTGTAACTGATCGAACAAATCATCAATGCGAGGAAGAGGATACTTGTTCTTAATAGTCACCTTATTCAGTTGCATGTAGTCTATGCACATCCGAAAACTTCCATCCTTCTTTTTCACAAATAAAACCGGAGCACCCCAAGGGGATGCACTTGTCCTAATAAAACCTTTACTTAACAACTCCTGAAGTTGGGCCTTTAACTACCTTCACTCAGCTGGAGCCATCCTATAAGGGGTATGGAAATGGGGCGAGTACCCGGCTCTAGATGAATACAAAAATCAATATCCCTATCTGGTGGCATACCATGAAGTTCTGCAGGAAACACATCCAGAAACTCACGGACTATCGAAACATACTCAATCGAAGGTACTTGAGAAGTATCATCCCTGAGATGTGCCAAGAAAGCTAAACAACCCTTACTAACCATTCTCTTAGCACAAATAAAGGAGATGATACGAACTGGGTGGAAGTATAGTCACCCTCCCACAATAACGGATCTGTCCCAGGCTTGGCCAATGTCACAGTTTTAGCATTACAATCTAAGATAGCAAAATTTGGAGAAAGCCAAGTCATATCCAGAATTACATCGAAATCAACCATTTCTAGGATAATCAAGTCTACATGAGTATTGCTCCCCACAAAAGTCACAAGACAAGACCTATACACCTTCTCAACTATCACAGACTCACCCACAGGAGTAGAGACACGAATAGGCAGGTCAAGCAAATCACAATGTAAATCAGGACCTGTAGCAAATGAGGAAGATACATATGAAAATGTGGATCCAGGATCAAATAATACAGAAGCCATGCAATCACAAACCAAAAGATTACCTGTGATAACAACATCAGATGTCTCTACTTCAGATCTCCCGGGGAAAGCGTAACAATGGGCCCTATCACCTGTCTGCCCGTTGCCCCTACCATGTTGTACTGCAGTAGCTCCAGCTTGCCCGCCACCTCGGCTGATTTGGTGACCACTATTACCTTGACCAACACGTCCTCCAGAATGGCGGCCTCTCCCATTACCACCTTTACCTCTAATTATTGGGGGTCGGTAACTCTATTTTGGACAATTTCTCCTAATATGTCCAGTCTCTCCACATCCATAACAATCTCTGGAGTCTAGCATAGGCCTCTGTGAAAATGACGAAGTCTGGGGATAACCTCCAAACTCAGAGAGATGTTGACTGGTCTGCGATGGACCCCCAGCTACAGCCTATAGTGAAGACTTAATAGGTCGGGCTGGATAACCTCCTGAACCCTGCCCTCTGGAGTAAGAACCACTAAACTCACCTCCCGTGTGGAACTTCTTAGAGGTCGACTCCATGGTGAAGTTATCTGGCTTCACCCCTTCCACCACTATCACAAAGTCAACCACTTCCTGAAAGGATTTTGCTGCAGCAGCTACCTGTAAGGCTGGAATCTGCAAATCTGACCTCAATCCCTTCACAAAACGGCGAATTCGCCCTTGCGGACTGATGCAAAGCTGGGTGGCGTACCTGGATAGTGCACGAAATTTAGCCTCATATGCAGTAACCGACATCCTGCCTTGCCCTAGGCTCAGGAACTCATCTCTCCTCCTATCCCTTAAAGTCCGGGGTATATACTTCTCCATAAATAGGCTAGAGAATGATGCCCAAGTCATAGGTGGTGCCTGTGCTGGTTGACACTCAACATACGACCGCCACCACATTTTGGCATTTCCCTGAAATTGATAGGTCACAAACTCAACACCGAATCGTTCCACTATGTCCATCTTATGTAACAGTTCGTGAAAATCAACCAGAAAATCATAGGCATCCTCAGATTCAGCACCCTTGAAGACTGAAGGTTTCAACTTCAAGAATTTAGTGAAAAGTTCATGCTGATCACTCGTCATTGTAGACCCTGTAGTTAACCGAGGAAACATGCCTACTTCCAATTAGGCATCCATGCGGAGAGCCACAACAGCTGCATGTTGTACTCCCGGAACCTGAGGTGCTGGTGTAGAAAACACTGGAGGTGTCTGGCCTTGATCAGATAACCCACTAAGATAAGCAAGAACCTGGTTAATCATCTCTGGGGTAGGTTGGGGTGGTAATTCCTTATTCTGCACTTGCTCATTTTCCCCTTCCTCACCCTCTGTTACTACTTCCTCAGTCGGTGGAGGAGTCACCGCCCTAGTACCAGCTGGGCCAGGTGTTTTTCCTCTTCCTCTAGAGGACGTCCTCCCGCGACCTCTACCACAACCTCTTGCCACTGCTCCTCTTCGAGCTACAGCCCCAGTGGCTGGCTCAGACGCACCCTGTCTTGCCGGTGTTGGTGTTGGCACAGTTGTTGCTCTAGTTCTAACCATCTGCGAAATAGAGTGAGGATGTCAGATACCAATTTGTATCACCTAGATACCAATTGGATCCAAGTAATAGCACGAAAGAATGAAAGAATGGAATTTTCCTAAAGTCCTATAGACTCTCAAAGAAAAGTAAGGGCGTCCCCCTACCGTTCCTCAAGACTCTACTAGACTCGTTCTTGTGTGATGAGACCAACGAACTTAATGCTCTGATACCAAGTTTGTCACGACCCAAAATGAGCCACGAGTGGAACCCACACTTATCCTACTATGTGAGCGAACCAACAAATTTAAACCCCAACATTTGAACCATAGTGAACAAAACATAATGCGGAAGACTCAAAACTCGTTAACGAAAATCAATTAAATAACTCCTAAAACTCAATACTTATTATTCCCAAAATCTGGAAGTCATCACATGAAGAACATCTATCCTCGAATTTCTAAATCTAAGAGTATTTAAGAACCTAAAAATAGTAAAAAGATGGTCCATGTCCGAACTTCAAGACATCAAGACGTGAAGGAGAGAATCCAACACGAGCTAGGAACAATAGCTCACCCTGAGTTCTGATATGCTGAAGACTGGCTAGAGTTGCGGACGAGTCGAAGTTGTTGGCACGTTTGCTGCACTCAACAATATAACAAAAAGAAAAATACACGTAGGGGTCAGTACAAGGAACACGTACTGAGTAGGTATCATCAGCCAACTCAAAATAGAAAGCAATATATATCAAATAATATTATAAGATAACCTACAATACTCAACAGGTAGCAACAACAAGTACAAGAACCATTGGCAACAACACCAAGCGCACCTATGAGGACTCAAGCCTCCACACCATACTCATTTGGGAAATAGGTTCTTTGAATTTAATTACATTTACATAATTCAAGATTTATTCCCTCCAATGTTACCGTGTCGGAACGTGACACTCCGATCCCCTATTACTACGTGTCGGAACGTGACACCCAATCCCCTATTACTACGTGTTAGAACGTGACACCCGATCCCCTATTACTACATGTCGGAACGTGACACCCAATCCCCTATTACTACGTGTCAGAACGTGACACCCGATCCCCTATTACTACGTGTCGGAACGTGATCCATTTATCTCATGATTTTAGTTCATCAAGCCTTCTTTATGTCAATGCATCATCTTAATAGAGAGGGATAAGATTTAGGATTCCACAATCACAACATACAACCACACAATCAAGCATATAGAAGACTTTACAATACTACCCAATACATATCAATCGCTATTTAGAGTTTACTATGAAATAGCATAAACCATAACCTACCTCCACCGAAGAATCCTGATCAAGCAAGCTACTTCTCAATGTCTTTGCTTTCCTCTTCGCTTCTCCCTTTTTCTCGCTTGTTCTCCCTCTCTTTTTCCTTCTCCAGATTCTTTTTTTCTTTTACCCTAATTATCATATAACTCCTTATGATAAAAGTAACCCATTATTTATTTTAAGTTACCTCCTTTAACCCCCCAAGTAAATAAGTTATTAAACTTACCAACTAATTTCATACAGTTTGGCATGAATAGTCAAAAACACCCCTTAAAACTTTTAGCAGAAATCTGACCCAGTCGAGGCTACACAGCTCGTGACGGCCCGTCGTACCTGCGACGGTCCGTCCTGCAGGTCCGTCACAAAGTCCAGAGAGTTAAGTTCAGTAATGAAACTTGTGAAGGTCCGTCGTATCTACGATGGTCCGTGCTGCACTTCCGTCGTGAAGTTTAGAGAGGTTATCCCATAGCCCACAGGAAAATTACACAAGTGTGGGATGACGGGGTCCATGATGGTCCGTCATGACAATGACGGTCCATCGCGTGATCCGTCGACCCAGTCAGTTTTTATCACAAATGATTCTACTGCTCGAAACGACTAAACAGGTCGTTACATATATTATTCCAAATATGTTGGAGAGGGGGGGGGGACTAAAGAGGAGATCTGAAAAGTTGGTGGGGTCTTTTGTATGTGCCAAGTAGCGCACATTAATGATGTAATTAATAATGGATATACCACTAATTTTACAAGACTTGTGACTTAATATCACATTAAATCTTTTAATGTTGCTAGTTTGCCAATCCTCCCAAGTCCGTTCTATAAATATAAGTGTATGTAATATCGATCAATACCAATAGTACAATCATTTCTCTCTCTAAACAGTGTGTGAAATTTTCTTGCTACAATATCACTACCATATAGTACAATCAGTTCTCTCTCTAAATAGTGTGTGAACTTTTCTTGCTACTATATCACTACCATAAGTTGGGTCTATGGAAACAGACTTACTAGTAACCACTTCAATATTTGTTACTATAACTTGTCCAGTTCAATGAATATGATCGTTGCCAAAAGATTTGTTAGATATTGACACGACTTAGTCATATTACCATTGTCATTCTAATATGACCATTGCAATAGTGTTAGCTATCACAACATATTTCAAAAAGTCATCTATGGTAATGAGTATCTGAAAATTAACATGTATTGTAATATTTCATTAATCATCCACATTTTCCTTCGATATTTTTCATCACCCACCAATATTAGTAATTATCTTTTATATTTCTTTATTTTTATATAATCATTTTAGAAACAAACATATATAAACAATATAAATTAGTGATATCATTTTAGCAACTTCACTCACAAATCAGACAATACACTCTCTTCCCTCTAACCTCTCTCTTGAACTTTTCTATTCTTAGAACTTAGGCGGCGCTACAAATCAGAATATTCTCAAATTTTACACTATTCTAGGCTCGTATTTTACTATTAGGACCTAAAATCTTCAAAATCCCTCTTATCTGTTTGAGGGTTTGTGTGATTCTACTTGGTGTATTGGTAATTAAGTTGGTGTTTTGTGATTTAAGCTACATCTGTGAGATCTATTGGTAGTTCTGTTTGTAGCTGGAGATGGACCTAAATTTCTTTAAGAAGTTCGATAATATAAGGTATTTTTCTTCACTAAAATTTTTCCGATGGGGTTAGTGAAATAGTTTTTTTCTTTTGTTATATGTGCTAAATGGTTGAAACTATGATTGTTCAACGTAACATCAATATTGGATTTCTTATCACATTAGGTTTCAATAAATATGGTAGTGTGTTTTTACTCTATTTTCCTTTATTTTTTGATAATAGATTATTGAGAATCGATTTCTCTTGCAATGGACGTTGAATTTCTAAGGCATGATTTTATCCGATAAGAATTAGTGAGACATGATTTAAACATGCAATTACGTCACATTTATCAGTTCATGAATCTAGATAGAGTTGTATCTACCTATTTGTAAGTAATATGACTTTTTTATTAAAAAAAATATCAGGGCGGAATCTGTTTTTTTTATGTATCCAAACATTGGTTAAGTTGTTGGTCTACGTAGTATAAGATCTCTTTTATTTTTTATATAGATTTTGACTAAGGTGTTGGTTTACTTATTGTATCATATCTATAATGTATGATACTAATTTTGGCTAAAGATGTTGGTTTACTTAGAGTGTCATCTCTTTGATTTTTGTTATTGCGGTTTTAGGATGCTGTTTGTTTACTTATTGTGTTAGTATTTTTTTTTCTACTTAGTGTGTCTACCTAAATGTGGAATCTTTAAATGAAAGTGGCGTTTATTGTTTCTTAATCATCCACATTTTCTCTAAATATTTTTTATCACCCACCAATATCATTTATTATCTTTTATATTTCTCTATTTGTAGATACTCAATTTCGAAACAACATATATAGAAACAATATATATTTATGATATTATTTAGTTAGCAACTTCACTTACGAATAAGACTATACTCTCTCTTATATCTAACCATTCTCTGACCTTTTCTCTTCTTAGACCTTAGGCCTTAGGCGTCACTAGTGGTGGCAAATGAGCGGAATTGAAAATGGGTAAATATAAAATGGGTAATCATTCAACCCGTCAATATTTGATATGGGTAAAAATGGGTTGGGTCATAAATGAGTTGGGCAAAATACTATTTTACCCATATTTTACCCATATTTCATGAATAAATAGTTATTTACTTAAGAATTCAATATGGAGAAAATAATTGAGTAAATATCTTAAAAGATCACTCAAGCATGTGAAATTGTCTTTAAAAGTCACTCAATTTTGTTTTGTATCAATAAAGTCATTCAACTTGTAGATTTTCTTTTATAAAATCACTCAACTTTAACTATTTTTCTAAAAAATCATTATAACCAAAATATTAAATAGATAATCACACAAACCACTCTTAAAATTTAGTTTTGCAATACTTATTGTAATTGTAGTTTAAAATATTATGCTTTAACTCTCTTATTTTATTTACTTTAACAAATATTTTTTTACCTAATTATTATTAACATAAAAATTTATGATTTAATTAAATTTCTATTTATCATACATTTATTTAATTTTTTTATTAATGATATAATTTATTCGTTCCATTAATATATACCTTGTCAATTATTTGTATATGATTACAGACGTGCATCCATAATGATTAAATGGATAAATTTTATGATGAATTTGGCTTCATTAAGTTGATCTATACATTCTTTTCATAACCTACGCATTTCGTTTCAGTGTGCTTTAACTTTTTTTCTTAAGAAACTGAATGTATGTTGACCTATTTAATAAATGTGTGATAAATGAAAATTTAATTAAATCATACATTTTTATGGTGATAATATTATTAGGTTAAGAAAATATTTGTTAAAGAAAATAAAATAAGAGAGTTTAACATAATATTTTATAAATTATAATGAAAATAAGTATTACAAAACTAAACTTGAAGGGTAGGTTGTGTAATTTTTTTTTGTTATAATGATTTCCTAGAAGAATAGTACAAGTTGGGTGATTTTATAAAAGAAAATACATAAGTTGAGTGACTTTATTGATACAAAACAAAGTTGAGTGACTTTTTGAAATAATTTCACATACTTTAGTGATCTTTTAAGATATTTACTCGAAAATAAATGAAATTTGTTAAAAACGCTTCATTTAGTTTTATTTAATTATAAAAGTAAAAAGAAACTATTAAATTTTTTTTGGTGTGTGTGTGTGAAGGGGTGGGGGTCGAGGGTGGGGGACGATGGTTGGGGTGGGCTCGGTCCAGTAGGGTGAAAAAGTAAATATTTAAAATTGAAAATATTTTTTAAAAACAAACTTAATTTTGTTTTTGGTGGGAGTTGAGGGAGGGGGGGATGGGGGGACGATGGAAGGAATGAAAAAAATTGAAATTTTGAAGTTGAAAACATTTTTTAAAATTAAACTTAAATTTTTATTTTCTTTTGGGGTGGGGGTGAGGGGGCTGTGTGGGGGTGGGTTGGAGGGAGGGTCGAGGGTAGGGGTGAAAAAATGAAATTTTGATGTTCAAAATATTTTTTTTTAAAAATAAACTATAAATTACTTTTGGGAAGCGTGGGGTGGAGGTCGAGAGTTGAAATATTAATAGCGACCCATATATGAATGTTTTGAAAAATCACTTCTAAAACTTGGTAGCATAATATTTTTTGAAAATTTGGAGAAAACTTGCAATACCATATTTGACCCGTAATTTACCCATAATATACTCATATTTTAATGGGTAAAATATGGGTATAATCCCAAATGTTACCCATATTTAAAATCACTCTTTCAACCCATATTTGATGACCGTCATTGAAAAATGGGCTTAAAGTGACAGCACTAGGCTTCACTATAAATCAAAGGTAATATTCTCAATTTTTGCACTAATTTAAGCTTTGTTGGACTATTAAGAGCTAAGTCGTCAAAGCTCTCTCTGATCTCTTTGAGGATTTGTGTGATTTTAGCTACATTTGTGAGATCGATTGATGGTTATGTTTTGACTGGTGCTGGACCTAGATATCTTCATTAAGTTTGGTCATTCAAAAAAAAATCTTTAATATATTTTCTGCTCTTTAAGTTTTTTCGTGCGAGGTTAGTGAATTAGTGCATTTCTATTATTGCATGTCCTAATAAGTTGAAAGTGTGAGAGGTTTTTTTTTCGTGCGAGGTTAGTGAAATTATTGAGTTTTGCTGGTAGTTAGTGCTATGTATTATAATTATTTAATTGCATACATGTTTATTAATGTTAATTTTTTTTTATTTGTTGTTGTTAGTTATAGTAAAATTGTGGTAATTTTGTATTATATGTGATATAGTGGCTAGTGTTTGTGATCTTAACTTACTGTTGTTAGAACAACTTTTAGTAGATTGTTCAATGTAACATTGATGTTGGATTTCCTATTGCATTAAATTCTAAACGTTTTGATAATATGTTTTTACTCTATTTCCTATAATTTTTTTATAATAGATATTACTGTGAATCAGATGTCTCTTGCCGTTGATGTTGAATTTCTAAAACATGAATTAATAAGATAAGAAGTCCAGAGGTTTAATCTAAACCTGTAACTTTTTTGCTTTTTTAATAATAATTTGTGTAACGATTTAATTTTTTTTGAATGTTCATGAAGTTAGATATAACTGCATCTGTTTCTTCATGAGAATTGATCATTGTTTCTTAAAAAAACTTCACTGTGGAATCTATTTTCTAGATGTGTCCAAACACTGGTTAAGCTATTGATTTACGTAGGGTAAGATCTCATTATTTTTATAGTGATTTTGGCTAAGGTGTTGGTTTACTTAGAATGTCATGTCTTTCATTTTTGTTACTGCGATTTTGGCAATGTTATTTTTTAACTTAGTTTGTCATCTCTTTATCTACTCAATATGTCTACTTACGTGTGGATTCTATTAAATACAAAAGAAGTCTATTATCTCTTAATCACCCACTTTCCAATAATCATTCACATTTCTATCAATAGTTTTCATCACAAATCAAACAATGCTCTCTCTTTTCTCTAACCTCTCTTTAAACTTTTCTCTTCTTAAACCTTTGGCGCCACTATAAGTCAGAGGTAGTATTCTCAGATTTTGCACTAGCCTATGCTCATATTTGACTATTAGGGGCTAGAAGCGTCAAAGCCCTCTCATATTTTTAAGGGTTTGTGTTATTTTAGTTGGTGGTTTGTTGATTTATGTTGGTGTTTTGGTGATTTAAGTTTTTTTTTTTTTCCTTTTAGCTACATCGATGACATCTATTGGCTTTTCTGTTTGTGACTGGAACTGGACCTAGATTGATTCAACAAGTTCGGTCATTTAAGATATTTTTCTTTAATATCTTTCCTCCTCTTTAAGTTTTTTCCTACCTTGATCGCTGAATTGAAACTTTTGCTTGATTTTCGATCAAGAGTATTTCGAACTTCAAAGTATTAGAGAGGTTAGTGAAATAGTTTGTTTGTATTGTTGCAAGTGCTAATTGTTGGATTTTGCTGGTAGTTGGTGTTGTGTGTTGGAGTTATTACTTGAGTCATTGTATTTATGTAAATTTGTTGTTAGTTAGCTACAATATTATTGTTGAATTTTGTGAATGCATTATGCATATATTGGATCCTAAACTTGGATTCAAATTTTGACTTTGACTTCCAACTTTCATAATGCACAAATGCACTTTCACTATCCAACTTTTAAGCAAATAAACACATGAGTCTTACATGACACAAATCACTTAGGACACCATGTAGGACAATAAATGACATGTAGGATGACATGTGTGTCTATTTGTTCAACTTTATACAAGTTTAAGTGTCTATTTGTGCACATCTAAAGTTGAAGAGCATAATGTAATTTGAAGCCAAGTTAAAGGACACATTTATATATTATGCCTTTTATTATCTGTGTTGTAGTAGCTATTGTTTGTGGTCCTAATTTTTTATTGTTGGAATTATGTTTGGTAGATTATTCAATCTAACGTTGATGTTTGATTTCCTATTGCTGGTAGTTGGTGCTGTTTGATCCAACATTTTCATATTTAATCAATTATTTGAAAGGGATTGTTTGGTCAAGTATTCTCATTTTAAAGTTGAATTGATCATCCTTTTTATGTAAAGCTAAATTAAATTTGAAATGATTTTGTTCGTTGAACTTAAATGATATCTACAAGTACACCTCAGCGAATTAGCAGTAATGATGAAGCTTGTATTGTCATGATATTGATGGACTATTTCATGACACATTTAGATAGATAGAAGAAAATGTAGGAGATAAATAAGGGGTGAGAGACGGATTGTCTAAAGATGCAAATTAAAAAAGTTATTTAAATTAGTTGAAGAAGGGAAAATGAGTTACATCCAGGGTGTAAGAGCTTCAATTAGTTGAGTTTTTGTGATTCAGTTATACTTGCTTATTACAATGCATGAGTTGAGTAATGTGGCTTTTTCAAATATGCTAGAATGGGTGAAAGAATAATTTCCTTTTTCTCAACTACCTGAATCTTTTAGTAAGGCTAGGAAAATGATTGAAGTTTGAGTCTCAGTTATGAATGAATATGTCTATATCGTAATGATTACATGCTCTTTTGAAAAGACCAGGTAGATTCCCATAATTGCTCTGTTTATGGGTCTTCTGGATAGTCAAATGTTGTTAATGAATTCACTACTGGAAAATATTAAATACCAGCCAAGGTTTTGAGATATTGTCCTTTGAAACCAAGACGTCAAAAACTGTTCATGAGTTCTGAAATGGCTGCTGCAATGAGATGGCATGTCATCATTGAACGACATAACGACAAAAAATTAAGACACTCTGCTGATGGAGAAGCTAGAAAGGATTTTGTTTTTTTGCATTCATCCTTCTCGAAACATCCTATAAATGCCAGATTGATCTTTCAAGTGGTAGATTTAATCTATTTTGGAACATGAGCATTTCCCATAGCACGTGACCTGTTATGTTGATAAATTACAGTCTATCAGCGTGCATTTGCATGAAGCCGAGCACATAATGTTATCAATGATCATTCCTCGTCTATCCTCCAAGAAATGATATTGATCTGTACCTATGAACATTAATTTATGAGTTGAATAGCTATGGATAATTAGGGTAGAAAGATATTATGCCCATACAAACCAAATATATCAAATGTGTGCAGCCTTGTTATCGACAGTTAGTGATTTTCTGGTTCTAGCAATGCTGTCCGGATGGAGTGCTAAGAGGAGATGACATTCCAATCTATAACTATAACACATCCTATCAATATTTGAAGCATATTCGAAAGATGTTTTATATCAATATTTCAAGCATATTCGAAAGATGTTTTAGGTAGGTCACCAAGCATTTTTGCCTCCTGATCGTTCATATCAAAGACATGAAATCCTTTAATGCTATAGTGGATCATAGACTTGGAGCGGAGGATCAAAGACTTGCACCTACACCTTTGTCAGGTGAAGAAGTGATTGAAACACTACAATATTTCAACAATATTTTTTGAAAGGGCCAAAAGAAAAGTCACCGGACTACTAAGGGTCCATTGAAGAAAAGATCCATCTTCTTTTAGTTACCATATTGGGTTACAAATGAGATGAGGCACAATCTAGATGTAATGCATCATGAGAAAAATATGTTTGATAGTTATCTTGCGAGGGAGTTATTAGGAAAGTTATTGGATCACAATAATTTTCAACAACACTTGTAATGAATGGGATAAAAAAGGAATTGCATCTTGTAAAAGATACTGCATATGAAAAAGTATACTTATTTAATGCTATTCCATGAATCTATAAGAAAAGAAGTGCTCTGCACAATGTTTAAAAATACCAAATTACTAAAAAGGCGTACCTTGAACATATCTCAGTGTGTAGATGTAGAACAAATGAAGATATCAGGCCATTTTTTCAAGATACTTTCATGAAGGAGTGGTGAAAAGATTCAAAATATACCAAGTGGATGATAATGAGGATGTTGAAGAAGAATGAAATGACATAACAACATTATTCCCAAATAGTAACACCTCAAAAAATGGAAAGTCGAGTTAGAAAGGAAAAGTACAGAAATTCTGCTAATGTTGTGATCTATGAATCTAATGTACGAACACTAGAAGGTTCTAAAGGTCGTAGAACTTTAGTTGAGTTTGGAAATTTTAAGTTTATGAAGATTGGACATAGAAGTTGACAAGGTGAGCCATATGAGGCTAGACGAACCATTGATGACATTTATAGGAATAATTTAGAGATTTGATTTAGGATCTCAGGCCTACAGAATGATTTGATAGGTCAGTTTTTGTTCTACGAGTAGAATTGGTTCAGTACAAAGGTTCCCAACTTAGACAAATTTTGGACTAAAAGATGAGAACTACGAAAGGGGTATATAGATCGTAAGTATTTAGATGGACTGTAGGATGGTCTCGTGCGAAGAAAGGTGAATTTCAGATTTTGGAATTTTTTCTACGCTTGACCAGTACAGGCGGTAGAAAGTTCTACATACCATAGGTCCAACCTGAAAGATTGTATGATAGTTATTTCTCAAGGGTATTTGGATCCTTTCCTATGAAGTTAATACATACATGATGTCTTTTTACTCTAATTCTATGTCCTTTAACTGCCCGTCTACTCCTAAAATTACCCCAACTCCCTCATTCAGTCAAATTCTCAAATCACATCCAAGTTCATCTCCTCCAAATCCTCTAAAGATCCAAGAAGAAAATACAGGGTTCAAGCTCCAAGTCTCCTTATTTCTCCATTGATTTTTTCCTCTAATCTTCAAGGTTTGTAAGGTTTTATCAATGTTTCTATTCACCTTTTGAGCCCCAAAGATTTCTCAATTCTCCAAGTTAAATTTGATCAATATGATTAGTTTTTATTCAAATAGTAAAATTACATGTGCAAAGCGCGGGAATTTAATATCACAAAATTTATATAATAATACTTAAAACCTATTATTCATTAAAATTAAAATACTATATTATCTTACGTAGAAGATTACGTAGTAACAAACATTAATAATCTAAAGGAAAATAAAAATTATTGCATCTTATCATTTATTGTTAATAACATAAACATAAATTAATGAATGTAAAAATACATACTAGGATTTGTAACATAAGCAATGGTGTCACTGAGCCACTCAACAGGAGCAAAGTACACAAATATTTAATTGTGAAGAAGAAGAAGAGGTTCAAAATTTTATTTGTTTTAAAATGAGAAAAAAATCCCTACATAACAAAGGGTACTTGTCACGACCCAACCCGATAGGCCGTGACTAGTGCCCGTTTTGGACACCCACATACAAACCTGCTAAGTATGACCAACTGAAACTAAGACAATATGGAATTTAATCAAATCAAGCCAACCCCAACGTCATATATATATATAAGAGGACCTATCTCATAAGGAGTCATAACCATTCAACCATAACAGCATACGCGAGCCGACAAGGCCGCCACTATTCAAAGCATAATAACATACGTATGCCGACAAGGCTGCCACTACACAATACACAATGATGTACGGCCGACAAGGCTGCTTCTGCATGCGGACATCCCAAACAAACCATGTCCGCACCATTATCCAAAACATATATATACAACCCACATAATGTCCATGACCTCTAAGAGTACATTAGTGAAACTCGACGGACAGGGCCCCGCCATACCCATAGACGAGCAAAAGACTACACAAAAGTTATGTACCAAAACGATCGGGCTCTTAACAATGGAGCTCTCCCAATCAAGAGAGTAGATATCCTAGGCGGAGGATCACCGAATCAAGGCCTACACCTGGGCATGAAACGCAGCCCCGAGGAAAGGGGGTCGATGCGACAATGTACTGAGTATGTAAAGCATAAGGTAAAGATGACAGGATACCAATATGGCAAGTCGAAACAAAATATCGCTACACATATACTCTTTTAAGTGAAAATCATGCATATATTTAACATTTAAGGTGCCCAGCTTCCCTAGTAAGGGGCTCGGCAAAATAATCATCACATCATCTCCGTCATCATCATCATCATAACCATCCTCATCACCAATCATATATATAATATGCATACCCGGCCCTCTAGTGAGGAACTCGGTGACATATGCAAGAAACTCCGCACGAACATTACCCGGCCCTGGACTCGGTGAAATGATAAATGACTCTATGCACGAACAGAATATTATGAGCAACCATATGCAATTAAAATCATTTCTTATAACTCAATAGAACAATCAACGTGAACCAGCAAGGAGTATTACCAAAGATTAATGTTTTATCAAGATTATGAACCTTTAATACGATATGGAAACGTAAAATCTCAATGACTCTAAGAAGCACTACCATAGATATGAGAGATCATCATAGCCTTAGACATAGCCGATATATAGAGGAATAATTGTGGAAGCAAGAATATACGTCACCTAGATGCTCTAGAGGTAAGTATCAAACCTGTCCGTTATTCGCTTATTTTTAAAAGTCATGCCAAACAAAGAAAGAAGGGACAGCGTTACATACCGTATAATCGAGCCGCACGTCCAATATTTATTGCTCAAGCTATTAATCTATAACAAGCAACAATCGTGCCGCAATTAGATAAACATCGTGCTTTACTTTCTTGTAAGCTAGCTAATAATCTAACGAAAATTCGGCAGCACCTCCCCTATTTTCCTTACTTCGTCCCAATCCGACAACAATCCAAATTATCCACATGAATACCAATAACACATATAACCCAAAGAATCATATTAAATAGCCTCTCCCAAAACAGCCTGTCTCGGCAACCATAGCGGTGAAGCAACGACACACCGAGCGATAACTCGCTTTATAATTCGCAACACACCTACCTTATCGTATTCATCCTTTGGAGTATATACTCATAATCACATTCAACATATACATAATGCCAAAACAGAATTTTCCTGCAGGTTGATTTAATCAAAACAGCCCAAGCACCAACACGACACCACTAATAATCCGATTATGGTTTCCATTCATACTTAGCACATTCAATAACTAAAACAAACTTCCTAAGCTACTGGTCACGCCCCCTTCTTAAAATTAATGGATAATTAACAAGGGTATTCTAAAGAATTAACACACCAAACAAGGAGATTACTAACCAAATTATTTGCAAACGCCAAGAGTTGCAGGGTTGGTTTCTCCATTTCCATGGCTGCCTAAGACAAGTGGTGAAGAAGAAGATGATATGCAACAATGCATTTCACCACTTTATATAGCATGGAGTGGATTTCTCCACCTCATTTAATAGTATGAAGTGGAGGCAGCCCCCCTCTACACCTGTCCACTAAGGCCAGCCCACAATCCGATCCCTTTTTAATTTTTTCCTTGAGTGGTGGGGCCCACTTGATTAAATTAATCCTAATCAGCCACTAATTAATCCCTCACTTAAAGTTAATGGCACTTACATTAGCCAACTCATACTTAATATCACATTTGGAAATAACATCCTTGCCTAATATTTCTTTACGTCTTCTAGATCACGATCGCTGCACAACGTATAAAAAAATACGAGGCATAACATCCTTCCCCTTAGGAACATTCGCCCTCGAATGTTAAGTTAGCGTCTTGCAAAAACAAATTCCAATGAGGTCTCTCTAAAAGTTATACCTATCAACCTCAGATTCCGTAACTTACGGATGCCTCACGCCTACATAATCTCATTATCTATCAATATAGTCAAGCTAGAAATTGAATTACCTGCAGTACGGGAACAAGTAAGGATACTTATTCTTCATTTCGTCTTCCGCTTCCCAAGTCATCTCCTCCCTATTGTTATTTTGCCACAACACTTTGACGGAAGCCACATCCTTAGTACGTAACCTTCTAACCTGACGATCAAGTATAGCCACGGGTTTCTCCTCATATGACAACTCCTCTGTTACCTGAATATCATCTACAGGGAATACTCTAGAAGGATCACCAATACATTTACGTAGCATCGATACATGGAAGCATGGATGTACCGCCTCCAAATCAGATGGTAGATCCAACTCATAGGCAACCTTGCCTATCCTACGAACAATCTGATAAGGCCCAATGTATCTCGGACTGAGCTTCCCCTTCCTGCCAAATCTCATCACACCCCTCATGGGTGATACCTTCAGGAATACCCAGTCACCAATCTGAAACTCCAAATCTCGACGCCGATTATCTGCATATGACTTCGCCGACTGGGTCGCTAATAATCTTTCTTGAATAAGCTTCACCTTGTCAACACTTCTTTGAATCACATCCGGCCTATTAACTTAGTCTCGCCAACATCAAACCAACCAATAGGTGATCTGCACTTCCTCCCATATAAGGCCTCAGACGGTGCCATCTGGATACTAGAATGGTAGCTATTATTATAGGCAAACTCAATGAGCGGCAAGTGGTCATCCCACCGCCTTTGAAGTCAATAATACAGCCCGCAACATATCTTCTAGTGTTCTGAATAGTACGCCACCGCCCATCACCGAGGGTGAAATCTTGTGCTAAGGTTCACCTGTGTCCCCAATCCCTTCAAACGATCTCCAAAAGTTGGCTGTAAATTGAGCTCCTGTCTGATATAATGGACGTGGGAACCCCATGAAGTCTCACTATCTCCCGACATATAACCTCGCATAATCTTCACCGAATAAGTAGTCCTGATCGGAAGAAAATGGGCCGATTTTCACACCTATCTACAATAACCCATATAGAGTCATACTTCCGCTGAGTGCGAGGTAAGCCTGTAATGAAGTCCATATTAATCATCTCCCATTTCCAAGTCGGGATCTCTATCTCCTGTAATAATCCACCAGGCTTTTGATGTTCGATCTTGACTTGTTGACAATTTGGGCACCGAGCAACAAACTCGCTATGTCCTTTTTCATGCCATCCCACCAATATAAGCATCCGAGGTCATGATACATTTTTGTTGACCCTGGGTGAATAGAATAACCGGCAGAGTGTGCCTCTCCCATAACTTGCCGTCGTAGCCCAGCGATGTCGGGTACACACAATCTGCCTTCATATCGTAACACTCCATCGTGTAACCTTAAATGGGGTCTTTTCCTTTTGAAGAGCTGCATCTCTATAATGTGCAATAGGGTCCTTGTATTGGTGTCTCTTTACCTCATCTATGATTGAGGACTCAGCAACCTCTCGAATAGAAACTCCACTATCTTCCGAATTAGCTAGACGGACTCCAAGGCTGGATAGCCGCTGAATCTCCCGAACCATATCCCTCCCTTCTGGTTGTACATCTGTTAAGCTACCCATGGACTTACGGCTAAGAGCATCTGCTACAACATTTGCTTTCCCCGGATGATATAAAATATCAACATCATAATCCTTTAGCAACTCTAACCACCGCCTGTCAGAAGTTCACTCCTTCGCTTAAAGATATATTGGAGACTCTTATGATCTCTATAGATGTCCACATGGACACCATATAAATAATGTCTCCATATCTTCAAGGCATGAATCACGACCGCTAATTCCAGATCGTGAGTAGGATAGTTCTTTTCATGCTTCCTAAGTTGTCGGGAGGCATAGGCTATAACTTTGCCATGCTGCATCAATACACATCCTAGCCCAACACCCGAAGCATCACAATAAATAACATAGCCGTCTGGTCCCTCCTAAGAGTAAGGACTGAGTCATAGTCAATTTGTCTTTCAATAGCTGGAAGCTTCGCTCACAAGCATCTGTCCACTGGAACTTGGCTGCCTTTTGAGTTAGCCTTGTCAAAGGCGCTGAAATTGTCACGACCCAAAACCGGGCCGCGACTGGCACCCACATTTACCCTCCTATGTGAGCGAACCAACCAATTTAACCCTTATCATTTCAATATATATAACAACAGAAAGTAATGCGGAAGACTTAAACTCATTAATAAAACAATTCAAAACTATTATTATTATCCCCAAAATCTGGAAGTCATCATCACAAGAACATCTATCTCAAATTTGCTAAACTAAAACTGTCTAAGAAGCTAAAACTAATACTAGCTAGTCCATGCCGGAAGTTCAAGGCATCAAGACTTGAAGAAGAAGACCCAGTCCAAGCTAGACGCATTAGCTCACCCTGAATTTCCGAAGGTAGTGAAGACTGGCTAGATCTACTGTTGAGTTGGAGTTGACGAAACGTTTGCTGCATTCCACAATAACAAAGAAGAAAACATAAAAGTAGGGGTCAGTACAAACCACGGGTACTGAGTAGATATCATCGGCCAACTCAAAATAGGGAACAGTATATATCAATAATATCATAAACTCAACTAAAATACTCAACATGTAGCAATAATAACATGAATTCATCAATAACTACAACCGAGTTCACACATGAGGACTCAAGCCTCAATACCATACTCATTTGGGAATTAAGTTCATTAGATTGAGTATATTCATTATCTTTCAAGATTCATTATCTTTCTTCCTCTTGTGTCGGTACGTGACACTCCGCTCCTCTATTTCATTCTATCCTGGTACCGGAACGTGGCACCCGATCCTCATATACTATCCTGGTACCGGAACGTGGCACCCGATCCTCATATTCATTCTATCCTGGTACCGGAACGTGGCACCCGATCCTCATATTCTATCCTGGTGTCGGAACGTGACACTCCGATCCTCACATTCATTCTATCCTGGTACCGGAACGTGGCACCCGATCCTCATATTCTATCCTGGTGTCGGAACGTGACACTCCGATCCTCATATTCATTCTATCCTGGTACCGGAACGTGGCACCCGATCCTCATATTCTATCCTGGTGTCTAACGTGACACTCCGATCCTCATATTCATTCTATCCTGGTACCGGAACGTGGCACCCGATCCCCTAATTCATCAAGCCTTCTTTCATACTAAGGCATCATCATTAACAAGTGAATTAGGGTTTTTATCAAGATTTGGGATTCAATAGCTTCATCATGCTTATTTATTCACAATTTCATAATCATATTCATGCAAGCATACAATTTAAGCACATAGAGGGGTTTACAATACTATCAACACATATCATTCACTATTAAGAGTTTACTACGAATATCGTAAAAGAAACCATAACCTACCTCCACCGAAGAATTGAATCAACAAGCTATCTTCTCAAAATCCTTGCTATCCTCTTCGTTTCTCTCTTTCTCTATTCGTTCGTTTCTCCCTCTCTTCTCGTTTCTTTTCTTTTTCTTATTCAAACCCTCTTTCTTTTACCCTAATTCATATATAATTAAGAATGAAAGATGGTAATAATGACCCACTAATTAACTTAAGGTTACCTATTTTAACCCCAAGTAATTAGATTTATTAATATTAACCCTCAAACTTTATAATTAAGGAAAGAATAGTCCAAAACGCCCCTTAAAACGTGGAAAGAAATCCGATTCGATCGGGATCAAGCGCGACTTGTGACGGGCCGTCATGCCCGCGACGGTCCGTCACTCAGGTAGTCCCAGCCTCTTAAACTCAAGTGGACTGTGTCGGTCCGTCACCCCTGTGACGGTCCGTCTGTCGCTTCGTTACGGAGTTCGCAGTCGATTTTCGCACCAAATTTCGTAATTCTAAGTGTCATGGAACGAAACCTGCGTGACGGACCGTCGTGCCTATGACGGTCCGTCGTGGTGTCCGTAGTCTAGGCCGCTTTCTCCAAAATAAAATCTGCCGCTCAAAACGACTAAACGGGTCGTTACAATAGATACCAATTTACCCATCGTTCGTCCCGAACGATCAAAGGAAGAAAAACAAGTGGCGGAAGGAAGTACCTGAATCAAAACGGATGTGGGTATTTTTCTTGCATGTCTGCCTCCTTCTCCCAAGTAGCCTCTTCAGCCGGTCGATTCTTCCATTGAACCTTGATGGATGTAATTTCTCTCGACCTCAACTTGCGAACCTCCCTATCTAATATAGCAACCGGTTCCTCCTCATAAGTCAATATCTCATCAAGCAAAACTGAATCCCAACGGATGATGTAGTTTCCATCTCCATGGTATCTTTTCAACATGGATACATGAAATACCGGATGTACTCCGGACAGCCCTGGAGGTAAGGCTAATTCATAAGCCACCTCCCCTACCCGCTTTAGTACCTCAAATGGTCCAATATACCTTGGACTTAGCTTACCTCTTTTACCAAACCGCATCACCCCTTTCATAGGTGAAACCTTCAACAAGACTTGTTCACCCTCCATGAACTCCAAGTCTCTAACCTTTCGATCTGCATACTCTTTTTGTCTACTTTGCGCCGCCAGAAGCTTTTCTTGAATAGATTTCACTTTCTCCATCGAATCCCTCAACGCATCAAGACCCCAAGGCCTAACCTCAAATGCATCAAACCACCCAATGGGAGATCTACACCTCCTCCCATACAATGCTTCAAATGGGGCCATATCAATGCTTGAGTGGTAGCTATTATTGTATGAAAACTCTGCTAAGGGTAAGAAGCTATCCCAATGGCCACCAAACTCTATCACACATGCACGAAGCATATCCTCCAACACTTGAATCGCTCGCTCAGATCGACCATCGGTTTGAGGATGGAACGCAAGACTAAGGTCCAACCTAGTACCCAATTCCGCATGCAATGTTTTCCAAAACTTAAAAGTAAATCAGTACCTTATCCGATATAATGGATAGTGGAACCCCATGCAATCGCACCACTTCCGAGATGTAAAGTTTGGCTAACTTCTGCATTGTAAGTCACCTTGACCGAATGAAGTGAGCGGACTTAGTTAACCTATCAACAATCACCCAAATGGAGTCATACTTACCCATTGTTTTTGGAAGACCAACCACAAAGTCCATAGCAATTCTTTTCCCACTTCCATTCCGGAATGGGCATTCTCTCAAGTGTTCCTCCGGCCTTTGGTGTTCATACTTTACTTGTTGACAGTTTGGACACTTGGCAATAAAGTCAACAATATCACGCTTCATTCTACTCCACCAAAAGTGTTGCTTTAGGTCACGGTACATCTTGGTCGCACCCGGATGTATAGAATACTTTGAACTATGAGCCTCTGTCAGAATAGTGTTGATCAAATCATCAACTCGGGGTACACATACCCTTCCCTTGATTCTCAAAACACCTTCCTCATCGATTTGTGCTTCCTTAGCCTCTCCTCGCAATACTTTATCTTGAATTCGTCTTAGTTTCTCATCACCAAACTGCTTTCCCTTAATCTTGTCGAGAAAAGAAGATCTCGACTCCACACTAGCCAACAATCCTCCCTTCTCATTTATTTCTAACCTCATCAAGTCGTTAGCCAGAGTCTGAACCTCTCTAGCCAATGGGCGTCTAGAAGCTTGCAATTGAGCTAGACTTCCCATGCTTTCCGCCTTTCTACTCAACGCATCTGCCACGACATTCGCCTTCCCCGGATGATACAAGATAGTGATATCGTAGTCCTTCAGTAGTTCCATCCATCTCCTTTGTCTCAAGTTCAAATCTTTCTGAGTAAAGACATACTGTAGGCTACGATGATCCGTATAGACTTCACACTTAACCCCATATAAATAGTGTCTCCACTGCTTTAGTGCAAATACTACCGCGGCTAACTCCAAATCATGGGTCGGATAGTTACGTTCATGCACCTTTAATTGCCTCGAAGCATAAGCAATCACGTTCTTCTCTTGCATTAGTACTGCACCCAAACCCGAATAGGATGCATCACAATAAACAATGAAGTTCTTACCCTCTACCGGCAAGGTGAGGATAGGTGCGGTAGTCAACAAAGTCTTAAGCTTCTGAAAGCTTTCCTCACATTCATCTGACCATACAAATGGAACATTCTGCTTAGTCAAGTTCGTCAATTGAGAAGCAATAGAAGAGAATCCCTTGACAAATCGGCGGTAGTAGCTAGCTAACCCAACAAAGCTTCTTATTTCTGACACATTAGTGGGTCTTACCCAATTCTTCACTGTCTCGATCTTAAGGATGACACTACTCAAGTACTACTCAAGTACCCATGCTGCATCAATACACATCCTAGCCCAACACCCGAAGCATCACAATAAATAACATAGCCGTCTGGTCCCTCCGGAAGAGTAAGGACTGGAGCTGTAGTCAATTTGTCTTTCAATAGCTGGAAGCTTCTCTCACAAGCATCTGTCCACTGGAACTTGGCTGCCTTTTGAGTTAGCCTTGTCAAAGGCGCTGAAATTGAGGCAAACTTTTCTACGAATCTCCTGTAATATCCTGCTAACCCCAAAAAGCTGCGTGCCTCGGCCAGGTGTCGTAGGTCCTGCCAAGTCTTTACCGCCTCAATCTTCTGCGTGTCTACCCGAATACCATCACCTCAATAATATGCCCCAAGAATGCCATCAAGTCAACCGAACTCGTGACTTAGAAAATTTAGCATACAACTTCGGTGTTGAAGCACCCTAAATACCGCCCTTAAATGATCTGCATGCTCCTCTTCTCAACGTGAATAGACCGTAATATCGCCTATAAATACAATAACAAACATATCAAGGAATGGTTTAAATACTCGATTCATTAAATCCATGAACACCACCGAGCATTAGTCACCCCAAAAGACAAGACTCTAAACTCATAATGCCCATATCAGTCCGAATGCCGTCTTTGGAATATCTCGCCTCCTTACCCGCACTGATGATAACTCGACCGCAAGTCTATCTTTGAAAAACACTTTGCACCGCAGAATCGTCAAATAGATCGTCAATCCTTGGGAGGGATACATTCTTTATTGTTACTTTGTTCAACCGCCTATAATCAATGCACATCCGCAGCCGACCCATCCTTCTTCCTCACAAACAAGACTGGGGTGCTCCCCAAGGTGACGTACTAGGCCTGATGAAGCCCTTTTCTAGCAAATCCCTCAATTGCTCTTTCAATTCTTTCAACTCAAGAAAGTGCCATTCTATAAGGAGGTATAGATATAAATTTGGGTATCCGGCAAGACATCTATAGTAAACTCTATCTCTCGCTCAGGAGGAAGGCCTGGAAGTTCCTCGGGAATACATCGGAAATTCATTAACTACCGGGATCGATTGAAGAGTCGGTGCCTCTGCCTTTATGTCATGCACCGAATCGGATGGTAAATATAGCCTTTTCTAACCATCTTCCCGGCCTTGAGGTATGAAATGAACTTACCTTTCGCGATACTGCATTTCCCTTCCACTCTATAATCGGTTCCTGGAAATTGAAATCGAACTATCTTTCCTCTGCAATCAACATTAGCATAACAAGCAGCCAACCAATCCATGCCCATGATAATATCAAACTCAATCATATTTAACTCTATTAGATCCGCTACGGTATGACGACTATATATAACTACTTGAACAATTCCTATATACTCGCGTAGCTATGACAAAATCTCCTACAGTGTAGCTACCTCAAATGGTTCTATCAACTCGGACTCTATTCCGATCCTACTAGCAACAAAGGGAGATATATATAATAAGGTGGAACCTGGTCTATCAATGCATACACACTTCGGGAGAATAGTGATAATATACCCGTGATCACATTAGGTGACGCCTCACGATCTTGCCTATTAGTCAAAGCATATATACGGTTTGAGGGACCGCTAGAACTCGGAAGCTCCACCACGCCCTCTACCACGGCCCGGTTCCTGAATACCACCGCCTGCAGGGCGCAGCCACGTAAGAAGACGAACCTACAATGGACCACTGTGGTCGTGCCATACCACCGCACTACCTCTAAAGTGACACTCCTCATAGTATGGCCTGACGGCCGCAAGAAAACACGCACCAGAGCCCAACGACATTCCCGTGATGGGACTTACCACAACGAGAACATCGAGGCAAAGGTGGCCTCGACCGCTCAAACCCCGCCCATCTGTGACCTCGACGCCTAGAGCTCGACCAGCTTCCGAATATCCCATACGATCGAACCCCTACCCATGAACGTGGGGGTGCACTCTGTCTTGGCCGGGAAGAAAATCTAACATGTCGCCGAGATCGCCGCTTTGAAACTCGTCGGGATAACTCACGATCTAGCCCTCTTATGTCGGCCTCTATTATAATCTCTATCTGGTGGCGTCCCGGTGCCGATCCTCTACCCCCCTGTGCATATGCTCGCACCCGAGCAATGTCCATACCTGGTCAAGAGTCACCGCCATACAACCGCCAATCGATAACGATCCAATCCCATCACATAACGATGTACCTCGCCCGCCATATCGGCCACAATAGTAGGCGATGCCTAGCCAATGAATCAAACTCGAGGCTATACTCTCGACGCTCCGCCATTTTGCTTCAAACGCAAGAATTTATCGACTCTAGCTCGCTTCATCTCTGGAGGCGGAAGTGGCCTGGAAAGCCTCCACAAATTCATCCCATACCGCCGAGGAGCACCTCACCCCTAGATAACTCCCAAGACTCATACCAATTAATAGCTACATCCCGCAAATGATACGTAGCCAACTCAATGCACTCGGTCTCAAGCCTTGATTATCCTCAATGTACGCCGTGCATCGGCGAATAAACTCTTGCGGATCATCCTGGGGCCTTGACCCAAAGAACTCTGGAGGATTACAACTTAAGAAGTCCACGAGCCCTTAAGCTATCGATCTGTCCGCATGATCAACTCCTAGTCCATGCCTGCGAGCCTGATGCGCCACTAATCTAGTCGACAATTGAACCGCATCTCTCATGGCCCTATCCTCCGCCCGACCGAGGAGCCGGAGGTTCGAGATGTTGGGGCCTCGGGCCGTGGTGTCCCCAAATTGAGCCGCTGCCGCTCTAAGCTCTTCTGGCGGTGGGGTGTAGCCGAAGCTCTCCGACTGGAGCATAATACCAGGCATAGACTGGGCACGGGCCCTAGTAACTCTCCGGGTCTGACTAGTACCTTCTGCTACCGATTTTCCCTTCTGGGCGGCTGTCGCTTTCTTTGGAGGCATAGCTGAAAACACACGGATTCGTTAGAGAGGGATTATCCTGTTAATATAGCTCTATCGCACGATCTAGAATAAGAAGAAAGAATGACATCCTAAATGTCCTGTAGCTTCCTGTTTATAGATGTGGTGCACAACACACCGATAAACAAGACTCTACTAGGCACGGTCAGTAGACACTTCCGAGGAAGAACCGCTCTGATACCACTCTTTGTCACGACCCAACCCGAGCAGGCCGTGACTAGTGCCCGCTTTGGACACCCACATACAAACTCGCTAAGTATGACCAATCAAACTAAGACAATATGGAATTTAATCAAATCAAGCCAACCCCAACGTCATATATATATATAAGAGGACCTATCTCATAAGGAGTCATAACCATTCAACCATAACAACATACGCGAGCTGACAAGGCCGCCACTATTCAAAGCATAATAACATACGTATGCCGAGAAGGCTGCCACTACACAATACACAATGATGTACGCAGCCAACAAGGCTGCCCTGTACAAGCGGACATCCCAAAAAAACCATGTCCAGGCCGTTTTCGAAAACATATATATACAACCCACATAATGTCCATGCACCTCTAAGAGTACATTAGTGAAACTCGACGGACAGGCCCCGCCATACCCATAGACGAGCAAAGACTACACAAAAGGAATGAACCAAAACGACTGGGCCCCGGAACAGTGGAGCTCTCCCAATCAATAGAGTAGATATCCTAGGCGGGAGGATCACCGAACTGCGCGTCTACACCTGCGGGCATGAAACGCAGCCCCCCGAGGAAAGGGGGTCGATGCGACAATGTAATCGAGTATGTAAAGCATAAGGTAAAGATGACAGGATACCAATATGGCAAGTCGAAACAAAATATCGCTACACATATACTCTTTTAAGTGAAAATCATGCATATATTTAACATTTAAGGTGCCCAGCTTCCCTAGTAAGGGGCTCGGCAAAATAATCATCACATCATCTCCGTCATCATCATCATCATAACCATCCTCATCACCAATCATATATATAATATGCATACCCGGCCCTCTAGTGAGGAACTCGGTGACATATGCAAGAAACTCCGCACGAACATTACGGTGAAATGATAAATGACTCTATGCACGAACAGAATATTATGAGCAACCATATGCAATTAAAATCATTTCTTATAACTCAATAGAACAATCAACGTGAACCAGCAAGGAGTATTACCAAAGATTAATGTTTTATCAAGATTATGAACCTTTAATACGATATGGAAACGTAAAATCTCAATGACTCTAAGAAGCACTACCATAGATATGAGAGATCATCATAGCCTTAGACATAGACGATATATAGAGGAATAATTGTGGAAGCAAGAATATACGTCACCTAGATGCTCTAGAGGTAAGTATCAAACCTGTCCGTTATTCGCTTATTTTTAAAAGTCATGCCAAACAAAGAAAGAAGGGACAGCGTTACATACCGTATAATCGAGCCGCACGTCCAATATTTACTGCTCAAGCTATTAATCTATAACAAGCAACAATCGTGCCGCAATTAGATAAACATCGTGCTTTACTTTCTTGTAAGCTAGCTAATAATCTAACGAAAATTCGGCAGCACCTCCCCTATTTTCCTTACTTCGTCCCAATCCGACAACAATCCAAATTATCCACAGCAATACCAATAACACATATAACCCAAAGAATAATATTAAACAGCCCCCTCCCCAAAACAGTTCCGTCTCGGCAACCATAGCAGTGAAGCAACGACACACCGAGCGATAACTCGTTTTATAATTCGCAACACACCTACCTTATCGTATTCATCCTTTGGAGTATATACTCATAATCACATTCCACATATACATAATGCCACACCAGAATTTTCCTGCAGTTTGATTTAATCAAAACAGCCCAAGCACCAACACGACACCACTAATAATCCGATTATGGTTTCCATTCATACTTAGCACATTCAATAACTAAAACAAACTTCCTAAGCTACTGGTCACGCCCCCTTCTTAAAATTAATGGATAATTAACAAGGGTATTCTAAATAATTAACACACCAAACAAGGAGATTACTAACCAAATTATTTGCACGGCCAAGAGTTGCAGGGTTGGTTTCTCCATTTCCATGGCTGCCTAAGACAAGTGGTGAAGAAGAAGATGATATGCAGCAATGCATTTCACCACTTTATATAGCATGGAGTGGATTTCTCCACCTCATTTAATAGTATGAAGTGGAGGCAGCCCCCCTCTACACCTGTCCACTAAGGCCAGCCCACAATCCGATCCCTTTTTAATTTTTGCCTTGAGTGCTGGGGCCCACTTGATTAAATTAATCCTAATCAGCCACTAATTAATCCCTCACTTAAAGTTAATGGCACTTACATTAGCCAACTCATACTTAATATCACATTTGGAAATAACATCCTTGCCTAATATTTCTTTACGTCTTCTAGATCACGATGCGCACTACGTATAAAAAAAAATACGAGGCATAACAGTACTGTGAACAAATGTTTATTATGCCTTATCAGAAAGGTTATAACTATTTGGAAAAGTGCAACCCTTCGGAAAGCTCACAACCTTTCATAAAAACCACAACTTTTCACAAAAATTGCATATCTTCATTAAAGTCACAACTTTTCATAAAAATTCAACTTTTCATAAAAGTCGCAACTCTTCATTAAAGTCAGAAATTTTTATAAAAGTCACAATTTCTTATAAATGTCATAATGTTTTATGAAAGGGGAAGACTAATTTTAGAAATAAATAAATTAAAAGGGAATTCTTGTTTGTGTTGAAGCCACGTAGGTGGGCCTAATGTTCTCTTATATATATATATAAACTAGGTAAAGAGCCCACGCGAAATTTATTGGTTTTGAGTAATATATGAGTGTTCAGTAATTTAATTTGTTTTTTTCCTGTATTTCTCTTTTTAAACTGATGTGTTAACTTTGTAAGCGTCATATGGTACTAATGGAATGTAAATACAATGTTGAAGTGTTATGCATGTCACTGATGTATTTTTCTGGATATACTTATGCTGTGTGTGTAAATAAACTAATTCATCTCTATAGTTGTTCAAGTGTTGTACTATTTGTTCTTGGTCATGTGCTCATTGGGGATTTTGTGTGTATTTGCAATTTCACGTCATCTGAATTCTTAGTTGTTGTGCTTTAGTGCCTCGTAATTTTCAATTAGGTAGTATCATGTCGGACTTATGATGTAATTCTGTCACATTCGGGTTTACCCCCTAGACGTAATCGGCGTGGTCGTCCTCTTTGAGGACTAAGACTAGCCTCTTAGTTTACATCATTACATTCATAGGTCAAATTTAGAGGAAAATTTAAAACATTTCATTAAATCTACTTGGAGGTTTACATAGACCTCTACATACACATAACATATATATATCGAGTATACATAGACCCTTCGTATAGGAAGGTTACATAGCCTTATACTTTTATTGCACTTAAATATATATAGAAAATATCATAGTCATAATAGTCATCTCATTTCATAACCATCTACTAAGAGTATCAAATTTTGGTCCTAGCCCATACATCAATCCAATAAGACCGCATATAGGTCATACAAATGAATAGTACTCAATTGAAAAGAAAGAAAACGAAAGAGTCTCAAACTCATAACAACTCCATAAGCTAGATAGTGGCATCACCCTATAACATCAAGTCTAGTCAAGTCAACCATTCATACCATATAAGTAGATACATACTCAAGTAACTCTATCATCAAGTCATATTAACAATAAAAATGAATAAAAGTACATTATATTATAAACAAAGCAAACAATTAATCATGAATCCCTATCAAGTCAACAAGTGCAATGACCAAGCAAAGTCTTATAACCTTACTCAATCAAGTAGTCCAACAAGAATCATGACTAATATTCTACTTCACATAACATGAAATTTAAACATACATTTCATCTTATTTTTACAATATAAACCAACAGAAATTCATAAGTGAACTAAACAACATGTAGTGTCAACAATGTGCAAGTTCATCATATACATATCATATATTATTATAAGCATAATCATACATAATAAAATCCTACTAAGACTCCCCTCAAGGCTAACTAATGCAATGATTAGGTAGAGTCCCATACCCCTACCTAGACTAAGGTAGACCCCTTAGGTTATCCTAGTTAGAGTTCAATGCTTTAATTCTTTTTACCTCTTGGGAACAGCTTTCCCAAACCTACATATACCACATGAGCTAGTGTGGAATCTGGTGTTATAAAACCCTACACTGAAGGAAGGTCGACTACTTGCAAAGGTAGTACCAAAACATAAAATATTGCAACGACGTGGATCCACTAGCTAGTATTTCTATGGGGCAACATAGTTCAAGAACTAGGAGACATAGTTGGGACCCTCTTTATGCTACATTAGTTGTAGTCTCCAATCTCAAGAGTACTTTAGTGATCTCATCGTCCCTATGTGGGAAGGGACACTCCTCACTCTAGTTCACCCGGTGCTAAGCTAGAGTCCCTTTTTGAAATGTCTTTAAGTCTTTAATTATTAATCATAGCTTAGTTTAGGTCATAGGGTCTAACCCTTGCATAACATCATCATCGTAGCTCAATAAGAGTTGAATGAGTATAAGTCCTTTCATTACGATTTATATAGGTGAGGTTAACACATTAGCATTTCATATCATGATAAGGCACATTAGTAAATCATTCACCCTCCTTATAACATTTACATCTTAAGCCAACACCTCACAATCAAAATAAAGACATTTCAATTCAACATCATACCACCACATCAATCCTAATACAATGCATACTCCAATTTAACACCATGACTTAATCATAATTAACCACATTTTGAAGTAAATTATTGAGATCATAAGACTTACAAAGTCTTCTTCATAGTTCATTATCTAGGCCTTACCATAAACCCTCATTTCAACCCGATTTTGGTATACATCATCATAAGTCAATAATCAACATGATAACTAGGCTAGGAGAATCACTACATCACAATTCAATACTAGATCCTAGCTTAAAACAAGATACTTAGGTCAATTCACTTCCTAACCTAGATCATCTTTTTAAAAACTAGCATGAAAGACTACAAGTCACTCTAATATGTTCATGATTAATGTAACAACATCATATAATAGCAATTCAACCAATAACCAAGTCAAGTGAATCAATTTCAACCTAGTTCATGTCAATATCCAACCTAAGGTTAATGGTCATCATCTACAAACTAGACCAAACCATCAAGATATATAAAATTAAGTTAGAATACATGTTAATCTATTGATATTATCGAATATAAAACATAAAAACAAACCAATTCATAACATATTTTTTGATATTGAGAAGAACCCACATGAAAACCCAACTTTTGAAAATACTTTGAAGGAACCCTTTGAGGAAAGAGGCCTCAAAGGTGAATTAGATCACATACCTCAACGTTTGATGAAAATTTGATGGTGAAATCGTCCATTTACAGCCCACAAATCCCTCCACTAGTTAATCTTCAATGGTGTCTTCCAATAGAGAGAGAAAGAAGAGAGAAGTAAGAGACTTTTGTTCTTCGAGTTGTAATTAGACTAATGGTGTTGGGGTCTTTATATGGGGGGGGGGGTTAAATAAGTTAATTAGGCTTCCCTAATCCCCTAACAAACGACCTAACCCCTTAATTTGCAAATGAAACTTAATAAAAAATGTGCAGGAACTTACAGTACCACAGACGACTCCACGATCGAAGGATCGTGGGTTAGTCAATGGACCAGGCCTCATCCGTGCTGCACATCCATTGTCCTTGTCAGAGACTGTGCGGGTTAGGGAATCAAACAAATAATCTATGTGTTGGTCGATGGTTGCCCTTTCATGGGTGCACACATTTCAACTCACTTTCATCAATATTTTCACTTGAACTCATAGAGTAATTTGAAGACCATTTAACATGTTTTGGGGTGCATTTGTCATAGATTCGTTTAGCCTAGAGATTGTTACCTAAATCACCCACATTTCATCTTTTATGAATATCACGATTTACATAGTTTTATGCACGTAAAATAACAACCATAACGTTACACATTTTGGAGCCTCAAGCCGAGACCCTAGTTGTAGTCACATTCTTGCACACACATGCACATAGTTGCAAAAATACATAGGTTGTCATTCATACGATTTCAACTACACAAACATAAACATATTCATCAAGAAAACACAACATAAACCTAAATCTACCAGCAATCATACCCAGCCTACGAATAATTGGGAGCTAGTGACAAGGACATGCAACGGGGAACAACCCTAGTTTTTGGACTGAATAATCTGAATCTTAAGGGGTCTCTTGGGAAATGGACCAAGAGAGAAGAGAACCCATACCTTTTTGAATTTAAACCCTAAAATTTCTGCCCAAAAAATTCACCCAAGATCACATCAAAGTACCCTCAATGTCAACATCACTTGACGGACAACCTCCCTTAATCTAACGTGTGATTAACGCTTGTTTTCTTGTGATTTCATGTGAGTTCTTAAGTGTGAAGAACTTGGTTTATTTTATTTTCTTGAAAGTTACTTTGGCAGGGAGAGATCGTGAATGAGAGTGATAGAGATGTAAGAGAGAGAGATGAGCGTGGGAGAGAATTTTTTTCTTAGGCTTAGGAGTCTTGTTTAGGACTTAGTCAAATAAGATTTTATTTAACTATTAAAAAATCTGATTTCCTTTTATTTTAAATCATATAATAAATAATAAATATAAATAATTTCATTAATTTACCAACTTAAATTAAAAACAAATTTAATTCAATCATTCCACCAAGGATTGAACTCGTGTGATGCAAGACTTCACTTCAAGGGCCAATTTTCGGCCCTCTCTCCCCAAAATACCCCTCCAACTTATTAATTAATTAATTAATTATATATGTGGGGTAATTAAAATACTACCCTTAGCCTGAAAAAGACCATTTTACCCCTAGACACTCCAAACCTATGATTTCCCTTTTTAAGTCAGGTAAAGACTCATTCGAGTAAATCTTCGTATTCGAGAGCCCTACATGGCTGGACCCAACATTTTCTAGCTCAATTAACTCCCCAAGTTAGTTTGATTGGTTGTAGCAAGAGTTAAGAGGTATGGTTCTACGCGTATCAATCCGTGTGAACCCGGTCTAATCGTAGCCATTCTAGACACATTCAGCATTACTTATGTTATATATTTTCAAGGTTGTTACACTGATTATTTATTAAGGGACTAAATTCTTAGTTGCATGCATTAAATGTTCATATGAAATCTACAGTAAAGAGCTTGAATGACGTGAATCTATGTTAAGAAAGTGGAGAGGGTGAGGAGAGACAGTCATCCTAAGGCATCAACTAAAAGGGCAAAACACTCGAGTAACTTTCAAGGTTCTTATTCCAAAAGCTTAGAGAGGCCAATACTTGCATCCAAGCCAATTCAGTCTGATATGACCGCCTTACAAGTAATTACTCAAGAACTCCATCTCATAAATTAATGCAGGATAACCAGAGAGTTGCGCCTTCGGTGGGCGGTACACCATTTTCTGATCGTACTTGTTACATTTGGGTAGAAACTAGTGGTACCTGCGGTAAATGGTAATAATGGTCGAGGACGTCCATAATGTAGGCGAGGAGGTAATCAATGAGGCCGTAAATATAGAGGAAATAGTAATGCAGGTAGTGGTAATGCGACAAGGAAAGGAAATGTCTTGTCAGGATGATATGGTGATGTAATCCATTTTAACTTTTTTAAAATGACTTCATCCAATTCTAAACGTCGAAGGTCATTAAGCGGCATATAAACCAAATAGTAGTTGGGGTCGAGTACCAAGGGAGCAGGTTTGAGAATTATCATCCAAGCACAAATTAGTTCATGCTAGTCATGGCTACAAAAATTTAGAGACTAAAAATATAATAAATCAAAAGAGGGTGACACAAGTGTCAATTAACAATAGGAGGTGTGTAGACAAGTTAGCAACTGAAAACAACAAATAAGAGAGATCCGGATATGGAGACATGATTCTTTGGATGTGATAGGAATACAAACTTAAGTAAACAACCGTTTACGTGCTATTGATAATGAATTTCTATAAATTTGTGACTAAATTAGTCTTTAGTGTGGTTATTTTCTCTCTAGCAACTTACCCCCAATAAAATCGATTGATCTCAAACACTGATTTGCTACTATTATGCCTATCCATCGCCTTAGCCCATTCACTCCCTCGAGATGAAAGTGTGGGAGGCTTATGATTCACTCTCTCAAGCTGAAACCACGATAACCTAATAAACACTGGCTATCGATTCAATAGTTTTTGTTTAAAGACCTCTCTCTCGAGAAAGCCAATGACACTAAGCTGAAATCACATTATCAACTACAACCCCGTTAAATTTAAGAGAACTGCTTAAAAAAACCACATTGAAGTAGCAAATAAACCATCAAAATAAGCAAGACTCAACTATAAATTCATCTTATATTCATATAATCACACCCCAAGAATTAGGGGTTTATCTATACATGGAAAGAGGGAAGAAAACGATACCAATGCGAAACAACATCAACTGAGTATGCTCTGTACTCACTTAAAACCAGTCTAGGATGAAGAATCTAGCACACCCACTTCAAATTTATTGGAGTTGGAAGCCTTCAAATCTTCATAACTCAAGAACAAAGTCTCCTATAACTCTAAGAACTCAAAATAGCAATAAATTATAAAAAAAAACTAGTATTGTTAAGTAAAATTTCGATACTAAGCTACAAAACTTGAATGAGTACTTATAAGTTTCAAAACAATGCTTTCCGAAGGACAACTCCGCGCAGTTAGTCAGGATCCTCCCTTTGGTATATCTCCTCACCTTTTTGCCTTATCCTTAAACATAATCGCATTATGTAACTTTGGGGATGAAAGAGTGTTTCACGGAAGTACTCAATGACTCACCGACTAATCCTTTTCACCGCTGACTTCATTATTTCCTTCAGGGATGAGCACACTCGAACATTAGGTGATATTAAGGGCATTAGGAGACTTGCCTTATGGGTTAGGCGATCTTCTGGCCTTAATTTCTTCGTTCTTTTCAGCTTCCTTGTTCCTTTTTTCTTTAAGGTGTCCATGCTTTGTCTCAAGTCTAAATACCTGAAACTCAAGGTTTTTCTTCAGTTTTAGAATAAAAATATTAATTTGATGATGCTAATTTTACCAAAATAAATCCCTAAATGAGTCCAAACTGTGGACTCATCATAGCGCTCACGTTATGCTTTTCTGACAGTGAATGGGGTGGAGGTGCCGTCGCAATGATCACTAGTACTATTATTGTCAGTGACTGGATGACTAATGTATTGTTTAATCAGGGTTCCACTTATTTTTATGTATCCATTTTTTTGCCTCAGAGTTTTATGTTATTGGGATATACTCGATGTCTCTATACATGTTTCTACCCCATTTGGAGAGTCAATCATAGTCACTCATGTCTATAGTGCTTGTCCTATTTTTATGTGTTTTTTGACTTGGGATGATTTGCTGGATTTTTATATGACTCACTTTGATATTATCTTAGGCATGACTTTGTTGTCCCCATATTTTTATGTTATGTTAAATTGTAATGTGCTTGCTTACCTTGATTTGGTTGATAACACAATTTTATTTAGGTGATTAGATTACAGGACTAATTCATCCCATTTCTTTCCAGTAAAGACAACCTATTAAATAGAGAACTACATAAGATTGTACATCTATCACATCCATGGAGCACCCCCTAGACAAAACTTGCGTCGTCGTCCTCATCGAGGACTAAGACTAGCCTCTTAGCTTACATCATTGCATTCATAGGTTAAAAATAAAGAAAATTTAAAGCTTTTTATTTACTTCTACATTGAGGTTTACAAAGACCTCTTGCTTACACATAATAATATCTAGGGACTTTACTTAGACTCCATTCAATAGGAAGTACTACATAGGCTTCTATTTTTATTTGACATACATAGTATGGGAACATGGTCTCATAGGAAGTCGATAATATGACTCATATTAGAACCATCTAAATTAAGTACAACAATTTGGGCTTAACCCCTACTTCATTACAACAAAGAGCCTCATACAGGCTAATATAACAATTGTCTCCAAATTAAAAGGAAATAACTAGAAGTCCTATAACTATAACAACTCAATAGCTTGATAGTGGCATCATACACATAAGGGGAGGACATACCAAACACTTGGGTAATATTCAAGTAGTCTTAAAATTACTTCTATAAACTCAACGGTCGGACCCTACATTTTCTAGTTAACATAACACAGGGTTAGTACACACTTATACTAAGTATGAGTATATGCACATACAACGATCGAAGTCATGATAAAGAGTACATTTTTTCAAAACATGCTAATTTACTTTTAAAAGCCTCATGCACATACAAGAACCCACATAAACCAATGAACACATAACTCTTAAGTCAAGTCCATATTCAACACAAGAACAACATCATCAAGTATAGTAAAGCCAACATATATAAGATATTATAACATCATAATATAATCAATACCCTTACCCATAACCCATCATTAGCCTACAAGTGTGATGACCAAGTAAATCCCCATAACCCTACTCAATCAAGTAAACCAAATAATAGACTATAAGCAATGCCTAAATTCACATATAATATCATCAAGAGTAACCTTCCTCATACTTTAGCAGTATATACCAACAACATGTTCATAAGTGAAACTAGCATCATATAGAATCAATTATATGTAAAGTCAACATATACATAGTAATCACTTTATAAGAGCATAAGAACATAAGAACAACCTCCTAAGGCTAACCTCAAGGCAAACTAGTGCAACGCGTAGGTAGAGTCCCATACCCCTACATAGGATAAGTAAAACCTCTTAAGTAACCCTAATTAGTGTTTACTTCATTACTTCATTTTACTTTTGGGAACACTTGCCTTAACCTATCGACCAAAAGAGCTAAGTGTGGAATCCGTTGTTGTAAAACCTTACACTGATGGAAGGTGGTGTAGCGAACAAGTAGTACTAAACATGAACTTAGCATCTATGTGGATCCACTACCTAGTATTCCTATGGTGGCAACATAGTTTATGGATCTTGGCGGATGTCATGGAAACATCACTCTTGTGCTTTTTGAACTATGAGGCTATCCACCCCATGAGAACCATGGAAAACCCTACCTTCCCTCATTGGGAAGGTGTCACCGCTCATCTACAAGATCACTCAGTGCTAAGCGAGAGTCCGTCTTGAAATGTCTTTAAGCCTTTATTAATCATCATAGCGTAATTTAGGTCATACGGTCTGATTCATTGTATTGTCATTGTCATTAGCTCATTAGGAATCACATGAGAATATCCTTTCATGACAACCCTCATATGTGACACTAGAATAACATCATTATCAAGTCATAATAAGGCACATAGGTACTTCATAACCAACCTTATATCATTTCATATTAAACATAATGTCACAATCACATAGTCAAGACATTTCAATTCAACATCTTACAAACACCTACTTAGGCTAATCAAAAGTCAAGCTTGAATTGAGATACATCATCAATCACAAGCCATCATGATTGAAGTAAAGGTTAGTATCATAAAGACTTACTCGATATCCTTGAATAGTCATCTTCATGGTCGTACCATCAACCAAGATATTACATCCCACAATAGGTGGTCACATCAATCAATAGTAATTAACACAAGAACTATGTCAATTGCATCATCATTATCGAATTAAATTCAATTCAAAACCTAGGGTTAGGAAAAATAGGGTTCATTATGAATTCATCAAGAATCTGATCTTATGCAAACAATACCATACCCAAGTAATTCCCTACATGAATAAGATCAGATAAACCAAGTCTAATGATCAATTCATAATTCAATTCCCATCAATTTAAAATCAAGATCCAAGATTTGGGAATTTTTTGGAATAAGACACGATCTACAGGAAATTGTATCAATTAACATCAATTAACCAACAATCTACAGTCAACAAGTCATATGCAATCTCAATTTATCAATAATTTGAAGTTTAGAAGAAAACCTATTAGAAAAGGAAAACCCCATGCAACTGGGTGATTTAGAAATAAATTTTGAAAGAACCTCTTGGGGAAAGGAATCTCAGTGTGAAGAACACATACCTTAATGAAGATTAATTCATGAAATTCAAGTGAGATCCTAGAGAAATAGGTATTCTTCATCCGTCAATGGATGATGAATAGAGAGAGAAAGTAGAGAGAGGTGAGAGCTTTTGAGTTTTAATTTGGGGATTGATTTCAGTACGTCAATGTGACAAAAAACTTATTCACAATCAATATATAGAACTCCCACGAAATACCAAAAATACCCATCACTTATGTTGACCCTTTAATGAAGTCAAACTTGAATACCAAATTTTAGATTTTCGTCGGGGAATAAGTCCGCAACGCACAGCTCAACCGCAATATTTTCAAAATTATTTTTTGATAGAGTAGAGTCCCTGACCTTCCAGTGAAGCAGACTTGAAATTTCACCAACGTCCATTCAATTCCGCGATGCGGACTTGTTTCTCCTATGTGTAATTGGTTACTGTCTTGGCAGCTTGCTATGCCAAGTAAGGGGTCCTTTTGTGGACCCCTAGGGCGACCCTTGGGGGTCGTACCTTGACATTTTCACTCTATGTATTAATTTTTACCTACTTAAAATTATTTTACAAGTTTTAGACCTCTTACAAAACCTCTAAACCTTCCCAAAACCTAAGGACATTTCACTAGTTAAATTAGACTAGCTTCCGGACATCATGGACATTACTTAATGTCTTGACTCCAAAACTTCCTAAATGGTTTATTAAAATTATTTTAGGCTTATGACACTGTTACTAACCTTAGATAAACGTGTAAGGCTCTAGTTAATGTCATAAACTTTCGGAGTATCACATTATCCATCCCCTTAGGAACATTCATCCCCGAATGATACTAAAATCTTTTGGAAGAAAGAGATAGACTCAAGACTAGTAGCCCAACCAACAACATGCATATTATGAATCACAGCTCAAAAAAGTAATTCACAACTCCATTAAACACATATCAACTACATTATACATAGAAAATAAAGTCACCAAACATTTATACATTATAAGGAACTACTTTCTAAACATCAATATGAGCTTAAAATGACTTTAATGAGTTACCATGCTATTCTTTCCAAGACAAAATCAAAAGACCAAAAATCTCAAGAAGACAAAACATATATTTCACATAAGAGCAAGTTAACAAAAAAAACATCTTTTATGATAAACCATTTTGACACTTAACTTTACCAAAATATGTACATACTTGAAAACAAGCAGAAGATCAATTTATTCATTATTTTCATTATTAATAGGAACAACTTACCTTAATTATCAAAGGTATGAGGATAACAAGACTTCATGTCGGCCTCTTTATCCCATATTGCTTCCTCAACTAGGTGGTTTTTTCCGTAAGACTTTTACGGAGGACACCTCTTTGTTCCTCAACCTCTTCACTTTACGATCAAGGATTTCCACTGGAACCTCCTTATAGGAGAGGTTATCTTTCACACCAAGACCTTCGATAGGAAGAATGGACTCGGGGTTACCAATGCACTTCTTAAGCATGTATACATTGAAAACTGAATGAACCGAAGATAGTTCACTAGAGAGTTTCAACTCATATGAAACCTTGCCAGCCCTTTCGAAAATTTCATAAGGACCCACATAACCATGACTTAACTTCCCCTTCTTGCCAAATCTCACCACTCCTTTCATGGGTGAAATTTTCGAATACACCTTATCACCTTCTTCAAATTCAAGGTCTCTCTCCATATGATCGTCATAAGACTTTTGCCAACTATATGCTGTTTGCAAACAGTTTCTTATGATATGAACTTTCTCTAAAGTCTTATAGATCAAGTAGGGACCAACAAGCGAACACTCTTCTCTTTAAACCATCCAATTGGAGATCTACACCTCCTACCATACAAGCTTCAAAAGGAGTCATAGATATAGTTGAATGGTAACTATTATTATGTGAGAACTCCACAAAAGGCAAGTGCTCATCCCAATTTCCCTTGAAGTCAATGATACAAGCTCTAAGCAAATGTAATAGAGTTTGAATGGTATGTTCCATTTTACCATCCATTTGGGGATGAAAAGCAGTGTTTAACTTCACTTGAGTAACCAAACCTATTTGAAATGACCTCCAGAACCTAGATGTGAATTGAGAAACTCTATATGATATGATGTACAAAGGAACCCCATGAAGACTCACTATCTTGTCAATATAGATTCTTGCATAATCTTTCGCCAAATATGTGTACTTAACGGGAATAAAATGGGTGATATTCATCAATATATATAAGACCACCCACATAGAGTCATATTTCCTTCTAATATGAGGCAACCCAACTACGAAATCCATGTTAAGATCTTCCCACTTCAAAGTAGGAACTTCAATTTCTTGTTGTAAACCACTTGGCTTTTTGTGAGTTGTTTTCGTTTGTTTGCAATTTTGACACTTTGCATTAATTTCCGCAATGTCCCATTTTAAGTCATCCCACCAAAACAATTCTCTAAAATCATAAAACATCTTAGTAGAAACCGGATGAATAGAGTAACAGGCTCCATGAGCTTCCTCAAGAACCCGATTTCTCAAATTATCGACATTGAGCACATAAAATCTCCCTTGGTACCTAAGAACACCATCCCCCATGCGAGAATGACTCATTCATCTTTCCAAGAACCGATTCTTTCAACTCCATAAATAATGGATCAAAGTGTTGCTTATACTTCTCCTCAACCATTAAAGACGACTCAGAGTTATGATGTACACCAACACAACCATTACGAGAATCTTCAAATCGAACCCATAAACAAGCCAACCTATGAACATCCTCACTAGGGTCTTCTTGAATTCTTCCACATGGGACACACTTCCCATGGACAAACGACTTAGAGCATCCTCTATCAAATTAGCCTTGCCAGGGTAATAGAGAACTCTCATGTCATAGTCTTTCAACAACTCTAACCATCTCCTTTGCCGGAGATTCAATTATTTTTGGTTAATATTTATTGAACAGTTCTATGATTCGTATACACATCAACATGAACCCCTTAAATATAGTGCCTCCATATTTTCAAGGCAAATACTAGGGTTGCTAACTCAAGGTCATCAGTCGGATAATTCTTCTCATGAATCTTGAGTTTCCTATAAGCATAGGCTATAACAATTCCACACCCCAACACAACTCGAGATGTATCATAATAAAAAATAAAGCCCTTAGTACCCTACGGTAAAGTCAACAACGAAGCGTAGGTAAGTCTATCCATAAACAATTTCTCTCATGTTTTCGACAACTCAAAATTCATAGTCTTTTGAGTCAAGGTTGTCAAAGGGGAAGAAATTAATGCAAACCCATCGACAAACCTTCTAAAATAATAGGCTAGGCCTAAGAAACTCCTAATATCTGTAGGAGCCAAAGGTCTAGGATAATTTTTCATTGCTTCGATCTTACTTGAATAAACCTCAACACCCTCACTTGAGATGATATGACTAAGAAATGCTACCGACCTAAACCAAAAATCACAATTGCTATACTTGGCAAAGAGTTCATTCTCCTTAAGAATTTGCAAAACAACCCTCAAATGCCTCAAATGATCACCCTCACTCATCGAATGCACCAATATATCATCAATAAAGCTAATCACGAATGCATCTAGTTTTGGAACACCCTATTCATGAGATGCATAAACACTATTGAGGAAATAGTCAATCCAAATGACATAACTAGAAACTCATAAAGACCATATCTAGTTCAAAAAGTCGTCTTGGAAATATATTCACCTCTCACCCTATGTAGGTGATATCAAGATCTCAAGTCAATCTTTGAAAAGTAACTCGCACCTTGGAGTTGTTAAAATAGATTATCAAAATGAGGGAGAGGATACTTTTTCTTGATTGTGACTTTGTTGATTTGAAGGTAATCGATACATATCCTAAGGGACCCATTTTCTTAACAAACAATACCGGAGCACCCTGTGGAGAAATACTAGGCCGAATGAAACCCTTGTCTAGTAAATCTTTGAGTAGAGCCTTCAAATCATTCAATTCAGCCGGAGGTATCCGATAAGGAGGAATTGAAATGGGATTATGTATCTGGTAATAAGTTGATACCAAAATAGACTTCCAGTTGAGAGGAATACCGGGATAATCATTTGGAAAGACCTCCACAAATTTCCTTCTTACGGGAACCAACTCAATGGAAGGAATTTCAGAGTCTAAATCTTTGACTCATACTCCATGGTATAAAACACCCTTTGGAGATCATCTTATAAGTCTTTAGACAAGAACTGATACTAGCTCTAGGAATAGAATTTCCCCCCTTCCATTCTAAGGTGAATTCATTAGCAAAGTTAAACTTCACCACCCTTGTTCTACACATCTATGGAAGCAAAGAAAGCATGAAAAATGATATCAAAATCAACCATACTAGTTCTACTAATTCCACATGAGTAACTATATTGGGAAACATTATAGGATAATTTCTATATACTCTCTTAGTAACAACCGAATCATCCATGGGGTAGACACCATAAAAGGTTCATTCATAATATTTGTAGAACATCAATCTTTTTATCTACTAAAGGACTAACAAATTACCAAGTATCACCGGGGTAAAGTAAAACATATACATCAATAGGGAAAACTTTGAACATACCCGTCACTACATCGAGCGAAGTCTCTTGCTCACCCCTACATCAGAGAGCATAAAAGTGATACTTGTTTGGAGGATACACATTCGAACCACTTGCTTGGCCTTTCCTACTACATTTGTTTTGACCGTTCAAGTTTGGGAAATCCTTCACCTTGTGGCCAATTATACCATAACTAAAACATTTGTAAGTCCCAATGTGGCGATGACCATAATGTTTTTTGCCACATTCTCCACAAATTGGCTTCTTGGTTGGTGAACTAGTACCCCTTACCTTTTTAAGCTTAGGGTAAGACACCCTATCATGACGAGCCTTACGTAAATTGGAAAGAACTTGATTAGAAAAGCTCTTTTTGAACCTAGGCTTGTCTTGCATATCAAACCTACCCTTTGAAGAACTACCATCAAATGACTTTGCCCTATTGACGTCTCTAAGTCATCCTTTTAACCCTTGTCTCCTTCACTTGTTGAGCATGAACCATAAGACGATAAATGTTCATATTATCATGTAGCATATCCGAATGACATTTTTCTTTCAAGTCATAAGACTTTCCCATCATAGAACTGCTCATCTCATTCCTTGTGTTGGAAACCAAAGAACGATCATAGTTTGAAAACTTAGTAAATTTTAAAGTGTAGTCAAGAACAATCATACCTCTTGACGAACGTTGATGAATTCTTCTACCTTAGCTTCCCTTTTTTCCCTTGGAAAGAACCTGTCAAGAAAAGCATTCTGGAAAATCTCCCATTTAACCCGACCACCCCTCAAAGGCCTATTGCCTCTCTATTGGACGTACCATGTTTGGGCCACGTCCTTGAGTTGGTAGGTGGCTAACTCGGCCTTCACTAGTAGTCAACCCCATAGATTAGAGGATTTTTTTAGAATTCATCAAAGAACTCTTGGGGTTCTTCCTCTACACTGGACCCATAGAGAGTAGGGGGATTCAGCCTTGTGAAATTCTTTAAATGGTAGACCATGGTGCTAACATGTGTGTTTCCTCAGGGTACCACCTCCTAGGTTAGCATGGGTCATCATGGCTTGTGCTTGAGTAGTGATATATCGTGGTTTCACGGTATTTTTAATGCTTTTTCCTTAAGTTTAGTTTGTGTCCAAAAGCCTTTTTGTATTAATTTTTATAAGTTTCTCTTTATTTGTAGGAAATTTGTCTAAAGATGAACGTGGAAGTTTTTGAGCAAGAGCAGCGGAAAAGTTACCACCTACGGAGCTTGTGATGGTCCGTCGTGCCTGTGATGGTCCGTAGGTGGCATCGTAGTGAAGCTATTGAAGGAATATGGGGAATCTTTACCAAATGTGGGATTACGAAGTGCATGATGGACCGTCGTAGCCATGACGGTCCATCAAGATGGTTCGTGATCAGAGAAATAGTCCCAGTACCAAATTTCCAAGAGTTAAGTGTTATGGAACGTAGACCCTCGACAAACCATTGTGCCTGTGATGATCTATCATACCTGCCGTCGAGGGTAATGAAGAGAGCAACAGAAGAGTTTACAAAGTATGAGACGACGGTGTCCATGACAGCCCGTCGTGACCACGACAACCCGTCGCGAGGTCTGTTGGCCCAGCCACATTTTGACAGATTTTCAGCAAATAGAGTCCTTCTTTTATTAGTTTTTGTTTTTTATAAATAGTTCGAAAAACCTCATTTTTTGGAGTTTGACTCTTTTTTGGAAAAACACTTTTATGTTAAATTCTTTGTTAGTAGATTAATTTTGATATTACACTTTGGATTGTTACACTTTTCTCTGGAGTTGATTGTTGGTGATTTTGTCGATTAATCAAGTATATTTCTGGATTTTATTCTTTCTCATTGAAGTAAGTGCATGAATCCTTATATCATATATATGAATATTGTGATTATGACTATCGGTACCTAAACTCCATAACTAGAGTTGTGGTAACCATGGGTGAATAATAAGGTAAAATATAACTAAAATAACAATTCTAGAATAGTGACTTGTATTTATTGATAATTCTTTCGCTTAGAAGTCTTTTTAACGGATGGACAACGTTAGAACTCGCCTTAATGCTACTTGCCGGACCAAGGAGGTAGATAATAGGAAAATAATTATCAACATATATTTAGTGTATACTATCTAATAAGCTAGTATTGATTTGTACGAGGTAATAACTTAGTCAAAATACCAAATACAATGCCCAATATGAGGTAAAGGTAAGGGTTAGTATAGCAACACACGTAGCTGGACCAAGGTGCAAAGTGAAATTTTCTAGATGCCGCACCAAGAATTTAGAAATACATAACTTATCACTTTGCATGCAAGATACTAGGAAAGAATTGTTATAGTTAGAATTATGAAATTAGGAACCTTGTGGGGAACACGTAAACCCTAGTTACTTTTATTAATTTATTAAATCCAACATTTGAATCTGTTAGTTGTCTACTCTGATTTAGCTAATTATTTTCATTAATTTAGCAATAAAAACCCCCTCTTTTATTATATTTCTTTTCAAAGGAAATAATTGACTGAATAATAGTAATAATAGATTGAAGTTAAGTCTGAACTGTTTTCCTCATTGGAACGATCCCAGCCTCTTAAGTTGGGTTCTTTACTTGATACGAACGCTTTATTTCTTATTTGAGAAGTAAGTTTGAGCTTATTAAGTAGTAACGGCTTGGGACATTTGGATAAAGTTTGCCGTTATATCTTGTCAGTCATTGAAGGGGTTGCCGGAGCGTGATCATCGTTAGTAACTTCTTCAAGAGGAGGATCTTGAATGCCACATAGATGAACTCCCACTTTAGCAATCTCTTCATCAATTCTTCATGTGGATGCCCTTCGAGTATTCATACCTATAACTACATAACAAGCTTTAGGTGAAAAAACACATAAAGTAGACTCTAGAGGCATGACAATGGATTTCCAAGAAAATGAGAATTTCCTAAACATCATATAAATTCTTACTCATAAGTGTGGTGTGCTTCTAAATAATGAAAAAGAACCTACATAGACGTGGTAAAATGAGATATTAATACTAATAATATTCATCCTCATACTCTAATACTAAGTTTGTCACATTTAGGGATCACCCCCTACATGTAACCAACATCGTCGTCCTTATCAAGGACTAAGACTAGCCTCTTAGCTTACATCATTACATGCATAGGTTAAAAATATGGAAAATTTAATACTTCTTATTTACTTCTACATTGAGGTTTAGATATACCTCTCTCTTACAAATATTATATATTTAGGGAGTTTACATAGACTCCTTGCAATAGGAAGCACTACATAGGCTTCTACTTTTATTTCACATACATAGTATAGGAACATAGTCACATAGGAAGTCTATAATATATCTCATATTAGAACCATCTAAAACGAATAAGACAATTTGGGCTTAACCCATACTTCATTAAAACAAAGAGACTTATATAGGCTCATATAACAAGCATCTACAAATGAAATGGAAAGAACTACAAGTCTTATAACAATAACAACATCAATAGATTCATAGAGGGATAGTCCTTTGAATGTTATGACCTACGAACACTTGGGGAATATCCTAGTTGTCTTCAAAGGCCTTCCATAAGCTCAACAGTCGGACCCTAGATTTTGTAGTAAACATAAAACATGGTAACGTACACACTTGTACTAAGTATGAGTATATGCACATACAACAATTGATGTCATCGTAAAGAGAAAATTTGTTCAAAAGATGCTAATATACTTTGAAAAGCCTCATGCACATACAAGAACCCATATAAATCAATGATCACATAACTCTTAAGTCAAGTCCATATACAACACAAGACCAACATCATCAAGTATAGTCAAGAAAACATATATAAGAAATCATAACATCATAATATACTCAATAACCTTACCCATAACCCATAATATGGCCTACAGGTATGATGACCAAGAAAAGCCGCATAACCCTACTCAATCAAGTAAATGAAACAAAGGAGTATAAGAAAATCCTAACTTCACATAAAATAGCATCAAGAGTAACCTTCCTCATACTTTAGCTATATATAACAATAGCATGTTCATAAGTTCAACTAACATTATATATAATCAATGACATGTATAGTCAGCATAGACTTAGTAATCACTTTATAGGAGCATAGGAACATAAGAAAAAACCCTTAAAGATCCCCTCAAGGTAAATTAGTACAAGTCATAGGTAGAGTCACATGCCCCTACCTAGGTTAAGTCAAACCTCATAAGTCACCCTAGTTAGTGTTTACTTCATTACTTCATTTTACTTTCGGGAACACTTTCCTTAAATTACATAGACCACAAGATCTAAGTGTGGAATCATGTGCTGTAAAACCTTACACCAATAGAAGATGGTCTACCGGCCAAAGTAGTAACAAACATGAGCATAACATATATGTGGATCCACTAGCTAGTATTCCTATGGTTGCAACATAGTTTATGGAGCTTGGAGGCTCTCATGTAACATCACTCTATGCCATTTTTGTACTATGAGGCTATCCACCCCGTCAGATTTATGGTGAACACTACCTTCCTTCCTTTGGGAAGGTGTCGCCCCTCATCTATAAGATCACTCGGTGCTAAGCTAGAGTCACTTTTGAAATGTCTTTTAACATATATTAATCATCGTAGCTAAATTTATGTTAGAGGTTATAATACCTTGTATAGATATTGTAATTATCTCATTAGCAATCGCATGTGAATATTCTTTCATGGCAACCCTCATATGTGAGATTAGAAAAACATCATCATCATGTCATAGTAAGGCACATAGGTACTTCATAACCAACCTTATATCATTTTATATTAAACATAACCTTAAAATCACATAGTCAAGACATTTAAAGTCAACATCATACAAACACCTACTTGGGATAATCACATAGCATGCTTCAATTGAACTACATGATAAATCACAAGCTATCATAATTGAAGTAACTGTTAGGATCATAAATACTTACTCAATCTCCTTTAGTACCCATCATCATGGTCTTACCATAAAACCACCAATTACATCCAACAATATGTGTACTAACCTTAATAAATACTAATTAACACAAGAACTAGGTCAAATGCATCATCACTATCCAATCAACATCAATTCATAACCTAGGGTTAGGGGAGATAGAATACATCATGAATTCATAAAGATTTTTGTTCAATCCAACAATAACTTACCCTAGTAAAATCATATATAAATTAGAATACATAAAACAAGTCTAATGATCAATTCATACTTTAATTCACATCAGTTTACAATCCAGATCAAAGATTTAGGGTTTTTAGGGAATAGGACATGATATACATGAAATTGCATCAATTAACATCAATTAACAAACATTATACACTCAATTATTCATAGGTAATCTCAATTTATCATCAATTTGATGTTTAGAAGAAAACCCATTAGAATTGGAAAACCCCATCGAACTGAGTGATTTAGAAATCAACTTTGAAAGAATATTTTAGAGAAAGAAATCACAAGAGTGAAGAAATCATACCTTAATGAAGATTAATTCACTAATTTCAAGTAAAATCCTAGAGAAATTGGTCTTCTTCTTCAAGATTTAATATTCCTTCAATGTAGGTTCAATAGAGAGAGAAAGTAGAGAGAGGTGGGACTTTTGGATTTTGATTTGGAGATTTAATTTGAATTAGTGAATGTGAGAAAAACTGATTTAAAATCAATATATATTTATATATATAACCAAAAGACCCCTCACTTAAGTTGAACCTTCAACAAAGTCAAACGTGAATTCCAAATTTTAGATTTTCGTCGGGGAATAAGGCCACTACGAGAAGCTGCTCCCATAAGATTTTCTAAATTATTTTTAGAGAAAGTAGAGTACGCGACATAGACTTGTAATTTTTGCAAGGTCCATCCAAGTCCACGACTCAGACTTGTTTCTCCTATGTGTAATATTGTTGCTGCCTTGGCAGCTTGCCAAGCCTAGTTTGGGAGTCCTTTTGTGGACCCCAAGGGAGACACTTGGTAAATTATACGTATATGTTTTCACTCTATATAATAGGTTTTAGCTATTTAAATTCATTTTACAAGTTTTAGACCATAATACAACACCTCTAAAACTTTCCAAAACCTAAGGATGTTTCACTAGTTAAATTAGACTATCTTACGGACGTCATTGACGTTTCTTGATGTCTTTACTCCAAAGCTTCCTTAATGGTTTATTAAAATTAATATAGAACTTATGATAGTTTCACTAACCTTATATCAACATGTGAGGCTGTAGTTAAGGTCATAGACATACTGAGCGTTACAACATTCATAAGATAGTTTCACTCCATCAATTTCCATTATCCATCATTTTTATATAGGGGTGATCTCACAAGTTTTCACCCTCAAATTGATGTTAAGGTAGAACATATGTTCCTGATATTAGGGGACATGTTGAGGGGTTATGTCGTTGACTTCAAGTGAAATTGAGATGATCACTTACCTTTTATAAAGCTTTCCTACAATAATATTTATCATGCTTACATCAAATGACTCCTTATGAGGTTCTTTATGAGGGAAGTTAAGCTTATAGAGCCATACATAGTGCATCAAAACCATGAAGAAGTCAAAGATTCTCTACGAGATATTAAAAATTGCATGGAGTCATCACAATTCGTATATTGATAATAGGCGAAGAGATTTATCATTTGAAATAATTGATCAGGTTTATTTGAAGGTTTCACTCGTGAATGGTATAATGAGGGTTGGACAGAAAGGAAAGATTATTGTTCCTTGTTTATATTGAGCCCTTTCAGATTTTCAAAAAGATTGATAATTTATCCTTTGAATTGGAGCTACCACCAGAGTTAGTGGTCGTTTCATGCAATATTTCATATCTTCATGCATAAAAAAAGCTTGGGTGATTCGTCACTTGTGGAGCCCACATAGAGCATTGGTGTATAAGATAGATTGTCCTATAAAGAGAGTCTAGTTCAGATTCTTGATCGTCAAGTTCGGAGGTTGAGGAACAAAAAGGTTCAATCAGTAAAAGTTTTGTGGAGAAATCATATTGTTGATGACGCTACATGGGAGGCTGAAGGATATATGAAAGAACAATACCCTTATTTATTCGTCCCTCCTGACGTTGATAATGAAGGTAATGGTCTTTTGCCTATTTCTAATTCAGTGTCTATTTATTTTCTAAATTCTTTAGTTTAAAATATGTTGGCATATATTGTTCTATACATTGTATTCATGTGTTTTCCATTTCCTAGATTATTCATCATTCAAGGATGTATGATCCCAAGGGGGGAATACTATAATACCTTACAACTCTACTCTTATAATTCAAATCATTAATCGTAATTATGTCAGTTTGGATATGGTGATGTCCTAATTGATCATGTGTGTTAAGGATTTTTACCAAGTTTAGAAAGGTATCAGAAGTTATTTAGGGTCATTAATCAATAACATTAATAGGGACACTTAATCTAGTTCTAAGAGTCAACGATTGTTCGTCATTATATAAGCCAACTAAATGAGTTGGGGTTGAATCCCACAGGGAGTGGTATGTGCTTAAGATTCAATAGGAAAGTGTTAACATGTTCAAATCAGCCACAGAAATAGATATTTATGAAAATAGACATAATTCAAGTAAAGGGGTGACATGAATGTATACAAAAATAACAATAATGCAACGGGTTCTTGGGATGTGATTTGATATGGGATAGCGAAGAGAAATGGGTAATTGCAATGATAGAAAATATAGTTGTAAACTTGTCAATAAGCTAGACTATATAGTAACGTATCTCTTGAACAATTTACCCCGAATCAAGTTTATTTCTCTGGAATAACAACAAGAATACAAATAAGAACAACCTACTCTTTAGTATATTCACTCTCTCGAGCTAAATGTGTGGAAAGGGTTCAGGACTCACACTCTCATCCTCGAATTCCGTGTCTCTTTCAAGCACATCATTTATATAGTCACTGATGCACCCCACTTCTGTTCCTCGAACCATTACAGACTTCACCAGTTTGAAGCCAATGGACTTCTTCTTTTCATGAAGGACTGGAGCACCGTAAGCATAATAGAACTCATAGACCCAGGAGGATATATATGGGCCTCAGGGCCTGGTAAAGATATGGAAACTGTGGCATTGGATTATCTCTCTCACAGTGGGTATATGCCTGCTAGCAAATCTCTAGATAGTAGTTTCCCTTGAAGAATCGTCCTCAACCCAATGACTTTCAATCTGTTGAGTAGTTTGGGATGAGAAATTTGTACAGGTCACATTGGCGCTACAGGTGTGGCCGGAGCTCGCACTACACCAGTAGTAGGAGCTCTAAACGAGTCTGAATGAGACCTAGCACGGATCTCTGCGAACCAAATTTGTAAGGGATGATCTTCATCATGTTTCAAGAGTTCAACCAAACATCCCTATTAGAGATGTACTCAACAGTCTCAAATTGTCACATTTGGGAATACCCCATAGATGTAACCGACATCGTCGTCCCCTTTGAGGACTAAGACTAGCCTCTTCACTTACATCTTTCTTTACATTAATAGGTCAAATTTAGTGGAAATTTAAAACTTTTTATTACTTTTATTTGGAGGTTTACATATACATCTACATAAAACGTAATAGATATATACCGAGTATACATAGACCCTTCATATAGGAAGATTACTTCGTTTTTTACTTTTACTGCACATAAATATATAGAATATAATATAGTCTTAAAATAGTTGTCTCATCTCATAACCATCTAATAAGAGTATATAAAATTGGGCCTATCCCATACATCAATAAAATAGGACCACATATATGTCATACAACATTTAGTACTCAAATGTAAGGAAAGAAACATAAGACTCTTAATATTAAAACAACTTCATAGCTTGATATTTGCATTACCCTCGGAAAGGGAGGACTTACCCAACTTTGATGATAAAGAATTCCAAATCCTCTTCAAAGTCGTCTCCAAAAGACCTTCAACGAACGGATCCTAAAATTTTGGGGAAAAGGAAGAAATGATGGTAGTATGTTAGTACACCACTTGTACTAAGTATGAGACCATATCAACACATACTTAGAAATCATGCTATGAAAGGGGTCAATTCAATAAGTATGCATTTTTCATTAAAAACCTTTATGTACCTTCCACAAGAGCATACCAACATATAAACCATGTTCATTAAGTCATAGGAATGTACAACACAAGAACAACATCATCAAGTCTAGTAAAGTCAACATGCATATCCTATAAGTGAATTCCTAGTCAAGCAACTCTATCATCAAGTCATAATAGCAACAAGCATTACTAAGAGCACATTTCAACATAACCAAAGCAAGACATTTATCCATGCACCCCTATCAAGTCACAAAGTGCAATGACCGGGCAATGCCCCATAACCTCACTCAATCAATTAAACCAAAAAGAATCATGACTAACATCCTACTTCACATAGCATGGCATTTAATAGTTCTTATACTCATACTTTAACAATGTAAACCAACACATATTCATAAGTGACACCAATCAACGTATAGTATAACCAGTGTGCAAGTTCATCATATACATATCATGTACCATTATAAGAATATATATTCATAGTAATAACCTCCTTAAGTTCCCTTCAAGGCAAACTAGTGCAAGGCATAGGTAGAGTCTGATACCCCAACCTAAGCTAAGTTAACCTCTCAAGTCACCATAGTTGGTTTGTACTTCATTACTTTATTTTAGTTTTTGGAACACTTGACTTAACCGACATAGACCACAAGATCTAAGAGTTGAATCGTGTGTTGTAATACCTTACAGCAAAGAAAGGTGGTCTACCAGCCAAAGTAAAACAAAACATAAATGTATCTTTCTAGGTTGATACACTAGCTAGTCTTCATATGGGGGCAACATAGTTCATGAATTAAGAGATAAGTATAAAACTCTAAATACCACTTGAAATTGGTGCCTCCACTCATGGGAATCCATTGGATAAGTATCCCTCATTAGGGAGTCAACACCACATGTGGAACTATAGGGTGAATCTTCCTCTATAGAAAGTCATCACCTCCAATTATCAAGTTTAGTTGATACTAAGCTCAGTCCCTTTTCAAATGTCTTTATTGATAATAATAGCTTATTCTTGGTAACAGGGTATATCCCTTGTATATTCATCATCATCATAGAACAATAACAATTGCATGAGTATTGTTTGTTCATTACAATTTATGTAGGTGAGGTTAGCACATTAACACTTTCATATCATTACAAGGCAGAATAAAAAATCATTCACCATTCTTATAACATTTAAATCTTAAGTCAACACCTAACAAATCATAGTCAAGACATTTAAATTTAACATTGTACCACTCTATTAATCCTAATACAAGGCATACTCCAATACAACATCATGACTTAATCACAATTAACCATGATATGAAGTAAAGGATAGAGATCAAAAGACATACCAAGTCTACTAAATAATCAATCATAAATGTCTTACCAAAAACACTCAACTCAAACCAATTAGGGTATAAAATCATCATAATTCATTGATCAATATAAATAAAAGTCTTAAAGAATCACTACATCACAATTCAATACTAGTCGTAGCTTAAGACAAGATTATAACCTAGGGTTAAGGGGTAAGGTTCATGTTCTACAAACTAGACCAATCGATAAATATATATATTAATTAAGTTAGAGTACATCTTAATATATTCATAATATACAAAATAAATCATAAAAAATCAATTTATAACATTATTTTCGAGATTGGATGAAACCCACTTGAAAATTCAATTTTTAAAATCAATTTGATTGAAACCTTAGAGGAAAGAGGTGTCAAAGGTTGAAGAAATCTCATACCTTGCTAATTGATATATATTGATGGAGAAACTTGAGTATTTGCAGCCCTTCAAACCTCCCCTAGCTTGGTCTTTAATGGTGTTCTTTAATAGAGATAGAAAGTAGAGAGAAGGAGGAGAGTTTTGTTTGTGAGATATGAGAACTTAGATTAGTTTAGCGGCGTTGGGGTCTTTATATGGGGTGTTAATTAATTTAAATGGCCTTCCCTTGACCCCCAACTAAATACCTAGCCCACTAATTAATTAATTGGAACTCATTAAAATGCTCAATGAAAACAAGTCTTACAGATGAAACCACGATTGATGGATCATCGGTCAAACGATGACAAGCCCCCTTCCGTGCTACACATCCGTTGTTTGATTAAGAGACTTCTCAAAAGAGTCCCTTCGAGGATTCAGTTAAGTTTTAATCGACGGATGTCATAGACCCCTAGTCTATCCACACACGTTGCATCATTTCTCTTCGTGGGTGTATACTGCCCAAACAGTCTTTGACCTCGAAATGCAAGGGTACTTCTCAGACGCTCTCGGTTGGTCCATTGGGATTCATGCCCAAACGTTTCAATCATGAATCAACTTTAACACATTCTAGACACCCTTCCACCAATTTTCATCATTTTCCAACTTCTAAAAGCTAGTCAAATACGCTAAGGCTTAGTACCTCATTTAACTAGTTCCCGGACGTCATGAGCGTTCTTGGACGTTTTGGTTTCTAGACTTCCTAAATGAATTATATACATTAAAATAGACCTTAAAACAGTGTCTACATCTTATGACACTTAAGTTAGGCTCTAAAACAGGTCTTATATTTTTGAAGTGTTACATTATCCCCCTTTTGGAACATGCATCCCCAAATGATACTAAAAAGCTTTCGTAGGAAGGAATTGACTGAAGATTAGCAGCCCAACCAACAACCATACATAATAACATGATTTACAACACAATTCATATCACTTACTTAAGGTAATTCAAAAGGCTTTAATTACCACACATAAGGCTCAACATCACATTATGAGGAATATCGTTCCCACAAAAGCTCAAGATAGCTTTAATGAGTCATTTATGCCAAAGTTTAACTTATCAATATGCTACATATCATTTTAGAAAGAATCACCATATCAAAATGCACAATATAACTCAAACAAGAAAAATTGTAAATTGTTAGCGTACTTCCCTGTAATCACCGTAACAACATCCAAAAATGCTCATTTTACAAAACTTCACATAAAATCAAAGCAACTGCAATTTTAGTTGTTATTTTCATTATTATAACTAACTTTAGTTATAAAATAGATGAGGGTAACGCGACTTCATGTCGGCCTTGGCCTCCCATGTTGCACCCTCAACTAGGTGGTTCTTCCATAACACCTTTACGGAAGCCACCTCACTATTCCTAAATATCTTTACTTGCTTATCATGGATATGAATAGGAATTTACTTATAAGAGAGGTTATCCTTCAAACCAAGACCCTCAATAGGAAGAATAGATACTGGATTACCGATACACTTCTTAGGCATGGAAACATGAAAAACCGGATGAACGGAAGCCAATTTACTATGTAAACTTAACTAATAAGAAACCTTACCAACCCTTTGATAGATTTCATAAAGACCCACATTACGAGGACTCAACTTCCCTTTCATTCCAAATTTATCCACCCCTTTCAAAAGTGAAATTTTCAAATACACTTTATGACCTTCCTCAAACTCTATCTCCCTTCTCCTATGATCAGCATAAGACATTTGCCAACTATAGGCCGTTTGCAAGTGATTCCTAATGATATGAAATTTCTCAAGTCAAATCGGGACCACGAAATAAAGGCTCATCCACTTCAAATCACCCAATAGAAGACCTACACATCCTACCATACAAGTCTTCATAAGGAGCCATAGATATGGATGAATGTAAACTATTATTGTAAGCAAACTCCACCAAAGGAAAATGCTTATCCCAATTTCCCTCGAAATCAATTATACAAGCCCTAACCATATCCTCAAGGGTTTGAATAGTACACTTCTCTTTGCAATCCGTTTGGGGATGAAAAAGTGGTACTTAACTTAACCTTATTACCCAACACTTCTTGGAATGACCTCCAAAATCTAGATGTGAATTGTGCACCCCGATATGATTTTATGGATAACGGAATACCGTGGCGACACACAATCTCATCTAGTAAGATCCTTGTATAATCTTCCGCCAAATAACACTTGACGAAAATAAAGTGAGCGGACTTGGTCAACCTATCCACAACCACCCATATAGTGTATGCCTTTGAGTTTGAGGCAAACCTACTATAAAATACATTTTGATGTCTTCCTACCCTCCAAGTAGGGAGTTTGATTTCTTGTAGTAACCCACCCGGCTTTTGATTTTCGACTTTTAGTTTTTGGAAATTTGGACACTTATCGACAAATTCCTCTATATATTTTTTAAACATACCCACCAAAATACTTCCCTAAGGTCACAGTACATTTTTGTCAAATCTGGATGAATTGAGTAATGGGACCCATGGCTTCCACAAGGATCCGTTTCCTCAGACCATCTACATGGGGAACACACAACCTTCCTTCATAACTCAAGACATTATCCTCCTCTAAGGAAAATGACTCATTAAGATTACCAAGAATTAATTCCCTCAACCCCATCAATGGTTTTTCAAGGTGGTGTTTGGACTTCACCTCAACCACAAATGATGACGCGGAGTTGTGATGAACCATAAAACCACAATTCGGAGAATTTTCCATCCTCACACCCTATCTAGTCAACCTATGAACATCTGTCACTAGGTCTTTCTTTGATTTCTCTTTGTGAGACATACCCATGGTCATACGACTTAGAGCATCCACAACCACATTGCCTTGTCGGGGTGATAGTGAGCAGTCATGTCATAATATTTCAACAATTCAAATCACCTTATTTGTCGGAGATTAAACTCCTTTTATATATACACATATTGGAGACTCTAGTGATCGGTATACACATCAATATGGACACCATACAAGTAATGCCTCCATATTTTCAAGGCAAATACCATGGCTGCTAATTTAAGATCATGAGTTGGATAGTTTCTCTCATGCACCTTAAGTTGTATAAAAGCATAGGCTACCACCTTCCCATGTTGCATAAGCACACACCCTAAACCCACTCGAGATGCATAATAATACGCAACGAAACCCTTTGTACCCTTTGATTAGGTCAACAACAGAGTTGAAGACAGCCTATCTTTCAAGATTTGGAAGCTCCTCCCACCACTCAAATTTCTTACTCTTTTGGGTCAGAGTAGTCAAGGGAGAGGCAATTGACGCAAAACGATCCACAAACCTCCGTTAATAACCTGCTAGACCCAAGAAATTCATAATGTTTGTTTTAGTCAATGGTCTAGGCCAATTTTTCATCCTCTCAGTTTTCCTTGGATCAACCTTAACTCCCTTATTAGAGATGATATGACCAAAAAATTCCATCGACCTCAACCAAAACTCACACTTACTATACTTGAAAAATAATTTATTCTCCTTAAGCACTTGCAATAGCACCCTCAAATGGTTCATATGATCACCCTTATTTTTCGAATATCCCAAGATGTCTTCAATGAAGACAATGACAAATGAATCTAGGTAACTTCGCAACACCTTATCCATGAGATCAATAAATGTCATTGCGGCATTTATGAGACCAAAGGACATTCTTAAGAACTCATGGTGACCATATATAGTACGAAATGCCATTTTTTTGTATATACTCACCCCTCAATCGAAGTTGGTGATACCCCGACTACAAGTCAATCCTAGAAAAGTGTCTTTCCCCTTAGAGTTGATCAAACAAGTCGTCAATTCAACGGACAGAGAACTCTTTCTTAATAGTGACTTTATTGAGTTGGCGATGATAAATACACATCATAAGGGACCCATTCTTCGTCTTCGCAAACAAAACCGGAGAACCCCATGGAGAAATACTAGGTCTAATGAAACCTTTGTCTAGTAAATCTTTGAGTTGAGACTTCATCTCTTTCATTTAGGCCGGATCCATCCGATAAGGAGGAATTGAAATGGAATTTGTATCTGGTCACAACTCAATACAAAAATTAATTTTCCACTCGAGAGTAATATCATGAATTTCATTAGGAAAGTCCTCAAAAATTTCCTCACTACAGGGACAGACTGAATGGGAGGAATTTCGGAGTCTAAATCGTGGACTCTTATTGTATGGTATATACACCCTTTAGAGATCATTTTGTACGCTTTCAAACAAAAGATGATACCACCTCTAGTAATGGAAATTTCCCCCCTTCCACTACCCTTATTCTACAATCTATAGATTCAAGCAAGCATGCAACGAATCCATACCCAAAATGACATCAAAATCGAGCAGATTAAGTTATACTAGTTCAACATAAGAAACCTATTGGGAAACATTCTCGGAAAATTTCTATAAACCCTTTTTGTAACAACCAACTCACCCACCGGGGTAGACACTATCAAAGGTTCATGCAATTTATAGGGCAAAATGTCAAATTTTTCAGCTACTAGAGGAGTAACAAATGATAAGGTAGCACCGGGATCAAGTAAGGCATATACATCAATAGAGAAGAGTTTCAACATAATGGTCACCACGTTGGGAGAAGTCTCTTTCTCATCCCAAGAGCAGAGAGCATAGACGTGGTTCTTCTTCGGAGCCTCATTTGAACCACTTGCTTAATCTTAACCACTTCCCTTGTCATGACTCTTAAAATTAGGCCAATATCTAACCTTGTGGACACTATTTCCACAACCAGACAACCAAAGAAAATTCCCATTCAAACTAAGCATTCTCCTACATGACCTTTCCCACACTTTGCACAAGTAGGATTGTTGTTCTGTGAACTAGTATCCCTTCTATTTCTAGTCTAAGGGTTAGACACCTTATCATCAAAAAGTTTTGGGAACGTGGAATGAACTTGATCGGACACCCTCTTCTTAAACCTAGGCTTGTCTTGGATCTGAAGACTTCCCTTTGAAGAACCACCATTAAAAGATCATGCCCTTTTGAAATATCTACTCTTCCTCATAGACCTTACCTCCTCCACTTATTGAGCATGAACCATGGGACGGGAAATGTTCATATTTTCATGTAACATGGACGGAAAACGCTTCTCTTGCGAATCATCTGACACCCTTATCAGAAAATGGCTTATTTCGTCCCTAGGATTGGAAACCAAAGAAGGAGCATATTTTGAAAATTTAGTGTATTTCAAGGAGTATTCAAGCATATTCAAACCTCCTTGACTAAGTTGATGCACTCCTCCACTTTAGCTTACCGCTTCTCCCTAGGAAAGAACCGATCAAAAAAGTCTTCTTGAACACGTCCCAAGTCACGGGTCCACCCCTTAACGGCCTATTGTCTCTCCATTTGACATACCAAGTTTTAGCCACATCTTTGAAATGGTAAGTGGATAACTCGGCCTTCCCACTAGTAGAAAACCCCATAGCATAGAGGATCTTATATATTTCATCAATGAACTTTTGGGGGTCTTCTTAAACCTTGGACCCATAGAAAGCAGGAGGATTCATCCTAGTGAAATCCCTTAGATGGGAGTCCATGGTAGCAACTTGTTGGTGTGCTCGGGGTACAGACTCCCAATTATCTTGGGCCGACATGGCTTGTTCTTGAGTAGTGGCGGCTTGTATTTTTGTAGTAATGGCTTGGACTATTTTGAAAAGAGCAGCCTTCATGGCCTCATCCGTCAAAGGATGAGAATTGACTAGGGCTTGGTCATCATTCACATCTTTCTCAAGAGGAGGAACTTGATCACTACAGGGAGGAACTCCCGCATTGGCAATCTCTTCTTCAAGCCATCGTGTCACATTCCTTCCAGTATTAATTGCATGTTATCACAATAAAAGGATTAGATGCAAAATAACATAGAGATTTCACTCTAAAGGCATGATATTGGACTTTCAAGTGTGAACCTACATAAGTGCGATGCGCTTCACAACTATGAATATGAACCTACATAGACGTGGTTGAGAGAGAAGTCGACTCAAAGATATTTAACCTCATGCTCTGATACCAAGATTATCACATTCAATAATACCCCTTAGACGTAACCGGCTTCATCATCCTCTTTGACGACTAAGACTAGCCTCTTATCCTTGATCATTACATTCATAGGTTAAATTTAGCAGAAATTTAAAACTTTTCATTACTTCTATTGGGAGGTTTACACAGACTTTTACAGATACATCATCGATATATATCGAGTATACATAGACCCTTCGTATAGGAAGATTACTTAGTCTTCTACTTTTACTGCACATAAATATGCATAATATAACATAGTCTCAAAATAGTTGTCTCATCTCATAACCATCTAATAAGAGTATATCAAATTGGTCCTAACCCATACATCAATACAATAGGACCAAATATAGGTCATACAATGTTTAGTACTCAAATGAAAGAAAAGAAACATAAGAGTCATAATACTAAAACAACTTCATAGCTTGATATTGGCATTACCCTTGAAAAATGAGGCTCTATCCAACTTCGATGATCAAGAATCCCAAGTCTTCTTAAAAAATTGCTCCAAAATCCCTTCAATGACTGGATCCCAAATTGTAAGGGAAAAAGAAGAAATGGGTTTAGTACACGACTTGTTCCAAGTATGATACCATATTCACACATACTTTAAAATCATGCTAAGTAAAGGGACATTTCAATAAGTATGCATTTTTCATTAAAAACCTTTATGTACTTTCAACAAAACCATACCTACAAATAAACCATGTTCATTAAGTCATAGGCATATACATCACAAGAACAACATCAGCAAGTCTAGTCAAGTCAACATGCATATCCTATAATTAAGTATCTAGTCAAGTAACTCTATCATCAAGGCATAATAGCAATAAGCATGACTAACAGTACATTTCAACATAACCAAAGCAAGACATTTATCCATGAACCCCTATCAAGTCACAAAGTGCAATGACCAGGCAAAGCCCCATAACCTCACTCAATCAAGTAAACCAACAAGAATCATGAATAAAATCCTACTTCACATAGCATGGCATTTAAGAGTTCTTGTACTCATACTTTAACAATGTAAACCAACACATATTCATAAGTCACACCAATTAACATATAGTATCAACAATATGGAAGTTCATCAAATATATATCATGTACCACTATAAGCATATAAATACATAGTAATAACCTCCTTAATTTCCCTTCAAGGAAAACTAGTGCAAGGCATAGGTAGAGTACCATACCCCTACCTAAGCTAAGTCATCCTCTCAAGTCACCCTAGTTGGTTTGTACTTCATATTTATTTTATTTTAGGGAATACTTGCCCTAACTGACATAGATCACAAGAGCTAAGTGTGGAATCCGGTGTTGTAAAACTTTACACCAATGGAACGTTGTCTACCGGATAAAGTAAAACCATAAATAAATGTAGCGTTCTTGGTGGATCCACTAGCTAGTCATTCTATGGAGGCAACCTAGTTCAAGAACTAAAAGATAGTCATAATCCTTCTACATACCACTTGGCAATTGGGAACTCCTCTCATGTTAATCCATTGGATGAGTATCCCTCATTGGGGAGTCAACACCACATGTGGAACTACAGGGTGAATCTTCCTCTATAGAAATCCATAACCTCCCATTGTCAAGATCACTCGTGCTAAGCTACGTCTCCTTTCAAACATCTTTATTAATCATCAGATCTTATTGTTGGTCACATGGTCTATCCTTTGTATGTTCATCATAATTATAGCTCAATACGAATTGAATGAGTATTGTCCATTCATTACAATTCATGTAGGTAAGTTTAGCACATTAACACTTTCATATCATGATAATGCACATGGGTAAATCATTCACCATCCTTATAACATTTACGTCTTAAGCGAAAACCTCAAAAATCATAGTCAAGAAATTTCAATTGAACATCACACAACCCTATCAATCCTAATACAAGGCATATTTCAATATAACATCATGATGTAATCACAATTAAACATAACTTAAGTAAAGGATAGGGATCACAAGACTTACCAAGTCCCTAAATAATCCATCATGAATGTCTTACCATCAACCCTTAACTCAACAAAATTAGGAAATAACATAATCATAATTAAATTATCAACATGATAACAACGCAAAAACAATCACTACATCACAGTTCAACACTAGTTAAAAGCTTAAGACAACATACTTAGGTCAATTTAAAACATACTTGATAACCTAGATCAACTTCTGAAGAACTACCATTATACGACTATCAATCACCTAATTCATTCATTATTAGTATTAAACATCATATAGTATTAATTAAAAAAATAATAAAGTCAATTGAATCAACATTACACAATCCATATCAAGATCATCACCTAGGGTTAAAGGGTAAGGGTCATGTTCTACAAACTATACCAATACATTAAGATATATAATAATTAAGTTATAATACATGTTAATCTATTCATAATATCCGAAATAAATCATAAACAAATCAATTTATAACATAAATTTCGAGAATGGAAGAAACCCACTTCAAAACTCATCCATTGAAATCATTTTGATGGAACCCTTTGAGGAAAGATGTCTCAAAGATCAAAGAGATCTCATACCTTGCTAATTGACAAAGATTGATGGAGAAACTTGACTATTTGAATCCCATTAAACCTCACCTAACTTGGTATTCAATGGTGTTCTTCACTAGAGAGAGAAAGAAGAGAGAAGGAACAGAGTTTTGGTTTGTGAATTATGAGAGCTTAGATTAGCTTAGTGGCGTTGTGGTATTGATATGTGGTGTTAATTAACTTAATTAGGCTTCCGTTAAACCCCAACTAATGACGTAACCGCTTAATTGACTAATTGGAACTAATTAAAAATGTGCAGTGAAAACATGTCTTATAGACGACACCACGATCGAAAGATCGTGGGTCAATCGACGGCCAACCCCCCTTCCGTGCTGCACATCCGTTGTTTGATTAAGAGACTATTCAAAACAGTCCCTTATTTGATTTGGCAGTGTCGGTAGACGGATGGCATCGACGCCTCGTCGATCCACACATGTTCTATAAACCCCTTCGAGGTTGCACACTACCCTGGTAGTCTTTGACACCAAAATGCAAGGGTCCTCTTAAGGGGCTCTTGGTTGGTCCTTGGGAAGTCGTACCTGGAAGATTTGACCACTAATAAACTTAAACACACGTTAGACACCATTCCACCAATTTTAATCAAATCCCAACTTTTAAAATCTAGTCAAATAGGCTAAGGCACGCTAGCACCTCGTTGAACTAGTTCTCGGACGTCATGGACGTTTTGGTTCTAGACTTCGTAAATGACTTATATTCATTGAAATAGACATTAAAACAGTGTCAACACCTTATTAAACTTATGCTAGTCTCTAGAACACATCTTCGATTTTCAAAGTGTTACACAGATACGGGCCTCTTGCCCTTTACTTTTCCTCTCTTTTGAGGCTCTTTTATTCCCTTTTTAGGAGGATTCACTCCCCCTTCATTTATCATGATGAACCGTTCTCGCTTACAGAGAGTCATATAAATGTTGGTTCTATTCATATCTACAAAAATATAAAAAAGAGTTAGGAATAGTTCAAGAAAAATTGTAGCAACCAGCGGCAGACAAACTCGCTGAATTACTTTGGCGAGCTAAATCGGGCTCGGTGAAAAGATTGGATCACAATTTCTCTAAAAAATTCATGTCGGCGATGGGAAGGGAGATTTGATGAATCGTCAACAACCTTTGGCAACAAAGGAATAGCCTGCCAAAAGTTCCCGTGTCTTTTAAGAGTTAGGGGCACAGAAAGGGCGATCAACAAAGAAAATCGGTGAGTCATCGAGTGCACTTGGCAAACTCAAGCTTTTTTGCCAAAAGTTACATAACTAAAACTAAATTTATCATGAAATTAAAGGCAATATAAGGGATTTCGTGACCTCGACCTAGCTCGCTAAACTGCCTAACGTGAATATTTTCATCCCGAACTTCTAAATTCAACCCCACAACACCCGAAAACAAAATCAAAGCATGCACTCATTCAATTAAACCTAAACCCATTACACACATTACCTTGGGATACTTAAACTTCTACTGGTCCTTCCAAATTTGGTCATTTGATGACTTTCGCCCAAAGAAATGACGTCAAATGCTCCATCGTTGGGTAAAATACGCCATTTAGCACAAATGCGATTTACTTATACTTCAGCGGACTAAACCTAACAACAAATTATCACAAACAAAATGTTATGCCTCGTATTTTTTTTTATACGTAGTGCGCATCGTGATCTAGAAGACGTAAAGAAATATTAGGCAAGGATGTTATTTCCAAATGTGATATTAAGTATGAGTTGGCTAATGCAAGTGCCATTAACTTTAAGTGAGGGATTAATTAGTGGCTGATTAGGATTAATTTAATCAAGTGGGCCCCACCACTCAAGGCAAAAATTAAAAAGGGATCAGATTGTGGGCTGGCCTTAGTGGACAGGTGTAGAGGGGGGCTGCCTCCACTTCATACTATTAAATGAGGTGGAGAAATCCACTCCATGCTATATAAAGTGGTGAAATGCATTGCTGCATATCATCTTCTTCTTCACCACTTGTCTTAGGCAGCCATGGAAATGGAGAAACCAACCCTGCAACTCTTGGCCAGCAATGCAAATAATTTGGTTAGTAATCTCCTTGTTTGGTGTGTTAATTCTTTAGAATACCCTTGTTAATTATCCATTAATTTTAAGAAGCGTGACCAGTACCTTAGGAAGTTTGTTTTAGTTATTGAATGTGCTAAGTATGAATGGAAACCATAATCGGATTATTAGTGGTGTCGTGTTGGTGCTTGGGATGTTTTGATTAAAGCAAACCGCAGGAAAATTCTGTTTTGGCATTATGTATATGTTGAATGTGATTATGAGTATATACTCCAAAGGATGAATACGATAAGGTAGGTGTGTTGCGAATTATAAAACGAGTTATCGCTCGGTGTGTCGTTGCTTCACTGCTATGGTTGCCGAGACGGAACTGTTTTGGGGAGGGGGCTGTTTAATATGATTCTTTGGGTTATATGTGTTATTGGTATTGCTGTGGATAATTTGGATTGTTGTCGGATTGGGACGAAGTAACGAAAATAGGGGAGGTGCTACCGAATTTTCGTTAGATTATTAGCTAGCTTACAAGAAAGTAAAGCACGATGTTTATCTAATTGCGGCACGATTGTTGCTTGTTATAGATTAATAGCTTGAGCAGTAAATATTGGACGTGCGGCTCGATTATACGGTATGTAACGCTGTCCCTTCTTTCTTTGCTTGGCATGACTTTTAAAAATAAGCGAATAACGGACAGATTTGATACTTACCTCTAAAGCGTCTAGGTGACGTATATTCTTGCTTCCACAATTATTCCTCTATATATCGGCTATGTCTAAGGCTATGATGATCTCTAATATCTATGGTAATGCTTCTTAGAGTCATTGAGATTTTACGTTTCCATATCGTATTAAAGGTTCATAATCTTGATAAAACATTAATCTTTGGTAATACTCCTTGCTGGTTCACGTTGATTGTTCTATTGAGTTATAAGAAATGATTTTAATTGCATATGGTTGCTCATAATATTCTGTTCGTGCATAGAGTCATTTATCATTTCACCGAGTCCCGGGCCGAGTAATGTTCGTGCGGAGTTTCTTGCATATGTCACCGAGTTCCTCACTAGAGGGTCGGGTATGTATATTATATATATGATTGGTGATGAGGATGGTTATGATGATGATGATGACGGAGATGACGTGATGATTATTTTGCCGAGCCCTTACTAGGAAGTGGGCACCTTAAATGTTAAATATATGCATGATTTTCACTTAAAAGGGTATATGTGTAGCGATATTTTGTTTCGACTTGCCATATTGGTATCCTGTCATCTTTACCTTATGCTTTACATACTCAGTACATTGTCCATACTGACCCCCCTTTCCTCGGGGGGCTGCGTTTCATGCCCGTAGGTGTAGACGCGCAGTTCGGTGATCCTCCCGCCTAGGATATCTACTCTACTGATTGGGAGAGCTCCACTGTTCCGGAGCCCAGTCGTTTTGGTACATAACTTTTGTGTAGTCTTTTGCTCGTCTATGGGTATGGCGGGGCCCTGTCCCGTCGAGTTTTACTAATGTACTCTTAGAGGTCTGTGGACATTATATGGGTTGTATATATATGTTTTGGATAATGGTCTGGACATGGTTTGTTTGGGATGTCCGCTATGCGAGGGCAGCCTTGTCGGCTGCGTACATCATTGTGTATTTTGTAGTGGCAGCCTTGTCGGCTCGCGTATGCTGTTATGGTTGAATGGTTATGACTCCTTATGAGACAGGTCCTCTTATATGTATATATGACGTTGGGGTTGGCTTGATTTGATTAAATTCCATATTGTCTTAGTTTCAGTTGGTCATACTTAGCAGGTTTGTATGTGGGTGTCCAAAACGGGCACTAGTCACGGCCTATCGGGTTGGGTCGTGACACAAAATAGAATTAATTAAATTTAACGAACAAAATCATGGGAAATGAACAACTAGGCATTGTAGGAATGATTACAAATTCAAATAGAAAAATAAGAACACAATTACGATTCAGCAAGGCCTAGCACACAAAACTAAGTAATAAACAATTGCAAATGAGTAAAAATCTAAAAATATAAGTTTGGGGTTCATTTAACCAACCTTTTATGTCGAATATATAAGCTGGAAAGCTAGGCGGCCAAGGATACAACTCCCAGAATACAATCTACAACTAATAAGCCATAAAAACACAAGAATAAAAGAAAACGATTATGAAATATTTTGAACTTTTGGCCTTTAAAACCCATATAGTTCTCGCTCATTCTGTGACATTAGTGTTAGTCCTAATCAACGCGATGACACGCCGAGTGGGCAGTTAGCTCACGAAGTTTTATAGCACCTCCTGTTAAAGTGATATTAAACGGAAGATAAAATTGTGATCGCCGACATGGTAGGGGATTCGCCAACTTGCTCTTGGCCTCGCTTAGTTTTATAGACTCCAACTTCATATTTCCTAGACTCTTACATCAGTCATAATTGGGATCACCAACCTCTTCACTGAATCGTAGAATGGACACTTATATCACAAATTTTTAACTTTCAAATGCATTCCACACTTTAACCTACACATTCAAGACACCATTATTTTAAAATTAAGAAGAAATAAATTAAAAACATGGGTTGTCTCCTAAGAAGTGCCTCAGCTAACGTCATCGCATGACGTAAGTCCTCATTCAAACATCATTCTTGGGGTTGGTCATAGTATCTCTAGACAACCCTCTTGTTTTCTCAAGTTTAAATATGATGAAATCTTATCCATTTGGGTCTCCAACAGAGTTGATAGAGACGGAGTGATAATAACCTTCTTGATAAGGGTTGACACATATTCCTTCATTTCTTTCAAAATTTGTCGGATCTCTCCACTTTGTTGAGATTACGAAATATAACATCATCAGACTGACCTTCCTTTGAATTGTTTGGCTTTGGACGCTTGTGGGGAGGAATGTAACTATCCTTATCCCCATCTCATTCTTTCCAAGTGCGGTTACGATCCGTTCACTCTCTATCACAATTTATCAATCCTTCCTTCCTGGTCTAACCTTGGTTACCACCCTGCCTTGGGTAGTTTGCATGATAACAACCTCATTGGATTTCTAGGAAGTTAACATATTCATTGTACAACACTTTAAACTTGTCCTCATCGGGGGTTAAACGCCAAACAACCACAACATCGACACTTCTAGCTCCAGCTTCTATGACATTTTGAACAAAATGTTAAGTTGTGTCATGATTTTTCCATGTTTTGATCTATCTCTTTGTCTTTGTCAATCTTCTCTTCGGTAAACTTAAACTTCATAGGGGATACTTGATCTTCATTAGTATACCAATCCCGATTAATAGTGGTGATATCATCCAAAAGTAGGGTTTCTATAATGTAAGGTTGTTGCATCAAACCTCCTTGAAAAAGTTTATCAGGTACACCTTGTTCACCGAATCAAGGCTTCGATAATAATAATGTAACAAAACATTATCCGATAAACAATGAGTTTGGAATTACAAAACCTACTTCTTGAATTGAAACCAAGTCTTATGAATTGGTTCACCACTATTAATTCTTGAAGTTGTGGATGTTGTCCCCAAGAGTCATCAACTTCGAAAAATGGAAAAATCACACTCGAAATTCGTTGACAATCTTTTCCCAGAGTTGATTGAGTGTCGTGGCAATTTAGTTATCCACTTACATGCCTCTACCATCAAACAAAATGGGAATAACCTCAACCGTACGAACTCTTGGGATATATTCTTCAAGGATAATGGAACGCACACATAAAAAAAGTTTCTTAAACTCTCATGGGGATTCTCATGAGCTAATCTACCAAAAAACCCTTTAAATTGCAAGAATTGCAAAATTGTTCTTGTAATGTGGAACAACATGTTCCCTTCAGTCGGTGGTAAGCGTATGACACCAATTCCACTTATTAGATGAGGGTCATTACCATAAGGCTCATTGACGTCGTTGAAATTTTCGATGTCATATTGGTGGCCTACTTGGCTACCATTGGTCCCGTTGCCACTCATTTCCTTTATTTGAAACAACACAAAGTAAATTAAAAAATAAGCAGACTAGACTATAACTAAGAATAAAAAAATTGAACTTAACCAATGAATCTTAACTAACACCACTCCCCGACAGGGGCGACATTTTTATTTAATAACGCTGTCTAAGACACTTAATCACACTCTAAGAGTCAACGATCATCACTCAGTATATAACCCAACTAAATGAGTTGGGGTTGAACCACATAAGGAATGGTACACATTAAAGATTTAATAGAAAAGTGTGAACCTATTTAAATCAGCCACATGAAAAGATATTTACGAATCAAGAGATAATTCATATGAATGGGTGACACGAACAAATAAGGGGGGTTTTGTTTGAAATTATTAACTAGAACAACAATAAACACAGAAATAACAATAAAGAGAATGATTCTTGGAATGTGATTTGATTATTGGCTAGTATAGATAAATATTCAACTACAACTTTTAGAAATAACTCTAAATTAGTGAATAATCTAAAATATAGAGGGGATGAAATTTCTCTCGAACAATTTACCCTGAATCAAGTTGATTCTCTCAAACATCATCAATCATGTAAATAAGAACAATATTACGCCTAAGTCCATCCACTCTCTAAAGCTGAATGTGTGGAAAAGGGTTTTGGACTCACTCTCTCAATCTCAACACATGAAAATCCAATACCCAATCACCGTCTATAGCACTCCGTAACTAGAAAGAAGTGGAAAAAGTCATTTTTGAAAAATAAATATTACAAAATCTAGAAATTTGTTAAGTGTGTATAAGTTAAATTTTGGTCAGCTCTAAATGGTCATAACTCCTACCTCCGGATGAGCTAGGTGTGTTTCAAGATATCTTAGAAAATATCTTTGAATAACCTTTCTAGAGTCATTGAGTTTGCGCAATTCAAAGTTCTATGAGTGAAATATGCCCTTTGGAAGTTGGTTTATTTCAATAAGGAAAGTCTAATCCAGATTTTTGAAGGGTTTTTTAGTATTTTTCATACCCTATTAGTATATTTAGATTTTCGGAGTTTATTTAATGTCAAATAAGAATTATATCAGTTTAACCAATTGGAAATTCATTCTAGCGCTCGAAGAAGAGAGAAAAGAGAATAAAGGAGAAGAAAAGCTCAAGATTCTCCAAGAACGTGCAATTTGGTTGTGTATTCCTTCAAGGTTTAAATCCTAAAAGGTATGTGAGTCTATGATAGAGTAGGGTTCCTTCACCCACATTCTAATATCGTTTACTTAAGAGAATTTTGTTCTAGAAAGATTAAAGATAATGAATCATGAAAGGTGTTCTTGAAATTGGTCTTCGTTCTTGAGTTAGGTTGAAATTGAGGAGTTCCTTGAGGCTAAAATGTTGTTTCCTTGAGTTATTTGAGTTAGATTATTGTGTATACATACTGGCATCTGAATCTAAAGGTAATTTGAGAAAAAGAATCGAGTTTAGGAAAATTGGGATAAAAAAACGAAGAAGGAAGAAGTTAGGGAAATATGGCTACTAGGTCGAAGTCACAGACATGTTCTTCAGATTTGACAAAAATAAATTCGTGTCATGGAGTGGTCAAGGACCTTTCTTCCTCAAAACTTATTTCATGACCAAATATTTTAATTCACCTCCGCGTCGCAGAGTAGTTCCACAATAGATTTTAATTGCTCATTTCTCATTATTGACTATCTAAAATCATTTCTATGCATCATGATATCTTTACTATCACAAATAACGGTCCTAGACTCCATAAATTCGATTCAAGGAAAAAAAGAATCAAGTCAAAAAAAGTTAAGAGTCAAATTAAAAGAAGTAAAGGGCCAATTCAAGTGAAGTTCATAAAGTTCTCATATATCTATTATAATGGTTTTAACTTTGATTTAAGACTTATGTCTTGAGTTGATAAAAGAGTAAAAATTGAATTCATTTCTTCAAAAAAAATGTATATCGGTACTATGTATTCCCAAAAAGATCTTTTAAAATATGTTTTGAGTAATAATCTCAAAGAACATAAAGATATTTGTTTTTTTTTAAATATACTAGCCAAGTATATTTTAAGTGTAGTGTTGAGCATCAATATGGGGACGAGTTTTTTGTTAAGATAATTCAATGTCTCCGTAAACCATGTTTCTAACATGGGTAATAATGGATCATACATTTTAGATAAATCCTTAAGATGCTTTTAGCTTAGACTAGTAGATAAACTAAGATAACCATTCTATATGATGGCAAAGATAACGATAGTTCTGGAAATATGGGCAAGACATTGTATCACCACTTAGGCTCATAATGGTGGTTTCCGTTTAGAGAAACTCCCAAATAAACTATATTATTTTACAATACAAGGACAATTAAGTGTTTTATTGAATTTATATAATGAGCATGTTGAGTTAAGTTATTCATGAGTTGAGAAGAGTTAAGGTAAGTGTTTCTTTAAGATTCTTCTAAAGATTATGTTATGTTTAACATTCCAACTTTCGTACTGGTACATTTATTGGACTGATGAAAGTTGGCATGCTCATCTTATGATGCAAATACAGGTAACCTCAATCAGCATCGAGCTTATCGTTGAGGTCCAGAGTTTGTTGGTATATCTCCATGCTACCGGAGGACCCGTTTATTTTCTTTCATTATTTGATAGTTCATTTGGATGTAGTAGGCCTATCCCGACATCCATCTTAGTTGTTTTAGAGGCATCATAGATATTCACTCATATGTTATTTCATTCGTCATCATTTTGTTTTTGACTTGTGATCATATTGAGTTCCCACTTTTCTAAGTCAAATGCTTGTTTTTAAAACATTATTAGTTTAGTTCGAGAAAGTTGAGTTTTTAGCATGTGAATCTTTTTCAAAATATTTCATGTCTTTTGCTGAGTAAGTAAGCTAGGCCAGAGGTTTTCTTGGGTCCAACAACGATTCTCGAGTGTCGGCCATGTCTAGAGTGTAGGCTCGGGCCTTGACAAACTTTTTAATAGAGTAAAGAGTTCAAGAATCCTAGGAAATCTATGATGTCGTGTGTTTAGAGTCCTAGTTATCAGTGTAAAGCGTGCCTTATCTATTATTAGGAGGCTGCGACATTTAGAAATTCCTTCACCTCTTTTTTACTTTTTTCATGTAATAGAGTTTATCTCTACATAGTTTCTTCATAACTCGTTTTTAAGTGTAACCGATTGTAAGTTGGGTTATTTTGTAGAGTGCCTTCATGAGGAGTTTCATTTCGTGTGGGCTCAGAGAAGCAAAGAAATGGTTGTTCATACGAGGAGAAATATGAGTATATTCATTGTTGGGTTGTATCATTCGCCAAGTAAGGAAGGCAAGGAAGCTATGCTGATAGAGGGATATGGACTTAGCAATACTGATGAACCATAAACAATAAGTTGTGTAGCACATGATGAGGGATAGAAAAGAGTTTTAAAATAAGAGGGCTAAGACATAAATAAATGAATCTGGGCTGCAAAAGAGTAATGTCAACCGTTCTGCTTTCAAACATAAGTAGAAAGGACATGCTCCATCGTCTACAAGTGCACATGCACCCATAAACAAATGTGTGTACAATTGTCAGAATTATTAGAACTTCAAAGCTAGACCTCCGCTCGCAAGGTAGTAAGGAACAAAGGGTGTACTAGGACTCCTGCATGTGCTAAGTATGTTAGGATCCACTCAAGGGTGTGTCGTGATGATTCCACTAGTTTCTCCAAGTGTTGCAAAAATGATCATTTTACAAGAGAGTGTCATAAGAACAAGTAATGTAACGGTAAAGAGGGTAATACATCCCAATCTTCTTCAGTTGCATGACTAGAACAAAGTTACATCTAGATGATCTACTTCAGGAGCAGGTTGGAATGAAGTCGTCTTTATGCTATCGCTAGTCGCCAAAGGCAGGAGGATTCTCTAGATGTTGTCACTGGTATGACCTAAGTTTTTAACTTTGATATTTTTTGAGTCTATTCTAGTAGAGAAAATCTATTATTATTATACTTTTTCCATAAATCACAAGAGTACCATGGCTTCCTTAGTTTAGTTAGCCATGGTAAATTTTGATGTCATTCTAGGTATGGACTGGCTTCATGCCTGTTATGTATCAATATATTGAAGAGCTCGAGTATTCAAGTTTTAGTTTCCCAGTGAACCACTTATAGAGTAGAAAAGTTGTTCAACACTGCCTAAAGGTCTTTTTATTTCGTACCTTAAGGAAAGAACGTTAATTTCTATGTGGTGTGTCTATCAATTAGTAAGAATTAATAACTATAGTCTTAAAATACCTCTTATTAAGTCAGTTCCTTTCGTAAAAGAGTGTACATAGGTCTTTCTAGATGATCTACCCAGAGTCTCTCTTGAGAGAGAATCGACTTTCATATGCACATTCTTTGAGATACTCATCATATATCTACTACACCATACAGAATTGAACCAACACAGTTGGAAGAGTTTAAGGAGCAATTGAAAGACCTTTTAGAGAAAAGTTTCATCTTACCAAATGTCTTACCTTAGGGCGTACTACTCCTATTTGTGAGAAAGAAGGATGGTCATTTAGGATGTGTATAGATTACCATCAATGGAAAAAGGTTACCATCAAGAACAAGTAACCTCTTTTGACTTTTCAATCAACTTTAAGATGCGTCTTGTTTTCTGAAAATAGACCTCAGACCTAGCTGACATCAATTGAAAGCAAAGGAATGTGATATTCCTAAGACAACATTCATGACCCGTTATAATCACTCTTAGTTCCTAGTCATGTCATTTGGTTTAACCAATGCACCTGCAGCTTCGTAGACATGATGAATAGAGTTTTCAAACCTTATTTAGTTATGTTTGTTATCATCTTCATAGATGACAAACTAATATATTCAAGGAATGAAAAAGATCATGTTAACCGTCTCAAAATAGTTCTTCAGATATTGAAGGATAAGGAGTTATATGTTAAGTACTCTAAATGTGAGTTTTGTCTTGAGTTTGTGGCGTTCTTAGGCGTCGTTCCTGTGAGGGGATTAGAGTTTATACTCAAAAGATAGAGGCAGTGCATAATTGGCCTATATACACGTCTCCAACTAATATTAGGAGTTTCTTGGAGTTGTTTAAATAATATAGAAGGTTCATGGAGGGTTTCACACCAGTTTCGTCCCCTTTGACCAAGTTAACTGAGAAAATATTAAAGTTTCAATGGTAAAAGCTTTCAAGAATTGAAGAAGAGGTTGATTATTGCCCCAGTTTGACCTTAATAGAAGGTACACAAGGTTTTCTTGTGTATTGTTATGAATCTAGAGTTTGTTTGGGCTACATGTTAATGTAGAATTGCAAAGTTATAGCTTATGCTTGCAGACAGGTAATTGCACACGAGAAGAATTACCTAACCCATTACTTGGAGTTGGCTGTCGCAGCATTTGCTTTAAAGATATGGCATCATTATTTGTATGGTGTGCATGATGATGTGTTCACCGATCACAAGAGTCATTAGTATGTGTTTACTTCGAAAGAAATTAATCTCAGACAGAGGATATGGTTAGAGTTACTTAAGGTTTATGACATTAGTAATATATACCACCAAGGTAAGGCTATTGTTGTTACTGATATTGAGCAGCTTCTCTATGTGTAGTACCACCCATGTTTAGGAAGAAAAAAGAGAGTTAACAAAATATATTCAAAGACATACAGGTTTGGGAGTCTGTATAATAGGTTCTATATAAGGAGGAGTGGAGGTGATGAATGGGGTTGAATCATCATCAATTCAGAAGTAAAAAAGAAGCAAGACCAAGATCTCATTTTTCTTGAATTGAAAGAAAATGTTCTTAAGCAAAACGTATTGTCTTTTGAACAAAGGGATATGGTGTAGTAAGGTATCAATATAAACTGTGTGTACCTAGAGTGGATCAACTCAAAGAGAGGGTCATGGAGGAAGCTTATAGCTCTAGATATTCCATTTATCCTGGTTCCACAAAGATGTATCGCTTGTAGATAGAGGTTTATTGGTGGAGTAGCATGAAGAAGAGCATTGCAAATTTTGTTTGCAAGTGTCAAAATTTGAAATAAGTTAAAGTAGAGTGGCAAAGGTCCGGTGATAAGGCTCAAAATATAGAACTTCTGCAATAGAAGTGAAAAAGATGATAAATATGGATTTCATCACATGTTTACGAAGGTCTTACATGTTGCGTGATTCTATTTGGGTGATTGCTGATTGAATGACCAAATCAGCCCACTTTTTGTTATTAAAGACTACCTATTCAGCACAGGCGAGGTTATGTATTCACTAGGTTGTACGACTTGATGGAGTCCTTGTTTTGATTATATCATATAGGATTAATTTACTACGCAAGTTTGGATTTCATTCTAAAAAGGCTTGGGTTCAAAGGTGAACTTAATTACTAGATTTCATCCTTTTACAATGGGCAAGCAGAGCACACTATTTAGACTTTAGAGGATATGTTGAGGTCTTGTGTGATGCATTTCAAAGTTTATTTGGGATGATCATTTACCTCATATTGAGTTTGCTTACAATAATAGTTACCACTCCAGCATCCAAATGTTTTCATATGAAGCTTTTTAGGAGCGAAGGTGTAGATCTCCTATGTATGGTTTAAAGTTGTTGAAACTCGGTTGATAGGACCAAATTTAGTTCATCAAGCTAGGGAGAAGGTGAATGTGATTCAAACGAGGTTAATAACGGCATAAATTCGTTTGAAATCCTACACTGATATTAGGATAAAAGAGATTGAGTTTGAAGTTAATGATAGGGTGTATTTAAAAGTGTCACCCATGAAGGGCGTTGTGAGATTTCGTAAGAAGGGGAAGCTTAAACCCGATATATTGGACCTAATCTAATAGCCAAGTGGATTAACAAAGCATCTTATGAGTTGAAACTACCACAAGAGTTCGCAACAGTCATACCGTGTTTTATGTCTCCATGTTGACGAAGTGCATGGGCGATCCTTCATTGATCATACCAACCAAAGATATTGGGATCAAGGATAGCTTATCTTAAGAGAAGATTCCTCTTCAGGTTCTATATCACCAAGTTTGAAAGTTGAGGACTAAAGAAGTAGCATAAGTAGAAGTCCTTTGAAGGAACCAATTTGTTAAGGAAGCTACTTGGGAAGTTAAGGCAGATATGAAGAAGAGATTCTCACATCTCTTCGAATCCGGAGAAATTTCAGACCAAGGTACTAATTCTCTTGTTAGTACTCCTTAAATTATGATATTTCATGTTGTATTTGTATTGGTTGTCCGGAGAAATTTCAAACCAAACCCATTCGAAGATGAATGTTCCCAAGGGGGATATATTTTAAAACCTGTAACTACGAAAAAGTTAGAAATTTGCAATAGTCATTTTTTGAATGAATATAAAAAATCTAGAAATATGTTAACTGTCAAAAAGTTGAGTTTTGGTCAACTTAAAACGATCATAACTCCTAGCTCGGGATAAGTAAGGTGTGTTTCCAGATATCGTAGGAAAGATCTCGGAATAACCTTTTAAGCTCCGCCATGTTTGCATGATTTCGTGTTCATATGAGTGAGAAGACCTTTAGAAGTTGTCCTATTTGAATAAGAAAAGTTTGATTTGGATTTTGTAAGGGTATTTTAGTCTTTTCCATACCCTGTTATTTTATTTTGATTTTTGAAGTTTTATTCGGGACAAATAAAAATAAGATTAGTTTTAGTGAATTAGAAATTCATGCTAGGTCTTGGAGAAAAGATAAAAAAGAGACGAAATGATAAGAAAACCACAAGATTCACCCTACAAGGTATGTGAGTCTTTTATTGTGTTGGGTTTGTTCACCTGCGCGCCAATTATGCTTATTTCCGCGAAGTTCATTCTACAATGTTGCAAGGTGATCAATCTTGAATAGTTTTCTTGGAATTGGTCTTTGTTATTGAGTTAGGTTGAAATTGAGGAGTTCCTTAAGGTTTAAATGTTGTTTCCTTGAGTTGTTTGACTTATATTCTGGTGTATACACATTGGTTATTTGAATATAAAGGGAATTTGAGAAAAAGAACTCAGTTTAGCTGAATGGATAAGAAAATAAAGAAGCAACAAGTCGGGAAAATCAGGGTACTAGGTCCGCGTCGCGGCCCAGCTCCTTACATTTGACAAAATTGTTTTTCGCGGAGCGGAGTAGTCACAGATTTTTCTACCTCAATTGTTATATTGCGAATAAATATTTTAATTCACCTCGACATTGTGGAGTAGTTTCATAACAGTGATTTCTTGATTGTTTAACATTATTAACTATCTAATTTCATTCCTAAACATCATTTTATCTTTACTATCACAAGTCACAGTCCTTGAATCCATAAATTCAATTCAAGGAAAGTTTTGAGTCAAGTCAAGAAAAGTTAAAGTGTCCAGTCAATAGAAGTTAAGAGTTAAATCAAGGGAACTTCATAAAGCTTTCATATGTCTTTTACAAAAGATTTATCTTTTTTTTTCAAGACTTAAGTTTTGAATTAGAAAAGAGCAAAGCTTGAAGACATTTCTCTAAAACGTATATCAGGACTATATTTTTCCAAATATTAAATGTTTTCACATCTAAACATATAAGAAAAGTGAGATTTAAAACAGAGCCTTTGTGCTGGTTTTTCAAGAAAAGAAACTAAGATTTCCTGGAGACTATTTAAATTAAGTTTTTAGTAATTATCTTAAACAAAAATAAAGAGTCTTGTTTTTAAGAGCATATGAGCTAAATTTATTTTTCGAGTAGTATAGTGCACTAATGTGAGTATGATTTTCGAGTTTAGATAATTCACCTCTCCATCCATGTAGCAATTATGAGTTGTAAGGAATCATACTTTTAAGATGAATCCTTATGATGATTTTAGCATATACTAGTGGATACACTAAGTTAGGGTTCTATATGATGGAAAAGTATAAGACAAAAGCGTGGGAAAGATGTTGCATCACCACTTAAGCTCATAGTAGTGGTTGTCAATAAGAGAAACTCACACAACAACTATATTGCTTTATTATACAAGTACAATTGAATATTTATTGAATTTCTATAACAAACTTAGTTGATTTGTACTCTTATAAAAGTTTTATATATATTGCATGTGTTTTATTTCTTTATATTGAGTTAAGTTATTCATGTTATTTTTAAACTTCTATCATGTATAGCATTCCAACTCGCATACTTATACATTCAATGTAATGATGTTAGTTGGCCTTCATTGTCTTATGATGTAGACGCGTGTAACCAGGATCAACATCTAATGTACCAGTGGTTCTTGTTGAGCTAAAGAGTTTGTTGGTGAGCGTCCATCTCCCTACAATATCGCTCACACTCTCTATTTTTCCTCACAGATTATTTTAATCTGTGATGCCTCACACTTCTTTCACTCCTTTTTCATTCTTTTTGGTGCATATAGAATGAAGAATTGTCCTCCTATTTATAGAGAACAAATACACTACCCTCCAAATGTGCTATACAAGAAAAATAATTTTTTTCTTCTTCGTAGCTTACCTACTCTGCCAAACTTTGAAATTGGCAGAAAACAATTTTTTCTTCTTCATAGATTACCAACTCTACCAAACATTGAAATTAGCACAAAGTTATTCAAAGTTTGGTACATGGGGATGGACCCCACAATCTCCCCCTCCAGACCCATTCACCCTGAAGGAGGTTGCTCTAGTTTTCTAGCTTGAGTACATGCCGGCAAGTTCTTTGCATAGCTCAAACTTGTCCCTTGATACCACCTTGGTCAGCATATCTGAAGGGTTTTCACTAGTAGGGATCCTCATGAGCTGCATAGATTCGTCCTCTATCTTTTCACGAATATGTGATATCTCACATCAATATGATTTATCCTTGCATGGTACATGGTGTTCTTGGTCAACTCTATTGCACTTTGACTGTCACAATAGACGACATACTCCTTCTAATGCAATTCAAGTTCTTGAAGAAATCGTTTCAGCCATACCATTTCTTTGCTAGCTTTAGTAGTTGAAATATATTCTACCTTGGTTGTAGAGAGTGTGACACACTTCTGCAACTTTAACTGCCATGATATAGGTCCCCCTGAAAATGTAAACAAATATCCAGTAGTGGATTTTCTATTATTGAGGTCACCTTCCATATCAGCACCAGTATAGCCCTTCAAGATTGGACAAGATCCTTTAAAACACAAGCAATCTCTTGTGGTACCTCTTAGATACCTGAGTATCCACTTAACTGCCTCGCAGTGTTCTTTTCCAGGATCTTCAAGGAATCTGCTAATAACACCAACTGCATGAGCAATATCAGGTCTTGTACACACCATCGCATACATCAAACTCCCCACTGCTGAAGAATAATGAACTTTAGCCATTCCCTCATTCTCCTCTTTTGTTGTAGGACACATCTGTTTGCTCAACTTCATATGAATCGCAAGAGCCGTGCTAACAGGTTTAGCACTCTTCATGTTTAAATTACTCTGGTGGCTCCATATAAATCTCTTCTTCCAAATCTCCGTGAAGAAATGCAGTTTTCACGTCTAATTGCTTCACTTCAAGATCTAGACTAGCTGTTATGCTCAAAATAGTTCGAATAGAAGTCATTTTGACAACAGGTGAAAAGATTTCATCAAACTCAATACCTTTCTTTTGTTCGAAGCCTTTTACGACCAATCGAGCTTTGTACCTCACCAACATGCCATTTCCACCTTTCTTGAGTTTAAAGACCCACTTGCACTTAAGTGGTCTTTTTCTTTTTGGAAGTTCAACTAGCTGGTATGTGCCAATTTTCTGTAGAGATCCCATATTCGTGCATGGCTTTCATCCATTGGCTCTTTTCTAGATGAGACAACACCTCCTTAAGACTTTTTGGCTCACCTTCATCATTGATAAGGACATATTCTGAGGAAAGGTATTTGGTTGATTCTACCCTTGTCTTTCTGATCTCCTCAGAGGTTGAGATTGTTCTTCTTCTTCTGGGTACTCCATTTGCTCGGTATTATCACCAAGTTGCTCCCCCTGCTCAACAATCTCATCAGGTTGCTCTTCATGCTCAACAACTTCATCAATCGTACATTCTGCACTTATGGGATGGTTAGAAGAAGAAGGAATGGTAACAAGATTAGGGACTATACCATTCTTTTTCTTGTCCTTGTCGGATAGATCATCAGTAGTTCCAACTTTACTTTCTCGTAAGATTACATCTCTACTTCTGATGACCTTCTTCTTTACAAGATCCCATATTCTGTACCAGAACTCTTCATCTTCATATCCGATGAATATGCAAGGAACTGATTTATCATTTAGCTTGGTTCTTTGCTCCTTCGGTACATGTGGAAAAGCTTTGCAACCGAACACCTTTAGGTGCGAGTAAGACATCTCTTTGTTGGTCCAAACTCTCTCCAGAATGTCAAACTCCAACGGAACTGATGGACTACGATTAATAAGATAACACGCTGTCCAAACTGCTTCACCCCAGAATCTCTTGGGTAATTTAGCCATTCTGAGCATGCTTCTAACCTTCTTAGCAATGGTGTGATTCGTTCTCTCAGCTACACCATTGTGTTGTAAGGTTCCAGGAACTGTCTTTTCATGTCTGATTCCATGGTTTGAATAGTACTCTTCAAATTCTCTTGAAGTGTACTCACCTATATTGTCGGTTGGGAGAGTTTTAGCTTTTGACCTGTGTCTCTATCTATCAGAGCATGAAACTTTTGAAATACTTGAAACACCTGATCTTTGGTTGTCAAGATATAAACCCACAATTTTTGAGAAACGTCATCAATAAAGGTAACAAAGTATTTATTACCTCCTATCGATTCTATCTCCATTGAACTACAAACATTAGAATATACCAAATCAAGTATATCCAACTTTCTTTCAGATGATGTCTTAAATGAGACTCTATGTTGTTTACCAAATAAGCAGTATTTACAAGATTTTATTGCTGTACCTTTGGCAAAAGAGATGAGTGACTTTTTGAAATGAATTTGCAATCCTTTCTTGCTCATATGACCCATTATTTTATTCCATAAATCAGCAGAATTTTCTGCGTGAGCCGCATTTAATTCACCTTGGCATATTTCTGCATTAGTCCAGTATAACGTGCCACGAGCAGCTCCTTTTGCAATCACCAGTGCCCCTTTGGTGAGTCTCCATTTTTTATTTGCAAAGTAGTTCTCATATCCATCTTGGTCCAAAGCAATTCCCGAGATCAATTTCATTCGCAAATCTGGTACGTGGCGCACATATTTCAACACTAATGTGCATCCAACATTTGTTTTTAAGCAAATGTATCCGATCCCCGCAATCTTTAAGTAACTTGTGTTACCCATTTTTACATTGCCATAATCACCGGCTATATATCTGCAAAAAATATCTCTTACCAGTGTGGCATGATAAGATGCTGCTGTGTCGACCACCCATTCCGACTCTATACTTGCCAAGTGCATGCATTCTTCTTCCTCAGTTATAAGGAAAACAACATCGTCATTATTTTGCACCATGGCAGTTGTGTTGTCATCATTCTTCTGGCCGCTGCTTTCTCCTTTGCCCCTTTTTAGATTTGGACAATCTCTTTTGAAGTGTCCTGGTTGATCGCAATTGTAGCAATTTCTGGCCTTTGATTTTGATCGGACCTTGGACTTACCACGAGCTCCGAATCTACCATAGTTACTTGAGCTCCTTTGGTAACTTCTGTATATACTTTCCGTGATGAGAGCCTGTCCGTGATTTTCAGGCCTTTTTCTCATCTTCTCATTAAGCAAAAGGGATGATGTGACATCCTTCAACTCAATAGAGTTCTTACCATGTAAAATGGTTGTTGCTAAAGTATCAATGGAATATGGCAACGAATTTAGGAGCACTATGGCTTTATCTTCATCCTCGATCTTTACTCCGAGATTTGCTAGCTGCGTGACTAGTCCATTAAGTACATTTAAATGAGACAAAAAATATGTACCTTCACCCATATGTAGCTCATATAACTGCTTCTTTAGCAACAATTTTTTTGTCAGCGTTTCGGACATGTATAGATTTTCTAACTTTGTCCAAATGCCACATGCACTCTCTTCATCGATGATGGTATTAAACTATATCATATGTTTAGTGCAATCTGATTGCACTAGCAGCCTTTTCATCCATTTCTTCCCAATCCTCAAGTTTCATGTATTCAGGCTTTTTGGATTTGCCGCCTAGTGCCTTATTCAAACCCTGTTGGATGACAAGTCTTTCATCCTTCTCTGCCACGTTGAGAAACCGCTATCACCATTGAATTTTGCTACCTCATACTTTACTCCAGACTTTTTTTTTATTAAGTATAGTATAATAAGTTGCAAAAAATATTTCTGTAAATGAGCAGAACCTGTGCTCTGATACCAATTGTTGGGAATAAATCCGTAATAGAAATAATATTTGCAGTAATAAAAACAATTAATGCAGAATGAAATAATACGGTTAATCAACGAGAATAAAAAAGAAATAATGACACCAAGATTTTACGTGAAAACCCTCCTAAATAAGAGAAAAACCATGAACCAAGAGGAGCAACGAATATCACTATAGTAAGGATTTTACACTTGTATGTCTGAGTAAAACTCCAATAACCACTTTACATTCAAAAGAAATAACACTCTTTTGATTTTTCTACCTCACTAGAATATCACTCACTCTCTATTTTTCCTCACAAATTATTTTATTCTGTGATGCCTCACTCTTCTTTCTCTCCTTTTTAATTCTTTTTGGTGCATATAGAATGAAGAATTGTCCTACCTTTTATAGAGAACAAATACACTACCCTCCAAATGTGCTATAGAAGAAAAATAATTTTTTTTCTTCTTCATAGCTTACCTACTCTGCCGAACTTTGAAATTGGCAGAAAACAATTTTTTCTTCTTCATAGATTATCTACTTTACCAAACTTTGAAATTGGCACAAAGTTATTCAAAGTTTGGTACATGGGGATGGACCCCACAAATTATTCCCCTACATGAAATATTTGAGATATATCAAGAAGTAGTATGCATTTTGTGGACAACATTCCAATGTAATACTCCTGACATTTAAATTTTTGTCATATTTTTATAGGATAAAAAATGTTTTAAAAGTAAAAACAAACTTTGAAAACTTGTAGTGTGAAATTAAAAAAATCTGTTAAGTATATTAAAATATCTATTAATCTTATGTTCTTAAATAGGTCAAATAAAAAGTTGAGACTAATAAATTGCTTAAAAGGAAATAAATATTCTTTTTGAAATTAACTAAAATTGAAAGTAGAGCAACAAAATTGAAACAGACAAAGTTAATTTTTTTATGGATGAGACTGTTTGTATTTATTAATATTCATTTAATATATCCTAAATCAATATTATGAAGGGTCATTAATTAATAGGGAAAACAACAAAAGTCGGTCATAAAAAATGTGCTATTATTTTCATATTGTTATCTAAGTTATATATTTGAAGGATTTTATTTTGTGTTACTGTGATTTGTTTCTAGAGGATGTAATCGTAAAATATTAAAAACATCTTAAACCATTTGAATCTCAAATTCATAATAATTAGGTGAAAAGTTAAATTAAAAACTTCAAATAGTAAGTGAACATGGATATTCTACATTTCAACTACGTGTATTTCGTGCAAAAGAATGAGTCCTGTAGAATCCACTAGGTCAAAGGTTATTAAGGATACATAAAATTTTGTGGAAGAGCTTCCGAATGTGTTTGAGGTTATGCATATTTTTGACGCAAACTAAGGGAGAAGATGCACCACCCTTAAGTTGTTGGGCAATGTTTGAGAATGCGTTCTTGGGCCCCATTTTTGTAGTGTTGTTTCTTTTGCGTTGGTAGTTTCCAGTTTCATTTTTTTGTGTTATTTTGGATTTTGACTTGCTTACTAGGCATATATAGTAGGATTCATGATGATTCGATTTCGAATCGTGCCAATTTAATAATAATTTATTACTAAATTTTTCATTAATTACTTTTTACTGAACTCAAAGCTTCTCTCTGATGAAGCTACTTTAAGGGCATTGGAAATTATTATAAATTTTTGTCCCCTAAAATACATTAGGACTGAACATATGATATAGTATTTAGAATTTTGGTTATCCCAAAATTCATAGTGCCCGATCTAATATACAATTTGAAATTTATAAATATTTCAAGTAAAATTCAAAGTTCAACTCATAATCTAAAAATTCAAACTAAATATCCAATAAATTTGAATTTGGATTTACTTTATTATTTGCCCAAACTATGTTCACCCACTGTATAGATATAGAGAAAACATTCTCAGGTTCATTTTTCAACTTTTCGCATGGCTACCTAGAGCTATGTAAGAAACCTACCATTAAAAATAACATTTTTAAAGCACAGCTTCAATGGTAAATAAACAATGAGTACGCAATTTGTGTGGAAAACATTCCAAGTTAATACTTCAGTGTTTTAATTTATTTGTCCTAGTTCTATTCAGAACTGTTTTAAAAGTAAAAATATTTTTTAAAAAGTAAATATGTTTTTGAAAAATAACTAAAAGAGAAAGTAAAACAACAAATTATAATAGAGGGAGTAACAATTTTTAAGGACTAGATTGTTTGTAGTTATGAATATTCACTTAAAATACCTAAAATCAATACATTATGAAAGGTCAATAATTGACTAGGGAAACATGAAGTTAGTCAAAAAAAAGGATTGTAATATTTTCATATTGTTAACTAAGTTATATACTTGAAGGAGTTTATTTGGCTTACTGTGATTTGTTTCGAGGGGATGTAATTGTAAAATAGTAGAAATATTTTAAATCGTTTGAATTTCAATATCATGATAATCAAGTAAAGTCTTAAATTCAAATTTTCAAGTAGTAAATGAACATGGAGGAAGATGCGATATGTATTCTACATTTCAATTATCATTTTTTCGTCGTGCATAAATATTGTCAACTCAACATGGACCACATTTTTTAAAATTTAGGGGTAAAAATGATACTCGAATTCAACTATTTATACAAGTCACACACTCTATATGAAGTTTGCATGTATCTAACTAAATTTGTAAACTTTGTCTTGTAACAAAATCTCACTCACTTTTAAGAAGCGGATATGAATGGCAAGGTGATTTTACAAATACCGATGAAGTGTGTAGGAGATTTGCTTCATGAGCACTTCAAATTAAATCCACACAAAACATCCATCATATTTTCTTATAGGGTAACCAACTTCACATTCCATGATGGTCAATTGAGAAAAACTAATAACGCGGTGGCCCCCGATGAGGGGGCTGGCGACATGGATAGAATAGTAGCATAAAACGATTTTTTTTTTTAAGATTTGAAATATTTCTCAAATTTTTTTTTAATAAAAAGATTTGACAGGGGTGGCCTGGGTGGTGGTGGAGCCCCGGGAAGGGGGTACGTGTGAGATGAGGGAGTTAGGGGTAGGGATGGCGTAAAGATGAGAATTTTTTTAATTTGAAATATTTTATTTATTTTTTTAAAAAAAAAACTGATTTGGGGGGGGGGGGGGGGTTTGACGGAGGAGTGGTGTAAAAACAATAAAAATTAAATATATCTTAAAAGCAATATAAGAATCTTAAATTTGAAACATTTTTCAAAACTAATTTTAAATTTTTAAAATTTAAATATTTTAGTTTTTCTAATAAGGAGGTTAGGGTACGAGGTATGGATTACTGCACTCCCCCTGCCACCCCCCTCCCCAACAAGGAAACCCCCATCCAGGTCACGTCGTCAATTCTTTTTTTTTTTGTAAATATTTTTGGAAGTTCAAATTTTAAAGTATTTCCTCTTTAAAGGATATATATCCGATATTGCTTATGATGCCAATGCCTCCCCCGATCAAATTTTAAGTCATACCAGTACTGCATATGTAATTGAGTTGATGAGGGTGTGTGAAATGTCAAGAGAGACTATGGAATGGTGAATGATGTGAGTTTATGAATTTTTTAATGTATGTATTTTAATTTATGATAGACTTGTGTCTAGTATATTTTCTGATATTATTATTATCTTCACCATCTTTTCTATTTGAGTATGAGTTTTAAGTTAATGACTTTCAAGTTTATCTTTTAACTAATATTATTAGCATTACAAAGCTTTTAGGTTTCTATAGTTTCCTTTTGATCTTGATCGGTCTACGGTGCCTACTGCGTACATAAGTTCTTGGTATTCATACTATACTTTTTCTTTTTTTTATTCCTTATTGTTTGAGACCTTATTGATTGGATCATTTTAAGCTCTTGGGACTTGTCATTCTTTTCTGTGTTGTCTAAATATTTTGCACTATATAAGTCAAACTTCCTTTGTATATCTTTATTCATCTACTTTAGACACTCCTATATGTGTATGTACATATGTGTATGTATATATATTATTGACGATAGTCAAATCATAGATCACCTTTAATATAAATGCTTACATTTTTCTTTGTGAATATTTTATGTTTATTATAGTTGTAAAATCAATTTTTAAATCCAACTCTACTGAAAAGAATTCACCTGAGACCTACCATTGTGGATGTTAAAGGGTGCTAATACTTTTCCCTTAGAATAACTTCTACCATCACCTAGGATGTAATTTATTTCGTAGTCAAATATTGTTTGATATTTAATTGATTTGTTGATTGTTCTTAAATTAGATAGTAACTCTTCTATCTAAAGTTATTAAGGAAAAATCACTCTACATACACCATTACAACAAAACTTCCCAATAGCAAAGGGAAAACATTTCTCTATAAGTACGAATCTGGTCCCAAAAAGCGCGATTGAGACCAGGTACACTGTTTCTTACAGACTTAGTCTAAGGAGATTTAGTGACGACATTATAAGGCTGATTTCTGATTCTTTTTAGCGATTAGTATAATAGTGGTCCGTAAAATGCATTAACGGACCATATATCTGGTATCTTTTTGCACTTAATAAAATTAAAATTTTGGTCGTTAAATGATTTTGCAACTAGTTTCTTACTGGTCCTTATATCATTTGGGACGACTTCTAAGCTGGTCCATGATAATTTTGCAACCAGTTTGAAGTTGGTCTGCAAATTAGGTTGAGACTAGTTTGTAGCTGGTCTATTAATCAGTTTGTGAGAATTATTAAGCTGGTCCGTAAATAACTTCGGAAATATTTTGAAGGTGGTCCAAAGTCATTTCGCAACAATTACAAATTTCCTACTCAAAAGGATTGAGGGACTAAAAATCTAGTCCTTAAATCATATTGCATTTGGACCAAGAGAATACGGTAGTTCATATATATATGTCGCTTTCATATGTAATATAAAAAGTAATTATAAAATAAGGTGAACATAAGTCATCACACTATACACAATGAGGTAATCTAGTAACAATATTGTGATGGTGAACCCTTAGCTAAAAATCATATAGTATTTCTAAACTATAATCCAGACTTGCCTTCTCCTTCCCAGCAAAAAATGGCCAATCTACATGTTTTAACAACAGGTTTTTGCAAATTTCAGCATCCAAAATCTGTAAAAGAAATAAAACTTTCATTTAGAAGACCTATATACAAAAATAAATATAAAGATGTGATCAAATCAAATAACAATTTCTAAATAAACTGACAGAGCATTACTCTATTGTATAAAATATGTGCATGTCAGTTTTTTAACTAAATCAGTCCAAAGTCTAGTCATTTTAAGTAATTACGTGTGCCTTAATTTTTAAATTTATACATTAGATTTGAGTGATTTTTTATTTGTTACAAATCATAGAAAATATCTATCTAAAGCAGTTGTAACACTAATTGGTGCAATAGTGAAGATTTTTGTGGCCATTGTTAATGGGAAAATGTTGGCTACAATATGGTGGTAGCAGCTGCAACACTAATTGCTGCATAAGTTGGAACTTATAATGCATCATATGGTCACTCTACTTATAAAAACTTTTATATCAAAAAGGACATAGATCTAAAAGAGGATCAATGAATAGCAGGGTATCAGAAACAAAATTGGGTTCAATTTAATGGTTTGCTCATCGAGATTAACAAATAATATAGGAAATACTCATCCAATTGATACAGTAACAATCGAGAGCTAAAATAGTTGCAAAAAGTATTCTCTTTTTCAAAGAATAATGAAAGTGATAGTACAAAAGATCTTGTTGCCACAATACCTTTCTACTACATACATAACTCCATTCCAAATCAAGTTGCAAAATTGAGAAAGTACCAAAGAACCACTCGAATCCAATCAGAAGAAGTGTTCATTACTACTTAATTAAAAGATGCACCAATTTATATCTAAGAAAAGTAATTTGGAACTAAAATGAATTCAGTAATTGTCTTTCGAAAACATCTCTCTGATCTGCCTTCACAAGATATCGAAATAATATCCAAGTTCATAAACTTCACTTCTGGAATTACACTTATTATATTAATATTGTTGTTACAAGGTAATGCAACTCACAAAGTAGAAAAAAGATGGCCAAAATTGTATAAGCACAAAATGAAACAAAAAAAAAAAAAAAAGAGCACTGACTATCAGGGCCACTAAGCTTAGTGACAACATCAACAAATTGTTGATGTAATTCAGCAGTCGACGCCAATCTTGGCTTTGGGTGTCTTTTAATCACCATCCCATCATTCTCATATAAATAACTTCACCCTCTTTCCACCCTATCAATTTTTGTTTTGATACCTTAAAGAGATGATGAAACCTTTATTTAACTCAGGATATCATTTTTTTCCTAATGCTTTTCTTCTCTGTATTTCTAACACTTATAGGAAGTTCAATTTCTCAACTAATCCAAACGTCATTATAACTAATTTCATCATATGAGGAAGTCAATGACTACACAAATTAGAAACATATTGTCATAGAATAGCTGAGTTTTCAGCCAGCTTAATTTTGCTATGGCGATTGACCAGTCAAACATCAGGAAGTACTTATACTGTGACGAGTAAACTGTAATCGCAAACTAAAATTTACAATGAATAAAACATAGTCCAAAAGTTAAAGATAAGAGAGGAAGAAGAGCTTACATGTTCTAAATATGTTTGTTATCCTCACTTGAAAATCCTTAAATAGTCAAAATTTCCTTGTTCTCTGTAAAATTTTATCATGAGTTAATGTGCTGAAAAAATTAAGTGTTACATTTTACATGTTCTAAACGAGAAACCACTATAGATGCACCACTGTACATGTTCAATAAGTATATGGCAGATTTATTGCAACAACTATTCAAGACCTGTATGGAAGTAGGAAAAGCCACTAGAAATTATCAGTTCGATCTTTTTACAAATGTTATCAGAAGTAGAAACTGGAAAAATCTGGTATTCAAGACTTGTGTGGACAAAGGAAAGCCACTAGAAACCATAGGATTTGGCAGATTCAATAGCTGTGGAGAAGCAAGAATTAGAAGAATCTGATATTGACAGAGCTCTTTGCAATTTTTTCACATTACAATGAGGTTAGGACTATTAAATGGTGATCCAAATTTATAGACTATTTTTCATTCTCAAATATATCAAACATGCAAATACATTTTAGGATAAAACAACCAGCACTTAAACTCATCAGCCACTTCTCCCATAAAATTTTTTAATCAAACTACATGACGATCCAAGCAATTTTAGAAAACATCTAAAATCTAATTGATATCAGGAACCACAAAACAACAATTTCAAACAACCACAAATTTCCAAGTAGCTTAAGACTTCAAAAATGCACCAAGTAGAAACTTTAGAAATCAATATGCACCCATAGATGTAGTAGAAAAGAACAACTCAAAACAACATTTTAAATAACAACAAAAAGTTAACTACTATGAAGTATATTGAAGTATATGAAACACATAATTTTAAAGTTCTTTTGATAACTTAACTTTAATCAAATAATGAATACACTAAATTGATCAAAAGTAAGAACAAACAGAATTCACTGAAACTATATTTTGCTAAATTCAACCAATAGAGTGTTAGAGAAAACAATTTCACTCATAGTAATTAATAATACTTGATAGAATATGTGCCTTCACTTAACAAGTAATGGACCAGGTCCCTTACTACACTCCAGAAAAATACCAGAAAGTTAAATGCAGTAAAATCAACACAATGATTTTACGTGGAAACCTCCTTGCTTAAGGGAGTAAAACCACGACCTGTCTCACAGGATTTTCAATCGTTTTCAGTAATCTTCAAAAGCAAAAGTAAAACACGATTACACCAAACGTAAGAAAGAGTTATCAATCTTACCGTTAAGCAATAGTCCTCTATTGCTTAACAAGCCTAAGTAGAAAACAATCTACCCACTAAGCTATCCCACCTGGACAACCTAGACTTCTAACACAACACACCAAATCCTTTATAGATTCAGGAATGGTTTACAGTTTAAGAACAAGAGAATGTATTCCTAAACAACTAGACGAAAAGCTCCAGATATTGCTGTTGTTCTTGGAATAATTCTGCCTTTACTTTGTAGAGCCTTTGCAAGAGTTCTTGAAAAGTTTTTATCAAGTTGCAAAAACTAAATCACAAATGTTTAGGAAAGTGCCTTTTATATGGGCAAGTCACTTTCCTAAACTTCTTTGCCATTGGTTGGAAAGGTCACACTTTTCTGACGCCATCGGGAAGTGTGCACCTACTTTCTGTACGTCTCCAGCTGGCAGTTGACTGGCTCATCATCATGAGGGCCTGGTACCTCTACTAGGTCCCTGGGTTTGTTTCATCTGCAATACTTCAAAGAAGACACCCGCAATACTCAAGTAGAAAACCCGGTACCTTTATGAGGTCCCTAAGTTTGTCAAATCATCAAAACTACAAATAACATTTTCCCCCTTTTTGATGATGACAAACAATGATATGATCTGAAATCTTCACCAAAATCGTTCCCCCTGACTTTGTATTCCCCCTTTCTGTATATTCCCCTTTTTCTGAATATTCCCCCTTAATGTATGTTCCCCTTAATGTATGTTCCCCCTTATTTAGCTACTTACAGTTTACTTCCCCCTTTTGGCATCATAAAAAAGATATGCAGTAAACCATTGAGTCAACATAAATAATGAACAAGATCAGAGCAAACAGCAATCAAATAGTAGAGGAAAAGCATTCACAAAAGAACATAGGAAGAACAGCAAAGGAATAAAGTAACCAACATGCCATTATAACATAAATACATTAAAAACAAACTAAAAATCCATTAACACGATGATTAGCCACACAACAAAAGAGACACGGGGAAGGATTGATTGACAGTTTAGGAAGAGGGGGGAGTTTTGGATAGGGACTGGATAACAAGAGTAAGTCGTGCATTGGTAGCATCATTATCCTTGATGGCCTTTTCTTGCAGGGCAGTTATCGTCGCCTTCAACTCATTGTTCTCTTTCTCCAGTGCTTGTACAACTGAAGAACCAGGTCCCTCACTTTGTGCAGTAAGCAGCTCTGCTTTGAGTACAGCAATTTCAGCCTCTTTACTACTCAACCGCACAGTGAGTTCTTCAGTCTCATGTTTAAGCTGATCCAGGTCCTCAAGAAGTTGAGCCATCTTGCTTTTTGGTAAGCCTCTGCCTTCAATACATTCACATTCAAACAAGGTATGCTCAGAGATAGTTTGTTTAACTGTCCCCACCTTTCCAACACCAAGAGGAATCTGAAAGTGCTTGAATACTTTAGTGAGAAAGTATCCATACCCCATTCCATGTACTCCTTTCCTCTCAATAACTGTTTTGTGAATGTGTTCAATCATGAGACTAGGAAGGCACAGAGCCTCAAAGCTGCACAGCATCTCCATGACGTACAAGTCAGCAGCAGTAGCAAGTGTTCTCTTTTCACTACGAGGGAGAATCACTTTGTTGACAAACTCGAAGACCAGCTGATAGTCACTCTTCATAATTTTCTTATAGATCCCAGCAACCTTGGTTGTGGGAGTCTTAGAAATCAGAGATGCAAATTCTGAAGAGCAAGTTTTTCCCTGAACGGATCGGGTCCTCTCTGTAGGCACTCTGAGGATTTTGCCCAACACCTCCTCATTCAAAGAAATAGCAACATTGTTCACACGTGTGAGGAGACTCCCATCTTCCAGAAATTGAACATTGTAATAGAATTCACGAACCTCTTCTTCATGGAGGATGGGGGATTTCTTGTTGAACAGGTGCAGCCAAGACTGGATCTCCACCATGTCATGCAGAGAGTCCATGCCCGGAAGAGTAATAATCCCCATATCAAACACTCTTCCAGCGAGAACTGCTTGTTTCCTCAGACTGTCAACTACTTCCTGCAAGTTGACATTCTCAACTTTCCTGGCTTGAGGACCAGGTTCCTGTGTCCGCTTCCTCTTCCTTTCAGATTTCTTCCCTTTTGACTGTGACTTTTCAACCTTCTTTGTAACCCTTTCCCTTTTCTTTTCTGACTTCTTCTTGTTATTTTTCTTTTCAACCTCTTCTCCAGACAACTCAACCAGTTTTTCTTTAGGTATCTTAAAATTTGATACTTTGAAGGTTCGTGCACTTCTGACTGCAGCAGCAGATCGTGCGCTTGCCTTCAAGGCATCGACCATCAATTTTTGTGCAGCAGACCTTGTATTAGGTCGTCTCTTAGGAGGCTCCTCCACGACCTTCTCCTTTCCTTTGCGACTCTCCATCTTCCATTTTAATGGTTCTTCCTCACTTGCAGATTCAGATGAAGAGGAAGAAGAGTACCGCCCTAAATCGGGGGTTTTATCGAAGATGGGTTGAGAAGGCCTTACCTCTTCTCCATCCAGGGCGTCAGTATGTTCTGCTCTGGCATCTTCTCTCATCATTGCCAGGCTCTCAATCACGAGTTCCTCACTCGCTGCCAGGATATTAGACTCTGAAGCCCTGTGTTTTTGTAGGTCACCCTCAAACATGTTGTCAGGCAACATGTCTTCACATGGACCAGGTACAGTAGAAGTGTTTAGATCGATGGAGAAGAAGGGGTTATCCGGAGTATTTTGAGGAGGACTGGGTAGGGGAGGAAGGCTGGCTTGAGCAGGTGTTGGAGAATAAAATGCAAGGGGCGCAATTTCACTAAGTGCATCCAACATTTGCTTAGAAGAAGATGAAGAGGAAGACAGGTTTGTGGTACTGGAAGGGTTTGTTGAAGAACAAAAAGAAGAGGAGGACAGATTTGCCTTTGAATGTGAGAAGTCTTGTGATAAATGAGAGAGATAAAGTTAAGAGACGGATGAGAGTTTCAAGAAGAAAATACCCCTTTTTAAAAGAAGTGAAAGAGTGCAGTTCCTTGATTAGATGCGTCATTTGAGGAAGAAACGATTGGACTGATCGGTCAGAGTAACCGATGACTGACACGTGGCATTTTCAACGGTCAAAATTTTTAGTTTAAATTTAATGTAAAAATGCTAACCTGGACAGGTACCAGGTACCATGATAGAGTTTAACTTCATTCCTTAATTGTTCTAGTCTCTTCTTTTGCTGAGCAGGTCCCTATTGAGAGTATACCTACGAAAGATACAAAAAGTGATCTTGTTCAAATATTTAAGATTCACACAAAGGATACCTGCACTGCAATTCTAACCATCAAGGGAGTTCTACTGTTGGAGGCTAAAAGCATCACTTGGAGATCAACATCCCCAACTTTAATCGATTTCCCTCAAATTGATCCTTGCTGAGAGCCTTGGTAAAGATGTCTGCAATCTGTTCCTCCGTTGGACAGTATGTAAGCACAATACTACCTTTCTCAACATGATCTCTCAAAAAATGATGTCTGACATCAATGTGCTTTGTTCTCTTATGATGAACTGGGTTCTTTCCTAGACTCACAGCACTAGTGTTGTCACACATGAGAGGAATTGCTTTAATGTGGATTCCAAAATCCTCTAAGTGTTGCCTGATCCACAACAATTGAGAACAACAGTCGCAAAGAGCCTACATATTCAGCCTTCAAAGAGTTGAAAGAGCCACAGAGTTCTGCTTCTTGGTGCCCCAAGAGATAAGTGATGATCCAAGGAAATGAGCCATTCCATAGGTGCTCTTCCTGTCAACTTGATAACCTGCAAAATCAGCATCTGCAAAACCAACCAGATCAAAAGTATCACCTGCAGGATAAAAGAGAACCAGGTCCCCTGTTTTCTTCAAGTATCTAAGAATATGTTTTGCAGCCTTCAGGTGTGAATCACGAGGACATTCTTGAAACCTGGCACACATTCCAACACTATACACAATATCAGGCCTGCTAGCAGTCAGATATAACAAGGAGCCAATGATTCCTCTGTACAATGTCTGATTCACAAGAGGATCAGATTCTTCTACTATCATCTTGGAATTTGTTCCCATAGGAGTATCAATAGGTTTAGAATCAAACATATTGAATTTCTTCAGAAGCTCTTTGATGTACTTCTCATGGCATATTGAAATCCCATTTGATGATTGCTTGATTTGCAGACCCAGGAAGAATGTCAACTCACCCATCATGCTCATTTCAAACTCCTTTCCCATTAAAGATGAGAATTCTTCACACAAATGTTCTTCTTCATCAAGAATGTCATCATTTTCTGGGGAGTTTGATGTACTCTGACTGAAATTTAGAGTAGTACCACCTCATCACACTTTCCAACCTCATCAGCCTCTTCAGGTAAACTATGATTTTGATCATCAAAGTCATTTTTCAACTGTTATTCTGCATCAGCTTCACTTCCTTCAATTTTTTTGTGAATTGAACAGCTTGAACACATCATCTTCATCATTTGATCCATTGTCTTTTAAGTTTCCATCTTTATCAAAAACAACATGAATGTTTTCTTCAATGCACTGAGTTCTATTGTTGGATTTAACACTCCTTCATCACTTCTAGGATCAAATTTTCCCAGATCATCCTTTCCATTGTTCAGCACAAAACATCTACACCCAAAATATACCCCTTCTTTCCATCACCAAAAGAGACAACTCCTTCCTGAAGTGTCTTGAGTGAGAGGAAATTTTTGATGTCACCAGTCATATGTTTAGAGCATCCACTGTCCATATACCAACATTGACTGCTTCTCCTCTCACTCACTTGCAACAAGAATTACTTGTTAAGCTTGGGAACCCATTTCAGCTTGAGTTCCCAGTAGGCAGACAAAGAAGTGATCAGATTGTACTTAGTCCAATAGGGCAGTTTTTGAATCTTTCTAACAAAGGACTTTGGAGTAGAAATAGATTTTTTATTTGGAAATCTATCAGTTGAAACATGTTTTGGAGGACCAGGTATCTCATTTGATAATTTTTGCCTTACAGCATAGTTGGAGAGCCTTTCATGAGAATTTTTCTAGCTAGCACACTCTCCCTTTAAATGCCCATTTTTACCACAGTGAAGACAAAGCAGATTGTCAGACACAAATACATACTTACTGTGAGGATTAAAGGGAGGAGTGATATTCAAACTTCCTAGTCCTTTCTTATTGAAATTACTCTGGTTTGTTGCACTTGACAATAACTTAGAGGATTTTGTCCACTTAAGAGATTTTTCAAGTTCTTCATTAAGTTTGACAATATCCTTTTCTAATCTGTTGCTTTTCTCCAATGATAGTCCCAAATTTTTCTCAGAGTTTTTCAATTTTTCTTCAATTTCAACTCTTAAACCATTTGTCATTCCATTTAGCTTTTCAGCTTCTTCAGTTATCTAATTCAACTGGTTCTTAAGTCAGAATTATCAGACTCTAGAGACACCATTCTTGACATTTTCTCTTCAAGTTTAACTTTGTTTTCAGTTAAACTGTCAAGTTCAACATTCATGGTGTCCTTTTCAGATGTTAACTCGATTACAGAATCAATCATGACTTTTGCCAATGTTCTCAATTTTTTAAGAGAATATTTATCCAAGTCATTTTTCATATCAAGAAGAGTTACCTGGTTGTCCTCTTCTTCATTTTCTGTATGGGCCATGAGAGCAAACATTTCATTGAAAACAGTTTCCTCCTCATGTACAGCCACCATGAACACATCTTTTGGTTCATCAGGGTCTTCTGAATCACTTGAAGAATCACCCCATGCAGCAAGAGCCTTTTTGACCACCAAATCTGCAGCAACTTTTCGATCTCTCTTACCAAGTACCAGGTCCCTTCTATTCTCTTTTTTCACTTCTTGGCTTTTGATGTTCCTTGTTTTCATTCTTGAGCATAGGACACTCTCTGATAAAGTGCCCAGCTTTTCCACACTTGTAGCATGTATCACCTTGAGTAGCATTTCTAGTATCATTTGTTCCTCTTTTATACACTTTATTTCTCCTCGCAATTTTTTGGAATCTGCTGATGAGATATGCCATATCATTATCACTGGAATCTTCATCTGATTTGTACTTCAGCATCAATGACTCGTCCTTCTTAGATTCTTTGACTTGTTCAGTTCCTTCATGTGCAGTCTTCAAGCAATCCCAAATTTCCTTAGCAGACTCATAGGCTGACACTCTGTTGTACTCATCAGGTCCTATCCCACAGACCAGAAGAGTTTTCTCCTTGAAACCCTTTTCAATCTTTTTCCTGTCAGCATCATCATATTTCTGCCTAGGCATTGGAACAGTAATGGCCTTTTCTCCATCCTTTTCTTCCATCATTGGACAAATGGTCCATCTAGTACAATATCCCATAACTCGCTGTCTTCAGCCATGAGATAGTCATGCATTCTAACTTTCCACCAACTGTAGAAATGTCCATTAAAACGAGGAGGTCTGTGTGATGACTGACCTTCTTCGAGGTTAAGTGGAGCTGCCATTCTAGAGCAATATCACTTCCTTGGTGTTAACCAAATAGGTAGTGCCCGCTCTGATACCACTTGATAGAATATGTGCCTTCACTTAACAAGTAATGGACCAGGTCCCTTACTACACTCCAGAAAAATACCAGAAAGTTAAATGCAGTAAAATCAACACAATGATTTTACGTGGAAACCTCCTTGCTTAAGGGAGTAAAACCACGACCTGTCTCACAGGATTTTCAATCATTTTCAGTAATCTTCAAAAGCAAAAGTAAAACACGATTACACCAAACGTAAGAAAGAGTTATCAATCTTACCGTTAAGCAATAGTCCTCTATTGCTTAACAAGCCTAAGTAGAAAACAATCTACCCACTAAGCTATCCCACCTGGACAACCTAGACTTCTAACACAACACACCAAATCCTTTATAGATTCAGGAATGGTTTACAGTTTAAGAACAAGAGAATGTATTCCTAAACAACTAGACGAAAAGCTCCAGATATTGCTGTTGTTCTTGGAATAATTCTGCCTTTACTTTGTAGAGCCTTTGCAAGAGTTCTTGAAAATTTTTTATCAAGTTGCAAAAACTAAATCACAAATGTTTAGGAAAGTGCCTTTTATATGGGCAAGTCACTTTCCTAAACTTCTTTGCCATTGGTTGGAAAGGTCACACTTTTCTGACACCATCGGAAAGTGTGCACCTACTTTCTGTATGTCTCCAGCTGGCAGTTGACTGGCTCATCATCATGAGGGTCTGGTACCTCTATTAGGTCCCTGGGTTTGTTTCATCTGCAATACTTCAAAGAAGACACCTGCAATACTCAAGTAGAAAACCCGGTTCCTTTATGAGGTCCCTAAGTTTGTCAAATCATCAAAACTACAAATAACAATACTGCTACTTCTCAACAACTCTCCTAAAAGTGCATTTTGCTCAGGGATTCTGGACTCAACTATTGAACAAATTTTAGTTGTATAGATCACAGAACTATTTGATATTCACAATAGTGGCTAAAATCAAAGATTAACATCTAGTTTCGAGTCAATGTTGTTCAAGAAATTGCAAAATCTTGAAAAGGAGAAAATAGAATTATACTAGAATACTACTCAATAAACAAACAAAGTAAATTTTTCAGATACTTTAACGAAGCTCATTAGCAATTTTATTTCTGTATCGTCTAATTCTAAAGCTACTCATAGACAAAAAATTATTAAATGCTTTAAAAAAGCTCATTAACAATTTTGTTTTTTTTATTTGGTAATCCTAAAGCTACTCATACACAAAATAATGAGATACCTCAACAAATCTCATTAACAATTTTGTTTCTTTATCATCCAATCTTTTTAGTGTAATAAAATATACTAGTAATACAATAAAAATGAAATTAAAAATCAAAGCACACAAAATGGGTACTTAAATTTCTAACGGCCCGAACCGTCGTTATTTGAGAAGAGCAAAATCCACAAAATTTTATGACACTATCCTGCTACAGCAGAATGACTGTTGTTGGCGTGGCAACGATGCAACTTACCACGCTTCATCGGTATTAGCAAGGAAGAATCCGAATTTACGAGAAATCCTTATTTTTTCATCTTTCTAAAGTACCATAGTAGGTCATAAATTATTTTAGAAATAGCAGAAAAGTTATTTCAAGTTGGGAAAAGAAGGAGAGGGAGATATCTAGCATGAGGATGGTGGAATCTTGCAAAATCCTTTCCAAATTCACCATAGCGATCAGGAAAATTTCAAAATAAACTAAAAGCTCTGTACAAATTTCTTGGCGACCAGGTAGGTTAATGTCACATCTAGGGAGCACCCCCTAGACATAACCGATGTCGTCATCCTCTTTGAGGACTAAGACTATCCTCTAAGCCTACATCATTACATTCATATATCAAAATTTACGGAATAATTTAAAACTTTTATTTATCAATCTTGATGTTTACATAGACCTCTCACATATATATATTATAGTCATATCAATTACACATAGACCCTCAGTATAGGAAGATTACTTAGTCTTCTACTTTTATTGTACATAGACATATAAGATATAACATAGTCATAAAACTGGATGTCTCATCTCATAACCATCTAAACAAGAGTAATAGAATAGGGCATAGCCCATACAACAAAAAAATAGGAGCCACATATAGGCTATACAATCTTTAGTACTCAAATGAAAGAAATAAACATATTGTCTTTCAGACTAGAACAACCTCAATAACTTGATAGTGGCATTGACCTCCGAATGTGAGGACCTACACAACTTGGATGAGTGAGAATTCCAAATTTTCCTTCAAAGTCGTCTCAAAAGCCCTTCAACGACTGGAACCTAAAATGTTGGGAAAAATGAAAAAAATGGGGTTAGTACATCACTTGTACTAAGTATGAGACCATATGCACACACAACATGAAATAATGATAAAAGGGGACACTTCATTAAAATCTGTAATTTACTTTGAAAAGCCTTGATGCACATACAACAAGACCATGCCAATCAATACAACACATTCATTAATTCAAGATCATGTACATCACAAGACAAAAAATAATAAACCTAGACAATTCATTAAGTATATCAACATACTTGCACATATAATCAAGACAACTTTATCATCAATTTATAACATCAACAAGCACGAATAGGAGTTCATTATAACATAACCAATGTAAGAAAATTTACCCATGGCTCTCATTAAGTCCACTTGTGCAATGACTAAGCAAAGCCCCAAACCCTTACTTAATCAAGTAACCCTAACAAGAAACATAACCAATATCCAAATTCACATAACATATCATTAAAAGTAGATATCATCATACTTTATCAATAGAGACCAAAAACATATTCATCAGTGAAACCAATTATCATATAGTATCATTAGTGTGCAAGATCATCATATACGTATCATGTACAATTATAAGCATATACATATATAACAAACTTCTCCTAAGACTTCCCTCAAGGCTAACTATTAAAATGTTTAGGTAGAGTCACATACCCATACCTTGACTAAGTCACACCTCTCAAGTTATCGTAGTTAGAGTTCATTCCTTTAGTTGATTTTACCTTTTCGAAACATCTTTCCTTAAGCGACAAAGACCACGTGAGCTAAAATATCTGACTGTACTTGAAGGCTTTGGTGATGCAGATTGGAATAGTTTGTCAGGTGATTCTTGCTCTACCAGTGGTTATGTCATTACTTTAGGTGGTGGTGCTGTTTTATGGAGATCAAAAAAGCAAACTATATTTGCTAACTCTACCATGGTGGCTGAACTAATTGCTTTAGCTTGAGCTAGTGAGGAAGCGAATTGGTTAAGAGATTTATTGTTTGAAATTCTTTATTTTGAAAAACCAATTCCTCCTATTTTAATTCATTGTGATAACACCGCTGCAATTGGTAGAGTTCAAAACCGTTATTACAACGGTAAATCCAGACCTATAAGGAGAAAACACAGTAATGTAAGATCGTATTTGACAAATGGTACCATTAATGTTGATTATGTCAAATCTTGTGATAATTTTGCAGATCCTCTTACGAAGGCCTTAACAAGAGAAAAGGTCTGGACCACATCGAGGGGGATGGGAATGAAGCCTACAAATCCTTGAGTCATATATGAGGAAACCCAACATGGGGACTAGAGATCCTATAACCAGGTTCAAAGGGAAAAACTAATCATATGATGACTTGTTGTGAAAAATGCACTATTTTTTACCCACCCTATGATGTGAGTGCATTGTTTTCTGTAGTTTGTGAAGGTTGAGTTCATAAAACTCTTAATGAATATCTGTAGCCCGTATGGGTGAAGTTTTAATCTTACAGGATCACTCTCGATATATTTCACCTATGTGATGTGTGGAAGTAGGTCGCTTCCTATTACAATGGGGCTTGTTCTCAAATGCACTCATGAAACCGGGATAGCACATGGCCATAACGTGTTGGCTGTTAAAGCTCATGTCAACACCTCGATTATTATGTGTGAACAGTGATATTTTATTTTTCTGAAGCAGTCATAGTTCAAGTCTGAGACAACTACGACTCTGGAGTAAAAGTTACTGTTTCACTAAGTGGAGGTTCAATGCACATCACACCTTCATTATGCATAGTAGTCTTTCTTCAACTGATATATTCTCTTATCTAAATATTAAAATGAGTGGGGTATTGTTAGGTTATTAGCATTTTAATATTAATATTTAACATATTAAATTGCTTTATTTTGGAGTTATAAGAATGGTCATTGGTAGGCATTTGTGTTTTAAACTACCAATTTAATCATGCTATTAATCTTTGACTTGGTAGCCATGTAATGACATTACTTTTGGCTTTATTGGCTAAATTCATTATGAGATAAAAACATTCCAATAAACATTGGAATGGATAATTTCTACTTCATCCATTAGCATTGGTTATCCATCACTTTATTTCATTCTTAATTCCTCCATTACTCTTTGTCACCTATGTAACTCCCATTTTAACCTATGTAACCTATAAAACTCCCAAGGCCATTATCTTAGCTATTTACTACCTCAATTATCTTCCTATTCATTTCTAGGAAGACTTCTTGTAGTATAAATAGTGGTGGTCTTCATTTGGTTTGATACACACAAAAAACACAAGAGAAAACAAAGAGTGAAAGAGTTAGTCTAAAAGAGAGTTCTTATTAGTTGAAGGGAGGTGTTCTTTTTTGTAGAGATTTGGACTCAACTCTTGCCCAGAGTTGTTGATTTATACTTTGTGAAGGCTGTTGTATCTTGGAGGGGACAAGTCAAAGAGGACTACTGCTGGACCGGTGAAAACATTTGCTACAGTGGGCTTGAATCTCCTTAAAGAGAGCGAGATACCACGTCTCAGCCTTAAGAGATTAATTTTTTCATTTTATTTTCAATTGTAATATTGCAATTTTATTATTGTGTATGTTTTTTCACTAAAAATTTGAAGGAGATTCAAGCCCACTCTTGCCACAAACAAAGCATAGTCCCTCTTCTTGAACTTGTTGATTTGTGCTCGGTGATTTTCACCATTATTTTTTTGGGAGGTCTACCATTATTTTTCTTGAATTTTTTCTTCTTAGGCTTTAAAGAAGTAGTTTTGTGAGTCTAAGGAGTAGCATTATTCGAAGTAATTAAATTTAACTTCGATGTGATGTTGTTCTCTTCTATTTGTAAAAGTGCATCTTGGCCCCTTGCTTCTTCTTCCATGCGGATTTTCATTATTAAGGTTTCAAGAAAGGTTTCCTTTTATTTGTGACGCATAGTGTTTTGAAATTCCTTCCAAGAAGGTGGAAGTTTATCCACTATGCAATAAACAATAAGGTTATCTCCAATTTTAACCTCTTCGAACCTAAGCTCTCCGACAATCATATAGTATCATTAATGTACAAGATCATCATATGAGTATCATGTACATGCATATACATATATAAGAAACTTCTCCTAAGACTTCCCTCAAGGCTAACTATTATAATATTTATGTAGAGTCCCATACCTATACCTAGACTAAGTCACACCTCTCAAGTTATCGTAGTTAGAGTTCATTCCTTTAGTTCATTTTACCTTTTGGGAACATCTTTCCTTAACTGACATAGACCACGTGATCTACTGTGGAATCTGGTGTTATGGAATCCTACACCGAAGGAAGGAGGACTACTTGCTAAGGTAGTACCAAACATGAACTGAGCAACTACGTGGATCCACTAGCTAGTATTCCTATAAGGGCAATATAGTTCAAGAACAAGGAGATATAGTTTGGACCCTCTTTATGCTACATGAATTGTAGTCTCCAATCTCATGAGTACATTAGTGATCCTACCTTCCCCATGTGGAATGAACAATCCTAACTCTAGTTCATTTGTTGCGAATCTAGAGTTCCTTTTGAAATGTCTTTAATACCTTTATTAATTAGCATTAATTAATGTAGGTCAGAGGGTATATCCCTTGTATAATCATCATCTTCATAGCTCAATAAGAATTGCATTACTATTGTCCTTTCATTACAATTAATATAAGTGAGGTTAGCACATTTACATAGTCACATCATAATAAGGCACATTGGTAAGTTATCACCATCCTTATAACATTAACATCTTAGCAAATAACTCGCAATCCATAGTTCAAGACATTTTAATTCGACATTATACCAACCCTATTAATCTTAATATAAGGCCTACTTAATACAACATCATTAATTAAGCACAAGTAACAACAATTGATGTAAAGAATAGAGATCACAAGAAGTACTCAATCTCCTTCACAATGCCATCATCCAGGTCTTACTATCAACCTCCAACTTACCCCAACATTGGAAATAGTATCGCATAAGACTAACCAACATAATAATAGTATGAAATGAATCATTATACAACAATTCATCACTAGTTTATAGCCTAGAATTTGAGACTTAGATCAAGTTCATAGTCTACTTCACCATCTAGGTCAATTACTCAAGAACTAGCATGGTAGGACTACAATTCATCTCAACATTTTCTTAAATTCTCCCAATTACATCATAGAATAGTTATTCACACATTAACCAAGCTAACTACATCAATACTAAATAGTTCAATTCAAGATCATAACCTAGGGCTAAGGGGAATAGGTCCTCATCTACAATTGAGTCTAATATATCAAGAACATAATTGAGTTAATTTAAAAATGTAATCTATTCATAATATAAAAAATAAATCATAAACAAATAAATTCACCACATCAATTTTTTATTGGATGAAAACCAACTTGAATTTCATGCTTTTGAAATCAATTTTATGGAACCCTTTGGAGAAAGAAGTCTCAAAGGTTAAAGTGATCCCATACCTTGTTGATTGATGAAGTTTTATGGAGAAACTTTGATCTCTAGAAGCCGTAGAACCCACTGCTAGATTGTCCTTCAATGGGGTTTCTTTGGGAGAGAGAGAAAGAGGAGAAATTTGGGTTTGGGAAATTATGAGTGTTAGATTAGTCTAATTAGGTTAGGGTCTCTATATAGGTCAATACACAACTTAATTATACCTACCTTAAACCCTACTAATTAAGTAACCACCTATTACTTAATTTAACAAACATACAAATGTGCATCAAAATAGTGGTCTCATAGACGGTCCGTTTGTCAAACGACGACCACAAGACCCTCCGCTCTGTTGGTCCGTCGTTTTGGGCAAAGACTTGTCAAAACAATCCTCCCAAGGATTTGTCTAAGTTACCATCGATGGAGTCATAGACACCCCATCGATTCACCAACGGCTCGTCAATGGCATTCGTTAGTGACACCGTCTCTTGACAACATTTAGCCACTTTTGGAATCGTCCTCCTAAAGGGCCCTTGGTTTTTCCTTGGGGAGTCGTACCCAAACGTTTGGACCATAAACTAACTATATTATGTTTGATACACCTTTCCACAAATTTTTATCATTTTCCGACTTCGAAAACATAGTCTAATAGGCTAAGGCACACTAGAACCTCTTGAACTAGTTTCCGGACGTCATGGACGTTCCATGACGTTTTGATGTCTAGTCTTTTTAAATGACTTATATACATTAAATTTGACCTTAAAACAGTGTCTAAACCTTTTGACACCTATTTAGGCTTAAGAACACGTCTTAGACTTTCAGAGTATTACATTATCCCCCCACCCCTTTAGGAACATTCGTCCCCGAATGACACTAAAATTCATTACAAGGAAGGAATAGACTCAAGACTAGCAACCCACGGAAAAACACATATCAACATGAGTTACAATATCAATCATGGTATTTTTGAACATATCAATTCAAAACATCAGTTACCACACATAAAGCTCAATAATCACCATATGAAGAATTTCCTTCTGATAACAACAAGAGTTAAACATATATTAAGGAGTCAATTATCCAAGACTCAATCTATCAACAATCTCAATATCATTCCATAAAGACTCACTACATCAACACTCAAAACAATAAAAAGAGAAAAATTGACAAGTTTCAAGTTTAATAGTCACATTTAACTGTAATGTTACTATAACAAATCCCTTTTTGCAAATCTTTACAAAAAATTCAAACATTTTCAAGTTTAATCATTATTTTCATTATTAGTAGGAACTTCATGTCGTCCTCGGCCTCCCATGTTGCACCATAAACTAGGTGATTCTTCCGTAACACTTTTACAGAATCCACCTCTTTATTTCTTAACTTCTTTACCTTCCTATCAAGGATTTAACCTGAACCTTCTCTTGCACACCAAGACCCTCAATAGGAATAATAGATTTGGGATCATAGATACACTTTTTAAACATTGAAACATGGAAAACGAAATGAACCGAAGCCAGTTCACTAGGAAACCTCAACTCATATTCCACCTTAATAATCTTTTGCAAGATTTCATAGGGACCCACACAACGTGGAATCAACTTCCCTTTCTTTCCAAATCTCACCCAACTCCTTTCATAGGTGTAATTTTTAGATGCGCCTTATCACCTTTTTCAAACTCTAATTCCCTTCTCCTTTGGTTGGCATAAGAATATTGCCGGCGATAGGTGGTTTGGAAGTGATTTTTTATGATATGAACATTCTCCAAAGTTTTATAAATCAAATCGGGACCCAAAAGTGAAGACTCATCCACTTCAAACCATCCAACTTGAGATCTACATCTCCTACCATACAAGGCTTCATAAGGAGTCATAAATATAAATGAATGGTAGCTATTGTCATATGCAAACTCCACCAAAGGCAAGTTCTTATCCAAATTTTCCTTGAAATCAATTATACAAGCTCTAAGAGTATCCTCAAGGGTTTGAATATTACTTCCGCTTGACTATCCGTTTGAGGATAAAAAGCGGTGGTTATCTTTACCTTTGTACCCAACACTTTTTTGAATGATCTCCAAAACCTAGATGTGAATTGTTCACCCCTATCCGATATAATGAATAATGGAATACAATAGAGACACAAAATCTCATCTATGAAGATCCTTGCATAATCCTCTGCCAGTTAAGTAGACTTGATGGGAATAAAATAAGTGGATTCGGTCAACGTATCCACAACCACACATATGAAGTCATATCAGTTTTGTGTCCGAGGCAAACCTAACATTAAATCCATATTAATATCTTTCCACTTCCATGTAGGAACATGGATTTCATGAAGTAAACCACAAGAATTTTGGTGTTCATCTTTCACTTATTTGCAATTTGGACACTTGGGGAAAAATTCCGCTACATACTTCTTAAAGCCTTCCCACCAAAACACGTTTTTAAGGTCATGGTACATCTTTGTTGAACTCGGATGAATAGAGTAAGAGGACCCATGAGATTTCTCAAGTATCCGGTTCATCAAACCATGTACTTTGGGAACACACAACCTTCCTTGATACCTCAAGACTCCCCCCCTCCCCAAATGAGAATGACTCATTAAGCTTACCAAGAACATATTCCTTTAACTCCATCAATGTTTGATCAATATGGTGTTTGTACTTCACCTCAACCACCAAAGATGTCTCAGAGTTATGATGGACTATAAAACCACCATTCGTACAATCTTCTAATTTAAAACCCAATCTAGCCTACCTATGAACATCTTTCACAAGGTCTTTCTTGGCTTCCTCTACATGAGACACACTATCCATGTTCCTATGACTTCGAGCATATACAACCATGTTGGCCTTGCCGAGGTGATAAAGAACACTCATGTCGTAATTTGTCAATAATTCCAACCACCTCTTTGTGGGAGATTCAACTCACATTGAGTAAATACATATTGAAGACTCTTATGGTCGGTATACACATCAACATGAACACCATACAAGTAATATCTCCATATTTTCAGGACAAAACCATGAACGCTAATTCAAGATCATCAGTTTGATAATTCTTCTCATTCACCTTAAGTTACCTAGAGGCATAGGCTATTACTTTCCCATGTTGAATAAGCACACACTCTAAATCCACTCAAGATGCATTACAATACACAACGAATCCCTTGGTACCCTCTGATAAAGTCGACACCAAAGAGAAAGTAAGCCTATCTTTCATGATTTAGAAGCTTCTTTCACATGCTTCCAACTACTCAAATTTCATACTTTTTTGGGTCAAAGTAATAAAGGGAGATGCAATAGACAAAAAACTATCCACAAACCTCCTATAATAACCCTCTAAACCCAAGAAAATCCTAACGTTGGTTGGAGTCAATGGTCTAGGCCAATTTTTCATGCCTTAGTGTTCTTGAATCAACCGCAACCCCCTGACTAGAGATGATGTGACCAAGAAACGCCACCGACCTCAACAAAAACACACATTTGTTATGCTTAGCAAGTACTTAGTTCTCCTTAAGCACTTGTAACACCACCCTCAAGTGATCCATGTGTTCACCCTCATTTTTCGAATAGACCAGATGTCGTCAATGAAGACAATGACAAATGAATCTAGGTAACTTCGAAACACCCTAGTTATGAGATACATAAATGCCGCCCGGGCATTAGTGAGACAAAGGACATTACTAAGAACTCATACTGACCATATCTAGTCCAAAATGTCATTTTTGGTATATCCTCACCTCTCACCCTAAGATTGTGATACCCCGATCTCAAGTAAATCTTAGAAAATTAGTTTTCCCCTTGGAGTTGATCAAACAAGTCGTCTATCCAGGGGAGAGGATACTTGTTATTAATAGTGACTTTATTGAGTTAACGATAATCGATGCAAATTCTAAGGGACCTATTTTTTTCTTACAAACAATAACGGAGCACCCTATTGAGGAATACTAGGTCGAATTAAGCCCTTGTCGATAAGATCTTTGAGTTGAGCATTCAACTCTTTCAATTCATCCGGATCCAGTAGATTTGGAGGAATTGAAATGGGGTTGGAATCCGGTAGCAAGTCAATACAAAAATCAATTTCCCGTTAGAGAGGAATATCGGGAAGATCATTAGCAAAGATCTTTGAAATTCCCTCACTACGGGGACCGACTCAATGGGAGGAATTTCAGATCCTAATTCTTGGACTCTTACTATATTGTATAAAAAAACATTTAGAGATCATCCTATCAGCTTTCAAACAAGAAATGATATGACCTCTCGGAATAGAATTCTCCCCTTCCACTCTAAAACGGGCTCATTTGGAAAATTAAACTTCACCACCTTGGTTTTACAATCTATGGAGGAAAAGCAAGCATGCAACCAATCCATACCCAATATGACATCAAAATTAAACATATCAAGTTCTACTAATTCAACACGAGTCACTCTACTGGGCAAAAATATAGGACAATTTCTATATACTCTTTTTGCAACCACTGACTCACCTACGGGGGTAGTTACCATGAAAGGTTCATTTAGAATATTGGACAACTGTAAAACCTTTTAGCTACTAGAGAAGTGACAAAAGATAATGTAGCCCCCAGTTAAAGTAAAGCATACACATTAGTAGGGAATGATTTTAACATATCGGTTACCACATTGGGAGAAGTATCTTGCTCACACTAGAGAGGAGAGCATACAAGTGTTTCTTCTTCGGAGCATCAACATTAGAACCACTACCTTTCCCCTCTACCTTTGTCTTTCCCTTTCAAATTTAGGAAATGCCTAACCTTGTGAACACTCTTACCAGACCTAAAGCAATTTTCCGTCCCAATAAGGCAATCACCATAATGCTTCTTGCCACACTTTCCACAAGTTTGCTTCTTGCTTGGTGAGCTAGTACCTCTACCCTTTTGAGACTTAGGGTTAGACACCCTATCATCACGAGCCTTGGGGGAAGTTTTGTAGGAACTTTACTAGAAGAACTTTTCATAAACCTAGACTTGTCTTGGATATCAAGCCTACCCTTTGAAGAACAACCATCAAAAGATCTTGCCTTCTTTGCATCTCTACTCTTTCTCTTAGCACTTGTTTCTTCAACTTGTTGAGCATGAACCATGAGACGAGAAATGTTCATATTGTCATCTAGCATAGTCGAATGACATTTTTTTCTTCAAGTCATCATACACTCCAATCACTAAGCAATTCATTTCATCTCTAGGATCGAAAACCAAAGTAGGAGCATACTTTAAGAATTTAGTGAATTTCAATGAGTATTCAAGTACACTCATACCTCCTTGACGAAGGTTTATAAATTCCACAACTTTGAATTCCCTCTTCTCCCTAGGAAAGAACCTATCAAGAAAATTCTTCTTCAAAATCTCCCAAGTCATCGGTCCACCTCTTAAGGGCCTATTGTCTCTCCATTGAGCGTACCAAGTTTGGGCCTCATCTTTAAGTTGATAAGTGGATAACTGGGACTTCTCACTAGTAATCATCCCCATAACATAAAGGAGCTTATAGGTTTAATCAATGAACTCTGAGGGGTCTTCCTCCCCTATGGAACCATAGAAAGTAGGATGATTCATCCTAGTGAAATCCCTCAAATGGGAGGACATGGTGCCAACATGTGGGTTTCCTCGGGGGACAACCTGCCAGTCAGCCTGCGCCATCATGGCTTGAGCTTGAGTAGTGACAACTTGTGCTTGAGTAGTAATGACTTGGTCCATTTGGAGAATGGCAGACCTTATGTGGCCATTCGTCAAAGGTGGAGGATTGACCGGATCTCTGTCATCATTTGCAACTTTTTCAAGTGGAGGAACTTGATTGCCTAGGGGAGGAACTCCCGTATTGGCAATCTTTTTATCAAGTCTTTGACCTTCTGTTCTTTGAGTGTTCATTGCCTATAATAATAATAAAATGATTAGTTGCAAAGGGCACATAGAGCCAAGACTCTACAGGCACGATATTGGATTTCCAAAAAAAGGATATTTTCCTAAAAATCTTATAGTTTCCAATTCATAAGTTTGGAATGCTTCACAATTATGAATGAAAATATGCATAGACGTGGTTAAGTGAGACATCGACTCTAAAAATATTCAACCTCATGCTCTGATACCAAGTTTGTCACATTTGAGGAGCACCCTCTAGACGTAACCGGCGTCGTCGTTCTCTTTGAGGACTAAGACAGGCCTCATAGCTTTCATCATTACATTTATAGGTAAAAATTTATGGAAAAATTAAAAACTTTTCTTTATCTATCTTGAGATTTACATATAACTCTCGCATACACATATTATAGTCATATCGAATATACATAGACCCTCGTATATGAAGATTACTTTGTCTTCTACTTTTATTGTACATAGACATATAAGATATGACATAGTCATAAAACCGTATGTCTAATCTCATAACCATCTTAACAAGATTATAACAATTCGGCATATCCCATATAACCGTACTATAGTTTCCACATATAGGCTATACAATCTTTAGTTCTCAAATGAAAGAACTGAACATATTGTCTTTAAGACTAGAACAACATCAATAGCTTGATAGTGGCATTGTCCTCAAAAAGTGAGGACCTACCCAACTTGGATGAGTGAGAATTCCAAGTCTTTCATAAAAGTGGTCTTAAACGCACTTCAATGAACGGAACCTAAAATGTTGGGGAAAGGGAGAAAATGGGGTTAGTACATCACTTGTACTAATTATGAGATAATATGCACACATTACATGAAGTCGTGCTAAAAAGGGACACTTCATTAAAGTATGCAATTTCCTTTGAAAAGCCTTTATACACATAAAAGAAGATTGTACCAAGCAATAAAACATATTCATTAAGTCAAGATCATGTACATCACAAGACCAACAATACTAAGCCTACAAAAGTCATTAAGAATATAAACATACTTGCATATATAATCAACACAACTCTATCATCATGTTATAACATCAATAAGTATCAATATTTGTTCATTACAACATAATCAAAGCAAGACAATTACTTATGACTTATTAAGTCCACTTGTGCAATGACAAAGCAAAGCCACATAACCTTACTTAATAAACTAACCCTAACAAAATCATAACCAATGTAAAACTTCACATTACATATCATTAAAGGTACATAACATCATACTTTAGCAATAGAGACCAAACACATATTCATAGTGAAACCAATAATCATATAGTATCATTAATGCGCAAGATCATCATATATATATCATGAACCTCTATAAGCATATACATATATAAGAACCTCCTCCTAAGACTTCCTTCAAGGCTAACTATTATAATGTTTAGGTAGAGTCCCATACCAATACCTAGACTAAATCACACCTCTCAAGTTATCGTAGTTAGAGTTCATTCCTTTAGTTCATTTTACCTTTTGGGAACATCTTTCCTTAATCGACATATAGACCACGTGAGATAATGTGGAATATGGTGTTATGGAATCCTACACCGAAGGAAGGAGGACTACTTGCTAAGGTAGTACGAAACAAGAATTGAGCAACTACGTGGTTCAACTAGCTAGTATTCCTATGGGGGCCATATAGTTCAAGAACTAGGAGATATAGTTTGGACCCTCTTTATGCTACATGAATTGTAGTTTCCAATCTCATGAGTACATTAGTGATCCTACCTTCCCCATGTGGAAGAAACTATCCTAACTCTAGTTCACACATTGCAAATCTAGAGTTCCTTCTGAAATGTCTTTAATACCTTTATTAATCAGCATAAATTAATGTAGGTCAGAGGGTATATCCCTTGTATAATCATCATCGTCATAGCTCAATAAGAATTGCATTAGAATTGTCCTTTCATTACAATTAATATAAGTGAGGTTAGAACATTTACATAGTCACATCATAATAAGGCACATTGGTAAGTTATCACCATCCTTATAACATTTACATCTTAGCAAATAACTCACAATCCATACTTCAAGACATTTTAATTCGACATTATACCGACCCTATCAATCTTATTATAAGGTCTACCTAAATACAACATCATTACTTAAGCACAAGTAACCACAATTGAACTAAATAATAGAGATCACAAGACTTACTCAATCTCCTTCACAATGCCATCATCAAAGTCTTACTATCAACCTCCAACTTACCCCAACAATGGAAATAGCATTACATAAGATTAACCAACATAATAATAGGATGAAATTAATCATTATACAACAATTTTATCAGTAGTTTATAGCCTAGAATTTGAGACTTAGATCAAGATCATAGTCTAATTCAACATCTAGGTCAATTACTCAAGAACTAGCATGGTAGGACTACAATTCATCTCACTATATTCCTTAATTCTCCCAATAACATCATAGGGTAGTTATTCATACATTAACCAAGCCAATCACATCAATACTAGATAGTTCAATTCAAGATCATAACCTAGGGCTAAGTGGAATAGGTCATCTTCTACAATAGAGACACTATATCAAGATGTAACAAAATTGAGTTATAATACATGTTAATCTATTCATAATATCCAAAATAAATCATAAACAAATGAATTCACCAAATAAATTTTTGATTGGATGAAAATCTACTTGAATTTCATACTTGTGAAATCAATTTGATGGAACCCTTTGGGGAATGAAATCTCAAAGGTCAAAGGGATCCCATAAATTTTTGTTTGATGAATTTTTATGGAGAAACTTTTATAATAGTAGCCTTAATGCACCTCTAGCTTGGTCTTTAATGTGGTTTCTTTGGGAAAGAGAAAAAAGAGAGAAGGAGGAGCAATTTGGGTTTGGGAAATTATGAGTTTTAGGTTAGTCTAATTGGGTTATGGTCTTTATATAGGTCATTAAAAACTTAATTATACCTCCCTTAACCCCTTAATAATTAAGTAACCACCAAATTAATTAATTTAACCAATTTGATAACGTACAACAAAATAGTGGTCTAACAAATGAGACAACGACAGACGGTCCATTTGTCAAACGAAGACCACCGGACCTTCCGTCCTATTGGTCCGTCATTTTGGAAAGAGACTTGTGAAAAATAGACTCTAAAGGATTTGGATAAGTCACCATTGATAGAGGCATCGACGCTCCAATGATTCCCCAACAGATCATCGATGGCATTCATTGGTGACACTGTCTCTTGATAGCTTTTAGCCACTTTTGGAAGGGTCCTTCTCAAGGGACATTGTTTGTTCCTTTGGGGGTCTTACCAGTACATTTCGATTATAAATTAACTCTATTATATATTAGATACCTATTGACAAAATGTCATCATTTTTTGACTCCTAAAACATAGTCAAATAGGCTAAGGCACACTAGCACCTCTTGAACTAGTTTTCGGACGCGATGGACGTTTCTTGACATTTTGATTTCTAGACTTCCTAAATGACTTTTATACATTAAATTTGACCTTAAAACAGTGTCTAAACATTTTCAAACCTATGTTAGGCTCTAGAACACGTTTTAGACTTTCGGAGTATTATAGTTAGGTTTTTATGTTGTGTAGTTATAAATCCATGCTTACCATGTAATATATGAATTTAAGGTTATGATCTATGTTTAGACCTTTGTGCAGCGGGTAATTTTCGTTGAAGGTGCTATAATTCAATTTTTATTGGGTTAATATTGTGTTTAGATGGTAATAACTCAAGGTTGTTATTTTATATTCTTCAATGGGTTTTTATTAGGTTATGGTATAATGGTGATAAGGAGTTGTAGTCAGGTTAAAGAAAAATAGTAACAAAACTATGTGATCAAGAACTAGCATTTGGACTTGTTTAATTTTGTGAGGAGAAATAGAGGGAACCAATATGTAATTTAGTATGTGAGTAGGTGATGGTTGTGTTTCTATGATTGTGTGATATATACTTGCTTTGATTTATTGTGATACTTGTATATGTATGAATGTTACAATAATGATCATAGATTTTGAAAGGGGACATATGAATATTTATACCATGAAATCATGACTTGAATGTGTGATCTTGATATGTTATTGATATATGAATGGGATTTACTGCCACTTTCCGGCACTCTAACAGGGATCGGTTGCCACATTTGGGAATAAAATTTGACCAAATGTCCACGTTCCGGCATGCTAACACTTTTACTTTGTGTCCCATGAGAGGGAAAACTACTTGTGATAAAAGTGCGTACGGTGAAATATGTTATGCATAATATCATGAAGTGTGTATATGTATCTATATGTTAGGGTGTATTTAAGCTAAGATCTAATGGAATCTTAAGGCGGTAGAGGTACTTGTAGTATACAATGTGGTTAGTATGTTTAAGTTATGATCTAATTGAATCTTAAGGGCGGTAGTGGTACTTGTATTATACAATTTGGTTAGTATGTTGAATATATGATCTAATGGAACCTTAAGGGCGGTCGTTGTACTTGAGTATACAATGTGGTTAGTATGTTACATGTATGATCTAATGGAACCTTGAGGGCGGTAGTGGTACTTGTAGTATACAATGTGGTTAGTACATTAAGATATGCCATAATGGAGTCTAGTGGTGGTAGTGGTACTCTTAGTATACAAGGTGGTTAGCATATCTAGATTGTGACCTCTTACGAAGTAGATAAGTGGTATTTTGAAGGTATTCAATGAAACAGGCTAAGGGGGGAGAAGCGAGTGGTCCAAACATGATCTTTTATTGTTTAGTTCATATATTGTGAAGTAGGTTTCAGGTTGACCGATGATGCCTACCAGTACGTGAGGTTGTACTTATACTACTCTTGTTATGTCTTTTGACGTAGTCTGGATGCAGGATTGGTGATGTTTCCTTAGGTAAAGATGAAGAAATCCTCTAGAAGCTTTGACTTTCATACCACAAGGTTGAAGTTATGTAGTTTGTCCATTTGGCCTTGTTATTCTCTTAGTGTCTCTTGTACTTTCCAGACTAGGTCCTTGGGGATTGGTAAACTATTTTTTAGACTTGTATTTTGAATGGGTAAATTCTTAAAATTACTTAACTTGCCTTCGTTTTGTTTAAATTTTGCATGTTTTCTAGTTGTTGGGTTACGAGGGTTCTCCTATGTAGGTGTTGAAGTAGGTGTTCACACGGTTTGATGGGTTGAGTTGCGACAAAATTAAAGACACTATTGGTAAAAATACTCAACTAATTCATCACTTTATAGAAAAAATAATATCAATGTCAGCCTTACAAAAGTTTCTTGACAGCCCTAGAAATTATGCAACCTTAACAGAGAATTTTTTTGGATAAACTCTCAAATCTCTCCTTTTTGACCCTCGACCACTAGCCTTACCTACAAAACATTCATTTTCGGTTCTAATAAAATAGCAATGGATATCTAAAAGAGCCCAATCACATAATCCTGAATCATTAGAAAGAAAAATTGAAGATTATACCAAAAAAATAAGGAGATGAATCTAGAGAAATAAACTTACTTCAGATGTAGTAACTAGATTAAATGTTTTTATGTAAAAAAATGACTTCAAACTTCAAGATTTAGGAATGTTTCTGCCTATAATGCCTTCAATTTTTATAAATACTTCAAAGCATGTTTCATAGAGGAAGAGAAAAAAAAATTAAGGATACATCAGCGATTTTTGCATATTGTTGGAGAGAGAAAGAAAAATCTAATACCTATTTTAATCCATTTTGGGGTCTTAGATTCTAAATATAGACAGAGAATCTATTAGAGCCTTTTAGTATTTCACTTTTTGTTCCCACTGTTCTCTTGTAGTTTCTGCTTAATTTTTTTTATTTAAGGACCAATTATTTTATTTTTAGAAAATAATATTTTTAAATAGGGACTAGTAAATAATATCATCCTTATAACTACATTTTAGGGACCATATTTATTACTTGTCGCTATATTTTGGTCGTTAATTAGCCTTTTTGTTGTAATGCACTTTTAAAAGATTATACTACAGATTTTAAAATTACTTGTAAATTCTTTTTGCTTATAACTGTTTGATTACGAATTATAATATATCATTATTTATTTATAAATCAATTAAATTTTACTTTATCGAATATTTAATATTTTTATATTATTATTATATTGTTTAGATAATGAATACACAATAATTATCTCTTGCATAATTATAGAGATTTACATTGATTCCTGATACTTTTTTTTATAGTTACACGTCGAACTTATATTGATTCATCTTTCTTTTTTACATCCTAATCATCACTTACACCACTTCAAGAATAACATTAATATTAGAGAATCAATTGTCATTATTTCTTACACCATTTTATTTTATTTTTCGTTTTTCAGACAGCAACCCCTACCCCCACCTTCCTCTTTTAGACATACACAAACCCCACACCACCACCCCCACGTTCTTTTTTTTTACAGAGAATTAATCTTTCTCTCTCTCGCTATATTCAACGTTCCTTTTTTTCATTAAATATAAAATCAAATTCTTCACATGTATATGATTCAATGATGGAAGGAGATATACATAAGAAGAGTTTGAAGAAAACAGTTAATAAACATGTCACATATTTATTAGAAATAGAATTTCGTAAGTGAGTTAAAAAAGCAACAAATAATGAAATTGGTTAGTTTTGAAAGTCATCAAGAGGAAGAGCAACAATGAAGAAGGCCTCAGAAATCTCAATATCCCAAAAAGGCAAAAAAAAAAACTAATTAGTGTTAGTATTACATTTAATTTTTTTTCAAATTATTCGAATTTGTGATTTTTTTGTTAAAAACATTGTTATTATGCATATTGTTAGCACAAAACTTGTATCGGTGTGCACCTGAACAAAGTGTGATTAATATTGAGATGAATCTGACTTTAATATATGATTTTTAAATTTGACATGAAATGTGACTTAATCTTGGTATACAAGTGGTATGAAAGGCGTTTTGATATTAATACGATATTCATTTGATATCAGTAGTCCAATTAGGTGATTTTAGTGTAATTTGTTAAATTACTCTTTTATATATGAATTATGACTAATATTTCTATGAAATTAGTAGTTTTCGTAAAGTTTATTTTTCAATTTCTCCACTAATGTATTTAAATTTTTAACATTGGTATGAAATTGATATTAAATGTTGTTTTCAAAATTATTTTGATTGTAGTTGGATAAATTTATGAAAGTAGTTTGTTTAATGTCATAATGCACATTAATCTTGTATGATGTTTTAATAATATTGGTGTGAATTTTTTTCAAGTCTGGTATGATGTATTACAAAAATTTATGTATGTGAATGTAGAATGAAACATGAATAATATGTGGAACGAAATGTTTACTCAATTTATTTCTTAAAATTATTTTTCTTTCAAATTTTTTTCAAGTGATTGTTGTTTGTACACAGGTCAATTTGCTCAATACATCAATAATGAAATTATTGATATGTGTTTCTTTGATATTGATGCAAATTATTATCATCAAATGTATGCCACAATTATATCATATTACTAAAAAATAAGAACGATGAAGGTGCGATCACTAAAAGTGAACTAACTTGAACTGTTGTTAGAAATTTTGGTGGACCTCACATAGCAAAAGAACATGCTCCAACTAACAACAATCATCCTACACCAATACCAGAAAGATCTAATTTGAGATAGTTGATTGCATGTTAGACATTTAAGAATTACAATATTTTTTAAAAAAACTTTTGGATGATATTTTTGTGTTTGATACAGTTTTCAATATTTGATGATGTATAATATCCATCGTTTTCTTCTATTCAGATATCAACTACATATGAGTTACAAATTAGATATTATAATATAAAGATACTAATCATATACAGACTGCATACCAATTGATTATTTAGTCGAAAAGATAAATTACAAAGTAAGTATAATAATTTTTTTCATAATAGTTACATACATACTGCATACAATTGAATTCAACATTTAGAGTTTGTGAACTAACAATGTCTTATTAACTGAACAAAATGAACACCAATGTAGAGTTCATGAAGTAACTCCATTTTATAATTGGTATCCAAACTATATACTTTTGACATCCAAATTCATACATGATTGATTTTTTTAACTTCATATTCTACACAAAAAAAATATAAATAAAAAATTAAAGAAATTGGTATTCAACTTGTATAAATACCTTGATGAAATGATTATATCAATGTAAAATAGTTATCTTTGTATTTGTTACCAACCTCAATTACATCTTTTTTATATTATCAATGAAGTCGGTATACAATATGTATAAATATTGGATTAAATGAATGTAACGATTTAAAATAATGATCATTAAATATTGCACAAACATAAATATATCTTCTTTTATTTCGTTTAGAGTAGGACACCAGTTTAATACAAAATTAATATTCATGCTAAATTACATTAAATAACATCAACGACTATTCAGTTGCATGCAAAATGGAGACCAAATACACACCATAATTGCCTTATATACTGTTCACTAATATGAACAATACCTTATATATTAAACTGACATGAATTTGAGTTCTAGTAGTAGCAATTGGTATGATTACTGAATTAATCTGGTATAGACATGAAGAATATATCAAACACTTATTTGTAATGCATTTGATATCAATTTTTTTATATATTTGATATGCATTATAAATAAATATTATTGGAAAACAATGAATATATTGTCTCGATAAAAATAAAACACAACTATAAAAGGCAAAATAAAAGAAATTATTTATATAGTTTAAACAAATCAACTGTCATTGTTTTGGTGCAGGATAACTTGAACATGTCATCCTATTGAGACCATTTGACGACATCATTAATTTTGCGCATGATATTTCCCTGCTTCATGACGAAATCACATTTGATTTTACATAACACAAAAGTAAAAAAAAAACTTGTGCAATATTTATATTCAAATATTATTAACACCTAGAATAAATTTCATAGAAATCATTATCTTCTTAGTCATATAGTTTACACAATAGTGACTAATTATTCATAAAATTATAATTAAAAATTGTCACGTCCTGAGTTTACATCCTAGACATTGCTGGCACTCGAAGACTATTGTTGGACCTAAGAGAACCCTTGGTCTAGCTTACCTAACTCAGGGGAAGAAAATAATCATATCACATCAATGAACTTAACAGAACTGGAAAATAAATATGATAACTAAGAATACTTAAAACTGAAACAATCGACTTTCCCAAAACTGGCAACATATGTTTTGACAATAAAAGATAATACTAAAAGACTCAAAGGACTAACATCTGACTGTCTATAAAGACTGTAATATAGTTAAGAGAGATATTGTGACATACCCCACAACATCCTACGAACTAAACAAGAAAATAAAATAAAGAGTCCTCTGAAAATGTCACGACCCAACCCGATGGGCCGTGACTAGTGCCCGTTTTGGACACCCACATACAAACCTGCTAAGTATAACCAACTGAAACTAAGACAATATGGAATTTAATCAAATCAAGCCAACCCCAACGTCATATATATATAAGAGGACCTGTCTCATAAGGAGTCATAACCATTCAACCATAACAGCATACGCGAGCCGACAAGGCCGCCACTATTCAAAGCATAATAACATACGATGCCGACAAGGCTGCCACTACACAATACACAATGATGTACGCAATGACAAGGTCGCCTGCATGCGGACATCCCAAACAAACCATGTCCGGACCATTATCCTAAACATATATATACAACCCACATAATGTCCACAGGACCTCTAAGAGTACATTAGTGAAACTCGACGGAGACAGGGCCCGCCATACCCATAGACGAGCAAAAGACTACACAAAAGTTATGTACCAAAATGACTGGGCTCCGAACAGTGGAGCTCTCCCAATCAGCCAGTAGATATCCTAGGTGGGAGGATCACCGAATCGTGCGTCTACACTGCTGGTGAAACGCAGCCCCCCGAGGAAAGGGGGGTCAGTACGGACAATGTACTGAGTATGTAAAGCATAAGGTAAAGATGACAGGATACCAATATGGCAAGTCGAAACAAAATATCGCTACACATATACCCTTTTAAGTGAAAATCATGCATATATTTAACATTTAAGGTGCCTAACTTCCCTAGTAAGGGGCTCGGCAAAATAATCATCACGTCATCTCCGTCATCATCATCATCATAACCATCCTCATCACCAATCATATATATAATATACATACCCGGCCCTCTAGTGAGGAACTCGGTGACATATGCAAGAAACTCCGCACGAACATTACCCGGCCCGGGACTCGGTGAAATGATAAATGACTCTATGCACGAGCAGAATATTATGAGCAACCATATGCAATTAAAATCATTTCTTATAACTCAATAGAACAATCAACGTGAACCAGCAAGGAGTATTACCAAATATTAATGTTTTATCAAGATTATGAACCTTTAATACGATATGGAAACGTAAAATCTCAATGACTCTAAGAAGCACTACCATAGATATTAGAGATCATCATAGCCTTAGACATAGCCGATATATAGAGGAATAATTGTGGAAGCAAGAATATACGTCACCTAGACGCTCTAGAGGTAAGTATCAAATCTGTCCGTTATTCACTTATTTTTAAAAGTCATGCCAAACAAAGAAAGAAGGGATAACGTTACATACCGTATAATCGAGCCGCACGTCCAATATTTACTGCTCAAGCTATTAATCTATAACAAGCAACAATCGTGCCGCAATTAGATAAACATCGTGCTTTACTTTCTTGTAAGCTAGCTAATAATCTAACGAAAATTCGGCAGCACTTCCCCTATTTTCCTTAATTCGTCCCAATCCGACAACAATCCAAATTATCCACAGCAATACCAATAACACATATAACCCAAAGAATCATATTAAACAGCCCCCTCCCCAAAACAGTTCCGTCTCAGCAACCATAGCAAATAAGCAACGACACACCGAGCGATAACTCGCTTTATAATTATAACACATCTAACTTATCGTATTCATCCTTTGGAGTATATACTCATAATCACATTCAACATATACATAATGCCAAAACAGAATTTTCCTGCAGTTTGCTTTAATCAAAACAGCCCAAGCACCAACACGACACCATTAATAATCCGATTATGGTTTCCGTTCATACTTAGCACATTTAATAACTAAAACAAACTTCCTAAGCTACTGGTCACGCCCCCTTCTTAAAATTAATGGATAATTAACAAGGGTATTCTAAAGAATTAACACACCAAACAAGGAGATTACTAACCAAATTATTTGCAAATTTCACGCCAAGAGTTGCAGGGTTGGTTTCTCCATTTCCATGGCTGCCTAAGACAAGTGGTGAAGAAGAAGATGATATGCAGCAATGCATTTCACCACTTTATTTAGCATGGAGTGGATTTCTCCACCTCATTTAATAGTATGAAGTGGAGGCAGCCCCCATACACATGTCCACTAAGGCCAGCCCACAATCTGATCCCTTTTTAATTTTTGCCTTGAGTGGTGGGGCCCACTGGATTAAATTAATCCTAATCAGCCACCAATTATGAGTGGTGGGGCCCATTGGATTAAATCAATCCAAATTAGCCACTAACTAATCCCTCACTTAAAGTTAATGGCACTTACATTAGCCAACTCATACTTAATATCACATTTGGAAATAACATCCTTGCCTAATATTTCTTTACGTCTTCTAGATCACGATGCGCACTACGTATAAAAAAAATACGAGGCATAACAGAAAAGCAGGAGGCTCACCAATAGACTCTGAATGCTTAACTTGTATCAACGGGGCACTAGAAGTTGATCCTGGTTACTTGTGTCTGCATCATAATATGATACAGACTAACTGACATCAGTACGTTGAATGTACGAGTATGCAATACAAAAAAACATGACTCTTCGTAACTCATGAATACTTAAATGAACTCATTTTGTTATAAAGCAAAACAAAACAAATGCAATATAAAAAAATCATTCTTAAAAGCATGATGTTTTAGTCTATGTATATCAAAAAATACAACATAACTCCTAATGTAAGTAAAAATACAATAAACTGATGTATATACAAATACAATAATTTTTCTAGAGATTCTCTAATCAACAACCATCATATGAGACTTAGTGATGGTATAATGATCTACCTCACGTTTCCAAGGACAATTCTATACCTTACCATCGGTATAGAACTTGAACTCACTAAGTGGATCAACTAGTCTATGCTCAGCAACATTAAGGAATTACCTAATAAGTATGATCATTCTTGTGACAATTACGGCTACATAGTTTATAGGAGCTTGAGTAAATATGAACTCGCATCCCCATATCGTTGTCAATACTAATACCAAGATATTCTTAGATCACATGTGATTAAATCAACTTATTTTTCTGGTTTGAGATGTTTTCTAAAACTTAGCTTTTAAAACTCTCTTGGAAATCATAGTTTTCTTTTTACCGAAATACCATCTCAATAGATCTTTTGGGTATCTCAGTTTCCCTTCTTGTTTAAATGTGAAAAAAAAACTGTATACGTATTTGGGAATACTTAGTCCCCATACACTTCTTTGAAGAAAAAGCTTCACTTTACTATGAACTGAATTCAAACATAAGTCTTAAAACAAATTTAAAACGTTTCTAAAAGACTTATGAAACTTGAAATGAACTTCTTCTCCATATCTTTACTCTTTAACCAACTTGATCTTTAAGTCATAAAACAAAGTTAAAAGAATTTGCAAAAGACTTCTTGAAAAGAATATAAGAAATTTTTAGACTTGGCTCTTAACTATCCTTGAATTTGAACTTATGCATTCAAGGTTGAAATTGATCTTTCTGGATGATTTCTATATGCTTAGAAGTCATTTAAAATAGTTAGAATAATTAGGAAGTATTAAAACACTTTAAAAAGGCTTAAACATACTAAATTACAGTGAAAAACGTCGATTCGAATGTGTTTGTGGCGCGCCCTACAAGGCTCACTTGATCGAGACTCCTTTTTGGTGCAGTGGCCCAGTATTCCTAGTGTTATGGGGGGGGGGGGCTCCGCGCCAGTTCTTCCTCAGGTCAACTATGATAAAGTTTTCCTCTCATTTTTTGACCTTAAATTATTTTAATGCGATTCATCTTGTCAATTCACTTTAGATTTATGTACCTAAATCATATACGGTGGATCTAACCCAATGAAATCAAGAAACAACACTTTCTATCTCAAGAAGTTTATAAACTTCAACTCATGTTCAAGAACGAAAGGAATCAAAGAATAACATTTAAGAAAATTAAATATTCAATCTTTTTAGGTGAAATCACGTTGGATAAAACATGCTTGGCACGTGGGTAAGTGAACCTGACGTTAAGATAGACTCTCACACCTGGTAGAAGAAATCCGTCTTCATTTATATTTCCCTTTCTCCTTAGACCTAGCGTGAAAATCCAAAAATGTAAAACTACGTTCATCCTTAAATCCTAATAAGATCCATAAAATGGATTAAACTAATAGGGTAGTGTAAATACTAAAATAACCTTTAATATCCCGAAATTGGACATTTCCTTAATCAACCAGCCCAACTTCCAAAGGGCATAACTCACTAATACAAGCTTGAAATAGCACAAACTTTATGGCGTTGGAAAGATCGATCGAAGATATTTCCAACCATATCTTTAACTACACCTTTTTCATATTGTTCTAGGAGTTATGGCCATTTGAAGTTGACCAAAAAACTCTTTTTTACTTAAAATTTCCAGATTTCCTTATACATACCAAAATAAGTATTTCATGATTTTCAACTCCTTTCCAGCTCATTCTAGTTGTGAGATGTTACAATATTTAACCTTTGGGAGCATGTTTCTTAGAATAAGGTTACTCTTATTACACTAAGGGTAGAGACATTAAGTTCAAACACCCAACAAGCAAATGCAACAACAACAACATTCTTACTCATAACTTAAGGAGTACTACAAAAAACTAGTACCTTGGTCTGCATTTTCTCCGGATTCAAAGAGATTTGGATATCTCTTTATCATGTCCTCTTCAGCTTCCCAAGTAGCTTCTTCAATATATTTGTTCCTAAGGACCTTTACTGATCCTAGCTCTTTTGTTCTCAACTTGCAAACTTGGCGATCTAGAATTCGCATCACAATCTCCTCATAAGACATGTTATCTTTGATCCGAACATTTTAAGTTTGAATAATAATTCATCACCCAAGAACTTATTCAACATAGAGACATGAAATACTGGATGGACCACTGCTAACTCTTGTTGTAGCTCCAACTCATAAGCTACATTGCTAATTCTCTTGGATATTCTATAAGGTCCAATATACCGGGGACTAACTTTTCCATTCTTACCAAACCTTACAACACTCTTCGTGGGTGAAACTTTCAAGTAATCCCAATCGTCTACTTGAAACTCCAATACTCTCCTCCTAACATCCATATAGGATTTTTGATGACTCTTTGCCTTCCTAAACCTCTCTTGAATCACTTTCACCTTATCCATAGATCAGTGAACTAAATCTAGTCGTATAAACCCTACTTCAGTCACTTCAAACCATCCAATAGGAGATCTTCATATTACACCATAAAAGAGCTTCATAAGGAGCCATTTGGATGCTAGACTGATAGTTGTTGCTGTAGGAAAACTCAACTAGATGTAGCTGATCATCCCAATTACCTGTGTAATCAATCACTCATGCCATCAATATAGCCTCTAAAGTCTGAATAGTGCACTCTGCTTGCCCATCTATTTAAGGATGAAAGGCAGTACTTGAGTTCATCTTTGAACCTAAAACATTATAATAATATTAATAGAATTGTGCAGTAAATTATGCACCTTTATCTGAAATAATGGAAATAGGAACACCATGAAATCTCGCCATATCTTTAATATACAATCTATCTTAACCTACTCCCGAATAGATATTGTTTATTTGAAAAAAGTTTGTTGACTTTGCCGTTCTATGGGCAACAACCCAAATAGAATCATGCTGCCTGCGAGACTTTGATATACCTGTGATGAAATATATATTAATCATCTGCCACTTCCATTCCAGAAGTTCTATATTCAAATCCAAACCTCCAGGATTTTGCGGCTCTACTTTAACTTGTTGGTGATTCGGGCACTTGGCAACAAATTCAGCAATGCCCTTCTTTATACCATTCCACCAATATACTTCTCTCAAATTACGGTACATCTTTGTGGAACCCAAATTAAGGGAATATCTGGAGCTATGAGCTTCCTCCATGTTCCTCTCTTTGAGTCCATACACCATAGATACACACAATCTGCCTTGATATTTCAATACACCATATCCTGCTTTTTCAAAAGCAAATACTCTTTGCTTATGAACATTTGCCATTAATTTAAGTAAAAAGGGATGTTGGTATTGCTTTTATTTCACATATGACATTAATGAGGATTCGACCCCATTCTTCACCACTATTCCTACTATGGACTCCATCATTCTAACTCCTAGAAGCGCAAGTCTATGCACATCTGTAATGCCCAGAGGCTACACTCTGGACGTGGTCGACACTCGAAGTACATTGCTGTCCCCCAAGAGAACCCTTGATCTGACTTACTTAACTCAATGGATGACTTAACTCAAATAAATAAAGAAATAAAACATTTTTTAAATAAATACTTAAGATAAAAATAAAACCAAAACGGTACTTATTTATCAATACTTGAACACATGAAATATAAGGTAAATTAAACTCCAAATCTGAAGTACTTACTATCTACGAAGCCTCTTATTTGATTTAGATGGATGTTGGGACAGATCCTACAATATCCTAATGATCTAAGATAGAAAAAAAACACAAAAAAGTTTTCCTCCGGAATGCAAGGAGGCTTACAAAGTGATTGTGGAGTGCTCAACTGGATCAACGAAGCAATGCATACTAACTCTGGCTAACTGTGTTTGAATAATGAAACAATGCAGGCAAACTGGAATCTGTACATTGAATGTACGAGTATGCGAGTTGGTAAGCTAAATGACGACTTAAGCTTTAGGGATTAATATTAACTTACCTTGGCTCTGCTCAACTTAAGAATATGCTTAACTCAAAGTATGTATATAAAACAATTTAAAACACATGCCAAATATATAAAGCTTGTTAAATAATTTAAAAAAACTTAGTTCGTTGAACAAATGCTATAACAAACTCAAGTTTACTTATATATGAAAGTAAAATAACTTTTGTGGGAGATTATCTAACCGACAACCATCACTTTGAGTATAAGTGATGATACAACATTTCACCTCATATGTACCAAGGAACATCCTATAACTTGCCATTGGTATAGGACCTCACTTAGATAATGGTATCGACTAGATAAACTTACGTGATCATCTAAAATGTCTGACCCATCAATCCCCATGATGGCTTCATGGTTTACATGGAGACTTGAGTTAATGTGAACTCTCATCCCTACATTGGGGCTCAATACTACTCCCAAAACATACATTAGATCATGCTTTTAATAAATCTTCCTTCCTTTGAATTGACATAATTTACTCAACCCTTTTGCTTTACAAAGCCCCCTTTTTGGAATCAATATTCCCCTTTTAGTTCAAAACTCTTTTGGAACTCTTAGTTTCCTTTTAAATTAAATGTGAAACATTTATAAACCTTTAGGAATACTTGGTTCCCTTATAGATTTTTTTAAATAAACGCAACTCTTTCTCTTACTTAACTTGACATTTAACTATTAGGGAATACTTAGTCCCCTTATAACTTTTCAGAATTTAACGCAATTCTTTTACTCTTTGCTCAACTTGTAACTTGAGACTTAAACCTAAGTTAAAATGATTGTTTAAGAATCTTTGAAAACATTAAGAACTTACATTGACTTGCTTCTTACTTTTAAACTTGACTCTAACTTCCATGACTTTGATCTTAACTTTTCTTGAATTGGATTATGGGCTAAAGGTTCATGGTCTCATGTTTATGGATGATTTCATGATGTTTACATGTACTTTATAATGTTGGAATAAACTAGGAATGATAGGTACATCCTTTAGGAACTCGTATGAAAGGATAGGGAAAAAAGGGCGTCTCCAAGGGGTCTTGGCTCTCTAAAAGGCGCGGAGCACCGAGCCTGACGGACATACACTGTCCTCAGGTGCTCTGGCTGTCGCAGCACGCTGGGGATTGATGGACAGAGCCTGTCTTAAGGTGCACTGGTAGGCGTGGCACCCTAGGGCCTATCAGACGGGTTTTTTTGACTTTTCTTCTATGATTTCAAATTCTAAACCTCCTAAAAATCCATGGATCCCACCCCAAATACTTAGGATCTCTAAATACATCAGTACCCAATAGATTAGACGCAAAAACAGTGTAAAAATGTGAATTAGATCTACATGGAATACACTATAATTCAACCAACAAGAAATTAATGAATTTTCATCAAGAACTCCCATATTCATTATTCCATATACTGTAACTTTATCAATTGAAAAAAATTGGGTGTGCGTGAAAGCACCCAACACCGATTAATTTCACATACCTCAGTATGGAAAACCCCCAATGAAATCCATGCAACGTTTTTTGAGTTATTGGACAATTTTTTATCTTCCTCTTATTTTCTCTTTTCTCCCAAGCCCTAAGCATTCTTATTTTTTTTATAAAACTGTTTTGAGACTTGGTTTACCCCTAATATGCCTAAAAACTATTAGGAAATATTAGGGTGAAAAAAACTGTACCCCTACAAAAATCTGGATTGAATTTTCCTCAATTCAACAACCCAACTTTCGAAAGGCATACCTCCCTCATACGACATCAGATTTTTGAAACTTAGAGGCTTTGTAAATATCTTCCCAAGGTCTTCCCAACCATATAAAAAACTCATTAAAACTTTTCTTTAGCTGAAAGGTAGGACCGTTTGAAAATTACCAAAACTCACTTTTTAAAAGGCTAAAAATTTTCCATATTTTCCTACTTATTCAAAAAATTGATTATTATCTGTTTATTAGCATATTCTTAGTTAATTAAAGGTAGATGATGTTCCAATATTTCCCCCTTGGGAACATTCGTCCTCGAATGAGAATTCTTTCACAAAACTAAGGGTAGTAACATCACTTCAGCACTCAACAACAAAAGCAAGTAATAACCTGCTTACACATAGTCTAATAAAATGCTAGAAAGATAATTTAATACCTTGATTCTATCACGAACAAAGTCTAGACACCCAAATGAGACCGGCGTCGTTAACCTCTCAGAGGTCGCAGACAAGCCTACTTACGTCATTCTTTCTTCGTCTAAGTTAATTTTAGCGAAAACTTCAAACTTTTTGTTTCTTAACATGCCTACTAAACATTATACTACATAAATAATTGTTCACCATCAACTATCTAACATTAATATCATCAAATGAAAGAAACAGTTTAGTATGACGATAAAGATGTATTTGCCAAAATGGCACCAATACAATGTCTGAACAAAAATGGGGAAGAAACTCTAGTGGAACATACTCCAAAAGATCAATCCTACAACTAAGCTAGAATGTAAATGGTCAATCATCCTTGAAAGCATGAGGGCCTACCTATTCCGGATGAATGTGCAACGTCCGGATAGCTGCAGTGTCGATCCTTTAGGTCTAGCGTCCACCTGTGCCTGCACCTAAAGTTGTAGAGTTGAATAAGTTTAGTACACTTTGTACTAAGTATGAGTATATGCAAGCAGACACCATGGATATGCATGAGTAAGAATATCTCTTTCCTAACGATATGATTGTAGAAGGTCAAGTTAGTGGACTTGAAAAATTGAGATTAGGAAAGTGAGTGAGCTTTCCAAATTTGGATTAGGAAATATTATGAGCTTTCCAAATTTGAATTAGGAAAGTTATGCAATGAGAGTAACATGCATCATCATACTTAGCACACAGCACACAACAACGTACACATAGCACATATCATAATTCTTATAACACATAATGTTGTTCATATCATTCATTCGTATGCCATGAGACCTTGGAATCGTGGACTTGACATTAAGAATTCCCAAAAATGAGGGCTCAACATATGGTACCTCAACTAGGGAGTCTGCTTTAGCAAACACAGAGTCTACTTCATTCATTCATATGTACTTCATTTCATTCATGGGCCAGTGTAAACACCATCTATACCTAGGATGTAGTTTAAGACATTCATCGGGTTCGTTGTGCAATGACCAAGAATGACGTAATTTCATTACTTGAATCTAACTCACCTCTTCATTATACTATCCTAACACCTTTGGTATCATTCGTTTCTTTATGTGCATAATTTGAGGCTGGCCTCATTCATTCATTGGGAACTTTAACTTTAACTGACATAAATCAAGTGAGCATCATGAAATCCAATGTCATGAAACCCCACACCGGAAAGAGGTTGAATCACCGGCCAAAGTGACCCAAAACATGCTAGCGTACATGGGAATTGAACCCCACCAGATCCCTATATTGGCAGTATATGTTCGAAAACTAGGAGATATAAGGATACCCATTCCCGGCATGCCGGAAAGTCTCTTCTCATGAGAGTTACGTGAACCTCCACCCTTCCATAAAGAAGGCATCACCGCTCTTAGCTAGTCTATCGGTGCTCAATATAAAGTTCCATTACATTCTACTCATACGTCATGGAAGTTGGATTCTAGTATGAGGACATAGTAGTTCAATAGATGTTTCTCATCTCATCATTAGTATTAAGTATGTTAATCTTAATACTTTCATTAGAGTGTTCATAAATACTGGTCTCTTTATTAACATTACTTTTTATTTTCCCCTTAATTTGTCTCTTCATTTTTCGCTTAATGGAACTAAGAGGATGTGGGATAGAACCTCCACAACCTCATTTACTTTTTATTTTCATTCCCTTTTAATTTCTCTCCTTTGGCCGAGGGGTTGTGGGTTAATTTCTTTTAATTTTTCTCCTTAAATCTTCCTAGGAGGATGTGGGTAATATTCCCACGCCTCACATCTCTTTTTTTTATTTCCCTTCACTCTCCTTCACTGCCTAGAGGTCGTGGGTTCGTTTCCCACTCCTCAAATTTTATTTTTTTTCTTTTACTCCTCTTTAAATCAGATTGAGAGGCAAACGGTTTGAATCCCACTCCTCTCATTTCTTTTTTTTTCTTTTAAGTTACATTTTTCAGCCAATACCATGGTCCGAATCCCCTTCACCACATTTCTTTTTACTTCTTTATTTTCATGGTTCTTAATATGGTGAGGTCACGGGTTCAATCCTCCCCTCACTTGTTTTAATTCATTTTTTTCAACATTTTGAACCCTCTTTGCTGACTGAATTTCATCACTAGAAACTGGAAATTTTCTTTTAATTTTTCAACATCCTTTCATCAAGTTACACCTTAGTTCGTAGGGGAATTTCGTAGTGCATTTAGAACGTTTTAGGTGGATTTTCATGGATTCGTCTAGCCAAAGGATTATCCCTCAAATCAGTCACATTTCAACTCATATGAACATCACATTTATATCAACCTGTGTATATGAAATATAAAGAACTATCATGCCATTTCAAGTCCTAAATCATGAACAATAGCCACGGCAACACACACATACGCACCTAGTTACATTTTCATAAAATTCAACAAAAGTCACATAATTCCAAACATACATATAAACACATAATCATCACGAAAACATGTTCCATCCCTAATTTTCTACCAGCAAACATAACCAACCTATGATTCAATGGGAGCTTGTTAAAGGGATATGCAATGGGGAACAATCCTAGTTTTCGGAATGAATATTCTGAGCCTTAAGGGGTCTCTTGGGAAAGGGACCAAGAGAGAAGAGAACCCATACCTTTTTGACATTAAAATATTGACTTGCTGCCCAAAAACATCACCCAAGAACACATCTAAGACTCCTCAATATCAACTCCACTCGAATGACAACCTCCCTTAGCCTAGTGTGCGATTAACTTTTTTTCTAGTGATTTCGTGTGATTTCTTCAAGGGTGAAGAACTTGGTTTATTTTTCCGCTTTTGTATATTATTTTTGCAGAGAAAAAATGTGTTAAAGAATAAGAGAGATTGAGCATGAGAGTGGAGAGATAAACGTGAGAGAGTGGGAATTGTAGGAGGCTTAGGGGTGTTGATGTAAGCAAAACTACACATTTTTTTATTATTATTTAATTCATATTTATAATTTTTTTTTGAAAAATAAATTTTATGGATTGTGCTAAATTTTATTTTTTATTTATAGGATTAATTTGGTGGAAAAAAGAAGAAGTTTGGAACCAAAACGAATTAAACATGGAAGGTTGAAGAAGAAAATTAAGAAGACAACTTAATGGATTGAATTGAATAAAATAATATATTTATATATATAGAAATTGCATCTCAAATTAAGATTTCAATTCTCACGCTGTTTTGCGGCTGCCACGTGTCAGCATCTAAGCCATCCAATTCATTGGAAGGTGGCGGCATTAATGTATTAGAGAAACAACAAATAATTTGCGGAATTCAATTCCTTTCGAGTTTTGATTTCCTAATTTGTTTGGACTAAATTATTTTATTAAGGGTTTCCTAAATCTATAAATAGTACATAGAAATTATTATTTGAGGAAGCAAAGAAACAACATATACAAGACATAATATAAATTTTCCTCTAGCTTTGGAGCTTTGTAAGAGCCGCTGTGGAGGCCGGAGAATTGTTATTCTTTATTCTCCTTTATTATTTATTTGTATTCATGATTAATAATACATAGTTTAACTATTGTTCTTAACTTTTTATGATGAACAAAAAAATATATATTTTAATAAATTTTTGATTGTTCTTTTGAGATAATGAGTAGCTAAGCTCCACAACTTGGTTTGTGGCAACCATGAGCAATTAAATAAGTATGAATAATAATAAAGAAATTTTAAAATAGTTTCTTGCATCTATTGAAAATTCTATTGCATAGAAGTATTTTTAACGAGTGCACGCATTAGAATTCGCCTTGTTACTACTTGTCTGACCAAGGAGGTAGTTAATAAGAAAATAATTATCAACATAAATTTAGTGGGATACTCTCTATTAGTCTAGTGTCAATTGGTGCGAAGTAATAACTAAGTCATACATAGATTATGATGTCTGATATAGGGTAAAGGTAAGGGTTAGTAGCTTATACACACGTTGCCGGACCAAGGTATGGGTTAAATTCTTTAGATGCCGGACCAAGAATTTAGAGATACATAACCTACAACTTTACGTGCAAAACACTAGGGAAAATTGCTATTACTACGATTACCGCATTATGAGCTTATGGGGAAGACATTCCTAGTTATTTTTATTAATTTTGATATAAATAAATACTTAGTTCAAAGGTTTTTTAATTACTTTTACTTTTATTTAAATTCAAAACCCCCCATTTTATATAACGATTATCGAGTTAAATATTTTCTATTTGATAATATTCTTCCATATTCTATGTGGGATCCATCCCGACTCATTGTTGGGTAAATATATTGCATTCTATCGTTTATATTTCTTTTAAAGAAGTATATTTGTACGTTATCAAGAATGGTGCCGCTGTCAGGGAATATGTCTTAGAAATTGTCTTTAGTATTTATTTTAACTTGTAGTTTTTTTGGTTATTAGGATTAGTTTTAAATTATTTTTATTATTATTATCATCTCTGAGCCTATAGAGGAGTGCATGGAGGAAGAAATCGTGTCTATATTCTTGAATTTATTGTTCCTACTCCTAAAATTACATTCCTCACTTAGTATCCAAGAAGTGCATAATGTGATATCTGTTATTTGTGACTTTTCTTTTTTTACCACCACTCCTTGAACATAATAGAAAAATTGATTCAAAATTGGGGGTGCAATTCATATCTTCAAGTGGAAGGAAAAATAGTAAAATTGATAGTGTCATTCTGCGACGTTAAATTAAGCGCTTATGGGAGACAACCCAATTAGTAGGGTAAATTTATTACTTTTTTTCTTATTTTTTTTATACTAGTATCATTTCTTTCTCTTGTTTTTGCAGATAGGGGAAGAGTAAGTACAAAAAAAGAAAAAAACAACATATTTGAGCTTAAGTTTGGGGTGACGAGCCTTGATATAAATATAAAGAACATGCTACTAGTTGTTAGACAATTGACATTTTTTCAGCTTATTATTATTTTTATTGTTTTTTACTTATTTTAATTTAGTGCTTCCTATTTTCTACCTAGACTTAGTCAACTTTTGTTGCTCAACTTTCTGAAGTTAGTGGCCCCATTATTTGCTGTTAGTGGCCTTTTTTTTATGGTAGTTAGTGGATCATGTTCTTATTTTAGTTTTAATGTTTATGTTTTTTCTTTGTATAAATTCAAACTTTCTGCAGATTAATATACATAAGAAATTTCATAAGCTCACTCTATTTTTATTTTTTAAAATTAGTTTCTTGAGTATTTTTGTTCTAACAGTTGCATCAGAGCCTCTAGTTGATCTTGCAGGACAAAAAAAGTTTTAACCTACAACACAAATGGAATCCAACAAATACATTTAAATCCACTATTCACTTTCACAGGTGAAAATTACCAAATCTCGTGTGAAGATGCAAGTTTTTTTGGAAGCCTATGAACTTTGGGAAACTGTGACGGAAGATAAACCACTTGCTGCTCTACCTGTAAATCCTATGTTGGCTCAGATAAAATCCAACAACGAAGAGAAGGAAAAGAAATCTAAAGCCAAGAATCTTATGCAAAATGCTGTGGCAAATATTGTGTTTTAAAGAATCATGTCTTGCAAAACTGGAAAAGAGGCTTGGGATAGGTTGAAAGAAGAATATAAAGGCAGCGATAGAACAGGTCAAATGTACGTATTGAACCTAAAAAGAGAGTTTGAGTCCTTGAATATGCAGAAGGATTAAACTATCAGTAAGTACGCTGATCGAATATCCTTAATTGTTAATAACATTAGACTTCTTGGTGAAGAATTTATGGACAAACGAATTGTGGAGAAAGTTCTTGTGACTCTTCCTGAGAGATTTGAATGTAAGATTTCCTCTCTTGAAGAATCCAATGACCTGATCAAACTTTCATTAGGTGAACTAATGAGTGATCTTCAAGACCAAGAGCAAAGGGGGACTATGAGACGGGAAAAGTTCATTGAAGGAAATTTCTCTGTACAAAAGAAAAAAGGAAAGCGAAAATTCCATCAAAAGAATAAGGGAAAGCATGATGGAGGAACTAATAGTGGAGATGTGAAGCAGAAGTTCCCTCCTTGCAAACATTGTAAAAGAAATAGACATCTGGAGAAGTATTGTTGGTGGAGACTCGATGCTATATATTGTAACTGTAAGCAGACAGGACACGTATCCAAGTTTTGCAAATCAAGAGAAAAGGCCTCTGGTGCTTTGCAAGCACAAGTAGCAGAAGCTAACGATGCATATGAAGAGCAACTTTTTGTTGTTTCATACTTTTCAATCAGTGAATCCTCTGATATATTGCTTCTTGACAGTGGTTGCACACATCACTTGTGCAATAATGTTGAACTGTTCAAATTCCTAGATGATACTTACAAATCTAAAGTTAAAGTGGGAAACGGTGAGGCAGTAGATGTCAAAGGCAGAGGTACAGTGTCTATCTCAACAATATCAGGTATCAAAACTATTTCTGATGTTTTGTACACACCTGATATGAGTCAAAATTTGTTGAGTGTTGGACAAATTATTGAAAATAACTATTCTCTGCATTTTAAGAATCGTGAATGTGTTGTTTTTGCCCTTCTAGAGTAGAGTTATTTTATGTCAAGATGAGCAACAGAATGTTTTCAGTTAATTGGGAGAAAATAATTGAGCAAGCTTAGACTATTACTTCACAAACATGTACAAACCTATGTCACAAATGGTTTGGTCACTTCAATCTAAGAAGCATCGCCGATATGAAAAAAAGGATCTAGTGGAAAACATGCATGAATTTCTTTCTAATGCTCAAGTTTGTGAAACTTGCAAACAGAGAAAGCAAACAAAATTGCCATTTCAAGCAAATCAAGTACGAAGAGCTAACCAGAAACTTCAGCTAATTCATACGGATGTTTGCGGCTCAATGAAAACAGATTCGTTGAGTGTTAACATATACTTTCTCCTCTTTATTTATGAATTCACCATAATGTGTTGGGTTTATTTCATAAGACTGAAGAGTTAAGTCTTTGATTTTTTTTAAACAATTTAAAGCTTTAGTAAAAAATCAATGTAATCTTAGTATTAAGGCTTTAAGGTCTGACAATTGAGGAGAATACACTTCTTCACATTTTGTGGAGTTTTGTAATCGCACAGGTATTGAATGCCAATTGACATTACCATACACTCCACAACAAAATGACGTGTCTGAAAGGAAGAACAAGACAGTAATGGAGATGGCTAGATGTATTTTGCTCGAAACAAAGATCCCAAATAAGTTTTGGGCTGAGGCAGTTAATACCTCTGTATATTTGTTGAATAGATTTCCTACTAAGGCCTTGCAGGACATGACTCCATATGAAGCTTGGTGTGGGAACAAACCATCAATACACCATCTCAGAATCTTTGGGTATATATGTTATTATCGAGTTCCAGAAACAAAAAGGAGTAAGCTGGATAACAAGTCTCATAAAGGCATATTTATAGGATATAGTTCATTCAAAGGTTACATAATGTTATGTTTTAAATCAGACAATCTAATTCTCAGCCGAGAAGTGAAGTTTGATGAAGCAGCTGGTTGGGATTGGAAAAATCAGAAGACCTCTTATTCTGATTCATTTTCAATAGAGCAACCTCAACTTTTAGAAGATGAACTAGTGGATGATGTACCAGTGAGGGGACTCGATCCTTAAAAGATGTCTATCAACGGTGTAACTTGATAGATCTGAACCAACAAACTTTTCTGAAGCACAAGACTCTCAAACATGAAGGAGGTCTATGAAAGAAGAACTAGACATGATCGAGAAGAGTGGAACCTGGCAGCTTGTTGATAGACCTAGAAATTTCAAGGTTATTGGTGTAAATTGGATTTTCAAGAAAAAACTCAATCATAATGGAACAATTTTCAAACATAAGGCTAGATTGGTGGTGAAGGGATATGCATAACAATATGGTGTGGATTGCCAGGAAACATTTGCTCCTTTAGCAAGGTATGACATAATCAAGCTTATTCTTGCATTTGCGTCTCATAGTTCCTAGCAGATTCATCAACTTGATGTCAAATCAACTTTCTTGAATGGTTTGCTTGCTGAAGAGATCTATGTATATCAACCTGATGGTTTTTCAACTCCTGGAAAAGAGGATCAACTGTATGTCATAACAAAGGCCTTGTATGGCCTAAAACAAGCCCCAAGGGCATGGTATGAGAGGATGGACACTCATCTTATCCAACTTGGCTTTAGTAGTGAAGCTACTTTGTATATGAAAGTCAATGCTGCAGGTGAGTCCTTAAATGTTTCAATTTATGTAGATTACATGCTTGTGACAGGAACCAAAATTGAACTAATCCAAAGGTTCACGGATGAAATGGAGAAAATCTTTTAAATGACTGATCTTGGAGTCATGAAGTACTTTATCGATTTGGAAGTGTTGCAGTCAAGTGATGGAATCTTCATGTGCCAGCACAAATACATTTAAAGTATTTTACACAGGTTCAAAATGCAAGACTGCAAACCTGTGAGCACTCAATCATCTACTGGTGTGAAGCTTGGCAAGGATGAGGATTCCAAAAAAGTGGATGATAGTATGTATAGAAGCTTAATTGGCAATCTTCTATATCTAACCCCAAGCAGGCCTTACATTCTATTTGTTGTTAGTTTGCTCTCTAGGTTCATGCATTCGCCTAGAGACACACACCTCACAACTACTAAAAGAGTGTTAAAGTATATTAAAGGAACTAGCAAGTTTGGATTTTTTTTCCCAACATCTGTCGAAGTAACTATGAACCTGATCGAATACTCTAATAGTGATTGGGGTTGTGGAGTTGATGATTCCAAAAGCACGGATGGCTATCTTTTCTGTTTGGGACAAGTTGTTTTAGTTGGAGCTCTAGAAAACAAGAAACTACAACTCAATCAACAGTAGAAGCTGAGTACATAGCTGCTGCATCTGTTGTGATCAAGTTATCTGGCTAAGGAAGATGATCAAGGACTTAGCACATGAACAAACAGAAGCTACCAAGATCATATGTGACAATAGTTCAATAGTTTCAATCTCAACAAATCCAGTGTTTCATGGTCGAACTAAACATATCAAGATCAAGTTTCATTTTATTAGAGTAGTCCAAAAATCTAATGAAGTGTTTCTTGTTCATTGTTCTTCTGAGAACCAGCTAGCTGAGGCAAACAATTGGTGTTTGCCACAAAAATTCCAAGGAGGAGTGTTAGACAATTGACATTTTTTCAGCCTATTATTATTTTTAGTATTTTTTACTTATTTTAATTTAGTGCTTCCTATTTTCTAGCTAGACTTAGTATACTTTTGTTTCTCAACTTTCTAAAGTTAGTGGCCTCATTATTCGCTGTTAGTGTCCCCCCTTAATAGTAGTTAGTGGCACATGTTCTTAATTTAGTTTTAATGTTTATGTTTTTTCTTTGTATAAATTCAGACATTCTGAAGATTAATATACACAAGGAATTTCATAAGTTCACTCTATTTTTATTCTTTCAAATAAGTTTCTTGAGTATTTTTGTTCTAACATTAATTAGGACTAAAGGCCTCAGGGAGTTTTTCCAACCCTTCTTTTATACTTTATTCAATGCTTTGGGGATGTAGCATCTTTTTATGTGTGAGGTGGAGGAATGAAATCCTAGTTTTTACTATTTTACTGAGTCTTTTTCTAGGATGGGTTCCTTGACTTTAACATTAGGTTCTGTTCCTGAGGGTAGTCCCTTTGAACCGAATGTCATTTATATATTTATTTTAGGAATAATTTCTTTTAATTTTTTTTTGGAGAGAAAAGAAAAAACCCTTTTCAGTTATGTGATATTTACTATTTGGCCCTAATTTTGAGTAGTACTTTCTTGTGAATACTTGATTACTCCTAAAATTGCAAACCTTTTGGCATGTAGCTTCATGGTTGTTACTTTGTATATATTTTATTTTATTTTATAGTTTGTTAGGATCTTGTCTCTCTTAGAAGTGGAATTGATCCATCTTGATTGATACTTGTGTCGTGTGTCGTGAGATTTTGTTTATTCCATGTTTTTCATCTTAGTCTAGAACTTGCCCTGCATGTTATTGAAACGAAATAAAAATGTGATTCATTGTTCAGGAGATGATAATAGGCTTTCTTAGGTTTGTCTTATAAATTTTAGTCTTTTCAGATATTTTATCGCTAGTTAGACCTTTTGAGCTTGTAACCTTTTGTTGGTAGCCATATTTTGCCCTTTGATATTTTGTTGGATCTCTAGTTTTTGCACCTTCCTTTACCATCATAGCATACACTTATTTTAATTATCAATTCTAAGAAAAAGATATAGATGAGTGAAAAAGTAATCAATAATAGCTACAAAGTGCTTAAAAGCCCTCTTTGGAAGAATGTAACATGAAATAAAATTTTGGAATGTGACTTAAAAAAAAGTTACCTTGATGATGCCGCTGGTCCCTCCAAGGACATTATGCACCTTAAATCATGTAAAATAAATGAGTTGACAGTAGCTATTATGAAGGAAAATAAAAAAATTAATTACTGAAACATTCTTGTGATGACGAGAATTACTTGTGAAATAATTGTTGAAGAGAGAGCTGAAAATAAAGAGAATAGATTATGGGTGATAAAGTCTAAAAATTGAAAAGGGCTTAAGGAAGTGGAAATAATTATTATATAGTTTTCCTACCTGTCCCCTAGCCTACCTTACAACCTGTTAAAGTTCTTTTTGATTCTATTCAAACATGCTTAGTTAGTGGAGATGTACATAATGGGCAAACATATGGTTCTTTGTGCATACATGTGAATTTTATTTGTGAGTGTGAGAGTTGTTCTTGATATGAAGTCCTGAATTTATATTCAATCTTTTGAATTGAGTGTGTGGATTAATTTTTTTGTAACGGCACTTGTTTCATGATAGATATGTGATGTTATTAACTTTCTTTGATAAGAGTAGGTGAGCAAACTTAAATTTGATAAGTTCAATGTCCTTCCTTGGAGTTAGGAGGTTAGTGGTTTGTTTTTTATTTGAATGTTTTGCATAATGATTAAGAAATATACTTGATGTTTTCAAATTGACATATGGCCTAATAGTTTGTATTAATCAAAGTGATGGCATGGCTTGTATGATTATTTTTTGATGAGCTTTAAGGTTTTCTCGAGGATGAATAAAAGTTTTAAGTGAGGGGTGTTGATGTGAGGGAAAAATACACATCTTTTTTTTTATCATTATTTACCTCACATTTATAATTCCGTTTTGAGCATAAATTATATGGACTGTGCTAAATTGCATATTGTAGGATTAATTTGGTTGAAAAATGAAGAAGTTTGTAACTAAAATGAGGTAAAGAAGGAAGGTTGAAGAAGGAAATCAAGCAGAAAACTTAATGGATTTAATTGAGTAATATAATATATTTATATATGTATGGACATTGCGGCTCAAATTGAGAATTTCAATTCTCATGCTAATTTCAATTCACACACTGTTTTGCAGTTGCCACGTGTCAGCAGCTAAGCCATCCAATTTCATGGAAGACGGTGGCATTAATATATTACAGAAATAACAAATAATTTGCGGAATTCAATTCCTTTCGGGTTTTGATTTCCTAATTTGTTTGGACTAAATTGTTTTATTTAGGGTTTCCTAAATCTATAATTAGGACATAAAAGTTATTATTTGAGGAATCCAATAAACAAGATATAAGGCATTATATAAATTTTCTTCCAGCTTTGGAGCTATGTAAGAGCTGTCGTGGAGGCCGGACAAATGTGGTTATTCTTTCTTCTCCTTTATTATTTATTTTTAATTTTATGGTAACACAACCATAGTTATTTTATTAAATTTTCATTGTGTTTTTGAGATAATGAGTGGCTAGGCTCCACAACTAGGTTTGTGGAAACCATGAGCGATTAACAAAGTATGAATGATAATTATGCAATTTTTATTGATAATTCTTTCGCGTAGAAGTATTTTTTACTAGTGCGCACATTAGAACTCTCCTTGTCTTACTTGCCGGACGAAGGAGATAGTTAATAAGAAAAGAGTAATCAACATAAATTTATTGGGATAATATCAAATAGGCTAGTGTCGATTGGTGCAAAGTAATAACTAATTCACACATCTATTATGATATCTAATATGACGTAAAGGTAAGGGTTAGTAGCTTATACACACGTAGCTGGACTAAGGTACCACATGAAATTTTCTACATGCCGGACCAAGGATTTAGAAATGCATAACATACCTTTTTACATGCAAAACACTAGAGAATAATTGCTATTACTAGGATTACCACGTTATGAGCTTATGGGGAACACATTCCTAGATATATTTATAAATTTTGGTATAAATAACTACTTAGTTTGAAGCTATTTTTTCTCTTATATTTTTATTTAAATTTAAAGCACCTCTTTATATATAACGACTATTGAGTTAAATATTTTTCTATTTAACAATATTCTTGCATATTCTCCGTGGGATCGACCCCGACTCATAGTTGGGTAAATATATTGCATACTATCGTTTATATTTCATTTATAAGAAGTATATTTGAACGTTATCAAGTGTCCCTTCCCATTGTAGGAAGGTAGGTCACCATAGACCTCACGGGGTGGATAGCCTCATGACCAAAAAGAGTGTTAGAGTTGATGTTTCAAGGATGCCTACAAGTTCTATAACTATGTTTCCCCATAGGATCTAGAAAGTGATATCACCTAGTATGCTAGAATGATACTCATGTCTTATGTTTGCATGTAAGGCACCCTCTTTTGGTGTGAGGGGATGACACAAAATTCAATGTTTAGCTTACATGGTTTTATTGTCGGTTAAGGCGATAGTTTCCCAAATGTAAAATGACAATGGAAGTAAAGAAAGGACTCTAACTAGGATGACTTAAGGGTAGTTGCTTAGTGTAATTGAGGGTATGGCACTTCACCTATGTATTGCACAACTGACACTTGAGGGAAATCCTAGGAAGGTGTTCTAATGCATGTATCTATGTTTATGATTCTCTTCCATGACATTGTGTTAGTGTCTATATGAAGAGATTATATGCATGATATGAACTCTAATATTATTATTGATTAAGGTTCTATGTGAAGCAAAATAAGTATATATGCATAATGACAAGATCTTACTATAAAGTCATTAAGGCTTTGGCTTAAATGTGTCTATCATGTACTATACTTCTATAATGATATGTGGTGACTTGTGTAGTTGTATTTATGGTTTCCGTGTGTACCTAAAGTGATTCATTGCCGCAAGTATTAACAAAAGGTTACTTTGAAGATTAAGGAAATTTAAAACAAAGGATTCTATGTAAAGAGAAAATAAGCTATGTAATGTGAAAGTGCTTACTGTAATGTGACTCAAAAATGCCTTAAATTCTATATGTTATCTTATATTATGTTTGGCCTTTGAATATATATAATATGAAGCATGTGAATGATACAAATGCTATATTATAATTGTTTTATGATGATTTATTCATAAAGGCATGAACTATGTTTTCAAGATAATGTCCCTTTTAAATGCATGTTTTTACATGGTTGCCATACTTAGTGCATTCTTATACCAATATCATTATTTTCTACTTTTAACACAAAGTGTAGGTTATGGATGCTTAAAGAATGTCTCTATGATTGAGGAGCTTGATATGTAATTCCCAAGCTCAAGGAAAGGGATCCTTCAGCTCAAGGAGTCCTAGTAATATTTTTACTATTAAGTCTTATAAGTTGTATAGTAAAGTATTATATTATAAGGTTTGTGTACCTATTGAAATCTTATGATGTTGTGTCTAGGATGGAAACGAGAGTTAAGGTATAAATGTGTACTTATGATATTTTTGTTATTGATGAGGTAAAGTTTCTAGCATATGAAGTGCTATGAAATGTTTTAGATTTTCAACTAAATTTACTATGAAAATGCGATGAATGATAATTATGTGTGTGTATAAGACCCCTGAGAGGTCAAGTATTCCTTTTTATTTCTAGGGGTTACTCACCAATGTGACAAACGTGGTATTAGAGCATAAGCTACATGAAAGTTGTTTTAGGTTCTATGAGTCTCATATTGCCACGTCTAGTAGAGTCTCGTATCATTGGTGGTGAGTTGCGACACATTAAATTGTACTAATTTCTATAGGACGATAGAGTTTCCCTTCTTCTTCATTCTCACATCGTTCCATAGAACTTACTCTATACCATCTCTCTCTTATGTTTTCTTGTCCACTAGTATTTTAGATGTGATTTCTTTGATGAGATTGTATCTCTATGTTTGAGGGTAAAAAGTTAGTTTTGATGCTTATCTTGGTGTTATGGTTTCATAAGTACGAAGGTGAATTTTGCAAAGATATGCTGATATGATATCCCTTGCGGCTATATATTAGAACCTATGTGAAATAGTATGTTATGTTAAGGAAAGTATGTCATTAAATAGTTAAAGCATGTTAGATGTTACTATGGTTAAAATGATTTTCTTTTGGAATGATGTGTTACTATATGATTTTACATGATGGTAGTCTTATATTTTGATTTGAACTTGAAATGGTTAATGACTACCTATGGTGTTTTATCGGAAAATATCCTAAAAGAGTTTGTTTTGTTTTAAAAGATATTTTCGACTTTTAGGAGTCGCCACTTAATTTTTTTAAGAAAAATTAAGAAAACTCGTTTCCAAATAATTTAAACAAGAAAATTGTTTGAAAATATTTTTGAGGGTTCGGGATTCTTATTAGCATCTTAGGAAGGTTTTAAAGGCACCTAAGACGCTCCGCTTAATAAGGTTTTCCAGCGATTAACCATTTTGACTATTTTTTTTACAGATTTTTGCGAATTTTAAAGTTAGATTTCTTAAATCTAAACGAACTTGCAAATTTAAAATATTATTGTTTTACGATTCGATTTTAGTTTTAAGTTTGATAAAATAAAAGGCGTTCGATGGGGTTTTGAGTTTTTCTAACCCTAACTAACGACATTCAAACAAAACGTAAAACAAGTAGTATAGAGAGATAGAGAGAGAGAGGGAGGGAGAGAGATTTTTTGGTCCAAATTCGGGTTCTGTTCGCCTTGACCGAAATTTGGACCCCCCCTGCTTTTGGGTTTTTAACCCATCTTCTTGTTTGGGTTTTCCACCCACTTCACCTGTCCTAATCTAAACATACCAAATAAAATACAAGAAAACAAAAAAAACAACAACAAGGGCTTATGCCCATTACAAATAAAAATACAAGAAAGTAAACATAAAAAAACTCTTCCAATTTCGCCTTCCTTAAGCTCCTTCAATCTTCACGGAATTCTAATTTTGTCACGCCGGTCTTGATTGTTTGACTCGAATGAAATACTTTTCAGCCTTTATGGCTCTTTCAAAGGCATAGAGAAAAATGGAATCCCGAGGGCTCGAAGGGATTTCACATACAAAAAAATAGTAGTAATTAGTATACGAAACATTAAAATGAAGGAGATATATTATAAATCTAACGGAATTCAAATAAACAAACCTACTAAAAAAAACAAATTAGGCCGAGGCATACAACTCTAGTAGGTCAAATGGGCCAAACTATTAGTGACAAAGTTTGTTGATAAGGTGACACTAGGCATATATTCATGATATTCAGCAAACAACAAACTCATGAAACGAAGAAAACAACGTTGCACACTTGTCAAAACCAGCTCCTCATGCCAAAGTAAGAATGATAATTTCTTATAATAAGAAAGAAAACAAAAAGATCATGTTCTTATATCAGGAAGACATGGAAATAGGATAGCAATACATAAATTCTTGACAATCACAAAGAGATGACAAGAAAACACACCATTAACGTCCAAAACAAATAAAGCGATTTAGAGACTAAGCTGACAGCAGGCATAAGAACACAAGGAAATAAGTAAGAATACTAATGATTTCTAAGGATGGAAACAACTTCAAGCTACATATTGTCTGAACATCCGAACTCCGGCCATATACTCAAGTAAACAACTCTAAAAGAACAACATGACAACACTTGAAACCTTCACGAACAAAAATAAGCAGAAAACGAGCAGCACATAATCCTCCTTATAAAATCAACAAAAAGAACTCACGTTCTATTCACTATCTCCGTTTGATACTCAAAGTTGAGCAACTCGATGATTGAAGATTAGTAGATACATCTCATACATTAATCCACGAAACTAAGCCCATTTGAAATCAAGCAAACCTTAACATATATGGCAGTAATGAACCAAGAAAGAGCAACACTAGTGATCTTGAGGGAATGAAGAAATGCAACATCACGTTATTTTACTACGTCTCTTCATGAATGGAACGAACTACGACTAAAATGATGAAGTTTACTGCAGCTAGCCATGAAAAACTCAAAACAGGAAGCAACACGAGACCAACATGCGTAATGACATAAAATCACGACGTACAATACGTCTCGAAATTGAGCAACCAGCATATGTAACATTTTTATATTCACGGCAACACAGTCCATATACCCAACATTCAAATATTTAACAGATTGACCCAGCACAAACGGAATACTAGCCAAGACGATTAACAACAAACACCCAGAGCACAATGCAACGAAAAAGCCATTTTTGAAACAGGAAAAAACACGAAGAAATAATATGAAGCAGGGGGAATTACCTCTTCGAAAGTAGCGAACGGGGACAACAATGAGGTAATGACTTCACCACCTTGCACACGGACTCGAGTTTCCGACAAAGAAAACGAAATCTAGTCGAAAACTTGGACCTGAACAACAAAATACTATTTTCTCTTCCGTCTGCCAATCGTTGGTAGAAGATTTGAAGTATTCTCCTCGAATCTCTCACTGTTTTATTACTACGTATAGATGTCCAAACCAAAAGAGAGGTTTCTCCTTATCTATATTCCCTTTCCCTATTTTACTGTGAAGGTAGTTCGAAGAAGAACGGAAAGAAATTTGACTTCTACAAACCCCTTCAATGATACCTCAACCAAAATTTGAACCCCCCAATATTTCCAACCCCTTCGAAATCGTGTGAGGGGGGTTTATATAGAAGAAAAATTTAGGGTTTTGATTTTTTCGGGGTGGGTAATACGATTTTTGGCCCATTTTGAATTAAAAAACAAATTCTTATCCAAATGCTGAAGAATATGCCGATTAGATGCTACATTCTAACGGATCGAGGGCGAGGTGGATGGACGAGATCAATTCGACGTCCTTGCGAGCTTCATGGCGCAATCTCGTTGCCAAGGACAAACATTTAAGCTTCCCTTACCGCCAGACCTGCGCGAGCGTACTATTGTACGAGTTGCAGAAGAAAACGACACAATGGAGCCGTTGCACAACTCGCGTGGAGAGACGCATGGAAGGAAAAAGGCACGGGGTTTGTGCGTGACGAAGACGCGGGGTTCTGGGGATTTTCGCGACCGTTTTCTTGGAATTTCAGCATGGCTGAGCATCTGGGAATGTTGGCGTTTTCTGGGTTTCTGTTTTCGCGTGGGGGAAGGGGTTGAAGGAGGGGGAAACGGGTTTTGATCGGGGCCGGGTCGTAGGGGGAGGGGTTGGGTATTTTAAGTTAGTGGGTTGGGTATGGAAATAAAGGTGGGATGGCCATAGGGGGGTGGGCCTGGGGATTAATTGGAACGGGCTGAGGGAGAATTGGGCCTGGGAATATTGGGTCAGACTGAGGGAGAATTGGGCCTGGGTGTTGGGTGTTGAGCCACCTGAAAAGGGGGGGGGGGCAATTGGAGTGGGCTGGAAATAATTTGAAAAAGGAATTTGGAATTAATAGGAAATTTTGAAAATGGCCCAAATGAATAAATTGGAATTTTAAGAGGGGTGGGCTTGTTTTGAAAAGAAGGCCCAAATCAGGTCTTTTTTTAAAAATGGATTAAAGGAAAAATGAGTAAAATTTAATAAATAGCCAATTGATTTAAAATAAAACAAATTTGGTATAAATTTATTAACGAGCTTATTTATTTAGTAATATAATTATAAAAAATAGGGACTCAAAATTATCATAATTTTAAACTAAGATAGAATGATTGCTAAAATTAATCTTATTTTCGGATGGTTTTTGAATAATCATGAAATATATTAATTATATACATAACTATATAAACATATTTATTATCTAAAGTTATGCTAAAAAGTATCCGAAATAACATAAAGCTCATGCATTATATTATTTAATTTTCACAAAATTTATGAAACTAATTAATTTTAATTGTTTGGAAAGTTCGCGAAGCTTGATAATTAATTTATACCGACGTGGGTCAAAATTGGGTGTCAACAACTGTCCCTTATTTTACTTAGGTTGATGTAAGCAAGTCGAGAATGAGATTGACCGAACCAATTTTGACAAACCCCATTCATTTTTTAAACGAAGGATTCGACAAAGGGTTTAGGAATTATGGCCGAACCTTTGAAAATGGGTTTCCTACATATCTCAGGCTATATGAGAATTCAGTCCATTTGTAGTTCGATAAGCTTGATTTACCGCATGATTTTGAAAGAATCAAAAGCCACCTTGATACCGAATTATGAAGGTATCGAAATGCTTGAGAAAAGAATTCGAGGGCGAATGTTGGAATATAGCCGAGTTTTCGACATTGAATCCGCCTACATATCCTTAAACCTTTGGAATCAGGCTGTATGTAGTTCGACTCCGTTGGTCGAAAAGGAAAATCTATTATTCTAGATAACCTTCGGTTTTGGATAGTTGACAAATTAACGAGTATGAAAAGGAGGCTACTACCTATACTAATTTATTCCAATACATCATATATCACATATTTCATATTCAATAAAACAAGTGTTTACATCATATAAACTCCATACCTAAGGCTACTCTATGACTCACCTAAGTAAAACATGAAGAGACCGCCCACACACCCTTTTCAAGCCTACCTAAGTAATCCTCAAAGCTACACTATATAAGAGATTTTATATAAAGCATATTCATTAATAAACCATATTTCAATTCAAACCATTTTGAGATAAAACCATACATTTAGAGGACTTCACATATTGGTCTTCGATAAGACATAGGGAACTTATATCCTAACATCTTCAAAGCCTACTCGTGTCATGTCTAGATAGAGTCCCATTCCACTACCTAAATGTTGTAAAATTTCTCCAACACCAGAATGTATCCCACGTGATTAGATTAAGCATTAACCGACATAGACCATACTATCTAGGCATGGAATCTGGAGTCTACCCTACTCCGATGGAGGGTGTTCTACTTGCAAAGTGTAGAACTAGGACATATCCCATGTAGCCACATGGTTAAGCAATATCAAGGGATTGTTTTCACTTTAGTCTCATTCTCAAGTTGAGCTACTACCACAAGCATATTCACTCGGTGCTAGCAATGTTTTATACAGTAAAATCATTCATATAAGGCCATATGAAAAGGTACCATCTCTTAGTCATTACCTAATCATGATACACCTACCAAAGATGGGACCTCTAGGGATGACACTCAATGGTCAATAAGGATAGCTTAATGACTTTCTTAGTGGTTTCATGCCGTTTTGGCCAACCTATCCCTAAGTCAACCATTCACATAGGAAAGATGCTACTACGTCTTTTAACTTCAAGGATATTATAACCTTCCTTCTCGTTGAAGGTTCCACGTATTAGTCATGCTTACAAGGGTGCCATCTTAGGTCTATCGATCCTAGAATTTTATTAATCATTAATCCATACATATACAAGACAAAGGTGCTTAAACCTACTATGTTAGGATGTCAATATCACATATCTTTCAAGCATTAAGAAGAGGGACTTTGGTCTATCAAATCAAGACACAACATATCACATATTCAATATCATTTAAGTACCAAATGGGGACATTAAGTCTACCACACAAGATACCACATTATCATACAAGGCTCTTTCTAGTCCTTTATCACCACATACCATCACTTAAAGAAGAATCACAATCATTTACACTGATAAAAGGTCATATAGTCACATGAATACCTCACTTCATACCTTCACATTATACAAGATTACACATATATATGATATAATAACATCACCTAACATATTCATACAAGCCATAACACCTTATACACGATAACATTATTTCACATAATCATCTTCATTTTACCTTCATATAAGACCTGACATGATATTACTACAATATACATAATAATCAACACATAATCAACACATAGACACTGCCACATAAGTGGACCATACAAATCAATAGAAATTCTATACAATTCAACACAATATAATGAGATAAATCCCACTTAATACCTTTCCATCATTATCATCAACATTCCATAGCCATTTCAATCAATTCAACTCACAAAGGCTCTTACACATAGCCATAATCATTGTCAGACCCCAAAAATGACTTAGGTGAATTAGATCCTAACATGTTTTTATTGATGGTATAAGGGCCTAAATAGGTCTAATATATGGTATTGAGGTATTTTCTAGGATTTTCGGTGCATTAGAAGTCAAACGTCAAGGGACGACTAAGACGTTCGACGACTAAGTCACTTATGTTCCTCATACGTGGTTCTATGTGTTTATGTGTTGTTATTGAGGTCTTAAGGTCTTTAAATAAGTTATTATAACATATATAGGCAGTGTGTTTATTTTTCGTGGAGTTTGGAGGTCAAACGTCCAAAAACGTCCATGATGTTCGAAAAGATATGCCTTGAAATGACCTTGCGTGTCTAAGCATTTTTTGTCAAGTTTTACGAGTTTGTTTTGGATGAAATTCATGTGATACCAACCAAGGGTCATGAGTAAGGACCCAAACTAGAAGTCAAGACTGCCCCAGGCAGCCCCAAACGATGGAGGCATCAATGGCTCGTGGGCCTATCGACGCCCCGTCGATGTGTGTCGTCGGTAGGGACTTAGACTAGGAAGGGAGGAGAACCATAGTCAAATATATTATCCAACTAAAGGTAGGACAGGACAGTCTGTTTTTGGATAAACGGTCCCTCAACTGCCAACCGTTGGTGGACTGCCTCCCTGAATGCAGTTCACTGCCACGTTAGGGGTGAACTTATAATTTCAGCCCACTTCCAAATAAGAGTATTGGTGGTTTATTAGGGGTATCTTGGGTATTTTAAATGTGTATATAAGTGTTTAAAACTTAGAATATTTTATTCTTCTAAATCAAAACCCCAAATCCCTTAGAGTTCTCTCTAAAAATCCATTAGAGTCAAAATTCAAGGAAGAGCTTGGTGTGGCGAATTGAATGGAGATTATTCATAAAAGGGAATAATGATCTTAATTTAGTCATGTATTTTTATCCTTGAAACTCTTTTCATCAAGGAGACCCAATTCTCAAGATGTTTTCCAAAGTTTTCAAGTTGAATTGTCTAATTTCATGATTCTATCCTGGGTTCTTGCATTAATGATTTCTAAACATTGAATAATGATTTAATTGATATTTGTATTGATTATTTTAACCTAAATTACCTATCAACCCATGAATTTGATGAATTATGGTGTAGATTTCTATGGGCTTTCTAATGATGTAAGAATTTTGTTCAATAGATATCTAGGTTGTATAAGATTGATGATTCTTTATTGAATTTACCTAGTTTAATTTATTGTCATAGTTTCTATATTGAATTATTATTCATGGCAATTGGTAAGGGCCTTATGTTGTTGAATTGGATGATTTAGCACCAGATTGAGATGTTAAGGATGATGTGGTGGTAAGCTTCCCTAGTTCCTTTATTTTGATGTTTTTTATACTTCAATTATGTTGTGATTGGTATGGTCCACTTATGGTGGTGGTGTTATGTGCTTTACTTGCAATTGACGTGGCATTGTCGGCGTTAGTTTATGCAATGTGAGGATCATGGCCTTGTCAGCATACTACTTGAAGTTATGTGGATATTTGTGTATTTGATTATGTGAAATATGATGACATCTATCTACATGTTAAGAAATGTGAAAGTATATGTGTTCTATTGATGTTATGTAGGTGATCATGTTAGACTATGACTTCCACTTTGTGTGTATAGTCTTAGCGTTAAGTCTTGGTTATTCCTACTAGACTATATGAGTCTATAATGATTATATTGATGATTTTGTATAAATGTATAGGGTTACATAAAGATGATAAGGGGTCATCCTAAGTGCTTTAAAGAATTATATGCTTTATGTGATAAGGTGAAAGAATGTAGTGTCTTGTTTGGTAGACTTCTGTCCCTTACTTGATATATGAATAAATGTTACGAGATCATGATATGTATTGACTAGGTAGGCTTACTGAACCCTTGCCATGTATGGATTAAAGATATGTGAGACCTTAGAGGATGTTAAGAAGTCGTGTATGTGGTCAAGGTTATGTTATGAATGTTGAAGTCGAGAGCCGTAATAGTATCCTTCATGTAAAGGAATGGTGGACTTAAGGTTAATTGGATGAAACGGCATCATAAAATCCTTAGGAAAGTCATAATGAACTATCTTAGTCATGATTGAAATGTATCCCTAGTGTACCTCTTTGATAGGGTGAATGTAATTAAGTTATGAACTAGAGAAGGAACCTCTTCATGTGATCCTTTAATGTCAATTACTCTATGATAACTAAGGCTAGCACCGAGTGATTATGTTATGGTAAGTAGATTTCTCTACTTGAGCATGAGACTAGAGTACAATGTACCTCTACTTGAGAATGATACTAGAGTGCATAAAAGCCCTTCATATTCCTTAATCATGTGCCTACATGGGATGTGTGCTAGTTCTACCCTTGGCAAGTAGAACACCCTCATTATAGTAGGTTAGAACTCTGGATTCCATGTCTAGCTATCATGGACTATGTCGGTTATTGCCTATTCCCATCATATGGGATATCTACTATCATTAGAGAAGTTCTATGAGGTTTAGGTGGTGGTATGGGACGCTATCTAGACATTGCACAATAGGCTCTGAAGGTGTTAGTTAGAGTCCCTAGGTCTTGTCCAAGACCATTACTTGAGTGTCCTTTATGTGATGTAAGAGTCTTAATGAACTAATGACTTATGTTATGAAGTATTTAAATAGAATAAGTACTTATCTAGAGTATTTAAGGGTTGTCTAGTTAAGGTGTGAAGGGGGCAGGTCACTTTGTATCTTACCTAGATGAGTCTTAAGAATGAATCTAGTTAGGGAAGATGTTGATTATGTGGACATGATCAAAACTTAGGAAGTCTTAAAGATTATTTAGGTTGTATTGAAGAGGTAAATCATGGACGTTATCTTCTTGATCTACTTAAGTATGTCTTTTGATAGCCTTTGATGAGGAAATGTCATACTATATATATGTTGGTATGTTTGATGTCTTGGAGTATGCATGTGACTTATTATAAGTATTCTTGAGGGTCATTTAGGTATGCTTAGATAGGTTGTACGGGCGATCTCTCTTGGTGTTGCTTAAATGGGTCTTAGGATAGCTTTTAGTGAGGAGACAACATGCTAAGAGGTGTTGAAATGACTTCACTGTACACTGAAATGACTTCACTGTAATAGTGGTTCGAGTTACTGGAAAGTGACTCATAAGAATGTGATATTTGGTTTAAATTTTTCCTTATGTGTTCTAAGTTGTTGAATGTTGTTATTATGATTATATTATGATTTTAAAATGAAAATATGCATATTTCCAATAAATGTCCATTTTCATGATTTTTATGCATTATGTCATACTTAGTACATGTGGTTGTACTAACTCCATGCTTTTACCATCTTTATAGTTGTTGTTAGGTGAGGATCTTATGGGAAGGAAGACTTTGACCGTAGCATCGTTCAAGAGAAGTTGAAGTATGTCCTCATTTTACTCGAGGGTATATATGTTTTTTATGTTTTCCATTTTAAGTATTGTAATAGACTAAGTAATTCTACATTCATATTTTGTATGGGCCGTGTCCCAAGTATTCTTGTGTCATAAGATGATGAGATTGAGACTTAGTATTTCCTATGACTTTATCTGAAAAATATTTTAAAGACTATGCTATATTTTGTGAAAAGTTTTAATTTCGCACTCCTTTTCACTATGTTTATGCGATGAATGATATATGTAAGGGCTTGTATAAGACCTCCGAGAGGTCAAGTATGCCGGTCGCAATCCGAGATTGCCCCTAACTTCTAGGGTGTGATTTCGGGATGTGACAGTCACAATTCTAAACCAACAATAGCCCAAAGCAATCTACACTTGAATTCACTTGAATATGAATATAATCAATTTAATGCAGCCTATATACAATTCTAACATGATCTTTGCATAAATCAATAGCCCAAAGCAATCTACACTTGAATTCACTATTATCAAGTCATGATCAATTCACCCATTCACCCATAGTATATCTAAATATAGAGATTTGATAAGTTAAAGGGTTCATGGAGATTTTCATTGTAAAACATAAATTATAAATCAATAATATCATATCTTAATGTTTGAAAACGTTTCATACAAGAACCCATGACTTAGAGTAGAAATTTGACTTTTTCCTCTTTTTTGAAATCTTGAAATCACTTTGTAATTGAATCAAAGCTTATATAAATCCTTAGATGAAGAAATACCCTAACTTATTAGAAGAATATAGAGAGAAATGAAGGATAAACTCCTTCGAAAATCCATCATTAAGCTCATTCTTCATCTTGATCTCTCATGGAGGTTTTTGGAGAGTGTTTAGGAGAAAAAGGGTTTTAATTAAGTTTTAGGGTCTAAATGAGGGTCAAGCCTATTTAATACTCATAAAATACCCAATTACGCCTAAATAAACCGTCCATACAATTTAAAAGACTTGGGGTGAATTTCCAAAAACACCGCAAGCTTGGCAGAAAAATTTCAGGCAGTGTAGGTGCCCGTGGACGGACCAGACCGTCAACAGGTCTACGCCACGTCAATTGGGGTCCATTGTTTGGGTCTGAAACTCCCCAATGCTCAGTACTGCAGTATCCATATATTACCAAAGTCTGCGAGCCGTCGTCCAAATGACAGGCCGTCATTTGGGGTCATTGATTGCCACTGTCAGGCAATCTGCATCTTTGAGTTGGGGTCCTCCTCTAGGGCCCCTTGTGGATCCTAGGTGGAGTCATTCCCGGAAATTAAACCCAATAAAATTCACATCTAGGTATTAGGAATCTCCCCTGTAAATTTTATCATCAAAAAAATTAAGACACATGCTAAGGCACACACAAACACACCAACACGTCGAAAGACTAACTTTCGAATGTCCCGGACGTTCTTTGACGTTTGACTTTCACAATCTCCCAAACTTTATACACTGCTTCTAAAAACCATAATACATAATTTTAAGACTTTATAGACTCAGTACACACACATAAGCACATACAAGCACATAAGAATATTTTGGTCGTCCCTGATGTTTGACTTCAAACTTAAGTGGAATGACATCAAAACTCACATATACACTTGTTATGATACTTAAAATCCCTTAGATCACTAGTGAAGCTCTAGAAAATCCTAGTCCATTTTAGGGACATTAAAAATGAGATATAGATTTTCCCTCAATGATTTTCAGACTATTTTCCTAAATTAGGTCTTGATACATCAATTATTATAGATCACGATTTCAAAAGTATTTTCATTAGTAGAAGGGTATATCTAGCATGAAGTGAATGTCGATGGGCTCTAAAATCTATTATGAAAAGATTATAGATGGTTAAATATTTTGTCACGCATGGTTTAAGAGGATATCCTATGATAAGACAAGAGGTGAATACTCATGTCCCATAACGATAAGAAGAGTTAATATTAGTGACTATTCCATGGGATTAATGCTTAGCACCGAGAGGATATTAAGATGGAAGCTAACCCTCAGCTTGAGACCTGTTTTCTTGTAACAATCTCCTTATATCATGCCTACATACCCCCATGAGATGATTGTCTTCGATAGACATTATCTAGTAAATCCACGTAATCTAGAAGTTCAAGGTCCTTACCTCGAAAAGTAGGACACCCCTTTTCAGTTTAAGGAGGACACAAGATTCCATGTTATAGCTCACATGATCTACATGTCGGTTAAAGGTAAACTCCCCATAAAAAAAATAAGTTAATTTCTAATGTTTTATGAAGTTGTATTTATGATTTTAAAATGTATTGATCATGTTCATGATTTATTAATATTCTTTATTGATTTAACTATGTTTTAGATTGGTCATGCGTTCTTCGATTATGTTATGCCTCGTATTTTTTTTATATACGTAGTGCGCATCGTGATCTAGAAGACGTAAAGAAATATTAGGCAAGGATGATATTTCCAAATGTGATATTAAGTATGAGTTGGCTAATGTAAGTGCCATTAACTTTAAGTGAGGGATTAATTAGTGGCTAATTTGGATTGATTTAATCCAATGGGCCCCACCACTCATAATTGGTGGCTGATTAGGATTAATTTAATCCAGTGGGCCCCACCACTCAAAGAAAAAATTAAAAAGGGATCAGATTGTGGGCTGGCCTTAGTGGACAGGTGTAGAGGGGGGCTGCCTCCACTTCATACTATTAAATGAGGTGGAGAAATCCACTCCATGCTAAATAAAGTGGTGAAATGCATTGCTGCATATCATCTTCTTCTTCACCACTTGTCTTAGGCAGCCATGGAAATGGAGAAACCAACCCTGCAACTCTTGGCCAAAGAAATGCAAATAATTTGGTTAGTAATCTCCTTGTTTGGTGTGTTAATTCTTTAGAATACCCTTGTTAATTATCCATTAATTTTAAGAAGGGGGCGTGACCAGTAGCTTAGGAAGTTTGTTTTAGTTATTGAATGTGCTAAGTATGAACGGAAACCATAATCGGATTATTAGTGGTGTCGTGTTGGTGCTTGGGCTGTTTTGATTAAAGCAAACTGCAGGAAAATTCAGTTTTGGCATTATGTATATGTTGAATGTGATTACGAGTATATACTCCAAAGGATGAATACGATAAGGTAGATGTGTTGCGAAATATAAAACGAGTTATCGCTCGGTGTGTCGTTGCTTCGCTGCTATGGTTGCCGAGACGGAACTGTTTTGGGGAGGGGGCTGTTTAATATGATTCTTTGGGTTATATGTGTTATTGGTATTGCTGTGGATAATTTGGATTGATGTCGGATTGGGGACGAAGTAAGCAAAATAGGGGAAGTGCTGCCGAATTTTCGTTAGATTATTAGCTAGCTTACAAGAAAGTAAAGCACGATGTTTATCTAATTGCGGCACGATTGTTTATTGTTATAGATTAATAGCTTGAGCAGTAAATATTGGACGTGCGGCTCAATTATACGGTATGTAATGCTGTCCCTTCTTTCTTTGTTTGGCATGACTTTTAAAAATAAGCGAATAACGGACAGATTTGATACTTACCTCTAGAGCGTCTAGGTGACATATATTCTTGCTTCCACAATTATTCCTCTATATATCGGCTATGTAAGGCTATGATGATCTCTAATATCTATGGTAGTGCTTCTTAGAGTCATTGAGATTTTACGTTTCCATATCGTATTAAAGGTTCATAATCTTGATAAAACAATAATCTTTGGTAATACTCCTTGCTGGTTCACGTTGATTGTTCTATTGAGTTATAAGAAATGATTTTAATTGCATATGGTTGCTCATAATATTCTGCTCGTGCATAGAGTCATTTATCATTTTACCGAGTCCCGGGCCGGGTAATGTTCGTGCGGAGTTTCTTGCATATGTCACCGAGTTCCTCACTAGAGGGCCGGGTATGTATATTATATATATGATTGGTGATGAGGATGGTTATGATGATGATGATGACGGAGATGACGTGATGATTATTTTGTCGAGCCCCTTACTAGGGAAGCTGGGCACCTTAAATGTTAAATATATACATGATTTTCACTTAAAAGGGTATATGTGTAGCGATATTTTGTTTCGACTTGCCATATTGGTATCCTGTCATCTTTACCTTATGCTTTACATACTCAGTACATTGTCCGTACTGACCCCCCTTTCCTCGGGGGGCTGCGTTTCATGCCCGCAGTGTAGACGCACGATTCGGTGATCCTCCCGCCTAGGATATCTACTCTGGCGATTGGGAGAGCTCCACTTTTTTGAGCCCGGTCGTTTTGGTACATAACTTTTGTGTAGTCTTTTGCTCGTCTATGGGTATGGCGGGGCCTTGTCCCGTCGAGTTTCACTAATGTACTCTTAGAGGTCTGTGGACATTATGTGGGTTGTATATATATGTTTTGGATAATGGTCTGGATATGGTTTGTTTGGGATGTCCGCTTGTACAGGGGCAGCCTTGTCGGCTGCATACATCATTGTGTATTGTGTAGTGGCAGCCTTGTCGGCATACGTATGTTATTATGCTTTGAATAGTGGCGGCCTTGTCGGCTCGCGTATGCTGTTATGGTTGAATGGTTATGAGTCCTTATGAGACAGGTCCTCTTATATATATATATGACGTTGGGGTTGGCTTGATTTGATTAAATTCCATATTGTCTTAGTTTCAGTTGGTTATACTTAGCAGGTTTGTATGTGGGTGTCCAAAACGGGCACTAGTCACGGCCCATCGGGTTGGGTCGTGACAAAGAGTGGTATCAGAGCGGTTCTTCCTTGGAAGTGTCTACAGACCGTGTCTAGTAGAGTCTTGTTTATCGGTGTGTTGTGCACCACATCTATAAACAGGAAGCTACAGGACATTTAGGATGTCATTCTTTCTTCTTATTGTAGATCGTGCGATAGAGCTATATTAACAGGATAAGCCCTCTCTAACGAATCCGTGTGTTTTCAGCTATGCCTCCAAAGAAAGCGACAGCCGCCCAGAAGGGAAAATCAGTAGCAGAAGGTACTAGTCAGACCCAGAGAGTTACTAGGGCCCGTGCCCAGTCTATGCCTAGTAAGATGCTCCAGTCGGAGAGCTCTGCTACACCCCCACCGCCAGAAGAGCTTAGAGAAGCAACAGCTCCAGTTCGGGGGACACCACCAGCCCCTGAGGCCCCAACATCTGAACCTCCAGCTCCTCACCGGGCGGAGGATAGGGCCATGAGAGATGCGGTTCAATTGTCGACTAGATTAGTGGCGGTCGTGCTCGCCGGCATGGACTAGGAGTTGATCATGCGACAGATCCGATAGCTTAAGGGCTCGTGACTTCTTAAGTTGTAATCCTCCGCAGTTCTTTGGGTCAAGGCCCCAGGATGATCCGCAAGAGTTTATTCGCCGATGCAGCGTACATTGAGGATAATCAAGGCTTGAGATCGAGTCTGTTGAGTTGGCTACGTATCGTTTGCGGGATGTAGCTATTAATTGGTATGAGTCTTGGGAGTTATCTAGGGGTGAGGGTGCTCCTCCAGCGGTATAGGATGAATTTGTGGAGGCTTTCCAGGGCCACTTCCTGCCTTCAGAGATGAAGCGAGCTAGAGTCGATAGATTCTTGCGTTTGAAGCAAAATGGCGAGAGCGTTTGTATAGCCTCGAGTTTGATTCATTGGCTAGGCATGCGCCTACTATTGTGGTCGATATGGCGCAGTGGTACATCGTTATGTGATGGGATTGGATTGTTATCCGATTGACAGCTGTATGACGGACTCTTCACCAGGTATGGACATTGCTCAGTGCGAGCATATGCACAGTGGGTAGAGGATCGGCACCGGGGCGTCGGCCAGATAGATATTATAATAGAGGCCAAAGATAAGAGGGCTAGATCAAAGAAAGTTATCTTGACGAGTTTCAAAGCGGCGCCTCAAGAAGATGTTAGATTTTCTTCCCACCAAGACAGAGTGCACCCCCCACGTTTCATGGGTAGGGGGTTCGATCGTATGGGATATTCGGAAGCTGGTCAGAGCTCTAGGGCATCAGGGTCACAGATGGGCCGGGGTTTGAGCCAGTCGAGGCCACCTTTGCCTTGGTGTTCTCGTTGTGGTAAGTCCCATCCTGGGGAATGTCGTTGGGCTATAGGTGCGTGTTTTTCTTGTGGCCGTCAGGGCCATACTATGAGGGAGTGTCACTTTAGAGGTAGTGCAGGTGGTATGGCACAGCCTACAGGGTCCGTTGCTGGTTCATCTTCTTCTGTGGCTATGCGCCCTACAGGCAGGTATTCAGCGCCCGAGTCGTGGTAGAGGACGTGGTGGAGCTTCCAGTTCTAGCGGTCCCTCAAACCGTATATATGCTTTGACTAATAGGCAAGATCAGGAGGCGTCACCTAATGTGATCACAGGTATATTATCACTATTCTCCCGAAGTGTGTATGCATTGATAGACCCAGGTTCCACCTTATCATGTATATCTCCCTTTGTTGGTAGTAGGATCGGAATAGAGTCTGAGTTGATAGATCCATTTGAGGTAGCTACACCTGTAGGAGATTTTTTCATAGCTACGCGAGTATATAGGAATTGTTCAGTAGTTATATATAGTCGTCAGATCAGAAAGCGCATCTAATAGAGTTAAATATGATTGAGTTTGATATTATCATGGGCATGGATTGGTTGGTCGCTTGTTATGCTAATGTTGATTGCAGAGGGAAGATAGTTCGGTTTCAATTTCAGAGGGAACCGATTATAGAGTGGAAGGGAAGTACAAGATCGCGAAAGGTAAGTTCATTTCATACCTCAAGGCCGGGAAGATGGTTAGAAAAGGCTATATTTACCATCCGATTCGGTGCATAACATAAAGGCAGAGGCACCGACTCTTCAATCGATCCCATTAGTTAATGAATTTCCGATGTATTCCCGAGGAACTTCCAGGCCTTCCTCCGTAATGGGAGATAGAGTTTACTATAGATGTCTTTGCAGATACCCACCTATATCTATACCTCCTTATAGAATGGCACCTTGAGTTGAAAGAATTGAAAGAGCAATTGAGGGATTTGCTAGAAAAGGGCTTCATCAGGCCTAGTACGTCACCTTGGGAGCACCATCTATTGTGAGGAAGAAGGATGGGTCATGCGGATGTGCATTGATTATAGGCGGTTGAACAAAGTAACAATAAAGAACATGTATCCCTCCCAAGGATTTACGATCTATTTGACCCGATTGCAGGTGCAAAGTGTTTTTCAAAGATAGACTTGCGGTCAGGTTATCATCAAAGTGCGGGTAAGAGGCGAGATATTCCAAAGACGGCATTCTGACCCGATATGGGCATTATGAGTTTAGAGTCTTGTCTTTTGGGGTGACTAATGCTCCAAATGTTCATGGATTTAATGAATCGAGTATTTAAACCATTCCTTGATATGTTTGTTATTGTATTTATAGACGATATTCTGGTCTATTCACGTTCGTAAGAGGAGCATGCAGATCATTTAAGGGACGGTACTTAGGTTGCTTCAAAGACCGTAAGTTGTATGCTAAATTTTCTAAGTGCGAGTTCGTTGACTTGATGGCATTCTTGGGGCATATTATTGAGCCGATGGTATTCGGGTAGACACGCGAGAAGATTGAGGCAAGAAAGACTTGGCCTGCACTCACGACACCTCTTCGAGGCACGCAGCTTTTGGGGTTAGCAGGATATTACAGAGATTCGTGAGAAAAGTTTGCCTCAATTTGGCGCCTTTGACAAGGCTAACTCAAAAGCGACCAAGTTCCGGTGGGACAGATGCTTGTGAGCGAAGCTTCCAGCTATTGAAAGACAAATTGACTACAGCTCCAGTCCTAACTCTTCCGGAGGGACCAGACGGCTATGTTATTTATTGTGATGCTTCGGGTGTTGGGCTAGGATGTTATGCCTCATATTTTTTTTATACGTAGTGCGCATCGTGATCTAGAAGACGTAAAGAAATATTAGGCAAGGATGTTATTTCCAAATGTGATATTAAGTATGAGTTGGCTAATGTAAGTGCCATTAACTTTAAGTGAGGGATTAATTAGTGGCTAATTTGGATTGATTTAATCCAATGGGCCCCACCACTCATAATTGGTGGCTGATTAGGATTAATTTAATCCAGTGGGCCCCACCACTCAAGGCAAAAATTAAAAAGGGATCAGATTGTGGGCTGGCCTTAGTGGACAGGTGTAGAAGGGGGCTGCCTCCACTTCATACTATTAAATGAGGTGGAGAAATCCTCTCCATGCTAAATAAAGTTGTGAAATGCATTGCTGCATATCATCTTCTTCTTCACCACTTGTCTTGGGCAGCCATGGAAATGGAGAAACCAACCCTGCAACTCTTGGCCAGCAGCTGCAAATAATTTGGTTAGCAATCTCCTTGTTTGGTGTGTTAATTCTTTAGAATACCCTTGTTAATTATCTATTAATTTTAAATAGGGGAAGTGCTGCCGAATTTTCGTTAGATTATTAGCTAGCTTACAAGAAAGTAAAGCACGATGTTTATCTAATTGCGGCACGATTGTTGCTAGTTATAGATTAATAGCTTGAGCAGTAAATATTGGACGTGCGGCTCGATTATACGGTATGTAGCGCTGTCCCTTCTTTCTTTGTTTGGCATGACTTTTAAAAATAAGCGAATAACGGACAGATTTGATACTTACCTCTAGAGCGTCTAGGTGACGTATATTCTTGCTTCCACAATTATTCCTCTATATATCGGCTATGTCTAAGGCTATGATGATCTCTAATATCTATGGTAGTTCTTCTTAGAGTCATTGAGATTTTACGTTTCCATATCGTATTAAAGGTTCATAATCTTGATAAAACATTAATCTTTGGTAATACTCCTTGCTGGTTAACGTTGATTGTTCTATTGAGTTATAAGAAATGATTTTAATTGCATATGGTTGATCATAATATTCTGCTCGTGCATAGAGTCATTTATCATTTCACCAAGTCCCGGGCCGGGTAATGTTCGTGCCGAGTTTCTTGCATATGTCACCGAGTTCCTCACTAGAGGGCCGGGTATGTATATTATATATATGATTGGTGATGAGGATGGTTATGATGATGATGATGACGGAGATGATGTGATGATTATTTTGCCGAGCCCCTTACTAGGGAAACTGGGCACCTTAAATGTTAAATATATGCATGATTTTCACTTAAAAGGGTATATGTGTAGCGATATTTTGTTTCGACTTGCCATATTGGTATCCTGTCATCTTTACCTTATGCTTTACCTACTCAGTACATTGTCCAGATCGACTCCCTGCTCTCTGGGTCGCGTTCATGCCCGCAGTGTAGACGCACGATTCGGTGATCCTCCGCCTAGGATATCTACTCTGGCTGATTGGGAGAGCTCCATCGTTCTCGAGCCCATCGTTTTGGTACATAACTTTTGTGCAGTCTTTTGCTCGTCTATGGGTATGGCGGTGCCCTGTCCCGTCGAGTTTCACTAATGTACTCTTAGAGGTCTGTGGACATTATGTGGGTTGTATATATATATTTTGGATAATGGTCTGGACATGGTTTGTTTGGGATGTCCGCTTGTACAGGGGCAGCCTTGTCGGCTGCGTACAACATTGTGTATTGTGTAGTGGCAGCCTTGTCGGCATACGTATGTTATTATGCTTTGAATAGTGGCGGCCTTGTCGGCTCGCGTATGCTGTTATGGTTGAATGGTTATGACTCCTTATGAGACAGGTCCTCTTATATATATATGACGTTGGGGTTGGCTTGATTTGATTAAATTCCATATTGTCTTAGTTTCAGTTTGTTATACTTAGCAGGTTTGTATGTGGGTGTCCAAAACGGGCACTAGTCACGGCCCATCGGGTTGGGTCGTGACATAGGATGTGTATTGATGCAGCATGGAAAAGTTATAGCCTATGCCTCCCGACAACTTAGGAAGCATGAAAAGAACTATCCTACTCACGATCTGGAGTTAGCGGTCGTGGTTCATGCCTTGAAGATATGGAGACATTATTTATATGGTGCCATGTGGACATCTATACAGATCATAAGAATCTCCAATATATCTTTAAACAGAAGGAGCTGAACTTACGACAGAGGCGGTGGTTAGAGTTGCTAAAGGATTATGATGTTGATATTTTATATCATCCAGGGAAAGCGAATGTTGTAGCAGATGCTCTTAGCCGTAAGTCCATGGGTAGCTTGACAGATGTACAACCAGAAAGGAGGGATATGGTTCGGGAGATTCAGCGGCTATCCAAACCTTGGAGTCCGCTCTAGCTAATTCGGAAGATAGTGGAGTTTCTATTCGAGAGGTTGCCGAGTCCTCAATCATAGATGAGGTAAAGAGACACCAATACAAGGACCCTATTCTCGCACAAGATAGAGATGCAGCTCTTCAAAAGGAAAAGACCCCATTTAAGGTTACACTGACGGAGTGTTACGATATGAAGGCAGATTGTGTGTACCCAACATCATGGGCTACGACGGCAGGTTATGGGAGAGGCACACTCTGCCCGTTATTCTATTCACCCAGGGTCAACAAAAATGTATCATGACCTCAGATGCTTATATTGGTGGGATGGCATGAAAAGGGACATAGCGGAGTTTGTTGCTCAGTGCCTGAATTGTTAATAAGTCAAGATCGAACATCAAAAGCCTGGTGGATTATTACAGGAGATAGAGATCCCAACTTGGAAATGGGAGATGATTAATATGGACTTCATTACAGGCTTACCTCGCACTCAACGGAAGTATGACTCTATATGGGTTATTGTAGATAGGCTGACGAAATCGGCCATTTTCTTCCAGTCAGGACTACTTATTCGGCTGAAGATTATGCGAGGTTATATGTCAGGGAGATAGTGAGACTTCATGGGGTTCCCACGTCCATTATATCGCATGAGGAGCTCAATTTACAGCCAACTTTTGGAGATTGTTTCGAAGGGATTGGGGACACAGTGAACCTTAGCACAAGATTTCACCCTCGGAGATGGGCGGTGGCGTACTATTCGGACACTAGAAGATATGTTGCGGGCCTGTATTATTGACTTCAAAGGCAGCTGGGATGACCACTTGCCGCTCATTGAGTTTGCCTATAATAATAGCTACCATTCTAGTATCCAGATGGCACCGCATTTGAGGCCTTATATGGGAGGAAGTGCAGATCACCTATTGGTTGGTTTGATGTTGGCGAGACTAAGTTAATAGGCCAGGATGTGATTCAAAGCAAGTCGTTGAAAAGGTGAAGCTTATTCAAGAAAGATTATTAGCGACCTAGAGTCGATGTAAGTCATATGCAGATAATCGGCGTCGAGATTTGGAGTTTGATTGGTGACTGGTATTCTGAAGGTATCACCCATGAGGGGTGTGATGAGATTCGGCAGAAGGGGAAGCTCATCCGAGATACATTGGGCCTTATCAGTTGTTCGTAGGATAGGCAAGGTTGCCTATGAGTTGGATCTACCATCCGATTTGGAGGCGATACATCCAGTCTTCCATGTATCGATGCTACGTAAATGTATTGGTGATCCTTTTAGAGTATTCCTGTAGATGATATTCGTAACAGAGGAGTTGTCATATGAGGAGAAACCCGTGGCTATACTTGATCGTCGAGGTTAGAAGGTTACGTCTTAAGGATGTGGCTTCCACAAAGTGTTGTGGCAAAATAACAATAGGGAGGAGATGACTTGGGAAGCGGAAGACGAAATGAAGAATAAGTATCCTTACTTGTTCCCTGCACTGCAGGTAATTCAATTTCTAAGCTTGACTATATTGATAGATAATGAGATTATGTAGTCGTGAGGCATCCGTAAGTTACTAATGCAGGTTGATAGGTATAACTTTTAGAGAGACCTCGCTGGAATTTGTTTTTGCAAGACGCTAACTTAACATTCGAGGACGAATGTTCCTAAGGGGGGAAGGATGTTATGCCTCGTATTTTTTTTTATACGTAGTGCGCATCGTGATCTAGAAGACGTAAAGAAATATTAGGCAAGGATGTTATTTCCAAATGTGATATTAAGTATGAGTTGGCTAATGTAAGTGCTATTAACTTTAAGTGAGGGATTAATTAGTGGCTAATTTGGATTGATTTAATCCAATGGGCCCCACCACTCATAATTGGTAACTGATTAGGATTAATTTTATCCAGTGGGCCCCACCACTCAAGGCAAAAATTAAAAAGGGATCAGATTGTGGGCTGGCCTTAGTGGACAGGTGTAGAGGGGGGCTGCCTCCACTTCATACTATTAAATGAGGTGGAGAAATCCACTCCATGCTAAATAAAGTGGTTAAATGCATTGCTGCATATCATCTTCTTCTTCACCACTTGTCTTAGGCAGCCATGGAAATGAAGAAACCAACCCTGCAACTCTTGGCCAGCAGCTGCAAATAATTTGGTTAGTAATCTCCTTGTTTGGTGTGTTAATTCTTTAGAATACCCTTGTTAATTATCCATTAATTTTAAGAAGGGGGCGTGACCAGTAGCTTAGGAAGTTTGTTTTAGTTATTGAATGTGCTAAGTATGAACGGAAACCATAATCGGATTATTAGTGGTGTCGTGTTGGTACTTGGGCTGTTTTGATTAAAGCAAACTGCAGGAAAACTCTGTTTTGGCATTATGTATATGTTGAATGTGATTATGAGTATATACTCCAAAGGATGAATACGATAAGGTAGATGTGTTGCGAATTATAAAATGAGTTATCGCTCGGTGTGTCGTTGCCCATTGCTATGGTTGCTTAGACGGAACTGTTTTCGGGAGGGGGCTGTTTAATATGATTCTTTGGGTTATATGTGTTATTGGTATTGCTGTGGATAATTTGGATTGATGTCGGATTGGGACGAAGTAAGGAAAATAGGGGAAGTGCTGCCGAATTTTCGTTAGATTATTAGCTAGCTTACAAGAAAGTAAAGCACGATGTTTATCTAATTGCGGCACGATTGTTTCTTGTTATAGATTAATAGCTTGAGCAGTAAATATTGGACGTGCGGCTTGATTATACGGTATGTAACGCTGTCCCTTCTTTCTTTGTTTGGCATGACTTTTAAAAATAAGCGAATAACGGACAGATTTGATACTTACCTCTAGAGTGTCTAGGTGACGTATATTCTTGCTTCCACAATTATTCCTCTATATATCGGCTATGTCTAAGGCTATGATGATCTCTAATATCTATGGTAGTGCTTCTTAGAGTCATTGAGATTTTACGTTTCCATATCGTATTAAAGGTTCATAATCTTGATAAAACAATAATCTTTGGTAATACTCCTTGCTGGTTCACGTTGATTGTTCTATTGAGTTAAAAGAAATGATTTTAATTGCATATGGTTGCTCATAATATTCTGCTCGTGCATAGAGTCATTTATCATTTCACCGAGTCCCGGGCCGGGTAATGTTCGTCTTGGAGTTTCTTGCATATGTCACCGAGTTCCTCACTAGAGGGCCGGGTATGTATATTATATATATGATTGGTGATGAGGATGGTTATGATGATGATGATGACGGAGATGACGTGATGATTATTTTGCCGAGCCCCTTACTAGGGAAGTCGGGCACCTTAAATGTTAAATATATACATGATTTTCACTTAAAAGGGTATATGTGTAGCGATATTTTGTTTCGACTTGCCATATTGGTATCCTGTCATCTTTACCTTATGCTTTACATACTCAATACATTGTCTGCATCGACCCCCCCTTTCCTGGGGTCGTGCATTTCATGCCCGCAGTGTAGACGCACGATTCGGTGATCCTCCCGCCTAGGATATCTACTCTGCTGATTGGGAGAGCTCCACTGCTCCGAGCCCACTGCTTTGGTACATAACTTTTGTGTAGTCTTTTGCTCGTCTATGGGTATGGCGGGCCTCTGTCGATCGAGTTTCACTAATGTACTCTTAGAGGTCTGTGGACATTATGTGGGTTGTATATATATGTTTTGGATAATGGTCCGGACATGGTTTGTTTGGGATGTCCGCTTACGAGGCGACCTTGTCGCCGCGTACATCATTGTGTATTGTGTAGTGGCAGCCTTGTCGGCATACGTATGTTATTATGCTTTGAATAGTGGCGGCCTTGTCGGCTCGCGTATGCTGTTATGGTTGAATGGTTATGACTCCTTATGAGACAGGTCCTCTTATATATATATATATGACGTTGGGGTTGGCTTGATTTGATTAAATTCCATATTGTCTTAGTTTCAGTTGGTTATACTTAGCAGGTTTGTATGTGGGTGTCCAAAACGGGCACTAGTCACGGCCCATCGGGTTGGGTCGTGACAGATTATGCCCCTTTTATGATCATGTCTTACATTTTATTTCGTTCACTTCATACTTAGTCCATTCCATGTAATAAAGCATAGTTTTTTCTATATTATTGCACTAATGTAGGGCTTCGCGATTCTTTTCCTTTTGTTCATTGCAAGTTGATTGCATTAGAGATTTGAGGACATGGTGAGTCTTCATACTTCAAGGAAGATGTCACTTTGATACCTTTATGTCATTTCAGTTTCAGACTTTTGGTATGTAATGTTGGGTTATGTCTTAATCACTTTTTCGTATGATGTATTAGATGGTTTATTGAGGCAAATTGTAGACTTCCAGTCTTGTCACATTCATTGTGATAAAAAAAATATCCTTTGAATACTTTTACATTTTATTTTCTTGTCTGACGTATGCTAAGTGGCTTGTGTAGTCCTTTCGAGCTTTTAGATGCCATGTCACGTCTAGGGTATAGTTTGGGTCATGACAACCACTCATCATACATGTTTAGATATACGATATTTACTAAATTTTCTCTACTTTCTATGAGATTCTGACACAAAATGTCAAGTTGAGCTATCAATTTAGCAATGTTTTTGTCACGCTCCTGATTTTTCTCCTCTTTCTCTTTAACCATTATTAAGTGTGGGAGTTAACATGTCCTCATTTGTGTACCAATCTTGATTGATTTCTGTCATTTCATCAAGAAACTTTTAACCCACCACATATGATTTTCTAACTATATCGCCATGAATAAGATGATTGGCCAACCCTTTATTTACCCATCAAGACTCTAGTAGAAGTACTGCAATAGTAGCATGTCCAAAAAAACATGGTTTGGAAATTGTAGCAACACCTTTTAAATATGCATCCATACTTCATGTACGGTTCTGCATTCACTATTTTGAAATTTTTAATAGCATTCCTCAATTTCATCACTTTAAAATGGGAAAAGAATCTCTCAAGGAATGCTTTAGTCAATCCTTCCCATGAGGAGATAAAATTTGGCAGAAACTCAATAAACCACCTAAAAGCCTCCCCATCAAGGAAAAAGGGAACAACCTCAACAACAACTACTTGTATGAAATAGCTCAACTATAAAAGGTCCACACATATTCACACACTTTTAGAGGTGACTGTTAGAATCTTCATGTTCAAAACATCTAAATAATCGTTTTTTTTGGTTCATCAACATTAGTTCGATTATGGTAAAGGTAATATTCTTTTGAATATATGGTAATCAGATTGCTCCGACCTACTTGGTGATATCAGGATTCACCTTATCCATCCTTCTAACGTCATTATCTTGCCCACGATAACTAGAATTATTACTACTATTAGTATTCATTATTCAACATACCAATCGGACACCAAATTAAAACAAAGTATAAGGTTGTTCACCTATAAGAAAATCTATACATAATGAGTCCTCTGATAGATTGAGCCTTATTTATTGAAAATAGAGTCCTCAAATTTCACATCCGGGTAGCACCCCCTAGAATTAACATAGTGTACTTGACCTCTCGAAGGTCTTATACAAGCCGATAGTTATCATTCATCGCATTGTCATACTAAATAAAGCGGAAGATTTAAAACTTTTCATAGCACATCATATGCTAGAAACTTTACCTCATATATGTATATATATAATATCATAAGTACATATTTAGACCTTAAGTCTCTTTCCCATTCTAGACACAACATCATAAGAGTACAATAGGAACACGAGCTTTATAACATAATCATAAATATAGAATTACAATACGTCAAACATAACTTGACATAGAACATCCTTGAATCTTAAGGATTCATTTTTCCTTGAGCTTGGCAACACATATCAAGCTCCTCAATCCTTTAGACATCCTTTAAGTATCCACAACCTATAGTTTGTGTAAAAAGTATAGAATAATAGAGTTAGTACAAGAATGCACTAAGTATGACAAACATGCAAAAACATGCATTTAAATGGGACATTTTCTTGAAATCGTACTTCATGCCCTTTTGTGAAAACTTCATAAAACCTTTATACCATAGCATTTATATCAATTTCATACTTCATATAGAAATATTCAAAGGACAAACATCATATAAGATCACATATAGAATTTAAGGCATTTTTGAGTCACATTATAGTAAACACTTTCACATTACAGTGAGCTTATTTTCTCTTTACAGTGAATTTTTTCCTTCTTAATTCCTTAACCTTCCAACGAACCCTTTACTAATAATTGGTGCAGTGCATCACCTTAAGGCCACATGAAAATAATACATACAACAACACAAGTCATCATATATCATCAGAGAAGGATATACATGATAGACACATTTAAATCAAGACCATAAGGCATTACAATGAACTTTACATATTATTCACATATACCAATTTCACTTCACATAGTACATCCTAAGACCTTACTCACAATCCCAATCTAAGTCCACTAGTGCAATGTACATGTGAATCCCCATAACCTCACACATACTTAGTAAACCTATCATGAGACCACAATCCTTAACCATCTATTTCACACACCATCAAGTAAGTGAAGACAACTTCATTCATGTAAACAACCTTCATCATATAGTCATTAAGACCAACATAGTGCATATCATCTCATCATATTGACAATAACACAATGTCATGCAAGAGAACCATAATCATAGACACATGCATTAGAACACCTTCCTAGGACTTCCCATAAGAGTCACTTGTGCAATGCATAGGTAAAGTCACATACCCCCACCTACACTAAGTAACTACCCATAGGTTATCCTAGTTAGATCAGAGTCCTTACTTTACTTCCATTTTCCATTTTACTTTAGGAAAACTATAGTCTTAACCGACACTAAGATCATGGGTGCTAAACATGGAATTTGGTGTTGTAGAATCTTACACCAATAGAAGGTGTTCTTACCTAGACAACGTAGAACATTAACACATACATACTATCACACTAAGTGAATTCACTTGCTAGATCCTATGTGGCAAGCATAGTTTATGGAACTAACCGATGTACATGATCCTTTACATTCTCATTGGCATTGAAGCCTCGTCTCATGAGAAAACATGGGTGTACCTTACTCAAGGGAAGCCACCACCTCATGTGGAACCATAGGTGCATATTCCTCTAAGGGAAGTCAAACCTTATGGAAAGCCAATTTTGAATCTTCCTCTAAGGGAAGCCAACACTCTATGAGTACTAAACACTTTCCGAGGGAAATGTCAATATCAAGCTAATGAAGTTGTTTTAGTTTTAAACTCTTATATTCTTTCCTTTTTATTTGAGTACTAAACATTGTATGACATATATGTGGCCTTGTTACATTGATGTATGGGCTAGGCCCAAATTATTTTACTCTTGTTAGATGGTTATTAGATGAGACTTCCATTTGAGATTATGTTATATTTTACATACCTATGTGCAATGAAATTTTTTCAAAGTGTCCAAACTTTAACCTATGAATGTAATGATGTAACCTAATAGGATAGTCTAGTCCTCAAAGAGGACGACGACGCCAATTACGTCTAGGGGGTGCTCCTTGGATGTGACACCATCGATGGGAAGTCGTGGGTTGAGCCCATTTTCTATGCATCTTAATGTTAAGTGAAGGGGTTAATTGGTAAATTCACCCACGTCCAAATAAGAGTTGGATAGTTTCCTACGGTATTCTAGGTATTTTAAGAGGGTTTATAAGTCCTACTTACCTAGATGAGTTTATTCTTCAAAAATCAAAATCCAAAACCTCTAAAGAGCTCTCTAGAACTCCATTGAATCTTGAAGGTTGATTTCTCCACAAAATACTATCGATTTTCGTGAATTTACATTAGTTAAGTTATGGTTCTTCATCATTGAAACTCTTTTCTTCAAGGAGCCAAACTTCAAAGATATTTTAAGTCTTTCAAAAGATGAACTTATCTAATTTTGTAATCTATCCATGGGTTCTTGAATTAAAGGTTTTGAATATTGTAATATTAATTGATTTATTGTTAATTAGAAGATTTTAACTCAAAAACTTCATGAACCCATGTAATTCATGTAACCCTAGATTTGACTACTTAGTGGGTGAATTGATTATGTCATAATGCTATCAAATTATTGTGTAGATTGATTAGAGATATTGAATTATGAACGAATCATACTAGAATTTTTAATATGCTGCCCTAATTTCAAAGCTTCAAGTTTAATTATCTTTGATTCATTATGCATTGTAATTATTAGATTGAATTGAGGATTATGTCCATTGGTAAGGGTCTTGGTATATGGTGTTGGTTGAGTTGACTTTGGATTAAAGTTATGAGGTTGGAATCAATGGTATGTTGACCTACCTTTCTCTATATTCTGTAGTATAGTTCATAGATGGTGATGATGCTTGGTATGGTACACGAATGGTGGTGGTGCTAGGTGCTTTACTTGTGAATGATGAGGCCTCATCGGCGCTACTTTATGTATTATGATGATCATGTTCTTGTCACCAAGTACTTGATATACTATGATGATTTGTGTAGTCGATTTATGTGATGTATGATCATATTCATATACTTGTGAATAATGTGAAAGTATTTCTTCTTCTCTTAGTATTAGGTGATCATGTTAGGCTATGATTATGTCCTTATGTATGTAGTCTTAGAGTTGATGCATGATTCTTACTAATTGGCTATGTAAGTTTTGTGATGATTATGTTGATAATCCTATCGCATCGTAGAGGGTGACCTAAAGTTGATTTGTTTGTTCTTATGTGTTACTTGAAATATATGTTATATGTGATAAAATGATGATTTATGTGTCTTTGTTAGGTAGACTTAAGTATCTCTTCTTGATGCATGAATGGTATATGAATATGTGATCTCTTGACTAGGTAAGCTTAGTGCACCCTTGTCTTGTGTGTCAGAACTTGAACTATGTAAAGAAGGTCATTATGTAGAACCTTTTAGAAATAAGGTTATGATATCCTTGAAGTCGAAAGCCGTAATGGTATCCTTCTCATGTGAATGGTAGACTTAGGGATCGATTGGCTGGAACGACATGAAAATCATCCTTCAGAAAATCAATAAGCTATCCTATTGACTATGTAAGGCAACCCTAGTGTACCACCTTCGTAAGGTGAATGTGATTGGGTAATGAACTAGATATAAAACCTTTTTATGTGATCCTTCATCGAAATACTCTATGAAAACAAAGGCTGAAATCGAGTGAGTATGGTTTGGGAAGTAGTTCTAGTTAAGGATGAGACTAGAGTACAAAGGAGCCCTTCATAATCCTTAACCATGTACCTACATAGGATGCGTCCAAGTTCTACCATTGGCAATTAGAACACCCTCCATCGGAGTAGGTTACAACTATGAATTCCATGCCAAGCTACCAGGGTCTATGTCGACTATTTATTGCCTATTCTAATCATATGGCATACCTACTAGTGTTGGAGAAGTTCTATGAATATTAGGTGGTGTTATCGGACACTATCTACACATTGCACAATAGGATTTGAAGATGTTAGTGAGTGAGTCCCTAGGTTTTCGCCAAGACCATTACTTCAATGTCCTTATGTCATGAATGTCTCTTAAATGAACTTATGAGGATAATGAATTAAGTTGGAAAGTATGTTAAAGAATTAGTACATACCTAGAGTAGCTTAAAGGTTGTCTAGTTAAGGTGTGAAGTTGGCATATGAATGGTAACTTCATATCTTACCTAGATAAGTCTTAAGAAAAAATCTACATAGAAAAGGTGGTTGGTACATTGGATATGATCCAAACTTAGGTTCTCTTATGGATTATTTAGGTAATCTTGGAGAGGTCTAGTATGGACATTCTCATCTTGATTTACTTAATTAAGACTATTGAAAACCTTTTGGAGGAGAATGTCATATTATTACATGTTATTGTATGAAGTGGAAATGATCTTATCTTAGGTAATCTAAAGGATCTCTTAAGTATGTGTGAAGGGATTGTATGGGCGTTCGCTTCACTACTCACTCAAGTGAATCTTAGAATCACCTTGGTAGGAGTATCTCATTATATGTACTGATTTATTGTAAGTGTATTTGTCTCAATATAGGTTGTCTTGAGGATCATTTAGGTTTGACTAGAGAGGGTGTATGGGCGGTCTCTCTTTGTCTTGCTTAAGCGAGTCATAGGATAGGCTTTAGTGAGAGGGTTATATGTTAACTGAATTCACTGTAAGGTTGACTTAATTCACTGTAAAGTGACTAGTTCACTGTAACATTTCATAATGTTTGATAAAATATTTATGTGGTGTCATATATGTTTTCTAAGGTGTTAAATTTTGTTCTTATTCTTATGATATGATGTTTTAATCATAAAAATCATGTTTCTAATAAATGCCCATTTTCATGATTTTATGCGTTATGTCATACTTAGTACAAGTTTTTGTACTAATTACATAGATTTTGTTGTATGTAGTGGTGTAGGTGGAAGGTGAGAAAGGATCTTGAAGGAAAGCTTGGATTCTAGTTATCGTTCAAGCAAAGTTGAAGTATGTCTCCATTTTACTCGAGGTCATTATCGTCTTTTTATATATTTTAAATTTAAAGTATTATAATAGACTAAGTATTTCTATATTCGTATTGTGTGTACCGTGTTCCAAGTATTCTTGAATCTAAGGATGTCATATGTTGAGACTTTAGCGTTTTCTATGATTTCAATTTGAAAATATGTTTCAGATATTTCATGTGGAAATTTTTAATTCTGCACTACTTTTGATACATGTATGTGATGAACGATGTCAAATGGCTTATACAAGACCTCCGAGATGTCAAGTACACCCTGTTTTGACTTAAGAATACCCTAACTTCTAGGGTATAGGTGTGGGTCGCGACAAACGTGGTATTAGATCATTGGTTATGAAAGTGGTCTTAGGGATCAAAAAGCCTTATAAAGCCACGTCTAGTCGAGTCTTAACCATCAGTGCGAGTCTCGACACATCTATGGGTGAGAGGCTATAGGACGATAAAGTTTCACTTTCTTCATCAATCTTCTGTCGTGCCTATAGATTTATGGTTGTAAGTGTCTATTCCTAATCTCTTCTTTTGTTGTTATAGGAGATGAATACTAGAAGAATGGTCGCTAGAAGGTTGGAAGAAGGAAGGATGGATGAGGAAGTTCCTTATCAAGTTGAGCATGTTCCTCAAGGTGCTCAAGGTGTTCAAGTCCCTATTTTGGGTGGAAGTAATGAGGTTCCTGTAGTACCCTCGCAAATGACTAATGGAAATATTAGTGAGGTTTTACATACTTTAGCCTAAGCATTTACTACCCATGTGAATAGGGGTAGTGATCCTAGAGTGAATGTTGTAGAGAAAACTATGCCATCTAGATTGCGAGATTTGTGAGGATGAATCCTCCTATATTTCTTATCTCTAAGGTGGGAGAGGATCCCCAAGAGTTTGTAGATGGTGTATGTAAGGTGTTGAGTGCCATGGGGGTAACTTATAGGGAGAAGACGGAGTTAGCTTCGTACCAATTAAGGGAGGTTGGTCAAGTGTGGTGTACTCAATGGAAAGATAATTTGCCGGTTGAGTGGGGGCCTATAGAGTGGGAAGAGTTTAAGGAGGGTTTCTTAGGAAAGTACTTTCCTTGTGAGAGGAGGGAGGTGAAGGTTGAGGAGTTCATCAATCTCAAGCAAGGAAACATGAGTGTTGAGGAGTATTCCTTGAAGTTCACTATGTTGTCTAGGTGTGATCAATCTCTGTTGTCTAACCCTAGGGATGAGATGATTAGGTATGTGATTGGTGTTGCCGACCTTGTGAAAGAATATTGTCGTATGACCATTCTTTATGATGATATGACTCTATCTAGGCTCATGGTTTATGCTCAATCCATATAGGAGTCCAAATTTAATAGGATAACTAGAAATTGAAGAGTAGTGTACCAAGTGATCAAAACCAACCTAGGTTCAAAAATAGGGCTTAAACTCAAGATGAACCTAGACATCCTAAGATCAAACTTGAGAAGGGAAGTGGTTCTCAAGTTGGTAAGCCTACTTGTTCTACATGTGGGAAGAAGAACTATAGGGAGTGTCTAATTGGTACAAGGAATTGCTTTTGTTGTGGTAAGGATGTACATATTGTGAGATATTGTCTGACTATTTCTTGTAGAGGAATAGAGGGTAAGAAAGCTTTTCAAAGTGTTCCAGGTAATGATTCTCCAAAGAAGAATCATTTCTATGCAATCCGGGCTAGAGGATTTAAGCCAGATTAGGGTGATGATGATGATTGTGAGTTCTTGTAATTCTCTCTTTAGTATTATGAGTTTCTTCTAAGTGGGCGAGTATGGTGAGTAGTGAAGTTTTGATTGATTTTCTAATCTCTTCTATTGAAATCAAGCTTGAGAGTTAGAAAGTCATAGTAGCATATTTTATATACATTGTGTTTAGGAGTCTTGTTGAAGTTGAAGTTCATTGATTCCTCATAATGTGCATTTCATGAAGTTATGATTATGTTGTAAAATGTGTTTATATGGTTTTATCTTGTATATTATAATGTTTCCATCATCAATTGCTTAAATGTTGCATTTTTAGAAATTTGATGTATTTTCATTGCTAGGGAATTCAGCTCATTGTGAAAATTTTGGAAAACTGACTATACCATTCTTTGGTTGAAAATTGTTGTAATTTGTTTATAACTGATGTGTATGAGCATAATAATGAATACAAAAAGAAGTCTTGCTATTTGAAACGAAGGATATGAGTCTTATTGCATGAAGAGTTGTAGATTTCTTTCTAGCTTCTTGTTGTGTTGTGAGTCTCTTGATTATGTAAAGTTGACGTTTTATCCTAAATTTTGCATTGTATAATGTGTTATGTGGTATCTTTAGGAGATGTTAGTTGAGTCTCTACTCTTGGAAGTGTTCGGAGAGTGGCAAGTGTCATTCAAGGATGAATGTTGTCCAAGTGGGGGAGATTGTAATACCTCTAAAACTACTTAGGTTAAACTAGATCCTAACATGTTTTTAATAAGGGTATAATTTCCTAAAATGGTTTATAATGTGGTAATGAGGTAGTTTCTAAAGATTTACGTGATTTGGAAGTGAAACGTCAAGGAGAGACCAAGACGTTCGACGACTAAATCACCTATATATGAATTATGCGTTTTTATGTCTTTATGTGTGCTTAATGATATTAGTAGGTCCAAATAGTATTAATAATAGTGTTCATAGAAAGTGTGTAAAGTTTCATGAGGTTTGGAGGTCAAACATCCAAGCACGTCCATGACGTTCGAAAGATTTGCCTTGAAGTGACCTTGTGTGTCATAGCATGTTTCATCGAATTTTATGTGTTAGTTTATGATGAAATTGATGTGAGAGGTATTTAAATAGTATACAATCATATTTGAGTTTGAAATGTACGGGCAAACATCCCCAAGGACAAACCAAGGGTCTTTAAGGAAGGACCTTTCACAAGAGCCTAAGGTTGTCTATACCAGCCCAAACGACTAAGGCAATCGAAGGTCAGTAGGTTAGTCGACACCCTATAGATTGTTGGAGTGGGCCAAGACATAGCATGGGCATCTTATGATCCTAAAATCTAGTCTTTGGTCCCATTAACAGACAGCCAGGAAAAGCCGTTTGTGGACATATGCCCAGTCAATGGGCAGTCGTGGGGTGAGCCAATTTTCTCTGCAGTTTATTGTTAAGTGAAGGGGGTGAATTGGTGAATTCACCCCACGTCAAAATAAGAGTTGGGCAGTTTCCTAAGGGTATTCTAGGTATTTTAAGAGGGTTTATAAGTCCTAATTACCTATATGAATTAATTCGTCAAAAATCAAAACCCAAAACCTCTAAAGAGCTCTCTAAACTTCCATTGAAGCTTTAAGGTTGATTTCTCCACAAAATTTTATAAATTCTCGTTGATTAAAATTAGTTAAGGTATGGTTCTTCATCCTGAAAATTCTTTTATTCAAGGATCCAAACTTCAAAGAGATTTCTAGAGTCTTCAAAAGATGAACTTACCAAAATTTGTAATCTATCTATGGGTTCTTGCTATAAAGGTTTTGAATAATTGAATAATTAGTGAATTGTTGTTAATTATATAATTTTAACTAAAAAATCATATGAGCCCATGTAATTCATGTAACTTTAGATTTGACTACTTTGTGGGTGAATTGACTATGTCTTAGTGCTATTTAATTATTGTGTAGATTGATTAGGTCTATTGAATTATGAATAAGTCATACTAGAATTTTTAATACTCTGCCCTAAGTATTGGAATTATTTGATTGAAACGAGGATCATGGCCATTGGTAAGGGCCTTGATATATGGTGTTGGTTTAGTTGACTATGGATTGAAGTTATGAGGTTGGAATCATTGGTATGTTGACCTAACTTTCTCTATATTATGTAGTCTAGTTGTTAGATGATGATGATGATTGGTATGGTCTACTTATGGTGGCAGCGCTATATGATTTACTTGTGAATAATGTTGCCTCGTCGGTGCTACTTTATGTATTATGATGATCATGGCCTTGTCGGCAGTTAGTTGATATACTATGATGATTCGTATAGTTGATTTATGTTAAGTATGATCATATTCATCAACTTGTCAGTAATGTGAAAGTATGTGTTCTTCTCTTAGTATTAGGTGATCATGTTAGACTATTACGATGTCCATATTTATGTAGTCTTAGAGTTGTTGCATGATTCTTCCTAATTGGCTATGTGAGTCTTGTGATGGTTATGTGGATAATCCTATGGTAGCATATAGGGTGACGTAAAGTTTATTTGGTTGTTCTTATCTGCTACTTGAAAGATATGTTATATGTGATAAAGTAAAGTATCGATGTGTCTTGGTTTGTTAGACCTAAGTAACTCTTCTTGATGCATGAATGATATATGAATATGTGATCTCTTGACTAAGTAAGATAAGTGAACCTTTGTCTTGTATGTTAGACCTTGAACTATGTAAAGAAGGTCATTAGGTGGAACATTTTTGAAAGAAGGCTATGATATCCTTGAAGTAGAAAGTCGTAATGGTATCCTTCTCGTGTGAATGGTGGACTTAGGGATTAATTGGCTGGAACGGCATGAAAATCATCCTTAGGAAAATCATTAGCCTATCATATTAACCATATAAGTCAATCCTAGGGGACCCCTTTGGTTAGGTGAATGTGATTGGGTTATGAACTTGATATGGAACCTCTTAGTGTGATCCTTTATTGAAATACTATATGAAAACAAAGGCTAGAACTGAGTTAGTATGGTTTGGGAAGTAGTTCTAGTTAAGGATGAGACTAGAGTACAAATGAGTCTTTCATACCTGGAATGTCTTAGAGAACTTGGCATACAATTCTCTATCTTTCAAAGTCTAAAGATTTATTCGGAATAACTAGCATGATCTACTTTATTCCTTGAATACATTAGTATGCCATCAATGAAGATAATAACAAACATATTAAAATGAGGTTTGAAGACTCAATTCATAAGGTTCATGAACGTTGCTGGGGCATTTGTCAAACCAAAGGACATCACCAAAAACCCATTATGATCATATCTGGTTTTGAAAGCTATCTTTGGAATATCACATTCCCTTACTCTTAACTTAGCATGATTGGAGATCAATTTTTGAGAAACAAGAATCACCTTAAAGCTGATTGAAAAGATCATCAATCCTCCGAAGAGGATATTTATTATTGATGGTAACCATGTTCAACTAACGGTAATGTATACACATCCTAAGGGAACCATTTTTATTTCTCACAAAAAACACCAAAGAGCCCCAAGATGAGACAGTCGATTGATTCAGTCCCTTATTTAACATACATTTTAACTACTCTTTCAACTATGTTCGTGTCGTTATTTATGGTGGAATAGACATGAGACGAGTATCTAGAATGATGTCAATGCTGAAGTCTATTTCTCTCTTAGAAGGGACTCTGGGTAGTTCATCAGAAAACTCCCTTACTATAGGAACTGACTGAATGGGAGGTACCTTAACACTTGAATCATTAACTAAAACTAAGTAATAGATATAACCCTTCAAAACTAACTTTCTCACCTTAAGGTACAAAATCAAGTTCTACAATCTACAGAGGCACAACAGGCATAAAGCCAATCCATATCCACAATGACATGAAAATATACCATGTCTAACTCTATAAAATCAGTTATGGTGTCTTTGTGATTGATAGAAATAACACAATCACTATATACTCGCTCAGCTAGAGTAGGCTCCCCAACAGGTGTAGAAACAGAATAAGGTTCACAGTGTTTCTCAAGATTAATATCAAACTTATTTGCAACATAAGGTGTCACAAAATATAAACTTGCTCGTGGGTCTAACAAAGCATCAAAATCAAAAGAAAAGACTTTGATCATACAAGTGAGAACATATGGAGAGTTCTCTTGCTCTTTGCGACTCGTGATTGCATAGAGATAATTTTCTCTACCGTCAGTACTAGAAGTCTCTCTTGTAGGTGCATCCCCGTCTAGTCGAGCGATTGATGAAGATTAGGTTGTATTGCCCTTAATTCCACTACCTTTCCCATTGTTACGACACTCTTTGATGAAGTCACCCTCATGTCCACACTTGAAACAACCTCTCTGGCCATCACAACATTTACCTAGGTGGGTTCCACCATACATAGCATATCCGAAAGGCCAACTACCTCCTTGTGCCACAATTACTTGAGACTGTGTTAGTCTAGCGCTGAGGTTTTGTGAAACCTAGCCATTATACTCACATTTATTTCTAGGTGCAGGTTCACTAGTAGATGATGGTGAAGGTCCCTTTTGCTTCTAAAAGCAAGAACGATTTACACTACCTTTATGCAACCCAGACTCATTCGATGTTTTTACTTTCTTATTTATGAACTCTTCCCTATCTCCCAGCTTCTCTTCCTCAACCTGCTGCACATAAATCATCAACTTTGATGTGTCCATGTAACCTATCAACATCACTGCCCTGCCCTCTTTTCTTGAAATAAGGCCCAAACAAACAATAAACTCATATACTCCTCATGTCCTTAACCATTTACGGAGCATAACATGATAGTTGGGTGAACTTCAACCCATGTTAATGAACACTTAGAGAATCCTTCTTGAGTGTACCAAATTCTTTTACCTTAGCATCTTTCAATTCCTGGGGGAAGAATCTCCCCAAGAAACCTCTTCAAAACATTCCCAACTCGCAGGTGGTGAATCCTCAGATCTACACCCTTCCAGTGATCAAACCATGTTCTCACAACATTCCTCACATGATATGCAGCTAGCTCAACTCTCGTTGTATAAACAACATGCATCACATCGAACACCTTCTCAGTACTTCACTAAAGTTGTATGGGTTCTCTACGGTGCTAGAACGTGTGAAAAATCTCATGAATCATCGATGTGTCAGCGCTTCTTGTCAAGATCCTCTTTTCTACCCAACTTTATTTGTCAAACTTGATAGAGCATCCTTATAGCCTCACGAAACTCAACATTGGTAACTTCGCCTTGAGTTTGCACTTCAAGTGTAGTAGGCAACTCTTTCTCTTCAACATTCCTCCTAGCTACAGAACCTTTCACTGCTCTTTGTGGAGGCCTGGCTATCAGAAAATGCGTGCAATCACAAATTAGAGGGAAATTTTCGAGAGAATAAACTCTAACACACGAAAGGAATATAAAAGAAGTGAAGAAATTTCTAACTGTTGCAGCCTCTTAATTGTAGAGTCTACAAACAGGACTTTTTAGACTCCCTAAGACTCTTGAAATTTTTATCTGATTCCAAGTTTATCATGCCCCGAGCCTATACCTCAGACATGGCAGGCATTCGAAGACCATCACTGGTCCCTAAGCAAACCGTTAATTTAGAGAAAGACTTTAGGAATTATTAGAATGATCAAATGCACATACTCGAATAACTTAAAAATAAAACTTGGAATGTTAAAAGAATCAATAATCAACAAGGCAAAAAATGGCAACCAATGTATTTAACAAAGAATGTTAAGGTAAAGAGTAAGGAACCACTAACTTTCTATCTATGAAACCTCTAATAGAAATAGGGATGTTGGCATTAGATCAATAATCATCCTAATTTTGAAATACTTAATGAAAAATAAAAAGAGTCCATTGGAAATCAAGGAGGCTCACCAACAGATTCGGACTGCTCAATCTTGAACAACTAGGCGCTAGATCAATGAGGCACTAAATGTTGATCCTGGTTACATGTGTCTGCATTTTAACACGATGTAATCGAACTAGCATCAAGAATTTAAATGTATGTGTATGTGAGTTGGAATGCTTAACAAGATACATGCTTCAAAGAATCATGAAAAAACACTTACCTTGGCTCCTATCAACTTTGGGATATCTTAACTCAAATATAAAGCAATAAAGCACATACAATATATATAAATATTATAAAAAAAAACTGAAATAAAACATAGCTAGTTAAAGATAAAATACTAACAAACTTAACTTCCCTCATATATAAAAGTATTATGTATTTTGTGGGAGATTCTCTAACCGACAAGCACCGCTAGTATCCTATTTGATGGTACATCATTTTACCTCATGTTGCCAAGGACCATCCTATACCTTTCCATATGCATTGTACGTTACTTAACTTAGTGGATTCACTAGCTTAACTTAACGAGTCATCTAAAAAGTATGATCCTTTACTACCCATAATGGCTACACGGTTTTATTAAGACTTGAGTTAATATGAACATGGATCCCCATATCGGTGATTTTATTCTACACTCAAAATATGCTTAGCTCATATTTTTTCAAAGAAACTTCTTTTTTTGGGTTGATATAATTACTCAACACTTAGCTTAAAAGCTCTCTAAGAATCAACTTTCCCTTTCCTTGCTCAAAACTCTTTTGAAAATCCGAGTTTCATGTGAAAACAATTATAAATCCTTTTAGGAATACTAAGTTCCCTATATCATTTTGAAAAGTGTGCTCAACTCTTTATTCTTATCTTAACTTGAAACTTTTAGTATTAAAACAACGTTAAACATTTGTAAAAGGCCCTTAAAAACTTTAATAAACTTCACTTGACTTGACTCTTAACTTTGTTTGAATTGAATTATAAATCAAGGACTATGATTTGTGATAGTAAAGGTCTCTTTATATTTAGTAATGATTTCAAATATCTAAACTTGAGAAAAGTTACGAAATCAACATCTTGGAACAAGTCATTGGACACGGGGATGCTGCTAAATAAGTATTTGCGAAATTAAATTTGACACAAAGGAGTTTGCATCTTCTCCGGGATGCGGTGGAATATTTTCTTCATGGGGGAACAAGTTCGCGATATGTAATTGTTTCATGAAACATACTCAAAATTATCCTTTATCGTTTTCCAGCCCCAATTCACCTATACTTTAATATTTCATCTAATTTATTTTAGATTTCGATACCCGAAATTCAACCTCACAAACCTAACTCAAAGCAACTCTAAAAAAATCTGAAATTCTCCCAAATAAGGAAAAGCATTCAAATTCAAGAAAACAGGTCAAGAAAATCAACATTCAACTCTTTTAGGATGAATTTCGCTGAACTAAACATGTTTGTTGCATGGATGAATGGACCCAATGCAATGAAAGACTCATATACCTTGTGGGATGTTACAACCCTAAAAATGAACTAGAATACATTTGAGATTTACGTTAGTTTAATGATTTAATAACTTGCTAAATTAGCAAGAAATAGTATCCAATGGCTTGATTGGGTTGCATTTAGGTCGAAACATCAACGAATGACTAAGACGTTCAAAAACAAGTCAGTGTGTCCTTCTATGTTATATGTGTTCTGGTATGTTGTTTAATATCTAAAATAAGTGGAGGTGACCCTAGTGTTTTTAGGGTCATAATGTAAGGGTCCCTGAGGAGGACCCAAACATTGGGACAAGAAGTAGCCAATGCAGCTTGTGGGCATCCTTAGTTGGAATGGTTCCGCGTTGCGGACTTTGTCCACCAAGGTTTAAAAACTTTCTCCACATCGTGGAGATAATAGGGGACCCTTCTGTCCCAAAATTAATTTCCAAAAGCTTCAAGGAACACCTCCGCGGGCAGACTTGCTTCGCGATGAAAAATCCGAAAAGAAAAGTCAAGTTAGACTTAATCAAAAGGTCAAACTAGTGTAGGGGTGTTTTGGGTACTCTCAGGATTTATTAGATACGGTTTTAAGTCACTTTTAACCTACTTCACCAATAAATAATAAAAGTCTGAAATTGAAAATCATAAGCTCTCACTTCTCTCTAAATTCTCTCTCTATCCAAATCCTCCATTGAAGAACATTAAATATCCAAGGAAGAAGGTCAATTATCCAAGTTATCAATCAAAATTTAGTGGTATTTTCAAGACTAAGGTATGGTGACTCTTTATGTAGAGTTAGATTCCTCTCTAGAGCCAATTATCAAATAGTCTTGAAGTTCCCAAAAGATGATCAAAAGAGTTTCAAACAAATTATTATGATTATATTATGGTTTAATAAATGATTTCTAGTGAAAAACTACAGAAACCCATGATCTTCCTAATTCTTTAACTTTGGCTTGTAAAATGGGTTAGATAATTCTGATTCGTTATGGATGGAATTGTATTTAGATTGGTTTATAGTATGGAATATTATTGTTATCTATTAATATAAATAATGAATTTGGATATAAATATGAGTTGGTGATCTTGTCCTAATGGGCATGATGATGGGTAAATTCTATTATTCTATTTGAAGTTTAATAATGGTGAATTCGCTATATTGGACAATGGTGAGTTGATTCAATTGCTTTGTCACGACCCAACCCGATGGGCCGTGACTAGTGCCCGTTTTGGACACCCACATACAAACTTGCTAAGTATAACCAACTGAAACTAAGACAATATGGAATTTAATCAAATCAAGCCAACCCCAACGTCATATATATATATATGAGGACCTGTCTCATAAGGAGTCATAACCATTAAACCATAACAGCATACGCGAGCCGACAAGGCCGCCACTATTCAAAGCATAATAACATAGGTAAGCCGACAAGGCTGCCACTACACAATACACAATGATGTACGCAGCCGACAAGGCTGCCCCTGTACAAGTGGACATCCCAAACAAACCATGTCCAGACCATTATCCAAAACATATATATACAACCCACATAATGTCCACAGACCTCTAAGAGTACATTAGTGAAACTCGACGGGACAGGGCCCCGCCATACCCATACGAGCAAAAGACTACACAAAAGTTATGTACCAAAACGACTGGGCTCCGGAACAGTGGAGCTCTCCCAATCAGCAGACTAGATATCCTAGGCGGGAGGATCACCGAACTGTGCGTCTACACCTGCGGGCATGAAATGCAGCCCCCCCCCCCAAGGAAAGGGGGGTCAGTACGGACAATGTACTGAGTATGTAAAGCATAAGGTAAAGATGACAGGATACCAATATGGCAAGTCGAAACAAAATATCGCTACACATGCACCCTTTTAAGTGAAAATCATGCATATCTTTAACATATAAGGTGCCCAGCTTCCCTAGTAAGGGGATCAACAAAATAATCATCACGTCATCTCCGTCATCATCATCATAATAACCATCCTCATCACTAATCATATATATAATATACATACCCGGTCCTCTAGTGAGGAACTCGGTGACATGCAAGAAACTCCGCACGAACATTACGCGGCCCGGGACTCGGTGAAATGATAAATGACACTATGCACGAGCAGAATATTATGAGCAACCATATGCAATTAAAATCATTTCTTATAACTCAATAGAACAATCAACGTGAACCAGCAAGGAGTATTACCAAAGATTAACGTTTTATCAAGATTATGAACCTTTAATACGATATGGAAATGTAAAATCTCAATGACTCTAAGAAGCACTACCATAGATATGAGAAATCATCATAGCCTTAGACATAGCCTATATATATAGGAATAATTGTGGGAGCAAGAACATATGTCACCTAGACGCTCTAGAGGAGTATCAAATCTGTCCGTTATTCGCTTATTTTTAAATGTCATGCCAAACAAAGAAAGAAAGGACAGTGTTACATACCGTATAATCGAGCCGCACATCCAATATTTACTGCTCAAGCTATTAATCTATAACAAGCAACAATCGTGCCGCAATTAGATAAACATCGCGCTTTACTTTCTTGTAAGCTAGCTAATAATCTAACGAAAATTCGGCAGCACTTCCCCTATTTTCCTTACTTCGTCCCAATCCGACAACAACCCAAATTATCCACTGCAATGCCAATAACACATATAACCCAACGAATCATATTAAACAGCCCCCTCCCCAAAACAGTTCCATCTCAGCAACCATAGCAGCGAAGCAACGACACACCGAGCGATAACTCGTTTTATAATTCGCAATACATCTACCTTATCGTATTCATCCTTTGGAGTATATACTCATAATCACATTCAACATATACATAATGCCAAAACAGAATTTTCCTACAGTTTGCTTTAATCAAAACAGCCCAAGCACCAACACGACACCACTAATAATCCGATTATGGTTTCCATTCATACTTAGCACATTCAATAACTAAAACAAACTTCCAAGCTACTGGTCACGCCCCCTTCTTAAAATTAATGGATAATTAATAAAGGTATTCTAAAGAATTAACACACCAAACAAGGAGATTACTAACCAAATTATTTGCAGTTGCTGGCCAAGAGTTGCAGGGTTGGTTTCTCCATTTCCATGGCTGCCTAAGACAAGTGGTGAAGAAGAAGATGATATGCAACAATGCATTTCACCACTTTATTTAGCATGGAGTGGATTTCTCCACCTCATTTAATAGTATGAAGTGGAGGCAGCCCCCCTCTACACCTGTCCACTAAGGCCAGCTCACAATCTGATCCCTTTTTAATTTTTGCTTTGAGTGATGGGGCCCACTGGATTAAATTAATCCTAATCAGCCACCAATTATGAGTGGTGGGGCCCATTGGATTAAATCAATCCAAATTAGCCACTAATTAATCCCTCACTTAAAATTAATGGCACTTACATTAGCCAACTCATACTTAATATCACATTTGGAAATAACCTCCTTGCCTAATATTTCTTTAATCACTTGGAACTTAAAATAAAATCTCATTCCCCGGACATACGTCTACTAGATCACGATGCGCACTACGTATATAAAAAAATACGAGGCATAACATCCTTCCCCCCTTAGGAACATTCGTCCTTGAATGTTAAGTTAGCGTCTTGCAAAAACAAATTCCAGCAAGGTCTCTCTAAAAGTTATACCTATCAACCTGCATTCCGTAACTTACAGATGCCTCACAGCTACATAATCTCATTATCTATCAATATAGTCAAGCTAGGAATTGAATTACCTGCAGGTACGGGGAACAAGTAAGGATACTTATTCTTCATTTCGTCTTCCGCTTCCCAAGTCATCTCCTCCCTATTGTTATTTTGCCACAACACTTTGACGGAAGCCACATCCTTAGTACGTAACTGTCACGACCCAACCCGATGGCCGTGACTAGTGCCCGTTTTGGACACCCACATACAAACCTGCTAAGTATAACCAACTGAAACTAAGACAATATGGAATTTAATCAAATCAAGCCAACCCCAACGTCATATATATATATAAGAGGACCTTTCTCATAAGGAGTCATAACCATTCAACCATACCAGCATACGCGAGCCGACAAGGCCGCCACTATTCAAAGCATAATAACATACGTATGCCGACAAGGCTGCCACTACACAATACACAATGATGTACGCAGCCGACAAGGCTGCCTGCATGCGGACATCCCAAACAAACCATGTCCAGACCATTATCCAAAACATATATATACAACCCACATAATGTCCACAGACCTCTAAGAGTACATTAGTGAAACTCGACGGGACAGGGCCCCGCCATACCCATAGACGAGAAAAAGACTACACAAAAGTTATGTACCAAAACGACTGGGCTCCGGAACAGTGGAGCTCTCCCAATCAGCAGAGTAGATATCCTAGGCGGGATGATCACCGAACTGTGCGTCTACACCTGATGGCATGAAACGCAGCCCCCCGAGAAAAGGGGGGTCAGTACGGACAATGTACTGAGTATGTAAAGCATAAGGTAAAGATGACAGGATACCAATATGGCAAGTCGAAACAAAATATCGCTACACATATACCCTTTTAAGTGAAAATCATGCATATATTTAACATTTAAGGTGCCCAGTTTCCCTAGTAAGGGGCTCGGCAAAATAATTATCACGTCATCTCCGTCATCATCATCATCATAACCATCCTCATCACCAATCATATATATAATATACATACCGGCCCTCTAGTGAGGAACTCGGTGACATATGCAAGAAACTCCGCACGAACATTACCCGGCCCGGGACTCGGTGAAATAATAAATGACTCTATGCACGAGCGGAATATTATGAGCAACCATATGCAATTAAAATCATTTCTTATAACTCAATAGAACAATCAACGTGAACCAGCAAGGAGTATTACCAAAGATTAATGTTTTATCAAGATTATGAACCTTTAATACGATATGGAAACGTAAAATCTCAATGACTCTAAGAAGCACTACCATAGATATTAGAGATCATCATAGCCTTAGACATAGCCGATATATAGAGGAATAATTGTGGAAGCAAGAATATACGTCACCTAGACGCTCTAGAGGTAAGTATCAAATCTGTCCGTTATTCGCTTATTTTTAAAAGTCATGCCAAACAAAGAAAGAAGGGACAGCGTTACATACCGTATAATCGAGCTGCACGTCCAATATTTATTGCTCAAGCTAATATCTATAACAAGCAACAATCGTGCCGCAATTAGATAAACATCGTGCTTTACTTTCTTGTAAGCTAGCTAATAATCTAACGAAAATTCGGCAGCACTTCCCCTATTTTCCTTACTTCGTCCCAATCCGACAACAATCCAAATTATCCACAGCAATACCAATAACACATATAACCCAAAGAATCATATTAAACAGCCCCCTCCCCAAAACAGTTCCTGCCTCGGCAACCATAGCAAATAAGCAACGACACACCGAGCGATAACTCATTTTATAATTCGTAACACATCTACCTTATCGTATTCATCCTTTGGAGTATATACTCATAATCACATTCAACATATACATAATGCCAAAACAGAATTTTCCTGCAGCTTGCTTTAATCAAAACAGCCCAAGCACCAACACGACACCACTAATAATCCGATTATGGTTTCCGTTCATACTTAGCACATTCAATAACTAAAACAAACTTCCTAAGCTACTGGTCACGCCCCCTTCTTAAAATTAATGGATAATTAACAAGGGTATTCTAAAGAATTAACACACCGAACAAGGAGATTACTAACCAAATTATTTGCAGCTGCTGGCCAAGAGTTGCAGGGTTGGTTCTCCATTTCCATGGCTGCCTAAGACAAGTGGTGAAGAAGAAGATGATATGCAGCAATGCATTTCACCACTTTATTTAGCATGGAGTGGATTTCTCCACCTCCTTTAATAGTATGAAGTGGAGGCAGCCCCTCTACACTGGCCCACCAAGGCCACCACAATCTGATCCCTTTTTAATTTTTGCCTTGAGTGGTGGGGCCCATTGGATTAAATTAATCCTAATCAGCCACCAATTATGAGTGGTGGGGCCCATTGGATTAAATCAATCCAAATTAGCCACTAATTAATCCGTCACTTAAAGTTAATGGCACTTACATTAGCCAACTCATACTTAATATCACATTTGGAAATAACATCCTTGCCTAATATTTCTTTACGTCTTCTAGATCACGATGCGCACTACGTATAAAAAAATTACGAGGCATAACATCTTTCCCCCCTTAGGAACATTCGTCCTCGAATGTTAAGTTAGCGTCTTGCAAAAATAAATTCCAGCGAGGTCTCTCTAAAAGTTATACCTATCAACCTGCATTCCGTAACTTACAGATGCCTCACAGCTACATAATGCCATTATCTATCAATATAGTCAAGCTAGAAATTGAATTACCTGCAGGTACGGGGAACAAGTAAGGATACTTATTCTTCATTTCGTCTTCCGCTTCCCAAGTCATCTCCTCCCTATTGTTATTTTGCCACAACACTTAGACGGAAGCCACATCCTTAGTACGTAACCTTCTAACCTGACGATCAAGTATAGCCACAGGTTTCTCCTCATATGACAACTCCTCTGTTACCTGAATATCATCTACAGGGAATACTCTAGAAGGATCACCAATACATTTACGTAGCATCGATACATGGAAGACTGGATGTACCGCCTCCAAATCAGATGGTAGATCCAACTCATAGGCAACCTTGCCTATCCTACGAACAACTGATAAGGCCCAATGTATCTCGGACCGAGCTTCCCTTCCCGCCGAATCTCATCACACCCTCATGGGTGATACCTTCAGAATACCCATTCACCAATCTGAAACTCCAAATCTCGACGCCGATTATCCAGATATGACTTCTATCGACTGGGTCGCTAATAATCTTTCTTGAATAAGCTTCACCTTGTCAACAACTTGTCAATCACATCCGGGCCTATTAACTTAGTCTCGCCAACATCAAACCAACCAATAGGTGATCTGCACTTCCTCCCATATAAGGCCTCGTACGGTGCCATCTGGATACTAGAATGGTAGCTATTATTATAGGCAAACTCAATGAGCGGCAAGTGGTTATCCCAGCTGCCTTTGAAGTCAATAATACAAGCCCGCAACATATCTTCTAGTGTCTGAATAGTACGCTCAGCCTGCCCATCAGTCTGAGGGTGAAACGTTGTGCTAAGGTTCACCTGTGTCCCCAATCCCTTCTGAAACGATCTCCAAAAGTTGGCTGTAAATTGAGCTCCCTGTCTGATATAATGGACGTGGGAACCCCATGAAGTCTCACTATCTCCCTGACATATAACCTCGCATAATCTTCAGCCGAATAAGTAGTCCTGATCGAAGAAAATGGGCCGATTTCACACCTATCTACAATAACCCATATAGAGTCATACTTCCGCTGAGTGCGAGGTAAGCTCAGTAATGAAGTCCATATTAATCATCTCCCATTTCCAAGTCGGGATCTCTATCTCCTGTAATAATCCACCAGGCTTTTGATGTTCGATCTTGACTTGTTGACAATTCGGGCACTGAGCAACAAACTCCGCTATGTCCCTTTTCATGCCATCCCACCAATATAAGCATCCGAGGTCATGATACATTTTTGTTGACCCTGGGTGAATAGAATAACGGCGAGTGTGCCTCTCCCATAACCTGCCGTTGTAGCCCGCAGATCGGGTACACACAATCTGCCTTCATATCGTAACACTCCGCCAGGTGTAACCTTAAATGGGTCTTTTTCCTTTGAAGAGTCAGATCTCTATACCGTGCGTAATAGGGTCCTTGTATTGGTGTCTCTTTACCTCATCTATGATTGAGGACTCAAAGAACCTCTCGAATAGAAACTCCACTATCTTCCGAATTAGCTAGACGGACTCCAAGGCCGGATAGCCGCTGAATCTCCCGAACCATATCCCTCCTTTCTGGTTGTACATCTGTCAAGCTACCCATGGACTTACGGCTAAGAGCATCTGCTACAACATTCGCTTTCCCTGGATGATATAAAATATCAACATCATAATCCTTTAGCAACTCTAACCACCGCCTCTGTCGTAAGTTCAGCTCCTTCTGTTTAAAGATATATTGGAGACTCTTATGATCCGTATAGATGTCCACATGGACACCATATAAATAATGTCTCCATATCTTCAAGGCATGAACCACGACCGCTAACTCCAGATCGTGAGTAGGATAGTTTTTTTCATGCTACCGAAGTTGTCGGGAGGCATAGGCTATAACTTTGCCATGCTGCATCAATACACATCCTAGCCCAACACCCGAAGCATCACAATAAATAACATAGCCGTCTGGTCCCTCCAGAATAGTTAGGACTGGAGCGGTAGTCAATTTGTCTTTCAATAGCTGGAAGCTTCGCTCACAAGCATCTGTCCACTGGAACTTGGCTGCCTTTTGAGTTAGCCTTGTCAAAGGCGCTGAAATTGAGGCAAACTTTTCTACGAATCTCCTGTAATATCCTCGCTAACCCCGTAAAGTCGCTGCACTCAAGAGGTGTCGAGGTCCGCCAAGTCTTTACTGCCTCAATCTTCTGCGTGTCTACCTGAATACCATCAGCTCCAATAATATGCCCCAAGAATGCCACTGAACTCAACCAAAACTCGCACTTAGAAAATTTAGCATACAACTTCTGGTGCTGAAGCACCCTAAGTGCCGCCCTTAAATGATCTGCATGCTCCTCTTCAACGTGAATAGACCGTAATATCGCCTATAAATACAATAACAAACATATCAAGAAATGGTTTAAATACTCGATTCATTAAATCCATGAACACCATCGAGCATTAGTCACCCCAAAAGACAAAGACTCTAAACTCATATTGCCCATATCGGGTCCGGAATGCCGTCTTTGGAATATCTGCCTCCCTTACCCGCACCTGATGATAACCTGACCGCAAGTCTATCTTTGAAAAACACTTTGCACCCTGCAACTGGTCAAATAGATCGTCAATCCTTGGGAGGGGATACCTCTTATTTATTGTTACTTTGTTCAACTGCCTATAATCAATGCTCATCCGCAGCCGACCCATCCTTCTTCCTCACAAACAAGACTGTGCTCCCAAGGTGACGACTAGGCCTGATAAAGCCCTTTTCTAGCAAATCCCTCAATTGCTCTTTCAATTCTTTCAACTCAGAAGGTGCCATTCTATAAGGAGGTATAGATATAGCCGGGTATCCGGCAAGACATCTATAGTAAACTCTATCTCCCGCTCGGAGGAAGGCCTGGAAGTTCCTCGGGAATACATCGGAAATTCATTAACTACCGGATCGATTGAAGAGTCGGTGCCTCGCCTTTATGTCATGCACTCAATCGGATGGTAAATATAGCCTTTTCTAACCATCTTCCCGGCCTTGAGGTATGAAATGAACTTACCTTTCGCAATACTGCATTCCCTTCCACTCTATAATCGGTTCCCCTGGAAATTGAAATCGAACTATCTTTCCTCTGCAATCAACATTAGCATAACAAGCAGCCAACCAATACATGCCCATGATAATATCAAACTCAATCATATTTAACTCTATTAGATCTGCTACTGCACGATTTACTATATATAACTCTTGAACAATTCCTATATACTCGCGTAGCTATGACAAAATCTCCTACAGGTGTAGCTACCTCAAATGGTTCTATCAACTCAGACTCTATTCCGATCCTACTAGCAACAAAGGGAGATATATATGATAAGGTGGAACCTGGGTCTATCAATGCATACACACTTCGGGAGAATAGTGATAATATACTTGTGATCACATTAGGTGACGCCTCCTGATCTTGCCTATTAGTCAAAGCATATATACGGTTTGAGGGACCGCTAGAACTGGAAGCTCCACCACATCCTCTACCACGGCCTGCTGGCGCCTGAATACCCTGCCCCGTAGGGCGCATAGCCACAGAAGAAGATGAACCAGCAACGGACCCTGTAGGCTGTGCCATACCACCTGCATTACCTCTAAGGTGACACTCCCTCATAGTATGGCCCTGACGGCCGCAAGAAAAACACGCACCTGTAGCCCAACGACATTCCCCAGGATGGGACTTACCACAACGAGAACACCGAGGCAAAGGTGGCCTCGACTGGCTCAAACCCCGGCCCATCTGTGACCCTGACGCCCTAGAGCTCATACCAGCTTCTGAATATCCCATACGATCAAACCCCCTACCCATGAACGCGGGGTGCACTCTGTCCGGGCCGAAAGAAAATCTAACATGCTTCGAGGCGCCCGCTTTGAAACTCGTCAGATAACTCTTTGATCTAGCCCTCTTATCTTTGGCCTCTATTATAATCTCTATCCGCCGACGCCCCTGCCGATCCTCTACCCCCTGTGCATATGCCTGCACCCGAGCAATGTCCATACTTGGCTGAAGAGTCACTGCCATACAACCGTCAATCAGATAACGATCCAATTCCATCACATAATGATGTACCCTGTCTGCCATATCAGCCACAATAGTAGGTGCATGCCTAGCCAATGAATCAAACTCGAGGCTATACTCTCGGACGCTCCTGCCATTTTGCTTCAAACACAAGAATCTATCGACTCTAGCTCGCTTCATCTCTGGAGGCAGGAAGTGGCCCTGTAAAGCCTCCACAAATTCATCCCATACCGCTGGAGGAGCACCCTCACCCCTAGATAATTCCCAAGACTCATACCAATTAATAGCTACATCCCGCAAACGATACGTAGCCAACTCAACAGACTCGGTCTCCGAAGCCTTGATTATCCTCAATGTACGCCATCGGCGATTTAATAAACTCTTGCGGATCATCCTGGGCCTTGACCCAAAGAACTCGGAGGATTACAACTTAAGAAGTCACGAGCTCTTAAGCTATCGGATGTGTCCGCATGATCAACTCCTAGTCCATGCTGCGAGCCTGATCCGCCACTAATCTTGTCAAGAATTGAACCGCATCTCTCATGGTTCTATCCTCCGCCGATCGGTGAGCTGGAGGTTCAGATGTTGGGGCCTCGGGGGCTTGTTGTGTCCCCCGAACTGGAGCTGCTGCTGCTCTAAGCTATTCTGGCGGTGGGGGTGTAGCAGAGCTCTCCGACTGGAGCATCATACCAGGCATAGACTGGGCACGAGCCCTAGTAACTCTCCGGGTCTGACTAGTACCTTCTGCTATCGATTTTCCCTTCTGGGCGGCTGTCGCTTTCTTTGGAAGCATAGCTGAAAACACAGGGATTCGTTAGAAAGGGATTATCCTGTTAATATAGCTCTATCGCACGATCTAGAATAAGAAGAAAGAATGACATCCTAAATGTCCTGTAGCTTCCTGTTTATAGATGTGGTGCACAACACACCGATAAACAAGACTCTACTAGACACGGTCTGTAGACACTTCCAAGAAAGAACCGCTCTGATACCACTCTTTGTCACGAACCAACCCGATGGGCCGTGACTAGTGCCCGTTTTAGACACCCACATACAATCCTGCTAAGTATAACCAACTGAAACTAAGACAATATGGAATTTAATCAAATCAAGCCAACCCCAACGTCATATATATATAAGAGGACCTGTCTCATAAGGAGTCATAACCATTCAACCATAACAGCATACGCGAGCCGACAAGGCCGCCACTATTCAAAGCATAATAACATACGTATGCCGACAAGGCTGCCACTACACAATACACAATGATGTACGCAGCCGACACGGCAGCCCCTGTACAAGCGGACATCCCAAACAAACCATGTCCAGACCATTATCCAAAACATATATATACAACCCACATAATGTCCACAGACCTCTAAGAGTACATTAGTGAAACTCGACAGGACAGGGCCCAGCCATACCCATAGACGAGCAAAAGACTACACAAAAGTTATGTACCAAAACGACTAGGCTCCGAAACAGTGGAGCTCTCCCAATCAGCAGAGTAGATATCCTAGGTGGGAGGATCACCGAATCAAGCGTCTACACTGCGGGCATGAAACTCACTTTCCGAGAAAAGGGGGTCAAGACGACAATGTAATCGAGTATGTATAGCATAAGGTAAAGATGACAGATACCAATATGGCAAGTCGAAACAAAATATCGCTACACATATACCCTTTTAAGTGAAAATCATGCATATATTTAACATTTAAGGTGCCCACTTTCCTAGTAAGGGGCTCGGCAAAATAATCATCACGTCATCTCCGTCATCATCATCATCATAACCATCCTCATCACCAATCATATATATAATATACATACCCGGCCCTCTAGTGAGGAACTCGGTGACATATGCAAGAAACTCCGCACGAACATTACCCGGCCCGGGACTCGGTGAAATGATAAATGACTCTATGCACGAGCAGAATATTATGAGTAACCATATGCAATTAAAATCATTTCTTATAACTCAATAAAACAATCAACGTGAACCAACAAGGAGTATTACCAAAGATTAATGTTTTATCAAGATTATGAACATTTAATACGATAAGGAAACGTAAAATCTCAATGACTCTAAGAAGCACTACCATAGATATTAGAGATCATCATAGCCTTAGACATAGCCGATATATAGAGGAATAATTGTGGAAGCAAGAATATACGTCACCTAGACGCTCTAGAGGTAAGTATCAAATCTGTCCGTTATTCGCTTATTTTTAAAAGTCATGCCAAACAAAGAAAGAAGGGACAGCGTTACATACCGTATAATCGAGCCGCACGTCCAATATTTACTGCTCAAGCTATTAATCTATAACAAGCAACAATCGTGCCGCAATTAGATAAACATCGTGCTTTACTTTCTTGTAAGCTAGCTAATAATCTAACAAAAATTCGGCAGCACTTCCCCTATTTTCCTTACTTCGTCCCAATCCGACAACAATCCAAATTATCCACAACAATACCAATAACACATATAACCCAAAGAATCATATTAAAGAGCCCTCCCCAAAACAGCCTGCCTCGGCAACCATAGCAATGAGGCAACGACACACCGAGCGATAACTCATTTTATAATTCGCAACACATCTACCTTATCGTATTCATCCTTTGGAGTATATACTCATAATCACATTCAACATATACATAATGCCAAAACAGAATTTTCCTGCAGCTTGCTTTAATCAAAACAGCCCAAGCACCAACACGACACCACTAATAATCCGATTATGGTTTCCGTTCATACTTAGCACATTCAATAACTAAAACAAACTTCCTAAGCTACTGGTCACGCCCCCTTCTTAAAATTAATGGATAATTAACAAGGGTATTCTAAAGAATTAACACACCGAACAACGAGATTACTAACCAAATTATTTGCACATTTCTTGGCCAAGAGTTGCAGGGTTGGTTTCTCCATTTCCATGGCTGCCTAAGACAAGTGGTGAAGAAGAAGATGATATGCAGCAATGCATTTCACCACTTTATTTAGCATGGAGTGGATTTCTCCACCTCCTTTAATAGAATGAAGTGGAGGCAGCCCCCCTCTACACCTGTCCACTAAGGCCAGCCCACAATCTGATCCCTTTTTAATTTTTTCCTTGAGTGGTGGGGCCCATTGGATTAAATTAATCCTAATCAGCCACCAATTATGAGTGGTGGGGCCCATTGGATTAAATCAATCCAAATTAGCCACTAATTAATCCATCACTTAAAGTTAATGGCACTTACATTAGCCAACTCATACTTAATATCACATTTGGAAATAACATCCTTGCCTAATATTTCTTTACGTCTTCTAGATCACGATGCGCACTACGTATAAAAAAATTACGAGGCATAACAGTAACCTTCTAACCTGACGATCAAGTATAGCCACGGGTTTCTCCTCATATGACAACTCCTTTGTTACCTGAATATCATCTACGGGGAATACTCTAGAAGGATCACCAATACATTTACGTAGCATCGATACATGGAAGACTGGATGTACCACCTCCAAATCAGATGGTAGATCCAACTCATAGGCAACCTTGCCTATCGTACGAACAATCTGATAAGGCCCAATGTATCTCAGACTGAGCTTCCCCTTCCTGCCGAATCTCATCACACCCTTCATGGGTGATACCTTCAGGACTACCCAGTCACCAATCTGAAACTCCAAATCTCGACGCTGATTATCTGCATATGATTTTTGTCCACTCTTGGCTGCTAATAATCTTCCTTGAATAAGCTTCACCTTGTCAACAGCTTGCTGAATCACATCCGGGCCTATTAACTTAGTCTCGCCAACATCAAACCACCCAATAGGTGATCTGCACTTCCTCCCATATAAGGCCTCGTACGGTGCCATCTGGATACTAGAATGGTAGCTATTATTATAGGCAAACTCAATGAGCGGCAAGTGGTCATCCCAGCTACCTTTGAAGTCAATAATACAGGCCCGCAACATATCTTCTAGTGTCTGAATAGTACGCTCAGCCTGCCCATCAGTCTGAGGGTGAAATGCAGTGCTAAGGTTCACCTGTGTCCCCAATCCCTTCTGAAATGATCTCCAAAAGTTGGCTGTAAATTGAGCTCCTCTGTCTGATATAATGGACGTGGGAACCCCATGAAGTCTCACTATCTCCCTGACATATAACCTCGCATAATCTTCAGCCGAATAAGTAGTCCTGACTGGAAGAAAATGGGCCAATTTCGTCAGCCTATCTAGAATAACCCATATAAAGTCATACTTCCGTTGAGTGCGAGGTAAGCCTGTAATGAAGTCCATATCAATCATCTCCCATTTCCAAATCGGGATCTCTATCTCCTGTAATAATCCACCAGGCTTTTGATGTTCGATCTTGACTTGTTGACAATTAGGGCACTGAGCAACAAACTCCGCTATGTCCTTTTTCATGCCATCCCACCAATATAAGCATCTGAGGTCATGACACATTTTTGTTGACCCTGGGTGAATAGAATAACGGGCAGAGTGTGCCTCTCCCATAACCTGCCGTCGTAGCCCCGCAGTATCGGGTACACACAATCTGCCTTCATATAGTAACACTCCGTCAGGTGTAACCTTAAATGGGGTCTTTTCCTTTTAAAGAGCTGCATCTCTATACTGTGCCAGAATAGGGTCCTTGTATTGGTGTCTCTTTACCTCATCTATGATTGAGGACTCAGCAACCTCTCGAATAGAAACTCCACTATCTTCCGAATTAGCTAGACGGACTCCAAGGCTGGATAGCCGAATCTCCGAACCATATCCCTCCTTTCTGGTTGTACATCTATCAAGCTACCCATGGACTTACGGCTAAGAGCATCTGCTACAACATTCGCTTTCCCTGGATGATATAAAATATCAACATCATAATCCTTTAGCAACTCTAACCACCGCCTCTGTCGTAAGTTCAGCTCCTTCTGTTTAAAGATATATTGGAGACTCTTATGATCTGTATAGATGTCCACATGGACACCATATAAATAATGTCTCCATATCTTCAAGGCATGAACCATGACCGCTAACTCCAGATCATGAGTAGGATAGTTCTTTTCATGCTTCCTAAGTTGTCGGGAGGCATAGGCTATAACTTTACCATGCTGCATCAATACACATCCTAGACCAACACCCGAAGCATCACAATAAATAACATAGCCGTCTGGTCCCTCTGGAAGAGTTAGGACTGGAGCTGTAGTCAATTTGTCTTTCAATAGCTGGAAGCTTCGCTCACAAGCATCAGTCCACTAGAACTTGGCTGCCTTTTGAGTTAGCCTTGTCAAAGGCGCTAAAATTGAGGCAAACTTTTCTACGAATCTCCTGTAATATCCTGCTAACCCCAGAAAGCTGCGTACCTCAGTAGGTGTCGTAGGTCTAGGCCAAGTCTTTACCGCCTCAATCTTCTGCGTGTCTACCCGAATACCATCAGCTCCAATAATATGCCCCAAGAATGCCACTGAAGTCAACCGTAACTCGTGACTTACAAAATTTAGCATACAACTTCTCGTGTCAAGCACCCTAAGGACCGCCCTTAAATGGTCCTGCATGCTCCTCTTCAACGTGAATAGACCGTAATATCGCCTATAAATACAATAACAAACATATCAAGGAATGGTTTAAATACTCAATTCATTAAATCCATGAACACCGCTGAGCATTAGTCACCCAAAAGACAAGACTCTAAATTCATAATGCCCATATCGGGTCCGAATGCCGTCTTTGGAATATCTCGCCTCCCTTACCCGCACTGATGATAACTCGACCGCAAGTCTATCTTTGAAAAACACTTTGCACCCTCGCAATCGGGTCAAATAGATCGCCAATCCTTCGTAGGGGATACTGTTCTTTATTGTTACTTTGTTCAATCGCCTATAATCAATGCACATCCGCAAATGACTTCCATCCTTCTTCCTCACAAACAGTACCGGTGCTCCCCAAGGTGACGTACTAGGCCTGATGAAGCCCTTTTCTAGCAAATCCCTCAATTGCTCTTTCAATTCTTTCAACTCAGCAGGTGCCATTCTATAAGGAGGTATAGATATAGGCTGGGTATCTGGCAGTACATCTATAGTAAACTCTATCTCCTATTCTGGAGGAAGGCCTGGAAGTTCCTCAGGGAATACATCAGGAAATTCATTAACTACCGGGACTGATTGAAGAGTCGGTGCCTCTGCCTTTATGTCATGCACCCGAATCAGATGGTAAATATAGCCTTTTCTAACCATCTTCCCGACCTTGAGGTATGAAATGAACTTACCTTTCGGCGATACTGTACTTCCCTTCCACTCTATAATTGGTTCCCCTGGAAATTTAAATCGAACTATCTTTTCTCTGCAATCAACATTAGCATAAAAAGCATCCAACCAATCCATGCCCATGATAATATCAAACTCAATCATATTTAACTTTATTAGATCTGCTACGGTACGACGACTATATATAACTACTGAACAATTCCTATATACTCGGGTAGCTATGACAAAATCTCCTACAGGTGTAGCTACCTCAAATGGTTCTATCAACTCAGACTCTATTCTGATCCTACTAGCAACAAAGGGAGATATATATGATAAGGTGGAACCTGGGTCTATCAATGCATACACACTTTGGGAGAATAGTGATAATATACCTGTGATCACATTAGGTGACTCCTCCTGATCATGCCTATTAGTCAAAGCATATATACGGTTTGAGGGACCGCTAGAACTCGAAGCTCCACCACGTCCTCTACCACCGACTGGCGCCAATACCCTGCCCGTAGGGCGATAGCCACGTAAGAAGATGAACCAAAGAACGGACCCTGTGAGGGTCGTGTGCCATACCACCTGCACTACCTCTAAGGTGACACTCCCTCATAGTATGGCCCTGACGGCCGCAAGAACAACACGCACCTGTAGCCCAACAACATTCCCCAGGTGGGACTTACCACAACGAGAACACCGAGGCAAAGATGGCCTCGACTGGCTCAAACCCCTGCCCATCTGTGGCCCTGGCGCCCTGTAGCTCGACCAGCCCGAATATCCCATACGATCGAACCCCCTACCCATGAAACGTGGGGTGCACTCAGGTCGGGCCGGGAAGAAAATCTAACATCTTCGCCGAGATCGCCCGCCAAACTTCGTCAGATAACTCGCCGATCTAGCCTCTTATGCCGGGCCTCTATTATAATCTCTATCCGCCGACGTCCCTGGGTGCGATCCTCTACCCCCGTGCATATGCCTACACCCGAGCAATGTCCATACCTGGTCAAGAGTCACCGCCATACAATCGCCAATCGATAACGATCCAATCCCATCACATAACGATGTACCGCCTGGCCATATCGCCCACAATAGTAGGCGCATGCCTAGCCAATGAATCAAACTCGAGACTATACTCAACGCCTCGCCATTTTGCTTCAAACGCAAGAATCTATCGACTCTAGCTCGCTTCATCTCTGGAGGCGTGAAGTGGCCCTAGAAAGCCTCCACAAATTCATCCCATACCGCCGAGGAGCACCCTCACCCCTAGATAACTCCCAAGACTCATACCAATTAATAGCTACATCCCGCAAACGATACGTAGCCAACTCAATGCACTCGGTCTCTCAAGCCTTGATTATCCTCAATGTACGCCGCATCCGACGAATAAACTCCTGCGGATCATCCTGGGGCCTTGACCCAAAGAACTCAAAGATTACAACTTAAGAAGTCACGAGCCCTTAAGCTATCGGATCTGTCCGCATGATCAACTCCTAGTCCATGCTGCGAGCCTGACCGCCACTAATCTAGTCAAGAATTGAACCGCATCTCTCATGGCCCTATCCTCCGCCCGACCGGTGAGCCGGAGGTTCAGGTGTTGTGGCCTCGGGACCGTGGTGTCCTCGAATCGAGCTGCTGCTCTAAGCTCCTCTGGTGGTGGCGGTGTAGCAGAGCTCTCCGACTGGAGCATAATACCAGGCATAGACTGGGCACGGGCCCTAGTAACTCTCCGGGTCTGACTAGTACCTTCTGCTACCGATTTTCCCTTTTGGGCGGCTGTCGCTTTCTTTGGAGGCATAGCTGAAAACACACGGATTCGTTAGAGAGGGATTATCCTGTTAATATATCTCTATCGCACAATCTAGAATAGGAAGAAAAAATGACATCCTAAATGTCCTGTAGCTTCCTGTTTATAGATGTGTTGCACAACACACCGATAAACAAGACTCTACTAGACACGATCTGTAGACACTTCCGAGGAAGAACCGCTCTGATACCACTCTTTGTAACGACCCAACCCGATGGGTCGTGACTAGTGCCCGTTTTGGACACCCACATATAAACCTGCAAAGTATAACCAACTGAAACTAAGACAATATGAAATTTAATCAAATCAAGCCAACCCCAACGTCATATATATATAAGAGTACCGGTCTCATAAGGAGTCATAACGATTCAACCATAACAGCATACGCGACAAGGCCGCCACTCTTCAAAGCATAATAACATAGGTAAGCCGACAAGGCTGACACTACACAATGCACAATGATGTACGCAGCCGACAAGGCTGCCCCTGTACAAGTGGACATCCCAAACAAACCATGTCTAGACCATTATCCAAAACATATATATACAACCCACATAATGTCCACAGACCTCTAAGAGTACATTAGTGAAACTCGACGGGACAGGGCCCTGCCATACCCATAGACGAGCAAAAGACTACACAAAAGTTATGTACCAAAACGATCGGGCTCAAACAAATGAGCTCTCCCAATCAGCAGAGTAGATATCCTAGGTGGGAGGATCACCGAATCAGCGTCTACACTGCGGGCATGAAAGCAGCCCGAGGAAAGGGGGTCAAGACGGACAATGTACTGAGTATGTAAAGCATAAGGTAAAGATGACAGGATACCAATATGGCAAGTCGAAACAAAATATCGCTACACATGCACCCTTTTAAGTGAAAATCATGCATATCTTTAACATATAAGGTGCCCAGCTTCCCTAGTAAGGGGCTCGACAAAATAATCATCACGTCATCTCCGTCATCATCATCATAATAACCATCTTCATCACCAATCATATATATAATATACATACCCGGCCCTCTAGTGAGGAACTCGGTGACATATGTAAGAAACTCCGCACGAACATTACCCGGCCCGGGACTCAGCGAAATGATAAATGACACTATGCACGAGCAGAATATTATGAGCAACCATATGCAATTAAAATCATTTCTTATTACTCAATAGAACAATCAACGTGAACCATCAAGGAGTATTACCAAAGATTAACGTTTTATCAAGATTATGAACCTTTAATACGTTATGGAAATGTAAAATCTCAATGACTCTAAGAAGCACTACCATAGATATGAGAAATCATCATAGCCTTAGACATAGCCGATATATAGAGGAATAATTGTGGGAGCAAGAAAATACGTCATCTAGACGCTCTAGAGGAGTATCACATCTGTCCGTTATTCGCTTATTTTTAAATGTCACGCCAAACATAGAAAGAAAGGACAGTGTTACATACCGTATAATCGATCCGCACATCCAATATTTACTGCTCAAGCTATTAATCTATAACAAGCAACAATCGTGCCGCAATTAGATAAACATCGCGCTTTACTTTCTTGTAAGCTAGCTAATAATCTAACGAAAATTCGGCAGCACTTCCCCTATTTTCCTTACTCCGTCCCAATCCGACAACAACCCAAATTATCCACAGCAATACCAATAACACATATAACCCAACGAATCATATTAAACAGCCCCCTCCCCAAACAGTTCCGTCTCGGCAACCATAGCAGCGAAGCAACGACACACCGAGCGATAACTCGTTTTATAATTCGCAACACATCTACCTTATCGTATTCATCCTTTGGAGTATATACTCATAATCACATTCAACATATACATAATGCCAAAATAGAATTTCCTACAGTTTGCTTTAATCAAAACAGCCCAAGCACCAACACGACACCACTAATAATCCGATTATGGTTTCCGTTCATACTTAGCACATTCAATAACTAAAACAAACTTCCAAGCTACTGGTCACGCCCCCTTCTTAAAATTAATGGATAATTAATAAAGGTATTCTAAAGAATTAACACACCAAACAAGGAGATTACTAACCAAATTATTTGCAGCTGCTGGCCAAGAGTTGCAGGGTTGGTTTCTCCATTTCCATGGCTGCCTAAGACAAGTGGTGAAGAAGAAGATGATATGCAGCAATGCATTTCACCACTTTATTTAGCATGGAGTGGATTTCTCCACCTCATTTAATAGTATGAAGTGGAGGCAGCCCCCCTCTACACCTGTCCACTAAGGCCAGCTCACAATCTGATCCCTTTTTAATTTTTGCCTTGAGTGGTGTGGCCCACTGGATTAAATTAATCCTAATCAGCCACCAATTATGAGTGGTGGGGCCCATTGGATTAAATCAATCCAAATTAGCCACTAATTAATCCCTCACTTAAAATTAATGGCACTTACATTTGCCAACTCATACTTAATATCACATTTGGAAATAACATCCTTGCCTAATATTTCTTTAATCACTTGGAACTTAAAATAAAATCTCATTTCCCGGACATACGTCTACTAGATCACGATGCGCACTACGTATATAAAAAAATACGAGGCATAACATGCTTAGTATGATAGGATTGCTTTTGCATGTTTTAATCCACTTCCAATGGAGGTCCTTAATCCTAGTTCTTATTATGACAGTGATCTTGATTGTTTTATGATGTGAATTAAAGGTTGGTTATGTTGTTATGTGGAAGATAAGAATATTGGACAGCTACTATATGATCTTAAGATGATTTTGTATAAAGCGATGTGAATAGTTAATGAAAGCATGTTTCCTCTTAATATTGGTATGTGAGGATGAAATACTATGAAGACTCTTTATATGTTGATCCGGTGACTTTTTTAGGTAGACCTAGTTGTCCTACTTGATACATAAATAATAAATGAGGTGTTCAAACGTACGACTTGAACCGGTAGACCTAAGAATAATTCCCCTTCTTGATGAGTCTAGAACCTTAAGTTAATGTGAAAACCTTGAATATTAAAAAAATGTTTATAATGAAGTGACTCAAAAGACCTAACATGGTACCTATTTCATGAATGAACTATCCTAATGAACCTTGATTGGCAGCCCTTGTGGACCCCTTCTTGGTAGTGGCATTATGAGTTGGTAGCACTTATAGATGGTACTTACTCTATGACCAATGCAAAGCATCAAGTGGATATGCTTAAGGTAGTAGCATTCCTTGAGTATGAGACTAGAATAAAAAGAAACCTTTTGATATCCCCTAAACCATGTGCCTACATGGGATGTGACCTTAGTTCTACCTTTGGAAAGTAGAACACCTTCCATGGTGTGGGGTCTTATGAAACCGGATTCCTTACCTAACTATTATTTTCTATGTCGATTAATTCCTATTATCATCATGTGGGACATTCACTCTAATTATTTGATAAGTAATACACCATGTAGGTAGTGGAATGGTACTATATCTACACATTACATGAGTCGGCTTTGAAGATGTTAAAGTGAGTTCCCTAGGTCTTCCAAGACCATTATGAAAAAGTACCTTAAATGCGTGAATATATCCTTTAGTATCTCTATTAATGAATGTTGACTTTTCGGGTTGTGTTGGAAAGGAAATATCTTTATATTTGGTAGCTTGAACAAACACTTATGTGTGTATTGAAGAGGTTGTATGGCGGTATTTTCATGTCCTACTTAAGTGAGTTTAGGATAAATTTAGAAAAGTGGATCTAAATGTCTAAATGGATTAGTTAATGAATAAGGTCATCATATCTTCTGAAGTGTAGGAGTATTATCTTGTATGGTTATGATTGGCTTGTATGATGTCTTTATACTTGGTTTATAATATTTTATCAAAATAGAATGAAAAGCATATTTCAATTAAAATGTCCTGTTTACATGATTTATTGCATGATCATCATACTTTGTGCTTAATTGTACTACTTCCATATTTTCTCTAATTCTACAAGTGTAGGTGGTGCCAAGTGAGGAATATTAGAGTTGAAGCTTGGGAAGTAGAAGTCTATATTGATTGGGTATGTGCTCAAATGTTTGAGGATATGGATGTTCTTTATAGTTTTATTTTCATTTAAGACTTTGTATTAGACATAAGTTTCATTTCAATGTAAGGGTTGTGACCCTAATTTGATATTCTTAATGTTCGAGTCTATGATGGATTATGTGTGACTAGATTTTTACTTGCTTATTAAGACTTCTATTAAAAAGTGTTGGATCGTAAGCCTTATGATTTACTTAAAAAGCTTATAAATTTTCTGCATTATTTTATGACAAAGCGATGAATGAATTCTAAGGGATAGTATAAGACCTCTGGGAGGTCAAGTATGTCGTGTGGCGACTTAGGGGTTCTCCCTTGTCCTTACAAACTTAGTATTAGAGCATAAGCTTATGAAACAGTCTTTAGGATCCAAAGTCACATAAGGCCATTTCTAGTAGAGACTTGTTCATCAATGTGAGTCGCGACACATCTATGAGTGAGAGGCTATAGGATGATAGAAGTTTCTCTCTCTTTATTACTCTTGTGTCGTGCCATAAAGTTGAATTCTAAGTATCTTTTTCTTATCTGTTCTCTCGTGTTTATAGGATCTAAATACAAGAAGGATGTTTGCAAGAAAAGTCGATGGGGAGGTAGTGAATGAGGGAGTTCCTAACTGAGGTGAAAAAGTCCCTATAGTTAATCAATGGAAAAAGGTTCCGCTCGTTCCTGTGGACATGAAAAATGAGGATGTAAGAGGGGCTATTCCTTTCGTAAACCGATCCATGATGGCTCAAGCAAATAGAGATATGGGGCATAGGGTGAATGCTCTTGAGAGTAATGTGGCCTCTAAGTTGAGGGACTTTGTGAAGATGAATCCTCTTATATTTTGTTGGCTCTAAGGTGGGAGTGTATCCCCAAGTATTATTGGATGAGGTTTATAATATAGTACATGCTATGGATGTGACTTTAGGGAAGAAGGTGGAGTTGGCTTCATACTAATTGAAAGAGGTTGCTCAAATGTGGTATACACAATGGAAGAACAATAGGCCAATTAAATCGGATCCTATAGAGTGGGAAGAGTTTAAGGAAGCATTTAAGGGAAGTACTTTACCCCTGAGAAGAAAGAGGTTATGATTAAGGATTTTATAAACTTTAGACAAGGTAACATGAGTGTGGAGTAGTACTCTTTGAAATTTAACTTCTTGTGTAGATATTGTCAATCTCTAGTGTCTAACCCTACAAATGAGATGAGTAAGTTCTTGAATAGTGTTTTTGATCTTGTGAAGGAAAAGTGTCATACGAAAATGCTCCATGATAACATGACACTATCTAGGCTTATTGTGTATGTTCAATCCATTCAGAGTGTCTAAGCTAGAAACGAAGGGTAGAGATGTGAACAGTGGAAGAACTGATGAACAAGGTTAGCCTAGATTTAAAAAGAGGAATCCAAATCTAGATTTTCCTAGTGCTCCTAAGGCTAACTATGAGACAGGTCGTGGTTCCCAAGTTGATAAACCTATTTTAACAAATTGTGGACAAAATCATTTGGGAAGTGTCTAGCACAAACAAGTGGATGCTATGGCTGTAGGAAGAATGATCACAAGGTGAGAGTTTGTCCTACTATTGATACTAGAGGAAAAGATGTCAAGCAAGCTCCCTACAATGGTCCGATTGTTGGTGAACAAAAGAAGAATTGTTTCTATGCTCTTCCAGCTAGAATGAAAGGAAATCCAAATGAAGGTACTCATAAGTTGTAGTTTTACCTTCTGTGTTGTGATAGGTTCTTTCTAAGTGGGGGAGCATGGTACTGTGGTATGGATGATGGGATTTTGTCTTTTATGTTTTATTATATTAAAGCTTGAGAGTTAGAATTTCCTAGTTGCATGTTGCAGGTTTTGGGAGTCTTTGTGAAACTGAGTTATTCCTTGAACCGCTTATAATATTGCATGTTTTCATGAGTTTATGTTTAGATGGTAAGAAGAGCTTAATTGACTTTGTTCTTTATGTTGGTATGTCTCTGTAGTAATTGCCTAATTGTTGCATGAGTAGATTTATGAGCATATTTAAAAGTGAATTTTCGAAAATATTACACAATTGTATGTTTATGAAGAATTGGTACGATGTGCTTAGAAATGTTGTAATGGATTGATATAATGTGAAGAAGGAAGTTCCTCCAGTATGAAATGAAAATTGTGGAGTCTTAATTCATGATGAGCTTGTAGATGTTGTTTCCTACCTTCTTGTTGTGTTTTATGTCTATGTGTGAAGTTTATATTTCTTCTAGCACGATATATTGAATGAAATTGTTGAATGTATTAGTGTGGGCTGCTAGTCTTTATTCTTTATATCCTTTAAAGTATGTTAAGTGTTTCAAGGGTCATTCGAGGGTGAATGTTTCCAAGTGTGGAAGAATGTTACAACACTCAAAATTAACTAGGATAAATTAGAGCTTCCCTTGAGTTTCATCAGTTAATAACTTTCTAAATTAATAAGAAATAGTATCCAAGGAATGGAATGAGTATATTTTAGGTCAAAACATCAAGGAACGATTATGACGTTCAAAAACTAGTCTTTTGTGTGCAAGTGTGTCCTTGTTTGTTGTTTTGGTTTTGGTGAGTTGTTGAGATTCTAAATCAGTGAACGTGACCCTAGTGTCTTAATAATCGCTCTTAGAGTCAAAACCTTCGGGTACGACTCTCCAAGGACTAACCTAGGGCTCCTTGAGAAGGACCCAAACATTAGGAGAAGAAGCTGCCAAGGCAGCTTGTGGGCAACCTTAGTGGCAGTGGCTCCGCGTCGCGGACCTGCTCCACCATGGTACAAAAAGTATCTCCATGTCGCGAGACCATCACGGACCCTTCTCACCCAAAATTAATTTCCAGAAACATCATGGGAACACCTCAACTACGCGGACTTGTTTCGCGATGAAAATCCGAAATAAAGGTCAAGTTAGACTTAACTAACAGTTCCTACTAGTGTAGGGGTGTTTTTGACACTTTGGGGACTTATTATAAATGGATTTTAAGTCCCTTTTAACCAAGTAAACCAATCAAGAACTAAAACCCTTAAATTGAAAATCAAAAGCTCTCACTTTTCTCTAAAAAAATCCTCTATTGAAGAACTTTCAAACTCCAACGAAGAAGGTCAATTCTCCATGTTTTGAATTTAAATTTAGTGGGCTTCTCAGACTACGGCATGGTGACTCTTTATCTATAGTTAGATTCTTCTGTAAAGCCAATTCTCAAGTAGTTTTCAAGTTTACAAATGATGATTAAAACCTAGATTGTTCCTCAAACACATGGGTTCTTGCGTTAAATAATTTCAAACGAACTATTCTGATTATATTATGGTTTATTCGATTAGTTGAAGAGAAATTTTTTTTGAACCCATGATCTTCCTATACTTTAATATTGTCTTGTAAACTGGGTTTGATAATTGTGTTTGGTTATGGATGGAATTGTATTTAAATTGCTTTATAGTATGAATCTTATTGTTATATTTCTCTATATATGATGAATTATGGATAGAAGGATGAGTTGGTGATCTTGGTCTAATTGGAATGTTGATGGGTAAATTCTATTGTTGTATTGGAGGTTGAATAATGGTGAACTGCGATATTGGAGAATGGTGAGTTTATTCAATTGGTTAGTATGATAGTATTGCTTTTGTACGTTTGTATCTACTTCTAGTGGAGGTTCTTTATCCTTGTTCTTATTATGATTTTTATCTTGATGGTTATTTTAGATGAATTAAAGGTTGGCTATGTTATATTTTTAATGAAAGCATAGTTCAACTAAATGTTGGTACATGATGATGAAAGACTATGAAGAGTCTCTATATGTTGATATGGTGTTCTTGTTTAAGTAGACTTAATAGTCCCTACTTGATACATGAATGATAAATGAGGTGCCCTAAATCATGTATTGAGTTGGTAGACCTAATAATGCTTCCCTTTATTGATGAATATAGAAGCCTAAGTAAATGTGAAAGACTTGAATACGAAAAGAAGGTTTGTAATGAAGTAAATCGGATATACCTAGCATGGTACCCGGTTCTTGAAGGATCTATCCTAATAAACCTTGATTGGCAGATCTTGAGGACCCCTTTATGGTAGTGCTATTATTAGATTGAAGGTCTTACAGATGGTATCTTCTCAAATACCTTTATGTGAATGAACTTACTCAATGAGAACTAAGCCACAACACCGACTAGATATGTTCAAGGTAGTAGCACTACTTCAGTATGACACTAGATTACAGAGAAGCCTTTTGATATCTCCTTAATCAAGTGCCAACATGGGATGTGTCCTTAGCTCTACTTTTGGCAAGTAGATCACCTTACACGGTGTGGGGTCTTATCACACTTTATTCCATACCTAGATAGTGTGGTGTATCTCGTTAATTCCTTATCGTGAGGGATGTGCAATCTTGTTAATGAATAGGTTCTAAAAGGTGTAGCTAGTATAATGGGGACGCTATGTACACATGGAACATGTAGGATTTGAAGATGCTAAAGTGTCCCTAGGTCTTCCAAGACCATTTGACTTGGTGGGTTGTGTTGGAATGGAAATATAATTGTCTTTGGTAGTGTTAAGGAACACTTAGGTGTGTATTAAGGTTGTATGAGCGGTCTCTTCTTGTCCTACTTAGGTGGTCCTTATGATAACTTTAGATAGTAGGTCTAAATGGCTAAATGGGTTAGTTAATGAATATAGTCATATCTTGTGGATTATGGGAGTATTATCTTGTATGTTGATGATTCACTCGTATGATGTCTTTTACACTTGGTTTATGAGATTTAATCAAAATTGCCTAAAAACATATTTCAATTAAAATGTAGTTTTTACATGATTTCTTGCATAATCGTCATACTTACTACTTAAACAAATTCCATATTTTTCTCTATTTCTACAAGTGTAGGTAGGGCAAGTGATGATTCCTATAGTTGAAGCTTGGGAAAGAGAATTCTCTCATGATTGGGAATGTACTCAAATATTCGAGAACACATTCGTTCTTTCTAGTTTTTTTTCATTTAAGATTTTTTACTACACATAAGTTTTATTTCAATGTAAGGGTCGTGACCCTAATTTGATATTCTTAATGTTCAAATCTATGATGGATTAAGTGATACGAGATTTCTATTTGCTTATAAAGACTTCTTTTGAAAAGTCTTGGCTTTTAAGCTTATGATTTACATAAAAAGGTTATAATTTCATCTCTATTTTATGACAATGCGATGAATGAATGCAAAGTTCTTGTATAAGACCTGTCAGAGGTCGAGAACGCCGTGTGGAAACTTGTGGGTGATCTCGGATTGTTAAATGGTATCAAAACCTCAATGAATCCGAAATGAAATCCTTGCGAAACGATGAATCTTGCTTTTCCTATTCTCTTTTCTCTTGCGTTCTTTCTCCGAAAATCCTTGCTCTAATTTTATCCTGTAATTTTATCCCCTAAAAATATTGCAAAAAAAAACGTATTAATTAAGGTAAGGAAAAGAGAAAATTACCCCTTTAAAATTCTAGATTGGACATTAATTATTCAAAAACCCAACTTTCACATGGCATAATTCACTCGTTAGAGCTCGGATCGCACAAACTCGCTGGAAATGGAAAGAATGTGCAAAGAGCTTTCCAACCATATCTAGAAGTATGCCTAACTCATCTTGAGCTAGAAATTATATCCGTTTGAAGGTTACCAATAACTCACTTTAACTTAAAAAATTTCCAGATTTTTAATTTCTTTCAAAAAGTAACTATTTCAAATTTCTAAACTTCTTTGTATTTTTTTAGTTGCGAGATTTTACAACAAAACTACATCAGAATCTAATAAAACATAAAATAGATACCGGTAGTCATATCCAAAGGGCACTCTTTTTTAACTCTAGCCTGGAGAAATAAAATATATTTTTCCTCTGGAGCATTCACATCCGAAGCACTAGGAGGAACTTGCTTGCCCTCTTTTACCTTAGCCTTCATCTTCGAACAACTCCTCATATTGTAAAAACTTTCATTATGACTAAAGGAACCCTCCATGCAAGGTAAAAACCTAGCGTCATGTCTCTTTCACTACTAATTACTTGTGATTTAGGGTTAACCACCTATCTTCAATACGCCTAGGAGAATTGGAGGAATTTTTCCCAAAAAACTTTTGTTGATTCCTAGGATGACCATGTTCATCGGACCTTAAATGAGTTGAATCACCATAATCATTTCTAGACCTATTTATCTCCCTAGAACTCCCTTTTAGTTTCTCCTATTTGATATGTTGAGAAAGAGTCACAAGATGAGTAATATCCATGAAACTAATAAGCATTGACATTATTTTACTACTAAATTGGACACTCCAAACACAAACTTACTCTTTTTCAATCTAGAGTCGGCCAACAAAGATGAAGCATATTTCGACAATGAGTAAACCTCAACACATATTCCTTAAAAGTCATATTACCTTCCGTAAGGTTAAAGAAATCAAGAACCTTCTTTCATCCCTAATAAGAAGAACCTATCAAAAAAAGTGGTTTCGATCCTTTTCCACTGTATGGGACCAATTCCCACCGGTCTAGCTTCTTTCCATTGGTTAAATAAACTTGAGAAACCCCCTTGAGTTGGTAAGAGGCCAATGTTTCCTTCTCCACCGAAGTAACTCCCATAATGTCTATCAACTTATAGACCTCATCTATAAACTCTGGGGGACCTTTCTCAATTTTGGAGTCACAAAATTCTGGAGGTTTCATCCTCATAAAGTGCCTCACTCTTGAAGTTGACGTACCCACATTTGGGTTCACGAGAGCTACCACCTCTCTAATGGCTTGGGCCGTCACAGCTTAAGCCAACACTTGAAAAATAGACCTAACTCTGCATTAGTCACATCCTTAGCCAAAGGGTCAATCAGAGCTTGTTGAGGCATTTCTTGACTCATATTGATTGTCTATTTTATTCCTTCTAGCATCAGCCCTTGTAGTAGTCATATTTTGTAGACCATTAGGTAAGGATTAGGAGAAAGACTCTATGAAACGACTTAGAGTAATAGATAACTGAAGTTAGTTAAGCATCTTGTAGCCTCTCATTCATAAATTTGGCGCACTTCACACTTGTCAACAAGACTCTACTAGATGTGGTTTGAGAAATCCTAGAATATTTCTAAACCTTGTGCTCTATTACCAAGTTCGTCACGACCAAGGGATACCCCTAGATATAACAAGGCATATATTACCACGAGAGGCCTCATAGAAGACACTTAGCATATCATAAAATAAAGCAATAGACACTAGTGTGGAAAGCTAAAATATTTTTGAATAACATTAAAGTTTCATAAAGCGAAGTAAAATTCTTCAACACTTGTCTCAAACATTTAATTTCTTGAAAGTCTTAGGGACACATCCCATATAATAGTTCTAACATAAAGATGGAAGATATAAGGTAAGGGTGGTCAAATCCTCGAATACTATGAGGACTCACCACATTTTCACTCCTTATTCTACTATGAACCTAGCCACGAGGATATCATCGCACACTATTTGATAAGAATGTAGGTAAGAGTATGCATTAGTAAAATGAAATGTACTAAATATGATGGCTAGAACAAATAATCAAAAAAAGTATAACATAAACATTAGTCAACATAAGACATATACCATAAGTGTAAGAGATAACAACATAAGTCATAAGCATATTCAAAGGATATACATCATGATATAAGAGGAAATTCCTCAAGAAACCTCACAATTGTTCTTACTCAATACGTAGGTCCACCTATGGTCATACATATCAATAAAGTCAACTCAAGCAACAATCTAAGCTAATCTAACATCATACAATAAAGCTCGTTTTAATACATGCTTACTATACTTCCTTGAAGTAATCTTGATTCATCATGAACATGCTACTTTCGATAGGGACTAATACCTCATTAGACATTATTACATTAATAAAAAAATTATTTCTCTACTAGTACAAGACACATCATTACTCATGAATGGTTACGATTTACCAATTCAAGACTACCAAGGAAAAAACCCATTATGCTAGACCAAGATAAAATGGAAAACATCCTCTCATGCAAGTCCAAGCTACTCAAGGAAGGGTACTATTACTCAATCCAAGATTTCATGAAATGGTTTGGCCTCAACAAGTCAAGCTATCATGCGTAAATCCTCTCATGCTAGTTCAACATAACCTTTGGAAGGGTACAATTTCTCAATCAAAGGATATCCATGAGATTAACTACTCAAGCTATCATACATGGTCTGGACTTATCAAGTGAAACTATTCATGAAGATATCTCATATCCCAACTTCAAGATATAATAGTTCATACATGCTTTGATTTATTTTAGTGAGTAAACCTTTCAATATAGAATAATTTAATATTTGATACACTTTCACATTTATACATTCATACATACATAAGGTCTATCATGTGGGTAAAGTCCTTCCACAACATCTCGATTTGCTAATATACTACTGTCATATAAGCTTTAATCTCAAGGCCGTATGAATTAAAAATTCATACTAAAAGCCTTATTCTAAAAGAAATACTTATCATAATCATGACATATGCCTAGATCTCAAGATTTCTAATCATATGCTTCATTTTTAAGCAATTCTAATCATGATTCATTGTATATACTTTAATCTAATTCAAATCATGCCTACAAGGGGGGGGGGGGTTATTTCAATATATAGTGGTTGATTATTTCAATAAAGAGGGGGTTATTTAGATTATTTAAGTATTCGATAAAACTTTCTGTTGTGAAGTCCTACACAGTACTCCTTCACTCCCTTAATCTTTATGTATTTTTTAGTATAAGTTTCTAATATTGTTCCCCTTTTTTTATGGACTATGTCCATTCTTGAATCTATTAATACCGTTCATTTCTTTCTCTTAGCTTTTGATCCTAATTGCAGTCTTCTTTAACCACACCCTGAATATGGTCATTAATAGTTCTACCTTCAGAACATTCAACGTGACCCGTCAAATTCTTAGGAATTTATAGGTTAATCCATCGATGCTTTTTAGGGCCTAAGAGACTAACAATATACTAAGTAACATAAATTAATGTTAAATAATACATATTAAACAATTTTTACATATCAAAATAAACACACATAATTTACATTTATGGGAAGTTACTACATCTTAAATTTGGAAACTTACATAATTAAGGGAGTGAAGTTTCCTTCTTGGGAAACCCGAAAAACTTATAGAAATATAACTTCTTCGAACTTAGTACAAACTTTATCAAAGAACTTTTTTATACTAGGGATTTTTGAAGAGGGAATTCTGGCATTTTTTGTTGTTTTTCTTTTTTCTGCTCTTTTTTCTTTCTTGTTATTTCTTAAAGTGATAATGTCTGCTTTTGTAGAGATCTTCAGACTTCAAGACTTTGGATTTCAAATAGAAAGAGAATCTTATCATCTCAGCTGGGTACACTTTTGGGCCCCATCATCATGTGAAATGATGCTCCTTCTCTTTCATTATTGTCCTTGTGATCTGGTGTCTGTCTTATCCTTTTAAGCATGTCCAAACAGTTTTTCCACAGATGTGTGATAGTGAGTAAAGTGGGACTCACAGATTGACTAAAGAGGCATCCCTTTTGATTACAGAATCTTTTACAAAATACATCTCATCCATTTTTATTAGGCATGAAAAACTCTGTATATCTGTCTGAGTTTGTACATCTTGTTTAGTCTGACCTTTGCATTTTCTTGCATTAGAGCTTAATTTTTGAGATTTAGCCTTTTAATTGCTTCGGTCATGGAGGAGCAATGATCACAAAATATTACTTTGTCTGTATCCTTTTGGATGTTGTATTGTGGAGTTTTATCTGGATTTTTTCTAAGGACTAGAGAAATATAGTAATTTGGTCCTAATGTCCCTCTAGCATAGTCTAAAGCTTCTGTAAAATCATTAAAACCTTTAAAAGGAGATTTTTTAAAACCTTTAATAGAGTTTAAGACTTCTATCCATGTCTGAAAAACACCATGTGTTTTACCATGAATTACCACATAATATTTAAAATTATTTTCTTTATTTTTGTTAGTAAAATAATGAGAAAAGACATAAAAGCACCACTGAAGTTGTTTTAAATTATTAAAAAGACACCTTAACTTTGCGTACATCCTATTACTACCTTAAACAATTTTAAAGTGTTGTAAATATCCCATTTTTAACCATCCTCACTTTCAATAAAAGAAGTTTAATCACGCACCAATTATAATCTGCCACGTATTAATTTTTATTTTTATTTTTCTTATTTTATCAACTTCATTTTCTTTTTCTTTTCCTCTTTCTTCTTCTATCTTTTTTTCTTTCTTTCTTCTTTCTTTATTCTCTTTCTTCTTCTTCTTCTTCATTACCCTCATTTGTTCTCTTTGTTCATTCTCTTTCTTCTTCTTCTTCACAACAAAATTCTCCACGTACTTTCATTTAAGTCAGTTCACTTTTGATTAGTCAACGGAGATCTAAAATTGATATTATTAGTTTGAAATTTTTTGAGATGTTTCAATTTAAAGCATCTATTATAAATAGTATTTTGTGGTTCTATTTGACAATAATAATTTTTCTCAAACTCTAATTAATGTTATTAAAGCATCATTGAGGAAGATGAAGAGGTAAATTTGTGTTAATGATATTTGATTTGCCATTAATAAAGTTTAACACATTTGAGGCAATTGTAACCCAATTTGTAAGGAAGATGATGAGGTAAATAATTAATATAAAATGATTGATACGTGGCACTTTTCAATTGATTTTTGACAGCAAAAGTGGACCTTCACGCGCGTCATGTGCGTGTTCACAAACATGGCGAGAAAATAAATCAAAATTGTCCTTTTACAAAGATATTCAATAATTTTGTGGGGTAATAGGATGTTCGCAAAGTTAAGGTGTCTTTTTAAAAATTTGAAACAACTTCAGTGGTGCTTTTATGTCTTTTCTCTAAAATAATATCCTAAAGCATTTAAAACATCAATTAGATAATTAGTGTCTTTTTTATTATGTATCATCCATAAATTATTTATGAGGCATGCTTTTTGTTTGTCTAGTTGGCAATTAGGCAAATGTCTGAATGTCTAGTTAGACGGTTCATATGCTATTAAGTTTTGTTGTCCAAATTGTAGCCTTTCTATTCTGACATCATCAATTTTGTCTAGAGGTCTAAAATGTAAATTTGATAACATTGTCTGTTTGTAAGAGTCTGCATAGTCTGGGGTTGAAGGTTGAACTCTTTTACCCTTGTCTGATAGTAATGGTCTCGTTCTGTAAAATTTAAACTTTTATTAGTCATCTACTTAAATGATCGGCTATATGATTATCACTTTCTTTTATATGCTCAAACACTATAGATTGATAAATAGATATAGCATCTAAGCACTTTAACCATCGTCTTTTGCTACTACTTTTATCATTAATTTTCTGATGAAATTTTATTATAGCTTCATAGTCTGTCCTTAATCTATGGTTTGTTTAAAATGCATATTCTAAAACTATTCAGGCCATTTAATGCAGTTCGGATTCCAATGTCTATGCTAGCTTTATTTTTTTTCCCACTTTGGTAGGCACATATTTTTTCCCACTTTGGTAGGACTATATTTATGAGGTCTGGCTTTTAATAAAACTCCCCATCCTTCTAAACTATCATCTGTTTCGATAATTAAATAATTTGATTCTAAAGGCATATTAAGATCCGAAATATTTCTTATTTTATCCTTTATTTTTTTTACTAATTTTATATCTTCTATATTAAAATTTCTCTGTCCTTTGCTTCCTGTCGTAGAATATAATGGTCCTGCAAGTTTTCCTAAGCTTTAATAAATGGTCTAACATAGTTTATTATGCCTAAAAAATGTTGTAAGTCTTATAAACATCTAATCTATCTAGCATATCTAAGGCTTTTTTTGCTATATGAGGTTGTAGTTTAATTTTTCCTTCTCCTTATGTAATTCCTAGAAATATTATGTAATTTTTACATAGTTCCATTTTTCTTTTTACTAATTATTATCCCATGATTAACAAATAACCTAAACACCGTCTGTAAATGTCCCAAGTGTTCTTTTATATCTTTACTGAATACTAATATACCATCTACGTTACTAGAAGAAATCTTTTGTATTCTCCAAATATTTTATCCATTTTTCATTGGAAAATTGGAGGCGCAACTTTTAAATCGAATGACGTGACTAACCATTTAAAATGTCCTTCTGGACATCTAATGGTTGTCAATTCAATACTATTCGGATGCATTTTTATCTGTCAATATCTCGATTTACAATAAAACTTACTAAATATTCTTTGGCATTGTTTTCTATTTATTAGTTCTATTTTATCTGATAATTTATATCCGTCTGTTTTAATATTATCGTTTAATATTTTATAATTTATTACCATTATAGCTTTTCCTCTGACTATTTCATTATGATTTCTTACCATAAATGCTGCCGATCTATGTTTTGAGGTTGATCTTTTTATTACTCCTAACTCTAATAGTTCTTAAATTTATATACTAAAATCTTCTAAATCTTAATTACTTGCTTCTATCGCAGAGGTTTTTATTATATATTCTGTTGCCATTTATATAAAGACATAATTTTTATCTAACTCATCTATATCTTCTAACTCTTATATTTCTGATAAATTTTCAGATATTATATTACAACCTATTTTACTGCATGTTGAATTATTTTCACAATTATCTCAATAATTTTCTTTTAATTTGTTTCTTATTTTCATATTAGGTTTACTAGTTAAAACCGATGTATGAGTGATACTTTTTTAGAAAAATTATTCCATCACTTGTTATAATAGTGTCTCCTTTATTATGTAATATAATCTAATCCTAATACAAATCTACACTTATATTCAAGTCTCTTACCCATATTTTATCCATTTTATAAGTAGGTTTATAGAATTTTGAGCATGTGTTTAAAAAATTAACATGTGCTTTCTCTATATAGTGTCTATATACGTTATGTGATCATTCCATTTGCATGGCTGCGAGCGGCTTTGCTATGGTTTTTATTAGTTCTTGTGGTACTATTTTTTTGTTTAGAATTTTATTAGTACATCCTGAATGTACTAATGCTAAGGTTTCTATTTCGTATTCTCCTAATTGAAGTCTTGTTAATACTTTAACAATATTTAATTTCAATCTTCATTACATATTAAGGTGTTAAATTCTTCATTCACCTATTCTTGATTGTGTATTGATGACAGTGATTCAATATGTTTCCCCTTTTCTAATTTTATTACTCTTTCTTATAATTCTTTAACCTTTGTTTCTAAAACTAATACTTTAAGGTTTATTAAGGGTTCATTTATATATATTTCTTTTTTTATTTTGGATTATTAGTCCTAGTTGGTTTTCTATGAAAGTTATGCATCCTTCTTTAAAACATTTATTACATTTCGCTCTTTTATTTTTGCTAGGATACCATTTGCACCAACAACATGGATTACTATCTAGACCTGTTTTCTTTTCAAAATTATGTTCGCATTCTACTATCTGAATAAAATTTACTTGCAAATCTTCTAATTTCAGGTCTTCTAGTCCTATTTCATTAATTAGTTCTTCTCCTTCTGAATTGGAGGATCGTTCTTCTTAAGTCTGTTCTTCACATCTATACATACTATAGAGTAAATACTCTCATTATCTGACATATATTCGTCTACATTTAATATTGCTTCATTAAATTCTTCTATTAATTGAGTATTTCTAGTTTTTGTGTTATACCTTTTAGGACAAGTATTTGCATAATGTTCTATTCTTCCAAAAGTAAAACATTCTAACTTATTTTTATAGTTCCTATCTGTTCTGTATTTTCCAACATGTCTATCTCTATTTAGATATGGTTTTCTAGCCGAAGATTTTCTAAGAAAGTACCCTTTCTTACTATATCTTTTATTATGTTGTGGTTTATATTTTTAATACTTTTTTCTTTTATAATTGTGTTTATCATAGCTTTGAGCAGTGTACATTACATCTTTACAGAAATTTATCTCATTTTGTTTTAATTGTTTTTGTATTTGTAGGTGCGTGCATTTTTCTTGTAGTATTTCCATTATATGTTGTATCATATGTCCTATTGACCATTTAGCCTGAGGATTTTTTAATACTCCTTCTCGTTCACTCCATTTGTCTTCTATTTCTCTTGCTAAAGCTCCAGACAATCTATTAAATAACTTTTTTTTCTAGATCTTGGTCGAAAGCATTACCACTAATTGTACAGTACTAAAAATAATCGTTTCAGAATTTTTTTTATATGGTACCAGCTACCTATACTCAACTGGTCTTATTTTACCGCTGCATTTCTTTATAGTGCTACTAATCCACTATTAGGGTCTTTTCCTATTATTAGTGGTGAATTTTATTTGTAAAATTTTATGGATTTGGTCCTAATGATACCAAAATTGGAACTCTTGTGGGAACTCTACCTTATAGGCTTCCCATAATGCTTTAGTGGATTCTCCTAAAAAAGTTTCTAAATACTTTTACATGGTTTCTGCATATGTTTCAGTATAATTCTTTAAGAAATCTACTACTACAATTCCTTTCCATAAATCTATTACTGAATTCCATCTTTGTGGATCATGTGCTGCTATGTTTAATATTTTTCCTTTACTTCCTCCTTCTTGTAGTATTAATGGTTCTTCAATAGGCATTCTTTTTCGTATCGGTTTTAGTTTGCTTGGTGAACATCACCCTGTCTATACACTCTTCTACGTGGTATATTTCCATTACTATTTTCTGCAGTATATCCTTATTCTGTTGTTCTTTGGAATGGGCTACTTGAGCTCGCTGACTCCATCAATTCTTTTTGGCTAATTATAGATTTTTACTCTATTGTCTCGCTATCACTTTCTTGTACTTCTTTTATTATATTATTACCTTTTTCTCATTTTTCTTGTAATATTTTTTCTAATCTATATCCTCTATTATCTATCTTGAATTCACATATTTTAAAATGAGATGTTAACTTTTCTCAGTCTAAATTTCCTAGTTTACATCCTTTACATTTAAATAGTTTATTTATGTTGCTGTAACTTTTCTCTTTTTGTTTTCTATAACTATGTCTACTGCAAATTTTTCTTCTAATATTATTTCCATGTTCATTCTTTCTAACGGTTCTTCTTCCATGACGCTTTCTTCTTCTATATCTCCCTGAGTTACATAGTTATAATCTGAAAAATCTAATCGAGGGCTCACCTTTAGAATTTTTGTACTTTGGATAAGCATTAGGAGTTAGACTTTCTTTGTTGTTAAAATCCTCTAATTTCAAATCTAATCCTGCGTATTCTTCACGGTTTATCTTTATATGTTTTACTAGTTTTATTTCTTTATTTTTCATTACTTCCACTACATTTTTTATCTGTAATTTAAATCTGGTGTTACTATTGTCTGTTATTTTTCCTAAAAATCCTATGCACATTAGTAGGTTTTTTCCATTTTGCATATTTTCATATCCTTTAATTTGTAATCCTATTTTAATATGTTTTCTAAATTCTTTTAAATTCATCATGAAGTCTGGGCTTATATAAAATATTCCTTCATTATTTGTCATATCTACCTCAGTTAATCCTATAATTGATTTTTTTAGGTCTAAACATCTGTCATCATATATTACAATAGATATATTTGTTCATACGTTTTTTCTAGCTAATCCTTTAACAGCTATTATTAGTCACATATGCATTAAGTCTTTTCTTACATAATTTAGTTCTATTAGGGAATATGAATTTTTAAGATGTAGAGGTACCGAATTATTTCCGATTACTGATAATTGTTCTTCTGTAACGACATGTTTAGTCGTTTTGAGCAGCAGATTTTATTTCTGGAAAAACAGGTTGAGGCGACGGACCCCACGACGGACCGTCATGGGCACGACGGACCGTCGCAGGGTCTCGTTTCAAAACACTTAGAAATTCTAAAATTTGGTACTGAAAATCGACTCTCTGAACTTCATAACGGAATGGCAGGACGGACCGTCACAGGTGTGACGGACCGTCACAGACTTTTTAGAGAAATTGAGTCTCTGAAGTCTGTGACGGAGCGGCGAGACGGACCGTCGCCGCAGCACGACGGCCCGTCACAGTCGCGTAATCCCAAAGTAGGTCGGATTTCTTTACACGTTTTAAGGGACGTTTTGGACTATTCCTACTTTATTATAAAGTTAGAGGGTTAAGGATTATAAGTCTAATTACTTGGGGGTTAAAAGAGGTAACCTTAAGTTAATTAGTGGGTTATTATTGCCATCTTTTAATTCTTAATTATATACTAATTAGGGTAAAAGAAAGAGGGTTTTGAAAAAAGAAAAATAGAAAGAACAAGAGAGAGAGAGGGAGAATCGAACGAGAAAGAAGAGAACAAAGCTTGGGAATTTCTTGCTTGATCACTAGTCTTCGGTGGAGGTAGGTTATGGTTTTCATGCTATTCGTAGTAGACTCTTAATAGCGAATGATATGTATTGGTAGTATTGTAAACCTGACTATATGCTTAATTGTATGCTTGCATGAATATGATTATGTGATTGTGATAAAATAAGCATGATGAAACTATTGAATCCCAAATCTTGAAAAGAAACTTTAATCTACGTTATTAATGATGATGCCTTGGTATAAAAGAAGGCTTGATGAATTAAAGTAATGGGATTGATGACGCCTTGGTATAGAGAAGGCTTGATGAATTGATAGAATGAGATTAGTGGATCGGGTGTCACGAACCGACACGTAGAATTAGGGGATCGGAGTGTCACGTACCGACACATATTATTAGGGGATCGGGTGTCACGAACCGACACGTAGTATTAGGGGATCGGGTGTCACGAACCGACACATAGAATTAGGGGATCGGAGTGTCACGTACCGACACATATTATTAGGGGATCGGGTGTCACGAACCGACACGTAGTATTAGGGGATCGGGTGTCACGAACCGACACGTAGAATTAGGGGATCGGAGTGTCACGTATTGACACATAGTAGTAGGGGATCGGAGTGTCACGTACCGACACAAGAGGAAGAAAGATAATGAATCTTGAAAGATGATAATATACTCAACTTAATAAACTTAATTCCCAAATGAGTATGGTATTGAGGCTTGAGCCCTCATGGATGAACTTGATGGTACTTATTGATGATTATAGTACTTGTTGTTGCTACATGTTGAGTTTATAGTTGATTTATGATATTACTTGATATATACTGTTCTCTATTTTGAGTTGGCCGATAATATCTACTCAGTACCCGTGGTTTGTACTGACCCCTACTTTTATGTTTTCTTCTTGTTATTCGTGGAGTGCACCACACGTCCCGTCATCTTCAACTCAACAGTGATTCTAGCCAGTCTTCGTCATACCGGATATTCAGGGTGAGCTAATGCTTCTAGCTTGGACTGGGTCTTCTTCTTCAAGTCTTGATGCCTTGAACTTCCGGCATGGACTAGCTTTTACTTGTTTTTTCTTTCTTAGATACTCTTAGTTTAGTAATTTGAAGGTAGATGTTCTTGTGGTGATGACTTCCAGATTTTGGGGAATGATAAGTTTTGAGTTATAGAAGTTGATTATTGATTTTGTTAATGAGTTTTAAGTCTTCCGCATTGTTTTCTATTTATTACGTTCGAAAATGTTGGGGTTTAGATTGGTTGGTTCGCTCACATAGGAGGGTAAATGTGGATGTCAGTCGCGGCTCGGTTTTGGGTCGTGACAAACTTGGTATCAGAGCCATTAGGTTCGTTGGTCTCATCACACAAGAACAGGTCTAGTAGAGTCTTAAGGAACTGTAGGGGGACGCCTTTACTTTTCCTTGGGAGGCTATAAGACTTTAGGAAAATTCCATTCTTTCTTTCTTTCTTTCGTGCTACTACTTGAATCCAATTGGTATCTAGGTGATACAAATTGGTATCTGACCATCTTCACTCTATTTCGCAGATGGTTAGAACCAGAGCAACGACCGCGCCAACACCAACACCGGCAAGACAAGAAACATCTGAGCCAGCCACTGGGGCTGTGGCTCGAGGAAGAACAACGGCAAGAGGCCGTGGTAGAGGTCGTGGGAGGACGTCCTCTAGAGGAAGATGACGAGCACCTAGTCCATCTGATGCTAGGGCGGTGACTCCTCCACCGGTTGAGGAAGTGGTAAGAGAGGGGGAGGATGGGGTGAATGAGCAAGTACAGAATGAGGAAATGCCACCCCAACCTACCCCAGAGATGATCAATCAGGTTCTGGCTTATCTTAGCGGGGTATCTGATCAGGGCCAGACACCCCCAGTGTTTTACGCACCGACTCAGGTTCCGGAGGTACAACATGCGGCTACTATGGCTCCCCGCATGGATGCCTCATTGGAAATAGGCACGTTTCCACGTCGACTCACGGGGCCCATAATGACAAATAATCGCATGAACTTTTCAAGAAGTTCTTGAAATTGAAACCTCCGCCTTCAAAGTCTTTGAATCTGAGATGCTTATGATTTTCTGGTTGATTGTCATGAGCTACTACACAAGATGGGTATAGTAGAACGGTTTGGTGTTGAGTTTGTGAGTTATCAGTTTCAAGGGAACGCCAAAATGTGGTGGCGATCACATGTTGAGTGTCAACCGACAGAGGCAACACCTATGACTTGGGCCTCATTCTCTAGCTTGTTTATGGAGAAGTATATCCCCCGGACTTTGAGGGATAGAAAAAGAGACGAGTTCTTGAGCCTAGAGCAAGGTAGGATGTCGGTCAATGCATATGAGGCTAAGTTTCGTGCACTATCCAGATATGCCACTCAACTTTGTTTCAGTCCACAAGAGCGGATTCGCCGGTTTGTGAAGGGGTTGAGATCAGAGTTGCGGATTTCGGCCTTACAGGTAGCGGCTACGGCAAAATCCTTCCAAGAAGTGGTAGACTTCGTGATAGAGGTGGAAGGAGTGAAGCCCGATGACTTTGCCTCGACATCGACATCAAAGAGGTTTCGAAAGGGAGGTGATTTTAATGGTTCTTACACTAGAGGACAGGGTTCGGGAAGTTACTCAGTCCGACCAATTCAGTCTTCACTACAGACTGTAGTTGGGGGACCACCTCAGACCGATCAACACTTCTCCGAGAGACCTATGCTTGACTCCAGAGAGTGTTATGGATGTGGGGAGACTGGACATATTAGGAGAAATTGTCCAAATGAGTTCTGCACTCCCAATAGCTAGAGGTAGAGGTGGTCATGGTAGAGGCCGTTATTCGGAGGGCGTGGTGGTCGAGGTAATGGTGGTCACCAAAGCGGCAGAGGTGATGGGCAAAGCTGGAACCACTACATCACAACATGGTAGGGGCAAATGCATGCATTTAACGATAGGGCCCATTGTTACGCTTTCCCTGGGCGGTCTGAAGCGGAGGCATCTGATGCTGTCATCACAGGTAATCTTTTGGTTTGTGATTGCATGGCTTCTATATTATTTGATCCCGGATCCACATTTTCTTATGTATCTTCCGCATTTGCTAATGGTCTTAATTTACATTGTGAATTGCTTGACATACTTATTCGTGTTTCTACTCCGGTGGGTGAGTCTGTGATAGTTGAAAAGGTGTATAGGTCTTGTCTTGTAACTTTTGTGGGGAGCAATACTTATGTAGATTTGGTTATCCTAGAAATGGTTGACTTTGATGTAATTCTGGGTATGACTTGGCTTTCTCCGAATTTTGCAATCTTGGATTGTAATGCTAAGACTGTGACGTTAGCCAAGCCTAGGACAGATCCGTTAGTGTGGGAGGGTGACTACACTTCCAATCCGGTGCGTATCATCTCCTTTCTTCGTGCTAAGAAAATGGTTAGTAAAGGGTGTTTAGCTTTCTTGGCACATCTCAAGGATGACATTACCCAAGTACTTTCGATTGAGTCGGTTTCGATAGTCCGTGAGTTTTTGGATGTGTTCCCTGCAGATCTTCCTGGTATGCCACCAGATAGGGATATTGACTTCTGCATCGATCTTGAACCGGGCACTCGCCCCATTTCTATACCCCCTTATAGAATGGCTCCCGCGGAGTTAAGAGAGTTAAAGGCCCAACTTCAAGAGTTTTTGAGCAAAGGCTTCATTAGACCAAGTGCATCTCCTTGGGGTGCTCCGGTTTTGTTTGTGAAGAAGAAGGATGGGAGTTTTCGGATGTGCATAGACTACAGACAACTGAATAAGGTAACTATTAAGAACAAGTATCCTCTTCCTCGCATTGATGACTTGTTCGATCAGTTACAAGGTGCTTGTGTCTTCTCTAAGATTGACTTGAGATCCGATTATCATCAATTGAAAATACAGGCAACAGATGTGCCAAAGACTGCTTTTCGAACGAGGTATGGGCATTACGAATTTGTGGTGATGTCTTTTGGTCTTACGAATTCCCCTGCTGCGTTCATGAGCTTGATGAAAGGGATTTTTAAGCCATATTTGGACCTCTTCGTGATCGTATTTATTGATGATATATTGGTATACTCAAAGAGCAAGAAGGAACATGAAGAGCATTTGAGAATGGTATTGGAAATGTTGAGGGAGAAAAAGCTTTATGCCAAGTTCTCTAAGTGTGAGTTTTTGCTAGATGCAGTGTCCTTCTTGGGGCACGTAGTTTCCAAGGATGGAGTAATGGTGGATCCTTCTAAGATTGAGAAAGTAAAGAATTGGGTAAGACCCACTAATGTGTCAGAAATAAGGAGCTTTGTTGGGTTAGCTAGCTACTACCGCCGATTCGTTAAGGGATTCTCTTCTATTGCTTCCCAATTGACGAACTTGACTAAGCAGAATGTTCCATTTGTTTGGTCGGATGAGTGTGAAGAAAGCTTTCAGAAGCTCAAGACTTTGTTGACTACCGCACCTATCCTTACCTTGCCAGTAGAGGGTAAGAACTTCATTGTTTATTGTGATGCATCTATTCAGGTTTGGGTGCAGTGCTAATGCAAGAGAAGAGTGTAATTGCTTATGCTTCAAGGCAATTGAAAGTGCATGAACGTAACTATCCAACTCATGACTTGGAATTGGCCGCGGTAGTGTTTGCATTAAAGCAATGGAGGCACTATTTATATGGAGTTAAGTGTGAGGTCTACACGGATCATCGTAGCCTTCAGTATGTCTTTACTCAGAAAGATTTGAACTTGAGACAGAGGAGATGGATGGAACTACTGAAGGACTACGACATCACTATTTTGTATCATCCGGGGAAGGCGAATGTTGTAGCGGATGCTTTAAGTAGAAAGGCGGGAAGCATGGGAAGTCTAGCTCACTTGCAAGCTTCTAGACGCCCATTGGCTAGAGAGGTTCAGACTCTGGCTAACGACTTGATGAGGTTAGAAGTAAATGAGAAGGGAGGATTGTTGGCTAGTGTGGAGTCAAGATCTTCTTTTCTTGACAAGATTAAGGGAAAACAGTTTGATGATGAGAAACTAAGGCGAATCCAAGATAAAGTATTGCGAGGAGAGGCTAAAGAAGCGACAATTGATGAGGAAGGTGTTTTGGGAATCAAGGGAAGGGTATGCGTACCCCGAGTTGATGATTTGATCAACACTATTCTGGCAGAGGCTCATAGCTCAAGGTATTCGATACATCCGGGTGCGACCAAGATGTACCGTGACCTAAAGCAACACTTTTGGTGGAGTAGAATGAAGCGTGATATTGTTGACTTTGTTGCTAAATGTCCAAACTGTCAACAAGTAAAGTATGAACACCAAAGGCCCGGAGGAACACTTCAGAGAATGCCCATTCCTGAATGGAAGTGGGAGGGAATTGCAATGGATTTTGTGGTTGGTCTTCCAAAGACAATGGGTAAGTATGACTCTATTTGGGTAATTGTTGATAGGTTAACTAAATCTGCTCATTTCATTCCGGTCAAGGTGACTTACAATGCAGAGAAGTTAGCCAAAATTTACATCTCAGAAATCATTCGATTGCATGGGATTCCACTCTCCATCATATCAGATAGAGGTACGCAGTTTACTTCTAAGTTTTGGAAAACATTGCATGCGGAATTGGGTACTAGGTTGGACCTTAGTACTGCGTTCCATCCTCAGACCGATGGTCAGTCTGAGAGAACGATTCAAGTGTTGGAAGATATGCTTCGTGCATGTGTGATAGAGTTTGGTGGCCATTGGGATAGCTTCTTACCCTTAGCGGAGTTTTCATACAATAATAGCTATCACTCAAGCATTGATATGGCTCCATTTGAAGCATTGTATGGTAGGAGATATAGGTCTCCCATTGGTTGGTTTGATGCATTTGAGGTTAGGCCTTGGGGTACTGACCTTTTGAGGGATTCGATAGAGAAAGTGAAGTCTATTCAAGAAAAGCTTCTAGCGGCGCAAAGTAGACAAAAAAAATATGCAGATCGAAAGGTTAGAGACTTAGAGTTCATGGAGGGTGAACAAGTCTTGTTGAAAGTTTCACCAATGAAAGGGGTGATGCGGTTTGGTAAAAGAGGTAAACTAAGCCCAAGGTATATTGGTCCCTTCGAAGTACTTAAGCGAGTAGGGGAGGTGGCTTATGAGTTAGCCTTGCCTCCAGGGCTGTCCGGAGTGCATCCGGTATTCCATGTGTCTATGTTGAAAAGATACCATGGGGATGGAAACTACATTATCCGTTGGGATTCAGTTTTGCTTGATGAGAACTTGTCTTATGAGGAGGAGCCTGTTGCTATTTTAGATAGAGAAGTTCGCAAGTTGAGGTCAAGGGAGATTGCATCCATCAAGGTGCAATGGAAGAATCGACCGATTGAAGAAGCCACTTGGGAGAAGGAGGCAGATATGCAAGAAAGATACCCACATCTGTTTAAAGATTCAGGTACTCCTTCTCGCCCTTGTTTTTCTTCTTGTGATCGTTCGGGGACGAACGATGGGTAAATTGGTATCTATTGTAACGACCTGTTTAGTCGTTTTGAGCAACAGATTTTATTTCTGGAAAAACAGGTTGAGGCGACGGACCCCACGACGGACCGTCATGGGCACGACGGACCGTCGCAGGGTCTCGTTTCAAAACACTTAGAAATTCTGAAATTTGGTACTGAAAATCGACTCTCTGAACTTCGTAACGGAATGGCAGGACGGACCGTCACAGGTGTGACGGACCGTCACAGACTTTTTAGAGAAATTGAGTCTCTGAAGTCTGTGACGGAGCAGCAGGACGGACCGTCGCAGGCACGACGGCCCGTCACAGGCTGCGTAATCCCAAGCGAGGTTGGATTTCTTTACACGTTTTAAGGGACGTTTTGGACTATTCCTACTTTATTATAAAGTTAGAGGGTTAAGGATTATAAGTCTAATTACTTGGGGGTTAAAAGAGGTAACCTTAAGTTAATTAGTGGGTTATTATTGCCATCTTTTAATTCTTAATTATATACTAATTAGGGTAAAAGAAAGAGGGTTTTGAAAAAAGAAAAATAGAAAGAACAAGAAAGAGAGAGGGAGAATCGAACGAGAAAGAAGAGAACAAAGCTTGGAAATTTCTTGCTTGATCACTAGTCTTCGGTGGAGGTAGGTTATGGTTTTCATGCTATTCGTAGTAGACTCTTAATAGCGAATGATATGTATTGGTAGTATTGTAAACCTGTCTATATGCTTAATTGTATGCTTGCATGAATATGATTATGTGATTGTGATAAAATAAGCATGATGAAACTATTGAATCCCAAATCTTGAAAAGAAACTTTAATCTACGTTATTAATGATGATGCCTTGGTATAAAAGAAGGCTTAATGAATTAAAGTAATGGGATTGATGACGCCTTGGTATAGAGAAGGCTTGATGAATTGATAGAATGAGATTAGTGGATCGGGTGTCACGAACCGACACGTAGAATTAGGGGATCGGAGTGTCACGTACCGACACATATTATTAGGGGATCGGGTGTCACGAACCGACACGTAGTATTAGGGGATCGGGTGTCACGAATCGACACGTAGAATTAGGGGATCGGAGTGTCACGTACCGACACATATTATTAGGGGATCGGGTGTCACGAACCGACACGTAGTATTAGGGGATCAGGTGTCACGAACCGACACGTAGAATTAGGGGATCGGAGTGTCACGTACCGACACATAGTAGTAGGGGATCGGAGTGTCACGTACCGACACAAGAGGAAGAAAGATAATGAATCTTGAAAGATGATAATATACTCAACTTAATAAACTTAATTCCCAAATGAGTATGGTATTGAGGCTTGAGCCCTCATGGATGAACTTGATTGGTACTTATTGATGATTATAGTACTTGTTGTTGCTACATGTTGAGTTTATAGTTGATTTATGATATTACTTGATATATACTGTTCTCTATTTTGAGTTGGCCGATGATATCTACTCAGTACCCGTGGTTTGTACTGACCCCTACTTTTATGTTTTCTTCTTGTTATTTGTGGAGTGCAGCAAACGTTCCGTCACCTTCAACTCAACAGTGATTCTAGCCAGTCTTCGTCAGCTTGGACTGGGTCTTCTTCTTCAAGTCTTGATGCCTTGAACTTCCGGCATGGACTAGCTTTTACTTGTTTTTGCTTTCTTAGATACTCTTAGTTTAGTAATTTGAAGGTAGATGTTCTTGTGGTGATGACTTCCAGATTTTGGGGAATGATAAGTTTTGAGTTATAGAAGTTGATTATTGATTTTGTTAATGAGTTTTAAGTCTTCCGCATTGTTTTCTATTTATTACGTTCAAAAATGTTGGGGTTTAGATTGGTTGGTTCGCTCACATAGGAGGGTAAATGTGGGTGCCAGTCGCGGCTCGGTTTTGGGTCGTGACATCTTCTCTATAGTGCCTATATAATTGAGATTTTTTAAGGTAATTTGTATTATATAAAACTTAAGGGTTTAACAATCTTAATTGATTTTGTTGAAAAAATTGTATATCTTTATCTACATTTATTATTTCATCTAATTGTTGGTTGTTTTCTTCTTTAGTTTTTTTATTTAATATTCTCGATATAAAATTTTTACTTGTGCTATTTCGGGAGTAACTTGGTCTAAGTCTTTCTGGTCTTCATTTCTTGATCTAGTTGAAAAAATGTCAATTTCTTTTGTTTCTTTATTGTTTTTTCTCTTTGTGGAGTTATTTCTATTTTAGCTATTTTTTCTTTTTATTTCTCTATCTCTGTTCTACTTTTACTTCCTCTTTTTTCTTTAAAATTTTTATCTACTTTGTTATTTTATGATAACTTGATATGATTTTGAAGAAGCATTAAAATCTTTGTAATCAGTTGCAAGAGTTATTCTTTTTTCTATTAACGTAGTAGTTTTTTTGTGTGTCTCAGTTTCCACTAAGTCTATCATGAAACAACTATTTCTTTAAATAATGCTAATTCTATTTTTATCTCTTGTATTCTTATAATTAATGTATTATTAACTTCTTTTTTTGTTTGTTTTTTAGTTCGCTTAATTTTTTATTTAATTCAATTCCTTGTTCCTTAATATAATCTAAATTACCCTCTATTTTGTTGAAAAACTGTTTTTGTCTATTTTGAGTTTCTTCTTGTTGACCTAGTAATTTTATAATTTAATATTATGTTATCTAATTTTTTTTCTAAATTTTTTTATTAAGTCTATTAGGGTATTGTATTGAGAGTCTTCTCCGTTTTCAAAATTACACTTTATTACACTATCGTCTTTCAGACTTTTAAATTTCTTTTTATATTTATCAGTAAATCTAAATTTTCTAGGTTTTTTAAAGAATCTACTATTCTATCCTAAAGTTGTTATTTTACACTGTTCCTATGGTCTTCTATTTATTTTAGTAAAATTGTAAATTTTATTTCTAATTCCTTGTAATTCCAACTTTAAAACGCTTATATATTCTTCGTTTATATGTCTTTGTAAATAAATATTTTCTGGTGTATATAATTGATTTTCGTATATATTTAAGTATTCTATTATAGCTTTTTCTATTTGTTGTAATCTTTATTTTTCTTCTATATCTCTATATAAATACCAATAATTTATTCTTATACTTCTAGTAAAAGGATGTTTTCTCATAGAACATGTAGCCTCAAATCTGTATATTTCTTGATCTAAGGTATCTTAATAACTTGTATTATGATTTATTAATTAAAAATAATAGGTTTTTTAGTTTCTGGCTGTTAACTAATTTTATTTCCTCTAAATATTTTGTATATTCAAAATATAAACTTAATAATTCTTGTTTATCCTTACGATATTCTTTAGTATTTTTATGGGGTCTTCTCATATATATTTATCCTATAGGGCTATTGTTAAAGCAAATATTTTAAAAATATTTTTTACGTGTTGTAGTTTCTCTACTTTCTTTATTTAAGTAATCTATTTCGAAACAAACTTTACTTTTTTTTCTTGTCTTACTACTATCTGAAGTGTTTTTAACGAAAACTTAAATAAATATGTTAAAGTTATTCGTAACTCCAAAGTACCTAGATGATTTTCTAGTAATCTTTTATATGATTTTAATAATTTTAAATATTGTCTCTCAGAAATTAGATTTTTATTTATGTCAATTATTGTTTTAAAATAAATATGTCTTTGCATATACAAATATAGGTCTTTTTTGGACAACCTTGCTCTGGTACCAGTATATATAGGGGGGGGGGGTTATTTCAATATATAGTGGTTGGTTATTTCAATAAAGTGGGGGTTATTTAAATTATTTAAATATTCGATAAAACTTTCTGTTGTGAAGTCCTACTAAGTACGTTTCCACTCCCTTGTTCTTTATGTAGTTTTCAGAATAAGTATCTAGTATTCTTCCCTTTTTTATGGACTATGTCCATTCATGAATCTATTATTAGTGCTCATTTCATTCTCTTATCTTTTGTTCCTAATTTCAGTCTTCTTTAACCACACCCCGGATATGGTCATTAATAGTTCTACCTTAAGAACATTCAACATGAGCTGTCAGATTTTTTGAAATTTATAGGTTAATCCATCGATGCTTTTTAGGGGCTAAGAGACAAATCATATACTAAGTAACACAAATTCATGTTAAAGAAAACATATTAAACATTTTTTACATATCAAAATAAACAAACATAATTTACACATATGGGAAGTTACTAGATCTTAAATACGAAAACTTATATAATTAACCGAGTGAAGTTTCTCTTTCGAAAAACCCAAAAAACTTACAGAAATATTACATCTTCAAACTTAGTACAAACTTTATATTTCAAAAAACTTATTTATGCTAGGGAGTTTTGAAGAGAGATTTCTGGAATAAAAATTTTATGTATCAAATTCATCTTAGGATCCTATGTTGGGCATGAATACATGTATAATTATACTAAACATGAAATTTCATTATAAACAATCATAAAGAACTATAATCTACTCAATTGGATCATTACCCATAATATTAGAAGAAACCCTAATTTAACGTGGACAATTCTTTTTCTACATTAGGAAATTCATGAGGCTCCATGGATCAATTTACTATAATACCTTGATTAAAAATCCCACAAATCTTGGAAGAATGGAGACTTGACTTGACCTAGTTTGATCCTCTTCTTCTTCATATTTCTAGAGAGAGAAATATTTTAAAGAGAAACTAAATTCTTTTTTTAAGTTTGATAGAATGACATAAATGACTTTATTTAGGGGTCTAAAATACATATATAGGTGGTTTAGGATAGATTAAAATTACACCACTTAAGTCTAATTAAATTCAGAAAGTCCCATTATACCCGTAAAAATAATCGTCCAGGCCTAACCCACGAGACCACGTCGATAGGACGTGAATAGACCTTGGGTACGTCCTGGTTTAACGTTGTTTGTAGTTTGAGAATATGTTAGACACCCACATCTCCCCTAATACGAGCCGTGGATCGATTCACAGGGCGTGTCTTACAACCCATAAAAAGTAGTAATTGAAACTAGAGCCTAACAAGTTTTATTTTGAGTTTGATATGGGGTTTTGAGTTGTGAATTGTCTTCTCAAGCTTAAATTGAGAGGTTTACGGATTAAACGTCAATGTATGACTCCCAAAGAACCAATCAAGGGGTCCTTGGGGATGACCCTAAAGCGTAACCCCGAAGACCCCGAGAAATGAAAATCTGAAAATATATAGTGACTCAGCGATTGGACATACGCCCTGTAGGTCCATCCATGCCCCGTGGATCGTCTCCATGGGTCAAGATAAAAAAAAAAAGTTGCAGAATCATTCCAAGAGAAGCCAGTATGGCCCGCGGACCCACCCATGGTCCATGGGTAGGGTTCGTTAGTCAACACCTGTAATGTTGTATAATTCTACCAAAGGTAAGGGTTAGATGGTAGATTCCTTTTAAGGTTATTTCAGCCTGTGGACTATTATTACTGATTAATAGGGGACTGTTATTACTGATTAATTAGAATATTTAAGGACTTAAATGTATTAAAACTTCTTTTTCAATTCATTATTCCATAACATAAAATTAGAAACCTTCTCTCCTCAAAATATTCTCTCTCTAGAAACCACCATTGGAGATAAAGGAATCATGTTTTGAAGTTCAAGATTTTACCCTTCTCAACAAATTTTTGTTTCTTCTATAAAGGTATGGCAGTGTTCATCCTTGATAAGTTTCATTCAAAGAACCCAATCAACAGATTATTTAACGTTTACAAAATCCCCAATACCTACAGTTCTTTTAATCTAAGAGTGGGTTCAATTCCAAAATGTTTTGAGGTTTATATGTTGAATTATGAATAAATTGTTAATTTAATGATGAATTATGAAAAATTCCCCATGAACCCATGTTTTCCCCAAAGTACATAAGTATGTGTGTGTGGTTTGGGATTAATTGATCATGAAGTATGTTAAATTGTTTAAGCTTTTATTGATTTAGTCTACTGAATCATGTCACTAATCATGCCTAATTGTAATATTCTACAGTGTATTTGTGAATTGTTATCCATGGACTTGAAAGGCAAAGTATGAAGGATTTATGTATAATTATGATATGAAATATATGCTTGTAAGTTGAATGAACGTACTTATGTTATGATTGAAAGCTTATTATCAATTAACACTAATGAATGATGATGATTGAATCTTTACGATTTTTACAATGGAATTGTAGGCTTACACACCTTATTCATGTGTGAATGAAAGTAATGTTGATTAATGTTTCTTGAATTGATAGGCTTAGGCTTCCTTTTCTTGTGTTTCTAACGTACTTTAACTTTAATATGAATCTATAGGAGAATCAAATTCCTTTAATAAATTACATAAGGTAATGACGTTTCTTGGATAGGTCTATGAAATTTCATTCCAAACGAGTAAATTAACTAACGTACCATCAATCAACAGGTTTATCGCATTTCTTTAATGTATATAATAATGTAATGATGAACCATGATAAGATAGGCTTATGTCATTCCTTTCATGAGGATTCAAGAGTTATCCTAATAATGATGTGTTAATCAATAAGCATATGGCATTCCTTTTTTGTGTAATGATGTACATTGAGTCGATAGGCTTATGGAATTAATCTCAAGTACCATAACGAAATTGGAATGAAATTATCTATGGTAATAGATTCTAAGTCCCGCTTGAATTTTGTAAGATTGAAGCTCTCCTTACGTTAGGATTGGTTTTCAATGAAAATTTTTCGTATCCCATACCTATGTGCCCCCATGGGATATTAGCTAATGGATCCACCTAAGCTATTGTGTTACAACTCCTACCTTAGGCAAGTAGACCACCTCTTTTTGGTTTTGAGGCATGACACTAGATTCTATGTCAAGCTCACATGGTCTGGTTAAAGATTATTTCCATCATATTGAGATGTGCATTATGGTTACTTGAGAAGTTCTATGAAGTGTGGGTGTTAGTATGTGATGTCATCCATGTCTTAATAAAAGATGAATGAATGTGCTATTAATGAAGTTAATTGTTACGCCCTAAAAATGAAATAGGTCAAACTAGATCTTCACATGTGTTTCATAAGTTAATAATGCATTAAAATAGTGTATATTCGCATTAGAAGTCAGTTCGTTAAGTTTGGGAGCTTTTGGGAGTAAAACGCCCCAGGACGTCCGAAAACTAGTCGAAGTTGAACTAGTGTGTCGTAGTGTTTTGTAGTGAAGTTTTGGGGGATGGTTTGAGAGTGAAATCGAGTGCCAGTGGTTCCTATGCATAGAGGGATATAACAAGTGTCAAAACATATGAGTACGAATCCTCGGGGACCACTTTGAGACGTGCTAGGGGCACGAGGTCCACTGCCTCAGAAATTTTCATTGGCAAAAGTCTGGAGCTTGCCTCGCGAAAGTCTGGAGCTTGCCTCGCGACGCGCAGCCAAGTCACAGATTTGGCCGTGATTTTTTAAAGTTAAATTTGAATATGGTTCCTAAATGTTGTGGGGGTCTTTTGGGAACTTAGAGGGTCATTTGTGGAATGATTTAGGTCATTTTAAAACTCATGTCACCCATCAATTCAACCCCTAAAGATCACATCAAACTTCTCCAAAAACCTTTTCTACAAAAAACCTCCATTGAAGAAGCTTCAAACTCAAACCTCCAAGGAAGAGGACTAAGTTCTTCATGTTTTCTTCATCAAATTCTCATTGGTTTCTTCATATTAAGGTACGGTAGTTCATCCTTGATTCTTCTTTCTTTCAAGGAGCTATTTCAAAGAAATATCAAAATGGATTTCAAACTTCAAACCTCTTTATTTCTTGACTCCTAGTACAGGTATTTGCATGAAAAAGTTTTATTGATTTAAATGAGTTTTTCTTAGCTTTAAATGATAATTTTAATGTCGAAAACCCAATGGGATAATATCTATTCATTTTATCAACTTTTGGCTTATGAAATGGGTTCCATGAGCATGACTTGTGAAAATGGTGGTGGTGTTTACTTGAATCATATGAAGTTATATGTGTGTATTGTGAAAATGGCCTTGAACCTATTGTATGTAAAGTGAAGTGATAATCTTGATATTTATATGTATGCTATGTGTTAGAATGTTTAAATGAGTATCTTGAAGGGTTTATGCCTAAAAGAAGTATGCATTTGATATGTGAAGCATGATGATGTGTAAATTGTGATAAATGTGGGTATAAGCATGGCTATAAGTTAACGTTATGAATAATGGCTATTATGTGAAAGATGTGCTCAAATATACTCAAACACACACACTTGATTGTATAAAGGAAGTCAATCAATGACAATGGGGGATTGTAGGGTAGACACTCTTCGTGAGTAGATATGAAGTTTCTAGGCCATCCCTACTATTCCTAAGTATGAAAAAGGGGATTTTGGGGTGAACACTCTGTGTGAGTAGAGATGAAGTGTTTAGTAGCAACCTCACTATTACCAATGATCTTTCCAAGATTGGTTGGAGGTTGGATACCATTCGTGAGATGAGATGGGGTGTTCCGTAGTTATATCCTATCCTATAGTCAATAAATGTTTAAGACTCCGTGTGGGAGTTATTTTAGCACCGAGAGGACTTGAAAAGGGGGGTAGGTACACTTCGTGAGTAGAGATGTTGTATCCAATGTACCTCTTGAGATGGGTACTACTCGTTAGTAGAGAGTAAGTTATATAGTAGCAATCTCCTTATCCCTTAACTATGCGCCCGCGTAGATGTAGCTATTGGAGAACCCATGTAAAGGCTAAAGAATATGACCGTACCTTAGGCAAGTAGGGAGCCCTCATACGGTAAGGGTAGTACTGGGATTCCATGTCAAGCTCTCATGGTCTATGTTAGTTAAAGTTATACCCCACAAAAGAATGTAAAGAACTTAGTCTTCTTAAGGGTGTACTACTTAGGGTAGGTCATGGAATTGGACACTACTTATCCTTTGAACAAGTAGACATTTTAAGGGAGTCTTGGTGTGTCCTTATGAGAAATGTATGAATGGATAATGATGTGATGTAAAAGAAAGTAATGTGACTTTATGTCTAATGTTAAGAAAGCATGTTAAAGTTATGTCTTGTATGATTGAACTTATGAATGATTAATGTAGTGTATCTAATCTAATGGAATCCTCACACTGCACTTTGTGTGACTTGTAAGTCCACTTAGAGTGTAGATTTGTTAAATGTAATGAAGTATGCTTGTCCTTAAGTAGTATTAAGGATCTATTTGGTGTGTATTGGGTATGTTGTATGGGCAATCTCCTTATGTCTTACCTAAGGCCACCTTAAGACAACTTATGATAGGAATAATTCATGTGATATTTTCAGTTCACTATAAGTATGTTCTTGTGTTAAGAAAAATGGAAGTTTCACGTTATGTGTTAAATGATGACCTTGTGATTTTTTGTAAGTTAATTCATTAAGGCTTTTATCAAATTAGCATGACTTGTATGTTTCTTCTAAATTGTCCCATTTTTGCATTATTTTACATATGAAATACTTAGTTCAATGTTTGTATTAACCCCATACTTTTCTATACTTTATAATTATAGCTTGGAGGCGAGTTGAAGGGTAGAAGGCAAGCTTGGGAATTGACTATCTCAAGAATAAGAATGTCCTCATATATTTGAGGGCATAGTCTATGTTTCTTTAAGTTCTTCTTTAAGACTTATATAAGACTTATTATGTATTTTCTTTAAACGTAAATGTTCATTTCCCTAAGATATTTATGTCGTGTCTTTAAGATGGCTTGTGACGATGAGACTATCCTTAGAATTTATAAAAAGATGTTTCTTATTAGTATATTCTTGTGAAAAGTTTTAATTCGTAACTACTTTCAATACTTAAGGTAATGAATGATAGCTAAGAGGCTTGTGCAAGACCTCCGAGAGGTCAACACGTCTTGTTCCGACCTAAGGGTTGCCCTAACTTCTAGGGTCTAGTGGCGGGTCTTTACATTAATGAAAAATGTTGACTTAAATGCTTAATGTAATGATGCATGTTTTACTTGGATTGTATTTTTGCTTACTTTCTTTTATCTTTCTTATGTATGAATATTGCTTAAAGATGCAAAGGGAGAATGGTAATTTCTCTTTTGGTGGCCTTAATGTGGTACATAGTGTGGATGGTGGTATGAGACGGTATTCATACATTGCACAAAGTATAGCTTAGGGTTACTTGAGGTGAAGGCTTTAATTTGATAAAAATGACTTGTATGATGATTGTCTTGTATCTTATGCATCTTATACTTATGTTCATAAAGTTTTCTGAAATTGGCATATGCTATGATTTTAAAATAAGATGACCATTTTAAGCATGATTTTTGCATGGCTATCATACTTAGTACATTAAAGGTGCTAACATATATTTCTACCTTTTTCTACAAAGTGTAGGTTCCAACAAGTGAATTGAGTTATTCTAGTTCAAGGGCTTGGATTGAGTTCTTCCAAGAATAGTGGTATGTTCTCATGGATTCAAGAAGAAATACTTTGATGTAATTTTATGTTTCTTATTTTATTAGACTTTTGTTAAGTATTTTGATCGTAGAGGGTTGTCACCCTATTTTTGTTTCAAATATTATTTCTAGATGGTCATGTGGGACTAGTAGACTACCACTTTTTTAAATGATTTTCGGTTGTATGGATTTAATTTTTAAAAAACATTTTGCACTATTTCCATTATCTTATGTGATGAAATGTTATGAGGCTTGTATGAGACTTTTTAGAGTCTTGTACGCAGCGTTACGTCTAGGGTATAAAGTCGGCTGGTAACAAACATAGTGTCAGAGCACAAGATTTTTGGATGTTGTTTTAGGATTGATGTCTCACAAGCCACGTCAAGTAGAGTCTTGTTCACGAGTGTGAATCCCAACATATTTATGAATGAGAGGCTATAAGCCATTAGGAATTTCACTTATTTCATTACTCATTAAGTCATGCCATAATTTTAGCTCTATAAATTTCATTTTTCTAACCCTTATCTTGTTATTATAGGATATGACTATAAGAAGGGCGGCCACAAGAAGAATGGAAGATGAGATTTTGAATGAGCGAGTTCCTCCTCAAAGTCCTCAAGGTCCTCAAGGTGTCCAAGCTCCTCAATGAAATAAATTACCAGTTGATCGTCCAACTATGACCAATGAAGAAGTTAGGTAAGCTCTTTTGATGATGGATCAAGACGTGATTGCTCAAGCCCAGGCTATGATCGTTGAAGTCACTAAGGGTGTTGATACTCATCTGAACCCTATGTAAGCACTATGGCTTCTAGTTTGAGGGGTTTTGTGATGATGAGTCATGCAGTATTTCTTGGTCAAGGAGGGAGAGGATCCCCAAGAGTTTGTGGATGAGGTGTACAAGGTAGTTAATGCTATGGGGATGACTTCGATAGAAAATAGAATTAGCCACTAATCAATTGAAACATGTCGGCCAAGTATGGATTAGTCAATGGAAGAGAAATAGGTCGGTAGGAGCGGGGCCTATAGATTCGGAGGTGTTTAAGATAGCATTCTTTGATAGGTTTTTCCCCGTGGGAAGACGGAGGTTAAGATGGAAGAGTTTATCAACCTTAAGAAAGGCAGCTTGAGTGTTCAAAAGTAATCCTTTATATTTACCCTATTTTCTAAGTATGCTCTATGTTTGGTGTCTGACCCGAGGGATAAGATGAGTAGATTTATGACGGGTGTGTCTGACATAGTTGAAGAAGAGTGTCGTTCGTCAATTCTCCATGATGACATGAATTTCTGTAGGGTCATGTTGTTCGCTCATCAAATTGAGGAGTCCAAACATAAGAGAAATAGTAGGGAGATGAAGATATCAAGGTCCTACGAGAAAGATCAACCAAAGTTTAGAAAGAATGATCATCAAGAGAATGATTTCCCTTCTGTTACGGCCAATGGAAGAGAGTCCAAGCAAGTTTCTCTTAATGAACCAAATTGTAATGCACCAAAGAAAAAATCATTTCTATGTACTTTAAGCTAGAAAGGAAAAAAAGCTCTTTTATATTAACGCACTAGTATGTTAATGATTTCTTATAGTTGTAAATGTCTTGTTAAGGTCCCTATGTTATTTTCATAATAGACTAAGTATGGGTAACTCCCAATGGGGAGATAGTATGTTGAGTAGTAATAGAGAGTTCTAATATCCTTCTCTCTTTCCTTCGTTACTTATTCAAGCTTTAGAACAAGATTATTGGTATCTTGCTTCATGTTTTGTAGTCATGTGTGACTATGTGTTTCCATGGTCTCTTTATGATATGCATGTTCATGATGATTCTTGTTCAAATTAGAATATGAGTTTTTATGATTTATTTTTCCTCACATTGATATGAATTTAGTGTGAGTTGTCTATATTCTACATGAGATGAATAATAAACATGCTTAAATATGCTTTTGAGAGTGATTGTGTCACGACCCAACCCGATAGGCCGTGACTAGTGCCCGTTTTGGACACCCATATACAAACCTGCTAAGTATGACCAACTGAAACTAAGACAATATGGAATTTAATCAAATCAAGCCAACCCCAACGTCATATATATATATAAGAGGACCTGTCTCATAAGGAGTCATAACCATTCAACCATAACAGCATACGCGAGCCGACAAGGCCGCCACTATTCAAAGCATAATAACATACGTATGCCGACAAGGCTGCCACTACACAATACACAATGATGTACGCAGCCGACAAGGCTGCCTCGCATGCGGACATCCCAAACAAACCATGTCCAGCCCATTATCCAAAACATATATATACAACCCACATAATGTCCACAGACCTCTAAGAGTACATTAGTGAAACTTGAGGGGACAGGGCCCCGCCATATCCATAGACGAGCAAAAGACTACACAAAAGTTATGTACCAAAACGATCGGGCTCGGAACAGTGGAGCTCTCCCAATCGATGAGAGTAGATATCCTAGGCGGGAGGATCACCGAATCAAGGCGTCTACACCTGCAGGCATGAAACGCAGCCCCAGGAAAGGGGGTCGATGCAGACAATGTCTTGAGTATGTAAAGCATAAGGTAAAGATGACAGATACCAATATGGCAAGTCGAAACAAAATATCGCTACACATATACCCTTTTTAAGTGAAAATCATGCATATATTTAACATTTAAGGTGCCCAGCTTCCTAGTAAGAGGCTCGGCAAAATAATCATCACATCATCTCCGTCATCATCATCATCATAACCATCCTCATCACCAATCATATATATAATATGCATACCCGGCCCTCTAGTGAGGAACTTCGGTGACATATGCAAGAAACTCCATACGAACATTACCCGGCCGGGACTCGGTGAAATGATAAATGACTCTATGCACGAACAGAATATTATGAGCAACCATATGCAATTAAAATCATTTCTTATAACTCAATAGAACAATCAACGTGAACCAGCAAGGAGTATTACCAAAGATTAATGTTTTATCAAGATTATGAACCTTTAATACGATATGGAAACGTAAAATCTCAATGACTCTAAGAAGCATTACCATAGATATTAGAGATCATCATAGCCTTAGACATAGCCGATATATAGAGGAATAATTGTGGAAGCAAGAATATACGTCACCTAGACGCTTTAGAGGTAAGTATCAAATCTGTCCGTTATTCGCTTATTTTTAAAAGTCATGCCAAGCAAAGAAAGAAGGGACAGCGTTACATACCGTATAATCGAGCCGCACGTCCAATATTTACTGCTCAAGCTATTAATCTATAACAAGCAACAATCGTACGCAATTAGATAAACATCGTGCTTTACTTTCTTGTAAGCTAGCTAATAATCTAACGAAAATTCGGCAGCACTCTCCCTATTTTCCTTACTTCGTCCCAATCCGAAAACAATCCAAATTATCCACAGCAATACCAATAACACATATAACCCAAAGAATCATATTAAACAGCCCCCTCCCAAAACAGTTCCGTCTAAGCAACCATAGCAGTGAAGCAACGACACACCGAGCGATAACTCGTTTTATAATTCGCAACACACCTACCTTATCGTATTCATCCTTTGGAGTATATACTCATAATCACATTCAACATATACATAATGCCAAAACAGAATTTTCCTGCAGTTTGCTTTAATTAAAACAGCCCAAGCACCAACACGACACCACTAATAATCCGATTATGGTTTCCATTCATACTTAGTACATTCAATAACTAAAACAAACTTCCTAAGCTACTGGTCACGCCCCTTTCTTAAAATTAATGGATAATTAACAAGGGTATTCTAAAGAATTAACACACCAAACAAGGAGATTACTAACCAAATTATTTGCATTTCTTGGCCAAGAGTTGCGGGGTTGGTTTCTCCATTTCCATGGCTGCCTAAGACAAGTGGTGAAGAAGAAGATGATATGCAGCAATGCATTTCACCACTTTATATAGCATGGAGTGGATTTCTCCACCTCATTTAATAGTATGAAGTGGAGGCAGCCCCCCTCTACACCTGTCCACTAAGGCCAGCCCACAATCTGATCCCTTTTTTATTTTTTCCTTGAGTGGTGGGGCCCACTTGATTAAATTAATCCTAATCAGCCACTAATTAATCCCTCACTTAAAGTTAATGGCACTTACATTAGCCAACTCATACTTAATATCACATTTGGAAATAACATCCTTGCCTAATATTTCTTTACGTCTTCTAGATCACGATGCGCACTACGTATAAAAAAAAATACGAGGCATAACATCCTTCCCCCCTTAGGAACATTCGTCCTCGAATGTTAAGTTAGCGTCTTGCAAAAACAAATTCCAGCGAGGTCTCTCTAAAAGTTATACCTATCAACCTGCATTCCGTAACTTACAGATGCCTCATTGCTACATAATCTCATTATCTATCAATATAGTCAAGCTAGAAATTGAATTACCTGCAGGTACGGGGAACAAGTAAGGATACTTATTCTTCATTTCGTCTTCCGCTTCCCAAGTCATCTCCTCCCTATTGTTATTTTGCCACAACACTTTGACGGAAGCCACATCCTTAGTACGTAACCTTCTAACCTGACGATCAAGTATAGCCACGGGTTTCTCCTCATATGACAACTCCTCATTACTGAATATCATCTACAGGGAATACTCTAGAAGGATCACCAATACATTTACGTAGCATCGATACATGGAAGACTGGATGTACCGCCTCCAAATCAGATGGTAGATCCAACTCATAGGCAACCTTGCCTATCCAACGAACAATCTGATAAGGCCCAATGTATCTCGGACTGAGCTTCCCCTTCTTGCCAAATCTCATCACACCCCTCATGGGTGATACCTTCAGGAATACCCAGTCACCAATCTGAAACTCCAAATCTCGACGCCGATTATCTGCATATGACTTCTGTCGACTCTGGGCTGCTAATAATCTTTCTTGAATAAGCTTCACCTTGTCAACAGCTTGCTGAATCACATCCGGGCCTATTAACTTAGTCTCGCCAACATCAAACCAACCAATAGGTGATCTGCACTTCCTCCCATATAAGGCCTCGTACGGTGCCATCTGGATACTAGAATGGTAGCTATTATTATAGGCAAACTCAATGAGCGGCAAGTGGTCATCCCAGCTTCCTTTGAAGTCAATAATACAGGCCCGCAACATATCTTCTAGTGTCTGAATAGTACGCTCAGCCTGCCCATCAGTCTGAGGGTGAAATGCTGTGCTAAGGTTCACCTGTGTCCCCAATCCCTTCTGAAACGATCTCCAAAAGTTGGCTGTAAATTGAGCTCCTCTGCGATATAATGGACGTGGGAACCCCATGAAGTCTCACTATCTCACGACATATAACCTCGCATAATCTTCACCGAATAAGTAGTCCTGATCGAAGAAAATGGGCCGATTTCGTTTATCTACAATAACCCATATAGAGTCATACTTCCGCTGAGTGCGAGGTAAGCTGTAATGAAGTCCATATTAATCATCTCCCATTTCCAAGTCGGGATCTCTATCTCCTGTAATAATCCACCAGGCATTTGATGTTCGATCTTGACTTGTTGACAATTTGGGCACTGAGCAACAAACTCCGCTATGTCCTTTTTCATGCCATCCCACCAATATAAGCATCTGAGGTCATGATACATTTTTGTTGACCCTGGGTGAATAGAATAACGGGCAGAGTGTGCCTCTCCCATAACTTGCCGTCGTAGCCCCGCAGTATCGGGTACACACAATCTGCCTTCATATCGTAACACTCCATCAGGTGTAACCTTAAATGGGGTCTTTTCCTTTTGAAGAGCTGCATCTCTATACTGTGCCAGAATAGGGTCCTTGTATTGGTGTCTCTTTACCTCATCTATGATTGAGGACTCAGCAACCTCTCGAATAGAAACTCCACTATCTTCCGAATTAGCTAGACGGACTCCAAGGCTGGATAGCCGAATCTCCGAACCATATCCCTCCCTTCTGGTTGTACATCTGTCAAGCTACCCATGGACTTACGGCTAAGAGCATCTGCTACAACATTTGCTTTCCCTGGATGATATAAAATATCAACATCATAATCCTTTAGCAACTCTAACCACCGCCTCTGTCGTAAGTTCACTCTCCTTCGCTTAAAGATATATTGGAGACTCTTATGATCTGTATAGATGTCCACATGGACACCATATAAATAATGTCTCCATATCTTCAAGGCATGAATCATGACCGCTAATTCCAGATCGTGAGTAGGATAGTTCTTTTCATGCTTCCTAAGTTGTCGGGAGGCATAGGCTATAACTTTGCCATCTTTGCATCAATACACATCCTAGCCCAACACCAAGCATCACAATAAATAACATAGCCGTCTGGTCCCTCCTAAGAGTAAGGACTAGAGTCAGTAGTCAATTTGTCTTTCAATAGCCGGAAGCTTCGCCACAAGCATCATCCCACCGAACTTGGTCGCTTTTGAGTTAGCCTTGTCAAAGGCGCTGAAATTGAGGCAAACTTTTCTACGAATATCCTGCTAACCCCAAAAAGCTGCGTACCTCAGTAGGTGTCTTAGGTCTGGGCCAAGTCTTTACTGCCTCAATCTTCTGCGTGTCTACCCGAATACCATCAGCTCCAATAATATGCCCCAAGAATGCCATCAAGTCAACCGTAACTCGTGACTTAGAAAATTTAGCATACAACTTCTGGTGCTGAAGCACCCTAAGTACCGTCCTTAAATGATCTGCATGCTCCTCTTCTGAACGTGAATAGACCAGAATATCGTCTATAAATACAATAACAAACATATCAAGGAATGGTTTAAATACTCGATTCATTAAATCCATGAACACCGCCGAGCATTAGTCAGCCCAAAAGACAAAGACTCTAAACTCATAATGCCCATATCGGGTCCTAATGCCGTCTTTGGAATATCTGTCTCTTACCCGCACTGATGATAACCTGACCGCAAGTCTATCTTTGAAAACACTTTGCACCTCAGAATCGGGTCAAATAGATCGTCAATCCTTGGGAGGATACATTCTTTATTGTTACTTTGTTCAACCGCCTATAATCAATGCACATCCGCAATGACCCATCCTTCTTCCTCACAAACAAGATCTTGCTCCCCAAGGTGACGTACTAGGCACGATGAAGCCCTTTTCTAGCAAATCCCTCAATTGCTCTTTCAATTCTTTCAACTCGCAAAGTGCCATTCTATAAGGAGGTATAGATATAGGTGGGTATCTGGCAAGACATCTATAGTAAACTCTATCTGCTGCTCGAGGAAGGCCTGGAAGTTCCTCGGGGAATACATCGGGAAATTCATTAACTACGGGATCGATTGAAGAGTCGGTGCCTCTGCCTTTATGTCATGCACCGAATCGGATGGTAAATATAGCCTTTTCTAACCATCTTCCCGGCCTTGAGGTATGAAATGAACTTACCTTTCGGCGATCTTGCATTTCCCTTCCACTCTATAATCGGTTCCCCTGGAAATTGAAATCGAACTATCTTTCCTCTGCAATCAACATTAGCATAACAAGCAGCCAACCAATCCATGCCCATGATAATATCAAACTCAATCATATTTAACTCTATTAGATCTGCTACGGTACGACGACTATATATAACTACTGAACAATTCCTATATACTCGCGTAGCTATGACAAAATCTCCTACAGGTGTAGCTACCTCAAATGGTTCTATCAACTCAGACTCTATTTCGATCCTACTAGCAACAAAGGGAGATATATATGATAAGGTGGAACCTGGGTCTATCAATGCATACACACTTCGGGAGAATAGTGATAATATACCTGTGATCACATTAGGTGACGCCTCCTGATCTTGCCTATTAGTCAAAGCATATATACGGTTTGAGGGACCGCTAGAATCGAAGCTCCACCACGCCCTCTACCACGGCTCTTTGGTTCCTGAATACCGCCCGTAGGGCGAGCAGCCACGTAAGAAGATGAACTCGCAATGGACCACAGAGGTTGTGCCATACCACCTGCACTACCTCTAAAGTGACACTCCCTCATAGTATGGCCCTGACGGCCGCAAGAAAAACACGCACCTGTAGCCCAACGACATTCCCCAGGATGGGACTTACCACAACGAGAACACCGAGGCAAAGGTGGCCTCGACTGGCTCAAACCCCTGCCCATCTGTGACCCTGACGCCCTAGAGCTCTGACCAGCTTCCGAATATCCCATACGATCGAACCCCCTACCCATGAAACGTGGGGGTGCACTCTGTGCTGGCTGGGAAGAAAATCTAACATGCTGCTGAGACTGCCCGCTTTGAAACTCGTCAGGATAACCTGCTGATCTAGCCCTCTTATGCTGGCCTCTATTATAATCTCTATCTGGCTGACGTCCCCGGTGCCGATCCTCTACCCCCTGTGCATATGCCTGCACCCGAGCAATGTCCATACCTGGCTGAAGAGTCACTGCCATACAACCGTCAATCAGATAACGATCCAATCCCATCACATAACGATGTACCCTGTCTGCCATATCAGCCACAATAGTAGGCGCATGCCTAGCCAATGAATCAAACTCGAGGCTATACTCAACGCTCTCGCCATTTTGCTTCAAACGCAAGAATTTATCGACTCTAGCTCGCTTCATCTCTGGAGGCGTGAAGTGGCCCTGAAAGCCTCCACAAATTCATCCCATACCGGAGGAGCACCTCACCCCTAGATAACTCCCAAGACTCATACCAATTAATAGCTACATCCCGCAAACGATACGTAGCCAACTCAGCAGACTCGGTCTCAAGCCTTGATTATCCTCAATGTACGCTGCATCGGCGAATAAACTCTTGCGGATCATCCTGGGGCCTTGACCCAAAGAACTCGGAGGATTACAACTTAAGAAGTCACGAGCCCTTAAGCTATCGATCTGTCCGCACGATCAACTCCTAGTCCATGCCTGCGAGCCTGATCCGCCACTAATCTAGTCGACAATTGAACCGCATCTCTCATGGCCCTATCCTCCGCCCCGATCGAGGAGCTAGAGGTTCGGATGTTGGGGCCTCGGGGTTGGTGGTGTCCCCGAACCGAGCTGCCGCCGCTCTAAGCTCTTCCGGGTGGGGGTGTAGCGAGCTCTCCGACCGAGCATAATACCAGGCATAGATCGGGCACGGGCCCTAGTAACTCTTGAGTCCGACTAGTACCTTCGCTACCGATTTTCCCTTCGGGCGATCGCTTTCTTTGGAGGCATAGCTGAGAACACACAGATTCGTTAGAGAGGATTATCCTGTTAATATAGCTCTATCGCACGATCTAGAATAAGAAGAAAGAATGACATCCTAAATGTCTTGTAGCTTCCTGTTTATAGATGTGGTGCACAACACACCGATAAACAAGACTCTACTAGACACGGTCTGTACACACTTCCGAGGAAGAACCGCTCTGATACCACTCTTTGTCACGACCCAACCTGATGGGCCGTGACTAGTGCCCGTTTTGGACACCCACATACAAACTCGCTAAGTATGACCAATCAAACTAAGACAATATGGAATTTAATCAAATCAAGCCAACCCCAACGCGTCATATATATATATAAGAGGACTGTCTCATAAGGAGTCATAACCATTCAACCATAACAGATACGCGAGCCGACAAGGCCGCCACTATTCAAAGCATAATAACATACGATGCCGACAAGGCTGCCACTACACAATACACAATGATGTACGCAGCCGACAAGGCTGCCTCGCATGCGGACATCCCAAACAAACCATGTCCAGACCATTATCCAAAACATATATATACAACCCACATAATGTCCACAGACCTCTAAGAGTACATTAGTGAAACTTGACGGGACAGGGCCCCGCCATACCCATAGACAAGCAAAAGACTACACAAAAGTTACGTACCAAAACGACTGGGCTCCGGAACAGTGGAGCTCTCCCAATCAGTAGAGTAGATATCCTAGGCGGGAGGATCACCAAACTGCGCGTCTACACCTGCGGGCATGAAACGCAGCCCCCCGAGGAAAGGGGGGTCAGTACGGACAATGTACTGAGTATGTAAAGCATAAGGTAAAGATGACAGGATACCAATATGGCAAGTCGAAACAAAATATCGCTACACATATACCCTTTTTAAGTGAAAATCATGCATATATTTAACATTTAAGGTGCCCAGCTTCCCTAGTAAGGGGCTCGGCAAAATAATCATCACATCATCTCCGTCATCATCATCATCATAACCATCCTCATCACCAATCATATATATAATATGCATACCCGGCCCTCTAGTGAGGAACTCGGTGACATATGCAAGAAACTCCGCACGAACATTACCCGGCCCGGGACTCGGTGAAATGATAAATGACTCTATGCACGAACAGAATATTATGAGCAACCATATGCAATTAAAATCATTTCTTATAACTCAATAGAACAATCAACGTGAACCAGCAAGGAGTATTACCAAAGATTAATGTTTTATCAAGATTATGAACCTTTAATACGATATGGAAACGTAAAATCTCAATGACTCTAAGAAGCATTACCATAGATATTAGAGATCATCATAGCCTTAGACATAGCCGATATATAGAGGAATAATTGTGGAAGCAAGAATATATGTCACCTAGACGCTTTAGAGGTAAGTATCAAATCTGTCTGTTATTCGCTTATTTTTAAAAGTCATGCCAAGCAAAGAAAGAAGGGACAGCGTTACATACCGTATAATCGAGCCGCACGTCCAATATTTACTGCTCAAGCTATTAATCTATAACAAGCAACAATCGTGCCGCAATTAGATAAACATCGTGCTTTACTTTCTTGTAAGCTAGCTAATAATCTAACGAAAATTCGGCAGCACCTCCCCTATTTTCCTTACTTCGTCCCAATCCGAAAACAATCCAAATTATCCACAGCAATACCAATAACACATATAACCCAAAGAATCATATTAAACAGCCCCCTCCCCAAAACAGTTCCGTCTCGGCAACCATAGCAGTGAAGCAACGACACACCGAGCGATAACTCGTTTTATAATTCGCAACACACCTACCTTATCGTATTCATCCTTTGGAGTATATACTCATAATCACATTCAACATATACATAATGCCAAAACAGAATTTTCCTGCAGTTTGCTTTAATCAAAACAGCCCAAGCACCAACACGACACCACTAATAATCCGATTATGGTTTCCATTCATACTTAGCACATTCAATAACTAAAACAAACTTCCTAAGCTACTGGTCACGCCCCTTTCTTAAAATTAATGGATAATTAACAAGGGTATTCTAAAGAATTAACACACCAAACAAGGAGATTACTAACCAAATTATTTGCAGCTGCTGGCCAAGAGTTGCAGGGTTGGTTTCTCCATTTCCATGGCTGCCTAAGACAAGTGGTGAAGAAGAAGATGATATGCAGCAATGCATTTCACCACTTTATATAGCATGGAGTGGATTTCTCCACCTCATTTAATAGTATGAAGTGGAGGCAGCCCCCCTCTACACCTGTCCACTAAGGCCAGCCCACAATCTGATCCCTTTTTTATTTTTTCCTTGAGTGGTGGGGCCCACTTGATTAAATTAATCCTAATCAGCCACTAATTAATCCCTCACTTAAAGTTAATGGCACTTACATTAGCCAACTCATATTTAATATCACATTTGGAAATAACATCCTTGCCTAATATTTCTTTACGTCTTCTAGATCACGATGCGCACTACGTATAAAAAAAAATACGAGGCATAACAGATTGCATATTTTTCTTCATGTTTATGTTCATTTAGTTAGAGTTTCCTATATGTTTCATGAGATGAATAATGAACATGCTTAAATATGCTTTTGAAAGTAAGCGCATATTTTGCTTAATGATGTTATAATGAGCATAATTTGAGTTGGAGAAGGTAATTCCTTCAATAAATGAGAAATGTTGAAGTTTTCATACATAATAAGTTCGTAGATGTAGTTTCTACTTTCTTGTATTGCTTTGAGCATATTTGAGATGGAGTTGATGTTTCCTTCTAAATTTTTTGTATTTTTTATGATGTTGCATGCATGATGGCCTTCTAGTATTGAGTATTTATTTTCATAAAGTGGTTAAAAGAAATTGAGGAGTCTGAACTCTTTTTCAATTCATTATTCTAATAAACAAAATTAGAAACGTCCCCACATCAAAATTTTCTCTCTCTATAAACCACCATTAGAGAAGTAGGAATCAATGTTTGAAGCTCAAGATTTCACCTTTTTCAATCAATTTTCATGGAGTTTCTTCCATAAAAGTATGTCAGTCTTGATCCTTGCTTAAGTTTCATTCAAGGAGACATAACAAAAGATGAGTTGAAGTTTTAAAAATCCCCACAAAACTTGGAGATTTTTAATCTAAGTATGGGTTCAATTACAATAAGTTTTAAAGGTTTATATGTGAAGAATTATGAATGAATTTTTTATTTAATGATGACTTCTGACGAATTCGCGTTGAACTCATGTTTTTCACCAAAATAGAAAACTAAATGTTTGTGCTTTAAGATTGATTGACCATGAAGTATGTTGATTTTTTAAGCTTATATTGATTTAGTTTATTGAATCATGTTAGTATTCATGCATAATTGTAGAATCTAGGGCGTGTTGGTGAATTGTGATCCATATCCTTGAAAGGCAAAGTATGAAAGATTTATGTATGATTATGATGAGAAATAGATACTTGTGAGTTAAATGAAAGTATTATCATCATGTTTAGAATGTAATTGTTTTAGGATTGAAAGATTATTCTCAATTAACACTTATGAATGATAATGATAGACTATGAAGGGTTTCTACAATGTATTGTACAATTTAAATTGGTATCCTTAGGCATCTGTGCGAATGAAAGAAATTTGGATTAATGTATGTTTAATTGGTAGGCTTAGGCATTCTTTTCTTGTAGTTCTAGTGAACATTCACTTAATTAATAGGAATCTATAGGCCAATGACATTCCTTTCATAAATGACCTAAGTAATGATGAATCTTGGATCGATAGGACTATGTTATTCATTTGTAATGAGTCAATGAACTAATATAGCATGAACGATAGGCTTATGGAATTCCTTTCATGTGTATAGTAATGTAATGATGAACTTTGAATCGATAGGCTTATGGAATTCCTTTCATGAGGATTCAACAGCTATCCTAATAATTAACCGTGAATTTGTAGGCTTATGGCATTCTTTTCATGTGTAATGATGCACATTTGGTCGGTAGGCTTATAGAATTTCTGTCAAGTACAATAATTTAATGTTAATGAAATGCTCTACGAGTATAGAGGTTAAGTACAGAGTGGATTTTGTAAGCTGTAAACTCTCACTATGTCAGTCTTGGGTTTCAACAAACGTCTTTCTAATCCCATAACTATGTGCCCCCATAGGATATTATCTAGTGGATCCACCTAAGCAAATATGTTACCATCCACAACCCGCAAGTACACCCTAGAAGTTACGACAACCTTTGGGTCGCAACACGGCGTACTCGACCTCTCGGAGGTCTTGTACAAGCCTCTTGATTTCATTACATAACATCACAAATGGAGCTAATTCAAAAACATTCTTTGGACGTAAAACAAAAGGTATTTCATAATAACGGAAGCATCTCTGATAAAATTGTCTCTAAAACCTTCTAACTTTGACATGAATAAAACATCTTGGGACAACCCACATAAAATCTAAAACATAGTAACATAAAGGTCCATCCTCGAAGCTATGAGGAATCACCACTTTTTATCTTCTTGGAAACCTTGGAACTCTACCCTTGAAAGCAACCAAACCTTCTCAAGACCCTACATGGACAACATGTAGGCAATATGCGTTAGTGCGATATGTACTAAGTATGGAAACTATCACATCAAACATAATATATCTCAAAGGGTTAGTCAATCATCGACATAATCATAAGAGATAAAAACATCAGCATAACATGATTATATTAAAGTACCATAAAGCATATAAGAGTTCATTCTTAACTCAATCTTTTTTTTTACTTAATTGAACTACATCACAAGACACCTCCAACTGCACTAGTACAAGGCTAAGGTAGAATCTCATACTACTACAAAAGCTAAGTACATATCTTTGGTCATCCTTGATCATAGTCCACTTTTATAATTAATACCTAAGATCATCATGTAATATGAGCGCTATTCCCCTAAGAAAACTCAAAACATACTCGTGCAATGCATGTTAAGAATCCCATAGTACCTCACACACTAAGCATATTTTTAAGTCACCCTATCTTATTTCATCAAGTCTCCACTATTCTTACCTCATGCTAAAGAATACTATACACTTATGATTTCCTCAAAATATGATGGTGGAAAGTACATGAGGCAGCCCATACTACTTCACATACTAAGCCTATATAAAAGTCATCCTTAGCATATTCACCTTCCATATCCCTATCATTACATAACTTCATTTATTAAGATACTCTCATCTTTAGTTTACTTTACTAGGAAAGTCAACTCTAGTCCAATTCTATCTTCAATATCTTATTCTGTACTGACCCTAGGTTATACCTTGTGCAATGCACTTATGATGCCCCATAATACCACTCATGAAATGTACAACATTTGGATCCTTTTCTATTACTTCTTACTTTGGAGCCTAGCCCAATCTTTATCTTTTGAACACTATGAGATACCTCTTTAAGTATGTCTAAGTTCCTTAATCAAGTCTCTCACTTTATAGAGCCCGCTCTTATTTGTCTACTATCCTTCCATTACTAATACCAAATTTTGGCAACATCTTTTAATTGATTAGCCGCCAACTCTGCCTATTCAAGGGAAGACACTCCCATGATTAGAAGCACCTTATATACCTCTGCAATGAACCCATTCGAATCTTCCTCAACTTTGGAGCCATAGAACTTTGGTGGATTTAGTCCCAAGAACTCCCTTACTATAGTTGCACCCATTCCTTGTATGCGATTAGCAGGAGCCAACTCTCCTCCATTTGCTTGGGACATTAAGACTTGAGCTAACATAGTAATAAAAACCCTTAATTTCTCAAACATAGCATTCATTAGAAACTTGATTACGAACTTGCTCTTGCACTTGGGGAGGCACATGCCCTTGCACTTGGGGAGAAATATCTTGTTCCCCACTCCCATATCTTTCCCATCTATCATTGTCATTAGTGTTAGCCTTAACCTAAAAAATCTTAGGCAAAAATAAGAAGAAGGGCTTACTCATGCCAACTACTAGGTGTGTCTTCTTTCTACTTGGAGTCCGAACCCTTGCAAGACCATCCGTCTCACTTTGCATATAAGAATATACTCCAAGGTTTACTTGCAAATCCTTTCTCAAAATTCTCTCATGGAGGGATGTCCTAGACAATCTCTCCATGATCAAGTGAATTCTATCAATTTCGATCAATCATCTTAAATCTAAAGGCAACACAACCATCCCGAGCTTCATTACTATTCAATTCATTTTATCTTCTTTCATAGGTAGATTATAGAGTCTTCTAACCTTAGATTTCTTCTCACATCCTTCATTACTATGTGAACATAGTCATAATTCCTTATTTAGGGTTCAATTCAATAAAGACTAATCTTAATTCATAAATTTTAGTTCAACTCATACTTAAGAGATTCAATCATCATCAATTAGCCTAAGATGTCCATGATCACCTTAAAATTAAATTACCTTGATTCCCAAATAAAAATCCATTAAAAAATCATATAATCATCATATAAACATCTTTTAATTCTATCCACTGGATTGGGATAACAATCAAGCCTTACCCATAATGCAATCACAACCCTCTCTTGATTGGGGTTCTTTGGATTCACAATTTTAGGGGAAACTAGGGGGATTCATGTTTGCAGAATACATGAATTAAAAAGCTTCACATGCCTTAAATTATGAAATAAACCCAGATTGAAACCTTGATCAATTCGTCCTAAAAGCTGCTTCAATTTCTCTTCTTCTTCAATGGTGATTTTGGGAGAACTTTGGGAGAGAAAGGTTTTGATTTCTTATTTCTTATTGTGTATTAGGGTTTTTCTTGGAAAAGGGGTTAAATAATTCCTAAAAACTGTTTCTAACCGTCTCCAACATTACGCAATAACCCTCACATAAATTTGACCCTTTTAGACAAGTCAATCTAAACTTAAATTTTTGGAACTTTCGTCATCGCGGAGCTATTCCCACGTGATTTTTTCGAAAATAACTAGCAGAATAATTGAGTCTGCATTGTGTACGCAATGTGGAGAAACTTTCTTTCTACGGAGACCCTATTCCACGACGCGGACCTATTTCACCAAGGAACAAAAGTTGCTGCCTTAGGCAGCTTGTTGGCCGAAGGTTCGGTCCTCGTCAAGGACCCTTTGGTTGGTTCTTGGTGAGTTTTTTCGGAAGTTTTAACATCATGTACACTTTCATACATGTTAGTAACATCTCACATAAATTTTTACTCCAAAAATACACAAAACCTCATGAAACATACTAAGTCACGCTAGCTGGTCTCAAGGCTAACTTTCAAACGTCACCAGACGTTCTTGGATGTTTCACTTCCTTACTCTCCTAAACCTTACACACTAACTATATACAATATTATCAGTAATTTTAGGATCTTAAAACCTTATGACACTCATGTTAGGCTCTAGGTAAACGTATATCACATTTTGAGGTGTTACATTACCGGTCCTACCTTAGGAAAGTCGATCACCTCTTTTCAATGTGGGGGTAGGACACTGGACTCCATGTGAAGATAACATAGTATTTTTAGATAGAATCTTATTTCCATAGTGTGAAATGTGCATTATGGTTGAGAAGTTCTATGAACTGTTGTGGTAGTATGGGATGCTATCGATGCATAAAGAGTACGCTTTGTTAAGTTTACATTAAGTTCTCTAATGTCTTAATGACTAATGAATGAATGTTCTCTTGATGAAGTTAATGAAAAATGTTGACTAAATTCTTTATTTAATGATGCATGTTTTACTCTTATTGTATTATGTCTTACTTTCCTTCGCATGACTTATGAAAGTTTATCTTCCTTATGTATGACTATTGATTAAAGATGAAAAAGAAGAATGATAAGTTCACTTTTGGTGGACATAATGTGGTACCTAGTTTGGATGGCGGTATGAGACGATATTCATACATTGTACAACGTATAGGGTTACTTGATATGAAGATTTAATTTGAGGAAATGACTTGTATGATGATTTTGTTGTATCTTATTCCTCTTATACTTATGTTCATGAAGTTTTCTTAAAATTTGCAAATGTCAGAATTTTTATGTAAAATTTCCTTTTTAAACATGCTTTTGGCATGACTATCATACTCAGTACATTAAATGTGTAAAGCCATATTTCTACCTTTTTTTCCCATAAGTGTAGGTTCCGGCAAATGATTTCAGTTCTTCTAGTTTAAGGGCTTGAAATGAGTTCTTCCAAGACTAGTTGTATGTCCTTATGAATTATTGGACAATTACATTGATGTCATTTCATGCTTCTTATTTTATTAGACTTTTGTTAAGGCTTTCGATTATAAAGGATCGTGACCCTACTATTGTTTCAAAGATTGATTTTAGATGACCTTGTGAGACTAGTAAACTTTCACTATTTTGAAGGATTTTTTATTGTGTAAATTAAAAAAAAAGTTTTAAATTCCGCATTATTTCTATTATCTTATGTGATGACATGCTCTTAGGCTTGTATGAGATTTTTCAGAGTCTTGTAGTCGTGTTAAGTCTAGGTTGTATACTCGAGTCGTAGCACCGCGTGACTAGTCATGGTTCCACCTTAGACAATGCTCAATGTTCCTTTGGTCACCTACGGGCATAGAGGACACCAAAACCGTTCTTGACCATTATGGATGACACTTGGAAACTATGAAATCTTTTAAGCTTCCCTCTTTTAGACACGGGTTGTTATGTCACTCGAATATATTCCTGTTCTATTTCAATACATTCTTCAGAAATTTGTGCCCAAGAACTCTTTCTTATGTAATCATTAAATGACATTTCTCCATATTAAGAACCAAGCTTGATCAACACATCTTTGAAGTACCACCTCTAAATGCTTTAATCAGAATATAAATGAATCTCTAACAACCAAAAATCATCCGTACAGACTTCCATCTAGTCCTCTCCAATAGCGCAAATATTGATAATATGCATTGTGGAAAGTAATTGGTTCTTTGCACAACCAAAATAGCATTTGTTTGAAACAAAAAAGTCTTATAGGGGTAAGTGAAAGACATTTTTTCTTGATCTTCTAGTGCTATGGAGATTTTTTTTGTACTCGGAGTAACTGTCGAGGAAATAATATCAAACCTTGCTTGCAATCATATCAATCATCTAACCAATAAAGGGAATAGGGAAGTGATCCTTCTTGATCCATGAATTTAATCTCTAGTAACCCATATTTACTGCCACCCAGTAAAAGTAGAGACAAGCTCCGCTGTTTAACTTGGGACTACCATTATACCACTCTTTCAAGGAACACTTTGAACAAGACTCACCCAATAGGTATCCGCTATATGAAAAATTACTCCACATCAAAACATTTTGTGATCACATTTTCACAACTTATCCGATTGGAGGATTTAACGTTTTTGATGGTCAACAGTTGGTTTCAAACCTTCTGTTAAATTAATATTATACGTACACACATCGTGCTAGATTCCCACTATGTTAGACAATGAGTACCCCAAAGCTCTAATGTACCTTTTCAAAACATTAATTAAATATTGATACACATGAACTACACTTCCCTTAGGAAGTACAAGCGGACATTGATATACTGTGAGTTTACAGTGTTTTTTATGCATTTCACTTGGATGTTTATGGAGTCTTGATCCTTTTGTTATTATATATGATGGTTTTCGTTTAATTCTGCAGGAAAAAGATTTTGGTGAGATTGATTGAAATAAGAGTTGAAAATTCTAGAAGCACCTGTGATAGAGCCCACCATGGACCATTAGTTTTTTGATGGGCCATAGGTTCTGATTCGTAGGCGAAGGTTTAAGGAAGTCTTACAAGTATAGAGCCACAAAGGCCTACGATGCCCTGTGGATTGAATGAAGGCCTATCCTGTATATCCGTCATTTGTGATTAGAAAGTTGAAGTTATAGTACTTGAACCACAGAGGCAAGTGTCACATCGTAGTCTAGTCCACGAGCTGTAGTGTAACACCCCGTATTCTACGTGTACTGGTACTATTTATACAAAACACTTATAAATTTCTTCATGGTATAGTTATGAACTCGGTTTCCTAAGCGAATAGTGAAAATAGAATAGGTTTAAAGTGAACTGCCCATAGATTTTGATACGATACAATTAAGTTGACGTCGATGGAAGTACTTAAACTTGATATCATAAGGTGGTATTTGATTATAGAAATTAAAATTGACATAGTGTATATAAGTTTTTAAGTTTATTTAAAGGTATTAAGGACTAGAGATGTACAAAATATTGAGGTGCTTTGTTGACTTCACTAAGCTAGTACAAGTAGGTGCATCACCTACTTTGACTTATTGACCAGCCAAAGGACAAAGAAGGTGTATCACCTACTAAGACTCTTTTGACCATGTTACTGGGCAAAGTACACCACCTCTATCTGGACCAAGTTCAATAGAAAAATAAGGGAGAAATGGAGAAAAAAGGCCCAATCTTACCAAGTCAACAAGAAATAATTTTAATGGAAAAATAGTTGCATCACCTACTTAAATGTGTGGCCTAAATTTAAGACACATGTTGGCTGAAAATGAACTACAAGAAAGGTCACAAAAGAGAACCTATTAAGGTCCAAAATATTAGACAAATATCTCATTTCCTCTCAAGTTCATATATTTCTCTCTCTAGCAAGATGAAGAAGCCACCACATTTTCCCACTAGTGTTCTATAGTTTTCACCTTGTTTCTTCCGAAGAAGCCACAAGATCACCTTCTCTCCTCTATTATTTAAAGTATGTTGGACAGTTCTTCAAAGTTATATGTGTGGAAGCCAAGGTTCTGCCACTCTCTTCCAAAGATTAAGAGAAGGTTACAAAAGCAACAATTGAAGGAGAATAATGAATTTAGATAGCCAAGGTAAGGGTGTTCCACAACCTTTAATTATTGTTTATTTGAGAATTCCACACTTACTTTTTTATTACTTGTGTTTGATTATTTCTAAGTGTTGAGGACTACCATATGGATTTGTGTATGGGAGGTCATGGATATACTTAGAGAATGATAGTGGAAACTTGTAGGGGGATGATTTATAAGCTATGGTGATACCCCATTAAATTAGGATTTCGGTAAACTCACTTCTCGTTCTATGTGAAGGTTCTTTCATATAAATAACTATAACTGACATAATTTGTGAAAGAAAACAATCAATTAGAAAGATTATGGGATGGCAAATGTTTTGATGAGTTGAAATATTCCAAGTTTGTTTGTAAGCAGTTAATATTACAGCCTTAATGATTGGTTGTTGTAGATGAAGACAATGACGTTAAAGGAAAGGTTAACACTTCATAAGCTATACAGATTGGGAATTGAGGTAGTAACGCTATTTGATTTACTATTTCATTGGCATGAATCGATAACTAGCATCACAAAAAGTAAGCTTTCTAAGTGCCCTTGGTAGTGACTGATCCATAATTACGGTTCCTACTCCCTAGGGCATTAAAGTGAGCCCTCTAATATGAGTTTGTTACTAAATGTATGGGTTTATTCTACCAAATGTTAGCATGCAAGATTTATACTTGTTTCATCGTCAAAGTATCCCTCGCACATATTTCTCTTATATAAATCAAAGTGATCCTAGATTACACATGGTACATATATTTATATGTTGGATATACGATCTACCCAAATCTTGCTAACTTGCTTCAATTATCTATTCCATAGTATACGTCATCTTTTCACATGTTTATGTGTAAAATGAGGTACAAAATCATTTTCATTCAAAACATTGGGCCACAAGTTAAACATCCACAATATCAAGATTAAAGCATATATATATATATATATATATATATATATATATATATATATATATATATATATATATATATATGTATATATATATATATATATATACATGTGTATATATATATATATATATATGTATGTATATATATATATATGTATATACATACATATATATATATATATGTATATATATACATATATATATATATATATATATATACATACATATATATATATATATATATACATACATATATATATATATATATATATATATATATATATATATATATACATATATATATATATATATTCACAAAATAACTCTCAGCCTTAAACCGTTTGAGTAACCGAGGAGGATGACCCTAAACTGGTGGTGTTGTAGCCACTGTCTGTGGTTGCTTCGGGATTCTAGATGGATCATGACGAGCATTGGAATGTATCTCTTCTCGGCATGAGTGTAGTAACTGCTAATTCTTAGGCTTAGAGAATGTAGCCTAATAAATAAAGGACTCCCTGCCACTGTCAGAGTTGTGCTCTAGTGTCTCAGCTATGCGCGCCTTACCCTTCCCCTTTCTTCCATTCAGAGGTAACTTCTTCTTTTTTTCATTAGAAACATCTTCTTCTTCATTGTCACTATCCCTCGTGCCCTTTTTTTGGAGTGGCATGCTACTATCTTCCATGTATGTTCGATCTATATCTTCAAACCACAAAGAAAAGTGTTATAAATTGTAACACATCTAAAATTACTAAAGTGAAGCTACAACCTGACACTCGTGTCATGAGGTTCTAATGTCCTAAATTTATGATGATGTTTTGAGGCAGTATCTAATGTTTGGTTATGTTTGGAGATCAAACATCCGAGATGTTCTAAAACTAGTCGTTATGTGCTTGTATGTTTTTTTGTGTGGTGTGTAGTGGTTCTATGCCTTGATTAAATGGGGTTAATGAGTCAACGTCAAGTTACGGTTAGAATCGAGGCTAAATAACCCAAATTTATGTTTGTTGGAGGTGTGAGTCGAGGAGCCATGCCAAAAGAGACAAACCTTAACCAAAAAGCCAAGGTTGTCCCAAGTTGGAAGCTGACTGCCTCCATTTTCAAGGACCACTTCACGGCAAAAGAAGTGGACCACGGTCCATGAAGGAGGTATTTTACCTTCTTTAGCCTCTTGGAGGATTGGCAGGGAAAGGGAGATATTGCCCCAAGGACCAGGGACCGTCAAGGAATTGTGAAACACCTTCATCAATTGTGAAGGTGGACGTGGTCCCTAGGCGGGCTGAGAAATTTGATTTTCCATATTAATTCTATTTATTGTTCTATTAACTGTGGTTGATTTGATTAGGCTTATATAATTAATATAAATAGTGTCGATTCTTAATACCTTCTTTTATCTCCTTATTTCAAAACACCCAATCAAAACCCCAATGTTCTCTACCTAGAAATTCCACTATTGTTGAAACCCCAAGCTTCAAGGAAGAGGACCAATTTCTCAAAGTTTTCAAGAAAATTTTGTGGCTAACTTCTAGTCAAGGTATGTTTTTCATTCTTGAATCTCTTTTGGTGAAGGATCAAAGCTTCAAAGTGTTCTCCAAAGATTTCTCAAAATATAAGTTGTTCTATTTTGACATCTAGCCATGCGTTCTTGCATAAAATGTTTTGAATCAATAACTTATGATTGTATTAAGAATAATTGAATGATTTCAGATCAAATTACTTATTAACCCATGCAAATCATGAAATCCTTATTTTGACTATTTTATGGGTGATTTTATTATGTCTCTATTGTATTGAATTCTTGTATAGTTTATTATAAGCTGTTTATTTATGTAAGAATCATTTTAGAATTTTGTAAAGGCTATGCTAGGTTGATGAATTTTATACTGTATTATCTTAACTTATTGTATATTGTGATTATTGGATTGAATTGGTGACTATGGTTATTGGTAAGATCCTTGGTGTATTGGATTGGTTTAATTGGCTATGGATTGAAGTTGTTGAGATTGAATATGTGGTATTTTGACAGAACCTTCTCTATATTGTGATGTTTAGTATGGTCCATTTATGGTGGCGGTTCTTATGTTCTATACTCATGAATAATGTGGCCTCATCAACATTACTTTATGAATTGTGAAAGAATGTGGCTTCGTCGGCATTACTTTATGAATTATGCTATTGCCATGTTATGTCTTGATATGTAATTATTGTGAAAGTTTATATGAGTTATGTGAATCTATAAAGTCAAGTGTTTGTTCTTCTAATTGGATATAGGTGATCTTGATAGGTCATAGTGGTGCCTTATATATGTATACTTGATGTTGAAGTGTGAATCTTCCTAGTTGATTGTAGGATCATTATGATGAGTTATGTTGATGTATCTATATAAGTGTGTAGGATGACTTGCAAATATACTTAGTTTTCCTTAGGTGCTTCTTGAATGATATGATATATTTGATATTGTAAAGCATGTGTGTCTTATTTTGGTAGACTTGTGTCCCTTACTTTCTACATGAAGAATAATTATATGGACCCTTGACTTTGTAGGCTAAAGCACCTTTGTCATGAATGTATATGTGTGAATGAAATGTGACCTTGAACATAGAGAAAAGGGTCATTTATGTGGAACCTTCAACCTAGTTAGTAGGTTATGATATCCTTGAAGTTGAAAGTCGTAATGTATCCTTCTTGTGTGAAAGGTGGACTTAAGGGGTTGGCTGGAACGACATGAAATCATCCTTAGGAAAGTCATTGAGCTATCATAGTAGATATTGTAAAGAATCCCTAGGGGACAATCTATGCTAAGGTGTATTATAATTTGGTTATGAACAATATGTGTTACCTCTTCATATGCTCCTTGATTTAATTACTCTATGATGACAAAGGCTAGCACCAAGTTAATATGCTTGGTTTGTAGATCTATTGAAGATGAGACTAGAGTAAAATAAACCCTTGATAATCCTTAACCATGTGCCTACATGGGACGTGTCATAATTCTTCCCTTGGCAAGTGGAATACCCATGATCAGAGTAAGGTAGACTCTAAATTCCATACCTAGCTTGTATGGTCTATGTCGGTTATTGCGTATTCTCATCAAGTGGGATAGATACTAGTATTTGATAAGTACTGTGAAGTTTAGGTAGTGTAATGGGACGTTATCTAGACATTGCACAACTAGGCTTTGAAGATGTTAGTATGTGAGTTCCCTGGGTATTCTCCAAGACAATTATGTGAAAGTTCTTAATTGTTGAATGTCTCTTAATAGTCTAATGAACATAATGACAACTAAAGGTAAGATAATGAAAAAGTATCTACCTATAGTAGCTTTTAAGATTGTTTAGGTAGGCTTGGAGAGGGTGCATGAGCGGTCTCTTCATGTCTTACTTAGTGAGCCTTACAATAATTCTAGGTAGGGAGTTTTACTAATGAAATGAGAATAATCTTATCTTAGGTAGTCTGAAGGATTTCTTTTGTGTGTGTGAAGAGATTGTATGGGCGGTCGCTTCGTAACTCTCGCAAGTAAGCCTTAGAATCAACTTTGATAGGAGGGAAGCGATCATGATGTTATGTTGTGGAATGTGACTTATATGTAAAGTTGGTGTTACATTTGGTTCTTATACTTATATTATGAAGTATTACTCAAAAAGCGCATGTTTTATACAAATGTTCTTTTATCATGATTTTATGCATTATGTCATACTTAGTACATTCTAATATATTGATTCCATAAATTTTGTCTACCACTAATGGTGTAGGTGGCATTTCAGGAAGTACGTGGAGCGAAGCATAGATCCTAGCCTTCCATTCAATAAAAGTGTTGGTATGTCCTCACTAGATCCGAGGAAATCACAATCTTTAGTTTCATTGTTACAACTTACAAGTATTGTAATAGACAGATCTATTTCAATATTTCGATTGTATGGGCCGTGTTCCATGATATTTGTGTGTCTAAAATGGTGACATTGAGACTTACCCTTATTCCTTATGGTTTCTATGAAAGATATTTTGAAGTACTATTTTGTGTTAAAAGTTTTAATTCCACACTATTTTTCATACATATAGGCGATTAATGATGTCTAAGGGCTTGTACAAGACCTCCAAGAGGTCAACCACGTTGTGCCACGATTTGCGAATATCATATGTTCTAGGGTATACTCTCGGGTCGTGACAAAACTAGTCCAAGAAAAATATAGAAATTAAGTTGTAGAAAGACTCTTCAAACAAGTCGGTGATTCACCCAATTACTAAGGAGAGTTAGATTAGGCTCGTTGAAAGTACCAACATGAAAAAAAATCCATAATTAACGTATTTAGGTGATGTTCAGGGCCATTTGGCGAGTTGCCGACACCGATAAGCGAGCTTGGAGTAACCCAACAAAAACCACAGTGCATTTTAAGGGTTAGGGGCACAGAAATAGCGATCAATAGTATATTTCGACGAGTCGCCGAGTGAACTCAACAAGATTAGGCTTCGTGCCAAAAGTACATACATACGTAGCCAAAATATGAATTAAGGGTTATCAAAAGGGGACTTTGGCGAACCACCAAATCATTCAGCGAGTTCGATGCACCTTGCCAAACAACTAAATGTGCCAGCTTTCAACCCTGCTTCCCAAAATAAAGCCCGTGGACCTCGAATTAAAAAGTAAAAAAAAACATCATGAAACTAGATTTAGACCCATATGACCCCTGCCTCGGGGTATTTATATTTTCGCCGATTTGGCCAAAATTAGTCACCGGAGGGCTTTTATGCTTATGAAGAACGTCAAACACTCCATCATTGGAAGCATTACTTTTTTTTTGCACAATTAAGGGTTAAGTAGTGTTCACCAAACTTGAGCCAACACAAATAAGCGTTTACCCAACAATATCGAACTGATTTTAACAAACAAGACATGAAAATTGATCATTTTAAAGCACTAATGCACCCATTTCAAATCAAAACAGGAAAGCAACACATTATATACGATTAAATAAATTACTCAACATCAAACAACAATACATATACCTATTTAGTTTGAGTTCAACAACAAAATTAAGATGCGACGCAAACCTTAATATCCAATTTTAAGTTTGAATAGCTAGGTGGCAAAGATTTCCAAATCTGAGGACGAAATCACATAATAATATGGGTAAAATAGTGAATATGGAAGATTCAAAGTTCGGGTAAAAAAGCACGATTCATTAAAATGAGAGAATATGAAGGATTTTGAAATTTTAAACTATTTGGCTTTTAAAACATTTATGTTTGTGTCACCATCGACTGAGTAATCATGCTCTGACCCATTAGGCGATGCTCTAAATGGTAATTTACCTTGCCGAGTTTTATAAGACCTTCATGAAATTTTGGGGTTCAAATGGCGGTCAAATTCTTGCTCGCTGACCTGTTAGGCGGGTCACTGATTAACTGTTTAGTCCGTTGATTTTTATTTATCCTCCCTTCAAGATTGGTGGTTCCAACGATTGTCCAACTTTGACTCGCCGACCTATTTGACGTGTTGCCGACTGGACTTTTGGCCCGCCTAACTACTTGCCTCCCAACACGCTTCTCTTTTCAACATCCATAATAAACTCCCGTTATTTAATTCAAAACTAAATCATTAGAAACTTTTGTTGCCTCCCAAGAAGTGCATTAGTTAACATCGTGGCATAACGATCATACCAAATCAAACTTTATTTTTGGGTTTTTCAATTGTGTCACTAAGGAACCCTCCTTGTTTTTTGTAGTGTGCACAATAATCTCCTCCTTGATTGTCTAGGAAGTTCACTTCCTCATTGTATTCTGCTTCAAATTGAGCTTCATCGAGGTTTACTCGAGTAAAACCCACAATATTAACAATGTTTGTACCAACACCCATGACATTGTTATCCAAGATATCTAGTTGGGTCATTATTTTAGCCATGTTTTGGTCTCTCTCTTGATCCTTTTTTATCTTCTCTTTTGTCATTCTGAAACTGATATAAGATACTCGGTCTTTACGAGTGTACCATGACATATTGATCTTCCTCATCAAGCTTAGAGTTATTATGCAGAGTGTAAGCAGCAACCCTGTGAGGCATGAGACTTTTTCCTTTCCCTTTGTCACCTGGTGGTGGATCTTATCTTCCTCCTCTTCGAGGATATTGTTCTCCTTCTTTGATTGTGATACCCAGTACTCTTTTACGGGGTGGATCGTCTATGTTGGTCCTAACTATTCCTAAAAACTATTAAGAAAAAGTTAGAAATAACTAATCACATTCATTGAAAAGTAGTTGTAGAAGAACTCGGTGAGTTACCAAACCACTTTGGTTAGTTGAATTTTGCATGTCGAAAGGATTGGCTCAAATAATATAGCATGTTGGAGAAATTCAAGTCAATTTGGAAGATCACCGACATCCTTCAATGGGTAGGGACTAGCCCGCCGAAAGTTACAATGCAAAAATGAGTTGGGGTGCATAATAAAGGGTGATTAAGTAGATTTTCGGTGAATCACCTAGTTTCTTCGATGACACCAGGTTTCTCATCAAAATTTACAGAGGCAATCAACACTTATTGTATGAAATTAAAGGCGAGAAGGGTGCATTAGGGAAAAAGTCATGTGTTTCGGCGAGCTCGGTCCAGCTAGCAAAACAACACAACATGCCTATTCTTAACCCAACTTCTCAAATAAACCTCCTAACACCTGAAAATAAAATCAAACCATAAAATAGTAAAATTTGCACAAGACCCATAAAATTTAATACCCCAGAATACTTAAACTTCTTGTTGTTTTTCCATATTCGTCAAATTGATGATTCTTACCCTTTAGAATAATTTCGTCCTTTCTATCATTGGAAAATACGTCATTTGAAACAAAAAGGGGCTAATAAGGATTCACTCTACCACACTACATGACAAGTAAAGACAACTCAACAAAATCTAACTGAATTTCAAAACACAACAAAGGTGACGGTTCACACATTCAACACATTACGACAAGTTTAAGAAAGTCCATTGGTAATAAAACATTCTAATAAAAACATAGAGGCCTAGCGCATGGAAAAACAATATGATCAACTAAAATTGAGTTCAAATTTTATAAAAATAATCTCAGGGTTTGGGAAACTAACCTTTTATGTCGACTACGAAAAATCAAATGCTAGGGTGCAAAGTGATCCACTACTCATAACAAAAACTCTGATGACTAAAATACTCAGATAATGCAAGAAATATGGAGAATATTATGTTGACGAGAGTTTGAGAGGCTAAAATGCGAGGGAAAGAGAATGAGTTGGAAGTTTGAACCTTTGGATTTTAAATAAACCGTATTGTTTTTAGCGTTAGGAAACATTAGTTGTGGTTGAAAAACCGCTTGGTGACTCGGCGAATAATTACTTACCTCAGCGAATTTTACAGGATTTGTTGTTATTGAGAGTGTTAAAACAATAGAGTAGGTCGAGGTATCCAACCATTTTAGTAATTCGCCAACAGGATCTTTAGATCGCCAATCTGTATTTTCAACACTCTCCACACTTTCACCTACATAATCAACAGAGCATTATTCTAACATAATAATTTAAAGCGCTAAAACCTTGGGTGGCCTCCCAAGAAGACCCTTACTTAACGTCATGGCATGACGTACGTCCTCATTCAAATTCCATTTTTGGGGTTGAAATTAGTACCATTTGGTGACCCATCTTGCTTAGTTTAGTAGAGATGAGGCAACTCATAAGTCACAAGGTTCTCAAGAGCTGAGTATATCTTGAGTGAAAACAAACCATCTCACAAAGCACTTCAATACAATCCTTCAACTCTTCTAGTATTCTATCATGCTCAATGACTTTTTGTAGAATGAGTATTATCATATTGATATACCGTGGTTTCACGATATTTTTAATGCTTTTTTCTTAAGTTTAGTGTGTGTCCAAAAGCTTTTTTGTATTGACTTTTATGTAAGTTTCCCTTTATTTGCAGAAAATCTAAAGATGAACGGGGAAGTTCTTGAGCAAGAGATGCAGAAAAGTTACCACCTACTGAGCTTGTGATGGTCTGTCGTGCTTGTGACGGTCCATTGGTGGCATCATAGTGAAGCTGCTGAAGGAAGATGAGGAAGTCTGACCATGTGTGGGGTTATGAAGTGCATGACGGACCGTCATAGCCAAGATGGTCCGTCCTGCTTGTTCGTTTTGATGATAAGAGAGTAATCCCAGTACACAATTTCCAAGAAGTTTTAAGTGTTATGGAATAGAGACCCTCGACGAACCTTCGTGCTTGAAACAGTCTGTCATACCTGTTTGTCGAGGGTAATGAAGAAAGCAGCAAAAGGATCTGTAAAGTATAGGATGACGGAGGCCATGATGGCCCGTCGTGACTATGATGACTCGTCACGAGGTTCATCGATCAAGCCACGTTTTGACAAATTTTCAGCAATTAGAGTCCTTCTTTTATTAGGTTTTTTGTTTTTTTATAAATAGTTTAAAAAATCTCGTTTTGGGGTTTAGACACTCATATAGTTAGATTTTCTTATGTTAGACTCTTTGTCAGTAGACTTTGTGATTGTGTTATATTTTTTAAGAATCTTTAGTCCTCGATTAATTTTAGTAATTGAGACACTTTTTTCTGGACTTGATTGTTGGTGCGTTTGTTGATTAATCAAGTGAACTTTTGGATTTTATTCTTTCTCATTGAAGTAAGTGCATGAATTCTTATATATTATATATATGAATATTGTGATTATGACTATGGGTAACTAAACTCCAGAACTAGGGTTGTGGGAACCATGGGTGATAATAATGTAAAATCTAACTAAAATAACGATTCTAGAATAGTATCTTGCATGTATTTATAATTCTTTCATTTAGAAGTCTTTTTAACGGATGACCAACGTTAGAATTTGCCTTAATACTACTTGCCAGACCAAGGAGGTAGATAATAGGAAAAGAATTATCAACATAGATTTAGTGTATACTATCTAATAGACTAGTATTAATTGGTAGGAGGTAATAACTTAGTCAAATATCGAATAAAATGGTTAATATGAGGTAAAGGTAAGGGTTAGTATAGCAACACACGTAGTCGGACCAAGGTGCGGAGTGAAATTTTCTAGATGACGGACCAAGGATTTAGATATACATAACTTATCACTTTGCATGCAAGATACTAGGAAAGAATTGTTATAGTTAGAATTATCAAGTTAGGAAACTTTGGGGAACACTTAAACCTTAGTTACTTTTATCAATTGATTAAACTCCAAGGTTTGATTCTGTTAGTTGGTTAGTTCAATTCATTTAGTTATCTTTACTATTTTAGAAATAAAACTCCCTCTTTTATAGTCTTTTGTTCAAAGGAAATAATTGACTATATAATAGTAATAATAGATTAAAGTTAAGCCTGAACTATTTTCCTTGTGGGAACTATCCCAACCTCATTAGTTGGGTTCTTTATTTGATATGACCACTTTACTTCTTATTTGAGAAGTAAGTTTGAGCGTATTAAATTTTGGCGCCGCTGCCGGGGAAAGTAGCTTTTAGATTAACTGAAACTTATTCCTAAAGTTTAGTCATAATTTTCTTGATTTTACATTTCTATTATTTTTTATTCTTGGAGAACTATCTTCCTTGTATTCCAAATACACGGAGAGGAAGAGAACCCTTGTTTCCCTATGATCACGAATTAGATCCTACACTATGCCATATGAATCGAAACTTGGGTATTAATGATGATGATCCAAACAAGAACATCACAGCTCCAGTTGATGTTCATGGTTAGTTATTACCAGATAATTAGGGTCAAAATCAACAAACGGTATGAAATCTCGCTCCACGTCCTCAAGAATACAATAGAGGCTATGATAATATAGCAGACTCTGATGGGCCACTTGTGTTGCCCGCGCTACCACAAGGCCACACCTTTGTGGTAACTAGTAGTCTGATGCAAATGCTCATTGTCTGAAGTTTGTTTTCTGGGCAACCTTTTGAGGACACACATGCCCATATAACAAAGGTAAGGGTAGTGCGTAAAAGCTATGTAGGGAGGCCTGATTTGGATTTGGATGTAATAGGTCTAAGAGTTTTTCCTCTATCACTGACGGGAGAGGCTGCTTTTTGGTTCACTGAGCTCCCTTATAACTCAATTTTCACTTGGAACAAACTAAGGGACGTTTTCTTAGCACGTTACTACCTGGTCTCCAAGAAACTAAACCACAAAGACAGAGCGAACAACTTTATGGCACTTCCATGAAAGTCAGTTAGGACTTCTTGGGATAGATTCACTTCATTTTTGAGAAGTGTCCCCAATCACCGCATAGATGATGAGTCACTGAAGGAATTCTTCATCAGGGATAGGATGATAATAATAAAGCAGTATTGGATACTATAGCGGGTGGTTCTTATAGATAGTGTCCTTATGCCGAGATTGCCAAAAAGTTAGAGAAAATCTCCCAAAAAATAATGCTTGGAGTACTAGGAAGTCAGATACTGGAAGAAGTACCTTCGATGTTCAATCCATACACAACCCATTCACAGATAAGATTCTTGAAGAGATGGCTCAGATGAGAACTGAGCTTGGGTTGGTATTAAAACATGTCACTGAGGGTGCAGAAAAGATAAATGCAGTTAACTAATTGTCTAAACCACCACCACCAAATGATGAATGTTATTATGAGGAGGATTACTATGCGATAAATGAGCAGACGAGAGGTTTCTGACCGAGTGCCCAAGTCTCAAATCAGGAGAATTGGCACCGAGGAAAAGGAAACCAAGGTCGGATCTATGGTAACTATAACTTGGGGGGTCATAATGTTCGAGATGGAAACTACAACCGCGACAACAACTTCAACATGGGTAACCATGGTAACAGAAATGATAGGAATGGGCCCTATGTCCCTCATCAGAATCGTGAAGTTACTCCTAAGGATGGTGGAGATAGTATGGCGTGAGTTGAGGATATATTGCACAAAATGATGAGGAGGTTCGATTCTAGTGATGAGCACATTAAAGAGTTAAAGAGTGATTTAGCGGGTATTGGGCAGAAAGTCGATACACATGCAATATCGATTAAGCAGATTGAGTTGCAAATGGACCAATTATTTGCGATTATGAATACACGGCAACCGGGCACTCTTCCTAGCAACACTGTCCAAAATCCAAAAAATGATGGACATTGTATGGCAATCACTACTCGCGATGGTAAGCAAAATCATTGACCCACCTATGCCGTCTAATGAGAAAAAGGTGATAAAAGATAATGATAAAGTTGTAAAGGTTAATGGTGAAGTAGAAGATAACAATGGAAAAGATGCTAAAGTGCCTACAAATGTAATTCCCATGCCTAGACCACCACCCCCTTATTCTAAAAGATTAATGAAAAAGACCGAAGATGGTAAATATCGGCGTTTTATAACAATGTTGAAGAAGCTTTCTATCAATGTCCCTTTGGTAGAAACTATAGAAAAAATTCCCGGTTATTCCAAGTTTATGAAAGATCTGGTTACAAAGAAAAGATCGGTTACTTTCGAAGATGATGATAGAATGCAGCATTGTAGTGCTATTTCTATAAGATCTTTCGTACAAAAGAAAGAAGATTCGGGTGCGTTCACTATTCCTTGTACAATCGGGTCATTACATTTTGCAAAAGCAATATGTGATCTGGGGGCAAGCATAAATCTCATTCCCCTCTTGATTTACAAGAAGTTTAATTTGGGTGACCCAAAGCCCACTGCGATGCGACTACTGATGGCTGATCGAACAGTGAAAAGGCCTATAGGGATACTCCAAATGTGCTAGTAAAAGTGGAGTTGTTCATATTTTTGGAAGATTTTGTTATTGTTGGTTGTGAAGTCGATTTTGAAGTGCCTATTATTCTTGGGAGGCAATTCCTTGATACGGGTAGAGCCTTAGTTGATATGGAAAAGGGGCAGATGAAATTTCGGTTGAACAATGAAGAAGCAACCTTCAACATTTATAGGTCCATGAGGCCGAGTGGTGAACTCCAATCGGTATCTGCTATATCCTACAAAGAAAAGATGAAGAATCACCATGACCTAAAAATTGAAAAACGAGAGTTTATGGTTGGGGATTTGGTGCTTTTATACAATTCTAGGTTGCGTTGGTTTCCGGGCAAGCTAATGTACAAATAGACTGGACCTTACTTGATTACCCAATTATTCCCTCATGGAGTAGTTGAGTTAGAAACCAAGGAGGGTGTGTTGTTTAAGGTGAATGGATGACGAATAAAACTCTATTTTGGGCATGCTGAATCAGCGAATAAAATGATCGAGGCACACCATCTTGATAAAGGCTGAGAAATCAAGTGTCCTCAGTCGTGCCATGGCGTTAAATAAGGCGCTGGTTCGGAGGCGACCCAATACTTATAATTTTTTTATTTCTAGTAATGGTAGCATATTCTACTAATAGGTTTTAAATTTGCAGGTACATCCCAGGAAATTCTGCAGAAAATCACTCTTCAACAGTCACTGATCGACGGATCGTCACGCATGCGACTGACCATCGCATGTATCCGTCGTTCCAGGTACATTTTTTAGTTATTTTCAGAAGTAGGGCACTCGTGACGGCACCCATGACGGAATGTCGCATCTGCAACAGACCATCTTCGAGGACTCGTTGCGTCATTAATGAGCGTAACCAACCCGACCCGGTTGGGTGTATTTTAAAAATTCTTTACATTTAAAAACCCCACCCCTTCACTTCATCCATTTCCATCCCTCTTTGTCCCATGTCCCTCTCTTTTCAACTTCCAACTTCCTACCTCTCCTCTCTATCCACTGATCACTTCCCCAATTCCCCAAGTTCCTAAAATCTACTATCTACTATTCGGAGTCTGCTACTGTGATTCTGTTCTTGTTCACCAAGTACCTTCCTCGCTTGTTTTTCTCAAATTCTCAGGTATGTGTCTCTGATTTCTACCCATGTTCATTGCATTTTTGTTTATCAATTAGTATTAGCCTTTTTCTTATTGATGGGTCTTCATTCTTTGATCCAATTTTGTCTCACCTAGGTTGAGAATCCTCAAATTGCCTTGTTAAAACTCTAGAAATAGGTGTTTTAGCATTACTAGTTTACTAGGTATTTGTGTTAGAAACATGTAGGTTATCACTAAGTATTCCATGTGAGTCACAGATGATGAATGTGGCAACCTCAGTTCTGTCACTGAATGACAGAATGAAACCCCAATGACGGACCGTCGTACCCATGACGGACCCTCATAGGGTCCGTTCCATCACCCCCAATACCTCGCTATGCAATTTTCTCAAAGTTTACACCTACAGTTACATGCGACGGACCGTCGTTCCCACCACGGTCCATCCTGCAAAATCATTTTGGTTGTCACAGACCCTTTTTCTAAGGGTCTACTACTTTTTCTAAGTGTCCTCTGACGGACATCTACGATGGACCATCATACCATCGACGGTCTGTCCTTCACAACCATCGTGATGGTCAGAGAACCTTTTCCTAAGGGTCTCCTACTTTTTTTAGTTTCCTCTGACGGACATCTACGACGGACCATCATACCCACAACGGTCTGTCCTGTACAACCTTTGTGACGATCAGAGACCTATCTCCTGAGGGTCTCCATACCTTTTTAAGTGTCCTCTCACGGTCATCTACGACGGATCGTAATAGGGTACGTTCCATCACCCCCAACACCTCGCTTTCCAATTTTATCCAAGTGTCCACCAACAGATACATGAGACGGACCATCGTTCACACCACGGTCCATCTTGCACAACTGTTCTAGTTGTCAGAGACCTTTTTTCTAAGGATACCCTACTTTTTCTAAGTGTCCTATGACGGACATCTACGACAGACCGTCATACCCTCGACGGTCCATCCTGCACAATCGTCGTGATGGTCAGAGTCCCTTTTCCTAATGGTCTCCTACTATTTTTAAGTGTCCTCTGACGGACATCTACGAAGGACCGTCATACCCTCGACGGTCCGTCTTGCACAACCGTCTTGACGGTCAGAGACCCATCTCCAGAGGGTCTCCATACTTTTTTGAGGTGTCCTCTGACAGACATCTACGACGGACCGTTGTTACCACGACGATCCGTCCTTCACAATCGTCTTGACGGTCAGAGACCCCTCTCCTAAGGGTCTCCACGACGGACATCGATGATGAACCGTCATTGTCATGATGGTCCATACTGCTTATCTGTCATACTTGTCAGAGACTTTCCTTCAAGGGTCTCCACATCAACATAGTTGAATTTAGACATGACGGACCCCATGACGGTTCATCGTACTCACGACGAGCCGTCGCCTGGTCCGTCGTGTTTCACTGTTACTGCAAAAAAGTCATTACAACTTAGCTATTCTATTTATTTTGCGTCATTTTTGCTCGTCTTGTTTGCTCCTTGTTGTACTAATATTGATTCTTTATAGGTACTATCTCAAATGGCTCAAAAACATCATCGAGTTTACACACGTGGGCGTTCAAAGTATGTCGCCTCGTCTGCCCACCTGGTCATAGGCTCTGATGATGAAGATGATCCTGAGTACGTGCCCCCATCCACTGCCACTCCAGCACGTGCTACCAGATCTACACCCAAAAAGGTGGCGTCCGTCATAGTCATTGCCTCCCAATCTGATGAAAAGCGCATACTGAATGGCACACCTTCTGGGTCAGATAAACATGAAGAAGGAGCGTCTGGATCCTTAGGAGTTTCGTGGTCGGAGGAAGCCTCAGGATCTGCAGAAGTCCCTGCACCCGCCATAGCTGCACATTCTACCTCGTCTGATGAGGCTGACAGTTCTGATTCCACTCCAGGCTCACTGACTCATGATCTTACTCCGATTGCCGACCAGCCCAACCAGTGGTGTGTCAACGAGCAATATCATGTTTATTCAGAATCAAAGTTTCTTAATGATAAAGGAGTCATGGAACGGATCCTTACACTAAAGATGCGGGTCCTTACGGGTAGTCTCCCCACCATACCAGAGATTCACAATGTCCTCACCAGACACCGACTGGAATGGACAGCACGTTCTTTTGGCCATTATAGTGAGGAGTTTGTCCGAGAGTTCTACGCCTCCTACGTGGCTACTCTCAGATCACAGATAGATAGGAGGGCTTCCCCCGCCAAAAATTACCCACTTGAGCATGTCCGAGTACGTGGCATTTAAGTCTATATGTCTCTGCCATCCATTTGCCGATATCTATATAGCAAGGATGTTGATGCCAACCGGACTCCTCTCACCATCGAGTTCAAATACCGGTGGCAAATTATAAATGATGGCCAATTCTTGCGTGAGCCATCGCTGAGATAAACCAGTAAGAGGTGGATGGCTCTGCACTTGTCTGTTGATGGAAACCGAAGGGAGCCATCAAGAAGGCTAAATTGACCTTCACGGCTAAGTTCTTATGGTTGATTGTTCGCCACTGCCTTTCCTCCACGGACGTGGATAATATAGTCACATGGGATCGTGCAGTTCTAATGGCGGTGATGATAGCCGGGTTTGTGGTGGACTTGGCTTGTCTTCTACAGGCGGTCATGCACGAGAGGGCTTTCAAGGTCACAACTACTTAACCTTTTCCGTGCATGATATTTTCCCTATGCAGGTCCGCAGGTGTGCCCATCTGGCACATTGATTAACCTTAAGACTCCGCTGGGCACTATTGATATAGGACTCTTCAGGGTAAGGCCAATGAGTTGGCTCCACGTAGAGGGCCCTGTCCAGAGTTGCCTCCACTTGGTGAAAATCTGGCTGTTACAATAGCACATGCTCGCACAGCTATGCAGGCTGCTTCTGAAACCACTGACACTACCCCGGTCGAGTCTATCCCGGGTAGTAGCATTGCCCTGAGCTCCTCTCGCTCAGCCCTTTTCCCCGCTATGGTCCGTCTTGCTAGGGTCCAGAAACTAGAGGCACAAATGGCTACACTTCTGCATCACATCCAGCATTGAATGCAGAGGTCTATTGCTGAGGCAGAAGAGCACTTGGAGCGGAAAATGGTCCAGCACATAGAGCGGAAGATCGCTGAGGGTTCATCAGCACTTGGATGCTTTTGAGTTGCGGGTGCTAGCCCGGCCAGCCCCTCAGGTGGATGTGCTGACCCTTCAGGCTGCGGTTGAGAGTCTTCGAGCGGACATTGATATGATCCTAGAGGCTAGGGTACCTCAGTTTAAGGCTCCTTCGGCAGATTCTGTTGAGGACACAGTAATGGCGTCCTTAATCGCCACTTCTGAGATTCTACCCCCCCCCTCGAGAGTATGCCAAGAGGTGTAAGGGTCGAGAGAAGGATGAGGCTAGAGAAAGAAATAAGGAGCGCCGTGAGATGGGGGCTGCGAGGAGAGCCTAGCTTGCTGATGAGGAGGCAGGTCGTATCAGGGCTGTAGAGTCAGCTGTTGGGTCATCTAGCTCCAGAGATGTGGCGATAGCAGGAGGCACTGGTGAGAGTGTTGTTGCTTATGAGAACACTACTGAGGGTGTCCAGACTACAGAGGTAGTGTGTTCCGGGGAACCGGACCCACCAGCTTGCTAATCCTCAGCGCTTTGCGCCCCAGGTTTTCTTCACCTACCACTCTCGTATGTCAATTTTTTATGCATTGGGGACAATTGCATGTCTTTTTGTTGGGGTGGGGTAAATGGAAAGTGAGTGCTAGGGTGAAGTCTGAGTAGCCAAATTCACTATCCTCTTTTGGGGTTTTCTTGCTTGTGTTCTTTTTGCCCAAGAGACTGATTATTTTTATTGTTGAACTGACATGTCTATATCTTGTGTACATAGTTTAACCCTGTATAATGATGGCTAAAATTATATCCAGATGAAATGAAAATGATGCATGAGTAGGCATAGTAATTGATAAATGTGTGGCTCTAAGCATGACATAGAGATACACCACTGCATGACCCTAAGTCTAAAATTAGAACTAGGTGTCTGATAATCTGGTAGAGTAATAAGATGTCAAGTGAGTGTGAGTAAGATTTGAATAGTCCACTATTTGTACTAAGCTAGAACTAGTCTGGTTAGTCCTACTAAAAGTAAGTTGTAATAGACAATTCGGAAAGTATCATAGGCCCTTGTTCAATATAGCCCATTTTTATCCTAAATAAAAAACCAAATGAAATTAATCCTTCTTTTATCCAAATAATTTGAGCTTAAAATAGAACTTTCTTTTTCATTCAAACCGATCTTTTCTGGAATGATTTGTTGGCCCTGGTCTCTCCTTTGACATGTGCACCTCAGCTTATGCCAAAAGCATAAGTTGAGGGTGGCTAATTCAGTAAACAACCTTTTCATGGCCCTGACTCAACTTTGGGTATTGTGTACTTTGACTCATGGAAAATCCATGAGTTGAGGGTGGCTATTATGAGAAATGCTCTAGAAAGTGGGGTTGAAAGAACAAAGAGAGAGAAAGAACAAAAGTAAAGTGACTCAAGAACCGGTTGAAAGAAAAGTGAAATAATAACAAAAAAAATTACAGTAAATACAAGCAAGAAAAGAAGAGAGTCACTTACACAAATGAAGAAACAAGGGAAAATAGCAAGGTGAAAGAATATAAGAAATTTGGCGAAATAAAATGATAAAAAGTGGTATGTTTAGAGGATATGTCAAGGAGGGCAAAAAGTCACTAAAGTATACCTAAATATACCCTACCTGACCTTGAGCCTATGTTACAAGCTAAGAAAGTCCTATCGTGATCCTAAGAGTTGAATGACGAACTTAAAGCAGTGAAAATAAGGACAAGCTTATGGCAATATGTATGAATTAGTTGTGAATTTCTTCTGAGAGTGAGTGTTGAAACGTAAGACTTATACTCAAACTGAAATCATTGTGTGAAAAATGAGGATGTTGCTTTGAAGTAGGGACACTAGTTGCAATACCGGAAATATAAGCACCTCGGTGAAAAATTGAAGACAATAGGTATTAGTGTGTGGTGAGTCTGTGTCATGGTCTGATTCCACATAATTCAAGCCTAAAAGTGATAAAATGCATAACTGATCGGGATTGATAGACAAATGATTGCAAAAGTTAAAACATGGACACTATTGTACAAAAATTTTGTAGTGAGTCATAGTGCGTCGCATGAGGACAAACAACAAATTTAAGTTGAGGGTGTTGATATACCGTGGTTTCACGGTATTTTTAATGCTTTTTCCTTAAGTTTAGTGAGTGTGTCCAAAAGACTTTTTGAATTGATTTTTATGTAAGCTTCATTTATTTGCATGAATTCTGTCTAATGATGAACGCGAGAGTTTTTGAGCAAGAGCTTTAGAAAAGTTACCACCTAAGGAGCTTGTCACGGTCCGTCGTGCCTGTGACGGTCCTTAGAAAAGTTACCACCTAAGGAAGTCCGACCAAGTGTGGGGTTACGAAGTGCATGACGGTCCGTCCTATTGGTTCGTCGTGATGATCAGAGAGTAATCCCAGTACACAATTTCCAAGAAGTTTAAGTGTTATGGAATGGAAACCCTCAACGAAATGTCGTGCTTGAAATGGTCCATCATACCTGTTCATTGAGGGTAATGAAGAATGCAGCAGAAGAATCTGTAAAGTATAGGATGACGGAGGCCATGATGGCCCGTCGTGTCCATGACGGACCGTCACGACGTCCGTCGACCAAGCTGCGTTTTGACAGATTTTCAGCAATTAGAGTCCTTCTTTTATTAGGTTTTGTTTCTTTATAAATAGTTAGAAAAACCTCATTTTGAAGGTTAAACACTCATATAGTTAGATTCTCTTATATTAGACTCTCTGTTAGTAGACTTTGTGATTGTGTTATACTTTGGAAGAATCTTTAATGAGACACTTTTTTTGGAATTGATTGTTGGTGAGTTTGTTGATTAATCAAGTGAACTTCTCGATTTTATTCTTTCTCATTGAAGTAAGTGCATGAATTCTTATATTACATATATGAATATTGTGATTATGACTATGGGTAACTAAACTGCATAACTAGGGTTGTGGGAACCATGGGTGAATAATAAGGTAAAATCTAACTAAAATAACAATTCTAGAATAATATCTTGCATGTATTGATAATTCTTTCGTTTAGAAGTCTTTTGAACGGATGGACAACGTTAGAACTGCCTTAATGCTACTTGCCGAACCAAGGAGGTAGATGATTGGAAAAGAATTATAAACATAGATTTAGTGTATACTATCTAATAGGCTAGTATTGATTGGTACAAGGTAATAACTTAGTCAAATATTGAATACAATGTTTAATATGAGGTAAAGGTAAGGCTTAGTATAGCAACACACGTAACCAGACCAAGGTACAGAGTAAAATTTTCTAGATGCCAGACCAAGTATTTTGAAATAAATAACTTATCACTATGCATGCAAGATACTAGGAAAGAATTGTTATTGTCAGAATTATCAAGTTAGGAACCTGTGGGGAACACTTACACCCTAGTTACTTTTATTAATTGATTAAACTCCAAGGTTTGATTCTGTTAGTTGGTTACTTTACTTCATTTAGTTATCTTTACTCAGACCAAATGCCCATAGATCATGAGTAATCTAGATCAATAACGATCCCTATCACTTGGGGAAAATTCCATTTAGGTCATAATTAACATCATCATATTTAGTCTTGTTTAAGGAGGAATTTCCTTCTCCATCAATATACTAACATGTCATCGTAGAGCTCATCTACAATCAATGCACAAAGATTAATTCATTTTAAAGGGAATTTATCCACGTCTAACAAAGGCATGAATGTGCTCCTTTCCTTATTAAGTGAAAAAGGTAAATCACACCACACAAACAACAACAATCGGAAGTCATTTCTTATAAATTCAATTTCTAGCATGACATTAGTTTTCATAAACATGCAGCATTTATGAAAATTGTTTCAATTCATCGACAAACAAAGACATTGGTTAGACATACCATAATTTTTCAATAATGAGCCTATATTCATACTTTCCATGTCACAAAAAATCACACATTTTTAAAGGGACTCATCTTTTCTCACTTAAGGCAGACTCAATTTCTCACTATGAGGCCTAAATACAAAATTCGTTATAGGATACCTCAAGCATGCTCCTTACATCGTCTTATCAGGTCAAATGTGTCACATCAAAGGCACTCCCCCTAGACGTAACCGGAGTCGATTTCCTCGGAGAGGACTAAGACTAGCCTCTTAGCATTCTTCATAACATATCATAGGTTAAAATGTGGAAATATTATTTTTTTTCGTATACATCTATATAATGAGGTTAACATAGACTCTAGCTTACACATCATGTATACATTGGGAGTTTAGATACACTCCTCACATAGGAAGATTACATAGGATTCTATTTTTAAGCTACATACACAATATACAAAGATAGTCTAATAGGAATGTGTCACATTTACCCCATCTAGAACAACTACAACAATCGGGCATAGCCCATACTTCATTACAATAAAATCCATTTATGAGCTTATACAATATTAGTCTTCAAATGAAAGAAAAGGAACTAAATGTCCTTAGAAAATAACAAAAACAACTAGGTAGATAGTGGCATCGCCCTCGGAATGGGGAGGACCTACCACACTTGGAGAATAAGAATCGAAGTTATGTTCAAATGGCCCTCTAGAAGCTCAACGGCCAGGACATACATAATTGAAGAAACATAAAAAAATGGGTTAGTACACCACTTGTACTAAGAATGGAAACTTGCACATCAAACATTTGAAATCATTCTTAAGGGTACACTTGTTAGAAACCATGTTAAGTTACTTAAAAAAGCGTTATGCACAACCAAGAACCCATATAAGACAATAATCACATGTTCCTTGAGACAAGACCATATACAATACAAGACCAACATCATCAAGTATAACAAAGTTAACATGTGTAATAGCATATTTGAGTACATAACCAAAAAACTCAAACATCATAGTATAACAACAAAGAATGAATAAGAGTTCATAACATTACAACCTATGCAAGACTCTTACCTAGAACCCACCATCAAATCTACAAATGCAATGACCAATTAAATACCCATAATCTTACTCAGCCAAGTAAACCAAAGAAAATATGACAAGCAATGCCTAACCTCACAAAACATAGCATCAAAAGTAGTCATCATCATATTTAGCAATATAGACAAATAGCATTTTCATAAATGAAACTAGTATCATATGGAATCATCAACATGCAAAGTTAACATATGCATAAAATATACTTTATAAGACATAAGAACAACCTTTTAGGACTTCTTCAAGTCCATCTAGTACAATGTATGGGCAGAGTCTCATACCTTACGTAGACTAATTCAAACCTCTTAAGTCACCCTAGTTAGGGTACACTTTATTACTTCATTTTACTTTCTGGAACACTTTCCTTTACCAACATAGACCACATGAGCTAAATGTGAAATCTTGTGTCATGAAACCCTACACCGAAAGAAGGTGGTCTACTTGCAAAGGTAGTACCAAAACATGAATATAGCAACTAGGTGGATCCACTAGCTAGTATTCCTATAGAAGCAACATAGTCCAAGAACTAGGAGACATGTTTGATACCCTCTTTATTCCATTGGCATTGTGATCTCCATCTCATGAGTACAATAGTGAACCTACCTTCCCTACTTTGGAATGGACACTCTTCACTACTAGTTCACTCGGTGATAAGCTACAGCCTCTTTTGAAATATATTTAAGTTTTCCATTAACAATCATAGCTTAGTGAGATCATAGGATACTAATTCTTTGTACATTCATAGTCATTAGCTCATTAGGAATTCCATGAGAACATCCTTTCAGTACAACCCTCATATGTGAGATTAACACATTATCATCATCATATCATAATAAGTCACATAGGTAACTCAAAACCAACCTTTTATCATTACATCTTAATGATAATCACACAATTCACATAATAGAGACATTTCATTTACATCATCATACCAATACCTACTTAATCTAATCACAACATATGCTTCAATTAAGCTTTATCACAAAGCACAAGCCATGACAATTGAAGTAGAGGTTCGAGATAACAAAGTCTTACTCTCTTACAAAAGCCATCTTCCATGATATTTACATAAACCAACAAATCTCATCCAAAAATAGGTGTAATAAAATCATACAATAGTAGTTAACACAAAAACTAAGTCAATTGTATCAACACTAATAAATTTAACATGAATTCATAACGTAGGGTTAGGGAATTGTTCCATTAATGATCTATTACACATACTAGGTTTAACATCAAGAGCTACCATAATTAATTAATAATATATCACAATACAGACATAATAATCATTTGAAATCAAGAACAATACAATTTGAAAGATCTATTTCGGATTAGAAAGAATCACATGTTCATATCATCGTTTAGAAATCAATTTGAAAGAACCCTTTGGGGAAAGGAATACCAAAGGTGAAAGGTTCCCATACCTTGTTAATCCTTGAAGATTTATGGAGAAAATTGATGTTTTTGAAGCCATAATTCCCTTTACCTTGGTCTTATCTGAAGTCCCCTTTGGGGAGAGAGAAAGTAGAGAGAATGTAGAGGACTTGAGTTTTGGGATTTCTGGGAGTTGGGTTCGTTTAATTAGACTTAGGTCTTTATATAGGTCCTTTATTTGCATAATTATATCTCCCTTAATTAACAAACTAACAAACTAACTAATTAAATTAACCAACTTAAACTCAAACAAAAAAATGCAGACTTGACTTGCGAGACCCTGACCTATGGTCTGTAGGTCACTCCACGCCCCTTGCCCTCCACCATACTGCACATCTGTAGGTGAGTTCTGAAATTGTTATTTTGGCCACTTTTGGAAAGTGTCTATGTATGGGACGACGAAGCCATCGACGCCCCTTCACCCATGCGAAGCTCAGTTGATTTCAAGCTTAGGTGGCTACTTTCTTTCGACAGCTTTTAGCCATTTTATAAGGGTCCTCCCCAAGGATCCTTAGGGTGGTCCTTGGGGAGTCGTACCCTGAATTTTTGACCCTAAAGATAATCCAATACATTTTTAACACTTCTCCACAAAATTTAATCAAATTTCGACTTCTAAAACCATGCGAAATCGGCTAAGGCACACTAGCACCTCTTTCACAAATATTTGAACGTCATGGACGTCTCTTGACATCTTGATTCTAAAACATCCTAAATGACTTACAAACATTATTTTAGTTCTCAAAAAAAATTTAACGACCTTAAAACAACATGTAAGTCTCTAGATTAGGTGTTGGAATTTCGGATTGTTACATAACCCCCCCCCCCAGGAGCATTACACTAAAATCTTTTTAAGGAAAAGGATGGACTAGATACTAGAAACCCAACAATAAATATAAATAATGACATGAGTTAAAACTCAAGAAAACATAAAAACATGGTGTTTACACAAAGCAACACAAAGCATCAATTACTACATATAAGAGATCAACATCACAACATGAGGAATTTCCTTCTTGATATCAACATGATCTCAACACAACACGAAGAGTCACTTATTCTAAAACTTTTTCAAAACACATCAAAAAGCTCAATATCACTTCATTAAGGTAACAACCTACTAATATACAAGTAAGGGCAAATCAAGCAAAAGAGCATCTTTCCATGAAAACTCATTTTAGAAAATTTTTTACCATAATTATGCACATCTTTGCAAAACAAGTCAAATTCAAATTTAACAAGCCAAATTTAAATTTACTCCTTATATTAGTTATTAATAAGAACAACTAACCTTAATTAGAAAAGATATGAGGATAACGGTACTTCATGTCGGCTTCAGCCTCTCATGTTTCTCTCTCATCTAGGTGGTTCCTCCATAACACCTAACCAACTCCTTGTTACTCAACTTCTTTACTTGTCGATCAAGGATTTTCACCAGAACCTCTTCATAGGACAAGTTCTCAGCCACACCTAGGATTTCAATAGGAACAACGAACTCGGTTCACCAATGCACTTCTTAAGCATAGAGACTTGGACAGGTGAATTTACGATAGTTCACTAGGTAATCTCAATTCGTATGATACCTTGACAACCATTTGCAAAATTTCATAGGGACCCACAGAGCGAGGAATAAGTTTCCTTTATTTCCAAACCTCATCAACCATTTCATGAGTGAAATTTCCAAATACACCTTATCACCTTCTTCAATTTCTAAGTCCCTTCTCCTATTGTCAGCATAAGACTTTTGCTGGCGATAGGCTGTTTTAAAGCGATTCCTTATCATATGAACTTTATCCAAAGAGTAATAGATCAATTTGGTACCAAAAAGTGAGGATTCGCCAACCTCGAACCACCCAACTGGAGACCTACATCTCCAACTATACAAAACGTCAAGAAAGACCCATGGATATAGTCGAACGATAACTATTTTTATAAGATAACTCAACAAAAGGAAAGTGTTTATCCCAACTTCCCTTGAAATCAATAACACAATCTCTAAGATTATCCTCAACCGTTTGAATAGTACGCTGCGCTTGACCATCCATATAGGGATGAAAAGCGGTGCTTAACTTAACTTGATTACCAAACCCTTTTTGGAACGATCTCCAAAATTGTGAAGTAAGTTAAGCACCTCTATTCGAAATGATAGATAGAGGGATCTCATGAAGACTCACAATCTCATAGATATAGATTCCTGCATACTCTTTTGCTGAATAAGTAGACTTAACGAGGATAAATTTAGCAGATTTCGTCAACCTACCCACCACCACCCATATAGAGTCATTTTGCCTTCGTGTCTGAGGCAAACCCATTACGAAGTCCATACTAATGTCTTCCCTCTTCCAAGTGGGAACTTGTATATCTTGAAGTAAGCCACTTGGCATTAGGTGCTCGACTTTCACTTGTTGGCAATTTGGACACTTTGCAACAAATTCTGATATGTCCCTTTTCAAGCCATCTCAAAAAAAAACTTTACTAAAGTCATGATACATCTTAGTAGAACACGGATGAATCAAATAACGGAAAGCATGAGCTTCTTCTAGGTTGTGGTTTCTCACATCATCCATATTAGGAACAGACAACCTCTCTTGGTACCTCAAAACACCATCACACCCTAAGGAGAATGACTCATTAAGCTTGGAAAAACCAATTTCTTTAACTCCATCAATGATGGATCAAGGTGTTGCTTAGACTTCTCCTGAACCACAAAAGAGGATTCAGATTTATGATGGACCATAAAACTACCATTAGGAGAATTTTCTAATCCAAGACCCAAACGAGCCAACCTATGAACATCTTTCACTAATTCTTTCATGTATTCTTCCGCATGATACACACTACGCATGTTCATGTGCATTAGAGAATCTGCAACCACATTAGCCTTGCAAGGGTGGTAGAGAAAACTTATGTCGTAATCTCTCAACAATTCCAACCACCGTCGTTGTCGGAGATTTAACTTCTTTTGAATAGACATATATTGAAGACTCTAGGTCGATATACACATCAACATGAATACCACATAGATAATTTCTCTATATTTTTAAGGCAAACACCATGCTCGCTAACTCAAAATCATGAGTTGGGTAGTTCTTCTCATGACCTTGAGTTGCATAGATGCATACACTATGATCATTCCATGTCACATAAAGACATAACAGAATCTCACTCGGGATGCATCACAATATACCACAAAACCCTTTATACCCTCCGGTAAAGTCAACACCGCAACGGTGGCTAGCATATCTTACAAAATTTGGAGTTTTCTTTCACAAGCCGTTGACCACTAAAAATTCACGTTCTTTTGAGTCAAAGTAGTCTAAGGAGATGCAATTAACACAAAACCATCCACAAACCTCCTATATTACTCGTCTAGACCCAAGAAACTTCTTATATCAGTTGGAGCCAAAGGTCTAGGACAATTTCTAACCACCTCGGTTTTCTTTGGATCAACCTTTACACCTCACTAGAGATGATATGGACAACAAACGCCAACTATCTTAACTAAAACTCACATTTGCTATACTTATTAAATAGTTGAATCTCCTTTAAGACTTGTAACACCACTCTTAAATGGCCCGTATGTTTACTCTAATTTTTTGAATACACCAAGAAATTGTCTATGAAGACAATTGCAAAGAAATCTAGGTAGTTTCGGAACACCGTGTTCATTAGGTCCATAAAAGTCACCAGGGCATTTGTAAGAACAATGACATCACTAAGAACTCATAGTGCGCATATCTAGTTCAAAATGTTGTTTTGGGGATATCTTCACCTGTCACCCTAAGTTGGTTAACCCGACTTCAAATCATTCTTCAAAATGTAACTCGCACCTTGGATTTGATCAAATAAATATTAAATCCTAGTGAGAGGATACTTGTTCTTTATAGTGACTTCATTGAGTTGACGATAATCAATAAGAATCCGAAAGGACCCATCCTTTTTCATCACAAACAACATCGAAGCACCCATGGAGAAATACTAGGTCGAATGAAAGCTTTGTCTACCAAGTCTTTGAGTTTAGCCTTCAACTCTTTCAATTCGGCAGGAGCCATTCGATAAGGAGGAATTGAAATGGGTTTCGTATCTGGTAATAAGTGAATAACAAAATCAATTTCTCATTCGGGAAAAATTCCGGGAAAATAATTAGGAAATACCTCCGAAAATTCCCTTACCACGGGGACTAACTCAATCAGAGAAGTTTTATAGTCTAAATCTTTGACTCTTACAATATGGTATAAGAACCCTTTAGAGATCATCTTAGAATCCTTTAGACAAGAAATCATACGACCTCTAGGAATAGAATTTCCCCTCTTCCACTCTAAGACGAGTTCATCAGGAAAATTAAACTTGACAACTCTTTTCCTACAATCCATGGAAGCAAAACAAGAATGCAACCAATCAATTCCCAAAATGACATCAAAATCTACAACATCAAGTTCTACTAATTCAACATGGGTAACTCTTTTGGGCAAAATTATAGGAGAATTTTTATATACCCTTTTTGCAACTAATGAATCACCTACCTGGGTAGTCACCTCATTTAAGATATCAGGAAAATATCAATCTTTCTAGCTATCAAAGGAGTAATGAATGACAATGTATCACCCAAATCAAGTAAAGCATATACTTTTATAGAGAAGACTGGTAATATACCGGTCATCACATCGGGAGAACTCTCTTGTTTATCCTTAGAGCGAGAGCGTAAAAGCGATTCTTTCTTGGAGCATCAACATTAGAACAACTTGTTTGACCTTGCCCACTCCCCTTGTCTTGCCCCTTCATATTAGGGAAATCTCCAACCTTGTGAACACCTTTACCACACCCGAAACAATTGTCTGTCCGGACTAGGTATTTACCCATAGGTTTTTGCCACACATAGCACAAGTAGGCGTCTCGCTTGGTGAACTAGCACCTCATCCTTTTACAGACTTGGGTTAGACACCCTATCATTATAGGCCTTGGGAAATTTTGAATGTACTTGATTAGAGAACCTCTTCTTAAATCTAGAGTTATCTTGAATTTCCAACCTTCCCTTAGAAGAAAACTTTTATAAGACTTATCCCTCATGGCCTCTCTATCTTCCTCCTTAGTCTACTTTCTTCCAATTGAGCATGAACCACTATATATCATCATGAAGTATAGACGAACAACATTCTTCTACCAAGTCATCGGACACTCCTATGAGAAAACAACTCATCTCATCCCTTGGGATAGCACCGAGGATGGAGCATACTTAGATAATTTTGTAAAATTCAAGAGGTAATCAAGTACACTCATACCTCCTTGACAAAGGTTGATGAATTCTTCCACCTTATTTTCCCTCAAATCTCTCTGAAAAAATCACCCATGTCATCGTACCACCTTTTAGCACTCTATAATCCCTCCATTAAATTTACCAAGTTTGTGCCACATCTTTGAGCTGATAGGCGGCCAACTGATCCTTTTTACTCGTAGTCACACCTATAGAAAATAAAATCTTGTAGACCTCATCAACAAAATCTTAGGGGTTTTCATCTGCTTCTGACCCAATTAACATAGGAGGGTTTATCGTAGTAAAGTCTCTCAAACGAGAAGCCGTAGGTCTAGAATGTGGAGACTTATGGGGTCCAACATCCCAATTCACTTGAGCCATCGTAGCTTGGAACTTAAGAAGTGATGTCATTAGCTTGACAAGTCATTCCTTAGGTAAAATTGAGAAAATCCACCCTTATCTCTCCATACATCATAGGTGGAGGAACGATCAAAAATTGCTCACCCGTAACTTTCTCAAGTGGAGGAACTTAATTTTCTTGCGGAGGAGATTGGTTGTCATTAGCTCCGACATTAGCAATCCCTTTCTTGGCCCTTCTTGCGGCTTCCCTTCTAGTTGTAATACCTATAACCACAATAAGAGGTTTAGGTTAAAAGAGCACATAAAGTAAGACTCTAGAGGTAAGACTTTTGAATACATGAATAGGATAATTTCCTAAAATCACATAGTCTCTCATTCATAAGTGTGGCGCGCTTCACATTAATGAATAAGAATCTACATACACGTGGTTAGTGAGACATCGATCCTAAGGATATTCAAACTTATACTCTTTTAACAAGTTTTTCACATCAAGGGAGCACCCTTTATACGTAACCGGCTTCGTTGTCCTCGAAGAGGACTAAGACTAGCCAATTAGAATTTTTCATAACATATCATAGGTTCAATATATGGAAAAACTAAAAATTTTCATATACGTCTATATAATGAGGTTTAGATAGACATATCACTTACACATCATATATAAATAAAGAGATTACATAACAAATGAATCTTACATATGCTTCTAATTTTAAGCTACAAACACAATATACAAAGATAAATATGAATGTTTCACATTTAAACCATCTAGAACGAGTACAAAATTCGGGCATAGCCCATACTTCATTACAACAAAAGCCACATATAGGCTTAAACAATAATAGTCTTCAAATGAAAGGGAAAGAATTAAATGTCTTTAGACTATAACATGATCAACTAGCTAGATAGTGGCATCGCCCTCAGAATGGTGAGGACCTACAAAACTTTGAGAAGAAGAATCCAAGTTATCTTTAAATGGCCCTCTAGAATCTCAACGGTCGGAACCTACATAATTGTAGAAACATAGAAATATGGATGAGTACACCACTTCTACTAAGTGTGGAAATGCACGTAAAACATTGGAAAATATGCTAAAGGAGATATTTGTTAAAAACCATGCTAAGTTAGTTTAAAAATCCTTATGCACAACAAAGAACCATAAGCCAATTATCATATATTCCTTGAGACAAGACAATGTACAATACAAGAGCAACATCATCAAGTATAACCAGGTCAACACGTATAATAACATATTTGAGTACATAACTAAACAACTCCAACATCATGTTATAACAAAGAAGCATGTATAAGAGTTCATAACATTAGAACTTATTCCAAGACCCTTACTCATAACCCATAATAAAATACACAAGTTCCATGACAATGTAAAACCCAATAACCTTAATCATCTAAGTAAAGCAAAAAAAAAAAAGGATTACAAGCCATGCCTATCCTCACATAACATAGCATAGAGTAGTCATCATCATATTTAGCAATTTAGACCAATAGCATGTTCATAAATTAAAATAACATCATGTAGGATAATCAAATTGTAAAGTAAAAATATGCATAATATTTACTTTATAATACATAAGAACAACTTTCTAGGACTTCCATCAAGCCCCTTAATTCACCCTTGTTAGTGTTCACTTTATTACTTTATTTTACTTTCGGGAACGCTTGCCTAAACCGACATAGACCAAATGTGCTAAATGTGGAATCTGGTGTCATGACCCTACACCTAAAAAAAGTGGTCTACTTTCCAAGGTAATACCAAAACATGAACATAGTATCTATTGGGATGCACTAGCTAGTATTCCTATGGTGATAACATAGTTCAAGAACTAGGAGACATGTTTGAGACCTTATTCATGTCAATGGATATTTAATGTATATATCATGAGTACAATAATGAACCTACCTTCCCTACTTGGGAAGGGACATTCCTCACTACTATTTCACTTTGTGCTAAGCTAGATTCCGTTTCGAAATGCTTTTAAGTTTTCCTTTAACAATCATAGATTATTTAGGTCGTAGGGTACTAACCCCTTGCATAGTCATAATCATTATATCCTTGGTAATTGCATGAGAACACCCTTTTAGTACAACCCTAATATCTGAGATTAACACATTGTCGTCATGATGTCATAATAAGGCACATACGTAACTCACAACCAACCTTATATCATAACATCTATCATAATCTCAAAACTCACATAATGAAGACAATTCAATTACATAATCATACCAACACCTACTTAATCTAATCACAAGATATGCTTTAATTGAACTTCATCACCAAGTACAGTACATCACAATTGAAGTAGATGTTCAAGATCACAAAGTCTTACCGATTTTCCTTCGAAAGCCATGATCCATGATCTTACCATCAACAAAAAAATTGCATTTAAGAATAGGTGTAATAACATCATATAATAGTAATCAATACAAGAACTAAGTCAATTTCATCAAACTAATCAATTCAAAATGAGTTGGTAACCTAGGTTTAGTTAATTGGATGATCTATTCCACATACTAGGTTTAACAACAAAAACTACCTTAATTGAATAATAATAAATCATAATATGAACAAACAATTGTGAAAATCAAGAATAATAAAATTTGAAATATCAATTTCAGATTAGAAAGAAACTCATGTTCATATCATCTTTTGCAAATCAATTTGAATGAACCCTTTGGGGAAAGAAATTCCAAAGGTCAAAGTTATCCATACCTTGTTAATCCTTGAATATTGATGGACATAAGAATGTTCTTGAATCCCTAATGCCCTGGACCTTGGTCTTCAATGGAGTCTTCTTTGGGGAGAGAGAAAGTACAGAGAATGTAGAGGAGTTGAGATTTGGGAACTGTGGGAGTTGGGTTAAATTATTTAGGCTTTGGTCTGTATATAGATCCTTAATTATATTATTTATACCTCCCTTAACCCTTAATTAACCAACTAACCAACTAACTAATTATATGAACTAACTTAAACTCAAAAATAATAATGCAGGCCTAACCTACGAGACCCCGACCTACAGTACGTAGGTCAGTAGACGCCCCTTGGCCCCATCCGTACTGCATATTTGTAGGTAAGTTTGGAGACCTTTATTTTTGGATAATTTTTGAAAGTTTATAACTATGGGAATATGGATCCATCGATGCTCATCGCATGCAAGTGTAGGTAGCTACTGTCTTTTGACTGCTTTTAGCCATTTTGAAAGGGTCCTCCTCAAGGACCCTTAAGGTCGTCCTTGGGGATTCGTACCCAAAGTTTTGACCCTAAACACAGTGTAATAAAAATTTAACACATTCTTACAAAATTTCACAAAATTCATGCTCCTAAACCCCATGAAATAGGCTAAGGCACACAAGCACCTCTTTCACAAATCTCTGCACGTCATGGACGTCTCTTGACTTCTTGACTCTAAAACTTCCTATATGACATATAAACATTATTTTAGGTCTTCAAACAGTTTTAGTGACCTTAGGATAATATGTGAGGTTTTAGATTAGGTCTTGGACATTTGGAGTGTTACAAAATAGACACTTAGCATATTAAAATGTACAACAACGTGAGAAACATGCAATTTCATCAAAAATCAACTTTCATTCAACAATGACCTTTCATAACATGCGTAACATAGGGTCATTGAAGACATTCATAACATATGGACAACATACAAGTTATATGAAGGATTCAATCATAAACAAACTACTTAGGAACTTTTCTGTTTCAAGCTTGAGTAAAAATAGAAGGAAATAAGAATATCTACCACCTTACTACTCACTTCATCATCCCCCATGTAGGATAAATCCATTTAAGAGAAACTTATCTCAACTTAAGAGAAACACATCTCAACATAAGAGAATCTTATCTTACAACCTTAGAAACTAATCACATCATCCCTCTCTTGGGATCTAAGATTATGAAAACCTTTCACTAACCTCATCTTAAAGTGATTGTCAACATAGAGAAGTTGAAGGGAACTCAACATAAGAACATCAAGGGAACCCAACATTTTACCATATAGGCACATTTCCCCCACTCGGGGTAAGCCTAACCACATCATGACCTTAAACACCAAGACCAAGGCAAGTCAAGATCATTTCTACATAATCTTCACATAAGAAGGTTTGACATCCTTGAGGGTTTTCCACTCCCTATGTCACTCCAAGGGTCTTACTAACTCAACCTTCATGACTTAACACTTAAGCATCACTTATTCCTCTAAGTTTATCACCTAAAGGAAACTCATAACCATCAAGTTAGGTCATTCTACTTAACCACATGAAACCTTAATATACCATGCATACCAAGGGTAACTCCATAAATTCATCACATTCTACCACCATCTCTTAACAAGGTAAGTAGTTCCAGATTCAAACCTACAAGGTTTAACAATTTGATGGAACCTTCCATCCAAACATGCCTACGTAGAATCTAATCACTTTCTTTGGATGAACTTACTTTGAATCAAACTTAAATACAACAAACTACTTAGAGTTGGTCAACATCAATTTTTTTCCTTCTCTTCAAGATTTAAGGGGTACATACTATCCTCAAAGTCAACCCTAGGGACAAGCATAGTTCGAACTCATGGAACAAAACGCTTCCTTCCCTTTTCACCACTCTTAGTATAGGTTCATATAGGAACTAATCAACTAGTCACAAGGGTTCTCCCATTAACTAGCATACTTCAAAATTCCTTACTACTTTCCACACCCATCTTCCCTCGTTAGGATCAAGTTTGTAAAAAAGACTCCAATATACAAAAGGGAAACTATAAAGAATTATGCATATACAATGGGCAACATTCATCTTTATCCCTATTCCCCATTTCTCCAAAGCCTTTCAAGTCTATGCCATCACATTACACTATCATCATGCATAACCATAAATCAGTCTATCATTTGAAAGGAGCTCCAATTAACCATAACATCTATTAACAAGTTATAACCATATCATAATCATGATTTCTAAACATAACATCTTATTTCTCATATATCACATATATAGCCACAAAGGATATCACATCAAAATATCTCAAATTTACCTTCACACATACTCATCGAACCACAAAACTAAAGTAAACATCAAAACTTACCTTCTCTCCCTCGGGCATTGAAACATCATCCCATCCAAGCAATCACATATTAAAGACCACAATACACGGAAACATTGAGAGAAAGATCAGTTAGAGTTAAGTTCTCTAGCACGACATAATAGAAGTAATGAAAGTGAAACTTTATCGTCCTGTAGCCTCTCATAGATGTGTCGTGAATCATCACCGATTAACAAGACTGTACTACACATCACAATATGAGACTTTGGACCCAAAACCATTTTTATAACCTAATTCTATGATTCCACTTTGTCACGACCGGGGAGAACCCCCTAGATGTAACATGGCATACTTGACCTCTTGGAGGTCTTTTACAAAACCATACACACCATTATATATATATATATATATATATATATATATATATATATATATATATATATATATATATATATATATATATATATATATATATATATATACATACATACACACCATAGTACAAAGTTAGACTCTAAGTCTCTTTTGCCTCTTAGACTCAACATCAATAGAGTAGAATAGGGACACGACCCTTAAAAACATAAAATAATAATCTATGTTTTACATAAACTTGAATAATAATTTGACATGGTAAAACCTTGAATATTAAGGATCCCTTTATTGAGCTTGAGAATCATGCATGAAGCCCTTCACTTTAAGACACTTCCTCTACTCATCCATCACCTACACTATGACAGTCGAAAATCGAAGACCTAATATAGATCCTCACATGAATTATTAACGATGTTTGAAGGTCAAAAAAATATGTATTAGTCATTTAGTAACTTTTAGAGTCAAAATATTAAGAAACGTCCATGACGTCCGGAGACCAGTGTAAGAGATACTAGTGTGCCTTAGCCGATTTTATGAGGTTTTAGAAGTTGGAAATTGATGAAATTTGGTTGGAAGGTATTTAACTAGTATTGTAAAAATTTTAGGGTCGAAATGTTTGGGTACGACTCCCCAGGGGTTCTTGGAGAGAAACCTTGAATTTGTCCCAAACCTACTAAATGAGGTAGTGTAGACAGTGTCTACCTACGAAATGCAGGCGATGGGGCGTAGCCAATTAGTGGCATGTCGATTGACTCTATCAACAAAAACTTTCACATTTTCCAAAAATGCACAAAATGCAACTCTCCGAACTTATCGACGGACCTACAGGATGGTTGGTTGAATGGGGCGTAGGTTGACCTACGAACCGTCGATCGTGGTCTCGTAGGTCCTGCCTGCACTTTTCCTATTAATTTTAATTGGTTTATTTAATTAATTTATTTAGTTAGGGGTCTAATTAAGTGTAAGGGTTTGTTAAATAGATTAGTTGTCAACTATATAGACTTCTGTAAGCCTAAACCCCACTTAACATGTCACTTTTTCAAAACCCCCATTGCTCTGCCTTCTCTGTACTTCTCCCTCCCAAGGAAACTCCATAAAATACCAAGGCCTAAGGGTTCTAGAGAAGCATAAAGACTAATTCTCCCATAAATATTCAAAGATTATGAAGCTACGATATCCTTTAACCTTTGGGATTCCTTTCCCTATATGGTTCTTGCAACATTGGTTTTTAAAAATATAATATGATATAGGTTTCTTCCTAATACGAATTTGATCTTCTAAATTATTTTACTTATGTTTTCTTTTGCTTATTATGATTATATTATGTTGTATTATGGTTCAATTACATTGGTTCTTGATGAATTAACCTAGTATGAGGAATAGATCATGAATTGATCCAAATTCCCTAACCCTAGGTTATGAACTCATGTTTTATTGATTAGTATTGATGCAATTGAGTTTGATATAGTGTTAATTACTATTTAATAATGTTATTACACCTATTTATGATGAAATTGGATTGGTTGAGTGATGATGATGGATTGTTGAAGGAGAATTGGTAAGACTTAGTGATCTCAAACCTTTACTCTAATTATGATGGCTTGTACTTTGTGATGAAGTTCAATTAAAGTGTACATTGTGATTTTATTAGTTAGGTGAGTGTATTATGATGTAATTTAAATGTCTTGATTATGTGAAGATGTAAGATTGTGTTTAAGGTGATATGATATAATGCTAGTTATGAATTGCCTATGTGAATTACTATGACATGATGATTATAATGACATACGACGGTTTTATTGAAAGGACATTCTCATGCAATTATTTCTGAGTTAATGATATAAATATACAAAGGGTGAGTCTACTATGGCCTATACTATGTTATGATAATTAATAAAGGATTAAAGACATTTCAAAAAGAGACTCTAGCGTAGCACCGAGTGAACTAGTGCTGAGAAGTGTCCCTTTCCAATGTTGAAATATAGGTTCAGTATGATGTTTATGAGATTGGATACTATAATATAACGTGCAGAAAAAGGGTCAAAAAGATATCTCCTAGTTCTTGATCTATCTATGTTGCCCCCATAGGAATATTAGTTAGTGGATCCACCTATAATGATATGTTTATGTTTTGGTACTACCTTGGAAAGTAGTGCACCTTCTTTAGGTGTAGGGTTTCATGACATTGGATACCACATTTAGATATTGTGGTCTATGTCGATTAAGGGAAGTGTTACCAAAAGTAAAATGAAGTAATAAATTGAACACTCTAGGGTAACTTGAGGGTTTGACTTAGTGTAGGTAGGGGAATGGGACTCTACCTACACATTGTACTATTTGACTTTGAGGAAAGTCCTAGAAGGTTGTCTTATGTTATATAAAGTAAATATTATGCATATGTTGACTATACATGTTGATGATCCTATATTATGTTAGTTTCACTTATGAACATGCTAATGGTCTATATTGCTACTTATGATGATTATTGCTCTTAATGTTATGTTATATTCAGTAAGACAATACTTGTTATCCTTTGTTTTTTTACTTGGTTGAATAAGGTTATGGGGCTTTACTTGGTAATTAAACTTGTGGACTTGATGTTGTATTATGAGTAAGGGTCTTTTATGTGTTGGAATGTTATGAACTGTTGTACATGTTTGGTTATATATCTTGATTTTGGAGTTGGTTTAGTTATGAACTCAATTATGCTATGATACATGTTGACTTGGTTATACTTGATGATGTTGGTATTTTGTTATACATGGTTCTAATGTTAGGTTGTATTGATTATGCTCTTGTATGTGTATTAAAGGTTTCTAAGTTACTTATCATGTCTTCAAAACGTACATGTCCCCTTTCTCATGCATTCTTTCAAATGTTTATGTGCACATTCCTATACTTTGTACAAGTGTTCTATATTTCTACAATTATGTAGGTTCTTGCCGTTGAGATAGAAGTGTCATTTGAAGATAACTTGGATCCTCATTCTCCAAGTTTGGTAGGATCTCACCTTCTGAGGATGATGCCACTATCTAGCTATTGATGTTGTTTAGTCTTAAAGACAATTTAGTTCTCTCCCTTTTCATTAGAAGACAATTGTTATATATGCATATATGTGGCTTATATTATGTATGTTAGGTAAAAGTAGAAGCCTATGTGGTGCTTCCTATGCGAGAAGTTTATGTAAACTTCATATGTATATTTTATGTGTAAGTAACAGATCTATGTAAACCTCAATATAGAAGTAGATAAAATGTTTTAAATTTTTTCTTAATTTAACCTATGAAATGTAATGACAAATGCTAAGAGGTTAGTCTTAGTCATCTCCAAGGAGGATGACACCAATTACTTGTAGGGTGTGCTCCCCGGATGTGACAAACTTGGTATCAAAGCATGAGCTTGAATATCTTTAGGATCGATGTATCATTGAACCACAACTATGTAGATTCTAATTTGTAATTGTGAAGCGCTCCACACCTATGAATGAGAGTTTATATGATGCTTCAGAAACATTCATCTTCTTGAAATCTTATGTCATGCCTCTAGAATCTATATTATGTGATATTTTCACGTAACACTTCTATTGTGGTTATTGGTATGAATACTCAAAGGGAAGCATCACGAAGCGTCAAGGAAGGGATTGCTAATGTGGGTGCTCATGAAAAACCAAGCTCCTCCGCAATACAATCATGTCCATCTACTTGAAGAAGTTGCTATGAGTGATCAAGTTCCAGTTGTTCCTCCACCGATGACTGATGGAGAGATAAGGGCAGATTTTCTCAATTTTGACCAATACATGACTTCACAAGCTCATGTCTTCACTTATAAAGTCCAATCCATAACGACCCAAGTGAATTGAGAGGTTGGACCCCGTGTTCCTAATCATGCAAAACTATGGCTTCTCATTTGAGAGACTTTACTAGGATGAACCCTCCTATGTTCGAAGGGTCAAGGGCGGATGAAGACCCTCAAGATTTCTTAGATAAGGTCTATATGATCCTATTTTCTATGGGAGTGACTACAGGTAAAAAGTCCTAGTTGGCCGCAACAATTCAAAGATTTGGCGCAAACTTGGTACAAACAATGGAGAGATAATAGGGCGCTACGAGGTGGTCCGGTAACTTGGGAGATCTTCAAGAGAGCTTTCCTTTATCGGTTCTTGCCTCATAAGTTGAAGGAAGCTAAGGTGTAAGAATTCATCAACCTCTTCAAGGAGGTATAAGTGTACTTTATTATTCCTTGAAATTTACAAAATTGTCTAAGTATTTTCCATCCTTGGTATCTAACCTAATGGATGCGATCAGTCTTTTCCTTACGGGAGTGTCCGAGGACTTGGTGGAAGAATATCATTCAGCTATGCTTCATGACAATATGAATATCTCTCGTCTCACTATTCATGCTCAACAATTTGAAGAGAGTATGTGAAGGAGGAAGAATAGAGAGGCCAATAGGGCCAAGTCTTCTGAAAATGGTTCTTCAAAGGGTAGGTTGGAAATTCAAGATAAGACTAGATTCAAGACGAGGTTCTCTAATCAAGTCCCTTCTAAATTTCCCAAGGCTCGTGGTGATAAGGTGTCTAACCCTAAGTCCCAAAAGACTAGAACTGGAAACTCGCCAAGTGATAAACCAACTTGTTCAAAGTGTAGTAATAAATATTGGGGTGAAAGTCTAGTTGGTACAGGAAATGTCTTTATTTGTGGAAAAGAGGGTCATAATGTTAGATATTGCCCTAATATTAAGGGGCAATACAAGAGTGATGGGCAAGCTCAAACAAGTGGTTCTAATTGTAACACCTAGTAATTTTCATAACCTATACTAGAGACTCATATGTTGTATAATGATGTGTTTAGACCTAAAATAGTGTAAGTACATTGTTTGATAAGTATTGAGGCCATAGCATAAAAGAAAGGCCCTAACGTTCGGAAACTAGCGAAATTTAACTAGTTGATGTACCTATGTTTTGTGAAGGTTTTGGAGGTTCATACTAAATCTAAAACTTTTGAAAAGACTTTAAATAGGTAAAATGTAGTATACAGGGTGAAAACATACAGTCAAGACACCCCAAGGACCACCGGAAAGGTGTTTGGGGTGGACACGAACATGGGCGAGCAGGCTGCCAAAGCACCCTGCGCGTAGGAAGGATTTTTGTGGCTGCTGCATGAAGAGCAGTCATCACTCAGGGATCCCTACATGTCCATGCAACGCCGTGCCTACACAATGCTCACTACCTCAACCCGGATTTCAAAAATACATGGTGAAATTAACATTGCGACGTGAAGCCACTTCCAAGATTTGTGAAAGTCTTATTTTAAGTAGTTTGATTTCACAAAAAGACTCATGTAAGTGAGGGGTATTTTGGGTAATTTAATGGGTGACTATATAAGTTCTTAGGGTCAGTTTAAGGTCAATTTAACACCCAAATCAAGTCTTAAAAGTTGAATTAAAAAAATCACTCTCATCTCTCCCAAATCCTCTCTTCCTCCAAATCTCCAATGAAGACCAATAGAGCTCCAAAAAGAATATAAAATCTTCAAGTTCCCAACCCAATTTCGTGGCTTTATAATCTATAACGCATGGTTTATTTCACTCTTGGTATTCCTTTTCCCCAAGATGTCCCTCCAAAGATGATTTCTAAATTCCACAAATCTAGGTTTTCCTTCTACACATGGGTCTTTTCTAAAAACAAAATTATAAATCAATTGTGGTTAATTGTGATGAATTAAGGTTGTTTTCGTGTATATTGATGGTTCATTGATTATTTCCTATAACATTTCCCTAGACACATGTCTTTCCCCTAATTTCATGAAAACCTTGGATATGGTGAATTGTGAAGATTATGAATACGTAAATTGACTACATTGTTGTTAATTATGTAACTGCTTTTTGAGTTACCTTGTTAATGTAATTGGTTATGTATTCTTGATAATGGAAGGATGAAGGTTCTTGGAAGGGACAAAAAGGTATGTTGATTGGTCCTTCTTGGATACTATATGAATTATGAGTTACTTAGATAGTTATACTTAAATGTCTAATGTGTGGTTGTGATGTTGATGCTAAATATTCCTCATCATTTATCCTAGACTATTGAATTGGTTATTAATTGAAAGTATGTATGACATGATTATTATATTATTGAATGTAGTTTCTCATAATTATAATTAAGTGCTAAGTGAAAGGCTTACTCACTTATAAGGTGGTGTCTATAGTAAAAGGATTATTGTCACTTCTGATGACCTATGAGCTTGATATGATAAGAATTACATAGGTTTCTAGAAGAGACTAATGTGAACTTGTATGATGAAATAATATGATTACTAATAGGAATAATTGCTTAGCACCTAAAAAGCATGTAACTGTGACGGAGGTCTCACATTTGTAAGTCCGGCTTCCCACATGGGTTTCCTCACATTAGTAAGTATGAATTCTCAATTTATGTGTTGTCTCATGAGATGGACACCTCCACGTTAGCAAGACAAGGTTTCTAGCAACAATATCCTTGACCCTTAACTACATTCCCACATAGGACTCTAGATTAGTGGATCCTCATAGATAACTACGTACGAATGGTTACACCTTAGGCAAGTGTCAACCCTCTCTTTTAGGTGTGGGAGTAGAACACCGGATTCCATGTAGCTGACATGGTCTTATGTAGGTTATTGTACTTCTTTCCATGATGTAAAAGTAATGAACAAGTATGCATGTGAACTTTTATTAGGGTTGTCTTGAAGGCTACTACATAGGGTGAGAGAGGGTATTGGACTTCTCTTACTCATTGCACATGTGGGAGCCAAAGGGATGGTTCTATTGTGTTCTTTTATAGTTATGGTTATGTTCATAATCTATGAGTAATTAATGATGTATAAGAATGTTATGAAAATATGTTGTAAGTATGAAGTGAGTTGCTTAATGTGATACTTATCCTTGGATAGGATTATGGGGTCCTATCTTTGGTATTGCACAAGTATTGCTTGGGTGATTTACATTTTGGGTTGATATTATGTTGAATTGACTTATTATACTTCTTATATATTCATGTTGAGTTAAATTGATAGAAAGCATGGTTTTTACTAAATTGTCCTTTTCTCATGCATTGATTATTTTGTACACATGAGTCATACTTAGTACATGTGGTTTTTACTAACCCTTATTTCTTCCCTTTTTCCCAAACATTGTGGGTTTGGGCCATTGAAGTATTGTCGACACCCGATACCACACCCTAGAAGTTAGGGCCAATATAGGATTGCGACATGTGTACTTGATCTGTTGGAAGTCTTGTACAAGACCTTCTTGTATCATTCATCGTATATACATAATGAAAAGTAGTGCGGAATTAAAATTTTCACAAAACATTAGAATATCTTTAATAAATTCTTTCATTAGAAATCATAGGAAATACTTAGTCTCAATCTCATCAAATCATAGACACGAGAATACTTTGGGACACGACCTATACAATACAAATATAGAAATACTTAGTCTATTACAATAGTTCAATAAAATACATCTATGCCATGGAGTCAAATGAGGACATACTTCAATCACTTGAATGATGATAAGATCCAAGTCTTGCTTCTCAAATGCTCCTCACCTACCAACCACTATAGATGTAAATAAAAACATTGAATTAGTACAAACACATATACCAAGTATGGCATAATGTATAAAATCATAAAAACAGACATTTATTGGAAATATGCATATTTTTAATTTAAATATCATATCATAATCATAAGAACAACATTTAAGACCATTTCAACACATAATATAGCATTTAAGAAATTTTTATATATTTTTAAGTACACATTATAGTGAACTACTTCACTATTAATGTGAACTTCTTCATTGGTACAGCGAGGTCCATTCACTTAACTTTAGACACTTCATATCTTGAAGTTCCCTCACTAAAAGATATCGTAAGACTCACTTAAGTAATTCAAAGAGAGATCTCCCATTAAACCTCTCTAGGCACTACTAAATGATATTCAAGATAACCCATAATGAGATCAACACACAATTACTAGATACCAAACACATGAACATTAGATCGTCCTCCCAAAGGTAATTCTAAGTCTCACTTGAGTGAGTTGTGAAGTTACCACCGCCCATACAATACCTTACACACACACACTAAAGAGATCATATAGACTACCTAAGATAGAATCATTCTCACTTAACACATCAACACATAGATAATATAACATCCTTATTCTAAAGGTTATCAAAAGACTTTCTTAAGGAACTAAAAAAGATAACGTCCTTGATTGACCTCTTCAAAACTACCTAAATAATACTTAGGACTACCTAAGGCTTAGATCATATTTACATAATCAACCATCTTCACTAACTAGAGTAATTCTTAAGACTTACCTAGATAAGATACGAAGTGACCATTCCATTTCCCCTTCACACCTTAACTAGGCAACCCTTAACTACTCTAGATAAGTACTTATTCATTTAACATGCTTTCTTAAGTTAAGACGTTACATTCATAAGTTCATTTAAGGGTCGTTCATTACATAAGGACATTTAAGTAATGGTCTTGGACAAGAGCTAAGGACTCCAACTAACACATTCAAAGACTATTGTGCAATATCTAGAAAGCTTTCATAGCACAACCTAAACTTCATAGAACTTCTATAATGCTAGTAGGTATCCCATATGATGAGAATAGGCAATAAACGACATAGACCAAGATAGCTAGACATAGAATCCGGAGTTGTAACCTACTCCGATGAGTGTATTCTACTTGGCAAGGGTAGAACTAGGAAACATCTCATGTAAACACATGGTTAAGGAATATGAAGGGCTTCAATGCACTCTAGTCTCATTCACAAGTAAAGCGACATTGTACTCTAGTCTCCTTCTCTAGTAGAGATACTTCCCATGGCATAATCACTCGGTTTTAGCCTTTGTTCTTATAGAGTAATTGACACTAACGGATTTTTTTCCTTATCTAGTTCATAACCCAATCACATTCACCCTACCAAAAGAGGTACAATAGGGCTACCTTTCAATGGCGACTAAGATAGCTCATCATGACTTTCATAACGATGATATGTTGTCATTCCAGCCAACCAACCCTAAGTCCATCACCCTTTACATGAAGAATACCATTACGACTCTTCGACTTCTACATTCATAATCTTACCACTAGGTTTAAGGTTCCACATACAAGACCTTCTTAAAAGCATCTAAGGTCTCACATATCATTCATTCATACATGACAGGCCTAGTCAATACATATCATATTAACATATCATTCATACATGTATCAAGTAAGGAACACAAGTCTACCAAACAAGACACAACATTCTTTACCATATTCCATATAGCATATAATTATTTTAATCACATAGGAATGACCCTTATCATCTTTATGTAATCCAACACATTACTATAACATCATCAATATAACCATCATAGTATCATATAGTCAAGTAGGAACAATCATGCATCAACTCTAAGATTACACAATAAGCACATAGTCACACTCTACACGATCTCCTAACATACATAGAAAGAAAATATACTCTCACATTACTTAACATGTAGATACATGTGCTCATACTTCACATAAATCAAGTATACAAATCATTATAATACTTCAAGTAGTGACGGCAAGGTCATGCTCATCATATTACATAAAGTAACGCCGACAAGGCCACATCAATTTCAAGTAAAACACATAACACCGCCGCCATAAGTGGACCATACGAAGCACAACATAATTGAATAAACAAAATAAGGTCAGCATACTCAACTCCATCCTCAACACTTCAGTCCAATGCTAAATCATCTGATTCAATACCATGAGGCCCTTACCCATGTCCATAACAAATAATTCAATACATAAACTATGATATTCAATGAAACTAGGTCAATTAAATATAGAAATATCAATCTAAGACAACATAGATATCAAGTTAATAAAATTCTTCAATCGATCAATAGCGCATAGGAAACTACACTAGATTTCATAAGTATTAAGTACAGATCACTTAACCCATAAAGTTATGAAAAACTAGGGTTCATGAATTACATGGGTTCATAGCTTAATTAAGTTAAAATATTCTAATTAACAACAATTTAATCAATATGCAATGCTTTAAAATCTTTATTGCAAGATCCCATGGATAGATCATGAAATTGCACAATTCATCTTTGAAAACTTTAGAGAACTTCTTTGAATTTGGTCTACTTGATGAATAGAGTTTCAAGAATCAAAAATCACCTCAATAAACCTATACTCAAATTTTATGAAGAATCTCCACTCAATTCTCCAATCTAAGACCTTCTTGATTTTTGGCTCCAACGGGGTGATAGAGAATTTCTAATGAAATTTGCATTTTTATTTCGAAAAATGAAATCTAAAGACTTATATTCATGTTTTAAATACTCAAAAGACCCTTAAGGAACCTCCAAATATATAATTTGGACTTGGGGTGTGAATTTACAACTTCAACCCTAACTTAATAGTACGGGAAACCAGTATCATCGACAGTTGGCAGTTGACTAATTGTTTGTCCACAAATGGACCGTCCTCTCCTCCATCGTTTGGTTCAGATACTTTCCTTTGGGATATTGATATCCATATTCTAAGTCTTTATCCACGACATCATCGATGGGGCTTCGACTGATTCAGAAGTAGTTGATTGCCTCAGTCGTTTGGGGCCTGGTCTAGATGATTTTTGCTCTTGAGTAGGGTCCTTCCTCATGGACCCTTGGTTGATCCTTGGGGACTTTCACCCAAATGTTTTCAATGTGAATATATTCTTGTACGAGTTTATCACCTCTCACATGAATTTCATCAAAAACGAACACGTAAATTCGAACAAGTCACAAAAGGTCGTTTTATGTCAAACCTTTTGAACGTCATTGACGTTCTTGGGCGTTTGACCTCAAAACTTCACGAAACTCATGAAACACAGTATTAGGCATATAACCACATATGAGGCACATAGGTGACTTAGTCGTTCAACGTCTTAGTCGTTCTTTGACGTTTCAATTTTAAATTACCTGAAACTCTAGACACTATCTAAATAACACATTATAGACTATTTTAGAACCTTATATCATCATAACAACCATGTTAGTCTCTGGATTCACCTAAGTCTTTTGAGGGGTGTTATAATCTCCCATACTTGGACAACATTCGTCCTCGAATGACACCTTGCCACTCTCCAAACATTTCCAATAATAGAGATTCAATTAGCTACTCATGACCATACAATATAACACATTATACAATAGAAACATCTAAGAAAACATTAATTCCTCATTATCTAGAGAATCACAATACAACAAGAAACTAGAATAAATTATATAACTCATCATGCTATAAAACTCATATCCTTCATTCGAAATAGCAACAACTCATTTTATATTCAATATCATGCTCATATACATAAGTTCCAACAACATTGCAATAATTTTAGACCAAAGAATGAATTAGTCAAATTTTGAAAAATAACACAATGAACTAGCAGCCTATTATAGTGATTTATGCTATTTTCTCCACAAATGCAACTTTTAAGCAATTCATGATACAAAAATGCTAATATGCAATGTACAACCATATAAACACATCTTACAACATAATCACAACTTCATAAAATGCATAATTAAAGGAATCAAATGAAATTTAATTTCAAAAAGACCCCTAAACACAAACCATATGCGACATAATTCTATGATTTTCTATTCTCAAGCTTAAGTTAAATAGAATTGTTGAAACAATCAATCAAAACTATTTTGATCAACATACTTCCCCAATTATAAGGAACTCATATCACTAAAGAGATACAAGGACTTACCATCATCATCATCCAATGGTTTTGGAGGAACTTGCTTGGCCTTCCTTCCTCTAGACGCAATGGTAAGACAATCTCTCACATTATGTACATCCTTACCACAACCAAAGCAATTCCCGGTTCCAACTAGACACTCCCCAGAGTGCCTCTTCCTACAAGTAGAACATGTAGGCTTAAAAATTTGAGAACTACTACCCATCCCAAGCTTCTTTTTTGAAACACTAGCTCCATATTGATTTGGGTGTGTTTTCTTAAAAAAAGGTTGACCTTGCTTAGTGACTTTATCCTTTTTCAAAGCCTCATGCTCCTCTTCAAAATCCATGCACTTCTCCTAAATTTGGGTTCTTCAACATTCCCCGTACCTTGATTAAGGTTAATGAACCTCCCAATGTTCACCTTCCTCCTCACATGGATAAAATATTTCCCTAAGAAGTCCCTCTTGAACACCTCACAATCTATGGGACCCGACTCAGTCGGCCTATTTTCTTTCCATTGGGTGTACCACACTTGAGCAACCTGCCTCAATTGGTACGAATCTAACTCCACCTTCTCCCTAGGAGTCACCTCATGTCACTCAACACTTTGTACACACCATCTAGTAACTCTTGGGGATCCTCTCCCGCCTTAGAGGCAAGAAATATAGAAGTATTCATCCTCATAAATCCTCCCAACCTAGAGGTCATAGTGCTCTGCACAACATTCACTCTAAGTGCAATACCCATATTCACATGGGTAGTCAAAGCTCAGTCTAAAGTAATTAAAGCCTCTCTAATTTCTCTATTAGTCAATTCTGGGGGAAGCACCAGAACATCATTACCTTGACCTCAATTAGGGACTTGGTCACCTTAAGTACCTTGAGCAACTTGCTCAACTTCCTCAACATGAGAAGGAGTCTCCTCTTTAACATCATTTTCCTCAACTCTCCTAGATGGTGTCCTCCTCGTATTCATCTTTCAGAAACACAAGGAAAACCATAAGAATAGAGTACTCATAAACTTTACTCTACGGCATGACATAGGAGTAGAAAAGAAGGGAAATTATATCATCCTATAGCCTTCTCCCATAGATGTGTCCTAATTCACACCGATGGTCAAGACTCTACTAGACGTGACTTGATGAGACTTTTTGATTCCTAAGACTACATTCATAACCTATACTTTGATAGCAAGCTTGTCATGACCCGAGACCACACCTTCGAAGTTAGGGACAATCTCAGATTGCGACACGCGTACTTGTGCTCTCAGAGGTCTTGTACAAGCCCTTTTCGCATCGTTCATCGCATATACATAACGAAAAGTAGTGCAGAATTAAAACTTTTCACAAAACATTAAAATATCTCTAATAACATCTTTAATTAGAAATAAATCATAACTAAGTCTCACTCTCATCAAATCATAGACACGAGAATACTTTGGGACACAGACCACATAATACGAATATTGAAATACTTAGTCTATTACAATACTTCAATAGAAGACATAAAAGACATCTATTCCCTCGAGCCAAATAAGGACATATTTCAACTTCACTTGAATGATTCTAAAATCCAAGTCTTGCTTCCCAAACGCTACTTACCTACCAACCACTATAGAGATATGCAAAAGCCTGAAATTAGTACAAACATATGTACTAAGTACGGCATAATGTATAAAATCATGAAAATGGAAATTTATTGGAAATATGCATCTTTTTCATTTAAATATCATATCATAATTATAAGAACAACATTTAACACCTTAGGAACACATAAGATAACATTTAAGAAATTTAGTACATTTTTAAGGATACCTTAGAGTGAACTACTTCACTGTTACAGTGAATTTCTTCACTATTACAGTCAGGTCCATTCACTTCACTTTAGCCACTTCCTAGCATATAGTTTCGTCAGTAAAAGTTATCCTATGACTCACTTAAGTAAGACAAATAGAGACCGTCCATACCACCTCTCTAGGCACAACTAAATGATCCTCAAGACCAACTATAATGAGATCAACTTACACTTACAAGATACCAAACACATGAATGAGATGCTCTTACCAAAGGTGATTCTAAGTCTCACTTGAGTGATTTTTGATGTGACCGCCCATATAATCCCTTAAAAACACTTAAGAGATCTTATAGACTACGTAAGATAGAATCATTATCACTTAATACATCAACACATAGATAATATGATATTCTCCTTCCGAAGGCTATCAAAAGACTTACTTAATTAAATCAAGAATATCATATCCATGATTGACGTTTTCAAGATTACTTAAATAACACTTAAGACTACCTAAGGCTTAGATCATGACTACATAATCACAATTTTCCCTAACTAGAGTCATTCTGCAGACTTATCTATGTAAGATATGAGTGGCCATTCATATGTGTTATGCCTCGTATTTTTTTTTTTATACGTAGTGCGCATCGTGATCTAGAAGACGTAAAGAAATATTAGGCAAGGATGTTATTTCCAAATGTGATATTAAGTATGAGTTGGCTAATGTAAGTGCCATTAACTTTAAGTGAGGGATTAATTAGTGGCTGATTAGGATTAATTTAATCAAGTGGGCCCCACCACTCAAGGCAAAAATTAAAAAGGGATCAGATTGTGGCTGGCCTTAGTGGACAGGTGTAGAGGGGGGCTGCCTCCACTTCATACTATTAAATGAGGTGGAGAAATCCACTCCATGCTATATAAAGTGGTGAAATGCATTGCTGCATATCATCTTCTTCTTCACCACTTGTCTTAGGCAGCCATGGAAATGGAGAAACCAACCCTGCAACTCTTGGCCAGTAGCTGCAAATAATTTGGTTAGTAATCTCCTTGTTTGGTGTGTTAATTTTTTAGAATACCCTTGTTAATTATCCATTAATTTTAAGAAGGGGGCGTGACCAGTAGCTTAGGAAGTTTGTTTTAGTTATTGAATGTGCTAAGTATGAATGGAAACCATAATCGAATTATTAGTGGTGTCGTGTTGGTGCTTGGGCTGTTTTGATTAAAGCAAACTGCGGGAAAATTCTGTTTTGGCATTATGTATATGTTGAATGTGATTATGAGTATATACTCCAAAGGATGAATACGATAAGGTAGGTGTGTTGCGAATTATAAAACGAGTTATCGCTCGGTGTGTCGTTGCTTCACTGCTATGGTTGCCGAGACGGAACTGTTTTGGGGAGGGGGCTGTTTAATATGATTCTTTGGGTTATATGTGTTATTGGTATTGCTGTGGATAATTTGGATTGTTGTCGATTGGGACGAAGTAAGGAAAATACGGGAGGTGCTGCCGAATTTTCGTTAGATTATTAGCTAGCTTACAAGAAAGTAAAGCACGATGTTTATCTAATTGCGGCACGATTATTGCTTGTTATAGATTAATAGCTTGAGCAGTAAATATTGGACGTGCGGCTCGATTATACGGTATGTAACGCTGTCCCTTCTTTCTTTGCTTGGCATGACTTTTAAAAATAAGCGAATAACGGACAGATTTGATACTTACCTCTAAAGCGTCTAGGTGACGTATATTCTTGCTTCCACAATTATTCCTCTATATATCGGCTATGTCTAAGGCTATGATGATCTCTAATATCTATGGTAATGCTTCTTAGAGTCATTGAGATTTTACGTTTCCATATCGTATTAAAGGTTCATAATCTTGATAAAACATTAATCCTTGGTAATACTCCTTGCTGGTTCACGTTGATTGTTCTATTGAGTTATAAGAAATGATTTTAATTGCATATGGTTGCTCATAATATTCTGTTCGTGCATAGAGTCATTTATCATTTCACCGAGTCCCGGGCCGGGTAATGTTCGTATGGAGTTTCTTGCATATGTCACCGAGTTCCTCACTAGAGGGCCGGGTATGCATATTATATATATGATTGGTGATGAGGATGGTTATGATGATGATGATGACGGAGATGATGTGATGATTATTTTGCCGAGCCCCTTACTAGGAAGCTGGGCACCTTAAATGTTAAATATATGCATGATTTTCACTTAAAAGGGTATATGTGTAGCGATATTTTGTTTCGACTTGCCATATTGGTATCCTGTCATCTTTACCTTATGCTTTACATACTCAAGACATTGTCCGTCGACCCCCTTTCCTCGGGGCTGCGTTTCATGCCCGCAGTGTAGACGCCAGATTCGGTGATCCTCCCGCCTAGGATATCTACTCTTGATTGGGAGAGCTCCACTGTTCCGGAGCCCAGTCGTTTTGGTACATAACTTTTTGTGTAGTCTTTTGCTTGTCTATGGGTATGGCAGGGCCCTGTCCCGTCGAGTTTCACTACTGTACTCTTAGAGGCTGTGGACATTATGTGGGTTGTATATATATGTTTTGGATAATGGTCTGGACATGGTTTATTTGGGATGTCCGCTTGGCATGTGGCAGCCTTGTCACTGCGTACATCATTGTGTATTGTGTAGTGGCAGCCTTGTCGGCATACGTATGTTATTATGCTTTGAATAGTGGCGGCCTTGTTGGCTCGCGTATGCTGTTATGGTTGAATGGTTATGACTCCTTATGAGACAGGTCCTCTTATATATATATATGACGTTGGGGTTGGCTTGATTTGATTAAATTCCATATTGTCTTAGTTTCAGTTGGTCATACTTAGCAGGTTTGTATGTGGGTGTCCAAAACGGGCACTAGTCACGGCCTATCGGGTTGGGTCGTGACAAAGAGTGGTATCAGAGCGATTCTTCCTCGGAAGTGTCTACAGACCGTGTCTAGTAGAGTCTTGTTTATCGGTGTGTTGTGCACCACATCTATAAACAGGAAGCTACAGGACATTTAGGATGTCATTCTTTCTTCTTATTCTAGATCGTGCGATAGAGCTATATTAACGAGGATAATCCCTCTCTAACGAATCCGTGTGTTTTCAGCTATGCCTCCAAAGAAAGCGGCAACGCCTGTAAGGAAAATCGGTAGCGAAGGTACTAGTCGGACCGGAGAGTTACTAGGGCCCGTGCCCGATCTATGCCTGGTATTATGCTCCATCGGAGAGCTCTGCTACACCCCCACCGCCGGAAGAGCTTAGAGCGGCAGCGGCTCGATTCGGGGACACCACCAGCCCCGAGGCCCCAACATCTCGAACCTCCGGCTCACCGATCGGCGGAGGATAGGGCCATGAGAGATGCGGTTCAATTGCCGACTAGATTAGTGGCGGTCAGGCTCGCAGGCATGGACTAGGAGTTGATCATGCGGACAGATCTGATAGCTTAAGGGCTCGTGACTTCTTAAGTTGTAATCCTCCAGAGTTCTTTGGGTCAAGGCCCCAGGATGATCCGCAAGAGTTTATTCGTCAGATGCAGCGTACATTGAGGATAATCAAGGCTTCGGAGACCGAGTCTGTTGAGTTGGCTACGTATCGTTTGCGGGATGTAGCTATTAATTGGTATGAGTCTTGGGAGTTATCTAGGGGTGAGGGTGCTCCTCCAGCGGTATGGGATGAATTTGTGGAGGCTTTCCAGGGCCACTTCCTGCCTCCAGAGATGAAGCGAGCTAGAGTCGATAAATTCTTGCGTTTGAAGCAAAATGGCAGGAGCGTTCGAGAGTATAGCCTCGAGTTTGATTCATTGGCTAGGCATGCGCCTACTATTGTGGCTGATATGGCAGACAGGGTACATCGTTATGTGATGGGATTGGATCGTTATCTGATTGACGGTTGTATGGCAGTGACTCTTCAGCCAGGTATGGACATTGCTCGGGTGCAGGCATATGCACAGGGGGTAGAGGATCGGCACCGGGGACGTCAGCCAGATAGAGATTATAATAGAGGCCAGCATAAGAGGGCTAGATCAGCAGGTTATCCTGACGAGTTTCAAAGCGGGCAGTCTCAGCAGCATGTTAGATTTTCTTCCCAGCCAGCACAGAGTGCACCCCCACGTTTCATGGGTAGGGGGTTCGATCGTATGGGATATTCGGAAGCTGGTCAGAGCTCTAGGGCGTCAGGGTCACAGATGGGCCGGGGTTTGAGCCAGTCGAGGCCACCTTTGCCTCGGTGTTCTCGTTGTGGTAAGTCCCATCCTGGGGAATGTCGTTGGGCTACAGGTGCGTGTTTTTCTTGCGGCCGTCAGGGCCATACTATGAGGGAGTGTCACTTTAGAGGTAGTGCAGGTGGTATGGCACAGCCTACAGGGTCCGTTGCAGGTTCGTCTTCTTCTGTGGCTATGCGCCCTACGGGCGGGGGTATTCAGAACGGCCGGGCCGTGGTAGAGGGCGTGGTGGAGCTTCCATTCTAGCGGTCCCTCAAACCGTATATATGCTTTGACTAATAGGCAAGATCGGAGGCATCACCTAATGTGACCACAGTTATATTATCACTATTCTCCCGAAGTGTGTATGCATTGATAGACCCAGGTTCCACCTTATCATATATATCTCCCTTTGTTGCTAGTAGGATCGGAATAGAGTCTGAGTTGATAGAACCATTTGAGGTAGCTACACCTGTAGGAGATTTTGTCATAGCTACGCGAGTATATAGGAATTGATCAAGAGTTATATATAGTCGCCATACCGTAGCAGATCTAATAGAGTTAAATATGATTGAGTTTGATATTATCATGGGCATGGATTGGTTGGCTCGCTTGTTATGCTAATGTTGATTGCGAGAGGAAAGATAGTTCGATTTCAATTTCGAGAGGAACCGATTATAGAGTGGAAGGAAGTACAAGATCGCCGAAAGGTAAGTTCATTTCATACCTCAAGGCCGGGAAGATGGTTAGAAAAGGCTATATTTACCATCCGATTCGGTGCATGACATAAAGGCAGAGGCACCGACTCTTCAATCGATCCGGTAGTTAATGAATTTCCGATGTATTCCCGAGGAACTTCCAGGCCTTCCTCGAGCAGCGGATAGAGTTTACTATAGATGGACTGCGAGATACCCAGCCTATATCTATAGCTCCTTATAGAATGGCACCTGCTGAGTTGAAAGAATTGAAAGAGCAATTGAGGGATTTCCTAGAAAAGGGCTTCATCAGGCCTAGTCCGTGACCTTGGGGAGCACCGGTATTGTTTGTGAGGAAGAAGGATGGGTCGCTGCGGATGTGCATTGATTATAGGCAGTTGAACAAAGTAACAATAAAGAATGTATCCTCCCAAGGATTGACGATCTATTTGACCAGCTGCAGGTGCAAAGTGTTTTTCAAAGATAGACTTGCGGTCAGGTTATCATCAGGTGCGGGTAAGGGAGGCAGATATTCCAAAGACGGCATTCCGGACCCGATATGGGCATTATGAGTTTAGAGTGCTGTCTTTTGGGCTGACTAATGCTCCAGCGGTGTTCATGGATTTAACGAATCAAGTATTTAAACCATTCCTGATATGTTTGTTATTGTATTTATAGACGATATTCTGGTCTATTCACGTTCAGAAGAGGAGCATGCAGATCATTTAAGGACGGTACTTAGGGTGCTTCAACACCAGAAGTTGTATGCTAAATTTTCTAAGTGCGAGTTCTGGTTGACTTCAGTGGCATTCTTGGGGCATATTATTGGAGCTGATGGTATTCGGGTAGACACACAGAAGATTGAGGCAGTAAAGACTTGGCCCAGACCTACGACACCTACTGAGGTACGCAGCTTTTTGGGGTTAGCAGGATATTACAGGAGATTCGTAGAAAAGTTTGCCTCAATTTCAGCGCCTTTGACAAGGCTAACTCAAAAGGCAGCCAAGTTCCAGTGGGCGGATGCTTGTGGCGAAGCTTCCGGCTATTGAAAGACAAATTGACTACAGCTCCAGTCCTTACTCTTCTGGAGGGACCAGGCGACTATGTTATTTATTGTGATGCTTCGGGTGTTGGGCTAGGATGTGTATTGATGCAGCATGGCAAAGTTATAGCCTATGCCTCCCGACAACTTAGGAAGCATGAAAAGAACTATCCTACTCACGATCTGGAATTAGCGGTCGTGATTCATGCCTTGAAGATATGGAGACATTATTTATATGGTGTCCATGTGGACATCTATACAGATCATAAGAGTCTCCAATATATCTTTAAATGAAGGAGTGAACTTACGGCAGGCGGTGGTTAGAGTTGCTAAAGGATTATGATGTTGATATTTTATATCATCCAGGGAAAGCAAATGTTGTAGCAGATGCTCTTAGCCGTAAGTCCATGGGTAGCTTGACAGATGTACAACCAGAAGGGAGGGATATGGTTCGGGAGATTCAGCGGCTATCCAGCCTTGGAGTCCGTCTAGCTAATTCGGAAGATAGTGGAGTTTCTATTCGAGAGGTTGCTGAGTCCTCAATCATAGATGAGGTAAAGAGACACCAATACAAGGACCCTATTCTGGCACAGTATAGAGATGCAGCTCTTCAAAAGGAAAAGACCCCATTTAAGGTTACACCTGATGGAGTGTTACGATATGAAGGCAGATTGTGTGTACCCGATACTGCGGGGCTACGACGGCAAGTTATGGGAGAGGCACACTCTGCCCGTTATTCTATTCACCCAGGGTCAACAAAAATGTATCATGACCTCAGATGCTTATATTGGTGGGATGGCATGAAAAAGGACAGCAGAGTTTGTTGCTCAGTGCCCAAATTGTCAACAAGTCAAGATCGAACATCAAAAGCCTGGTGGATTATTACAGGAGATAGAGATCCCGACTTGGAAATGGGAGATGATTAATATGGACTTCATTACAGGCTTACCTCGCACTCAACGGAAGTATGACTCTATATGGGTTATTGTAGATAGGTGTGAAATCGGCCCATTTTCTTCCATCGAGGACTACTTATTCGGTGAAGATTATGCGAGGTTATATGTCGTGAGATAGTGAGACTTCATGGGGTTCCCACGTCCATTATATCGCAGAGGAGCTCAATTTACTGCCAACTTTTGGAGATCGTTTGAAGGGATTGGGGACACAGTGAACCTTAGCACAAGATTTCACCCTCGGTGATGGGCGGTGAGCGTACTATTCAGACACTAGAAGATATGTTGCGGGCCTGTATTATTGACTTCAAAGACAGCTGGGATGACCACTTGCCGCTCATTGAGTTTGCCTATAATAATAGCTACCATTCTAGTATCCAGATGGCACCGTACGAGGCCTTATATGGGAGGAAGTGCAGATCACCTATTGGTTGGTTTGATGTTGGCGAGACTAAGTTAATAGGCTCGGATGTGATTCAGCAAGCTGTTGACAAGGTGAAGCTTATTCAAGAAAGATTATTAGCGACCCAGTCGGCCAGTCATATGCAGATAATCGGCGTCGAGATTTGGAGTTTCAGATTGGTGGCTGGTATTCTGAAGGTATCACCCATGAGGGTGTGATGAGATTTGGCAGGAAGGGGAAGCTCAGTCCGAGATACATTGGGCCTTATCAGATTGTTCGTAGGATAGGCAAGGTTGCCTATGAGTTGGATCTACCATCTTATTTGGAGGCGGTACATCCAGTCTTCCATGTATCGATGCTACGTAAATGTATTGGTGATCCTTCTAGAGTATTCCCTGTAGATGATATTCGTGTGAGGAGTTGTCATATGAGGAGAAACCCGTGGCTATACTTGATCGTCAGGTTAGAAGGTTACGTACTAAGGATGTGGCTTCCGTCAAAGTGTTGTGGCAAAATAACAATAGGGAGGAGATGACTTGGGAAGCGGAAGACGAAATGAAGAATAAGTATCCTTACTTGTTCCCCGTACCTGCAGGTAATTCAATTTCTAGCTTGACTATATTGATAGATAATGAGATTATGTAGCTGTGAGGCATCTGTAAGTTACGGAATGCAGGTTGATAGGTATAACTTTTAGAGAGACCTCACTGGAATTTGTTTTTGCAAGACGCTAACTTAACATTCGAGGACGAATGTTCCTAAGGGGGGAAGGATGTTATGCCTCGTATTTTTTTTTATATGTAGTGCGCATCGTGATCTAGAAGACGTAAAGAAATATTAGGCAAGGATGTTATTTCCAAATGTGATATTAAGTATGAGTTGGCTAATGTAAGTGCCATTAACTTTAAGTGAGGGATTAATTAGTGGCTGATTAGGATTAATTTAATCAAGTGGGCCCCACCACTCAAGGCAAAAATTAAAAAGGGATCAGATTGTGGGCTGGCCTTAGTGGACAGGTGTAGAGGGGGGCTGCCTCCACTTCATACTATTAAATGAGGTGGAGAAATCCACTCCATGCTATATAAAGTGGTGAAATGCATTGCTGCATATCATCTTCTTCTTCACCACTTGTCTTAGGCAGCCATGGAAATGGAGAAACCAACCCTGCAACTCTTGGCCAGCAATTGCAAATAATTTGGTTAGTAATCTCCTTGTTTGGTGTGTTAATTCTTTAGAATACCCTTGTTAATTATCCATTAATTTTAAGAAGGGGGCGTGACCAGTAGCTTAGGAAGTTTGTTTTAGTTATTGAATGTGCTAAGTATGAATGGAAACCATAATCGGATTATTAGTGGTGTCGTGTTGGTGCTTGGGCTGTTTTGATTAAAGCAAACTGCGGGAAAATTCTGTTTTGGCATTATGTATATGTTGAATGTGATTATGAGTATATACTCCAAAGGATGAATACGATAAGGTAGGTGTGTTGCGAATTATAAAACGAGTTATCGCTCGGTGTGTCGTTGCTTCACTGCTATGGTTGCCGAGACGGAACTGTTTTGGGGAGGGGGCTGTTTAATATGATTCTTTGGGTTATATGTGTTATTTGTATTGCTGTGGATAATTTGGATTGTTGTCAGATTGGGACGAAGTAAGGAAAATAGGGGAGGTGCTGCCGAATTTTCGTTAGATTATTAGCTAGCTTACAAGAAAGTAAAGCACGATGTTTATCTAATTGCGGCACGATTATTGCTTGTTATAGATTAATAGCTTGAGCAGTAAATATTGGACGTGCGGCTCGATTATACGGTATGTAACGCTGTCCCTTCTTTCTTTGCTTGGCATGACTTTTAAAAATAAGCGAATAACGGACAGATTTGATACTTACCTCTAAAGCGTCTAGGTGACGTATATTCTTGCTTCCACAATTATTCCTCTATATATCGGCTATGTCTAAGGCTATGATGATCTCTAATATCTATGGTAATGCTTCTTAGAGTCATTGAGATTTTACGTTTCCATATCGTATTAAAGGTTCATAATCTTGATAAAACATTAGTCCTTGGTAATACTCCTTGCTGGTTCACGTTGATTGTTCTATTGAGTTATAAGAAATGATTTTAATTGCATATGGTTGCTCATAATATTCTGTTAGTGCATAGAGTCATTTATCATTTCACCGAGTCCCGGGCGGGTAATGTTCGTCTGGAGTTTCTTGCATATGTCACCGAAGTTCCTCACTAGAGGGCCGGGTATGCATATTATATATATGATTGGTGATGAGGATGGTTATGATGATGATGATGACGGAGATGATGTGATGATTATTTTGCCGAGCCCTTACTAGGAAAGTCGGGCACCTTAAATGTTAAATATATGCATGATTTTCACTTAAAAGGGTATATGTGTAGCGATATTTTGTTTCGACTTGCCATATTGGTATCCTGTCATCTTTACCTTATGCTTTACATACTCAGTACATTGTCCGTACTGACCCCCCTTTCCTCGGGGGGCTGCGTTTCATGCCCGCAGGTGTAGACGCGCAGTTCGGTGATCCTCCCGCCTAGGATATCTACTCTACTGATTGGGAGAGCTCCACTGTTCCGGAGCCCAGTCGTTTTGGTACATAACTTTTGTGTAGTCTTTTGCTCGTCTATGGGTATGGCGGGGCCCTGTCCCGTCGAGTTTCACTAATGTACTCTTAGAGGTCTGTGGACATTATGTGGGTTGTATATATATGTTTTGGATAATGGTCTGGACATGGTTTGTTTGGGATGTCCGCTTGTACAGGGGCAGCCTTGTCGGCTGCGTACATCATTGTGTATTGTGTAGTGGCAGCCTTGTCGGCATACGTATGTTATTATGCTTTGAATAGTGGCGGCCTTGTCGGCTCGCGTATGCTGTTATGGTTGAATGGTTATGACTCCTTATGAGACAGGTCCTCTTATATATATATATGACGTTGGGGTTGGCTTGATTTGATTAAATTCCATATTGTCTTAGTTTCAGTTGGTCATACTTAGCAGGTTTGTATGTGGGTGTCCAAAACGGGCACTAGTCACGGCCTATCGGGTTGGGTCGTGACAATATGCCCCCTTCACACCTTAACTAGGCAACCCTTAACATGCTTTGTTAATTTAATCCATTACAGTCACTAGTTCATTAAGACTCATACATCACATAAGAACATTCAAGTAATTGTCTTGGACAAGAGCTAGGGACTCTAACTAATACCTTCAAATCTTATTGTTCAATGTCTAGATAGTGTCCCATATCACACCTAGACTTTATAGAACTTCTCTTATGCTAGTAGGTATCTTATATGATGAGAATAGGCATTAACCGACATAGACCAAGATAACTAGACATAGAATGTGGAGTTCTAACCTACTCCGATGGGGGTGTTCTACTTGCCAAGTGAATAACTACGACACATTCCATGTAGGCACATAGTACATAAATATGAAGGGCTTTTCTGCACTCTAGTCTCGCTCTCAAGTATAGCTACATTGTACTCTAGTCTCCTTCTCTAGTTGAGATGCTTCCCATGACATAATCACTCGGTTCTAGATGTTGTTCTCATAGTGTAATTGACACAAAAGGATCACATGAAGACGTTCCTTATCTAGTTCATAACTCAATGACATACACCCTACAAAAGTGGTCCATTAGGGATACCTTTCTATGGAGATTAAGATAACTCATCCTGACTTTCCTAAGGATGAGACGACGCCGTTCTAGACAACCATCCCTATGTTTTTCATCCTTTATATGAACGACACCATTACGTCTCTTCGACTTCATCATTCATAACCTTACAACTAGGTTTAAGGTTCCACATACATGACCTTCTTAACATAATCTAAGGTCTCATATATCATTCTTTCATTCCTGAAAAGGGTACACTAATCCTAACTAGTCAAGACATCTCGTATTAACATATCATTCATACATGTCTCGAGTGAGGGACACAAGTCTACCAAAGAAAACACAACATTCTTTACCATATTACATATAACATATCATTCTTTTAATCACTTAGAAATGACCCTTATCATATTTATGTCATCCTATTCATTAATATAAAATCATAAATATAACAATTATAGACAGATATATTAATGTAGGAATAATTGTGCATCAACTCTAAGACTACACATATAAGCACATAGTCATAGTCTAATGATCTCTTAACATACATAGAAAGAACACATACTTTCACATTACTTCACATGTGGATACATATGCTCATACTTCACATAAATAAACTATAAAAATAACCATAACAGTTCAAGTAGTGCCGAAAAGGCCATGATCATCATATTACATAAAGTAAAGCCGACAAGGCGACATCAATTGCAAGTAAAACACATAACACTGCAACTTTAAGTGGACCATACAAACCACAACATAACTGAAGTCTAATTAACATAAAATAAAGATAATTAGGGCGGCGTACCACCAATTCATCCACAACACTTCAATCCAATGGTAAATCATCCAATTCAATACCATAAGTGCCTTACCCATGGCCATAATCAATAATTCAATACATAACCTATGATATTAAATGAAACTAGGTAAATTCAATATCTACTTATCAATATAATACAGCCTAGATATCAATTAAATACAATTCTTACATCAAACAATAGCCCATAGGAAACTACACAAGAATTCATAAAAAATAAGTCCAAATCACTTAACCCATGAAGTAGTGAAAAACTAGGTATCATCATTTACATGGGTTCACATGTTAATTGAATTAAAAACATATAATTAACAAAAATTCAATAAATATACAATTCTTTAAAACATTTAATGCAAGAACCCATGAATAGATCATGAAATTGGACAATTCATATTTGAAAACATTAGAAAACTTCTTTGAATTTGGGCTATTTGATGAATAGAGTTTCAAGGATCAAAAATCATACCGTAAAAAAGCTAATTCTCAAATTTGATGAAGAATATCCACTCAATTCTCCAATCCAAGCCCTTGAGTTTTGGCTCCAATGGAGTTCTAGAGAATTTCTAAGGGAATTTGGATTTTTATTTGGAAGAATGAAATCTTCTAAGTGTTAAAGACTTAAATTCATGTTTAAAATACTCAAAATACCCTTAATGAACCGCCAAACCTGTAATTTGGGCGTGGGGTGAATTTACAACTTCACACCTAACTTAACAATGACTGCACGAAGGAAACCAGTACCATCAACATTTGGAAGTTGACAAACCATTTGTCCACAAACGAATCGTCTTGTCCTCCCGTCGTTTTGTTAAGAGACTTGCCTTCAGGTCTTGATCTCCTTAGGATAAGTCTTGACCCACGACACCCGATGGGCCCTTGAATGGAGCACGAGCAGTAGATTGCCTCAGTCGTTTGGGGCCTAGTCTAGACAACCTTACCTCATTAGAAGGGTCCTTCTCAAGGACCCTTGGTTGGTCCTTAGGGACTTTCACCCAGATGTTTCCAACCCGATATATTTGTGTACAGTTTTAGTACATATCACATGAACTTAATTCAAAAACAATACGTAAAACTCGATGAAACTTGCCAAGACACATAAGGTTGTTTCAAGACAAACCTTTCGAACGTCATGGACGTTTTTTGGCGTTTGACCTCCAAATTTCACGGAACTTTATACACTGCCAATAAACATCATAATAAATCATATAATGACCTCATTAAATCATTAAACACACTATTAGGCATATAACCACATATGAGGCACATAGGTGACTTAGTCGTCGAATGTCATAGTCATTTCTTGATGTTTCATTTCCAAATCACCTAAAACTAGAGATACTATGACCTTAAAAAAATATTAAAACCATGTTAGAATATAGATTAACCAATGTCTTTTGAGGGGTGTTATAGTCATCTTGAGGCTAAAGCAAGAAGGCTTGGACTAGACCCTCCAAGTTTTGGTAGGTCCTCTAATTCGAGGATGCTACTACATAATCTAACTTAGTCGTAATTGTATTGTCTAAACACATTATTTTGTCTCATATTATTGAATTTGTTGATGTATTACCTAAGTGGAAACTATGATATGTAATGATGAATGCTTAGAGTCTTGTCTCAGCCCTCTTAGAGTTTGTCGCAGTCAGTAACGACTAGGGTGAACTTTGGGTCATTACAAACTTAGTATTAGAGAATTATATTAAAGTAATTTTTAGGATTTATGTCTCACTAAACCACGTCTATGTAGGTTCTTATTCATACTTGTGAAGCGCACCATGCTTATGAACGAGAGACTACGTGACGCTTTAGAACTTCCACTCTCTTGTTATTCCTTAGTCGTGCCTTAGAGTCCTATCTCGATTTAGTCCTTTATTATAATCCTTTTATTATGCTTATAGGCAATGAATAAAAGTATGAAGAACGCTCGAAGGGTCAGAGAGGAGAATTTGAATGACGTGGTTCCCCCTCAAGCTCCTCAAAACCCTCTAGTTCCTATGGAAGAAGGTCTTATGTTTAACGTTGAGATAAGGTCTGCCATACATAGATTGACTCAAGTGTTGGCTACCCAAGTGTCTAAGGATGCAAGGGAGCAAGTGAAACCCAATGCTAACAACACCGCTTCAATTATTAGGGATTTCACAAGGATGAATCCCCCTACATACTTTGGTTATAAGGTGGAGGAGGACCCACAAGGGTTCATTAATGAAGTGTTCGAAGTTCTTCATGCTATGGGTATTTTTTCTTATGAAAAGGTTGAACTAGACCCCTACCAACTCAATGACGTAGATCATGTTTGGCATGAGCAATGGAAGGATGAAAGGTCGGTTATAGAAGGCCTGATTACTTGGGGAGCTTTCAAGACGACTTTCCTTGATATGCTCTTTCCCTTGGAACTAAGGGAGAGGGAAATGTATGAAATCATCAATCTTCATCAAGGGGGTATGAGGGAGAGGGAGTATAGGGTTAAATTCACTCAACTATCAAAGTATGCTCCGACAATGGTTGCGTATTCTAGAGCTAAGATGAACAAAATTGTTATGGGGATATCCGATCTTGTGGTTAATGAGTGTAGGTTGTCTATGTTGATTACTAGAATGGACATCTCTCATCTCATGGTTCATGCAAAACATATTGAGGAACAAAATCTTAACAAAGTTGTAGGGAGTTACAAGGTAAGAAAATAATATCAGAATTCTTACAAGGCTATGTTTGAGGTACAAGACAAACCAAGGTTCAAAATGAGGTTTTGAAACCAAGTCCCTTCTAATTCTCCAAGAGTAAACAAGAGTAAGGTGTCTACACCCAAGTCCCAAGAGGGGAATGGTTTATGTTGAGAAGCCTCTTTATTCAAAAATATGATAAGTGACATGATAGTAAGTGCCTAGTTGGCATGGGGAATTTATATGGTTGTGGAAATAGTGGTCATATGAAGAGAGATTTCCGTATGATGAAAGCTCAAAGAAGGGAAAATTCTCAAGCTCAAGCAAGTACCCCATATCCATATTCTCCAATGAAGAATGACTTTTACGCTCTCCAATCCCGAAGTGATCAAGAGAGCTCACTAGACGTGGTTAATGGTATGTTAAAGTTATTTTCCTTTGATATATATGCTTACTTGGATTAAGGAGATACATTGTCATTTGTGATCCCTCTTCTAGCCATGAAGTTTGATATACTACTGGACTTATTAGACGAATCTTTTTCGGTTTCTACCAAGGTAGGTGATTTAGAAGTGGTTGAGAGAGTCTATAAAGGTTTTCCTATTTATTTTACCAATAGAGTTACATTAATTGACTTGATAGAACTTGATATGCTAAATTTTGATGTCATATTGAGAATGGATTGTAACATTCCAGAAATGCCATAACTTATACTAGAGCTTAATCTATTAAATAATGTTAAAAGTTATGTTTCTAGACCTATATTAATGTCATAAGTTCATTTGGAAAAGGTTAGATCCAAAACGACAAAGAAACACCTTGATGTCCAAAAACTAGCTAATTTGAACTAGTTCATGCCCCTATGTTGGGTAAAGGTTTTGAAGTATCAGATGAAGACCAAAACTTGTTAAGATACATTGGATAAGTATTATGTAGTACAAAGGGTCCAAACGTCCGGTAATGATACCCCAAGGACCACCCCAAGGGTCCTTGGGGAGGACCAAAACATGGGTAAGGAGGCTGCCTAGCAGCCTCGAACAAGCAGGATTGGAGGAACTAGTGTGCGACGCGCATTCCTCATGAGGTTTACTGCCTCAAGATTTAAGAGGAAGCCTCGCGACGCGAGGCCGACACACGCCTCACTTCCTCTCCCGGAAATTTTATAAAAATGATGGGATTTGTCCCCGCGACGCACAACCACTTCCCAGAATCGTTAAACTCGTATTTTTGGTATTTAACTTCATAAAAAGACCTATTTAAGTGGAGGGTATTTTGGGTGATTCATATTACGACTATCTATGGATATAAAGTCTGTTTTTAGTCCACTTTTACACGTTCCAAATCCGATCAAACAAGTTTTCTCTTATCTCTCTCAAGAACGCTCTCTTTTCTAAACCCCATTGAAGAACAAGAAGAACTCAAGGAAGAAGGCGAAGAATTCAAGGTTTTAATCCAAATTTTTGTGGATTCTTCATCTATTAAGGTATGGGTTTTTCACTCTTAAGATTCCTTTCTGCAAGAGGTCTTTTAAAAGATAAGTTTTCAAGAAGTTAACCTCTAGGGTTTTTACTCTACAAAACGTATTTTCTTCGTAACTCTAGATTTAAGAGACTCGATGATAAGTAATTGTTTTCTATGGTTAATCACACATGTATTGTTGCGTGTTGTACTTGTAATGATAGATTTTCGTGTGAAGCATGTTTACTATCAATTTGATGGTTTCAAATGGGTTATCCATATTACTAGATGACATGTAAACGTAGGGATTGGAACTAAGACAAAAATGAACTCTTAAATGACTCTTTCCCCTATCCTACATTAAGCATTGATCTTGTATATGATTTGAAGAGTTGTTCTTGATTATGCTATTGAGTACTTCACTATGTTATGGTTATGAATGTTGTAAGTCCGATGCAAATTCTTGAATATGGAACTTGGAAGCGAGAGGTAAGTATTCTAAAGTCGTGATTACTTCATAATGTTTATGTTAGCCTATAAATCATGAGTTATGTTATGGAAGTAGGTATGATGTTTCTATGTGTATATGTCGGTCTATGAACATGTTACTTGTGAGATCATTAAAAGAATAAGATAATGCAAGTTATGATATTCATTTGTATGCTTTACACAAGATGATTATGATATGTTAATCTCACCGACGAAGGATTACAATGAAAGGAAATTCTAATCTATTCCTAAAGATCTCATGATCATGTTTATATAAGGAATCAATCTCCTATGACCTATGATAAGTTTATGATAAAAGACAACTTATATGTTATTCAAGAGAGGGACTTAAGCTAAGCACCAATGAACTAGATATGAGGGATGTCCTTCCCTAATTTGAAGGTAGGTTCACAATGACTCTCACAAGGTAGATGCTTCCACGTAATGTTGAACTATGAGTCTCTAATACATCTCCTAGTTCTTGAATTATTTGCAACCATAGGATACCAGCTAGTGGATCAAGCTAGAAGTCTATGTCATGTTTTGTTCTACTTTGGCTTGTATATCACCTTCATTCGATGTGGGGTTTTATGACACCAGATTCCATGTTTAGCTCACATGGTCTATGTCGTTGAAGGAGAATGTTCCCTCATGTGAATTGAGACAAGTAAATGGACGTTGACTAGGGTGACTTGAAGATTCTACTTAGTATGAGTAGGGGTGTGAGACTCTACCCATACATTGCACAAGTTGACTCTAAGGGAAGTCGTAGGATATTGTTCTTATGTAATATGATAACATGAAAGATATATGTTTATGATACATGATGATAACCTTATGTTATGTTACCCTTATAGGAGATTGGGTTCTATTGTTATATGAAGTGACGATTGCTTATGTTACAAGTTTTATGAAGCAAAGCTTTACTTATGGTATCCTATCTTATATGCTTAGTTGTGTGGGGTTATGGGATTCACATGACCTTTGCACTTGTAGGTTAGGAATAGGATCATTGTTAAGTGTTTTGTATGTTATGTTTGTATGATCTATTGAATATGAATTTTTAACATGATTGTAGGATAATATGTCTTTGATTATGATCATGATTTATGCTGATGAAATCCGTAAATTGTACATGTTCTATGGTATGTGCAATGAAGACTTTTATATGACTTAGCATGATTTCCAAAGAAATGATAAATGATCCTTTTTCATGCATATTCATAAATGTTATGTGCATATACCCATACTTATTACATTTGGCGTACTAACCCCATTACTTCATATTACTACAAATGTAGGGTCCGACCATTGAAGATTAAGATGGTAGGTTGAAGAAATTTGAAACTCATTCTCCAAGTCTTGGTAGGTCCTCATGTCCAGGATGCTATCTTTTCATATTCCAGCTTATGAAAAATATAGTAATTATTAAGGATATTCTATTTCCATTTATGTTCTTTTGATTCATTTGTATTAAGGCCTATATGGCATATTGAGTATTTATTGGCTAAGTCCAGATTCGTTCTCTTAGATGGTTTAATACAATGTGAGACAAGTTTTTAGAATATCGTATATCATTATGAATTTTAAGTATGAAGTCTAAGTATACTTCACATAGAAGTAAATTTTTTAATTTTGATGCAATTTTAACTGATGATATATTATGACGAATGCTAAAGGCTTGTCTGAGTCCTCTTAGAAGAGGATAACACTGTTCGCATTTAGGGTATGCTCTCCGGGTGTTACATGGATTGGTTGCATGCTTTTTTTGCCACTATTGATTATAGGACTAGGGTAGTTAAATTTCAATTTCCAAATGAACCCAGTTTTGAGTGAAAGGGCGGAAACTCAAATCCTAGGGATAAGATCATTTCATGCCTACAAGCTTTTGATTGCACAGGGTTGTCTCTACCACATAGTAAGAGTTAGGGATCTTGAATCCAAAGTCCCTCCCTTAGAGTTGGTACACATATTAAGGGCATTTCTGGAGGTCTTTCCCGATGACCTTGAAGAAATTCCTCCTGAATGGGAGATTTACTTCGTCTTAGCTTTATTGCTGGATACACAACCTATTTCAATCCCTCCTTATCAGATGGCCCCGACCGAGTTGAAAGAACTAAAGACTCAATTCAAGGATTTTCTATATAAGGGTTTCATTCAACCAAGTATATCTCTATGGGGTTCCCCGGTATTGTTTATGAAGAAAAAAGATGGCTCTTTGAGAATGTGTATCGATTATCGTCAATTGAACAAATCTACCATAAAGAATAAGTAACCGCTCCCTAGGATTTATGATTTATTTGATCAACTCCAAGGAGAGAATTAATTTTTGATGATTGACTTGAGATAGGGATATCATCAACTTAGAGTGTATCATCAACTTAGAGTGAGGGAGGTTGATATTTTGTAAACGGCATTTCGAACAAGATATGGTCACTTTCTGTTCCTAGTGATGTCATTTGGTCAGAGAAATGGACCGGTGGCATTCGTGGACATTATGAATCGAGTTTTTATACGTATATTGACTTGTTTGTGGTTGTCTTCATTGATTACATTTTGATATACTCTAGGAGTGAGAATGATCATACGAGACACTAGCGGATAGGTTTGCAAGTTTTCAAGGATAACAAAACTTCTGCTATTTTTAGCAAATATATGTTTTGGTTAATTACGGTTCCATTTCTTGGACACATTGTCTCTAGTGAAGGGGTAAAGGTTTATCCAAGGAGGATGAAAGTGGACAAAAGTTGGCCTAGACCTTTGAATTTGTCACGACCCAACCCGATGGGCCGTGACTAGTGTCCGTTTTGGACACCCACATACAAACCTGCTAAGTATGACCAACTGAAACTAAGACAATATGGAATTTATTCAAATCAAGCCAACCCCAACGTCATATATATATAAGAGGACCTGTCTCGTAAGGAGTCATAACCATTCAACCATAACAGCATACGCGAGCCGACAAGGCCGCCACTATTCAAAGCATAATAACATACGTAAGCCGACAAGGCTGCCACTACACAATACACAATGATGTACGCAGCCGACAAGGCTGCCCTGCATCGGACATCCCAAACAAACCATGTCCAGACCATTATCCAAAACATATATATACAACCCACATAATGTCCACAGACCTCTAAGAGTACATTAGTGAAACTCGACGGGACAGGGCCCCGCCATACCCATAGACGAGCAAAAGACTACACAAAAGTTATGTACCAAAACGACTGGGCTTCGAAATAGTGGAGCTCTCCTAATCAGCAGAGTAGATATCCTAGGCGGGAGGATCACCGAACTGTGCGTCTACACCTACGGGCATGAAACGCAGCCCCCCGAGGAAAGGGGGGTCAGTACGGACAATGTACTGAGTATGTAAAGCATAAGGTAAAGATGACAGGATACCAATATGGCAAGTCGAAACAAAATATCGCTACACATGCACCCTTTTAAGTGAAAATCATGCATATCTTTAACATATAAGGTGCCCAGCTTCCCTAGTAAGGGGCTCGACAAAATAATTATCACGTCATCTCCGTCATCATCATCATCATAACCATCCTCATCACCAATCATATATATAATATACATACCCATCCCTCTAGTGAGGAACTCGGTGACATATGCAAGAAACTCCGCACGAACATTACCCGGCCCGGAACTCGGTGAAATGATAAATGACTCTATGCACGAGCAGAATATTATGAGCAACCATATGCAATTAAAATCATTTCTTATAACTCAATAGAACAATCAACGTGAACCAGCAAGGAGTATTACCAAAGATTAATGTTTTATCAAGATTATGAACCTTTAATACGATATGGAAATGTAAAATCTCAATGACTCTAAGAAGCACTACCATAGATATGAGAGATCATCATAGCCTTAGACATAGCCGATATATAGAGGAATAATTGTGGGAGCAAGAACATACGTCACCTAGACGCTCTAGAGGTAAGTATCAAATCTGTCCGTTATTCGCTTATTTTTAAAAGTCATGCCAAACAAAGAAAGAAGGGGCAGCGTTACATACTGTATAATCGAGCCGCACGTCCAATATTTACTGCTCAAGCTATTAATCTATAACAAGCAACAATCGTGCCGCAATTAGATAAACATCGCGCTTTACTTTCTTGTAAGCTAGCTAATAATCTAACGAAAATTCGGCAGCACTTCCCCTATTTTCCTTACATCGCCCCAATCCGACAACAACCCAAATTATCCACAGCAATACCAATAACACATATAACCCAACGAATCATATTAAACAGCCCCTCCCCAAAATAGTTCCGTCTCGGCAACCATAGCAGCGAAGCAACGACACACCGAGCGATAACTCATTTTATAATTCGCAACACATCTACCTTATCGTATTCATCCTTTGGAGTATATAATCATAATCATATTCAACATATACATAATGCCAAAACAGAATTTTCCTGCAGTTTGCTTTAATCAAAACAGCCCAAGCACCAACACGACACCACTAATAATCCGATTATGGTTTCCGTTCATACTTAGCACATTCAATAACTAAAACAAACTTCCTAAGCTACTGGTCACGCCCCCTTCTTAAAATTAATGGATAATTAACAAAGGTATTTTAAAGAATTAACACACCAAACAAGGAGATTACTAACCAAATTATTTGCATTCTTTGGCCAAGAGTTGCAGGGTTGGTTTCTCCATTTCCATGGCTGCCTAAGACAAGTGGTGAAGAAGAAGATGATATGCAGCAATGCATTTCACCACTTTATTTAGCTTGGAGTGGATTTCTCCACCTCATTTAATAGTATGAAGTGGAGGCAGCCCCCCTCTACACCTGTCCACTAAGGCCAGCTCACAATCTGATCCCTTTTTTAATTTTTTGCCTTGAGTGGTGGGGCCCATTGGATTAAATTAATCCTAATCAGCCATCAATTATGAGTGGTGGGTCCCATTGGATTAAATCAATCTAAATTAGCCACTAATTAATCCCTCACTTAAAGTTAATGGCACTTACATTAGCCAACTCATACTTAATATCACATTTGGAAATAACATCCTTGCCTAATATTTCTTTAATCACTTGGAACTTAAAATAAAATCTCATTCCCCGGACTTACGTCTACTAGATCACGATGCGCACTACGTATAAAAAAATACGAGGCATAACAAAATTCTACCGATATTTGAAGTTTTATAGGGTTGGCCGGTTATTATAGGAGGTTTGTTGAGGGATTTTCATCTATCGCATTTCCTCTAATGGCTTTAACCCAAAAGAATTCCAAGTTCAAATGGTTCGAATCAGGTGAAAGATTTTCCAATTATTGAATGATAGAGTCACCTCTGCTCCAGTATTGAACTTACCAGAGGGTACCGAAGGGTTTATGATTTATTATGATGCATCCTGAGTGGGTCTCAGGTGTGTGCTAATTAAACATGGCAAAGTAATAGTGTATGCCGCTAGGAAACTCAAGCCTCATGAGAAGAATTATCCAACTCATGACCTTGAACTTGCGGCCGTGGTTTTTGCATTAAAAATTTGGAGACACAATCTCTATTAGTTACATGTTGATGAGTCCATCGATCACAAGAGTCACAAGAGTCTTCAATACGGATTCACTCAAAAAGACTTGAATCTACGATAAATAAGAGGGTTAGAACTTTTAAAGGATTATGACATGATTGTGTTTTACCATCTTGGGAAAGCCAATGTGGTAGCAGATGCACAAATCTGAGTGTCCATGGGTAGTATGGCTAATGTGGGTGATGATAACAAAGAATTTGTGAAAGAGTTTTATAGGTTGGCCAGGATGGGTGTCCGACTCGGAGAATCTTCATCGGGTGGTTTCATGGTCCGTCATAACTCTGAGTTATCTCTACTTGTTGATGCGAAGTCCAAGCAACATCTTCATAACTTATTTATGGATTTAAAAGAATCGGTCCTTAACATGAATAATGAATTTTTCTCCCAAGTGGAGGATGGTGTACTTATGTACCAAGGGAGATTATGTGTGCCGATTGAAGATGGTTTAAGGGACAAAATCATGGATGAGGCTCATGGCTTCCGATACTCTATCCATCCAGGGGAAACCAGTACATATCGTGACTGACATGATATTTATTGATGGAATAGAATGAAAAGGATTGTAGCTAAGTTTATGTTGAGGTGCCAAAATTGCCAACAAGTCAAAGCCGAGCATCAAGGTCAAGGTGGTCTAACCAAGACAGTGATATCGCTACTTGGAAATGGAAAGATGTCAACATGGACATCGTGGAAGGCTTTCCTCGAACGCGTAAGCAACATGACTCCACTTGGGTAATATTGTATAGGTTGACTAAGTAAACCCACTTCCTTCCCATAAAAGTTTGTTACTCAGTGGAGGAGTATGCTAAATTGTATGTTTAGGAGATTGTGAAGTTACATGGGGTCCCCTTGTCGATCATTTTTTATTGATCCCAATTCACTTCACATTTTTGTAGATCCTTACAAAGTGGGCTTGGTACTCAAGTCAAGCTTAGCACCGCTTTCCACCCCCAAATGGATGGACAAGCGAATCGAACCATCCAAACTCTAGAATACATGTTGAGAGATTGTATGATTTATTTCAAAGCGAATTGGGATGATCACCTACCTTTGATAGAGTTAACCTACAACAATAGCTTAGCATGCGAGTATTGGTATGGCCCCTTTTGAAACACTTTATGGTAGGAGGTGCCTGTCCCTGATAGGATGGTTTAAAGTGGGTGAGTTTGCTTTAATTGGCCCAAAATTAATGTATGACGCTGAAGAAAAGGTTTGACTCATAAGAGAGAGGTTGAAGACGGCTTACATTCGGTAAAAATACTATGCCGACATTAAAAAGAGGGACCTTGAATTCAAAGTAAGATATTTGAAAATTTCACCCATGAAAAGGGTGATGAGGTTTGGAAAGAAGGGAAAGCTTAGTCCCCATTATGTGGGGCCTTATAAGATGTTGGAAAGTGTAGGGGAAGTGGCATATGAGTTAGAGTTTCCAATTGAATGAACCTCGTTTCATCCGATGTTTCATGTCTCTATGCTCAAGAAGTGTGTAGGTGATCCGGTGTCAATTGTTCCTCTAGAAGGTTTAGGGGTAGAGAGAACCTTTCTTATGAAGAGGTCCCGGTTAAAAATTTTAATCACCAAGTTAAGAGATTGACGAATTAGGAGGTTTCCTCCGTGAAAGTTCTATGGAGGAACCACATTGTTGAGGGTGCAACATAGGAGGTCGAGGCTGACATGAAGACCGTTACCCTCATCTATTTCCCCATACTCATATCCAAAGTTAAGGTTAGTATCTTTATCTTTAAATAAGTTATATTAATAAAGTTGAAACTTATCATGTATGTGCATACTTTGTAGAAACTCATGCCTAAATGTAGTTTTTGTAAAATATGACTCTTACGATTAACTTACACTTAAATGTGTAGTAAGTTATATTTCTTTGATGAGAAGTGTTTTTTGCATGTTTTGGTGTTGTAATGATAAGAAATTATCATGTCAACTCTTTGAAATTGTTCATGTTGAGCTCGTAATGGATGGAGAACGTAGTTGCTCCTGATGAGATGTAAACGATGAGCTCTTATGTGTCATGAGTTGTGGATTAATTTCCTCTCTGTTAATGGTATGATTATATTTCTAAAGGATTTGAAATTCCTCCTATGAGATCATTATTATATTGTTGGTTGGTTAGTGGCTAGTCTTGAGTCTATTCCTTTTTCCCAATAGAAGGTTTTAAGGTGTCATTCGGGGACAAATGTTCCTAAGGGGGTATATTGTAAAACCCTGTAATTTCCACGGCCTATACAAGAGCATCATATGTTGTATAATGATGATTTTAGACCTAAAATAGTGTAAATAACTTGTTTGATAAGTATTGAAGCAATAGAATAAAAGAAAGACATTAACATACAGAAACTAGCAAAATTAACTAGATGATGTCCCTATTTTTGGTGAAGGTTTCGGAGGGTCATATTATGTCAAAAACATGTAAAAAGTCTTTAGATAAGTAAAATGTAGTATAGAGGGTCAAAAAGTACAGTCACAACACCCCAAGGACGACCAGAAGGGTCCTTGGGGAGGACCCAAACATGGACAAGCAGGCAGGATTTTGGTGGCTGCTGCACGATGCGCAACCATCACGCAGGGTTCCCAACTTGGCCTCGCGATGTGGGGCCTACACGAGGCTCACTACCTCAACATCGATTTCAAAAATAAAAATGAAATTAACCCCGCGACGTGAAGCCACTTCCTAAATTCGTAAAAGTTGTATTTTAAGCATTTTGACTTCACAAAACTACCCATTGAAGTGAGGGGCCTTTTGGGTAATTGAATGGGTGACTATATAAGGTCTTAGGGTCAATTTTAGGTCAATAACAACACCCAAATAAAGTCTCAAAAGTTTAAATTAAAAAAAAATATCTCTTCTATGCCAAATTCTCTCTTCCTCCAAAACTCCATTGAAGACCAATAGAGCTACAAGAAGAAGATCAAGCCTTCAAGTTCCCAACCCAAATTCGTGGAGTTATCATCTTTAAGGTATGGTTTCTTTCACTTTTGGTATTACTTTCCACCAAGAGGTCAGTCCAAAAGATGATTAATTAATTCCCCAAATCTACACATGAGTCTTCTATGAGAACCTAAATTATGCATCAATTGTGCTTAATTGTGATGAATTAAGGTTGTTTAAGTATATATTGATGGTTAATTGATTATTTCCTTTGAAATTTTCCTATACCCATGTCTTTCCACTAATTTCATAAAAAACTTTAATTGATATGGTGAATTGTTAAGATTATGAACATGTAAATTGACTATATTGTTGTTAATTATGTATTTGCTACTTAAATTTATCTCTTTTATGTAATTGGTTATGTATTCTTGGTAATGGATGTAGAAGGTTCTTGGAAGGTATAAATAGATATGTTGATTGGTCCTTCTTGGATTCAATTATGAATGAGTTACTTAGATAGTAATGCTTTTAGGTCTAATGTGTGGTTATGATGTTGATGATAAGTATTCCTCATCCTTTACCCTAGACTATTGAATAGGTTGTCAATTATACAAGTATGTTATGGTATAATTATTATATGATTGAAGTAGCTTCTCATGATTATAATAAACTGTTAAGTGAAAGGTTTACTCACTAATGAGGTGGTGTCTAAAGTGAAAGTATTGTTCTCACTTGTGACGACCTACGAGCTAGATATGATAAGATATTTACATAGGGGTCTAAATGAGACTAACATGAACTTGTACGATGAGATAATATGATTACTAAAGGGAATAATTTCTTATCACTGAAAGTTCATGTAAATGAGATGGAGGTCTCACATTAAGTCTTGCTTCTCACATCGGTTTCCTCACGTTAGTAAGTCCAGATTCTCAAGTTATGTGTTGTCTCATGAGATGGAAACCTCCTTACAACAATCTCCTTGACCATTAACTATGTTCCCACATAGGACTCTAGCTTATTGGATCCACCTAGATAGCTACGTATGAATGGTAACACCAAGTGTTAACCCTCTCTTTTCGGTGTGGGAATATGAAGAAACCTTACCCCATAACACGAACCAGGTTCGTGTAAGTTGCTTTTAAGTAAGACAGAGTAAAGACACAAACACTTATTGAATTAAAAACCTTCCTCACTCAAGGAAGGAAAAACCTCGTTTTATTAATTCAACTATAAGATTTTGTGATTACAACTCAATAATCAAAAGTCTTATCTCTACTACTCCCTCGATTGACTCCAATCGATCTCTCCAAAAGGCCAAACCCACCTTTTGTTACACCTCTTACTAACACTCAACCCTACAAAGAGTCAAACCCACCCTTTGTACAATAAACTGTAACTTACAATCAAAACAAAACAAGACTAATAGTTCTTTGCGATAAAACCTTCTAACTCTAGAACGTTTTGTCCGTGGCAATCCTATCAATCTTGAAGACCTTCGTTTGATGAATAATTCCCTCTGTTTTCTGCGTGAAGTGCTGCAATTTTCCTCTGCCTTGTATGCTTCTTATATAGTTTGTTGCCTTGTACAATCCTCACTAATAAGGTAAGAGAGTTATATTTAAACAAGGATCCTTTTTTAAATTAGAATCCTTATTACATACAACTTCTTTCCTTAATAATATATTTAAGGTTTTCCTTAATTTGCGTTGACTTGTACCTTTAATATATTATTTTGACTTTGACAAATAACTCTATTTTACTTGATCTTGGACTCTAGCTTGACTTCTTTCGCTGCGTACATTTGCTATTGTTCTTTGCGCTTTTTGTCTATCATCAAAACAAATTAACGATTCTATCACATTCTATCATATTCCCCCTTTTTGATGAAGACAAACATGTAACTTGTGATGCACGCGCAAATAACTCTTCCCCCTTTTGACGAATCAAAAAGACATAAACAGCGTCTAACCAACACTAATCAATATCCATAGCAGCAAAATACGCCCAGCCAGGTGAGCAATGTAAATTGTTCTGGCAACAAAACAAGGAGCAACAATACAGAGTAAAACTAGCTTAGGAGAACTAGGTTCAGGCAACATGCTTTATCATTGTGGAGGTCGACCAGGCGTAGTTGAAGCTGAAGCAAGCATATCCAGCACTCTGTCAACTCTGGCATTATTTTGTGTGATGGGGATGAAGATGTGGTAGGGAGTTGAGTTTCGTCCCCAAGATCGGGCACACTGTCAACAACTTGGTTTTCTTCCCCCTGAGAAGATGCACTATTAGACGAGCTGTCGTCATCGGAGTAGGCAACAAGTGGATTAGTCATGGTTATGGAAGAGATTAGGGTTTCTTGGTTGTCTGAAGAATGAAGATGAGAGAAGGGTGGTTGGTAGTTTAGAGAGAGTGCTTTATGGGGAGTGGGTTTAGTGTGGTAATCAAGGGATTGGGGTAATGATGGGGGATGGACAACGAGGGGACGTGCACCGTGGCGGTTGCACCTGCTTGTCAGGGGGGCATGGGAGAGAGAAGATAAAATTGATTTCTCCCAATAAATTTTTTTTTTTTTTTTTAAATTTCAATTTTTTTTTTTAATTAATTTTTTTTTTCTTTTTTTTTTTTTTTTTTTAAACTTATTTTTTTTTTTTTTTAATGATTATGTAGAACCATCTTGACTGAACCTGGTTTGTACCTCATTGGAACTTGGTTTGAGCATGGTTCATTCTAAGAAGATGAGCCCTAACTCAAGTCTATTTTTCTGAAACGACTCTCTTCCTAGTGCCTTGGTGAAGATATCAGCAACTTGATTCTCAGTTTTGCAGAACTCCATAATTATGTTTCCTTTTTCAACATTATCACGAAGAAAGTGATGTCTAACATCTATGTGTTTGGTACGCTTGTGTTGAACTGGGTTTTTGCCCATGTTTATAGCACTTGTGTTATCACATAGAATAGGAATACAACCTGTTTCTATACCAAAGTCTTTAAGCTGCTGTTTTATCCAAAGAAGTTGGGCACAACATGAAGCAGCTGCAACATACTCAGCCTCTGCAGTAGATAGAGCCACTGAATTTTGTTTTCTTGTTGCCCAGGATATTAAACATGGTCCTAAGAAGTGTGCCATCCCAGAAGTACTTTTTCTATCAACCATGTGTCCTGCATAATCAGCGTCAGCGAAGCCCTTTAGATCAAAAGAATCACCAGTTGGATACCAGAGAACCAGGTTTATTGTACTTCTCAAATATCTCAGGATTCTCTTGACAGCTTTTAGATGTGATTCCTTTGGACATGACTGAAATCTTGCACATAGACCAACACTAAACACTATATCAGGTCTGCTGGCAGTGAGATACAGAAGTGATCCAATCATACCTCTATATCTAGTGTCATTCACTGGTGAACCTGATTCATCTTTATCAAGCTTGGTTGTTGTTCCAATGGGGGTATCATTTGTCTTAGCTTCATTCATATCATACTTCTTCAGTAATTCCTTGATGTACTTTTGCTGATGGATTGATGTTCCTACTGGAGTTTGCTTGATTTGGAGTCCCAAGAAGAAATTCAATTCTCCCATCATACTCATCTCAAACTCACTATTCATTAGTTGAGCAAATTCTACTCCTAGTGAGTCATTGGTTCCTCCAAATATAATGTCATCTACATATACTTGAACTATGAACAGATCTTTACCTCGTTTTCGAAGAAACAGTGTGTTGTCAATCTTTCCTCTTACATATCCGTGTGTGAGAAGGAAGGTAGACAATCGATCATACCATGCTCTTGGTGCTTGTTTCAACCCATAGAGTGCTTTGTCCAGTTTGTATACATGATCAGGATATCTGGTGTCTTCGAACCCTGGAGGTTGTTTTACATACACCTCTTCTTGTAGGTAACCATTTAAAAAGGCACTTTTGACATCCATTTGGTAGAGTTTAAACTCCATGTGAGCAGCATATGCAACCAGTATTCTAATTGCCTCAATTCTTGCTACTGGTGCGAAGGTTTCATCATAATCTATACCTTCTTCTTGGTTGTATCCCTGTACAACTAGCCTAGCTTTGTTGCGCACTATTTGACCTTGCTCATCGAGCTTGTTTCTAAACACCCACCTAGTTCCTATTACTGTTCTATTTTGGGGCTTTGGAACCAGGTTCCACACTCTGCTTCTTTCAAATTGGTTAAGCTCTTCTTGCATAGCACCAATCCATTCAGAGTCTAGCAATGCTTCCTTTGTATTTTTAGGCTCAATCAGGGATACATAGGCAGAGAATGCACACATACTACGTAGTTTGGATCTTGTAGATATCCCTGAGTTAAGAGGAGTGAGAAGATTTTGCAGAGAGTGAGAGCTTTGATGTTTCCAATTATGAGTAGGAATGCTTACTACTTCTTGAGGTGCAGATGAACCAGTTTCATTAACAGACTCATCTCCTATTTCAGATGTTTTGTCAGATGGTGTGGATTCTTTTTCCCATGTTTTTGGGTCTGACGGTTTGGAGCAGGTTCCCTCATCTTGTTCATCCTCTGAATTCCCTTCAACTTCACTAGTATGTTCATTAAAGACAACATGGACACTTTCTTCTACACGATTTGTTCTTTTATTCAGTACTTTGTAGGCCTTGCTTTGTGATGAGTACCCCAGAAAGATTCCTTCATCGCTCTTGGCATCGAATTTTCCCAAATTGTCTTTGTCATTGTTGTGTATAAAACATACACACCCAAAGGCCCTAAGATGTGCTAGATTTGGTTTTCTTCCTTTTAGTAGCTCATATGGTGTTTTGTTTAACACTGATCTGATCATACATCTATTTATTAGATAACATCCTGTATTTACTGCTTCAGCCCAATAGAATTTTGGAAGTTTGCTTGAGATTAACATTGTTCTTGCAATATCTTCCAGTGTTCTATTTTTCCTCTCAACGACACCATTTTGTTGTGGTGTTCTAGGTGCTGAGAAGTTATGCTCAATCCCATTTGTAGTACAAAATTGTAGGAATTGTGAGTTCTCAAACTCTAGTCCATGATCAGATCTGATGCTGATTATTTCTTTGTTGAATTTCTTCTGAACCAGCTTTGCAAAAACTTCAAACATAGTGAATGTCTCGTCCTTTGTTGCAAGAAACAATGTCCAAGTGAATCTTGAGTAGTCGTCAACTATTACAAACACATATCTTTTTCCACCCCTGCTTTGTACACGCATTGGTCCACACAAATCCATGTGAAGCAATTCAAGTGGCTTAGTAGTACTTACTGTCAACTTTGGTTTGAAGGATGACCTAACCTGTTTTCCTTGAATGCAGGTTCCACATACTTGGTTGTCCTTGAAACTTTTGGTTGGCAGTCCCCTAACCAGGTCTTTAGATATGAGTTTGTTTATAGTTGTCATGCTAATGTGTCCCATTCTTTTGTGCCATAGCATGGAGCAATCTGAGACTGCACTCAGACATTTAAGATTATCTTCCTTGGAGTCAACAGTCTTGACTTTGTACACATTCTTGTGTCTCTTTCCTAGTAGAACCAGGTTTCCAGTCACTGAGTTTGTTACTCTGCATTCTTTTTCTGTAAAGAGAACGTTGTTTCCTTTATCACATATTTGCGATACGCTCAAAAGATTATGTTGTAGACCATTTACATAATATACATTCTCAATTGCATGAGTATTCATTGTTCCAACCTTTCCAATTCCTTGAATTTCTCCACTTTTACCATTTCCAAAGGCAACATTTCCTCCTTTGATGTTCTTGAGTGAGAGGAAGCTTCTTTTATCTCCAGTCATGTGTCTTGAGCATGCACTATCCAAGTACCACTTTATTCTTTGCTTCCTCTTCACCGATCCCTGCAATTTATTGTTGGATTTTAGATTTTGGTACCCAAATCCACTTTGATTTAAGCTTAGGAATGGGTGAATAAGATTTCTTCCGCCCATCTAGGAAGAGGCTTGGCTATGGAGATTTGTTTTTGCTCATTGGGTTTATCATGATGAGGTTTTCTCAGGGATTTCAAGTTCTTGTTATGAGCAGTTTGTTTCTTTTGACAATCATGACTTTTATGTCCTACCAGTCCACAGTGCATGCATAAACAGTCTATGTTGGGATTTTTTACTTGAGAGCTGGATCTATCAAAACCTATCCCATGTAGCAGTATGGAGGACCTGGTCCATCTCATTCCATTTTCTGCTTCAGTTTTAGTCACAAGAAGCTCTTTGGAGAGTGTTTCATTCCTTTTAATTACCAGTTCTAGATTTTTACTTAGTTTGGTATTCTTGGATAGGAGATGAAGATTCTGTTTTTCAAGACTCTTGTTTTCTTCTCTTAGTGATGCATAGTCTTCCATTATGAGTTCTCTTTTTGAGTCTATGGTTTTATATTCATCAATGAGAGTGTAGAGTAAGGATTCTAGCTCTCTTTTTTAGTATGAACCTAGATTGTCTTGTAAGTTATGAAGACTAACCTTTTCATTTATGTCTTCTTCTTCTTCTTTTTCAGAGTCTGATCCAGCCATAAGTGCTAGTATGGTTTCTTGTGATCTGCAAGTTTCCCTTTCTTCATTGTTTTCTACTGCTACAAGGGCAAGAAAGTCATAATCATCTTCTTGTTCTAATGCAAGAAGAGACTGGTTTTCTATCTCATCACCCTCAGACTCTTCATCAGATGAATTCCCCATTGCTGCAAAAGCCCTCTTCATTGACATGTCTGCCTCTTGAATTGTCATTCTTCTGTTTGAGGGAACAAACTTATCCTTTTTGATATCTTTCCCTTTCTCATAGTTTACCTTTTTCTGTTCTACGGCCCAGAGTGGACAGAATTTGATGAAGTGATCTGGACTCCCACACTTATGACAAACCTGGTCTTTAGTGTTTTCAGATGATTTTTGAAAGGTTTTCTTTTGAAAGGGTTGCCCTCTCTTTAGCATTCTGGTGAACCTTTTAGTTATGAGGGCGATGTTTTCATCTTCAAAATCATCTGATGCAGTAGCCTTTAGAACCAGGTTCCTTTCCTTTCTTTTTCCTCCAATTTCCTTTTCTTGGTTTTTCTTAAGTTCGTAAGTAATGAGATTACCAATTAACTCATCCATTCCCAGTGAATCTAGATCGCGGGCTTCAGTGATAGCCTCGACTTTGCTTTCCCAGGTTTCAGGAAGGACACTCAAGAGTTTCCTTACTGCTTTTCCATTAGGTACTATCTCTCCTAAAGAGTACATTTCATTGATGATGGAGGTGAACCTGGTGTGCATATCTTGAATAGTCTCTCCCTCTGCCATTCTGAACAGCTCATATTGCCTGTTCAAGTTATCAATCTTAGACTTCTTGACTTGTGTTGTTCCCTCGTGAGCTGTCTGCAGTGTCTCCCATATGGCTTTGGCGTCTTGACATGACGAGATTCGATTGTATTCGTCTGGTCCTATGCCACATATCAGAATTTTCTTGGCTTTGGCATTATTTTGAATTGCAAGCTTGTCTTCAACATTCCATTCCTTTCTTTCCTTCGGGATTTTGGTGATTCCATCAGTTGCTGTTTTCATAGGTATAGTTGGGCCATCTAGAATTACTCCCCACAGATCAGGGTTTTCGCCAATAAGATGGTCCATCATACGATTTTTCCACCATCCATAATATTTGCCATTAAACAGTGGTGGTCGTGTTTGTGAAGCTCCTTCTTGTGGGGTAGGTGGTGCTGCCATTGAATCTTTTCAAGGTGTGAATCTTTCAACGAAAAGACCCGCTCTGATACCAATTGAAGAAACCTTACCCCAGAACACGAACCAGGTTCGTGTAAGTTGCTTTTAAGTAAGATAGAGTAAAGACACAAACACTTATTGAATTAAAAACCTTCCTCACTCAAGGAAGGAAAAACCTCGTTTTATTAATTCAACTATAAGATTTTGTGATTACAACTCAATAATCAAAAGTCTTATCTCTACTACTCCCTCGATTGACTCCAATCGATCTCTCCAAAAGGCCAAACCCACCTTTTGTTACACCTCATACTAACACTCAACCCTACAAAGAGTCAAACCCACCCTTTGTACAATAAACTGTAACTTACAATCAAAACAAAACAAGACTAATAGTTCTTTGCGATAAAACCTTCTAACTCTAGAACGTTTTGTCCGTGGCAATCCTATCAATCTTGAAGACCTTCGTTTGATGAATAATTCCCTCTGTTTTCTGCGTGAAGTGCTGCGATTTTCCTCTGCCTTGTATGCTTCTTATATAGTTTGTTGCCTTGTACAATCCTCACTAATAAGGTAAGAGAGTTATATTTAAACAAGGATCCTTTTTTAAATTAGAATCCTTATTACATACAACTTCTTTCCTTAATAATATATTTAAGGTTTTCCTTAATTTGCGTTGACTTGTACCTTTAATATATTATTTTGACTTTGACAAATAACTCTATTTTACTTGATCTTGGACTCTAGCTTGACTTCTTTCGCTGCGTACATTTGCTATTGTTCTTTGCGCTTTTTGTCTATCATCAAAACAAATTAACGATTCTATCACATTCTATCAGAATAGAACACAGGATTCCATGTAGCTCACATGGTATCATGTTAGTTTTTTTACTTCTTCCCTAATGTAAAAGTAATGAATACTATGCATGTGAAATCTTATTGGGGATGTCTTGAAGTCTACTACATAGGGTGAGGGAGGGTATGAAACTTCTCTTACTCATTGCACATGTGGGAGCCTAAGGGATGGTTCTAGTAATGTTATTTTATCATTAGGGTTGTGTTGATAAGCTATGATTAAGTAATGATGTATAAGCATGTTATGAAAATATGATGTGAGTATGAAGTGTGTTTCTTAATGTGATACTTATACTTGGATAGGATTATGGGGTTCTATCTTATGTATTGCACAAGTATTGCTTGGGTGATCTACATGTTGGGTTGTTATTATGTTGAATTGACTTATTATGCTTATTATATATGAATGTTGAGTTAAATTTATATGTTGTGACTAGATTGTCCTTTTCTCATGCATTGATGATTTTGTGCATAGGAGTCATACTTAGTACATGTGTTTTGTACTAACCCATATTTCTTCCCCTTTCCAAAAAAGTATAGGTTCTGGCCATTGAGGTATCTAGAGTCTAATGAAAGAAGGTTTGGACTAGACTCTCCAAGTTTTGGTAGGTCCTCTAGTTCGATGATGCTAGTACATTCTCTACCTTAGTCGTATTTGTATTGTCTAAAGACATTTTTTTTCTCATACTATTGAAGTTTTTTATGTAAGCCCTAAGTGGCAACTATGAATTTGTATAAGGGCCATGCTCAAATGTTTTACTTCATTTAGATGGTTTCGTTATGAGACAAATATTTAACCTAAATTCTTATGTATTATTATGTTGTTTAAGTGAAAAGCCTAAGTATGCTTCTTATGTGAGAGGTCTATGTAAACCTCATTACGTATATATGTAAAGTTATAAATTTAATCACATTTTTGACCTATGATATGTGATGACGAATGCTAAGTAGCTTGTCTTATTACTCTTCGAGAACTACGACGCCGGTAACGATAAGGGTGTACTTTGGGTCGTTGAACTAATTTTGATTCTCCGAGAAAAAATCATTTTTATGTTCTCCACTCTAGAGATGAATAAGAGAGTTTTCCTGATGTGGTGACCGGTACGTTACAAGTCTTCTCTATAAATGTTTATGCTTTACTTGATCTGGGTGCTACCTTGTCATTTGTTACTCCTATGGTAGATAAAAAGTTTGATTTTTTTTCCGATAGCTTGAATGAACATTTTATGGTGACTACTTCGGTAGGTGAATTGGTGGTTTCATAAAGAGCAAATAGAAATTGTCTTATAATTTTGCCTAATAGAGTTACCCATGTTGAACTAGTAGAACATGATATGGTGGATTTTGATGTCATTTTGGGAATGGATTGGTTGCATGCTTGTTTTGCTTCCATTGATTATAGGACAAGGGTTGTCAAGTTTTGATTTTCCTAATGAACCCGTCGTAGAGTGGAAAGGGAGAAATTATACTCCTAGAAGTCATATCATTTCTTGCTTAAATACTTGTAAGATGATCTCTAAATGGTAATTATACCATATTGTACGAGTCAAATATTTAGACACTGAAGTTTCTCCCATTGAGTAAGTCCCCGTAGTGAGGGAATCTTCTGAGGTGTTTTCCAATGATCTTCCTGGAATTACTCCATAGTGGGAAATTCACTTTGGTATTGACTTGCTACTGGATACAAATTCCATTTCAATTCCTTAATATCATATGGCTCCGGCCGAATTGAAAAAGTTGAAGGCTCAACTGAAGGATTTATTAGACAAAGGCTTCTTTCAACCTAGTATTTCCCTGTAACACCCCGTCGCCAAAACAGACCAAAAACAGCTTTATAGAAAAAAATTTGCAAGTGCAACAAACAGTGGCATCGATGGACCGTAGCCTGACCCATGGTACGTCCTGCACAACAGTCAATGGGATCACAAACTCCCAAATATTTCAGCCTAGAAAAATTGGCCAAGTCTTGATCGACTGACGGACCGACATTCCGTAGGTCATACGGCGGTCCGTAGTCCGTGACCGTCGATCGAGGAACCCATTCACCTAATTTTGGACCAGAGGTACGGAACATGGTCTGTAGGTGGACCTACGGTCCGTAGGTGAAAAATTTGCAGACAGTTAAGGGGAAATGTAGTTTGGTCAACTTCAAATGGTAATAAATCTTAGCACAAAATGGATCAGGTGTCCTCCCCATAGATAGAGAATTGAATTATCTTTCCATTGACATCGACCTTTCTAAAATCAACACTCTGAGTAAAAAGTTTTTCCCATTTTAGTAAAGGCCTATCGAACAGTCCCAGTCGACGGACCCAACGACGGACTATCAATGTTGGTCGTCATTTGGTCTAACAAGTTTCCTAGGGGTCTTTTTGACCTTTCCCACTCCCTTTAAACCCTAAGTTACGTCGTTTTGACCCTAAATCATCAGATTTTAGTTAGTTTAATCCTTCAAACATAATTAAAACATATCAAAGTCAAATCATTAAATCAAAACCTAAAAATTAGAAGAGAGGAGAAAAAACTCAATAACCCTAGTTTAAGAACGCCACAAGCTCCAGCAGTTCTAGCCCCAAAACATAAATATTTTCCGTGGATTTCATCACCAGGCATGTGGGATTTCACTAGTTGGTTCGTATAACCCATTGGGTACATATTTTTCAATAAGATTCTTGATTCTGTTATCATGATTAAACCTAGGGTTCTAGAACTTTGATAGAACTTCATGAACCAATTAAATACATGTTCCAAATCAGATTATCATGTTATTACTCATATTATCGCATGAATTGCAGAACCCTAGCTTTGAATTTCTTTAGTTATTGAATAACACATTCTATGTCATATATACATGCTTAAGTTATAAATGCATAATTACTAGATTAATTGTAGCATTCTCAGTTTGCATGTTCAGTTTTAAGATATCCAGTATTTACAGAAACTCAAACATAATTGGTTAATTTACACAATTCATTGGGAGTGGCATAATACCGAGTTGGACTAGGGTTCAACGTACCCAATTAATCCCAGAACTACTAGCCAAGTATGTTGCAAGTCCCCTCTGTGGGCAATCAGTTTGGTGATCATGCCATCATGCCTTTATATCTTTCATAGGGTATATTGGGTCCTATCGATGGGGTGTATACATTGGACACCATATTTAGCTCATGTGATTTTTATTATCGGTTATTAGTAGCTCCCACAGTTCAGTCAAACTCTCTGTATTGACCATTTATATGTATATTCAGTTCTAGCATGTTATGAATTGGTCATTGCATCCAATTAGCTTAGAATTCAGTTTATGATGTCAAATTATTATTCTTGCTTTTACGCTTGCTCAATTATGTTTTATTTCAGCTTAACTCTATCCTACATGCTCAGTACCTTTCAAGTACATATGTATACGTGCACTACATCTTCTTGTGATGTAAGCTCAAGTTCTCATCATCCAGATCACGCATAGATCAATTTTCCGATCTCCAGTTCAGTAGATTCAGTGGTGAGTCCTTATTCTCCGAGGACAACAGTCATGAGTTCATTTTAGTTTTCTTTTAGTCATTTAGTTTCAGTTTTTGCTAGATATAGTTGGGGCTTGTCCCATTATTTCTAGTCCAATTTAGAGGCTTATTTTCAGACATATTTGTTTTAGCTTAGTGTTGAGTTAGCAACTTTATTTTATTAAAATCATCTGTCTTCATATATATCAATTTTAGCATATGGGTATTCCACATCTTTTTATTATAAGTTATGATTTAGCTTCCGCAACAGTTTATTATCTTTAGTATGCTCATGGTCATGCCAGTAGGGTTAGCTTGGGATCACTTGTGGTCCTAGGTTTCGTGTTCACGTCTCGGGGGTAGCTCGAGGCGTGACAAAACTTTGTATCAGAGCACTAGGTTTAATTGTTCTAGGATGTTTGAAAAAATGCACTAAGTAGAGTCCTTTGCATGTGTGTAAATTTCACCACATCTAATTAGAGGAGGATATGATATGTTTAAGGAAAAACTTCACTTTCTTGGAATTCTTATTGTGCGTGAGGTAAGATCTAATTTCATTCTAACTTGACGTTGTGCGCTAGATCATGCCTTCTTGTAGAGATTAGGCATGGAATGCTAATACACGGAATGCTAAAACAGTTCCTATAGTACAAGATAAGGAAGTTCAAATGTATAGTTTCTGATTTTGTTAGGATGAATCCGCCTTAGTTTCTAGGTCTGCAAGTTTTTAAGGACCCACAGAAGTTCTTTGATTAGGTCAAGAAAATGTTTTGTGTGATGTTAGTAACTCGTACTGATAGGTGATATTGGCATCCGACAAACTCAAGAATGTGACTCACATATGGTTCACTGGGTGGAAAGACAACATACATGACTTTGTCTGTTGTAACTCAGTTTAGCAGTCCAATTCAGTATTAGTCCAGAAACTCTCTCAGAAGCTTTCTCAGTCTTTACTCCAATAGGTGACCCAGTTATAGCTAGACGGTATACAAAAATTATCATGTCACAATATCTCATATAGTCACCTCAGCATATCTAGTTGAGTTAGAAATGGTACACTTTGATGTCATTCTAAACTTGGATTAGTTACATTCATGTTATGCCTCAGTCGATTATAGAACTAGGATTGTTTGTTTTCAGTTTCCAGACGAACCAATCATATAATGGAAGGGTAGTAGCTTAGTGCCTATGAGTCAATTTATTTCTTACCTTAAGGCCGGCAAGATGATATCTAAGGGTTATCTTTATCATCTAGTTAGGGTTAAGGACTCTAGACTTGAAACCCCAACTCTTGAGTCAGTTTCAGTAGTTTGTGAGTTTCTAGAAGTGTTTGCAGAAGTTCTTTTTGGAGTCCCTCCCAAAAGGGAAATAAACTTTATATTGAACTCCTTCCAGATAACCATCCTATTTCTATTCCTCCTTACAGAATGTCTCTAGCAGAGCATAAGAGATTGAAAGACCTTCTAGATAAGGGCTTCATCAGAACTAGTATTTTACCATGGGGTGCACCAGTGTTGTTCGTACGGAAGAAAGATGATTGTCTCTGAATGTTCATTGACTACATTTACTATAGACAGTTGGACAAGGTCACAATCAAGAATAAGTATCCCATCATCAAGATTAATGACTTGATTGACCAACTTCGGGGTGCTAGCCATTTTTCAATGATAGACCTCAGATTGGGTTATCATCAGCTAAGAGTCAAAGATAATGACATTCCATAAATAGGCATTAGATCTCGGTATGGTCATTATGAATTTGTAGTTAGGTCATTTGGACTAACTAATTCTCCTACATCTTTCATGGATTTGATGAATAGTGTTTTCAAATAGTACTTGGACTTTTTCGTTATTGTATTTATTGATGATATCCTCATTTACTCTAGGAGTGAGGAATAACATGCAAGTCATTTGAGAGTTGTTCTTCAGACTCTCAAGGATCGCCGGTTATTCGCTAAGTTTAGTAAATGTGAGTTCTGGTTTGCAATCCATTGCTTTCTTGGTCACATTGTATCTAGTGAAGGGATCCGAGTGGATTCACAGAATATAGTATTAGTGAAATAGTGGCCCAGACCTACATTTGCTACAGATATCAGAAGTTTCTTAGGTCTACCTGGTTATATAGAAGGCTTGTGGAAGGATTTTCATCCATAGCCTCACCATTGACTAGGTTGACTCTGAAGATGGTCAAGTTTTAATAGTCAGAGTATTGTGAGAAAAGCTTTGCAGAATTAAAAACACGATTGACGACAGCTCCTCTCTTGACTCTACCAGAGGGTTTAGATGGTTATATAATCTATTATGATGCATGCAGAGTTGGCCTAGGTTGTGTGATGATGCAGCGAGGTAAGGTGATAGCTTATGCCTCTAGACAACTTAAGGTTCGTGAGAAGAACTATCCAACTCATGACCTCGAGCTTGAAGTAGGGTGTTTGCACTCAAGATCTGCAGACACTACCTGTATGGTGTTCACGTAGATGTGTGACCATAAGAGCCTTCAGTATGTTTTCACCCAGAAAGAGTTGAATTTTTACCAAAGGAGATGGCTAGAGTTCCTTAAGGATTATGATATGAGTGTGCATTACCATCCTAGTAAGGCCAATGTAGTAGCAGATGCTCTTAGTAGATTATATATGGGTAGTGTAGCCCATTTTGAGGATGAAAGGAAGGATCTAGTGAAGGATTTTCAATAGGCTTGCTCGCTTGGGAGTTCGCCTATGAGCATATCAGATAGTGGTGTAACAGTTCAAAATGAGGCAGAATCTTCTTTGGTAGTGGAGGTTAAGGAAAAGCAAGATAGTGACCCAATTTTGTTTGAACTTAAGAATGTAGTCCACAATCAGAGAGTGGAGGTTTTCTCGAAAGGGGGACATGGTGTACTTCGCTACTAGGGTAGATTGTGTGTTTCTGATGAGGGAGAGTTGAGACAACATATTCTTGCAGAAGCCTATAACTCTAGGTATTCTATTCATCGAGGTGCCACTAAGATGTATCGTGATTTGTGGGAAGAATTGTTTGAATGGCATGAAGAGGGATATAGCATACTTTGTGAGTAAGTTCCCCAATTGCCAGCAAGTCAAGGTAGAACATAAGAAACCAGGGGGTATGACTCAAGAGATTGACATTCCTACTTGGAAGTGGGAAGTGATCAATATGGATTTCATCACAAGGTTACCGCATACTCGTAGACAGCATGGCTCCATTTGGGTGATAGTTGATAGGATGACTAACTTTTTTCGCTTTTTGGCGGTGAAGACTATAGATTCAGCAGATGACTATGCCAAGTTTTACATTAATGAAATTCTGAGATGAATAAGGTTCGTTTGTCTATCATCTCAGATAGAGGTCCTCAGTTTACCTCTCATTTGTGGAAATCATTTCAGAAGGGTCTTGGTACTCAAGTTAACCTTAGTACAACATTTCAATCGATGGATGGGCAGGAAGAGTGTACCATTCAGACCTTACAAGATATGTTGAGAGCTTGTGTGATTGATTTCAAAGGTAGTTGGGATGATCACCTTCCTCTTATTGAGTTTGCCCACAATAACAACTACTATTGAAGTATTCAGATGGCCCCTTATGAGGCTTTATATGGGCGTTAATGTAGATCTCTTATTGGTTGGTTTGAAGTAGGTGAAGAAGCTTTGATAGGGCAAAATTCAGTCCTTTATGCCATGGAGAAAGGGCAACTCATTAGAGATAGACTTAAGATAGCCCAAAGTTGTCAGAAATCTTATGCAGATGTAATGAGAAGGGAACTATAGTTCCAAGTTGATGATTGTTTTTTTTTTAAAAGTCTCACCTATGAAAGGGGTGATGATATTTGGAATGAAAGGAAAGATCAGTCCTAGATATGTAGGACCTTACAAAATCTTAAAAAGGATTTGCAAGGTGGCATGTGAGTTAGAGTTTCGAGTAGAATTAGAAGCATTGCATCCGGTCTTCCACATCTCACTCTTTGAAGAAGTGTGTGGGTGATCCAGCCTCTGTAGTGCAATTATAGAGTGTGGTGGTGAAAGATAGTCTTTCTTATGAGGATGTACCAGTTGAGATTCTTGACCGTCAGGTGAAAAGGTTTAGAAACAAAAAAGTCGCTTCAGTCAAGGTTTTGTGGAGGTGTCAGTTTGTATAGGGAGCTACTTGGGAAGCAGAAGAAGCCATGAAAGCCAAGTATCCTCACCTATTTTCTTCCGATTCCACTCCAGCATAAGGTAATAGTTTCTCTTAAGTTAAAATCATTCATGCGTAAATTCAGCCTTAAAATCATATTCCCTCAATTTGTACTTGCATTTTCAGCGTATTTGCATGTTATCGGATCTCATTTCAGTCAGAAACTCAGTTCTCAGTGTTTTGCAGTAGGGTTTGTAGCTATCTCCCTCTATTCCGGCTAATTTAGTCTTTATTCGAGGATTAATATTCCTAAGGGGGAGATAATGTAACACCCCTTAGCCAAAACAGACCAAAAGCCAGCTTTATAGAAAAAAATGTGCATGTGCAACACACAGTGGCATCGATGGACCGTATCCTGACCTACAGTCCGTCATGCACAACCGTCGATGGGATCAGAAACTCTCAAAAGTTTAAGCCCAAAAAAAATTGCTAAGTCTTTATCTATGGACGGACCGACAGTCCGTAGATCAGACGGCGGTCCATAGTCCGTGATCGTCAATCGAGACCCCCATTCACCCACTTTCTGAAAAGAGCTATAGATGACCAGCACGGTCCGTAGGTGGACCTATGGACTGTAGGTTTGATCGTAGGTGGAAAATTTGCAGACAGTTAAGGGGAAATGCAGTTGAGTCAAATTCAAATGGTGATAACTCTTATCACAAAATGCATTGGGTGTCCCATTACCTCTACCCACAGATAGATGATTAATTTATCTTTCCATAGCCATCGACTTTACTAAAATCAGACGTCAGAGTAAAAAGTTATGCTTATTTTAGTAAAGGTATACCAAACAGGCCCAGTCGGCGGACCCAACGACAGACCGTCAATCCTGGTCGTCGTTTGGTCCGACAATAAATTTCCTAGGGGTCTTTTTGACCTTTCCCACTCCGTATAAACCGTAAGTTACGTCGTTTTTACCCTAAATCATGAAATTTTAGTCATTTTAATCCTTCAAACATAATTAAAACATATAGAAGTCAAATCATTAAATCAAAACCTAGAAAATTAGAAGCAAGAGAGGAGAAAAAACTCAAGAACTCTTGTTCAAGAACACCACAAGCTCCAGCATTTCTAGCCCCAATACATAAGTATTTTTCCGTGGATTTCATCACAAGGTATGTGGGATTTCACTAGTAGGATCGTTTCACCCATTGAGTCCCTACTTTTAAGTCAGATTCTTGATTCTTTTATCATGATTAAACCTAGGTTTCTATAACTTTGATAGAACTTCATGAACCTATTAAATACATGTTCGAAATCAGATTATCATGTTATAACTCAGATTATCGCATGAATTTCAATCTTTGCATTTCTTTAGTTCTTGAATAACACATGCTAGGTCAAATACTTCAGACACTTCAGATATACACGCCTCAATTATAAATGCATGATTACCAGATTAATTGTTGCATTCTCATTTTGCATATTCAGTTTTGAGCTATCCAGTATTTTACAGAAACTCAATCATAATCACTTAATTTAAAGAATTCATTGGGAGGAGCATAATACCGAGTCTGACTAGGGTTCAACATACCCAATTATTCCCATAACTATTAGCCAAGTAGGTTGTAAGTACCCTCTGTGGGCATTAAGTTTAGTGATCTTGTCAACATGCCATTATACCTTTGGAAGGGTATATTGGGTCCTCTCGATTAAGCGTATACATCGAACTCCAAATTTAGCTCATGTGGTTTTATTATCAGTTATTAGTAGCTCCCACAGTTTAGTCAGACTCTCTGAATTGATCATTTATCATTATATTCAGTATTAAGTTCTAGCCTGTTATAAATTGGTCTTTGCATTCAGTTAGCTCAGATTTAATTTATCACGTCAGATTATTATACTTGCTTTTATGCTTGTTCATTTATGTTTTATTTAAACTTTACTCTATCCTACGTGCTCGGTACCTTTCTAGTACAAACGCATACATGCGCTAGATCTTCTTTTGATGTATGTTCAGGCTCTCAGCATCCAGATCACGCATAGTTGATTTTCCATTCTCCAGTTCAGTAGATTCAGTGGTGAATCCTCTTTCTCCGAGGACAACATTCATGAGTTTATTTCGGACTGTGTCTTGTAGCAGTATTTCTAGTCCAGTTTAGAGGTTTATTTTCAGACATAGTTAGTTTCAGCTCAGTGTTGAGTTAGTAACTTTATTGTATTATACTCATCAGTTTTAGCATATGGGTATTCCCCATCTTTTCATTATAAGTTATGATTTAGCTTCCGCAACAGTTTATTATCTGTAGTATGTTCATGATCATGCTAGAGGGTTTAGCTTGAGATCACTTGTGGTCTTAGGTTTTGTTTCCGTGTCTCGGGGGTATCTTGGGTCGTGACATTCCCCAAGGGGTAATCCATTTTAATTTGTGAAGAATAAGCATAGGTCACTTAGGATGTGTGTTAACTCCAGGAAACTTAATAAAGTGACTATTAAGAATAAGTATCCTTTCTCTCGAATTGACAATTTGTTTGATCATCTTTAAGGGGCGAGCTACTTCTCCAAAATTGACTTAAGGTGAGGATATCATCAACTTAGGGCGAGAGATGAAAATATTCCCAAAAATGACCTTTCAAACAAGATATGGTCACTATTAGTTTAGGGTTTTGTATTTTGGGTTTACTAATGCCTCGACGACATTCATGAACCTAAGTACACAAGTGAAGTAGAACAGCGTTTTTAATTCCCAAATTGATGGTCAAGAGGAGCATACTATTCAAACCATTGAGGATATGCTTAGAGCTTCTGTGATTAATTTCAAGGGAAGTTGGGATGAATACTTGCCTTTGGTTGAATTCTCCTATAAAAATAGTTACTATTCAACTATATCCATGGCTCCTTTTGAAGCCTTGTATGGTGGGAGATGTAGATCTCTTATTGGTTTGTTTGAAGATGGGGAGTCTTCATTTTTTCTTCCTGAATTGATCTATAAGACTTTGGAGAAAGCTCATATCATAAGGAATCGATTGAAAATAGTCTATAGCCGCCAAAAGTCTTATGCCAACTATAGGAAAAGAGAGTTAGAGTTTGAAGAAGCTGATAAAGTGAATTTAAAAATTTCACCAATGAAAGGGGTGATGAGAATTGGCAAGAAAGTGAGGTTGATTCCTTGTTGTATGGGTCCTTATGAAATTTTGCAAATGGTAGGTAAGGTCACATACGAGTTGAGATTACCCATAGCTATCTGCATTGGTGACCCCAATTGCATTCTTCCTATTGAATGTCTATGTGTGGATGATAATATCTCCTATGAAGAGATTCCCATTTAAATCCTTGATCGACAAGTGGAGGGGTTGAGGAACAAGGAGGTGGCTTCCGTAAAAGTGTTATGGAAGAACCACCTAGTTGAGGGAGCAACATGGGAGGCCGAGGCCGACACAAAGTCCAATTATCCTCCTATTGTTGGTAATTGAGGTTACTTGTACTTATTCATTAAAAAATAATGAGTAAAATTGAATTTGACTTATTTTGCCGAGATGTGCATAAAATAGTAGTAGTTGTGCTAAAATGACATTGTCATGAAAAGATGCTCTTTTTCCTTATATGTACTTGTTTATGTATTTGGTATGTTGTTACCTTTATAAAGTGATATTGAGCATTTTGAGGTGTTTTGAAATGGGTTTTTGGCATAACTGACTTTTTATGTGTTGTAAAGTTCATGGTGTTGTTGAGAAGGAAATTTCTCATGTTGTGATATGAAGATCTTCTATAAAGAAATTGATATTTTGACTTTCTATGTGTAAATGTTATTTGGTTATGTTGATATGAGTTTTAACTCATTTTTTATTATATTGTTATTGTTGGGCTGCTAGCATTGAGTCTATCTTTTCCTTTCAAAAGATTTTAGTGTCATTCGTGGACGAAAGTTCCCAAGGGGGGGATAAGGTAACACATGAAAATCCAACACCTAATCTACAGCCTCACATATGTGCCTAAGGTTTGTAACAATGTTTTAAGTTTAACAAAATATTTATGACTCATTTAGGAAATTTTAGAGTCAAAACGTCAAGAAACGTCTATGACGTTTGGAGACTAGTGTAAGATGTGCTAGTGTGACTTAGACTATTTTACGAGGTTTTCAGAGTCTGAAATTGATGAAATTTTGTGGAAAGGTGTATAAATAGTATTGGAACATGTTTAGGTTTGAATCGTCTAGGTACAAGTCCCAAGGACAACCCTAGGGGTCCTTGGAGGACAATTGCATTTGACCCAAACCTGTCAAATAAAGCAATGTAGATAGTGTGTACCTATGCGTTGAAGGCGACAGGGCATAGGAAAATCGATCGAGCGTCGATTGCCTCCATCGACTAACACTTAGCCATTTTCCAAAAATGGACGAAATGCAACTCTCTTCTTGCACTTTTCCTATTAAGTTTTGATTGGTTGATTTAATTAAGTTAGTTAGTTAAGGGACTAATTAGTGTTGAAGGGTTAGTTAATTAGATTAGATAAGCAACTATATACACTACTCTAAGCCTAAACCCCACTTAATACATCATTTTTCCCAAACCCAAATTGCTCTTCCTTTTCTCTACTTCCTCTGTGCCAAGGATACTCCATAGAAGACAAAGGTCTAAGGGTTCTAGGAATGCAAGAAGGCTAATTTTATCTATTAATATAAAATAGAATATCAATGTATGGGATCCTTTCACCTTTGGGATCCCTTTCCCCAAAGGGTTCTTCTAAAATTGGTTTCCAAAAAGATAATTTCATATGGGTTTCTTCCTAATATGAATTTGATCTTCTATATTGTATTTTTAATGGTTTATTTTGGTTATTATGATTATATTATGTTGTATTACGGTTCAATTACATTGTTCGTTGATTAATTAATCTAGTATGTGGAATAGGTCATGAATTTACCCAAAATCCCTAACCCTAGGTTTAAACTCATGTTGAAGTGATTAGTATTGATGCAATTAAGTTAGTTATTGTGTTAATTACTAATGAATGATGATACTACACCTATTTATGATGAAATTGGATTGGTTGAGGTTAATAACAATGATGATGTCTTGTTGAAGGAGAATTGGTAAGACTTTGTTATCTCAAACCTTTACTTCAATTACGATGGCTTGTACTTCGTGATGAAGTTCAGTTGAAATGTAGATTGTGATTATATTAGGTAGGTGTGGGTAAGATGATGCAATTTAAATTTGAATATGTGAAGATTTGAGATTATGTTTAAGATGAAATGACATAAGGTTGTTTATGAATTGCCAATGTGACTTACTGTGGCATGATGATGATAATGTGTTGATCTCACATATCAGGGTTGTATTGAAAGGACATTCTCATGCAATTCTTAATGAGCCAATGATATGAATATACAAGGTGTTAGTATTATTCTATGGCCTATACTAAGTTATGATGATTAATAAAGGCTTAAAGACATTTCAAAAAGGGACTCTAGCTTAGCACCGAGTGAACTAGTGGTCATAAGTGTCCCTTCAAAATTTGGAAAGTTAGGTTCAGTATGACACCCATGAGATTGGAGACTATAATGCAACGTGCATAAAGAGGGTCCAAAATATATTTCCTTGTTCTTAAACTATGTTGCCCCCATAGGAATACTAGCTAGTGGATCCACCTAGAATACTATGTTCATGTGTTTTTACTACCTTGGCAAGTACACCTTATTTTGGTGTAGGGTTTCATGACACTGGATTCCACATTTAGCTTTTGTGGTCTATGTCGTTCGAGGTAAGTATTCCCGAAAGAATGAACTAATAAAATGAACACTAACTAGGGTAACTTGAGGGGTTGACTTAGTCTAGGTAGGGGTATGGGACTCTACCTACACATTGCACTAGTTGGGTTTGAGGGAAATCATAGAAGGTTGTTCTTATGATATATAAAGTAAATATTATTCACATGTTGACTATACATGTTGATGATCCTATATGATGTTAGTTTCACTTATGAACATGCTAATGGTCTATATTGCTACTTATGATGATGATTGCTCTTGATGTTATGCTATATTAAGTTAGACAATACTTGGTATACTTTGTTTGGTTTACTTTGTTAAGTAAGGTTATGTGGTTTTACTTTGTCATTGCACTTGTGGACTTGATGTTGGATTATGAGTAAGGGTCTTGTTCAGTTGCAATGTCATGAACTATTATACATTCTTGGTTGTATATCCTGATGTTGGAGCTAGTGTGATCATGTACTCAATTATTTTTTCATGACCTGGGAGCAGCCCCAAGATGTAACATGGCGTACTTGACCTCTTGGAGGTCTTACACTATCCCATAGTTTCATTTATTGCATTTTCATAGGTAAATTTAGCGGAAAATTTACACTTTTAGCACATCATATGCTAGAACATCACTTCCATTATATATAAAATATCATAATACATAGTTAAAGACTCTAGTCTCTTTTTGTCATCCTAGGCTTAACAATATTAGAGTGCATTAGGGTCACGGCCCTTTTAACATGAAACATAACTACATTATTACACATCTTTACAGTAAGACATGACTTAGGAAATCCTAGGACTTAAGGATTTCTTTCCTTGAGATCGGGAATTACATATCAAGCCCTTCACCTTAGAGACCTTCTTTAAGCATGCATAACCTACACTTTGTGTTAAAAGGTAGAGAAGAATAGTGTTAGTACAAGAATGCACTAAGTATGGCAACCATGCAAAAACATGCATTTCAAAGGGACATTTTACATGAAACATTGCCTCATGTCTTTTTGTCAAAACTTAATGCAATAAGCATCATACAATCAACATACTTCATATTGGAATATTCAATAGGCTAAATATTACATAAAATCATACTTTTTATCTAAGGCATATTAGCCACCACTTTACAGTAAGAACAACCACTATACTGTAAACTAACACTTCCTTTACAATGAACTCATTTGTTTCTTAATTCCTTAACCTTCCAAGTAACCTTCTAGTGATACTTGGTGTAATGCATCACCTTAAGGCTACAAGGAGGAAAATACTACTTACAACCTACATAAGCCAATACATACTATCATAGAAGTATAGTACATCATAGACACATTCAAGTCAAGACACCTAACACTATTAAAGTAAGCAGCAATAACATTGCACATATGTTAACTTCACTTCACATAGGCCACCATAACACCTTGCTCACAACTCCAATCTAAGTCAACTACTACAATGTAATTGTGAAGCCCCATAACCTCACACATACATAGTAAACCAATCATGAGACCACATGCCTTAACAATTAACTTCATACATCAAACAAGGCAACATAGACAACCTCATTCATGACAAGAAAGACCTGCATCATATAGTCAATAAGACCTATATAGGCATATAAGAAGGAACCACATAATATAGACTCATACACTGCATTTCATCACAACAAGTAGACAAATACTACAATGTCATGCATAAGGACATAAACATAATCACATACATAAGAACACCTCCCTAGAACTTCTTTCAAGAGCTACTTGTGCAATGCATAGGTAAAGTCTCATACCCTCACCTACACTAAGTTACTTCCCTTAGGATATCCTAGTTAGGGTTTTCTTTACTTCAATTGAGAATTTTACTTTAGGAAACTATAACCTTAACAGATAGTAAGACCATGGGTGTTAACAAGTAATTTGGTGATGTAGAGCCTTACACCAAGGGAAGGTGTTCTACTTAACCAAAGTAGAAAATTATACGTCCTACCATACTAAGTGATATCACTTGCTAGATCTTATCGGGCAAGCATAGTTTATGGATTTTGGAGGAATACGTGGAAATCATTTTTATACATATTGAGCATTGTAGCTATCCACTTATGCCCTTTGACATATCATAATAACCACCTCGTGAGGACTATGGTGAACCTACCTTCCTACAATGGGAAGGAACACCCCTTATCTTCAAGTTTACACTGTACTAAGCTAATTTCCATTTATTTAAAAGATGTTATTAATTTTACTTTATAAAATATAGGCTTTAGGATAGGTAACCCCTCATATGCTTAGATCAGAGGTCATAGTTGAGAGTTTGTCGACCTATATCATATGAGAAGTCCTTTCACATGGACATAGAATATTCAAGGACCATCTAGTTTAAGGTACTCTTGGGAACACCTTTCATGCGCCTCTATTAACTGGATCATCATACATGTGTGTGTATATGTGAGAAATCCTTTCACACAACACATTAATACCACACATTTTAATACATTAACATAATCATACTTTCACATTCATGTACATAGAAAACCAAACCTAGGAACTATCCTATCAAGGCACACATGTGCAATGCATAGACAAGATCCCATACCCTTTCCCATACTAGTACACCTATAATGCCATCCTCGTGAAGAGATACATAATCATATTTTATGAACATATACCTTACATGAATAGTAGTAGACACAAGTGCATGTGAGAATACCCTTTCATTAGACACCATGAACCTATACTACTTGTAAGCATGTATGAAGTATGAATGTATGTGTACATTGGATAACATGATCACCTATTTGCTACCAACACCACATTGAGGCAACCACACTCTTCGTACCACAATGCACAACCAATCATAGAACACAACACACATTATAACATAGGAGACAATATAACTTCAATACTTGTATTCAAGACTCCTAGCCATAACTAATGACACATTCATGTAGGGGTTTATAGGTAAGGTATCATTAACCATTATGAATAATAAACGGAAGCACCTAAAACAAACTTAGCATAGTCATTCACAAGCTTGTGACCTTAGCAACACAACCTAGATCATACACTAGAATACGAGACTAGGCATAAGCTTCACATGTGTGATCATCATAACCACACACTCATATAATTATCAAATTGACTTCAAGGTCATAGTCAACACATATACAGTGACAATAAATTAAATACCATCACCATTAGTGGACCATACAACACAATTCCATCCAAGGTCAACTAAGCTAAGAATTTTATTGAGAAGTAGAAGAATAGAGCAAATCTTACCAATCTATTAACCTTCGATCATCATTGACCAATATTCAGATTTCATAAACAATTCAAGTTTAAGGCAGTAGCTAAATGTGCATTAACATGAATGTAGTCATGCATAAACCACAACAAGATCATGATACTCACATGTACACTACATCACCAATTCATAGGAAGTGAAGAAACATAGAACACTTACCAAATCTCCTTTGATTTGATCATTAATGATCCATATTCATAATTTATCAATATTACAATATAGGAAAATATCTAAAGATACATAACATAAATGAAATCCTACTTCAATTACCCTAGAATCGGGATCACATAGAAAACACAACATAGCAAGCTATAAAATTAGAAGAAGATATGTCAATTTCATTCAATCTCCAAACCTTGATCCACATTGTATAAAATATAAATAATTCATCATAAATTTACATTTTATAAGGTATCATAATCAATTTATCATTATTGAATCTCATAACAATCATTCTAGCATCAAGATCACAACATACTACAATATAGGCTAACTAGAGATTGAGAGGGATCAAGGGTTCATCATGCAATTGGATTGAAATTCACTTTATATTCAATACATTATAATAATTTCATCATGAGAAAGCTTTCGAAAACGTTTTAAAAAAGAATTCATGTCTAGAATGAAGAAGATGAAGTTTGATCATGAATTCTCTTTGAAAACATTGAAAAGAACTCTCTTGATGAAAGGTTAAATAGAAATCAGAGATCACAATACCTCAATGTAGGACAAAACCACAAAAACATGATAATGAAAGCTTGAGAATCCATCACCGTGTCTATTGTTGAGCTTCATCTCAAATTGAGGTTTTTAGAGAGGATATTTTAGGAAAGCCAAGTCTACTTTTGAAATCATGGACTGGGAATGGGGTTTTCATGTTTTGAATCAACTAAATATACCGAAAAATAACCTAATAAACTGTATATAGTAATTTAGGGATGTGGGGTGACATTCCCGTTCACCCATTTAATTAAACATTGTGCATGCAGTGATGTTGCAGGTTCAAACGACGGAGCAACCTACACCCCTTAGGCCCATTGATGGGCCGTTTTGCTGGACGTCTTTTGGGTCTGAGGCTTGGCATTTCTATCTTTAAATCCCATACAAAGTATGGTACGACACCCACCCATTGACGGGTGTCACCACATATACTGGGCATCGATTTAGACACTGCCAAAGGCAGTGTCTAGGCAGACTTTAGGTCCTCCTTTAGGGCCTTTTGCGGCGCCCTTGGGGAGTCGTACCCAGAAATTTCCAACGTAAATACCTTCATTAACATGTTAGGAACCTTACATATCAGTTTTAGAATCAATCAACACTCGCAACACATTCAAACATGCTAGGCACACGCCAGTCACACATGCACGTCTCAAGGGCTAACTTTGAAACGTCTGACTTCCAAATTGCTTAAAATCAATCATACATGCTTTAAAACACCTAAATATAATTTTAACAAGCTTATAGTCACATGTTAGTCACTAGAAACCATAACTCATTTTTGGGGGTCTTACATCATTCCCTCTTAGGAACATTCGTCCTCGAATAACACTTGGAACACTTTAATCACAACAAGGACTTCAATGAATAATAAAGAATCTCACTATATTCATGACATCATCATATAGAAGTCAATGCACCACATTACAAGGAACACCAACCTCCAAGCCACATAGCACTCAATGTAACACAAGCACAAACTTTTATTCACTCACTTACAAAATGCATCAAACACAAGGTATTTACTCATGTTCATAGGATGAACATCCTTTTCCTAATCATAACATTGACATTACACGACATTTCATTAAGGTATCATTATGCAACCATATTTAAGTAAGGGCTGAATAAATATCACTCAAGAAGAAATGATGCACTCATACTCCAATGCACATAAACTTGAGTCTAATGACTCAAAAAGGCTCTTTATTATTTAGACCTAGTAACATGAAGGTCATGCTCAATCATACAATGCTTAGTTGTATCCATGGCGGAATGTCCTTCTCCTTAGCGCACTTAAAAGTCTCATCAGTTCATATGTAAGTGATGCACAAAGGTCAATTGACTTTAAAAATGAGAAATTCTCAAAATTTAACCATAGCATGCTCACACTTTCTTCCTAGTGAAGTAAAAATGGTAAATCAAACAACACACATTACAACAATAGGAAGTCATTCACAAAATTTCAAATTTCTAGCATAACACTAGCCTTCATAAACAACCATCAATTTGGGAAAAGCTCACCATTTATAGGAACACCCAAGGACACTACCTAGATGTGCATTCACTTTGCAATAGAGAGCCTACAATCATGCTTTTCAAACCATAAAGGTATTTTAAAGATACTCATCATTTTTATTTTAAGAAGACAACTTTTTCATTAATGGCTTAAAACACCACATATGAAAAGGGAAATAAACATGTTTCTTACATTTTCTCATGAAGTTAAATGCCCAACCAACATATCAAGATGTACAATCAACATGAGAAAACCATAATGTGATCAAAAGTCCCTTTTTATGCAATTTAGAACTCTCAAAACATGCATAACATGGTGTCATTAAAAACACACGTAACATATGGAGAATATGCAACTCATTCCATTATCCAAGACTTCCATATGAAAAATCTACTAGGAACTCTTTAGTCTCAAGCTCAAATAAACATACAAGGAAAAGATAGGAAATGTACCACCTTAATACTCTCCTCCTTATCCCCCACTTAGGGTAAACCCATTTAAGAGAAACTTTACTCATCTATCATAACTCCTCTAGGCGTAACACCCTAAGGAAATCCATAACAATCAAGTTAGGTCATACTACCCAACCACTTAAGGTCTCAAGTATAACGTGAACATCAATGGTCATACAACATTAGGGGAAACCAATAGAGGAGACATATGGATAATGTCTCTTTCTTTTTCTTTAAATACTAGAGTAAGGTTACTTCTAGGTCAATCCAACCCACATCATCACCCTACAAGGTAGCACACTACCTTCATTCCTAGGACCAAGTCTATACAAAATACTAGATCCATAAAGGGCAACTATGAAGCATCACACATATACAAAGGGCACAATATAATTATTTAAACATATACGAAGGCAACATGGATCTTTAGCATTTAACACATTATTCAAAGCATTTCAAGTCTAAACCATATTATAAGACTATAATCATGTAAAATCATAAAGCAACTTAAAATCCGAAAAGGAAGCTCAATTAAACTATAATAGCTTCTTTAATAAGTTATAACCCCATCATAACATAAATCTTCACCTAACATGTCATTTCTCACAATTAACATATAAAGACATAAATGGCATGACATCAACAAAGCATAAAAAAGTTCACCTTCACACATACTCATGAAACCATAAAACCAAGATAAACATTAAACTCACTTTTTCTCCATCAAACATAGTGATACCATCTTGTCCAAGAAATCAAATCTATAAAGACCACCGAACAAGAAACATAATGCAGAGATCTTATAGATCTAAGTTATATGGAACACATGAGAATAATGAAAAATGAAAACTCTATCGTCCTATAGCCTCTCGCTCATAGATGTGTCGTGACTCACCAGTGATGATCGAGACTCTACTAAACGTGGAAATATGAGACTTTAGACCCTAACACCGCTTTTATGAAGCTTATGCTCTATACCACATTTTTCATGATCAGAAAGCACCGCCTAGAAGTAATATGGAGTACTTGACTTCTTGGAGGTTTTATACAAGTCCATAGTTATCATTCATCCCTTTTTCATAGGTATTTAGTGGAAACTTTAAAACATTCATTGCATATCATATGCTAGAACATAATTTCCATTATATATAAAATATCATAGTACATAGTTAAAGACTCTAGTCTCTTTTTGCCATCCTATACTCAACATTATTAGAGTACATTAGGGACACAGACCTTTCAACATGAAACATAATTGCATTATACACAACTTTACACGAAGACATGACTTATAAAATCCTTGGATTTAAGGATTCCTTTCCTTAAGAAATCATAACTTACACTTTGTGTAAAAAGGTACTGAAGAATCGTGTTAGTACAAATATATACTATGTGTGGCAACCAACCATGCAAAAACATGCATTTAAAAGAAACATTTTACTTGAAACTATGCATCATGTCTTTTTGTGAAAACATTATAACCTTAATTCAATAATCATCATACAATTCACATATTTCATATAGGCATATTCAATAGGCACAACATTACATAAAATCATACTTTACATTTATGGCATATTAGCAACCACTTTACAATAACCACACCCACTATACAGTAAACTAACCCTTTCTTTACAGTGAACGCATTTGCTTCTTAATTCGTTAACCTTCCAAGTAACCCTCTAATGATACTTGGTGCAATTCATCTCCTTAAGGCCACAAGGTAAATCATACTTACAACCTACATAAGCCAATACATACCATCATAAAAGTATAGTACATAGATACATTCAAGTCAAGACACCTAAAAACTATTACAATAAGCCATAGTCACATTGCACATATGTTAACTTCACTTTACATAAGTCACTATAAGATCTTACTCACAACTCCAATTTAAGTTTACTGGTGCAATGTACATGTAAAGCCCCATATCCTCACACATACTTACGAAACCTATAATAAGACAACAAACCTTAACATTTCATTTCATACGTCAGCAAGGCAACATAGACAACTTCATTCATTCCAAGCAAGACATTCATCTTATAGTCAATAAGACCTGTATAGTGCATATAAGAAGAGACCACATCATATAGACTTATACCATGCATTTCAGCAGAACAAGTAGAAAATACTACAATGTCATGCATAAGGACATAAACTCAATCACATATATTAGAACACTCTCTAGAACTCCATTCAATAGCTACTTGTGCAATGCATCGGTAAAGTCCCATATCCTTACCTACTACACTAAGTAACTTCCCTTAGGTTATCCTAGTTAGGGTCCTTTTCTTTACATCTATTGTACATTTAAATTTTGCGAAACTATAGTCTTTACTTACACTAAGACCATGGATGCTAACATGGAATTTTGTGTTGTAGAGCCTTACACCAACGAAAGGTGGTCTACTTAGCCAAAGTAGAATATTAACATATGCTAGCATACAAAGTGGTATCACATGCTAAATCCTATGTGGCATGCATAGTTTATGGAACTTTTAGTCATACATGTAAACATTCTTTATGCCTACTCAGCCCTTGTAGTTATCCACTTATGGGAAGATCACTCTATGCCCTTTGGTCTAGGAGACTAACCACCTCATGAGGACTATGGTGAACCTACCTTCCTACAATGGGACCCTTCATCTTCAAGTTCGCTCGGTGCTTATCTAAGTTCCATTTATTGAAAGTACATTATTATCTTTACTTTATAAAATATAGGCTTAGGAGAGTTAACTCCTCATATGATTAGTTCATAGGTCACATATTTTTTCTTCATGAACATGTACATTACATGCATAGTAGTAGACACAAGTGCATATGAAAATACCCTTTAATTAGACACCATTAACCTATACTACTTGTAAGCGTGCCTGAAGTGTGAGTGTGTGTGTGCATTGGTTAACATGATCACCTAATGGATATCAACAAAACATTGAGGCAGCCACCCTCTTAGGGCCAGAATGCACAACCAAGCATAGACCACATAACACATAATAGCATAGGAGACAATATAACTTCAATACTTACATTCAAGACTCCTAAACATAGCTAATGACACATTCATGTAGGTATAATTAAACATTATGACTCATAAATTAAAGAACCTAAACCAACCTTAACATATTCATTCACATGCTTGTAACCTTAGAAACACAACCTAGATCATGGACTAGAATACGAGACTAGGCATAAACTTCACATAGTGTGATTATCATAACCACACACTCATATAATCATTAAATTTTATTCAAGACCATAGTCAACACATATATAATCACAATAGATTAAACGCCCACCTCCATAAGTATACCATACCACACGATTCTATCCAAGGCCAACTCAACTAATAATTCTATAGAGAAGTAGAGAAATAGAGCAATTTCTTACCAATCTATTAACCTTTGATCATCATTGACGAATATTCATATTTTATAAAAATTAAAGTATAGGTCAGTATCTAAATGTACATTAACATGGACAAAATCATGCATAAACCACAACAAGATCATGATACTAACATCTACACTACATCATCAATTCTATGAATTATAGATCACTTACGGAATCTCCTTTTCTTTGATCATCAATGATCCATATTCATAATTAATCAATATTAAAATTTAGTACAGTATCTAAAGATATATATCATAAACGAAATCCTATTTCAATTTCCCTAGAATCGAGATCACATTTAAATCAGTACATAGCAAGATATACAAGTAGAAAATGATAGGACAATTTGATTTAATCTCAAAACCTTGATCATCATTGCATAAACTATACATAATTGATCATAAATTAACATATTAGGAAGTAGATAATTCAATTTATCATAATTGAATCTCATAACATTCATTCTAGCATCAAGGTCACAACATACAACAATATAGGCTTAATTGAGATTGAGAGGGATCATGTGTTCATCATGCAATTGGATTAAAATTCACTTTATATTAAATAAATTATTATAAATCATCATGATAAACCTTTTAAAAACATTTTGATAAAGAATGCAAGGCTTGATTGAAGAAGGGAAAGTTTGATCATGAATTCTCTTTGAAAACATTGAAAAGAACTCTTTAGATGAAAGGTTATCTAGAGATGAAAGATTACCATACCTTAATGTAGGAGAAAACCACTAAGAATTGATGAATAAAACTTAAGAATACATCATCGTGGATGTTCTTGAGCTCTATCTCCAATGGAGGTTTCTAGAGAGGATATTTTTGGAGAGGGAAGTCTAATTTTTAAATCATGGATTGGGAATGGTGTTTTCACGTTTTGAACAAACTTTATATACCAAAAATAACCAAATAAAACAAAGTATAGTAATTTAGGGACCTGGGGTGAATTTCCCATTTAACCCTTTAATAAAACAGTGTGCGGGCAATGATGTTGCAGGTTCAAAAAAAGGAGCAACCTACGCCCCTTATGCCCATCGATGGACTATTCTGCTGGCCATCATTCGGGTCTGAGGCTTGGCATTAGTTGCTTGCCTCCCAGACTAAGTGTGGGACTACTCCCACCCATCGACGGGGCTTCTCCACACCTACTGAGCATTGATTGATGGTCGTAGGTAGACATTGCCAAGGAAATGTCTAGGTATACTTTGGGTCCTCCTTGAGGGACTTTTGTGGGGCCCTAAGGGAGTCATACCCAGGGTTTTCCACCATAAATACATTCATTAATATGTCATGGACCATACATATTAGTTTTATCATCAAACAACACTGGAAACACATCAAAATATCATAGGCACACTCGAGTCACACATGCACGTGTCAAAAGGCTAACTTTCAAACGTCTTGGACGTTCTTCGAGTTTTAACTTCCAAATGGCTTCAAATATATAATACATGCTTTAAGCATATAATAAGCATGTTAACAAACTTATAGTTACATGTTAGTCTCTACACAACCTAACTCATTATACTCTATAATGTTGGTCTCTTTTTATACTTGTTTCTCATGTTAGGTTGTATTGATTATGAACATGATTTATGATATTATGAATTCTTAAGTGGCATGTGATCTTGTATGTGCATTAAAGGTTTCTAAATTACTTTGAATGTCTTCAAAAAGTAAATGTCCCCTTTCTTAAGCATTCTTTCAAATGTGTGGTGTGCATATTCTCATACTTAGTACAAGTTTTTATTAATCCATATTTCTATGTTTCTACAATTATGTAGGTTCCGGGCGTGGAGCTTCTAGAAGTTTCAATTTAAGATTACTTGGACTCTAATTGTCCATGTTCTGTAGGTCCTCACCTTTCGAGGACGATGCCACTATCTAGATATTGATGTTATTTAGTCCTAGAGACAATTTAGTTCTTTCCCTTTTCATTTGAAGACGATTGTTGTATATGGCTATATGTGGTTTTTATCGAAGTAAAGTAAAGCTCTGCCCTAATGTTTTACTCGACTTAGATGGTTTATATGTGAGACTTATGCTAGACTTCCTATAATACTATATTGTTATATTATGTATGTGAAATAAAAGTAGAAGCCTATGTAGTACTTTGTATGCTAGGAGTCCATGTAAACTCCTTCTATATATATTATGTGTAAGTGTGACTTATGTAAACCTCAATGTAGAAGTAGATAAAAAGTATTAATTTTTCCGCAATGAAATGAAATTACGAATGCTAAGACGTTAGTCCTAATCCTCTCCGAGTACGACTGTAAGGACCCTCAAATGAATTAAGGTACTTAGATCCTCCCATGTGTTTAATAAGTACTACATACATAAATTAAGTGTTTTACAGTATTCATTCGTGATTTGAAGTCATTAGGAGGTCAAATGTTTAAGAACGTCCAATGATGTTTCAAAATTAGCCTTGAGACGTGCATCTGTGTCTTGACATATTTTATTTTATTTTTTTGTTGAAACAGATATGGACGGTCCCTAACATGTTAACGAGTATATTTAAGTTGGAAATGTACAGGCACGACTCCCTAAGGGCCCCACAAAAGTCCATCAAGGAGGACCCAAAGTCAGCCTAGACACTGCCGTGGCAGTGTCTACCTACGCCTTGCAAACGACGGCCAGTAGGTGAGGTGACGCCCCGTCGATGGGTGGTTGTCGTTCCATACTTATACTAGGATCCAAATAAACAAATGCCAAGTAAAATACGAAATGACGGCCAGAAGAATGGCCCATCGATGGGCCTACGAGGCGTAATTGCTCCGTCGATGCAGCCTGCAATCCAACTTCCAGGCGCAGTGTTTCATGGAGGGGTGAGTGGGAAATTCACCCCACGTCCTAACATGAACCTAGGCAGTTTACTTAGATATTTTTAGGATACTAACTTTGTTAAAAAGACAAAAACCCCATACCCAAACTCATTCTTCAAATTAGACTTTTCCCTCTCCAAAAAAAATAATCTCTTGAGACCTCCATTGGAGATGAAGCTCAAGAAAAACTTGTAGATTGGATTCCCATGGATTCTTCATTATTATTTCGTGGTTATTTCCTACAATAAGTTATATTGATCCTTCATATTTAGATAATCTTCCATCTAAAGAACTTTTTCCAATGCCTTTCAATGAAAGTTCATGATCAAACTTCCTAGTTTTCAATCTAGCCATGGGTTCTTTCTCAAATTGATTTCAAAAGCATGTTCATGGTAAATTGATGATAAAGTACTGATTTTAAAGTGTATTTCAATCCAATTTCATGATGAACCCTTGTTCCCTCCAATTCTAAAATTAGCCTATGTTATGGGCATTGTGATATTTATTATGTGTTAATTGAATTGTGATTCTAGCATGTTGAATTGCCTATATATACTTCCAATTATGTATATGGATGGTGAATTGTTGATGAGTGATCCATATGTATCAAGGTTTGAGGATTTGAATGAGATTGACCTATGTTGTTCTATCTTTTTTTGATTGTTTATGTAGAATTGATATGATCTCGATTCTATGGCAAAATGAAGTATGAATTCGTTTAGGTTATGATCTCTTTAAATACTTCCTTATATTGTATTATTATTGCATTGTAATTATTTATCATTGATGATAAAATCAAGGGAGATTTTGTAAGGTTGCTCTATTCCTCTACTTTTCTATAGTATTTCTTGTAGAATTGGCCTTATATGGCATTCTGTAGTATGGTCCACTTATGGTGACGGTGTTTACTTCTTCTCAATGTATATATTTTTTGATTATGTCCTTAAAGGCAAATTGATGTGATATGAGTGTGTGGTCATGATGATCACACTATGGGAAATACATGTCTTGTCTTCTATGCTACTTTATAATCTAGGTTGTATTGCTAATGTTAAGAGAATGTAAATCAATATGTTCGGAAGGTTTTTAGGTACTTCCATTTTTGAAGTAATAATGATCAATGACCCCTACCTATGTACCCCTATATGAATGTATGATTCTCTAAGGTTAGGAGTGTTGTAATGTGATGTAACCTTTTTCTTCTATGCTAAATTGTGATGTGTTGTCTATGCTTGAACGTGCATTGTGGTCTTAAGAGGGTGGCTACCTCATTTTGTTTTTGATAGCCATTGTATGATCATGTTGACCAAGGCACACACATTTACTCCTATTGCATGTTTTTAAGTAGTATAGGTTCATGGTGTCTAATGAAAAGGTATTCTCATATGCACTTGTGTCTACTACTATGAATGTAGAGTATATTTATATGAATCATGTTATGTATCCCTTAACTAGGATGATTTTATAGGTATACTAGTATGGAAAAGGGTATGGGACCTTGTCTATGCATTGCACATGTGTGCCTTGATAGGATAGTTCCTAGGTTTTGTGATCAATGTACATGAATATGAATGCATTCGTATGTTATAAACATGTATTATATGATATGATGAAGTATTATTATGCCTACTATTTATGAAAGGATTGCTCATATAGTTACACTTGTACAATTATGCATGAAAGAAATGAAGTATGAACATGTATTGTCCAAGGGTGTTTATGCGAAAGGTTTGCTCACATATATGTAGACACACACACACATAAAAACATGTCCATTGTGAAAATATGATGATCTAGTGAATAGATGGGTTCTTAAAAGGTGTTCTCAAGGGTATCCTAAACTAGATGGTTCTTGAATATGCTATGTCCATGTGAAAGAATTTCTCACATGATTTAGGTTGATGACCTCTCATTGATGAACTATGAGCTAATAATATTGGGAGTTAAACTCCTAAGGCCTATTTTGATAAAAGAATGAATTATAATTGTTTTCAATTAAGGTAAATTAGTGTAGCACCGAGTGAACTTGAAGATGAGGGGTCACCCTTCACAATGTAGGAAGGTAGGTTCACCATAGTCCTCACGGGGTGGGTAACCTCATAACACAAGTTCCATAAACTATTCTTGACCCATAGGATCTAGCAAGTGATATCACCTAATATGCTAGAATTATGTTAATGTTCTACTTTGGAAAGGTAGAGCACCTTCCCTTGTGTAAGGATCTACAACACCAAATTCCATGTAGCACCTATGGTCTTAATGTTGCTTAAGGCAATAGTTTCCCTAAAGTAAAATTGACAATGGAAATAAAGTAAGGACCCTAACTAGGATAGCCTAAGGGAAGTTGCTTAGTGTAGGTGAGGGTATGGGACTTTACCTATGCATTGAGTAGCTCTTGAAAGGAGTTCTAGGAAGGTTCTCTAATGTATATGATTATGTTTATGTCCGTATGCATGATATTGTAGTTCTGGTCTACTTGTTTTGATGAAATGCATGATATGAGTCTATATGATATGGTCTTATCCTATATGCATAACGTTGGTCTTAATGACTTTATGATGAAGGTCTTTCTTGGCATGAAGGAGGTTGTATATGTTTGTGTTGTTAATGGTATAGTGCATGTTAATGCTTGTAGTCTCCTTGTAGGTTACTTATTATGTGTGAGGTTTTGGGACATCACATGTACATTGAACAAGTAAGCTTACAATGAGATTATGAGTAGGTTCTATGTTGTCTTTGTGAAGTGAAGTACAAATATGCTAATGTGGACTAGTGTCTAGTATGATGATGATTAGAAGTCTTGACTTTTATGTTGTCATGTAATGAGTTCTTCTATGTGGGACGTAAAGTATGTTGGGTAAAATGCAATGTCTATGTCTTGTTATATGAAATAGTTCTATGAATGCATGTATTGGGTTATTGAAGGTTGTATGCATGATTTTCTTGTGGTGTTAAGGTGATTATGGGGTGTGGATAGTGTAATGGGACATTGTATATGAATTACACCAAATATAACTAGGGGGTTACTTGGAAGGTTAAGGAATTTAGAGGGAAAAGAAGTTACTGGAAAGGAAAGGAACTTACCGTAAAGGGAAGGGTACTTGCTGTAAAATGATGTCAAATATGACTTAAATGCTATGCGTTATTTTATGTGATATTATGACTATGGTATATGTCTAAATATATTGTGTAAATTGCATGATGCTTAATGTATCATGTTTTATGAAATTTTTACAAAAAGGCACAATGCATGGTTTCAAAGAAAAATGTCTCATTTAGATGCATGTTTTTATATGTTTGACATACTTAATGCATTCTTGTACTAAAACTATTCTTCTTTTCCTTTTTACACATAGTACATGTTATGGATGCTTAAAGGATGTCTTTAAGGTGAAGAGCATGATATGTTATTCCCAAGCTCAAGGAAAGGAATCCTTAAGTTCAAGGATGTCCTATGTCATGTTTTATTCAAGTCATGTAATAGTTAGTCATGTCTATATGTTGAAAGGGTCGTGTCCCTATTATACTCTAATGAAGTTAAGTCTAGGATGACATAGTACAGACAATATCAAGTAAACAGCGCCACCATAAGTGGACCATACCACTCAATGTTCAATTCAACCTCACTTCTATACAAAGTAGGGGAAATCTAGGTCAATCTTACCAATTCATCAAGCTTTGATCATAATTGATCAATTCCCAATAATTCTCCATAAATTCACATATAAAATGGCATCAATATGCAATATAAATTAATCGAATCATAATTCAACAAATATGGAATTAAGATCACAATACCCACATTATAGGCCAATTTGAGAAAATAAGAGGATCATGGGTTCTTCATGAAATAGTATTGAAATCCATGTTAAAAACAGTATCTAAACATAATTTAATCATGACAATGATTTTGAAATCAATTTGACAATGAACCTATGGCTAGTTTAAAATATAGGAATTTGGATCATGAAATTGCATTAAAAACCTTTGAAGGAACTCGTTAGATGGAAGACTAAATAACGATGAAGGATTAACATACCTCATTACGTGATATGAACAGTAAAAATTGAATAATAAATCATGAGAATCCATCTCCTAGCCTGCTCTTGAGCTACATATCCAATGGAGGTTTCTAGAGAGTTTCTTTTGAGAGGGAAAGTGAAACTTGAAGAATGAAGTCTACTTAGAGTTTTGATCTTTTTATCCAACTTAATGTACCCAAAAAAGATAAAAATAATTGGCTAGTCTCTTTTTGGAACGTGGGGTGAATTTCCCAATTCACCCCTTAAGTTGGCAGCATTTGCAGGCAGTGTTGACAGGCTGAAACGATCTGCTGACTATGAACCGTCGTTTGAATGACAGCGCCGTACTGCACGTTTTTCATTTGGGACTGAGAACTCTATATAAGGGGATTAGCTCACACGTTTATGTATGGAGCAACTCCCTCAATTGACGGGGCGTAGACTGGAGTATGGGGTGTCGTTTGCTAGCCGTTGTCTGGACAATGTCAAGGCATTGTACTGCCTGCTTTGTGGTCCTTTTCAAGGACTCTTTCGTTGGACCTTGGTGAGTCGTTCCTGGATGTTTCAAACCTAAATATTCTCATATACAAGTTAATGCCCTACCTTTAATTTTAGGCACAAAACAATACATAAAACATGCAAAGGCATACTAGAACGAACTATCATGTCTAAAGACTAAATTTAAATGTGTTAGATGTTCGGCATCCAACCCACTTCAAATCAACTATAAATGTTTTAAAACACTTTATTAACAAGTTGTAAACTTTTTTAGGAACATGTGATGCTCTAGACACCTTAATTAATTTTGAGGGACTTACATTTAAATCCATTCAACACGTAAAACATTCAAACGAACACTAGAACACATCCAAGCACATAGGTGACTAGTCGTCAAACATCTTGGACATTCTTTGAGGTTTCACTTCCAAAAACATCAAAATGACTTCTAACACTTCAAAATGACTTCTAACACTTATATTCATCATTTTTAGACCTTAACAACTCATGAAAAACATGTTAGGATCTATTTTAACCTAGTTAATTTTTAAGGGTGTTATATTCTTCCCATCATGGACAACATTCGTACTCGAATGACATTAAAATACTTTCAGCACTATCAAGAGGTAATAAATAGTATTAGCTCATAACCATCACACACCATATACAATACACAATAAGACTCACATTTTGTTCATCTCATATAGGAGGAACTTCCTTCTCCACATATTATCATACTCATGATATTATTTCTATGCACATTATGTCAAATCTCATAAATCACAATTTTGCAACATTTTGAAGTACTTCATTGTAAAACATACTTAATAGTTTACTAATGCAACATTTAAGTAATTCAATAAAGGAATGAAAATATAAGATCCAAATTCATATAAACTCAATTTACCACATTAACATAACCTCATGAAAATGCACAATGCAAGGAGACTAATGAAACTCATTTCACTTAGACTCGTAAACACATGCAACATGCTACTATAAAATTCTAACTCTCAAACATGAATAAAGTAGAATAGAAGAGAAGACATAACAAATCACAACCCACCTATTCACCATACTACCCCACATAGAAGGAATCCATGACAACTAAAAAGAGAAAACCATAACTTACCGATATCCTCATCCGGATTTTCTTTAGCTTGGAGGCAATAGAAATGATTCCTCTTTGGTGCACTAACATCTGGAGCATTAGGAGGATCTTGCTTGGTCTCTCTTCCTCTATCCGCAAAAGCATGACAATCTCTCACCTTATGATCATCCTTTTCACAACCAAAGAACCCATTAGTTTCGGCTAGACACTTGCCAAATGCTTCTTTGAACAAGTGGAACAAGTAGTCTTAACACTTAGAGAACAACTTCCCTTCACATACTTCACCTAGGAGCATTAGACTCTTCTTGATTTGGAGACCTCTTCTTAAATCTGGATTGGTTTTGCTCATCGGATCTACCTCTTTTCAAATTCCTTGAAATTCTACTAAGTTTGGACTCTTATATTGATTGTCCATACACCACAAGTCTATATAGGTTCATGTAATTATGTATCATGGTCGTATGACACTCTTTTTTCACAAGGTCGGTAACACCGGTCACTAACCTACTCATCTCATATCTAGGTTAGATACCTAGGATACAACATACTTAGACAAGAGGGTAAATTTCAAAGAATACTCTTCAACACTTATGTTACCATGCCCAAGGTTTATAACTCCTCAACTTCACCTCGCTTTTCTCACGGGGAAAGTAAATTCTTAAGAAGACTTCCTTAAATTCATCATATTATATGGTACCCGTCTCTACCGGCCTATTGTCTTTCCATTGTGTGTACCATAGTTGATCAATTTCTCTCAATTGGTAAAAAGCTAACGCCGCCTGCTCCATAGCACTCAATACCTTATACACACCATCTAGAGACTCTTGGGGGTCCTCTCCCACATTAGAACCAAGGAGATGGGAGGATTCATCCTCACAAAGTCCCTCAATCTAGAGGTCATCGTACTCTCAAGAGCATTCATCTTAGGCACAATATCCCTATTCACTGAGTTGTCATGGCTCGGGTTAGGGTAAGGATAACCTTTCTAATCTCCTCATTAGTAATGTCTAGGGGAACCACCGAAACCTCATTCTTTTGATCAACTATACGGACTTTTTCACCTTGAGGAACTTGAACACCTTGTGGAACTTTTCCACCTTCTGGAGGAACTCCCTCATTCACCACTTCCTAAACAATCTCCAAGCGGGTGTCCTTCTCGTATTCATATCCTATAAACACAAGAGTAGATATTAGAAAAATACACTTATAACCTTAACTCTATGGAACGAAACAATAGTAATGAAGACGGTGAAAAATCTATAGTCCTTTAGCCTCTCTCTCATAGATGTGTTGCGACTCACACCGATGAACAAGACTCTACTAGACGTGGATTTAATGAGACTTTGAATCCTAAAGAATACTTCATAATCTTATGCTCTAATATTAGGTTTGTCACGACCAAAAGTACACCCTAGAAGTTTTGGCATCCTTAAGTCACAGCCCATACTTCAACAAGATGGAAAAAATAATGTCTAATACAATGTCTTTTGAAAAAGGAAACTAAACATAACAATGTCCTCGAATCAACTGAGCACATACCAAGTTGGCTTGAGAAAATGTTATTCCTAAGCTTTGCTTCCAACAGACTCCTCACTTGCCACATACACTTGTAGATTAAACTACATATGGAATTAGTTCATTCAATGCACTAAGTGTGGTACATGCAATAAAACCATGCTAAAATCGACAATTGCTTTATAATATAATTTTTATACTCTTTTGATGGAGATTCCATAAAACAAGTACAACAACCACTTCCAAGACAACATAAGCATATAAACATATTTCAAGTAATCAACAATATAAAAGTATCATCACTTGTAAACCATACAAGCTATAGACATCCCACCAAAGGTTATCCTAAGCCCCACTTAAGTATGATATGAAGTAGCCGCCATACAACACTTTCACACACACCTATGTGATCCTCAAGACTTCCCAGGGTAAGATTATTCGCTTTTCATCATTTAACTCCCTACATAAAGTTACTCTATGTCTCCCCTAAGTAAGACATGAAGAGACTTCCCATACACCCTCTTCAAGCTTACCTAAGCAATCCTTAAAGCTAACCTAGATAAGAACTTTTTTCATTCATCATATATTGACTTGGCCACAATATTCATTAAGACAATTTAAATACATTCATCATTTATAGGACTTACTATTGGTCTTGGAGGACTAGGGAACCTCGTCCTAGCATCTTCAAAGTCTACTCCTGCAATCTATAGATAACATCCCATTCCACTACGTAAACGTTGTAGATGTTCTCAAATACTAGAATGCATCTCACATGATGAAAATAGGTATTAATTGACATAGAAAATACTATCTAGATATGGAATCCGAAGTCTATCCCTACTCTAAGGAGGGTGTTCTATTTGCCAAGGGTAGAACTAGGACACATCCCATGTTGGCACATGGTTAAGGAATATCAAGGATTTCATTGTATTCAAGTCTCATCTTTTGTAGAGACACTACCACAACCAGCCTTTTTCTCATAGAGTAAGTTCATTCACATAAAGGCATATGAACAGGTATCGTATTTTTGTCTCACCAAATCATAATACCCCTACCAAGGATGGGTCCACTAGGGCTTCCACTCAAGGTCAATAAGGATAGATCTTATGACTTCCTTAGAGATGGTTTCATGTTTTTCCAGCCAACCAACCCCTAAGTCCATCATTCCACTCAATAAGGATACCATTATGGTCTATCACTTCAAGGTTTCTACTAACTGTCTTTTCTATGTTCAAGGATCTATGTTCTTGACGTTCTTTAATTTCAAGGTCCTATATTTGTCCTCCATAGAAAGGAACCATCTTAGATCTACTGCTCCTAGACTTTAATTCACCATTCAATCACACACATACATGACAAAGGTGCTTAAGTCTACTAAGTCAAGAGTTCACATTCACATAAATTTAATGTATCAAGTAGAGGGACTTAAGTCTAATAATAAAGGAAAAATAACATCATCATATCAAATATTCAATAAAATTCAAGTACCACATAGGGACAACCAACTCTACCTAGAAAGTTACCCTATCCACACACATAGAAACATCAACATCGTCTACTATATTCACACATAATCATTTAGAAGAAATCACGCTGTAATGTCACACATAATATACACATTATCATCCTTCACCCATATCATATATACAAGCTACAACAAGAAAATATCACCATTCACACAGCAATGTCGGCAAGGATATATTCATCATAATTATAACACATAAACACCGCCACCATAAGTGGACCATACAAATCAATACAATTCAATACAAATTCTAAGGAATAGAGTGAGATTAGGTCAACTTACCATCTTTCCATCACCCTCATTAACATTCCTTAGCGTTTTCAATCAATTCACTTCACAAAGTCTCTTAGCATTAGCCATATACACAATATTAAGTCAAACCATATCCATATCAATGATCCAACAACAATTCAATATGAATATCATCATTATAAGTCATCCTATAAATAATTATATCATAATCTATTCAATAGCACGAAACAATCTACACATGAATTTACTAAGATCAAGCAATGATCAATTCACTCACGCTAGAGCCAAAAATAGGAATTCATGAAAAGCATGGGTTCATAGAGTTTTTGATCTTAAAACATTAAATTAACATAAATTGTATCATAAAACATTGATTCAAAACCTTTTATGCATGAACTAGTGGCTAGAATTAAAAATAGAATATTCTGTGTTCTGAAAAATCTTTGAAAAGCCTTTGAAATTTGACTCTTCAAAGGGAAAAGGATTCAACGATGAAAAACCATACATATATTGAATACAGACCACGAAAATGAAGGAGAATAACGGAGAAATCAAGCTCCCAGCTTCAACCTTGCTCCTAGCTTCAATGGAGTCTAAAGAGAATACTTTTGGTTTTGGGGGTTCGATTTTTTTATAATGAGGTCTAAGTTGGGGTCTAGGTATATAAACTAACCTAATATACCATAAAAGACCCAAAATAAACGTCCATGACTTAAATGATACTCTAGACGAATTACCCAAACTACCCCTAGCTTGGCCAACACACCTGCAGAAAAATTGTAGGTGTCAATCGACGAACCTATCGACGGACCGTCAACTGTTCAACGGACTGTCATGCTGGTCCGTGGTTTCGGTCAGAGACTGGTAATTGTGGGGTTAAGATTCCACACCTAATTATTGATAAACACCCACATTGACGAGGCTTAGTTTGACTAAGGGCTCGTAGTTTGGTGCTCGTCGTTTGGGACTGCCTTGGCCAGTTTTAAGCAAAAGTTTGGGTCCTCTTCAACGACACTTAGGGTACTCCTTAGATAGTCGTGCCCAGATGTTTCAACCCTAAACACGCTCATGTATATGTTAGGAACCTCTCTCATCTATTTGAACTCAAATAACACTTAAAACCTGCAAAGGCACACTAGAACACATGAAAGCACATAGGTGACTAGTTTTCAAATGTCTTGGTCATTCTTTGACGTTTCACTTCCAAACCTTTCAAACTGACTTCTAACACTTATATTCATCATATTTATACTTTAGCAACTCATAACACATATGTAATGCTCTAGTTTAACCTAGTTCATTTTTAAGGGTGTTAGAATAAGAAGAGTTGACATTTCTAAAATGGCTTTCCGAACAAGGTACAGTCATTATGAGTCCCTAGTTATGTCCTTTGTTCTAACTAATACCCCAATGGCTTTTATGAATCTAATGAAAAGAGTGTTTCGTAATTATCTTGATTCATTTTTAATTGATTTAATTGATGACATTTGGATATATTCCAAGAGTTAGGATGAACACCTGATCCATTTGAGGATACTATTGCAAGTCTTTTAAGGAAGACCAGTTTTTTGCTAAATATAGTAAGTGCAAGTTTTTTCTAAGATCGGTTGCTTTTCTTAGTCGCATTGTGTGTAGTGTGGGTATAGAGGTTGGTTCAAAGAAGATGGAGGCAGTTAAGAATCTGCATTGACCCCTAACTCATACCGAATTCGATGTTTTTTATGTTTAACCGGGTATTATACAATATTTATTGATGTATTCACATATATCACTCATTCATTGACTACCCTAACCCAAAAGAAAGTTATGTTTGAATGGACACAAGCGTGTGAGAAAGGCTTCCAAGATTTGAAAGATAAGCTTACTTACCTCAGCTATGATATTGAAGGGTACCAAAGGGTTTATTTTGTATTGTGATAATTCTCGAGTAGGTTTGTGTTTTGTCTTCATGAAACATTGTAAGGTGATAGAATATTTCTCTAGGCAACTCAAGGTGCATAAGATAAACTATACAACCCATAATCTTGAACTAGCGACCATAGTGTTTGCTTCGAAATATGGAGACACAACCTATATGGAGTGCATTTTAATTGTCTTCACCAATCATAAAAGTCTCCAATATATGTTCACTCAAAGATAGTTAAATGTTCGTCAATGAAGGTGGGTAGAACTTTTGAAATACTATGATATGCGTGTCCTTGAACACCCTGGAAAAGTCAATGTGGTTAAGGATGCTTTGAGTCGGATGTCTATGGGTAGTGTGACCCATGTTTTTGAGCATAAGAAGGACTTAGTATAATATGTTCATAGATTGACCCGGTTGGGTGTTCGACTTGAAAATTCTTAAAAAGGGGGTTTCATGGCTCATCATAACTCCGAAATATCTTTATTGGTTGAGGTGAAATGTAAACAACATCTTGATCCTATATTGGTGGAGTTGAAGGAATCGGTTCTTAGTAAATCTAATGAGTCCTTTTCCCAAGGAAAGGATGGGGTACTTAAGTAGCAAGGTAGATTGTGTGTGTCGGATATAGATAGCTTAAGGGAGAAAATTTTTTAAGAGGATCTTGGTTCCCCATATTCCATTCATCCGGGTGCCACAAAAATTTATGGTAATGTACAATAGATCTACTGGTGGAATGGTTTGAAGAGGGATATAGAAGAATTAGTGGCCAAACGTATCAATTGTCAACATGTCAAGGCGAATATAAAAGACCGGGAGATTCGTATCAAGATATAGACATTCCCACTCGGAAGTGGGAAGATGTTAATATTGATTTCATTGTGGGTTTGCCTCGTATGCAAAATCAAAATGATTTGATTTGGGTTATTATTGATAGGATGACCAAATCAGCCCATTTTATTCCCGTCAAGGCTACATATTTGGCGGAAGATTATGCTAAATTGTATCTTAATGAGATTGTGAGGATGCATGTAGTTCCATTTTCTATCATTTTGAATAAGGGTAGTCAATTTACTTATCGTTTTTAGAAGGCATTCCAAAGTGGACATAGTATCAAGGTGAAACATTGTATCGCATTTCATCCACAAACACATGGTTTGGCAGAAAAAACCATTCAAACCCTAGAATATATGTTGATGGCATATGTCACTACCTTTAAGGGTAATTGGGATTACAATATACCATTGATTGAGTTTGCCTACTATAATAACAACCGCTCGCGTATCGTCATAGCTTTATTTGAGTTTCTTATGGGAGGAGATGTAGATCTCTGATTGGGTGGTTTGAGGTAAATGAGTTTTCTCTAATAGGTCCTGAAGTAATTCATGAGGTCGTGAAGAAGTCTGACTCATATGGGATACATAAAAGACGACCCAAAGTCGGCAAAAATCTTTTTTCGACAATAGAAAGAGGGACTTGAGAGTGTGATAGGTGACTTGGTCTATTTAAATATATCACCCATAAAAGGGGTGACGAGGTTTTGTAAAAAGGGCAAACTTAGCCCGCGGTATATGGGGCAATATAAGATTTTAAAACACATCAAAAGTGTTGCCTATGAGTTATAATTACCTATTAAATTGGCTCAGGTACACCGGGTGTTCGATGTATCAATGCTCAAAAAGTTCATAGGCTATCCGGTGTCTATCCTTCCTCTAGAATGTTTAAAAATTGGTTCTAGTCTTTCTTATGAAGAGTTCCCGACAGAGATTTTAGACCAACAAATAAAGAAGTTAAGGAATAAAGAAGTAGCTTTCGTAAAGGTCTTTGGAGGAATAATTTTGTATAAAGTGATACTTGGAAGGTTGAGGCCGATATAATGTCCCAATATCCTCTTATTTTTCCTTCCTATTCTAGTTAAATTTTAGGTTAGTAATTCCTCCTAGTTTTGGTTTATGAAGGGTCATAAGTGTATGTGAACTTTCATCATTTTCCTTCATGTATGCATGTTGTTGTAAAGGATTCATGTTGAATAAGTGTGTTGAACTTCGATGAAATTATATTTTCTCCATTCTTCATGGCACATGATGATGTTGTTGATGCATTTGATTTCATGTGATATTCTTGTTATGAAATTGCGCAAATGTGAAGTGATGAAATATGTGCATATTTGGTAGGTGGTATAATTCTACCTCATAATGATGCATTGTTGAGTTTTAGAATGGAGTTGATGTTTCCTCCTTTGTTATTGAATTTATCATTATATACCATGTTTTGGTTGGGCTGCCTGAGTCGTAAATTCCAAAAACATGTATAAAGTGTCATTCAAAGATAAATGTTCCCAAGAGGGGATATTGTTACACCTTGAAAATCACTTTACTTAAGGTAGAGCTTTGAATGAAGTTTAATAACTTAAAAAATGGTTCAAATGTTGTTTCAAGACCTAACCTAACATAACTAACATAGTTTGGAATTCTTAGTGCATAACGTCAAGAAACGACCATGATGTACGGAAACTAGTGAAAAAAATCTAGTGTGTCCTTAGGTTTTATAAGGGATTTGAAGAGTCGTATGAGGTCTAATCTTGTGAAAATACTTGAAATACATATACTCCTTATTTAGGGTCAAAATTTTTAGGTATGGCTCCCGAAGGACCACCCTAAGAGTTCTTGAGGAGGACCCAACCCTTGGTTCTAAAAGCCGGAACCACCAGAGCAATGGATGAGCCGTCAATTAACTCAAGCCCCTGCAATGGTGGTAGTGTGTCCATACATAGACTCCTACCATTCTGCCCCATAAACACATCCTCAGTCCCAATCCACGAGTTACTAGTACAGTCCATGGATTGGTTGAAGCCCCGTCAACAGGGACTCCTCAAATGGCACAAGCTCACTGCCTCCACGCCACTTAAGTGGGGATAGCTAAGAAATTAGATAATTAATTAGTTAACACTTAAAAACGGTTATAATTAGTAAGTTTAGGTATATTAACATATTTTAAGTTATAAAAAAAGTCTTCCGCCTTATAACTTTAAAACCCAAAAGCTCTCACCTCTCTCTATATTCTCTCACTAACCAAGGAATCCATTGAAGGAGAAGGTCAAACATTCAATTAGGTCTCAAGAACAAGGATTTTCTCCAATTATCCCCAAGTATTGAAAAGGTATGAGAACTCTTCACTCTTGGGACTCCTTTCACCAAGAGGTTCCTTCAAGTTGAATTTCAATGTTCTTCAAAATTTCTAGATTTCACTCAATTTCGTGGGTCACCTTTAAACTTGAACTATTTTGTATATAATTGATTAATAATCATTGTTATGAATATTTATGAATGATTTTATGTATTATCTTAGGTTTTTGACCAATTCCCTAAAGACCCATGAATGTCCCTCTTATCTTTAACACTAACTCTTGAACTATGTTGAATAATGATTAGAGGTGAGATAATTGAGCTTGTTCTTATATGATTGACTATTTTTTATGATGGTACTTGATTTTAGGGATGAATATTACTGAATTGTGAGGATTTCTTTATGGGTATCTTGAAGACCAGTGGTAAGACATTCAAGGATGTGAACATTCTATTGTAGTACTTGTTAGGATCGAATCCACACACACACACTTGATGAATGAAGAACAGAAGAACTTACCAGAGAGAAAGAGAGATGATAGATCTAGAGAGAGAAAGAGAGAAACCAATATTTTGTGGTAACACCCCATGAGTAAACTTCCATGGCGGTGGGGTATATATATGACAGTACATCAAATATTAATCAGGCTCCACAACCTAACAGTACTATTGGTTTATCCTTAGTAATGTTGATTAATTGAGGTATGAATGATAAGGTTTATGAATGTGTCGTCGTTGTATGAATGTTATGATTGTAATATGATGGTGGATGTTACTATGTGGAATTGAAGGTAATTTCTATACACATCCTATGACTATGTTATAAAGTAATGTTCTCACATGGTGTTGGGTTTGTGATGAAAGTTCTTTCTCATCCTAAAACCTATGAGCTATAAACATGTTATATGAGGGGTTAAACTCCTAAGACATAATGTTAAGAAATAATTAAGACACTTAAAAAAGGAAATTTTGCTTAGCACCTAGTGAACTTTACGATGAGAGGTGTTCCTTCACAAATGATGAGAGGTTCACACTATGTTCTCTCATAATGTGAAAACTACAATGCTAATTAGCATAAAGAGGATTTCTAGTAACAACATCCTAGTTCCTTAACTATGTGACCCCATAGGAACCTTAACTAATGGATCCACGTAGATGTTATACGAATGTTAGTCTTACCTTGACAACTAAGATACCCCCCCTCGATGTGAGGGGATGAAACCGGGTTCCATGTAGCTCACATGGTCAATGCTGGTTATGGAAAAGTTTCTCGAATGTTAAATTTAATGAATGAAAGTAAGAAGATGAAAATTAACTAGGAATACTTAAGAGATGTTGTTACTTAGCGTAGGGAAGGGTATGTGACTTTACCTATACATTGCACAAGTGGACGTTGAGGAGAATTCTAGGGTGAATTCTTTATTTATGTATGTGATAAATGTAATGTATGATGTTGGTCGCATATGGAATGTATGATGTTGGTATCATATTATATGAATAATGTTGGTCTCATATGATATGTGTGTTGGTTTCACTTGCTATGCATGATGTTGGTCTCACTTGGTATGTATGTTGTTAGCTATACTTGTTATGATTATTTATGAGGTAATTGAAAATTCTTGTGACCTCCTTGTTAGATTGCTTGGTTTATGTGTGGGGTTAAGTGACTTTACATACACATTACACTATTAGACTTAATTTAGGGGTTATGAGTAAGGTCTCATGATTTAATGATGAAATGGACTCTAAGTATGAAAGGTTGACTATAAATTTATCATGATGTCACTCTTGGATATGATGTCTTGTTGTGTCATATAATTATATCTTGTTCTTTGAATGTGAATATATGCTTTTAAAGTGAATATACCATATTTCTAAACAAAATACCCCTTTGTGTATGTTTTCAAATGTTTTACTAGCATATGTTTCCATATTTAGTACTTGTGGTTTGTATTAATATATATGTTCTATTTTCTTCACAAATGTAGGTTTGGGCAATTAAGGTGATTCAAGTCTATTTTTTCAAGAACCTTGGATTGTTTTCCCAAGTTTGTAAGTCCTCAAGTACGAGGACAAAACCCTATGATTCTAGCTTTGGTTGTTTTGCTTATATTTAAATAAATTGTTCCACTTATCCTATTTCAAGGACTGTGTTGTATTCATTTTATAAGACTTGTAATGATGTAAAGTTAAAGTCTCAATTTCTATCCTCTTATGTATTTCCATGATTAACGACCATAATTAGGAAAATAACATTATGTGGGAATTATTGTTAGCAACGAGTGGATATTGTCATTGAGATAGAAACTCTCATGTTAGTAGAGGCCAAGGTTGTAGAAGAAGTCTCATGAGATGGAAGCTCATCTGCAAGTAGAGGCCGGGTTTCTAGTAGCAATCTTCTTATTTCTTAAACTATGTACCATCATGGGTTTATTAGCTAGAGAATCCACTTAATCTATAAGTTCATCATTAAACCTTAGGCAAGTAGAACAATATTTTTTCGATGTGGGAGACACAAGATGATCATGTTACATCTCACATGGTCTTTATGTCTGTTAGGGATAAATTTCTCACAACAAGATTATTAATGAACAAAGGGTAGTTAAAGAATTATCTCATATATATTCAATGACTTTAACGATTATGCTAGCGTGAATTGACAATGATGTTATGACTTATGTTTTTCAACTATCTCTATGATGATTTTCAAACTTGGTAAACTGTATGTTTCGAAATAAAATGTCCTTTCAGCAAATTTTAAATTTTCTTATGATTATTTATCATACTTAGTACATTTTTTTACTAACACATACTCTTGCCTATATTTTTCCCAAATGTAGGGTCTGACAGACAAGGTACCCATTTTAGTGGCTAGAGCCTGGATTTTGATTCTTCTAAAACATTATGAGTCCTCATGGTTCGATGGAAAACATTCCTCATTGTATTCTTTCTTCATATTTTCTTTTCGAACAGGATGTACGGGTTAAGCCCACTTTCATTCTATTATCATAGATGGCTATATTAAGATATGAGTTAGACTTCATCTTTTCAGTAAAACTATTTGGACTTAAATGTTGTTTTACTCTTTATTTTTGTATTTATTTTATGTTCTGATATCCTAAGTGAATTATATGGATTCCTTAAAGGTTCTATAAATCATGTTACATCTAGGGAGTACCCTTGGGTCCTGACAAAAAACTACAAAAAGGGTATGAAAAGAGTTGTTTGTAGAAAAGAAAAGGATAGACAAAAAGAATAATGAATGGTGTAGTTAAATCAAAAGAAATCAAATAATTAAGTTCTTGAATAAATGATGAGGAAGAAAATTAAACACACAAGAATGTTAATCAAAGTCATATCAGCATTTAAATAAGTCAGAAAGATAATAGCACAAAACACGACGATGCCAAAATTAGTTGTGCAAGGGGTAAAAGAGCTAATGTAATGTCATCAAAGGTAGAAAAGTCACTAAATATTAACCCTGAGTATATGTTATATGGTAATAGAGTCATAGAGTTATACTATGTAACAAGTCTGAAAAGTCCAACCGGAGTAAATAAGGGCAATCCTATGGTATCGATCACTACTAGTATTTTAATTCACTCCTACTAAGTGTGAGTATATACTGAGTCCCTAGTAAAAACATCAAATTGTGTGTGAAAATGGTATTTTCTTTGAGGTAAGGGAATATGTTACATTGTTGAAGAACTGGTATCTTGGTGATTGCCGTTTTTATATGTGATGACGGCTGGTATGTTCATGTCATGTTTTGATCCGCCATACTGCCTTAAAAGATAATTTTTAATCATATAAGGACCTCATAAGCTCCTAAAACACCCATAAGAACATAAAAACACAGAAGGCTTTTTATGTGAGTAATTGTCAAACATCTTGGTCTTTCCTTCACGTTTGACTTCCAAATGACTTCAAATCATCCAAGAATACTTTACAAAACATAATTAACATGTTAAAAAGCTTATAGGAACAAGTGAGGCTCTATAAACCCTTTCTCATTTTGGGGATCTGACAATATCCCCTATTTGGAAACATTCGTCATCGAATGACACATGAAACACTTTAATCACAATAAGGACTTCAATGAATCATAGAGCAGTTTACAACATCCATAACATAATCATATAGAAGTTAATAGACCCAACTTACAAGGAACACAACCTCAAACTATTAGGCACTCAATGCAACATAAGCAAGCAATACTTTATTCACTCAGTCTTTAATGCATCAAACACATAGGCTTTTATCCTATTCATAGGAGGAACAATCTTATCCTAATAATAACATGGTCTGTACATTTCAATTCATTTAGATCTCATCATGCAACCTTCTTTAAATCATACGCGGCAGATTCAGCAACACTCAAGAACAATTAGACACTCATACTTCAATGGACATAGACTTGAGATAAATAGGTTAACAATAGATTCTTATTAGTTAGGCCTAGTACCATGAGGGTCCTACTCAACCATACCATGATTAGTTGTGCCAATGGAGGAATGTCCTTCTCCTCAACACATTTGCATGTCTCATGCGTTCACACCCAAGCAAAGCACAAAACGCAACTTTAATGCAACAGGAGGATTTTGTCAAATTTTAATCCAAAGCATGATCAAACATCCTTCCTACTGAAGTCAAAATGGTAATTCGCACCACAAACATCACAAAAATAGGAACCCATTTCTCAAAACTTTAATTTGTAGCTTATCATTAGCCTTCATAAACATACATCATTTAAGGTTAGTCTTACAATTTATAGGCACACACAAAGACAATAGCTAAACACGCCTCCACTTTTCAAAAGTGAGCCTACAGTCATGCTTTTCTAATCATAAAAGTCACATAATTTTTAATGAGATTTATAATTTTCATTTCAAGGAGACTTAAATTTCTCATTACAAGGCTAAACATTAGGCATTAAGAGTGACTTCAAACATGCTTCTTACTAACTTATCTCATGAAGTTAAATGTACAACTAGCATATCAAGATTCACAATCAACATGAGAAGACCACGAATTTAATCAAAAAACTTTTTCAAGTACTTTAGAATCTTCAAAATACTCTTAAGATAGGGTGAATCAAGACATATCAAACATAAAGAGGTTATTTACTTCATACTCTATGCAAGACTCTTATCATGAACAAGCTTACTAGGAATTCAGTAACTTCAAGTTAAAGTAGGAATAGAAGGACAAGATAGAAAACATCCACAACCTTACTACTGACATCAACATCCCCCACTTTAGGGTAAACCAATTAAGACAAACTTAACCCAACTTCTAGAGTATCTTATCCTTTGAACTAAAAGGAAATTACAGCAAGATAAATAAAGACATCAAAAGCATCCAAATCTTTGTCACCTAGGAATTTTATCCCAAATAATCAAGTTAGGTCTTACTACCAAACCATACAAGGTCTCAACTATACCATAGAAACCAAGGTCATGCAAACCTTAGGGGAAACTTCTTATTTGAACATTACAGTAAGATGACTTCAAGGTCTATCAAACCCACATCATCACCCTATAAAGACAAGCATGTTACCCTCACTTATAGGATCAAGACTATACAAGGACTCCAACAAAATCATGGAAACACCGACTCAAGGCAACCATGAAGGTTCAAATATAGAAAGCAACATATGAACCATTACAAAACAGACTCATTTTAACCATAAAAACTCCTAACATGCTTTAATTATATCATAAAATACATTTCTCAATATAACATGCCATTTCATATAGATCTCAAATATAGCCACAAATGTAATCATATCAACATAAACCAATGTTGACCTTTACACATACTCTTCAAGCCATAAAACCTAGATACCATCAAACTCACCATTTATCCCTCAAGCATAGAGATACTATCTCATCCAAGTAATCACATCTAAAAGATCACTGAACAAGAAAACATAAAGAGAGATCTTCTAGAGTTGAGTTCTATGGAACGACATGAGAATGATGAAGAAGGGAAACGTTATCGTCCTATATCCTCTTGCATATATATGTGTCGCGATTACACCAATGATAAAGACTCTACTAGAAGTGGCAATATGAAAATTTTCAAACCTAAAACAACATTCATAAACATCATGCTATGATACAACATTTTTCACATCCCTGGAGCACCCTATAGAAGTAACATGGAGTACTTGACCTCTCGGAGGTTTTAATCAATCCAATAGTTATCATTCATCGCATTATCCTAGGTAAATTTATCAGAAAATTTAAAACTTTCTTAGCACATCATTTACAAAAAAATTACTATATATATATATATATATATATATATATATATATATATATATATATATATATATATATATATATATATATATATATATATATATATATATATATATATATATATATATATATATATATATATATATATATATATATATATCATAGATAGTTAAAGACTCTATTCTCTTGTTTCCATCCTAGACTCAACTTCATACGAGTACTTTAGGGACACAACCCTTATAATATAATACATCATTACAATAATGAAAGACTTTACAGTAAACTAGACATATGACTTAAGGATTCCTTTCCTTGAGCTTGTGAATTACGTATCAAGCTCCTCAATAAACGAGACATCCTTTAAGCATCCATAACCTAAACTTTGCGTAAAAAGTAGATAAGAAGGGAGTGAGTAAAACACTACACTAAGTATGAAAACCATGCAAAAACATGCATTTAAAAGGGGCATTTTCTTGAAATCATACTTCATGCGTTTTTCTGAATCTTCATTTAAACATTATACAATAGTATTTATATCATTAAATTACTTCATATAGATTTATTAAAAAAACCAACTATCATATAGTATAACACATAGAATTTAAGCCATATTTGAGGTCCCTTTGCAATAACCTATTTGCTCTTGACACTAAGCTTTTCCTCTTTACATTGAACATCTTTTCTTTAACTCTTTAGACTCCGAAGTAACTCTCTAATGATACTTGGTGCAATGCATCACCTTAAGTCCACAAGGAACCATTCATACATCCTATATAAGGCAATACATACCATCATATGGGTATAATACACAATAGAAACATATACGTCAAAACGATAAGAATATTACTATAAATTCTAGTTATTAAGCACATATACTTATTTTACTTCACATAGAACCTTATGAGACCTTACTCATAAACCCAATCTAAATCTAGTATTGCAATGTACATGTGAAGCCCCATAACCTCCCACATACTTAGTAGACCTATCATGAGACCACAAACCTTAACATCCAATTCATATATCAGGAAGTAAGTGAAGACAACTTCATTCATGTAAAGAAGACCTTCATCATATAGTCATTAAGACCAACATGATGAATATAATGACAAGGCCACATCAAATAGATCTATTAGGACTCATACCATGCACTTAATAACAACAAGTAGATAATTATTACAAAGTCATGAATACAGAATAAATATATAGACACATGCATTAGAACACCTTCCTAGAATTTCCCTCAACAACCACTGGTTCAATGCATAGGTGAACTCCTATACCTCAACCAACAGTAAGCAACTACCCTTAGGTTATCGCATTTAGGGTCCTTACATTACTTCCACTATCCATTTTACATTAGGGAAACTATAGCCTTTACCCACACTAAGACCATGAGTGCTTCATGGAATTTGGTATTGTAGAGCCTTACACCAATGAAGTTTTTCTTACCTAACAAATGTATAAAATTAGTGCATTCACTTGCTAGATCCTATGTGGAAAGCATAGTTTATGAAACTAAGAGATACACATAACCCTCTACATGCTAATTAGAATTAGAGCCTCATCTCATGTGAAGCCATGGGTGAATCTTCCTCATGGAAAATCAACACCTTATGTGGATCCATAGGTGATTGTTCCTCTAGGGGAAGTCAACACTCTATGAGAAATTAATGGTAAATCTTCCACAAAGAGAAGCCAACACCTCTCATTGTGAAGTTCAAATGATGCTAAGCTATGTTCCCTTCGTGAAAAAGCTTTTATTTATTTCTTTCATAAAACATAGGCTTAGGATCTTGATTCCTTATATCATTATAACATATTCAAGCTCCCATATAGTTTTAGCGTACACATTAGCACACCTTGAAAGGCCCCTCTACTGAGTAGATCTTTGTACATGTGTATACATATATGTGAGCAAACTTTTCACATAACACATAAATGTCACACATGTTAATATATCAATGCATAAGTCAATGGGTGTACCTACATGAGCAATCATTTCGCGTCAACACTTTAAGAAACTATGCACGTTCATATTTCATCATATCGTATACTTAACATCATAGCATAATATTCATATTCAAATACATAGAAAATCAAAACTAGGAACTATCCTATAAAGGCACACATGTGCAATGTATATACAAGGTCCCATGCAATTGCCCATACAAGTACACCTATCAAGTTATCCTAGTTAATGATCCTTTATGATATTAGTTTAACTTTTGAACATGTTATTAATATATTTTGCTATATATGGTGATGACTAATCATGATGCTATGTTATATTATGTTAGGAATTATTTATGATCTTTTTCCTTGTTTATTTGACTATGTGTAGTTATGGGACTTTATATAGACATTGCACTTGTAGGCTTTACAAGTGATTCTGAGTTAGTTTGTTGTATGATATGATGATATGAACTCTTGTACATGTATTATTCATGATGTTGGTTTTGTGTTGCATCTGGAGTTGTCTTAATGAATATTTGATCATTGGATTGAATGTGTTGATGTGCATTAAAGCCTTCAAAATATACTTAGCATGACTTTGAATGAATTGTCCTTATAAACATAGTTTTCAAATGATTTTATGTGCATATATCAATACTTAGTAAAAGTATTGAATTAATCCATATTTCTATCTTTTCGTCAAATATGTAGTTTCGTTCTTTTGAAGTTAGAAGGTCATTTGAAAGATTACTTGAATATTTCCGAAGTGTTTACTAGGTCATTATTATCCAAGGATGATGCCCCTATCTAGCTACTTGACGTTGTTATTGTCTAATGACATTTAGTTTCCTTCTGTTTCATTTGAAACTATTATTCTATAAGCCTATATGTGGCTTTTGTTGGAATAATGGATATGCCTGAGTATTCTTTTTATTCTAGATGATATAAATGTGAGACATATATTAGACTAAATTCTTATATTTTGTGTATATTATATAAACAAGAAGCATATGTAAGCTTCATATGCAAGGATTTTATGTGAACTCCATAAGTAGTATGGAGGAGGTCAATGTAAACCTAAGTGTATAATTTTTTTTAAATATTTCCGCATTTTAAACCTATGAAATGAAATGACGTATCATAAGAGACTAGTCTTAGTCCTCTTGGACGACGATGACGCTGGGTAGGACTAGGGGGTGCTCCCAAGTCGTGACATCAACGGTTGTAATCAGTATATAACCTAACCAAGGGTTGGGGCGAGCGCCAAAGGATCAGGTTTGGAGAATAACTCAGTAAAGTACAAGTTAGTTCATGGTATTCATAGTTAAAAGAAAATATCGATTAAAAACATAATATATTGAAGGGGTCAAAGAAGTGTAAATTAACAACGGGGGGGGGGGGGGTGTGTTAAAAATATACTAACAAAAATTAGAATAAATATGAGATATGAATATGGAGAAGGGGCTTCTTGGGATATGATAGCAATTATGACCTTAAATAAAAAAGCGGTACATGCTATTACTAGTAACTTGCTGCAAATTTGCTCCTAAGCTAGACTTTACTGGGGTAAATGGTAAATTCTCTCTCGGGTAACTTACCCCAAATTAAAATAGTTTCTCTCGAATACTAATTTGACGCTATCATGCTAAGTCTTCACCTTATCCCATTCACTCTCTTGGGCTAAAAATGAGAGAAAGGGTTTAGGATATACTCACTTGATCTAAATCAACATCAACCCAATAACCACTAGTTATCGATTCAGTAGTTTTAGTCTTAAAACCTCTATCTTGAGCAACCCTAAGACACGAAGATAAAATCACATTTTTAACTACAATACCAGTATGTTCATACACTACTACTGAACAAAATCACATCTAAACAACAAAATTACTACTAATTAGTAAGACCAAATGGTAAATTAAACTAATAATTACATAATAACACCCTAAGAATAGGGGTTTTGACTACTCAAAGTAAAGACATAAATCGTTACCAAAAAATGTTTACATCAAATGGGTACGATAGAAAAGGTCTTTACACGAGTTAAGGATGACTATTGTTCAAGACCCACTTCGAATTTCATGGAGTTGGGAAACTTGAAATCTTCAAGTTTCAAGAACAAAGTCTCCCAAAACGCTAAGAACATAAAATAGAAACGAAGTTTAAAAACTATTGTTCTAATCTTAAATTTCGATACTAAGCTAAAAATATTAACGAGTATTTTGTTAGTTTTCAAAAAGTTGTGCTGCGAAGGAACATTAGATGTAGTTAGTCGAGGTCGTCAACAATCTTGGCGATCCTCCATTTTGAATAGATTATCTTTGTCGTTCTTTTGCTTTCAGAATCTTTGCGTTCTGTAATTTTTGGCGATATAATACTACTTTGCAGAATAGCTTGGCAACGCGTCAACTACTCTTTTCACCACCAATTTGATCCTTTCCTTCAGGGCTTAGCTTTATGAAACATTAGGCAACATTAATACGTAAGTAAATATTAAGGTCATTCAGTGACTCGCATAATGGGTTAGGCGATCTTCAGGCCAATCACTTCATTGTTCTTTTCAACGGCCCTTTTCTATTTGTCTCAAAGGTGTCCATCCTTTCTCTCCAAGTGTAAGTACCTGAAAATCAAGGTTTTTAACCAGCTATTGAGACAAAATATGCATTTGAGGACCCTAAATACATAAAAAATATATCCCTAAATGATTCCAAATCACCGATTAATAAAATTCTTTGGATAATAAGAGAAGTTAGAGTATCAAAAAGATCTACACATGTAACCTACACAATTATAGCAGCAATAGGTGTGTACAAAACAACATGGTACTCAACATGTAAAATCCAAAACATAAAGTCTAGTAATATATAATACGGGTAATCCTATAAATCCAATCAAACCTCCCCAGCTACAACCTGCATAAGACAATCTCAACCTTACATCATACAAATTAAAAAACACGTAAAGCAAAAACAGCACTCCAACAATTAATTACAAATAAACAATAAACATGATAAAGTTCATCAATAAATAGTTGAACAGAAAAGTACTCACATTCAAAATTAATAAATATATGGACTAAAATGAAATGCAAATCAAAGTCGGATAATGACCTGATGAGGCTGCAAGTAACTAAGAAAAGATGATTCTTGGCTTGTGTGGAGGAAAAATATTGTATTCTTGACAATATTAAAAGAAAGTACTTTGAGATGAGAAGCTGAGTTGGATTTGTGATATGGTTTTGAAGGGAGAAGCCAAGAATTCTATGATTGGAGATAAAGGTTTCGTGACGTTTAAGGAGAAGGTATGTGTACTTCGTGTTGATGGTTTGACTGGTACTATTCTTGAAAAGACCCCTAGTTAAACGTATTTTATATATTTTGGTGCAATAAAGATGTTTCATGATCTAAATAAGCATTATTGCTTGAGTTGAATAAATCATGACACTGTTTATTTAGTGGACCAATGTCAAAACCGTCAACAAGTAAAGTATGGGCCTTGGAGGCCTTTAGGGACACTTTAGAGAGTGACCATTCCTGAACTGAAGTGGGAAATTGAAATAGACTTTGTAGTTGTTCTTCCAAATACATTGTGGAAGCTTTGTTCTAATTGTTCACAAGTTAACCAAGCAAATGAATTTTATTATAGACAAGGTGACTTAAAATGTACAAAATTTAGTCAATCAATATATCCACAAGATTATTCGATTGCATGGAAGTCCAACTTCTACTATATAAAATGAAGTTATGTAGTTTACTTCTAACTTTTGGAGGACATTGAAGGATAATTTAGGTACTATATTTGACCTTAGCATCACATTTCACCCTCACATTGACGGGCAGTTTGAACGGACAATTAGAGTGTTGGAGGATATGGTTCATGCGTGCACGATAGATTTTGGTTGTCACTTTGCAACGTTTTAGGACAACAATGGTTAACACTTGAGTATTGATATGACTTAATTTGAGGCATTGTAAAGAAGGATATGTAGGTTGTGATTGGTTGTTTTGATGCATTAGAGGTGAGTTATTGGGGTACTGATGTTTGAGTGAATCATTAGAGAATGTAAGGCTCATTCAGGAGAAGCTTCTAGAATCTTAGAAAATAAAGAAGGAGTATGCAAAACAGAAGGTCAAGGATGTGGAGTTTATGGAAGGACAAAAAGTGTTGCCAAAGGTTTTACCCATGAAGGGTGTGATGAGATTTTGTAAACGAGGTAAGCTCAGTTTGAGGTATATTTGTCCATTTCAAATTCTTAAATATATGGGAGAGATGACCAAATAATTGGCTTTTCCTTCAAGATTATTCGGGGTACACCCGGTGTTTCTTTTGTCTATGAAGAAAAAATCAATCATTGGAATTTATTCCTTCTTGATGAGAACGTTGCTTGTGAGGAAGTATTTGTCGCTATTATAGATATAGGGGTGAACAACTTAAGGTAGAAGGATATTGCATCTGTGAAGGTCAAGTTAAGTAATCATTTGGCTGAGGAGTCTATTGGGATATTAAAACTAGTATGCAAAGAAAATATCCATACCTTATTGTACAGATACCCTTACAGACCCTCTCTTTTTTCTGACTATTTTAGAATGAACAATAGGTTAATTTGTATATGATGTAATGACCCATTAGGTCATTTTTTACTACTAGATCTTCTTCCATAAAAGACTCTTTCGTTAAATTTCTAAAGGTAATTTTGAACATGTTTTTGAACAACATTTATTTTATTGATAGATTCTAATAATTAATATTATTAGTAGTTAAATGGACCAAGTCCATAATTTATTTAATTTCCTACCTAAATTGTCCCATGTATGAGAATGAATTAAATTTAGATGGGGTTTACTAATTTTCGAGTTATAATTTAACAGAGCTTCATTGATGGTAACAAAACTGTGTAGTGGAGGATAAATGTGGGGTTCATCTAATAGCTCAGACAAAATTCTAACAACCCACTACATACTTTAACGGCTAAGAATTTGTGAAATTGTCTAAAAGGTAAACATAATATTACTGGGCAAATTTTCTATGTAATATTACAAAGTTAGGTTTAGATGTTGCTGTTGCAACATTATGTAGGTGGGAGCATACAAGGTATGCAATCCTTGATTATGATTACGAAATGATTGAGGTAATAATAAGGTAATGATAGGAACATTGTGATTTGATGAAGTTATTCACATTTTTTATGTGGGTTATTAATAATTGTAATGGTGAACGTAGATTAAAACAAACTATGTCTCGGAAAGGATTTTATGGGTGAGATGTTTGGAATCATTTGGCTGAAGTTTTTCCAACATTGTTGACTACAATCAGTTTATGCTCAAATGGTTCCACGATGAGTGCACACCCTTACGAAGTTGTCACCAAAGGTGTGTATTTATGTTTCCTCCGAGGTCATTTGTTACACTTAAAGGATATACAAATAGACTAACATGGAAATAATGGGAACTAATCATGCATGGTTTCAAGTATGACCTCCAACATGGAACATAAATCATATTTATTTAGCACAAATCTACAAAATGAAGGATCTTGTGTGCGATGATCATTGCAAGGCTCACATAAATATGTAACTAGTCAACAAAATAATGAAGGAGATCATTTAAGAGCAAAGCCACACCGACTTCATCTGGCAACAATTATAGTACATATTTTTCATCATGATTATTATTGAAGACATTAATATTGAGCATAATTGATCCTCAAACATTGACAATGAAAATAGAGAAATTCATTCATTTTAAAACTCAAGACTCGTGAGGGAATTAGTTGAGAGATAGCAGTGAAATCAAGAACACAATGTAACCATTTTTGTAAATATTGTGCCTAAGGAGGATATTCAAGGTAAATCCCATTAAGGTTGAGGCAGTAAGAGATTAGAATAGACCTATATTTGCTACTGAGATCTATAGTTTTGTGGGTCTTTCAGGATACTACAAGTGCTTTATTCAAAGCTTCTCCAATATTGCATATTCTTTAGAAATATTTACTCGATAGACCGTGAGTTTCTGGTTGTATGGTGGGTGTAAGTATAGCTTTTTCCAGGTCAATACCTTGTTGGCTTCAACTCTTATTTTTACTTTGCCTGAAGAGGTGATAAGCAAAAGCTACAACTCCATCAAGAAGTATCAGTGGTCGTTGTAAATTAAAGAACCTCACTTTTAGGTTAGGGTTGATCCCAAGAGGAATATTGTCACATCTTAAGAGTAGACTCTAGAAGATATGGCACTCTCAGAGTGCGACACGGCGTACTTGACCTCTCGGAGGTGTTGTACAATCCCTTTGACATCATTTATTATGTATATGTATGAAGAGTAATACAGAATTAAAATTTTACACACGAAAGATCTTTAAAGATCTTTCATATTAAAAATCATAGAAAAACCCAAAGTCTCAATATATGCCAATCTTAGACTCAACAGAAATTGGGACACCGCCCATACAATATGAATATAAAAATACTTACTATAATACACTACTTTGAATAAAAGAAGTCTAAAGATAGCTATGTCCTCGAGTCAATTGAGGACATACTTCAAAATTGATTGAAGGATTACTAGATTCAAAACATTGCTTAAAGACGCTTCTCAACTTCCACATACACCTTTAGGCATAAGAAAATGTATGGAATTAATACAAACACTTCAGCTAACTATGTCATATTGAATATAATCAGGAGAAAAAAACATTTATGAGTAACATGCTCTTTTTGATTAAAACATCGTATCTTAAGCATAATAATCACATTTAAGCACCAATTTTCACATTTAGGACATATTACAAATTATACTCAATTTATATGTACATTACATTAAGATCACATTTAAGTCACACTGACTTCACTTGAGTTAGTTATGAAGGGACCGCCCGCCGTTATAATTCTTTCAGACACACCTAAGAGATCCTTTAGATTACCTAAGATAAGATCATTCTCAGTTCAGATCATGTCTACCTATTCAATTTACTTTCCCTATGTAGAGTAATTCTTCAGACTTCCCTAGGGAATACATTGAGTGAAAGATCTTATGGCCCCTTCACACCTTAACTAAGCAACACTTAAACTACTCTAGGTAAGTACTTATTTATGAATATACTTTCAAACATAAGTTAGTTTCCTTACTAGTTAATTAAGAGACATTCAACACATAAGGACATTCAAGTAATGGTCTTGGATAAGGCCTAGGGACTCACTACCTAATATCTTCAATGACTAATCGTGCAATGTCTAGATAGTGTCCAATAGCACCACCTAAACTTCATAGAACTTCTCCAATACTAGTAGGTACCCCATATGATGAGAATATGAAATAACCAACATAGACCATACTAGCTATGCATGGAGTCCAGAGTGATAAACCTACTCCGTTGGATGTTTGTTCGACGGGCCAATGGTAGAAGTAGGACACTTCCTATCTAGCCTAATACTTATTTAGAGCTACTTCCCATACCATACTAACTCGGTGCTATTCTTTGTTCTAATAAAGTATTTTAGTAAAGGAGTACATGAAGAGGTACTATATATAGTTCACAACCCAATCACATTACACCTTACCAAAGAGGGTCCACTAAGGCTACCTACAATCGTCAAAATGATGCTCAATGACATTCCTCAGGATGATTTCCTACTGTTCAAACCAATAAACCCTCAATCCACAATTCAAACAAGAAGGATACCTTTACGACTTTAAACTTTAATGATATCATAACCTTGCAACAATGTTGAAGGTTTCACATAAAGGACCTTCTTAACAATGTTCAAGGTCACATGTATATCACACAAATCATTCCAAGAAGCTTTAGCATACTAAGTCAAGAACTTATATTCTCATTCCAAATGTATCAAGTAAGGGACACAAGTCTATAAAAAGAAGGCACACACACACATTTCACCCTACCACATATAACATATCATTCTAGAACCGTATAGGTACAACCAATATCATCGATAAGTAATCCTACTCACTACTACTATATCATCCATTAAACTATAATAAGTATCATATAATCTATCAAGAGACATCATACTTAAATATCATGTGATCCACATAATGAATACACTATAGTTTACTAGAGACACACATCATAAACTACAAGAACTCATGCTTTGACTCCACATAAAAACATAAGTCATCTTGACATTCCTAATATCCACATAATAAAGTTATAACATGATAAATCCATAATACTTGAAGTAATGTCAACGACGCCACATCATTCACAATTCATAAGGTATTGCCGACAAGGTCACATTATTAACAAGTATAGCACATAAGCACCACCACCATAAGTAAATCATAGAAAACATATAGTTCTATCTAAGGCCTATACTACACAATATAATGAAATTTAGATCAACACAACGTGAATCCAACCTCACAACTTCAATCGATAGTCAATTCATCAAACACAATATACCAAGACCTTTACCAATGTCCATAGTTGACAATTCAACTCAATAATAAACATGCATAATAAATAAAAGACAATTCTACAGGAATTTATTAATGTAGGGCATAAAACAAAAAATTATAGCATTATTCATTCATAATTTAGTACCCCTAATAAAATTACATAAGAATTCAATAGCATTAAGCCATAACCAATTCACCCATAAAGTAGTAAAATCTAGGTTTACATGAATTACATAGGTTCATATTGTTTTAAGGGTAAAATATTTAAATTAACATCAATTCAATGAATATACAATGATTCAAAACATATAATGCAATAACACATGAATAGATTACAAAATTGGACAAGTTCATCTTTGAAAGATATTAGAAACAACTTCGAAAATTGGATCCTTGAAAAAAAAAGAAATTCAAGGATGATGCCCAAACCTGAATTTATGCTATACCACAAATTTGATGAAGAATTGATGAAGAATCACCAAACAAATATTCAATCCAAGCTCTATCTTTACTTTTGGCTCCAAAGGAGTTTTAGAAAATTTTATAGTGAATTTGGGTTTTGATTATGTAAAGTGAATTCATCTAACTATTTAAGACATATAAGCCCACATGAAATACCCAAAACACTACTAGAAAACCGCCTAATTAATATGTAGAATGCTACGGGAATTACATAAATACCCATCGCATTGCCTAAACCTTATAGTGAATTGCAGGCCCATCGACGGTTGCCTCACCAACGCCCCGTCACCCAACGAACGGACCGTCCTTTTGGTCCATGGTTTGAGTTAGTGTCTACCATTTGGAAGATCAGGCTCCCACGCCAAAGTTTCGACCAATGCCCCTCACCTACGGGGTGTCGACCAGCTTACTGGGCGTCAACTACCTTTCGTAGGTTGGGCTGGTTTGACAACTTTTGGCTACATGTTTGGGTCCTTCCTCAATGATCCTTGGTTTGTCCTTGGGGACTTTTGCCTAGACGTTTCCAACATGAAGATGTTCGTATATGATTTTAGGACCTCTAACATAACATGCAAAAATTGTTGAAACACATTAAGACACATAAGGTCTTTTCTACGCAAACCTTTCGAATGTCATGTACGTTCTTGAACATTTGACGTACAAACTTCATTAAACTTTAGCTACTGACTCTTAATGCCATTTTAACTCATTTAAGTACTTCAAAACATCAAGAAACAAGTGTTCGGATCTAGTTACACTTAAGTCGTTTTAGAGGCGTTACAGTCTCCCCCACTTGGACAACATTCATCCTCGAATGATACTTGCTTCTTTATAAAACACTTTCAAGAGATAAGAAACTCGAGACTGGAAGCCAAAAACCATGCCACACCATACACAAAACAAAATTTAGGAGGAACACCAATTTCACACAATTAAAGAGACTCAAAACACAAAAAGAAGATAGAAACTAATATACAACTCATTATACACTAAGACTCACATTATTCATTTCAAATAGCTAGAACTCCTTATATATTCATTATATTTATCAAATACATTAATTATATGCACACTACAATAATTTTTAACAAATGAAAATTTTAGTCAAATTTAGAAAAATCTTATTGTAAACTTCCAGGAATTAAAGTGAACAAGTTTCAAAATATCAAAAATGCAACTCTTAAGCAATTAGTGATGAACAACATAAGAGATATAACCATATAAACTCAGTTTACAACATAATAATAACTTCATGAAATGTACAATAAAACGGATCAATGAAATTCAATTCCAACAAGACTCCTAAACACAATGCAACCTACAACATGCTAGTATGACTTTCTACACTCAAGCTTGAGTTGAATAGAGGAGATGAGACAATAAATATAAACTCCAATAGTCAACAGACTCCCCAACTTAGAACGAACTCATAACTAAAAGAGAGAAGCTATAACTTACCAACATCATCATAATCATCTGGCTTTGATCCTCTAGCTCAGAGTTCAATGAAGCGATTCTTCCTTGGAACATAATTACCTAGGATACTTAGAGGAACTTGCTTACCTTTCTTTTCTCTAGCAATAATATTAGGATAGTCCCTCACCTTTTGTCCATCCTTACCACAACTAAAACCAATTCCCGATATTAACTAGACATTTCCCATAGTTCTTTTTCCATAGGTAGCACAAGTAGGCTTACCACATTGATAACCACTACCCTTCTCAATTTTGACCTTAGTATCTCTAGGTTCATCTTAAGTTTGAGCCCTCTTCTTGAACCTAGGTTTGTTTAGCTCACTAGATCAAGCACCTCTTCAAGTTCCTTGCAATCCTACTAAGCCTGGACTACTTAATGGATTCAGCATATACCGTGAGCCTATAACATTTCATGTCATCATGGAGCATGGCCGAACCACACTCTTTGGTCACAAGGTTGGAAATACCAGTCACAAACCTACTCATCTCATCCCTAGGGTTAGACAGCAATGATGGAGCATACCTAGACAACATAGTGAACATCAAGGAATACTTCTCAATACTCATATTTCATTGCTTGAGAATAATAAACTCCTCAGCCTTCACTTCCCTCCTCTCACGGGGAAAGTACTTTCCTAATAAAGTCTCATTAAACTCTTCCTAGTCTATAGGACCCGACTCAACCGGCCTATTAGCATTCCATTAAGTGTACCACACTTGAGCAACCTCCCTCAATTAGTACGAAGCCAACTCCGCCTTCTCCCTAGAATTCACCACCATGGCACTCAGCACGTTATACACATCATCTAGAAAATCTTGGGATCCTCTCCCACCTTAAAACCAAGAAATATAGTAGGATTCATTCTCACAAAATCTCTCAATATAATGTCATAGTACTCTCCACAACATTCAGTCTAGGTTCAATACCCCTATTTACATGGGTAGTCATGGATCAGGCTAAAACAAGCAAAGCCTTTCTAATCTCCCCATTGATCATTTACACGGGAACCACCGGAACCTCATTTACCTTGACCTCCAATAGGGACTTCAATACGCCTTTGGGAGGCATTTGAGCATCTTGACGAATTTGAGATCTTTGTGGAGCTAGTCCCCCTTGAGGAACTTCCTCTTGCACCCCTGCATCTTCCAAACTTCTAACAAATTCTTCTAGTATTCATTACATATAAACCCAAGAGAAGAGATTAGGAATAGAAACTTACAACCTCAACTTTATAGTCATGACAGAATATTCATGAAGAGAGTTAAATTCTATCGTCCTATAGCCTCTTGCTCATAGATGTGTCGCGACTCACACCGATAATGAAGACTCTACTAGACGTGGCTTTATGAGACTTTGATTCCTAAGTTCACTTTCATAACCTATGCTATGGTACCAAGTTTTGTCACATCCTGAGAGTACACCCTAGAATGTATGACATTCTCGGAGTATGACACGGCGTACTTGAATTCTCAGAGGTCTTGTACAAATACTTTGATATCATTTATTGCAAATATGTATGAAAAATAGTGAGGAATGTAAACTTTTCCATGAAATATCTTTAAAAACATTTAATATTAAAAATCATAGAAATATACTTAGTCTCAACATATGCCAATCTTAGACTTAAGAATACACGGGACACGACCCATACAATACGAATATAGAAATACATAATCTATTATAATACTTTGGATAAAAGAAGTCTAAAGATAGTTATGTCCTCGAGTCAATTGAGGACATACTTAAACTTTGCTTGAACGATTCCAAGATTTGTTTCAACACACTTCTCTCCTTCCACCTAAACCTTTAGATATAAAAGAATGTACTGTATTAGTAAAAACACTTGTACAAAGTCTGTCATAATGCATAAAATCATGAGAAATGGAAATTGATGAAAAACATGCTCTTTTTTTATATCAAAACTCATATCATAAGCAAAAGAATCACATTTAAGAACCAAAACTCCTTTATGACACATTACAAATTATACTCAATTTATATGTACATTACACAAAGGTTACGGTTAACTAAGAGTAATCCTACAGTGACTTTACTGTAACGTCATCAATAATTCACACAACATAGATTCAATAACCCCTTCAAAACACATAAACATTAGATCCTCCTACCAAAGGTGGTCCTAAGGTTCACTTGAGTAAATTAGGAACCGACCGCCCATACAATCCGTTCACACACACATAAGAGATCCTTTTGGCACATGGCTAAGGAATATGAAGGGTTTTTTGTACTCTAGCCTCATCCTTAACTAGATCTACCTACAAAACCATACTCACTCAGTGCTATCCTTTGTTCTCATAGACTATTTCAATAAATGAGTACATGAAGAGGTTTCATATCTATTTCACAACCTAATAACATTAAACCTTACAAAAGAGGGTCCACTAAGGCTACCTACAATGGTATAGAGGATAATTCAATGACTTTCCTGAGGATGATTTCATGTCGTTCCACCCAATCAACCCTTGTTCCACCATTCACACAAGAAGGGTGCATTTTATGGCTTTCAACATTAAGGATACAATATCCTTCCAACCAGGTTGAAGGTTCAACATAAAGGACCTTCTTAACAATGTTCAAGGTCACATGTCAATCACATATATAAAACTAAGAAACTTTAGCATACAAAGTCAAGAACTCATATTGACATTCCACTTGTCTCAAGTAAGGGACACAATTCTACAAAAACAAGGCGCACACATACTTCACCCTATCACATATTGTATATCATTCTAGAAGCACATAGGTATAACCAATATCTTCTATAGGCCATCCTACTCTATACTATAATATCATCAATTTATGTATCACAAGTATCATAAAATCTATCAAGAAACATCATACTTTAATATCAAGTAATCCACATAATGACTACACCATAGTCTACTAGAGACACATATCATCAACTACAAGAACTCATGTTTTGACTTCACAAAAAAACATAAGTCATCTTGACATTTATAATATCCACATAATAATGTTATAACGTTACAAAGCAATAAAACATCAAGTAATGTCGACGAGGCCACCTTATTCACAATTTATAAGGTATTGCCGACAAGGTCACATTAGTTACAAGTATAACACATAAGCACCGCCACCATAAGATTCTCCATCAACTTAAAATGAGACCACCTACTATATACCGTAATTTTATTAAAAATTATGCTATTGAAACTTTTGAGTCTACTATTACTATTCATAAAAATATTGAGACTATTAAATTTCTAGCAATTAATATTACAACAAAAGAATATAAACATAAAGTGAAGACTACGTAAGTAGTTTCAGCTCACGTGTCATCTATTCCAAGCCACGTAAAATTATCATCAGTCATTATGTAGTAGTTATAAGTCAAAAAAAATAATGAGTGTTAGTGTATGCACACAAGTAAAATAGATCGCATAACAAGTTAGATTAGTCACCAATTTTGAAGTCTATTTAAGGCTTTCAACTTGTACCACTAGAAGGCATTAAAAATCTCACTGACTTTGAAAGCCTCTCTACACTTTCTCCCAATTTCCAATATTTTCCATTTTCCCAACCATGTTCTCTCTTTCCCTAAATCAATAATTTATTTTATGTTTAAAATTTTAAATTTTTTTATGTTTGTATACTTCCCTTTGTTCTTCTATATCTATTTGTTTTATGCTTTACCTGTTCTTGCTCCCTTCCGTTACTCTGCCCAATTTTCAAAGTCATATGATTTTGAATGCCCCCTACTGATACAAGTTGAAAGCCTTAAATAGGCCCCAAAAGTGATGATTAATCTAACTTATTATGCTACTTCTTTTACATGTATGCATACACTAATAAACATTATTAATCTTAAACGTAACCACTACCAATTCCAAATAACTGATGATAATTATAAGTGGCTTGAGATAGATGCCACGTAGCTTAAACTACTTACATGTAGCCTTCAGTGCTCATTTATCTTCTTTTGCTAAAAGTTTATCTTCAAAACATATATCTTGTTACTTGGTCCCTTTTTCACTTTGTAGCTTTTGATTTTATTCATGTGGGGTCCACTGATATACTGTAGTTTCACGGTATAATTAATACTTTTTCCTTAAGTTTAGTGTGTCCAAAAGCCTTTTTGTGATAATTTTTTATATAAGTTTCTCTTTGTTTTGCAGGAAATCTGTCCAAAGCTGAATGCGGAGATTTTGAGCGAAGAAATGCAGAAGAGACCACCTATGGAGCTTATGACGGTCCGTCGTGCTTGTGACGGTCCGTAGGTGGCAGCGTAGTGCAGCTGCTGAAGGAAGATGGTGAAGTCTGACCAAGTGTGGGGTTACGAAGCTTGTGACGGTCCATCGTGTCTATGACGGTCCGTCCTGCAGGTTCGTCATGAAGTTCAGAGAAGTGATTCCAGTACCCATATTCCAAGAGCTGAAGTGTTTTGAAAGGAAGGCCCTCGACGGACCGTTGTGCCTATGACGGTCCGTCATACTTGCCGTCGAGGGTAATGAAGAAGAGCAGCAGAAGAAATTGCACAAGTATGGGATGACGGAGTCTATGACGGTCCATCGTGACCATGACGATCCATCGCCAGGTCCGTCGACCCAGCCGCATTTTGGCAGATATCTAGCAAACATAGTCCTTGTTTAATTAGGTTTTTATTTTCTATAAATAGTTTGAAAAACCTCATTTTTGAGGTTAGACGCCGGATAGTTAGACTCTTAGAATGTTAGACTATGTGTTAGACATCATATTATTAGACTTTGTGTATTAGTGTTAGATTTGGAGATTCTTGCAAGTGATTTTTGGTGATTAATCAAGCAAACTTTTGGATTTTACTCTTTATCATTGAAGTAAGTACATGAACTCTTATTTAATATATTTGAATATTGTGTTTATGAACATGAGTAACTAAACTCCATAACTAGGGTTGTGGAAACCATAGGCAAATAATGAGATAAACCCTAACTAAAATAACAATTCTAGAATAGTGTCTTGCATGTATTAATAATTCTTTCGCTTAGAAGTCTTTTTAACGGATGGCCAACGTTAGAACTCGCCTTAATGCTACTTGCCGGACCAAGGAGGTAGATACACAGATTTAGTGTATACTATCTAATAGGCTAGTATTGATTGGTACGAGGTAATAACTTAGTCAAATATCGAATACGATGCTTAATATGAGGTATGGATAAGGGTTAGGATAGCAACACACGTAGCCGGACCAAGGTGCAGAGTAAGATTTTCTAGATGCCAGACCAAGTATTTAGAAATACATAACTTATCACTTTGCATGCAAGATACTAGGAAAGAATTGTTATAGTTAGAATAATTAGGTTATGAACCTATGGGGAACACGTAAACCCTAGTTACTTTGATTAATTGATTAAAATCCAACTGTCAAAGTTGTTAAGTATCTCTTTCAAGTTCGTTATTTATTTTCACTCATTTAGAAATAGAAACCCCCCTTTTTATGTTTATACTTTCCAAGGAAGTCATTGACCAAACAATAGTAATAACAGGTTGAAGTTAAGTCTAGACGATTTTCCTCGTGGGAACGATCCCAACCTCACTAGTTGGGTTATTTACTTGACACGACTGCTTTACTTCTTATTTGAGAAGTAAGTTTGAGCGTATCAAATTTTGGCGCCGCTGCCGGGGATTATAGCTTTTAGAGTAACTTGAACTTATTACTATAGTTTAGTTGATATTTTCTTGATTCTACTTTGTTTTATTGTTTTTATTTTTTTTAGAAATATCCTCCTTGTATGCCAAATACACGGAGAGGAAGAGAGCCCTTGTTTCCCTACGATCACGAGCTAGAGCGTACACTGCACAATATGAATCGAAACTTGGGAATAAATGATGATGATCTGAACCAAAACATCCAAGCTCCGGTTGATGTTCATGGTCAGATGTTACCCGATGCTTCGGGTGAACACCAGCATAGGGGACAAAATCCCGTTCCACGGCCCCAAGCATACTACAGAGGCTATGATAACATAACAGACTCGGATGGGCCACTGGTTTTGCCTCCTCTACCCACAGGCCACACCTTTGTGGTAACTAGTAGCCTGATGCAAATGCTCACTGCCAGAGGTTTGTTTTCAGGGCTACCTTCTGAGGATCCACATGCCCATATAGCTAAGGTAAGGGCAGTGTGTAAAAGTTGTGTAGGGAGGCCTGAGTTGGATTTAGATGTAATAGGTCTCAGAGTGTTTCCTCTCTCACTGATGGGAGAGGCTGCTATGTGGTTCAGTGAGCTCCCATACAACTCAATCTTAACTTGGAACCAATTAAGAGATGTTTTCATAGCACGCTACAATCCGGTCTCCAAGAAATAAAACCACAAAGACAGAGTGAACAACTTTGTGGCACTACCAGGAGAGTAAGTTAGTAGTTCTTGGGATAGATTCACCTCATTTTTGAGAAGTGTTCCAAATCACCGTATAGATGATGAGTCATTGAAGGAATACTTCTATCGGGGACATGATGATAACAACAAAGCGGTGTTGGACACTATAGCAGGTGGATCTTATGGAGAATGCCCTTATGCTGAGATTGCTGAAAAATTAGAAAAAATCTCCCGGAATAACAAAGCTTGGAGTAGTAGGAAGTCTGATACAGGGAGAAACACCTTCGTAGTGCAGTCCACTCACAACCCAGCCAAAGATGAGATTCGGGAAGAAATGGCTCAGATGAGAACTGAGCTTGGGTTTGTACTAAAACATGCACTGGCGGTGCAGAAAAGATTAATGCAGTCAACTACTTGGCTAAACCACCACCCCCTAATGATGAATCCTATTATGCGGGAGACACTTATGCAGTAAATAAGCAGATGAGGGGTTTCCGACCAAGCGCCCAAGGCTCAAATCAGGATAATTGGTTCCAAGGTCAAGAGAACCAAGGTCGGAATTATGGTAACTACAATCGTGAGAGTCATTATGTCCGAGATGGAAACTACAACAGCGACAACAACTTTAACAGGGGTAACTATGCTAATAGAAATGACAGGAATGGGCCCTATGGCCCTCCTCAAAATCGTGAAGTTACTCCTAGGGACGGTGGAGATAGTATGGCACGAGTTGAGGATATGTTGCACAAAATGATGAGGAAATTTGATGCCAATGATGAGCACATTCAAGAGTTGAGGTGTGATTTAGCTAGTATTGGGGAAAAAGTTGATACACATGCAATATCAATTAAGCAGATCGAGTTACAAATGGCCCAATTATCTACGATAGTGAACACACGGCAACCAGGCACTCTTCCTAGCAACACTGTCCAAAATCCAAAGAATGATGCACACTGTATGACAATCACTACTCGGGGTGGCAAGCAAACCATTGACCCACCTATGTCGTCTACTGAGGAAAATGTGAGAAAGGATAATGATAATGTGGTAAAGGGTAGTGGTGAAGTAGAGTAAAGTAATGGAAAAGATGCAGAAGTACCTATGAAGGTAATTCCCATGCCTAGGCCACCACCACCTTTCCCTCAGAGATTAGTGAAAAAGACCGAGGATGGTAAATACCGGCATTTCATAACAATGTTGAAGCAGCTTTCTATCAATGTCCCTTTGGTAGAAGCTCTAGAACAAATGCCCGGTTATGCCAAATTTATGAAAGATCTGGTCACCAAGAAAAGATCGGTCACTTTTGAGAATGATGTTAGACTGCAACATTGTAGTGCTATTGCTACAAGATCCCTCGTACAAAAGAAAGAAGATCCTAGTGCATTCACTATCCCTTGTACAGTTCGGTCATTACATTTTGCAAAAGCATTATGTGATTTGGGGGCAAGCATAAATCTCATGCCCCTCTCGATTCACAAGAAATTGGGTTTGGGGGATCCAAAACCCACTCCGATGCGGCTAGTGATGGCTGATCGGACAATGAAACGGCCTATAGGGATACTCCATGATGTGCTACTAAAAGTGGAGTCATTCATCTTTCCGGATGATTTTGTTATTCTTGATTGTGAGGTCGATTTTGAAGTGTCTATTATTCTTGGGAGGCCATTCCTTGCTACAGGTAGAGCATTAGTTGATATGGAGAAGGGACAGATGACATTTCGGTCTAATAATGAAGAAGCGACCTTCAACATTTGTAGGACCATGAGGCAGAGTGGTGAGCTCCAATCAGTATCAGCCATATCCCACAAAGAAAAAATGAAGAAAGAGAATGAACAAAAAAGTGAAAAACAATAGTATAGGGTTGGAGATTTAGTGCTTGTAGACAGTTCTAGGTCGCCTTGTCTTCCAGGCAAGCTCAAGTCCAAATGGACTAGTCCTTACTTGATTACCCAAGTATTCCCTCATGGAGATGTTGAGTTAAAAGCCAAGGAGGGAGTGCGGTTTAAGATGAATAGAGAACGAATAAAACTCTATTTTGGGCATAAAGCATCTAGGAATAAAGTAATAGAGGCAAACCATCTTGATGAAGTTTGAGTAATCAAGTGTCTCCAGTCGTGCCGCGACATTAAATCAGGCGCTTGTTGGGAGGCAACCCAATACTTATAGTCCTTTTTGTAATGGTAGCATTTTTCTACTAATGGGTTTTTAAATTTGCAGGCATATCACCATGAAATTTTGCAGAAAATTACTCTGCAACAGTCACTGACGGATACATCGACGGACCGTTGTGCCTGCGACGGACCGTCGTGTGTCTCCGTCGTACCGGGTACGTCTTTCTGTTATTCTCAAACTAGGGCACACACGACGGACCCAACGACAGATCGTCACAACTGAGATGGACCGTCGTCGGGGAGTCGTTGCGTCATTAATGAGTCGTACCCGACACAACTCGGTCGGAGTTTAATATAAACTTTCACCATTTAAACTCCCCAACCCCTCATTTCACCCCCATTACTTCATTATTTCTCCCATTACTCTTTCTTTTTCAACTTCCACAATCTATTCCTCTATCAACCACCGGTCATTGCCCCCCACATTAACCCAAAGCCCTAAAAGTGTTAATCCACTAGTTGGAGTTGCTGCTGTGGGTGTCTTCCTGGCCACCGAGTACTTGTCCATTTATTTTCTCCAATTCTAAGGTATGTGTCTCTAAATTCTACTCATTTATCTTGCATTTTTGTTTATTAGTTAGTATTAGCTTAGTTCTTCGTCGTATGTTGTTTCCTTTATATGATTATGTCTAACCTAGGTTCAAAATGTTTGAAATTTCCATGTTGACAATCCTAAACATAGGTGCTTTTGCATTGCTAGTTTCCTCGGTAGTTGGGATAGGCAAATATAGGTCCAAAACACTACAAGTTTGATGTGGGTTCATCGGGGATGCATGGGGTACCCCCAGTTCTGTCACTGTTATACAATACGAGACTCCGATGACGGACCGTCATAGGGTCCATTCCAAAAGCCCTAGCACCCTGTCCCAACAGACACATGTGACACACGACGGTCCGTCCTGCACAACCGTTCCGGTTTTCAGAGACCCTGTTTCTAAGGGTCTCTCATTTTTTCCTAAGTGTTCCCCAACGGACACATGTGACGGACCGTCATCTTCACGATGGTCTGTCCTGCACAACCGCTCTAGTTGTTAGAGACCCTATTTCTAAGGGTCTCTCACTTTTTCTAAGTGTCCTTCAACGGACACATGTGACGGACCGTCATACCCACGATGGTCCGTCCTGCATGACCGTCCTGATGGTCAGAGATCCCTTTGCTAAGGGTCTCCATATTTCTTTAAGTGTCCTACGACGGACCGTCGTACCTGTGACGGTCTGTCTTGCACATACCGTCATGCTAGTCAGAGACTCTCCTTCAGGGTTCTCTATATATACATAGTCTAAGTAAAACACGACGGACCTCATGACGGTCCGTCATAGTCACGACGAGCCGTCACCAGGCCCGTCGTGTGTCACTAGTGGTTTTTATAGCAATGACATACTATTTTTAATATTTTATTTCGTATGGTTTTTCTTGTCTTGTTTGTCACTACTCGTACTAATATTGATCCTTTATAGTTACTATCTACTATGGCACCCAAGCAGACCAAATCTACGCACGCGGGCAATCAAAGTCTGTCGCCCCGTCTACCTGCATGGTCATCGGCTCTGATGATGAGCGTGACCCCGAGTATGTGCCCCCATGCACTTCCAGACCTTTCTGTGATGCACGTGCTCCCAGAGCCACACCCAAAAAGGTGGCGTCCGGCGTAGTCACTGCCTCCACCGATGAGGAGCGCATCGACCGCACACCCTGCGGGTCGACCACAAATGAAGAAGGAGCGTTTGGCTCCTTAGGAGTATCGTGGTCAGAGGAAGCCTCCGGATCTGTTGAGGTTCCCGTACCCGCCACTGCTGCAGCGTCAACCTCGTCTGAGGAGGCTGACAGTTCGGATTCCACCTCAGGCTCACCAGCTCAGGCCCCCACCCTAGCCACTGACCAGCCCAACTGGTGGTGTGTCGACATGCAATTTCAAGTCTACTCCGACGCCAAGTTCCTGAATGATAAAGGAGTGATGACTCAAACACTCACCTTAGAGCAGCGTCCTTAGAGGGAGTCTCTCGACGATGCATGAGATCCACCGTCTCTTCACCAGGCATCACATGGAGTGGACAGCACGTCCGTTGGGACGTTACAGTCAAGAAATGGTCCGAGAGTTCTACGCATCCTACGTAGCGACTTTCCGATCACAGATAGATAGGCGGGCTGCCCCTGCTAAACAGCCCCCCCTGGAGCAGGTCCGAGTACGGGGTGTACAGGTTGACATTTCACTGCCTTCCATCCGCCGGCTTCTATACGGCGAGGGTGTTGATGCTACTAGGACCTCTCTCACTACCGAGTTTGACTACCGCTGGCAGATAGTTAAAGATGGCCAGTTCCTGCGTGAGCCATCACTGAGAGAGATGACCAAGCGGTGGATGGCCCTACACCTATCAGAAGATGGAGAGGGTGCCGAGTGGGTTACTGAGCCGAAGGGGGTCATCAAGAAGACCAACCTCACTTTCACGGCGAAGTTCTTGTGGCTGCTTGTCCATCACTGCCTTTCCCCCACAGCTGCAGATAATATCATTACGTGGGATCCAACAGTGTTGATGGCGGCGATGATAGCCGGGTTCGAGGTGGACTTCGCATGGCTTCTACAGGCAGTAATGCACGAGAGGGCATTCAAGGTCACTACTACCTACCCCTTCCCGTGCATGATCTTTGCTCTCTGCAGGTCCGCAGGTGTGCCCATATGGCACGTAGATCAGCTTAAGACCCAGCAGGGCACTATTGACATCGGCCTCATCAGAGACGAGGCCAATGAGTTGGCTCCACGGAGAGGGCCCCGTCTAGAGCTGCCCCCACTTGCTGATGATCTTGATTATACGGTAGCCCAGGCCCGCATGGCTACACAGGCGGCGTCCACTGACACTACCCCGGTCGAGTCTATCCTGGGTAGTAGCACTGCCCCGAGCTCCTCTCGCACAACCCCTCTACCGGCACTGGTCCCGCTTGCTAGGGTCCAAAAAGTAGAGGCACAAATGGCCACACTTCTGCATCATATCCAGTCGTGGATGCAGAAGTCTATTACTGAGTCAGAAGAGCGCCTAGAGAGGAAAATGGTCCAGTTTACAGAGCGGAAGATCGCTGAGGTTAACCAGCTTTTGGTGGGTGCTAGCCCGACCAGCCTCTCCGGTGGATGTGTTGACTCTTTAGGCTGCAGTCGACAGTCTTCGTGCAAACATCAACAAGATCTTAGAGGCTAGGGTGCCGAAGTCTGAGGACACAGTGTTGGCAGCCCTTTTTGCTAGTTCAGAAATTCCACCACCTCCCCCTCGAGAGAGTGCCAAGAGGCGTAAGGGTCAAGCAGAGGACGAGGCGCGAGCACGGAAGAAGGAGCGCCGAGAGATAGAGGCTGCGAGGAGAGCCTCACTTGCTGAGGAGGAGGCGCACTAAAGGAGAGCATCAGAGTTAGCGGCTGGGGCGTCTAGCTCCCGCACTGTGGAGATAGCATGAGGCACTACTGATGGTGCAGTTGTTGCTGAGGACACCACTGAGGGTGTCCAAATGGCAGAGGACGTGGGTTCCAGGGAACCGGACCCACCATCTTGCTGATCGACGGCACTTTCCGCCACAGGTTTGCTTCACCTACCACTTAAGTATTTAGATTTTTATGCATTGGGGACAATTGCATGTTTTTTTGTTGGGGGTGGGGTAAATGGAAAGTGAGCATTAGGGTGAAGTCTGAGTAGCCCAACTCACTATCCTCTTTTGGGGTTTTCTTGCCTGTGTTCTTTTTCCCCAAAAGAGTGATTACTTTTTATGTTGAACCGGCATGTTTATATCTTTTGTACATAGTTTAATTCTAAAGCATGATGGCTAAAATGATATCCTGATAAACTTGAAAATGATGCATGACTAGGCATAGTAACTGATAATTGTGTGGCTCTAAGCATGACATAGAGTTACACCATTGCATTACCCTAAGTCTTCAATTCGAACTAGGTGTCTTATAATATGGTATAGTGATGAAATGTCAAGTGAGTGTGAGGAAAATTCGAATAAGTCCACTATTAGTACTGAGCTAGAACTTGCCTGGTTAGTCCTGCTAAAAGTAAGCTGTAATAGACAATTAGGAAAGGATCATAGGCCCTTATTCAATATAGACCATATCTAGCGTAAATAAAAGAAACCAAATGAAATTTATCCTTCTTTGATCCAAATAATCTGAGCTTAAATTAGACCTTTCTTTTTCACCCTAACTGATCTTTTCTGGGAACGATGTGTTGGCCCTGGTCCCTCCTTGGACATGTGCACCTCAGCTTATGCCAAAAGCATAAGTTGAGGGTGGCTAATGCAGTAAACAACCTTTATTATAGCCCTGACCCAATTTTGGGTATTGTGTACTTTGACTCATGGCAAAGCCATGAGTTGAGGGTGGCTATTATGAGGAATGCTTCGGAAAGTGGGGTTGAAAGAACAAAGTGACAGAAAGAACAAAAGTAAAGTGACTCAAGAATTAGTTGAAAGAAAAGTGAAGAAAAAGAAAAATATACAAGAAATACAAGCAAGTAAAGAAGAGAGTCACTTACACAAATGAAGAAAGAAAAGAAAATAGCAAGGTGAAAGAATATGAGAAACTGGGCAAGATAAAATAATAGAAAGTGGAAAGTTTAGCCGATATGTCAAGGAGGGAAAAAAGTCACTAAAGTATACCTAAATATACCCTACCTGACCCTGAGCCTATGTTACAAGCCAAGAAAGTCCTATCGTTATCCTAAGTGTTGTATAGCAAACTTAAGGAAGTGAAAATAAGGGCAAGCTTATGGCAATAGGTATGAATGAGTGTGACTTTGTTCTGAGAGCGAGTGTTGAAAAGTAATCCTCATACTCAAATTGAAATTATTGTGTGAAAAATGAGGATTTTGTTTTGAAGTGAGGACACTAGTTGCAATACCGGAATTGTTAGCACCTTAGAGAGAAATTGAAGAGGATAGGTGTTAATGCATGGAGAGTCTGTGTCATGTTCTGGTCCCACATAGTTTAAGCCTAATAGTGATAGCATGCATAGATTTGATGAGATTAATCGGGATTGATAGTCAAATGATTGCAAAGGATAAACCATGGATACTATTGTACAAAGATTGTGTAGTGAGTCATAGTGCGTCGCTTGAGGACAACCAACGAATTTAAGTTGAGGGTGTTGATATACCGTGGTTTCACGGTATAATTATTACTTTTTACTTAAGTTTAATGTGTCCACAAGCCTTTTTGTGCTAATTTTTTTTATATAAGTTTCTCTTTGTTTTGCAGGAAATCTATCCAAAGTTGATTTTTGAGCGAAGAAATGCAGAAGAGACCACCTACGGAGCTTATGACGGTCTGTCGTGCTTGTGACGGTCCGTAGGTGGCAGCGTAGTGCAGCTGCTGAAGGAAGATGGGGTTGTCTGACCAAGTGTCGGGTTACGAAGCTTGTGACGGTCCGTCGTGTATATGACGGTCCGTCCTGCAGGTTCGTCATGAAGTTCAGAGAAGTGATCCCAGTACCCATATTCTAAGAGTTGAAGTATTTTGAAACAAAGGCCCTCGACAGACCGTTGTGCCTATGACGGTCCGTCATACTTGCCGTCGAGGGTAATGAAGAAGAGCAGCAGAAGAAATTGCACAAGTGTGGGACGACGGAGTCCATGACGGTCCGTCGTGACCATGACGATCCGTCGCGAGGTCCGTCGACCCAGCCGCATTTTGGCAGATTTCCAGCAAACAGAGTCCTTGTTTAATTAGGTTTTTATTTTCTATAAATAGTTTGAAAAACCTCATTTTTGAGGTTAAAAGCCGGATAGTTAGACTTTTAGATTGTTAGACTCCGTATTGTTAGACATCATATTATTAGACTTTGTGTATTAGTGTTAGATTTGGAGATTCTTGCAAGTGATTTTTTGTGATTAATCAAGCAAACTTTTGAATTTTACTCTTTCTCATTGAAGTAAGTACATGAACTCTTATTTAATATATTTGAATATTGTGTTTATGGCCATGAGTAACTAAACTCCATAACTAGGGTTGTGGGAACCATAGGCAAATAATGAGATAAACCCTAACTAAAATAACAATTCTAGAATAGTGTCTTGCATGTATTAATAATTCTTTCGCTTAGAAGTCTTTTTAACGGATGAGCAACGTTAGAACTCGCCTTAATGCTACTTGCCGGACCAAGGAGGTAGATAATAGGAAAAGAATTATTAACATAGATTTAGTGTATGCTATCTAATAGGCTAGTATTGATTGGTACGAGGTAATAACTTAGTCAAATATCGAATACGATGCTTAATATGAGGTAAGGATAAGGGTTAGGATAGCAACACACGTAGTCGGACCAAGGTGCAGAGTGAGATTTTCTAGATGCCGGAACGAGGATTTAGAAATACATAACTTATCACTTTGCATGCAAGATACTAGGAAAGAATTGTTATAATTAGAATTATCAAGTTATGAACCTGTGGGAAACACGTGAACCCTAGTTCCTTTGATTAATTAATTAAAATCCAACTGTCAAAGCTCTTAAGTGTCTTTTTCAAGTTTGTTATTTATTTTCACTCATTTAGAAATAGAAACCCCCCTTTTTATGTTTTTACATTCCAAGTAAGTCATTGACCAAACAATAGTAATAACAGGTTGAAGTTAAGTCTAGACTATTTTCCTTGTGGGAACGATCCCAACCTCACTAGTTGGGTTATTTACTTGACACGACCGCTTTACTTCTTATTTGAGAAGTAAGTTTGAGCGTATCATCCACCTCTTTGCTTATTTGTTGACACAATATATTTTAACATAAGCTTGAAACTTTCTTGTCTTTGTTGAAAATGATACATATCCTAATTACTTTTTTCACTAGTATTTGAGGATGCAGTGTCGAATAATTCCAACATCTTTTCATTATTGATAGTTTTGTTGAGACTCTATAAGGTTTCTTTGAGCCTTCTTTTTAATTCTACTTTTGAAACATCATATTTCTTTTGTGATGAAGTACCGATAACTAACTGTCACCGTGATCTTTCGGAGTCCATCCTTTAATCTTGATATTCTTGCTTAGATACTTGTTCCTTTCAATTTCATGAATATCAAAGGAAAAACTAATAATATAAGATATCCTTTTGAAAATAAAGAAGTTACACCATTTAATATTTTCCAGGAGTATAGAGATATTTTGCTCTAACAAAAACTTCTAAAACTGTATTAAAATTGTGTTGATAATACCTGTTTATTTCCTCTGAACCGACTCCACCATTCATAAAAAACTGAGGGATTGTTGAGGCTTTTATATCATCTAAATATTTAACGAACCAAGTATGGGTGTTTGGCCGGAGATACATAAAATTAAACCAAGCTGCCATGTAATCATACCAAATATACGTCTAGGGATGATAAGAAGTTGATAGTGGAATGGGGGTATGTAGATGATCCACAAACCACTCAAAAGCAGTTAATATTCTTTTAACTGTAAATCTTAAAAATTGAATACTATCTTGATTATTGATCTTTGCTAATTTATGCTCGGTTTTTATTGAATCGGTATCTTTTATAGCCGTTTGGATGAGCTTAATAAAAGCAGCTTTAAAAAAGTACTTTTGATAGTGCTGAAACTTATTTTTAAAATAAGCAGTTATGCGTTTGGATAAAAGTGCTGAAGTTGTTATGCCAAACGTGAAAAGGAAAAAATAGAAGAAAGAGATGTTAGGGTTATATGGGTAATTTGAAGATTGTATAAAAATATTAAGGGAAAAAACATAAAAATGTGGTCAACTTAAAACAGCTTATAAGCTAAAAAAAACACCCCTACCCCAGCTTTTAACTTTTGGCTTAAAATAAGTTTTTTTTAACTTAAAATAAGCTATTTTGAGTATTGACAAACAGTTAAATAAGTCATAAACCAGCTTTTAAGTCAGTTTGACCAGCTTTTAAGCTGAGCCAAACAGGCTCTTAATATGAACTCATTAAAACTTCGGGTTTTCAGTGGATCCTCAGTTTCCACATAATTCCTATTAGAATAACATGGCTTAAGGAGGTCGGTCAGTCAAAAGCATTAATACTCTTTGTCAAGTGCTATGATAGGCAGTACCTGCAAAACTGTAATGGGAAAATCCTTTGTATCTGATTAAGTAATCTTTTCTATATTTTTTTGTAGGGTAGTTAGAACTACCGTCTGTGCATTTGTTTCTGGTGGTTTCATTTCATAACTATCTTTTATATGGACAAAAATAGTTGTTGATGATTGTTTATTTACTGAAAAGGAGTTGGGTTTTGGCAGGTTTGGAAATTCCTCCAGGACTGAGTAGCGATTCTCTAATTTTCATCGCCCTCTTTAAAGATTTTTTCATTTTATCTTCTTGTTTGAAGGGCTGTAGTGAGAGCCTCAGGGGCCTTCTTCATGGTACTCCTGGTACGCATGCATTAGCACACCTTCCTAGGACTTCACTCAAGACTCACTTGTGCAATGCATAGTTGAAGTCCCCTACCCCCACCTACACTAAGTAACTACTCTTTGGTTATCCTAGTTAGAGTCCTTACTTTACTTCCATGGTCCATTATACTTTAGGGAAACTATAATCTTAACCTACATTAAGATCGTGTAAGCCAAACATGGAATTTGGCGTCATTCCCTCACACCATAGAAGGGTGCCTTCCTTGCCAAAGTAAGACATGAGTTTCATATGCTAGCATTTTAGGTGATATTACTTGCTAGATCCTATTGGGTAACATAGTTATGCAACTTGGAGGCATCACTCTAACACCATTTTTGGGTCATGAGGCTATCCACCTCATGTGGATTATGGTGACCTAACTTCTTCCAATGGGAAGGGACACCCCTTACTTCAAGTTCACTTGGTGCTAAGCTAAGTTTCCTTTATTAAAAGTCGTTATTATATTACTTTGTAAAACACAATCTTTAAGAGATTCACTCCCCATATGGTTAGCTCAGAGGTTAGTGATGAGAAGTTCTTTTATCAACCTATATCATGTGAGAAAACCTTTCACATGGACATAGAATATGGAAGCATCTATCTAGTTTCGGATACTCTTGAGAACACCTTTTAGGATCCCCTATATTAATTAGATCATAATTCATGTGTGTGTACATATATGTGAGCAAACCTTTTACATAACACCTTTTGACTACACATTTTTATACTTCACTTCGTTCATGCATAAGTGTACAAGCGTAACTATATGAGCCATGATTTCATATAAATGCATTTAGACTTTAGGTATAAACATACTTCATCATACCACATACCTCACATTATAACATAAACACATCTTCATAACATACTCATGCATTCATATCCACGTACATAAGAGACCAAACATAGGAACTCCTATCAAGGTACACATGTGCAATACATAAACAAGGTCCCATACCCTTGTCCATACGAGTAAACCTATCAACTTATCATAGCTAAGGAAACACATATCATACTTTCATAGACATAAACTTAACATGCATAATAGTAGACACTAGAGAGTACGAGAACAAACATTCATTAGACACTATGATCCTATACTACTTTTAAGCATGCATGTAGAGTTAGGATGTGCATACATTGGTAAATATGATCACATCATGGCTATCAACAATTCCACAACCAAGAATAGACTACAAAACACATAATAGCATTGGAGGCAAGCCAACTTCATATTACACATAACACTTCTGACTTTGCTATTCATGCATTCACATAGGGGTTAATAGGTAGGGAGGGTCATTCCTTAATATTTCAATTATGGAAGCACCTACACATAACCCTAACATAATCATTCTCATGCTCATAACAATATTAACATAACCTAGATTCACAACTACAGTAGAAAACTAGGCGCAAGTTACAAATAAGGTGATCATCATAATCAAACATTCATATATTCATCAATTTGCCTTCAAGGCTATGTTCATAACATTTAAAATGACAATAAAGTAAACACCGCCACCATAAGTAGACCATACCACACAATGCCATACGGTGTTTCATCAACAATACTATAGACAAGTAGAAGAGTAGAGCAATTTTACCAATTCTTTAGCCTTTGGTTATCATTCACCATTGATACTCTTTCATCAACAATTCAAGTATAGTGAAGTTGCAAAAGTAGTATAATCATAAAGCAAATTATTTACAATTCGCTAGAAGATCATACTACAATTTGATAGAATATATTACATACGTATACTAGGAAGTAGAGAGTTATAGATCATCAACAAATATCTCTAGTATTGTTCATCAATCATGTTTTATAAATAATATACTTTATCTTTAAATGTATAAAAGTGGAATTTTATTATGTTAAGATGCTGGTAGATACTTACTTATATGATGAAGTAGAGAGTTATAGATCATTACCCTAAGTAAGTTTCTACAAGCATCTTAACATAATAAAATTCCACTTTTATGCATTTAAAGATCAATGTTACAGTGAAAACATAGAGATCTAAGCTAGCCTTATTCAAATCTTCATACATTGTTTACATGGATTATTCATTAACGATTCACCATCAATGTATATACTGGAAAGTAGACATAAGCATATTAACATAATTGAATCACAAGTTGATATAGATAAGATCAATATCACAAAGTCATACATAGGCTAAAATCGAGTTTGTGACAGAGCATGGGTTCATCATGCAATTGGATTGAAAATCACGTCCAAATCAGTATATAATAATCAATAAATTCATATTATTCTTTTGAAATCAATTTAAGAAAGAACTCATGGCTAGATTGAAGAAGAAGAGATTTGATCATGGAACTTCTTTGAAAACTTTGAGATTAACTCTCCTAGTGAAAGGTTCTTTAGAGAGAAAGGATCACCATACCTTTATTAGATGAAGAATCCACTAATATTTGGAGAAGAAATCAGTGAAGAACTTCCACCCTAGCTTAAATCCTACCCTTATTTAAAGAATCTTGACAAATCTTGAATATTCTTGAATGGAATCTTCTACATTGTTTTTTTTCTTGAGGTTTTGTCCTAGGGTTTGAGAGAGAAGAGAATGACGAATTTAAAGATGTAATTGGACTATTACTGGTGGAAAAGGAGAGGAAAATTACCTTAATTACTATTATCCGCGGCCAAAATGAAACTGCACTATACTATTCACTCAAATGGCCAAAACTATTTACTCGATAACTAGATTGATGCGAAATTTGTGGCATTGGAAAGAGGATTCAAATACCTTTAATCTCATAGGTAATGTCTCATTTACTTATTTATATTCTATAAAATATGGTCATTTCAAGGCAAACCTTTCGAACGTCATGGACGTTTGACCTCAACATTTCACGAAACTTGACACACTGCCTATAAATACTATAATAACTAATATAAGGACCTCATAATCTCATTAAATAAACATAAACACATATACACACATATAAGGCACATAGGTACTTAGTTGTCAAATGTCTTAGTCATCCCTTAACGTTTGACTTCTAAATAACCTAAACATACTTTAAAGCATTGTATTAAAATGTTACAAAACTTATAGGCACAAGTGAGGTTGTAGACACCCTAACTCATTTTAGGGGTCTTACAACAAATGTAGGGGTGAGAACATAACATGACATACATCAAACTCCCGACAACACAAGATTAAGGAACTTGAGACATGTATTCCTTTTCTTAATAGTCTATACACACATTTCAAGGCTTAAAGTTTTACCCATACCTAAAGGAGTGTCCATGGATTTGCAAATATTCATTCGAAAAATTTCCAATATTTTCTTTTTATAAGTTTCTTGAGATAAACTCAAAAAATTCCTGGAACGATTTCTTTTAATCTTAATACCCAATCGATAGTCCAATTCACCTATATCTTTAAAATCAAATGATTTTGAAAGCCATGACTTGATAGTTTTAACATACTCCAAATTATTTCCAGTTAATAAAATATCATATACGTAAAGAGAAAGAATTATAAAATTTTAATTGGACTTTTTTACATAGATTCAATGGTTTTCATCGATCATGGTTAAATCAAATGACATCAATTTCTTATAAAATGTCAAATACCGCTGCCTTGAAGATTGCTTTTGGCCATAAACTTATCTTTTTAATTTAGATACTTTTTCATGACCATTAACAACAAAACCAACTAGTTGGTCCGTGTAGACTTTCTCGTTTGATTCTCCATTAAGAAAAGAGGACTTCAGATCCATTTGGAGTATCTCTAGATCTAAACGTGCAATAATAGCTAGAAGTAATCGTATGTATGTGAACTTCACAACTGGTAAAAAAACTGGTTGTTCCATGTGGATTTTCTCGTTTGATTCTCCATTAAGAAAAGAGGACTACAGATCCATTTGGGGTATCTCAAGATCTAAACGTGCAACAATAGCTAAAAGTAATCGTATGGATGTGAACTTCACAACTGGTAAAAAAAAGTTTCATCGTAGTTTATTCCAACTTGTTGAGTTGCAACCAATCGTGCTTTGTGTCTTTCTATTAACCATCCGATTAATGTTTAACTTGAAGAATCCATTTATTCCCAGTATCTTAACGTTCCTTAGTAAGGTCAACTAAATCCCTGACTTTGTTGGTTTTCATGGACTCTAATTCTTCTTTTGTCGCTTTTAACTATTCATTCTTTTAGAAGCTCAATAAGGCCTCCATTACTGAATTAGGTTCATCAAATCCTATAAGAGATATAAGGAAAACATAATCCTCAATCTCACCAAATCGTTGCGGTACACCTTTTCTTTTACTCTCACATATTTTGAAGGTTAAATTCCTCTATAGGATTTTGAGACTCCCACATGGACCAGGAATCATTTATTGATCAATTGAATTATCAATTGTTTCAGACATATTATATGATCTTTTGAGTTCAATATTTCATAGAGAGGTACAACTTCATCTATAGGAAATCATCAATTAACCATCAATATATACTTAAAAATATTACTTCATCATCAGTTATCACAATTAATTTATAATTTTGTTTTTCAGAGAAGAACAATGTGAAGAGAAAACCCCTAGTTTTGGGAGATCTAAAATTCATACTTTTGGAGGGACCTCTTCGGGAAGAAAATCTCAAGATTGAAAGAAACCATACCTTAAATAAGAATAGACATGAAATTTGTGTAGAACTTTGGATTATTTTGTCTTCTTCTTCAACCTTAAAAGCTCCTTCAATGGAGGATGAATGGAGAGAAAAAGTAGAGAAAGGTGACAGCTTTTGGGTTTTGATTTGGTGTTTTGATTTTTGTGAAAAATTGTGGTGAAAAACTTATTTAAAATCAATATATAACCCTACCCCAAAATACCCCTCACTTAAGTTTAGCTTTTAATGAAGTCAAACTCGAATTCAAATTTAAGATTTTTCATTGGGAAAAAGTCCCGAGTCATGGAGTTGTTCCCGCATGATTTTTGAATATAATTTTTGAAGAAGTAGAGTCCCTGATGTTCCCTCGTTGTAGAACAAACTTTTTGCCTTGGGTGTGCCAAGTCCGTGATGAGGACCAGCTCCCTCCAACAGCGAAAGCTTGCTGCCTCTTGGCTGCTTGCTTGGTCAAAAGTGGGGTCCCTTCGTGGACCCCTAGGGAGATCCTTGGGTGGTTGGACCTGGACGTTTTGACCCTATACTGAATTATACCTATTTAAAGTTTATTTTATATGTTTTAGGCTTCATATGATACTCCTATGACTTCACAAGATCCATAGACGTTCACTAGTTCCACTTCGCTAGATTCCGGAGGTCAAGACCTTTATTTGGTGTTTTGTCTCTAATACTTCTCAAAAAAGTTATTTAGACTTATTTAGGTCCAAACTCATATATAATTCAAAATATGAGTCTCTAAGGTAGGTTATGGAATTTCTGGGGTATGTCAATACTACCCCCCCCCCCCCCCACCACCACCACCACCAAGAACATTCATTCCCGAATGACACCTTAAACCTTCTATTGGAAAAAAGGATTAGACTCAAGACTCCCAGTCGTACAACAAGCAATATCACAATGAGTCACATATCACATGAGGAATATTCAACTCCTTTCAACATAATCATAGCATTAACATAAAGAAACTTAATCCACAACACATGACACATTAGAACTCATAATTGACATTACATAAGGAGGAACTACCTTCTCCATTTCAACATGAAAAATTTCAAATAGTTGACATGCTTATTTCTTGTCAATGCAACACTAACACATGCCCAACACAATTATCATGAATGCAATGTAGCACACTTCATATTTCACTGCAAGTTAATCATGAGAGTAATATATCACAAAAAACTCAATTTAGGCATGAATTTCTACAAGAATATGCATATACTAGATAAACATGATAACCTCAACATAACTCATAGGACTCATTTATGAGAAAGCTACTAACCTTAAATTTTGCTAGGACTGGGGGGGGGGGGGAAGATGAGTATAGTGGTTCCTCATGTCGGCCTCGGCCTCCCATATTGCACCGTTAACAAGGTGGTTCCTCCAATGAAACTTTACGGATGCAACCTACTTGTTCCCCAAATTTATAACTTGGCGATCCAAGATTTTAACCGGGACCTCTTTATAAGAAAGATCCTCCTTTACCCCTAAACCTTCTAGAGGGAGAATCGACACCGGATCAACTATACACTTCTTAAGCATAGAAACATGGAATACCGGGTGAATCATGGACAACTCATTGGAAAATTTCAAATCATAAGACACACTCCCAACTCGCTTCAAAATTTCATACGGTCTCACATACCGAGAACTAAGTGTCCCCTTCTTTCAAACCTCATCACCCATTCCATGGGCGAAATTTTCAAATAGACCCAATCTCCTACTTCAAATTTAAGGTCCCTTTTTATATTATTGGCATAAGATTTTTGTTGTCTTTGTGTCATTTTTAGTCTATCCCTTATAATTCAAACCTTATCGAGGTCTTCATAAACTAAATCGGGAAAAAGTAGGGAAAACTCACCTAACTCATGCCAACCAACCGTGGATCTATACTTCCTCCCATAGAGTGCCTCGAAAGGTGCGATGGAGATATTTGAATGGTGGCTATTGTTGTAGAAGAATTCTATCAAAGGTAGGTGGTAATACCAATTACCTTTGAAGTTAATGACACCCTCCCTCAACATATCTTCAAGGGTTTGGATAGTGTATTCCGCTTGACCATCCATCTTTGGATGAAAGATGCTTCAGTTTTGTACCAATCCCACTTAGGAATAACTTCCAAAAATAGGAGGTAAATTGAGTGCCTCTATCCAAAATTATGGTTATAGAGACTCTATGTTGTTTCACTAATTATTTGAGGTACAATTTGGCATAATCATCTGCCAAATAATTTACTTTGACGGGAAGAAAATGTGCCGACTTGGTCAATGTATCAACAATGACCCATATCGAGTCGTGTTGTCTTTGTGTACGAGGCAACCCCACTATGAAGTATATGTTAATATCCTCCCACATACATGTGGGAATATCTATTTTTTTAGTTAAGTCACCCGCCTTTGATGCTCCTTTTTACTTGTTTGCAATTCAGACATCTAGCAACAAATTTCTCTATATCCCTTTTCATACATTTCCACCAATAAGTTTCCCATAAGTCGCGGTACATCTTTGTGGCACCGGGTGAATGGAATATCGGGATCCATGAGCCTCTTCCATGATCAATTCCCTCAAACCATCCACATCTGGTTCGCACAATCTTCCTTGGTGCCTAAGCACCCCATATTCTCCTTGAGAGAAAGACTCATTAGATTTACTAAGGACCATTTTCCTCAACTGCATCAATAGAAGATCAAGGCGTTGCTTGGATTTCACCCCAACCACTATAGATGATTTGGAGTTGTGGTGAACCATAAAACCACCCTTTGGAGAGTCTTCTAGTCAAACACCCAATCGAGCAAACCTATGAACCTCTTTCACTAGCTCTTTCTTATTATCAACCTCGTGAGTAACACTACCCATGGACACTCGACCGATAGAATCTTCCACAATAATAGATTTCTCGTGATGGTAAAGGACACTCCTGTCATAGTCCTTTAAAATTTCTAACCATCTTCTTTGACGTAGATTCAAATCTTCTTGAGTAAAGACATACTGTAGACTCTTTTGATCGGTGAACACATCAACCTATACCCCATAGAGATAGTGCCTCAAAATTTTTAAGGTAAATACCATGGCCGCAGGATCAAGGTCATGAGTTGTGCAATTCTTCTCATGTGTCTTGATTTTCCTAGAGACATACACTATTACTTTGCCATGTTGCATAAGGAATAATCCGAGACCCACTCGTGAAGCATCAAAATAAACCACAAACCCTTTGGTTCCCTCCAGTAAGGTCAACACCAGAGAAGAGGTGAGCCTATCCTTCAATTATTGAAAGCTCTTTTCAAAATATTTCGACCATTCGAACTTGGAATTCATCTGGGTTAAGGTCGTTAATGGAGATGCAATAAACAAAAATACATTAACAAACCTCCTATAGTAACCGAAAATCCCTAGAAAACTTCGGATGTCGGTAGGAATCAACGGTCTAGGCCAACTTCTGACCACTTCTTTCTTCCTCTAGTCAACCTCTACCCTTTCAGTAGAGATAATGTGGCCAAGAAATGCAACTGATCTCAATAAAAATACACATTTATTGATCTTAGCAAAAAGTTAGTTATCCTTGAGGACTTGCAAAACTATCCTCAAATGACTCATATGATCATCCTCACTCCTCGAGTATATCAAAATATCATCAATGAAGATAATGACAAACAAATAAAGATAATTTTAAAAACTCAATTCATAAGGTCCCTCAAAGCCGTCGGGGCATTATTTAGACCAAATCACATATCTAGGAATTGAAAGTAACCATATCTTATTCGAAATACCATTTTCGAAATATCAACCCCCCTCACTCTATGTTGGTGAATACTAGATTCAAGTCAATCTTTGAAAAGTAACCCGCTCCTTGGAGTTGATCAAACTTGTCATCAATCTTAGGGAGCGGGTACTTATTCTTTGTGGTTACTTTGTTAATTGACGATAGTCATACACATTCTCGAAGTTCCATCCTTCTTCTTTACAAACAAAACCGGGGCACCCCATGGAGATATACTTGGTTAGATAAAACCCTTAAATAGAAAATCCTTTAGTTGAGACTTTAGTTCTTTCAACTTAGTTTGGGTTATCCGTTAAGGAATGATTGAAATAGGTTGTGTATCCGGTAATAAATTAATGCAGAAGTCAATTTTCCATTCGGGAGAAATTCTGGCTAGGTCATCGAGAAACACCTCCAAAAAATACTTCACTACGGGTACCAACTGTAAGGGAGGGACCTCATATTCAAGATCCATAATTCTAACTATGTGTTAGAGAAAACCCTTTGCAATCAATTCACAAGGTTTTAGACACGGAATGATCTTACCCATAAGATTTTAGTTTCATCCTCTCCACTAAAAAATTGTCTCATTTGGAAATTGAAATTGACTACCCTTGTCCTACAATCAATAGAGGCAAAGCAAGCATGCAACCAATCCATTAAAAATAAGACATCAAAATCTAGAATATCATGTTTCTATTAAGGAAACTAACGTAACTCTATTTGGAATGAAGATAGGACAACATTTATAGGCTCTTTTAGCCACTAAGGAATCACCCACTGGTGTAGAAACTTAAAACGAGTGTCTAATATATCGGGTAGTATATCAAACTTCAAGGCTACAAGAGGGGTCACAAATTATAATGTAGTTCCTGGATCCAACAAACCTATATATCACAGGAAAAAAATTGTAATGTACCGGTAACCACGTCCGGTGAGATCTCTTGATCACCTCGGGATTTGGTACCATAAAACCAATTATTCTTAGGAGAATCCAAATTTGGGGAAATAGTTTGTGCTTGAGCATTTTCACTTACTTGAGCCTTAATAATAGGGAAATCTATCTTCATGTGACCACTCTTGCCACAACTATGCCAATTACCCATTCCAACAAGGCACTTACCATCAAGTTTCTTATCACATTTTGCACAAAGAGGCTACTCATCATAAGATCTCCAACCTTTCCCCTCTTGGGGTTTCGGAGTAAACACCTTTCTCTTGCTGAACCTTGGAGCATTAAAATCACCTTTATTAGAAATTTTCTTCTTGAACTTTATTTGTCCTGGAACCTTAAATCTAGTCTTAGAAGAATTCCCATCTTCGATTCTCATCTTCTTCAACTCTATACAAAATTACTTAAGCTTTTGCTCCTAAATTTGTTCGGCATGAACCATGAGACAAGAAATGTTCATGCTAGGAATGAACATAGCCAACCTACACTTCTTAAACACAAGATCGAATATCCCCATGACAAATTTGTTCATCTTCAACCTAAATCTGAAACCAAAGTAGGAGCATGCTTTGAAAGTTGAGTGAACTTGAGGCTATAGTCCTTAACGATTATACCCCCTTGACGAAGATTGATGAATTCTTTCATTTTCATCTCCCTTAATTCCAAGGGAAAGGACCTATCAAGCAAATTCATCTTGAAAACCTCCCAAGTAATCGGGCTTTCTCTAACTGTCCTCTCATCTTTCCATTATTCATACCACACTTGAGCCACATATCTAACTTGGTAGGACGGTAGTTCCGCCTTTACATGAGAAGACACCCCCATAACATCAAGATTTTTCAACATTTCATCAATGAACCCTTGTTGATCCTCCTCCACCTTGGAACGACAGGAAGTAGGGGGATTCATCCTTGTGAAATCACTAATCCTTGAAGTAGTAGTTTTAGCATTGGGGTTTAATTGTACCCTACCATCCCTAAAGACTTAAGTAGCCAACACTTGGGTCAAGCTATGAATGGTTGATCTTATCTCCACGTTAGACATAGGTCCTTCTTCAATAGAAACTTGAGGGTATTAAGAAGCTTGAGGGGAAACCCCTGATTTAAATTCTCCTCTACGGACCTTCGAGCATTGTTCCTCCTTGTATTCATTGCCTATAAACACAATAAAGGATTAGAAGAAAGTACTAAATAGAGCTAGGACTCTTAGGCACAACAAAGGAATACCAACATAGTAAAAATTCCTAATCATGACATAATGTCTCATTCACAAGTGTGGTGCGCTTCACATTTATGAATAATACCTTACATAGACATTGTTTAGTGATATATTGACCCTATGATCACTTAAACCTAATGCTATCATACCATGTTTTTTATGACCCAAAGTACCCCATAGGTGTAACCGGTATACTTGTCCTTGAAGAGGACTTAGACAAGCCACTTAGCATTCGTTATAAATATATCATAGGTTAAAAATGCAAAAATATTAAAACCTTTGTATATATATGTTGTGAAGTTTACATAGACCTCTCACATAGGAAGCTTATAGAAAATAACAAATTAACCATCAAATTATTATTAAACATCATTATTTAATCATAATTCATAACAATTAATTAATATTTCATTTTTCAACGAAGACCCATGTGAGGAGAAAAAACCTAGTTTGGGGAGATTTAGATATCATCTTTTCGAAGGGATCTCGTGGGGAATGGAGTCCCAAGAGTGAAAGAAACCATACCGTAAATATGAATAGCCACACAATTTGAGTAGATCTTTGGAGGATTTGGTCTTATTCTTCACCCTTCAAATCTTCCATTTGGAGGATGAATAGAGAGATAAAGAGGGAGAGGTGAGAGCTTTTGGGTTTTGATTTTGGAATTTTGTTTTTATGGGAAATTGTGGTTAAAATGTTATTGAAATTAAATATATAACCCTCCCGTAAAATATTCGAATGACCCGTACTTAAGTTGACCTTTTAATGAAGTCCAATATGAAATAAAATTTCAGATTTTTCATTGGGAAAGAAGTCCACGTCAGGGAGCTATTCCTGCATTATTTTTGAAAATAATTTTTGAAACATTTTAGTCATGTGCCTGCATCACAAACCAAACTTTTGGCCTTGGGTTTGCCAAGTTTGTGACGTGGACAGGCTCCCTCCAAGAGTAAAATCTTGCTGCATCTTGGCAGCTTGCTTGGTCCAAAGTGGGGTCCTTTTGTGAACCACTACGGCGATCCTTCGGCGGTCGTACCTTGACGTTTTGACCATACATACTGCATTTTGCCTAATCCAAATGTTTTTTTAATGTTTTAGACTTCATATGATACTCCTATGCCTTCAAAATATCCATAGACGTTTACTACTTCTACTTTGCTAGTTTCCGGACGTCAAGGCCTTACTTTGGCGTTTTGGTTATAATACATCTCAAAAAACTTATTTACACTTATTTAGGTCTAAAATTATAATTATTCAACATAAGAGTCTCTAGTATATATCATGGAATATTCAGGGTGTGTCAACTAATTCCACATGGGCAACTCTATTATGAAAAATAATCGGACAATTTCTATGTACTCTTTTGCCACCACCAACTCACCTACTGGGGTATTCACCATAAAAGGTTCATTCCAGATATCAGGAAAAATATCAAACTTTCTATTCTCCCCTTTGAAGAACCACCTTCAAAGGACTAGGAGCTCTTGGCCTCTCTATTCTTCTTCCTTAACCTACTTTCTTCCACTTGTTGAGCATAAACTATTAGACGAGAGATGTTCATAATATCGTGAAGTATAGACGAACGACATTCTTCCACCAAGTCATCGGGTACTCCCGTAAGAAAATGACTCATCTCATCCCTTAGTTAGATACCATGGATGGATCATACTAAGAAAAGTTGGTAAACTTTAAGGAGTATTAAAGTACACTCATACCTCCTTGACAAAGGTTGATAAATTCTTCCACCTTAGCTTCCCTAAAATCTCTCGTACAGAACCAATCAAGGAATGCTCTATTGAAGATCTTCTAAGTAACCTAACCATCTTTTATCAACCTATTATATCTCCAATGGGTGTACCAAGTTTGCGCCACATCTTTGAGTTGATCGGAAGCCAACTCGTCCTTTCCAACCGTAGTCACTCCCATAGAAAATAAGATCTTATAGACTTCATCTAGGAAATATTGATGGTATTTATCCTCCCTTGACTTGTATAACATTGGAGGGTTTATCCTAGTAAATTATCTCAAACGAGATGCCATAGTGCTAGCATGAAGAGGCATACAGGGTCCAACCCCCTTATTCACTTGGGTCGTAATGGCTTGGACTTGAGGAGTGACGGCATTATCTTATAATGTCATGGCTTGGGAAAAATTGAGAAAAGTTTCCCTTATCTCTCCATCAGTCATCAGTGGAGGAAAAACCGGACCATGATCACTTATAGCGTTTTCTTTTGGTGGAGACAGTTGATTGTCTCGCGGAGGAGCTTGATTGTCTTAAGTCCCTGCATTAGCAATCCCTTCCTCTCCCCTTCGTGCAACTGCCATTCAAGTATTCATACCTTTAACAACAATAACAGTCTTAGGTGAAAATAACACATAAAGTAGACTCTAGAGTCACGACATAGAATTAGAAGAAGATGAAAATTTCCTAAGCGTCATATAGTCTCTCATTCATAAGTGTGGCACACTTTACAATTTTGAACAAGAATCTAGATAGACGTTGTTTAGTGAGACATCGATACTAAAGATATTCAATTTAATGTTGTGATACCAACATTGTAACATCTGGGGAGAGCCCCCTAGAAGTAACCTGTATCACCATCCTTGAAGAGAACTAAGACTAACCTTTTAGCATTCGTCATTATATTTCATAGGTAAAATTGTGGAAAATTAAAACTTTTCATCTACTTCTACATTGAGGTTTACATAGATCTCTCGCTTACACATAATATATGTAGGGAGTTTCAATAGACTTGTAGTTTTATTTCACATACATAGTATAACAATATAATATCATAGGAAGTCTAGGTTAAGTCTCACATATTAACCATGTAAAATCAAATACAATATTCGGGCATAGCCCTTAATTCACTTCAATAGAAGCCATGTATAGGCATAAACAACAATTATCTTCTAGTCAGATGGAAAGAACTGAATTCCTTAAAACTAGAAAAATATAAATAGCTAGATAGTGGCATCGTCCTCGAAAGGTGAGGACCTACTGAACTTGAAGAAAGATGATCCAAGTTATCTTCAAATAACTTTTCTATAAGCTCAATGACTTTAACCTACATAATTGTAGAAACATAGAAGTATGGGTTAGTAGACACTTTTACAAAGTATGGGAATATATAGGCACATAAAACATTTAAAATAAGGCTAAAGGGAACATTTATTCAAAACCATGTTAAATTACTTTGAAAAGCATTATGCACAACCAAGAAACCATATAAGTTAGTAATCACATATTTTTTAAGTCAAATCTATATACAACACAAGGCCAACATTATAAAATATAATAAAGTTAACATATATCATAGCACAATTGAGTACATAACCAAACCTACTCCAACATAAATAAGAACAAAATATATATAAGATGTTTATAACATTACCACATATACAAAACATTACTCAAAACCCAACATCAAGTCCACAAATGCAATGACCAAATAAAGCTCCATTACCTTATTCAACAATGTAAACCCAACAAAGGACCATATGAAATATCTAACATGACATAACATAGAATTAAGAGTATTCATCGTTATAACTAGCAAGATCAACCAATAACCTCATCATACATAAAACTAACATCATTTAGGATCATTTTAATTTAGAGTCAACTATGAATATATTTTACTTTATAAAACATAAGAACAACGCTCCAAGACTTCCCTCAAAGACAACTAGTGCAATGTATAGGTAGAGTCTCATACCCCTACCTAGACTAAGTCAAACCCCTTAGGACACCCTAGTTAATGTTCACATTATTACTTCATTTTACTTTCAGAAACACTTGGCTTAACTGAAATAGACCACAAAAGCTAAATGTGGGATTCGGTATTATGAAATCCTACACTAAAACAAGGTGGACTACTTGCCAAGGTAGTACTAAAACATGAAGATAACATTCTAGGATGATCCACTAGCTAGTACTCCTATGGGGGAAACATAGTTTAAGACCTAGGCGATATACTTGGGACCCTCTTTATGCACGTTGCGTTGTAGTGTCCAATCTCATGAGTACCATAGCAAACCTACCTTGCCACATTGGGAAGGGACACATCTAACATTCTAGTTCACTCATTGCAAGGTTAGAGACCCTTTTTGAAATGTCTTTAAGCCTTTATTAATCATCATAACTTAGTATAGGCCATAGGAGACTAACCCCTTGTATATTCATGTCATTATATCATTAAGAATTGCATAAAAATATTCTTTCAATAAACCTCTTATATGTGAGATCAACAAATTATCATTATCATGTCATGATAAGGCACATAGGAAATTCATAACCAACCTTATATAATCACCTCTTAAGATAATATCACATATTCACATAATCAATGCATTTCAATTGAATAATCATACAAAAAACTACTTAATATAATCATAAGACATGCTTCAATTGAACTTCATCACCAAGTACAAGCCATCACAATTGAACTAAACATTCAAGATCACAAAGTGTTACCAATTCTCCTTCAACAAGCAATCATCATTGGCCTTACCCACAACCAATACAATTGAATCCATAAATAGGTGTAATAAAATAATCCAATAGTAATAAACATAATAACTAATCAATTGCATCAATACTAATATATTAAACATGAGTTCATAACCTAAGGTTAGGAAATTAGGGTAAAATCATGATCTATTCAACATACTAGGTTAATTAATCAAGAACAAATGTAATTGAACAATAATAAAAAATAATTTTATCATTATAACAAAACTAAACCATAAAAAATGCAGTTTAAAATATCAAATTCGGATTAGAAAGAAACCTACATGAAATCATCTGTTCAAAAACCAATTTTGGATGAACATTTGGGGAAAGGAATCCCCACGATGAAAGGATCCCATACCTTTATATTATTTGAATATTGATGGTAAAATGTAGTCTTCTTTCTTCCCTATAACCCTTACACCTTGGTCTTCTATGGAGTTTCCTTGGGAGAGTAAAAATAGAAAGAAGGAAAAGCAATTTGGGTTTGGGAAAAGTTATGTCTGAAGTGGAGTTTAGGCTTAGGGTAGTTTAGATAGTTACTTAACTAACCTAATTAACCAACCCTTAACACCTAATTATATACCTACCTAACTAAATTAATTAAATGAACCAATTAAAACAAAAATAAAAAGTTGCAGGCCTTACCTACAAGACTCCGACCTACTGTCCTGGAAAAGTTTTTTGATTATGTAGACATGATCCAAACTTAGGTCGTCTTAAGGATTACATAGGTAATATTCAAGAGGTCAAACATGGACATTATATTCTTGATTTACTTGAGTAGTCCTTTTGATTACCTTTGAAAAGTGAATATAAGGTTCTACGAATGCTATTATGTTAAGTGAGGATTATCTTATCCTAGGTAGTCCAAAGGATCTCTTAAGTGTGTGTGAGAGGGATTGTATCGGTGGTTTCTTCACAACTCACTCAAGTAAACCTTAGAATCTCCTTTGAAGGAGAATATCATGTTCATATAATAGGTGTATTGTAAGTTTGCATATCTCATTATGGATGGTTTTAAGGATCATTTAGGTGTGCCTAGAGAGGATGTATGGACGGTCTCTCCTTGTCATACATAAGTGAGTATTAGGTTAGTTTTTAGTGAGGGAATTACATGCTATAAAGTGTCTAAGGTGAAATCGAGAAACTTCACTGTAACAATTAACCATTATTTATTGACTAAGAACTAGGAGTGAGAGTCTATCTCATACTTCTCATTCTGAAGTGTAAAGTTTTTGTTTTGTTGTTTTAATTTCTTTCTTTACATGTATTGATTCTGCTTGAAGATCTTGAAGTGTTGTTTAAGAATTTTGTTCTCTATTGGTCATGCTAAAGGGTTTAACGATATAATTATTTATTTGTTGATTGAGAATTATATCCTTTAATGCTCTCAAATAGTTTTTCTTAAAATCATGATCTTCGGTATGTTCAATTATAACTAAGAAAACTTCTTTATTAGTATTGCCAATGACATTGATGGAGAGCTTTGGATTGGTGCAATCGCACTGTTAAATCCACCATATGTTTAATGATTACCTTTATAATTATCCTTTACATTGTGTTGCTTATCTCTACTACAATTTATTTTGGAACTAATTTGATTTTTATTAAGAATAGAGTATAATTTATTTATACTATTATCTTCTAGTTTTAACCTATTTATCACATCGTTCTTTTTATTAGGTGGTTGATTATCCTTAGCATGGTGTCCATGTTTTTAACAGTTCCAACACACGTTAACATCTTTATTAAATAATCTATATTTTCCTTTAAACTTATCCTTAAATATGCTCGTAAATCCAGTTATAACTATATTAGGTAAATGTTTATCAAATAAGCATTCCATTTTATATGTCGTAATAGCTAATCCTACTTTATTATAAATATGATACTCTATGAGTCCATAATTATTCTATTCATCTAATCTTTTTCCGAATGTGAAGTATGAGAATGAGTCTCATTTTCTTTGTATTTTATATCGAGAAAAGAATAATTCCTTTTTATAGGATAATTAGAACTTATATCATTATTATTACTTTTGGATAAAGGAATAGTAATTGTTAATTCTGATTTTAGTTTTTAATTAATAAGATTATTCGTGATTTTAAACTTTACTTGAAACTCTTAGAACATAATATTAGAAAATTCTGGTAGTTTAAATATTTGATATGTTTCTACATTTATAGTTTTATCTTTGTAGGAAGGACTTGTTTTACTTTCTTTAGTGTTGATTATATTTATTTGAAAAGGTAAGCTAGTAATAATTCTATCATTTGTGGATAAGTAATTACTTCTAAAGAAGGAATTTTGGATTCAACTACCTTATTAAAAGTAGTATACAATATATCAATAAGTATTTCTTATGACTCATTTTCTTCATCTAATTTTCCTGTGTATTCAAACCATTTAAAAAACTCTATATTATATTTTAACCTTCTCATATCACTAATCCATTTATCTCTAGAGGTTATTCTTTTTTATAGAAAATATTATTGTACATACTATAGTTTTTTAACAGAGTTTTCTCGACTAGTCCAAAGTTTATTTAAATAATTAAAATTTTGTTCAAAGGATTCATCTCAATGAATCATGCAAATAGAATTCTTAAATTTATTCATGAAATTTACTAAAGTACCATTCTTACTTATTATTTTATTACACTTTAAGGTAGTATGTTTAATTATTATTTTATTACCTTTTATGATAGTCAATATTAAATATTCTAAGTATTTTACACATGGTAGAGTAGACATGAATAATTAAGTGTTTATATAGTACAGAGTATCTATCGGAGAGAAGAACATTATTCTTGGGCTTAAATGTCTACTCTAAAGATTACTACCAGAATAATAAATTATTTGTGTAGTATTATATGTTCGATGTGAATAATGCGGTTATCTGTTGGATTCTTGCGCTTAGCATGAATAGAAATTCATCTTTCGTTTAGTTAGTTAAAATAGGTTTAGTTAGACTATAATGTATGAATTGTTTATATCGTTAAATTGATCATCATTTGGTTAAATATGTGGTAGTTACATGTGAAGTTTGACAGTTTAGATTCGTTGAGGCAGTAACTCATTTCACATTAAATGAGTTTCTACTAGTTAGTTGATCTGTAAATGGAGTTGTTTAAATATTTTGATTATAGTTTAGAAGATAGATTGACAAATTCAATTAACCTGGTTTGTTTCAAATGTTTTAACACTCATTTGTTTTCAGTTGAGTGTATATGTGATGTCATTTGATTTCTTTGGTGTCCATTCTCATTTTTTTTTGAAGTGGTGTAAAAGTAATCACAAGTTGGTAAGTTTGTGATAATTCAAAGTTAAATCAATTCGTTCACAACATGCCTCAACTCCTTATGTGTTCTAGTCTTGTTGGAAAGTGACCATATAAAAAATAAAAATATATTTAGAATAAATCTACTCTCACAAAAAATTAATTATTTACAAAAAGATATCAAGATAAAAAGAACACAATCCTCTTTAATAAAACCCGGAAATAGAAGGTAAAATTAAAGGCTTACGAAATGAAATAGAACGATAAGTTTGTTCTGTTTTTCCTAATGCATTACTGGAAAGGAAAAAACATGTTGTTGAATTACCTTATAGAGAGGGATTCAACAAAATGATCATCCCCACAAAGGCGAGACCTATTCAAATGAACACTAAATTGATGAAATATTGTACAACGAAAATTAATGACTTGCTTGCAAAAAATATTATTAGACCATCCTAGTTACCTTGGAGTTGCTTGGCCTTTTATTTTAATAAATGTGCCAAAAATTTAAAAGGCACCCCAAGGCTAGTTATAAATTATATGCCCCTTAATAAGGTATTAAAATGGATTAGGTATCTCATACATAACAAACATGATCTTGTTAAGGAAACTTACAAAGCTAATATTTATTGTAAGTTTGACAAGAAATTAGGATTTTAGCAGATACAAATCACAGAAAAAAAACAAATGTTAAACTGCCTTCAATGTCCCTTTTGGACTATACGAATGGAATATAATGCCTTTCGGATTAAAAAATGCCCCCTCTGAATTTTAAAATATCACGAATAATATACTTAATCAGTAAAGCCATATTTCTATAGTCTACATCTTTGACATATTGATATATTCCGAAGATATTGATCAACACTTTCAACAGCTCTACACATTTTTAAAGGTTGTTATGAAAAATGGTCTAGTAGTAACTGATAAAAAGATTAAATTATTTTAGACTTCCATTAGATTCCTTGGCCATGAATTATATCAAGAAACCTATAAACCCATTTGTAGAGACGTAGAGTTCTCATCAAAATTTCCGAATGAAGTAATAGATAGAACACAACTCCAGAGATTTTAACGGAGTCTCTATTATGTTGCTGACTTTATCCCTAATACTAGACAGGTTTGTAAGCCTCTTTATCAGCGCCTTGAAAAGAAAATAGAGATTTGTGGATTAGAGGATACTAGTGCATCCTAGAAAATAAAACTACTAGTCCAAAAACTCCCATGTCTAGGTATACCGCACCTAGAGGCTCTTATGATAGTAGAAACAGATGGCTCAGATATAGGGTATGGAGTCATACTTAAACAAAAAGTTTTCGTAGAATCCACTGAACAGTAAGTGAGATTAACTTCAGGAGTTTGGAATGATACTCAAAAAAAATTATAGTTCTATTAAAAAAAGAAATTTTGGCTACAGTACTATGTATTACCTAAATTACAGATGATTTAATAAATAAAGAATTTTTATTAAGAGCCGACTGCAAAGCAACCAAAGATGTTTTGAAAAAGGATGTTAAAAATCTAGTTCATCTACACAATAAGATGATATGCACTATGCTGGTCTTAATGACTATATGATGAAGGTTGTTGAAATGAATGAAGTTGTCCTAAATTATTTGTTGATGTATGAATGGATGTTAAGGCTTGTGGTCTCATAATAGGTCTACTATTTATGTGGGAGTTTATGGGGCTTCACATACACATTGCTCTAGTTCATTTATATTAAGATTATGAGTAAGGTTTTATAAGGTTTTATGTGAAGTAAAATAAGTATATAAGTATAATGATAAGAGTTAACTGTTATGTTCTTATGTCTTGGACTAAGTGTGTCTTTCATCTATTATACTTCTATGATGTATGTGTTGGCTTATATAACTTGTATGAATGATTACTTGTTGCCTTAAGGTGATGCATTGCTCCAAGTATCACTAGAGGGTTACTTGAGAGATTGAGAAGTAAAAGAATGATGTTCACTGTTAAAGAAAAAGGCTTACTGAAAAAGAAAAGAGCTCATTGTAATGTGACCTCAAATGTGCCTTAAATTATATATGTTATTTTATATCACATTTGGCCATTGAATATGTCTATATGAAGTATGTAAATGATATAAATTCTATTGCATAAAGGATTTATGAAGATTTACTCGGAAAGGCATGAAGTATGATTCTCAGGAAAATGTCGATTCTCAAGAAAATGTCCCTTTCAATTTCATGTTTTTGCATGGTTGTAATACTTAGTGCATTCTTGTACTAACTCCATTCTTTTATACTTTTTACACAAAGTGTAGGTTATGGATGCTTGAAGGATTTCTTAAATGGTGAAGATCTTGATACATGATTCCCTAGCTCAAGGGAAGGAATCCATAAGTCCAAGGATTCGTAATGTCATGTCTTTACTGTAAAGTTTTTAAATATTGCACTTATGTATTATGTTATAAGGGTCGTGTCCCTAAAGTACTCATATGATGTTGAGTCTTGGATGTTAAAGGGGAATAGATTTTTTAACTATGTATAATGATATTTTATATATATATATATATGAAGTAATGTTCTAACATATGATATTGCTAAAAAAGTTTTAAATTTTCCTCTAAATTTACCTATGAAAATGCGATGAATTATAACAATGGGTTTGTAGAAAACTTCTGAGATGTCAAGTATTCCATGTTACGTCTACGGGTGTGACATTTGTTATGATGTGAGTTTAGTTAAAAGGTATCAATTCAATCCTGGATAAGATAATTGGAAAGCAGTAAAGAGAATATTCTGAGACTTCAAGGGAACTTCAGATCATGCACTTTTCTATAATTTCTCTGATATTTTCATAAGAGGTTATACAAATGCTGATTGGGCCAGTGACCAGAATGATAGAAAATACACATCTGATTATGCTTTCTTCCTAAGTGGTTGTGCTATTTCATAGAAAAGGAAGAAATAGACTTGCACAACTCTTTCAACAATGGAATCTAAAATTTTTTCTTGTGCATCTGTTGTACAAGAAGCAATTTGGCTAAAGAGATTCTTCGAGAATTTGAGTATTTCAAAAGATTCTAAAGGTCCCTTGATTCTATATTGTAATATTCAAGAGTCTATCGAATATACGAAGGATCCTAAATATCATAGTAAGACCAAACACTTTGGTATAAATTTTTGAGAGACGTAATGGCAAGTGTCGAAAAAACATTGCAATACATTCCAACATGTGAAATGATAGTTGATCCTTATACAAAGGCCATTTCTTGAGACCTATTTGAAAAAAATGTTAAGGCTCTAGGTTTGCATAGAATATATATCAGTATTGTAAAATAACCTTATTGTTATAATATTCTCTTTTGTATAACCCTTTTGGATTTATTTTCAATTATTATCTCTTCTGACAGACACGTGAAGAGATAAGTTTTACCACCATATTATGCCTTGTTTTATGACCCAGACAAAAGTTTCTCCAAGAATTTTTTTTTAAAGATCACTAAAGAGAGAACCAGGGTTTAATATCTCCAGGTATTTAGATCATGGTTTGTACGATGTCAAATATTCAAAATCATGAGATACATACACCAATCTAAGGTGTAAACATCATAGCAGGTGTTTAATACAACGTTTGTCAAGCTCTCAATGGGTCAACAAAAGAATGTTTCCCTATTTCTTCATTTGTGAGACCCTGAAAAGTTAAATGACTTTTCAATAAAAGACAATATGAGCTTTTATTGTTTCTCAAATTTTCAATCGGTGATTGTATCATGTTACTAATATGCATGAGAGATTTTTAAATGTAGTACTTGTCTAGGAAAGTATATATTATGAAACAGATATATTCGAGTAGAAAGGAGAGATTATTAAAATGAATAAGTTAAATTGTATATATAAGCGACTCTGACACATAGTGTAATGGTGTGTAAAAAGTTAAAGATGAACTCGGGTTCACCTATATTGGAAGTTGAGGGATCGAATGGTTAATTACTTATTTATTGTGATTGAAAACCTACGTAGAGTTAGTAAAAATCTTGAAGGAAAACCATAGTACTCAGAGGTTGCAAGAACTATTTCATGTATAAATTGTTAATGTACCATGGATTTACTGTACTTTCAATTTTTTTCTTGAAATTGGTGTGTATATAGTGCCTTTTTGTTGCAGTTTTAACATGTTTTTATCTTTGTTTTTAAAGAAAGGTGTCCAAAACCAAAACAAAAAAGACAATTGAGATTCAGTGCAAAGGTGACCCATGAAGGCCAACGACGACCCGTAACTCCATCGACGAACCATATATGGTGACCGTCGACTAAAATAAGGCATCTGGAGAAACTTAAGGAAATCTGACAAAGTGTGGGGCTACAGAAGGATCAACGGACCGTCCTGTTGAATCATCATTAAGTTTAGAGATAGTCCCTGTACCCGAAGTTGAAGAAAGTCTAAGTTTAGAATGACGGAAGGCATTGACAGATCGTAGATGCATAGACGGACCGTAAGTAATGGATGAAAAAGTTTCTAAGTTGAGACTGACGGAGGAAGTCGACGGTCCGTCGTTTCATCGATGAACCATTGATACGCTCAAACTTACTTCTCAAATGAGAAGTAAAGCGGTCGCGTCAAGTAAATAACCCAACTAGTGAGGTTGGGATCGTTCCCACGAGGAAAATAGTCTAGACTTAACTTCAACTTGTTATTACTATTGTTCGGTTGATGACTTCCTTAGAAAGTAAAAACATAAAAAGGGGGGTTTGCATTTCCTAATGAGTAAAAATAATTAACGAACTTGAAAGAGACACTTAACAGCTTTTAATTTTGGGTTTTAATCAATTAATCAAAGTAACTAGGGTTTACGTGTTCCCCACAGGTTCATAACTTGATAATTCTAACTGTAACAATTCTTTCCTAGTATCTTCCATGCAAAGTGATAAGTTATGTATTTATAAATCCTTGGTCCGGCATCTAGAAAATCTCACTCCGCACCTTGGTCCGGCTACGTGTGTTGCTTTCCTAACCCTTATCTTTACCTCATATTAAGCATCGTATTCGATATTTAACTAAGTTATTACCTCGTACCAATCAATACTAGCCTATTAGATAGTATGCACTAAATCTATGTTAATAATTCTTTTCCTATTATCTACCTCCTTGGTCCGGCAAGTAGCATTAAGGCGAGTTTTAACGTTGATCATCCGTTAAAAAGACTTCTAATCGAAAGAATTATTAATACATGCAAGACACTATTCTAGAATTGTTATTTTAGCTAGGGTTTATCTCATTATTTGCCTATGGTTCCCACAACCCTAGTTATGGAGTTTTAGTTCCTCATAGCCATAAACACAATATTCAAATATGTTAAATAAGAATTCATGTACTTACTTCAATGAGAAAGAATAAAGTCCAAAAATTTGCTTGATTTATCACCAAAAATCACTTGTAAGAATCTCCAAAAATCAAACACTAATACACAAAGTCTAATAATATGATGTCTAATCTCTCAGAGTCTAACGTCAAAAACGAGGTTTTTTGAACTATTTATAAAAAATAAAAACCTAATTAAACAAGGATTCTAATAACTGGAAATCTGCCAAAATGCGGCTGGGTCGACGGACCACGCGATGGACCGTCGTGGTCACAACGGACCGTCGTGGACTCCGTCATCCCATACTTGGTTCAATTTCTTCTGCTGCTTTCTTCATTCCCCTCGACGGCAAGTGTGACAGATCGTCATAAGCACAACGGTCCATCGAGGGTCTCGTTTCAAAATACTTCAACTCTTGGAATCTGGGTACTGGGATCACTTCTCTAATCTTCACGACGAACCTGCAGGACGGACCGTCATAGCCATGACGGACCGTCACAAACATCGTAATCCCACACTTGGTCAGACTTCCCCATCTTCCTTTAGCAGCTTCTCTACGCTGCCACCTACGGACCGTCACAGGCACGACGGACCGTCATAAGCTCCGTAGGTGGTCTCTTCTGCATTCTTTCGCTCAGAATCTCCGCTTTCAGCTTTGGACAGATTTCCTGCAAAACAAAGAGAAACTTATATCAAAATTAGCACAACAAAGGCTTTCGGACACACTAAACTTAAGGAAAAAGTATTAATTATACCGTGAAACCACAGTATATCAACACCCTCAACTTAAATTCGTTGTTTGTCCTCAAGCGACGCACTATGACTCACTACACAATCTTTGTACAATAGTATTCATGTTTTATCCTTTGCAATCATTTGGCTATCAATCCCGATTAATCTCATCAAATCTATGCATGCTATCACTATTAGGCTTGAATTTTGTGGGATTCGAACATGACACAGACTCACCATGCACTAACACCTATCCTCTTCAATTTCTCACCGAGGTGCAATTCTGGTATTGCAACTAGTGTCCTCACTTCAAAACAAAATCCTCATTTTTCACACAATGATTTCAGTTTGAGTATAAGGATTACCTTTCAACACTCGCTCTCAGAACAAAGTCACACTCATTCATACCTATTGCCATAAGCTTGCCCTTATTTTCACTGCCTTAAGTTCGCTATACAACCCTTAGGATCACGATAGGACTTTCTTGGCTTGTAACATAGGCTCAGAGTCAGGTAGGGTATATTTAGGTATACTTTAGTGACTTTTTGCCCTCCTTGACATATCGGCTAAACCTTCCACTTTCTATCACTTTCTCTCACCCAGTTTCTCCCATTCTTTCACCTTGCTATTTTCCCTTCTTTCTTCATTTGTGTAAGTGACTCTTTTCCTTTTTTTTCTTTTTTTTTCTTCAACGAGTTCTTGAGTCACTTTACTTTTATTCTTTCTCTCTCTTTGTTCTTTCAACCCCACTTTCCAGAGCATTCCTCAAAACAGCCACCCTCAACTCATGGCTTTGCCATGAGTCAAGGTACACAATACCCAAAGTCGGGTCAGGGCCATAACGAAGGTTGTTGATGCATTAGCCACCCTCAACTTATGCTTTTGGCATAAGCTGAGGTGCACATGTCCAAGGAGGGACCAGGGCCAACATATTGTTCCCAGAAAAGATCAGTTGGGGTGAAAAAGAAAGGTCTAATTTTAAGCTCAAATTATTTGGATCAAAGAAGGATAACTTTCATTTGGTTTCTTTTATTTAGGCTAGAAATGGGCTATCTTGAATAAGGGCCTATGATCCTTTCCTAATTATGCATTCTGACTTACTTCTAGCAGGACTAACCAGGCAAGTTCTAGCTCAGTACCAGTAGTGGACTATTCAAATTTCCTCACACTCACTTGACATCTCATCACTATACCAGATTATCAGACACCTAGTTCGACTTGAAGATTTAGGGTAATGCAATGGTGTAACTCTATTTCATGTTTAGAGCCACACAATTATCAGTTACTACGCCTAGTCATGCAACATTTTCCAGTTTTATCAGGATATCATTTTAGCCATCATGCTTCAGAGTTAAACTATGTACAAAAGATATAACGTGCCGGTTCAACAAAAAAAGTAATCAGTCTTTCGGGGAAAAAGAACACAGGCAAGAAAACCCCAAAAGAGGATAGTGAGTTGGGCTACTCAGACTTCACCCTAACACTCACTTTCCATTTACCCCACCCCCAACAAAATACATGCAATTGTCCCCAATGCATAAAAAAAATCTAAATATTAGAGTGGTAGGTGAAGCAAACCTATGGCGCCAAGCACCGTCGACTCAACAAGCTGGTGGGTCCGGTTCCCCGGAACTCACATCCTCTGTAATCTGGACACCCTCAGTGGTGTCCTCAGCAACACCCGCACCATCAGTAATGCCTCCTGCTGTCTCTACAGTGCGGGAGCTAGACGCCCCAGCCGCTATCTGCGATGCTCTGATTTGGTGTGCCTCCGCCTCAGCAAGTGATGCTCTCCTCGCAGCCTCCATCTCTCGGCGCTCCTTCTTCCTTCCTCGCGCCTCATCCTTTGCTTGACCCTTACGCCTCTTGGCACTCTCTCGAGGGGAAGGTGGTGAAATTTCAGAAGTAGTAAACAGGGCCGCCAATATTGTGTCCTCAGCAGGCTCGACAGAAGGGGCCTCAGAATCCGACACCCTTGCCAGTATCATGTCGATGTCTGCACGAAGACTGTCGACTGCAGCCTGAAGAGTCGAGACATCTACCGGAGGAGCTGGTCGAGCTAACACTCTCAACTCAAAGGCATCTAGCCGCTGGTTAACCTCAGCAATCTTTCGCTCGGTAAACTGCTGCATCTTCCTCTCTAGACGCGCTTCAGACTCAGTGATCCATTTCTGCATCCACGGCTGGATATGATGCAGAAGAGTGGCCATTTGTGCCTCCAGTTTTTGGACCCTAGCAAGCGGGACCAGTAATGGTAGAGGGGCTGTGCGAGAGGAGCTCGGGGCTGGGCTAATACCCGGGATAGACTCGACCGGGGTAGTGTCAGTAGACGCCTGTGTAGCTGCGCGGCTTGGGCCACCATATCCGCAAGATCATCAGCAAGTGGTGGTAGCTCTGGACGGGGCCCTCGACGTGGGGCCAACTCATTGGCCTCGTCTCTGATGAGGCCGACGTCAACGGTGCCCTGCGGGGTCTTCAACTGATCTATGTGCCATATGGGCACACCTGCGGTCCTGCAAAAGGCAAAAATCATACACGGGAAGGGGTAGGTAGTAGTGACCTTGAATGCCCTCTCATGCATGACTGCCTGGAGAAGCCATGCGAAGTCGACCTCGAATTCGGCTATCATCGCCGCCAACACTGCTCGATCCCAGGTGACGATGTTATCAGTAGCTGTGGGGGAAAGGCAGTGACAGACGAGCAGCCACAAGAACTTCGCGACGAACGTGAGGTTGGCCTTCTTGATGGCCCCCTTTGGCTAAGTGACCTAATCGGCACCCTCTCCATCTACTGACAGGTGCTGGGCCATCCACCTCTTGGTGGTCTCTCTCAGTGCTGGCTCGCGCAAGAACTGTCCATCCTTTACTATCTGCCAGCGGTAGTTAAACTCGGCAGTGATGGGGGTTCTCGTAGCATCTGCACTCTCGCCGTATAGGAACCGGCGGATAGCTGGCAGGAAAATATCAACCTGCACGCCTCGGACTCGAACCTGCTCCAGTGGGGCCTGTCTAGCGGGAGCAGCCCGCCTATCGATCTGTGATCGGAGAGTCGCTACATAGGATGCGTAGAACTCTCGGACCATTTCCTCGCTGTATCGTCCCAACGGACGGGCTGTCCTGGTCAATAGGTTGTGGATCTCCGACATCGATGGGAGACTCCCTGTAAGTACCCGCCACTCCAAAGTGAGTGTCCGAGTCATTACTCCTTTATCAGTCAGGAATTTGGCATCGGAGTAAACTTAAAACTGGCCTTCGACACACCACCGGTTTGGCTGGTCAGAGGCTGGGGTGGGGACCTGGGATGGTGCGCCGGATGTAGAGTCTGAACTGTGAGCCTCTTCAGACGAGGCCGACGCGGCGATGGCGGTGCGGGAACCTCAGCCGAGCACTGAAGCTTCCTCGGACCATGATACTCCTAAGAGCCTGGCGCTCCTTCCTCATTTGTGGCTGACCCAGGGTGTGCCGGTCGATGTGTGCTCATCGTCGGTGGGAGGCGGTGACTCGCCGGACGCCACCGTCTTGGGTGTGGCTCACGGGAGCACGCGTGCAGCGGGAAGGTGCGGAAGTGCCTGGGGGCACATATTCAGGGTCCCGCTCATCATCAGAGCCGATGATCAAGCGTGCAGACGGGGCAACAGACTTGGATCACCCGCGTGCGTAGGTTCAGTCTTGCTTGGGTGCCATAGTAGATAGTACCTGCAAAGGATCACTATTAGTACGGGTAGTGGCAAACAAGACAGGCAAGCCCATATGACATAAAACATCGAAAATAGTGTGTTAGTGATAGTGAAATTGTATCACACGACGGGCCAGATGATGGCTCGCCGTGGATACGACAGACCGTCATGAGGTCCGTCGTGTTGTACTTAGTTTATGTATATATAAAGAACCCTGAAGAAGGGGTCTCTGACCATCATGAGACGGTCCGTCGTAAGAGTCCGTCGTAGGCCACTTAGAAAATGTTGGGAGACCCTTATCAGAGGGATCTCTGACCATCATGACGGTCGTGCAGGACGGACCGTCGTGGGTACGACGATCCGTCGTAACTGTCCGTCGTAGGACATTGGAAAATGTTGGGAGACCCTTAGCAGAGGGGTCTCTGACCATCATGACGGTCGTGCAGGACAGACTGTCGTTGGTATGACGGTCCGTCGTAGGACACTTAGAAAATTTTGAGAGACCCTTAGAAACAGGGTTTTTGACAACCAGAACGGTTGCGCAGGACGGACCGTCGTGAAGACAACGGTCCGTCACAGGCGTCATTGGGACAGGGTGCTAGGGCTTTTGGAATGGACCCTACGATGGTCCATCGTGTGTGCGATGGTCCATCATCGGGGTCTCGTTCTGAGTAGCAGTGATAGAGCTGGGTGTACCCTATGCATCCCCGATGAACCCACATGGTCTTGTGGTGTGGTGTACCGATATGTGTCTATCCCAACTACCTAGGAAGCTACCAATGCAAAATCACCTATGCCTAGGGTTATCAACATGGCAAATTCAAACATTTTGAGCCTAGGTTTAGACATAATCATATAAAGGAAACAATATACGACTAAGAACTAAGCTAATACTAACTACTAAACCAAAATGCAAGATAAATGAGTATAAATTTAGAGACACATACCTTGGAAATGGAGAAAAAGACAAACGGAGAATGATTCAGTTGGCAAGGTAGACACCGACAGCAGCAGCACCCACTAGTAGATGATAATTATAAGGCTTAGGAGGACTTTGGGGGCAATGATCAGTGGGGGGAAATGTGGAAGTTGAAAAGAGAGGGGAGATGAGAGGAATAAGGAAGTAATGGGGTGAAATATGGAGGGGTGGGGAGTATAAATGGTCAGATTTTGAAAAGGGTCCAGCCGGGTCGGGTCGGGTAGAATTCATTAATCACGCGACGGTTCCCCGACGATGGTCCATCGCGTGTGTGATGACCTGTCGTAGGTTCCATCGTGTGTGCCCTAATTTCAAAATGACAGAAAAACGTACCTGGTGTGACGGGTGCATACGATGGTCCGTTGCATGCGCAATGGTCCGTCGATGTATCCGTCAGTGGCTGCTGTGGAGTAGTTTTCTGCAGAATTTCCTGGTGATGTGCCTGCAAATTTAAAACCCATTAATAGAAAAATGCTACCATTATAAAAAAGATGATAAGTATTGGGTTGCCTCCCAACAAGCGCCTGATTTAATGTCGCGGCACGACTGGGGCCACTTGATTACTCAGACTTCATCAAGATGGTATGCCTCGATCACTTCATTCGCCGATTCAGCATGCCCGAGATAGATTTTTATGCGCTGTCCATTCACCTTGAACTGCACACCCTCCTTAGTTACCAACTCAACTGCTCCATGAGGGAATAGTTGGGTAACCGTGTAAGGACTAGTCCATTTGGACTTGAGTTTGCCTGGAAACAAGTGCAATCTGGAATTGAATAGAAGCACCAAATCCCCGACCATAAACTCTTGTTTTTCAATTTTGTTGTCATGATACTTCTTCATCTTTTCTTTATATAGGGCTGAGCTTTCATAGGCTTTCAAGCGAAATTCATCAAGTTCATTCAACCCATTTAACCGTTGATCTGCAGCTTCGCTCCAATCCATTTTTAACTTCTTCATAGCCCACATGGCTTTATGCTCTAACTCAACCGGAAGATGACAAGCTTTCCCATATACAAGTTGGTATGGAGACATACCTATGGGAGTCTTATATGCTGTCCGGTAGGCCCAAAGAGCATCATCAAGCCTCCTTGACTAATCCGTTCTACTAGCATTCACTGTTTTGGACAATATCTGTTTGATCTCCCGATTCGATACTTCAACTTGCCCACTAGTTTGAGGGTGGTAAGGAGTGGCCACATTATGGCGAACCTCGTATTTCTCCAATAACCCCTTGAACAATCTGTTGCAGAAGTAGGAGCCCCCATCACTAATAATGGCCCTTGGGGTGCCAAAACGGGAGAATATATTCTTTTTCAAAAATGCAGTGACACTCTTCCCTTCATTGTTTGCGAGGGCTATGGCTTCGACCCATTTAGATACATAATCAACTGCTACTAGAATGTACTTCATCCCATGAGAACTCACGAAAGGGCCCATAAAGTCAATACCCCACACATCAAATAACTCAATCACAAGAATGGGGTTTAGAGGGAGCTCTTGCTTTCTTGAAATACCACCATCTCGTTGACATTTGTCACATGCTTTAGCAAACCCATGAGCATCTTGATGAACAGTTGGCCAATAGTAACCACATTGCAATATCTTGTGAGCGGTTCGGATACCACTGTGATGTCCGCCAACAGGTGAAGAATGGCATGCCTCCAACACACTCAACATTTCACATTCTGGCACACAACGCCGAATAAGCCCGTCGGCACAACTCCTATACAAGTATGGTTCATCCCAAAAGAACTTCTTCACATCGTACATGAACTTTTTCCTTTGATGAAAGGACAAGTCTGATGGAACAATATCACTAGCCAGATAGTTCGCAAAATCTGTGAACCATGGAATCAAGTCTTGTGTAGCAGCCAATACATGTTCATCGGGGAAAGTATCATCAATGTCAGTCTTATCCCCTAACTCTCTCATAGCTTCATCCTCTAGACGAGACAGATGATCAGCAACTTGATTTTCAGTCCTTTTTCTATCCAGCACTTCAAAGTCAAATTCTTGCAGCAGTAATACCCAACGAATCAGCCTTGGTTTCGCATCCTTCTTCGCCATCAAATATATCAATGCTGAATGGTCAGTATGCACTATAACTCTAGTACCTAGCAAATAGGAGCGAAATTTCTCAAAAGCAAAGACTACTGCAAGGAGTTCTTGCTCAGTCACTGTGTAGTTCTTCTGAGCTTCATTTAGGGCTTTACTAGCATAGTAAATTGGGTGAAGGATTTTGTTTCTTCTCTGTCCCAATACTACACCAAGAGCCACCCCACTAGCATCGCACATTACCTCAAATGGACTGTTCCAATCCGGAGAAATAATGATAGGCGCAGACACTAACTTTTCTTTTAGCTCATCGAATGCTTTAAGACAGGATTCATCAAAACAGAATTTACATTCTTTCTCCAGCAATTTTCACAATAGGTGTGCAATCTTTGAAAAGTCTTTGATGAATCTCCGGTAAAAACCTGCATGCCCAAGAAAGCTTCTCACACCTTTCACAGAGATCGGCGGGGGAAGTCTCTCTATTACCTCAACCTTAGCTCTATCAACCTCTATGCCCTTTTCTAAAATGCGATGACCAAACACAATACCCTCTTTCACCATGAAATGACACTTTTCCCAGTTTTGTACCAAATTGCAGTCTTCACATCTCTTAAGAACCTCAGATAAATTGGTCAAACACCGCTCGAATGAATCACCAACCACAGAAAAATCATCCATAAAAACTTTTATAGTATCCTCCACCATGTCAGAAAATATTGACATCATACATCTCTGAAAGGTTGCGGGTGCATTGGACAACCCAAACGGCATTCTTCTGAACGCAAAAGTCCCATATGGACAAGTGAAAGTGGTTTTCTCTTGATCTTCTGGTGCAATAGAAATCTGATTATACCCCGAATACCTATCAAGAAAACAATACCACCCTTTTCCGGCAAGTCTATCCAACATCTGGTCCATGAAGGGCATAGGAAAATGGTCTTTTTCAGTCCATGAGTTCAGTTTACGGTAATCCATGCACACCCTCCATCCAGTAACCGGTCTCATTGGAACAAGTTCATTTTTTTCGTTGGGGACCACAGTCATTCCCCCTTTCTTAGGTACACACTGAACCGGGCATACCCAACTACTATCGGCGATTGGATAGATTACCCCGGCATCCAACCACTTGATGATTTCCTTCTTCACAACCTCTTGCATAGGAGGATTCAAGCGTCTCTGGTGCTCAATACTCGGCTTATGATCAGGCATGAGTTGGATTTTATGAGAGCAAATACCAGGAGGGATCCCAATAATGTCCGCAATGGTCCACCCAATACCTTCACCAAACTCTGAACCTGTTGTTCATCCAGGTCTGATGCAATGATTACCGGCAAAGTGTCACCCTTTCCTAAGAATTCATACCTGAAATGAGGTGGGAGAGCTTTTAGTTCTAATTTTGGAGCTTCCTCTATAGATGGTTTAGCGGGTGGGGACTCGCGATTCTTCATATCAAGCTCAAATTTCTTCGGTTTAAACCGAACATCACCTCGGTCAAGACCCGCGACTAATGACTCATACTCTTCAATGCAATCGCTATCAAAGTTCATTATCACTGCCGCTAATGCTTCGACACCTAGACGTTCTTCTATTTGTGTCTCAAATGTCTCACCTATGTTGTAGGATATAGCGGATGCCGATTGGAGCTCACCACTCTGCCTCATGGACCTACAAATATTAAAGGTCACTTCCTCATTGTTCAACCGAAATTTCATCTGCCCCTTTTCCATGTCTACTAAGGCTCTTCCCGTAGCTATGAATGGCCTCCCAAGGATAATAGGCACTTCAAAATCAACCTCACAATCAAGAATAACAAAATCGGCCGGAAAGATGAATGAATCCACTTTTACTAGCACATCATGAAGTATTTCTATGGGCCATTTTACTGTTCGATCAGCCATCAGTAGCCGTATTGCAGTGGGCTTTGGGTCACCCAAACCCAACTTCTTGTAAATCGAGAGGGGCATGAGATTTATGCTTGCCCCCAGATCACATAATGCTTTCGCAAAATGTAATAGCCCGATTGTACAAGGAATAGTGAACGCACCCGGATCTTCTTTCTTTTGGACCAGAGATCTTGTAGCAATAGCACTACAATGCTGCATTTTATCATCATCCTCAAAAGTAACCGATCTTTTCTTTGTGACCAAATCTTTCATAAACTTGGCGTAACCGGGCATTTGTTCTAAAGCTTCTACCAAAGGGACATTGATAGAAAGTTGCTTCAACATTGTTATAAAACACCGATATTTGCCATCCTCGGTCTTTTTCACTAATCTTTGAGGAAATGGGGGTGGTGGCCTAGGTATGGGAGTTACCTTTTTAGGCACTTCAGCATCTTTTGCAATGTTATCCTCTAAATCAGCATCAACATTTACCACTTTATCAGTATCTTTTGTCACCTCATTCTCATTAGATGGCATAGGTGGGTCAATGGTTTGCTTGCCACCGCGAGTAGTAATTGCCATACAATGTCCATCATTTTTCGGATTTTGGACAGTGTTGCTAGGAAGAGTGCCCGGTTGCCGTGTGTTCAGAGTTGTAGATAATTGGGCCAATTGTAACTCAAGTTGCTTAATCGATATTGCATGTGTATCAACTTTTTGCCCAATACCCGCTAAATCATTCCTCAACTCTTTATTGTGCTCATCACTAGCATCGAACCTCATCATCATTTTATGCAACATATCCTCAACTCTCGACATACTACCTCCACCATCCCTAGGAGTAACTTCACGATTTTGAGGAGGAACATAGGGTCCATTCTTGTCGTTTTTATTACCATAGTTACCCCTGTTAAAGTTGTTGTCGCGATTGTAGTTTCCATCTCGGACATAATGACCCTCACGATTGTAGTTACCATAGTTCCGACCTTGGTTCCCTTGACCTTGGCGCCAATTCTCCTGATTAGAGCCTTGGGCATTTGGTCGGAAACCCCCCATCTGTTCATTTACTGCATAGGAATCCTCCTCATAATAACACTCATCGATTGGAGGTGGTGGTTTAGCCAAGTAGTTGACTGCATTAATCTTTTCTGCACCCCCAGTGACATGTTTTAGTACCAACCCAAGCTCAGTTCTCATCTGAGCCATTTCTTCACGAATATCATCTGTGGCTGGGTTGTGAGTGGACTGCACTGCGAAGGTGTTTCTCCCTGTATCGAACTTCCTAGTACTCCAAGCTTTGTTGTTACGGGAGATTTTCTCTAATTTCTCAGCAATCTCAGCATAAGGGCATTCTCCATAAGATCCACCTGCTATAGTGTCCAACATCGCTTTATTGTTATCATCATGACCCCGATAGAAGTATTCCTTCAGTGACTCATCATCAATACGGTGATTTGGGACACTTCTCAAGAATGAGGTGAATCTATCCCAAGAACTACTAACTGACTCTCCTGGTAGTGCCACAAAGTTATTCACCCTGTCTTTTTGGTTTAATTTCTTGGAGACCGGATAGTAGCGTGCTAAGAAGACATCCCGTAGTTGGTTCCAAGTCAAAATGGAGTTGTATGGGAGCTCAGTAAACCACATAGCAGCCTCTCCTGTCAGTGAGAGATGAAACACTCTGAGACCTATTACATCTAGATCCAAATCAGGCCTCCCCACACAACTTTTACACACTGCCCTTACCTTAGCTATATGGGCATGTGGATCCTCAGAAGGTAGCCCTGAAAACAAACCTCTGGCAGTGAGCATTTGCATCAGGCTACTAGTTACCACAAAAGTGTGGCCTGTGGGTAGAGGGGGCAAGAAAAGTGGCCCATCCGAGTCTGCTATGTAATCATACCCTCTGTAGTATGCTTGGGGCCGTGGAACGGGATTTTGTCCTTGTCACGACCCAACCCGATGGGCCGTGACTAGTGCCCGTTTTGGACACCCACATACAAACCTGCTAAGTATAACAAACTGAAACTAAGACAATATGGAATTTAATCAAATCAAGCCAACCCCAACGTCATATATATATAAGAGGACCTGTCTCATAAGGAGTCATAACCATTCAACCATAACAGCATACGCGAGCCGACAAGGCCGCCACTATTCAAAGCATAATAACATACGTATGCCGACAAGACTGCCACTACACAATACACAATGATGTACGCGGCCGACAAGGCTGCCACAGCCTAGCGGACATCCCAAACAAACCATGACCAGACCATTATCCAAAACATATATATACAACCCACATAATGTTCACAGACCTCTAAGAGTACATTAGTGAAACTCGACGGAGACAGGGCCCCGCCATACCCATAGACGAGCAAAAGACTACACAAAAGTTATGTACCAAAGCAGTGGGCTCCGAGCAGTGGAGCTCTCCCAATCGGCAGAGTAGATATCCTAGGCGGGAGGATCACCGAGCTAGCTGGCGTCTACACTGCGGGCATAAAGCGCAGCCCCAGAAGAAAGGGGGTCGATGCGGACAATGTCTTGAGTATGTAAAGCATAAGGTAAAGATGACAGGATACCAATATGGCAAGTCGAAACAAAATATCGCTACACATATACCCTTTTAAGTGAAAATCATGCATATATTTAACATTTAAGGTGCCCGGCTTCCTAGTAAGGGGCTCGGCAAAATAATCATCACGTCATCTCCGTCATCATCATCATCATAACCATCCTCATCACCAATCATATGTATAATATACATACCGGCCCTCTAGTGAGGAACTTCGGTGACATATGCAAGAAACTCCATACGAACATTACCCGGCCGGGACTCGGTGAAATGATAAATGACTCTATGCACGAGCAGAATATTATGAGCAACCATATGCAATTAAAATCATTTCTTATAACTCAATAGAACAATCAACGTGAACCAGCAAGGAGTATTACCAAAGATTAATGTTTTATCAAGATTATAAACCTTTAATACGATATGGAAACGTAAAATCTCAATGACTCTAAGAAGCACTACCATAGATATGAGAGATCATCATAGCCTTAGACATAGCCGATATATAGAGGAATAATTGTGGAAGCAAGAATATACGTCACCTAGACGCTCTAGAGGTAAGTATCAAACCTGTCCGTTATTCGCTTATTTTTAAAAGTCATGCCAAACAAAGAAAAGAAGGGACAGCGTTACATACCGTATAATCGAGCATACGTCCAATATTTACTGCTCAAGCTATTAATCTATAACAAGCAACAATCGCGCCGCAATTAGATAAACATCGTGCTTTACTTTCTTGTAAGCTAGTTAATAATCTAACGAAAATTCGGCAGCACCTCCCCTATTTTCCTTACTTCGTCCCAATCCGACAACAATCCAAATTATCCACAGCAATACCAATAACACATATAACCCAAAGAATCATATTAAACAGCCCCCTCCCCAAAACAGTTCGTCTCGGCAACCATAGCAGCGAAGCAATGACACACCGAGCGATAACTCCTTTTAAAATTCGCAACACATCTACCTTATCGTATTCATCCTTTGGAGTTTATACTCATAATCACATTCAGCATATACATAATGCCAAAACAGAATTTTCCTGCAGTTTGCTTTAATCAAAACAGCCCAAGCACCAACACGACACCACTAATAATCCGATTATGGTTTCCATTCATACTTAGCACATTCAATAACTAAAACAAACTTCCAAAGCTACTGGTCACGCCCCCTTCTTAAAATTAATGGATAATTAACAAGGGTATTCTAAAGAATTAACACACCAAACAAGGAGATTACTAACCAAATTATTTGCATTCTTTGGCCAAGAGTTGCGGGGTTGGTTTCTCCATTTCCATGGCTGCCTAAGACAAGTGGTGAAGAAGAAGATGATATGCAGCAATGCATTTCACCACTTTATTTAGCATGGAGTGGATTTCTCCACCTCATTTAATAGTATGAAGTGGAGGCAGCCCCCCTCTACACCTGTCCACTAAGGCCAGCCCACAATCTGATCCCTTTTTAATTTTTGCCTTGAGTGGTGGGGCCCACTGGATTAAATTAATCCTAATCAGCCACCAATTATGAGTGGTGGGGCCCATTGGATTAAATCAATCCAAATTAGCCACTAATTAATCCCTCACTTAAAGTTAATGGCACTTACATTAGCCAACTCATACTTAATATCACATTTGGAAATAACATCCTTGCCTAATATTTCTTTACGTCTTCTAGATCACGATGCGCACTATGTATATAAAAAAAAATACGAGGCATAACATCCTTCCCCCCTTAGGAACACTCGTCCTCGAATGTTAAGTTAGCGTCTTGCAAAAACAAATTCCAGCGAGGTCTCTCTAAAAGTTATACCTATCAACCTGCATTCCGTAACTTACAGATGCCTCACACCTACATAATCTAATTATCTATTAATATAGTCAAGCTAGAAATTGAATTACCTGCAGGTACGGGGAACAAGTAAGGATACTTATTCTTCATTTCGTCTTCCGCTTCCCAAGTCATCTCCTCCCTATTGTTATTTTGCCACAAGACTTTGACGGAAGCCACATCCTTAGTACGTAACCTTCTAACCTGACGATCAAGTATAGCCACGGGTTTCTCCTCATATGACAACTCCTCATTGCACGAATATCATCTACAGGAATACTCTAGAAGGATCACCAATACATTTACGTAGCATCGATACATGGAAGACTGGATGTACCGCCTCCAAATCGGATGGTAGATCCAACTCATAGGCAACCTTGCCTATCCTACGAACAATCTGATAAGGCCCAATGTATCTCGGATCGAGCTTCCCTTTCTGCCGAATCTCATCACACCCCTCATGGGTGATACCTTGAGAATACCAGTCACCAATCTGAAACTCCAAATCTCGACGCCGATTATCTGCATATGACTTACATGGACTGCTGGTCGCTAATAATCTTTCTTGAATAAGCTTCACCTTGTCAACAGCTTGCTGAATCACATCTGGGCCTATTAACTTAGTCTCGCCAACATCAAACCAACCAATAGGTGATCTGCACTTCCTCCCATATAAGGCCTCGTACGGTGCCATCTGGATACTAGAATGGTAGCTATTATTATAGCAAACTCAATAAGCGGCAAGTGGTCATCCCAGCTGCCTTTGAAGTCAATAATACAGGCCCGCAACATATCTTCTAGTGTCTGAATAGTACGCTCGGCACCGCCCATCGATCTGAGGGTGAAATCTTTGTGCTAAGGTTCACCTGTGTCCCCAATCCCTTCAAGCGATCTCCAAAAGTTGGCTGTAAATTGAGCTCCTCATGCGATATCTTTGGGCGTGGGAACCCAATGAAGTCTCACTATCTCCCGACATATAACCTCGCATAATCTTCACCGAATAAGTAGTCCTTTGGAAGAAAATGGGCCGATTTCGTCAAACCTATCTACAATAACCCATATAGAGTCATACTTCCGTTGAGTGCGAGGTAAGCTGTAATGAAGTCCATATTAATCATCTCCCATTTCCAAGTCGGGATCTCTATCTCCTGTAATAATCCACCAGGCTTTTGATGTTCGATCTTGACTGTTGACAATTTGGGCACTGAGCAACAAACTCTGCTATGTCCTTTTTCATGCCATCCCACCAATATAAGCATCTGAGGTCATGATACATTTTTGTTGACCCTGGGTGAATAGAATAACGGGCAAAGTGTGCCTCTCCCATAACTTGCCGTCGTAGCCCCGCGATGCTCGGGTACACACAATCTGCCTTCATATCGTAACACTCCATCGGTGTAACCTTAAATGGGGTCTTTTCCTTTGAAGAGCTGCATCTCTATCTTGTGCGAGAATAGGGTCCTTGTATTGGTGTCTCTTTACCTCATCTATGATTGAGGACTCAGAACCTCTCGAATAGAAACTCCACTATCTTGAATTAGCTAGACGGACTCCAAAATTTGGATAGCCGTGAATCTCTGAACCATATCCCTCCCTTACGGTTGTACATCCTGTCCAAGCTACCCATGGACTTACGGCTAAGAGCATCTGCTACAACATTCGCTTTCCCTGGATGATATAAAATATCAACATCATAATCCTTTAGCAACTCTAACCACCGCCTCGTCGTAAGTTCAGCTCATACATTTAAAGATATATTGGAGACTCTTATGATCTGTATAGATGTCCACATGGACACCATATAAATAATGTCTCCATATCTTCAAGGCATGAACCACGACTGCTAACTCCAGATCGTGAGTAGGATAGTTCTTTTCATGCTTCCTAAGTTGTCGGGAGGCATAACTTTGCCATGCTGCATCAATACACATCCTAGCCCAACACCCGAAGCATCACAATAAATAACATAGCCGTCTGGTCCCTCCGGAAGAGTTAGGACCGGAGCTGTAGTCAATTTGTCTTTCAATAGCTGGAAGCTTCGCTCACAAGCATCTGTCCACTGGAACTTGGCTGCCTTTTGAGTTAGCCATGTCAAAGGCGCTGAAATTGAGGCAAACTTTTCTACGAATCTCCTGTAATATCCTGCTAACCCCAAAAGTGCGTACCTCGAGAGGTGTCGTGAGTGCAGGCCAAGTCTTTCTTGCCTCAATCTTCTGGCGTGTCTACCCGAATACCATCGGCTCCAATAATATGCCCCAAGAATGCCATCAAGTCAACCGTAACTCGCACTTAGAAAATTTAGCATACAACTTACAGTCTTTGAAGCACCCTAAGTACCGCCCTTAAATGATCTGCATGCTCCTCTTACGAGCGTGAATAGACCGTAATATCGCCTATAAATACAATAACAAACATATCAAGGAATGGTTTAAATACTCGATTCATTAAATCCATGAACACCGCTGGAGCATTAGTCACCAAAAGACAGACTCTAAACTCATAATGCCCATATCGGGTCCGAATGCCGTCTTTGGAATATCTGCCTCCCTTACCCGCACCTCATGATAACTCGACCGCAAGTCTATCTTTGAAAAACACTTTGCACCGCAATCGTCAAATAGATCGTCAATCCTTGGGAGGGGATACCATTCTTTATTGTTACTTTGTTCAACCGCCTATAATCAATGCACATCCGCAGCCGACCCATCCTTCTTCCTCACAAAGCGATCTGGTGCTCCCCAAGGTGACGTACTAGGCCTGATGAAGTCCTTTTCTAGCAAATCCCTCAATTGCTCTTTCAATTCTTTCAACTCGGCGGTGCCATTCTATAAGGAGGTATAGATATAAATTTGGGTATCTGTGATACATCTATAGTAAACTCTATCTCCGCTCGGAGGAAGGCACGGAAGTTCCTCGGGAATACATCGGAAATTCATTAACTACCAGGGGTGATTGAAGAGTCGGTGCCTCTGCCTTTATGTCATGCACCGAATCAAATGGTAAATATAGCCTTTTCTAACCATCTTCCCGGCCTTGAGGTATGAAATGAACTTACCTTTCGGCGATCTTGCACTTCCCTTCCACTCTATAATCGGTTCCCTGAAATTGAAATCGAACTATCTTTCCTCTGCAATCAACATTAGCATAACAAGCGACCAACCAATCCATGCCCATGATAATATCAAACTCAATCATATTTAACTCTATTAGATGCGCTACTGATGCGGCGACTATATATAACTACTGAACAATTCCTATATACTCGCGTAGCTATGACAAAATCTCCTACAGGTGTAGCTACCTCAAATGGTTCTATCAACCCGGACTCTATTCCGATCCTACTAGCAACAAAGGGAGATATATATGATAAGGTGGAACCTGGGTCTATCAATGCATACACACTTCGGGAGAATAGTGATAATATACCTGTGATCACATTAGGTGACGCCTCCTGATCTTGCCTATTAGTCAAAGCATATATACGGTTTGAGGGACCGCTAGAACTGGAAGCTCCACCACGTCCTCTACCACGACTCTTGGCGCTGAATACCTCGCCCGTAGGCGAGCCAGCCACGTAAGAAGATGAACCAAAGACAACGGACCACAGTAGGCGTGCCATACCACCGCACTACCTCTAAGGTGACACTCCTCATAGTATGGACCTGACGGCCGCAAGAAAAACACGCACCTGTAGCCCAACGACATTCCCAGGATGGGACTTACCTACAACGAACACCGAGGCAAAGGTGGCCTCGACCGCTCAAACCCACGCCCATCTGTGACCCTGACGCCTAGAGCTCGACCCGACCGAATATCCCATACGATCGAACCCCCTACCCATGAAACGTGGGGGTGCACTCTGTGCTGGCTGGGAAGAAAATCTAACATGCTGCTGAGACTGCCCGCTTTGAAACTCGTCAGGATAACCTGCTGATCTAGCCCTCTTATGCTAGCCTCTATTATAATCTCTATCTGGCTGATGTCCCCGGTGCCGATCCTCTACCCCCTGTGCATATGCCTGCACCCGAGCAATGTCCATACCGGGCTGAAGAGTCACTGCCATACAACCGTCAATCAGATAATGATCCAATCCCATCACATAACGATGTACCCTGTCTGCCATATCAGCCACAATAGTAGGCGCATGCCTAGCCAATGAATCAAACTCGAGTCTATACTCTCGAACGCTCCTGCCATTTTGCTTCAAACGCAAGAATCTATCGACTCTAGCTCGCTTCATCTCTGGAGGCAGGAAGTGGCCCTGGAAAGCCTCCAAAAATTCATCCCATACCGCTGGAGGAGCACCCTCACCCCTAGATAACTCCCAAGACTCATACCAATTAATAGCTACATCCCGCAAACGATACGTAGCCAACTCAACAGACTCGGTCTTCGAAGCCTTGATTATCCTCAATGTACGCTTCATCTGACGAATAAACTCTTGCGGATCATCCTGGGGCCTTGACCCAAAGAACTCTAGAGGATTACAACTTAAGAAGTCACGAGCCCTTAAGCTATCAGATCTGTCCGCATGATCAACTCCTAGTCCATGCCTGCGAGCCTGATCTGCCACTAATCTAGTCAGCAATTGAACCGCATCTCTCATGGCCCTATCCTCCGCCCCTGACTGAGGAGCTGGAGGTTCAGATGTTGGGGCCTCGGGGGCTGATGGTCTCTCCCGAACTGGAGCTGCTGCTGCTCTAAGCTCTTCTGGCGGTGGGGGTGTAGCAGAGCTCTCCGACTGGAGCATCATACCAGGCATAGACTGGGCACGGGCCCTAGTAACTCTTCGGGTCTGACTAGTACCTTTCGCTACCGATTTTCCCTTCTGGGCGGCTGTCGCTTTCTTTGGAGGCATAGCTGAAAACACACGGATTCGTTAGAGAGGGATTATCCTGTTAATATAGCTCTATCGCACGATCTAGAATAAGAAGAAAGAATGACATCCTAAATGTCCTATAGCTTCCTGTTTATAGATGCGGTGCACAACACACCGATAAACAAGACTCTACTAGACACGGTCTGTAGACACTTCCGAGGAAGAACCGCTCTGATACCACTCTTTGTCACGACCCAACCCGATGGGCCGTGACTAGTGCCCGTTTTGGACACCCACATACAAACCTGCTAAGTATAACCAATCGAAACTAAGACAATATGGAATTTAATCAAATCAAGCCAACCCCAACGTCATATATATATAAGAGGACCTGTCTCATAAGGAGTCATAACCATTCAACCATAACAAAGATACGCGAGCCGACAAGGCCGCCACTATTCAAAGCATAATAACATACGATGCCGACAAGGCTGCCACTACACAATACACAATGATGTACGCAAATGACAAGGCTGCCCTCAGACATGCGGACATCCCAAACAAACCATGTCCGGACCATTATCCAAAACATATATATACAACCCACATAATGTCCACGGACCTCTAAGAGTACATTAGTGAAACTCGACGGGACAGGGCCCCGCCATACCCATAGACGAGCAAAGACTATACAAAAGTTATGTACCAAAACGACTGGGCTCCGGAACAGTGGAGCTCTCCCAATCAGCAGAGTAGATATCCTAGGCGGGAGGATCACCGCATCAAGGCGTCTACACTGCGGGCATGAAACGCATGACCCGAGGAAAGGGGGGTCAGTACGGACAATGTACTGAGTATGTAAAGCATAAGGTAAAGATGACAGGATACCAATATGGCAAGTCGAAACAAAATATCGCTACACATATACCCTTTTAAGTGAAAATCATGCATATATTTTGTTATGCCTCGTATTTTTTTTTATACGTAGTGCGCATCGTGATCTAGAAGACTTAAAGAAATATTAGGCAAGGATGTTATTTCCAAATGTGATATTAAGTATGAGTTGGCTAATGTAAGTGCCATTAACTTTAAGTGAGGGATTAATTAGTGGCTGATTAGGATTAATTTAATCAAGTGGGCCCCACCACTCAAGGCAAAAATTAGAAAGGGATCAGATTGTGGGCTGGCCTTAGTGGACAGGTGTAGAGGGGGGCTGCCTCCACTTCATTATTAAATGAGGTGGAGAAATCCACTCCATGCTATATAAAGTGGTGAAATGCATTGCTGCATATCATCTTCTTCTTCACCACTTGTCTTAGGCAGCCATGGAAATGGAGAAACCAACCCTGCAACTCTTGGCCAAAGAATGCAAATAATTTGGTTAGTAATCTCCTTGTTTGGTGTGTTAATTCTTTAGAATACCCTTGTTAATTATCCATTAATTTTAAGAAGGGGGCGTGACCAGTAGCTTAGGAAGTTTGTTTTAGTTATTGAATGTGCTAAGTATGAATGGAAACCATAATCGGATTATTAGTGGTGTCGTGTTGGTGCTTGGGCTGTTTTGATTAAAGCAAACTGCAGGAAAATTCTGTTTGGCATTATGTATATGTTGAATGTGATTATGAGTATATACTCCAAAGGATGAATACGATAAGGTAGGTGTGTTGCGAATTATAAAACGAGTTATCGCTCGGTGTGTCGTTGCTTCACTGCTATGGTTGCCGAGACGGAACTGTTTTGGGGATGGGGCTGTTTAATATGATTCTTTGGGTTATATGTGTTATTGGTATTGCTGTGGATAATTTGGATTGTTGTCGGATTGGGACGAAGTAAGGAAAATAGGGGAGGTGCTGCCGAATTTTCGTTAGATTATTAGCTAGCTTACAAGAAAGTAAAGCACGATGTTTATCTAATTGCGGCACGATTGTTGCTTGTTATAGATTAATAGCTTGAGCAGTAAATATTGGGCGTGCGGCTCGATTATACGGTATGTAACGCTGTCCCTTCTTTCTTTGCTTGGCATGACTTTTAAAAATAAGCGAATAACGGACAGATTTGATACTTACCTCTAAAGCGTCTAGGTGACGTATATTCTTGCTTCCACAATTATTCCTCTATATATCGGCTATGTCTAAGGCTATGATAATCTCTAATATCTATGGTAATGCTTCTTAGAGTCATTGAGATTTTACGTTTCCATATCGTATTAAAGGTTCATAATCTTGATAAAACATTAATCTTTGGTAATACTCCTTGCTGGTTCACGTTGATTGTTCTATTGAGTTATAAGAAATGATTTTAATTGCATATGGTTGCTCATAATATTCTGTTCGTGCATAGAGTCATTTATCATTTTACCGAGTCCCGGGCCGGGTAATGTTCGTGCGGAGTTTCTAGCATATGTCACCGAGTTCCTCACTAGAGGGCCGGATATGCATATTATATATATGATTGGTGATGAGGATGGTTATGATGATGATGATGACGGAGATGATGTGATGATTATTTTGCCGAGCCCCTTACTAGGGAAGCTGGCCACCTTAAATGTTAAATATATGCATGATTTTCACTTAAAAGGGTATATGTGTAGCGATATTTTGTTTCGACTTGCCATATTGGTATCCTGTCATCTTTACCTTATGCTTTACATACTCAGTACATTGTCCGTACCGACCCCCCTTTCCTCGGGGGGCTGCGTTTCATGCCCGCAGGTGTAGACGCGCAGTTCGGTGATCCTCCCGCCTAGGATATCTACTCTACTGATTGGGAGAGCTCCACTATTCCGGAGCCCAGTCGTTTTGGTACATAACTTTTGTGTAGTCTTTTGCTCGTCTATGGGTATGGTCAGGCCTGTCGTCGAGTTTCACTAATGTACTCTTAGAGGTCCGTGGACATTATGTGGGTTGTATATATATGTTTTGGATAATGGTGCGGACATGGTTTGTTTGGGATGTCCGCTATGCAGGGCAGCCTTGTCGGCCGCGTACATCATTGTGTATTGTGTAGTGGCAGCCTTGTCGGCATCGTATGTTATTATGCTTTGAATAGTGGCGGCCTTGTCGGCTCGCGTATCTTTGTTATGGTTGAATGGTTATGACTCCTTATGAGACAGGTCCTCTTATATATATATATGACGTTGGGGTTGGCTTGATTTGATTAAATTCCATATTGTCTTAGTTTCAGTTGGTCATACTTAGCAGGTTTGTATGTGGGTGTCCAAAACGGGCACTAGTCACGGCCTATCGGGTTGGGTCGTGACATATTTAACATTTAAGGTGCCCAGCTTCCCTAGTAAGGGGCTCGGCAAAATAATCATCACGTCATCTCCGTCATCATCATCATCATAACCATCCTCATCACCAATCATATATATAATATACATACCCGGCCCTCTAGTGAGGAACTCGGTGACATATTGAAGAAACTCCGCACGAACATTACCCGGCCCGGGACTCGGTGAAATGATAAATGACTCTATGCACGAGCAGAATATTATGAGCAACCATATGCAATTAAAATCATTTCTTATAACTCAATAGAACAATCAACGTGAACCAGCAAGGAGTATTACCAAAGATTAATGTTTTATCAAGATTATGAACCTTTAATATGATATGGAAACGTAAAATCTCAATGACTCTAAGAAGCACTACCATAGATATGAGAGATCATCATAGCCTTAGACATAGCCGATATATAGAGGAATAATTGTGGAAGCAAGAATATATGTCACCTAGACGCTCTAGAGGTAAGTATCAAACCTGTCCGTTATTCGCTTATTTTTAAAAGTCATGCCAAACAAAGAAAGAAGGGACAGCGTTACATACCGTATAATCGAGCCGCACGTCCAATATTTACTGCTCAAGCTATTAATCTATAACAAGCAACAATCGCGCTGCAATTAGATAAACATCGTGCTTTACTTTCTTGTAAGCAAGTTAATAATCTAACGAAAATTCTGCAGCACCTCCCCAATTTTCCTTACTTCGTCTCAATCCGACAACAATCCAAATTATCCACAGCAATACGAATAACTCATATATCCCAAAGAATCATATTAAACAGCCCTCCCCAAACAGTTCGTCTCGGCAACCATAGCAATAAGCAATGACACACCGAGCGATAACTCGCTTTATAATTATAACACATCTACCTTATCGTATTCATCCTTTGGAGTTTATACTCATAATCACATTCAACATATACATAATGCCAAAACCGAATTTTCCTGCAGCTTTGCTTTAATCAAAACAGAGCAAGTACTATCACGACACAACTAATAATCCGATTATGGTTTGCATGGATAGTTAGCACATTCAATAACTAAAACAAACTTCCTAAGCTACTGGTCACGCCCCTTCTTAAAATTAATGGATAATTAACAAGGGTATTCTAAAGAATTAACACACCAAACAAGGAGATTACTAACCAAATTATTTGCAAATTGGCCAAGAGTTGCGGGGTTGGTTTCTCCATTTCCATGGCTGCCTAAGACAAGTGGTGAAGAAGAAGATGATATGCAGACAATGCATTTCACCACTTTATTTAGCATGGAGTGGATTTCTCCACCTCATTTAATAGTATGAAGTGGAGGCAGCCCTCCTCTACACCTGTCCACTAAGGCCAGCCCACAATCTGATCCCTTTAATTTTTGCCTTGAGTGGTGGGGCCCACTGGATTAAATTAATCCTAATCAGCCACCAATTATGAGTGGTGGGGCCCATTGGATTAAATCAATCCAAATTAGCCACTAATTAATCCCTCACTTAAAGTTAATGGCACTTACATTAGCCAACTCATACTTAATATCACATTTGGAAATAGCATCCTTGCCTAATATTTCTTTACGTCTTCTAGATCACGATGCGCACTACGTATATAAAAAAAATACGAGGCATAACAGTCCTCTCTGCTGATGTTCACCCGGAGCGTCGGGTAACATCTGACCATGAACATCCACTGGATTTGGGATGTTCTGGTTTGGATCCTCATCATTTAATCCCAAGTTTCGATTCATATTGCGCAGTGTACGCTCTAGCTCTTGATCGTAGGGAAACAAGGGTTCTCTTTCTCTCCGTGTATTTGGCATACAAGGAGGATATTTCTGAAAGGAAATCAAAAACAATAAAACAAAGTAAAATCAAGAAAATATCAACTAAACTTTAGTAATAAGTTCAAGTTAATCTAAAAGCTAATTTCCCCGGCAGCGGCGCCAAAATTTGATACGCTCAAACTTACTTCTCAAATGAGAAGTAAAGCGGTCGCGTCAAGTAAATAACCCAACTAGTGAGGTTGGGATCGTTCCCACAAGGAAAATAGTCTAGACTTAACATCAACTTGTTATTACTATTGTTCGGTTGATGACTTCCTTAGAAAGTAAAAACATAAAAAGGGGGGTTTGTATTTCCTAATGAGTAAAAATAACTAACGAACTTGAAAGAGACACTTAACAGCTTTTAATTTTGGGTTTTAATCAATTAATCAAAGTAACTAGGGTTTACGTGTTCCCCACAGGTTCATAACTTGATAATTCTAACCGTAACAATTCTTTCCTAGTATCTTGCACGCAAAGTGATAAGTTATGTATTTCTAAATCCTTGGTCCGGCATCTAGAAAATCTCACTCCGCACCTTGGTCCGGCTACGTGTGTTGCTTTCCTAACCCTTATCTTTACCTCATATTAAGCATCGTATTCAATATTTGACTAAGTTATTACCTCGTACCAATCAATACTAGCCTATTAGATAGTATGCACTAAATCTATGTTAATAATTCTTTTCCTATTATCTACCTCCTTGGTCCGGCAAGTAGCATTAAGGCGAGTTTTAACGTTGATCATCCGTTAAAAATACTTCTAATCGAAAGAATTATTAATACATGCAAGACACTATTCTAGAATTGTTATTTTAGCTAGGGTTTATCTCATTATTTGCCTATGGTTCCACAACCCTAGTTATGGATTTTTAGTTCCTCATAGCCATAAACACAATATTCAAATATGTTAAATAAGAATTCATGTACTTACTTCAATGAGAAAGAATAAAGTCCAAAAATTTGCTTGATTTATCACCAAAAATCACTTGTAAGAATCTCCAAAAATCAAACACTAATACACAAAGTCTAATAATATGATGTCTAATCTCCCAGAGTCTAACCTCAAAAACGAGGTTTTTCGAACTATTTATAAAAAATAAAAACCTAATTAAACAAGGATTCTAATAACTGGAAATCTTCCAAAACGCGGCTGGGTCGACGGATCACGTGACGGACCGTCGTGGTCACAACGGACCGTCGTGGACTCCGTCGTCCCATACTTGGTGGAATTTCTTCTGCTGCTTTCTTCATTCCTCTCGACGGCAAGTGTGACGGACCGTCATAAGCACAACGGTACGTCGAGGGTCTCGTTTCAAAATACTTCAACTCTTGGAATCTGGGTACTGGGATCACTTCTCTGATCTTCACGACGAACCTGCAGGACGGACCGTCATAGCCATGACGAACCGTCACAAACATCGTAATCCCACACTTGGTCAGACTTCCCTATCTTCCTTCAGCAGCTTCTCTACGCTGCCACCTACGGACCGTCACAGGCACGACGGACCGTCATAAGCTCCGTAGGTGGTCTCTTCTGCATTCTTTCGCTCAGAATCTCCGCTTTCATCTTTGGACAGATTTCCTGCAAAACAAAGATAAACTTATATCAAAATTAGCACAACAAAGGCTTTCGGATTTCGGACACACTAAACTTAAGGAAAAAGTATTAATTATACCGTGAAACCACGGTATATCAACCATCTGTGGGGTCGTTGATTACAACGTTTTTGGACAACTTTTCTTATTTTAATTTCTTTTAATTTAGGATAATGTCTTCTATAAAAGGGTGTAAAACCTTATTTTTGGAATTGCATTCTATTAAATTGATTCTTAGTGTGTCTTTGATGATTTGGGTTTTGCAACATTACTATTAATTCAAATTTCCGGATCAAGTTTTGAAGTGATATCTTGTTGTTTCAAGTTAAATTTCATGATTTTCCTCTAATTTGTCTAATTAAGTTCATGATTTATTGCTTATGCTCTTTGAATTATTCTCTTCTATGAATGGATAACTAAATCCACAACTAGGGGTGCGAGAACCAAGCGTAATTAAGAAAATAAACCAAGCTTAATAAAAATTCTCAAATAGGTTATTCCATTTATTGATAATTCTTTTGCTTAGAAGTCTTTTTTACGAGTGCACGTGTTAGAACTCACCTTATTGCTACTTGCCGGACGAAGGAGGTAGTTAGAGGGAAAAAATATCAACATAGATTTAGTGAGATATAATCTAATAGGCTCGTCTGAATTGGTGTGATGTAATAACTAAGTCATACATGGAATAGGATGCTTAATATGAAGTATAGATAAGGGTAAGTAGCTTAGACGCAATTAGCTGGACCAAGGTACGGGTGAAATTCTCAAAATGTCGGACCAAAGATTTAGAGATACCTAAATGATCACTTTGCGTGAAAAACACTTGGGAAGAGTTGTTATTAGCAAGGAATACGATGTTATGAACCTATGTGGAACACTTACACCCTAGTTTATCTCACAATTTGATAAAAATAAAGCTATAGTCCTACTACTATTTTTACTTTGAGATATTTAAAGATTTTGCTTCACAAAATCCCCCCTTTAATGATCTGTTTTCGGAAAGAACATGACTAAAATATAAGTAATCATACATTAAAGTTAAGTCTATACCATTTTCATCGTTGGATCGACCACAATCTCATTGTTGGGTACTGTACTTGATACGGCCACTTATACTTCTTTAGGGAGGTGTAATTTGAGTGTATCAAATGTGTATTTTTACTGAAATCATATTGATTTGGGTCTTGTACACCATGCGCTAAGTGAGGGATGTATGTTGTTGGTTGCTGATCACCCATGTGGATTGACCCGACCCGATTATATTTTATTTTCTTCTATAAACATATAATTAAATATTTGAAAAGAAGTGGGAACAGTTCTGTGCATTATTTTTTTCATTTTAAAATAGGGATTGAACGCTTTTTAGGTGAGAGGGCTCAGAATACAAAATAGAAAATGAAAGGGAAGAACAAAGAAAGTCTTCAATCTTCTTCACTTATATTAACAAAAACAAATGTGACATTCACTTTGTGGACATAGCTTTGATTCCTTGAGATAAAAAATTAGACTTGGATCAATCTTTTACAAGACTTCGTTATCATTCTGTTGTTGTTAACATGGATAGATTCTTGTTCCTGTTACACAAATCTAACATCTTTGATGATAATTAGAAAGACTTGGAATAATGCCTACTTTTTTCCTTAACGGTGCTTGTTGGTTAAGCAATCGAGACTCCCTGTGACCTTACAACAAATACACCTATGTCAGACTGATCAAGCACATAGAGGGAAAATAGTTATTGAGTTTTGCCATGTGTGTCATCAGTAGAAAAAAGATAAAATTATGCCATTTCTTCAAACACCATTTTATGCTTTAACTAAGTTACATTGTCAACCTAGACACAATATATGGAACCTAGGAATAAAACATGTTGGAATTTAGTCATTTGTTTCTTACATGGTGTAACTACTAATTGGAAAGTCATTTCATAGCTCTCCACTTGAAATATTCTATGTTACTGTTTTTGTTTGTGAATCCTTACCACTCCCTTGGGACACGACCCCAACCATTTGTTGGGTTACTCTTCTAGTTTCATTTCGTAGAAACTAAGAATTGATTCTAGTGTCATTGATTACAGGCAATAGAAATAAATTTGAAAAATCAAAAAATCAAAATGGAACCGCGCCAGGAGAGTTGTCACGTGATAATGTAGTTACCTATTGGGTTTAGTTCTTTTTAACATAGTTTCTGGTAATTTCACTATTAGTTTTGTTTCTCTCTAGTATTTAATTTTGTACATGCAGGTCCTCTAAGCATGACAAATGGAGTGTGTACAAGCTAGTAGAGGCAGATCTATAAGCCGAGAATGCATGTTTAGGAGATTGGCGGACAAAATTGTCTAGTTGGTGCATCGCTACAAATATTGGTGCACTCGACCTAGACTTCCATTTGATCTAATCCAATTCGGGCTTCGATAAGTAAAACTCGGCGAGCACTAGAAATTGTTGGTGATTCACCGACTTGATCAGCGATTTTGATCTTTTCCGCGGATTGGACCCCCACGGTAATTGGAGATCCTTTAAAACTCAACGAGATATTGGACTGTGCGGCCTATCACCCAGTGGATTGATGAGAATAACTAAGCTTGTCAGAAGGGAAAGAAACTTTATAGTCTTTCAACCCAAAAGTGTAAAATTTTGAATTTCATCATCCTTCCCTCATTTTCAAACTTTGCAAACTCACACCTAGTTCGTCTTTTTAATATTCCTACACTTTTAGATTATATTAGTTGTTCATTAATCGTCTGATCTTGGATTATATTGCTACCTATCTATTCAATTTAAATTGAGCGAATGTAAAAGGTTGGTTTCAAACCTTGAATTCGTTTTGTTGATTTTGTACTTAGATACAATAATATAATCTTGATTGTTGTGTGCTGGGACTCTCTGATACGATTAATATTTTTGTGTGCCTCTTATTCATAGATAATATTGTCCTTTTTGCATAAAAAATTGATTTCAGAAATTTATGCCTTAAAGCGAATGATTTTTTTGTGGGATTGTGAAGAACGGTTGTTGGGCATAAGCTTAATTTTATTTGTGCATGATCTTTTTTTTTTGGGGGGGGGGTTGCATTGTTGAATTCGAGAAGTGGGTTAGAAATTTGCACGTTACGTCGTTAAGCGAGCTAGGCCGAACTAGCCAAACCATTTGATGGTTAACCTAATATCCCTTTGTCGCCTTTTTATTCATGATTAATTTGATATAGGAGTCAGTAAATTTCTCTGAGAAGTTTGAGGTTGACAAAAACACTAACCCACTCGCTGAAAGTCTTCTTATTCACCTTTTATCTGCACCCTTATATCCTCTGTGCAATGCAATCGGTTACTCTAGTGCGTTGTTGCACATGTCATTGATCCTCCATGATTTTCTTTAAATATTTTCTAACTCTTTCTCGAAGCAATTCAAATATGTCTTGACCAAAGTTAGTTGGGCGATACATTCCACCACAACATATAAGGGCAAAAAAATTTACAAAAATACAAGGGACATGAAACCTCCAAAGAAAGATAGTGATGGCAAGAATTCCAGTTTTAGAAAGAGGATTGTTCCCCAAATTCCCAATGTTCCATCATGTACCCTTGGAATATGCACAACTATTCAAGCTTCTTGGCGACTCAAGACGTGGGAAATTTTAGAAAGTCAGTTGCCACTTAATCTTGTAAACTAACTCCGGAGATTATTACCCAATTCAAGGCTAACACATCAAGCGACTGCGTAGAAAATATTTTTCTATAACTCTCTCCCTATCTCTCTCTATTTTGATTGTTGGATAATTTTTTTTCACATTTAAGGAAAATGTTTGTTATTTTGTGGTAGGTTGAGGGCCATCTTTTTTAGTTGATTTGTGACTTTATTTTGTGATGTACTTAGGTTTTTATGCTTTAAATTTTCATCTTACAACTACTTTCTAAGGATTTTTGAAATTATGGGCCCTTTTATCTTAGTTGCATTTTGAACCGTTTGAGAATTTTTACTACCGCTTTTATGTATTTGTAACAACCCTAAAAATAGATATGTTAAGTAATACTTATTGTGTCTAAATTGCCAACGATTGTATCGGGTTCACACGGATTAATGAGCATAGAACCTGACCTCGGAACCCTTGCTACATCCAATCCAACTAACTTGGGGAGTTAGTTGATCTAGGAAAGGATTGGTCCAACCATGTAGGGCTCTCGAATATGAAGATTTATTCTAAGAAGTTTGTACCGGACTTAAAAAGAGGAAATCTTAGGTTTGGAGGGCCTAGGGGTAAAATGGTCTTTTTCTAGGCTAAGGGTAGTATAGTAATTACCCTAAATATATGATTTATTATTTAATTAATAAGGTGGAGGGGCATTTTTTGAGAGAGGGACGAAATTGGGATCTTGAAGTGAAGTCTTGCTCCATCGGCGTTCAACCATAGGTGGAATCAATGAATTAAATTGTTTTGTAATTTAAGTTGGTAAATTAATGTAATTAATTTATATTTATTATTTTTTATCTGATATAAAAGAAAAGTAAATCAAATTTTTAATAATTAAATAAAACCTTATTTGACTAAGTCCTAAACTAGACTCCTAAGCCTAAGAAAACTCTTCTCTCCCACACTCATCTTTCTCTCACGTCTCTATCATCTCTCTCACGGTTTTCTCTGCAAAATAATGTACAAAAACAGTAGGTAAACCAAAGTTCTTCACACTTGAAGAACTCACAACGAAAATTATAAACAAACAACTAATTAAACACGTTAGGAAAATAGAGGGTTTTTTCAGTCAAGTTGGTGTTGAAGCTCTTGGATTTGGACATGTGTTTGGAGGGGTTGTTTGGGCAGTTAGTCGAGGTTTGAACATCAAAAAGGTATGGGTTCTCTTCTCTCTTGTTCCCTTTCCCAAGAGACAATTTAAGGTTTAGAATATTCATTCATAAATCTAGGATTGTTCCCCGTTGCATGTCCCTGTCACTAGCTCCCATTGAATCATAGGTTGGTTATGTTTGCTAGTAGAAAATAAGGGATCTAACGTATTTTCGTGATGATTATGTGTTTATATGTATGTTTGGAATTATGTGACTTATGTTGATGTTTCCGAAAATGTAACTACGTGTGTAGGTGTGTGTTGCCGTGGCTATTGTTCATGGTTTAGGACTTGAAATGGCATTATAGTTCTTTATATTTCCTGTACATATGTTGATGTAAATGTGATTTTCATATGAGTTGAAATGTGGCTGACTTGAGGGATAATCTCTTGTCTAAACGAATCAATGAAAACGCACCTAAAATGTCCTAAATTAACTACGAAATTCCCCTAAGAACTAAGGTGTAACTTGATGAATGGATGCTGAAAAATTAAAAGAAAATTTCCAGTTTCTAGTTATGAATTTCGGTCAGCAAGGAGGGTTTAAAATGTTGGAAAAAAATGAATTAAAACAAGTGAGATCATGGAGGATTGAACCTGTTACCCGACACTGTTAAAAACCATGAAAGTGAAGAAATAAAGAAATGTGGTGAAGGGGATTCAAACCATGGTATTTGCTTGAAAATGTAACTTAAAAGAAAAAAATAAGAAATGAGAGGAGTAGGATTCGAACCCACCACCTCTCAATCATATTTATGGAGGAGAATAAAAGAAATATAACGGGGGAGGCGTGTGGGAATGAACCCACGACCTCTTAGGCAGATTAAGGAGGTGAATAAAAGAAAAATAAAGGGGGAGGCATGTGGAAATCGAACCTACGACCTCATAGGCAGATTTAAGGAGGAGAATAAAAGAAAAATACAGGGGGAGGCATGTGGAAATCGAACCCACGACCTCTTAGGCAGATTTAAGAAGGAGAATAAAATGAAAATAAAGATAGTGATCCCACTACCTCATAGTCAACTCGAAATATACAAGGAGAAATTGATAAAATAAAAGGGGTTGTGGGGGTTTGATTCCATAACTCCTCAGCCAAGTAAGAGGTAATTCAAAAGGGAAAAATAATGAGGAGATATTGATGTTAGGGCTAGATCTAGGGTCCCAATGTCATGTGGACAAAAATAAAATAAATGAAAATTTTTTTAGTGTTGTCTAAGGTATTCGAAATTGGGTTCCCTTGCCCAAATTCCGTATATATGCATAAGTCATACGTGAATTAAATCTTCAAGAATAATGCCGCCTACATAGATCGAAATTGAGATCTTGGCATACATACAAGATTCATAAGTCTTCTACTACATAATCTTAGGAAGATATGAATCACTTTAACGAACTATGAATGAAGACTCATGGCTTGTATGTATAGACCCATAAGTCTAGAATACGTTTATAAATTAGTGAACCTAAGATATATGCAATGAAATGATATAACCCTATAAAGGTTAAGTATGAGTGTAAAACACACTAAATGAACAAGTGCATTGGAATACTATGAAATGATTATTATGTCATGAAATGATGAACCATAAAAGGGTTAAGTAAGAGTGTGAAACACACAAATGGCCAAAGTGCATTGGCATATGATGAAATGAACATTCACGTAAAAAGGTAATTATAAATAGCAAATGTGCTAATGTTGATGAATGTGGTGACAACATGATATGAGGCTAATGTAAAAGATGAGAGCAATCACAAATGAGCCTATGTAAATGTTACCAAAACATACTCACCTATGAGAGTGTAAAGTTGATGAAGAGACCAGTCTCTATGAACACTCTAATGAAAGTATTAAGATTAACACACTTAATACTAATGATGAGATGATGAATCATCTATTGAGATATGAAGTACGTATGAATGAACGAAGCAGACTCTGTTTTTGTTAGGTAGTCCCCCTAGTTAAGATTCCATATATTGAACCCTTATTTTCACAAAGTGTTAATGTGAAGTCCATAACTCCAAGGTCTCATGTTATACGAATGAATGATATGAACAACGTTATGTGTTATAGGAATTATGGTATGTGCTTTGTGTACGCTGTTGTGTGATGTGTGCAAACTGTTAAGTATGATGATGCATGTTACTCTCATGGCATAACTTTCCTAATCTAAATTTGGAAAGCTCATAAACTTTCCTAATTCAAATTTATAAAGTTCACTCACTTTCCTAATCTCAATTTTGCAAGTCCACTAACTTGACCTTCTATAATCATGTTGTTAGGAAAGAGCTAATCTTAGTCATGCATGTCCTTGGTTTGTTCTTGCATATACCCATACTTAGTACAAGTTGTACTAACCCTATACAACTCTTAAATATTAGGTGCAGGCACATGTGGTCGCTAGAGTTACAGGATCAACACTGCATTTAACCGGATGTCGAGCATTCATCCGGACATGGTAGGCCTTCATGCTTTCGAGGATGCTTGCCCATTTACATTCTAGCTTAGTTGTAGGAATGATCTAGTGGAGTATGCTCCACTAGCATTTCTTTCTAGTTTTTGTTCAGACATTGTATTGGTGCAATTTTGGCAAGTACATTTTATCATTAAAATAAATTGTTTCTATCATTGATGATCTTAATGTTAGATGGTTGATGATGAACAATTATCCATGTAGGTTAATGTTTAGTAAGCATGTTAAGAAAAAAAATTCTATTTTTCCGCTAAAATTAACCTAGATGAAGTAAGAATGACGTATGTAGTCTTGTATACAACCTTTGAGGTCAACGACGCCAGTCTCGTCTGGGGTCTAGATTCCAATTGTGGCAGTATCTTAATTGGTTGTTCTTTGGTAAGTTCAATTTTGGTTTTGATCAATACCGATAACTTGAATACTGCTCGAAATTGAACAAACGTTAATATGCGGCTATGAAGGTCAAATGAAGTTTCATAGAAAATATGTGAACTTTTTGCATCATTTTGTTATTATACAAGTATAAAATTTATATTTTTAGATGAACATTCCATCTAGAGAAAGTGTGGAGTGTTGTTTGACTTTTGTGTTGATTCCTTATGTGATGAGCTTACTGTGAACCGTGCATGGTAACACCTAGAATTAGCCCCTTTGTTCTGGTTGACTAAGTCATGTGATCTCAGGATGCGATCCTAGGCAACACTGAAAGATTGTAAACCAATTTTACATTTACCTCTTTTACGGCTTATCTTTTGAGTGTGCAAACCTTTTTTGAAAATTGCTTGAGCATTATTTTTCTTTGTTAAAAGCTTGATGAAAACATGAACTTTATTATTCTACTACCTATAATCCTCTTGATTTGTTTTTATTGAATAGCCAACTTAGGCAAAAATCCTATGTTGAGGGTGTGGTGAAAAGAGAATAACAATAAAGAAGTGGACGAAAAGTCTCCTATAACCCATGGTGTTGAGAAAAATTGAATCCCACTATACAAAAAGAAAATTGTGTAATAAATTTATTGGGTGTCCGAATAATCCATAGAGAAGTGAATAACGGGATGACTTATTAACATAGAAGAAAATGATTAAATAAGGGAAAGGAAGTGTTATGAAAACCACATTTCATGAGGATAAAAGTCACGAAGACTAAATGATCTTAACTTTGTACTCAACACCATTATAATCCTGAAAAAGAACATTTTGATTGTGAATGAACTGAAATGAAGGTTAACGAGAAAATACGGGAAAACCTTTGAGGTAATTCATGAATTGTGTTCAACTTTATGAGTGTGAGCATTGCGTTTGATTCCAGAACATTAAATTTTGAACTATTGTCTGAGAGAATGGAAATGTTCTTTAGGTGAGGGAAGTCGATCAATTTTGTTGAGTTTAAACTTTAAGTTTATGTATATTTTTTTTAGCTTGAAAATCTTTGATATTAGTGTGGAACAACTTGAGTCATTCAATGCATAATTAAATCCCAGCATGAGTAAGTTGAGTCTTTTTTTAAACATTCATGATTGAGTATTGTGTAATATTTTTTCAGACATCCTTTTTTGATCTGTTGAACTTGAGATTTACTTGAGGACAAGCAAAAGTTTAAGTTGGAAATGTTGATGAGGCCACAAATTTGATTAATTTAGGACTATGTGTTGATAGATATAGTCTCTTCAAATGCATATTTTTGTCTCAAAACTGATTAAATACCTTGAGTTTTATGTATTTAGACTTGGAGACAAAGCATGGACACCATTGAGATAAACGGAAAAAAGAAGTTAACAAGAACGAAGAAATAAGGGGTTAAAGATCGTCTAACCCATTAGGCGAGTCGTCCAATGGACTTAAACTCGCACAATGTCTTAGAGTGTTGAGCTATGAAGCAAAGGATTGACTCGGTGATGAAAAGGAGCGTCGGCTATCGCTAAGCAGTATTATATCGCCTAAATTTACAAAAATACGAATATGCTGAAGGCAATGATAGCGATATAAAATGCCAAAGAGCAAAACATCGATTTGATCAGTGATCTCAACTAGCTCCGCCCAATGGTCCTTCGTAGTAAAATTTTTTGAAAACTATAAATACTCGACAATATTTTTAGCTTAGTATAAAAAATTTTAGATTTGAGTACTAGTTTTCCATAATTTCTATTTTGAGTTCTTAGAATTTTCGGAGACTTTGTTGTTGAACCTGTTAGGACCGAAAATAGGCAGGTGTAAACGCGGAAGCTAGCAAAATAAACCTCGAAAGACCACGAGTAAGAAGACAACAAGAAATATACCAAAAGACACAAAAATTTAACGTGGTTTGGTCAATCGACCTACATCCACAAAGGAGATGAGCAATCCACTATAAATATGAAAGTACAAAATACAGAGGGAAACAACCTCAATAAAATTCACTTAGAATACATGGGAGTTTCACACAAATGATAACGTATCAAGCTTGTGACCCACAATTTCTCCCCCTAACCAAAACTCTTAAAGCCTAACAAGAAAATGATTAGTCAATCCAAAACCTTTCCCTAAAAGGAAAACCTATTTATGGTCAGAAATCAGGGCAAATAAAACCCATCAGAGCCTTGAATATTTGAAGGTTCCCAACTTCATGAAATTAGAAGTGGGTCTCAGAGAATCTTTATCGTTAGCTCCTATAAAGATATTTCCTATCGTACCTGATATACTAAAATTATACCTTCATCAAGAAGAATAAGATATCGTTATCAAGTAATAAGTCCAACTAAAAGTTTGGGGTTGATCCTACGTGGAATATGGTATAGACTATACTTCTTTTTAGTCAAGGCATTTCCAGAATAGTTTAGTAAAGTGTTTTTATTATTTTGTGAAACAAACTCCATTCAATTGTATGATTAACAAGTGAACAAAAGTACACGTTGATTGGTATCAAGATGAGAAAGTAACTAAGTTGTGTGTTCCCCGGAAGTTCATAATGCAATATTCCTAGTAACAACAATCTTTTACTAGTGTATTACATGCAAAACTATAAGTTAGGTACCTTGAAATCCTTGGTCCGAAATCTACAAAATTTTACCCCCCATTACGTAATATTAGACATCATAATCGAAGTATGACTTAATTGTTACTTCACACCAATAGAAACTAGCATATATAGATTGTATCACACTAAATCTATGTTGATAACTCTTTTCCTATTAACTACCTCCTTCGTCCGGCAAGAAGAAACTAGGCGAGTTCTAACGCCTGCACTAATTAAAAAGACTTTTAAACGAAAGAATTATCAATGCATGCAAAAAAAACTATGCAACGATTGCTTAATTACTAGTTATACTTTGTTAATACCTCATGGTTACCACAACCCTAGTTTTGGATTTAGTTACCATATTAGCAACAACACGATTCATATCGATAAATGAAGAAATCATTAACTTATGTACTAATAATAGTAAAACCTAAAATTAAACTTTAATTGCAAATCGAAAGCAAAAAAAAAATCCGGAAATCAATTATTTTCCAAAATTGAAAAAACTTATCTCCAAAACATAAACAAGAACAAATATTGTTGTATCTAACCCCAAAGACAAGTTTTTATGCCTTATTTAATTTATAGAAAACAAAGTCCTAATTAAAAAGGAATTCAAAGAGGAAAAGTTTGATCAGGCAAGCAACTTCAATCTATGAGATTAACTGATGCGACATCGATCTATCAACGATCCGTGCTTTGCTTTGGTCAGCCAGTAGTTAGAAAAATATTTCAGCCTCCGGATTGCATCTTCTCTGAATCAAAGAATGGACCAACAACATGGTCTGTCAATCTATCGACCGTCCGTCGATGTTCCTCTGTGAATCCACACTTAGAATTTTCAAGTATTAGGTACTTGAACCCTCGCTATCTCAAACTAGGGTTAACTAGTACGGTCACTCGATACTTGAAAATCTTTCCGGTAAAACAATACACAAAACTTGTTAAAATCATTAAAAAAATACTCTAGACACACACAACTCTTAAGTGAAATGTATTAGAAATACCTTTAACTCACGGTACATCAACACCCTCAATTTAAATTCATTTTTCCCCCAAACGACACACTATGACCCTAAACTTGCAAAGAAGAAGGCAATATACAATTTATTAATAACATGGCTATCTATCCCGACTCTTTCTTGATTGAGTGCAGGCCTACACCTCAATCTGGAAAAGCTAACTCATGCAGACATATCATGACACTAATTTACTAGTCAACACACACCTCTACTATTTTTTTTACATCACCACGATAAAGATTTTCTCATAATGTTGTTAGTGCCCTCACTTCTAACGAAATCCTCAATTTTCACACAACTATTATGAATTTAGAGTACAAGGATCTATTTAAAACTCATGCCCTGGAAGAAGTAAAAATATAGTTAATGCTCAATGCTATAGGATTGACTTATCATTGCTTCTTATGTTCACCAAACTAGAATCTTGGATCACGGTAGGACCTTCTTGGCTAGAAACGTAGGCTCAAGGTTAGATGTGGTACATTTGGGTACATATACTGACTATCTGCTCTCCTGGTATTACAATTAGGCCTTGCACCTCTTTTTTTTTTATGCCATCTATATTTTCTCGTCTTTCCTTTTGACTCACTTTAACCTGGTGGGACTTCCACTTTAGTATCTTTTTCTCAAAAAAACTCTTTTCTCTTTAATTTATTTTAATTTATTTTACTTTTTCTCACATTTTTGCCTACTCCTATCCTACTCTTATTCTTCTCTTTTAAACATCCAAATCTTTTAACACCAATTTTGTGTTTCTCTAATAATAATCACCATTTACTTATTGATTTTCAATGAGTTGAGGCGCACAATACTCGATTTTGGGTTAGGGGAAAGATTAGGCCACTTTTGCAATAGCCACCCTCAACTTAGGCCTTTGGCCAAATTCAAGGTGCACATATCCAAATAGGGACTGAGGCCAAAGCATTAGACCCTGGGGGTTTGAGTTGGTGAGTTAGAAAGAAATGGTGTAAGGCTCAACGTATTTGGATCAAAGGGAACATTAAAATTATTTGGTCAAACTCTTTTTAAGCTAGTTGTGGACTATTCTGAATAAGAGCCTATGATCCCTTCGAGCTTCTTCAGAAGATTTCCTTAACAAGACTTATTATGCAAGTTCTTACTAGGAACCAACTATTGAGCAATCAAATATCTCACACTCGCTTGTCATATGTTTACATTACTAGATTATAAAAATATTAGTTCTAGTTTTAGTTACAGGTTATCGAGTTGGTGCATTTTTTGTCATGTAAGAGACAACACATTCAACTTATCTAAGTCTATACATGCAAGCATCAAATTTGATTGGGCTAATGTTTTTCCATTAGCCATCATGCTTCAACCATTTCATGCTTCCATACAAACACTGACTACTACATATTGGTTAAATAGAAATTTAAATAGTCTCTTGGAAATAAAAGAACACATGCAACAAAATCCTAAGAAAGGATCATGAGTTGGGCTACTTAGACTTCATCCTATCAATCACATTTCGTTTACCCCACACCCAAGAAAAGAGATTACAATTGTCCCCAATGAACAATAAATAATAGAAAATAAGGTAGGTAAGGCAAACCTGTGGCGCATAGCGCTGACGACCTATCATCAAGGGGGTGGGTCCAGTTTCCTAAATCTCGCAGGGTCAACCATTGGGTAACCATTAGTAGTGCCCACATCTCCAAGCATGAAACCATCACTAGTGTCATCCACCGCTCTATTTGCACCATCACTAGTACTCTCTACTCCACTCATTGTCTCTGAACTAGATGCCCCAGTAGATAACACTTGGACCTTTCAGTGGCGCATCTCTTTATCCACTATCGATGCCCTCCTAGACTGTTCTACTTACGTCCACTCTGTTTTTCTTGAATGAACCTCATCACCAGCTTCAGTAGTGTGGCGAGAACGATTCCTCTTTCCATGAGAACGTGGTTCACACTTTGTCTCAATAGGTGCTGTAGAAAAGGCCTCAAGGACAATATCTTCTACAAGTTTGAAATAGGTACTGTGTAAAGGCCTCAGGGACAGTATCTTCTACAAGCTTGGAAGGGGAATTCCCAATCTAAATCTCTCGCATCTTGAAGATAAAATCAATATTCGTTCGTTGGCTAGAAAAATTCATCTGAATGGAAATGAGATGTGTGGTTGGGCCTGGCTGTTCCAGAGCTCACAGGACAAATACGTTTACGCGTTTGTAGACCGCCTTAATATGACGCTCCATTTTCTTGGCCACACTCTTTTATATGTGATCCTCTTGAATTAAAAGTTGTATATGATGGAGCAAGGTGGTCATTTGGGCCTTTAATTTCTGAATTCTTGCTAAGAGAGTTACCGTTGCAGCTTTGCGTGATGTGGACTTAAAGGAACATGGCGCCCTGCTAATTAAATGAGAAAAAAATCCATAGAGGGGTCACTGTGGTCTTGAATTGAGGGGTCAACATCTTATGCTTGCTCTACCGTGTCTGCATGATTTTTTCCAAATGGAGAAACCCTGACCCAAGGACTTCTTGGGGGGGCCGCCTCGTTAGCCTTATCTTTGATGACACCTATATCGGATATTCGGATTAGACTGATTATTTTACAACAGTGCCAGATTGGCACTCCAGTGTCCCTGCGCATCTGAAAGATCAAATGCGGAAAGGGTAAGTAGAGGAGGTCTTTAACAGCCTTTCGTGTATAACTGCCAACATCATCCTGGCGAAATAAATCTCTAACTGCTACAAGTGCTGCCACAATTATTTCCCTATCCCACTTTAGTTCATTATTGTCCTGTGTGGGAGATACGCTATTTTGGACCAACATCAAGAATAATTTGGCCACAAAGTTTAATATGCCTACCTGATGATCCCTCGGGGTGATATGACTCATTCATCCCTCTCACCATCTGCCGCAATATATTAGGCTAGCCACATTTTAAGCGGCTCCCTCTAGTCGGAACTCCTTTGAAAATCACCTCCACAAACTATGTCCCACCTATAATCAAACTCAGAGGTGTTGAGTCTCCAAATAGCACCAGCCATGGGGCCATATAGAAATTAGCGGATTGTGGCTTTCAAGATTTTGACTTGGCATCCTCGTACAAGAGAATAAGTGAGAAGGTTCTGGTTAACGTGTTTGGCTCGGTTGTGGATGGACCCTCGAAGCATGGTAGTATAGAAAACATAGAACTCCATCACAATCTCCAAGGTAGTTTGCCATTCAGTCACACATGTAGAGGTTGATTATTTTTGTCCACCTATGAAACTGTATGTAGGCCCCTTGTGAGGACTCATCGTTAGTCAGTATTCAATCGGCCTTCACCCCTATCATTGATAGACATGGAATCTATGAATACTTTCCATTGCCCTTCAATACACCACCTGTTTGGTTCATCTAGTATAGGGGTGGGCTCATATGTTTAGTGTGGGGGCGCAGCCAAGGCTTTTTGTTCCTGTTACCCCAATGCCATGTCTCCCTGAGAGTTTGAACATGATGTTTTGGCCTACTTGGACCCTTAACCTAATGTAGAGAAGGACTCAGCCATATATTGAGCCCCCTTCTTAAGAAGAGGCAGCACTAGTTGGTTAGCCGATCAGTGTACACTTCTCATTAGGCTGGGAGGCATTGACTATGTCGGGGTTCACCTTCTATGGGTGCCACTAGTTATTAGGGATGCTGTCGTCAGTTGTCTTATGCCCAATGGAGCATAGACTGGGTGACTCCCTGATTCGGTGCCTTCATCAATTAACTAGAGGGATGGTGCGATGGACTTGGATTTTACCCTCTTCAAGTACACCACTTGTCTCTTGGGTTCCATGGTACCCATGAAGAGTTTGTTACTACGAATATAGCTTACGATATTCACAAAATAATTTTTAGAACACTAAGCACACAACGACATAAAAACATAAAAATTTATAGGCTGCAATTTTATATTAACGGGCCCCATCGACAGTCCGTAGATTGATCTACGTTCCATGAAACCCTTCCGTGATTTTGATGGGTTAAAACATACTCTCTAAGATAAAATATAAATGTACAGAATGGCGCGTTGAACAATCTATGGACTGTAGTCTACAGTCGTCCGTTAACACCTGTGCTTTTGATGTGCGCCTGGCAGACTACGGACATAATCAACGGTCTATCGATTAAACGACGATCTATAGACAGGGTCTCATGAACAAGGCCTATGCCAGATTATTGTCTAGTATATTCATGCATTTAAACATGACTTATGCTAGTTTGTCATTCCTAGAGTTCCAATTTCATACAATTTTATAACCATAATATGTATAAAGTATTTAACCCTAGATCGGAATTGACATGTAGAATTAGACACATATATCTTGGGTAATTAAGATTCTACATAATTACAATCCATTATACAAAGGGACATTACTACTTAATTTTTGTCATGAATTGTTAGTTGATTGAGTCCGAAGGTCACGATCACACTCCCGAATTCATATATTCAACTATGAATGCAAATTAAAATTGAGGGGAAATCGAATTTACTTTCAGGCGATGAATGATGGTGTGATTGTGTGCCTACTAGGATGAGCGACCCAAAGAAAAAGATGATGCTCGCCAAACCTGATCATGAACTTATGAGGATGAAAATATAGGGAACTTCAAAGAGAGATGGTTGAGATTTGGGGAAAGTAATAAGGGAGAAGATTTTTCGAGATGTGTTAATGAATAGGAGGCTGATTTAGGGAGGAAGTTAAGCATAGGAGACAATTATTGTAAGAAATGTGAAATAAAATGGACAGGTAGGAAGGATTAGAATGTTTGTGTTTTAAATATTTGCGGTCGGGTCTTGTCGGTTCACTAGAAGAATGATCAACAAAACCCCATTGACGGTCTACTGATTGATCGATCGTGGATGGAACGTCGATTACTCTAATACTTTAAAAAGTTTCTAAACTTACTTGGGACCTACAGAATTGATTTAATGCGGTCCGTCGATGGGGTCCATAGAGGTACAAACAATTATCTATAGATTCTGATTTGGCCTTCTACACATATAACAAAAAATAGGTCATACTTTTTGTATTAGTTTGGACACTTTTTAGACACCGACCCTATTCTAATATGTAGCCAACACTAGAACACAAGGAATAATGAAAATGAAGCACCTAGAGAAATTAAACAAGACAAAAACTCTCTCTTTACAAAAAAAAAACATAACCTATCGTTGGCTAGAGTGTACACCTTGGGTTGCCTCCCTTGAAGTTGCCTATATTTTCATCCTCATAAGTTCGGTGATCATGTTCGGCGAGCGTCAGCTTTTTTGAGGAACACATCCTAGTAGGCAAAGAATCACACCATCGTTCATCGCCTAAAAGTTAATTCTACTTCCCCTCAATCTGAATTTGCATTCATAGTTGAATATATGAAGTCGGGAGTGGGATCATGACCTTTGTACTCAATCAACTAATAACGCATGCCAAATATTAAGTAGTAATGTCCCTTGGTATGATGGATTCTTACTGTATGGGATCTTAATTACCCAAAATATGTTATTCTAGATCTTCATGTTAGTACCGATCTAGGGTTTCGTAATTTATACATATCAGTGTTAGAAAATTGTAACCCTTGACCACTTTATCAACATTTTCCGTCTGCCCAGGTAGATCTAAATCTTTTGTCCATTGAATGTGAACATTGTGACTTCCTTGTTATCCAGCTCAACCGCTCCATGTTGGAATAGTTTGATGATGAGAAATGTCCCTGTCCATTTGGACATAAGTTTGCGCAAAAATACCTGCAACCTAGAGTTGAATAGAAGCACAAAATCACAAATCTTAAATTCTCGATTTTCAATTCTTTGATCATAATACATGTTAATATTTCTTCGTAGATGGCTTCAAATCCTTAGGCTTTTAGGAAAAACTCATCAAGCATATTAAACTTATTTAGCCTCTGCTCTGACACTCTTGTCAAAACCATGTTCTGTCTCTTCATTGCCCACATTTCCTTATGGTCTAGCTCGATCAATAAGTGACATGCCTTCCCATATACAAGTTTGTATAGATACATACCTATGTGGGTCTTGTATGTAGTGAGGTAGGCCCAAACAGAATCATCTAGCTTCCTCGACCAATCCTTTGTATTGGCATTCATAGTTTTCGCAAGAATCTATTTGATTTCCTGGTTGATAACTTATACTTGCCCGCTAGACTTTGGGTGGTCAGGAGTATCCACATTGTGGCGAACATATTTTTCCAATAGCGACTTTGAAAAATTTATTATAAAAGTGAGAACCTCCGTCTCTAATAATGGCCCTAGGTATACCAAATGGTTTGAGAAGAAATCTTTTATCAAGAATGCAGTGACACTCTATCCTTCTTTGTTAGGGAGCGAAATTGCTTCAACCCGTTTTGGCACATAGTCAACCGCCACAAGAATATACTTAATCCCATGAGAACATACAAACGAACCCATGAAAATAATGCCGCATACATCAAATAACTCAATCACATGAATGGGATTCATCGGACTTTCTTACCTCCTTGAAATACCTCTGTCTCGTTGGAAACTCACATGTTTTGAAAAAATCATGGGCATCTTGGTGGATTGTGGGCCAATAGTACCCATATTGCAAGATCTTTTGTGCAGGTTGAATACCGTTTTGATTCCCACCAACTGTCAATAAATGGCATGCCTCATGAACACTCAAAATTTTCAACCTCCTGCACACAATGACAAATAATAAAATAGGCACAACTTCAATATAAGTACGGCCCATCCCAAAATAATTACATCACATCGTATAGGACTTTCTTACTTTGGTGGAAATTCAAATTCGACAGGACAAATCACCTGCCAAATAGTATGCAAAGTCTGCGAACCACGGGATCAGATTAAGAGAAGCGTCCAATACATGCTCATTTGGAAATGCATAATTGATTTCAGCCTTTTCCCTCAGTTTTGCGCATAGCTTCATCCTCCAATCTAGACAAGTGATCGGCCACTTAATTTTAAATCCCCTTTCGTCATTTGACTCAAAATAAAACTCTTGAAGAAATAATACCCATGTGATCAACCTTGGAGTTCAAGTCCTTCTGCGCCATCAAATACCTCAAGCAAAAATGGTTGGCATGCCTATAACCCTTCCGTCAAGAAAATACGATCGAAATTTCTCGAATGAAAACAGCACAACTAGAAGTTCTTGTTTACTCATAATGTAACTTTTGGGCTTCATTCAGGGCTTTGCTTGCATGATCAATAGGGTGAAAAATATTAACACTTCTAAGTCGCAATACCCTTCAGGTCCAATCCTGCTTCCATCACGCATAACTTCAAATGGCTCACCCTAATTTTATATAATGAGAATGGGCGCAAAAATTACCATTCTCTTTAAACTCTCCAAATTCTCTCATATAGGACTAATTGAAATAGAAATTACAATATTTTTCTAGTAGTTGTTTGCACAAAGGATATGCAATTTTCTAAAATACCTTTATAAATCTCCAATAAATACAATCAGACCCAAGTACACTTCGCAGCCCCTTGACAAAAATGGGTGGTGGAAGCTTCTCTATCACCTCAACTTTGGCTCGATCCAATTTTATTCCCTTTCTTTAGATCCGAAGGCCCAACAATATACCTTCTTTCACCATGAAGTGTCACTTCTCCCAATTTAGGACCAAATTTTCATCTTCACATCTCTTGAGCATATCGGCCAGATTATTCAAATAGCGATCAAAGGAGTCTTCAACCACAGAAAAATCGTTCATGCATACCTCAATTGTGTTCTCCACCATATTGAAAAAATATTGACATCATCCAATGTTGAAAGGTTGCCGGCGCATTACACAACCCAAATGACATGTTTTTAATGCAAAATTCCAGTAAGGACAAGTGAAAGAGGTTTTTTATTGGTTTTCTGAGGCGATAGAGATTTTTTGTATCTCGAATTTCCATCGAGAAAACAATACCAACCCTTGCCTTCATGTTTTTCTAACATCTGTCCCATGAAGGCAATGGGAAAATGGTCCTTTTCTGTCACAGCATTCATGTTTTTGTAGTCCATGCAAACACTTCATCTAGTCACGGGGTGCATCAGAACAAGCTCGTTCCTTTCATTAGCTCGTTTTTGTTGTCCATACTTTCATTTTTGTAGTCCATGTAAAACTTAACTAGTGTCCGAAGTAGGATTAATGCTTCCAACATACAATAACTTGATGATCTTCTTTTATAATTACTTTTTGATTATCTCCTTTTTCACTACTTCTTGTGGTGCAGAAATTGGAAATGCTCAAATTACACCTCAATAAAGACGAATAATCAATCTTTATCAAGTAAAGAACCCAATTAGTAGTTTGGAGTCGATCCCCTGAGGAATATAGTTTAGACTTAACTTTAACCCATGATTATATGTTTTTAATCAAGGTATTTCCGTAACAGTTAAGTCAATGTGTAATTTTGTAAAAAGGTTTCTCTTCAATTGTATGATAAGCAAGTGAACAAGAGTAACTTTGGTTGGAATCAAGATGAGAAAGAAACTAGGGTGTATGTGTTCCCCACAAGTTCATAACACATCATTCACAGTAATAGCAATCCTTTACTAGTGTATAACATACAATGTGATAAGTTAGATATCTCTAAATCCTTGGTTCGGCATCAATAGATTTTCACCCCACACCTTGGTCTAGCTACGTGTGTATAATTTACTAACCCTTACCATTACCTTACATTAGACATCATAATTGATTTATGGCTTAATTCTTACTTAACACAAATCGACACTAGCTTATTAGATTGTATCACACTAAATAATTGTTGATAATTCTTTTCTTATTAACAACCTCCTTAGTCCACCAAGTAGCAACAAGGCGAGTTCTAATGCGTGCACTCGTAAAAAAGACTTCTAAACAAAAAAATTACGAAAGCATGCAGAATCATTATGCACGAATTGCTTACTTACTAGTTATACTTTGTTTATCCCTCATTCTTCCCTCAACTCTAGTTGTTGACTTAATTACCCAGATTAGCAAGAAAACAAATCATATCGATAGATGAAGAAATCATGAACTTACATACTAAGAATAATAAACACAAAAATTTCACTTGAATGGCAAGCCAAAAGCTTAAAAACAAAATTTGGATATAAATAATTTGAAAAATTTTGCAAAAACTAATATTAAAAATATAAACTAGAACAAAGGTGGTTGTACCTAACCCCAAAAATGAGATTTTATGCCTTATTCATAGAATACAAAGTCTTAATTTTTAAAAGGAAATCAAATAAGGATAGTTTTTCAGGCACGCAGCATTAATCTACAAGACAGACTGATGGGCCGTCGATCGATCGACGCTCCGTGCTTTGCTTCCGTAAGCCATGACTTAGAGAAATATTTTAACCTTCAGATTGCATCTTCTCTGAGTCATACGATGGACTGATAGTACAGCCCGTCGATCCATCTACGGTCTGTCGATGTTCCTCCATGACTCCACACTTAAAATTTTCAAGAATAATGTACTAGAACCCTCGCAGGCTCAAACTACAGTTCAACAGTACCATCCGTTGATGCTAGTTGTGGTTTTACTCTTGGTTAGAATTCCCTAAATTCCTCATATGCATTGGTTTTTCATTTATGATCATCATCTACGGGCGTTGATTGAAGGACGGACCGTCTGATTACCTCTGTAGAATCTTTTTTTTCACTTTCTCAGTTGTCTCTGTCGTTTTATTCCTGAACATCTTTCTTGTAAATTAAGACATAAAACTTGTTTTACCAATAAAAAAAATGTCTCTAGACATATTAAATTTTTAAGCTAAAGCATTAAAAATAAGTGAACTCAAGGTACATCAGTACCAATTTGATGGAAACCTTTTTGGTTACGATTTCTATCTCTATTCTATGCGTCACTAAAATCCCTAATTCTTGTGGTGTGATTACATGAGTACAAGTTGAATTTACAACTCTATCTTGCTAATTAATAGTTATTTGGCTGTTTTAATGTGATTTCATTCAATAGTTATGTATGAACTTAAAGAGATTGTACTTGCGAATAAAATTACATCTTCATGTTTTAGGCTTTATAAATAAATAGGTTTTAAAACTAAAACAACTGAATCAATAGCCTGTAGTTATGTGATTGACATGTTTTCAGCTCGAGAGATTGAATCCTAAAACCTTTCCCACAAGTTTAGCTCGAGAGAGTAAATTGGCTAAGGCGAAGGCCGGCATCACAGCAAAAAATTAGCATTCAGGAGATATCGATTTTATTCGGGTTATGTTACTGGAGAGAGAATTTACCCCACTTAGGTCTAGCTTAATCAAAATTTTGCAACAATTTACTAGTAATTGAATGTTCCCGGTTGTTTATTCAAGCTCATATTCCTATAACATCCCAAGAATCCCGTCTCTATATTTGTATCTCTTATTTTTGCTATTTTTGGTTGATTTTTTGTCTACAAAAACCCCCCATTGTTAATTAACACTTGTGTCACCCATTTAATTTATTATAGTTTTTATCATTAATTTTTTTAACTATGGCTAGCATGAGCTAATTTGTACTTGGCATAATTCTTCTCAGAAACCTCTCCCTTGGCTAGAATGGTTGGGTTATACACTAATTAACGATCGTCAATGCTTAGATTCGGAATAAGTGTTTTTGACGATGTTAAAAAAGGTTCATAAGGCTTCCAATGTAAATTTATGGGGTAGTTATTTTAATCTATGAAGACTCTAGAGACAACATCATTTGAGACTTGCATTTTTCTTTCAAATATATTGAAATACATTAGAGGACTTATGCACATAAGAATCAACTTTAATTAAGTTGACTTATGATACATGTTATTAATCATAGCTAAACATTCATTTTTATTTTACTTCAGCATTTTATTATTATATTTTGGTTTTGTAGGCTGACCTTTTTTGGTAGAATAGGATGAGTCCCATCATATCAATTTTTGGATCATGAAAAATATATATCTATATAATATTTTAAATAAATTATAATTTATTTATAAATATCACATATTAACTAAGAACCCTTAAAATAAACTAAAAAGGGTTCCAAATATATTATAACTTTCACCAATATTTTTATAATAATCCCAAACATTGGGCGCGACGTATTACTCATTGCCCTTTTAATAATATATTTTAAATATATATAGGTGCTCACGTGGATATCATAATTATTGTATCATTATAAATAGAAAATTGTCAAACTGGATAGTTATATATATTTTAAATACCCTATTAAATAGTATAGGGGGTAATAGTCCTCCCCAATGTTTAGGATTGTAATAAAAATTTCGGTCAAAGATCGGATATATTCAAGATTTTTTTACCTTATAAAGAAGAACATTTTAATGCGATATCGAGAAAAATTTCGCAGTTAAATCGTGTAATAATTGATATTGGTTGTATTTGTATGAAGGTTTTTCATGTTAAAAGTAGATTTAAAATATAAACTAGTAATTGAGACACTACTTTAAAGAATTGCTCAAATGAGTCCTAAACATATTTTAGTCAATTATTAGAATCCACTTACCAATAGCGTGAATGATATTCAAAGAAGAAAGAATTTGAAAAAACAAAGTTAAAGCACAGAGTTGTATCGACTATTAATGTGGAAAGATCAATCACTTATTATGTAGTCGAATCTCTCAAGTCCATATTAAGTAATGAATTATTGGATCTATGACACACTATTTTTTTTCAAAAAATATTTAAAGAGAAAAATTCAAAATTAGGGTATGGATCTACTGTTTCATTCCAGAAACATAGCAAAAAAGAAAGGAAATTAGAAATCAAACAACAATAATTTTATATGAATTTGAATTTATGTTTCTGATACGATCTCTATGAAATATTTAAGAGAAGATATGCAATCCCGTTCTTTTATTCACGCCTATTTTTTTATTTGGTGGAATACTTCAACTCATCACTTGGGGTAAACATTCACTTTATGAGGAAGTCTATCAAATTACAACAGAATAGTTATGATACTTTATGTTTTTATGTGTCTGCTTTTTTTTTCTTCCTCATTATTTTGTCTTAAGAGCACATCTTTATATAGTTGTGATCTAGGATTTTGGGGGTATTTCGGTCTGCAAGAAATTTTAGAGGACCTTGGGCTTAAAGAACATGAGTTGGGCTCGTCTTATTTGCTAATGTATTTTTCCAAACGTAATTTGAATTTTATGTTAGTCATATATTTTGACTTAAATATTAATCTGACTATTTTAAATAATAATTTAAATTTGTCAATATATCATAAATTTATGGATTGATACAAAATTTAACATGTGTTTATCAATTAAACTTCTCAGTCAACAAAGGCCCCCTGCTTCGAAGCTTGTTGCGGTGTTCAACTTGTCTAACCTTTAAGGAAATGACTTGATGTATTCATGAAGTACTTTTTTTTTCATATGGAGTTCTTAAAAGCATTCCATATTTGATTCTAATAGATTTTTTTATAAATTCATTCTAATAGAATTTTCAATAAATTTATTCGTATAGAAACATATCATAATATGGTCCCTTTAAAAATTTGTTATAGTTTTGTTTTAAATATTGTTGTAGCATAATTTATAGGAACACATTTTATTTACTTTTTATTTCTATAAATACACATTCTCTTACAATGGTTTATTGTAAACTTGTGGCATATCAAACTCAATTTTCGTCACCTTTTTTAGGACAACAAATATGCAGTAGACATATCATAATTTCTTGTAGAAACATCGAATTCATTTTTCGTTTGAGTATAAAAAAATTAGACTCAGAGAATCAGAACATATCCTAAATTAAATTACAACCTTTCTTAATTGATGGGAATTATTTTTTGAAGTTTGTAATTAAATATGTCTTTTTTTATAGCTCTATGAAGTCTCTTAAGGATATATCTATCTTTGTGTAGGACATTCCGAATAACAAGTGACTTGATTCCATAGAAATTAAACATCATGATCCATAACATATTAAACAATAAAGTTAAAAAACTTCACGTGTTTATAATAAGTTATTTTGAAGATGGCCTCCAATTTCGTTATTATTATTTTGCAGATGTGTGGAGTCTCACCAAACGTTCTTATCTTGATGTACCAGAGCTAGAATAAGACAACTCGATTTTACCAGAATATAGATTCTTAATACAAAATTTACAAAAATAAAAGCAAAATTTCTTCTTGATTCACTGAAATTCATTTTTTAAAAGTTAGCGATTCAATTGGCTTTGAACAACATCCATGACATCACTTGTCTCATCCTCGCCAAAGAACCGAATATTGATTTCCTTATGGATTCAGATTTTTGTCGTAATCTACATGGAGAGAGACCACAAAAAAATGTAGCCAATAGGATAATGTTCATCATGACAAGCACGAGAGAATATGGGACAAATTTCATCATGATGATTTGAAGCTAAATGCTATTAGCACATCGAGACACATCACCTCATCATGTTAATTTTCAGGTCTATGATAAATCACAAACAATATCAATATTAGAAAAAAAAACATGAGGTGTATCCCATAATTTGGGAAAAACACATTGTGCATATTCATTTGTAGTTACTACATTGTTGATGAATAATACTTGGTGCAATTTTTTAGTGATTATGGCGTTGGTGGACACGGATCAAACTCCATGCACTTTCTTTTGCAAATAAGGTTTTGATTCCAAAGCTCATATAATGCATCTTCTTTTGGAGTTGTTTTTTAGATTACGAAAAACACATGAATCTTGTTTTGCGTTTGCAACATTAAAGATGAACTACACTTGGTTCTTTTGTTTTTTAGTTGAACCTATAGTGATGAAAAACACTTTGTTTATCTTCTTTGTAACATCTCTATATTTGAAATAACTAGAAAGAGCTAGAATTAGAAAGATCCATTTTAGGAAAGAATGAAAAATCTTTAAAATTGGTTATGCTAGATTAAGTTTGACTTTTGGGTAAACTTCAAGGGACCATAACTCCTAGCTCAAGATGATTTACATATTCTATAAGATACCTCAGGAAATATCTTTAAATTATATTTCAAACGTCACTATTTTTTGTCAATTCCGAGTTTGTGTTAATGAGATGCCCATTTGTAATATGGTCGATTATATACAGAAAGTAAAAACCAAATTTCGGAAGTGTATTTTGGTCTTTTCCATACCCAATTAAATAATTTATTTTTTGATAATTATTTAGGTTTGAACTAAATATGTTCAGTTTACGCTTAATGAAATTTTAGTTAGGATTTTGAAAGAAGATAAAAAGAGGATAAAGGAGAAGGGAAGGCAAGGAATCGTCAAATTGTCGAAACTTAGGTCGTGCACTTTTGTGAAGGGAATAACGCTAAGAGGTATATGAGTTCACATAGCATTGGTTTAGTTCACCCATGCACCAATCATGAATAAATTTAGCATAATTGTGTTTTTTTAAAGAAAAGATTATAAGTTCTTGATGAAATTCGTTTAAGTTCTTGTGGATTCTTGTTATTGAAGTTTCTTGAGTTTGATTTATGATATTAGGTGTAATTACGAGTAGAATCCATCATGCATTGATGATATTGTCAATTCTCAGCAATTGGGGAAAGAACCAATTGAATTTAGAGGGTTTAGAGTTGTAGATGAAGAAAAAAATTGGGGAATTTTTTAGTAGGGCTTGGGGCGTTGCTTTTCTCAAAGCTCCCCATTACAAAGTCTGAAGTTTGGACTCTAGGGCGCTGCGTAACTTAGATTTCCCCAACCCTAACGCTGATGTTGGGATCGTCTTCCTTATCCTCTCAAAGCGCCATGACGTAACTCCAATGTTGGGGATTTGTCATCCTACACCTCTCACGTAATAGCCAACACTTTCAACTAAATTTGAGTATATACATGAAAGCATCAAATTTGACGGTGCTAATTTTTTTTCATTAGTCATAATTCTTCAATATTTTCATGCTTCTACACACACTGACTACTACATATCGGTTAAAATGAAATTTAATTAGTCTCTTGGAAAACAAAAAACAATTGCAAGAAATTCCTAAGAGAGGATCGTGAATTGGACTACCTATCAATCGCATCCCATTTACCCCGTCCATAACAAAGAGATTGAAATTGTCCCCAATGCACAATAAATAATAGGTTAGGCAAACTTGTGGCGCATAGCGCCGACGACCTATCAACAAGCGGGTGCATCTGGTTTCCTAGATCCTATAGGGAAACAATTGGGTAACCACAAGTGATTCCCACATCTCCAAGGATGACACCATCAATAGTGTCATAAACCGCTCTATCTGCACCATCATTATTGTTCACTCCTCCCCTTATTTTTCTCGGAATCGGATGCCCCAGTAACTAACTCTTGGACACTTCATTGGCGCATCTCTTCATCTGCTATTGAGGACCTCCTTGCCTGTTCCACCTACGTTCTCTTTGTTTTTTCTGGCATGGGTATCACCAGCTTTAGTTGTGTATCGAGAGCGATGCCTCTTTCCAGGAGAATTTAGTTCGGACCTTGTCTCAATAGGTGCCCTAAAAATGGCCTCAAGGACAGTATAGTTTGGAAGCTCGAAAGAGGCATGCTCAAGCTCTGTCTCTTGCATCTCGAAGATAGAATCAACATTAGCTCATTGGCTAGAAAACATTGTCTGAATTTAAGTGAGATGTGTGGTTTGGGCTGGTCGTTCTAGAGCTCGCACCTCAAATGTGTCAACGCGTTTGTGGACCGCCTTAAGTTGTCACATCGTTTGCTCGACACCCTCTTTTATATGCGATCCTCTTGAATTGAAGTCTGTATATGATGGACCAAGGTGGCCATGTAAGCCTCTACTTTCTTAATTCTTGCTAAGGGAGTTACTGTTGCAGTGGTGGGTGATGTGGACTTGAAGGAACTTGGGGCTCTACTAATGAAACAAGAAGAAAAAGCCAAATTGGGGTCAGTGTGCTCTAGAATGGAGGGGTAAACGCTTTGTTTTGATTTATCGTGTCTGCAAGATTTTTCCCACTGTAGGAACCTTGACCCAAGGCCTTATGCCGGGGGGCACCACATTAGCATTGTCTTTGATGAGACCTATATCGGACGTCCGTATTTGGTCGGTTTATTTTACCACAGTGCCAGATTGGTAGTCCAGTGTCCCTGTAAATCTCAAATATCAAACACGGAAAAAGGTAACTAAAGGAGGTTTTGAACGCCCTTTCGTGTATCAGTTCCAACATCATTCCGGAATAATCAAACTTTAACTGCTACTATTGCTTCCACCATGATTGCCCTATCCCACTTGAGTACGTTGTTCGCATGTATGAATGATATTATATTCTGGACCACCATTAAGAATAATTTTGCCACAAAGTTCAATGTGTCAAACCTGATGATCCCTCGGGGTGGTATGACTTAGTCAGCCCGCTCACCATCTGACGCAATGTACTGGGCTATCCACTTTTTTCGCGGCTCGCGCTACTCGGCACTCCTCTGAAAATCACCTCCCCGAACTATGTCCCACCTTCAATCAAACTCCACGGTGTCGAAGCTCCAAACTGGACCAGCCATGGGGCAGCATAGAAATTGGCAGATTTTGGCTTGCAAGATGTCGACTCGGCATCCTCATACAAGAGTATAAGTGTGAGGATTCTTTTTAGCGTGTTTGGACCGCTTGTGAATGGATCCTCGGAGCATGGAAACATAGAAAGCATAGAACTCCTACACGGTCTCCTTGATGTATGTCCCAAGGTGCTTTGCCATTCAGTCTCACTTGTGGAAGGTTGAATAGCTTGTCCACCAATGGAACTGTATGTAGGCTCCTTGTGAGGACTCGTCGTTTCTCAGTAATCAATGGGTCCTTCACCCCCAAGCATTGATAGACATGGGATCTATGAATACTTTCAATTGCCTTTCAACACACCACCTCTTTGGTTCATCTAATACAGGGGTGGGATCATCCGTTCAACATGGGAGTGCAGCCGAGGCTTTTTGTTCCTGTTCCCCAATCCCGTGGCTCCTAAAACTTTGAATTTGATGTGTTGGCCTACATGGACCCTGAGCTGAAGTAGAGGCGGACTCATCTATATAGTGAGCCCCCTTCTAACTTGAGGCAGCCCAGTTGGTGAGACGATCAGTGTGTGATTCTCATCAGGCTAGGTGGCAATGACTATGTTCGGGTTCACCATTCGTGGATTCCCCTACTTATTTAGGATGGTGTCGTCGGTGCCTCTCCGAGTCGGCTTCATCATCAATTAAGCAGAGGACGGTGCGACGAACTTGTATTTTCCCCTCTTCAAGTAGATCCCTTGTCTTTTGTGTTCCATGGTACCCGTGGAGAGTATGTTAGTACCAACATAACTTAACGATATACTGAAAATAATTATAGAAAACTAAGTACACAATAACACAAAAAAATGAAAAATCATAGGTTGAAATTTCATATTGACGGGCCCAATCGATGGTTCACATATTTATCTATGGTCCATGAAACCCTTCTGTGATTTGGATGGTCACAACATACTCTCTAATAGAAAATAAGGATGTATAGAATTGCCCGTTGAACAATCTTTGGTGTAGTCGGCCACTTGATTTTCGGTCCGCTTTCGATCCTTTAACTTTAAATCAAATTCTTGGAGGAATAATACCCATCTAATCAACCTTGGTTTCGCGTCCTTCTTCGCCATTAAATACCTCAAGTCAAAATGATCAGTCTTCCTATGACCCTTCTGTCAAGAAAATAGGATTGAAATTCTAGAAAACAAACACTATAACTAGAAGTTCTTGTTCAGTCATAATATAGTTCTTTTGGGCTTCATTCAGAGCTTTTCTTGCACGATAAATAAGGTAAAGGATTTTAACTCTTCTAAGTCCCAATACATCACCAGGGCCAACCCCGCTTGCATCATGCATATACTCAAATTGCTAACACTGCTTTTGTGAAATAAGGATAGGCGAATACATTAACTTCCCTTTCAACTCTATAAATTCTCTCAGATAGGACTAATCGAAATAGAAACTGCAATCTTTCTCTAGCTGTTTGCACAAAGGATATGCAATTTTTGAAAAATCCTTTATAAAACTTCGATAAAAACCATCAGACCCAAGTAAACTTCGCAGACCCTTAACAGAAATGGGTGGTGGAAACTTCTCTATCACCATAACTTTGGCTCAATCAAAATTTATTCCCTTTCCTGAGATTCAATGATTCAACACTATACTTTTTTTCACTAAGAAGTGACACTTTTTCCAATTTAGCACCGAATTTCCATATTCACATCTCTTGAGCACATCGGCCAGATTATTCAAATAGCAATCAAAGGAGTAGTCAACTACAAAAAAAGATCACCCATTCTAACCTCAATTGTGTCCTCCACCATGTCGGAAAATATCGACATCAAACAATGCTAGAAGGTTGGCGGTACATTACACAATCCAAATGACATGTTTTTGACTGAAAAATTCCATTAAGAACAAGTGAAAGAGGTTTTTTCTTAGTTTTCAGAGGCGATAGAGATTTGGTTGTAGCAGGAATATCCATCGGGAAAACAATATCAACCCTTGCCTGCAAGTTTTTTCTAACATATCCATGAAGGGCATGGGAAAATGGTCCTGTTTGTCAATGCAATCAATTTTTGGTAGTCCATGGAAACACTTCATTCAGTCATAGGCCGCATTGGAACAAGCTTGTTCCTTTCATTAGGTACGATGTTCATCCAACCCTTTTTGGTAACACAATGAACAAAGTACACTCAACTAGTTTTCGAAATTTGATAAATAATTCCAGCATACAACAACTTGATGATCTTCTTTTTTAACTACTTTTTGATGATCTCCTTTTTAACTACTTTTTGTGGTACAAAAATTTGATACGCTGAAATTATACCTCCCTAAAGAAGCATAAGCAATCTTTATCAAAAAAGAAACCAATTAGTAGTTTTCAATCGATCCCCAAGGAATAGTTTAAACTTAACTTTAACCCATGATTTTATTTTTTTAATCAAGGTACTTCCGAAACAGTAAAGTAAATGGGTATTTTTGTAAAAAAAATCCCTTCAATTGTATGATAAGCAAGTGAACAAGAGTAAATTTAGTTGGTATCAAGATGAGAATGAAACTAGGGTATATGTGTTCATCACAATCATAACGCATCATTCCTATTAATAGCAATCATTTACTCGTGTATTAAATACGAAGTGATAAGATATATATCTCTAAATTTGTGGTCTGATATCAATAGATTTCACCCCGCACCTTGTCCGGCTTCGCGTGTATAATTTACTAACCCTTACCAATATCTCATATGAGACATCATAATCGATGTATGGCTTAATTCTTAGCTCACATCAATTGACCCTAGCCTATAGATAGTATCACACTAAATATTTTTTGAGAATTATTTTCTTATTAACAACCTTCTTGGTCCAATCAGTAGAAACAAGGTGAGTTCTAACGCGTGCAACCATAAAAAAGACTTCTAAATGAAAAAATTACAACTCCATGCATAAACATTATGCGAGAATTGCTTAATTACTAGTTGTATTTTTTTTATCCCTCATACTTTCCACAACCCTCGTTGTAGATTTAACTATCCATATTAGCATGAACAATATCATATCGATAGATTAAGAAATCATGAACTTACATACTAAGAAAAATAAAAACAGAAATTTCACTTTAATGGCAGACCAAAAGCTTAAAAGCGAAATTCGGAAATAAATTATTTGAAAAAGTTTTCAGAAACTAATCTCCAAAATATAAACTAGAACAAAGGTGGTTGTACCTAACCCCAAAAATGAGAGTTTATGCCTTATTCATAGAAAACAAAGTCTTAATTAAAAAAGGAATTCAAATAAGGAATGTTTTTTCAGGCACGCGACTTTAATCTATGAGAAAAACTAACAGGCCATCGATCGATCCATGGTCCGTGCTTTGCTTCCGCCAGCCATGACACAGAGGAATATTTCAACCTTCAGTACAATTCGCGAATCCATGTACGGTCTGTCGATGTTCCTTCATGACTCCACACTTAATATTATAAAGTATCATCTACTAGAACACTCGCAGCCTCAAAATATGGTTCAAAAGTACCGTCCGTTGACTCTACTTGTGATTTCACCCTTGTTATGAATTTTATTCATTTTCTCCAATGCATGGGTTGTTAATTTATGATCGTCATCTATGGGTGTTGATTGGATTAAGGACCTTTGATTGCCTATATAGGATCATTTTTTTAACTTTCTCAATTGTCTCTGCCGTTTTATGCCTAAACATCTTTCTTGTAAAATAAAACATAGTACATGCTATACCAATACAAAAAGGCTCTATACACACACTCCATTTTTTGACTTAAATACGTTAAAAATACTGCGAAGTCACGATACATCATTACCCATTTGATGGAAACCTTTTCGGTTGCAATTTCTATCTCTATTCTATGTGTCGCTAAAACCCCAAATTTTAGGGTGTGAGTACGTTAATAAAAGTTGAATTACTGCTCGGTCTTGCTTATTAATAGCTATTTTTCTGTTTTAATGTGATTTCATTCAATAGTTTTGTATGAACTTAAAGGGATTGTACCTACATATACAGTTACATCTTAATGTTTTGGAATTTCTCGAGAAAGATGTTTTAAAACTGAAACTACTTAATCAATAGCCTGTGGTTATTGGATTGACGTGTTTTCAGATCGAGAGATTGAATCCTAAACCCTTTGCCACAATTTTAGCTCGAGAGAATGAATGGGCTAAGGCGTAGGCCGGCATAATAGCGAAAAATTGGCATTCAAGAGAAATCAATTTGATTCGGCGTAAGTTGCTCGAGAGAAAATTTACCCACATAGGTCTAGCTTAGTAAAATATTTGCAGAACTTTACTAGTAATTGCATGTACCCGGTTGTTTATTTAATCTCATATATCTATAACATCTCAAGAATCTTGTCTCTATATTCATATCTCTTATTGATGCTGTTTTTAGTTGATCTTTTCTCTACAGAAACCCCCATTGTTAATTGACAATTGTGTTACCCCTTTAATTTAGTATGTTTTTTCGATAATTTTTTTTTAACTATGAGTAGCATGAGCTAATTTTTTCTTGGCATAATTATTCTCAAAACCCACTCCCTTGGGACACGACCCCAACAGTTAGTTGGGTTGTACACTAATTAATGACCGTCAATTCGTAGATTTGGAATAAGTTTTTTTAACGACGTTAAAAAAGGTTCATAAGTCTTCCAACGTAAATTTATGAGGTAGTTATTTTTCATCTTAGCAGACTCTATAGATAACATCATTTGAGACATGCATTTTTCTTTCAAATCTGCTAAAATACATTAGATGACTCATGCACATGACAATAAACTTTAAATAAGTTGACTTGTTATCCACGTAATCAATCATTACTAAACATGCATATTTATTTTACTTCATCATTTTATTGTTATATTTGGTTTTTTTAGGCTGACTTGTTTTGGTAATAATATGAGTCCCATCACATACTATTTTGGATATATATAATATATATATATATATATATATATATATATATATATATATATATATATATATATATATATATAATCTTTTAAATTAATTATATTTTATTTATAAACATCACATATTAATTAAGAAACCTTAGAATATAAAGGAAAATGTTTCCAAATATATCCTAACTTTCACCAAAATTTCTATAATAATCCCAAACATTGGGTAGAACGTATTACTCGTTGCACTTTTAATAATATATTTAAAATGTATATCGGTGCTCCCATGGATATCATAGATATTATATTACTATAAATAGAAAATTGTCCAACTGGATAGTTATATATATTTAAAATACACTATTAAATACTATGGGGGTAATAGTACTTCCCAAAGTTTAGAATTGTTATAGAAATTTCGGTCAAAGATCGGATATATTTAATAATCTTTTACCTAATAAATAAGAATATTTTAATGCGATATCGAGAAAAAGCTCACATTTAGATGATATAATAATCGATATTGGTTGCATTGGTGTGAAGGTTTTTAATGTTAAAAGAAGATGCAAATTATTAACTAGTTATTGAGAAACTACTCAAAAAAATTGCTCAAATGAGTCCAAAAAATTTTTAATCAATTATTAGAATCCACTTACAAATAGCACGAAAGAGATTCAAAGAAGAAAGACTTTGAAAGACAAAGTTAAAGCTTAGAGTTGTATCAATAATTAATATGGAAAGATCAATCACTTATTATGTAGTAGAATCTCTCTAGTCCTTATTAAGTAATATATTATAAGAGCTATGACACAATATTTCTTTTAAAAAAATTAAAGAGGAAAATTCAAAATTAGGGTATGCATCTAATGTTTCATTCCTAAAATATAGCAAAAAAGAAAAGAAACTAAAGCAAACAACAATAATTTTATTTGAATTTGAATTTATGCGTCTGAAATGATATCTATGAAATATTTAAGACAAGATATGTAATCCCCTTCTTCTCTTCACGACTATTCTTAATTTGATGGAATATTTTAAGCTGAGCACTTGGGGTAAATATTCTCTTTATGCGGAAGTCTTTCAAATTACCACAAAATAGTTTGGATTCTTTCTGTTTTTATGTGTCTTTCTTTTTTTTCTTCCTCCTTATATTTGTCTAATGAGTACACTTTTATATAGTTTTGATCTAGGATTTTGGGTGTATTTCGGTCTTCAAGAAATTTTAGAGGACCTTGGGCTTGAAAAACATGAGTTGGGCTAGTCTTGTCAGCTTAATGTACTTACCCAAATGTAATTTGAATTTTATGTTAGTCATATATTTTGACTTAAATATTGATCAAACTTTATGAACTAGTAATTTGAATTTGTCAATATATCATGAATTTATGAATTAATACAAAATTTAATATGTATTTATCAATAAGACTTCATTTTCTACAAATGCCCCTGCTTCAAAGCTAGTTGCGGTGTTCAACTTGTCGAATCTTTAAAGATATGACTTGATATATTCATGAAGTACATTTTTTTCTTATGGAGTTCTTAAAAGCATTCCATATTTTATTCTAACAGATTTTTTTAATTTGATTCCATTAGAATTTTGAATAAATTGATTCCTATAGAAACATACCATAATTTAGTTCCTATAAAAATTTGCTTTAATTTTGTTTTAAATATGGTTTAAGCGTAATTTATACGAATACATTTTATTTACTTTTTATTTTTATAAATGCTCATGCTCTTGCAACGATTTATTGTAAATTTGTGGCATATCAAGCTCAATTTTCGTCACTTTTTTCAGCACAACAAACATGCAGTAGACATATCATAATTTCCTGTAAAAACATTGAATCATTATTCGTTTAAGCATCGAAAAACTAGACTAAGAGAGTCACAACATATCCGAAATTAAATTACACCCTTCCTCAATTGATTGGAGTTAGTTTTTGATGTTTTCTAATAAATATGTCTCTTTTCTTTTATAGCTCTATGAAGTCTGATAAGGATATCTCTGTCATTGTGTAGGAGATTTCGAATGACGATTGACTTGATTCAATAGATATTAAACATTATGATCCCAAACATATTCAACAATCAAGGTAAAAATCGTGATTCATTGATGAGAATTTATTTTGAAGTTGGTCTCCAATTTCGTTATTATTATTTTGTAGATTTGTGGAGTCTCACTAAACATTCTTATCTTGATCTAGGAGAGCTAGAATGAGACAACTCGATTTTATAGAATAAAGACTCTTAATATAGTATTTCCAAAAATCAAAGCCAAAATTGTTATTGATTCATTAAAAATAATTGTTTCTTAAATGTAGCGATTCAATTGACTTTGAACAACATCCATGACATCACTTGTCTTCATCCTCGCCAAAGAGCCGACTATTGATTTTTCTATAGATTGAGAATTTTGTCGTAATCTAAAAGGAGAGATTACACAAATATCATAAACCAATAGGACAATGTTCATCACGACGAGCCCGAGAGAATCTGCCATAAATTTCAGCGTGATGATTTGAAGCTTCATGTTATTCGCACATCGAGACACATCACCTTATCTCGTAATTTTTCAGGTCTATGATAGACCGCAAACAATCTTAATATTTAGACACAAAATTTTTGAGGTGTAGTCCACGATTTGGGAAGAACCACATGGTGCATCTTCATTCATAGTTACGACTTTAATGATGACTTATACTTGGTGCAATTTCTTAGTGATTATTGCATTCGTGGACACGAACCACACTTCATGAACTTTCTTTTGCAAATAAGATTTTGATGACGAACCTCACATAATGCATCTTCGTTTGTAGTTGTTTCTTTGATGACGAATTACACATGTATCTTGTTTTGCTTATGCAACTTTAAAGACGAACTACACATGGTTCTTTTGTTTATCAGTTGCACCTTTAGTAATGAAAAACACTAAGTAGATCGGATTTGTAAAATCACTCTATATGAAATAACTATAAAGAGCCATTTAAGGAACGAATGAAAATATTTAAAATTGGTTACGTTATATTTAGTTTGAATTTTGAGTCAACTTCAAACGACCATAACTCCTAGCTTCGGATGATTTATATATTCTATAAGATACCTCAGGAAAGATATTTAAACTATCTTTCAAACATCGCTAATTTTTGTCAATTCCGAGTTTGTAAGAATGAGATGTGCCCATTTGAAATATGCTTGACTATATACAAAAAGTCAAAACCAGATTTCGGAAGTGTATTTTTGTCTTTTGCATATCGAATTGAATAATTTTGTTTTTGATAATTACTCCTGGTTTAAACTGAATTTGTTCAATTTATGCTTATGAAATTTTAGTTAGGGTTTTTAAAGAAGAAAAAAAAGAGGAGAAAGAGAAAGGAAGGCAAGGAATCATCAAATTGTTGAAACTATGGTCGTGGATTTTTGTCAAGGGAAGATCCCTAATAGGTATGTTAGATCACATAGCATTTGTTTAGTCCACCCACGCAGCAATTATCATTCAATAAAGCATAATTGTGTTTTTCTTTTGAAAGAAAAGTGTTGAATGGCAAACCCTATTCTGTAATTCTGTTTTTGCCTCTCCATAATAAAACTGCTCCCCCTCTTCCCGTGGACGTAGCCAATTTATTGGTGAACCACGTAAATCTGTTGTCTTGTTCTTTCGCGTTTATATTTTCTCGTATTATCTCGAATTCCGCACAACAAAAAGATTATGAGTTCTTGATGAAATTTATTTAAGTTCTTTGGGATTATTGTGATTGAAGTTTTGCGAGTTTGATTAATGATATTGTCACGACCCAAAACCGAGCCGCGACTGGCACCCACATTCACCCTCCTATGTGAGCGAACCAACCAATCTAAACCTTAACATTTTAATACATAACAACAGAAAATAATGCGGAAGACTTAACTCATTAATAAAAACAATTCAAAACTATTATTATTATCCCCAAAATCTGGAAGTCATCATCACAAGAACATCTATCTCAAATTTGCTAAACTAAAACTGTCTAAGAAGCTAAAACTAATACTAGCTAGTCCATGCCGGAAGTTCAAGGCATCAAGACTTGAAGAAGAAGACCCAGTCCAAGCTAGACGCATTAGCTCACCCCAATTTCGAAGGTAGTGAAGACTGGCTAGATCTACTGTTGAGTTGAAGTTGACGGAACGTTTGCTGCATTCCACAAATAACAAAGAAGAAAACATAAAAGTAGGGGTCAGTACAAACCACGGGTACTGAGTAGATATCATCGGCCAACTCAAAATAGGGAACAGTATATATCAATAATATCATAAACTCAACTAAAATACTCAACCCGTAGCAATAACAACATGAATTCATCAATAACTACAACCGAGTTCACACATGAGGACTCAAGCCTCAATACCATACTCATTTGGGAATTAAGTTCATTAGATTGAGTATACTCATTATCTTTCAAGATTCATTATCTTTCTTCCTCTTGTGTCGGTACGTGACACTCCGCTCCTCTATTTCTATCCTGGTACCGGAACGTGGCACCCGATCCTCATATACTATCCTGGTACCGGAACGTGGCACCCGATCCTCATATTCATTCTATCCTGGTACCGGAACGTGGCACCCGATCCTCATATTCTATCCTGGTGTCGGAACGTGACACTCCGATCCTCATATTCATTCTATCCTGGTACCGGAACGTGGCACCCGATCCTCATATTCTATCCTGGTGTCGGAACGTGACACTCCGATCCTCATATTCATTCTATCCTGGTACCGGAACGTGGCACCCGATCCCCTAATTCATCAAGCCTTCTTTCATACTAAGGCATCATCATTAACAAGTGAATTAGGGTTTTTATCAAGATTTGGGATTCAATAGCTTCATCATGCTTATTTATTCACAATTTCATAATCATATTCATGCAAGCATACAATTTAAGCACATAGAGGGGTTTACAATACTATCAACACATATCATTCACTATTAAGAGTTTACTACGAATATCGTAAAGAAACCATAACCTACCTTCACCGAAGAATTGGAATCAACAAGCAATTTCCCAAGCTTTGATATTCTTCTTCCTCGTTCGACTCTCTCTCTCAATCGATCAATCTATCTCTCTCTTTTCTTTTCTCTTTTTCTTATTCAAACCCTCTTTCTTTTACCCTAATTATTCTATAATTAAGAATGAAAGATGGTAATAATGACCACTAATTAACTTAAGGTTACCTATTTTAACCCCAAGTAATTAGATTTATTAATATTAACCCTCAAACTTTATAATTAAGGAAAGAATAGTCCAAAACGTCCTTAAAGCGTGGAAAGAAATCCGATTCTGACTGGGACTACGCGACCTGTGACGGGCCGTCATGCATGCGACGGTCCGTCACGCAGGTCGTCGCAGCTCTTAATTTCTCGATGGTCAGTGACGGTCATCACCCCGTGACGGTCCGTCTGTCGATTCGTTCTGAGTTGAGTCGATTTTCGCACCAAATTTAATTCTAAGTGTCATGGAACGAAAACCTGCGGACGGACCGTCGTGCCTATGACGGTCCGTCGTGGTGTCTGTAGTCTAGGCCGTTTTCCGTAAATAAAATCTGCCGCTCAAAGCGACCAAACGGGTCGTTACAATAGATACCAATTTACCCATCGTTCGTCCCGAGCGATCAAAAGAAGAAAAACAATGGCGAAAAGGAGTACCTGAATCAGAAACAGATGTGGGTATTTTTCTTGCATATCTGCCTCCTTCTCCCAAGTAGCCTCTTCAACGGGTCGATTCTTCCATTGAACCTTGATGGATGCAATCTCCCTTGACCTCAACTTGCGAACCTCTCTATCTAAGATAGCAACAGGCTCCTCCTCATAAGACAAGTTTTCATCAAGCAAAACTGAATCCCAACGGATAATGTAATTTCCATCCCCATGATATCTTTTCAACATAGACACATGGAATACCGGATGTACTCCGGACAGCCCTGGAGGCAAGGCTAACTCATAAGCCACCTCCCCTACTCGCGTAAGTATTTCAAATGGTCTAATATACCTTGGACTTAGCTTACCCCTTTTTCCAAACCGCATCACCCCTTTCATGGGCGAAACCTTCAGTAAGACTTGTTCACCTTCCATGAACTCTAAGTCTCTAACCTTTCGATCTGCATATTCTTTTTGCCTACTTTGCGCCGCTAGAAGCTTTTCTTGAATAGACTTCACTTTCTCTAATGAATCCCTCAAAAGATCGGTACCCCAAGGTCTAACCTCAAATGCATCAAACCAACCAATGGGAGATCTACATCTCCTCCCATACAATGCTTCAAATGGGGCCATATCAATGCTTGAGTGATAGCTATTGTTGTATGAAAACTCTGCCAAAGGTAAGAAGCTATCCCAATGGCCACCAAACTCTATCACGCATGCGCGAAGCATATCCTCCAACACTTGAATCGTTCGTTCAGACTGACCATCGGTCTGAGGATGGAACGCAGTACTAAGGTCCAACCTAGTACCCAATTCCGCATGCAATGTTTTCCAAAACATAGAAGTAAAGCTGCACTCTATCTGATATGATGGATAGTGGAACCCCATGCAATCGAACGATTTCTGAGATATAGATCTTGGCTAACTTCTCTGCATTGTAAGTCACCTTGACCGGAATAAAATGAGCAGATTTAGTTAACCTATCGACAACCACCCAAATGGAGTCATACTTACCCATTGTCTTTGGAAGACCAACCACAAAGTCCATTGCAATTCTCTCCCACTTCCATTCAGGAATGGGCATTCTCTGAAGTGTTCCTCCGGGCCTTTGGTGTTCATACTTTACTTGTTGACAGTTTGGACACTTGGCAATAAAGTCAACAATATCACGCTTCATTCTACTCCACCAAAAGTGTTGCTTTAGGTCACGATACATCTTGGTAGCCCCCGAATGTATAGAATACCTTGAACTATGATCCTCTGTCAGAATAATGTTGATCAAATCATCAACTCGGGGTACACATACCCTTCCCTTGATTCTCAAAACACCTTCCTCATCGATTTGTGCTCCCTTAGCCTCCCCTCGCAATACTTTATTTTGGATTCGCCTTAGTTTCTCATCATCAAACTGTTTTCCCTTAATTTTGTCAAGAAAAGAAGATCTTGACTCCACACTAGCCAACAATCCTCCCTTCTCATTTACTTCTAATCTCATCAAGTCATTAGCTAGAGTCTGGACTTCTCTAGTCAATGGGCGTCTAGAAGCTTGCAAGTGAGCTAGACTTCCCATGCTTCCCGCCTTCCTACTTAAAGCATCCGCTACAACATTCGCCTTCCCCGGATGATACAAGATAGTGATATCGTAGTCCTTCAGTAGTTCCATCCATCTCCTTTGTCTTAAGTTCAAATCTTTCTGAGTAAAGACATACTGTAGGCTAGATGATCCGTATAGACTTCACACTTAACCCCATATAAATAGTGCCTCCATTGCTTCAATGCAAATACTACTGCGGCCAGTTCCAAGTCATGAGTTGGGTAGTTACGTTCATGCACTTTTAATTGTCTTGAAGCATAAGCAATCACGTTCTTCTCTTGCATTAGCACTGCACCCAAACCCGAATAGGATGCATCACAATAAACAATGAAGTTCTTACCCTCTACCGGCAAGGTGAGGATAGGTGCAGTAGTCAACAAAGTCTTAAGCTTCTGAAAGCTTTCCTCACATTCATCTGACCATACAAATGGAACATTCTGCTTAGTCAAGTTCACAATTGGGAAGCAATAGAAGAGAATCCCTTGACAAAGCGGCGGTAGTAGCTAGCTAACCCAACAAAGCTCCTTATTTCTGACACATTAGTGGGTCTTACCCAATTCTTCACTGTTTCAATCTTAGAAGGATCCACCATCACTCCTTCCTTAGAAACTACATGCCCCAAGAAGGACACTGCATCTAGCCAAAACTCACACTTAGAGAACTTGGCATAAAGCTTTTTCTCCCTCAACATTTCCAATACAATTCTCAAATGCTCTTCATGTTCCTTCTTGCTCTTTGAGTATACCAATATATCATCAATAAATACAATCACGAAGAGATCCAAATATGGCTTAAAAATCCCATTCATCAAACTCATGAACGCAGCAGGGGCATTCGTAAGACCAAAGGACATCACCACAAATTCATAATGTCCATACCTAGTTCGAAAAGCAGTCTTTGGTACATCCGTTGCCCGTATCTTCAATTGATGATAACCGGATCTCAAGTCAATCTTAGAGAAGACACAAGCACCTTGTAACTGATCGAACAAGTCATCAATTCGAGGAAGAGGATACTTGTTCTTTATGGTTACTTTGTTTAGTTGTCTGTAGTCTATACACATTCGAAAACTTCCATCCTTCTTCTTTACAAACAAAACCGGAACACCCCAAGGAGATGCACTTGGTCTAATGAAGCCCTTGCTCAACAACTCTTGAAGTTGAGCCTTTAACTCTCTTAATTCGGCGGGAGTCATTCTATACGGGGGTATAGAAATGGGGCGTGTGCCCGGTTCAAGATCGATACAGAAGTCAATATCCCTATCTGGTGGCATACCGGGAAGATCTGCAGGGAACACATCCAAAAACTCACGGACTACCGAAACCGACTCAATTGAGGGTACTTGAGTAGTGTCATCCTTGAGATGTGCCAAGAAAGCTAAACACCCTTTACTAACCATTTTCTTAGCACGAAGAAAGGATATGATACGTACCGGATTGGAAGTGTAGTCACCCTCCCACACTAACGGATCTGCCCCAGGCTTGGCTAACGTCACCGTTTTAGCATTACAATCTAAGATCGCAAAATTCGGAGAAAGCCAAGTCATACCCAGAATTACATCAAAGTCTCCCATTTCTAGAATAACCAAATCTACATAAGTGTTGCTCCCCACAAAAGTCACCAAACAAGACCTATATACCTTTTCAACTATCACAGACTCACCCACCGGAGTAGAAACACGAATAGGCATGTCAAGTAATTCACACGGTAAATTTAGACCATTAGCAAATGAAGAAGATACATAAGAAAACGTGGATCCAGGATCAAACAATACATAAGCCATGCAATCACAAACCAAAAGATTACCTGTGATGACAGCATCAGATGCCTCCGCTTCAGACCGCCCAGGGAAAGCGTAACAATGGGCCCTATCGTTCGTCTGTCCGTTGCCCCTACCATGTTGTGATGTAGTGGCTCCAGTTTGCCCATCACCTCTGCCGTTTTGGTGACCACCATTACCTCGACCACCACGTCCTCCAGAAAAACGGCCTCTACCATGACCACCTCTACCTCTAGCTATTGGGGTTCTGTAACTCTGGTTTGGACAATACCTCTTAATGTGTCCAACCTCCCCACATCCATAACACTCTCGGGGTTCATGCATAAGTCTCTCGGAGTAGTGTTGACCGTTCTGAGGTGGTCCCCCAACTACAGTCTGTAGTGAAGACTGAATTGGTCGACTTGCGTAACCTCCGGAGCTCTGTCCTCTGGAGTGAGAACCATTAAACTCACCTCCCCTTCAAAACCTTTTTGATGTCGATGTAGTGGTGAAGTCATCCGCTTCACTCCTTCCACCTCTATCACAAAGTCTACCACCTCTTGGAAGGATGTTGCCGTAGCCGCTACCTGTAAGGCTGAAATCCGCAATTCTGACCTCAACCCCTTTACAAAACGGCGGATCCGTTCTTGTGGACTGAAACAAAGTTGAGTGGCATACCTTGATAAAGCACGAAACTTAGCCTCATATGCGTTAACCGTCATCCTACCTTGCTCGAGACTCAAGAACTCATCCCTTTTTCTATCTCTCAAAGTCCTTGGGATATACTTCTCCATAAACAGAGTAGAGAAGGATGCCCAAGTCATGGGTGTGGCCTCTGTCGGTTGACACTCGACATGTGATCGCCACCACATTTTGGCGTTCCCTTGAAACTGATAGCTTACGAACTCAACGCCAAACCGTTCTACTTTCCCCATCTTGTGTAGTAGCTCATGACAATCAACCAGAAAATCATAAGCATCTTGATTCTCGCACCCTTGAAGACCGGAGGTTTCAATTTCAAGAACTTCTTGAAAAGTTCGTGTTGATCGCTTGTCATTACCGGTCCAAAGAGTCGACGTGGAAATGTGCCTATCTCCAATGAGGCATCCATGTGGGGAGCCATAGTAGCCGCATGTCGTGCCTCTAACCGGAGGTGTTGGTGCGAAACCACCTGAGGTGCCTGACCGTGATCGGATAACCCGCTAAGATAGGCGAGAACCCGATTGATCATCTCTGGGGTAGGTTGGGGTGGCAATTCCTCATGTTGCGCTTGTTCATTCTCCCTTCCTCACCCTCTCTTATCACCTCTTGATCGGTGGAGGAGTCACCGCCCTAGTATCGGATGGGCTAGGTGCTCGTCCTCTTCCTCTGAGGGCGTCCTCCCACGACCTCTACCACGACCTCTTGCATTGCTCTTCCTCGAGCCCACGGCCCGGATGGGTGGCTCAGGGCGTTTCTTCTTGCTGTGCCGTTGTTGCTACTGGTGCGGTCGTTGCTCTAGTTCTAACCATCTGCAAAATAGAGTTAAGATGGTCAGATACCAATTCGTATCGCCTAGATACCAATTGGACTCAAGTAGTAGCACGAAAGAAAGAATGAAAGAGTGGAATTTTCCTAAAGTCTTATAGCCTCTCAAGGAAAAGTAAAGGCGTCCCCCTACCGTTCCTTAAGACTCTACTAGACCTGTTCTTGTGTGATGAGACCAACGAACCTAATGCTCTGATACAAAGTTTGTCACGACCCAAAACCGAGCCGCGACTGGCACCCACATTCACCCTCCTATGTGAGCGAACCAACCAATCTAAACCTTAACATTTTAATACATAACAACAGAAAATAATGCGGAAGACTTAACTCATTAATAAAAACAATTCAAAACTATTATTATTATCCCCAAAATCTGGAAGTCATCATCACAAGAACATCTATCTCAAATTTGCTAAACTAAAACTGTCTAAGAAGCTAAAACTAATACTAGCTAGTCCATGCCGGAAGTTCAAGGCATCAAGACTTGAAGAAGAAGACCCAGTCCAAGCTAGACGCATTAGCTCACCCTGAATTTCCGAAGGTAGTGAAGACTGGCTAGATCTACTGTTGAGTTGAAGTTGACGAAACGTTTGCTGCATTCCACAAATAACAAAGAAGAAAACATAAAAGTAGGGGTCAGTACAAACCACGGGTACTGAGTAGATATCATCGGCCAACTCAAAATAGGGAACAGTATATATCAATAATATCATAAACTCAACTAAAATACTCAACCCGTATCAATAACAACATGAATTCATCAATAACTACAACCGAGTTCACACATGAGGACTCAAGCCTCAATACCATACTCATTTGGGAATTAAGTTCATTAGATTGAGTATATTCATTATCTTTCAAGATTCATTATCATTCTTCCTCTTGTGTCGGTACGTGACACTCCGCTCCTCTATTTCTATCCTGGTACCGGAACGTGGCACCCGATCCTCATATACTATCCTGGTACCGGAACGTGGCACCCGATCCTCATATTCATTCTATCCTGGTACCGGAACGTGGCACCCGATCCTCATATTCTATCCTGGTGTCGGAACGTGACACTCCGGTCCTCATATTCATTCTATCCTGGTACCAGAACGTGGCACCCGATCCTCATATTCTATCCTGGTGTCGGAACGTGACACTCCGATCCTCATATTCATTCTATCCTGGTACCGGAACGTGGCACCCGATCCCCTAATTCATCAAGCCTTCTTTCATACTAAGGCATCATCATTAACAAGTGAATTAGGGTTTTTATCAAGATTTGGGATTCAATAGATTCATCATGCTTATTTATTCACAATTTCATAATCATATTCATGCAAGCATACAATTTAAGCACATAGAGGGGTTTACAATACTATCAACACATATCATTCACTATTAAGAGTTTACTACGAATATCGTAAAAGAAACCATAACCTACCTTCACCGAAGAATTGGAATCAACAAGCAATTTCCCAAGCTTTGATATTCTTCTTCCTCGTTCGACTCTCTCTCTCAATCGATCAATCTATCTCTCTCTTTTCTTTTCTCTTTTTCTTATTCAAACCCTCTTTCTTTTACCCTAATTATTCTATAATTAAGAATGAAAGATGGTAATAATGACCCACTAATTAACTTAAGGTTACCTATTTTAACCCCCAAGTAATTAGATTTATTAATATTAACCCTCAAACTTTATAATTAAGGAAAGAATAGTCCAAAACGTCCCTTAAAACGTGGAAAGAAATCCGATTCTGACTGGGACTACGCGACCTGTGACGGGCCGTCATGCATGCGACGGTCCGTCACGCAGGTCGTCGCAGCCCTTAATTTCTCAGTGGGCTGTGACGGTCCGTCACCCCTGTGACGGTCCATCCTGTCAGTTCATTACGGAGTTCAGAGAGTCGATTTTCAGTACCAAATTTCAGAATTCTAAGTGTCATGGAACGAAAACCTCTGTGACGGACCGTCGTGCCTATGACGGTCCGTCGTGGTGTCTGTAGTCTAGGCTAGTTTTTCCAGAAATAAAATCTGCTGCTCAAAACGACCAAACGGGTCGTTACAGATATTAGGTGTAATTTCTTGTAGAATCCTTAATGCATTAATGATATTGTCAATTCTCAGTGTTTCGGGAAAGAACCAATTGTATTTAGTGTGTTTGAAAAAAAAAATTGGGGAGTTTCTGAGTAGGGGCTTGGGGCGTTGCACCTCTCAAAGCTTCCCACTACAAAGTCTGAAGTTTGGACTCTAGGGCGCTGCATCACTCAGATTTCCCCAACCCTTACTTTGATGTTGGGCTCTGTTGCCATAGTCTCTCAGACCGCCACAACGTAATTCTAATTTTGGGGCTTTGGCGTCCAACACCTCTTACAGCGCCACAGACACCGATTCATCCATATTTTCCCACTTCTTTTTGTACTAGTTCCCTAGCAATGTACGGATGTTTTCTAGTAAATATCTACACTCTAAGGTACATCTAAACAACATAAATTATCTATAAACATGAGATCATAAAACTTGAATCGATAATCAATTCAAGAAAAGTTAAGAGTCAAGTCACTAGAAGTTCATAGAATTTTCTAAAATTGCTCTCATAATCATTTTAAAAGTTGTTTGGCTTCTGTTTAGAGTTTAGTAAAGAGTAAGAGTGAAATTCATTTATTCAAAATATTATACCATAACTAAGTACTCTCAAGAGTTAAAATGTGTTTCACATTTGAACTATAGAGGTCACCCCGCTTTTTGGATAGTTTTTGAGTAATTATCTGAAATCACAGAAAGAGTTTTTTTCTAAAATATATGAGGTGAGTATAATTTTTGAGTATTATTAAGCATCAATATGGGTGACGAGTTCATAATAACTGAAATATCCATAAATTATGTGGCCATCATGGGTAGAAATTCTCATACATTTTAGATGATTCCTTAGTGCTTTTTCGCATAGACTAGTGGACCCACATAGTTGAGTCATTTTGTATCACGACAACATATATGATAGTTCTTATTGTGTAGGGAAGATGTTGGATATCACTTAGGCTCAAAGTGGTGGTTGTCGGTTAAAGAAACTCCTATAGGATTTTATTCCTTCAATAGATGAGTAAACTGAGTTATTATTATATCTCTTAAATATATTGAGCTATCACCTACTGTTTTAAATGCTTGTATAAACTACACCCTTAATGTTGTTTTTACATTGACTTTGAGATGCGTATTAATGATTTGAAGTAGAAGTGTGGGGATAGTGTGGTTCAGATGTAAATTTTGGTTTTTTTTGTTGATGTTAATGCCTTTGTAAATAGGGATGCTTCTATGTTGCCTAACAAACATTCTTTTAATGGTGATTTTACTTGCATGTCAGTCACTATAAACAATGAAAAACAAGTTCATATGTTTATGAAGATCCATATTTTATGTGCTACATTTTCTCTCTTTTAATGATGATGCTATTTGCATGTACACATAATGACATATGTTGCAAAAGATCAAAAAACTTACCTCTATAAAAGTCCTGAAAAAGCCCAACGTAAATTCAAATGGCCTATTGATTTCATTTCAAGAAGGGATATAAATAGGTTGTTCAAGAAGATAAGATTGGGGTTTCATATTTGTTCTAACCGTTTTGGTATCTCCTTTTGACTTTCTCTCCCTCCTCTTTCTCCTCTATTTTCTTTTTTCATTTATTTTATATTATGGAGTGTACGGATCTCAAATATCTAGAGTTCATGAAATATAAGGATATTATTATTTTATTAGTGTATTCCGTTCATTCCTTTTTAACACAAAACTAGCTAATTTGTTTGGTTAAACCAAATCAATTAATAAGAGATTCATTTATAATGTAACTTCAATTCAATGATATCATTAACTTTGCAATATATATGTTGGTTGAGAAAAGATATCTTCCAGTATAGATCAATACTAGATATCTCATGATTGAGTTTTTTTTGAATATAATGTTAAATTGAATATTGGACTACATTTGTAATGATGAGAATGATCCCATGTTTCTTGTGAAAATCTGTTGAAAGTATGGAGACTTATGATTGTAAAAGAGAGTTAATGATTTTGAAATTGATGATGAAAGTCATATTAAAAAAAACAAATTGATGATTAATGAGAAGAAGAAGAGAAAATGTTGTGACAAGTGAAAGCTAATCTTCGTATTGATTGTTGTAGTTATTTTTCGATTTCAAGCATTACCAAGAATACCGTGAATGATGTAATATTCTTATGTACTTGTGTGCAACTATTAAAATTAACGTAGATTTTGACATAAATAAACATAATATTTTACTTCTGTTCAAACATATTTGTTCTTAAAAATATTGTTACGGATGACTCAGATGTTTCTATAGATGAGACATATGTTATTGCATATGACTGAAATGTTTCTAAAGATGACTTATTTTGTTGCTACTGATGAATCATGTGTTGCAAATTTGTTTCTAGGAATGACTAATATGTTACTATAGATGACTCAGTCATTCATACAGGTACCTCAAATGTTCCAACATATCACCCATTTGTAGAAATATGTGAGTAAAATTTTGCTACATATGTCCAATATGTTTCTACATATGAGTCATATGCTGCAACAAATGACTCTTCGTATGTTATAGATGAATCATATGTTGCTGCAAATTACTTATTTGTTGCTATAGATGTTGTGTAATTGTTCTCAGTGTAGCATAACATAACATCATATGCTACAAATAAAATAAAGCATTATCATTAATGAAAAATGTGTTGTTGTAAAGGCTCGAAGATCCTAGATACTATCACAGAATCCCAAATGCGTTGCATTCAAGAAACTTAATTTCCACATAACTTGGTGTGAGGAGGTTGATTTTCCTTGTTTATAATAAAATTCGCAGTAAATGCACCTAATATGCCCCCTGCATGTTGAATTGGTGTTATTTCTTTTATCATAGTTCCATTCGACCTTTTAATTCCAACGGTTTATTGAGAAACTTATTTCGAAATGGTTTATTATTCCACTTTGCCTCAACTAGCTCTGCAGCAACTCGAACACATGTTGTATGAATATAAAAACCATGTCATGTTCCAAACACATCAGCTTGAAGTCACAAACTTTCATGTTACCCTCGTGCAAGAGGATTTCAACAGTCAAAAAATAAATATTTTTCTTGTTAATGAGTAGAGTAATCCTTTTGTCCCAAATCCAATTCATGCATCCAGAATATGGTCTAATTTTCCTAACGTAGTCTATCACATCTTCAAGCCATACAAACTAATCAAGTATCTGCTTTAAGTTTCTACCACCAATTGTTCTTTCAACATGCTAGTGTAGTCATACTTTTTTTTATTTGATGTTGGTATAGAAGTTGAGATCCATGGTTCTATCCATGAAATCATAGTGTTCATGGAATTTCAGTTACCTCTGCTTCATGAGGCTAAGGATTTCATCGATATATTAAAATAACAACTAATATTAATGAGTAAAGACAAATAATAATTGAAAAGATAAAATTAAAAAATTATACATTGAAAGATACTAGAGAAAAATTGCCTAGTCTTCCCACCAAATATACATATTCATCACGGCCCTGAAATCACTTCCAGTAGAATAATGCATACCATATTGTGCCAGCAGATCCCTAAGTCTCATCAGTTCCAACATAGCAGTCATTTTAGGTACATGCACCATTTTATAAATAATAACCAGCTTGAGCTCCAACTTCTCTCCTAAGGTCATTTGAAATTCTCCAAGGATACTTTACTTCAAAAATGTATTGCCTTCATAAAGGATTATTTTATCCTCTGGGCCTTTGGAGTGTGTAAATTTAGAACCTTCTTTGATCGGATTCCCATAACCCCCTTTTATATTTAAATTCATTCACAACCTCACTCAATGTTTGAACATACATGATACAATTATCATCATGTTTATTGCACTTCTCACATAGAATGATAGAGAATCTACTAAAAGAGATAACCTTATAGCTTTGTCCACCAACACTAACACCAGCACAAATATCACCAACCAACATCAGCACCAACACCAACACTAACAACAATATTAAAACCAGCCCTGACATCTGCATCAACCATATCCTTATTAAAAACAACTAACTGATCATCAATTCTTGCCCTTTTAATGGTTATTGATCCAACAAATTCCCTTTTAACTCTACCCACAATAGGATCAAATAAGGTTTAAATCAATTAAAGAGTAATAAAAAATAACATTTGTCACACCTTTTTCGTTTGGACAAGCCATGGATTCACACCATATATCTATAAAAATAAGTCATATGTAGAAATATTTGGGTCAGATGTTGTAACAAATCGGTCATATGTTGCAACATATGGGCATCAATAGAAACATTTAGGTCACATAGTGTAACATATAAGTCATATGTTGCATATTCATTCTGGTAATTTTTTTCTACATATGGGTTATGTGTTGCAACATATGGGTTATATGCAATAACATATGATTGATTTGTAGAAACATATTTCTCATTTGTAATAAAATTTGTTACATATGGCATAATTATATATTTGTTATATAACAACTTACTACATCGTCTGAAGGGTTAGAAGGATTTCAATGATTTTGATACTTTTTCTATCAACCAACTCAATATCCTTGGAAATAAAATCTATTATTTTGTAATTCCTAAAGCCTCAAATAAGGAATAACTTTAAATGCCCTATTCTAATAAAAATGAAAAAAATGTCACAAATCAAATGTTGAATTAGAGTTAAGATATAAAAATAATTAGAACATTTAGGTTTACCATGAAATCCCATAGAAATACAAATAAGTTATTGGTCTTTGGATATAAAGGAGCCAACAAGCATTTGACAATTATTTCGAAGTTTTCATGATCCTAACTATAGTTTTTAAAAGTCTCAATATCCTAGGATAACTTCACATGTTTGAGGTGTATGTTTTTGTTGAAATTCTTGATCATAAATACATTATGTACAAAACAAATTAAGCACAATGGTTCCTTTTGTTTCTGCGGTGTATCGTAGTCATTAAACAAAGTTATCAATTTTCATTTTTGATCCTTCGGCAGACAAGGGATCCCAATGTTTGCTCCTAAGTTGACTATTCGTTATTTTTTTTGTGTCTCTCTTTTATTTTGTCTTTGTTTTTTTTTTTTTGTTGTGAAAATAGGCATTGGCTCAAAAGGAGAATGAAATTTTAACCTTTAACTATAGTACACTCTAGTTTTGCCAAAGAAGAGTGGCATGTCAAAATTATTAATTAAGATATCATCCTTCTTTTCATTATTCTCAAAAATGAATTTTCTTTGCAGAAGTTTATAGGCAATTCTCATTTAAAAACGTGCATTATTATTCATAGGAAAATCAAGAAATTTCACCAAAAAACATTTCCTAAATATAACTTTGAAATCATTCTTATTGATGGAGTCGAATGATTTTCCAATGGATGACCTTATAATGTTATCATGAGTAGCATTAGGATGCAAATGCATAGGGAAAGTGTGTGCATTGAGAGTATTTATTCCATCATCCTCAACTTCATTTTCTCATATTCATTGTCATGCCACGAGCGTATAACACGTCGTCCACGACTTTGATGAGCCTCATACAAGACCTTAACATATAATGAATATAAAATAATTGAGAAAATACTTGAATTATAGAAAAATCCCTACCCACACAATCAAAATCATTATAGAATGCAAGCAGAAGTGTTTCTCTACTTTGTCTCAATCAATCTTAACTCAACTTGAATAAAAAACTTTGATACACAATCAATACAATAGTCTCATGACTTGAAATAAAAGCCATAAGGGAAAAGGTAGGTTTGTCTAAGAAGCTAGAGGACTCATCAAATCTTCAAATCCTTTGCTCCTTAAAGAGACCCATCTCCAAAAAGGGAACAGAATCTCTGAAATCCTACATTCGATTATAATGCAAGAAAAATATGTGTTAGTACAAAACATACTAAAAATGTTATACAGCATATCACCATAACAGCATAACATAAGGGTTAGTTAATATAAGGCATAATCCACAATCATATGAAATACTTCATGAAACATCAATTATAAGCATAAGAGGAAATATAATAATTATACGAAACGTCTCAAATTCTAAGCTATCGTATAAGAATTATTAAACTCTTAGACATCATACCATAATAGTAGTATTCTCAAGTAACCTAAAGGTGTACTTGTACAATTTAAGAACAACATCCTATAATACCACCCAAGCTAAGTATCTCTTTTTTGTGATCTTAATCATAGTCTATATACATGGTAAAGTCTTACGCTATTCTACCATAAGGATATTGTACACCTGAAAAACCTCAAAGCACACTTGTGCGATGCATGAAAGGAATCCAACACTACCCTTTACACTAAGCATTACCTTGAAGTCATCATATTCACTCTCCCTTAGCCTCATATTGGCTTACTTCATATAGACAAGGGCATTATAGCATTTATTCAATCATAACATAACAAGAAAGTCAACTATAGACTAATCCTATCGAAGCATACATCCTATAAGAGAAAAATATCATGACTCACCTTAAGGGAAGATTGTTCCATGCATGAACAAGACCCCATGATCCTACCCACGCTAAGCTAGACACTTTAGGTTCTTTATTCATGGTTATCCTTTCTTAACAACTTGAAGACAAGGGGAATCACCACTGGTCATGCATGAATCGGAAAAGTCTATAAACTAAAATACACACTAGTCATGCTCATGTTTATAAATTCAAGGGGAATTACCTCAAGGCATAAAAATTAATGAATGATAGGTATTCATCTCCATGTACATTTTAAGGTTATATAGGTATTTATCTACATATAAATATTAATGTGTAATGTAGGTATTCGTCTCAGCATCAGCGCGTAAGAATCATAGGTAATCACCTCCACAATAAACCTAAAGTTTAATGGTTAATCACCTCCTTCCTTGAGAGTCACACAAATAAAGGGTAATCACCTCAAACTCCCCAGACATAACTAATAAGGAATAATGGAACTCACCTGACATTCCTATCATGTAAAGGTATTTTAGGGGAATCACCATAAGCCTCATCACATTTGAATGTCGTAGGAATTAGATTCATTTTCGGTGAGATAGACTGTCAACCTATAATCATTCTATTTTAGAGAACCTTTCATGTAATACTATATTCATGCATAATATCATATCTATAGTTCTACATTAGACATTGATATCATGATGACTCATGAGATACTATAACATCATATATTCAAGCATTCATTAAGTAGATTAGGTAGGTAAAAATCTTCAACCATAACTCTATTAATTAAGTAGGTAAATATCTTCAACCATAACTCTATCAATTAAGCTTTTCTTCTAATTTAGACTTTACACTCAAACTGTTAACATACCTAGTTCATCAAATCGGCTTTACTCTCAACACACTAGTGATTAACATTCATTACTACAAGCCTTACACTCAAGGTTTAGTTTTAAAAACCTTCATTCATTCCCAAATTTCAAGGTATTTTGATCACATTCTTCATTATTAGGTGATTCTTGATAAATATATAATATAGGTTCAATTTCAAGCTTTAAAAGTCAATATCCATCATATATAATGAAATCTTCTTTGATTCATTCCTATAGGTTCCTAATATTGAACAATCGCTACACATGATATTGATTTTATAAGATAAACTACTAATCTTCAATTTCGCCTCTCATGGCCAAATACCACAAAATATCAAAGTCATCAATTAGACTAGGGTTAACCATGAAAATCACATAATTTAATTATAATATAATAATTAAATGATAATTCAGTCATGATTAAGTATTATCCATTAGATTAGAACCATACTTCAACAATAATTACAATGTAGGAAGAAATCCTTGCAAGGTTGGGGTTTCTCTTCACAATTGGACGAAATCTAAGGGGGCTCTTGTTATGCCTCGTATTTTTTTTATACGTAGTGCGCATCGTGATCTAGAAGACGTAAAGAAATATTAGGCGAGGATGTTATTTCCAAATGTGATATTAAGTATGAGTTGGCTAATGTAAGTGCCATTAACTTTAAGTGAGGGAGTAATTAGTGGCTAATTTGGATTGATTTAATCCAATGGGCCCCACCACTCATAATTGGTGGCTGATTAGGATTAATTTAATCCAGTGGGCCCCACCACTCAAGGCAAAAATTAAAAAGGGATAAGATTGTGGGCTGGCCTTAGTGGACAGGTGTAGAGGGGGGCTGCCTCCACTTCATACTATTAAATGAGGTGGAGAAATCCACTCCATGCTAAATAAAGTGGTGAAATGCATTGCTGCATATCATCTTCTTCTTCACCACTTGTCTTAGGCAGCCATGGAAATGGAGAAACCAACCTTGCAACTCTTGGCGAGCAGCTGCAAATAATTTGGTTAGTAATCTCCTTGTTTGGTGTGATAATTCTTTAGAATACCCTTGTTAATTATCCATTAATTTTAAGAAGGGGGCGTGACCAGTAGCTTAGGAAGTTTGTTTTAGTTATTGAATGTGCTAAGTATGAACGGAAACCATAATCGGATTATTAGTGGTGTCGTGTTGGTGCTTGGGCTGTTTTGATTAAAGCAAACTGCAGGAAAATTCTGTTTTGGCATTATGTATATGTTGAATGTGATTATGAGTATATACTCCAAAGGATGAATATGATAAGGTAGATGTGTTGCGAATTATAAAACGAGTTATCGCTCGGTGTGTCGTTGTATTTGCTATGGTTGCCGAGACGGAACTGTTTTGGGGAGGGGGCTGTTTAATATGATTTTTTGGGTTATATGTGTTATTGGTATTGCTGTGGATAATTTGGATTGTTGTCGGATTCGGACGAAGTAAGGAATATAGGGGAAGTGCTGCCGAATTTTCGTTAGATTATTAGCTAGCTTACAAGAAAGTAAAGCACGATGTTTATCTAATTGCGGCACGATTGTTGCTTGTTATAGATTAATAGCTTGAGCAGTAAATATTGGACGTGCGGCTCGATTATACGGTATGTAACGCTGTCCCTTCTTTCTTTGTTTGGCATGACTTTTAAAAATAAGCGAATAACGGACAGATTTGATACTTACCTCTAGAGCGTCTAGGTGACGTATATTCTTGCTTCCACAATTATTCCTCTATATATCGGCTATGTCTAAGGCTATGATGATCTCTAATATCTATGGTAGTACTTCTTAGAGTCATTGAGATTTTACGTTTCCATATCGTATTAAAGGTTCATAATCTTGATAAAACATTAATCTTTGGTAATACTCCTTGCTGGTTCACGTTGATTGTTCTATTGAGTTATAAGAAATGATTTTAATTGCATATGGTTGCTCATAATATTCTGCTCGTGCATAGAGTCATTTATCATTTCACCGAGTCCCGGGCCGGGTAATGTTCGTGCGGAGTTTCTTGCATATGTCATTTAGTTCCTCACTAGAGGGTCGGGTATGTATATTATATATATGATTGGTGATGAGGATGGTTATGATGATGATGATGACGGAGATGACGTGATGATTATTTTGCCGAGCCCCTTACTAGGGAAGCTGGGCACCTTAAATGTTAAATATATGCATGATTTTCACTTAAAAGGGTATATGTGTAGCGATATTTTGTTTCGACTTGCCATATTGGTATCTTGTCATCTTTACCTTATGCTTTACATACTCAGTACATTGTCCGTACTGACCCCCCTTTCCTCGGGGGGCTGCGTTTCATGCCCGCAGGTGTAGACGCACAGTTCGGTGATCCTCCCGCCGAGGATATCTACTCTGCTGATTGGGAGAGCTCCACTGTTCCGGAGCCCAGTTATTTTGGTACATAACTTTTGTGTAGTCTTTTGCTCGTCTATGGGTATGGCGGGGCCCTGTCCCGTCGAGTTTCAATAATGTACTCTTAGAGGTCTGTGGACATTATGTGGGCTGTATATATATGTTTTGGATAATGGTCTGGACATGGTTTGTTTGGGATGTCCGCTTGTACAGGGGCAGCCTTGTCGGCTGCGTACATCATTGTGTATTGTGTAGTAGCAGCCTTGTCGGCATACGTATATTATTATGCTTTGAATAGTGGCGGCCTTGTCGGCTCGCGTATGCTGTTATGGTTGAATGGTTATGACTCCTTATGAGACAGGTCCTCTTATATATATATGACGTTGGGGTTGGCTTGATTTGATAAATTCCATATTGTCTTAGTTTCAGTTGGTTATACTTAGCAAGTTTGTATGTGGGTGTCCAAAACGGGCACTAGTCACGGCCCATCGGGTTGGGTCGTGACAGCTCTATGGGTGGAAGAACCCTTGAAAAATAAACTAACTTACCTTGATTCAAAGCCTATACAAAGCTTGCAAAAAATATAGGAAATTTCGACCGAGATTGCTCCTGTACTTCATATTCTACTTCTTCTTCTTCTAGAGAGAGGATTTCTTGAGGGAAAAGTTAGTTATGAATTTCTGGTTTTGGAATTTATGAGGTACTAGTTTCACAGTAGGTGAGTTTCATGTGTGTCTTGTATGAAGTATACAATGTTGTAAAATATAATTAATATTAATATATGAAAGTTTTTATTAAATAATTGTTATTTAAATTAAATATGACAAGTGATTTTAAATTATTATACAAATTTTCATAGAGTTATTTGTATTTTGAGGATAAAATGACATGCTATTATTGAAACATTGGTAGATACATTCAAAGTTTATATATTGTGAGAAAGTGACATTTCTTTAGTAGTACATATTTGGTTTACTCAAATTTGTAAAAAAATCTAACCAACAAAAACTTTTAAAAATGTCAATAGAAAAAATGTAACCAATAATCTTTTCTATTGAGGTTATAAACATAAATGATGGACACCAATTAAGGATAAGTTTTATTATTAATATTCATGCTTAAAATTTTTTATGTGCATTATACTATGAAACATTACAATAAACATTTTAATATTTTATCTTTATACACACTCCATCTTTTACCAGTTAATATTTAAGTAGAATTATCATAGAGAGGTAATTCTACCAAAAAAAGTACTTTATTGTAATGAAAAATGATGATAAAATAGAGGTTTGAGTGTATTTATAATATTTAGCTTGACCAATTCTCTGTTTTAGATATGCATATTTTCCAGGAGCATAATTTAATTTAATATATAAACAACATCTCCTTTAGTGAAAAATATTTCATTTCTTTAAGTTGATATCTTATCTTTTTAGAATTGTAGTCTTCTCCTTTTTTCCTACCTCATACATTTCATATAGTTGGTTTTTAATCAAAGTTTCAAATATCTTATAGAATTTTTATTGTGATGTAAAACATTAGACTTTATTATAATTTAAATTAATAGCTGAATAAAATTTAAAGTATGTCTTATATAATCTTTAATTTGATTTAATAATATTTTATGATAAATCGTTATTTTCTTATCTATTTATATATAAAGAAAAAGGAGTGTATCTTCTAACACAAAATTTTCTCAAATTAAAATAAACACAGAATCATAGGAAATACATATATATGCAATGAAACATTGCCAATAAAGAAGAAAGACGCAAATATATGTTCATAATATCTTCACTATTGCGTTCATTTGGATTAAAATTTCATCACCTAAACGTTACTTGCTGCGTTCATATTTACTTCCATATCTATTAAAAACAAATATTATCATGTATATATTATCATATTATTAGTAAATTTTTTTCAAAAAATAATTGATTTAACATCATAACTAATTATTGAATAGATCATGTTGATGCCCGTTATTTTAAATAAAAAAGAAACTACTTCATTTGAGGGTTAAAAAAACAAAATTAAATAACCAAAGAGGAAGTATCTTACACGACTTATGTAATTTTATTCAAATTTTTTTATTATTATTGACTTTTCCGCTACTTTTAGTCACTTTTGACTGATGAAAAGAGTAAGAAAAATATGAGTGTGAATTCAAGAATTATTTTCTACAATTTTTTGAGCAACTCTTTCTTATGTGACCCCTCCAATTTCGTTGAATATTGGGAAAATCACAACCTTTTGCTAAAGTTACAATTCATCAGAAAAGGCACAACCCTTCAGAAAAGTGAAAACTCATCTCAAAAGGCACAACCCTTTGAAAAAGTCACAATCATTTAAAAAAGTCATAACACATCAAAAATTTAAAAACTTAACAAAAAGTAGCATCCCTTAGGAAAAATCATCTTTTTGAGAAAATCACAACCCTTTAATATGAAAGGTAGATACTTTTAATATAATACAAATAATTAAATTAACAAATAAAATTAATCATGCATTTTTAATTGAGGGTATTATAATACTTTAACATTCAAATAAGGATCTCATTTTGTTATATATATATATATATATATATATATATATATATATATATATATATATATATATATAGAGAGAGAGAGAGAGAGAGAGAGAGAGAGGGAGAGAGAGAGGGAGAGAGATAGATAGATAGATAGATAGAGAGAGAGAGAGAGAGAGGGAGGGAGATAGATAGATAGATAGATAGAGAGAGAGAGAGAGAGAGAGAGAGAGAAGATAAAGGGTCAATTAATGACTTAAATGTACTTATATAAATAAGAAAATCATACAAAATGAACTTAAATTTATATTAACTAACGTAGAAGTTTCCTAAACTAACCCACCTTTGACCGACTTTGGAAAATTGCAGGACCCCCAATCTAGGACCCCAAGAAACGGGGTATGGAGGGACCAATAGACCGTAACAGACACTCGTGAATCGAGTTCTATAGCTTCTCCAATAGGCCTTTGAACGACGATCGACTTCCATAGAGCGTGTACCAACCTAAGGTGCGTGGATCCTTTTTTTTTTCAGATTTAGGGGCTGTTTTGAGGTCATTCTCAAGGACTCCTTTGGTTTTCCCATGGGTAGTCGTATATCGATATTGAACCCCTAAAATACTCATTCTATGTTTGGTAAGTCATTTTACGTGTCTATCGCTACCTCAACTCTAAAACTCAATCCTAAGGCTCTAATTTCACCTACTACTTTTTCGGGTGTTACAATATCTTCCCCTTGGGATCATTCGTCATGGAATGACAATTCTAAACACTTCTTACGGAAACAACTCTTGACTAGACGTCCATCATGCATGAAACACACAAAAATGCACATGAACATGATAGGAAAAATACAACTCCAAACTAAACGTACTTTATTCAACACAAAAGTAGGAAGTATTTCTTATAACCAAAAATGCATCAGATTCTATATCTTCTCATTTTCAAGGAGGAACCACCACCTCCTAACTAAACATGCTCAACATACATTTCATACAGACTCAACACATTTTACTATCAAAAATCATTTGTTCATGAAGAAATCTTTCAACTCAAACTAAGGCATGGTCATACATTCATCGCAAGAAGTAAAAATAGGCAACTCATACTAAATGAACTAAAACATTAGAAAATAACCATGGAAAATCATTTTTTTTCTTTTAAAGCATAAGCTTTCATTAACATGCATCTTAAAAGGAAAGCATGGCAACACATAATCACACCATAACCTTTTTAGCTAGGCACACCACTTTCTATTTGGGATTAGGCCAATAAAAATTCCTCTAAGCATCTTTCAAAACGTGAAGGCAACAATGAAGCTCTAGTATATTTATATGGACCACATTATATATTTTTGTTTAGTAATTAATATAAGTTAAATCATAAATATGTGCGGAGAACATGGGAAGTGGGAAAGTTACTTCCATATGTGGAGAAGTAGGAAAGTTGGGAAGTGACTTAGTAACTTTCAACTACCCATTAAGTCTTCCACTACCCATTACCTCTTCCAAATACCCATAAGTGGGGAGTTACTTGGTAGTTTTAAAACTACTCATTATACCACTAGTCATTATGATTGAAAGTTGGGAATGAAGTTAAAAACACTCTTATTTAAAGGGTCCTCTCTCTGCCATAAAGAGATAGTCTTATTCATCAAAGTTATTCTTAATCTATAAGGTAAGAGAGAGAAACAACTTCTAAAGAACGAAAAGCAATAAAATAAAAGGCTTTTTCTCAATTCAAGTTATGATTCTTTAAACTTACTATGGTTGATTCAGATATGTATTCTTGACTGAATTATCATTGTAATAAATTTATGTGAAAATCATATAGTTATACAATTATTAATAATTGATAGGATTTATGAATGCATAGATTGTTTATGGTTTCACAATCCATTAAGAAAATACTAACAAGTGGTATCAATAGCAAAGTTTAAGAACTAGTGATTTTTCATAAAATTAATATTTTTCTTGTTTGAAAATGGTAATAGGTAGTACTAACTAAAATAATCATTCACTATTATGATGTATTATAATTTGCAATTACGTGTATGAGATTAGTTAATCACATAAGTGGTCTAATCTATGAAGAATTAACTCAAAATATTAAATATATATTGAGTTATCCATTATTTTGACGCTTATAATTGACATAACACTAATGGATATATTAATGTTTTTGGTTGTAAGAAATTTATGAATCACCCGAAGGTTGATTATTTCATTTTATAACCATTAAACATTGAAGAGATAATTTACATGTGTCGTCTATTTTATTTATTTATCAAAAGATAATCTATATTATTGATTGACATATTGCAAATTATTGAATTACGTTAAATTCACATTGAAGCATTATAATGTCTAAAGTTGTATTTTGATGTTTCACCCAAACGAGGACATTAATATACATTTAAGAATTTATAAACCATTTCTAAATTTTATATTAAGTTTAAAATTCATAACTCGAAGTATTAAGAAATGAGCATATTATATTTGCAACATTTGCTCTTCATTCGCACTCTGCCTCTGCTAGAACCTTTAACGGTCTTAACTTCTCAGATTAGTGCGAAAAATCAAATTCCAGCTCAGAGTTTTAGATATGATGTTTCAATTTAAACTTAGAAGACAAATGCTATTACTGAAACTAGCAGTAGTAAAGAAAGGTCTTTTATAAGCACTAGGATATATCTAACATATTAGGTATAATGTTTATGAGAATGATTATTGCAAGCAATAGGGTTCCTAGGAAAGAAGTCCCAAAGACTACTTTTAAACTATTGTCTGGTAGGGATCCTAATTTAAGACACCTGCATATTTGATGTTGGGTGGCAGAAATTAGTGATTATAACCCACAGGAAAAGAAACTAGATTCAAGAACAATTAGTTGTTTCTGCGTTAGTTATATAGAAAAATCAAAAGGGTAAAATTCTTACTTTCTTAATCACAGTAATGTAACACATCGAAATTCTAAGACATGTTCTAGTGCATAACATAAGTGTCAAAAAGTTTAAACACTGTTTTGAGGTCAATTTTAATGAATATAAGTAATTTAGGAAGTTTAGAATTCAAAACATCAAAGAACGTCCAAGATGTCTGAAAACTAGTTCAATGAGGTGCTAGTGTGCCTTAGCCTATTAGAATAAGTTTTAGGAGTCGTAAAATGATGAAAATGGGTGAAAGAGTGTCAAACACGTATTAGAGTTAGTTCATAATCAAAACATTCAGGGATGACCCCGAAGGCCAACCAAGGTCCGTTGCATTTTGGCAAGAAGCTGCCAAGAGGCAGTGTGAACAAACGAGTGCCATCAATAGTTCGTGGTCCAATCGATGGGGCATAGATTGTCTCCTTTGATGGAAACTCATAATTTTGTCAAAGTCGGGTTATTGACAAGTGTCTGAACTCAACGATGGACCAACAAAAAAGTTGGTCCTTGGTCCGTCGGTTGACAAACGGGGCATGGATGGGGAGTAGTCTGTGAATGCTGTCTTTTGCTGCTCGTTTTTAGTTTAGTTAAATTAACTAATTATGTGGTTATTTAATTAGTTAGGGGTTAAAGGAGGTCTAATTAAGTTTGTTAATGACCTATATATAGACCCTAAGCTAATTAAACTAACCTAAGCCCTCATAATTCCCAACCAAAAATTCTCTTCCTTCTCTGTTCTCCCTCTCTCTCTCTCTCTCAAGAAAACCCCATTCATGAACAAGATAAAGGTTGTTTAAAGAGATGAAAAGGGTAAAGTTTCTCCATAAATCTTCATCAAACAATAAGGTATGAGATTCTTTCACATTTGAGACTTCTTTCCTCAAATGGTTCCATCAAATTGATTTCAAAAGTAAGAAATTTCAAGTGGGTTTTCATCCAATTTAAAATTGATATTATGAATTGGTTTGTGTATGATTTATTTTGGATATTATGAGTATATTAACATTTATTATAACTTAATGATTTTATTTTTTGATGGATTATTCTAGTTTGTAGAAGATGACTTTTTCCTCCAAACCCTAGGTGTGATCTTGAATTTAATTGCATAGTAATGACTCAATTGACTTGGTTAGTGTGTGAATTACTATATTATGATTTTATTGTATAATTTATGAATATATTAAGATGAATTATAGTCCTATCACTCTACTTCAGGTGAAATTGATCTATGTTGTAAAATAGATTATGAATTTGACCTACATCTCTTATCTTAAGATATGAACTAGTGATGGATTGCGATGTAGTAATTCAATTAGACTTGTTATCATGTTGTTTATTGTTGTGTGATGATATTACACCCTTATCGGGTAGAGTGAAGGGTTGATGATAAGACCATGATGATGGATTATGAAGGAGACTTGGTAAGTCTTGTGATATAAACTCTTTTCTTCAACTATGGTTAATTGTGATTAACTAATGATATTGTATTGAAGTATACCTTATTTTAAGATTGATAGGGTTGATATGATATTGAATTGAGAAGTCTTGACTATAATTTGTGAGATGTTAACTAAGATGTAAATGTTATAAGGATGGTGATGATTTACTAATGTGCCTTATCAAGATGTGATTACGCAAATATGCTAATCTCACCAATATATATTTTAAGAAAGGACTATCTCAACAATTCTTATTAAGCTATTATGATGATGATTATATAAGGGATAGACCATGTGACCTTCATTAAGCTATGATGATTAATAAAGGTATTAAAGTTATTTCAAAAGGGACTCTAGTTTAGCAGTGAGTTAAATAGAGTAAAAAGTGTCCCTTCTCTTATATTGAATGGAGGATCACTAATATACTCTTGAGATTAAAGACTATAATGCATGTAGCATAAAGAGGGTTTGTAACGCCCTAAAACGAACTAAAGTGAATTAGAGCTTAGTGATTTGCTTGAGTTAAGTTTAATTTAAAATGAGGCATATTGGTGTTCTTAGTCATTGTGTTAAGTATAGTGAAGTTTGGAGGTCAAACGTGCAAAAACGTCTATGATGTTCGGAAGGTGCGCCTTAGAATGTGTTTGTGTGTCTTGATGTGTTTGAGTGAGTTTTACGTGTTTGTTTTGTTTGAAATTGGAGTGTGATGTTCCTAATACCTAGATGAATTTTTTTAGGGATTTAACATCAAGATACTACCCCACCTAGGACCCACTGGGGCCGTAGACAAGGGCCAAAGAGTTGGACCAAAAACTGCCTAAGGTGTCCACCAGTAAGACCAAACAATGGTTTGTAGGTAAACATACGACCCGTCGTCTTGGTCTGCTGATTGGAACTGAAATTTAGGTTGTAAAGACTCAAAATGGACCAAAGTATCAAACCACGAGACCCACAAACTGACCGTTGATGGAAAGACGATCCGTTGGTTTGCACCCGTCGATTGAAGCCTGCGAAAAAACTGTAATTTTCATCTAAGTCATCGGGTATTGGTAAATTCACCCCAAGTTTTTTATGAACCTAGGAAGTTATTTTAGGGTTATTTAGATATGTTAAAGTGTTTTAAACCTTAAGACCTAATTTTAGACCTCATTTCCTAAAACCCAAAACCCCTCTCCCTTAGAAGACTTTCTCAAGTTACCATGGAAGTTAGAAGTCAAGAAGAGCTAGGATGGCTGTTGGTGGTCAATTTATTCATCAAAAATCATCATGTTTCTCTTATATGAGGTATTGTATCCATCCTTTAACTCTCTTTCATTCAAAGAGCTGCTTTTTAAAAGATTTCAAAAAGAGTTTTCCTACCCTAACTTCTTCTATCTTGGACTCTGAATATGAATCTGATATGAAAACGTTTTGAATGACTTAAAATTATGTTTCTATGATTATTTGATAATTTTAATGGTAATAATTCAATGGAATCATGTTAAAGCTTTTTTTTCAAATTGTGGCTTAAGGAATGGGTCAAATGAGCATGAATTAGTAGTCTTTGAGATTTGGTTCATTATTTTTTATATTGTTGTTTAGCTACTGACCTAAGGGCTATAATTTGATTAAATTTTGAGTAAAATGTTATAGGTGATGAAAGCTTGGATTAAAGGGTAAGTTATGTTGTTTAGCTTTAATTTTAAAATGCTCTTGAGTGATATGATCAACCTTCTTGGTGACGGTGTTTACTTGATTTGTATAAATGTATAGTTACTAGTTTATTGTGAATGAGGACATGAAGGCTTGTTATGCGAAGTAAGATTATAATAATGTTATTCTTGTTAAATGTGCCTTATGAAGCTATTATGTGAAGTAGGCTAGAGAGAATGCTTAAATGAACTTATTCATGGAATTGTTTTATGAAGCTTGTTATGAGAAGTATGTTAAGGATTATGTCTAAATAACTTATATGATTATGTGAAGCATGTAAATTGTGTGATGTGATGAATGAAGGTCAAATCTTGTATAGAAGTTAAATGTAAATTAAATGGTGTGTATGTGCAAGGTGTGCTCACATGTACACACACACTAACACTTGACTGAATGAATGAATCTAAGTTAAGTCTAAAGAGTTTTTGTATGAACTCTCTTCGTGAGTTGAGTTTAAGTGTTTAGTAGCAAACCCTCTACATTCTAAGAGCTTTCTAAGATAGGTTGGAGGATGAATTCCCCTCGTGAGTTGAGATGTGGTATTCACTAGTTATCCTTAACCTTTAGTTTATAATGTTGAGAATCCATGGGAAGTTATATCTAACACCCACAGGATCTGAAGTAGAGGTGGTTACACTTTGTGATTTGAGAGGTTTTATTCCAATTTACCTCTTGAGATGAGTAATCCTCGTTAGTAAAGAATGAGTTACTTAGTAACAATCTCTTTATCCCTTAGCTATGCTCACACGGAGGTGTAGCTATTGGGAAATCCATGTCAAAGCTAAAAAGAATAACCTTACTCTAGGAAAGTGAGGATCCCTCATACGATAGGGATTGATATCGGGATTCCATGTCTAGATCTCATGGTCTATGTTGGTTTAGCTAACTCCCACTAAAGTAATGAATGTGCTAATTCTACTAAAAGACTGTCCTACTTAGGGTAGGAAGTGGAATGAGACGCTACTTATCCATTGCACTCGGTAGGCATTACAAAAGGAGAGTCTTGGGGAGTCTTATATGATAGATATGTGACACTATCTATCAATTGCACTAGGTAGGACCTTCAGAAAGGAGAGTCTTGGTGCCAAGCCTTCTAAAAGAGTATACTACTTAGTGTAGGTTGTGGTATGGGATTCCATCTACTCATTGCCCTAAATATGAGTTCCAAAAAAGAGATGTCTTGGTGTTTTGTTTGTGTTTTCTTCAATTTTATTGCCATTGCGTGGGGGCTTGTTCTCGCGAGGTGCGTACGCCAAAAAGAGGGTAGTCTTGAGGATCGCTTTGGTGTGTATTGAAGGAGGCATATGCGTACTTCCTTCATATCTTACCTTAGTGAGTTTTAGGATGAACTTAGCTAGGGAAACTACGACGCAAATGAGTTCCTTACTCATTGACAGTCCCTTGGAAGTTCACTACTTTATAAGTCATTTTAGTTCACTGTAATGTTAAACGAAGTTCACCGTAAATGTTCAAATAAACACACTGTAATATTTTTGGAAGTTTACTGTAAAATCCTCCTTTTTGCTAAATATTTGGGAATTCTTCTCGAAGTGCTAAATGATATTTCTTAAGTTTTCTTTCTTCTAAATTCATGAAGATTTCACTTAATTTGCATGAAAAGGTGTCTTTACTAAAATGTCCCTTTGGCATGTTTTTGAATATGCCATACATAGTACATTATTTGTACAAACCACATACTTTTCTGTACTATTTAAGTATAGGTTTTAGAAGAAAGGTTGAAGTTTAGAAGGAAAGCTTGAGATTTGATTCTCTCAAGACAAAGTATGTCCTCATATATTTGAGGGCATAGTTCTTGATTCATTTAGTTTTGTATAAGTTCTTATTATGTATTTCTTTCAAATGTAATGGGCCGTGTCCCTAAGTTATTTATGTCGTGTCTTTAAATTGGCTTGTGACGATGAGACTTTCTTAGTGTTTCTTAAAGATTTCTTGTTATATTAAATGTCGTGAAAATTTTTAATTCCGCACTACATTACATGTCTTGTGTAACGAACGATAGTTAAAGAGCATGTTCAAGACCCCAAAAAGGCAAGTATGCCCAGTCATGATCTAAGGGTTCTCCCTAACTTCTAGGGGGTAATTTTGGGTCGTGACAGGGTCCCAACTGCAACTCCTTGTTCTTGAACTATGTTGTACCCATAGGAATACTAGCTAGTGGATCCACATAGTTGCTCTATTCATGTTTTGGTATTACCATTGGAGGTAGTCCTCCTTCCTTTGGTGTAGGGTTCCATGACACCGGATTCTAAATTAGATCATGTGGTCTATGTTTCTTAAGGCAAGTCTTATGAGGAAGTTCATATGTATGTGTATGCTTATAGTTGTGCATGATATGTATATGGTGATCTAGCACATTGATGATACTATATAATGATTTAATTTCACTTATGAATATGTGTTTGGTCTCTAATTCTAAAAGTATGATGATATGTACCCTTAACTGTCGTGCTATATGAAGTTGGAAGTTGGTTATGTACCCATGCTTGTTGCTATTACAACTTGATGATAGAGTTTCCTTGACTATGTATCCAATAATTTTATATGCATGTTGACTTGATTGAATATTAATAAAACATTTCAATGTAAATTTCATACCTTAACGAATAGTCCCTTTTAGCATGATTTTGTGATATGTGTTCATATGGTCTTATACTTAGTACAAGTTGTGTATTAACATCATTTTCTTCTCATTTCCCCAACACTATTGGTTCTGGTCGTTGAAGGGCTTTTGAGACGTCTTTGAAGGAAGACTTGGAATTCTCACTAATCCAAGTTTGGTAGGTCCTCACTTTCCGAGGGCAATGCCAATATCAAACATATATCACTCCTATTTTTTTTCCTTTTCATTTGAGTACTAAACGTTGTATAGCCTATATGTGGCCTTATTACATTGATGTGTGTGCTAGGCCCAAATTATTATACTCTTGTTAGATGGTTTATGAGATGAAACATCAATTTGATACTATGTTATATTTCATATCTCTATGCGCAATTAAAGTAGAAGACTATGTTATCTTTCAATACGACGGGTCTATGTATACTGTATATAAATATTATGTATATGTAGAGGTCTATGTAAACCTCAATTTAGAACTAATGAAAATGTTTTAAAAATTTCATCATTTTAACCTATGACTGTAATGATGTAATATAAAAGGCTAGTCTTAGTCCTCAAAAAGGACAACGACGCCGGCTAGATCTAGGGGTGCTCCCCGGATATGAAAAACTTGGTATCAGAGCATGAGGTTGAATATATTTGTTTGATCTCTCTCTCAACTACTTCTATTTAGATTCTTACTCAGAATTGTGAAGCGCGCCTCACTCATGAATAAGAACCTATATGTTTCTTAGCAAACTCTCACTTTCTTGGAAGTCTTATTTCATGTCTCTAGATTTTTGTCTCTATAATATGAATTATCTTATACACCTCATTCATAAACTTCTTAGGTTTATCCTCCGCCTTGGAGCCTCACAAATCTAGAGATTTATTTTAATAAACTACCTCACTCTTAAAAAAGCAACATTCACATTGGGTTTCATATTGAGACAAACATATCTATTGTCTTGAGTTGTCATAACTTGAGCCAACAATTACATAGTGGACCAAAAATTCGCAAGAGTCATATTATATGGTAAATTGGAGCTTAAGAAGGACTCCTGGGGTGGAACTGGGAGAGCAACCTTTTTTAACGACTGTGGAGCACTCCCCAGAACTTACATGGCGTACTCGACCTCTTAATAGTCTTGTGCAAGGCTCTTATCTTTTATTAATTACATAGTTATGAAAAGTAGTACTTTTAACAATATTACTAATAATAGATCTCTTTCATAAAACTAAGGAACGAAGTCTCATAAGCATAACTAACCAAAGACACACCTAATCATGATAGGATCACGATCCTTTACATTTAAAGAAACATAGTAAGTCTTATGCAAAGTCTTTAAAGAAAGAAACTTAAAGAAACATAGATCATTCCTCGAACATAGGAGGACATACAAATTTGGAGAGAAAACTACTTCCCAAGATTAAAATTCTAAGTACTTTAACTTGCCTTCCACCTATACTTTAAGAAATAAAGAAGAATAAGGATTTTACAAACATTGTACTAAGTATGAAAATATGCAAAAACATTCTTAAAGAGGACATTTTAGTTGAAACATATTTTTCATGCTATTTTAGTAAAACCTTAAATAATCAAGTTTACAAAACAATTTACAAATTATTTTTTCACATACAAGTAATGCTACCAGAAATATCATATTTAATCACATTCATCAAGTAATACATTTATCATTTAGACTTCCGTATCAATGTTATATCAGGACTCTCCTAGGTAACACATGAAGAGACCGCTCATACCACCTCTTCAATACACACCTAAAGTCTACCAAATATAAACATGCTTTATTTTAACTTAAGAAGTAAATATTCATTACAACAAATACTATAGGAACAATACATGCATTTAAGGACTTCACATAAAGACCATCCTCCAAGAAAACCCCCATGTCACATTAGTGCAATGTGAAAGTATCATCCGATACTACTGCTCCCACCTTAGTGCTCTTTAGGAATTACCCAAGGCTAGGCAAATCACATTCATCATTTGCATAAACTTTGTCCCACTAGATATAAGATCAACATGCTTCATTATCATTAGACATAAAGTCAACTCACTTCATTAACATCATATAGTAAGCCATTCATACATTTTTATATAAGGATACACAAAGACTCCCTCCAAATGTCTACTTCTGCAATGGATAGATGACATCCCATTCCACAACCTACCCTATGTAATACACCCCAAAGAAGACTTATTTCATTACATTCATTTGTGGGGACTTGCTTTAACCGATATAGATAATAAGAGTTAGGCATGGAATCTCGGTATAAACCCCTACCGGTTAAGGGATCCCTACTTGTCTAAGGCAAGGTCATTCTCTTTTAGAATTTAAATGGATCTCCAATAGATAGTCCTATGGGGATGCATAGTTAAGGGATAAGGATATTGCTTCGAAGTAACCAATATACACTAAAGAAGAGCACTCATTTAAAGAGGTACACTAGATAGAACATCTTTACTCATGAAGAGTATCCACCCCTTCTTCATATCCTCTCAGTTGTAATCATAAGCCCCCTATGGAGCTTTAAGTATTCATTACATTAATTAGCTATAGGTTAACAGATTTCTACTAAGTACTACATCTCAACTAAGGAAGAGTACACGTCTTAAAGGTTACTTTTGAATACTACATGTCAACTGTCAAAGAGTATTCCACCTCTAACCATTCTGTGGAAAGCTCTGGGAAATAGTGAGGTTGCTGCTAAAAACATCGTCTCAACTCACATTGCGTGTCCAACCCAAAATCCACCTTTTTGCATTCATTAATGTTCTAAGGAATATTAGGGTTGGTACTACGCACTTCATCTCTACTAACGATATACTTTCTACCCTAAAATCCACCCTTTTCATTCATTAACATAATTCATTCATTCATTCATTGTGTGTGTTAGTATATGTTAGAACACTTCTCACAGAACAACCAATATCCATAATATTGGCTTCTAAACATTATCATAGTACATTCGTCATGATTAACACACTATAACATTTCACATTCATATTATACTTAACATACACATGGCGTCTTTAAGACACACATTCTCAATTTCATAAGACATGTCAGTAATATACATCATAGCATCACTTCACATGCAATGCCTTCAAGGTTATAGTTACAATTCACACACACACACACACACAAAAAAATATATATTTATATATATATTAATAAACTCCAAGTAAACACCGCCATCATAAGTGGAGCATACTACTAAAGATCAATTAAATAAAACTAGACAATATAGATCAACTTAGAATTCATCCAAGCCTTGACAATGTCTTCTCAATTCTTCAATAAATCATCATAATAAGGTATAAATCATAGTAGATAATTACAATACAACATAGTATACACATAATTCTAACAATGTCGAATCATATTCATCAAACCCAATTCATAAGTAAAATTTTAAAATTTGCATGATCATGGTACCATTGTGTTTTTTACCATAAAACCACTACTTTACGTTGAAAACAACATAACCCATTGATTAAACCCTTTTCGTGCAACAACCCATACATAGAATACTAAATAAAAGTATTTAGGAATTTGAAACCTTTTTTTATTAGACTTTGTATTGGCTCCTTGAATGAGAGAAGAATCAAGGATGAATTAACATACCATATTTTATATAAATCCCACAAAACTAGGGTAGAAATTACAATAACTTGACCTTCTTCCTTGGAGCTTCAAAGCTTCAGCAATGGAGGTTTTTTGGAGAGAGAGTTTTGGAGATCTTCAGTTTTGAACTTAAGGGTTTTTATTTGAAGGATAAATTGGGGTTTCAAGTGACTTAGTAAACGTCAATAAATAATCACCAATGTACCTAAAACACCCCAAAATAAGGTACAAAGGGAGCGTCACGGGAACACCTCAACATCTTTGTTTTGTAATTAATTTCGAGACATAATGTTTCGTAAAAACGCACGTCCGAAGGCAACAAACTTTCCTTAAAGTGACAGTTGCGCGAATCGCATGCAGTGCCACACATAGGCTGTTTTTGGCAGCCTTCTTGCCACACCTTGGGTCCTCCACAAGAACCCTTTGGTTTGTCCTTTGGGAGTATATCCCGGACTTTTTGATCTTAGGCATGTTCCTATAGGTTATACAGTCATCCCCACTAATTTTAGACTCCACAAAACACCTTAAAACATGCACAACTAAGAAGGACACACTAGCACACACAAGGCTAGTTTCCGAACATCTTGGTCGATCTTCGACGTTTAACTTTCAAACTATACAATCTAACTTATAAAGCTATTATTCATTCTTTTGAAACCTCATTGATAAAACTCATTATAGGATCTAGCTTGTCATATTTCAATTTGAGGGTTGTTACAATCTCCCCCACTTAGAAAAACATTCTTCCTCGAAAGACACTAAAACACCTTCAAAAATTATAAGACATAACTAGAATCTCACAAAACATATCATCATAAATAACACTTCATAGTCAATGCACCAAACTTAGAAGGAGCACAAACTTCACATTATTATGCCCTCTATGCAAAACAAGCAATTTTGAACTATTTCTACAATTCATAATGCACACTTACTTCATCATTTTCATTGCATTGATGGAGGAACTACCCAAACATTAAGAATTCTCGTCATATGATTATAAATCTCAACATGTAATTATTTTCAAATCACACATTGGCATATAAACATAACAAATCATAAGGCTATTGAGCAAATATCATTGAATACACATTGACATGACAAATATAGATTAACTACCAATTTTCTCATGTTACTATGATATCATCATAGCACACAAAATAATATCATCAATGATACTCATAGCATAAAGAGACGTGCAACACATACTCATATGCAAGACTCTAAAACATAACCAAACTACAAAGAATTTTTGTCTCAAACTTGAGGAAGAATAGAAGGAAAAGATAAGGATATTGACTACCTTACTACTCAACTCATTATCCCCCACTTAAGGTAAACCCATCTAAGAATAAACAGAAAACAACTATAAGGAACTATGACTCACTGGGGCCTTTATTCCGAATAAGCTCATTTATCAGCTTATGACATGTAGAAACAATTCTTCTTTTGGGTATTTGGCTCCAGGCCATACTGAGGATCTTAGTTGGACTCCTTCCCTTTTACCTTGAGGACTGGGAAATATTTCATCTTATGATCCCTATTTCCACATCCAAAACACACCATCCATACTGGCAAACCACTTACCCAAGTGTTGCTTCACACAAGTAGTACATCTAGTTCTCTCAGAAGTAGAGCCACCTCCCTTCCCCCTTCGGAATTTTTGTTTAAAATCCTATCCTTGCTCACCATGGAGGAATCTTGATTATAAAACCTCTTCTTAGACTAAGGTTGACTTGGTTGATCCGACCTAGCCCTCTTCCCATGTCTATTCATCTTCATAAGCTTGGACTCCTCAATTTGTTGAGCTTAGACCATGAGTCTAGAGATATCCATATCATGATGGATCATTGTCATACGACACTCTTCTTCAACCAAGAGAGACACCAATCACAAACTTATTCATTTTAGTTCTAGAGTTGGCTACCAATGTTGTGACATACTTAAATAGTTTTTGAACTTGAAAGAATACTCGTTCACACTCATTACCCGTTAACGAAAATTTATGAATTCTACTAACTTTTTCTCCTTCAAATTTATGGGGAAAAATCTATCAATGAAATCCATCTTAAACACTTCCAATATACCGGGACATCCCTTACGATCTCTCATCCCTCTATTTTCAAACAACACTTGTGCAACATCCTTTAGTTGGCAAGCGGCTAGTTCCGCTTATTCTCTAGGAGTCACTCCCATAGAATCTACCACCTTGAATACCTTATCTATGATACCTTTTGGATCTTCATCAACCATAATTCCATGGAGAGTACGAGGATTCATTCTCATGAAATTGCAAATTCTAGATGTGAGAGTACTTGCAAATGGGGTTCACTTGAGGTCCAACTCCTTGGTTAGCTTGGGCACTCACATGATTAGTGACGAATTGAGCTTGAGTGATCATGGGTTGGGTTATGTTTGAAAATCAACCTATATCTCCAAATTAGACATATTCCCTTCAACATAGGGAGTTTGGACTCTGCAATTCATTGGGAACAAACCATAAGACATGACATATCCATGTCATCAATAAGCATTTCCATATGGTACTTTGTAAAAATTTTGACACTCCCATCATGAAATGATTCATCCTAGACCTTGAATCATCCACTAAAGTTGAAACATACTTGAAGAGTTCTGTAAACCTTAGAGAGTACTCTTGAACACTAATACTACTTTCTTGGGCTAATAAATTCTTGCATCAAAGCTTACCGCAACTCTAGGGGAAAGAATCATCAAGAAATGCCTTAATAAACACCTCTCACTCTACGGGACCTGCTTCTGCCGGTCTACTTTGTTTCCATTGAGTATATTATATTTGAGCTTTTCTTTAAATTTCTAAGTTTTCAACTCTATTAAAACTACAACAAATTCTACTATCATGGACAAATAATTTCGTTACTAATGAATCATATTCCGTCACTAAAAATCTTGTATGACGAAAAATAATTCGTCACTAATTTTTTGCTTAATGTGTATCTCTAATATTATACAAAAACGATTTAGTTCTTCATTGCTAAAAGTAATATATTAAATACAAAAAGAAAAATCGTTCCCAAATGCTTAAACATTTGTGAAAAATTTATTTGTTGTAAAAGTATTTTTTTGTAGTTAATACTATGCTTTGTCACTAAAAATTTTATTACTACCGACAAAATTATGCCATCGCTAATTATTTTAATTCAATCAATGACGAAATCAATTGTCTCTAAAGTTATATGTACTTCGTTGTTGAACAAAATCTAATTTTGTCACCAATGACTATATTTATATTTAAAAAATTATTTTGTTCTTAAATTTATATATGATAAAATTTATCATTATAAAAATGGTTGATATAGAATGTATATATCTCCTATCTCAACTTCCTTCAACCATGGCAAGGAGCTCACACATTATGCTGCCTTGACAAATCGAACTCACAAGCTGAATGTTGCAAGTGAAGAGTGTTTATCATCAGACCAACTCTCCCTTGTTATTAATTTTTGTTTAATTTTATACTTCATTCACTACTTTCAAATTTAACTTTTGTTTAAACAATATATTATATGATGATTTATACTCATACACAAATGCATTAAATTTACCACCCACAATTCATTCAAATGTAGATTATATTTTAATTAACTTGTGTATTTTTTAAATATCTTTAAATATATTCAGTATGATTTTGTCATTTTATATATTTATTTAATTAAATTTTAAAAAATATTCAGTATAATAATAAATATGTTCATATTAAACTTTTGATTTTGTTAAAAAAATGAATGATAAGTTCAAGTTGATCATCGATAACAATAACAATAGTACTTCATCACAATATATTTAACATTTTTGTTAGTTCATTTCTTTTATTTTTTCTTTCATTTTTTTTAGTTTATTTCAATTTTCACAATGATGGGAAAAGGTAATAGAAATTAATGAATATATTGGAACATTTCAAAGTCTAAGTTTGTAAGTCGATGTTATCTTTGTATAGCTACTTGAAGTACGTATGCGGAATTCCTAATAAATATGTACATATTTATAGACCGGAGTAAATAGATCAACTTAATCTATTTAGTTTATCAATGACAAATCAATAGAAATGCACAAAAATTAGCACAAAGACTTGAAAAATTATTCTTTTATTGTGCTTAACAATGAAAGTGTATCAAATAAAAAAAGTACTAAACCAAGAAATATAAGTGATCTAGTGGTAGAACCGCGCCAACTCACAATACTAATGACCTGGATTGTATTTTTCAAATGATGTATTTATAATTGTACAATTCAAGAAAATTGATGTATTGAACTTTTTCGTTTTAAAAAAATCTACCGAATTCATGGATTTTATTATTTTCACTTGAGAATTAACGAATGAACTCTGTCTACTTCTTATGAAGCACTAGTATTATTATTTTTGTAAGTCGTCACTTGTAATTATGAACAATTATAGTAAAAAAAAATTATATTAGGCTAGGAATTTTTTCGTTGCAAATATTCTAATTATTAATTAAAATTTTGAAGTTGTCGCTATTTAACACCTTACATATTTTGTGACAACTTTTTGTTGTCACTAAATCATAGATTAATTAGAGAAAATAAAATATTTTCCACCAATTATTTATATTATTATTGACTAAATAAATGCCATAATTAAATATAACTTTTCATAGCTAAAATTTATAATATTTTACTACGAACTCTAATTTGTCCAAATTGTAACAACATATTTTTTGGATGAATTTTTTTTGTGTCCAAAATTTAATAAATTATAAGACAAAATGTTTTGTTATAAATTAGAAAAATTATTAGTGACGAAATAATTTGTCACTGATAACTTTAAATTCGTGACTAACACTACTTAACAAATGATGCGAATTAAATTTTGGTAAGAAAATTTAGTAGACAAAATTTTGCTACGGATTTTTATGTTTGGTCACTTAAAGTATGTGTCTCATATATATAAGAACAGAAACTATATTTTGTCAGTAAAGCGAATAATTAGTGACAAATTTGATGTTGTAATTTGTAATGAGTCATGTACTCTATTAGTGACGAAATAATGTGTCACAAATAACTTTAAATTTATGACTAACACTACTTAACAATATGGCGCCAAATTTTTTGGTGGGAAACTTTAGTGGACAAAACTTTGAAACGAATTCTTATGTTTCGTTACTAAAATTATTTGTCAGGTATATTTAAGTATGAAAAGTAAATTTTATCACTAAAAGCGAATAATTAGTGACGAATTTAATGTCATAACTAATAATTTCGTAGCTATATATCATATTTGTTGTAGTGATTTTCTCTACCAAAGTCACCCATGAAATATGAATAATCTTAAACACCTCATTTATAAATTCTTAGGTTCTTCCTCAACTTTGGAGTCATAAAACTCAAGAGATTTTATCTTAATAAACTACCTCACTCTTAAGGAAGCAACATTCACATCGTGTTTCATATTAAGACAAATATATCTATTGACTTTAGCCATCAGAATTTGAGCCAATTACATAGTGGACCCAAAATCTGCATGAGTCACATTCTCCTCTATATGGTAAATTGGAGCTTGAGAAGGACTCTTGGGGTGGATCTAGAAGAGCAACCTCTTTTTCACGATTGGGAAGAACTCCCCGAAAGTTATATGACATACTCGACTTCTCACAAGTCTTGTGCAAGGATCTTATATTTTATTAATTTTATAGGTATAAAAAGTACTGCGGAATTAAAACTCTTTACGACGTCACTAATAAGAGAGATCATTCATAAAACGAAGGAACGAAGTCTCAACACCACAAGTCAACAAAGACGCGTCTAATCAGCATAGAGTCACAACCCTCTACATTGAAAAAAACATACTAAGTCTTATAGAATGTCTTGAAAGAATGAAACTAAAAAAACATAGATCATGTCTTTGAACGTATGAGGACATACCAATCTGGAGAGAAAACTACTTCCCAAGCTTAACCTTCTAGGAACCTTAACTTGCCTTCCACCGATACTTTTAGAAATAAAGAAGAATAAGGAGTTAGTACAAACATTTTACTAAGTATGAAAATATACAAAAGCAAGCTTAAAGAGGACATTTTAGTTGAAAGGTATTTTTCATGCTATTTTATTAAAACCTTCATGAATAAAGTTTACAAAATATATTGCAAGTCATAAATTCACATTCAAGTAATGCTACCATAAATATCACATTAACTCTCATTCATCAAGTAATCCATTTATCATTTTGACTTTCCTATCGAAGTTATCACATATCCATTTATCTTCAATAGATACCTAAGTAATCCTTAGGACTACCAAAGATAAGCATGCTACATTTTAACTCAAAAAGTGAATATTCATTACAAAATATACTAGAGGAACCATACATGCATTTAAGAACATCAAATAAAGACGATCCTCCAAGACAACCCCCAAGTTACACTAGTTAAGTGTGAAAGTAGCATCTTATACTACTACTCGCACCTTAGTGCTCTTCAGGAATCACCCAAGACTAGGAACATCACATTTATCATTTGCATAACCTTCATCAAATTAGGTATAAGATCAACATTTTTCATTAATGTTAGACATAAAGTAAATTCACTTCATTAACATAATATAATAACTCATTAATACATTTTCATATAAGGACACAGCAAGACTCCCTTCAAAGGTCTACTTGTGTGATGTATAGATGACATCCCATTCCACAACCTACCCTAAGTATTACACCCTTAAGAAGACATGTCATTACATTCATTTGTAGGGCCTAGCATTAAGTGACATAGACTATGAGAGCTAGAACATGGAATCCCGGTATTAACCCCTACCGGATGAGGGATTCCTAATTGTCTATGATAAGGTCATTCTCTTTTAGCCTTTACTTGGATGTGCAATAGCTAGACCTATGGGGACACATAGTTAAGGGATAAGAATATTGCTTCTAAGTAACTCATCTAGTCTTATGAAAAAGACTCATATCAAGAGGTACACTAGATACAACATCTCTACTCACAAAGAGTATCCACCCCTTCTTCATATCCTCTTTATGATAACCATAAGTCCCCCACGTAGATTAAAATATTCATTACATTCATTAGCTATAAGCTAAGAGATTTTTACTAAGTACGACATCTCAACTAGTGAAGTGTATACAGTATAACAGATTACTTTTGAATACTACATGTCAACTTATGAAAAGTATCCCACCTCAAATCATAAAATTAAAAGTAAAATTAGGAAATAATTGTCTAAATTTCAATGATATAATTAAACATAATATAAATGCTTTATTCCCAGGCAGTGGTGCCAAAAATTGATATACTCAAATTACACCTCCTTAAATAAGTATAAGATATTGTTTCAGATGAAGAACCCAACTAGTAAGTTTGGATCAATGCCACGAGGAATATGGTTTAGAATTAACTCACAATTATATTTCAGAGAAAGTAAATAAAAATAAGGGTTTTGCATATCAAATATCTAATTGATTTTTAAGTAAAAAGTGAAAGATTCAAACATTATTGTTATCAATAAAAGAAAGACACTAGGGTGTATGTGTTCCTCATAAGCTCATAATGCGGGTAATACTAATATTAGAAATCCTTTCCTAGTTTATCATATGCAAATTAGTAAGTTATGTATCCCTTAGTGCTTGGTTTGCTAAATTGAGAATTTAACCCCGCATCTTGGTCCAGCTATGTGCGTATAATTTACTAACTCTTACCTTTACATCATATTAGACATAACATCAATGTGTGACTCTTCACCCTTGAACAAATTGACATTAGACTATTAGATAGTATCACACTAAAACTTTGTTTATAATTATTTTCTTATTAAAGATCTCATTGGTCCAAAAAGTAGCAATAAGGCAATTTCTAACTTGATCGCCGTTAAAAGACTTCTAAACGAAAGAATTATCAACGCATGCATCAACACTAGTCAAGAATTCGTATTCATTATTCATTTGTTGTTAATCGCTCATAGTTTCCACGAACCTAGTTGTTTAATGTAGCTACTCATTCTTTAAAGAACAAGAAGAAATGATTAACTTACATATGGAATAGAAGAAACCCAAAATATCATCTTGAATTGCAAAGTTAAAATCTTTTAAAATAAATTTAAGTTGGAAAATCAAATTGTGAAAGTTGCAAAGATTATTCCTTAAGATAATACCAAAAACTAGAAGTAAAACAATAATGTCTAAACCCCCCACACCACCACCAAAAATACGTTTACATGCCCTATATATTGAAAAATACGGCCTGATAAAAAGGAAATGAAATAAGGAAATAAACTTTTCTAGACGAGCCTTCAACCGATGATACTAACCTACAGTCCGTAGGTCCCTTATGTGGCTCATGACATAGACAATTTCTCAAAATCTCAAACCTTCAAAGTTGCAAATACAAACAATGGATATGCATGGTGGATCGTGTGTCGATCCATGGTTTGTGGGTCCTCTTCAGTGTCTTCATACTTGGACTCTTCAATCAAGTATTGGAGCTCCTACTTGCTGAACTAATCTACCGACCTGCAGGATGGACCGTGGTTGACCTACAATCTGTCACTCTCTTTCATAGCTCCACAGTTGGTCAAATATCCCTGAAGATCAATCCATGCCTACCAAGGATAGAGCAAGACTGGACCTCTGGTCTATGCATCACTTCATTGGGAGTCAACTTTTGCATGATTTCCGATATATCTATCTCAACCTCGTCAAAGACTATTCTTACAAATTTAGCACAATAAACATTATTTCTAATACAAAATGGCTCTAGACACAATGTAACACCCAGAAATTTTTTGAACTAAGACTAGTAAAATTATTCAAAATGGGTGAGATTTTACCAAGGAATTAAAATTTCTTTATTGTTAAGGTTCCTAGATGTAGCACCTTCAGTTCTAAAGGAACAAAATGTGAAATAAAAAAAATCTGAAATTTTTAGAGTTAATCTAAGTATGAGTTTTGGATCAACTTTGAACAACCATAATTCGTAGCACATGATGAGTTACGTGTGCTACAAGATACCTTAGGAAGGATCTCTTAATTATCTTTTCAATGCTACTGAGTTTTATGAGTTTTGAGTTTGGATGAGTGAGATATGACCTTTTGAAGTTAGGTTGTCAAGTTAAGGAAAGTTAGCCGAAATTAACAAGGGGTATTTTAATCTTTTCCTTACACAATCTGATTTAATTAATTTTTAGTAATATTTGGGTGTTATAACCTAATTAGCTTAAGCTTTATAATACTAGTTTATTCCTAGGGTTTTAGTTGAGAGTTTAAGAAGAGAAAATAAAAAGAGAAAAGAGGATAAAAGAGAATAGAGCGAAGTGTTCGTCGAAATTCTTGAGAGTTGTTGCGGATTCTCACAATGGGTTTGATCCCAAAGAGGACATAAGCTTCCATAGCTTTGGGTTCATTCACCCACACGTAAATAATGTTTTAATCAAAACAATTTAGTTCTTGAAATAAAAGGATTTAAGTTAATGGTGAATTCTTGATAAGTGTTCTTGAAGTTTCATTGTGTTTTGATGTACGATTCTACTTGGATCAACTTTAAACCACCATATATCTTAGAATATTAACAACTAAAAAAGACATAACCTATCTAACTTATTTTAACTGAATTTACTTTTCAATGACAACAATATCACATCTATCGAATTTCTGAGTAAAAAGTTATGACTAGTTTCATAATATATATGAAGTGCTGTTACAAATTAGCCGACGGGAAAATATTTAAAATAGTTGTTTTTGTCTTTTTGCCTCTAAGAAAAGCCTAAACGAATTTCTTGAAAAATAAAAGGCTAAAAACATGTAGATTTTCATGTTCACTAATGAAAATAATAATCCTTGGGCATAGAGATTTCAAGAAACTAATTCAAGAATTCCAAGAAAGGTTTCCTTGATAGTGTAACTTCAAGGTAGGGTTTTGAGGCTTTTGATCCAGTTCTTTCTCATGATTCTTTAAAATTCATAAAGATTTTCAAGGTTCTTCGAGAAACATGTTATTCTAGGTATGTAAGTGTATCATAGTGTTTGATTAGTTCATCCTCAGGCCGTACATCTACTTCAAATCAGTAAAAGAATAGTCTAGGACTCTACCCCTAGATTTGAGTATTATTGAAATAAGTTATTTTGAGAACTTGAGTTCATGTTTATTTTAGATGTTCTATTCCTAGATATAAAATTTATATATTTTTATTGAGATCCTCCATATAATTAACCATAACTCTTGAATTCATAATTAATATTTAAGAGTATTGTTCAAGAAAGCATTTTAGTTCAATTATAAATCCTTGAGATCAACTATCAATTCGAACTATCTTTTGAGGAAGTAAGTAAGGGAATGAACAGAGTCATATACATGAGTTTCATGTAGTTACTTAGACCTTGGAGTCGAGTTGTTCATGCCAATACATTCTGCATGGACTCTATGAATTAAGTATCATTTAGAGGAGTAGTACCTTCAACTTCTAAGTTTTGAGTATTGAGTTTGTAGAACATTTGAGTTTTATATTTATTATCATGGGACTAAAACATGTTACCCATGGAGTACTTGAGTTGAATTTTTTATGCCCATAATTCTGCATTAACCCTATAATTCGAACTATTTTGAGATGAGAAGTGTCTTTGAGTCCTTGAGTTGAGTAGTTCATGTTCATAATTCTACACGAACCCTCCAAGTAGAAAATCATGAAATCATCCATAAACATGAGATCACAAACCTTGAATCGATAATTCCAATTAAGGAAAGTTAGGATCAAAGACAAGAGAAGTTAAGACTCAAGTCTAAAAGTTAAAGAGCAAGTCAAAGTAAAGTTTATAAAGTTTTCAAATGTCTTTCACAAACATTTTCATTTTGTATTAAAAACTTAAAGTTCAAGTTGAATAAAGAGTAAAGAGTAAAAATTGAATTCATTTCTTCAAAGAAGTATATGGAAACTATGTATTCCCAGAGAAGTTTAAAATGTTTTCACATTTGAGAAAGAAAGGGAACATCGATTCCAAGAGAACTTTTAAGCTAAGTTTTGAGTAATTATTTCAACCCAAAGAAAGAATTTATTTTAATAACATATGATCTAAGTATATTTTTGAGATTAGTATTGAGCACCCATATGGGGATGCGAATTTATATTTACTCAAGTTTCTATAAACTTATAGACATCATGCTTATTAAAGGACCATACTTTTTAAATGATAACTTAAGTTAATCTAGTGGATCCACAAAGTTTAACATTCGATATATGACAGTTCTGGCAGCGTGAGCAAGACGACTTATACCACTTAGGCTCATAGTGGTGGTTGTCGGTTAGAGAAACTCTCATAGTAGTAATTACATGGTTACTCAAAGGTTTCTATTAGTATGAATGGATAAATATGACTTCATTTATGCATTGCATAAGTATACTTTGAGAGAGAGCATGTTATGTCTTTTATGATACTAAGATTTTGAGTTGACATCATGTTAAACTGTTTTTATACTGAAATGGGTTCAATTAAGTATCAAGAGTTGAGTATTTCGAGATGATTGTCTTAAGTTGAGTATCTCGAGTAGATTTGTGATTCATTGGGTCGAGTGTCACATCTTTAAAGTTGAGTTTCTAATCTTTTGAGTTGAGTATGTAATCTTGAATTCAGTATTTAATCTCCTCATTGAGTATCTTATTCTTGGGTACTTTTGAGTTGAGTAAGTGAGCAGTTTCTAGCATCCTTAAGTACTCCTTGAGTTGAGTAAGTTAAAAAGAGGCAAGTATGTTTCCATATTTATCAAGTCCAATGTTAAATTTTTTTAGCATTCCCCTTACATGTTCATACATTCCACATAAAGAGTCATTTGGCCTCCATCTTCTCATGATGCAAACACAACTATTCAGGATCATCAACAAGAACTTGGATGATACATTCGAGAGTTTGAGATACCTATGTGAGCCTCCTTACTTCCAGAGGATTTCATTTACTTTTCAGTTTAGTCAAGATATCGTGGGTCTTATCCCGTCTTCTATCATTATCAGTTAGAGGCTTCATCGATGATCAGTATTATAAAGATGTATCATCTTATTTTATCAAATGTCTTAAAGACTTAAGTTACCTATTTTATAGTGAGTCGAATATATTAAGTTTATATACAAGTTTTTATTTGAGTTAAAGTTTTATATTTCAGTTTCCTGAATTTTTATGTAGTTTTTAAGCTTTTGCATGATTAAGTTAGTCTTTCGGGACCAATAATGGTTCTTGAGAGTCGGCCACGTCTAGGGTGTAAATTTAGATCACGACGAACTTGGTATAAGAGCATAGAGTTCAACTCTCCTACGGTATATAAAGCCGTGTTAGTAGAATCTTTTTTATGGTGGTGTGGGCCCCATTTCTATAAATGAGGGAATATAGACATTTATCATAAGTTTGCCATCATTCATACTCTTACTTATGAAATAGAGATATGTCACAGAGACATTCTATTTCATGCGTTCTCAAATTCATTCGACTTCCCGTCATACTAGCGGTGGTTGAAAAGTAAAGTGGAAAGACCCTTATGGACGAGTTGTTCTTATCAAGATCCTTAAGAAATACATTAGACTCTACATGGGCTTGAGAGAGCCCAAGAGTAAGTTAAGTGTTTAGTTTAGGAGTAATTCCTGCATATGAATTGTGTATTTAAGCTAAAAGTGAGTTGTACTATCTAGTTTAAGCCTTGTTTTAGATGAGATGCTTATGAGAAGGTATGTTTAGAGATGGAATAAGGTTTTCAACCAAAAAGTTAGCATGAGTTATGAAATTATGAGCAGTAAATGGGAAAGATCCCAGAGTTAGATGAATGAATACAGAGGTATAGTAATTCTAGAAATGGAGATTGTTATGAGGCAAGATATGTTGTTATAGTTATGTACCCATCAAGTTTTGGTGAGGAGTTTTCCCTAATGGTAGACTAAGAAGTAATAGTTGTGAAGAGCTCAAGATAGAAGGTAGAGTAAGTATTGCATGTCAATATTAGTTTGAGTATACCTTAACTACAAAGGGTTTCTGATGATGTGTCATTCTTTTAGTAATGTCTACGTGTATGTGGTTAATATATATATAAGATAAGGAGTACTCATAAAGTGATAGATCTAATATAGGCTTATGAATTTTGAAAGGAAAACCTCATGGCATTCAGAGGATGATAGGTTATTCGAGAGAAAATGACATTATGTGGGAGTAGTTAGTACTTAAATTGCGAAGTGAAATGCAGGGTAAGGATTGAATATTGTTCATTATTATTGTTGTGGGAGAACAATTATTAACTTTGCATTTAGTAAGTTAGTACCGTAAGAAAGCAATCATACTGATATTCAGGTTTATTCATAAATATTAACCTTGTATTTGAGATGTGTCTCATGATTAAAAGAATGGCAACATGAGGGGGATGATGTTAGTTGGAGATTTGATCTATAAGACTTGACATAGAGTAGGTGAGGAATTGAGGTGATTAGTTGCAATGGATATGAGTGGTACAAGTAAGAGGCCCTAACAGTTAGATAAGGGCCGGTAGTGAAGTGTGTCTAAGTCACAAGAGTAACAAGAGCATAAAGAAGTGTATTGAGGTAGTATGTTATCAGATGAGATTCCAATTAAGTTATAATTTCCCATGTATGCCTAGATAGCATATTTCAGTCGTCAATGTGGAATAGGTCCATTACTTTCAAATGACAGATTTAGACCCAAGGGGAGATGAAAAGATGAGAAATTATGTGAACTATTTGAGAGTAAGATAGTAATGAGTTCCAAAGAGTTTCTGGGATATCTTTTTAGAGGTTCTTTTATTAGTGGGGTGATGTTAAAAAGTGAAGGTTAATGATCCTACTGTGATAATGATAGTATGACAACTACATATAAGGTTTTAAAAGAAGAGGATGAGGTTCTACCATGAAAAATACATAAATGAGAGACCTTAGTTGTACCGAAGGAGTTGGTTAGTCAGAGTTCATAGAGTTGTTAAAGTACTAAGCTTGAATTAGGTGTTAAGGGGTAATAGCCTTGGGATTATATTCTCTATAGAGAAGTATAGAATCAGAACTTAATTATTTGGGTGAAGCTAAAAATATAGTAAGAGCAGACAAGTAGGTGCAGACCTTAGTAACAGTAACCCATTCTATACCCAGTCCAGTTGTCATTCGAGGACGAATGATCCCAAGGGGGAGATATTGTAACACCCCAGAAGATGTTCGAACTAAGACTCGAACCGTTCTTCATAGTGAGTGATATTTTAACAAGGAATTAAAATTTCATCAGTGTTAAGGTCCCTAGATGTAGCACATTGAGTTCTAAAGGAACTAAATCTGAAATATCAAAAATATGAAATTTTGAAAGTTAAGCTAAGTAGGAGTTCTGGATCAACTTCGAACGACCATAATTCCTAGCACATGATGAGTGAGGTGTGCTACAAGATACCTTAGAAAATATATTTTAATTATCTTACCAATGTTACTGAGTTTGCTGACTTTTGAGTTTGGATGAGTAAAATATGACCTTTTGATATTGGGTTGTCTAGTTAATGAAAGTTAGCCGAAAATAGTAGGGGTGTTTTGGTCTTTTATTACCCAATAATATTTAATTCATTTTTAATAATTTTTTAGAGGCTTAATATGATTAATTTATGTTTTATAATCCTAGTTAACACCTAGTGTTTTAGTTGAGATATCTATATGAGAAAAGAAGAAGAGAAAAGAGGAGAAAAGAGAAAGGAGTGAAGCGTTAGTCGAAATTTTTGAGAGTTGTTGCGGGTTGTCGCCATAGTTAATAAGAGGTATGTTAGCTTCCATAGTGTTGGTTTCATTCACCCACATGCCAATCACGACTTATTGAGGTAATTTCATTCTTCAAATTTAAGGATTTAAGTTTTTGATAAGTGTTCTTGAAGTGTCATTAGGTTTTCATGTAAGATTCTACTTGGGTCAAACATAAATGATCATATCTCATAGAATATTAAGAATACATTGGCCATAACCTATACAATTAGAGATAATTTAATCTACTTTCCAACACCACCAATTTCACATCAATCTAATTTCTTAGTACAAAGCGATGACTAGTTTAGTAACCTATATAGTGTTTTACAAATTGGTCGACGAGAAAATATTAAAAAAAAGTTTTTTTCTATTTTTACCTCCAAGAAAACCATAAACAAATTTCTTGACTAATAAAAGGCTAAAAATAATCAGATTTTCATGTTCAGTAATAAAAATCATAATCCTTGGTCATACAGATTTCAAGAAACTAATTAAGGAATCTTAAGAAAGGTTTTCTTGATTGTTTACCTTCAAGCTAGGGTTTAGGGGATTCTAATCAAGTTCTTCTTCAATTCTTAAAGATTATTGAAGAATATTATTTTTCTAGGTATGTAAGTCTATCATGTTGGACTAGTTCATCCTCACGCCCTACATCTACTTTATATCAGTAAAAGAATAACTTAGGATTCTACCCCTAGATTTGAGTATTGTTGAGATAAGTTGATTTTGAATTCTTGAGTTCATGTGTCTTTAGCAATTTCTATTCCTAATTATTTAATTTCTATATTTTTATTCAGATCCTTTATAGCATTACCATAACTCTTGAATTCATAATTCACATTTAAGAGTAGAGTTCAACAAAGTATTGGAGTTTAATTGTAAATCCTTGATAACAACTATCAATTTTAACTAAGTTTTGAGGAAGTAATTAAGTGAATGGTAAGAGTCGTATAAACGAATTCCATGTAGCTACTTAGACCTTCGAGTTAAACATTCATTTCACACATTCTGCATGGACTCTACAAATTAAGTAACATTGAGAGAAGTAGTAGCTTCAAGTTCTAAGTTTTGAGTATTGAATTTCTATCACATTTGAGTTTATATCTCTAATCATGGGACTATAAGAGGTTACCCATGGAGCCCTTGATTTGGATTGTTCATGCCCAGAATTCCGCGTGAACACTATAAGTCAAATAATCTAAATATAAGACGTGTCTTTGAGTCCTTGAGTTGAGTATTTCATGCTCATAATTCTGCATGAACCCTCCAAGTTAAACATAATGAAATCATCCATAAACAACATATGACGAATCTTGAATCCATAATCTAATTCAAGGAAAGTTAAGATCAAAGTCAAGGGAACTTAAAAGTCAAGTCTAGAAATTCAGAGAAAGTCAAAGTATAGTTTATAAAGTTTTCAAAAGTTTTTCACACACATTTTTCCAAATGATTTAAAGACTTAAATTTCAAGTTGAGCAAAAAGTAAAGAGTAAATATTGAAGTCATTTCTTCAACGAAGTGTATGGGGACTATGTATTCCCAAAGAAATCTTAAATGTTTTTACATTGGAAAAAGAAAGGAAACATTGATTCCAAGACTTTTAAGTAATTATATCAAACCAAAGAAAGAAGTTGTTTGATAAATATATGAGCTAAATATATTTTTGGCAGTAGTGTTGAGCAATGAAATAAGGATGTGAATTCATATTATCTCAAGACTGCATAAACCATGGAGCCATCATGGGTATTAAAGAATTGTTAATTTTTAGATGATCACTTAAGTTAAGCTACTGAATCCACTAAGTTGGTTTTCTATTTGATGGCAAAGTATAACATAGTTCTAGCAGCGTGGGCAAGGCGTTGTGTCACCACTTACGCTCAGAGTTGTGGTTTTTGGTTAGATAAACATCCACAATAGTAAATGCATAGTTCCTCAAGGGGTTTTGCTCAGTATGAATGGGGGTATGAGACTTAATAATACATTGCACAAATACACTTTGAAAGGGTGCATGGTATGTCTTTTATGATACAATGATTATGCACATATTGTTTTAAACAACTTTTTCTTTATATTGCACTTATTTTAAAATGTTTTATATTGAAATGAGTTCAGTTAAGTATTAAGAGTATGATATTTTGAGTTGAGTACCGTAAGCTAAGTATCTTGAGTAGATATGTGATTCATTGAGTCGACTATCATATATTTAAAGTTGAGTATCTAATCTTCGAATTTGAAAATCTAATCTTAAGTTGAGTATCTAATATCTAAGTTGACTATGTAATCCTTTAGTACTATTGAGTTGAGTAAGTTAGTAGTTTTGAGTATCCTTGAGTAGATATGTGATTCATTGAGTCGAGTATCATATATTTAAAGTTGAGTATCTAATCTTCGAATTTGAGTATCTAATCTTAAGTTGAGTATCTAAAATCTAAGTTGACTATGTTATCCTTTAGTACTATTGAGTTGAGTAAGTTAGTAGTTTTAAGTATCCTTGAGTACTCCTTGAGTTGAGTAAGTTCAAAAGAGGTACGTATATTTTCATTTAAAATATCAAGTTCAAGCTTATGTTAGGCTTTAGAATTCCCCTTAGATGATAGTACATTCCACCTACTGAGTCATTTCGCCTGTATATTTTCATGATACAAACACACGTATTCAGGATCATCAACAAGAGCTTCATTGATACATCTGAGAGTTCGAGTTAGCTATGGTGAGCCTCCATTCTTCCAAAGAATTTCATTTACTTTTGAGTTAGAGGCTTTATATATAGTCAGTGTTATTAACAAGTTTGTATAATTTATTTTGTCAATTGTTTTCAAAACATAAGTTGCCTATTTTATGGCGAGTTGAATATATTAATTTTATTCAGAGGTTTTCATTTGAGTTAAAAGTTTTATATTTTAGTTTCCTGAATTTGTTTATACAATTTAAGTTTTTGCATGTTGATGTTAGTCTTCCGCTGGTAGTCAGTCAGGATGAGGGTTCAATTGGGGACCAAAAATGGTTCTATAGTGCCAGCCACGTCAGGAGTGTAGACTCGTATCTGACACACACACAACTCTTAAGTGAAATGTATCAAAAATAGCATAATCTCCCAGTATATGAGTTAGTGCAATCACAACCATATTTGTACCACACTCAGTTCATATAGCTAAACCCTAGTTCGTGGCGTGCATTATTCATAATCAAATTCATTATGTTCGTTTCCACTGTTTATACTTCTTTCATACATGCGTACATACAACATTGAAATAAGTTGATATTAATCTCACAGTTTGGATATCAACCCATCTCCTAACCACAATTCATTGACTTACGCTTTCGCACATGTTATACATCTGATGTAACCCTATAATACAAATACAACATTCTCTTTTTGGTGCACAAAGGTGTACGCATGATTTCTACTGTCAAGATCAATATATTACACAATAAATAGCATATTAATAACTATTAAATACACCCAACCTATCTGCGCGCCGATCATTGCAGAGGCATTGTAGATAAATTTCTTATTTTGGGATGACAGAGCGGAGGAGTTTGATCTGAATTCTTCAAGCTATCGTCACCCCATGCCATAAAATAAATGTTCACTTAGAAAATCAAGCAACTATTTATTTGGTTCAGAAAGAAAAAATCATTTCTAAAATAAATATATGTTATTTCTAAAATCTTATTATATTTATTAAATTAGTCTATTTTTTTTAAAAAAAATCATTAAACTATTTAGTAATTTGTATGTGTAAAATAATTTATTTTAAAATAGTGCAATGTATAAAGTGTCATACTATCTTTAAATGTTAAAAGAAATAAACTAAAGTAGTCATTACACTATGCTTAAAATAAGTCCCATAACACAATATGTCCCAAGCAGAATAGGGTTCTTCCAACCCATTCATAATAAATTACCCATGACCCCCAAAATTTTCACACACGTTAGAATACTAATGATGCTAAATAGCGATCTTACAAATTCCAAGGCGGATGTATACCAAAAACTCAAAGATCAATACCGACTTCTTCAAAAAGATCCACAAATTTAATCCTAATTAAAAAATCTAAAATAGAAACCTTCAATGTGAGAAAAAAATATATTAACTTATGAGATCTTTGGTATCCACCAAAGTATATTGCAACAATATTTTTAAGAGAAACATAAAAGTACAAACAAACTTTGAGAGAGAGAAATTAAAAAGTGAAAGCATTAGATGTTGAAAAATCTGGAAAAGAAAAAGTTCAACTATCAATCTTGCATCTTGTGTTTTCAATATAGATACATTAGGGTACATACACATTTTACAATAAAAGTAACACATAGAATATCAAAAATTGTAATATTTTAATAATTCTTCTTACAAATATTCATATCTTAGGTAACTAAGTATTACAATACTTTTTGATCTCTGATTCATATAAAGGTTTTAGAAGGCATAAACATTTATTAAAGAGAGAAGACGGAGCAAACTATATATTAAATTAAGGTAAAATATGTATTATTTCATATCTTCTTTGTTTTCTTACAGGACTCATTCCCTTTTGTTAGACATGATGTTCCAAAAGAGAAGTATTCTTTGTTGCTTCCTTCTTGTCTGTAAAGGGATATGAGAATATCAATGTGAAGCAACAAGAAGTACACAAAACATACAAAGGAGAAACAACAAAAGCGACAAACATATAACATATATACTTTTAAAAATATTGAAAAGAGCTGAAAAAGAAGATAATGCTTTAAAATGAGTGTAACGATCGATTTTCATCGTTATAGAAAAGTCAATGGGAAAATTTTTTGGGCCAGAAAACTTTTTCATAGTAAGTAGAAATTTCCCAACCCTCTTGTAAGAGAACTTTGTCATGACCCAAACTATCGTGATTGTCACCCACAATAACGCTCTTGTAATAATCAATGATTTAATTATGATTTTTATTACATGAATTCATAGACAAGTCATTGAGTAACTTGCACGAAATTATGGAATTGAATTCGGGCAAGTAGAACTTTTGAAATCGTTCATAGGATGAATGTGTAGATTCTGAGTGCCATTGATTAAAAGGGTGTTGTAAAATGGGGGTTTGAAATTCTTAAAATAGCTCATTTTTTCCATGTAAGCCACTGAGCCATGATTTCTGCTGCTAGGACGGGGCCACTTTAACAAGCCAAAGACAGTTGTGCCGGGTCAAATGCTTCTAAAAGTTGTAAATAAACCCCAAAAATATTTTATTCTGCAATTTTTAAACTTGAGAGATAAGAAACGAATCCAGGGCTTTTCTTCACAGTTCTTTGAAATTCTTTAGGCTAAATATAAGACTTCACTCCATGAATCCATTTTTCGATCCGTAGAATGCAACCTAATGAGTATGTTTCGATGGGGCAGAGTTTTAGTGTGAGAGTTATAGTGGGAAAATCCCTAATTTTGATATTGGGATTATGGGTATGATTTAGGGTTGAAAGAATTTATAGTAATTCAGTTAATTAGCAATTGTTTATTCATTTCTGTGTTATTAAGCTTGTTTGTATACCAAGAACAAGCAAAACAAATTCGAAAAGGGAAGGATCAAGTTTCTTAAAGGTTCAAGATTTTTTTTAGGTATGTGATGGTTTTGACTTTATGATTGTGTGATCTATCTTAGTTCTTTATTCATTATTTTACATGTATGTATATGAATGTTTCATTATTGATCACATTAATTGTAAATAAGGAAATATAAATGATAAATGCCATGAATCATGACTTGATTGTATGATTATGAATGTACTTTATGATTGTGATTATGGGTTATAAATAGATCGGGTGTTGCATTCCGAGAGAGTAACTTGGATAGGATGCCACGTTTAGGCATGACTACGAGATCGATTACCTCGTTATGGAATAAACATTGGATTGGCTACCACGTTCATGTATGCGAACTGTTTGGGTTTGGGTTCCATGAAAGAATCAATGACGTGATATAATTGTGACATTTGACAAATGAGAAAATGTACCTTGTTCGTAAATGTTGATAGCATTGTGTATGTACGATATATGCATGTTATTTCATTACGGTAATGACTTATATATGTTGCACTTAGTGGGATAGTCACGTGATCCTACTAGTACATTGTGATACTGTACTTGATCTTCTTCGTTGAGTAAAGGGCATCTTCAGGCGGCTATTTACAAGACTTGTTTAGAAGATCAGTGACACCCAATTAAATTCAAGGGGGAGTCAGTTCTTCCGTGCTGCCATGAGTCCTCCTTCTGTCTATGCCCACATTTTGGCCATAGACTTTTCTAGTTATTTATTAGTTCATATGCTTGGGTTGTGACCCTTCTTGTTTAAACTTGGTTCATTATTAGTGTTTTAGTACATTGACTTTTGGTTCTTGGCGTATTTTGCACATTAATTAGGTGTTGGATCTTTTGGATGTTTATGGGAACTTTGGTCTTTAGTTATTTAAATTTCTTCCATAACTTAAATGTTTTAGTTTTTGATTACTTATTGGGTTTGGATTATAGTAATGGTTCTCCCACTTAAAGGTTAGTTTGGGTCCCAATAACAATGGTCTGGGTTGTGACAAAGTGGTATCAGATCCTACGTTGTTGATCTAGATGTACCAAAATGAGTCTAGTAGATTCTTGCGGAATGTACTTTTATTTGAGAGGCTATAGGATTTTTGAAAATATCACTATTTTGTCTTGTCTCCTTCGTTCTATAACTTGATTATAATTGATATTTGTTAATTTGGACTGGTATATAAGCTCCTTCACTCTTCGATTGCGTATGTTTAACATTAGACTCAATATTAGCAGCTCATAGCTCCCATAAATGATCCAGAAGAATATGCAACGAGAGGTCATAGTCGATGCAAGGTTGCAGGAGGAGCTAGGGGTAGAGGCCAAGGAAAAGAGGCTCCTACTATAGATGCGGTACCAGTCAAAAATGTCATGACCGGAGTCTAGACCCTAGCCGAAACCAGCGTCATTGACCTCTCTGTGGTCGCACACAAGCCTACATACGTCATCGTTACATCATCTAGTTTAATTTTAGCGGAAAATTTGAAATTTTTATTTAGTTAGACTTCGTAGTGAGAAACATTGAACTCGCATAACACTATCTACATAAAGTGATAAGCGTTCACAACAACCATCTAATTTTAAGGTAATCAAAAGAAAGACATAGTCAATATCTGTATAACATATATAGTTGCCAAAAATGGCACCAATACAATATCTGAAAATAAGTGGGAAAGAACCATTAGTTAAACATACTCCACTAGATAATGTCTACGTCTAATGATAGAATAAAATAGTAAGCATCCTCCAAAGCATGAGGGACTACAAAATTTGGATGAAAGCTCCACGCCCGGATAGCTTTAGCTTCAATTTGTAAGTTCTAGCGTCCAGTTGCACCTGCACCAAAAAGTAGAATGTTGTATGAGATTAGTAGACACTTGTACTAAGTATGAGTATATGCAAACCCACACCAAGGACATGCATGATTAAGAATATCTCTCTCCTAAAGATATTAATTATGGAAAGTCAAGTCAGTGGACTTGCCAAAATCGGATTAGGAAAGTAATGCTATGAGAGTAACATGCATCATCATACGTAACATATTGCACACAACACATAACAGATTTCTTATTAGAACATAACATATTTCATATCATTCATCCATATTCCATGAGACCTTGGAATCATGGACTTGACCTTAGGACTTTCCAAAATGAGGGCTCAACATATGGGACCTCTACTAGGGAGCCTTCTTTAGCAAACACAGAGTCTATTTCATTCATTCATACGTACTTCATTTACACTCGTTCGTAAGCTAGTGTAAACACCAGCCATACCTAGAATGTAGTTTAAGACTTTCATCGGGTTTGCTGTGGAATGACCAAGAATGACCTAGTGTCATTACTTAAGTCTAGCTCACCTCTTGACTATCTTATCCTAACACCTTTTGTATCATTCATTTCATTATGTGAATTACTTGAGTCTGAAATCAATCTTTCTTTGGGAACTTTAATCTTACCTGACATAGATTATGTGAGCATCATGAAATCCAGTGTTTAACCCCACACCGAAAAGTGGTGGAATCACCGGCCAAAGTGAACCAAAACATGCTAGCGTATATAGGGAATCAAACCTTGCTAGAACCCTATATTGGCAGTATAGATTCAAAGACTACGAGATATAAGGAGACCCATACACGTCTGCACATATAGTCTCATCTCATGAGAATTACACGAACCTCTGCCTTCCCAAAAGAAGGAATAACAACTCATAGCTAGCCTATCAGTGATTAGTATAAAGTTCCATTATATTCATTTCATACATTCTAGAAGTTGTCTTCTAGCATGAGGCATCATAGCTCATTAGATGATTTCTCATGTCATCATTAGTATTCAATATGCATTAACTTCAATACTTTCATTAGATTGTTCATAGATACTGTTCTATTCATTAACTTTACACTCTCTTAGGTGAGTACATCATTGTAACATTTACTTAGGCTCATTTGAGATATATCTCACCTTTCGCATTAGCCTCTTAACATGTTGTCACCACATTCTTTAACTTTAAAACATTTACTCTACATATTATTCACCACTTTACGTGAATGTTCAATTCATCATATGCCAATGCACTTGGCCCTTTAGTGTGTGTCACACTCTTACTTAACCTCTATGGGGTTTCATTGTCTCATCACATAACATCTTAGGTTCACTTAATTTTAAATGTATGCTAGATTTATGAGTTCACACATACAAGACATGAGAATTTATTCATAGTTTGTCTAAGTGATTCATATTTACCAAGATTATATGGTACAAGACTTATGCATCTGTAGATATGCCAAGATATTGATTTTGATCTTTAGAGGCAGCATTTATTAAATATTTTCTTACGTATGACTAATGTGTCAATACGGAATTGGGCAAAGGAACCCGATTTTGAATCTTTTGAGTAATAATTAATCTTATACTAAACTTGATAATTGCATTTTTTAGATCTGGGTGACCCTAGTTCGATCCACATCACTCCCATAATATTTTCCTTTCTTTTCCTCCTCTCTTTTTCGTTTAAGGCAAGGAGGGTGTGGGATCAATCCCCCATACGCTCATTCTTTTTCTCTTGATTTGTCTCTTAACTTTCTCACCTATGCAAGAGGTCGTGGGTTCAATTCCACTCACCACATTTATTTTTCTCCTTTATTTTTCTCCCAAAACTCTCATCTATTCAAGAGGTTGTGGATTCAATCCCCACTCACCACATTTATTTTTCTTCTTTACTTTTTTCTCCTAACTCTCTCATCTATTCAAGAGGTTGTGGTTTATATCCCCACTCACCACAATTATTTTTCTCCGAACTCTCTCATCTATTCAAGAGGTTGTAGATTCAATCCCCACTAACCACATTTATTTTTTCTCCTTTATTTTTCTCCTAACTCTCTCATCTATTTAAGAGGTTGTGTGTTCAATCCCCACTCATCACATTTATTTTTCCTTACATTTTTCTCATGAAATTTTATGTAATTTGCATTTAGTGAGGCCTCGGGTTCAATTCCCAATGACCTCACAATTTTTTATAAATTTTAAAACATAGCTCACTTTTCAAATTTTTGGCAGAGACCAACATTTCCAGCAAGCTGGAAATTTGGTCTCTTTCAATCCATCTTTCTCCTACGTTTTAATGTTGATTCTTGGAGTAAGTCGGGTAACATTTTTCCAGCAACATTACATTTATATGAACATCACACTTTTAACATTTACATATATGAAAATACAACATAAATCACAGACAATTTAAGGCAGCAACATCGTTAATTTACAGTGCACCTGTCCTCAAACAATTAACGTAAGACACTTTTACGGAATACATCTTTCATTCCTTACATAATTTCCAAATACACATTCAATACATAATCACAACCAGACATAAAATAATCTACCAGAATGCATACCAACGCATGCTTTGAATCTTTCAATGAATCTAATGACAGGGGTATGCAACGGGGACAACCTTAGTTTTTCAATTGTTATTAAACTGAACCTTAAGGGTCTCTTGGGAAAGGGTCCAAGAGTGAAGAAAAACCATACCTTAATGGTGTTCCACGCTTGTTTAAATGCTGCAAATTTCCCACAAAACCACAGCGTCACCACCAAAATCCCAAACACAATCCGTCAAGAAGAATGTTGTTGATTTTCATTTTTAGTTTAGCTTTTCGTTTGAGTTTTTGTGTGTAAGTTCTTCAAGAGAGAAGAAGTATTATTTTTAGTTCTTTTTCTGATGAAAAATGTGAGGATTAGAGGATTAGGATTAGGAGAGTTAGGTGGAGACTTAGTCAAACTAGGACTCCCCATTATTTATTATTATTATTATTATTATTATTATTATTATTATTATTATTATTATTATTATTATTATTATTATTATTATTATTATTATTATTTTATTAAAAATCTGATTTTCCTTCCATTAAATAAGCAAATTAAATATTAATTAATTTAACTAATTCACTAAATACAACAAATCAAATAAATCATTGCTTCCACCAACGCTAGAACCCGGGTGGAGCAAGATTTTGAATAAAGGGTCAATTTTGGCCACCTCTACCCAAATATCCCCTTAACCATATTAATTAATTAATTAGGGTAATTAAAATGCTACCCTTAGCCTGGAAAAGACCATTTTACCCCTAGACCCTCCAAACTTAAGATTACCCCTTTTTAAGTCTAGTTTAGACTCATCCTGGTAAATATTCATATTCGGGAACCTTACATGGCTGGACGCAACCTTTCCTATCTCAACTAAATCACCAAGTTAGTTGGCTTGGCTGTTACAGATGTTAAGAGGTCTGGTTCTATGCGCATCAATCCGTGTGAACCCGGTCTAATCTAGGCATTCTAGATACATTAGACATTACTTAGCATAGTTAGTTTTAGGGTTGTTATAGAAATGATCTAAAAATAAGGTCCCTCCCATACGTCATAAAGATATATATGAGAATGTTGAGGTTGAGAATATTGAGGAGGTTGGACAAGAGGAAGACGTGCATGCTGAAACAAAAAGAATTCCTCCCATTAACTAGTGTTAGTTCAGATAATGTCGTTCTTGAAAGAATTGTTTGGTCTTGAAGTCCTACCATATGCTCAACCAATTCAAGATCCCTCCAATCCTCATATTTCTATCACTGTCCTTAAGGTAATAATTCTCTCTTCCTCCCTTTGTTGGGTTTTTTTATGAGTTATAATGAGAATGAAATATTTATTAAGTTCTTGAAGTTAAAGACTTGTATTTCTTTGTTCTGAGAATAAGGATGCATATGAGTTTATCTTAGACTACTATTAGAGGCTTTATCTGTTGGGAATTATCCATCAACATGGGGTTTATTTCATGACTTTTCATCTTCAAGGTGAGGATAGGTAGTGGTAAAGATCTTAGATGGAATGAAGATATTTAGTATTACCTCCACTTACTTGGAACCAATTTCATGCCTTGTTTTTTGGGATGACGGTCCGTCACATGTGTCCATTGAAGGACACTTAGAGAAAGTGAGAGACCCTTAGAAACAGGGTCTCTGACAAACAGAACGGTTGTGTAGGACGGACCGTCGTGAAGACGACGATCTGTCACATGTGTCTGTTGGGGGACACTTAGAAAAAAGTGAGAGACCCTTAGAAACAGGGTCTCTGACAACCAAAATGTTTGTGTAGAGACAATGGTCTGTCACATATGTCCGTTGGAACAAGGTGCTAGGGCTTTTGGAACGAACCCTATGACGGTCTGTCGTGGGTACGACGGTCTGTCGTGGGTACGACGGTCTGTCGTGGGTATGATGGTCCGTCGTGGGGGTCTCGTTCTGTATAACAGTGATAGAACTGGGAGTACCCCACGCATCGCCGATGAACCCTGGTCAAACTTATAGTATTTTGGACCTACATTTGTCTAACCCAACTACGTAGGAAACTAGCAATGCAAAAGCACCTATGTCTAGGGTTGTAAACACGTCAATTTCGAACATTTTTAACCTAGGTTAGACAAAATCTTATAAAAGAGACGAACATATAACGAAGAACTAAGCTAATACTAATTAATAAACAAAAATAAAAGATAAATGATTAGAAATTAGAGACACATACCTTAGAATTGAAGAAAAACAAGATGGGCAAGTACTCGGTGACCAAGAAGACACCCACAACAGCAACTCTGACTAGTAGATGATAACTTCTATTGCTTTTGAGAATTTTGGGGGAACAATGATAGAGTGAGAGAATGTGGAAGTTTAAAAGAGAGGGAAATGGGAGGTAAAATGAAGGAATAGGGTGAAATGAGGGGTTGGGGGAGTTTAAACGGTCAGATTTTGAAAAAGACTCCAGCCGGGTCAGGTCGGGTACGACTCAGTAATGATGCAACGACTCCCCGACGACGGTCCGTCTCACTTGTGACGATCCATCGTTGGGTCCGTCGGGTGTCCTCTAGTCTGAAAATAATAGAAAAACGTACCTGGTACGACACAGGCATACGACGGTCCGTCGCAGGCGCAACGGTCCATCGATGTATCCGTCAGTGGCTGCTGCAGAGTAATTTTCTGCAGAATTTCCTGGTGATGTGCCTGCAAATTTAAAAACCCATTAGTAGAAAAATGCTTCCATTACTAAAAATACTATAAGTATTGGGTTGCCTCCTAACAAGCGCCTGATTTAAGGTCGCGACACGACTTGGGACACTTGATTACTCAGCCTTCATCAAGATGGTTTGCCTCTATTACTTTATTCCCCGATGCTTTATGCTCAAAATAGAGTTTTATTCTATATCTATTCATTTGAAACCGCACTCCCTCCTTGGCTTTTAACTCAACTACTCCATGAGGGAATACTTGGGTAATCAAGTAAGGGATAGTCCATTTGGACTTGAGCTTGCCTGGAAGACAAGGAGACCCAGATCTATCTACAAACACCAAATCCCCAACCATAAACTCTTGTTTTGCAATTTTTTGTTCATTCTCCTTCTTCATCTTTTCTTTGTGGGATATGACAGATACCAATTGTAGCTCACCACACTGGCTCATGATCTTACAAATGTTGAAGGTCGCTTCTTCATTATTAAACCAAAATGTCATCTATCCCTTCTCCATATCAACTAAGGCTCTACCTGTAGCAAGGAATAGTCTCCAAAGAATAATACGCACTTCAAAATCGACCTCACAATCAAGAATAACAAAATCAACCGGAAAGATGAATGACTCCACTTTTACTAGCACATCATGAAGTATCCCTATAGGCCGTTTCACTGTCCGATCAGCAATCAGTAGCCGCATCGCATTGGGTTTTGGATCCCCCAAACCCAACTTCTTGTAAATCGAGAGGGGCATGAGATTTATGCCTGCCCCCAGAAAACATAATGTTTTCGCAAAATGTAATGACCCAACTGTACAAGGAATAGTGAACGCACCAGGATCTTCTTTCTTTTGAACGAGGGATCTTGTAGCAATAGCACTACAATGTTGCAGTCTATCATCATCCTCGAAAGTGACCGATCTTTTCTTGGTGACTAGATCTTTGGTAAATTTGGCACAACCGGGCATTTGTTCTAGAGCTTCTACTAAAGGGACATTGATAGAAAGCTGCTTCAACATTGTTATGAAATGCCGATATTTACCATCCTCGGTCTTTTTCACTATTCTCTGAGGGAAGGGTGGTTCTGGCCTAGGAATGAGAATTACCTTGATAGGTACTTCTGCATCTTTTCCATTTCTTTCCTCTACTTCACCACTACCCTTTACCACATTATCATTATCCTTTCTCACATTATCCTCAGTAGACGGCATAGGTGGGTCGATGGTTTGCTTACCACCCCGAGCAGTGATTGCCATACAGTGCGCATCATTTTTTGGATTTTGGACAGTGTTGCTAGGAAGAGTGCACGGTTGCCGTGTGTTCACTATCGCAGATAATTGGGCCATTTGCAATTCGATCTGTTTAATCGAAATTGCATGTGTATCAACTTTTTGCCCAATACCACCCCTTAACTCTTTAATGTGCTCATCACTAGCATCGAACCTCCTCATTTTTTGCAACATATCCACAACTCGTGCCATACTATCTCCACCATCCCTAGGAGTAACTTCATGATTTTAAGGAGTGACATAGGGCCCATTCCTGTCGTTTCTATTAGCATAGTTACCCCTGTTAAAGTTGTTATCGCGGTTGTAGTTTCCATCTCGGACATAATGACCCTCACGATTGTAGTTACCATTGTTTCGACCTTGGCTCCAATTATCTTGATTTGAGCCTTGGGTGCTTGGTCGAAAACCCCCCATCTGCTCATTTACTGCATAAGTGTCCTCCGCGTAATAGCATTCATCATTAGAAGGTAGTGAAACAGCCAAGTAGTTGAATTCATTTATCTTTTCTGCACCCTAGTGACATGTTTTAGTACCAACCCAAGCTTAGTCTCATCTGAGAGATTTCTTCATGAATCTTATCTATGGCTGGGTTGTGAGTGTACTGCACTGCGAAGGTGTTTCTCCCTGTATCAGACTTCCTTGTACTCCAAGCATTGTTATTCAGGGAGATTTTTTCTAATTTTTCAGCAATCTCAGCATAAGGACACTCCCCATAAGATCCACCTTCTATAGTGTCCAACACCGCTTTATTGTTATCATCCTGTCCCCGATAGAAGTATTCCTTCAGTGACTCATCATCTATACGGTGATTTGGAACACTTCTGAAGAATGAGGTGAATCTATCCCAAGAACTACTAATTGACTCTCCTGGTAGTGTTATGCCTCGTATTTTTTTTATACGTAGTGCGCATCGTGATCTAGAAGACGTAAAGAAATATTAGGCAAGGATGTTATTTCCAAATGTGATATTAAGTATGAGTTGGCTAATGTAAGTGCCATTAACTTTAAGTGAGGGATTAATTAGTGGCTGATTAGGATTAATTTAATCAAGTGGGCCCCACCACTCAAGGCAAAAATTAAAAATGGATCAGATTGTGGGCTGGCCTTAGTGGACAGGTGTAGAGGGGGGCTGCCTCCACTTCATACTATTAAATGAGGTGGAGAAATCCACTCCATGCTATATAAAGTGGTGAAATGCATTGCTGCATATCATCTTCTTCTTCACCACTTGTCTTAGGCAGCCATGGAAATGGAGAAACCAACCCTGCAACTCTTGGCCAAAGAATGCAAATAATTTGGTTAGTAATCTCCTTGTTTGGTGTGTTAATTCTTTAGAATACCCTTGTTAATTATCCATTAATTTTAAGAAGGGGGCGTGACCAGTAGCTTAGGAAGTTTGTTTTAGTTATTGAATGTGCTAAGTATGAATGGAAACCATAATCGGATTATTAGTGGTGTCGTGTTGGTGCTTGGGCTGTTTTGATTAAAGCAAACTGCAGGAAAATTCTGTTTTGGCATTATGTATATGTTGAATGTGATTATGAGTATATACTCCAAAGGATGAATACGATAAGGTAGGTGTGTTGCGAATTATAAACCGAGTTATCGCTCGGTGTGTCGTTGCTTCACTGCTATGGTTGCCGAGACGGAACTGTTTTGGGGAGGGGGCTGTTTAATATGATTCTTTGGGTTATATGTGTTATTGGTATTGCTGTGGATAATTTGGATTGTTGTCGGATTGGGACGAAGTAAGGAAAATAGGGGAGGTGCTGCCGAATTTTCGTTAGATTATTAGCTAGCTTACAAGAAAGTAAAGCACGATGTTTATTTAATTGCGGCACGATTGTTGCTTGTTATAGATTAATAGCTTGAGCAGTAAATATTGGACGTGCGGCTCGATTATACGGTATGTAACGCTGTCCCTTCTTTCTTTGCTTGGCATGACTTTTAAAAATAAGCAAATAACGGACAGATTTGATACTTACCTCTAAAGCGTCTAGGTGACGTATATTCTTGCTTCCACAATTATTCCTCTATATATCGGCTATGTCTAAGGCTATGATGATCTCTAATATCTATGGTAATGCTTCTTAGAGTCATTGAGATTTTACGTTTCCATATCGTATTAAAGGTTCATAATCTTGATAAAACATTAATCTTTGGTAATACTCCTTGCTGGTTCACGTTGATTGTTCTATTGAGTTATAAGAAATGATTTTAATTGCATATGGTTGCTCATAATATTCTGTTCGTGCATAGAGTCATTTATCATTTCACCGAGTCCCGGCTGTAATGTTCGTGCGGAGTTTCTTGCATATGTCACCGAAGTTCCTCACTAGAGGGCCGGGAATGCTTATTATATATATGATTGGTGATGAGGATGGTTATGATGATGATGATGACGGAGATGATGTGATGATTTGTTTGCCGAGCCCCTTACTAGGGAAGTGGGCACCTTAAATGTTAAATATATGCATGATTTTCACTTAAAAGGGTATATGTGTAGCGATATTTTGTTTCGACTTGCCATATTGGTATCCTGTCATCTTTACCTTATGCTTTACATACTCAAGACATTGTCGTCATCGACCCCCTTTCCTCGGGGCTGCGTTTCATGCCCGCAGTGTAGACGCCAGCTCGGTGATCCTCCCGCCTAGGATATCTACTCTCATCGATTGGGAGAGCTCCACCGTTCGAGCCCACCATTTTGGTACATAACTTTTGTGTAGTCTTTTGCTCGTCTATGGGTATGGCGGTGCCCTGTCCCGTCGAGTTTCACTAATGTACTCTTAGAGGTCTGTGGACATTATGTGGGTTGTATATATATGTTTTGGATAATGGTCTGGACATGGTTTGTTTGGGATGTCCACTTGTACCGGGGCAGCCTTGTCGGCTGCGTACATCATTGTGTATTGTGTAGTGGCAGCCTTGTCGGCATACGTATGTTATTATGCTTTGAATAGTGGCGGCCTTGTCGGCTCGCGTATCTTTGTTATGGTTGAATGGTTATGACTCCTTATGAGACAGGTCCTCTTATATATATATATGACGTTGGGGTTGGCTTGATTTGATTAAATTCCATATTGTCTTAGTTTCATTGGTCATACTTAGCGTGTTTGTATGTGGGTGTCCAAAACGGGCACTAGTCACGGCCTATCGGGTTGGGTCGTGACAAAGAGTGGTATCAGAGCGGTTCTTCCTCGGAAGTGTCTACAGACCGTGTCTAGTAGAGTCTTGTTTATCGATGTGTTGTGCACCACATCTATAAACAGGAAGCTACATGACATTTAGGATGTCATTCTTTCTTCTTATTCTAGATCGTGCGATAGAGCTATATTAACAGGATAATCCCTCTCTAACGAATCCGTGTGTTTTCAGCTATGCCTCTAAAGAAAGCGACAACGCCTGTAAGGGAAAATCGGTAGCGAAGGTACTAGTCGGACCGGAGAGTTACTAGGGCCCGTGCCCGATCTATGCCTGGTATTATGCTCCAGCGGAGAGCTCGCTACACCCCACCGCCGGAAGAGCTTAGAGCGGCGGCTCGATTCGGGGACACCACCGGCCCGAGGCCCAACATCTGAACCTCCAGCTCACCGGTCGGGCGGAGGATAGGGCCATGAGAGATGCGGTTCAATTGCCTGACTAGATTAGTGGCGGTCAGGCTCGCAGCATGGACTAGGAGTTGATCATGCGGATCGATCCGATATCTTAAGGGCTCGTGACTTCTTAAGTTGTAATCCTCCGTAGTTCTTTGGGTCAAGGCCCCAGGATGATCCGCAAGAGTTTATTCGCCGATGCAGCGCATATTGAGGATAATCAAGGCTTCGGAGACCGAGTCATTGAGTTGGCTACGTATCGTTTGCGGGATGTAGCTATTAATTGGTATGAGTCTTGGGAGTTATCTAGGGGTGAGGTGCTCCTCCAGCGGTATGGGATGAATTTGTGGAGGCTTTCCAGGCCACTTCACGCCTCCGAGAGATGAAGCGAGCTAGAGTCGATAAATTCTTGCGTTTGAAGCAAAATGGCAGGAGCATTCGAGAGTATAGCCTCGAGTTTGATTCATTGGCTAGGCATGCGCCTACTATTGTGGGCGATATGGCGCATGTGGTACATCGTTATGTGATGGGATTGGATCGTTATCCGATTGACGGTTGTATGGCGGTGACTCTTCACCAGGTATGGACATTGCTCGGTGCAGGCATATGCACGGGGGTAGAGGATCGGCACCGGACGCCACCAGATAGAGATTATAATAGAGGCCAAAGATAAGAGGGCTAGATCGTGAGTTATCCCGACGAAGTTTCAAAGCGGCGCCTCAAGAAGATGTTAGATTTTCTTCCCACCAAAGACAGAGTGCACCCCCAATGCTTCATGGGTAGGGGTTCGATCGTATAGGATATTCGGGCTGGTCGAGCTCTAGGCGTCGGGGTCACAGATGGGCGGGGGTTTGAGCGGTCGAGGCCACCTTTGCCTCGATGTTCTCGTTGTGGTAAGTCCCATCCTGGGAATGTCGTTGGGCTACAGTGCGTGTTTTCTTTGCGGCCGTCAGGGCCATACTATGAGGAGTGTCACTTTAGAGGTAGTGCAGTGGTATGTCACAACCTCTGTGGTCCATTGCGTGTTCGTCTTCTTCTCAGGCTATGCGCCTACGGGCAGGGTATTCAGGAACCAGCAGGCCGTGGTAGAGGACGTGGTGGAGCTTCCAGTTCTAGCGGTCCCTCAAACCGTATATATGCTTTGACTAATAGGCAAGATCAGGAGGCGTCACCTAATGTGATCACAGGTATTCCCGAAGTGTGTATGCATTGATAGACCCAGGTTCCACCTTATCATATATATCTCCCTTTGTTGCTAGTAGGATCGGAATAGAGTCTGAGTTGATAGAACCATTTGAGGTAGCTACACCTGTAGGAGATTTTGTCATAGCTACGCGAGTATATAGGAATTGTTCAGTAGTTATATATAGTCGCCATACCGTAGCATTTAATAGAGTTAAATATGATTGAGTTTGATATTATCATGGGCATGGATTGGTTGGTCGCTTGTTATGCTAATGTTGATTGCAGAGGAAAGATAGTTCGATTTCAATTTCCAGGGGAACCGATTATAGAGTGGAAGGGAAGTACAGTATCGCCGAAAGGTAAGTTCATTTCATACCTCAAGGCCGGGAAGATGGTTAGAAAAGGCTATATTTACCATCCGATTCGGTGCATGACATAAAGGCAGAGGCACCGACTCTTCAATCACCCCTGAGTTAATGAATTTCCCGATGTATTCCCTGAGGAACTTCCAGGCCTTCCTCCAGAACGAGAGATAGAGTTTACTATAGATGTACTGCCAGATACCCAGCCTATATCTATACCTCCTTATAGAATGGCACCTGCTGAGTTGAAAGAATTGAAAGAGCAATTGAGGGATTTGCTAGAAAAGGGCTTCATCAGGCCTAGTATGTCACCTTGGGGAGCACCGGTACTGTTTGTGAGGAAGAAGGATGGGTCGCTGCGGATGTGCATTGATTATAGGCAGTTGAACAAAGTAACAATAAAGAACAGGTATCCCCTCCCAAGGATTGACGATCTATTTGACCAGTTGCAGGGTGCAAAGTGTTTTTCAAAGATAGACTTGCGGTCAGGTTATCATCAGGTACGGGTAAGGGAGGCAGATATTCCAAAGACGGCATTCCGGACCCGATATGGGCATTATGAGTTTAGAGTGCTGTCTTTTGGGCTGACTAATGCTCCAGCGGTGTTCATGGATTTAATGAATCGAGTATTTAAACCATTCCTTGATATGTTTGTTATTGTATTTATAGACGATATTCTGGTCTATTCACGTTCAGAAGAGGAGCATGCAGATCATTTAAGGACGGTACTTAGGGTGCTTCAGCACCAGAAGTTGTATGCTAAATTTTCTAAGTGCGAGTTCTGGTTGACTTCAGTGGCATTCTTGGGGCATATTATTGGAGCTGATGGTATTCGGGTAGACACGCAGAAGATTGAGGCAGTAAAGACTTGGCCCAGACCTACGACACCTACTGAGGTACGCAGCTTTTTGGGGTTAGCAGGATATTACAGGAGATTCGTAGAAAAGTTTGCCTCAATTTCAGCGCCTTTGACAAGGCTAACTCAAAAGGCAGCCAAGTTCCAGTGGACAGATGCTTGTGAGCGAAGCTTCCAGCTATTGAAAGACAAATTGACTACAGCTCCAGTCCTTACTCTTCCGGAGGGACCAGACGGCTATGTTATTTATTGTGATGCTTCGGGTGTTGGGCTAGGATGTGTATTGATGCAGCATGGCAAAGTTATAGCCTATGCCTCCCGACAACTTAGGAAGCATGAAAAGAACTATCCTACTCACGATCTGGAATTAGCGGTCGTGATTCATGCCTTGAAGATATGGAGACATTATTTATATGGTGTCCATGTGGACATCTATACAGATCATAAGAGTCTCCAATATATCTTTAAATGTATGAGCTGAACATACGACAGAGGCGGTGGTTAGAGTTGCTAAAGGATTATGATGTTGATATTTTATATCATCCAGGGAAAGCAAATGTTGTAGCAGATGCTCTTAGCCGTAAGTCCATGGGTAGCTTGACAGATGTACAACCAGAAGGGAGGGATATGGTTCGAGATTCAGGCTATCCAAACCTTGGAGTCCATCTAGCTAATTCGGAAGATAGTGGAGTTTCTATTCGAGAGGTTGCTGAGTCCTCAATCATAGATGAGGTAAAGAGACACCAATACAAGGACCCTATTCTGGCACAGTATAGAGATGCAGCTCTTCAAAAGGAAAAGACCCCATTTAAGGTTACACCTGATGGAGTGTTACGATATGAAGGCAGATTGTGTGTACCCGATACTGCGGGGCTACGACGGCAAGTTATGGGAGAGGCACACTCTGCCCGTTATTCTATTCACCCAGGGTCAACAAAAATGTATCATGACCTCAGATGCTTATATTGGTGGGATGGCATGAAAAAGGACATAGCAGAGTTTGTTGCTCAGTGCCCAAATTGTCAACAAGTCAAGATCGAACATCAAAAGCCTGGTGGATTATTACAGGAGATAGAGATCCCGACTTGGAAATGGGAGATGATTAATATGGACTTCATTACAGGCTTACCTCGCACTCAACGGAAGTATGACTCTATATGGGTTATTGTAGATAGGTCGATTTAAATCGGCCCATTTTCTTCCAACAGGACTACTTATTCGGTGAAGATTATGCGAGGTTATATGTCGTGAGATAGTGAGACTTCATGGGGTTCCCACATCCATTATATCGCATGCAGGAGCTCAATTTACAGCCAACTTTGGAGATCGTTTGAAGGGATTGGGGACACAGTGAACCTTAGCACAAAGATTTCACCCTCGGTGATGGGCGGTGAGCGCACTATTCAGACACTAGAAGATATGTTGCGGGCCTGTATTATTGACTTCAAAGGCGGTGGGATGACCACTTGCCGCTCATTGAGTTTGCCTATAATAATAGCTACCATTCTAGTATCCAGATGGCACCGTACGAGTCCTTATATGGGAGGAAGTGCAGATCACCTATTGGTTGGTTTGATGTTGGCGAGACTAAGTTAATAGGCCCGGATGTGATTCAAAGAAGTCGCTGACAAGGTGAAGCTTATTCAAGAAAGATTATTAGCAGCCCAGTCGATGTAAGTCATATGCAGATAATCGGCGTCGAGATTTGGAGTTTCAGATTGGTGACTGGTATTCTCAAGGTATCACCCATGAGGGGTGTGATGAGATTTGGCAGAAGGGGAAGCTCATCCGAGATACATTGGGCCTTATCAGTTGTTCGTAGGATAGGCAAGGTTGCCTATGAGTTGGATCTACCATCCGATTTGGAGGCGGTACATCCAGCCTTCCATGTATCGATGCTACGTAAATGTATTGGTGATCCTTCTAGAGTATTCCCTGTAGATGATATTCAGGTAATGTAGAGGAGTTGTCATATGAGGAGAAACCCGTGGCTATACTTGATCGTCGAGGTTAGAAGGTTACGTACTAAGGATGTGGCTTCCACAAAGTGTTGTGGCAAAATAACAATAGGGAGGAGATGAATTGGGAAGCGGAAGACGAAATGAAGAATAAGTATCCTTACTTGTTCCCGCACTGCAGGTAATTCAATTTCTAGCTTGACTATATTGATAGATAATGAGATTATGTAGTGTGAGGCATCCGTAAGTTACTGAATGCGCTTTGATAGGTATAACTTTTAGAGAGACCTCGCTGGAATTTGTTTTTGCAAGACGCTAACTTAACATTCGAGGACGAATGTTCCTAAGGGGGGAAGGATGTTATGCCTCGTATTTTTTTATACGTAGTGCGCATCGTGATCTAGAAGACGTAAAGAAATATTAGGCAAGGATGTTATTTCCAAATGTGATATTAAGTATGAGTTGGCTAATGTAAGTGCCATTAACTTTAAGTGAGGGATTAATTAGTGGCTGATTAGGATTAATTTAATCAAGTGGGCCCCACCACTCAAGGCAAAAATTAAAAAGGGATCAGATTGTGGCTGGCCTTAGTGGACAGGTGTAGAGGGGGGCTGCCTCCACTTCATACTATTAAATGAGGTGGAGAAATCCACTCCATGCTATATAAAGTGGTGAAATGCATTGCTGCATATCATCTTCTTCTTCACCACTTGTCTTAGGCAGCCATGGAAATGGAGAAACCAACCCTGCAACTCTTGGCCTGCAAATAATTTGGTTAGTAATCTCCTTGTTTGGTGTGTTAATTCTTTAGAATACCCTTGTTAATTATCCATTAATTTTAAGAAGGGGGCGTGACCAGTAGCTTAGGAAGTTTGTTTTAGTTATTGAATGTGCTAAGTATGAATGGAAACCATAATCGGATTATTAGTGGTGTCGTGTTGGTGCTTGGGCTGTTTTGATTAAAGCAAACTGCAGGAAAATTCTGTTTTGGCATTATGTATATGTTGAATGTGATTATGAGTATATACTCCAAAAGAAAGAATACGATAAGGTAGGTGTGTTGCGAATTATAAAACGAGTTATCGCTCGGTGTGTCGTTGCTTCACTGCTATGGTTGCCGAGACGGAACTGTTTTGGGGAGGGGGCTGTTTAATATGATTCTTTGGGTTATATGTGTTATTGGTATTGCTGTGGATAATTTGGATTGTTGTCGGATTGGGACGAAGTAAGGAAAATAGGGGAGGTGCTGCCGAATTTTCGTTAGATTATTAGCTAGCTTACAAGAAAGTAAAGCACGATGTTTATCTAATTGCGGCACGATTGTTGCTTGTTATAGATTAATAGCTTGAGCAGTAAATATTGGACGTCTTGGCTCGATTATACGGTATGTAACGCTGTCCCTTCTTTCTTTGCTTGGCATGACTTTTAAAAATAAGCAAATAACGGACAGATTTGATACTTACCTCTAAAGCGTCTAGGTGACGTATATTCTTGCTTCCACAATTATTCCTCTATATATCGGCTATGTCTAAGGCTATGATGATCTCTAATATCTATGGTAATGCTTCTTAGAGTCATTGAGATTTTACGTTTCCATATCGTATTAAAGGTTCATAATCTTGATAAAACATTAATCTTTGGTAATACTCCTTGCTGGTTCACGTTGATTGTTCTATTGAGTTATAAGAAATGATTTTAATTGCATATGGTTGCTCATAATATTCTGTTCGTGCATAGAGTCATTTATCATTTCACCGAGTCCCGGCAGGTAATGTTCGTCTTGAGTTTCTTGCATATGTCACCGAGTTCCTCACTAGAGGCCGGGTATGCATATTATATATATGATTGGTGATGAGGATGGTTATGATGATGATGATGACGGAGATGATGTGATGATTATTTTGCCGAGCCCCTTACTAGGGAAGTCGGGCACCTTAAATGTTTAATATGTGCATGATTTTCACTTAAAAGGGTATATGTGTAGCGATATTTTGTTTTGACTTGCCATATTGGTATCCTGTCATCTTTACCTTATGCTTTACATACTCGGACATTGTCCGCATCGACCCCTTTCCTCGGGGGCTGCGTTTCATGCCCGCAGTGTAGACGCCTTGATTCGGTGATCCTCCCGCCTAGGATATCTACTCATCGATTGGGAGATCTCCACTGTTCGAGCCCACTGCTTTGGTACATAACTTTTGTGTAGTCTTTTGCTCGTCTATGGGTATGGCGGGCCCTGTCTGGCCGAGTTTCACTAATGTACTCTTAGAGGTCTGTGGACATTATGTGGGTTGTATATATATGTCTTGGATAATGGTCTGGACATGGTTTGTTTGGGATGTCCGCTTGTACCGGGGCAGCCTTGTCGGCTGCGTACATCATTGTGTATTGTGTAGTGGCAGCCTTGTCGGCATACGTATGTTATTATGCTTTGAATAGTGGCGGCCTTGTCGGCTCGCGTATGCTGTTATGGTTGAATGGTTATGACTCCTTATGAGACAGGTCCTCTTATATATATATATGACGTTGGGGTTGGCTTGATTTGATTAAATTCCATATTGTCTTAGTTTCAGTTGGTCATACTTAGCAGGTTTGTATGTGGGTGTCCAAAACGGGCACTAGTCACGGCCTATCGGGTTGGGTCGTGACAGGTAGTGCCACAAAGTTGGTCACTCTATCTTTGTGGTTTAGTTTCTTGGAGACCAGATAATAGCGTACTAAGAAAAAATCCCTTAGTTAGTTCCAAGTGTAGATTGAGTTGTATGGGAGCTCAGTGAACCATATAGCAGCCTCTCCCGTCATTGAGAGAGGAAACACTCTGAGCCCTATTACATCTAAATCTACATCAGGCATCCCTACACAACTTTTACACACTACCCTTACCTTAGCTATATGGGCATATGGATCCTCAGAAGGTAGCCCTGAAAACAAACCTCTGGCAGTGAGCATTTGCATAAGGCTACTAGTTACCACAAAGGTGTGGCCTGTGGGTAGAGGAGGCAAGACAAGTGGCTCATCCGAGTCTGTTATGTTATCAGAACCTCTGTAGTATGCTTGGGGCCGTGGAACGGGATTTTGTCCCCTCTGTTGGTGTTCACCCGGAGCATCGGGTAACATCTGACCATGAACATCAACCGGAGCTGGGATGTTCTGGTTTTGCTCATCATCATTTATTCCCATGCTTTGATTCATATTGCGCCGTGTACGCTCTAACTCGTGATCGTAGGGAAACAAGCGTTCTCTTCCTCTCCGTGTATTTGGCATACAAGGAGAATAGTTCAAAAAAATCAAAAACAAAAAAACAAAGTAAAATCAAGAATATATCAACTAAACTATAGTAATAGGTTCAACTTAATCTAAAAGCTATAATCCCTGGCAGCAGCGCAAAAATTTGATACGCTCAAACTTACTTCTCAAATAAGAAGTAAAGCGGCCGTGTCAAGTAAATAACCCAACTAGTGAGGTTGGGATCGTTCCCATGAGGAAAATAGTCTAGACTTAAGTTCAACCTGTTATTACTATTATTTGGTCAATGACTTCCTTGGAAAGTAAAACAACAAAAGGGGGGTTTCTATTTCTAAATGAGTGAAAATAACTAAAAAAATGAAAGAGACACTTAACAGCTTTAAAAGTTGGATTTTAATCAATTAATCTAAGTAACTAGGGTTTACGTGTTCCCCACAGGTTCATAACATGGTAATTCTAACTATAACAATTCTTTCCTAGTATCTTCCATGCAAAGTGATAAGGTATGTATTTCTAAATCGTTGGTCCGACATCTAGAAAATCACACTCCGCACCTTGGTCCGACTACGTGTGTTGCTATCCTTACCCTTATCTTTACCTCATATTAAGCATCGTATTCGATATTTGACTAAGTTATTACCTCGTACCAATCAATACTAGCCTATTAGATAGTATATACTAAATCTATGTTAATAATTCTTTTCCTATTATCTACCTCCTTGGTCCGACAAGTAGCATTAAGGCGAGTTCTAACATTGGCCATCCGTTAAAAAGACTTCTAAGCGAAAGAATTATTAATACATTCAAGACGCTATTCTAGAATTGTTATTTTAGTTTTATCTCATTATTTGCCTATGGTTCCCACAACCCTAGTTATGGAGATTAGTTACTCATAGTCATAATGACAATATTCAAATATATTAAATAAGAATTCATGTACTTACTTCAATGAGAAAGCGTAAAATCCGAGAATTAGCTTGATTAATCACCAAAAATCACCAACAATCAATGATAATCAAAAGTCTAACAATACAATGTTTTCTAATACGGTGTCTAACAATACGGAGTCTAACAATGATCCAGAGTCTAACCCCAAAAACAAGGTTTTTCGAACTATTTATAAAAAATAAAAACCTAAGTAAACAAGGACTCTATTTGCTGGAAATCTGCCAAAATGTGATTGTATCGACAGACCTCGCGATGGATCGTTGTAGTCATGACGGACCGTCGTGGACTCCGTCGTCCCATACTTCTGCTATTTCTTCTGCTGCTCTTCTTCAATACCCTCGACGGCAAGTATGACGGACCGTCATAGGCATAACGTTCCGTCGAGGGTCTTCGTTCCAAAACACTTTAACTCTTGTTTATGGGTACTGGGATTACTTCTTTTAACTTCATGATGAACCTGCAGGATGGACCGTCATGGACACGATGGACCGTCACAAGCTTCGTAACCCCATACTTGGTCATTCTTCCCCATCTTCCTTCAGCAGCTGCATTACGCTGCCACCTACGGACCGTCACAAGCTTGACGGACCGTCATAAGCTCCGTAGGTGGTCTCTTCTACATTTCTTCGCTCAAAAACTCCGAATTCAGCTTTGGACAGATTTCCTGCTAAATAAAAAGAAACATATATAAAAATTAGCACAAAAAGGCTTTTGGACACACTAAACTTAAGGATAATACCGTGAAACCACGGTATATCAAGTACTCTCATGGCATAACTTTCCTAATGCAAAATTGAAAGCTCATAAATTTTCCTAATTTAAATTTTGAAAGCTCACTCACTTTCCTAATCTCAATTTGGAAAGTCCACTTACTTGACCTTGTATAATCATGTTGATAGGAAAGAGCTAATCTTACTCATGCATGTACTTGGTGTGTGATGCATATACCCATACTTCAAACATATGTGTACTAACCCTATCTAACTCTAAACTTTAGGTGCAAGTACACGTGGACACTAGAGCTACACTATCAAGGCAGTAGTTATCCAGACATCGAGCATTCATATTGACTTTGTAGGCCCTCATGCTTTGGAGGATGTTGGCCCATTTACTTTCAAGCTTCGTTTTAGAATTGAGCTAGTAGAGTTTGTTCCACTAGTATGTCTTTCCTGTTTTTTTTCAGACATTGTATTGGTGTAATTTTCGCAAGTACATCTTTATCTTTATAATAAATTGTTTCTTTTAATTTGATGATCTTAATAATAGATTATTAATGGTGAACAATTATGTATGTAGTAGAATTTTTAGTAAGCATGTATAGAAACAAAAAGTTTCAAATTTTCCACTTAAATTATCTATATGAAGTAAGAATGACGTATGTAGGCTCGTCTGCGACCTTTGAGGGGTCAACAAGGCCGGTCTTGTCTCGGGTCTAGATTCAGGTCCTGACAAAGTTTGTATTAGAGCACTAGGTTAAATTTTGAGGATAATAAGTTCACATCGACCACATTGAGTAGTTTCTATGTCATGGTAGTGAGGTGCACCACTATCCTTAATTAGATAATGTATGATGCAAAGGAAAATCTCCCTTCTTCTGATCTTATCATGACATCTCTAATGTCTATTTCATGGTGTTAAGAGCGTATCTAACATTAACTCCTGAGATTCAGAAAGATGAATACGAAGAGAAATGAAGGTAGAGCAACAAGGTATTCCTAGGGAGAATCCACCAGCCAGCACCATGGCTACAAGCTTAAGGGACATCACGAGGATGAATCCTTCTATTTACACTGGATCTAAGATTGCTGAGAATCTCGAGGAGCAGTGTAGGGCAACTTTGTTGCATGCCAGCATGGGTCTTTCACGGCTTATGGTCCATGTCCCACAAGTGGAGGAAAACAATAATATGAAGCATACTAGGGCAGCGATAAGCCCTGGTTTAAAAAGGGACTCTCCCACAAAGGGGAGTCAATTTCATCCAAGAATCGCTATGATAGGGATTCCAAGCCCAGAGTTAAGAGTAGGAAGTGTGTAATACATCATGGAGGAGAGTGTGTGAAGGGTTGTAATGATTGGTAGATTTATGGCAAACGGGGTTACATGGTGAAGAATTGTCCGAATAGGAGAAGTCAAGAACAAGTGAATGAGAGAGTTCAACCTAATGGTCCAAGTGAAGAGGCTCCAAGGAGGCAACGATTCTTCGCACTCAAGTCTAAGGGTGCAGGGGAAGGCACCTCTGGTGAATTCTCGGGTGTGTAGCTGTAATTAGTCTTTCATGTATTTTACTATTATGATGTTTATGCACTAGTATGAAGTTATAATGTTTGAGTCATTATGTTGCATGCTGATTTGTATGAATTACATGTTTACTTATGTTGTATGCTTCGATGGACTTGTTTAGGAAAGAGTTCCTTAGTTTATATGTAAACCTACTAGTAGGTTTCAAGGATGTGCTCCATCATGTTAATATGTGAATCATATATTCACCAATGGGGAGTATTGAATTATCTATGTACATATGCATTCTATAGATGACTTACTTATTGTTAGTAAACAGTAGTGTCATTCATGGACGAATGTTCCTAAGAGGGGGATAATGTAACAACCCTAAAAATGGATATGCTAAGTAATGCTTAATGTGTCTAGAATGCCTACGATTAGACCGGGTTCACACAAATTGATACACGTAGAATTATACCTCGGAACCCTTGCTACTGCAAAGCCAGCTAACTTGGGGAGTTATTTGACCTAGGAAAGGTTGGGTCCAACCATGTAGGACTCTCGAATATGAAGATTTACTTGAAAGAGTCTTTACGATACTTAAGAAGAGGAAATCTTAGGTTTTGAGGGTCTAGGAGAAAAATGGATTTTTTCCAGGCTAAGGGTAGTATCGTAATAACCCTAAATATATAATTAATTATTTAATTAATAAGGTTGAGGGGCATTTTGGGGAGAGAGGGCCGAAATTCGGCTCTTGAACTGAAGTGTTGCTCCACCGGTGTTCGGACCTAGGTTGAAACAATGAATTAAATTGTTTTTAACTTAAGTGTCTAAATTAATGTTATTAATTTATATTTATTAGTTATTAGCTGATTTAAAATAAAAGGAAATCATATTTTTAATAATTAAATAAAACTTTATTTGACTAAGTCCTAAACTAGACTCCTAAGCCTAAGAAAACTCTTCACTCCCACGCTCAACTCTCTCTATCACGTCTCTATCACTCTCATTCACGTTTTTTCTGCCAATATAACTCCAAAAACAGTAGGTAAGCCAACTTTCTTCACAATTGAAGAAGTCATGAAAATATAAAAAAAACAAATGTTAATCAATCACGTAAGCAAAGAGAAGGTTTTCCGTTGAGTTTAGTGTTGAACTTTTTGTGTTGGATGTGTGATTGGAGGATTTATTTGGTCAGAAAGTCGAGGTTTGAACATAAAAAAGGTATGTGCTCTCTTCTCTCTTTGTCCCTTTCCCAAGAGACCCCTTAAGGTTCAGAATATTCATATAGAAAACTAGGATTGTTTCCCGTTGCATATCCCTATAACTAGCTCCCATTGAATCATAGGTTTGTTATATTTGCTGGTAGAAAACTAGGGATGAAACATGTTTTCTTGATGATTATGTGTTTATATGTATGTTGGAATTATGTTACTTATGTTAATGAATCCTAAAATGTAACTACGTGTGTATGTGTGTGTTGGCGTGGTTATTGTTCATTGTTTAGGACTTGAAATGGCATGACAGTTCTTTATCTTTCATGTACACATTTTTATGTAAATGTGATGTTCATTTGAGGTTAAATGTTGCTGATTTGAGGGATAATATCTTGTCTAAATGAGTCCATGAAAACGCACCTAAAACATTCTAAATGCACTAGAAAATTCCACTAAAAACTAAGGAGTAACTTGATGAAAGGATGCTGAAAAATTAAAACAAAATTTCCAGCTTCTAGTGATGAATTTTGATGGGCAAAAAGGGTTCAAAATGTTAAAAAAATGAAATAAAACAAGTGAGGTCATGGAGAATTGAACCCGTGACCTCACCATGTTAAAAACCCTGAAAATAAAGAAGTACAAAGAAATATGGTGAAGGGGATTCGAACCATGGTATTGGCTGGAAAATGTAACCTAAAACAAAAAAAAAATTAGAAATGTATGGAGTGGGATTTGAACCCACCACCTATCAATCAGATTTATGGAAGAGTAGAAGAAACAAAAAGTGAGGCGTGCGAATCGAACCCATGACCTCTAGGCATTGAAGGAGAGTTAAACGAAATGAATGAAAAGAGATGTGAGGAGTGGGCATCGAACCCACAACCTCCTAGGCAGATTTAAGGAGAAAAATTAAAAGTAGTTAAAGAGGGGTTGTGGGGGTTCGAACCCACAACCCCTCGGCCAAAGGAGATAAATTTAAAGGCAATGAAAATAAAAAATAAATGAGGTTGTGGGGGTTCGATCCCAGATCCTCTTAGTTCCATTTAGCAAAAAATGAAGAGAGAAATTAAGGGAAAAATAAAATGAAGGCATTCGGGCTCGAACATGGGTCACCAAGCCGTTTGGATCAAACCAAAATAAATTAAAAAAATGTAAGGATTGTTCACGAGATATTGAAAATTGGGTTCCCTTGCCCAAATTATGTATAGATGTAAAAGTCATACGTGAGTTAAATCATCAAGAATAATGCTGCCCACTTAGATTGAAATAGAGATCTTTGCATACATACTAGATGCATAAGTATTGTTCTCCATAACCTTAGGACGATATGAATCACATAAACGAACTATAAATGAAGCCTCATGAATTGTATATATAGACCCATAAGTCTAGCATATGTTAAGAAATAAGTGAACCTAAGATGTATGTAATGAAATGATGTAACCCTAAAAGGGTTAAGTATGAGTGCAAAACACACTAAATTGCCAAGTGCATTGGCATACGATGAAATAATTATTACGTAGTGAAATGATGGAACCCCAGAAGGGTTAAATAAGAGTGTGAAACACACAAATAGCCAAGCGCCTTGCATATTATGAAATGAATATTCACATACAAAGGGGTGAGCAATTACGAAGAGAAAATATGCTAATGTTGATGAATGTGGTGACAATATGATAAGAGGCTAATGTAAAAGATGAGAGCAATCTCAAATGAGCCTAAGTAAATGTTTCCAAAACGTACTCACCTATGATAGTGTAAAGTTAATGAATAGATCAGTCTCTATGAACACTCTAATGAATGTATAGAGATTAACACACTCAATACTAATGATGATTTGAGAAATCATCTATGAGTTATAATGTTCTCATACTGGAAGCACGATTCCATGACGTATGAGTTGAACGTAATGGAACTTTATATTGAGCACCGATACACAAGTTATGAGCAGTGATGCCGTCTTTCGAGAAGGGCGGAGCTTCACTTTGTATGTTGATTCCACTTTTTTTTGTTGTGGGTTTATGAAACTGGATATTATGATGCTCACATGATCTATGTCGGTTAGAGTTAAAGTTCCCAATGAATGAATAAGGCCACCCTAAAATGATGCACATAATGAATGAACGATACCAAAGTTGTTAGGATAGGATAATTACGAGGTGAGTTAGACTCATGTAATGACATTAGGTCATTCTTGATCATTGCACAACAAACCCGATGAATGTCTTAAACGACATCATAGATAAAACTGTTTTTTACATTGGCCCATGAAATGAAGTCATATGAATTGATGAAGCAAACTGTGTGATTGCTAAAGCAGACTCCCTAGTTGAGGTATCATATGTGGAGCCCTCATTTTTTGGAAGTCATAATGTCAACTCCATGATTCCAAGGTCTCATGGAATACGATTTAATGATATTTACAATGTTATGTGTTATACATATTATTATATGTGCTATGTGTACGCTGTTGTGTGATGTGTACAAAATATTAAGTATGATTATGCATGTAACTCTTATGGAATAACTTTCCTATTCCAAATTTGGAAAGGTCATAAACTTTCCTTATTCAAATTTGGAAGATCATCACTTTCCTAATCTCAATTTGGCATGTCCTGTAACTTGACCTTCTACAATCATGTTATTACAAACGAGCTAATCTTACTCATGCATGTCCTTTTTGTGTGCTTGCATAATATACCCATACTTAGTATATGTGTGTACTAACCCTATAAAACTCTAAACATTTACGTGAAGACACACGTGGTCGCTACAGCTACAAGATCAACGTTGTAGTTATCCGAATGTACAGTATTCATCCCGACTTGGTAGGCCCTCATGCTTTCGATGATGTTTGGCCAAAAAGTTTCAAATTTTCCGCTAAAATTAACCTAGATGAAGTAAGAATGACGTATGTAGGCTTCTCTGTGACCTCAGAGAGGTTAACGACGCCGGTCTCGTTCGGGGTCTACATTTCGGTCATGACAAAACCCATAACTTATTAACAAATAAAATGAACCCCTCAAAATTGGACAGTGAAAGTGTAGGCCTTACTTATGAGACCCCAACCTACGAGTCGTAGGTTAGTCGACGATCTGGTCCCCCCCAACGTCCTGCAAGTCAGTAGTTAAGTTTAGAGAGAATGTTTTTGTAAATTTTTAAAAAATGGCTGTGTTGGTTGAAGCACGCATCAACGCTGAGTCGATTCACCTACGCCTCGACGACTGCAGTTGTAGGTGGACACTATATTTCACAACTTTTTGGCCAAAATAGAAGGGTCCTCCTCAAGGACCATTAGGCTTGTCTTTAGGGAGTCCTACCTAGACATTTAGACCCTAAGACTACTCTAATATATGTTTGACACCATTCAATCTAATTACATTATTTTTTTATTCCTCAAACCTCGTGAAATAGTCTAAGGCACACTAGTACCTCTTTCACTAGTTTACAGACATCATGGGCGTTTCTTGATTTCTTCAATATAAAACTTCCTACATGACTTAGAAACATTATTTTTTACCTTAGAACAGTGGTACAAACCTTAGACACTCATGTGAGGCTTTATATTATGTCTTGGACTTCGGAATGTTACATTATAACCCCAAGGTATTATTCAACCTCGAATGACACTTACAAATCTTTTGACAGGTAAGGATAGACTAAATACTACAATCCCAACCAATCAACAATATAATCATCACATGAATTACAACTCCATCAACAACATAACATGACATTTAGACATAACAACTGAAAACATTATTTACTTCATATAAGATCTCAACAATACAGTATGAGGAATTTCCTTCTCAACATGAACATGAGATTAATAACACAAAGAGTCACTTATGCCAAAATCATTTCAAAACATACCACATGCTAAGTATCATTTCATTAAGGCAAAAACACACCAATTACACAAATTAATGCAAATTATGCAAAATAACATATTTTCATAAAAAATCTCATTTTAGCAAAACTTTTACCATTTTTATTCACATTCTTCTCACAAAAATCAAAAATCAATTTTACTCATTATTTTAGTTATTAGCATGAACAACTAACATTAACTAGCAAAGAGATAAGGATAAGGAGACTTCATGTCGGCCTCGGCCTCCCATGTTACTCCCTCAACTAGGTGGTTCTTCCTAACACCTTTATGAAAGGCACCTCCTTGCTCTTGAAATTCTTCACTTTTCGATCAAGGATATCCTCCAGAATTTCTTCATAGGAGAGTTTCTCAGCCATGTAGACTTTCAATAGGAAGAATGGACTCGGGGTCACGAATGCACTTCTTATGCATGGTGTAATGGAATATTGGATGAACAAAAGCTAGCTCACTTGGTAATCTCAACTCGTATGCAACCTTGCCTATCCTTTGCAAAATATCACAGGGACCCACATAACGAGGAATTAAGTTCTATTTCTTTCCAAATCACATCACCCCTTCCATGGGTGAAATTTTTAAATACAGCATATCTCCTTCTTCAAACTCTAAGTAACACCTCCTATTGTCGGCTTAACTCTTTTGCAAGCTATAGGTTGTTTTCAATCGGTTCCTCATCACATGAACATTATCCAAAGTCTTATAGATCATTCTGCACCAAAGAATAAAGACTAGCAAACTTTAAACCAACCAATCAGATATCTACATCTCCTACCACACAATGCTTCAAAAGGAGAAATGGATATAATTGAATGCTAACTATCGTTATAAGAGAATTCAACCAAAGGCACATGTTCATTAAAACTTCCATTCAAGTCAATTACAGAAGCTCTAAGCATATCCTCAAGGGTTTTAATAGTACGCTCTGCTTGAACATCTATTTAGGAATAAAAATCGATGCTTAACTTAAGTTGAGTATCCAACACTTTTTTGAATGACCCCAAAAATAGAGACATAAATTGAGAACCTGTAACCGATATAGATTATTGCATACTCTTCTGCCAAATAAGTCAACTTAATGCGGATAAAATGCGCAGATTTCATCAGCTTATCAAGAACCACCCATATAGAGTCATTTTTCCTTTGTGTCCAAGCCAAAGCTAGTTTAAAGTCCATATTAATGTCTTCTTACTTCCAACCGGTAACTTGTATATCTTGAAGTAAGCCACCTGACTTTTTGTGATCGGCTTTGACATGTTTGCAATTTGGACACTTTGTAGCAAATTTCTCTATGTCGCTTTGCAGTCATCCCACCAAAATACTTTTCTAAGGTCAGGATACATCTTGGTAAAACCCCGAGGAATTGAATAACGGGAACCATGAGCCTCCACTACGATCCGTTTCTAATATCATCCACATTTGTTATACACAACTTCTTTTGCTAATTCAAAACAACATTCCCCCATAAGGACAATGACTCATTAAGCTTTCCAAGAACTGATTCCTTTAAATACATCAATTATGGATCATGGTGTTTTTTTAGACCTAACCGCAACAACCAATGATAATTCGGAGTTATAATGTACCATTTAACCACCATAAGGAGAATCTTCCAATTAAACACCCAAACGAGCAAACCTATGGACTTCTTTTACAAAGTATTTCTTGTCTTCTTCCCCATGAGACACACTACCCATGGTAATATGACTTAGAGCATCCAAAATCACGTTGGTCTTGTCGGGGTTGTAGAAAACCATCATGTCATAATCTTTCAACAATTCCAACCAGCTTCGTTCTAGGAGGTTTATCTTCTTTTATGTAAATACAGATTGAAGACTCTTCTGGTCAGCTTACACATAAAGAGGAACACTTTATAAGTTATTCCTCTATATTGTCAAGTAAAACACCTCGACCTCAAACTCAAGATCACGAGTTGGGTCGTTTATTTGATGAATCTTGATTTTCCTAGAGCCATTGGCTATAACCTTCCCATGTTAAATAAGGGCGCAACCCAATCCCACTCGGGATGCATAAAAATATACCACAAAACTCTTGGTGCTCTCCGGTAAAGTTAACACTATAGCGGTGGTAAGCCACAAGATTTGGAAGCTTCTTCTACATGTGTTCTACCACTCAAAGTTCACATTCTTTAGGGTCAAAGTAATCAACGTAGATGCAATGGACGCAAAACCATCCAAAAGCCTCCTATAGTACAAGGATAGACCAAAGAAACTTTCTACGTTTTTGGAGTAAATGTCAAGGACAATTTCTAATTGCCTCGAACCTCTCTTGGTCAACCTCTACTCCCTTACTAGAGATGCCATGACAAAGAAACGTGAACGACTTTAACAAAAACTCAATTTTTCTATACTTTTTAAATAGATGGTGTTCTTTAAATACGGCAGACCTTTTTCAAATGATCCATTTGATCAACCCCATTCTTAAAATATACTAAAATGTCATCTATGAAGACAATCACAAAGGCAACTAAGTTGTTTCAGAAAACCCTATCCATTAGGTCCATGAATGTCGCCGAGGCATTAGTCAACCCAAAAGACATCACCCTTAACTCATATTGACCATATCTTGTTCAAAAGGCTGTTTTGGGAATATCTTCATCTCTCACCTTAAGTTTGTGAAATCCCGACCTCAAGTAAATTTTAGAAAAGTAGGCTTCCCCTTTGAGTTGATCAATTAAGTCGTGAATCCGTGGGAGAGGATACTTATTAATAATGGTAACTTTATTTAGTTTCCGATATTCAATATTCTTCCCAAGCGACCCATCCTTCTTCTTTTGAAGTAGAATCAAAGCACCGCATGGGAAAATAGTAGTTTAAATGAATCCTTTGTCTAGTAAATCCTAGAGTTGAGCCTTTAACTATTTAAATTTGGCCAGAACTATCCAATAATGAGGATTTGAAATTGTAGTTATATCGGGTAGAAAGTCAATACAATAGTCAATTTCGCATTTGGGAGTGATTCTTGGAAGATCATTAGGAAAGACCTCAGGAAATTCCCTCACTAAGGGACTAACTCAATGGGATGAACTTCGGAGTCTAAATCTTTGACTTTCACAATATGGTATAAGCACCCATTAGAGGTCATCTTACAAGCCTTTAGAAAAGAAATACTAGGACCTCTTGGAATAGAAATTCCCCCCGTCAAGGCTAACACAAGTTCATTTGGAAAATGAAACTTCACAAATCATGTCCTACAATCAATGCAACAAAAATAATCATGTAACCTATCCATTCCCAAGATGACATTATATTCAACCATATCAATGTCTACTAATTTAACATGAGTAACTCTATTAGGCTACATAATAGGACAATCTCTGTACACCCTTTTTTCAACCACCAACTCACCTAGCGAGGTAGTCACCATAAAAGGGTCATTCAAGATATCAGAAAAAATATAAAACTTTCTAACTAGCAAAGGAGTATAAAACTAAAAGGTACACCAGATAAAGTAAAGCAAAAACATCTCTAGAGAAGACTTGTAAAATACAAGTCACCACATCGGGATAACTCTCTTGTTCACCCTAGAGCGGAGAACATAAAAGTGATTCTTTCTCTGAGCATCAACATTAGAACTACTTGGTGAGCTTTCCGACCATTCATGTATTCCCCCTTCACATTAGGCATTCCCTAACCTTGTGACCCTCTTTTCAAGAACTAAAGCTATTTCCTGTTTCAAAATAGTCACTCACCCTCAAATCTTACCACACTTGGAACAAGTTGGTTTATCACTTGGCGGCTTTCCACTTTTAGCCGTTTTGGGACATAGTGGTAGACACCCTATAATCTCAAGGCTTGGAGAATTTAGAAGGGACTTGATTAATGAACCTCTTATTGAATCTAGGCTTTTCCTGAATTTCCAACCTCTCCTTTAAAGAACCACTTTTAAAAGACTTGTCCTTTTTGGCCTGTCTATTATTCCTCCTTAGCTACTCTCTTCCACTTTTTTATCATGTACCATTAAAAAATATATATTCATATTATCATGAAGCATAGCCGAACAACATTCTTCAACCAATTCATTGACACACCAGAAGAGAACGACTTTTCTCATCCCTTGGGTTAGACACAATTGATGGAGCATTATAAATTTTGTTAACATGAAGGGGTAATCAAGTACACTAATACTTCCTTGATGAAACTTGCTGAATTTTTTGACCTTAGCTTCCCTTAATTCTCTAGGAAAGAAGCGATTAAGGAAATCTCGCATGAAGATCTTCCAAATCACAAGACCACCTCATAACACCTTATTGTCTCTCTATTGGGTGTACCAAGTTTGCACCACATCTTTGAGTTGATAGGAGGCCAAATCGGCCTTTTCACAAGTAGTCACACCCATAGTAAATAGGATTTTATAACCTTCATCTAAGAAATGTTGGGTATCTTCGTCATCCCTTGACCCATAGATCATAGGAGGGTTCATCCTAGTAAAGTCTGTCAAACGAGATGTCATAGTTCTAGAATATTGAGGAATATGGGGTCCAACTTCCCGATACACTTGGGTTATAATGGCTTGAACTTTAGAAGTGATTACATTAGCTTGTGAAGTCATGTCTTGGGCCTACTTTAGAATTGTTGACCTTATCTCTTATTTCGATCACAGGTGGAGGAACAACTAGAACTTGATCACCTATACCAACATGCTAAAGTGGAGGGACTTGATTGTCTTGCATAGGAGCTTGGCTTTCAAGAGCCACAAGATTAGCAATCCCTTCATCAACCCTTCCTGCAACTGCTTTTTTTTTTGTATGCTTACCCATAACCACAATAAAGGCTTACGTAAAAATAACATATAAATAAAAACTCTAGAGGCACATCATAGGATTAAAAGAAAAATGAGGATTTCCTAAGCCACATATAGTCTATAATTCATAAGTGTTTAACGCTTCACAATTATGAATAAGAATCTATATAGACGTGGTTTAGTGATACATCGATCCTAAAGATATTCAACCAAATTCTATCATCATATCTGAAGAGCACCCCATGGAAGTAACCGGTGTCGTCGTCCTCAGAGAGGAATAATACTAACCTCATAGAATTCCTCATTACATTTTATAGGTTAAATTTCAGAGAATTTAAATGTTTTCACTTACTTATATATTGAAGTTTACATAGACCTCTCGCTTACATAATATATACATTGCGAGTTTACATGGACTCCTCCTATATGAAGTCTTACACAGGCTTCTACTTTTATTTCACATACATCATAAATATAGGTATTGTAATAGGAAACGTGTCTTAATTAAAAAATCTTAGTCGAATACAACATTCGTGCATAACCCATATTTCATTACAACAAAAGTCACATATTGGCTTATACAACAATCATTTTCAAATGAAAGGGAAATAACTAAATGCCTTGAAACTGGAAAAATAGCAATAGATAGAAATGTCATTGTCCTCGAAGGTGAGGACCTATATAACAACAATATATGTATAACATGTTCATAACATTACCACATATACAAGAACATTACTCATAACACAGCATCATGTCCACTAGTGCAATGACCAAGTAAAGCCCCATAATGTTATTGAACCAAGTAAACCCAATAACGGACCATAACCAATGTCTAGACTCACATAACATATTATTAAAAGTAATCATCATAATACATATAAGTATTAACCAATAACATGTTCATACATGAAACTAACATAGTATAGGATCATCATAATGTATAGTAAACATATGCATATCTTATACTTTTAAAAAATTAGAAAGACCTCCTAGACTTACCATAAGTCAAATTAGCTAAATGTATAGGTAGAGTATCATACCCCTACCTACACTAAGTCAAACCCCTTTGATCAGCTTAGTTAGTTTTCCCTTTATTACATCATTTTAATTTTGGGAACAATTTCCTTAACATTCACAGACCACGAGAGCTAAATGTGGAATATGGTGACATGAAACCCTACCCCGAAAGAAGGTAGATTACTTGCAAAGGTAGTACCAGAACATGAATATAGAATTCTAGGTGGATCTTCTTCTAGATAGTATTCCTATGGGGTAAACATAGTTCAAGAACTAGGAGATATACTTGCGACTTCTTTCATGAACATTGTATTATAGAATCTAATCTCGTTAGTACAATAGTGAACCTACCTTCCACATTGGAAAGGAATGATCCTCACTACTAGTTAACAAGTCAAAACATACAAAAATGTCCAAGTGGTCCAGAAAATAGTTGAATAAGGCACTAGCGTGCCTTATCCTATTTGACTATCTTTTAGGAGTCAGAAAATGATTAAAATTGGTGGAAGGATTTTTAAAATGTATTGGAGTTAGTTCATAGTTGAACCGTATGTGTACCACTCTCCAAGGACATACTAAGGGCCTTGAGGAGACCCTTTGCAAAAGTGACTAAAAGATGTGAATGGACAGTTGTAACCAACAGATGCCACATACGGCTCATGGTCTAATCGACGGGGCATCAATTTACTCAATCTATGGAAACTTATACATATTCTTGAAGGAATTATTTTTCATATTCTGAACTCATCAACAGATGTGCAGCACGGAAGGGACCAATGGTCGTCGATGGACAAATAAGTTCTACGCTTACCAAGATGTATCATTCCACTTTTCACTTGATAATTATTTCTACATCAGCATCTTTCATAAAATTTATACCATCATAATCTTTTAAAATATTGCGCGCTATTGTATTAAAGATACCGTCAATGACATACCATTTTGTATCGATTCATAAAATGACAAAAATTATTTTTAGGTAGCTACCCCTCTCATGAGGTTTCATAAAGTGTTATGTCATAGGCTCTCTAAGAGCACATTGTCTACTTATTATGATCATTTTGATTCTTTGATCATCCCCCCTTTTCAAGGATTATTATATTTAGAATTGATTAGTATATTATGCTTCATGGATGTCATAGATTCTATCTTTAAGGGACATTCAGTAGGAGTATTTACAACTTTTGTGTTGCTTCTAATCTCCCCCTTATGTTAGACAAACTAACATAAATCTCAATATTTGGAGAATCTATCCTTGTGCATCATTGTATATTCTTTGATTATATACCATATATTAAAATAATCAGATGAAAAATATTTAGTCCCCGATCATAAATCAGTTGAAAGAAAATTTGATCATTATTTATCAGTCTAATGCGAACAATTACTTTTGTATGCAATATCGTATTTCATATCAACATATGAAACTTTATTTTCTTGAAAAATGATTTTATTATTTAAGACATTTAGTGTCACATCATCTTGAGTATTTATCAATATTATCAAGATAAATTATCTTGATTACATATTCTGAAATTGTGTTCTTAACTCAATTATTTTTGCACAAAAGATTTTGTGAATGTCAATTTGCAAGTTGACAACAAACATACATGTGATTATTTTATAAATACATATTTTTATCATGCCATATGATAGGTGAATGGACCCAAATTCACCTTTTTTACTTTTCAGAATTTAGAGATTTAATCTCAACATTAGTTGATCCAATCAACTTGTCATGAGAACAAACAAAAGAATTCTTGAAGAATCTTCTAGTTTTTCAATGTATGTTCATTACTCAGTAGGCATATCTTTTGGATGACCAAATTATTCATGTCAACTAATAAAATTATTAGTACTCGTAAACTCCAAGTTTACTACATCATGTGCCTTTTGCTTTGGTAAATTTCTGATTTACTATTATATGAGTAAATTTCAATTTTATTAAATCAAGAGTAATTTTCAGATTTATTTTTTTCCAATTACTTCACCCTTTAGGTGAGTCATGATGCCATCATTGAATGAACTAATCTGGAGAAAATTCTGCATGTAACAGATTATTTGTGCCAACATTTTTGCAAACATGAAGTTGCGAGATAATAATAGGCACACATGAGACCATATAGAAGAAACATTTATTAGGACCATTAAATATCTAAACAATCCACCAGGTGGATTACTAGGTCCACACATATCTGTATACATTCGTAGAACGTAGAGAATTCAATCTCAACTTTCGTTTATGATGGTCTTACAATTAACTTGCCTTGTTAGCAAGCTGTACGAAAAAATTCACGTCTAGCATGGTGGCTTATCACCTCATTCCCTTTAAAGAATGAATCTGTATTTTTACCATTTTTCAAAGACTCTCATTCTTCATGAATGGAACACAATCATCTAAGTATATCAAATTTTGATAATTTAGTACGTCATTCCATATTCATGTGCATCATTTAATCAATTGTCTTCTTTTAGACATTTATGCACTGCTACATTCTCTTTGGAGAATGGTTATGCTTCAACGAGATATATTTCATGACTAATTTTATCAAAAGCTCATTTCCTTTAGTCATCATTATATCATCAATATGGTGCATTGAGACTCAAACCCAACGTCTTATGCCATAAATCAATGAGGGACTTAAACCCAACATCTTTTATCACAAAGCATCAAGACTCTTGATATCTTACCCTCTTGGTGCGTTTGGACGTAAATCCATCGTCTTATTATTTTGGTGCGATATAACTTAAATGCATTGTGTTACCCACAATGAGGCTCAACCTCAAGCCTTTAAAAATAATTAAAATTTTATCACTTTTGATGATCATTAATATGATTAATAATTACAAACGAAACTGAGACTAAATGATTTTTTATAATCAACACTAGCAGTTAATAGATATAGTTTAGTAGATCACGTACCTCATGTAGAGATTGAAAACATATCTTTTACTAAATTGTGCTTATTTAATTATTAAAATAAATTAAGGAATTCTCTTCTCATCCGTTCAAATTAAACGTATAAAACTTTAAATACTTACTCCAAATGGTAACTCCAGATTTGTCACATAAATAATTATAACGTAAAGATAAATCATACCTTGAATATATAAGAACTTATTGCATAACTTATGCAAGATCTCTTTTGTACTTCTCCCGTCTTCTATAATAATTTTTTTAAGAATAGAAAAATTGTGCTGATAACGTGTTATGAAACTATATGAAATTAGAAGAAGAAGAAAGTAGGGAGAAGAGAAAAGACTTCTTATTTCTCTTGAAGTATATTTAGGATTCATTGATCTTTCACAAATCTTCTTTACAATGAAGGAAACCCTCTATTTATAGGGAGAACCTTACTTGGTCCCCAATAGGATTCCTAATCATATCCTACAAGGACTCCACATAATTAGACATTCACTATAATACAAATTGTTTATAAGAAATTTCAAATAATAACTAACCTTTTCATTAGAAGACACCGTCTCAAAACACTACTCCATACCCTCTGGCAACTAATTCATTGAAGCATTATAACAAATATTTTAGAATTTTTAGTTTTTAAAAATCTAATATTCATATTAATAATTATTATTTAATTAATATTATTAATAATCTCTTATAACTTTCCACACGGTTGAAACCATTCGGAAGATAGCATAATTTAATTATTTCATTAGATGATTGAAACAATTCATCATGTACAACTACGAACTGGAGCAGGAGGTGCTCGAAGGAAGATTTTAATTTAAATGTTTTCCATGATTTCTCAAGTGCCAAGGTATCAAAATGTCAAAGTGTTTGTTTGGTATCTATATCAATTACTTCCTTTAGTTCTACATATTTATTTGGTATTTTTTTTTATATATAGTTCGGTTTGTATATTTTTTTTATCTTTTAGAATTACAGCAATTCTTAAGATTTATAGATGTAGTTTCATCTATATATTTTGTCATCTAAATTTTAGATTTGCAACAGTGCTCGAGATTTTGTAAGTTATATTGGATGAGGCATTACATAAGTGTTTCTGAATAGTTTCACATTAACCGTGGTAAAAAGTTTATTTGAAAAATCGTTTGTGGAGGAGAGCATAAGCAAGATTTGAGTTAACCCAATCCGAACCAAAATAAATTTAGTTTGGATTGACTTTTCTCTTTTTAATTTGGATTTTTTTCGGTTTTGTTAATCGGTTATGTCAATAAATTAGAAACATAACAATGTTTTATTTGCAATGCTATACTTAAAAGTATATCAATTATAAATGTTCAAACATTAGAAAATGAAGTAAATCATAATGACATAAGTAAAACGGGACAAAAGTGGTTAACTCCAACTTAATTATAAACACACGCACACACGCGCGCGCGTGCATGCACGCACACGCACACATGCACGCGCATACCATACACCTACGCACGCGCATACCATACACCTACGCACACACGCATGCACTCAGACATACTCACACAGACACATTTACAAAAGCACGCACACACACACACTCTCACAAACACACACACACATTCACACGCGCGCACAAACACACACATACAATGCACGCACGCACAAACACGCGCGCGCGTACACACATACAACGCACGCGCACATGCACATACACACACGCACGAGCACATACTCGCGCGCACACACCCACACACAGAGTCACACGTGCACACATGCAGAACGCACACAACACACACACAACGCGCGCGCACACACAGGCATGCACACGCACACATAACCACACGCGCGCACACACAAGCACGCGCACGCACACACATGCACGCACACACACTCACTCGCATGCGTGCGCGCACGCGCGCACACACATACAACGCATGCGCACATGCACATACGCACACGCACGAGCACACACTCGCGCACACACACCCACACACAGAGTCACACGCGCACACATGCAGAACGCACACAACACACACACAACGCGCGCGCACACACAGGCATGCACACACACACATAACCACGCGCGCGCACACACATGCACGCACACACACTCACTCGCATGTGCGGGCGCACACCTACACCCACACGCGCACTCGCACGCATACAAACAACACACAATGCGCGCGCACACACACAGACACACGTGCACACCCATCCACACACAAAAACTCATGCACAATACGCACTCACACACTCACACAAAAACACACACGCACATACATGTGCGCACCCACACCCACACAGAGACAAACACAAACCACACCCGCACACGCACACACACACCTAGACACACCCACACACAGCACACACACACACCCGCACACAGACAGACACACACCCATACACAGACACACACACGTGCACTCACACCCACCTCCCCCACACACTCACACACAAACACACGCGTGGGCGCGCACACATCAAACCACACACATACACACCCACACACACGCACGTACGCGCGCTCGTACACACACACGTGTGCGCAATCGCACAAGGCTCGTGCGTGCAGACACACACAATCTCACGCACAACGCGCGCATACACATTCATACATAAACACACATGCAAAACGTGCGCAAAATGCGTGCACACATTCACACATAAACGCAAGAGAATACATACCAAAATTAGCAGAACATTTAAAACCATTACATAAAAAACTCAAAAAAGATGTTGAATACGATTTCGACAATAAAGATAAAGAACATATAAAAAATATTCAGAAATTATGTAAAAAATTACAAAAACTCTACTTTCCCGATGAAAATAAATCATTTGTTTATATTGTTGAAACAGATTCAAGTGATCATAGCTATGGAGGAGTTCTAAAATACAAATATGAAGAAGAAAAAATAGAATATCATTGTAGATATTATTCAGGATCTTATACAGAAGCACAAATAAAATGGGAAATAAATAGAAAGGAATTATTTGCATTATATATGTGTTTATTAGCATTCGAACCATATATTGTTTATAATAAATTTATTGTAAGAACAGAAAATACACAGGTAAAATGGTGGATAACCAAAAAGGTAGAAGATTCAGTTACAACAAAAGAAATAAGGAGATTAGTATTAAATATATTAAATTTTACATTTACAATCGAGGTAATCAAGACTGACAAAAATTTGATTGCAAATTACTTGTCAAGACAAAGCTACTCAAACTGAGGACAAAAATTAACATACAATTGAAGAGCTATTCAAAGCCATTACTACACTTTGTACTAAAGTGGATAGAATGGATAATGAGATACAAAAGCTACAGACTAATGAAGAAAATCTGAGGTCTAAAGCTAATATAAGTAAGCAACATGACTATAAATATGCGGAGCTATGTCGATCGGAAGACAGGAAAATTTCAGAACTAAAAGGAGACGTTGGGAAACTCCATAAAACCCATGACAAAGTTTGTTCAAATACAGCTGCAGGTACAAGCAGGAAAGCTAGTGAAAAATCACGAAATACAAACCTAAACCAATTATTCATAAAACCATTTATCCAAAATACACAAATACAAATACCCATAGAACCACAAACTTCCACATATTTAATGAGCATACAAAGTGATAAAAAGAGGTACAATTACATTACACAATCTTATATCGAAAACATATTTAAAATCCAAACATATTTAAACCTAAACCCCAGATCCACACAAACCAAAAATCTAAATGAAGATTACATAACCCAAAAATTACAAGGATATAATAGGTTGATTGTACAACCCAAAACTAGTTCAAATTTAGTTAAAACATGTTATACTTATGGGTTACTAAATATAGTATATACATATGATGGCGAAGAGATAAGTTGAATACCAGAATTATACAAAGCATTCGTCACATACAAAAGAGTTACCAAAGGAAATCTATTTTATATTAAGTTTTATACAGCACCAGCTGAGATATTATATGAAGAAATCGAATCACCAATTCAAGTTATAAAGATAGGTTTGACCAGAGATATGATAATACCAGAAGAGATAGAAAAACAGGCTGAAATATCGAAGATAGAGATACCAAACTGTCACGACCCAAAACGAGCCGCGAGTGGCACCCACACTTATCCTACTATGTGGGCAAACCAACCAATCTAAACCCCAACATTTCAAACATAATAAACAGAATATAATGCGGAAGACTTAAAACTCATTAATATAACCAATAAATAACTTCTAAAATTTATTGATTACTATCCCCAAAATCTGGAAGTCATCATCACAAGAACATCTATCCTCAAATAAGTCTAAGAGTATCTAAGAAGCTAAAATAACTAAACAGATAGTCCATGCCAGAACTTCAAGGCATCAAGACGTGAAGAAGAAGATCCAGTCCAAGCTAGAAACAATAGCTCACCCTGAAATCTGACGTGATGAAGACTGGCTAGAGATGCGGTTGAGTTGAAGACGACAGTACGTTTGCTGCACTCCACAAATAACAAAGAAAGAAACATACAAGTAGGTGTCAGTACAAAATACGAGTACTGAGTAGATATCATCGGCCAACTCAAAACAGAAGCAATATAATATCAGATAATATCATAAAATCAACTACAATACTCAACAGGTAGCAACAACAAGTACCATGACCATTGGGCACAACCCAAGCACATCTATGAGGACTCAAGCCTCCACACCATACTCATTTGGGAAACAGGTTCATTAAATTGAGTACATTAACATAATTCAAGATTCATTCTTTTTACTATTCTGGTGTCGAAACGTGACACTCCGATCCCCTAATACTACGTGTCGGTTCGTGACACCCGATCCATTAATACTATGTGTCGGTTCGTGACACCCGATCCCCTAATACTACGTGTCGGTTCGTGACACCCGATCCATTAATACTACGTGTCAGTTCGTGACACCCGATCATCTAATACTACTTGTCGGTTCGTGGCACCCGATCCCCTAACTTCATTCCTTTAGTTCATCAAGCCTTCTTTTATACCAAGGCATCATCATTAACAAAGAGGTTTTAAGGTTTAAGATTCAACAGCCTCATCATGCTTATTTTATCACAATTACATAATCACATCATGCAAGCACACAATTAAGCATATAGAAGACTTTATAAAATTACCCAATACATATCATTCGCTATTAAGAGTTTAGTATGAAATAGCATAAAAACCATAACCTACCTCCACCGAAGAATTCACGATCAAGCAAGCTATCCCCCAAAACCTTTGCTTTCCTCTTCGTTTCTCTCTTCTCTCGATCGTTCTCCCTCTCTTTCTCTTTTTCTTTTACCCTAATTACCATATAATTAAGTATAAAAGGTGACCAAAGTAACCCACTAATTAATTCAAGGTTATCTCCTTTAACCCCCAAGTAATTGAATTATTAACATTCAACAACTAACATTATAATTATAAGCAGGAATAGTCCAAAACGCCCCTTAAAACACTTAACAGAAATCCGACCCAGTCAGGGTTACGCATGTGACGGCCCATCGTGGCTGCGACGGACCATCCTGCTGCTTCCGTCACAAAGTTCAGAGAGTTGATTTTATTTAAGACTCTGTGACGGTCCGTCGTGCCTACGACGGTCCGTCCTGCAATGTCGTCGCGAAGTTCAGAGAGTTGTTCTCAGTACCCAAATTTCCAGAATCTAAGTGTTTTAGAACGAGACCCCCTCGACGGTTCGTCGTGCCCATGACGGTCCATCGTGGGATTCGTCGACTTAGACAGTTATTACCAGAAATAAACTCTACAGCTCAAAACGACTAAACAAGTCATTACAATAGATAACAATTTACCCATCATTCGTCCCCGAATGATCACAAGAAGAAAAACAAGTGCGAAAAGGAGTACCTGGATCTGAAAACAGGTGTGTGGGTATCTTTCTTGCATATCAGCCTCCTTCTCCCAAGTGGACTCTTCGACTGGCCTATTCTTCCACTGAACCTTGATGGATGCAATCTCCCTTGACCTCAACTTGTGGACTTCTCTATCTAAAATAGCAACAGGCTCCTCCTCATAAGACAAATTCTCATCAAGAAGAACTGAATCCCAACGAATGATGTAGTTTCCATCCCCATGGTATCTTTTCAACATAGACACATGAAATACCGGATGCACTCCTGACAGTCCTGGGGGTAACCCTAATTCATAAGCTACCTCCCCCACGCGCTTCACTTCAAATGGACCAATATACCTCGGACTAAGCTTACCTCGCTTACCAAACCGCATCACCCCTTTCATGGGTGAAACCTTCAGTAAAACTTGCTCGCCCTCCATAAACTCCATGTCTCTAACCTTTCGGTCTGCATATTCTTTCTGCCTACCTTGAGCCGCTAAAAGCTTTTCTTGAATGCATTTCACTTTATCTAATGATTCCCTCAGAAGATCAGTACCCCAAGGTCTAACCTCAAATGCATCAAACCACCCAATGGGAGACCTACATCTTCTCCCATAAAGTGCCTCAAATGGGGCCATATCAATACTTGAGTGATAGATATTGTTGTATGAGAACTCTGCTAAGGGTAAGAAGTTATCCCAATGACCACCAAACTCTATCACACAAGCACGAATCATATCCTCCAAAACCTGAATCGTTCGCTCAGACTGACCATCGGTCTGAGGGTGAAATGCAGTACTAAGATCCAATCTAGTACCTAATTCAGCATGCAATGTTTTCCAAAACTTAGAAATAAACGGCGTACCTCTATCTGATATGATGGAGAGTGGAACACCATGCAATCGAACAATTTCTGAGATGTAAATTTTGGCTAACTTCTCTGCATTATAAGTCACCTTAACCGAAATGAAATGAGCAGACTTAGTTAATCTGTCAACAATTACCCAAATAGAGTCATACTTACCCATTGTCTTTGGAAGACCAACCACGAAGTCCATTGCAATTCTCTCCCACTTCCATTCAGGAATGGGTATTCTCCGAAGTGTCCCTCCAGGCCTCTGGTGTTCATACTTTACCTGCTGACAATTCGGGCATTGAGCCGCGAAAGCAACAATGTCCCGCTTCATCCTACTCCACCAAAAATGTTGCTTCAGGTCACGGTACATCTTGGTTGCACCAGGATGTATAGAATACCTTGAACTATGAGCCTCTGTAAGAATGGTGTGAATCAAATCATCGAAACGGGGTACACATACCCTTCCCTTAATCCTCAAAACACCTTCCTCATTGATTTTTGCTTCTTTAGCCTCTCCTCGCAACACCTTATCTCGGATCTGGATCAGTTTCTCATCGGTAAACTGCCTTCCTTTAATCTTATCAAGAAAGGAAGATCTTGCCTCCACACAGGCCAAAAATCCTCCCTTCTCATTTACTTCTAGCCTCATAAGGTCATTAGCCAGAGTCTGAACCTCTCTAGCCAATGGGCGTCTAGAAACCTGCAAGTGGGCTAGACTCCCCATGCTCCCTGCCTTTCTACTTAAAGCATTTGCCACAACATTAGCTTTTCCCGGATGATACAAGATAGTGATATCATAGTCCTTCAGTAGTTCCATCCACCTCCGCTGTCTCAAATTCAAATCTTTCTGAGTAAAGACATACTGTAAACTACGATGATCCGTATAGACTTCACATGTAACCACATATAGATAATGTCTCCATTGCTTTAATGCAAACACTACTGCAGCCAACTCTAAATCGTGGGTCGGATAATTACGTTCATGCACCTTTAATTGCCTCGAACCATAAGCAACTACATTCTTCTCTTGCATTAGCACTGCACCCAAACCAGAATAGGATGCATCACAATAAACAATGAAATTCTTACCTTCCACTGGCAAGGTAAGAATTGGTGCAGTAGTTAACAAAGTCTTGAGCTTCTGAAAGCTTTCTTCACACTCGTCCGACCATACAAATGGAACACTCTGCTTAGTCAAGTTTGTCAGTTGGGAAGCAATAGAAGAAAATCCCTTAAAAAATCGACGGTAGTAGCTAGCTAAACCAACGAAGCTCCTTACCTCTGTAACATTAGTAGGTCTTACCCAACTCTTCACTGCTTCAATCTTAGAAGGATCCACCATCACTCCATCCTTAGAAACTATGTGCCCCAAGAAGGACACTGAATCTAGCCAAAACTCACACTTAGAGAATTTGGCATAAAGCTTTTTCTCCCTCAACATTTCCAATACAATTCTCAAGTGCTCCTCATGTTCCTCCCTGCTCTTTGAGTATAACAGTATATCATCGATGAATACAATGACGAAGAGATCCAGATATGGCTTAAAAATCCCGTTCATCAAACTCATGAAAGCAGCAGGGGCATTCGTAAGCCCAAAAGACATTACTAAGAACTCATAATGTCCATACCTAGTCCGAAAAGCAGTCTTGGGCACATCCGTGGCCCGTATTTTCAATTGATGATAACCAGATCTCAAATCAATTTTTGAGAAACTACAAGCACCTTGTAACTGATTAAACAAATCATCGATGCGAGGAAGAGGATACTTGTTCTTAACAGTTACCTTATTCAGTTGTCTGTAGTCTATGCACATCCGAAAACTTCCATCCTTCTTCTTCACAAACAAAACAGGAGCACCCCATGGGGATGCACTTGGTCAAATAAAGCCTTTGCTTAACAACTCTTGAAGTTGGGCTGTTAACTCTCTTAACTCAGCGGGAGCCATTCTATAAGGGGGTATCGAAATGGGGTGAGTACCCGGCTCCAGATCAATGCAAAAGTCAATATCCCTATCCGGTGGCATACCAGGAAGGTCTGCAGGAAACACATCCAGAAACTCACGGACTATCGAAACCGACTCAATACAAGGTACTTGGGTAGTATCATCCCTGAGGTGTGCCAAGAAAGCTAAACACCCTTTACTAACAATTCTCTTAGCACGAAGAAAGGAGATGATACGAACTGGAGTGGGAGTGTAGTCACCCTCCTACACTAACGGATCTGTCCCAGGCTTGGCCAATGTCACCGTTTTGGCATTACAATCTAGGATTGCAAAGTTTGGAGAAAGCCAAGTCATACCCAGAATTACATCGAAATCAACCATTTCTAAGATAACCAAGTCTACATGAGTATTGCTCCCCACAAAAGTCACAAGACAAGACCTATACACCTTTTCAACTATCACAGACTCACCCACCGGAGTAGAAACACGAATAGGTATGTCAAGCAATTCACAATGTAAATTAAGACCAGTAGCAAATGAGGAAGATACATATGAAAATGTAGATCCAGGATCAAACAATACAGAAGCCATGCAATCACAAACCAAAAGATTACCTGTGATGACAAAGATCGGATGTCTCTCGCCAGATCTCCCAGGGAAAGCATAACAATGGGCCCTATCACCTGTCTGCCCGTTGCCCCTACCATGTTGCGCTGCAGAAGTTCCAGTTTGCCCGTCACCCCGGCCGTTTTGATGACCACCATTACCTCGGCCACCACGTCCTCCCGAATAATGGCCTCTTCCATGACCACCTCTACATCTGATTATTGGGGGTCTGTAACTCGGTTTTGGACAATTTCTCCTAATATGTCCAGTCTCTCCACATCCATAACATTCTCTGGATTCAAGCGTAGGTCTCTGTGAGAACGACAGAGTCTGGGGATAACCTCCAAACTCAGAGAAATGTTGACCGGTCTGCGGTGGACCCCCAGCTACAGTTTGTAGTGAAGACTTAATAGGTCGGGCTGGATAACCTCATGAACTCTGCCCTCTAGAGTAAGACCCACCAAATTCACCTCCCTTACGAAACTTCTTAGTTGTTGATGCCATGGTGAAGTCATCTGGCTTCACTTCCTCCACCTCTATCACAAAGTCTACCACTTCCTGAAAGTATTTTGCTACAGTAGATACCTGTAAGGCTGGAATCTGCAAATCTGACCTCAATCCCTTCAAAAAACAGCGAATCCGCTCTTGTGGACTGAAGCAAAGCTGGGTGGCATACCTAGATAATGCACGGAACTTAGCCTCATACGCAGTAACCGACATCCTGCCTTGCTCTAGGCTCAGGAACTCATCTCTCTTCCTATCCCTCAAAGTCCGGGGTATATACTTCTCCATAAACAAGCTAGAGAATGATGTCCAAGTCATAGGTGGTGCTTGTGCTGGTTGACCCTCAACATACGATCGCCACCACATTTTGGCGTTCCCCTGAAATTGATAGGTCACAAACTCGACGCCAAATCGTTCTACTATGCCCATCTTGCGTAGTAGCTCATGACAATCAACCAGAAAATCATAGGCATCCTTAGATTCAGCACCCTTGAAAACTGGAGGTTTCAACTTCAAGAACTTACTGAAAAGTTCGTGCTGATCACTTGTCATTATAGGCCCTGTAGTCATCCGAGGAAACGTGCCTATTTCCAATGAGGCATCCATGCGGGGAGCCACAACAACTGCATGTTGTACTCCCGAAACCTGAGGTGCTGCTGTAGAAAACACTTGAGGTGTCTGGCCCTGATCAGATAACCCGCTAAGATAAGCAAGAACCTGATTAATAATCTCTGGGGTAGGTTGGGGTGGTAATTCCTCATTCTGCACTTGCTCATTCTCCCCTTCCTCCCCCTCTCTTATTACTTCCTCAGTCGGTGGAGGAGTCACCACCCTAGTACTAGATGGGCCAGGTGTTTGTCCTCTTCCTCTAGAGGACGTCCTCCCGCGACCTCTACCACAGCTTCTTGTCACTGCCCCTCTTCTAGCTACAGCCCCAGTGGCTAGCTCAGACGCATCTTGTCTTGCCGGTGTTGGTGTTGGCGCGATTGTTACTCTAGTTCTAACCATCTGCGAAATAGAGTGAAGATGGTCAGATTCCAATTTGTATCACCTCGATACCAATTGGATCCAAGTAATAGCACGAAAGAAAGAAAGAATGGAATTTTCCTAAAGTCCTATAGCCTCTCAAAGAAAAGTAAAGGCGACCCCTACTGTTCCTTAAGACTCTACTAGACTCGTTCTTGTGTGATGAGACCAACGAACCTAATGCTCTGATACCAAGTTTGTCACGACCCAAAATGAGCCACGAGTGGCACCCACACTTATCCTACTATGTGGGCGAACCAACCAATCTAAACCCCAACATTTCAGACATAATAAATAGAATATAATGCGGAAGACTTAAAACTCATTAATATAACCAATAAATAACTTCTAAAATTTATCGATTACTATCCCCGAAATCTAGAAGTCATCATCACAAGAACATCTATCCTCAAAATACTAAGTCTAAGAGTATCTAAGAAGCTAAAATAACTAAAAAGATAGTCCATGCCAGAACTTCAAGGCATCAAGACGTGAAGAAGAAGATCCAGTCCAAGCTAGAAACAATAGCTGACCCTGAAATCTGACGTGATGAAGACTGGCTAGAGTTGCGGTTGAGTTGAAGACGACGGTACGTTTGCTGCACTCCACAAATAACAAAGAAAGAAACAAACAAGTAGGGGTCAGTACAAAATACGAGTACTGAGTAGATATCATCGGCCAACTCAAAATAGAAGCAATATAATATCAGATAATATCATAAAATCAACTACAATACTCAACAGGTAGCAACAACAAGTACCATGACCATTGGGCACAACCCAAGCACATCTATGAGGACTCAAGCCTCCACACCATACTCATTTGGGAAACAGGTTCATTAAATTGAGTACATTAACATAATTCAAGATTCATTCTTTTTACTATTCTGGTGTCGGAACGTGACACTCCAATCCCCTAATACTACGTGTCGGTTCGTGACACCCGATCCATTAATACTACGTGTCAGTTCATGACACCCGATCCCCTAATACTACGTGTCGGTTCGTGACAGCCGATCCATTAATACTACGTGTCGGTTCGTGACACCCGATCCTCTAATACTACGTGTCGGTTCGTGGCACCCGATCCCCTAACTTCATTCCTCTAGTTCATCAAGCCTTCTTTTATACCAAGGCATCATCATTAACAAAGAGGTTTTAAGGTTTAAGATTCAACAGCCTCATCATGCTTATTTTATCACAATTACATAATCACATCATGCAAGAACACAATTAAGCATATAGAAGACTTTATAAAATTACCCAATACATATCATTCGCTATTAAGAGTTTACTATGAAATAGCATAAAAACCATAACCTACCTCCACCGAAGAATTCGCGGTCAAGCAAGCTATCCCCCAAATTCTTTCCTTTCCTCTTCGTTTCTCTCTTCTCTTGATCGTTCTCCCTCTCTTTCTCTTTTTCTTTTACCCTAATTACCATATAATTAAGTATAAAAGGTGACCAAAGTAACCCACTAATTAATTCAAGGTTATCTCCTTTAACCCCCAAGTAATTGAATTACTAACATTCAACAAGTAACTTTATAATTATAAGCAGGAATAGTCAAAAACGCCCCTTAAAATATTTAACAGAAATCCGACCCAGTCAGGGTTACGCAGCCAGTGATGGCCCGTCGTGCCTGCGACGGTCTGTCCTGCTGCTTCCGTCACAAAGTTCAGAGAGTTGATTTTATTTAAGACTCTGTGACGGTCCGTCGTGCCTACGACGGTCCGTCCTGCCATGACATCGCGAAGTTCTGAGAGTTGTTCTTAGTACCCAAATTTCCAGAATCTAAGTGTTTTGGAACGAGACCCCCTCGACGGTCCGTCGTGCATGCCGGTTCGTCGTGGGATCCGTTGACTCAGACAGTTATTACCAGAAATAAACTCTACAGCTCAAAACGACTAAACAGGTCGTTACACAAACTTTTATGCAAATAAAAGGATAATTGGTGTAGCAACAATTATACAAGAACTAGCTAACAATTATTTAAACGGCAATGCTATTTGGAGTTATTATGCAAGAGACCAAGTTATGATATATTCAAACTCCAAGGAATTAAGAAGAACAGATATGGAAGAAGTCCAGCGATGGATTTTATCGTTATTAAAACCAGAAGAACAACCTACAACAAGAGCATTAAAAAAGGAATTTATTTCAGAGGAGTTATAAGTCAGATATTGTAAGCTTATTGGGAACAAATATCAAGATCACAGATGTTCCAAATGTAACGGAGAAGATAATGTTATACCAGATGTTGATTTGGAGTAAAAATGGAAGCAATAAAATAAGCATAAGATTCTTTTGAGATAAGATTTACTTTTCATTAGCCAATGTATAGCAGTTATTTGTAAAGTTTTTATTTTTAAAGTCGTAAAGAAAATAGTGTGTGTCAGCCAACAATAAAAAGAAAGGGTCATTATATAAAGTAGTAATAGTATGTATTTTGTTTTTAGTGTCGGCCAAATATAATTAGGCCATGTGTAAAGTAAGTGTCGGCCACTTATATTGGCCAGATATGTAAGTTTGATAGTATAAATAGAGGGCTTTCCCTCATAATAAAATCAATCCTCTTTCCTCTCTACTACATCTCTCTAATATCGCTTCCACCCCCACATTGTTTGACCAGAGATATGATAATACCAGAAGAGATAGAAAAACAGGCTGAAATACCGAAGATAGAGATACCAAACTTTTATGCAAATAAAAGGATAATTGGTATAGCAACAATTATACAAGAACTGCAATGTGGGGGTGGAAGCGATATTAGAGAGATGTAGTAGAGAGGAAAGAGGATTGATTTTATTATGAGGGAAAGCCCTCTATTTAAACTATCAAACTTACATATCTGGCCAATATAAGTGGCTGACACTTACTTTACACATGGCCTAATTATATTTGGCCGACACAAAAAACAAAATACATACTATTACTACTTTACATAATGGCCCTTTCTTTTTATTGTTGGCCGACACACACTATTTTCTTTACGACTTTAAAAATAAAAACTTTACAAATAGCTGCTATACATTGGCTAATGAAAAGTAAATCCTATCTCAAAAGAATGTTATGCTGATTTTATTTCTTCCATTTTTACTCCAAATCAACATCTGGTATAACATTATCTTCTCCGTTACATTTGGAACATCTGTGATCTGGATAATTATTTCCAATAAGCTTACAATATCTGACTAATAACTCCTCTGAAATAAATTCCTTTTTTAATGCTCTTTTTGTAGGTTGTTCTTCTGGTTTTAATAACGATAAAATCCATCGCTGGACTTCTTCCATATCTGTTCTTCTTAATTCCTTGGAGTTTGAATATATCATAACTTGGTCTCTTGCATAATAACTCCAAATAGCATTGCCGTTTAAATAATTGTTAGCTAGTTCTTGTATAATTGTAGCTATACCAATTATCCTTTATTTGCATAAAAGTTTGGTATCTCTATCTTCGGTATTTCAGCCTATTTTTCTATCTCTTCTGGTATTATCATATCTCTGGTCAAACCTATCTTTATAACTTGAATTGGTGATTTGATTTCTTCATATAATATATCAGCTGGTGCTGTATAAAACTTAATATAAAATAGATTTCCTTTGGTAACTCTTTTGTATGTGATGAATGCTTTGTATAATTCTAGTATTTCACTTATCTCTTCGCCATCATATGTATATACTGTATTTATTAACCCATAATTATAACATGTTTTAACTAAATTTGAACTAGTTTTTGGTTGTGCAATCAACCTATTATATCCTTCTAATTTTTGGGTTATGTAATCTTTATTTGGATTTTTGGTTTGTGTGGATCTGGGGTTTAGGTTTAAATATGTTTGGATTTTATATATGTTTTCGATATAAGATTGTGTAATGTAATTGTACCTCTTTTTATCGCTTTGTATGCTCATTGCATATGTGGAAGTTTGTGGTTCTTTGGGTATTTGTATTTGTGTATTTTGGATAAATGGTTTTGTGAATAATTGGTTTAGGTTTGTATTTCGTGATTTTTCACTAGCTTTCTTGCTTGTATCTGCAGCAGTATTTAAACAAACTTTGTCATGGGTTTTACGGAGTTTCCCAACGTCTCCTTTTAGCTCATGAATTTTTCTGTCTTCCGATCGACATACCTCCGCATCTTTATAGTCATGCTGCTGACTTATATTAGCTAAAACCTCAGATTTTCTTCATTAGTCTGTAGCTTTTGTATCTCATTATCAGTTTTTATTACCTTGATTGTAAATGTAAAATTTAATATATTTAATACTAATCTCCTTATTTCTTTTGTTGTAACTGAATTTTCTACCTTTTTGGTTATCCACTATTTTAACTGTGTATTATCTGTTCTTACAATAAATTTATTATAAACAATATATGGTTCGAATGCTAATAAACACTTATATAATGCAAATAATTCCTATCTATTTATTTCTGATTTTATTTGTGCTTCTGTATAAGATCCTAAATAATATCTACAATGATATTCTATTTTTTCTTCTTCATATTTGTATTTTAGAACTCCTCCATAGCTATGATCACTTGAATCTATTTCAACAATATAAACAAATGATTTATTTTCATCGGGAAAGTAGAGTTTTGGTAATTTTTTACATAATTTCTTAATATTTTTTATATGTTCTTTATCTTTATTGTCGAAATAGTATTCAACATCTTTTTTGAGTTTTTTATTTAATGGTTTTAAATGTTCGTCTAATTTTGGTATGTATTCTCTTACTTGATTTACTAATCCTAGAAAGGATTGTAATTTCTTTTTTGTATCTATATTTTCATCAAGGGTGATTATTTTTTGTACTCTATGAGTTTGCATTTTTATTCCATTTTTGTGTATTTGTATTTCTAGAAATTCTATCTGTGGTTTCATAATTTCTTCTTTCTTTTTACATAAGCTTATACCTGAGTGTTTAATTATATGTATAAATTTTTCTAACAACCTTATATGTTCATCTTGTGTTTTAGAATATAGTAATATATCATCTATATATACAATACAATATTCTAACTGGTTGAAATAGTTATCCATAAAATGTTGATATCTACCTGGTGCATTTTAATATCCAAACTGGTAAAACATTCCATTCATAGAACCTTGCGGTACTGTGAATGTTGTTATCTGTTTAGATTCCTCTTCTAGTTTTAGATGATAAAATCCTGATTTACAGTCAAATTTACTAAAATAGTTATATCCTTGTATTTGTCTTATTTTTAGTATTTTATTTGGTATTGGGTAATTGTATGTTTTAGTTTTAGCATTTAGATTACGATAATCTATGACCATTCTACTTTTACCTCTTTTTTGTTCACTATGTTTTATAACTATAAATGCTGGGCTTGTATGTTTACTATTACTTTCTTTTATGTAATTATTTTCTAATAGTTCATCTATATGTATTTTGAATTCTTTTAAATCATCAAAGTTATATTTTAATGGTTTCTGTGTTATTATACTATTTTCATCTATTAGTTCAGTTTATACTTTTGTCTTATGTTTTTTCCATCCTTGTAATGGATCTTCGTTATACAGTTGTTCTAGTTGTTCATTTATTATTTTGACTTTATCTATTGTAAATATAATAATTTCTAATTGTGATATTTGTTTCTTATTTATATTTTACATTTCTTGATTTATTTTTCACTTCCTTTTATCCATTCTATAGGTTTTCGTTGTTTATTATTTACTCTTTTTGCTCCTATTTTGTTTCCGCATGGTGTAGTAAACCACCAATGTGTTTTTGTTATTACATGTGGGTAAAATCTATCTAAAAATGGCATTCCTAATAACATGTCCTTTGTCGTAAATTCAAAATTGTACATTTCTTCTATTGTTAATATTTTATCCCATATTTGTATTTTTATATTTTTTGCTTTGTATTTAATAATACTTCCTTCATTATTAAATCCTGTTACTACCATGGGTGTTTTAAATTTTTCCCATTTATCTTCTGGTAGACAATTATATTTACATATATTCGCTTCTGCTCCTGTATCTATCATAGGGGTATAATATCTGTTGTGATATCCTTCTACAATAATTTTTGCAAGTATAAATATTTTCATTATTCATTTTGTTCCTTTTATAAATATTTTCTTATTTTGACAAGTTATTGTTAATTGTTCATTTTCTATATTGTACGGTTTAACTTTTTCTAACCATTTTATACCTAATGTAATATTATGATTTCCTCGATATATTTTAAATGGTAATTTTAAGGGTATTCCTCCTATAATTATTTCTTTTTCCGTTGTTTCTTCATTTATGTTTACTATATCACTAGGTAATCCAGGGCATATGCGTCCTGTTTTTATAATTTCTCCTTCTCATACTAACTCTCTTGTTATGTAATTTTCTTCTTGTCTTGTATTTATCAAAATTTTATATCTTCTTTGGTCTATTATTCCTGTTATGAAATAATGATATGGTGTTATTTCTTCATTATCTAATAAGTTTTGTGGGATTCCATAGTTTCTTTTAGATGTACTCATTCTTGATGAGGTAGCCCTTGTTAACATATATGGTACACTTGAAGTACTTAATCTTTCTTTTACAATTTCTAAATCTTCTTCTATGTCAATTTCTTTATAGCTATAGTCATTATTGTCTATTACAGTAATAATTTTTTCGAAAGGATTTTCTATCTTTATTTTATGTCACGATCCAAAACGAGCCGCGAGTGCACCAACACTTATCCTACTATGTGAGCGAACCAACAAATCTAAACCCCAACATTTTCCAACATTTGAACCATAGTGAACGAAACATAATGCGGAAGACTCAAAACTCATTAACGAAAATCAATTAAATAAATCCTAAAACTCAATACTTATTATTCCCAAAATCTGGAAGTCATCACATCAAGAACATCTATCCTCGAATTTCTAAATCTAAGAGTATTTAAGAAGCTAAAAATAGTAAAAAGATGGTCCATGTCCGAACTTCAAGACATCAAGACGTGAAGGAGAGAATCCAGCACGAGCTAGGAACAATAGCTCACCCTGACTTCTGATATGCTGAAGACTGGCTAGAGTTGTGGATGAGTCAAAGTTGTTGGCACGTTTGCTGCACTCAACAATATAACAAAAAGAAAAATACACGTAGGGGTCAGTACAAGGAACAAGTACTGAGTAGGTATCATCGGCCAACTCAAAATAGAATGCAATATATATCAAATAATATTATAAGATCAACTACAATACTCAACAGGTAGCAACAACAAGTACAAGAACCATTGGCAACAACACCAAGCGCACCTATGAGGACTCAAGCCTCCACACCATACTCATTTGGGAAATAAGTTCTTTGAATTTACTTACACTTACATAATTCAAGATTCATTCCCTCCAATGTTATCGTGTCGGAATGTGACACTCCGATCCCCTATTACTACGTGTCGGAACGTGACACCCGATCCCCTATTACTACGTGTCGGAACGCGACACCCGATCCCCTATTACTACGTGTCTGAACGTGACACCTGATCCCCTATTACTACGTGTCGGAACGTGACACCCGATCCCCTATTACTACGTGTCGGAATGCGACACTCCGATCCATTTATCTCATGATTTTAGTTCATCAAGCCTTTTTTATGTCAATGCATCATCTTAATAGAGAGGGATAAGATTTAGGATTCCACAATCACAACATACAACCACACAATCAAGCATATAGAAGACTTTACAATACTACCCAATACATATCAATAGCTATTTAGAGTTTACTATGAAATAGCATAAACCATAACCTACCTCCACCGAAGAATCGTGATCAAGCAAGCTACTTCTCAATGTCTTTGCTTTCCTCTTCGCTTCTCCCTTTTTCTCGCTCGTTCTCCCTCTCTTTTTCCTTCTCCAGATTCTTTTTCTTTTACCCTAATTATCATATAATTCCTTATGATAAAAGTAACCCATTATTTATTTTAAGTTACCTCCTTTAACCCCCCAAGTAAATAAGTTATTATACTTACCCACTAATTTCATACAGTTTGGCATGAATAGTCCAAAACACCCATTAAAACTTTTAGCAGAAATCCGACCAATTTGAGGTTACGCAGCTCGTGACGGTTCGTCTTGCAGGTCCGTCACAAAGTCCAGAGAGTTAAGTTCAGTAATGAAACTTGTGATGGTCCGTCGTATCTACGACGGACCGTGCTGCACTTCCGTCGCGAAGTTCAAAGAGTTGATCCCATAGCCCACAGGAAAATTACACAAGTGTGGGACGACGGGGTCCATGACGGTCCGTCATGACCATGACGGTCCATCGCGTGATCCGTCGACCCAGTCAATTTTTATCACAAATGATTCTACTGCTCGAAACGACTAAATAGGTCATTACAATAGATACCAATTTACCCATCGTTCGTCCTCGAACGATCACAAGAAGAAAAACAAGGGCGAGAAAGAGTACCTGAATCTGCAAAAAGGTTTGGGTATCTTGCTTGCATATCAGCCTCCTTCTCCCAAGTGGACTCTTCAACTGGTCGATTCTTCCATTGAACCTTGATGGATGCAATCTCCCTTGATCTCAACTTGCGGATTTCTCTATCTAGAATGGCAACAGGCTCCTCCTCATAAGAAAAATTCCCATCAAGAAGAACTGAATCCCAACGAATAATGTAGTTTCCATCCCCATGGTATCTTTCAGCATAGACACATGAAATACCGGGTGCACTCCTGACAGTCCTAGACGCAAGGCTAATTCATAAGCTACCTCCCCACGCGCTTCAGAACTTCAAATGGACCAATATACCTCAGACTAAACTTACCTTGCTTACCAAACCGCATCACCCCTTTCATGGGTGAAACCTACAGCAAGACTTGTTCACCCTCCATAAAATCCAAGTCCCTAACCTTGCGATCTGCATATTCTTTCTGCCTGTTATGAGCTGCTAGAAGCTTCTCCTGAATGAATTTTACTTTATCTAACGATTCCCTCAAAAGATCGGTACCCCAGGGTCTCACCTCAAATGCATCAAACCAACCAATGGGAGACCTACATCTCCTCCCATACAGTTCCTCAAATGGGGCCATATCAATACTTGAGTGATAGCTATTATTGTATGAGAACTCTGCTAAAGGTAAGAAGTTATCCCAATGACCACCAAATTCTATCACACATGCACGAAGCATATCTTCCAACACCTGAATCATTCGCTCAGGCTGACCATCGGTCTGAGGGTGAAATGCAATACTAAGATCCAACCTAGTACCTAATTCAGCATGCAATGTTCTCCAAAACTTAGAAGTAAACTGCGTACCTCTATCTGATATGATGGAAAGTGGAACTCCATGCAATCGAATGATTTCTGAGATATAGTGTTTGGCTAACTTCTCTGCATTGTAAGTCATCTTGACCGGAATGGAGTGAGCAGACTTAGTTAACCTATCAACAATTACCCAAATGGAGTAATACTTACCCAAGGTCTTTGGAAGACCAACTACAAAATCCATTGCAATTCTCTCCCACTTCCATTCACGAATGGGCATTTTCTGAAGTGTTCCTCCGGGCCTCTGGTGTTCATACTTTACCTGCTGACAATTCGGGCATTGGGTAACAAAATCAACAATGTCACGCTTCATCCTACTCCACCAGAAATGTTGCTTTAGGTCACGATACATCTTGGTTGCACCAGGATGTATAGAATACCTTGAACTATGAGCCTCTGTAAGAATAGTGTGAATCACATCACCGACGCGGGGCACACATACCCTTCTCTCAATTCTCAAAATGCCTTCCTCATCAATTTTTGCTTCTTTAGCCTCTCCTCGCAATACCATATCTCGAATTCGGATCAGTTTATCATCAGTAAACTCTTTTCCCTTAATCTTGTCAAGAAAAGAAGATCTTGCCTCCACACAGGCCAAAAATCCTCCCTTCTCCGGTACTTCCAACCTCATAAAGTCATTAGCCAGAGTCTGAAACTCTCTAGCCAATGGGCGTCTAGAAACCTGCAAGTGAGCTAGACTTCCCATGCTCCCTGCCTTTCTACTTAAAGCATCTGCCACAACAATAGCTTTTCCTGGGTGATACAAGATAGTAATATCATAGTCCTTCAGTAGTTCCATCCACCTCCTCTGTCTCAACTTCAAATCTTTCTGAGTAAAGACATACTGTAAACTACGATGATCTGTATAGAGTTCACACTTAACCCCATATAGATAATGTTTCCATTGCTTTAATGCAAACACGACTGCAGCCAACTCCAAATCATGGGTCCGATAGTTGCGTTCATGCACCTTTAGTTGCCTTGAAGAATAAGCAATTACATTCTTCTCTGGCATTAGCACTGCACCCAAACCAGAATAAGATGCATCACAATACACAATGAAATTCTTACCTTCCACTGGCAAAGTAAGAATTGGTGCAGTAGTCAACAAGGTCTTGAGGTTCTGGAAGCTTTCTTCACATTCGTCGGACCACTCAAATGGAACATTCTGCTTAGTTAAATTTGTCAGTTGGGAAGCAACAGAAGAGAATCCCTTGACAAATCGACGGTAGTAGCTAGCTGAACCAACAAAGCTCCTTACCTCTGTAACATTCGTAGGTCTTACCCAACTCTTCACTGCTTCAATCTTGAAAGGATCCACCATCACACCATCCTTAGAAACCACTGCCCCAAGAAGGACACTGAATCTAGCCAAAACTCACACTTGGAGAATTTGGCATAAAGCCTTTTCTCCGTCAACACTTCCAACACAATTCTCAAATGCTCCTCATGTTCTTTCCTGCTTTTCTAGTATATTAGTATATCATCAATGAATACAATGACAAAGAGATCCAGATATGGCTTAAAAATCTCGTTCATCAGGCTCATGAAAGCAGCACGAGCATTCGTAAGCCTAAAAGACATTACTAAGAATTCATAATGCCCATACCTGGTTCGAAAAGCAGTCTTTGGCACATTTGCTATCCGTATTTTCAATTGATGATAACCAGATCTCAGATTGATTTTTGAGAAGGTACAAGCACCTTGTAACTGATCGAACAAATCATCAATGCGAGGAAGAGGATACTTGTTCTTAATAGCCACCTTATTCAGTTGCTTATAGTATATGCACATCCGAAAACTTCTATCCTTCTTCTTCACAAATAAAATCGGAGCACCCCAAGGGGATGCACTTGGCCTAATAAAACCTTTACTTAACAACTCCTGAAGTTGGGCCTTTGACTCCCTTAACTCAGCTGGAGCCATCCTATAAGGGGGTATGGAAATGGGGCGAGTACCCGGCTCCAGATCAATACAAAAATCAATATCCCTATCTGGTGGCATACTAGGAAGGTCTGCAGGAAACACATCCAGAAACTCACGGTCTATCGAAACAGACTCAATCGAAGGTACTTGAGAAGTATCATCCCTGAGATGTACCAAGAGAGCTAAACAACCCTTACTAACCATTCTCTTAGCACGAAGAAAGGAGATGATACGAACTGGGGTGGAAGTATAGTCACCCTCCCACAATAACGGATCTGTCCCAGGCTTGGCCAATGTCACAGTTTTAGCATTACAATCTAAGATTGCAAAATTTGGAGAAAGCCAAGTCATACCAAGAATTACATCGAAATCAACCATTTCTAGGATAATCAAGTCTACATGAGTATTGCTCCCCACAAAAGTCACAAGACAAGACCTATACACCTTCTCAACTATCACAGACTCACCCACAGGAGTAGAGACACGAATAGGCAGGTCAAGCAAATCACAATGTAAATCAAGACCAGTAGCAAATGAGGAAGATACATATGAAAATGTGGATCCAAGATCAAATAATACAGAAGCCATGCAATCACAAACCAAAAGATTACCTGTGATAACAGCATCAGATGTCTCTGCTTCAGATCTCCCGGGGAAAGCGTAACAATGGGCCCTATCACCTGTCTGCCCGTTGCCCCTACCATGTTGTACTGCAGTAGCTCCAGCTTGCCCGCCACCTCGGCTGATTTGGTGACCACCATTACCTTGACCAACACGTCCTCCAGAATGGCGGCCTCTCCCATTACCACCTCTACCTCTAATTATTGGGGGTCTGTAACTCTGTTTTGGACAATTTCTCCTAATATGTCCAGTCTCTCCACATCCATAACAATCTCTGGAGTCTAGCATAGGCCTATGTGAGAATGACGAAGTCTGGGGATAACCTCCAAACTCAGAGAGATGTTGACTGGTCTACGATGGACCCCCAGCTACAGCCTGTAGTGAAGACTGAATAGGTCGGGCTAGGTAACCTCCTGAACCCTGCCCTCTGGAGTAAGAATAACTAAACTCACCTCCCGTGCGGAACTTCTTAGAGGTCAACGCCATGGTGAAATTATCTGGCTTCACCCCCTCCACCTCTATCACAAAGTCAACCACTTCCTGAAAGGATTTTGCTGCAGCAGCTACCTATAAAGCTGGGATCTGCAAATCTGACCTCAATCCCTTCACAAAACAGCGAATCCGCTCTTGCAGACTGAAGCAAAGCTGGGTGGCATACCAAGATAGTGCACGAAATTTAGTCTCATAAGCAGTAACCGACATCCTGCCTTGCTCTAGGCTCAGGAACTCATCTCTCCTCCTATCCCTTAAAGTCCGGGGTATATACTTCTCCATATATAGGCTAGAGAATGATGCCCAAATCATAAGTGGTGCCTGTGCGGGTTGACACTTAACATACGACTGCCACCACATTTTGGCATTTCCCTGAAACTGATAGGACACAAACTCAACACCGAATCGTTCCACTATGTCTATCTTATGTAGCAGTTCGTGACAATCAACCAGAAAATCATTGGCATCCTCAGATTCAGCTGCATGTTGTACTCCCGGAACCTGAGGTGCTGGTGTAGAAAACACTGGATGTGTCTGGCCTTGATCAGATAACCCACTAAGATAACCAAGAACCTGGTTAATCATCTCTGGGGTAGGTTGGGGTGGTAATTCCTCATCCTGTACTTGCTCATTTTCCCCCTCCTCACCCTCTCTTACTACCTCCTCAGTCGGTGGAGGAGTCACCGCCCTAGTACCAGCTGGGCCAGGTGTTTGTCCTCTTCCTCTTGAAGACGTCCTCCTGCGACCTCTATCACGGCCTCTTGCCACTGCTCCTCTTCGAGCTACAGCCCCAGTGGCTGGCTCAGACGCACCCTGTCTTGCCGGTGTTGGTATTGACACAGTTGTTGCTCTAGTTCTAACCATCTGCAAAATAGAGTGAGGATGTCAGATACCAATTTGTATCACCTAGATACCAATTGGATCCAAGTAATAGCACGAAAGAATGAAAGAATGGAATCTTCCTAAAGTCCTATAGCCTCTCAAAGAAAAGTAAGGGCATCCCCCTACTGTTCCTCAAGACTCTACTAAACTCGTTCTTGTGTGATGAGACAAACGAACCTAATGCTCTGATACCAAGTTTGTCACGACCCAAAACGAGCCGCGAGTGGCGCCCACACTTATCCTACTATGTGAGCGAACCAACAAATCTAAACCCCAACATTTACCAACATTTGAACCATAGTGAACAAAACATAATGTGGAAGACTCAAAACTCATTAACGAAAATCAATTAAATAACTCCTAAAACTCAATACTTATTATTCCCAAAATCTGGAAGTCATCACATCAAGAACATCTATCCTCGAACTTCTAAATCTAAGTGTATTTAAGAAGCTAAAAATAGTAAAAAGATGGTCCATGTCCGAACTTCAAGACATCAAGACGTGAAGGAGAGAATCCAGCACGAGCTAGGAACAATAGCTCACCCTGAGATCTGATATGCTGAAGACTAGCTAGAGTTGTGGACGAGTCGAAGTTGTTGGCACGTTTGCTGCACTCAACAATATAACAAAAAGAAAAATACACGTAGGGGTCAGTACAAGGAACACGTACTGACCTATATCATCGGCCAACTCAAAATAGAAAGTAATATATATCAAATAATATTATAAGATCAACTACAATACTCAACAGGTAGCAACAACAAGTACAAGAACCATTGGCAACAACACCAAGCGCACCTATGAGGACTCAAGCCTCCACACCATACTCATTTGGGAAATAGGTTCTTTGAATTTATTTACATTTACATAATTCAAGATTCATTTCCTCCAATGTTACCGTGTCGGAATGTGACACTCCTATCCCCTATTACTACGTGTCAGAACGTGACACCCGATCACCTATTACTACGTGTCGAAATGTGACACCCGATCCCCTATTACTACGTGTCGAAACGTGACACTCGATCCCCTATTACTACATGTCGGAACGTGACACCCTATCCCCTATTACTACGTGTCGGAACGTGACACTCTGATCCATTTATCACATGATTTTAGTTCATCAAGCCTTCTTTATGTCAATGCATCATCTTAATAGAGAGGGATAAGATTTAGGATTCCACAATAAGATCATACAATTTCACAATGAAGCATATCGAAGACTTTACAATACTACTCAATACATATCAATCGCTATTTCGAGTTTACTATGAAATAGCATAAACCATAACCTACCTCCACCGAAGAATCGTGATCAAGCAAGCTACTTCTCAATGTCTTTGCTTTCCTCTTCGCTTCTCCCTTTTTCTCGCTCGTTCTCCCTCTCTTTTTCCTTCTCCAGATTCTTTTTCTTTTACCCTAATTATCATATAGTTCCTTAAGATAAAAGTAACCCATTATTTATTTTAAGTTACCTCCTTTAACCCCCCAAGTAAATAAGTTATTAAACTTACCCACTAATTTCATACAGTTTGGCATGATTAGTCCAAAACACCCCTTAAAACATTTAGCAGAAATCTGACCCTGTCGAGATTACGCAGCTCGTGACGGCCCGTCGTACCTGCGACGGTCCGTCCTGGAGGTCCGTCACAAAGTCCAGAGAGTTAAGTTCAGTAATGAAACTTGTGACGGTCCGTCGTATCTACAATGGTCCGTGCTGCACTTCCGTCACGAAGTTCAGAGAGTTGATCCCATAGCCCACAGGAAAATTACACAAGTGTGGGACGACGGGGTCCATGACGGTCCGTCATAACCATGACGGTCCGTCATGACCATGACGGTCCGTCGCGTGATCCGTCAACCCAGTCAGTTTTTATCACAAATGATTCTACTGCTAGAAACGACTAAACAGGTCGTTACATTTTACTTGCTGTTATTTTATGCTTTGCTGTTAATATATATAAGTTTTTACATCTTTCTGTAAATATTTTACTGCCTGGTGCTAACTCTATTCTTGACATTTTCCAATATAATACTAATGATTTATCTATATTTCTATTTAATAATACTGTATAATTGGCACTTATTATAAATTTAAATTTTTGGTATATTAAGTTTCCTTTTACTGCACTAATTACACTTTTTTCTATAGGGTGTATAATCCTATCACCTGCTAAGTATATTTCAATAGGTGTATCTATTCCTTGTCTAAAACAAGCTTTTATTAATATTTTTGTTCCTCCTAAATGTACATATTTTATAGGTGTTTTAGCTTTTATATCTTGTATTTCTTTATTTATTATTCGCTTACTTAGTATAGGTATATATGCTTTTCCTCTTGCATATTTACAATCTATAAATGTTCTTTCTGACTAACTACATAATATTCTTCCTTTTGTCTTTTAAACCAATTTCTCAAAGTAGGTATTTCAAGTACTTTTTCAACACTTAATTCTATTTCTTTTCCTTTTATTTGTTCAAAAATTGTATTATCAAATATAATTTTTTGGTCTAATAATTCTTCATTTTGATAATCTTCTTTAGATATTATTTTTATCTCATCTTCAGACATTATATTTCTTCATCTGGTTCATTATTATCTAGATTAATATTTTCTTCTTCATTTTCAGTTTCTATATCTGATACTTCATATATGCTATCATTTTCACTTAATTCATAGTCTATGTATTCTATTTTCATATATTTGTCATTATCTATAATTACTTCTGCAATTTGCTTCCTTTTTGGATCTTTGGTTAGTTTACAATCTCTAGCTAAATGTCCTATCTTTCCGCAATTATAACAAGTACATTGAGATATTTTTCTTTATGGTCTATATGGTCTTTTTATTTTATAATTTTTTATATAATATCTTCGTCTTGGTTTCTTATATTTATACTTGGTTTTAGTTTTTCTATAATTTTTATACCTTTTAGGCTTTTGCTTTTTATTTGTACATCCAAACTATGGTGCTATATTATTTTTACAACAGGCTAAATTCTTGTTTAGTACTTTTTCCATTTTTAATTTTTCTTTTTTGTTTTCACATAGTTGTATGAACCATTGACATAAAAATTTTATTCTTGCTCCTAAAGTATCTACTAATCCTTCGTCATTCCAATCTTTAATTATTTTTGTGCTAAATGGTTCTGGTAATTTTGTAAAATATTGTTGTCTTATTTCTTTTGCTTCATTTAAATTGTATTTTGCTTTGTAATAGTATTCCATAAATGCACAAGTGTATTCTTCTACATAACACATTTTACATATAGCTAATTTTGTCATAAGTTGCCTATTTATTATTTTTTCTCTGTTTTGTTCTCTTATATCTGTGGTCATACCTCCAAATTCATTTCTAATTGCTGACTCATATTTATCTAGTATATCTATATTTGTTGCCGATGGAGATCCATCCATTTTCTTGTCACTTCTAAGTACTTCTAAACTTTCTAAGGGTAGATTTTCTATCCATAATCTTGTTGTTCGTACAAATGTTCTTTCTATATACCTTGGTGTTTCTGTTGTTTTTATTTTGTTATCTATTAGTTGCTTAGATATATTTCCTATCCATAGTAATATTGCTTTATTTATATCTGTAACACAATCTAGATCTAAGAAATTCTATTGTTCGTTTATTGGTTTTGGTCTCCAATTTTTATTTAATCTACTATTCCATATTGCGTTAGTTCTATCTGATTGCTGATACCTTTCTGTATAATAAGTTGGTGGTGTCCATCTAGGACTAATTCTAGGACTATTTCTGGGACTATTGTCTGGAGTTTTAACTCTTGACGTACTAGGTCGATTCATATCTCCTGTGTTTATTTCAATTTTTTCGGTTTATTGTATCTGATAAATTTTCATCTATTTCATTTACTTCAAGGTCTTGATTTAGTTTTTGTTCCATCTCTTTTATTTCATTAGTTAATTCTAGCTCTTTTACTTTTTCTATCTGTTTCTCTTTTTGTTTACTTTCATATAATAGTTTTAACCTAGCTAATTCTTTTTCTAATTCACTTATTCTTTAGGTAGCTGCTGCAGAAAAATCCATTCAGGAAGTGGTTGACTTTGTGATAGAGGTGGAGGGGGTGAAGCGGGATAACTTCACCATGGCATCGACCTCTAAGAAGTTCCGCACAGGAGGTGAGTTTAGTGGTTCTTACTCCAGAGGGCAGAGTTCAGGAGGTTACCCAGCTCGACCTATTCACTTTTCACTACAGGCTGTAGTTGGGGGTTCATCACAGACCAGTCAACATTTATCTGAGTTTGGAGGTTATCCCCAGACTTCGTCATTCTAACAGAGACCTATGCTAAACTCCAGAGATTGTTATGGATGTGGAGACTGGACATATTAGGAGAAATTGTCCAAAACAGAGTTACAAACCCCCAATAATTAGAGGTAGAGGTGGTCATGGGAGAGGCCGCCATTCTGGAGGACGTGTTGGTCAAGGTAATGGTGGTCACCAAATCAGCCGAGGTGGCGGGCAAGTTGGAACTACTGCAGCACAACATGGTAGGGGCAACAGACAGACAGGTGATAGGTCCCATTATTATGCTTTTCCCGAAAGATCTGAAGCAGAGACATCTGATGCTGTTATCACATGTAATCTTTTGGTTTGTGATTGCATGGCTTCTGTATTATTTGATCCTGGATCCACATTTTCATATGTATCTTCCTCATTTCCTATTGGTCTTGATTTACATTGTGATTTGCTTAACATGCCTATTCGTGTCTCTACTCCTGTGGGTGAGTATGTGATAGTTGAGAAGGTGTATAGGTCTTTTCTTGTGACTTTTGTGGGGAGCAATACTCATGTAGACTTGATTATTCTAGAGATGGTTGATTTCGATGTAATTCTGGGTATGACTTGGCTTTCTCCAAATTTTGCAATCTTAGATTGTAATCCTAAAACTGTGACATTGGCCAAGCCTGGGACAGATCCGCTAGTGTGGGAGGGTGACTATACTTCCACCCCAGTTCGTATTATCTCCTTTCTTCGTGCCAGGAGAATGGTTAGTAAAGGTTGTTTAGCTTTCTTGGCACATCTCAGGGATGATACTTCCCAAGTACCTCCGATTGAGTCTGTTTCGATAGTCCGTGAGTTTCTGGATGTGCTTCCTGCAGACCTTCCTTGTATGCCACTAGATAGGGATATTGATTTTTGTATTGATCTGGAGCCGGGTACTTGCCCCATTTCCATACCCCCTTATAGGATGGCTCCAGCTGAGTTAAGGGAGTTAAAGGACCAACTTCAGGAGGTTTTAAGTAAAGGCTTTATTAGGCCAATTGCATCCCCTTGGGGTGCTCCGGTTTTATTTATGAAGAAGAAGGATGGAAGTTTTCGAATGTGCATAGACAACAGGCAACTGAATAAGGTAACTATTAAGAACATGTATCCTCTTCTTCGCATTGATGATTTGTTCGATCAGTTACAAGGTGCTTGTACCTTCTCAAAAATCGATTTGAGATCTGGTTATCATCAATTGAAAATACGGGCAGCAGATGTGCCAAAGACTGCTTTTCGAACCAGGTATGGGCATTATGAATTCTTACTAATGTCTTTTGGGCTTACGAATGCCCCTGCTGCTTTCATGAGCCTGATGAACGGGATTTTTAAGCCATATCTTGATCTCTTTGTTATCGTATTTATTGATGATATACTGATATATTCAAAGAGCAGGAAAGAACATGAGGAGCATTTGAGGATTGTATTGGAGTTGTTAAGAGAGAAAAGGCTTTATGCCAAATTCTCCAAGTGTGAGTTTTGGCTAGATTTAGTGTCCTTCTTGGGGCACGTGGTTTCCAAGATTGAAGCAGTAAAGAGTTGGGTAAGACCTACTAATGTTACAGAGGTAAGGAGCTTTGTTGGTTTAGCTAGCTACTACCGTCGATTTGTCAAGGGATTCTCTTCTTTTGCTTCCCAACTGACAAATTTGACTAAGCAAAATGTTCCATTTGTGTGGTCGGACGAATGTGAAGAAAGCTTCCAGAACCTCAAGACCTTGTTGACTACTGCACCAATTCTTACCTTGCCAGTGGAAGGTAAGAATTTCATTGTTTACTATGATGCATCTTATTCTTGTTTGGCTGCAGTGCTAATGCAGGAGAAGAATGTAATTGCTTATGCTTCGAGGCAACTAAAGGTGCATGAACGCAACTATCCGACCCACGATTTGGAGTTGGCTGCAGTATTGTTTGCATTAAAGCAATAGAGACATTATCTATATGGGGTTAAGTGTGAAGTCTATACAGGTCATCGTAGTTTATAGTATGTCTTTAATCAGAAAGATTTGAATTTGAGACAGAGGAGGTGGATGGAACTACTGAAGGACTATGATATTACTATCTTGTATCACCCAGGAAAAGCTAATGTTGTGGCAGATGCTTTAAGTAGAAAGGCAGGGAGCATGGGTAGTCTAGCGCACTTGCAGGTTTCTAGACGCCCATTGGCTAGAGAGGTTCAGACTCTGGCTAATGATTTTATGAGGTTGGAAGTACTGGACAAGGGAGGATTGTTGGCCTGTGTGGAGGCAAGATCTTCCTTTCTTGACAAGATTAAGGGAAAACAGTTTACTGATGAGAGGCTAAGCCGAATTCGAGATATGGTATTACGAGGAGAGGCTAAAGAGGCAATAATTGATGAGGAAGGCGTTTTGAGAATTAAGGGAAGGGTATGTGTGCCCCGTATTGATAATTTTATTCACACTATCCTTACAAAGGCTCATAGTTCAAGGTACTTTATACATCGTGGTTCAACAAAGATGTATCGTGACCTAAAGAAACATTTTTAGTGGAGTAGGATGAAGCGGGACATTGTTGATTTTGTTGCCCAATGCCCGAATTGTCAGCAAGTAAAGTATGAACACCCGAGGCCTAGAGGTACACTTCAGAGAATGCCTATTCATGAATGGAAGTGGGAGAGAATTGCAATGGATTTTGTAGTTGGTCTTCCAAAGACCTTGGGTAAGTATGACTCCATTTGGGTAATTGTTGATAGGTTAACTAAGTCTTCTCACTTCATTCCGGTCAAGATGACTTACAATGCAGAGAAGTTAGCCAAACTCTATATCTCAGAAATCATTCGATTGCATGGAGTTCCACTTTCCATCATATCAGATAGAGGTACGCAGTTTACTTCTATGTTTTGGAGAACATTGCATGCTGAATTAGGTACTAGGTTTGATCTTAGTACTGCATTTCACCCTCAGACCGATGGTCAGTCTGAGCGAACGATTCAGGTGTTGGAAGATATGCTTTGTGCATGTGTGATAGAATTTGGTGGTCATTGGGATAACTTTTTACCCATAGCAGAGTTTTCATACAATAATAGTTATCACTCGAGTATTTATATGGCCCCATTTGAGGCACTGTATGGGAGAAGATGTAGGTCTCCCATTGGTTGGTTTGATGCATTTGAAGTGAGACCATGGGGTACCGATCTTTTGAGGGAATCGTTACATAAAGTAAAATTCAATCAGGAAAAGCTTTTGGCAGCTTAGAATAGGCAGAAAGAATATGCAGATCGAAGGGTTAGGGACTTGGATTTTATGGAGGGTGAACAAGTCTTGCTGAAGGTTTCACCCATGAAGGGTGTGATGCGGTTTGGTGAGCGAGGTAAGCTTAGTCCGAGGTATATTGGTCCATTTGAAGTTCTGAAGCGTGTGTGGGAGGTAGCTTATGAATTAGCCTTGCCTCCAGGACTGTCAGGAGTGCACCCGATATTTCATGTGTCTATGATGAAAAAATACCATGGGGACGGAAACTACATTATTTGTTGGGATTCAGTTCTTCTTGATGAGAATTTGTCTTATGAGGAGGAGCTTGTTGCTATTCTAGATAGAGAAATCTGCAAGTTGAGATCAAGAGAGATTGCATCCATCAAGGTTCAATGGAAGAATCGGCCAGTTAATGAGTCCACTTGGGAGAAGGAGGCTGATATGCAAGCAAGATACCCACATCTTTTTGCAGATTTAGGTACTCTTTCTTTCCCTTGTTTTTCTTCTTGTGATCGTTCGAGGACGAATGATGGGTAAATTGGTATCTATTGTAACGACCTGTTTAGTCGTTTCGAGCAGTAGAATCATTTGAGATAAAAACTGACTGGGTCGACGGATCACACGACGGACCGTCATGGACCCCGTCGTCCCACACTTGTGTAATTTTCCTGTTGCTCTCCTCATTACCATCGATGACAAGTAGGACTAACCGTCATAGGCACAACGGTCCGTCGAGCATCTTCGTGCCAAAACACTTCAACTCTAAAATCTGGGTGCTGGGATCGACTCTCTAAACTTCGACCTGCAGGACGGACCGTCGCAGGTACGACAGGCCGTCAAACAACTCGTTAGTGAATTTTACTCTCTGAACTTTGTGACGGAACTGCAGGACGGACCGTCGTAGGCACGACGGGCCGTCACGAGCTGTGTAACCTCGACTGGGTCGGATTTCTACTAAAAGTTTTAAGGGGTGTTTTGGACTATTCATGTCAAACTGTATGAAATTAGTGGGTAAGTTTTATAACTTATTTACTTGGGGGTTAAAGGAGGTAACCTTGAAATAAATAATGGGTTACTTTTATCATAAGGAATTATATGATAATTAGGGTAAAAGAAAAAGAATCTGGAGAAGGAAAAAGAGAGGGAGAACGAGCGAGAAAAAGGGAGAAGCGAAGAGGAAAGAAAAGGCATTGGGAAGTAGCTTTTTTGATCACGATTCTTCGGTGGAGGTAGGTTATGGTTTATGCTATCTCATAGTAAACTCTTAATAGCGATTGATATGTATTGGGTGGTATTGTAAAGTCTTCTATATGCTTGATTGTGGGTTTGTGTGTTGTAATTGTGTAATTGTGGTGGATTAGAATGTTGATACTGTTGAATCTTTAATCTTGAATCATCTCTGTTAAGATGACGCCTTAGCATAACGAAGACTTGATGAAATAAAATTAATGAGATTAGTTGATCGGAGTGTCACGTTCCGACACGTAGTATTAGGGGATCGGGTGTCACGTTCCGACACGTAGTATTAGGGAATCGGGTGTCACATTCCGACACATAGTATTAGGGGATCGGAGTGTCACGTTTCGACACGTAGAATTAGAGGATCGGTGTGTCACGTTCCGACACGATAATAAGGAAGAGAAGTAATTTTGAATTATGTTAACTTACTCAATTCAAAGAACCTTTTTCCCCATATGAGTATGGTGTGGAGGTTTGAGTCCTCAGGGGTATGCTTGGTGTTGTTGCCAATGGTTATTGTACTTGTTGATTGTCACCTGTTAAGTACTATGGTTGATTTTATATTATTATTCAATATATATTGTTTTCTATTCTGAGTTGGCCGATGATACCTACTCAGTACTTGTTCCTTGTACTGACCCCTACTTGTATTTTCTTCTTTGTTATTTTGTGGAGTACAGCAAGTGCGCCATCGACTTCGACTCACCCTCAACTCTAGCTAGTCTCCAGCATATCAGAATTCAGGGTGAGCTATTTTTCCTAGCTTGTGCAAGATTCTCTTCTTCGCGTCTTGATGTCTTGATGTTCGGACATGGACCACCCTTTTACTTATTTTATCTTCTTAATACTCTTAGATTTAGAAATTCGAGGATATATGTTCTTGATGTGATGACTTCCAGATTTTGGGAATAATAAGTATTGAGTTTTAGAAGTTATTTAATTGATTTTCGTTAATGAGTTTTGAGTCTTCCGCATTATATTTTTGTTCACTATGGTTGAAATATTGGTAAAAGTTGGGGTTTAGATTTGTTGGTTTGCTCACATAAGAGGATAAGTGTGGGTGACACTCGCGGCTCGTTTTGGGTCGTGACAAAGAGCAATGATGGGTGATATTCAATTCATTACAAAGAATTTTACTAGTTTATAATATTCTATAGTTGCGGGTATTGACACATTATAATTGGTATACATCTATTTTTCGTTGTTGAACTTATAGTACAATACCATATCATGATTCAAGTTTTATATATGTTGACATAAGTAATTAAATACTAAGGGTATTGTATTATACAAGTATCACTAGATTTATGGAATTGGAGAATGAAAACTTAAAACCCTAGAGTTGAAATTTGGAAATAGGAGGGTGATATTATAATTGACATCAAAATTTTGGAACTTGATTTTAGGTTTGTGTAAGTTTTTGGGCCTACGCTAGATCTTTAGTAATATGGTTGTTGATAGTTTTAAAATTTTATTGTGATTAATTATTTGAATAGATGGCATTGATTGGAAGCCTAATTAAAGGGAAAGACTCAGGTTCCAGAGTGATTGTTCGACTCCTTGAGGCAAGTGGATTTCTAAACTCTTGTTAAGTGTATGAAATATGTGTATGTCCTTGTGGTATATGTTGGGAGTAACAGGATTGGTGATGGGTTGACTTGTCCACATTGATTAATTTTATTGATGAAAAGAATGGGGATAACAAAAGGCAATGTGATTAATTGTTTATGTGTGTTGTGTTGACAAAGGGTTGAAGGCTTGTTGAATCATTGTTGATGTAACTTCATGTTTGTGTGGTTGTGAACTGTGCGTTGTTATGAAAATGGTCATCTCCTCATTATATGTGTGAACTTGTCATCTGAATTATTCGGAGGCATTGGTTGTGGCAAGTGTTATCTGCATTAAGAAATAATGGGTACTTAAGAGGATGTACCATTTCGAGGGACGTATCGCGCGCCGCGATGGATACTATATTTCGAGGGACGTATCGCGCGCCGCGATGGTTACCATTATCGAGGGTCGTGTCGTGCGCCGCGACAGATGCATGGAAAGATATGTCCCCCATGGTTCCTGGACTAAGAGCCAGCGGGTGTGTATCTATAGGTCAGACACATCATTATACTTGACATTGCATTCCATTGCATTGCACATACTTACCATTAGTGAACTTGATATCTTATTTTGCTGATCTTTTGATTGCCTTTCTGCGGAACTTGTGATTGATCAATATTGAGCTTGTTATTGCGGATATGTAATTTGTTAAAGTGTTGTTGTTGAGGATATGTAATTTGTCTAAGTGTTGTTGTTGAGCTACGTGCTATGTAAACTGTGAGCTGTTAGGTTGGGTTGATTTTAATGCATGTTGTAGTTGTGGAGGTTTGGTTGGGGGTGGTAGGAGTACCCGTATTTTATCCCCTTAGCTTGTGTTTAGACGTTTTACTTGCTGGGTACCGTGTGGTTTGGTACTCAACCCTTGCTACTACAAATTTTTTTTGTAGGTTACTAGCACGGACTTTGTGATATTTCCCTTCTCCTTGTCTGAGGTTTCTTGGAGATTTGTCAGGTAGATGTTTCCATCGCAACAGACTTTCTTCTCCTTAATTATGATCTTGTTCTATTCTAGAACAAGTTCATTTGAGACTTGGGTTTTTCTTTTGAATCAATTGTAATAATTTAGAGGCTTGTACACGGCACTACCAGGTTTTGGGGGTTTTATTAAGTTACTTATATTTTATTTCCGCATTTTATTGTAATGGTTGATTTTTAGGCTGACTTGTCTTGGTGGGATAAGACGTGTGCCATCACGCCCATTTTTGGGTCGTTACAATATTAGCACAAAGAAAAGTTATATTTATGTTAAAAATACAAATAGATCACCTTGAATATATATTACAACATAACATAATTTATAAATTATAATGAATAAAGAAGAGTTTGCAGTAGATGAAAAGACATATGAAAATCAAGATGGATTAATGCTAAAAATAATATTTTCAAACCTAGGAAGACGATATTAAAAAATAGGAAATAATGTATATTTAATGTTAGAAAAAGAAACAGCAAAATTAGAAGATAGTCTAACAAATATGATAAGAATAACAAAAATAAATGAAGAAATAGACAAATCAAAAGAAATTGAAAAAATAAAAATACAAGCAAAACAAGAAGTACAACATTTAGAAGAAATAAAAAATACAAGAATAAGTGAATTAGAAAAAGAATTAGCTAGGTTAAAATTATTATATGAAACTAAACAAAAGAGAAACAGATAGAAAAAAAAGAGAGCTAGAATTAACTAATGAAATAAAAGAGATGGAACAAAAACTAAATGAAGACCTTGAAGTAAATGAAATAGACGAAAATTAATCAGATACAATAAATGACCAAAAATCAGAAATAAGTGAGACATACACAGAAATTCTAGAACAGGTAAATAAACTGAAAAAATTAGAAATAAACACAGGAGATATGAATCGACCTAGTACGTCAAGAGTAAACTCCACACAATAGTCCTAGAATTAGTCCTAGATGGACACCACCAACTTATTATACAGAAAGTTATCAGCAATCAGATAGAACTAACGCAATATGGAATAGTAGATTAAATAAAAATTGGAGACCAAAACTAATAAACGAACAATAGAATTTCTTAGATCTAGATTGTGTTACAGATATAAATAAAGCAATATTACTATGGATAGGAAATATATCTAAGCAACTAATAGATAACAAAATAAAAACAACAGAAACACCAAGGTATATAGAAAGAACATTTGTAGGAACAACAAAATTACGGATAGAAAATCTACCCTTAGAAAGTTTAGAAGTACTTAGAAGTGACAAGAAGATGGATAGATCTCCATCAACAACAAATATAGATATACTAGATAAATATGAATCAGCAATAAGAAATGAATTTGGAGGTATGACCACAGATATACGAGAACAAAACAGAGAAAAAAAATAAATAGGCAACTTATGACAAAATTAGCTATATGTAAAATGTGTTATATAGAATAATACACTTGTGCATTTTAGGAATACTATTACAAAGCAAAATACAATTTAAATGAAGCAAAAGAAATAAGACATCAATATTTTACAAAATTACCAGAACCATTTAGCACAAAAATAATTAAAGATTGGAATGATGAAGGATTAGTAGATACTTTAGGAGCTAGAATAAAATTTTCACATCAATGGTTCATACAACTATGTGAAAACCAAAAAGAAAATTAAAAATGGAAAAAGTACTAAACAAGAATTTAGCCTGTTGTAAAAATAATATAGCACCATAGTTTAGATGTACAAATAAAAAGCAAAAGCCTAAAAGGTATAAAAATTATAGAAAAACTAAAACCAAGTATAAATATAAGAAACCAAGACGAAGATATTATATAAAAAATTATAAAACAAAAAGACCATATAGACCAAAAATAAAAATATCCCAATGTACTTGTTATAATTGCGGCAAGATAGGAAATTTAGCTAGAGATTGTAACCTACCCAAAGATCTGAAAAGGAAGCAAATTGCACAAGTAATTATCAATAATGACAAATATATGCAAAGAGAACACATAGACTATGAATTAAGTGAAAACGATAGTATATATTAAGTATCAGATATAGAAACTGAAAATGAAGAAGAAAATATTAATCTAGATAATAATGAAACAGATGAAGAAATATAATGTCTGAAGATGAGATAAAAATAATATCTAAAGAAGATTATAAAAATGAAGAATTATCAAACCAAAAAATTATATTTGATAATACAATTTTTGAACAAATTAAAGGAAAAGAATTAGACTTAAGTTTTGAAAAAGTACTTGAAATACCTACTTTGAGAAATTGGTTTAAAAGATAAAAGGAAGAATATTATGTAGTTAGTCAGAAAGAACATATTACAGATTGTATATATGCAAGAGGAAAAGCATATATACCTATACTAAGTAAACGAATAATAAATAAAGAAATACAAGATATAAAAGCTAAAACACCTATAAAATATGTACATTTAGGAGGAACAGAAATATTAATAAAAGCTTGTTTTAGAGAAGGAATAGATACACCTATTGAAATATACTTAGCAGATGATAGAATTATACACCCTATAGAAAAAAGTGTAATTAGTGCAGTAAAAGGAAACTTAATATACCAAAAATTTGAATTTATAATAAGTGCCAATTATTGTAACGACCTGTTTAGTCGTTTTGAGCAGTAGATTTATTTCTGGTAATAGCTGTCTGGGTCAACGGATCCCACGACGGACCGTCATGGGCACGACGGACCGTCGAGGGGGTCTCGTTCCAAAACACTTAGACTGTGGAAAAATTGGATACTGAGAACAACTCTCTGAACTTCGCGACGGAAGAGCAGGACGGACCGTCGCAGGCACGACGGACCGTCACAGACTCTTTAATGAATTTGAGTCTCTGAACTTTGTGACGACTCAGCAGGACGGACCGTCTCAGGCACGACGGACCGTCACAGGCAGCGTAACCCTGACTGGGTTGGATTTCTGCTAAAGTTTTTAAGGGGCGTTTTGGACTATTCCTGCTTATGATTATAAAGTTAGTGGTTTAATGTTAATAATTCAATTACTTGGGGTTAAAGGAGATAACCTTGGAATAAATAGTGGGTTACTTTTACCATCTTTTATACTTAATTATATGGTAATTAGGGTAAAAGAAAAAGAGTTTGAATAAAAAAAATAGGAAGAATGGAGAGAAGAGGGGAGAACGAACGAGAGAGGAAGAAACGAAGAGGAAAGCAAAGCATTGGAGAAGTATATTGCTTGATCACGATTCTTCGGTGGAGGTAGGTTATGGTTTATGCTATTTCGTAGTAAACTCTAAATAGCGATTGATATGTATTGGGTAATTATGTAAAGTCTTCTATATGCTTAATTGTGTGCTTGCATGATGTGATTATGTAATTGTGATGAATTAGCATGATGAGGCTGTTGAATCTTAAACCTTAAAACCTCTTTGTTAATGATGATGCCTTGGTATAAAAGAAGGCTTGATGAACTGAAAGAATGAGATTAGGGGATCGGGTGTCACGAACCGACACGTAGAATTAGGGGATCAGAGTGTCACGTTCCGACACCACGATAGTAGAAGATCGGGTGTCACGAACCGACACGTAGTAGTAGGGGATCGGAGTGTCACGTTCCGACACCAGGATAGTAGGGGATCGGAGTGTCACGTTCCGACACCAGGATAGTAAGATGAATGAATATTGAGGGGATCAGAGTGTCACGTTCCGACACAAGGATAGTAGGGGATCAGAGTGTCACGTTCCAACACCAGGATAGCAAGATGAATGAATATTGAGGGGATCGGAGTGTCACGTTCCGACACCAGGATAGCAAGATGAATGAATATTGAGGGGATCGGAGTGTCACGTTCCGACACCAGGATAGTGAAGAGAGTGAATCTTGATTTATGCTAATATACTCAGGCTTAAAGAACCTGTTTCCCAAATGAGTATGGTGTGGAGGCTTGAGTCCTCATAGATGTGCTTGGTGTTGTGGCCAATGGTTATGGTACTTGTTGTTGCCACCTGTTAAGTACTATGGCTGATTTTATGTATTATCTGATATATATTGATTTCTATTTTGAGTTGGCCGATGATACCTACTCAGTACTTGTGCCTTGTACTGACCCCTACTTGTAATTTTCTTCTTTGTTATTTGTGGAATGCAGCAAACGTACAATCGACTTCGACTCGTCCTCAACTCTAGCCAGTCTTCATCACGTCAGATTTCAGGGTGAGCTATTATTCCTAGCTCGGACTGGATTATCTCTCATTCATGTCTTGATGTCCTTGAAGTTCGGACATGGACCATTTGTTTACTTATTTTAGCTTCCTAGATACTCTTAGATTTAGTAATTGAGGATAGAATGTTCTTGTGGTGATGGCTTCCAGATTTTGGGAATAATAAGTAATAAATTTTAGAAGTTATTTATTGGTTATAGTAATAAGATTTAAGTCTTCCGCATTATTTTCTGTTTATTTCGGTTGCAATGTTGGGGTTTAGATTGGTTGGTTCGCTCACATAGGAGGGTAAGTGTGGGTGCCACTCGCGGCTCGCTTTGGGTCGTGACAATTATACAGTAGCATTAACAGATAGAAATATAGATAAATCATTAGTATTATATTGGAAAATGTCTGAAATAGAGTTAGCACCAGGCAGTAAAATATTTACAGCAAGATGTAAAAACTTATATATATTAACAGCAAAACATAAAATAACAGCAAGAAATAAAATTGATAAAATAAAGATTGCAAATCCTTTCGAAAAAATAATTATTGTAATAGACAATAATAACTATAGCTATAAAGAAATTGACATAAAAGAAGATTTAGAAATTGTAAAAGAAAGATTAAGTACTTCAAGTGTACCAAATACGTTAACAAGGGCTACCTCATCAAGAATGAGTACATCTAAAAGAAACTATGAAATCCCACAAAACTTATTAGAAAAGGAAGAAATAACACCATATCATTATTTCATAACAGGAATAATAGACCAAAGAAGATATAAAATTTTGATAAATACAGACCAAGAAGAAAATTACATAACAAGAGAGTTAGTATTAGAAGAAGAATTTATAAAAACAGGACACATATGCCCTGGATTACCTAGTGAGATGGTAAACAAAAATGAAGAAACAACGGAAAAAGAAATAATTATAGGAGGAATACCCTTAATAATACCATTTAAAATATATCAAGGAAATCATATTATTACATTAGGTATAAAATGGTTAGAAAAAGTTAAACCGTACAATATAGAAAATGAACAATTAACAATAACTTGTCAAAATAAGAAAATAATTATAAAAGAACAAAATGAATAATGAAAATATTTATACTTGCAAAAATTATTGTAGAAGGATATCACAACAGATATTATACCTCTATGATAGATACAGGAGCAGAAGCGAATATATGTAAATATAATTGTCTACTAGAAGATAAATGGGAAAAATTAAAAACACCCATGGTAGTAACAAGATTTAATAATGAAGGAAGTATGATGATTAAATACAAAGCAAAAAATATAAAAATACAAATATGGGATAAAATATTAACAATAGAAGAAATGTACAATTTTGAATTTACGACAAAAGACATGTTATTTCGAATGCCAGTTTTAGATAGATTTTACCCACATGTAATAACAAAAACACATTGGTGTACTACACCATGTGGAAACAAAATAGGAGCAAAAAGAGTAAATAATAAACAACGAAAACCTATAGAATGGATAAAAGGAAGTGAAAAAATAAATCAAGAAATGGAAAATATAAATAAGAAACAAATATCACAATTAGAAATTATTATATTTACAATAGATAAAGTTAAAATAATAAATGAACAACTAGAACAACTATATAACGAAGATCCATTACAAGGATGGGAAAAACATAAGACAAAAGTAAAAATTGAACTAATAGATGAAAATAGTATAATAACACAGAAACCATTAAAATATAACTTTGATGATTTAAAAGAAACCAAAATACATATAATTAAACACTCAGGTATAAGCTTAAGTAAAAAGAAAGCAGAAATTATGAAACCACAGATAGAATTTCTAGGAATACAAATAGACAAAAATGGAATAAAAATGCAAACTCATATAGTACAAAAAATAATCACCCTTGATGAAAATATAGATACAAAAAAGAAATTACAATCCTTTCTAGGATTAGTAAATCAAGTAAGAGAATACATACCAAAATTAGCAGAACATTTAAAACCATTACATAAAAAACTCAAAAAAGATGTTGAATACTATTTCGACAATAAAGATAAAGAAATAACCCAAATGAGAAGTAAAGCGGTCGTGTCAAGTAAATAACCCAACTAGTGAGGTTGGGATCGTTCCCACGAGGAAAATAGTCTAGACTTAACTTTAACCTAGTATTACTATCGTTTGGTCAATAACTTTCTTGGAGAGTAAAAATATAAAAAGGGGGGTTTGTATTACCTAATGAGTAAAAATAACTAATGTAATTGAAAGAGACAGTTGACAGCTTTTAATATTGGGTGTTAATCAATGAATTAAAACAACTAGGGTTTACGTGTTCCCCACAGGTTCATAACTTGATAATTCTAACTATAACAATTCTTTCCTAGTATCTTGCATGCAAAGTGATAAGTTATGTATTTCTAAATCCTTGGTCCGGCATCTAGAAAATCTCACTCCGCACCTTGGTCCGGCTACGTGTGTTGCTTTCCTAACCCTTATCTTTACCTCATATTAAGCACCGTATTTGATATTTGACTAAGTTATCACCTTGTACCAATCAATACTAGCCTATTAGATAGTATAAACTAAATCTATGTTAATAATTCTTTTCCTATTATCTACCTCCTTGGTCCGGCAAGTAGCATTAAAGGCGAAGTTCTAACGTTGATCATCCGTTAAAAAGACTTCTAAGCGAAAGAATTATTAATACATGCAAGACACTATTCTAGAATTGTTATTTTAGTTAGGGTTTATCTCATTATTTGCCTATGGTTCCCACAACCCTAGTTATGGAATTTAGTTACTCATAGCCATAAACACAATATTCAAATCTGTTAAATTAGAATTCATGTACTTACTTCAATGAGAAAGAATAAAGTCCGAAAATATGCTTGATTAATCACCAAAAATCACTTGTATCAATCTCCAATAATCAAACACTCAAAAACACAAAGTCTAATAATCACAAAGTCTAACTATATGGAATTTGATAATCAAAGAGTCTAACCCCAAAAACGAGGTTTTTTGAACTATTTATAAAAAATAAAAAACCTAATTAAACAAGGATTCTAATTTACGAAAATCGCCAAACGCAGTGGGTCGACGGACCACGCCGACGGACCGTCGTAGTCATGACGGACCGTCGTGGGCTCCGTCGTCCACACTTGTCCAATTTCTTCAGCTGCTTTCTTCATTCCCCTCGACGGCAAGTGTGATGGACCGTCATAGGCACGACGGCCAGTCGAGGGTCTTCGTTTCAAAATACTTCAACTACTGGGATCACTTCTCTGATCTTCACGACGGACCTGCAGGACGGACCGTCATGGCCATGACGGACCGTCACAAGCTTCGTAATCCCACACTTGGTCGACTTCCCATCTTCCTTCAAGACTACTCTGCGCCACCTACGGACCGTCACAAGCACGACGGACCGTCATAAGCTCCGTAGGTGGTCTCTTCTGCAATTTTCGCTCAAAATCTCCGCATTCAGCTTTGGACAGATTTCCTGCAAAACAAAGAGAAACTTATATCAAAATTAGCACAAAAAGGCTTTTCGACACACTAAACTTAAGGAAAAAGCATTAATTATACCGTGAAACCACGGTATATCAACACCCTCAACTTAAATTCGTTGTTTGTCCTCAAGCGACGCACTATGACTCACTACACAATCTTTGTACAATAGTATTCATGTTTTATCCTTTGCAATCATTTGGCTATCAATCCCGCCTAATCCCATCAAATCTATGCATGCTATCACTATTAGGCTTGACTTTTGTGGGATTCGAACATGACACAAACTCACCATGCACTAATACCTATCCTCTTCAATTTCTCACCGAGGTGCTAACAATTTCGGTATTGCAACTAGTGTCCTCACTTTAGAACAAAATCCTCATTTTTCACACAATGATTTCAGTTTGAGTATAAGGATTACATTTCAACACTCGCTCTCGTAACAAAGTCACACTCATTCATACCTATTGCCATAAGCTTGCCCTTATTTTCACCGCCTTAAGTTCGCTATACAACCCTTAGGATCACGATAGGACTTTTTTAGCTTGTAACGTAGGCTCGAGTCGTAGGGTATATTTAGGTATACTTTAGTGACTTTTTGCCCTCCTTGACATATCGGCTAAACCTTCCACCCTATATCACTCTATCTCACCCAGTTTCTCCTATTCTTTCACCTTGCTGTTTCCCTTCTTTCTTCATTTGCGTAAGTGACTCTTTTCTTTTCTTGTTTGTAATTCTTGAATATATATATATATATTTTTTTTCAACGAGTTCTTGAGTCACTTTACTTTTGTTCTTTCTCTCTCTTTGTTCTTTCAACCCCACTTTCCAGGGCATTCCTCAAAACAGCCACCCTCAACTCATGGCTTTGCCATGAGTCAAGGTACACAGTACCCAAAATCGGGTCAGGGCCATAACGAAGGTTGTTTATACATTAGCCACCCTCAACTTATGCTTTTGGCATAAGCTGAGGTGCACATGTCCAAGGAGGGACCAGGGCCAACATATTGTTCCCGAGAAAGGTCGGTTGGGGTGAAAAAGAGAGGTCTATTTTTAAGCTCAAATTATTTGGATCAAAGTAGGATAACTTTGATTTGGTTTCTTTATTTAGGCTAGACATGGGCTATATTGAATAAGGGCCTATGATCATTTCCTAATTGTTTGTTACCGCTTACTTTTAGCAGGACTAACCAGGCAAGTTCTAGCTCGGTACCAATAGTGGACTATTCAACTTTCCTCACACTCACTTGACATCTCATCACTATACCAGTTATCGGACACCTAGTTTCACTTGAAGATTTAGCGTAATGCAATGGTGTAACTCTATTTCACGTTTAGAGCCACACAACTATCAATTACTACGCCTAGTCATGCAACATTTTCCAGTTTTATCGGGATATCATTTTAGCCATCATGCTTCAGAGTTAAACTTATGTACAAAAGATATAACGTGCCGGTTCAACAGAAAAATAATCAGTCTTTTGGGGAAAAAGAACACACGCAAGAAAACCCCAAAAGAGGATAGTGAGTTGGCCTACTCAGCCTCCCCCCTAACGCTCACTTTCCATTTACCCCACCCCCCAACAAAAAGCATGCAATTGTCCCCAATGCAAAAAAAAACTAAAGATTAGAGGGGTAGGTGAAGCAAACACTGTGGCGCATAAGCGCCGTCGATCGAACAGGTGGTGGGTCCGGTTTCCGGAACCCATAGCCTCTGCAAGTTGGACACCCTCGGTGGTGTCCTCGGCCAATCTGGACACCCTCGGTGGTGTCTCGGCAACAACCTCCTCGGTGCCTCCGTGATCTCTGATATGGGAGCTAGAGGACCCGGCCGCTATCTCTGTGATGCTCGGATCGGTGTGCCTCGCCTCGGCAATTGAGGCTCCTCGCGGCCTTCAACTCGCGGCGCTCCTTCTTCTTCGCTCGCGCCTCATCCTCTCCTCGATCCCTACGCCTCTTGGCACTCTCTGGAGGGGGGGATGGTGGAATGTCAGGAGTCGGAAACAAGGCCGCCAAGATCTGGTGTCCTCGGCGGGATCGGCGACCTCCGGTACTCTTGTCGTTAGGATTGTGTCGATGTCTGCCCGAAGACTGGAGACTGCAGCCTGAAGAGTCGACACATCTACCGGAGGGGCTGGTCGAGCAAATACTCGCAATTCAAAGGCATCGAGGCGCTGGTGCACCTCAGCAACCTTCCTCTGCATCTGCCTCTCCATGCGCGCTTCAGACTCGGCAATAGACTTCTGCATCCACGGCTGGATATGATGCAGAAGAGTGGCCATTTGTGCCTCCAGCTTTTGGACTCGAGCAAGCGGGGCTGGTGTCGATGAGGGCGTGCTACTACCCGGGATAGACTCGACCGGTAGTGTCCGTGGATGCCTGTGTAGCTGTGCGGGCACTGGGCCACCGTATCCGCAAGATCATCCGATAGTGGTGGCAGCTCGGACGGGGCCTCGGCGTGGGGCAAACTCATTGGCCTGCGTCTCGATGAGGCCGACGTCAACGGTACCCGGTGGAGTCCTCAACTGATCTATGTGCCATACGGGCACACCTGCGGACCTGCAAAGGGCAAAGATCATGCACGGGAAGGGTAGGTGGTGGTGACCTTGAATGCCCTCTCGTGCATGGCGCTGGAGAAGCCATGCATAGTCCACCTCGGCCGGCGATCATCGGCGCCATCGATCGCCGATCCCAGGTGACTATGTTGTCGGCGGTGTGGGGAAAAACGATGGCGCACTAGCGACCCACAAGAACTTGGCGACGAGCGTGAGGTTGGCCTTCTTGATGGCCTCTTCGGCTCGATGACCCGATCGGCACCTCTCCGTCGGCCCGATAGGTGCAGGGCCATCCACCTCTTGGTGGTCTCTCTCAGTGTCCGCTCGCGCATGAAGTGTCCCTCCTTGACTATCTGCCAGCGATAGTCAAACTCGGCAGTGGTCGGGGTCCGAGTAGCATCTGCACTCTCGCCGTATAGGAACCGACGGATGGCGGGCAGGGAAATGTCAACCTGCATGCCCCGGACGAGAACCTGCTCCAATGGGGCCTGTTTCGCGGGAGCAGCCCGCCTGTCGATCTGTGATCGGAGAGTCGCTACGTAGGACGCGTAGAACTCTCGGACCATCTCCTCACTGTAGCGTCCCAATGGACGGGCTGTCCACTCTAGGCGATGCCTGGTGAAGATGTTGTGGATGTCCGGCATCGAGGGGAGACTCCCTGTAAGTACCCGCCGCTCCAGGGTGAGTGTCCGAGTCATTACCCCTTTATCAGTAAGGAATTTTGCGTCGGAGTACACTTGAAACTGGCCTTCGACGCACCACCGGTTTGGCTGGTCTGGTGCTGGGGTGGGGATCTGGGCTGGTGCGCCGGATGTGGAGTCTGAATCGGCCTCATCGAGGCGAGGCCCGGCCAAGCGGCGATGGCGGTGCGGGAACCTCAGCAGATCCTGAAGCTTCCTCGGACCAGGATACTCCTAAGGAGCCAGACGCCCCTTCCTCGTTTGTGGCCGACCCAGAGGGTGTACCGGTCAGTGTGCGCTCCTCATCAGACTGGGAGGCAGTGACTACGCCGGACGCCACCGTCTTTTTGGGTGTGGCTCGGGGTGCACGTGCAGCACGGGAAGGGGCGGAGGTGCCTGGGGGCATGTATTCAGGGTCCCGCTCATCATCAGACCTGATGATCAAGCGTGCAGACGGGGCCACAGACTTGGATCGCCCGCGTGCGTAAGCTCGGTCTTGCTTGGGTGCCATATTCGATAGTACCTGAAAAGGATCACTATTAGTACGAGTAATGTCAAACAAGACAAGCAAGCCCATACAACATAAAACAGTTAAAATAGTGTGTTAGTGATAGTGAAACTGTATCACACGACGGGACAGATGACGGCTCGTCGTGGATACGACGGACCGTCATGAAGTCCTTCGTGTTGTACTTGGTCGAAAGTCATAGAAAGAACCCTGAAAGAGGGGTCTCTGATCATCATGACGGTCAAGCAGGACGGACCGTCGAGTGTACGACGGCCCGTCGTAAGTGTCCGTCGTAGGACACTTAGAAAAGTTTTAGAGACCCTTAGAAACAGGGTCTCTGACAATCATGACGGTCGTGCAGGACGGATCGTCGTGGGTGTGACGGTCCGTCGTAGTGTCCGTCGGTGGACACTTGGAAAAATTTTGGAGGCCGCACCGGAGGGTCTCGACAACCATGACGATGCGTGCGGGGACGGACCGTCGTGGGTGTGACGGTCCGTCGTAAGTGTCCGTCGTTGGACACTTAGAAAAGTTTTAGACCCCCTTGGAAACAGGGTCTCTGACAACCATGACGGTCGTGCAGGACGGACCGTCGTGGGTGTGACGGTCCGTCATAAGTGTCCGTCGTTAGACACTTGGAAAATTTTGTGGAGACCCTTTTCAGAGTGGTCTCTGACCATCACGACGATCGTGCAGGACGGACCGTCGTGAAGACAACGGTCCGTCACAGGCGTCATCGGAGAGGGTGCTAGGGCTTATGCGACGGACCCTACGACGGTCCGTCGTGTACACGATGGACCGTCATCGGGGTCTCGTTCTGACTATCAGAGACAGAACTGGAAGTACCCTAAGCAACCCAATGAACCCACGTGGTCTTGTAGTGTTGTGGACCTATATGTGTCTATCCCAACTACCTAGGAAACTATTAATGTGAAATCACCTATGTCTAGGGTTATGAACATGGCAAATTCAAACATGTAGAGCCTAGGTCTAGATATAAGCATATCAAGGGAACAAGATACGACTAAGAGCAAATCTAATACTAACTAATAAATAAAAATACAAGAGAAATGAGTACAAATTTAGAGACACATACCTTGGAAATGGAGAAAACACAAGTGGGGAATGATTCAGGTAGCAAGGTAGATACCAAAAACAGCAGCACCGACAAGTAACTGATAGTAATAAAGTTTGGGGAGATTGTGGAGGTAATGATCAGTGAGGGGGGAGTTGAAAAGAGAGGGGAGATGAGAGGAATGAGGAAGTAATGGGGGACATATGGAGGGGCGGGAGTATAAACGGTCAGTTTTTGAAAAAGGGTCGTCCGGGTCGGGTCGGGTTACTTTCATTAAACACACGACGGTTCCCCGACGACGGTCCGTCGCATGTGTGAAGACCCGTCGTGGGTTTCGTCGTGTGTGCCCTAAATTCAGACTGAGAAACAGCGTACCTGGGGTGACGGATGAATACGACGGTCCGTCACGTGTGCGACGGTCCGTCGATGTATCCGTCAGTGGCTGCTGCAGAGTAGTTTTCTGCAGAATTTCCTGGTGATGTGCCTGCAAATTTAAAACCCATTAATAGAAAAATGCTACTATTAAAAAGACGATAAGTATTGGGTTGCCTCCCAACAAGCGCCTGATTTAATGTCGCGGCACGACTGGGACCACTTGATTACTCAGACTTCATCAAGATGGTATGCCTCTATCACTTCATTCGCCGAATCAGCATGCCCGAGATAGATTTTTATGCGCTGTCCATTCACCTTGAACCGCACACCCTCCTTAGTTTCCAATTCAACTGCTCCATGAGGGAATAGTTGGGTAACCGTGTAAGGACCAGTCCATTTGGACTTGAGTTTGCCTGAAACAAGCGTAATCTGGAATTGAATAGAAGCACTAAATCCCGACCATAAACTCTCGTTTTCAATTTTGTTGTCATGATACTTCTTCATCTTTTCTTTATATAAATTTGAGCTTTCATAGGCTTTCAAGCGAAATTCATCAAGTTCATTCAACCCATTTAACCGTTGCTCTGCAGCCTTCGCTCCAATCCATTTTTAACTTCTTCATAGCCCACATGGCTTTATGCTCTAACTCAACCGAAGATGACAAGCTTTCCCATATACAAGTTGGTATGGAGACATACCAATGGGGTCTTATAGGCTGTCCGGTAGGCCCACAGAGCATCATCAAGCCTCCTTGACCAATCTGTTCGACTAGCATTCACTGTTTTGGACAATATCTGTTTGATCTCCCGATTCGATACCTCAACTTGCCCACTAGTTTGAGGGTGGTAAGGCGTGGCCACATTATGGCGAACACCGTATTTCTCCAATAACCCCTTGAACAATCATTGCGTAAGTGGGAACCCCCATCACTAATAATGGCCCTTGGAGTGCCAAAACGGGAGAATATATTCCTTTTCAAGAATGCAGTGACACTCTTCCCTTCATTGTTTGCGAGAGCTATGGATTCGACCCATTTAGATACATAATCAACTGCTACAAGAATGTACTTCATCCCATGAGAACTCACAAAAGGGCCCATAAAGTCAATACCCCACACATCAAATAACTCAATCACAAGAATGGGGTTGAGAGGGAGCTCTTGCTTTCTTGAAATACCACCATCTCGTTGACATTTGTCACATGATTTAGCAAACCCATGAGCATCTTGATGAAGAGTTGGCCAATAGTAACCACATTGCAATATCTTGTGAGCGGTTCGGATACCACGTGATGTCCGCCAACAGTGAAGAATGGCATGCCTCCAATACACTCAACATTTCACATTCTCGCACACAACGCCGAATAAACTGTCGGCACAACTTCTATACAAGTATGGTTCATCCCAAAGAACTTCTTCACATCATACATGAACTTTTTCCTTTGATGAAAGGACAAGTCCGATGGAACAATATCACTAGCCGATAGTTCGCAAAGTCTGCGAACCATGGAATCAAGTCTTGTGAAGCGACCAATACATGTTCATCGGGAAAGTATCATCAATGTCAGTCTTATCCCCTAACTCTCTCATAGCTTCATCCTCTAGACGGGACAAATGATCAAGAACTTGATTTTCACCCTTTTCTATCCAAAGACTTCAAAGTCAAATTCTTGCAGCAGAATACCCAACGAATCAGCCTTGGTTTCAGATCCTTTTTCGCCATCAAATATCTCAATTTGAATGGTCAAGATGCACTATGACTCTAGTACCTAGCAAATAGGAGCAAAATTTCTCAAAAGCAAAGACTACATGCGAGGAGTTCTTGCTCGATCCTTTGTGTAGTTCTTCCGGGCTTCATTTAGGGCTTTACTAGCATAGTAAATTGGGTGAAGGATTTTGTTTCTTCTCTGTCCCAATACTACACCAAGAGCCACCCCACTAGCATCGCACATTACCTCAAATGGACTGCTCCAATCAGAGAAATAATAATAGGTGCAGACACTAACTTCTCTTTTAGCTCACCGAATGCTTTAAGACAGGACTCATCAAAACAAAATTTACATTCTTTCTCCTGCAATTTGCACAATGGGTGTGCAATCTTTGAAAAGTCTTTGATGAATCTCTGATAAAAACCTGCATGCCCAAGAAAGCTTCTCACACCTTTCACGAGAGATCGGGGAAGTCTCTCTATTACCTCAACTTTAGCTCGATCAACCTCTATACCCTTTTAAAATGCGATGACCCAACACAATACCCTCTTTCACCATGAAATGACACTTTTCCCGCTTTAGTACCAGATTGCGGTCTTCACATCTCTTAAGAACCTCGGATAAATTGGTCAAGCATCGCTCAAATGAATCACCAACCACGTAAAAATCATCCATAAAAACCTCTATAGTATCCTCCACCATGTCGAAAATATTGACAAAGATACATCTCTGAAAGGTTGCGGGTGCATTGCACAACCCAAACGGCATTCTTCGAACGCAAAGTCCCATATGGACAAGTGAAGGTGGTTTTCTCTTGATCTTCCTGGTGCGATAGAAATCGATTATACCGAATACCCATCAAGAAAACAATACCACCCTTTTCCGGCAAGTCTATCCAACATCTGGTCCATGAAGGGCATAGGAAAATGGTCTTTTTCAGTCCATGAGTTCAGTTTACGGTAATCCATACACACCCTCCATCCAGTAACCGGTCTCATTGGGACAAGTTCATTCTTTTCGTTAGGGACCACAGTCATTCCCCCTTTCTTAGGTACACACTGAACCGGGCATACCCAACTACTATCAGCGATTGGATATATGACTCCGGCATCCAACCACTTGATGATTTCCTTCTTCACAACCTCTTGCATAGGAGGGTTCAAGCGTCTCTGGTGCTCAACACTCGGCTTATGATCAGGCATGAGTTGGATTTTATGAGAGCAAATACCGGGGGGAATCCCAATAATGTCCGCAATAGTCCACCCAATAGCTCTTTTGAACCTTTTTAGTACCGTCACCAAACTCTGAACCTGTTGTGCATCCAAGTCTGACGCAATGATTACCGGCAAAGTGTCACCCTTTCCTAAGAATTCATACCTGAGATGAGGTGGGAGAGCTTTTAGTTCTAATTTTGGAGCTTCCTCTATAGATGGTTTCGCGGGTGGGGACTCGCGATTCTTCATATCAAGCTCAAATTTCTTTGGTTTAAACCGAACATCACCTCGGTCAAGAGCAGCGACTAATGACTCATACTCTTCAATGCAATCGCTATCAAAGTTCATTATCACTGCCGCTAATGCTTCGACACCTAGACGTTCTTCAATTTGTGTCTCAAATGTCTCACCCATGTTGTAGGATATCGCAGATGCCGATTGGAGCTCACCACTGCCTTCATGGACCTCCAAATGTTAAAGGTTACTTCCTCATTGTTCAACCGAAATTTCATCCCCCTTTTCCATGTCTACTAAGGCTCTTCCCGTAGCAAGGAATGGCCTCCCAAGAATAATGGGCACTTCAAAATCGACTTCGCAATCAAGAATAACAAAATCACTGGAAATATGAACGACTCCACTTTTACTAACACATCGTGGAGTATCCCTATGGGCCGCTTTATCGCTCGATCGGCCATCGAGTCAAGATCGCAGCTGGGTTTTGGATCCCCCAAACCCAACTTCTTGTAAATTGAGAGGGGCATGAGATTTATGCTTGCCGCCAGATCATATAATGCTTTCGCAAAATGTAATAGCCCGATTGTACAAGGAATGGTGAACGACCCGGATCTTCTTTCTTTGGACCAGAGATCTTGTAGCAATAGCACTACAATGTCGCATTCTATCATCATCCTCAAAAGTGACCGATCTTTTCTTTGTGACCAGATCTTTCATAAACTTGGCGAACGGGCATTTGTTCTAAAGCTTTTACCAAAGGGACATTGATAGAAAGTTGCTTCAACATTGTTATAAAACGCCTATTTACCATCCTCGGTTTTTCACTAATCTCCGAGGAAATGGGGTGGTGGCATAGGCATAGGAGTCACCTTTTTAGGCACTTCAAAGATCTTTTGCAGGTTATCATCTAATTCAAAGATCAACTTCTACCACTTTATCGATTCTGTTGTCACCTTATTCTCATCGATGGCATAGGTGGATCAATGGTTTGCTTGCCATCGCGAGTAGTAATTGCCATACAATGTCCATCATTTTTCGGATTTTGGACGGTGTTGCTAGGAAGAGTGCCCGTTGCCGTGTGTTCATAGTTGCGCATAATTGGGCCAATTGTAACTCAAGTTGCTTAATTGATATTGCATGGGTATCAACTTTTTGCCCAATACCTGCTAGATCATTCCTCAACTCTTTATTTTGCTCATCACTAGCATCGAACCTCCTCATCATTTTATGCAACATATCCTCAACTCGCGACATACTACCTCTACCATCCCTGGGAGTAACTTCACGATTTTGAGGAGGAACATAGGGTCCATTCTCACAAGCTTTACATTACCATAGCTACCCCTGTTGAAGTTGTTGTCGCGATTGTAGTTTCCATCTCGGACATAATGACCCTCACGATTGTAGTTACCATAGTTCCGACCTTGGTTCCCTTGACCTTGGCGCCAATTTTCCTGATTAGAGCCTTGGGCACTTGGTCGGAAACCCCCCATCTGTTCATTCACTGCATAGGAATCCTCCTCATAATAACACTCATCATTTGGAGGTGGTGGTTTAGCCAAATAGTTGACTGCATCTACCTTTTCTGCACCCCCAACGACATGTTTTAGTACCAACCCAAGCTCAGTTCTCATCTGAGCCATTTCTTCACGAATATCATCTGTGGCTGGGTTGTGAGTGGACTGCACTGCGAAGGTGTTTCTCCCTGTATCGGACTTCCTAGTACTCCAAGCTTTGTTGTTATGGGAGATTTTCTCTAATTTTTTCAGCAATCTCAGCATAAGGGCATTCTCCATAAGATCCACCTGCTATAGTGTCCAACACTGCTTTATTGTTATCATCTTGTCCCCGATAGAAGTATTCTTTCAGTGACTCATCATCAATGCGGTGGTTTGGAACACTTCTCAAGAATGAGGTGAATCGATCCCAAGAACTACTAACTGACTCTCCTGGTAGTGCCACAAAATTGTTCACCCTGTCTTTGTGGTTTAATTTCTTGGAGACCGGATAGTAGCGTGCTAAGAAGACATCCCATAGTTGATTCCATGTGAAGATGGAGTTGTATGGGAGCTCAGTGAACCACATAGCAGCCTCTCCCGTCAGTGAGAGAGGAAACACTCTGAGACCTATTACATCTAGATCCAAATCAGGCCTCCCCACACAACTCTTACACACTGCCCTTACCTTAGCTATATGGGCATGTGGATCCTCAGAAGGTAGCCCTGAAAACAAACCTCTGGCAGTGAGCATTTGCATCAGACTACTAGTTACCACAAAAGTGTGGCCTGTAGGTAGAGGAGGCAAAACCAATGGCCCGTCCGAATCTGCTATGTTATCATAGCCTCTGTAGTATGCTTGGGGCCGTGGAGCGGATTCTGTCTCTCTGTTGATGTTCACCGAGCATCGGGTAACATCCGACTATGAACATCACCGAGCCGGATGTTCTGTTTGGATCCTCATCATTGATTCCCAAGTTACGATTCATGTTTCGCAGTGTGCGTTCTAGCTCGTGATCGTAGGGGAACAACGGTTCTCTTCCTCTCCGTGTATTTGGCATACAAGGAGGATAATTCTGCAAGGAAATCAAAAACAATAAAACAAAGTAAAATCAAGAAAATATCAACTAAACTATAGTAATAAGTTCAAGTTAATCTAAAAGCTAAATTCCCCGGCAGCGGCGCCAAAATTTGATACGCTCAAACTTACTTCTCAAATGAGAAGTAAAGCGGTCGTGTCAAGTAAATAACCCAACTAGTGAGGTTGGGATCGTTCCCACGAGGAAAATAGTCTAGACTTAACTTTAACCTAGTATTACTATCGTTTGGTCAATAACTTTCTTGGACAAGAAAATATAAAAAGGGGGTTTGTATTACCTAATGAGTAAAAATAACTAATGTAATTGAAAGAGACAGTTGACAGCTTTTAATATTGGGTGTTAATCAATGAATTAAAACAACTAGGGTTTACGTGTTCCCCACAGGTTCATAACTTGATAATTCTAACTATAACAATTCTTTCCTAGTATCTTGCATGCAAAGTGATAAGTTATGTATTTCTAAATCCTTGGTCCGGCATCTAGAAAATCTCACTCCGCACCTTGGTCCGGCTACGTGTGTTGCTTTCCTAACCCTTATCTTTACCTCATATTAAGCATCGTATTTGATATTTGACTAAGTTATCACCTTGTACCAATCAATACTAGCCTATTAGATAGTATAAACTAAATCTATGTTAATAATTCTTTTCCTATTATCTACCTCCTTGGTCCCAAGTAGCATTAAGGCGAAGATCTAACGTTGATCATCCGTTAAAAAGACTTCTAAGCGAAAGAATTATTAATACATGCAAGACACTATTCTAGAATTGTTATTTTAGTTAGGGTTTATCTCATTATTTGCCTATGGTTCCCACAACCCTAGTTATGGAATTTAGTTACTCATAGCCATAAACACAATATTCAAATCTGTTAAATTAGAATTCATGTACTTACTTCAATGAGAAAGAATAAAGTCCGAAAATATGCTTGATCAATCACCAAAAATCACTTGTATCAATCTCCAATAATCAAACACTCAAAAACACAAAGTCTAATAATCACAAAGTCTAACTATATGGAATTTGATAATCAAAGAGTCTAACCCCAAAAACGAGGTTTTTCAAACTATTTATAAAAAATAAAAAACCTAATTAAACAAGGATTCTAATTTCTGGAAATCTGCCAAAACGCGGCTGGGTCGACGGACCACGCGACGGACCGTCGTAGTCATGACGGACCGTCGTGGGCTCCGTCGTCCCACACTTGTCCAATTTCTTCAGCTGCTTTCTTCATTCCCCTCGACGGCAAGTGTGACGGACCGTCATAGGCACGACGGTCAGTCGAGGGTCTTCGTTTCAAAATACTTCAACTCCTGGAATCTGGGTACTGGGATCACTTCTCTGATCTTCACGACGGACCTGCAGGACGGACCGTCATGGCCATGACGAACCGTCACAAGCTTCGTAATCCCACACTTGGTCAGACTTCCCCATCTTCCTTCAGCAGCTACTCTACGCTGCCACCTACGGACCGTCACAAGCACGACGGACCGTCATAAGCTCCGTAGGTGGTCTCTTCTGCAATTTTCGCTCAAAATCTCCGCATTCAGCTTTGGACAGATTTCCTGCAAAACAAAGAGAAACTTATATCAAAATTAGCACAAAAAGGCTTTTGGACACACTAAACTTAAGGAAAAAGCATTAATTATACCGTGAAACCACGGTATATCAATACATACCAAAATTAGCAGAACATTTAAAACCATTACATAAAAAACTCAAAAAAGATGTTGAATACTATTTCGACAATAAAGATAAAGAACATATAAAAAATATTAAGAAATTATGTAAAAAATTACCAAAACTCTACTTTCCCGATGAAAATAAATCATTTGTTTATATTGTTGAAACAGATTCAAGTGATCATAGCTATGGAGGAGTTCTAAAATACAAATATGAAGAAGAAAAAATAGAATATCATTGTAGATATTATTCAGGATCTTATACAGAAGCACAAATAAAATGGAAAATAAATAGAAAGGAATTATTTGCATTATATAAGTGTTTGTTAGCATTTGAACCATATATTGTTTATAATAAATTTATTGTAAGAACAAATAATACACAGGTAAAATGGTGGATAACCAAAAAGGTAGAAGATTCAGTTACAACAAAAGAAATAAGGAGATCAGTATTAAATATATTAAATTTTACATTTACAATCGAGGTAATAAAAACTGACAAAAATTTGATTGCAGATTACTTGTCAAGACAAAGCTACTCAAACTGAGGACAAAAATGAACATACAATTGAAGAGCTATTCAAAGCCATTACTACACTTTGTACTGAAGTGGATAGAATGGATAATAAGATACAAAAGCTACAGACTAATGAAGAAAATCAGAGGTATAAAGCTAATATAAGTCAGCAGCATGACTATAAAGATGCGGAGCTATGTCGATCGGAAGACAGGAAAATTCCAGAGCTAAAAGGAGACATTGGGAAACTCCATAAAACCCATGACAAAGTTTGTTTAAATAGAGCTGTAGGTACAAGTAGGAAAGCTAGTGAAAAATCATGAAATACAAACCTAAACCAATTATTCATAAAACCATTTATCCAAAATACACAAATACAAATACCCACAGAACCACAAACTTCCACATATGCAATGAGCATACAAAGTGATAAAAAGAGATACAATTACATTACACAATCTTATATCGAAAACATATATAAAATCCAAACATATTTAAACCTAAACCCCAGATCCACACAAACCAAAAATCCAAATGAAGATTACATAACCCAAAAATTAAAAGGATATAATAGGTTGATTGCACAACCCAAAACTAGTTCAAATTTAGTTAAAACATGTTATAATTATGGGTTACTAAATACAGTATATACATATGATGGCGAAGAGATAAGTGGAATACCAGTATTATACAAAGCATTCGTCACATACAAAAGAGTTACCAAAGGAAATCTATTTTATATTAAGTTTTATACAGCACCAGCTGAGATATAATATGAAGAAATCAAATCACAAATTAAAGTTATAAAGATAGGTTTGACCAGAGATATGATAATACCAGAAGAGATAGAAAAACAGGCTGAAATACCGAAGATAGAGATACCAAACTTTTATGCAAATAAAAGGATAATTGGTATAGCAACAATTATACAAGAACTAGCTAACAATTATTTAAACGGCAATGCTATTTGGAGTTATTATGCAAGAGACCAAGTTATGATATATTCAAACTCCAAGGAATTAAGAAGAACAGATATGGAAGAAGTCCAGCGATTGATTTTATCGTTATTAAAACCAGAAGAACAACCTACAACAAGAGCATTAAGAAAGGAATTTATTTCAGAGGAGTTATTAGTCAGATATTGTAAGCTTATTGGAAAAAATTATCCAGATCACAGATGTTCCAAATATAACGGAGAAGATAATGTTATACCAGATGTTGTTTGGAGTAAAAATAGAAGAAATAAAATAAGCATAAGATTCTTTTGAGATAAGATTTACTTTTCATTAGCCAATGTATAGCAGCTATTTGTAAAGTTTTTATTTTTAAAGTCGTAAAGAAAATAGTGTGTGTCGGCCAACAATAAAAAGAAAGGGCCATTATGTAAAGCAGTAATAGTATGTATTTTGTTTTTAGTGTCGGCCAAATATAATTAGGCCATGTGTAAAGTAAGTGTCGGCCACTTATATTGGCCAGATATGTAAGTTTGATAGTATAAATAGAGGATTTTCCCTCATAATTAAATCAATCCTCTTTCCTCTCTACTACATTTCTCTAATATCGCTTCCACCCCCACATCTTGCTAAAAAAATGAAAGAACATTGGATAGAGAAAAAAGAAAAAATAATAATAAAGTGGAACAATTTTCTGAAAAAGATGCAAAATAAAAGTGAAAGTCACATTTAAATGGAAAAAAAAAAGAGAAACAAGGCAAAAAAGAGGAGAGGAGAAATAGGGGGTCAAAAGTAATGAAAAGAGGTAACAAGCTTAGCGGTAATGTTAAGGAGGGTAGAAAGTCACTAAAAATATACCCAAATGTACCACACCTTAACATGAGCCTATATTACAAGCTATGAAATCCTACCATGATCCTAGAGTCTAGTGTGGTGAACCTAAATAGGGAAAATAAGGGAATACCTATCGCTTAGAGTACTAACTGTATTTGAACTTGTTCATGAATGTGAGTATTGAAACAAAGATCCTTGTACCCAAATTTCATAATAAATATGTAAAAAATGAGTATTTCTGTTTAAGTAAGAGCACTCGGTGCATTATGAGAAAGTTCGTACCTTGGTGAGAGGAAAACAGTAGAAGTGTTTGTTGCACGGAGAATTTGTGTCATGATGTGATCGACATGAGTTAGCTCACTGATCCTAAGAGTGTATGCCTTCACTCGATAAATAAATTGTTAGGATTGATAGTCATATGATTATTAGCGCTTAAAAAAATGTATACTTCTGTACAAGTGTCATTAAGGTTCATGGTGCGTCACATTAGGATAAAAACCGAATTTAAGTTGAGGATGTTGACGTGGCGTGATTTCACGGCATTTCTAATGCATTTCACTTAATAGTTATGTGTGTATAAAGCCTTTATGTAGTGATTATAACAAGTTTTGTATTATGTTTAGCTAGAATGATATTCAGGTGGCAAGGGAAGAAAAAAACTGAAAAATAATGCAGAACCAGAAGGCAATCGATAGTCCATCATTCAATCCACAGACCATAGGTGTGATCATAGATGAGAGGCTCTAGACATTGAAGGAAACTCAGGGAAGCCTGACTAAGTGTGGAACCATGAGAGACAACGACGGTCCATCAATTGGTCGACGGACCGTACTGGTAAACCGTCATTTGGTTCAGAGAAGTTCAAGTAGCTGATTTTTGAAGATTCTATGTATGGAGCTACGAAGGAGCATCGATGGCCCATCGTTGGATCGATAGACCATGTTGTTGGTCCATCGTTTGATTCATAGAGGGTGCCATCTGAGTACATAGAAATATTCTAAGTCCTAATTGACGGAGGCAGTCTACGAACCGTCAATTGATCGACGATCCGTTATTTGGTTCGTCGATTGATGTCGCATCCCTGAACAAATCTTTCCTTATTTTAATTCCTTTTTCTTTAAGACTATGGTTTCTATATATAAGGTATTAAAACCTCGATGTTAGCTACCATTACTTTTGTTCTACTTTGTGTTTTCGAGATTGGTTGATACAACTTTAGCAATTAATTAATTTCCAGATTTGGTTTGAAAGATTTTTCTTTCAAATTCAAGTTTATTTTTTGGGTTTATTCTTCTTGTTAAGTAAGTTCATGATTTCTTCATCTAAAAATATGAATTGTGATCTAGCTAACAGGAGTAACTAAATCCAAAACTAGGGTTGTAGGAACCATGTTTAATTAACAAAGTATTCTAATAATGAAGCAATTCATGAATAGTGATGTTGCATGCATTGATAATTCTTTCCCTTAGAAGTCTTTTTAACGAATGCACGGGTTAGAGATCAGCTTGTTGCTACTTTCCGGACCAAGGAGATAGTAATAGGAAAAAAAATTATCAACATAGATTTAGTGTGATACTATCTCATAGGCTAGTGTCAATTGGTGCAAAGTAATAATAAGTCATACATCGATTATAATGTCTTATACAAGGTAAGGGTAAGTGTTAGTAAATTATTCACACGTAGCCAGACCAAGGTACGGGATGAAATTCTCTAGATGCTGGACCAATGATTTAGAGATACCTAGATTATCACTTTACATGTATTACACTAGGAATGGATTGGTATTGCTAGGAATACCTTGATCTTAACCTGTGGAAAACACATATACCCTAGTCAATTTCTCATCTTGATAAAACCAATGTTTACTTCATGTTCAATTGATAATTACATTGCTAACGGGATTTGTTTAACAAAACCCCCCATTTTACTTACTTGTTTAGGAATGACGTTGACTAAATAGATATAATTGTGAGTTAAAGTTAAGTCTAAACTGTTTTCCTCATGGGATCGACCCCAACCTACTAGTTGGGTTATCTACATGATAACGTTCACTTATGCTTCTTTAGGGAGGTACAATTTGAGCGTATCACATACAATGACTTACTAATTGGGAGTGTCTTTAATGTAAATATATTTATCACATTCATTGATCTAAAATCTAATTGATAACTTGGTTAGGTCAAACATTAAATGACATTGCTTTGGTTTTCGTTTTAGTCCATCAAGTGTTAACAAGTTTGCATACTTTCTTTTCTTTACCAAGAATTATGAAGGCCTCGGGTTATACCATGTAAATCTCTTTCTCTAGCTGTCCGTTTAAGAAGATATTTTTCACATCCATTTGATAGATTTAATGACCGTATACTGCAACTAGGGCAATTAACATCAGAATTGATGTAATCCTAGATATTCGTGAGTATGTGTCAAAATAATCAAGACTTTCTTTTTTTCTAAATCCTTTACAATGAGTCTTGCTTTATATTTGTCAATAGTTCCATAATCTTTAATCTTCCTTTTAAAGATCCATTTTGAACCGAAGGGTTTGATCAGTGGAGAAAGATCAACCAACTCCCAGGTACGATTGCTTAGGATTGATTCAATCTCACTAGAGGTTGAGTCGCTAGACAATATTTCTTCCTTGAATATTTGAGGATCACTTTTAAGAAGGAATGCTACAAAATCATATGCAAATTAAGTAGGTGTCCTTTGAGGTTTACTGCGCCTTGGACTCTCTTCATTGGTTTCATTCTCTATTGGTTATTCTTGGGATTGTTTTGACCTCCCACTAGATGACTCAAGTCTAGTTTAATAGGGATAGAGTTGTTCAAAAAATTATGCATTATCTGATTACATTATTGTATTATCATGAATACACGGATGTTCAGGCTTATGAACCAAAAATGAACATGCTTACTGTTTGTGACATATCAAATGAATACACAATCCACATTCTTATGCCCTATTTTCACCCTCTTATGTATAGGAATCTGGACTTTGGCTAGACACCCCCACACTTTGAAATATTTCAAGTTGGATTTTCTATGTTTTTATTTCTCATATGGAATAACATGTGTATTTGTGTGAGATACTCTATTGATTATTCTATTCGTTGTAAGGATTGCTTCCCCTTACAAGTTTTATGGTAAACCTGAACTTATAAGTAAGGAATTAATTATTTCCTTTAAATTTTGATTTTTCCTTTCTCCAATCCCATTATATTGAAGAGTGGAAGGAGTAGTAGTTTCATGGATTCTTCCATTTTCCAAACATAGTTCTTCAAATTGAGATTCATATTCTTCACCTCTATCACTTGGATCATTTTGATCTTTCTATCCAAATGATTTTCAACTAAACTTTTATATTGCCTAAATGCATCTATTGTTTAATTCTTACCGTTTAGCAAATAAATACAACAACATCTAGTGCAATCTTCGACAAAAGTTATGAAATAATTTTTTCCACTACGTGATGTTATTGACTTCATGTCACAAATGTCACTATGAATTAGTTTTAAGGGATTTGAATTCCAACAGATTTATAAGGATGCATAGTATATTTAGATTCAACCCAAACATGATATTTGATTTTTTGCACTCAAATTTAGGCAAAACATTTATTTAATAAGTTTTTGCAAGGTTTATTTATTATTGTGTCCCAAACGTTCATGCCATAAACATTTAAACTCACACAAATGAGAAGAAGCATAATCATTATTCATATTAGCGGCAACTACAATGAGTTTAAAGAGACCCTTAGTGAGGTAACCTTTTCTTACATACATTTCATTCTTACTCACTACAACTTTTTCAGAAACAAATATACATTTTAATTTGTTATTAGTTAGAACTGGTATAGAAACTAAGTTCTTTTGTAATTTCGGAACACACGAGACCATGTTCAAAGTCACCAACTTACATGATGTCATTTTTAGTAGGACCTTGTCAGTTCCTTACACCTTTGCAACAGTGATGTTGTAATAAACAATATCTCTTCTGTAGGTTTTGGAGTATATAATGAAAATAATTACTTGTTGTCACAAACATGACATGACGCACCAGAATCTATCAACCATTCTCTTGGATTTTGTAACGACCTGTTTAGTCGTTTTGAGCAGCAGATTTATTTCTGGAAAAACTGGCTGAGACGACGGAACCCACGACGGACCGTCATGGGCACGACGGACCGTCGAGGGGGTCTCGTTCAAAATCACTTAGAATTCTGAAATTTGGGTACTGAAATCGACTTTCTGAACTTCGTGACGACATGGCAGGACGGACCATCGTGGGAACGACGGACCGTCACAGACTCTTCAAGGAATTGAGTCTCTGAACTCTGTGACGGAAGCAGCAGGACGGACCGTCGCAGGCACGACGGACCGTCACATACTGCGTAATCCCAGGCTGGGTCGGATTTCTGTTAAAAGTTTTAATGGGCGTTTTGGACTATTCCTGCTTATAATTATAAAGTTGGTGGTTGAATATTAATAATCCAATTTCTTGAGGGTTAAAAGAGATAACCATGAATTAATTAGTGGGTTACTTTTGTCATCTTTTATACTTAATTATATGCTAATTAGGGTAAAAGAAAAAGGGTTTGAATAAGAAAAATAGAAAGAACAGAGAGAGGGAGAAGAACGATTGAGAGAGAGGAGAAATGAAGAAGAAAGAAATGATTTTGAGGATTAGCTTGCTTGATCACAATTCTTTGGTGGAGGTAGGTTATGGTTTTTATGCTATTCGTAGTAGACTCTTAATAGCGAATGATATGTGTTGGGTAGTATTATAAAACCTTCCATATGCTTAATTGTGTGCTTACATGATGTGATTATATAACTGTGATGAATAAGCATGATGAGTCTATTGAATCTCTAATCCTAAATTTACCTTGTTAATGATGATGCCTTGGTATAAAAGAAGGCTTGATGAACTAAAGTAATGAGATTGATGATGCCTTGGTATAAGAGAAGACTTGATGAAATAAAGTAATGAGATTGATGATGCCTTGGTATAAAAGAAGGCTTGATGAATTAATAGAATGAGATTAGTGGAGTGGGTGTCACGAACCGACACGTAGAATTAGGGGATCGGGTGTCACGAACCGACACGTAGAATTAGGGGATCGGGTGTCACGAATCGACACGTAGAATTAAGGGATCGGGTGTCACGAACCGACACGTAGAATTAGGGGATCGGGTGTCACGAACCGACACGTAGAATTAGGGGATCGGGTGTCACGAACCGACACGTAGAATTAGGGGATCGGGTGTCACGAACCGACACGTATAATTAGGGGATCGGAGTTTCACGTACCGACACAAGAGGAATAAAGATAATGAATCTTGAAAGATGTTATATGCCCAATTTAATGAACCTAATTCCCAAATGAGTATGATGGGGAGGCGTGAGTCCTCATTGATGTGCTTGGTGTTGTGACCAAGGGTTATGGTAATTGTAAATGTCGCATGTTGAGTATTGTAGTTGATTTTATGATATTATCTGATATATATTGTTTTCTATTTTTTGAGTTGGCCGATGATATCTACTCAGTAGTTGTGTTTGTACTGACCCCTACTTGTATGTTTCTTTCCTTGTTGTTGTGGAGTGCAGCAAACGTACCGTCATCTTCAACTCAACCGCAACTCTAGCCAGTCTTCGTCACACCAGATTTCAGGGTGAGCTAATGCTTCTAGCTTGGACTTGATCTTCCTCTTCATGTCTTGATGCCTTGAACTTCCGGCATGGACTAGCTTTTTACTTATTTTAGCTTCTTAGATACTCTTAGATTAGTAATTTGAGGATAGATGTTCTTGTGATGATGACTGCCAAATTTTGGGGATAATGATAAGTTTTGAGATTTAGAAGTTGATTATTGATTTTGTTAATGAGTTTTAAGTCTTCCGCATTGTTTTCTATTTATTATGTTTGATACGTTGGGGTTTAGATTGGTTGGTTCGCTCACATAGGAGGATAAATGTGGGTGCCACTCACGACGCTTTTTGGGTCGTGACAAACTTGGTATCAGAACATTCGGTTCGTTGGTCTCATTACACAAGAACGAGTCTAGTAGAGTCTTAAGGAATGGTAGGGGGATGCCTTTACTTTTCTTTGAGAGGCTATAAGACTTTAGGAAAATTCCATTCTTTCTTTCTTTCGTGCTATTACTTGAATCCAATTGGTATCTAGGTGATACAAATTGGTATCTGACCATCTTCACTCTATTTCGCAGATGGTTAGAACTAGAGCACACACCGCGCCAACACCAACACCGGCAAGACAAGAAGCGTCTGAGCCAGCCACTGGGGCTGTAGCTCGAAGAGGAGTAGTGACAAGAGGCCGTGGAAGAGGTCGTGGGAGGACGCCCTCTAGAGGAAGAGGACGAGCACCTAGCCCATCTGGTACTAGGGCGGTGACTCCTCCACTAACTGAGGAAGTGGTAAGAGAGGGTGAGGATGGGGAGAATGAACAAGTGCAGAACGAGGAATTGCCACCCCAACCTACCCCAGAGATGATCAATCAGGTTCTTGCTTATCTTAGCGGGTTATCTGATCAGGGCCAGACACCTCCAGTGTTTTTTACACCAACCCCTCCGGTTCCGAAGGTATAACATGAAGCTACTATGGCTCCCCGCATGGATGCCTCATTGGAAATAGGCACATTTCCTCGTCTGACTACAGGGCCTATAATGACAAATGATCAGCATGAACTTTTCAGTAAGTTCTTGAAATTGAAACCTCCAGTCTTCAAGGGTGCTGAATCTGAGGATGCCTACGATTTTCTGGTTGACTGTCATGAGCTACTACACAAGATGGGTATAGTAGAACGGTTTGGTGTTGAGTTTGTGACTTATCAGTTTCAAGGAAACGCCAAAATGTGGTGGCGGTCACATGTTGAGTGTCAACCAACAGAGGCACCACCTATGACTTGGGCATCATTCTCTAGCTTGTTTATGGAGAAGTATATCCCCCGGACTTTGAGGGATAGGAAAAGAGATGAGTTCTTGAGCCTAGAGCAAGGTAGGATGTCGGTTACTGCATATGAGGCTAAGTTTCGTGCATTATCCAGGTATGCCACCCAACTTTGTTTCAGTACACAAGAGCGGATTCGCCGTTTTGTGAAGGGGTTGAGGTCAGAATTGCGAATTTCAGCCTTACAGGTAGCGGCTACGGCAAAATCCTTTCAAGAAGTGGTAGACTTCGTGATAGAGGTGGAAAGAGTGAAGCCAGATGACTTCACCATGGCATCGACATCAAAAAGGTTTTGAAAGGGAGGTGAGTTTAATGGTTCTTACTCTAGAGGACAGGGTTCAGGAGGTTACTCAGTCTGACCAATTCAGTCTTCACTACAGACTGTAGTTGGGGGTCCACCTCAGACCGGTCAACACTTCTCTGAGAGACCTATGCTTGACTCCAGAGAGTGTTATGGATGTGGGGAGACTGGACATATTAGGAGAAATTGTCCAAAACAGAGTTATAGACCCCCAATATCTAGAGGTAGAGGTGGTCATGGTAGAGGCCGTTATTCTGGAGGACGTGGTGGCCGAGGTAATGGTGGTCACCAAAATAGCCGGGGTGACGGACAAATGGGAACTACTGCAGCGCAACATGGTAGGAGGGCAAACAGGTGATAGGGCCCATTGTTACGCTTTTCATGGGCGGTCGGAAGCGGAGACATCAGATGTTGTTATCACAGGTAATCTTTTGGTTTGTGATTGTATGGCTTCTGTATTATTTGATCCTGGCTCCACATTTTCATATGTATCTTCCTCATTTGCTACTGGTCTTAATTTACATTGTGAATTGCTTGACATACCTATTCGTGTGTCTACTCCGGTGGGTGAGTCTGTGATAGTTGAAAAAGTATATAGGTCTTGTTTGGTGACTTTTGTGGGGAGCAATACTTATGTAGACTTGGTTATCTTAGAAATGGTTGATTTTGATGTAATTCTGGGTATGACTTGGCTTTCTCCGAATTTTGCGATCTTGGATTGTAATGCTAAGACTGTGACGTTAGCCAAGCCTGGGACAGATCCGTTATTGTGGGAGGGTGACTACACTTCCAATCCGGTTCGTATCGTCTCCTTTCTTCGTGCTAAGAGAATGGTTAGTAAGGGTTGTTTAGCTTTCTTGGCACACCTCAGGGATGATACTACCCAAGTACCTTCAATCGAGTCGGTTGCGATAGTCCGCGAGTTTTTAGATGTGTTTCCTGCAGACCTTCCTGGTATGCCACCGGATAGAGATATTGACTTCTGCATCGATCTTGAACCGGGTACTCGCCCCATTTCTATATCCCCTTATAGAATGGCTCCCGCTAAGTTAAGAGTGTTAAAGGCCCAACTTCAAGAGTTGTTGAGCAAAGGCTTCATTAGACCAAGTGCATCTCCTTGGGGTGCTCCGGTGTTATTTGTGAAGAAGAAGGATGGGAGTTTTCCGATGTGCATAGACTACCGGCAGTTGAACAAGGTAACTATTAAGAACAAGTATCCCATTCCTCGCATAGATGACTTGTTCGATCAGTTACAAGGTGCTTGTGTCTTCTCTAAGATTGACTTGAGATTCGGTTATCGTCAATTGAAAATACGGGCAATGGATGTGCCAAAGTGTCACGACCCAACCCGATGGGCCGTGACTAGTGCCCGTTTTGGACACCCACATACAAACCTGCTAAGTATAACCAACTGAAACTAAGACAATATGGAATTTAATCAAATCAAGCCAACCCCAACGTCATATATACATATAAGAGGACCTGTCTCATAAGGAGTCATAACCATTCAACCATAACAGCATACGCGAGCCGACAAGGCTGCCACTACACAATACACAATAATGTACGCAGCCGACAAGGCTGCCCCTGTACAAGCGGACATCCCAAACAAACCATGTCCAGACCATTATCCAAAACATATATATACAACCCACATAATGTCCACAGACCTCTAAGAGTACATTAGTAAAACTCGACGGGACAGGGCCCCGCCATACCCATAGACGAGCAAAAGACTACACAAAAGTTATGTACCAAAACGACTGGGCTCCGGAACAGTGGAGCTCTTCCAATCAGCAGAGTAGATATCCTAGGCGGGAGGATCACCGAACTGTGCGTCTACACCTGCGGGCATGAAACGCAGCCCCCCGAGGAAAGGGGGGGTCAGTACGGACAATGTACTGAGTATGTAAAGCATAAGGTAAAGATGACAGGATACCAATATGGCAAGTTGAAACAAAAGATCGCTACACATATACCCTTTTAAGTGAAAATCATGCATATATTTAACATTTAAGGTGCCCAGCTTCCCTAGTAAGGGGCTCGGCAAAATAATCATCACGTCATCTCCGTCATCATCATCATCATAACCATCCTCATCACCAATCATATATATAATATACATACCCGACCCTCTAGTGAGGAACTCGGTGACATATGCGAGAAACTCCGCACCAACATTACCTGCCCGACTTGGTGAAATGATAAATGACTCTATGCACGAGCAGAATATTATGAGCAACCATATACAATTAAAATCATTTCTTATAACTCAATAGAACAATCAACGTGAACCAGCAAAGAGTATTACCAAAGATTATTGTTTTATCAAGATTATGAACCTTTAATACGATATGAAAACGTAAAATCTCAATGACTCTAAGAAGCACTACCATAGATATTAGAGATCATCATAGCCTTAGACATAGCCGATATATAGAGGAATAATTGTGGAAGCAGGAATATACGTCACCTAGACGCTCTAGAGGTAAGTATCAAATCTGTCCGTTATTCGCTTATTTTTATAAGTCATGCCAAACAAAGAAAGAAGGGACAGCGTTACATACCGTATAATCGAGCCGCACGTCCAATATTTACTGCTCAAGCTATTAATCTATAACAAGCAACAATCGTACGCAATTAGATAAACATCGTGCTTTACTTTCTTGTAAGCTAGCAAATAATCTAACGAAAATTCGGCAGCACTTCCCCTATTTTCCTTACTTCGTCCCAATCCGACAACAATCCAAATTATCCACAACAATACCAATAACACATATAACCCAAAGAATCATATTAAACAGCCCCCTCCCCAAAACACTTCCGTCTCGCCAACCATAGCAAATACAACGACACACCGAGCGATAACTCGTTTTAGAATTCGCAACACATCTACCTTATCGTATTCAACCTTTGGAGTATATACTCATAATCACATTCAACATATACATAATGCCAAAACAGAATTTTCCTGCAGTTTGCTTTAATCAAAACAGCCCAAGCACCAACACGACACCACTAATAATCCGATTATGGTTTCCGTTCATACTTAGCACATTAAATAACTAAAACAAACTTCCTAAGCTACTGGGCTCGGCGTCTTCTTAAAATTAATGGATAATTAACAAGGGTATTCTAAAGAATTAACACACCAAACAAGGAGATTACTAACCAAATTATTTGTAGCTGCTGGCCAAGAGTTGCAGGGTTGGTTTCTCCATTTCCATGGCTGCCTAAGACAAGTGGTGAAGAAGAAGATGATATGCAGCAATGCATTTCACCACTTTATTTAGCATGGAGTGGATTTCTCCACCTCATTTAATAGTATGAAGTGGAGGCAGCCCCCCTCTACACCTGTCCACTAAGGCCAGCCCACAATCTGATCCCTTTTTAATTTTTGCCTTGAGTGGTGGGGCCCACTGGATTAAATTAATCCTAATCAGCCACTAATTAATCCCTCACTTAAAGTTAATGGAACTTACATTAGCCAACTCATACTTAATATCACATTTGGAAATATCATCCTTGCCTAATATTTCTTTACGTCTTCTAGATCACAATGCGCACTACGTATAAAAAAAAATACGAGGCATAACATCCTTCCCCCCTTAGGAACATTCGTCCTCGAATGTTAAGTTAGCGTCTTGCAAAAATAATTCCAGCGAGGTCTCTCTAAAAGTTATACCTATCAACCTGCATTCCGTAACTTACAGATGCCTCACAGCTACATAATCTCATTATCTATCAATATAGTTAAGCTAGGAATTGAATTACCTGCAGGTACGGGGAACCAGTAAGGATACTTATTCTTCATTTCATCTTCCGCTTCCCAAGTCATCTCCTCCCTATTGTTATTTTGCCACAACACTTTGACGGAAGCCACATCCTTAGTACGTAACCTTCTAACCTGACGATCAAGTATAGCCACGGGTTTCTCCTCATATGACAACTCCTCTGTTACCTGAATATCATCTACAAGGAATACTCTAGAAGGATCACCAATACATTTACGTAGCATCGATACATGGAAGACTAGATGTACCGCCTCCAAATCAGATGGTAGATCCAACTCATAGGCAACCTTGCCTATCCTACGAACAATCTGATAAGGCCCAATGTATCTCGGACTGAGCTTCCCCTTCCTGCCGAATCTCATCACACCCCTCATGGGTGATACCTTCAGGAATACCCAGTCACCAATCTGAAACTCCAAATCTCGACGCCGATTATCTGCATATGACTTTTGTCGACTTTGAGCTGCTAATAATCTTTCTTGAATAAGCTTCACCTTGTCAACAGCTTGCTGAATCACATCCGGGCCTATTAGCTTAGTCTCGCCAACATCAAACCAACCAATAGGTGATTTGCACTTCCTCCCATATAAGGCCTCGTACGGTGCCATCTGGATACTAGAATGGTAGCTATTATTATAGGAAAACTCAATGAGCGGCAAGTGGTCATCCCAGCTGCCTTTGAAGTCAATAATACAGCCCCGCAACATATCTTCTAGTGTCTGAATGGTACGCCACCGCCCATCACCGAGGGTGAAATCTTTGTGCTAAGGTTCACCTGTGTCCCCAATCCCTTCAAACGATCTCAAAAGTTGGCTGTAAATTAAGCTCCTCATGCGATATAATGGACGTGGGAACCCCATGAAGTCTCACTATCTCCCCGACATATAACCTCGCATAATCTTCACCGAATAAGTAGTCCCGATCGAAGAAAATGGGCCGATTTCACACCTATCTACAATAACCCAAATAGAGTCATACTTCCGTTGAGTGCGAGGTAAGCCTGTAATGAAGTCCATATTAATCATCTCCCATTTCCAAGTCGGGATCTCTATCTCCTGTAATAATCCACCAGGCTTTTGATGTTCGACCTTAACTTGTTGACAATTCGGGCACTGAGCAACAAACTCCACTATGTCCCTTTTCATGCCATCCCACCAATATAAGCATCTGAGGTCATGATACATTTTTGTTGACCCTGGGTGAATAGAATAACGGGCAGAGTGTGCCTCTCCCATAACCTGCCGTCGTAGCCCCGCAGTATCGGGTACACACAATCTGCCTTCATATCGTGAACACTCACAGGTGTAACCTTAAATGGGGTCTTCTCCTTTTGAAGAGCTGCATCTCTATACTGTGCGAATAGGGTCCTTGTATTGGTGTCTCTTTACCTCATCTATGATTGAGGACTCGGAACCTCTCGAATAGAAACTCCACTATCTTCCGAATTAGCTAGACGGACTCCAAGGCTGGATAGCCGCTGAATATCCCGAACCATATCCCTCCTTTCAGTTTGTACATCCGCAAGCTACCCATGGACTTACGGCTAAGAGCATCTGCTACAACATTCGCTTTCCTGGATGATATAAAATATCAACATCATAATCCTTTAGCAACTCTAACCACCGCCTCGTCAGTAAGTTCAGCTCCTTCTATTTAAATATATATTGGAGACTCTTATGATCTGTATAGATGTCCACATGGACACCATATAAATAATGTCTCCATATCTTCAAGGCATGAACCACGACCGCTAACTCCAGATCGTGAGTAGGATAGTTCTTTTCATGCTTCCTAAGTTGTCGGGAGGCATAGGCTATAACTTTGCCATGCTGCATCAATACACATCCTAGCCCAACACCCGAAGCATCACAATAAATAACATAGCCGTCTGGTCCCTCCGGAAGAGTTAGGACTGGAGCTGTAGTCAATTTGTCTTTCAATAGCTGGAAGCTTCGCTCACAAGCATCTGTCCACTGGAACTTGGCTGCCTTTTGAGTTAACCTTGTCAAAGGCACTGAAATTGAGGCAAACTTTTCTACGAATCTCCTGTAATATCCTGCTAACCCTAGAAAGCTGCGTACCTCAGTAGGTATCGTAGGTCTGGGCCAAGTCTTTACTGCCTCAATCTTCTGCGTGTCTACCCGAATACCATCAGCTCCAATAATATGCCCCAAGAATGCCACTGAAGTCAACCAGAACTCGCACTTAGAAAATTTAGCATACAACTTCTCTTTGAAGCACCCTAAGTACCGTCCTTAAATGATCTGCATGCTCCTCTTACGAACGTGAATAAACCGTAATATCGCCTATAAATACAATAACAAACATATCAAGGAATGGTTTAAATACTCGATTCATTAAATCCATGAACACCGCTGGAGCATTAGTCACCCAAAAGACAGACTCTAAACTCATAATGCCCATATCGGGTCCGAATGCCTTCTTTGGAATATCCGCCTCCTTACCCGCACTGATGATAACTCGACCGCAAGTCTATCTTTGAAAAACACTTTGCACCTCGCAATCGTCAAATAGATCGTCAATCCTTGGGAGGGATACATTCTTTCTTGTTACTTTGTTCAATCGCCTATAATCAATGCACATCCGCAGCCGACCCATCCTTCTTCCTCACAAACAAGACGGTGCTCCCAAGGTGACGATTAGGCCTGATGAAGCCCTTTTCTAGCAAATCCCTCAATTGCTCTTTCAATTCTTTCAACTCAAGAAAGTGCCATTCTATAAGGAGGTATAGATATAGAAATTTGGGTATCTGGCGAGATATCTATAGTAAACTCTATCTCTCGTTCTGGAGGAAGGCCTGGAAGTTCCTCGGGGAATACATCGGGAAATTCATTAACTACCGGGACTGATTGAAGAGTCGGTGCCTCTGCCTTTATGTCATGCACCCGAATCAGATGGTAAATATAGCCTTTTCTAACCATCTTCCCGGCCTTGAGGTATGAAATGAACTTACCTTTCGGTGATACTGTACTTCCCTTCCACTCTATAATCGGTTCCCCTGGAAATTGAAATCGAACTATCTTTCCTCTGCAATCAACATTAGCATAACAAGCAGCCAACCAATCCATTCCCATGATAATATCAAACTCAATCATATTTAACTCTATTAGATCTGCTACGGTACGACGACTATATATAATTACTGAACAATTCCTATATACTCGCGTAGCTATGACAAAATCTCCTACAGGTGTAGCTACCTCAAATGGATCTATCAACTCAGACTCTATTCCGATCCTACTAGCAACAAAGGGAGATATATATGATAAGGTGGAACCTGGGTCTATCAATGCATACACACTTCGGGAGGATAGTGATAATATACCTGTGATCACATTAGGTGATGCCTCCTGATCTTGCCTATTAGTCAAAGCATATATACGGTTTGAGGGACCGCTAGAACTGGAAGCTCCACCACGTCCTCTTTCACGGCCTGCTGGCGCCTGAATACCCTGCCCGTAGAGGGCGATAGCCACGTAAGAAGGCAGAACAGCAACGGACCTCGTAGGGCTGTGCCATACCACCGCACTACCTCTAAAGTGACACTCCTCATAGTAAGGTCCTGACGGCCGCAAGAAAAACACGCACCTGTAGCCCAACGACATTCCCCAGGATGGGACTTACCACAACGAGAACACCGAGGCAAAGGTGGCCTCGACTGGCTCAAACCCCGGCCCATCTGTGACCCCGACGCCCTAGAGCTCTGACCAGCTTCTGAATATCCCATACGATCGAACCCCTACCCATGAACGTGGGGGTGCACTCTGTCTTTGGTGGGAAGAAAATCTAACATCTTCTTGAGGCGCCGCTTTGAAACTCGTCGGGATAACCTCATGATCTAGCCCTCTTATGCCGGCCTCTATTATAATCTCTATCCGGTGGCGTCCGGTGCCGATCCTCTACCCCGTGCATATGCTCGCACCGAGCAATGTCCATACCTGGTGAAGAGTCACCGCCATACAACCGCCAATCGATAACGATCCAATCCCATCACATAACGATGTACCTGCCCGCCATATCGACCACAATAGTAGGCGCATGCCTAGCCAATGAATCAAACTCGAGGCTATACTCTCGAACGCTCCAGCCATTTTGCTTCAAACGCAAGAATCTATCGACTCTAGCTCGCTTCATCTCTGGAGGCAGGAAGTGGCCCTGGAAAGCCTCCACAAATTCATCCCATACCGCTGGAGGAGCACCCTCACCCCTAGATAACTCCCAAGACTCATACCAATTAATAGCTACATCCAAAGAAACGATACGTAGCCAACTCAATGCACTCGGTCTCCGGCCTTGTTTATCCTCAATGTACGCTGCATCTGACGAATAAACTCTTGCGGATCATCCTGGGGCCTTGACCCAAAGAACTCTGGAGGATTACAACTTAAGAAGTCACGAGCCCTTAAGCTATCAGATCTGTCCGCATGATCAACTCCTAGTCCATGCCTGCGAGCCTGATCTGCCACTAATCTAGTCAGCAATTGAACCGCATCTCTCATGGCCCTATCCTCCGCCCCTAACTGAGGAGCTGGAGGTTCAGATGTTGGGGCCTCGGGGGCTGGTGGTGTCCCCCGAACTGGAGCTGCTGCCGCTCTAAGCTCTTCTGGCGGTGGGGGTGTAGCAGAGCTCTCCGACTGGAGCATCATACCAGGCATAGACTGGGCACGGGCTCTAGTAACTCTCCGGGTCTGACTAGTACCTTCTGCTACCGATTTTCCCTTCTGGGTGGCTGTCGCTTTCTTTGGAGGCATAGCTGAAAACACACGGATTCGTTAGAAAGGGATTATCCTGTTAATATAGCTCTATCGCACGATCTAGAATAAGAAGAAAGAATGACATCCTAAATGTCATGTAGCTTCCTGTTTATAGATGTGGTGCACAACACATCGATAAACAAGACTCTACTAGACACGGTCTGTAGACACTTCCGAGGAAGAACCGCTCTGATACCACTCTTTGTCACGACCCAACCCGATGGGCCGTGACTAGTGCCCGTTTTGGACACCCACATACAAACTCGCTAAGTATAACCAATCAAACTAAGACAATATGGAATTTAATCAAATCAAGCCAACCCCAACGTCATATATACATATAAGAGGACCTGTCTCATAAGGAGTCATAACCATTCAACCATAACGACATACGCGAGCCGACAAGGCTGCCACTACACAATACACAATGATGTACGCAGACAAGGCTGCCCGCCTGCAAGCGGACATCCCAAACAAACCATGTCCGGACCATTATCCAAAACATATATATACAACCCACATAATGTCCACGGACCTCTAAGAGTACATTAGTAAAACTCGACGGAGACAGGGCCCGCCATACCCATAGACGAGCAAAAGACTACACAAAAGTTATGTACCAAAACGATCGGGCTCGGAACAGTGGAGCTCTTCCAATCGCCAGAGTAGATATCCTAGGCGGGAGGATCACCGAATCAGGCGTCTACACCTGCGGGCATGAAACGCAGCCCCCCGAGGAAAGGGGGGGTCAGTACGGACAATGTACTGAGTATGTAAAGCATAAGGTAAAGATGACAGGATACCAATATGGCAAGTTGAAACAAAAGATCGCTACACATATACCCTTTTAAGTGAAAATCATGCATATATTTAACATTTAAGGTGCCCAGCTTCCCTAGTAAGGGGCTCGGCAAAATAATCATCACGTCATCTCCGTCATCATCATCATCATAACCATCCTCATCACCAATCATATATATAATATACATACCCGACCCTCTAGTGAGGAACTCGGTGACATATGCAAGAAACTCCGCACGAACATTACCCGGCCCGGGACTCGGTGAAATGATAAATGACTCTATGCACGAGCAGAATATTATGAGCAACCATATACAATTAAAATCATTTCTTATAACTCAATAGAACAATCAACGTGAACCAGCAAAGAGTATTACCAAAGATTATTGTTTTATCAAGATTATGAACCTTTAATACGATATGGAAACGTAAAATCTCAATGACTCTAAGAAGCACTACCATAGATATTAGAGATCATCATAGCCTTAGACATAGCCGATATATAGAGGAATAATTGTGGAAGCAGGAATATACGTCACCTAGACGCTCTAGAGGTAAGTATCAAATCTGTCCGTTATTCGCTTATTTTTATAAGTCATGCCAAACAAAGAAAGAAGGGACAGCGTTACATACCGTATAATCGAGCCGCACGTCCAATATTTACTGCTCAAGCTATTAATCTATAACAAGCAACAATCGTGCCGCAATTAGATAAACATCGTGCTTTACTTTCTTGTAAGCTAGCTAATAATCTAACGAAAATTCGGCAGCACTTCCCCTATTTTCCTTACTTCGTCCCAATCCGACAACAATCCAAATTATCCACAACAATACCAATAACACATATAACCCAAAGAATCATATTAAACAGCCCCCTCCCCAAAACAGTTCCGTCTCGGCAACCATAGCAGCGAAGCAACGACACACCGAGCGATAACTCGTTTTAGAATTCGCAACACATCTACCTTATCGTATTCAACCTTTGGAGTATATACTCATAATCACATTCAACATATACATAATGCCAAAACAGAATTTTCCTGCAGTTTGCTTTAATCAAAACAGCCCAAGCACCAACACGACACCACTAATAATCCGATTATGGTTTCCGTTCATACTTAGCACATTAAATAACTAAAACAAACTTCCTAAGCTACTGGTCACGCCCCCTTCTTAAAATTAATGGATAATTAACAAGGGTATTCTAAAGAATTAACACACCAAACAAGGAGATTACTAACCAAATTATTTGTAGTCACTGGCCAAGAGTTGCAGGTTGGTTTCTCCATTTCCATGGCTGCCTAAGACAAGTGGTGAAGAAGAAGATGATATGCAGCAATGCATTTCACCACTTTATTTAGCATGGAGTGGATTTCTCCACCTCATTTAATAGTATGAAGTGGAGGCAGCCCCCCTCTACACCTGTCCACTAAGGCCAGCCCACAATCTGATCCCTTTTTAATTTTTGCTTTGAGTGGTGGGGCCCACTGGATTAAATTAATCCTAATCAGCCACTAATTAATCCCTCACTTAAAGTTAATGGCACTTACATTAGCCAACTCATACTTAATATCACATTTGGAAATATCATCCTTGCCTAATATTTCTTTACGTCTTCTAGATCACGATGCGCACTACGTATAAAAAAAAATACGAGGCATAACACAAAGACTGCTTTTCGGACCAGGTATGGGCATTACGAATTTGTAATGATGTCTTTTGGTCTTACGAATGCCCCTGCTGCTTTCATGAGCTTGATGAACGGGATTTTTAAGCCATATCTGAATCTTTTTGTGATCGTATTTATTGATGATATATTGATATACTCAAAGAGCAAGAAGGAACATGAGGAGCACTTTGAGAATTGTATTGGAAATGTTGAGGGAGAAAAAGCTTTATGCCAAATTCTCCAAGTGTGAGTTTTGGCTAGATGCAGTGTCCTTCTTGGGGAATGTGGTTTCTAAGGATGGGGTGATGGTGGATCCTTCTAAGATTGAGACAGTGAAGAATTGGGTAAGACCTACTAATGTGTCAGAAATAAGGAGCTTTGTTGGTTTAGCTAGCTATTATCGCCGATTTTTCAAGGGATTCTCTTCCATTGCTTCCCAATTGACGAACTTGACTAAGCAAAATGTTCCATTTGTATGGTCGGACGAATGTGAGGAAAGCTTTCGGAAACTCAAGACCTTGTTGACTACTGCACCAATCCTTACCCTGCTAGTGGAAGGTAAGAATTTCATTGTCTATTGTGATGCATCTTATTCGGGTTTGGGTGCAGTGCTAATGCAAGAGAAGAACGTAATTGCTTATGCTTCAAGGCAATTAAAGGTGCATGAACGTAATTATCCGACCCATGATTTGGAATTGGCTGCGGTAGTTTTTGTCTTAAAGCAATGGAGACACTATCTATATAGGGTTAAGTGTGAAGTATACACGGATCATCGTAGCCTACAGTATGTCTTTACTCAAAAAGATTTGAATTTGAGACAGAGGAGATGGATGGAACTACTGAAGGACTACGATATCACTATCTTGTATCATCCGGGAAAGGCTAATGTTGTGGCAGACGCCTTAAGTAGAAAAGCAGGGAGCATGGGAAGTCTAGCTCACTTGCAAGTTTCTAGACGCCCATTGGCTAGAGAAGTTCAGACTCTGGCTAATAACTTTATGAGGCTAGAAGTAAATGAGAAGGGAGGAGTTTTGGCCAGTGTGGAGGCAAGATCTTCTTTTCTTGACAAGATCAAGGGAAAACAGTTTGATGATGAGAAACTAAGCCGAATTCGGGATATGGTGTTGCGAGGAGAGGCTAAAGAAGCAATAATGGATGAGGAAGGTGTTTTTAGAATCAAGGGAAGGGTAGGTGTGCCCCGTGTTGATGAGTTGATCCACACTATTCTCACAGAGGCTCATAGTTCCGGATATTCTATACATCCCGGTGCAACCAAGATGTACCGTGACCTAAAGCAACACTTTTGGTGGAGTAGAATGAAGCACAACATTGTTGATTTTGTTGCCAAATGTCCAAATTGTCAGCAAGTAAAGTATGAACACCAGAGGCCCAGAGGAACACTTCAGAGAATGCCCATTCCTGAATGGAAGTAGGAGAGAATTGCAATGGACTTCGTGGTTGGTCTTCCAAAGACATTGGGGAAGTTTGACTCTATTTGGGTAATTGTGGACAGATTAACTAAGTCTGCTCACTTCATCCCGGTCAAGGTGACCTACAATGCAGAGAAGTTAGCTAGACTCTACATCTCAGAAATTGTTCGATTGCATGGAGTTCCACTTTCCATCATATCAGATAAAGGTACGCAGTTTACTTCTAAGTTTTGGAAAACATTGCATGTGGAATTGGGTACTAGGTTGGACCTTAGTACTGCGTTCCATCCTCAAACCGATGGTCAGTCTGAGCAAACGATTAAAGTGTTGGAGGATATGCTTCGTGCATGTGTGATAGAATTTGGTGGTCATTGGGATAACTTCTTACCCTTAGCGGAGTTTTCATACAATAATAGCTATCACTCAAGTATTGATATGGCTCCATTCGAAGCATTGTATGGGAGGAGATGTAGGTCTCCCATTGGTTGGTTTGATGCATTTGAGGTTAGACCTTGGGGTATTGACTTTTTGAGGGATTCATTGGAGAAAGTAAAATCTATTCAAGAAAAGCTTTTAGCGGCGCAAAGTAGGCAAAAGGAATATGCAGATCGAAAGGTTAGAGACTTGGAGTTTATGGAGGGTGAGCAAGTCTTGCTGAAGGTTTCGCCCATGAAAGGGGTGATGCGGTTTGGTAAGCGAGGTAAGCTAAGCCTAAGGTATATTGGTCCATTTGAAGTTCTGAAGCACGTGGGGGAGGTAGCTTATGAATTAGCCTTGCCCCCAGGACTGTCCGGAGTGCATCCGGTGTTTCATGTGTCTATGTTGAAAAGATACCATGGGGATGGAAACTACATTATCCGTTGGGATTCAGTTTTGCTTGATGAGATTTTGTCTTATGAGGAGAAACCTGTTGCTATTCTAGATAGAGAGGTCCGCAAGTTAAGGTCAAGAGAGATTGCATCCATCAATGTTCAATGGAAGAATCGACCAGTCGAAGAAGCCACTGGGGAGAAGGAGGCAGATATGCAAGAAAGATACCCACACCTGTTTACAGATTCAGGTACTCCTTTTCTCCCTTGTTTTTCTTCTTATGATCGTTCGAGGAGGAACGATGGGTAAATTGGTATCTATTGTAATGACCTGTTTAGTCATTTTGAGCAGTAGATTTTATTTCTGGAAAAATTGGCTGAGACGAAAGAACCCACGACGGACCGTCATGGGCACGACGGACCGTTGAGGGGGTCTCGTTCCAAAACACTTAGAATTCTGAAATTTGGGTACTGAAATCGACTCTCTGAACTTCGTGACGACATGGCAGGACGGACCGTCGTGGGAACGACGGACCGTCACAGACTCTTCAAGGAATTGAGTCTCTGAACTCTGTGACGGAAGCAGCAGGACGAATTGTCGCAAGCACGACGGACCGTCACAGACTGCGTAATCCCAGGCTGGATCGGATTTCTGTTAAAAGTTTTAAGGGGCGTTTTGGACTATTCCTGCTTATAATTATAAAGTTGGTGGTTGAATATTAATAATCCAATTTCTTGAGGGTTAAAAGAGATAACCTTGAATTAATTAGTGGGTTACTTTTGTCATATTTTATACTTATTTATATGCTAATAAGGGTAAAAGAAAAAGGGTTTGAATAAGAAAAATAGAAAGAACAGAGAGAGGGAGAAGAACGATCGAGAGAGAGGAGAAACGAAGAAGAAAGCAAAGATTTTGAGGATTAGCTTGCTTGATCACAATTCTTCGGTGGAGGTAGGTTATGGTTTTTATGCTATTCGTAGTAGACTCTTAATAGCGAATGATATGTGTTGGGTAGTATTATAAAACCTTCCATATGCTTAATTGTGTGCTTACATGATGTGATTATATAACTGTGATGAATAAGCATGATGAGTCTATTGAATCTCTAATCCTAAATTTAACTTGTTAATGATGATGCCTTGGTATAAAAGAAGGCTTGATGAACTAAATTAATGAGATTGATGATGCCTTGGTATAAGAGAAGGCTTGATGAACTAAAGTAATGAGATTGATGATGTCTTGGTATAAAAGAAGGCTTGATGAATTAATAGAATGAGATTAGTGGAGCGGGTGTCACGAACCAACACGTAGAATTAGGAGATCGGGTGTCACGAACCGACACGTAGAATGAGGGGATCGGGTGTCACGAACCGACACATAGAATTAGGGGATCGAGTGTCACGAACCGACACGTAGAATTAGGGGATCGGGTGTCACGAACCGACACGTAGAATTAGGGGATCGGGTGTCACGAACCGACACGTAGAATTAGGGGATCGGAGTGTCACGTACCGACACAAGAGGAATAAAGATAATGAATCTTGAAAGATGTTATATACCCAATTTAATGAACCTAATTCCCAAATGAGTATGATGGGGAGGCGTGAGTCCTCATTGATGTGCTTGGTGTTGTGACCAAGGGTTATGGTAATTGTAAATGCCACATGTTAAGTATTGTAGTTGATTTTATGATATTATCTGATATATACTATTTTCTATTTTGAGTTGGCCAATGATATCTACTCAGTACTTGTGTTTGTACTGACCCCTACTTGTATGTTTCTTTCCTTGTTGTTGTGGAGTGCAGCAAACGTACCGTCATCTTCAACTCAGCCGCAACTCTAGCCAGTCTTCGTCACACTAAATTTCAGGGTGAGCTAATGCTTCTAGCTTGGACTGGATCTTCCTCTTCATGTCTTGATGCCTTGAACTTCCGGCATGGACTAGCTTTTTACTTATTTTAGCTTCTTAGATACTCTTAGATTAGTAATTTGAGGATAGATGTTCTTGTGATGATGACTTCCAGATTTTGGGGATAATGATAAGTTTTGAGATTTAGAAGTTGATTATTGATTTTGTTAATGAGTTTTAAGTGTTCCGCATTGTTTTCTATTTATTATGTTTGAAACGTTGGGGTTTAGATTGGTTGGTTCGCTCACATAGGAGGATAAATGTGGGTGCCACTCACGACGCTTTTTGTGTCGTGACAGATTTCAAACCAAGTTACTTTCTGAAAGCATTGCACAGAGATCGTCCATTTCTCCTTCGGATTCAGCCAATTTTTTTTTATCTTTCTTATTCTTGTACTTCTTGGGACACCCGCATTAGTAGCATTATGCCACGTATGCCAAAATTAAAGCAACTTTATTGAATTTCTTCTTAGGAAGATTGCTTTTTGGATCAAATATATTCTTTTTTTTCATTAATTTTGTTGGATCTTCATCAATAATATTTACTAAGATATTGCTCAATTACCACGTCAACTCTTTTCTGCTACTTGGTTATCCTCTTCAATTCTATGTCTTACAATGTGATCATCAATGAATATATCCTTGCGTTTATGTTTCAAGTAGTTTTTGAATTCCTTCAACAATGGAGGTAACTTCTCAATAATGACAGCCACTTGAAAAGCATTACGCACAATCAATCCTACCTTAAAGATTATGTAAGTATTAATAATAATCTTAATATTTCCAACATATCTATAAATAAATTTATACCTTCAGCAAGGGGATCATGGATTATGACTTGCAGTTCTTCAACTTGGGTGAAGACAGTCTTACTGTCTATCATCTTATCATCCAGAAACTTTGTCACAATAAACTTCTTCATTCTGGCATCCTTCTCTTTTGTACTCTTTTTACTAAAGCATCCCAGAGTTCTTTTGAGGTTTTGAAATTAATTTACACATTGTAAAGATCATCTTTTCTGGAATATAATTTATATACAAAAAATCCGAATGTGTCTATGCTTCTCTTACAAAGAATTGTTCATCAAGCGGAGTTTCATCCTACATAAAAGGAAAATTCATATAAATGAACCTTTGCAGACTCACCATCTTCTGCAGTCATCTCTTATAGTCGACTCCAAAAAACTTCACAGGTTTCTTAGATGGTGCTAGGGCAGCAGTTGAACGATTATGTGCAACCGATGTTAATGAAGGACTTACTTTTGCAGCACTCACTGTTCCAGCATTTACTGGACTTTAGTTAGTCGATTTTTATGTCATAAATGATAGACAATTTTAGTATGTGAAATACTAACAGTATATAATAAATCTTACAAAACATGTTTTTAATTTAACGATAAAGTTTTTTATGTTCTTTTAATTGTTAAACGAATGAATTTTAAAAATTCAAACATAGTAGAAAATTATATAGGTTTTAATCTCTACAAACCTCACATACAGAAACTATTAAATTTCTTGAGAATGTTATCCCATGTATTAAGGTTAGTCAAAAACTACATAAATAGAAAACAGACAAAATAGAAAAATATTATATATCGGAGTCCACAGAAATCATTGTGTTTCCTTATGAAATTTAATCCTCTCAGTGTACGCAAGGTTGCATATTAATTTCTCCCAAGATAAAACGGATTAACATGTTAAAGAAGTAACGGTTCCTCCAATTATAATAACTTTAGCGAATGCAAGAACATTAACTAGAGTACACACAAACCCAGTTGTTCGACAATTTTATTTTCAGATAAAAATGTATACAGAGAGGAAAAAAATTTAGTATTTGAAAAAATGAAAAAAAAAACTCTTATTGATAGTCACTTTCTACAAGGAACGCATCTGTTGAAAAAAATATGTTTAGGCCTGTTTTTTATGGGCGTTGTGTCTCTTACAGAGAGTAATAACTTTTCGGAAAGAACAGGGTTTTTCAGACTGTTATTACTGTTTCACTTAAATTACAAATAAATTAGATTGCGCCAAATTAATTTTTTATTTAACTAACATTCACATTAATTAAATAAATTTTATCCAAAGACTTTATCAATTAATCATCTCATTTTTTCAAATTCAAATCTAAAGTCGAGCGAGCAAGCACGAAGCGAGGGGACACCTTTCTTATACAAGGACAACAATTTTCTTTCTTCTACCAATACGGGAGAAATGACTTTTCATTTGCTCTTTGCAATGACTTTTCATTTTTCCTCCAAAGGAAATTTTTAAGTCTCTGTTGTATGATATCTAAAATTTTTTTATAATTAACACACGGTCTTCTAATCGATCTTGAAGTTAAAAAATCATCAAGTGCCTTTCCATGATTTATAAATCTAGTGACACCATCAGCAAATTCAGGAATCAAATCCGCTCAGCCAGGATTGTTTCTATTATACATCCAACTACGATTAGGATTCATCTACACAAACAAAAGTAATAATTTTAATTCTAACACTATATTCACAAACTAAATCACATTGTACATTTTAACTTATTTGAATATCTTAACAACTTTTTAAATCTTATTTGTTTAGTTTTAACTTAATTCCAAAACTCTATCCACCAACTAAACCACATTATATTTCAACTTATTTTTAAAGTCTAACAACCTTTTAAGTCTAATTAGTTTAATTTTAGCTTTTTATCAACACTATATACACCAACTAAATAAGATTACATATTTTAACTTATTAGAAGAACTTAAAAACTTTTAAAGTATAATTTGTTCAGTTTTTACTTAATACCAACAATATATTCACCAACAAAACAATATTATATATCTCATATATATATATATATATACATACATACATACATACATACATATATATATCTCATATATATATATATATATATCTCATATATATATATATATACATACATACATACATACATACATATATATATCTCATATATATATATATATATATCTCATATATATATGTATGTATGTATGTATGTATATACATACATACATACATATGAGATATATAATATTGTTTTGTTGGTGAATATATTGTTGGTATTAAGTAAAAACTGAACAAATTATACTTTAAAAGTTTTTAAGTTCTTCTAATAAGTTAAAATATGTAATCTTATTTAGTTGGTGTATATAGTGTTGATAAAAAGCTAAAATTAAACTAATTAGACTTAAAAGGTTGTTAGACTTTAAAAATAAGTTGAAATATAATGTGGTTTAGTTGGTGGATAGAGTTTTGGAATTAAGTTAAAACTAAACAAATAAGATTTAAAAAGTTGTTAAGATATTCAAATAAGTTAAAATGTACAATGTGATTTAGTTTGTGAATATAGTGTTAGAATTAAAATTATTACTTTTGTTTGTGTAGATGAATCCTAATCGTAGTTGGATGTATAATAGAAACAATCTGCTGAGCGGATTTGATTCCTGAATTTGCTGATGGTGTCACTAGATTTATAAATCATGGAAAGGCACTTGATGATTTTTTAACTTCAAGATCGATTAGAAGACCGTGTGTTAATTATAAAAAAATTTTAGATATCATACAACAGAGACTTAAAAATTTCCTTTGGAGGAAAAATGAAAAGTCATTGCAAAGAGCAAATGAAAAGTCATTTCTCCCGTATTGGTAGAAGAAAGAAAATTGTTGTCCTTGTATAAGAAAGGTGTCCCCTCGCTTCGTGCTTGCTCGCTCGACTTTAGATTTGAATTTGAAAAAATGAGATGATTAATTGATAAAGTCTTTGGATAAAATTTATTTAATTAATGTGAATGTTAGTTAAATAAAAAATTAATTTGGCGCAATCTAATTTATTTGTAATTTAAGTGAAACAGTAATAACAGTCTGAAAAACCCTGTTCTTTCCGAAAAGTTATTACTCTCTGTAAGAGACACAACGCCCATAAAAAACAGGCCTAAACATATTTTTTTCAACAGATGCGTTCCTTGTAGAAAGTGACTATCAATAAGAGTTTTTTTCATTTTTCAAATACTAAATTTTTTTCTCTCAGATACATTTTTATCTGAAAATAAAATTGTCGAACAACCTGGTTTGTGTGTACTCTAGTTAATGTTCTTGCTTTCGCTAAAGTTATTATAATTGGAGGAACTGTTACTTCTTTAACATGTTAATCCGTTTTATCTTGGGAGAAATTAATATGCAACCTTGCGTACACTGAGAGGATTAAATTTCATAAGGAAACACAATGATTTCTGTGGACTCCGATATATAATATTTTTCTATTTTGTCTGTTTTCTATTTATGTAGTTTTTGACTAACCTTAATACATGGGATAACATTCTCAAGAAATTTAATAGTTTCTGTATGTGAGGTTTGTAGAGATTAAAACCTATATAATTTTCTACTATGTTTGAATTTTTAAAATTCATTCGTTTAACAATTAAAAGAACATAAAAAACTTTATCGTTAAATTAAAAACATGTTTTGTAAGATTTATTATATACTGTTAGTATTTCACATACTAAAATTGTCTATCATTTATGACATAAAATTCGACTAACTAAAGTCCAAGAAATGCCGAACAAAGGAGTGCTGCAAAGTAAGTCCTTCATTAACATCTGCACATAATCGCTCAATCACGCTCTAGCACCATCTAAGAAACCTGTGAAGTTTTTTGGAGTCGACTATAAGAGATGACTGCAGAAGATGGTGAGTCTGCAAAGGTTCATTTATATGAATTTTCCTTTTATGTAGGATGAAACTCCGCTTGATGAACAATTCTTTGTAAGAGAAGCATAGACACATTCGGATTTTTTGTATATAAATTATATTCCAGAAAAGATGATCTTTACAATGTGTAAATTAATTTCAAAACCTCAAAAGAACTCTGGGATGCTTTAGTAAAAAGAGTACAAAAGAGAAGGATGCCAGAATGAAGAAGTTTATTGTGACAAAGTTTCTGGATGATAAGATGATAGACAGTAAGACTGTCTTCACCCAAGTTGAAGAACTGCAAGTCATAATCCATGATCCCCTTGCTGAAGGTATAAATTTATTTATAGATATGTTGGAAATATTAAGATTATTATTAATACTTACATAATCTTTAAGGTAGGATTGATTGTGCGTAATGCTTTTCAAGTGGCTGTCATTATTGAGAAGTTACCTCCATTGTTGAAGGAATTCAAAAACTACTTGAAACATAAACGCAAGGATATATTCATTGATGATCACATTGTAAGACATAGAATTGAAGAGGATAACCAAGTAGCAGAAAAGAGTTGACGTGGTAATTGAGCAATATCTTAGTAAATATTATTGATGAAGATCCAACAAAATTAATGAAAAAAAAGAATATATATCCATGTATACTCGATATGAATATATGAAATGTTATGCTAAGAGGTCAGTCCATGTCATCTTCGAGGACGACGACACCGTTTACTTCTAGGGAATGCTCCTCGGATGTGACATCAAGAGAGTATGCACACTCTCTATGATATGTGAGCGTTTGTGGTGTATTTATTCTATTTTAAATTAGTTTGAGGGGGAGGGGGGTTCAACTTATTTTAATTGTCTAACAACCTTTTAAGTCTAATTAGTTTAATTTTAGCTTATTATCAACACTATATACACCAACTAAATAAGATTACATATTTTAGCTTATTAGAAGAACTTAAAAACTTTTAAAGTATAATTTGTTCAGTTTTTACTTAATACCAACACTATATTCACCAACAAAACAATATTATATAATTCAACTTATCAAAACAACTTAACAACTTTCATAGTCTAATTAGTTTAGTTTTATCTTAATTTCAACACTATATTCACTAACTAAATCACGTTAAATATTCAAACTTCTTTGAAAAACTTCACAACTTTATAAGTCTAATTTCTTTAGTTTAAACTTAATTTCAAAACTATATTCACCAACTAAATCATATTACATATTTAAAATTATTTGAAGAATTTAACAATTTTTAAAGTCTTATTTGTTGAGTTTTATCTAAATACAAATACTATATTCACAAACTAAACCACATTATATAGTTTAACTTATTAAAACAACTTAACAACTTTCTGTGTCTAATTAGTTTAGTTCTAATTTTATTTCAACACTATACTAAATCACATTGCATATTTACACTTATTTGAAGAATTTTAGTTCTTTATAAGTCTAATTGTTTAGTTTTAACTTAATTACAATACTATAAACACATACTAAATCGCATTACATATTTTAACTTATTTGAAGAATCTTACAACTTATAAAGTCTAATTTGTTTGGTATTAACTTAATTCCAACAATATATTGACCAACTAAATCACATTAAATATTTAAGTTATTTGAGGAAATTAAGAATTTTTGAAGTCTAGTTAATTTAATTTTAACTTAATTCCAACATTATATTCACCAATTAAACAACATTATATAATTTAACTTATTAAAACATATTAACAATTTTCTAAATCTACTTAGTTTAGTTTAACTTAATTCCAACACTATATTCACCAACTAAATTGAATTATATATTTTAACTTATTTGAAGAACTAAATAACTTTATAAGTCTAATTTGTTTAGTGTTAACTTAATTTCAACAATATATTCACCAACTAAATAAGATTGCATATTTTTATTTTTTTGAAGACTTTAACAAATTTATAAGTCTAATTTATATAGTTTTAACTTAATAGCAACACTTTATTTACCAACTAAATTACATTGCATATTTTACCTTATTTAAAAAACTTTTTAACTTTTTAAGTCTAATTTATTTATTTCTAAGTTAATTCCAACACTATATTCACCAACTAAACTACATTACATTTTTAAATTTTTTTGAAGAACTTACTAACTTTTTAAGTGTGATTAGTTTAATTCTAACTTAATTCCAACACTACATTCATCAACTAAACCACATTACATAATTTAACTTATCAAAATAACTTAAAAACTTTTTAAGTCTAATTAGCTTATTTTTAACTTAATTCCAACACTTTATTCACCAATTAAATCATATTACATATTTTATTTTATTTGAAGAACTTAACAATTTTGTAAGTCTAATTTATCTAGTTTAAACTTAATTCCAACCCCATATTCACCAACTAAACCACATTACATATTTTAATTTATTCGAATCACTTAACAACTTTCTAAGTCTAATTAGTTTAACTTTAACTTTATTCCAACACTACATTCACCAACTAAACAACATTATACAATTTAACTTATTAAAATAACTTAACAACTTTTTAAGTCTAATTAGCTTAGTTTTAACTTAATTCCAACACTTAATTCACCAACTAAATCATATTACATATTCTAACTTATTTAAAGAACTTAACAACTTTTTAAGTCTAATTTATTTAGTTTTAACTTATTTCCAACACCATATTTACATACTAAACCATATTAAATATTTTAACTTATTCGAAGAACTTAATAAATTTCTAAGCCTAATTAGTTTAATTTTAACTTAAATAAACATTATATTGACCGACTAAACCACATTATATAATTTTACTTATTGAAACAACTTCACAACTTTTTATGTTTAATTAGTTTAGTTTTAACTTAATTCCAACACTATATTCACCATCGAAATCACATTATATAGTTTTAACTTATTTGAAGAACTTAACAACGTTATAAGTTTAATTGTTTAGTTTTAACTTAATTTTATCACTATATTCACCAACTAAATCATATTATATATCTTAACTTATTTAAATAATTTAACAACTTTAAAAGTCTAATTTGTTTAGTTTTAACTTAATACCAACACTTTATTCACTAACTAAATCATATTAAATTTTTGAACTTATTTGAAGAACTTAACAACCTTTAAGTCTAATTTATTTAGTATTAACTTAATTCCAACACTATATTGACCAATGAAACCACTTTATATAGGAAAAATGCATAAGTACTCCCCGTGAACTATGATAAAAATCCCAGAGACACACCTAAACTTAACTAGACTTCTATTACCTCCCCCCTCCCTATAAAATAATTTAAAATTGAATAAATACACCACAAATGTTTAAATGTCGTAGCGAGTGTGCATACTCTCTTGAAGCCAAGTGATGAGTGCACAAATAAGACTCGTGTCATTTTTTAATTGGTCACTTTTTAATTAGTTATTACACATAATTATTGATAATAAAACTTATATATATTTAATTATTTTGTTAATTTCTTTTCAAAATATTTATGTTTTATTAGTTTTCACTTTAATTTTTTAAATTAATTTATTATCTTTTCACTTTTAATTATTTTTATTTAATTTTGTGTATTTAAAAATGCCCTTTAATTTTAATATTTTTTATTTGATTTGATTTCCTTCACTTATTTTGATATGCGTTGATAATTAAATTATTTTAAATACAAGACATTTGAAATCAAATCAAAACGAAAGACAAAGACAATAAACTCAATTGAAAAATAAATGAATGTAAGTAAAAAAAATCTTTCGACACAAGGTTAAAGAATGTTAACTTAATTAAATACAAGATAAATAAATAAGAATATTTTTCTTTAAAAAAATTTAACATATATTCTTTTTTTTAAATTGAAATATTTTTTAATAATTAAGAGATATTAGTTTTAAGAAATAATTTTTAATTAAAAATTATTTACACACATGGAGGGAGGTTGTGTACAAACAAAACAAACTTGGGTGGTTGAAGGTGGCACACCACCACAAAACGTGCACAAAATTACGAATAAAATGAATTCAGGGGTAATAAGATATTTGTAAGTGTAGGTGTGTCTCTGGAATTTCGGTAATAGGCTAGGGGGTATGTATGCATTATCCCCCTTACAAGTACCCCCTACACTATGACCGAAATCCCAAAAACACACCTAAACTTAACTAGAGTCCTATTACCCCCCCCCCCCCCCGCCCCCCGTCAAACTAACTTAAAATAGAATAAATACACCACAAACGCTCACATATCATAGAGAGTGTGCATACTCTCTTGATGTCACATCCGAGGAGCACCCCTTAAAAGTAAACGGTGTCGTCGTCCTCGAAGATGACATGGATATATATATATATATATATATATATGAATGTATGTATGTATGTATGTATATATATATGAGATACATAACATAGTCTTAAAACGGATATCTCATATCAAACCATCTAAACAACAGTATAACAATTGGGCATAGCCCATACATGAATCAAATAAAGTCACATATTGGTTATTTAACAATCATCTCCAAATGAAAAGGAAAGAAACTAGAAGTCTCGTAACTAGAACAACATCAATAGCTTGATAATGGTATCGTACTCGAAAAGTTAAGACCTAACGAACACTTGGGAAATATCAAAGTAGTCTTCAAAAACCTTCTATAAGCTCAACGGTCGGACATACAGTTTGTAGTAAACATGAAACATGAGTTTGTGTACACTTTTAAGAAGTACGAGTGTATGCACATACGACAGTTTAAATCATGCTAAAGAGGACATTTTTTAAAAACATGTTAATTTACTTCGAAAAGCCTTATGCATATCCAAAAACCCATATAAACCAATGAACACATAACTCTTTAGTCAAGACCATAAAAAACACAGGATCAACATCATCAAATATAGTCAAGTCAACATATATAGGAGTTCATTACATCATAATATAATCAAGACCCTTATCCATAACCCATCATTTATCCTACAAGTGCACTGACCAAGTAAAGCCCCAAAACCCTACTCAATATAGCAATCAAACAAAAGATCACAAGTAATGTCTAACTTTACATAACATAGCATCAATAGTAGTCATCATCATATTTATCAATATAGACCAATAGCATGTTCATAAATGAAACTAACATCATATATCATCATCAACATGTAAAGTCAACATATGCATAACATTCACTTCGTATGAACAAAAGAACATAAGGACATAAGAACAACCTTCTAGTACTTCCCTCAAAACGAACTAGTGCAATGCCTTGGTAGAGTCTCATACCCCTACCTAGACTAAGTCAACCCCTTAAGTAACCCTAGTTAGTAGTATTTCATTTTACTTTTGGGAACACTTGCCTTAACCGACATAGACCATAAGAGTTAAGAGTGAAATGCGGTGATGTAAAACCTGACACCAAAAGAAGATTGACTACCGGCCAAAGAGGAACAAAACAAGTACCTGGCATATAAGGTTGATCCACTAGCTATTATTCCTATGGCTGCCACATTGTTCAAGAACTAGAATATATGTATTGAACCCTCTACATGCCTATTGGCAAATAGATCCCTCATCTCATGAGAATCAAAAGGGTGAGTGTCCCTCATAGGGGAGTAAACACCTCTAATGAAATTATAGAGTGAATATTCCTCCATGGAAAGCCAACACCTCTCATTTTCAAATTCACTCGATGCTAAGCTAAGTCCCATTTATTAATGTCTTTATTTAACAATTGTAGCTTAGTTTAGGTCATAGGAGAATAGCTCCTTCCATATCATAGTCATTAGCTCAATAGGAGTTGCATGAGAACATCATTTCAATACAACTCTCATATGTGAGATTAGCAAATTAACATCATCATATCATAGTAAGGAACATAGGTACTTCATAACAAACCTTTTATCATTATATCTTAAGTAAAATCTCACAATCACATAATCAAGACATTTCAATTATATCATCATAACACACCTATTGAATCCAATTACAAATCATATTTCAATTGAACTTCATCACCAAGTACAATCCATCACAATTGATGTAAAGGTTTAGGAGAACAAAGACTTACCCAATCTCCTTTAAAAGCCATAATCATGGTTTTACTATCAACCAACCAACTTCTTCAAATGATAGGTGAAGTAACATCATTCAATAGTTATTAATACAATAACTAGATCAATTGCATCATCACAATCCCAAATAAACTACAATTCATAACCTAGGGTTAGAGGAAATAGGGTTCATCATAAACTCTTCAAGAAATAGATCCAATCTCAAAAATACATTACCCTAGGCAGTGCATTGATGAATTAGAATAGATAAAAATAAGTCTAATAATCGATACATTCATCAATTCCCATTAATTTTAAAGAAGGATAAAATATTAAGGTAATTTAGGGTAAGGACATGATCTAGATGAAATTCCATTAATTAAAATCAATTACCTAACGTTATACACTTAATTAGTCATAGGCAATCACAATTAATCATAATCAACCATCAATTTAAAGTTTAGAAGAAAAACCATTAGAATAGGAAAACTCTTGGAATTGGGTGTTTTAGAAATCATCTTTGAGATGACCTATTAGTGAAGAACCCATACCTTGATGAATATTAATCCACGAAATTCAAGTTAAATCCTAGAGAAATTGGTATTCTTCGTCAAGCTTTGTTCTTCCTTCAATGGAGGTTGAATAGACAGAGAATGTAGAGAGAGTGAGAGCTTTTGGGTTTTTATTTGGGTACTGGATTTGAGTGAGTGAATGTGGGCATAAGCTTATTTAAATCAATATATAGACCTCCCATTAAATACCTAAAGACCCCTAACTTAAGTTTAACCTTTAATGAAGTCAAACTTGAATTCCAAATTTCAGATTTTTGTCGGAGAATAAGTCCGCGAGCGGAGCTGCTCCCACATGATTTTCTAAATTAATTTTTGAGGCAGAGGAGTTGGAGTCTGCGACCTGTCCGCAAGGCAGACTTGAGTTTTTACCAAAGTCCACCCAAGTCCACGACGCGGATTTTTTTCTGCCATGTGTAGTTTAGTTGCCACTATGGCAGCTTGCCAAGCCAAGTTTGGGGTCCCCTCGTGGACCTCTAGGGCGACCTTGGGGGGTCGTACCTGGATATTTCAACCCTTTATGTATGGTTTTACCTATTTAAAGTCATTTCACATGTTTTAGACCTTATAAATCAATTCTAAACCAATATGAAACCTAAGGACGTCTCATTAGTTAAATTAGACTAGCTTCGAGACGTCTTGGACGTTTCTTGACGTCTTTACTCTAAAACGTTGTAGGTGGTTTATAATCATTATTTAGGCTTAGAAATAGTTTTTTAAGGTTTAGTTCAACATGTGAGACACAAGCTTAGGTCATGGACTTTCAGAGTGTTACACCTGAAGGCAAGTGATGAATGCACAAATATATATATATATATATATATATATATATATATATATACAAACTATTTTGGTTTCTTTCTATGTAAAATATTTATTTTAATTTGTTTTCACTTAAAATTTTTTATTTTATCATCGTTTTATTTTTAATTTTTTTAATAATTTTTGTGCATTTTAAAGATAATAATTTTAAAATGTCCTTTAATTTTTATTTTTTAATATATTTATGTTTTATTTGATTTTCTTCACTTATTTTGATATCCGTTCAAAATAAACTTATTTTAAAAACAAGACATTTGGAATAAAATCAAAACAAAAGACAAAGAAAATTAACTTAATAGAAAAATAACAGAAAAAAAATGAATGTCAGTAAAAAATAAAAAATTGTTTGGATACAAGGTAAAAAAATGTAAACTTAATTTAAGTACAAAATTTAAAAAAAATTAAAAAATTAAAATTTTATTTTTTAAAATAAAATATGAAATATTATTTTTAAAAATTAAGATTTTTTTTTAATTTTTTTGTATTTTTGATAAAAAAATTATCAAAAAAATTATTTACACACATGGAGGGCGAGTGTGTGCAAAGTACAAACCCAACAAACTTGGGTGGTTGAAGGTTTTACATCAGCACAAAAGGTGAACAAAAATATCAAAAATGAGTTCAGGGGTAATAGAATCTTAGTTAAGTTTAGGTATGTCGATGGATTTTGGTCATGGGTAGAGGGTAATTATGCATTATCCCTTTAACTTATTTGAATAACATTACAACTTTCTAAGTCTAATTAATTTAATTTAAACTTAATTGCAACACTACATTTACCAACTAAACAACATTATATAATTCAACTTTGTAAAACAACTTAAAAACTTTTCAAGTCTAATTCGTATAGTTTTAACTTAATTCTTACGCTATATTCACAAACTAAATTACATTCCATATTAAACCTTATTTGATGAACTTAAGAACTTTATCAGTCCAATTTGTTTAGTTTCAACTTAATTCCAACACTATATTCACCAACTAAATCACATAACATATTTTAACTTATTTGAAGAATTTAGCAACTTTATAAGTCTAATTTGTTTAGTCTAAACTTAATGCAAAAATTTTATTCACCAACTAAATCACATTACATATTTTAACTTATTTGAAGAACTTAAACTTTTTATGTCTAATAAGTTTAGTTTTTAACTTAATTCAACCATTATGTCACCACTTTATATAATATTACTTATTAAGACAACTTAACAATTTTTTAAATTTTATTAGTTTAGTTTTAACTTATTTCCAACACTATATTCACGAACTAAATCACATTACACATTTTTTCTTATTTGAAGAACTAAGAAACTTTTATGTTTAATTTGTTTAGTTTTAACTTAATACCAAAACTATACTGACCAACTAAACCATATTATATAATTTAACTTATTAAAACTGCTTGACAACTTTCTAAATATATTTAGTTTAGTTTTAACTTAATTCCACACTATATTCACCAACTAAAACACATTACATATTTTAACTTATTTGAAGAACTTAAATATTTTATAGTCTAATTTATTTAGTTTTAACTTAATTTGAACACTATATTCAGTAACTAAATCATATTACATACTCTAACTTATTTTAAGAATTTAACAACTATATAAGTCTAATTAATTTAGTTTTAAGTTAATTCCAACATTTTATTCACCAACTAAATTACATTACATATTTGAAATTATTTGAAGAACCTAACAACTTTTTAAGTCTAATTAGTTTAGTTTAAACTTAATTCCAACAGTACATTCACCAACTAAACCACATTATAATTTTAACTTATTTGAAGAGCTTAACAACTTTTTAAGTCTAATTAGTTATTCTTAACTTAATTTCAACGCTATATTCACCAACTAAACCACATAATATGTTTTAACATATTTGAAGAACTTAACAACTTTTTAAGTATAATTAGTTTTAACTGAATTCCAACATTATATTTACTATCTAAATCACAATACATGTTTTAACTTAAGGTTTAGGGAGTTTCATAGTTGTCGTATTAACCACATCTAGTAGAGTCTTGTTCGTTATGTGAAGCACGCCACATTACAAATAGGAGGCTATTGGGTTGTAGGAAAAGTTTCACATCTTCATTAAGCTATTCATGCCTAAGAGCTTTGTAAAAGGTTTCTTTAGCTTGTTTCCTTTATATGTTTGTCCCTTGAGGGTGACTTTATAAAGTTTGGGTTGAGGTAGAGAAAAGATGCGATGTGACTTATCAGATGAGGTATAATAGAAGGTGGTTTTGACCTTTAGATTGACTTGGTTACCTTTTGAAGGGTAGTTAAGTTGGAGAAGAATGGTAAGGTATATTGTTAGAAATGTGAAGGCGTGGTTATTGAGATAGTCTTAAGTTGTTTAAGACCCCAACCATAAAAAGTTATGTGATGGGATTTGAAAGAGAAAAGGTAAGTGCTCCTAGTAAGGGGGATGTAGTGGTTAGGTGATGAGACCTTTTAAGAGTCTTTAGTCTCTATGAGGTAGACTTTGGTACGGAATTTTTTTTAAGGTTTAAGGTGCCTTGAGGGAGATCCAAGTAATAAATGTTATGTTGACCTTAGAATGGGTTTCTCCTATGTGGGGGGGGGGGGGAGTATGGTGAAGATTATGGTTGTTGGGAGTGAATTACCCTTATCTTTTTTTATGTGTTTATGCAATCCTAAAAAAACAGTCCTTAATAACTTGATTTTGTAGGATCCTTTTGTGAAAGATGAGTTCCAATCATTCTCCTTATGAAATTCATGTTTAATTGAAGTTTTGTTGAAATTGAATTTCATTAACTTCTATGTGTATTTTTTAAAGCCATGAATATGTTGTAAAATGTGTTTATATGATGTTACCTTGCATATTAGCTTGTTTCTATCATAAATTGTCTAAAAGTTGCATTTTTAAAAAGTTGCACAAATTCACTATATAGTTGACAGTTAACTGTGGAGATTTTCAAAATTTGACTAGTTGATTCTTTGGTCTAAAATTATTTTAATGGGGTTAGAACTGATGTATATGAGTATAATATTGAATATAAAATGAGTTTTCATTATTTTGAATGAAGATGTCACGACCCAAATCGAGCCGCGAGTGGCACCCACACTTACCCTCCTATGTGAGCGAACCAACCAATACAAAACCCAACATTTCAATATAATAACGGAATATAATGCGGAAGACTTAAACTCATTAACAAAATCAATAATCAACTTCTCAAACTCAAACACTATTATTATCCCCAAAATCTGGAAGTCATCATCACAAGAACATCTATCCTCAAATTACTAATTCTAAGAGTATCTGGAAAGCTAGAATAACTAAAAAGCTAGTCCATGCCGGTACTTCAAGGCATCAAGACATGAAGTAGAAGATCCAGTCCAAGCTAGAAGCGTTAGCTCACCCTGAAATCCGATATAAAGAAGACTGGCTAGAGTTGCGGTTGAGTTGAAGACGACGGTACGTTTGCTGCACTCCACAATAACAAGGAAAGAAACATACAAGTAAGGGTCAGTACAAACACAAGTACTGAGTAGATATCATCGGCCAACTCAAAATAGAAAATAGTATATATCAGATAATATCATAAATTCAACTACAATACTCAACGGGTAGCAACAACAAGTACTATAATCATTAATAAGTATGCCAAGTATACCCGTGAGGACGCAAGCCTCCATACCATACTCATTTGGGAAATAGGTTCATTAAATTGAGTATATTAACATCTTTCAAGATTCATTATCTTTATTCCTCTTGTGTCGGTACGTGACACTCCGATCCCCTAATTCTACGTGTCGGTTCGTGACACCCGATCCCCTAATTCTACGTGTCGGTTCGTGACACCCGATCCCCTAATTCTACGTGTCGGTTCGTGACACCCGATCCCCTAATTCTACGTGTCGGTTCGTGACACCCGCTCCACTAATCTCATTCTATTAATTCATCAAGCCTTCTTTTATACCAAGGCATCATCAACCTCATTACTTTAGTTCATCAAGCCTTCTCTTATACCAAGGCATCATCGACCTCATTACTTTAGTTCATCAAGCCTTCTTTTATACCAAGGCATCATCGACCTCATTACTTTTGTTCATCAAGTCTTCTTTTATACCAAGGCATCATCGACCTCATTACTTTAGTTCATCAAGCCTTTTTTTATACCAAGGCATCATCATTAACAAGGTAAATTTAGGATTAGAGATTCAATAGACTCATCATGCTTATTCATCACAATTATATAATCACATCATGTAAGCACACAATTAAGCATATAGAAGGTTTTATAATACTACCCAACACATATCATTCGCTATTAAGAGTCTACTACGAATAGCATAAAAACCATAACCTACCTCCACCGAAGAATTGTGATCAAGCAAGCTAATCCTCAAGATCTTTGCTTTCCTCTTCATTCCTCTCTCTCTCGATCGTTTCTCCCTCTTCTCTCTATTCTTTCTATTTTTCTTATTCAAACCCTCTTTCTTTTACCCTAATTAGCATATAATTAAGTATAAAAGATGGTGAATTAACCCATTAATTAATTCAAGGTTATCTCTTTTAACCCTCAAGAAATTGGATTATTAATATTCAACCACTAACTTTATAATTATAAGCAGCAATAGTCCAAAACGCCCCTTAAAACATTTAAAGAAATTCGACCCAGCCTGGGATTACGCAGCCTGTGACGGGCCGTCGTGCCTGCGACGATCCGTCCTGCTGCTTCCGTCACAGAGTTTAGAGACTCAATTCCTTGAAGAGTCTATGACGGTCCGTCGTGCCCACGACGGTCCGTCCTGCCATGTCATCATGAAGTTCAGAGAGTCGATTTCAGTACCCAAATTTCAGAATTCTAGTGTTTTGGAACGAGACCCCCTCGACGGTCCGTCGTGCCCATGACGGTCCGTCGTGGGATCCGTCGACCAAGATAGTTTTTCCAGAAATAAAATTTGCTGCTCAAAACGACTACACAGGTCGTTACAGAAGAATGTGAGTTTCATTGCATGATAAGTTATAAGATGTCTTCTAGTCTCTTGTTGTGTTGTGAAATTGATGTTTTATCATTTACTGTATGTTTTATGGTATGGTCATTAGCTTCCAATTGAATCTTAATTCTTGTAAGTTTTGGGAGAGTGGAAAGTGTCATTCGAGGACGACTGTTGTCCAAGTGGGGAAGATTGTAAGACCCTGAAAATGACTTAGGTTAATCTAGAGCCTAACATTCGTTTCGTGAAGGTATAAGGTCCTCAAATTGTTTATAATGTAGGTTTGAGGCAGTTCCTAAGAGTTTAGGCATGAAGGGACGACCAAGACGTTCGACGACTAAGTCATCTATGTACCTCATATGTGGTTTTATGTGTTTATGTGTGATTCCTAAGTTTATAAGGTTCTTAAATAAGTTATTTTAGTTTATGTAAGCTATGTGTCAAGTTTCGTGAAGTTTGGAGGTCGAACGTCCAAGAACGTCGATAACGTTCGAAAGGTTTGCCTTGAAATGACCTTGCGTTTCTGAGCATGTTTTGTTGGGTTTTATGTGTTCATTTTTAACGAAACTCATGTGGTAGGTCCTAAACTCAAATGCAAACAGATTTGCGTTGAAAACGTTCAAGTACGACTACAAGTAGGACCCACAAGGGGCCCTAAAGGAGGACACCAACTTGGAGCTCAACCCTGCATGCAGTGGTAATCGACTGACCCAAACGACATCCAATCGACTAGGCGATGGCCCATCGATGGGCCTCATTGATGGAGCCAGTTTACCTGCAGGTTCAGCAGTTGCAGGTGCAAACCACGAGACCACATCAATGGGGCATTGGAGAGAGGACGGACCGTCAATGCCAGCGGAGATAGTGTTGTGTGTTTTGCTGCCAGTTTTCTATTAAGTTGAGGGATGAAGTTGTGAATGCACCCCAAGCCCCAAAAAATCTTTGGACGGTTGTTTTGATTGTTTATGGGTATTATAAAAGTATATATGTTATTATACTCTCATTAAAACCCTAACATCTCAATCAAAACCATTCCATCCAAAAGTTCCTTAAAAAATCTCCATGAGAGTTCAAGGTGAAGATGGAACTTGAAGATGATTCTTCAATGGAGTTCATCCTTCAATTTTCATAGGTTTCACAAATCTCTCAATTTGACTAAAATATGAGTTATGTGATCATGCTTTGAGATTGATGAATTCATACGTAGATTGTTATGGGCTTTTGATTCATGTGTAGATTATGGTTAATTGGTTTATAGGCTGTTAAAATTTGATCAATTGAATATTGTACATTCTTAGATCTATTGAATATTAGACTTATTGAATTGATATTAACTTAAGGCTTATGATTTCTAATGTAGTTTCTCATAGACTTTTGATTAAATGTAATAACAATAGTAAATTGATATCTAGGTTGTATTAGATTGATGAATGTGAAGTAAATTGTCCTAGTTTCATGAATATTGTTATAATTATGTTGGATTGTTGGTTATGGCCATGGGTAAGGGCCTTGTGATGTTGGATTGAATGCTTTAGCCTTGAAATCAAAACGCTAAGATGGAGTGGAGGTAATGCTTCCCTAATCATTTTGTTTTATGTCAATTAGACTTTAATTATGTTGTGATTGGTATGGTCCACTTATGGTCGCGGTGCTATGTGAATTGATATGTCCTTGGCGGTGTTACTTTATGTAATATGATGATCATGGACTTTTTGGCACTACTTGAAGTACCATGATGATTTGTATGGTTGATACTATGTTAAATATGATCATATCTATCTATATGTGAAGTAAAGTGAAAGTATGTGTTCTTTGTATGTATTATAGGAAATCATGTAGCCTATGACTTTGAGCTTCTATGTTAAGTCTTTTGGTTAATGCATTGTTGTTCCTACTTGACTATATGAATCTATAATATTTATATGACGATGATATGTTAGTGTGAAGGATGAATTAAAGATGATAATGGTTATTCCAATGTGCTTATAGAATGACTAGTAATATGTGTTCAGGTGATGTATTTGGTGTCTTTGTAACATTCCAGAAAATATACCTGTCTACTGAAGGGCCTATTAAGTTTTAAGAATAGGTATTGGCGGAAATAGACATCTCAATGCCCAATATTTTGAAATAATTGGCATATTAAAAAACTATGAGCATAGTAGAAAATATTGGCTTAAAAAGGTGTTAGCCAATTTTCTAAGTATTAAAAAGCTTGTTCAAGAAATGTACCTGCAATAAATACCCTAAGATACTTTTTTTTCCTTTAAATCACAAATTAGGTATGAGAAATCTGAGTGTCAAGACTATATACCATCGTACATGATCATTTAAAATGATCATGTAGCTTAAGCAGTGCCAAAGGACATAGTGAGGATGCTTGGGACTATAAGTAACATTCCCAAATGAACCATAAAAAATAGTTAGTTACAAAAGTACAAGCAACATATGTGCAAGCACATGGGGGAGAATAGGTCAAGAGGGGACCACCCTAGCCGAAATTGGCTAGGGTAGTTTGGGGAGGGGGACATGCATGCACATGGGTTCAACCATGTGGGGCCTAGCTCTCTAGATAATTCTAGACTCTAACCTACTTTCCTAACTACCTAACTAACCTAGCAAAAAATGAAATAAACTAATTAGTGCATCCGACAACCTAAGACATAAATTGGGTGGCACCAACCTAGTAACTACTTAAAGAGATAACCTAGTACCTAAATTAGGTCACTTAATTAATTAAATTAATCATTTAATTAATTAAATTAAAGTGGCCAAACCGAAATTCTTACACTAACCTAGTATAACTCAAGAAACATCCTAGTACTTAACCTATGATTGTGTAAAAGGGTTAGTAATGGTTCCAATGACTTAGGGGTACTTTAGTTATTACCCTAGTTCCTCCATTTATTTAATTAATTTAAAGGGTCAAAACAAAATTCTTCGGAAAAATTTCAGATTTGACTAAGTGTTGTGTTTTCCTAGTTCTAGTCAATCTAGGAAGGGATTTTTAGTAATTAATTAATTAATTGATTTAATTAACTTATTAAGACTTAGTTGAATGAGTCAACATCAGTTCCTAAACCTAAAAATCACGATCAAACACTCAGAAAACACAATACTAAAACGAACGAAAGAAAGAGGCAGAAAGTTCATAGACGTTCTAGACGACTTCAAGGTTTCTCCAAGTTTTCATTCAAGGTGGGCTTCGTAGATTAAGTTTTACTTAAGTTATGGTTTCTCTCCTGGAATTCTTTCTCCAAGAGTACTTTCCATCGTCGTAATCCATGAAATCTGGAAACTAGGGATGCTTTCCCATAGTTCATGTCGAACTTTCCTTTTCCCTAGTGTCCTCATTACAATTTATATGTTGTATAGATTAGTCTTAACCATATTGTTTGTATGTGGTGATGGCTGACATTAGTATGTAGGGTTCTTGATTAAATAATGTCGAATGAACCATAAATTGTACTCATATAGCGTTAAGTTTCTAACATGGATCTAATAACAATGTAAGGCTAAGTTATGTTCGAAAATGTTTAAGTGTTGAGGTTGTCGTCCGAATGCGTACTTGCTATTAATATGACTTTATGAAGATTTTATATTCATCAAATTTTAATATGATTCTGTCCAAGATGTTTACAAAATCTATGCTTAAAGTAATAAACTAAAATTGGTTTAAAAGATCTCCATGAAATCACGTTTGAATGAATTGTCGGTCTTGTGCAAACAAATTGGCTAACACTACATTGTCAAACAAGTTTTAAGGAATTAGCTATAAGATTATGGTAAATGACAAAAATATTGTCTAATGAATAATGTATAAAAATTTAAGCATGTTGAACATGAAAATTGGCTTATTCCAACAAAGATGGTTATGTAATCTATACCCAATTGTTTAAGCCAATACTAATCATATGCCACTCTTGTCTAGACAAAATAATGAAATGTCAACTCAAGCTCTTCTAAACTAATTCAATGAATCCATATCCAAGGCATGCCATTCATTTGGTATGCAACTCATTGAATGAAGTGCTCATCGTTCATAAATGATAATACGAAGCTACTAAACGAAAGTAAGCAAGTAACGCGAATAATAACATATATAAAGATGTCTAAGTTAATAAAGTTGCCAGAATGAGATGTTAAATAAAGTTAGATAAGCCTCATTTGCACCTAAGCTACTATGTTAAAAATACTCATGAAGGATGGTGTTATAAAGTTTGAGACCAGTCTCATTAGCATCAAAGATGTTATGTAAGGACAATTCTTATTTCATCAATGTAAAGAAGGATGACAATTCATCTACTAGAGTAAGTAAATCTCAATTTATAAGCAAGCTTCCATAATGTTTGAGTTAACTCTAAAAGATAAGAGGATAATGAATGTGAGCAAAGCACTGATAGACTAGTTATGAGCACGTTCTTGCCCGTAAGTCATGAGACAAGGCTACAACCAAGGCGGATAATTAGTATCCTTACGTCCCTAGCCTTCTAAATATGTTTAGCCAACATAGGAACTAGCTTGTTGTTTCCACCTAAGAGAGTAGGTATGTTCCAATCTTACCTTTGCAAGTGAAATCACCTCTTTTTGGTTTGGGGTAGACAATGGATTTCATGTTTACCTCACATGATCTATGTCGGTTAATGCTCAAAATATGTTCTTGGTTCACTATAGCCTGGATCACTCCTTTTCGATGTGGAGTGAACACTTTATATGGATTCTCCTTAGCCATGAATCAACCCTTTTCGGTGTAGGGCAGATACTGAATTTAATGAGTAGCTCACATGATCTAGATTCATTTTAACCTGTGAATCACCTGATTTTGGTGTGGGGAAGACATTGGATTTCATGTTAGCTCGCATGATCTTACTTCTAAAGATGTCTCTAAGAAAGCAAGAAAGAAAGATGATGGAACGTATGTTCAAAGTGAGCAATGAAAGTAAGAGCTTGTCAATTGCCAATAAAATTAAGATGAAGTTTCAGCAAATAATTGGCAAAGCCAAATAAAATTGGCTTATAATGACATCTTATATCATGCCAATAAAGGTGAGTAGAAACATAATAGCAACCCACAACTTCATAACTTCCCTAACATCAAAATGATGAAATAAGTTGCATAGCCAATAGAAACTGGCTTATTAAGTATTAATGAATAGTTGATGTATTGAATGACTTGTTGTAAGAATAGTCAAATCATGTCCAATAAAGTTTACAATAAGAAAAGGGCATAGCTAATACTGAATACTCATGTTATGAAAATCATAAAGCCAAATAAATTGTCTTATAATGACTTCATATAAATTGCAAAGGATCTTAGTCATAAAAGATTGGATTATAATGACTTCTTATATTAGGCCCATTATACAATAATGGGAATAGTCACTAAACATTGATTTACGAAGATTTCATGCCCCAAATTGTAGTTAAATCATTTCCTCAATCTCTTGAATTACTTGCTTGATTCATTGTGGGTATGGGACTACAACGAATCATTGCACTTGTAAGTAAAACATAGGACAAAATTATTTATTGAACTACACAAAAACAAGAAGAAAATGACTGAAACAAACTAAGTATACAAAGAGGAGCTCTCGGGTTTAAGACGATCAAAATCTCAATTCTTCGTCCGAGTTATTCTAAGATTATGTTGATGATACTAATGTCTTTTAATCATATAGAAAATGATTTTTTGTGATTTTAATGAATTAAAACATATCATATTCATTCCACAATTCTGAACAAACGATTTAGGAAAGTCTATAAATTATACTTTCCAGAAATTAAAAGTAGTTTAGGAAGAGCTTTCCTTGAACATCCATAACCTTTTGTATTTGTGCATACACCCATAGTCAGTACAAGTGGTTTACTAATCCTATACAATTACTATTTTTATAGGTGCAGGTGAGAGAGCAGATTGAATACTCATTGCAGTGGTTTAGACATCTGCGTTCTCTAGACCATTTGGTAGGTCCTCTTGATTTCGAGGATGCTAAAGTTTTAGTCTAGCGTACTAGTAGACATATCTAGTGGTTGTTTTCCTTAGCGTTTCTTTTAGATACTTTCTTTTCAAAACTTATCTAATAAGGCCGTGTTTGGCAAACTTATTTATGATATATTGATTCCCCTTTGAATTGATTCGTTATGTTAGATGTTTGTTCTTTACTTTGAATTTAGTATAAGATGTAACTATTTAATAACAAAATTGAAGTCTATGTATACTTCATACGTTTAAAAAAATTCAAATTTTCTGCAAATTTAATTACATGAATGTGATGAATGTAAGAAGAGGGTTGTCTGCGATATCTGAGAGGTCAGCGACGCCGGTTGCAATTTGTATTCTAGAATTTGGGTCATACAAAACTTTGTATCAGATCCTAAGGTTAAATTACCTAGGAACTAAATCTCAAAACAACCACGTTACGTAGATTCTAACTTATGGTTGTGAAGCGCGCCACAATCATGACTTAGAGACTATATGATGTAAGGAAATTTCCCTTCTTCAACTCTTCATCGTGCCGTGTAGAGCCTTGAAATTTTTTGTCAATCTACCATCTAATTCCCTTCTAGTGTACATCTGTAGAAATGAACAGAAGGAGAAACACAGGCAGAAGAGTCGAAGAAGCAGCTGCTGGAGGCAACTAAGCTCCTCCTCAAGTCGCAACTGCTGGAGTGCAAGTGCCTGTCAACCCAACTGCCTTGACGGATGGAGAAGTACGAAAAGCACTACTTCAGATGGCCCAAGCCATTACTACTCAGGCACATGTTATCACAGCCCAGACTACTGCAGATGGTGCTCCGAGGGAGAACCTACATTCTACTACCATGGCTAGTAGACTGAGGGACTTTACTAGAATGAATCCTCAAGTCTACAACGATTCCAAGACTAATGAGGATCCCCAAGACTTTATGGATGAGTTTCATAAGATTCTCTGTGCTATGGGTTCTAATGAAGAGGAAAGGCTGAGTTGGGTGCTTACCGACTCAAAGATGTGGCTCAGGTGTGGCATCGGATGTGGCAAGATGGCTGAGCACCCGAAGAAGTTCCCACTACTTGGGACATTCTTAAGACTGCATTCCTAGAGATGTTCTTTCTCAGAGAACAGAGAGAGTCTAAGGTTGAGGAATTCATCAACTAATGACAAGGAGGTATGTCAGTTAGGGAATACTCCTTGAAGTTTGTTAAGCTTACCAAATATGCTTTATCTCTGACGTCGAATAGCAGGGATGAGATGAAAAAGTTTGTGTTTGGTGTGTCGAAGGATTTGGAGGAGGAATGTTAGGCAGCCATGTTTCATGAAAACATGTACCATTGTATGTTTATGGTACATGCATTGTAGGTTGAGGAGATTCGTCGGAGAAAGAGAGACCGAGTAAGCAAGAAATCTAGGTCCTCGGATCAGTCTAGTTTAAGCAATAGTAATAATTCATTTTGAGTTCGGGATAGGCCCAAGGTAAAGAAGGGGCACAAGCATTCAAGTAATCCTACTCCTTCTGAGAACAGTAATGCCAAGGAGGGTATTGATAGAAATGCCTAGTGTGATAGAAAGTAGTGTGTTAAGTGCGGCCGTTTTAATGGAGGTGAGTGCCTGGTAGGTACTAATATCTTTTATGGGTGAGGCAAGAGTGGGCATATGGTCAGGGACTGCCCAAAGATGAGGAATCATTCCAGGAGAGATGCTCAGGCTCTGCCTAATAAAATTGTTGTAGGCGAACCTCCCAAGAGAAACATATTATATGCTTAGGAACGTAGAGAAGAGCAAGAGAAGTAAGCTGATGTGGTAACCGGTACGTTGCATGTCTTCTCTTTTCCTGTGTATGCATTGTAAGATCCAAGATCAACTTTGTCATTTTTTACTCCTTTAGTAGCTAGTAATTTTGACTTGCTTCCGGAGATCTTGCATGAGCATTTTCTATTTAGTACTCCAATAGGAGACGACATTAGAGGTGAAATAGTATATAAAGAATGCCCAATTAATAGTGTTGATAGAGTCATCTATGCTGACCTAATAGAATTATCCATGCTTTATTTTGATATAATCTTGGGTATGGATTGTCTCCATAAGTTTTATGCTACCACAGACTACTAAAACTCAGTAGTAAGGTTTCAGTTGCCAAATGAGTTAGAGTTGAAATGGAAAGGGCGTGGTTCGAATACAACGAGCCAAATATTTTCCAATCTTTAAGCCAACTAGTGTAACGACCTGTTTAGTCGTTTTGAGCACCAGATTTTATTTCTGAAAAAACTGGCTGAGACGACGGAACCAACGACGGACCTTCATGGGCACGATGGACCGTTGAGGGGGTCTCGTTCCAAAACACTTAGAATTCTAAAATTTGGGTGCTGAAATCGACTCTCTGAACTTCGTGACGAAGTGGCAGGACGGACCGTCACAGGCATGACAGACCGTCACAGGCCCTTCAGTAAATTTCAGTCTCTGAACTTTACGACGACTCAGCAGGACGGACCGTCGCAGGCACGACGGCCCGTCACAGGCACGACGGCCCGTCACAGGCTGCGTAATCCCAGGCTGGGTCGGATTTCTTTAAATATTTTAAGGGGCGTTTTGGACTATTCCTGCTATAATTATAAATTTAGTGGGTTAATGTTAATAATTTAACTACTTGAAGGTTAAAAGAGATAACCTTGAATTAATTAATGGGTTAATTCACCATCTTTTATACTTAATTATATGCTAATTAGGGTAAAAGAAAGAGGGTTTGAATAAGAAAAAGAAAAGAACAGAAAGAGAGGGAGAGAACGATCGAAAGAAGAGGGAAACGAAGAGGAAAGCAAAGATCTTGAGGATTAGCTTGCTTGATCACAATTCTTCAGTGGAGGTAGGTTGTGGTTTTTATGCTATTCGTAGTAAACTCTTAATAGCGAATGATATGTATTGGGTAGTGTTGTAAACCCTTCTATATGCTTAATTGTATGCTTGCATGAATTTGATTATATAATTGTGATGAATAAGCATGATGAGTCTATTGAACCTCTAATCCTAAATTTACCTTGTTAATGATGATGCCTTGGTATAAAAGAAGGCTTGATGAACTAAAGTAATGAGATTGATGATGCCTTGGTATAAGAGAAGGCTTGATGAACTAAAGTAATGAGATTGATGATGCCTTGGTATAAAAGAAGGCTTGATGAATTAATAGAATGAGATTAGTGGAGCGGGTGTCACGAACCGACACGTAGAATTAGGGGATCGGGTGTCACGAACCGACACGTAGAATTAGGGGATCGGGTGTCACGAACCAACACGTAGAATTAGGGGATCGGTTGTCACGAACTGACACGTAGAATTAGGGGATCGGGTGTCACGAACCGACACATAGAATTAGGGGATCAGAGTGTCACGTACCGACACAAGAAGAATAAGGATAATGAATCTTGAAAGATGTTATGTACTCAATTTAATGAACCTAATTCCCAAATGAGTATGATGGGGAGGCGTGAGTCCTCGTTGATGTGCTTGGTGTTGTGACCAAGGGTTATGGTAAATGTAAATGCCGCATGTTTAGTATTGTAGTTGATTTTATGATATTATCTGCTATATACTGTTTTCTATTTTGAGTTGGCCGATGATATCTACTCAGTACTTGTGTTTGTACTGACCCCTACTTGTATGTTTTCCTTTTGTTCATTGTGGAGTGCAGCAAACGTACCGTCGTCTTCAATTCAACCGCAACTCTAGCCAGTCTTCATTATACCGGATTTCAGGGTGAGCTAACGCTTCTAGCTTGGACTGGATCTTCTTCTTCATGTCTTGATGCCTTGAAGTTCCGGCATGGACTAGCTTTTTATTTATTTTAGCTTTCTAGATACTCTTAGAATTAGTAATTTGAGGATAGATGTTCTTGTGATGATGACTTCCAGATTTTGGGAATAATAATAAGTGTTTGAGTTTTAGAAGTTGATTATCGATTTTAATTAATGAGTTTAAGTCTTCCGCATTATATTATGTTACTTATGGTTTAAATGTTGGGGTTTAGATTGGTTGGTTCGCTCACATAGGAGGATAAATGTGGGTGCCACTCACGACACGTTTTGGATCGTGACAAACTTGGTATCAGAGCATTAGGTTCGTTGGTCTCATCACAGAAGAACGAGTCTAGTAGAGTCTTAAGGAACGGTAGGGGGACGCCTTTACTTTTCTTTGAGAGGCTATAAGACTTTAGGAAAATTCCATTCTTTCTTTCTTTCGTGCTATTACTTGAATCCAATTGGTATTCAGGTGATACAAATTGGTATCTGACCATCTTCACTCTATTTCGCAGATGGTTAGAACTAGAGCACACACCGCGCCAACACCAACACCGGCAAGACAAGAAGCGTCTGAGCCAGCCACTGGGGCTGTAGCTCGAAGAGGAGTAGTGACAAGAGGCCGTGGAAGAGGTCGTGGGAGGACGCCCTCTAGAGGAAGAGGACGAGCACCTATCCCATCTGGTACTAGGGCGGTGACTCCTCCACTAACTGAGGAAGTGGTAAGAGAGGGTGAGGATGGGGAGAATGAACAAGTGCAGAATGAGGAATTGCCACCCTAACCTACCCCAAAGATGATCAATCAGGTTCTTGCTTATCTTAGCGGGTTATCTGATCAGGGCCAGACACCTCCAGTGTTTTCTGCACCAACACCTCCGGTTCTGGAGGAACAACATGCAGCTACTGTGGTTCCCCGTATGGATGCCTCATTGGAAATAGGCACGTTTTCTCGTCTGACTACAGGGCCTATAATGACAAATGATCAGCAGGAACTTTTCAGTAAGTTCTTGAAATTGAAACCTCCAGTCTTCAAGGGTGCTGAATCTGAGGATGCCTACGATTTTCTGGTTGACTGTCATGAGCTACTACACAAGATGGGTATAGTAGAACGGTTTGGTGTTGAGTTTGTGACTTATCAGTTTCAAGGAAACGCCAAAATGTGGTGGCGGTCACATGTTGAGTGTCAACCAACAGAGGCACCACCTATGACTTGGGCATCATTCTCTAGCTTGTTTATGGAGAAGTATATCCCCCGGACTTTGAGGGATAGGAAAAGAGATGAGTTCTTGAGCCTAGAGCAAGGTAGGATGTCGCTTACTGCATATGAGGCTAAGTTTCGTGCATTATCCAGGTATACCACCCAACTTTATTTCAGTCCACAAGAGCGGATTCGCCGTTTTGTGAAGGGGTTGACGTCAGAATTGCGGATTTCAGCCTTACAGGTAGCGCCTACGGCAAAATCCTTTCAAGAAGTGGTAGACTTCGTGATAGAGGTGGAAGGAGTGAAGCCAAATGACTTCACCATGGAATCGACATCAAAAAGGTTTCGAAAGGGAGGAGAGTTTAATGGTTCTTACTCTAGAGGACAGGGTTCAGGAGGTTACTCAGTCCGACCAATTCAGTCTTCATTACAGACTGTAGTTGGGGGTCCACCTCAGACTGGTCAACACTTCTCTGAGAGACCTATGCTTGACTCCAGAGAGTGTTATGGATGTGGGGAGACTGGATATATTAGTAGGAATTGTCCAAAACAGAGTTATAGACCCCCAATAGCTAGAGGTAGAGGTGGTCATGGTAGAGGCCGTTATTCTGGAGGACGTGGTGGCCGAGGTAATGGTGGTCACCAAAACGGCCGGGGTGACGGTCAAATGGAAACTACTGCAGCGCAACATGGTAGGGGCAACGGACAAACAGGTGATAGGGCCCATTGTTACGCTTTTCCAGGGCGGTCGGAAGCGGAGATATCAGATGCTGTTATCACAGGTAATCTTTTGGTTTGTGATTGTATGGCTTCTGTATTATTTGATCCCAGCTCCACATTATCATATGTATCTTCCTCATTTGCTACTGGTCTTAATTTACATTGTGAATTGCTTGACATACCTATTCGTGTGTCTACTCCGGTGGGTGAGTCTGTGATAGTTGAAAAAGTATATAGGTCTTGTTTGGTGACTTTTGTGGGGAGCAATACTTATGTAGGCTTGGTTATCTTAGAAATGGTTGATTTTGATGTAATTCTGGGTATGACTTGGCTTTCTCCAAATTTTGCGATCTTGGATTGTAATGCTAAGTCTGTGACGTTAGCCAAGCCTGGGACAGATCCATTATTGTGGGAGGGTGACTACACTTCCAATCTGGTTCGTATCGTCTCCTTTCTTCGTGCTAAGAGAATGGTTAGTAAGTGTTGTTTAGCTTTCTTGGCACACCTCAGGGATGATACTACCCAAGTACCTTCAATCGAGTCGGTTGCGATAGTCCGCGAGTTTTTAGATGTGTTTCCTGCAGACCTTCCTGGTATGCCACCGGATAGAGATATTGACTTCTGCATCGATCTTGAACCGGGTACTCGCCCCATTTCTATACCCCCTTATAGAATGGCTCCCGCTGAGTTAAGAGAGTTAAAGGCCCAACTTCAAGAGTTGTTGAGCAAAGGCTTCATTAGACCAAGTGCATCTCCTTGGGGTGCTCCGGTGTTATTTGTGAAGAAGAAGGATGGGAGTTTTCGGATTTGCATAGACTACCGGCAGTTGAACAAGGTAACTATTAAGAACAAGTATCCCATTCCTCGCATTGATGACTTGTTCGATCAGTTACAAGGTGCTTGTGTCTTCTCTAAGATTGACTTAAGATCCGGTTATCATCAATTGAAAATACGGGCAACGGATGTGCCAAAGACTCCTTTTCGGACTAGGTATGGGCATTACGAATTTGTAGTGATGTCTTTTGGTATTACGAATGCCCCTGCTGCTTTCATGAGCTTGATGAACGGGATTTTTAAGCCATATCTGGATCTCTTTGTGATCGTATTTATTGATGATATATTGATATACTCAAAGAGCAAGAAGGAACAAGAGGAGCACTTGAGAATTGTATTGGAAATGTTGAGGGAGAAAAAGCTTTATGCCAAATTCTCCAAGTGTGAGTTTTGGCTAGATGCAGTGTCCTTCTTGGGGCATGTGGTTTCTGAGGATGGGGTGATGGTGGATCCTTCTAAGATTGAGACAGTGAAGAACTGGGTAAGACCTACTAATGTGTCAGAAATAAGGAGCTTTGTTGGTTTAGCTAGCTATTACCGTCGATTTGTCAAGGGATTCTCTTCCATTGCTTCCCAATTGACGAACTTGACTAAGCAGAATGTTCCATTTGTATGGTCGGACGAATGTGAGGAAAGCTTTCAGAAACTCAAGACCTTGTTGACTACTGAACCAATCCTTACCCTGCCAGTGAAAGGTAAGAATTTCATTGTCTATTGTGATGCATCCTATTCGGGTTTGGGTGCAGTGTTAATGCAAGAGAAGAACGTAATTGCTTATGCTTCAAGGCAATTAAAGGTGCACGAATGTAATTATCCGACCCATGATTTTGAATTGGCTGCGGTAGTGTTTGCCTTAAAGCAATGGAGACACTATCTATATGGGGTTAAGTGTGAAGTATACACGGATCACCGTAGCCTACAGTATGTCTTTACTCAAAAGATTTGAATTTGAGACAGAGGAGATGGATGGAACTACTAAAGGACTACGATATCACTATCTTGTATCATCCGGGAAAGGCTAATGTTGTGGCAGACGCCTTAAGTAGAAAGGCAGGGAGCATGGGATGTCTAGCTCACTTGCAAGTTTCTAGACGCCCATTGGCTAGAGAAGTTCAGACTCTGGCTAATAACTTTGTGATGCTAGAAGTAAATGAAAAGGGAGGATTTTTGGCCAGTGTGGAGGCAAGATCTTCTTTTCTTGACAAGATCTAGGGAAAACAGTTTGATGATGAGAAACTAAGCCGAATTCGAAATATGGTGTTGCGAGGAGAGGCTAAGGAAGCAATAATGGATGAGGAAGGTGTTTTGAGAATTAAGGGAAGGGTATGTGTGCCCCGTGTTGATAATTTGATCCACACTATTCTTACAGAGGCTCATAGTTCTGGATATTCTATACATCCTGGTGCAACCAAGATGTACCGTGACCTAAAGCAACACTTTTGGTGGAGTAGAATGAAGCGCGACATTGTTGATTTTGTTGCCAAATGTCCAAATTGTCAGCAAGTAAAGTATGAACACCAGAGGCCCAGAGGAATACTTCAGAGAATGCCCATTCCTAAATGGAAGTGGGAGAGAATTGCAATGGACTTCGTGGTTGGTCTTCCAAAGACAATGAGTAAGTATGACTCCATTTGGGTAATCGTTGATAGGTTAACTAAGTCTGCTCACTTCATTCCGGTCAAGGTGACCTACAATGCAAAGAAGTTAGCCAAAATCTATATCTCAGAAATCGTTCGATTGCATGGAGTTCCACTCTCCATCATATCAGATAGAGGTACGCAGTTTACTTCTAAGTTTTGGAGAACATTGCATGCTGAATTAGGTACTAGGTTGGACCTTAGTACTGCATTTCACCCTCAGACTGATGGTCAGTCTGAGCGAACGATTCAAGTGTTGAAGGATATGCTTCGTGCATGTGTGATAGAATTTGGTGGTCATTGGAATAACTTCTTACCCTTAGCGGAGTTTTCATACAATAATAGCTATCACTCAAGTATTTATATGGCTCCATTCGAAGCATTGTATGGGAGGAGATGTAGGTCTCCCATTGGTTGGTTTGATGCATTTGAGGTTAGACCTTGGGGTACTGACCTTTTGAGGGATTCATTAGAGAAGGTGAAATCTATTCAAGAAAAGCTTTTAGCGGCTCAAAGCAGGCAAAAGGAATATGCAGATCGAAAGGTGAGAGACTTGGAGTTCATGGAGGGCGAGCAAGTCTTGCTAAAGGTTTCGCCCATGAAAGGGGTGATGCGGTTTGGTAAGCGAGGTAAGCTAAACCCAAGATATATTGGTCCCTTTGAAGTTCTGAAGCGCGTGGGGGAGGTAGCTTATGAGTTAGCCTTGCCCCCAGGACTGTCCGGAGTGCACCCAGTATTTCATGTGTCTATGTTGAAAAGATACCATGGGGATGGAAACTACATTATTCATTGGGATTCAGTTCTGCTTGATGAGAATTTGTCTTATGAGGAGGAACCTGTTGCTATTCTAGATAGAGAAGTCCGCAAGCTAAGGTCAAGAGAGATTGCATCCATCAAAGTTCAATGGAAGAATCGACCAGTTGAAGAAGCCACTTGGGAGAAGGAGGCAGATATGCAAGAAAGATACCCACACCTGTTTACAGATTCAGGTACTCCTTTTCGCCCTTGTTTTTCTTCTTATGATTGTTCGAGGACGAACGATGGGTAAATTGGTATCTATTGTAACGACCTATTTAGTCGTTTTGAGCAGCAGATTTTATTTCTGGAAAAACTGGCTGAGACGTCGGAACCCACGATGGACCGTCATGGGCACGACGGACCGTCGAGATGGTCTCATTCCAAAACACTTAGAATTCTGAAATTTGGGTGCTGAAATCGACTCTCTGAACTTCGTGATGAAGTGGCAGGACGGACCGTCACAGGCATGACGGACCGTCACAGGCCCTTCAGTAAATTTCAGTCTCTGAACTTTACGACGACTCAGCAGGACGGACCGTCGCAGGCACGACGGCCCGTCACAGGCTGCGTAATCCCAGGCTGGGTCGGATTTCTTTAAATATTTTAAGGGGCATTTTGGACTATTCCTGCTATAATTATAAATTTAGTGGGTTAATGTTAATAATTTAACTACTTGAGGGTTAAAAGAGATAACCTTTAATTAATTAATGGGTTAATTCACCATCTTTTATACTTAATTATATGCTAATTAGGGTAAAAGAAAGAGGGTTTGAATAAGAAAAAGAAAAGAACAGAAAGAGAGGGAGAGAACGATAGAAAGAAGAGGGAAACGAAGAGGAAAGCAAAGATCTTGAGGATTAGCTTGCTTGATCACAATTCTTCAGTGGAGGTAGGTTATGGTTTTTATGCTATTCGTAGTAAACTCTTAATAGCGAATGATATGTATTGGGTAGTGTTGTAAACCCTTCTATATGCTTAATTGTATGCTTGCATGAATTTGATTATATAATTGTGATGAATAAGCATGATGAGTCTATTGAACCTCTAATCCTAAATTTACCTTGTTAATGATGATGCCTTGGTATAAAAGAAGGCTTGATGAACTAAAGTAATGAGATTGATGATGCCTTGGTATAAGAGAAGGCTTGATGAACTAAAGTAATGAGATTGATGATGCCTTGGTATAAAAGAAGGCTTCATGAATTAATAGAATGAGATTAGTGGAGCGGGTGTCACGAACCGACACGTAGAATTAGGGGATCGGGTGTCACGAACAGACACGTAGAATTAGGGGATTGGGTGTCACGAACCGACACATAGAATTAGGGGATCGGTTGTCACGAACTGACACGTAGAATTAGGGGATCGGGTGTCACGAACTGACACATAGAATTAGGGGATCAAAGTGTCACGTACCGACACAAGAAGAATAAGGATAATGAATCTTGAAAGATGTTATGTACTCAATTTAATGAACCTAATTCCCAAATGAGTATGATGGGGAGGCGTGAGTCCTCGTTGATGTGCTTGGTGTTGTGACCAAGGGTTATGGTAAATGTAAATGCCGCATGTTTAGTATTGTAGTTGATTTTATGATATTATCTGCTATATACTGTTTTCTATTTTGAGTTGGCCGATGATATCTACTCAGTACTTGTGTTTGTACTGACCCCTACTTGTATGTTTTCCTTTTGTTCATTGTGGAGTGCAGCAAACGTACCGTCGTCTTCAATTCAACCGCAACTCTAGCCAGTCTTCATTATACCGGATTTCAGGGTGAGCTAACGCTTCTAGCTTGGACTGGATCTTCTTCTTCATGTCTTGATGCCTTGAAGTTCCGGCATGGACTAGCTTTTTATTTATTTTAGCTTTCTAGATACTCTTAGAATTAGTAATTTGAGGATAGATGTTCTTGTGATGATGACTTATAAGTGTTTGAGTTTTAGAAGTTGATTATCGATTTTGATTAATGAGTTTAAGTCTTCCGCATTATATTATGTTACTTATAGTTGAAATGTTGGGGTTTAGATTGGTTGGTTCGCTCACATAGGAGGATAAATGTGGGTGCCACTCACGACACGTTTTGGGTCGTGACAAACTAGATGTTATCTAAGTGGATAGGAGCCTATGAGAACCTTTCTTAGGAAGAGATTTCCGTTGAAATTTTGGATCGCCAAGTGAAAAGGTTGAGGAACAGGGAGGTTGCCACCATAAAGGTATTTTGGAGGAACTTCCTTGTTGAGGGAGCAACATGGAAGGTGTAGGCTGACATGAGATCTCGTTACCCTCACTTGTTCAGTTCTTAAGGTTATATATACTCTTCCAAAGTCTGGTTTTGTTTAAGGAACTCTATGTTTTAATGCATCAGTCATTTTGATGTTTTAACTCCGTGATCATGTGTCTTATACATGCACTATATGAGTTAAAATGAGTTTATGCTTCCATTTATGTTTCTGTTTTTGTATAGAATAGGCATGATTTTGTGTTGCACGAGTTATGATGTGCATTAAGTTACGTGCGATCGAGAAGGAAGTTACTCATTCTCAAATATGAATCTTCAGATAAACTTGAGTAATATGCATTATCCTGAGTAAGTGTGAATCAGAAATTCACAAAGACTAAGTCTCAAGTATGTTATGGTGTTTTCGAAAATTACCCTCCTTTATTTAAGATGATGTGTAGTGTCATTCGGGAACGAATGTTCCTAGGGGGGGGGGGGATAATGAAATATTCAAAAATATACCCATCTAGTGAAGGGCCTATTAAGTTTTAGCAATACGTATTGGGGGTAAATTGGCATCCCCATCCCCAATATTTAGAAATATTGGGCATATTAGAAAATTATGGACATAGTAGAAAATATTTGCTTAAAAGGGTGTTAGCCCATTTTCTAAGTATTAACAAGCTTGTTCAAGAAATGTACATTCAATAAAAACCCTAGGCTAAAATGATTTTTCTTCTATCACAAATTAGGTATGAGGCATCCAAGTGTCAAGCCTAGATACCATAGCACATGATCATTTAAAATAATCATGTAGAATAAGCAGTGGCCAAGGAGATAGTGAGGATCCTTGGGACAATAAGTAAGCATTCCCAAATGAACCATAAATAATTGTTAGTTAGGAAAGCAAAAGCAACCCATGTGCAAGCCCATTTGCAAGCACATGGGGGAGAATCGGCCAAGAGGGGAGCACCCTAATAAAAATTTGTTAAGGTAGTTAGGGGGGAAAGGCGTGCATATGGGTTCAACCATGTGGTACCTAACTCTCTAACTAATTATAGACTCTAACCTACTACCCTAACTAAATAACTAGCCTTGGACAAACCTAAATAAACTAATTAGAGCACCCGACAACCTAAGACTTAAATTGGGTGACACCAACCTAGTAACTAGTTAAAGAGACAACGTAGGACCTAACCTAGGATTGTCCAAAAGGTTTGTTAGAGTCCTAACAACATTGGGATACATTTTTAATTAACCTAGGTTACTTAATTAATTAATTTATCAGCTTAATTTGTTAATTGAAAAGGGCAAAACCGAAATCACAAAGCAATTTGAAGATTTCGGTTAAGACAATAAAAAGACAACCTAGTACCTTACCTAGGATGGTCCGAAGGGTTAGTTATGCTTATAATGACTTAAGGGTAATTTATTAGTTTCCCTAGGTTACTTAATTAATTATATTAGCCATTTAATTTATTAAACGATAGGGGTTGAACAAAAATTCTTACACTAACCTAGTATAACTCAAGAAATATCCTAGTATTTAACCTAGGATGGTCTAAAAGGGTTAGTAATGGTTCCAATGACTTAGGGGTAATTTATTAATTACCCTAGGTCCCTTAATTAATTAAATTAGATATATAATTAATTAATTTAAAGGGTCAAAACGAAATTCTTAGGAAAAAATTTAGATTTGACTAAGTGTTGTACTTTTCGAGTTCTAGTCAATCTAGGAGGGGATTTTTAGTAATTAATAAATTAATTTATTTTACTAACATATTAAGACTTAGTTGAATGATTCAATATCATTTACTAAACCTTAAACTCACGATCAGCCACTCAGAGAACACAATGCTAAAACAAACGAAAGAAAGAGGCAGAAAGTTCATAGTCGTTCTAGGCGATTTCAAGGTCTCTCCAAGTTTTCGTTCAAGGTGGTCTTCATAGATTAAGTTCTACTTAGGGTATTGTTTTATATCCTGAAATTATTTCTCCAAGAGTACTTTCTATCGTCGTAATCCATGAGATCTCGAAACTACGGCTGCTTTACCAAAGTTCTTGTCGAACTTTCCTTTTCCCTACTATCCTTGTTACAATTTATATGTTGTATATATTAGTCTTAATCATGTTGTTGGTATATGGTTATTGCTGATCTTAATAAGTAGGGTTCTTTATTTGATAACGTCGAATTAACCATGCATTGTACTCTTATGGCGATAAGTTTCTACGTGAATTTAAGAACAAGGTAATGCTAAGTTATGTTCGAAAATGTTTAAGCATTGATGTATTCGTCCAAATGCTTACTTGCTGTTAATGTGACTTTATGAAGATGTTATATTCATCAAATGTTAATATGATGCGGTCCAAGATGTTTAAAAACTTTATACTTTAAGTCATGAATTATAATTGGCCTAAAAGATATCCATGAAATCACGTTTGAATGAATTGCCTATCTTATGCCAATACATTGGCTAACACTACATTGTCAAACATGTTATAGGGAATTGGCTATAATGTTTTGTTAAATAACTAAAAGATTGGCTAATGTATAATTTATAAAAACATAAGCATGTTGAACATGAAAATTTGCTTATGCTATCAAAGATTGTTACGTAATCTATATCCAATTGTTTAAGACAATTCTAATCATATGCCAATCTTCCGTAGCCAATATAATGAAATGACAACTCAAGCACTTTTATACTAATTCAATGAATCCATATCCAAGGCATGCCATTTATTTGGGACAATTCCCAACATGACAAAAAATAATGAATGATAAACATATGCATCTTATTGAATGAAATTGTCCAAAAACAACAATATAAATCTACTAAACAAAATTAAGCAAGTAACGTGAGTAATAACATAACTAAAGATGTCCAAGTTATGAAAGTAAACAGAATGAGGTGTTAAATTAGGTGTGATAAGCCTCATTTACACATAAGCTATTATGTTAAAAATACTCACAAATGAAGGTGTTAGAACGTGTGAGAAAAGTTTCATTAACACCAAAGATGTTACGTAAGGACAATTCACATTTCATCAATGTAAATAAAAGGATGACAAGTCATCAATAGAGTAAGTAAATCTCAATCTAGAAGCAACCTTCCATAATGTTTGAGTCAACTCTGAAAGATAAGAAGACATGAAAGTGAGCAAAGCACCGATAAACTACTTATGAAATTATGCGTGCACGTATAAGTCTCATGATATGAGGCTACCACCGAGGTGGATAAGTAGTTTCCTTATGTCCCTAGTCTTTGAACTATGTCTAGCCAACATAGGAACTAGCCTGTGTTTCCACCTAGGAGAGCTAGATATGTTTCGATCTCACCTTGTCCAGTAAGATCGCCTCTTTTTGGTGTGGGGTAGACACTGCATTTCATGATTAGATCACATGATCTATGTTGGTTAATGCTCAATATATGTTCCTGGTTCACTATAGCCATGATCCACTCCTTTTTGGTGTGTAGTGAACACTTCATATGATTTGCCGTAGCCGGTAATCACCCCTTTTCGGTGTGCGGCAGACACCAGATTTCATAAGTAGCTCACATGATCTAGATTCATTTTAACCGGTGAATTGCCTCTTTTTGGTGTGGGGAGGACACTAGATTTCATGTTAGATCGCATAATCTTACTTCTATAGATGTCTCTAAGAAAGCAAGAAAGAAAGATGATGGAACGTATGTTCAAAGTGACCTATGAAAGTATGAGCTTAAGAATGTCAATTGCCAATAAGATTACCAATGACATTTTAGAAAATAATGGGTAAAGACAAATAAAATAGGCTTATAATGAATTCGTATATGATTCTAATAAAGGGGGAATAGAAACATAATATCAACTCAAAACTTCATAACTTCCCTAATATGAAAATGATGAAATAAGTGGCATAGCCAATAGAGACTGGATTATGAAGTATTAATAAATACTTAATGAAATGACCCAAATTGTAGTTAAATCATTTCCTTAATCTCTTGAGTTACTTCATTAATTAAGGATAGTCAAATCTTGTCCAATGAAGTTTACAATAAGAAAAGGGCATAACTAATAATTAATCCTCATTTTATGAAAATAATAAAGCCAAATAAATTGGCTTACAATGACTTTATATAATTGGCAAAGGATCTTATCCAAATAAGATAGGCTCATAATGACTTCCTATATTAGTCCAATAATACAATATAAGGAATAGTCACTAAAGATTGGTTTGTGAAGATTTTATCATGCCCCAAATCGTAGTTAAATCATTTCCTTAATCTCTTGAATTTGTTCATTAATTCATTGTGGGTATGGGAGTACAATGAATCATTACACAAGTAAGTAAAATATAGGACCCAATGAATTATTTAACTGACATAACAACAAGAAAAAAAAGACTGAAAAATAAACTAAGTATACATAGAGGAGCTCTCGGGTTCAAGAGGATCAAAATCTCAAATCTTTTCCCGAGTTGTTCTAAAACTATGTTGATTATACTAATATCTTTTAATCACATAGAATATGATTAGTGTGATTTGAATGCATTAAAATACGTAATAGTCATTCCACAATTCACAACTAACGATTTAGGAAAGTCTAGTGATTATACTTTTCTGAAATGACATGTTGTTTAGGAAGAGCTTTCCTTAATCATGCATAGCCTTATGTGTATGTCTGCATACACCCTCACTTAGTACAAGTGGTGTACTAACCCTATGAAATTTACTACTTTTATAGGTGCAGGTCAGAGAGAGAAAATTAAGACTCATTGCAGCAGTTTGGGCATCAACGTTCTCTAGACCATTTGGTAGGTCCTCTTGATTTCGAGGATGCTACTGTGTTAGTCTAGCCTAGTAGTAGACATAGCTAGTGGATGTTGTCCCTAGCTTTTCTTTCAGATACTTTCTTTTCGATGCTTTTGTAATAAGGTCGTGTTTGGCAAACTTATTTATGATAATATTGATTCTCCTTTATAATTGATTCTTTATGTTAGATGGTTGTTCTTTACTTTGATCTTAGTATATGATGTAAGTAGTTAATAACTAAATGAAGTCTATGTATACTCCATACATGTTAAAAGTTTTAAATTTTCTCCAAATTTAACTAGATGAATGTGATGAATACAAGAAGAGGCTTATCTAGGACATCTAAGAGGTCAACAACGCCGGTTGAGATTCAGATTCTAGAATTCGGGTCATGACAATCTTGTCTTAATTGACTTGTGTCACTTATTTGATGCTTGGATGAATATGAATATGTGATATCTTGACTTAAGATGCTAAAGTCTCTTAGTCTTGAATGTATGAATGACATGTGAGATCATGAATGATGTTGAGAGGGTCCTTTATGTTAAACCTTGAACCTAGTGGTAAATTTATGTATTTTGAATTCAAAAGTGGTAATGGTATCCTTCAAGTAAAGGAATTATGGAATTAAGGTTAATTGGCTGGAACAACATCATATTAATCTTAGGAAAGTCGTCGTGAGCTTCTTCTCTTCATTAATAGGTAGCCCTAAGAGGACCTCTCTGGTAGGATAAATATGATTGGGTTTTGAACTTGATATGAAACCCCTTTATATGAACCTTATATGTTAATTACTCTATGAGAACTAAGGCTGGAACCGAGTGAGTATCGTTAGGGAAGTAGTTATATTCAAATGATGAGACTAGATTACCAAGCATGACCTTCATATTCCTTAACCATGTGCCTACATGAGATGTGTCCAAGTTCTACCATTGGAAAGTAGAACACCCTAATCGTAGTAGGTTAGAACTCCGGATTCCATGTTTTGCGACCATGGTCTTTGTCAGTTATTCCATATTTTCATGATATGGGATACCTACTAGCATTAGAGAAGTTCTATGAAGTTTAGGTGGTGGTATGAGACGCTATCTAGACATTACACAATAGGCTTCGAAGGTGTTAGTGAGAGTCCTTAGGTCTTGTCCAAGACCATTACTTGAATGTCCTTTTGTGATGAATGAGTCTTAATGAACTAATGGATGTAATGACTTAAGTTAAGAAAGTATGTTATATGAAGTAGTACTTATCTGGAGTTGTTAAGAATTGTCTAGTTAAGTTGTGAAGGGGGCATAGGAATGGTCACTTCTTATCTTACCTAGATAAGTCTTAAGAATGCTCTAGTTAGGGAAATTGGTTGATTGTGTAGACATGATCTAAGCCTTAGGTAGTCTTAAGGATTACTTAGGTAATCTTGAAGTGTTCAATTATGGACATTATCTTCTTGATTTGCTTAAGTAAGTCTTTTGATAGCCTTTGGATGGAGAATGACATATTATCAATGAGTTGATGCTTTGATGTCTTGTAAGTATGTGTTTCTCATTATGAGTGGTCTTAAGGATCATTTAGGTGTACCTAGAGAGGGTGTACGAGTGGTCTCTCTTGGTCTTACTTAAGTAGGTATTAGGATAGCTTTAAGTGAGGGAATTACATGCTATAAGATATGTCGAGTGAAGCTAAGAAACATTACCGTACATTGAAGGAATTCATTGTAATAGTGAAGTAAGTTCATTATAATATTCTCCAAAAAAGTGATAATTACTTAAATGATTTCTTATGTTTTTATAAGTTTTTAAAGTTGTTCTTATGTTTATAGTATGACGTTTTAATAAAAATTTACGAGAAGGATGTTATTTACTAAATGTCCCTTTTTCATGGTTTTTGCATGGCTTTCATACTTAGTACATCTAATGTGCTAACCCCTTTTATTTCCCATTTGATTAAAGTGTAGGGAATTGGAAGTGTTGATGTTCCAAAGAGGATGGATAGGTTTCTAAGGCTTTGAAGATGAAGTATTGGTGATTCCTCATCGATTCAAGGACAATATCCACATGTCCCTTATGTCATAGTCTTTTTTTATTGTCTTGTATGGGATTAGTTCCAAGCATTGTGTACTATAGAGATTAGATGGTTAAAGTAGATATTGTAAATATTTTATGTTTTAAATGAAAGTCTTCCATTTGCGTATTGTTTATAAAAGAGTTCTTCTAGTGTGAAGAAAGTTTTATATTTTTACTCATTTTAGTATGTCTATTATGCAATGAATGATACGAAAGGCTTAGATGAGACTCCTTGTAGTCTCATTTGTCATGTGATGACAAAAGGATGCTCTAACTTCTAGGGTGTACTTGTGGGTAGTAACAGTAACACCTAAATCACAAAAAAAATCAAAATTTTCTAAAGACCCTATTTCTAAATAAGATTTTGAAAATCAAGAATCTTACTGAATTCTAGCTACTTAGAGGATGAAAAGAGCCCACTAGGGAAATCCTTCATACCTGGTGATAAATCTACGGAGAAATCCTTCTATTTTGGGGCTGGAATGTAAAACTTGTTGTGTGTTATTGAGGGTTTGGTATACTCTTTCTCATCTTTGTCTCTACTTTCAATGAATTTTGGAGAATAAACAATTTGGTAAGTTTTGATTTATTTAATAGTCTTATGTTGAGTAAAACAACATCGTTTGGGTGTGAAATACTGAAATTTAAATGTCTAAAGAATATATTATCAGTTGAGGAGGTTGTCGATGGCCCCTGACAAATAAACTGTGGGCTTACCGAGGGTCCATCCTAGTAGGGCATTGTTTGTGGCAGAGATCGGATGTTGAGGGTCAGGATCCACACAGGGACCACAGACTGTGGTCCGCATATAGGCCGCAGGTTCGTTCATGGGTCGTGATTTTAAGGGAATTCTTGTTGGCTAACCAAAGGACCCTACCAATGGTACGTGGTTTTGCATCCGTCGGTGGTACCTAAATTTGTAAAAATATGCTATTTGGTCATCCTCTTATCTTCGGTGTGACAACATTCTTTGACTACTGATCCTGCATGTGAATCATCTTGAGCCTCTTTGAATTTGCACGCTTTTGTAATATGAGCTGTTTGTTTGTAATTTCCACATAATGTATCAGATATCCACCAATAAAATGTTTCCAAGTGTGTTTTCTCTTTGAAACATTTTCATTGAGGGTAATAAACTTTTATTTTTTGATAGTTTGCATAAAAGGTAACCTTCAAAAACATTATCTTGTTTGAAAACTCTTATTTGTTCTCGTGCTTGAAGAGAACTTATGAATTCTATAAGAGAAATGTTTGAGAGATTTTTAGACTCTTCTGAAGCTTATATTTTATACTCACTAGTTCGGATGAGTAAGATATGACCTTTTGAAGTTAGGTTGTCCAGTTAAGGAAAGTTAGCAAAAATATTAGGAGTATTTTTGTCCTTTCCTTACCCAATCAGATTTAATTCATTTTTAGTAATATTTTAGGGTTCTAATCCTTTTAGGTTAAGTTATAAAATCCTAATATATGCCTAGGTTTTAGATTATAGTTCAAGACAGGGCAACAAGAGAAAGAAGTGAAAAGAGGACAAAATATGAAAGGATTAAGGTGTTCATCAACGTTCTTGAGTTTAGTTGCATTTTTTCGCCATGGATCTAATCCCTAAGATGTTTTCAAGATTCCATAGTGTTGTGTTAGTTCACCCACACACCAATAATGTTATTTGTCAGCGAAATTTTGTGCTTAAAGTTTAAAGATTTGAGTTCTTGATGAGTTCCTTATAGGTTTCCTTGAGCTTAATTCTAAATCTTGGTGTGTTGGGTTTTTGATGAATTCTTGAGATGAAATTGAGTTATTTTAGTGTTTTTTTATGTATATTAGAGTGTAACTAAATTAATTAATTGAAAATAAGTAATTAGGGAAGAAACCATTCAATTTTAGGCTAGTTAAAGTGAGAAAATGAGCGAAGACGTTCAACAAAATTTCTAGGTTGGGGCCGCACACTATGCACCTGCTAGAGTGACCCAAACCCTTCTCTTTACTTTAGGGGTTGGTGACCTGTGCTACCCATAGCCCAAAGGTCACCTTCCCCATCCAGTTTCCCCCTGGTTGCTCTGTTTAAGCTCATATAAAGTGTATCTTAAATCCTTTTTATTACAAACACTTTCATCTACTTCTAAAAACTTATAAATAATTTATAACATGAATCATAACCGTGAAACAATAATTTAATTCAAGGTTATGTCAAGATTAAGTAATGAGAATTCTTCTGAACCTTTTGAAGAGAGTCCCTTTGAGTTTTTTTGAGAAGTCTTTTAAAACATCTAGTAACTTGTTTCAAGACTCAAGTAAGTGAGCATGAAATGAGGAGAATGTATTCATGAGTCTACAATATCATCTATATTCTTCATATCATGAACCATAAATCTTAAATTCATAATTCATATTCAAGAGAGAGTTAAGAGTAGAGTCCAAGAAAACTTTTGAGTTCATTTATGAATCTTTTGGGATCAACTAATTATTTGAGCTAATATTGGAGGATGTATGTAAAAGAATGACAATAGTTGTACTCATTATTTCCATGTAGTTATGTAGACCTTTTAGTTGAGCAGTTCATGCCTATAATTTTGCATTAACCCTAAATGTCGAACTATCTTGAGATAAGAAGTGTCTTTGAGTCTTTGCGTTGAATAGTTCATGATCATTATTCTGAATGAACCCTCCAAGTTGAAAATAATGAAATCATTCATAAATATGAGATTATAAACCTTGAATCCATACTTTAATTCAAGGAAAAATAAGATTCAACTCTAGAAGGTAAGAGCAAGTCAATGCAAATTTTATAAAGTTTTCTAAACTCAAGATATATTTCTTTCTTATAAGAGTAAAGTTGAGTTTGTTATTGTATTTTCTTTAATGAACTAAGTTGCTTTTATTATTTTATAAAGCTTTATATATATTGCATGCATATGCTTGTTTTATATTGAGTTGATTATCCAGAATCGAATATCCTATCATTGAGTTGAGTTTCCAATCTCTAGTTAAGTCTCTTATCCTTAAATATCTAATCTTTGAGTTGAGTATCTTATTCTAATTTGATTTGAGTTAAAAAGAGGTATGTATGTTTCCTTTTTAATAAGTTCAAGCCTATGTTTTATGTTTTAGATTTCCCTTACATGCCCGTACATTCCATGTAGTGAGCCAATTGGCCTGCATCTTCTCATGATGCAGACACAAGTATTTAGGATCATCAACAGGAGATATGGTGAGGCTCGTTGCTTTCGGATGATTTCATTTACTCTCAGTTTATTAGCATGTCGCGGGCCTTGTCCCAAGTTCTATCTTTACCAGTTAGAGGCTTCATAGATAGTTTGTATAGTTGAGGAGTCTGTATAATCATTTATTTTACTAAATGTTTTAAATACTAAAGTTGGCTATTTTATAGATAGTTTAATATATTATTTTTAGTCAATGGTTTTTATATCTGTTTTATGTTTTTCTATGCTTAAGTTAGTCTCCCGCTTATAGTTAGCCAGAATGAGGGTAATCTTGATGACCAACATTGGTCTATGAGTGTCGAACACGTTCAGGGTTTAGACTCTGGCCATGAAGAACTTGGTAACAGAGCACAGAGTTTAAGTGTCCTAGGCTGTCTCTGATGTCATGTAAATATGATCTTATTTATGTTTGTGAGGTCTCCACTTCAATAAATGATGTACTATAGACATTTAAGAAAGTTTCCCTTCTTTCATACTATTAATAATGCAAAAGATCTAAGTCATAGAGATTTATTCCAACTCGTGCGTTCTCATATTCATTTGACTATCCATCATACTTGAGGTGGTTTAAAATTAAAGTTTAAAGATCCTTATAGATGAGTTGTTCTGTGAAAGAGTCTTGAGAAAGTCATGAGACTATAGAGGGGCTTAAGCGAAGTCCAAGAGTAAGTTAATTGTTCAATTTCGGAAGAATGCACCATATTCATATGATATGCGTTTGAAATAAAAGTGAGTTGTACTCATTTTTGTAAATCTTGTTTCAGATGATATCTTTATGAGATAGAATGTCTAGATCTTGGGCAGTAGTTTCACCCCAAAAGATAGCATGAGCTACAAGATCATGAGTAGTAGTAGTAGTGAAAGAGCACATAGTTGGAGGAAAGTATGCAATGGTTTAGTAATCTTAGAAAGGGAGATTGTGTTTGAAAGAGCTATATTAATATAGTCATGTACCTAGTAAGTTAGTAATGAAGAATTTCCCGTGTGGTAGACTTAGAAACAAAGAGTTGTATATAGTTCAACATAAGAGGTAGAGTAACTGTTGAAAGTTAATATGAGTTAGAATATACCTTAATTAAAAATGGGTTATGATAATGTCTCATTGTGTTAGTAATGACCAAGTGTAAGTATTGAATATAAGTAGAAGAGCCAGAGTATTCATAAAGTTATAGATCTAATCTAGGCTTAAGAATTTTGAAAGGAGGACCTCTTATTTAGAGGATGATAGACTTATTTGAGAGATAATGTATAGTAAGTGAGTAAGTAGTACTTAGTTTTGAGGTATAGTATAGTAAACGAGCAATCATATTGATATTTGGGTTTAGAAATAAATATTAAGCTTTAATTTGAGATGATTTTCATAATCAAAGGAATGGTAATATGATGGTGATGATGTTAGTCTTTAGATTTGATCTAGAAGACTTGGCATAAGTAGGTGAGCAATTGAGGTGATTATCTTTAATAGATACTGAGATGGTTGTTGCAATGAACCTGAGTAGTAGAGAATCTAACCAATAGGTAAGGGAAGAGAAGTGAATCTTAGTCACAAGTGTAACAAAAGCATTAAGAGATGTGCCGAGATGGTATGCCACCGGTTGAGGTTTCAATTAAGTTATGATTTTTAATATGCGCCTAGATAGCATAATTGAGTTGTCAATGTCAAATATGTCCATAGCTTTCAAGTTCTAGATTTAGACCTAAGGGGGAGATGATAAGATGAAAACATCAAGTCAAGTGTTTAGAATTTCACAAGGACTTGGTCAGTAGGATCCATGGAGTTGTTAAAGTACTAAGCTTGAATATAGTGGTAAAGAGTGATATTTTGAGATGTGATTACTGCTAAAGAGTATAGAATTGAAACTTAAAAGATTTGAGTTAATCTTGAATATAGTAAAATATTATCAATTGATGTAGACCTTACTAAGATAAAACCATTCAATACTGAGTTCAGTCAACATTCAAGGACAAATGATCCCAAGGGAGAGATATTGTAACACACCAGAAAATTTTTCGAACTAAGACTCAAATTTTTAATCGTAGTGAGTGAGATTTTACCAAGGAATTTAAAATTTCTTAAATATTAAGGTCATTACACTACAATTAGCACCAAGAGTTCCGAAAAGAACTAAATTTGAATTAGCAAAAATCTGAAATTTGGAGAGTTAAGTATCAGTTTGGGGTAAACTTCGAACAATCATAACTCCTAGAGAGTAGGATTTAGGTGTTCTACAAGAAACCATAGGAAATATCTTTGAATTATCTTTTAAAAACCGCCGAATTTTCTATGTTTCGAGTTTGGATGAGTAATATATGACCTTTTGAAGTTAGGTAATCCAATCAAGGGAAGTTACACGAAAATATGAGGGATATTTTGGTCCTTTCCTAACCGAATCAGATTTAGTTAGTTTCTAGTAATATTTTAGGGTTCTAATCCTTTTAGGTTCAGATTTCAAATCCTAATATACACCTAGATTTTAGTTTATAGTTCAAGAGGAGGCAAGAAGAGAAAAGAAGAGAAAAAAGGAGAAAAGATGAAAGGATGAAGGCGTTCAACGACATTCTTGAGTTTAGTTGTGAATTTTCACAATGGATATTATCCCTAAGAGATACGTAATCTTCCATAGTGCTGCTTTAGTTCACCCAGATGCCAAAATGTTATTGTTTCAGCGAAATTTTGTGCTTAAAGTGTAAAGATATTAGTTCTTGATGAGTTCTTGATAGATGTCCTTGAGGTTCATTCTAAATCTTGTTTTGTTGGATTTTTTTATGAATTCACGGAATAAAATTAAGTAATTTTAGTGTTGTTTTCAGTAGATTAAAGTGTAATTAAGTTATTAATCGAATGCAAGTGATTGAGGAAGAAACTGTTCGATTTTAGGCGAGCTATGGTTAGAAAACGAGTAAGGAAGTTCGGTAGAATTTCTGGGTTGGGGCGGGGTGCGGCGAGCCTGCAAAAGCTCCCCGAACCCTTCTATGTACTTCACGGGTTGGCACCCCTCTCTACACATAGAACCAAGGTCACCTTCCCAATCCAGTTTGCCCCCGATTAGTCCATTTATGCTCATTAAAAGTATATCTTCACTCATTTTGATTATAAACACTTTAAACTACATCTAAACACTCATAAATCATTCGAAACATGAATCATAGACTTAAAATGATAATTAAAATTCAAGGTAAAGTCAATATTAAGTTTTGAGAGTTCTTCCAAACCTTTTGAAAAGGTGAGTTCTTTTGAGGAGTAAACTACAACTTCTAGTAACTTTTTTCAAGACTCGAGTAAGTGAGCATTAAGTGAGGAGAATGTATTCTACGATATCACCTAGATCCTTCATATCATGAATCATAACTCTTGCATTCATAATTAAAATTCAAGATATAGTGACTAGTATAGTCCAAGAAAACTTTCGAATTCAGTTATGAATCTTTTGAGATTAACTAATTATTTGAACTAATATTGGAGGAAGTATGTAAGAGAATGAGAAGGGTTCTGCTCATTAGTTCCATTTAGTTATGTAGACCTTTGAATTGAGTAGTTCATGCTCATAATTTTGCATAAACCCTATTAGTGAACAATATTGAGATAAGAACTTTCCTTGAGTCCTTGAGTTCAGAAATTCATGCTCATCATTCCGTATGAACTCTCCAAGTTCACAATCATGAAATCATCCATAAATATGAGATCATGAAACTTGCATCCATACTTCAATTCAAGGAAATTTAAGTGTCAAGTCTAGAAGTTAAGAGGAAGTCAAAGTAAAGTTTATAAAGTTTTCTAAACTCTTTCACAAACGTTTTCACTTTGCCTTAAAGATTTAAAAGTTGAAGTCAAGTAAAGAGTAAAGAGTTGAAGGTTTTTCTTCAAAGTAATATAAGGGAACTAAGTGTTCCCTAAGGGTTAAGTTTCAAGTTAAGCAAAGAGTAAGAGTTTGAGTTCATTTCTCAAAAGTTATAAGGGAATTAAGTATTCTCTAAGTGTATATAAATGTTTTCACCTTTAAGTTAAAGGGAAAGTAAGATTTGCCAAAAGAATTTTATACAATAGAAGGGAATATTTATTCCCAAAAAGCCTTATAAAGATAAAGTGTTGAGCAAATTATCTCAACCCGAATAAATTAAGTTTTTTTCAAAAGCATGAGCTAAAGTATATATTGGGAGTAGTAATGAGGGCCGATGTGGGAATGAGAGTTTATATTAAATTAAGTCTCCATGTAGCCATCATGAATATTAACGGGTCATACTTGTTACATGATCATGTAAGTTAATCTATTGGAACACTAAGTGAAGTAAGATCCTATACCGATGGCAAGGTAAAGGATTTTCCTTGGCAGCGTGAGGTAAAACATTGTATCATCACTTAGGCTTACAGTGATTGTTATCAGTTAGAGAATATACCACAAAGACAATATTACTTTCTTATATAAGTAGAGTTGAGTTTGTTATTGCATTTTCTTAATTATTATATTATAAAGTTTTCTATATATTTCATGCATATTCTTGCTTTATATTGAGTTGAGTATCAATAGTTGAATATCCTATCGTTGAGTTGAGTTTCCAATATCTAGTTAAGTATCTTATCCTTGAATGTCCAATCTTTGAGTCAAGTATCCTATTCTTTATTTTAGTTGAGTTTAAAAGAGGTAATCATGTTTCCTTTTTATTGAGTTCAAGCCTATGTTTTATACTTTAGATTTCTCCTTACATGCTCACACATTCCACGTATTGAGCCAATTATCCTGCATAACCTCATGATGCAGAGACAAGTATTCAGGATCATCAACAGGATCTTTGTTGATACATCCGAGATTCGAGTTATCTATGGTGAGCCTCCTTTGTTACGGAGGATTTCATTTACATTTTAGTTTAGTCAGGATGTCTTGGGTTTTGTCCCGACTTCTATTTTTATAAGTTAGACGCTTCATAGATAGTCTGTATAGTTGAGGAGTCTAAATTAATAATTTATTTTACTAAATCTTGTAATGACTAAAGTTGCCTGTTTTATATCTAGTTGAATATATTATTTTTATTCAAAATTGTTTATTTTAGATTTAAGCTTTTGCATGCTTAAATTAGTTTTCCGCTTGTAGTCAGCAAGGATGAGGGTTCGCATGGGGACCAATAATGGTTTTCGAGTGTTGGCCACATCCAAGATGTAGACTCAGGTCGTGACAGTAACATGACACATAATCTACAATATATCTCCTCAAGTCGCCTCATCAGTAGTGCTACTACAACTCATAATACATCTTTGTCATGCCCCAATGGATAGAGTTCTAGAATCGTCGGATTCATGAAATATCAGTTGGATTAAACCCTAAACTCGCGAAACACAAGTACAACCTTCAAACCTTAAGATTCCATCTAAATCTTAGTTAGTGTGGTCATCATCACCTACTAACACCCAATCTTGAAGTGCCATTAAGGCCTCATCCTCAAACTAATGATATCAAGCAATGAGGGTTTGACCCCCCAATAGTCTATGACACGCCTAGAATATGAAACATTCATCAGATTTATCGTATTAGCTAAGCCTGAATGACTAAAGCTAAAGGTCTCTACATGGTAGACAACAAGGCTATTAATACCCATATATACTACCTTCCGTCTCAAGGCGTCTTGCTACTATACTTCTCTTGCCTAGATAATAGAGGACAGATAGATCATTTTCCTTCAAATGCTAAATCTGATGATGTTGCTTCAAATTAAGGTCCATATAGATCATGATGTGTTGAAGTTTCACGACCTAATCAAGGAAAGGCTGACAAGCACCCGGTGCCACACTTCATGGAGCAAATAAAATTAAACATGAAGGAATTGATACAACCAGAGCCGACAAGTCCACTACAATAACATACTAATATAATATAATTGGACCGGAGAGGTCACAACAATATCAAAGGCATAGTCAAAAGAACTGGAAAACGAACTTAACAAATAAAGAACTAGTAAGCCAATAAAGCCAAAACTTAAATCATATACGTAAGGCCGAAAAGGTTATAAACAGAAGGAATACAAGACCCAATAAAGTATGTCCACAAGTCTTTACGACCGACATTTGATCATATAGTAAGAAAATATGCATGACACACACACACACACACACACACACACACACATATATATATATATATATATATATATATTCTTTAAATACCTAACAGTTTTCTAGCAATAGCAGTGCCTTTCGGTAACTAATCAACATCATTTACACAAACTTATGGTCATTTGAGTCTCATACGTATAAATATAGGCAAACATTTATGAGAAGAATCCATAGCATGTCATGTGATAAATTTAGGAGATGTATAATGGGATTTTAGAGTGCTAAATTAATCTCTTCCTGACATTATTAATCATTCATGCGACCATTCAGGCTTTATAACATTTAATAGACTCGAAACTGTTAACTCAACTTCAATTAGGAAAATAAATTATTTATGAACTCAAAAGGTGACGGAAATGATTGACTTTATTTATGAACGGATTCAATATGAATATCAGCTAGCTGATCCTTAGATCTCACAAAGTTTTCCTTTGGCCACCTTCTCACAAACAAATTGATAGTTCATTTAAACATGTTTGGTTCTACCATGCATAACTAGAATAACGGTCATGTAAAATAAACTCATGTTATGACAATATAATTTAGGAATAGATCAAAGAAACACCACAAGATCATGAAGTAGATGTATGATCCATGTCATCTTTGCTATAGTGGATGATAGTTCTCTATACTTAGCTTCAGAACTTGATCGGGCAACTATAACTGTTTTTTTAAAGTCCAAGAAATATAATTTTACACCTAGGTAGATGCTATAGTATGTAGTTGATCTCCTAGTGGTAGTACAAACTATTCAATAAGCATCCGAGTATTATACAATCTAGATAGTTATTAAGAAATAATTTTGAGTCCAAAGTGTATAGTACCTTTGATATACCCAAGAATACTTTTCATCCCTTAATGATGTTAACTATTTGGATTCTACATATATTGACTTGCTAGATTCACATCATGAGTAATATCCGATTTGTGAGTGTAAATTATTGATGGCTCCCTACTATCATTCTGTAAAAAGATGCATCAACAAAGTTTCTCTCAGCTTCATGTAGGCCATGATTTTGAACTAAAAGAGTAGCTACATCCATTGCCAAAGTCATATTGTTGTCTCGTACAGTATCTCAATAGTATACTTACTTCAACTTAAGTGAATACCCCCATCAAAATACTTAACCTCTACTCCAAGAAAGAAGTGTGAAGGACCAAGATCAGTCAATTCAAATCATTTCCCAAGTTGGCAAACTAACTCGGAGACATGAGATGGATTACTACTTGTGATAACAATATCATCCACATATAAGAAGAGAAATATGGTACCTTTGTGAATTTGCAATGTAAATCATGAAGAATCTCCCTTACTACACTTGAAGTTAAGGTGTAGGAGATGCATGCTAAACCTATCAAACCAAGATCTTGGATCTTGTTTAAGACCATAAAATTCCTTTTTGAGTAGGCACACATGTTGAGGATACTTGGGATCAACCAATCAAGGAGCTTGACTCATGTACAAATCTTCTAGTTAAAAACCCATGGAGAAAAGCATTTTTTATATCAAGTAGTCAAATTTCCCACCTTGAGCTTATGGCAATTGATTTAACAACTCTAATAGTTGTGGATTTAACCACAGGGCTAAAACTTTATTCAATGTTTTTGGCTTCAAGCTGAGAGAATATCCTTGCCTCAAGTATGGCCTTATATCTATCTATTGATCCATCAGCTTATAATTTGGTTCTAAATACCCATTTTGAGTAGTCACCGAATATTCCTATTTTCCATTATACCAACCAAATCGATTTGAAAGGTTAGAAATTAACAAAAGAAAAAGTAAAAAAGTAAGTGGACCTGACCTATTGAGTCATGGCTATATCCGCTATTCTGATATTAAAATTCGATAGAGATGAAACTGGAGCAGTTGATTTTTTTTATTTCATTTTTTTGTTTTGGACTCCACTGGAATTTGTCGATATTTCTGAGTAAATCTTCTTGTTACTAGATTTTCTATAGGAAAAATTATCGGAATAATTTGTTATTCCTTTGCTCTACAACCAAATTTATACCAGGAGATCTGGGTAACCAATATCTATGTCTTGTTAGTGTGTAAAACATTGATTTCCTTCGGCATTGTTGCAGGCCAATGAGGTGATTTAATTGCTTGTTTATTAGTAATTGGTTACCTTAGAATGTCTTTGCTGCTGCGAGCAACAAGTGATAAGTGGTGTTCATTAGCGTTGTGTCTAGTGATCATACGATGCCCTTGTAGTGCAGGAAGTACCTCAACTTGTACATCAACAAAAGTAATTGAATGGAGTGTAGCATTTTCAAATAGATGGTCAACATGTACATCAACTAAAGTAGTTGTTTGATGATTCTCATTGACTGGACCTGTAAGTGCAACAAGTTTCTCACTGCCACAAGTAGATAAAAAATCTGTCGCTGGAGCTTTAATATTACTATGTGGATCATCACATTCTACATGTTCTTCATCATCTGATCCTGCGTCTTACATGTCAATGGTATTTTTCATCATCAAGGAATATATGAGTAGCAACAATATTATCAACATTAATGTATGTACTAGCAGTATGTACTTCCCCTGAATCAAAATTATCACGTGTCTGCAGTTTATAGAAAGATTTAATAAAAGTAGCAAGGTGAGGTGAGACATTAATATTAGTATGAGATTTATTTGGAGACATATAGATTAATGTGTTTTCATTAAACAAAATATGTTTCGATATGCAAACTCTTCTTGTAGGTGGATGATATCATCTATATCCTTTGTGTAAACTGTTGTACCTATGAACACGCTAGGGTAAGTCTTTGAGTGAACTTGTGTCTACCCTGTATAAATGGAAAACATCTACACCCAAACACTTTTAAGCTATTATAATCAGGTTGTTTTTCAACTATTTTCTTGAATTTATCAAAGACATCAAAGAATTCAGTTTACTTTTTCAGTGTATAAATCAATGTATATCGCATTTGATCATCAACAAAAACGACATAATATTTCATATGTTGGAAGATTTGACAGGAGCAAGACCCTATAAATCACAATGGGTTTTTAATAAAGGTTCTTTCTCAATAACATTCATCTAACCAAATGGAAGTTTACAACTGTTTCCCAACTAATAACTAGAACAAACAGTAGGCATTTTATTTCAACTGCTAATATTGATGCAACTATTACTCTTCAAAACTTTTAATGACTTCAACCAAGAGTGTCCTAATATACTATGTCACATGTTGTCTTAGGTGTTCCAATCATTTGCAGCATTCAAACCGTAATGATTGTTATCTTCCAAAGCATAGATTCCATTTCTTTTAATTCCCTTATACAGTAGTGCCCGTGTCTTTTTGTCCTTTACAACAAAGTTAGTTTCATAAAATTCAAGAGTGAAACAATAATCCTTTGCAAGCTTGCTAATTAAGAGTAAAATTTTATTAATCTTAGGAACTATAGGAACTTCTTTTAACTTTAGACCTAATCAGGATATGTTTCTAACATGTGTTATGGCTAACTTTTATCCATTCCGATTAATGATTTTATCAGGTCCATAGTAATCTTAAGATCAGTTAGGATACCTGAGTTATGTTCCAAATGGCTACTTGCTCCTGAGTCCACATAAAAGTTGTCCTCAGTTGTGTTTTGTAGATTGATTGTAGTCAATGCTTGTGGTAGCTCATCTGCAACTTTGTAAGAGTAATACTACCTGTAAAAACATTTTGGAGTAGTATGATTATTCCTACCACAAACTTGTCATGTATCAATGTTGTTCCTCTTATGACTTTCACTTGAAGAATTGTTCTGAGCACTTGCTCCATTTCTATTGTTGTAAGAACTTGTTCCTTGTCCAGCAGGGTTAAAGTCTCTTCCTATAGAATTGAAATTATTGTTTCTCCTTCTTGGAGAGTAGTTTCCTCTGCCGCTGCCTCTTTGGGAAGAGAATGTCATGTAGTGATTTTTTTAAGGCACTTCTTCTTCATCTTCTTTCATATCAAAACCCTTGAGAGCTAACAAATTGATTAGGAGTAGGGTATGATGCCTTACCTGGTATGACAATCCTGAAGGCTTGTACTTAAGACCTAGACCTCTATAAAAAGTAATCACTTTTCTATCATCATCTACAATCATTTCAATGGGTGCAAAGTCATCATATATTCGTTGGAATTCTTTAATATATTCATAAATTGTTTTGGTTCCTAACTTTACACTTTGTAGTTGTTGTTTGAGCCGGTACTCCTTATCATTTGTTGCTTGACGATAAACTTCTTTCAGCAATTTCAACATTTACTTGGAAGTTGAGCGACCTACGATCAAGTACATTCTTTCTTCTATCAATGTGCCTGAGATCCAAATGTGTTAGCAACACATCCTTCTCCTCCCAGTCATCAACAATGTTACTATCTTCTCCACCCTTCTCACTTGCTAGAACTTTCTTAGTATTTTGTCGGTGGAACAAGTATCTTTACGTGATTTATGATAAGGTAGGTTATGCTCATCACTTTAATGAACTGAGGAATTCGTTTCATCCATAAAAGATTGTTTGTTGGCTCAAGTTTAATGGAGCAGGACAAAATAAGATGATAAAGTGAAGAGGTTGAAAGAGTGTTGGTAGAAGGGGTCATTGCGGTTTGATATTGTGGTTGTTTTTGTTTTGATCTAATACGTTAAAGTGTGGAAAAACATTATTACTCTGATACCATGTAGAAATCTCACGTAAGTATGGAGAAATCAAGGATGTATTGGTAATGATATGGTTGATTTACATACTTCTTATATAGGAGAAGAGTCATATACTAGTTACACTAGGAATCCTAATATAACACGCATTATTTACACCTTATACTAGTCGACAACATCAACTTTAGTCGTACAAATATAGACTGGTACATATATTAAGATTTTGTAGAATAGTCCTAGTGTAACTCTAACTCGTCAGTCAGCTTTATCGAACATGTTCCTTTAAAATGTTCCTTAAGCGTCCTTCAACATTTACCTCTAAAGATTAAAATTCCTTCAAGTTCACCAATATTTGAACTACTTCTAACAAATCAGTTTTTCTTTCTACTTGAAAATGAGGTCTTTTTAGTGATTTTTGTTTTACTACAAGGCGCACACTGTTAAAAATTCTTTTTAATCATTCAATGCGTACACTCCTTAAATGCCCCTCAACGAGCAAATCGCGGATCAGGAATAGAAAAAAAGAAGTGTGGAGGAAAAGCAGCCGAACTCATTTCTTTAATTTTTGGGCTCAAAAAGTGCAGACTCTTCTGGACAAAACAAGAATTTGGGCTTCTTGCTACGCTACAAACTCAGTGGACAAAATACTACACAATTCAATGTGTACACTCCTTAACTTCCAAAGAAGAAGCATTAAAGAATGTCCACCAATGACAGGAATAAAGGGTTTATTATTACCCATGCTCTCCAAATATTTACCAAGGCAAAAGGCAAAGGCCTAGTCATCATGAGACAAAATTAACACTAAATAAATATGAAAATTTCTCGAAAGACCAACAGGTATTATTATACTTTTAAAATAATATTTTCCTAAAAGATTCTGAAGAAGAAGACTGACTTAACGAACCACTCTCTTAAAGGCAACATAATATACTCCAACATTCTAGCCTCACTCTTACAAAAGTTGCTCGCTATTAATAGACAAAATAAATAACAAGCATGGTGGAAAATAACCTAAACCATCAAATATTCTTCACAATGATACATGTCGATACGATACAATAAGCAAATAACATCAGTTGACATCCCTATGCACTTCAGAGAGGGTCTTGATCCTAGCAATAGTAAAAAATATTTCGTATTATAATTATATATTTTTCGCCTTCGTGCAATATGAAAAAGAGATTTTTTCCGTAACATACCCTAGAGTTTACTTTCAAAAGATTCCCTCAACTCCAACTATCCAATTCTCTAGTCCAAAACTTATGATTTTTAATAATTTTATCGATATTGATGCCTTGTAGGTATCAAAATAATAACGGAGAAATCACATGGCTTAACCTCCCAAAAATGACATCTTGTGACTGGTGATGTGATTATATATAAAGAACCTAAACTATACTCGCTGAAATTTGATTACACCAAGTGCAACGTAACATGATCAAGTTTATATATGTATATAGCTATGTTTAGGCGTGAACCATTTGGAAAACAGAAAGAGCATTTGCTAATTAATAAATATTTAAAATTATGTTTATTATGTTCTCCACTATTATATAAAAGGGAGTTTGCACAAATTAGACTCCTCACCGTCAACATGCCTGCTTGACAAGGATAATATTGGGATTTTTTAATTAACCTGCTCAAGACCATTGTTTTTTGTGATGCTAAATGTGTACTATCTTTGAATTTGACAAAACAAGCACAAGAATATTTAGCTTTCAGTATGTTTTACTATTACAATGTGGGGTCCATCCACGTGCAAAATTTTACTCCCTCCGTCTTATCTTATGTGGAAATATTTGATCGGGCATGATATTTAAGAAATAATAAAATTTTTAAAATGTTTATCAAATTATCCTTTGAAAAAGTAAATTCACTTTTATCTCTGTTTATAAATATATTAGAATATTATCTTTAAATTTAAGTGGGATCAACAAGAATGAAAGATAAATTTTAATTTAAATACTTACCATATAAAGAAACTTGACATTCTTTTTGAAACTGATTCAAAAGGAAATTGTGTCATATGAAATGAAACGGAGGGAGTGATTAAGTTTACTTCATTCATATCTAAATAATCTTTCACTTGGAGAGTTAATCACATGTTTTCAAAGAAGGTTTCATGATAAATGTTCTTCTTCTTCAATGTAGCCATGGGTTCTTTCTAAAATATTTTGAATGATTAAATCATAATAAATTGAAGTTAATACAGTGATTTAAACGTGATTTCACTCCTATTTCATGATAAACCCATCTTCTTTCCTCAAATCGATTTAGCCTTGCATGGGCTTTGTGGTCTTGATCTATTATCGATTGTTATGATTCTATTATGGTGAAGTTCTTATATCTGCTTTTATTTACATGAATTTATGTTTAATTGATGTTGAAGAATCCATGCGGATCAATGTGTGGAGATTTGAACTGTTTGGTCTAGTTTTTCATGGTTCACTATAATGTTGACTTTTGGAGGTATAAAAGTTTAATTCGATTATGTTGTGGTTCATGTAGCTACTGCCTTAGGTTAATAAATTGTTTAAATTATATTAAGTGATTCTTGTTTATCAATGTAGGTTACCTATGATTCTTCTACTTTCCATTGATATCTTGAATAATATATTCACTGTTTATCTATGGGTTATAACAATGGTAGTAGGATTTCGTGTTGAGCGTGTTTCCCTTATCTACTATCTTATATTGATGATATTAATCTATTGTGGGTATGAATTCTTGATTATCAAAGAAAAGGAATCTTGGCATGAATTGATCTAGGTTCTTCTACTCTACAATTTGAATGTTGTAATGAACCTTATGTGATCTAGATTATAGGGTAGATGAAGCATCATTTATATTTGATTTATATATATTTATATACTGCCCTAAATGTATAGTATTGATATATGATGATTGATGAACTAAACTAGGGGGTTAGTTGATGCTTTAGGACTCTCTACTTCCTAGTAGATGTGCGATGTCTTGTATTATGTTATAGTATGTTCTTGTAGCAACTTGTACATAGTTTATTTTATGATTAAAGTAATATAGCTACTGCCCTATATATGAATTGTTGATGAACAAGGTGTATTAATCAATGATGATTAAAGGTTGAGAAATTGGTAAGCATGCTTATCTCTTCTACTTTCTTTATAGTATTGTAGTTGATGAAGGCTTGTATGAAATTGTGTGGTATGATCCACTTATGGTGGTGGTGTTTACTTTATTGTCAATATATATATATGTGTTGACCACGACCATGAAGGCAAATTGACGAATATATGATCATGTGCCTATAATGATACTATGTGAAGTTTATGCCTACTTTCCTACTCTAGTTGTGATGTAGGTTGTATGGCTATTGTGTAAGCATGTGTATATCCATGTTTGGGTAAAGTATAGGTGCTTCCATTGATGATTTAAAAATTGTTAATAATCCCTTACCTATGTACCCCCATGTGAATGCATGAATACCACAAGTTAGGAGTCTTAAGTGTAATATGAAGTTGGCTTATCTCCTCTTCTATTGTATGCTGTGTGGTTTATGCTTGAAAGAGTATTATGGTCTAAAAGGGTGTCTGCCTCAATATGTTGTTGATAGCCATTATGTGATCATGTTGACCAATGTACACATATACTCACTTTACATGCATGTTACAAGTAGTATAGGTCATGGTGTCTAAATGAAAGGTACTTGTCATATTCACTAGTGTCTACTACTATGTATGATAAGATGAATTTTATGAAAGCATGATATATGTTTCCTTAGCTAGGATTACTTGATATGTGTACTAGTATGGGCAAGGGTATGGGTATTTGCAGATGCATTGCACATGTGTACCTTGATAGGATAGTTCTAGTTTTCGTTTCTATATGTGAATGAATACAAATGTATGGTCATGTGTGGTTTTAATGTATTATGTGAAATGTTTGTTCACAACTATGTATACACTTATACACATGTATGATGGTCTAGTATGTACAAGGGCCTTGAGAGGGGTGCCCAAGAATAATCTAAACTTGATAGGTGCTTGAGTATGCTATAAGCATATGAGAATAAAATATATTAAGCCTATGTTTTATAAATAAATGCAATAAAGGATTTTCAATAAAGGGAACCTAGCTTCGAACAGAGTGAACTGGACATTGAGAGGTGTTGACTTCCCTTGGAGGAAGATTCACCATTTGTCCCTTATATAGTGTTGACTTCCCTTAGAGGAATACTCACCTATGGACCCACATGAGGTGTTGACTTTCCTTTGAGGAAGATTCACCGATGTTTTAGCATGAGATGAGGCCCCAATCACCAATTGGTATAACGAGGAAATACCTGTCTCTTACTTCAATAAATTATGCTTGCCATATAGGATTTAGCAATATGATATCACTTAGGATGCTAGGATATATCTTAATGTTCTACCTTTGGTAGGTAGGAATACCTTCAATTGGTGTAAGACTCTACAACACCAAATTCCATGTTTAGCACCCATGCTCTTAGTATCGGTTAAAGCTATTATTTCCCTAAAGTAAGATGGACAATGGAAGTAATTGAATAGGATCCTAACTAGGAGGACTTGAGGTAAGTTAGTTAGTATAGGTTGAAGTAATGAACCCACCTAGACATTGAACAAGTATCTCCTTAGGATGTCCTATAAAGGTGACCTAATGTGTATGCTTATTCTTATGTCCATATGCATGACTTTGTAGTATTGGTCTATTTTTATGAAGATGTGCATGATATGAGTCTTTATGCAAGATGTTGATCTTGTTGACTATATGATAAAGTTCTATCTAGACATAAATGATGTGGTCTCCTCTTACTATGTAGATATATGACTTGGATGTAAAGTCTTTATGTCTCATAATACATATACTAAGTATGTGTAATGTTATGGGGCCATACTATACATTGCACTGCTAGACTTAGATTGTGGGCATGAGTTAGGACTTATAAATTTCTATGTGAAGTAAAATAAGTATATGTGAATAATGACTAGGTGTTCACTGTAATGTCCTTTTCTTCTTGGCTTAAATATGTCTAAGTTGAATTATAATTCTATGAAGGTATGTGTTGTCTTGTGTAAGTAGTATGTATGGTTTTCCTTGTGGTCCTAAGGTGATGCATTCATTGTTATAGGAATTGAGCTCACCAGAACGTGACTCAAATATGTAATAAGTTCGATAAGTGATATTATGAAATGTTTGGACATCTGATATTCTTATATGACCTATGTGAATGATATATATGCTATTATTTAAAGGTTTTAAAAAGATTTAATCAAAAAGGCATGAAGTATGATTTTCAAGAAAATGTCCCCTTTTTAGATGCATATTTTTGCATGGTTGTCATACTTAGTTCATTCTTGTACTAATCCCATTATTCTCTACTTTTTACAAAAAGTGTTGATTATGGATGCCTAAATGATGTCTTAAATGGTGAAGAGCTTAATAGATGATTCCCAAGCTCAAGGAAAGGAATCCTTAATTCCAAGGATTTCCTATGTTGTAGTTTATTGTAAAGTGTATTAAATATCATATGGTTTTGTAATATGTCATAAGGGTCGTGTCCCTAATGTATTGTGATGGTGTTGGGTCTAAGATGGCAACGAGAGTTAGAGTCTATATATGTATTATGACTTATATATATGTGAATTAAAGTTTCTAGCATGTGAGGTGCTATGAAAAGTTGTAAATTTTTTGCTAAATTTAATATGTCGGTGGGATGAATGATAACTATGGGCTTGTATAGGACCTCTGACAGGTCAAGTACGCCATGTTACTTCTGGGGGTGCTCCCTTGATGTGACAAACGTGGTATCAGAGCACGAGGTTTTTAAAAGTGGTTTAGGGTTCAAGAAGTCTCATACTGCCACGTTTAGTAGAGTCTTGTATCACTAGTGGTGAGTCGCGACACATCAAATGGTATTAGAGACTATAGGACGATAGAGTTTCCCTTCATCATCATTCTCATATCGTGCCATAGAACTTAACTCTATAAGATCTCTCTCTGATGTTTTCTTTTCTAGTGGTCTTTATATATGATTTATTGGATGAGATAGTTCTCTATGCTTGAGGGAGAAAGGTTAGTTTAAATGCTTATCTTTGTTTTATTGTTTGAATGAGTAGTGTGAAGGTGAATTTCTGTATGTTTTGATGATGTGATGCCAATTATAGCTATATATGAAAACTATGTGAAATAGCATGTTATGTTGAAAAATATGTCATGATATAGTTCAGGTATGTTAGAGGTTATTATGGTTAAAATGAGTTCTTTTTGAATGATGTGTTACTACACGGTTTGGTATTATAATAGCCTTATCCTTCGAATTGAACTTGAAATGCTTAGTCATTACCTACGGAAGCATGCTACCCAAAGATTTTGTACTTAAAGGTGTTCAATGTTTCCTTTTATATATATGTGGTCCTTGATAAGTTGCCTAGTATGGATTGGAGTCCTTTGTATAGACTTGGTCCTAGGTGTGATGATAGTATGCTTTTTTAGTAAAACTTAGTATATCATGTTGTCGTGCTTTTTCCATATATTGCCTAAACGTTGGATTTTTGGAATTTGAATATATGCTCACTGTAATGATACGACAACTTACTGTAAGAATTTTAAAAAATCAACTAAACTGATCTTTGATTATATGTTGTTGAAATGTGTATAGAATTGATGTATATGAACATAATAATGAATGTATAAAGGAGTTTTGCTATTTAAATAAAGAATGAGAGTCTTATGGAACGATGAGTTGTAAAAATGTTTCTAACTTCTTATTGTGTGGTGAGTTCCTTGATTTTGTGTAATTGATGTTTCCCTAAAGTTAAGGGTAGTACTCTTATCTTTGTAGGGTGATGATGTGGGTTTGATTGACGTAAAAGTTACCGTACATTAATGTTGAAAAAAAAGAAAGAGTCCTTAAGACTAAGTCTCCTATTTTGTTACCCGTAATGATGTATGATGTTGGTGTCTATTGTATTGTATGGAAAACTTATGAGTTTGAATGAGATTGACCTAACTTGATAATTTGGGAATAAATTGCCTAGGAAGATGAAGTTTAGGTTTGCATATGTTGACTTACCGTAAATTCCTTCTAAAGTGGTTAATCACTTTTAAGCGATGAAAATGAATGTTGTTTAGTTAAAATCCTCTTAAGTTTGGGTTAAGTTTCTCTGAACTAGGTTTACCTTAAGTGGGGGATGGTGATTGAGTAGCAAGGTTGTAGATATTTTCTACCATTGACCATTTATTCTTACTTGCACTGGAATCAAATGAAGTCTTGATGAGATTGTTCATGAATACGAGTTTTTCACAATGTATGAAATGCATGATCTTGTATGTTTGTAACTTATTGATTGACATTACCTTGATGATATTATGAATGTTCCAAAGTTCATGAAAGAAAATTCTTGACAAAATTCATGTTTTCTCAAGTGTATTGTGCATCTTAATATGCTAATTGTGCATTTGACTTCCTGATATAAGATAAGAAACATGGTAGAAGATTTGACCTTAAAATAGAAAGTTGAGTCTCTTTCAAATGAAATGTATTGAATCTCTTAAAAACTATGTGACTTTTAAGATTTGGAATGCATAATTGTAGGCTCATTCTTGAAAAGTGAAAGTATTTTTAGCTAAGTGCTCATGTGTGTACGTATGATTTGTCTGATTCTTCTCAAAATATGCTTACTCTGAAAGTGAGTACTATGTTAGAAATTGACAATTTGTGAAATTTATTCTTAATTTTTGTGATGTGCTTGGTGTGACTTATCACTTACACTTCACTAGGAAGGAAACATAAGCATGTATTTGTTTAAAAGTTGAGAATTTCTCATTTTAATAGGAAATTGACGTTGTACCTTGCTTAGGTGTGAACTCATGATACATGTAAGTGTGTTGGGGAGAAGGACATTCCTTCATGGACACCACTAAGTATGGTGTGATTGAGTATGACCTTCATGGCACTAGCTTTAACTAATGAAGATCTTTATTGATTAAATTAACTCAAGTCTATGTGCATTTAAGTAAGAGTGCCTAAATTGTTTCTTGACTGTTGTTGAAATTCTTCGTATGTGTGGCCCTTCAAGATGATATCTTAATGAATTAAGGTGTAATGACCATGTCATTATTAGTAAGAGGACATTCCTCTTATGAACATTATATGAGCCTGTAACGACCTGTTTAGTCGTTTTGAGCAGTAGAGTTTATTTCTGGTAATAACTATCTTGGTCGACGGATCCCACGACGGACCGTCATGGGCACGATGGATCGTCGAGGGGGTCTCGTTCCAAAACACTTAGACTCTGGAAAATTGGATACTGAGAACAACTCTCTGAACTTCGCGACGGAAGAGCAGGACGGACCGTCGTAGGCACAACGGACTGTCACAGACTCTTTAATGTAATTGAGTCTCTGAACTTTGTGACGGAAGCAGCAGAACGGACCGTTGCAGGCACGACGGGCCGTCACAGGCTGCGTAACCCTGACTGGATCGGATTTCTGTTAAAAGTTTTTAAGGGGCGTTTTGGACTATTCCTGCTTATGATTATAAAGTTAGTGGTTTAATGTTAATCATTCAATTACTTGGGGGTTAAAGGAGATAACCTTGGAATAAATAGTGGGTTACTTTTACCATCTTTTATACTTAATTAGATGATAATTAGGGTAAAAGAAAAGAGTTTGAAGAAGGAAAAATAGAAAGAGCAAAGAGAAGAAGAGAGAAACGAGCGAGAGGAGGAGAAGAACGCAGAGGAAAGCAAAGGTTTTGGAGAAGTAGATTGCTTGATCACGATTCTTCGGTGGAGGTAGGTTATGGTTTATGCTATTTCATAGTAAACTCTTAATAGCGAATGATATGTGTTGGGTAGTATTGTCAAGTCTTCTATATGCTTAATTGTGTGCTTGCATGATGTGATTATGTAATTGTGATGAATTAGCATGATGAGGTTGTTGAATCTTAAACCTTAAAGCCTCTTTGTTAATGATGATGCCGTGGTATAAAAGAAGGCCTGCTGAACTGAAAGAATGAGATTAGGGGATCGGGTGTCACGAACTGACACGTAGAATTAGGGGATCGAAGTGTCACGTTCCGACACCAGGATAGTAGAGGATCGGGTGTCACGAATCGACACGTAGTAGTAGGGGATCGGAGTGTCACATTCCAACACCAGGATAGTAGGGGATTAGAGTGTCACGTTCTGACACCAGGATAGTAAGATGAATGAATATTGAGGGGGTCGGAGTGTCACGTTCCGACACCAGGATAGTAAAGAGAGTGAATCTTGAATTATGCTAATATACTCAGGCTTAAAGAACCTATTTCCCAAATGAGTATGGTGTGGAGGCTTGAGTCCTCATAGATGTGCTTGGTGTTGTGGCCAATGGTTATGGTACTTGTTGTTGTCACCTTTTAAGTACTATTGCTGATTTTATGTTATTATCTGATATATATTGCTTTCTATTTTGAGTTGGCCGATAATACCTACTCAGTACTTGTGCCTTGTACTGACCCCTACTTGTAATTTTCTTCTTTGTGGAGTGCAGCAAACGTACCATCGATTTCGACTTGTTCACAACTCTAGCCAGTCTTCATCAGGTCAGATTTAAGGGTGAGTTATTGTTTCTAGCTCGGACTGGATTCTCTCTCATTCATGTCTTGATGTCCTTGAAGTTCGGACATGGACCATTTGTTTACTTATTTTAGCTTCCTAGATAATCTTAGATTTAGTAATTGAGGATAGAATGTTCTTGTGGTGATGACTTCCAGATTCTGGGATAGTAATTGATAAATTTTAGAAGTTATTTATTTGTTATAGTAATGAGTTTTAAGTCTTCCGCATTATTTTCTGTTTATTATGGTTGAAATGTTGGGGTTTAGACTGGTTGGTTCGCTCACATAGGAGGGTAAGTGTGGGTGCCACTCGCGGCTCGTTTTGGGTCGTGACAAACTTGGTATCAGAGCATTAGGTTCGTTGGTCTCATCACACAAGAACGAGTCTAGTCGAGTCTTAAGGAACGGTAGGGGGACGCCTTTACTTTTCTTTGAGAGGCTATAAGACTTTAGGAAAATTCCATTCTTTCTTTCTTTCGTGCTATTACTTGGATCCAATTGGTATCTAGGTGATACAAATTGGTATCTGACCATCTTCACTCTACTTCGTAGATGGTTAGAACTAGAGCAACAACTGCGCCAACACCAACACCGGCAAGACAAGATGCGTCTTAACCAGCCACTGAGGTTGTAGCTCGAAGAGGAGCAGTGGCAAGAGGCCGTGGTAGGGGTCGCGGGAGGACGTCCTCTAGAGGAAGAGGACAAGCACCTGGCCCAGCTAGTACTAGGGCAGTGACTCCTCCACCGACTGAGGAGGTATTAAGAGAGGGTAAGGAAGGGGAGGATGAACAAGTGCAGAATGAGGGATTACCACCCCAACCTACCCCAGAAATGATTAATCAGGTTCTTGCTTATCTTAGAGGGTTATCTGATCAAGGCCAGACACCTCCAGTGTTTACTGCACCAGCACATCAGGTTCCGAGAGTACAACATATAGCTGTTGTGGCTCCCCGCATGGATGCCTCATTGGAAATAGGCACGTTTCCTCGGTTGACTACAGGGCCTATAATGACAAGCGATCAGCATGAGCTTTTCACTAAGTTCTTGAAGTTGAAACCTCCAGTTTTCAAAGTCTTTGAATGAGGATGCCTATGATTTTCTAGTTGATTGTCATGAGCTGCTACATAAGATGGGCATGGTGGAACGATTTGGTGTTAAGTTTGTAACCTATCAGTTTCAGGGAAATGCCAAAATGTGGTGGCGATCGTATGTTGAGTGTCAATCAGCACAGGCACCACCCATGACTTGGGCATCATTCTCTAGCTTGTTTATGGAGAAGTATATACCCCGGACTTTGAAGGATAGGAAGAGAGATGATTTCCTGAGCCTAGAGTAAGGCAGGATGTCGGTTACTGCTTATGAGGCTAAGTTTCGTGCATTATCTAGGTATGCCACCCAGCTTTGCTTCAGTCCACAAGAGCGGATTCACCGTTTCATGAAGGGATTGAGGTCAGATTTGCAGATTCCAGCCTTACAGGTAGCTACTGCAGCAAAATCCTTTCAGGAGGTGGTAGATTTTGTGATAGAAGTGGAGGGAGTGAAGCCAGACGACTTCACCATGGCATCGACACCTAAGAAGTTTCGTAAGGGAGGTGAGTTTGGTGGGTCTTACTCCAGAGGGCAGAGTTCAGGAGGTTACCCAACCCGACCTATTCAGTCTTCACTGCAGGCTGTAGCTGGGGGTCCACCGCAGACCGGTCAACACTTCCCTGAGTTTGGGGGTTATCCCCAGACTCCGTCATTCTCACAGAGACCTATGATTGAATCCAGAGAGTGTTATGGATGTGGAGAGACCGGACATATTAGGAGGTTTTGTCCAAATAGAGTTACAGACCCCCAATAGTTAGAGATAGAGGTGGTCATGGGAGAGGCCGCCATTCTGGAGGACGCGTTGGTCAAGGTAATGGTGGTCAACAAACCAACCGGGGTGGCGGGCATGCCAGAGCGACTGCAGCACAACATGGTAGGGGCAACGGACAGACAGGTGATAGGGCGCATTGTCATGCTTTCCCTGGGAGGTCTGAAGCGGAGACATCTGATGCTGTTATCACAGGTAATCTTTTGGTTTGTGATTGCATGGCTTCTGTATTGTTTGATCCTGGATCCACATTTCATATGTATCTTCCTCATTTTCTACTGGTTTTGATTTACATTGTGATTTGCTTGACATGCCTATTCGTGTTTCTACTCCGGTGGGTGAGTCTGTGATAGTTGAAAAGGTGTATAGGTCTTGTCTTGTAACTTTTGTGGGGAGCAATACTCATGTAGACTTGGTTATCTTAGAAATGGTTGATTTCGATGTAATTCTTGGTATGACTTGGCTTTCTCCAAATTTTGCAATCTTATATTGTAATGCTAAAACTGTAACCTTGGCCAAGCCTGGGACAGATCCTTTAGTGTGGGAGGGGGACTACACTTCCACTCCAGTTCGTATCATCTCCTTTCTTCGTGCTAAGAGAATGGTTAATAAAGCGTGTTTAGCTTTCTTGGCACACCTCAGGGATGATACTACCCAAGTACCTTCAATTGAGTTGGTTTCGATAGTCCGTGAGTTTCTGGATGTGTTTCCTGTAGACCTTTCTTGTACGCCACCGGATAGGGATATTGACTTTTGCATTGATCTGGAGCCGGGTACTCGCCCCATTTCCATACCTCCTTATAGAATGGCTCCCGCTGAGTTAAGGGAGTTAAAGGCCCAACTTCAAGAATTGTTAAACAAAGGCTTTATTAGACCAAGTGCATCCCCTTGGGGTGCTCCTATTTTATTTGTAAAGAAGAAGGATGGAAGTTTTTGGATGTGCATAGACTACAGGCAACTGAACAAGGTAACTGTTAAGAACAAGTATCCTCTTCCTCGCATCGATGATTTGTTCGATCAGTTACAAGGTGCTTGTACCTTCTCAAAAATCGATTTGAGATCTGGTTATCATTAATTGAAAATACGGGCAACGGATGTGCCAAAGACTGCTTTTCGGACCAGGTATGGACATTATGAGTTCTTAGTAATGTCTTTTGGGCTTACGAATGCCCCTGCTGCTTTCATGATTTTGATGAACGGGATTTTTAAGCCATATCTGGATCTCTTTATCATCGTATTCATTGACGATATACTGGTATATTCAAAGAGCAAGAAAGAACATGAGGAATACTTGAGAATTGTATTGGAAATGTTGAGGGAGAAAAAGCTTTATGCCAAATTCTCCAAGTGTATGTTTTGGCTAGATTTAGTGTCCTTCTTGGGGCATGTGGTTTCTAAGGATGGAGTGATGGTGTATCCTTCTAAGATTGAAGCAGTGAGTAGTTGGGTAAGACCTACTAATGTTACAGAGGTAAGGAGCTTTGTTGGTTTAGCTAGCTACTACCGATGATTTGTCAGAGGATTTTCTTCAGTTGCTTCCCAATTGACAAACTTGACTAAGCAGAGTGTTCCATTTGTATGGTCGGACGAGTGTGAAGAAAGCTTTCAGAAGCTCAAGACCTTGTTGACTACTGCACCGATTCTTACCCTACCAGTGGAAGGTAAGAATTTCATTGTTTATTGTGATACATCCTATTCTGGTTTGGGTGCAGTGCTAATGCAAGAGAAGAATGTAATTGCTTATGCTTCGAGGCAATTAAAGGTGTATGAACGTAATTATTCGACTCACAATTTGGAGTTGGCTGCAGTAGTGTTTGCATTAAAGCAATGGAGACATTATCTATATGGGGTTAAGTGTGAAGTCTATACGGATCATCGTAGTATACAGCATGTCTTTACTCAGAGAGATTTGAATCTGAGACAGAGAAGATTGATGGAACTACTGAAGGACTACGATATCACTATTTTGTATCACCCAGGAAAAGCTATCGTTGTGGCAGATGCTTTAAGTAGAAAGGCAGGAAGCATGGGAAGTCTAGCTCATTTGCAGGTTTCTAGACGCCCATTGGCTAGAGAGGTTCAGGCTCTGGTTAATGACTTTATGAGGCTGGAAGTACTAGAGAAGGGAGGATTTTTTGCCTGTGTGGAAGCAAGATCTTCCTTTCTTGACAAGATTAAGGGAAAGCAGTTNACTGATGAGAAACTGATCAGGATTCGAGATAAAGTATTGCGAGGAGAGGATAAAGAAGCAAAAATCGATGAGGAAGGTGTTTTGAGAATTAAGGGAAGGGTATGTGTACCCCGCGTCGATGACTTGATTCACACTATTCTTACAGAGGCTCATAGTTTAGGGTATTCTATACATCCCGGTACAACCAAGATGTATCGTGACCTAAAGCAACATTTTTGGTGGAGTAGAATTAAGCGGGACATTGTTGATTTTGTTGCTCAATGCCCGAATTGTCAGCAGGTAAAGTATGAACACCAGAGGCCTGGAGGGACACTTCAGAGAATGCCCATTCCTGAATGGAAATGGGAGAGAATTGCAATGGACTTCGTGGTTGGTCTTCCAAAGACAATGTCTAAGTATGACTCTATATGGGTGATTGTTGACAGATTAACTAAGTCTGCTCACTTCATTCCGGTTAAGGTGACTTACAATGCAGAGAAGTTAGCCAGGCTCTATATCTCAAAAGTTGTTCGGTTGCATGGAGTTCCACTTTCCATCATATCAGATAGAGGTACACAATTTACTTCTAAGTTTTGGAAAACATTGCATGCTGAATAGGTACTAGGTTGGATCTTAGTATTGCATTCCACCCTCAGACCGATGGTCAGTATGAGCGAACGATTTAGGTTTTGGAGGATATGCTTCGTGCATGTGTGATAGAGTTTGGTGGTCATTGGGATAACATCTTACCCCTAGCAGAGTTCTCATACAACAATAGCTATCACTCAACTATTGATATGGCCCCATTTGAGGCACTGTATGGGAGAAGATGCAGGTCTCCCATTGGGTGGTTTGATGCATTTGAGGTTAGACCTTGGGGTACTGACCTTCTGAGGGAATCGTTAGATAAAGTGAAATGCATCCAAGAAAAGCTTTTAACGGCTCAAAGTAGACAGAAGGAATATGCAGATCGAAAGGTTAGAGACATGGAGTTTATGGAGGGTGAGCAAGTTTTGCAGAAGGTTTCGCCCATGAAAGGGGTGTGCGGTTTGGTAAGCGGGGTAAGATTAGTCTGAGGTATATTGGTTCATTTGAAGTTCTGAAGCGTGTGGGGGAGGTAGCTTATGAATTAGCCTTGCCCCCAGGGCTGTCAGGAGTGCACCCGGTATTTCATATGTCTATGTTGAAAAGATACCATGGGGATGGAAACTACATCATTCGTTGGGATTCAGTTCTTCTTGATGAAAATTTGTCTTATGAGGAGGAGCCTGTTGCTATTTTAGATAGAGAGGTCCGCAAGTTGAGATCAAGGGAGATTGCATCTATCAAGGTTCAATGGAAGAATCGGCCAGTTGAAGAGTCCACTTGGGAGAAGGAGGCTGATATGCAAGAAATATATCCACACTGTTCACGCAGTTCGTACTCTTTCTCGCCCTTGTTTTTCTTCTTGTGATCGTTCGAGGACGAACGATGGGTAAATTGGTATCTATTGTAACGACCTGTTTAGTCGTTTTGAGCAGTAGAGTTTATTTCTGGTAATAACTGTCTGGGTCGACGGATCCCACGACGGACCGTCATGGGCATGACGGATCGTCGAGGGGGTCTCGTTCCAAAACACTTAGACTCTGGAAAATTGGATACTGAGAACAACTCTCTGAACTTCGCGACGGAAGAGCAGGATGGACCGTCGTAGGCACGACGGACCATCACAAACTCTTTAATGTAATTGAGTCTCTGAACTTTGTGACGGAAGCAGCAGGACGGACCGTCGAAGGCATGACGGGCCGTCACAGGCTGCGTAACCCTGACTGGGTCGGATTTCTGTTAATAGTTTTTAAGGGGCGTTTTGGACTATTCCTGCTTATGATTATAAAGTTAGTGGTTTAATGTTAATCATTCAATTACTTGGGGGTTAAAGGATATAACCTTGGATAAATAGTGGGTTACTTTTACCATCTTTTATACTTAATTAGATGATAATTAGGGTAAAAGAAAAGAGTTTGAAGAAGGAAAAATAGAAAGAGCAAAGAGAAGAAGAGAGAAACGAGCGAGAGGAGGAGAAGAACGCGGAGGAAAGCAAAGGTTTTGGAGAAGTACATTGCTTGATCATGATTCTTCGGTGGAGGTAGGTTATGGTTTATGCTATTTCATAGTAAACTCTTAATAGCGAATGATATGTGTTGGGTAGTATTGTAAAGTCTTCTATATGCTTAATTGTGTGCTTGCATGATGTGATTATGTAATTGTGATGAATTAGCATGATGAGGCTGTTGAATCTTAAACCTTAAAACCTCTTTGTTAATGATGATGCCTTGGTATAAAAGAAGGCTTGATGAACTGAAAGAATGAGATTAGGGGATCGGGTGTCACGAACCGACACGTAGAATTAGGGGATCGGAGTGTCACGTTCCGACACCAGGATAGTAGAGGATCGGGTGTCTCAAACCGACACGTAGTAGTAGGGGGATCGGAGTGTCACGTTCCGACACCAGGATAGTAGGGGATCGGAGTGTCACGTTCCGACACCAGGATAGTAAGATGAATGAATATTGAGGGGATCGGAGTGTCACGTTCCGACACCAGGATAGTAAAGAGAGTGAATCTTGAATTATGCTAATATACTCAGGCTTAAAGAACCTATTTCCCAAATGAGTATGGTGTGGAGTCTTGAGTCCTCTTAGATGTGCTTGGTGTTGTGGCCAATGGTTATGGTACTTGTTGTTGTCACCTGTTAAGTACTATGGCTGATTTTATGTTATTATCTGATATATATTGCTTTCTATTTTGAGTTGGCCGATGATACCTACTCAGTATTTGTGCCTTGTACTGACCCCTGCTTGTAATTTTCTTCTTTGTTATTTGTGGAGTGCAGCAAACGTACCATCGACTTCGACTCGTCCTCACCTCTAGCCAGTCTTCATCACGTCAGATTTCAGGGTGAGCTATTGTTCCTAGCTCGGACTGGATTCTCTCTCATTCATGTCTTGATGTCCTTGTAGTTCAGACATGGACCATTTGTTTACTTATTTTAGCTTCCTAGATACTCTTAGATTTAGTAATTGAGGATAGAATGTTCTTGTGGTGATGACTTCCAGATTCTGGGGATAGTAATTGATAAATTTTAGAAGTTATTTATTGGTTATAGTAATGAGTTTTAAGTCTTCCGCATTATTTTCTGTTTATTATGGTTGAAATGTTGGGGTTTAGACTAGTTGGTTCGCTCACATAGGAGGGTAAGTGTGGGTGCCACTCGCGGCTCGTTTTGGGTCGTGACAGAGCCTATGTGTTTGATGCATTTAAGAGTTAGTGAGTAATGGTTTCGCTTGCTTGTGTGCATTGAGTGCTAAATTGATTTAATGTTGTTGTTATAAATTTTATGAACTGCTCTATGATGCACTGAAATCCTTGTTGTGATTAGAGTGCACTAAGTGTCATTTGAGAATGAAGGTTCCCATATGGAGGATATTGTAAGACCCCAAAATGAGATAGGGTTTAAAGATACTAACATTTTTATGTTATGGTTATAAGGTCCTAAAATTAATTATCATATTATATAGAGGTAGTGTGTAATGTTTGAAGTGATTAGGAAGTCAAACGTCAAGAGACGAACAAAACGTTCGACCACTAGTCACCTATGTGCCTCATGTGTCTAAGCATGCTTATACTTGTGTTTCATGAGCTTATGAAGTATTTAAATGAGTTTTAATGATGTTTAATGGTGGTATATATAATTTAGAAAATTTTGTAGGTCAAACGACCAAGAACGTTTAAGGCGTTTGAAAGATAGCCCTTAAGACGCTCAACATTTGTCTTGATGGGGCTTAGCCTTTTTGGATGAGTTGCAGGTGTTTGTTTTGGGTGAAAATTATGTGAAAGGTATAAAACTTGTTAAGGGTTGTATTTATGTTGGAAACTTTGATGTATGACCTCTAAAGGGCCCCGCAAACGGCCACACAAGAAGGCCCCATGGCTGGTCTTGACACTGTCTTGGCAGTGTGAATCGATTGACCAAATGATTGCTCGTTGATCAACATACAGCCTGTTTGTAAGGTACCGTCAACTGGAAATTACCTTAGGCAGGTCTCAAGCCAATAATTGTCTAGGTACCCAATGATGGAAGTCAAGCACAACCCGTCGACTAACCTACGGCAGAAGGTTGGTCCGTCGATAGTGGCCTGCATTTTGTACCCTGCGTCTGTTTTTATTAAGGGGTGAATAAGAAATTCACCCCATTCCCTAAACTGAATCTAATATAATAACTTAGATACTTTTGGGTGCATATACGTCACCAAAAATGTGATAACCCTATTCTCAAATCCTCTCAAACGATTGAAGCCTTTCCCTGCAACAATATTTCCCTTCAAACCACCATTGTTGGTGAAGCTCAAGAAATGCTTGTAGCAGGGTTTTCTATAGATGAATCATCAAGTTTTAGTGGTTTTCAACTAGATAAAGGTATGGTAATCCTTCATCTCTATGAACTTTTTACTGTGAGAGTTAATCTCAAGTTTTCAAAGAAGGTTTCATGAAAAAAGTTCTTCTTCTTTATTCTACCAATGGATTCTTTTTAAAACATTTGAATGATTAAATCATGAAAAATTGAAGTTAATACATTGATTTGAACGTGATTTCACTCCTATTGCATGATAAACCCATGTTCCTTCCTCAAATCAATTTAGCCTTGCATGGGCTTTGTGATCTTGACTTGTTATCGATTGAATTATGATTCTATTACGTTGAAGTGGTTTTATCTACTGTTATTTACGTGAATATAAGTTGAATTGATGTTGCAGAATTCATGTGGATCCATGTGTGAAGATTTGAACATGTTTGGTCCAGTTTTCCATGGTTTACTATAATATTGATCTTTTGACGTATAAAAGTGTAATTCGATTATTTTAGGATTCATATAACTATTGCTTTAGGCTAGTAAATTGTTTAAATTGTATTAAGTGATTCATGTTGATCAATGTTGGTTACCTATGATTCTTCTACTTTCCATTGATGTCTTGAATAGTATATTCACTGCGATCTAAAGGTTATGAAAATGGTAGTAGAATTTCGTGTGAGCATGTTGCCCTTATTTACTGCCTTATATTGATGATATTAATGGATTGTGGGTATGAATTCTTCATGATCAAAGAAAAGGAATCTTGGCATGAATTGATCTAGGTTCTTCTACTCTACAATTTGAATGTTGTAATGAGCCTTATGTGATCTAAACTCTAGGGTAAGCATAATTTAGATTTGATTTATATCTATTTAGCTACTGACTTAATTGAACATTATAATTATAATCATGATTGATGAACTAAACTAGGAAGGTTAGTTGATACTTTAGGACTCTCTACTTCTTAGTACATGTGAGATGTCTTGTTTTATGTTATAGTATGATCTTGTAGCAACTTGTACATGGTTTCTTTTATGATTAAAGTACATTAGGTACTGCCCTATATATGAATTGTTGATGAACAAGGTGTATTGATAAATGATAACCAAAGGGCGATAAATAGGTAATAATACTTATATCTTCTACTTTCTTTATATTATTGTCAATCTATATATGTGTTGACCACGGCCATAAAGTCAAATTGATGAGTATATGAACATGTGCCTATGATGATACTATGTGAAGCTTATCCCTGCTTTCCCAATGTAGTTGTGATTTAGGTTGTATGGATATTGTGTAAGCATGTGCATATCCATGTTTGGGTAATGTATAGGCTATGGCATTGATGAGTTAAAAATTGTTAATAATCCGTTACCTATGTACCCCTATGTGAATGCATGAATACCACAAGTTAGGAGTCTTAAGTGTAATATGAAGTTGGCTTGTGTCCTATGCTTTTGTGTGTTGTGTGATTTATGCTTGAAAGAGTATTATGGTCTAACATGGTGGCTGCCTCAATATGTTGTTGATAGACATGAGGCGATCATGTTGACAAATGTACACACACACTCACTTTACATGCATGTTACAAGTAGTTTAGGTCATTGTGTCTATATGAAAGGTAGTTCTCATATTCACTAGTGTGTACCACTATTTATGTTAAGATTATGTTTATGAAAGCATGATATGTGTTTCCTTAGATAGGATTACTTGATAGCTTTACTAGTATGGGCAAGGGTATGGGACTTTGACTATGATATGCGCATGTGTACCTTGATAGGATAGTTCTAGTTTTGGTTCCCATGTGTGCATCAATATGAATGTATAATCATGTGAAGTTTTAATGTGCTATGTGAAAGGTTTGTTCACATCTATGTTTACACTCACACACATGTATGATGGTCTATTAGGTAGAGGGACATTGATAGGGGTGCCCGAGAATGTTCTAAACTAGATAGGTGCTTGAGTATGCTATAAGCATATGAGAATCAAATATATTAATCCTATGTTTTATAAATAAATGTAATAAAGGCTTTTTAATAAAGGGAACCTATCTTTGCACCGACTGAAATTGACATTTAGAGGTGGTTACTTCCCTTGTAGGAAAATTAACCATTTGTCCCTTATAGACTCTTGACTTCCCTTAGAGGAATACTCACCTATGGACCTACATGAGGTGCTGACTTTCCTTTGAAGAAGATTCACCCATGTTTTTGCATGAGATGAGGCCCCAATCACCAATTGGTATAAAGAGGGATTATCTATCTCTTAGTTCCATAAACTATGCTTACAACAAAGGATCTAGCAATGTGATATCACTTAGGATGCTAGTATATATTTAAATGTTCTACCTTGGCTATGTAGGTGCACCTTCGATTGGTGTAAGGCACTACCACACCAAATTCCATGTTTAGCACCCATGGTGTTAGTGTCGGTTAAGGCTATTGTTTCCCTATAGTAAAATGGAGAATGGAAGTAATTGAATAGGATCCTAACTAGGAGGACTTAAGGTATGTTAATTAGTATATGTGGATGTAATGAACCCACCTAGACCTTGCATAAGTAGTTCCTTAGGAAGTTCTAGTAAAGTGACCTAATGTGTATTTTTAATCTTATGTATATATTTATGACTTTATAGTAGTGGTTTACTTATTATGAAGATGTGCATTATACGAGTCTTTATGCATGATGTTCATCTTGTTTACTATATGAAGAAGGTCTTTCTAGACATAAATAGAGTGGTATCTTCTTACTATGTTAATATATGTCTTGGATGTAAAGGCTTGTGGTGTCATGATAGGCTTACCAATGTAGAATTATATCGGGGGCATGAATTAGGCCTTATAAGGTTCAATGTGAAGTAAAATAAGTATATGTGAATATTGACTAGGAGTTCACTGTGATGTCTTTTTCATCTTGGCTTAAGTATGTCTAAGTTGAATTTTACTTGTATGAAGGTATATGTTGGATTGTGTGAGTAGTACGTATGGTTTTCCTTGTGATACTAACGTGTTTCATTGCACCAAGTATCACTAAAGGGTTACTTGGGAGGTTAATGAAATAAAAAAAGGAGTTCACTGTTCAATGAATTGAGCTCCCCGTAAAGTGACTCAAATATGTAATAAATTTGATAATGATATTATGAAATGTTTGGCCTTTGAATATTCTTATATGAAGTATGTGAATGATATATATGTTATTCTTTAAACGTTTTATAATGATTTACTCAAAAAGGCATGAAGTATGATTTTCAAGAAAATGTCCCTTTTTAAATGCATGTTTTTGCATGGTTACCATACTTAGTGCATTCTTGTACTAATCTCATTCCTCGCTACTTTTACACAAAGTGTAGGTTATGGATGCTTAAAGGATGTCTTGAATGATTAAGAGCTTGATAGATGATTCCCAATCTCAAGGAAAGAAATCCTTAAGTCTAAGGATTTCTTATGTTGTGTTATAAAGTCTATAATGCCGTATGGTTTTTAATATGTCATAAAGGCCGTGTCCCTAATTTATTCTAAATTTATTGGGTCTAAGATTACAACGAGACTTAGAGTCTATATATGTATTATGACTTATATTTTATATGTATATGAAGTAAAGCTTCTAGCATATGAGGTGCTATGAAAGGTTTTAAATTTTCCTCTAAATTAACTATATCGATGCGACGAATGATAACTATGGGCATGTATAAGACATTCTAGGGGTCAAGTACGCCACGTTACTTCCATGGGGTGCTCCACGGATGTGACATTAACTAGTTATAGGAGTGACTTAATGGTAAAATATGTGCATGAAGTATAAAACAAGAGGTTACGGTTTCTATTCCTTGTCCCTTTAAGTGTTTTTCATTATTTATTAGTCAAATTCACATCAAATCAGTTTCAAAAGTTTTTTGTGGGTCCTTAATAACCCACCTTGTATAATTATTTTTAAATCTTTTACAAGTCTATGACTCTATTTAATTATTTTACATAATTAATTTAATTATTTGAAATTACATATAGCATTCATCTTGTTAAATTAAAAAGGAAGTATGCAATATAAATCATGACAGAATGAATAGTTATTAATTATTAATTTTATATGGAACTCTTATTTGATATTTTATTTATATTAAATAAATAATAATATTTACAAAAACTATCTATCAATAAAATTAGAAAAAAAATTATCACTTGGAATCACATATATATCACCGTATTTTTCATTCTCTTCTAATTAGTAGGTTAGTGGCCAATTAAGATTTATTTTTTTAAAACAATAAAATCAAAGGTAGAAAATAACTTTAGATTCAAGTAAAAATTGATAAATTAATGTTTTTAATGTGCAATATGTGTTAAGTAAAAGTGTTGACTCGTTCACTTTTAAAGTGTTATCTAAAATTATAAAATCTACCATGCATTTTAATGACTAAATGCAATTCAACTTGAAGATTATCTTTATAATAATTGAAATATAAAATTGAAGATAAAAATAGACAAATTGTATTTGATGGAAAACATTATGTTTTTTTATGATAAGTTTGTGAGGTTGAGTAAGATAAATGTGAATCAACTCACTAAATCTTTTGTAGTTACCCATCTGTCCCTAATTACTTATTCACTTTTAAAATGACAAATTTATTAAAATTATAATAAATGACATAGTGAGTTTATCATTTTACCTCTATAATATAATGTGCTGTTTATTTTGTATTCTGAAGATACTTAGAACAAAACTTTGAAGAACTTTGTAAGACACAACAATGTTTATAAAATTTTTCAGAACTAGAAAATTAAAACTAGTAAACAAACTAGAAACAGAAATAGATTAGAAAAAAATATACGAAATAATTCTTTGTTGTCAATCTATATTTAAAGAATCTTACTGATTCCAAAAATTTGGAGAAACACAAAGTTACCAAAGTTTAATGAACCAACAAAGAGAAGATGAGCTTGACTAGTCAGTTTAGAAAAGTAAAAGTTATGCGAAGAAAAAATGAGGAGAAATATCAGGGTTTCATCATCTTCGTAAGGAATTGATGGCGGGTTTCATCAAGGATTTGATCCTACTAGGTATGTGAGACCTTCATTACGTTGGGTTTGTTCACCCACATGCTAAACATGTTTGATTCAGCGTGAATTTGGCCTAAAAAGATAGAAATTTGAATTTTCTTGGTAGTTGTTATTGAATTTCTTTATTTCTCGAATATGAGTTAAGATTAAGGAGTTTTATTGATACTAAAGTGTTGATTCCTAGTTTGAGTTAGATTTTGTGTATATGTTCTAGGTATCTGAGGCTAAAGTGAATTTGAAAAAATAAATAAGAATTAATTGATTTAGGATAAGAAAATAAGATCAAAAGGTCGTCATGTTTTTACCAAAGGAAAAGGTTGCACGATGCACCCCCATACCACCAAAAAGTCTTGGGAGGTTGGCCTGCAATGCGCCTGATTTTTGCCTCAGTAAAGTGGGGTTGGCGCTGTGCGCCATGGACGTACTAGAATCGCTGCATTTTGTAATTACATTTTTGTTATTCAGTCAAATGATGTCCTTCTAAATGTGTTCTTACACTTCCTATTCATTCTAACTACTTAAAATGACTTCTAAACACCCAGAGATCATCCTTAAACACAAATCATAACATTGAATCTATAATTCAAATCAAGAAAACTTACAAGTCAAATCTAGAAGTTAAGAAACAAGTCAAGATGAGTTCATTAAGTTTTCAAAAGTCTTCCACAAACATATTAATTTTTTAAAGACTTAAGGTTAAAGTTGAGTAAAGTGTAATGATTGAAGTCATTTATTCAAAGACGTATATCGGGACTTCCAATGAAAGTGCCTACGGTCATACCGTAATATAGTAACTTAACAGAGGTTTAGGGTCATTTCCATTGTGAGTAGTATTGAGAATTAAATAAAATAAATTTAATTATAATTAGTCATAGATAAAGACAAAAAAAATAAAAACATATTAAATGTATAGGGGTGATGCGAGCATCAAATATCTATGGGGTTTGTCACAAGTAAGAAAAAAGAAATAAAAATATAAAAGATTACTAATATGGGAAGCGTAATTCTTAGGATGTGATGAGAATACGATATAAAAGATATTATTGGATACATGATTTTGATTTAAAATTTATAGAATAAATGTGACTAGGCTATACTTTAAAGGGGATAAGCTCTCTATCGAACAACTTACCCCGTTTCAAAAGGGTTCTTCTTAGATACCCAATTAACGCATGAAGAACAATCTCCGCCTTAACCCACTCACTATCTCTAACTGAATTTGTGGGAATGAGGCTAGTCTTCACTCTCTCGAGCTGAACGTCATGTCGACCCATTCCCATCGGCCATCAATTTAGTAGTCTTAGTTTGACGACCTATCTCTGGATCAATTCGAGAACACATATTTACAACTACTATAAATCGCATTTAAGCTACAAATAAACTATCAACAAGCAAGACCCAATAAATAATTTAATCCACATTTACAAAATCACAACCAAGGAATTGAGGTTTTATCTAAAATGTTAAAGACATAGAATTTTATAAAAAAAAAATAAGTTTGCATTGAAATGGGTATGAAGATTTAAGTCTTGTTCCAAGCCAAAAGTGAAGAATTCAAGATACCCAAACCCAAATTCTTGCAGATGAAACCCTTTAAATCTTCAAGTTCTTCAAAACACTCTTTAATCTTAGAACTCAAAAATAAAAGCTTAAAATTCTATCTAATGATAAAAACATTATACTAAGTTAAAACTACTAATGAGTATTTATAGTTTTTAGAAAGTCGTGTTGCACAGAATCACTCGGCGTAGTTAGTCGGGATGGACAAACAAATCCTTAATCGTCCCTTTTGTAGCTTCATAGCTGCATTGTTCTAGCCTATAACATCTCCGTGTATTGGATCATTGAGCGACATATTAATTCTTTGTATAACTACTAGGCGACGTGCCGACTACTTCTTCTATCACTCGATTCTATCCTTTCTTTCATATCTCAACATATTAGAATTAAAGGATATTTTCAGACCTGTTGGGGAATCGCCAAGTAAACTTGATGATTCTCAAGCTTTCAGTTCTTTATTCTTTTCGGCCTTTGTGTTCCATTTGGCCAAGTAGTGTCCATGATTTGCCTGAAACTCAAAATACCTGAAACTCAAGGTTATTCATCATTTATTGAGATAAAATATGCATTTAAGGATGTTAAACCTATGAAAATATAGTTGTAAATGAGTTTAATTTGTGGACTCATCAAAAACATATTATTTAAGTATATTTTAGGAGTGGTATTGTGCACCGATATGGGGATAGGAATTCATATTAACTCAAGATTCAATAAACCATGTAGACAAAACATAGGTTGAAAAGGATCATACGTTTTAGATGAATGTTGAAGTGTTCTTTTAGCATAGACTAGTGGATTAACTTAGTTAAGGCTACCTATATGATAGCAATGTATAGGATAATTCTGCCAGCTTGGGCAAGACGTTGTTTCACAACATAGGATTATAGTGGTGGTTGTTGGAACACCCACAAAAACTATATTACTTTATTTTATGAGTAAAATTGAGTTTGTTATTGCATTCTTTTAATGAACAAAATTGTTTTCCACTGTTTTAAAATATATATATATATATATATATATGTATTGCATATGTTATATTGCTTTATATTAAGTTAACTTATTCAAGAGTTAAGTAAATTCAAGGGAAGCGTTCCATTCAGATTACCTTCAAGCCTATGTTGTATTTAGAATTCCTACTCACATACTCGTACATTTCAATGTATTGGTGCAAGTTGGCCTGCATCATTTGCGCAGACGCATGTTACCAGGATTAACACCCAATGCCTCGTTGATCCTGTTGAGAACTTAGATTAAGTTGGTGAACCTCTTTGCATTTTTGAGGACTCTTTTATGTTGGTTTCAGCATTACATTTTTAGGATGATTGGGAATATTGTCTCCACATCTCTATTTGTTTTACAGGCTTCATAGAGAATCATATGTTAGTTCTTTAGTCTTCTTATCTCATTATCTTATGTTGAGGCTAAGTTTTAGTTATTGTCTAGTTCAATGTATTCTCAATAACATTGTATGATTTGGTTGAGTTTATCGTGTTAAGTTAAGTCTTCCGTTGAGTAAGCAAGTTAGGCTAAGGGTTTGCTTGGGACAAGAAATGGTTCTCAAATATCAGCAACATCCTGTAAGTTCTCTTAAGGTATGAAAAACTTTGTATTAGAGCACAAAGTTTAACTGTTCTATGGAGCCTATGAAGTCGTGTCGGAGTCCTAGTTATAGGTGTGAAACGGGCCGCATTTATAATAAATAGGCTGCAACACTTAGGAAAGTTCCTCACTTCTATAAGACTCATTTCATGTATTAGAGTTTGATCTCTAAAATGTTTCCTTCTAATTCGTGCTTGCAATTATTTTCAAATAATCAATCCTCAGCGAAGAGCTCTCACATGTCGTCCTGCAATTCTTGTTTTTGAGGAGCAAGAGTTAACAAATGCATAAGTAGATAAACCTCAATGGGAATTCACTAATACTGAGTTCTGGGAAGAATAAGGATGTTAAGTCAATCCTTGACTAATTAGGTTGGGCAAAAAATAGGGGATCATCAAGAAGAGGCTGACATTTCGATGATTCGTGAGTTCTTGAAGACGAACCCTCCAGGTCTCAGTATTTCAAACACTACTGAGGATGAAGCGAACTTTATTGAGGAGATGAAGAGGGTATTTGATGCTATGCACATTATGATTACTAAGCAATTAGAACTAGAGGCATATCAATTGAAGGATGTTGCTAAGACTTGGTTTGGTCAATTAAAGAATAACCGATATGAGAATGAAACACCTACATGTTGGGCTTGTTTTGATGAGGCCTTCTTGGGGTGTTTCTTCCCTGAGAACTGAAAGAGGCCAAGGAACGAGAGTCTCTCATTTTTAAGAAAGAGTCACTAAGTGTTCATGGGTGTGGGTTGAAGTTCACCTAACTATCCCGTTATTCTCAAGAAATGTTTATGGATATGAGGAGTAGGATGAGCTGTTTGTTGTTGGGTTGTCTCGTCGATTAAGCTAAGAGGGCACTGCAACTATGATAATTGGAGACATGGATATAGCGAGGTTGTTGACTTATGTGCAGCAGGTTAAGGAAGAGAAACGTAGTTGTCACGACCCATGTCTAGTTCTAAGACATGACACGGCGTACTTGACCCCAAAGGGATCTCATACAACCCTCTAGCATCATAGTTTCACAAGATATAGAAATAAAACATAAAAATTTTATACTAGACAATCAAAGTTACTTCACCTTTTTATAAAAGATAGTATTCAAAAATCTAGACTTTGTCACAATACAAGTTAAACACAGGAATAAAGAGTTTGGGACTTAGCCCTTTACATCAACAAAAGTCTAAATATACTAGAACATCATGAAACTAATAAAATATGAAATTCAATGATCAAACTTTTGAAGACTCACAACTACATGGAGATAACAATCCAAGCCTTCTTCAAAAAGGGAGTGAAACTCATCTATCTAGAACTTACATCCAATAAGATTTAGAAGAATAAGGGGTTAATACATAATAAATACTAAGTATTGAAACATGCATGAAATCATGAAAACATATAAAGGGGGACATTTAGTTTCAATAATGTCTTTTCTAGTTTAAAAGACATCATGCACAATTAGAAAATAAAATGTATCAAATTCATTCATAGCATCACAACACTTCATATCATAAGGGAACCAGATAACACAACCCATCTATGATTCAACTTGTGCAATGTGCAAGTGAAGTCCCTTACACCCACTGACACCAAGAAAAACTCATGAAGAAGTCATTGAAATAGTCCACATGCAAGTCATGTTCATGATCGTATTCACAGTTCATGGTCATGTCCTACATTCATAAAATATGTTCATGTAAAGCATTCATTAACACATAAGCACCATGTAATTATAACATATACCACCATTACTCCCAAAGCTTACTTGTGCAATGCATAACTAAAGTCCCATACCCCACTTACACTAACAAACACCCCTCAAGAAATCATGACATATAAATCATGTTCTTGTTCATGATTCATGTTCGTTGTCTTTACATGTAGGGAGATATAGCCTGAACCGACATAGTTTATTGTGAGCTCCATGTAACTCGTTATCATGAACCCACGACGAAAAGATGTGTCGTACTTGCTTTAGTTAAACACTTCATTTATAAAACCTTGTGGGTCTTCATCCACTTTAGAGCCATAGAAGGTAGGGGGATTCATCCTCGTGAAGAGAGTCAACGTTAGGAATGTCTCCCTTATCACTCCATCCGTCAAAACTGGGGAATTGACCGGAATATCTCCATCTTGGGGAGCTTTCTCATTTAAGGGAACTTGTTCATTTTGAGGAATTTTATTGCCTTGGAGAGGAACTCCTCCATTTTCGATCTCATTTTCCATCCTTCTTGTGGCTGCTCTTCTAGTATTCCTATATTATATCCAAAAGAAAAATATTAGAATAAAGGGCTTTATAGAGTTAACGCACTTGAGACACAGCCAATGAGTAATGAAAATAAATGAAGGTTCCTAAGAATCTTATCGCCTCTCATTTATAAGTGTCGCATGCTTCACACTCATGAACAAGACTCCACTAGACGTGGATCAATAGACATCAATACTAACAATTATCCCAAAACCTTATACTTTGATAACAAGTTTTCATGACCCAAGGCTAGCCCCTAGACCTTAGACGACGTACTTAAACCCGAACGGGTATCATACAATCCTCTAGCATCATCATTACATAAGACATAGAAATTATGAGGAAAATTTAAAACTTCACAATCAAATTTTACCTTTTTATAAAAACAAGTATTCTAAAATCTAGACTTTATCTCATTACCATGTAAACATAGAAATATAAAGATTGGGACTTAGCCCTTTACATCAACAAAAGTCTCAATATACGAGATACAACATGAAACTAAGAAAATATTGAATCTCTTCCTCAAACACTTGAGGACTCATTACTACATGGAGATATCAATCCAAGGCTTCTTCAAAAGAGAGTGAAAGTCACCTAGTCGGAATCTACATCCATTAAGATGTAGAAGAATAAGGGGTTAGCGCATAATATTTAGTAAGTATGGAAACATGAATGAAATTACTAAAACATGTGAAATGGATGTTTAGTTTAAAAAATGCCTTTTATAGTTTAAAGTCATCATGCACATTAAGAGAATACAATTTATCAAATGCATTCTTAGTATCACAATACTTCATATCATAAGGGAACCATATACCACAACTCCTTTATGAGTCCTCGTTCGCAATGTGCAAGTGAAGTCTCATACCCCCACTCAAACCAAGAAAATCTACTGAAGAAGTTACGGATATAGTCCACATTCATGCCATGTTCATGTTCATGTTCATAATTCATAGTCATGTTCAACACTCATATAACATGTTCATGTAAAACATACATTAACTCCTAAGCGTCATGTCATTATAGCAGATACAGTCATTGCTCTCAAATCATAGTTGTCCAATGCATAAGTGAAGTCCCATATCCTAACTCACATTAAGAAAGTCCCCTCAGGCAATCATATCAGACAACTCATGTTATTGTTCATGGTTCATGTTCCGATCAAGGTATAAATCTTGTTCTTGTCATATTAAGAGATATAGACTTAACTAATGACATAGAATATTGTGAGATCTATGAAATTTGGTGGCATGAACCCACATCAAAAAGAGGTTTCCTACTTACCTAAGTTAGAACTAACATATTTAGCTTCTATGTGGATCCACTAGGTAAGTCCGATGCTGGCACATAGCTATGAGATAGAGAGTTTGCTTCTAGAAAGCCGGACTAGTTGAGGTAAAAGGTTTCCATCTCTTGTTCATATCTACTCGGTGCTATGTTTAACTACGTTTATTCATAACGTATCCCTTTACTTGTGTTAATGTTTATGGAAAATGCATAACACTCATCCCATTATCTGAGGATGCTAAGTCATAGATTCATTACGTGAGAATGTTCTCTCAACGTTAGAATCATTACTATGTGAGTAAAACTTTACATCATGTTCATTGTTTTTATTGAGCTTAGTTATATTTTAAATCATAATAACACCACGGTAATCATAGTATATCATGCTTAGAGATATCTAGGGTTGTAGGGAAGAGGGACCTTGTTTCAACATTACAATGCATATGAGTTATAAGAACCTCCACCTTTCAAGGGGATCAATAATTCACATAGAGGATAAAAGGTAAGTACATACCTCCAATCTTTCAAGTGGATCAATATTTTATGCATGAACTTCATCAACATACATAAACCCTAGATACACACCCCTTAGGGTTCATAAATATTATCTTGTAATCATACTTGAAATAACTATGTTAGGCATGACAAAAAAAAGAATAATTGGTTAACTTAACATAAATACAATCTTACATGTTCATTACATCAACAAACACATCAATTTTCATGCAATTAGGGACATGGAGAAACACATGGGTTCATGGGGTTTTCGAAAATAATATCCATCATTAAACATCACAATCACCATAAAATAGAAATATTAACATAAGGATATCGTTTTCATGAAGAAGCCATGGCTAGAATACAAATGCTAGGTTTTGAACATTATCCCAATTTTGTAAAGAATATTTGAAGGGCTTTATGGAGGAAAAAGTTCCATGAATGAAAGTTCCCACACCTTAATGGTTTATTACCCACGAATTTTGAGTGAAAATCTTGGATTTTGAACCCTAATTTTGAGCTTCTTTTCTTGTTCATCAATGGAGTTTAGAGAGACAATATTTTTGAGGGAGAGAAGTGGGATCAATTTGAGTTGTGCATCATGAGAGTTTTAAGAAATTTTTAATACAATAAAATATTTTAGTATACTTTATTAAACTAACTACTTATAACCGTGTTTACCTTTAACCAACTTATTTACCCTCTTGCCCTTCACTTGATCAACATAAAGCATCCTTTCAAGGCCCCATCCACAATACCCCAACAATGGGGCGTAATTTGACCCACAAACCATACTGGTCTCTTGTGTTTTGGGTTCGAGAGGGATGATCTGAGGGAAGCCTTGGAGAGACTAAGTCTCAACTCACGCTTCCCACTCACATGGCGTGAGTCAATCAACATATTTGGATGCCCCTCATGAGTCCAAGTTATTTTTAGCAGTTTGTTAGATCTCCCCTTGGGTCCTTTCTATGGACGCTTGTGGTTCTTAGGGGGTCCTACAAACTTCTTTAGGTTTTAATACTAGTACTAATTTCTAACATTAGTCTAGGATCTTAAACCATTCATTTTATATTTATTAGTGTCCCACAATACACATTAGTCACTAGTTTAGGTCACTTGAAATACGGGATGTTACACGAGGCATATGGAGGAATTTATAAATAAGAAGGGTAAAATAGGAAATGAGTCTCGGAAGCAGAGAGATAATGTGAACTTTCATTCTTTCACATGAATAAAAATGGATCTGCTCCATCATTTGGTAGTGCACGTGCACCCAAAAATAAAAGTTAGTATAATGGTAAAAATTATCAACACTTCAAAGCTAGACCTGCACAATATCAACATAGTATAGCACAAAGAGGTAACTCAGCTCCTACATGTGCTAGGTGTTGTAAAATCTATGCAGGTAAGTGTTGTGATGTCAAGTCAGGTTGTTTCAAGTTTGGATAAGAGGGTCACTTCATGAAATAGTGCCTTTAGAACAGACAAGGTAGTAGAACTCATGGCAATATAGCCCAATATTCATTAGTTGCTCCAGAAGAAAGGGCTGCACCTAGAGGAACTACTTCCTATACAGGCAAATGAACAAATCATCTTTATTCCATCATTCGTCACCGAAAGCAAGACAAATATCTAGATATTTTCAATGGTATGATCAAAGTTTTTACGTTTGATGTTTATGATTAGTTAGGCAATTTATTTTTGTAACCCCTTCTATTGCAAATAAGTTTGATGTTCTTCTTCAGAAACTGTGCAAACCCTTTTGTGTTTCTACACCTATTGGAAAGTCTATTCGATCTAAGTAATTTTATCGTGATTGTGTCATCTCCATCAATCATAAAGACGTTATGGCTGAATTAATTAAATTTGGCATGGTAGATTTTGATGTCATTCTTTGTTAGACTGGCTTCATGTCTGTTATGGCTTGATTAATTGTAGAATTTGAGTTCTCAAGTTTAGGTTTCCAAGTGAGCATGTGTTAGAGTGGAAAAGTAGTTCAACAACATCTGAGGTTCATTTTATTTCGTACCTTAAGTCAGGAAAGTTCATTTTTAAGGGTTGTGTCTATCATTTAGTCCTAGTTAATAACTATATTGTGCAGATATCTTATATTCATGTAGTTACTATATAGTAAAAGTGTTTCCAATTTTTTTTTCAAATGATCTACCCTGAGTCCCTCCTAAGAGATATAGACATTAGTATAGTTATTTTTCTAGATACTCGTGCCATCTCTATTTTGCCATATAGGATAGCACCAGTAGAGTTAAAAGAGCTTAATGAGCAGTTGAACAAATTTCAAAATAAAAGTTTCATTCGACCAAGTTTCATACCGTGGGGCGTTCTGGTATTATTTGTGAGAAAGAATGTCGTTCCCTTAGAATGTGTTAAGATTATTGTCAATTAAACAAGTTTACCATCAAGAAAAAGTATCCTCTCCCAAGGATTGATGATCTTCTCGAATAAGCTTCAAGGTGCTTCTTGTTTTTCAGAAGTAGGCCTTAAATCTTGTTACAATCAATCAAAAGTAAGTGAATGTGATATTCCGAAGACAACATTCAATACCTATTATGGTCATTATGAGTTTTTTGTTATATCGTTCAGTTTAACTAATGCACCTATAGTTTTCATGGACCTTATGAATAGAGTATTCAGGACTTATTTTAGATATGTTTGTTATGATTTTCATTGATGACATTGTAATGTATTCGAGGAATAAGGAAGATCATGCTGGACATCTCAGAATAGGTCTTTAGACTTTGAATGATAAGGAGTTATATTCTATGTTCTCTTAATGTGAGTATTGGCTTGAGTCTGTGGCATTATTGGGACATATAGTTTCCGTTGATACAATTAGAGTTAATATCCAAAAGATAGAGGGAGTGTAGGATTGGACTAGACCCACATCTCCAAATTATATTAGGAGTTTCATAGGTTTTGAAAGATATTATAGAAAGATCAAATAGGGGTTATCATCTATTTTATCCCTTTTGACAAAGTTGAGTAACAAAATTGTGAAGTTTCAATGGTCTGAAACTTGCGAGAAAAGCTTTCATGAATTGAAAAAGAGGTTGACCATTGCCCCCCATTATTGACTTTACTAGAAGGTACTAAGGTTTTGTGGTGTATTGTGATGCATCTGAGTTGGTTTGGGTTGTGTATTGATGCTGAATGGAAAGGTTATAGCTTGTGCCCTAAACATTTGAAAGTTCATGAGAAGAATTACCCAACCCCTGAATTAGAGTTGGTTGCTCTCATATTTGATTTGAAGATATGGCTTGAATGGTGTTCTTGTTGATGTATCATTGATCACTAGAGTCTTTAATATGTGTTCACTCATAAAGATATTAATCTCAAACAAAAGAGGTGGATAGATTTTCTCAAGGATTATGACATATGTATTATTTGCCATCAGGGTAAGGCTAATATTGTGGTTGATACATTGAGTAGTTTTTCTATGGGTAGTACCGCTAATTTTAGGAAGAGAAGAAAGAACTAGCAAGATATTTGCATATGCTGCGACGCTTGGGAGTTATCTTAATGGATTCCACAGAAGGAGGAGTGGTGGTAATGAATGGGACTGAATCTTCATTAGTGTCAGTTGTAAAATAGAAGCAGGATCAAGACACAATTTTGTTAGAATTGAAGGCAAATGTTCATAAAAAGAATGTTATGGATTTTGATCAAGGAGGATATGATGTATTGAGATATCAAGTTAGATTGTTCATACCAATGGTTGATGGACTCCATGAGAGGATCATGAAAGAATTTCATAGCTCCAGATATTCCATTAATCCTTGATCCACAAAGGTATATCACGATTTGAGTAAAGTCTATTGATGGAGTAGCATGAAGAATGACATTGCAAATTTGTTGCTAAGTGTCTGAATTCCCATCAAGTTAAAGTAGAGCATCAAAGGCCCGATTGTTTTGTTAGAATGTAGGATTTCTGTAACGGAAGTTTGAGATGATTTATATGTATTCCATCACAGGTTTACTATAATCTCGCAAGCAACATGATTATATTTGGGTGATCATCATTAAAATGACATAATCCTCCATCTTTTTACTAGTAAGGACTACCAATTCAACAGAGGAATATGCCAGGTTATATATTCAATAGATGGTTAGATTTCATGGGGTTCTAGTCTCCATTGTTTCAAACAAAGGTGCCACAATTTACCCCACAGTTTTGGAAGTCATTCCAAAGAAACTTGGGTTCAAAGGTATCATCCTCAAAAAATGGAAAAGAAGTGTGCACAATTTAGACCTTAGAGGATATGTTAATGTCTTGTGTAATTGAATTCAAAGGTAATTGGGATAATCACCTACCTCTTATCGAGTTCGGTTACAACAATAGTTACTGCTCTAGCATCCAAATGACTCATTATAAAGCTCTTTATAGGAGAAGATGCAGATTTCGTATTGTATGTTTTTACGTTGGTGAAGCTTGGTTGATAGGACCAGATTTACTTCACCAAGCTATGGAGAAGGTGAAAGTGATCCAAGAGAGCTTTAAAATGACATAGAGTCGTCATATCCTACACCGATGTTAGGCAAAATGAGTTAGAGTATAAAGTACATGTTTGGTGTATTTAGAAGTTCCACCCATGAATGATGTTATGAGATTTAACAAGAAAGGGAAGCTTATTTCTGGTATATTGGCCCTTAAAGAATATCTAGGACGATTGGTAAGGTACCTTAGGAGTTAGAGTTAGTTAAAAAGTTAGTAGCGGTTCATCTGGTACTTCAAATCTCCATGTTTAAAAAAATACATGGGAGATCCTTCGTTTATCATATCAACTGCAGATATTGGGATCAAGGATAGATTATTTATGAAGATATCTCGTTTTATATTCCAGATCGTCAAGTTCGCAACTTGAGGACTAAGGAAATACTAATAGTCAAGGTTCTTTGGCAGAACAAGTTTAAAGAAGATGAAGAAGATATACCCACATCTTTTCACTTCTGGAGAAATTCCAGATAAGGTACTAATTGAGTTCTTAGTACTCTTTAATTCATAAGATTATAAGTTGTATTTTGCATTGCTTATTGGGTGTTTGAGCTTAATGTTAGATGTTACACCTACTAAGAGTAAGCTCATTCGAGGACGAATGTTCCCAAGGGGAAGATATTGTAACACCCCCTAACTATTTGCTAACCTTCACCTACAGTCAAACCTACGGAACATAGATCAAACAACACTCCATGCTGGTCAACCGTAGTTCATGTCAGAGGTTGAGTAGAAGGATCCTCAATCCATTGACACCGACCATGGACCCCAGTCTAACTTACGGACCGTAGGTCTATCTGTGGGTCGAGACTTAGTTTCTAAGTTGTGTTTTGGGAGGGGTTGTAGATTTAAGCTAAGGAGATACAATATCGGCCATAGATTAGACTACATTCCATAGATGGTGACCGTATATTGAATGTGAAATTTCTAAAACACTGAAATCTGGTTGATTTTGGGTACGGGGTATTACATTATCTCCCTCTAGGGAACATTAGTCCTCGAATGAAGACTAAACTAGCTCAAATATAGGTAGAGAGTACAAACCCCACTACTAAACACTGAGAACTTAGTTTGTGACTTGATTAGTTCTAAAGACTTGCAATTGCACAAAAAAAGCAAGTACCAACTGAGAGAACATGATTCTAGGCTTAATTCACGAACAAATGACTGAAATACTTAAGAGGAACTATTACCTCAAGCTTGAGTGGAATCGAAAGGAAAGAGGTGAGAATACTTGGCTTTCATGGCTACTTCTTCTTCATAAGTAGCTCCATTTACAGACTAACTCCTCCACAGAACCTTGACTCAAGAGACTTCTTTGTTTCTCAACCTTATAAACTGATGGTCAAAAATCTCAAATGGTACATCCTCAAAAGAAATACTATATTTAACCTCCATACTCTCTAATGGCACTTCAGAGGATGGTTCACCCACACATTTCTTCAAAAGTGAGATGTGAAAAACTTGATGCACTGATGCTAATTCTGCTGAAAACTATAACTCATATGCCACTTGGCCGACCCTTTTCAAGATCTTGTAAGGGCCTACATTCAAGGACTGAGTTTCCCTTTCTTGCCAAATCTTATCACCCCCTTCATAGGTGACACTTTCAAGATGACCCAATCATCGACTTGAAATATGGTTCCCTTCGCCTTACATTTGCATAATATTTTGACGACTATAGGTTGTCTAAAGTGTATCTCTAATGAGTTGATGTTTCTCCATAGCATAAAGGACTGAATTTGGTCCTATGAAAGTTGTTTCATCTACTTCAACCCAACCAACATGAGATCTACATCTACATCCATATAGTTCCTTATAAGGGACCATTTGAATGCTGGAATAGGAGCTATTGTTGTAGGCAAACTCAATAAAAGGAAAGTATTCATCCCAAGAACCCTTGAAATCTATCGCACAAGCTCTAAACATATCCTATAGGGTATGAAAGGTACGTTCTGCATGTCTATCCATTTGCGGATGAAATGTTGTGCTATGGTTGTCTTGAGTACCAAGACCTTTCTGAAATAACTTCCAAAAATGAGAGGTAAACTAAGGATATCTATCTGAGATGATAGACAAAGGAACCCCATGCAACCTCCCAATTTAATTAATCTAAAGATTTGCAGAATCCTCTGCTGAATCTGTAGTCTTGACGCCAAAAAGCAAGAAGACTTAGTCATCTTATAAACTATCACCCAAATGGAGTCATGTTGTCTGCGAGTTTGAGGTAACCCAGTGATAAATTCAATAGCAATCACTTCCGACTTCCAAGTAGGAATGTCAATCTCTTGAGTTATACCTCACAGTTTATTGATGTTCTACCATGACTTGCTGGCAATTAGGGTACTTACTCACAAAATCTTCTATATCCCTCTTCATGCCATTCCACCAATATACTTCCCGCATATCGTGGTACATCTTAGTGAAACCTGGATTAATAGAATATCTAGATTTATGGGCTTCCGCAAGAATATGTTGTCTCAACTCGCCCACAAAAGGAACAGACAATCTACCCTAGTAGCGAAGTACACCATCTCCCCCTTGAGAGAAAACCTTCACTCTCTGATTATGGACTGCACCCTTAAGTTCAAGCAAGATTGAGTCATTGTCTTGATTTTCCTTAACCTCCGTTACCAAAGAAGATTCTGCCCCATTTTGAACTGTTACACCAGTGTCTAATATGCTCAGTAGTTCCTTCTTTTCTTCCATAACATGGGATAAACTACCCATCAATAATCTTCTACTACATTAACCTTACAAAAATGTTAATGCACACTCATATCATAATCCTTAAGTAACTCAAGTCATCTACTCTGACGAAGATTCAACTCATTTTGGGTGAACACGTGTTGAAGGCTCATATTGTAAGTGAACACATCTACATGAACACCATATAAGTAGTATCTCAAGATTATGAGTGCAAAAACCCTTGGTGCAAGCTCGAGGTCATCAGTTTGATAGTGCTTCTCAGGCACTTTAAGTTGTCTAAAAGCACAAGCTATAACATGATTTCACTACATCATCACACAACCTAAGACAGCTCTGGATGTATCACAATAGATCACATAACAATATGAACCCTCTGTTAGAGTCAAGATAGAAGTTGTAGTCAATCTAGTTTTCAATTCATTAAAGCTTTTCTCACAATTATCTGACCATTCAAACATGACAATATCTTGAGTCAACCTAGTCAATGGTGAGGATATAGATGAAAATCATTTCACGAACCTTTTGTAATAACCCGCTAGACCTAAGATACATCTGATATCTGTAGCAGAGGCAGGTCTGGCCCATTGTTTCACTGCTTTTATCTTCTATGAATCCACTCGGATCCTTTCACTTGATACAATCTGACAAAGGAAAGCAATGTATTGCAACTAGAACTCACATTTGCTAAACTTAGCGAATAATTGGCGATCTTTGAGAGTTTGCAGAAAAACTATGAAATTACTCGCATGTTCTTCCTTATTCCTAGAGTTAATAACGATATCATCAATAAGACAATAATGAACAAGTCCAAGTACTGCTTGAACACTCTGTTACAAAAATCCATGAAAACTGTAAGAGCATTAGTTAGTCCAAATGACATAACTACAAATTAATAATAACCATACCGAATTCTGAAGGCTATTTTTGTAATGTAACAATCTTTAGCTCCAAGCTGATGATAAACTGATCTGAGCTCTATCTTTGAGAAATGACTAGCACTGTGAAGCTGGTAAAAAAACTCATCCATCTCAGGGATGGGATACAAAATTGTTATTGTGACATTGTTCAACTGTCCATAGTCAATGCATATTCGGAGAGAACCATCTTTTTTCTTTATGAACAACATTAGTGCACCACATGTCGAAAAACTATGTCTAATGAAGCCCTTATCTAGAAGGTATTTCAACTGATCTTTCAATTCCATAAGGTTTTCTTAATCCATTTTTTATGGAGGAATAGAAATAGGTTGGGTATCTTGAAAAAGATCAATTCCAAAGTCAATTTCCCTTTAGGGAGTAACTCTAGAAAGATCTTCTTGAAACACTTCTGGGAACTCACTTACTATTGAAACTGACTCTAGAGTTGGGGTTTTAGGGATAGACTCCTTAACCCGAACTAGATGATATAGATAACCCTTAGAGATCATCTTTCTAGACTTAAGGTAAGAAATGAATCGACCCATAGAACCTAAGCTACGACCCTTCCACTCTATGATTGGTTCATTTGGAAACTGAAATGAACAATCCTAAATCTACAATATACTTGGGCATAACATTAATGTAACCAATCCATGCATAGAATGACATCGAAGTCTACCATTTCTAACTCTACAAGATATGTCGAGGGGAATTTCTGAGAGACTATGGCAGGGAAATTTCTGTATATCCGTCTACTTATAATTCTGTCATCAACTAGAGTAGAAAAAGAGAAATGCTTTGAGAGAGTTTTTAGATTAACATTGAACTTTATTACTACACTGAGTTATCAATGACAAATTAGTCTTCGTTGTCTCTCCACTAAGGGAACCATATGTGAGTCACATATAAGATTCTCCTATGGAACTCTTCATATTTCTCTATTAATTTGCTGCATGATTCCATACAATCAACAGAACAAATATTGTTAATATTCATGAGAGGGTTTTGGAGTACACGATGTGACCGACCAATGATCCCCTAAAAAATTCAAAGAATAGAGATGCTGGACACAATTATCCCTCAAGACTATAATTACATTGTGGGCAAAAGTGAGCTCCTTTGCAATAAGGACAAGGTCTTAGCACTTGTGAATAATCCTCATTCCTGTTCATTCCAAGAAAAGTATTAGTTAGTAAAAAAACTATTTATCAAAATAAATAAATAAATAAAAAGAAACCTATTTTAATAGATGATTTCTAAGTCCACGGCAGTGACGCAAAAACTTGTTGTTCCCAGATACACACGCAAGTCTACGTGGTCATGCAAGTAATATAGAGGCTCTTAAAAGAACCAGAATATCAAACCCAAAGGACTTGTCAATTAACTATTTTAATCAAATTATAATGGTCTAGTTATTTATTCAAGACTGCTAAAGAAAAGAATCAAGGAATAAAATAATTAACTTACTTACAATGGTTGGAAATTTCAGGGCTGCATCATGTAATGGATCTCATGTATCATATTGAAGGTGAAAAACTAATTTTAGTCGTCAAGTTACTGGTTTACAAGGGTAATTGTATGTATCGGGTTCACACATCTAGCTGTTCAATCCAATTTACTATCTAACTATATCGTTGAGGGGGGGGGGGATAGATTAACTAGCAAGCATTTATATTTCATCTTGTTTCATAACCAAACAAGTTGTTCGTCCAGGTGTCTCTCTTAAACACAAATCACCTCAATTAATTGGATCGATTGAGCACTCTATATTCTCTGGTCTATCTAACCTTTCCCCTGTCGATTTATGATTAGACAATAGATTTATCTTATTGTGAGCAAGCACAAAATACTAAAACAAGAATGTACAAGTAACTTATAATGTCATCGAAAAAATTAATTGATTAACCTTCAATAATTTACAATATATTCGTGCCCCAGAACAAGAGCCTTAACAAGTAATGTCTATGAAAATATGAAAAAAAAGGATTGTAAGAAGTATTGACAACTTATACTTTGATGCGCTCTAATTGATGTTCCCCTTTCCTGGTCTCCCAAAATAACTATTTTTATGGACTATTTATAGATACAAAATACCCTAAATAAAATAACTGAGTCTAAAACAAATTATCAATCCAAAACCATGCGGAATAATAATTCATCTACGCGTGAAACACTATATCCATCACCACTTGCACTCATGTCTTCCTTTGTTGCCACATGGAAATATTTCTTTTTTTTTTGTTCTCAATCTGCACCTTAAATATTTATATGTTATTATGTTCAGTTTAAACCATTAAATTATCTGCTTTATTTCCTTCTTCAACCTTCCATCTTTGATTCATTTTAGCTCCAAAATTATTCAACTTTACACCAATTTAGCTTTAAAAATAAAATACACTATTTAGAACAATCCATAAAATAAATGCTCAATATGAAAAAACATAAATAACAAAAGGGACACAAATAATAATTAAAAATATAAATTTTTTGCCTCACATCATGACTGAGTAAAACATATCGTAATGTTTTTAAAGCAAAGTCATGACTCATAGGACATGTAAACCATTAATAAGAAGAAACATAATGAAATCTTTGAGGGAGAATCCTAGTTCTTTTGTGGGTTAATAACTTTAAACGACAATACACCATGTGAGCTACAACATGGAATCTAATGTAACTCCTACATCGGGAAGGGAGATTTTAAATAAATTCCAAACAAAATAGATAAAATCATTTAATGACCTTAGGATAGGAAATAATCAAGATACTAATCCAAATCATAAAGTGTATAATCATAGCTCCTCCTAATCATGATTCATCTGTATATGAGGAAACAATTTACTACTATGATTTAAATTATGTGGGAAATTATTTTACAATTCATTGATTACAATCTCATAAACATCCTAAATTTGTAAACATAATTATTAGTTTCTATCTTCTTATTGTGTTGTGAGTCTCTATATTAGGTGAAATTGATGTTTTCTCCTAAATTGTGTATTGTATAATGTGTGATGTGGTATGGTTATGAGGTGATAACTCAGTGTCTACTCTTGGAAGTGTTCGGAGAATGGATGTGTCACGACCCGCAAGTCCACCCTAGAAGTTAGACCATCCTTGTGTCATCACACGACAAATGATACTTAAAGAAGTCTCATCTAAGCCTAAGGTATCATTCATTGCACAATAAACATTCTAAAATAGGTAAGGATTTAAAACTATCTTCACACAAGAAGAACTCTTTCATAAACATTACACAAGCGGTAGACTTTCATTTCAAACATTAAATATTTACAACATATACTTGAACCATCTAAAGTTTAAAGTATAAAATACTTGGGACTAATCGCATACAAGATATAGAAGAAAAGACAAAGACATAAGGACATGTGGATACTGTCGAGGACTCACCAATACTTTATCTTTAAGCCTTAGAAACCTATCTATCCTCAATGACACATCAAGACTTAAAATTCCCTTAACTACAGTCAAAAAGGGAAAAGAAGGGGTTAGCATATTAGATATACTAAGTATGGAAGCCATGCAAAAACCATGAAAAAGGGACGTTTAGTAAATAGCATCTTTTTCATGAATTTTTATTCAAACATCATACTATAAGCATAAGAACAAAATCTAACAACTTAGAAACACATGAGAAATAATTTAATAAAAAACCACATTTTTGGAACACTTTCCTATGAACTCATTACACTATACAGTGAACTAAATTCACTGTTACAGTGAAGTTCTTCAATTTCACTTTACACACCTTCTAGCATGTAATTATCCCACTTAAAGCTATCCTAAGACTCACTTAGGTTTACACAAAGAGAGACCGCCGATACAACCTCTCTAGGCATGCCTAAATGATCCTGAAGACTACTTAGGATGAGTCACATACACACTTACAAGACATCAACATAAGAATATGACATTTCCTACAAAAGGTGTTTCTAAGTCTCACTTGAGTAAGTTGTGAAGCGACCGCCCATACAATCCTAATCACAAACATTCAATTTATCCTATAGACATCCTAGGATAGAATCATGCTCACATAATACATCAACACATATATGATGTGGCATTCTCCTTCTAAAGGCTATCAAAAGACTTACTTAAGTAAATCAAGAAGTTAACGTCCATAATGACCTATTAAAGATTACCTAAGTAATCCTTAATACTACCTAAGGCTTAGATCATGTCCACAGAATCAACCAACTTCCCTAATTATAGTCATTCTTAAGACTAATCTATGTAAGATAAGAAGTGACATTCCTATGCCCCCTCACACCTTAACTAGACAACCCTTAATTACTCTAGATAAGTACTACTTCATTTTAACATACATTCTTATCTTACACCATTAAATTTATTAGTTCATTAAGAGATATTCAACACAGAAAAGGGACATTCAAGTAATGGTCTTGGACAGACCTACAGGCCCTCACTAAGACCTTCAAAAACTATTGTGCAATATATAGATAGCGTCCCATACCAACACCTAAGCTTCATAGAACTTCTCTAATGCTAGTAGGTATCTCATATGATGAGAATGGGCAGTAACCGACATACACTATCGTAGAAAATCAGAGAATTTTGAGGTCTAACCTACTCCGATGAGGGTGTTGTACTTGCCAATGGTTGAACTTGGGCACATCCCATGTATGCACATGGTTAAGGAATTTGAAGGGAATTCTTTGTAATCTAGTCTCATACTTAACAAGAAATACTCCCCCTTACCATACTCACTCGGTTCTAGCCTTTGTTCACATAGAGTTATTCATATTAAAGGTTCATACAAGAGGGTTCCATATCAAGTTCATAACCCAATCACATTTACCCTACCAAAGAAAGGTCCACTAGGGCTACCTCACAATGGGTAAAAGAAACTCATGATGACTTTACTAATGATTAGTAGGATGCCATTCAATCAAATTAACCTTAAGTCCATCATTCCTTCACTTTGAAGGATACCATACGGCTTACGACTTCAACATTCATAACCTTATTACTAGGTTCAAGGTTTCACCTTAATGACTCTCTTAACATCATTCAAGGTATCAGATATCATTCATACATTCAAAACTAAGATAATTAAACATCCAAAGTCAATACATGACATATTTATATTGATACAAGCATCAAGTAAGGGACACAAGTCAACCAAGACAGGACACCACACACTTCACGTTAACACATATTACTAGTCATTCTTTAAGCCACTTAGGAATAATCATTATTATATTTAAGTCATCCTATACACTACCATGTCATCATAAACATAATAATTATAGAATCATATAGTTAAGTAGGACCAACCATGCGTCAAAACTAAGAGTACACATATAAGAACATTGTCATAGTCAAAATGATTTCTTAACATACATAAATAGAACACATACTGTCACATTACTCAAATATAGAGAGATATGATCATATTTCATATAATATAAACCAATCAAATCATCATAATATTTCAAGTAGTGCCGAAAAGGCCATGATCATCATATTGGATAAAGTAACACCGACAAGGCCACATCAGTTCACATAGCATCCCCTTCATAAGTGGACCTTACCAATCACAATATAATTGAAGTCTTATTAACATAAAATAAAAGAAATTATTGAAGCATACCCCCACTCCATCTTACCACTTCAATTTCAATGTTAAATGATCCAATTCGATATTATAAGGCCCTTACCCATGGCGATAAATCAAACACAATTTTATCAATAATCAACGAAACTAGGTAAATTCATTACACACACATCAATCTTATACAACCTAGTTATCTATTGAATACAATTATTGTATTGTTAGATACACCATAGGAAACTACGTAAGAATTCATAATCCTAGTCAATATAAATTCAATAAGTTTGACATTCAATAGCTCTAAGAATAGTCAATACTCAACTAATCAAATAGAAACGGCCTATAAACCAAATAACCATAATCTATATATGAATCAAAAGCCCATAACAATCTACACATGAAATCATCTATCTCAAAGCATGATCACATAACTCATATTTAAGTCAAATTGAGAAATGTATGAATGTCAAGGGTTCATGGATGAATTCATTGTGAAACATCAATAATTTCATATCTTAACGTTTGAAAACCATTTAAGCAAGAACCCAAGACTTGGAGTAGAAATTGGACTTTTTCATATTTTTAAAATCTTTGAAATTTGATCTAAGATGATAGCAAGACGTAGATAAATAACTACCATACCTTATTAGAAGAAACAAATGATAATTGAAGAGGAAACTCCATTGAAGAACAATCTTCAAGCTCCATCTTCACCTTGAACTCACATGGAGGTTTTTGAGGAAATTTTAGAGGGGATATGTTTTGATTTAGGTTTTAGGGGTATAATGAGAGTTTAATGACTTATATACTCTTAAAATACCCATAAACACGCAAAACAACTGTTCAAAGACTTATAGGGGCTTGGGGTGAATTTACAACTTGACCCCTCAACTTAACAAAAAGCTGGAAGGAAAACAGGTTGCACCATCGACCCCAATATCGATTAAATCTGGTCTCACCCACGCCCCGTCGATTGGGTCTCGTGGGTTGCACCTGCAACCCATAAAATTTTAGGCCAAGTGTATACATCAACGAAACCTATCTATAGGTTGTCGCGTGGTCGACTGGCCGACGTTTGGGTCAGTTGACTGCCACAGCCTGGCAGTGTTGAGCTCTATGTTGGGGTCCTCCTTTAGGGACGTTGCGATTCCTACATGGTGTTGTACTCGAACGTTTCAACCTAAAATATGTTTGTATACGATTTTAGGACCTATCACACTAGTTTCACCAAAAATGAAACCGTAAAACTTGACATAACATACATAGACACACAAGGTCATTTCAAGACAAACCTTTTGATTGTGATGGACGTTCTTGGACATTTGACCTCCAAACTCTACGAAACTTGACACGACACCTATATACACTATAATAAATAATTTAAGGACATTATACCCTCATGAATCACACATAAACACATAAAACCACATACGATGTACATAGTTGAGTTGGTCGTCTAACATCTTAGTCGTCCCTTGGCGTTTGACTTCCAATACACCTAAACATTCAAAAACACTAAGACACTGCCTCAAATACACATTATAAACCTATTTAGGACCTTAGAGCATCATGAAAACCATGTTAGTCTCTAGCTTCACCTAAGTCATTTTCGGGGTCTAACAATCTTCCCCACTTGGACAACATTCGTCCTCTAATGACACTTGTCACTCTCCGAACACATCGAACAATAGAGATTCAATTAACTACTCATGACCATATCATATAGCACGTAATCTAGAAAAAAACATCAATTCCACATAGTCAAGACGTTCACAACACAACAAGAAACTAGAGGACAATTCAATAACTCATTATGCTACAAACTCACATGCTTCATTATAAATAGCAAAAACTCATTTTATATTCAATATCATGATTATATACATCAGTTCTAACAACACTACAACATTTTTTTAGACCAAAGAATTAATTAGTCAAAATTTTAAAATCTTCATAGTGAATAGACAATGCATTACTGTTAATTGAGCAACTTTTTTTAAAAATGCAACTTTTAGGCAATTCATGATAGAAACAAGCTAATATGGAAGGTCACATTATGTAAACACATCTTACAACATAATCAATGTCATAAAATCACTTAGACATGCTAAACATTCTCTATATTAAATAATTGGCAACCTACACTAGATGCACATGAATCAAGAGGAAGATAACATGCATGAAAACTCATTTTCTCATTGCACAAAACATGAATCAAAAATATATAGATACATTAACCAAACATATATATATATATTTACTATAATGAACTCGTTTTCCGTAAAAGACTTCTAAAAAACTGAAGTTAGAAAGAACTGTTCGTTTTAGGCTTGAATAAACACATAAGTAAAAGTTAAGGGTACTTCACTGCCCACAACAATGCTCTTCACCATACTCCCCCACTTAGGAAACACCCATTCTAATGTTAAAATAATATTTACTATAATGAACTCCCTCAAGGCACCTTATATCGTACTAACACTTTCTTACCAAGGTCTATCTCATGAAAACTAAAGACTCTTAAAAGACTCATTATCTCACCACAAATACCCCTTGTTAGGAGAACTCACCTTTACTCTTTCAAATCTCATCACCTCCAATCCGAAGGTTGGGGTCTTAAGCAATTTCAAACCACCTCAACAACAACTCTTTCACATTCTCACACTATACCTTACCATTCTTTTAAACTTAACTACCCTTCAATAGGTAAGCAAATCTAGATCCAAACCACCTTCTATCACACCTCATCTCACAAGTCACCTCTCTTATTTTCTATCCTTCAATAAAAACATCATAAAGTCACCCTCAAGGGACGAACACATAAGGGAAACGAGGGAAAGACACCATATATAAATCTCTTAGGCATGATTGGATGAATGAAGAAGTGAAACTTTCCTAACACCCAATAGCCTCCTATATATAATGTGGCACGCTTCACATTATAAACAAGACTCTACTAGATGTGGTTCATAAGACAACTAAGACACTCCCTAAACCTTATGCTCTTATACCATCTTTGTCATGACCCGCAAGTACACCCTAGAAGTTAGAGAATCCTTGTGTCGTCACACGACAAATGATACTTCAAGAATTCTCATCTAAGCCTCTCTTATCATTCATCGCATAATAAACATTCTAAAATAGGTAAGAATTTAAAACTTTCTTCACACCTGAAGAACTCTTTCACAAACATTACACAAGCAAATGACTTTCAATTAAAACATTAAATCTTTAAAACTTCTAATTGAACCATCTAAAGTTTAGAGTATACAATATATAGGACTAATCCCATACAAGATATAGAAGAAAAGACTAAGACATAAGGACATGTGGGTATTGTCCTCAAATCGATGAGGACTCACCAATACTTGATGTTCAAGTCATAGAAACCTATCCACACTCCATGGCACATGAAGACATCCAATTCCCTACACTTTAGTCAAAAAGGGAAAAGAAGGGGTTAGCACATTAGATGTACTAAGAATTGAAGCCATGCAAAACCATGAAAAAGGGACATTTAGTAAAAAGCATGCTTTTCATGACTTTCGATTAAATCATGATACTATAAGCATAAGAACAACATTTAAAAACACAAAATCACATAGGAAATCATTTAAGAAAAAATCCACATTTCTGGAACACTTTCCAGTAAAATCACATCATTGTACATTGAACTCAATTCATTGTTACTGTGAAGTTCTTCCACTTCACTTTTCACAACATCTAGCATCCCACCTAAAGCTATCCTAGGACTCACTCAAGTCATACAAAGACAAACCTCCCTTAAAACCTCTCAAGGCATGCCTAAATGATCCAAAAGACTATTTATAATGAGTCACATACACACTTACAAGACATCAACATAAGAACAAAGATTCTCCTACCAAAGGTGATTCTAAGTCTCACTTGATTGAGTTGTGAAGCTACCACCGATACAATATCATAAACACACTCAAGACAACCTATAGACTTCCTAGGATAGAATCATGCTAACATAATACATCAACACATAGAGGATATGATGTTCTCCTTCCAAAGGATATCAAAAGACTTACTTAACTAAATAAGGAAGATAATGTCCATAATGACTTCTTCAAGATTACCTAAGTAATCCTCAAGACTACCTTAGAATTAGATCATATCGACATAATCAATCAACTTCCCTAACAATAGTTATTGTTACGACTTAACTAGGTAAGATAAGAAGTGACCATTCCTATTGCCCCATTCACACCTCAACTAGACAACCCTTAATTACTCTAGATAAGTTCTACTTGATTTTAACATGCTTTGTTAACTTAAGAAATTACATTCATTAGTTCATTAAGAGTCATTCAGTAAATAAAAGGTACATTCAAGTAATAGTCTTTGACAAGACCTAGAATCATGCTAACATAATACATCAACACATAGAGGATATGATGTTCTCCTTCCAAAGGATATCAAAAGACTTACTTAACTAAATAAGGAAGATAATGTCCATAATGACTTCTTCAAGATTACCTAAGTAATCCTCAAGACTACCTTAGAATTAGATCATATCCACATAATCAATCAACTTCCCTAACAATAGTTATTGTTACGACTTAACTAGGTAAGATAAGAAGTGACCATTCCTATTGCCCCATTCACACCTCAACTAGACAACCCTTAATTACTCTAGATAAGTTCTACTTGATTTCAACATGCTTTGTAAACTTAAGAAATTACATTCATTAGTTCATTAAGAGTCATTCAGTAAATAAAAGGTACATTCAAGTAATAGTCTTTGACAAGACCTAGGGACTCTCACTAACGCCGTCAAAGCCTGTTGTGTAATTTCTAGATAGCGTCCCATACCACAACCTAAACTTCGTTGAACTTCTCTAATGCTATTAGGTATCCCATATGATGAAAATAGGAAATATTTACATAGACCATGGTAGTAAACCGTGGAATATGGAGTTCTAACCTACTCCGATGAGGTTGTTCTACTTGACATGGTAGAACTTGGACACATCCCATGTAGGCACATGGTTAAGGAATATGAAGGGCATGCATTTTAATATAGTCTCAAACATAACTAGATCTACTCCTCCATACCATACTCACTTGGTGCTAGACTTCGTTCTCATAGAGTAATTCACATAAAGGTTCGTATAAGAGTGTTCCATATCAAGTTCATAACCAATCACATTTAGCCTACAAAAGAAATGTCCAATAGGGCTACCTCACAATGGCGACAAGAACCTCATGATGACTTTCATAAGGATTAATATGATGTTGTTCTTGACAATTAACCTTAATTCCATCATTCCTTTCCTTTTGAAGGATACTAGTAAGGCTCACAACGTCATCATTCTTAGCCTTACCACTAGGTTCAAGGTTTCACATAAAAGACCCTCTTAACATTAGTCAAGGTCTCATATATCATACATACATTCAAGACTAAGAGACTTTAACATTCTCAGTCAAGACATCATATATTCATATTCATACAAGCATCAAGTAAGGGACACAAGCCAACCAAGACAAGACACCACACACTTCACATTAACACATATTACTAGTCATTCTTTAAGCCACTTAGGAATAATCATTATCATCTTTAAGTCATCCAATAAAATACCATATCATCATCAACATAACCATTATAGACTCATATAGTCAAGTAGAAAAAATCATGCATCAAACCTAAGACTATATATAAAAAGCAAATAGACAAAGTCTACATGATTTCCTAACATAAATAGAAAGATCACATACTTTCACATTACTTCACATACAGATAGATATGATCATATTTCACATAATATCAATCATACAAATCATCATAATATTTCAAGTAGTGCCGACAAGTCCATGATCATCATATTGCATAAAGTAACGCTGACAAGGCTACATCAATTCACATAGCACCGCCACCATAAGTGGACCCTACCAATCACAACATAATTGAAGTCTAATTAAAATACAATAAATGAAATTAGGGCAGTATACCCCCACTCCGTCTTACCACTTTGATTTCAAGCATAAATCATCCAATTCGGTATCATAAGGCCCTTACCATGGCCATAGACAACAATTCAAAACAATTATTTCAATAATAAATAAAACTAGGTCAATTCATTACAAACTCATTAATTTAATACAACCTAGATATAAATTGAATACAATTATTGTGTCGTTAGATAGCCTATAGGAAACTACACGAAAAATCATAATCCTTAAGGCAATACCAATTCAATGTGTAACATTCAATATATTTATGAATATTCAATACTCAATTGATCAAATTGAAATGGCCTATAAACCAACTAACCATAATCTATACATGAATCGAAAGCCCATAACAATCTACACATAAATTCATCATTCTTAAAGCATGATCAAATAACCCATATTTTTGTCAAATTGAGAGATTTGTAAATGTCAAGGGTTCATGGAGAAGTTAATTATCAATAACATCATGTCTTAACGTTTGAAAACCATTTATGCAAGAACTCAAGACTTAGAGTTGAAATTGGACTTTCTCATCTTTTTAAAATCTTTGAAAATCATTTTTTAAATTGGCTCTAAAATGATAGCAAGCATTAGATTAATAACTCCCATACATTATTAGAATAAACCAATGATAATTGAAGAAGAAAATCCATTGAAGAATCATCTTCAAGCTCCATCATCACCTTGAAATCACATGGAGGTCTTTGGAGGAACGTTTTGAGGGAATATGTTTTGAATTAGTTGTTAGTGTTATAATAATAGTTTAAATAATTATATACTGTTAAAAAACCCATAAAATCTCAAAAGAACCATCCAAAGACCTATACGGGCTTGGGGTGAATTTACAACTTCATCGCTCAAATTGACAGAGAGCTGGCAAAAAATAGGCAGCATCATCGACGCCCATATCGACAGTTCGTTGAATCACCCACGCCCGTCGATAGGGTCTCGTAGGTCGCACCTGCAGATCATCAACATTTAGTACAAGTGTCTCCATCGACGGGCCATCTCCTGGTCGACTGGCCATTGTTTGGGTCAGTCGACTGCCAATGCCTAGCAGTGTTGATCTCCATGTTGGGGTCCTACTTTAGGGACCCTTCTGGGTCCTACATGGAGTCGTACCCGAATGTTTCCCCAGAAAATATGTTTGTATACAATTTTATGATCTACCACACGATATTCCTTCAAAATAAACACGTAAAACAGGACGACACATATTTAGACACCCAAGATCATTTCAAGGCAAACCTTTCTAACGTCATGGACGTTCTTGGACTTTGACCTTTAAACATCATGAAACATGACACACTACCTATATATAGTATAATAAATCATTTAAAGATCTTATAATCTCATGAGTCATATATAAACACATAAAACCACATAAGAGGCATATAGGTGACTTAGTCATCGAACGTCTTGGTTGTCCTTTGACGTTTCACTTTTGATGCACCTAAAATGTTAGAGACTTCCTCAAACCCACATTATTAACTTATTTAGTACATTAGACCATCTTGAAAACCATGTTAGGCTCTAGCTTCATCTAAGTCATTTTCGGGGTCTTACAGAAAGTGTCATTCGAGGACGAATATTGTCAAAGTGGGTGATATTGTAATACCTCTATAACGACTTATGTGAAACTAGAGAATAATATTTTTAGTGGCGGTATAAGGTCATAAATTAGTTTATTATGTGATAATGAGGCAGTGTCTAAAGATTTAAGTGAATAGAAAGTCAAATACTAAGGGACGACCAAGACGTTGAACGACTAAGTCACCTATAATTGCCTGATGTGTTTTATGTGATTAGGTGTGTTTTATGAGCCTATGAGGTCCTTATATGAGTATTAATAGTTTTTATAGTAATTGTGTCATGTTTCATCCAATTTGCAGGTCAAACGTCCAAAAACATCCATAAAGTTTGAAAGGTTTGCCTTGTAACGACCTTGTGTGTCTTCGCATATTTCGTTAAGTTTTATGTGTTTGTTTTTTATGATATTTATGTGAGAGGTACTAAACTTGTATACAATCATATTTGGGTTGTAAAAGTCTAGGAAAACATCCCCAAGGACCAACCAAGGGTCCTTTAGGAAGGACTCATCTAGGTGTCCAATACTGCCTAAGGAAGTCCCACCTACATAGACAATCAACACCTAGTAAGCTGGTCGACGCCCCGTAGCTAAAGGGCGTTGGTCAAGACTCGGGCGTGGGAGGATGGACTTCCAAGGCCCAATCTCTGACCAAAACCACGGACCAACAGGATGGTCCATTGGTTTCGTGACGCTCCGTAGGTGACCAGTCATAGGTTGGGTCTACAATATGCGCAACTTATTGTTAAACGTAAATGTGAATCGGTAAATTCATCCCACGTCCAAATAAATTTTAGGGAGGTTTTATAAGGGTCTTATAGGTATTGTAAGTTTATTTATATGTCCTAATCTTATAGATGAATTCATTATTCTAAAATCAAATTAAAAACCTCTAAAGAGTTCTCTAGAACTCCATTGAAGCTTGAAGGGAGATTGAAGCTTGAAGGTTTATTTGTCCACCAATTTCTCTCAATTTTCGTTGATTAAAATAAGTTAATGTATGATTTTTAATCCTTGAAACTTCAATCATTAAGTATACAATCTTCAATGTGATTTTCAAAGACTTTCTTAGAAGATAGATTTCTAGTTTTGTAATCTATCCATGGGTTCTTGCATTAATGATTTTAAATCATTGTATATTGATTGAATTTTTACTAATTTGATGATTTACCCTATAATCTTCATGAACCCATGCAAAATTAAAGTCTTCAAGTATGCTATATTATGGGTGTTATGATCATGTTCTAATGCTTATGAATTCTAGTGTAGTTTTCCTTGGGCTATTGAATGATGTAAGAATTGTATTTGATTGATGTATAGGTTGTCACAGATTGATAAACCTATATTGAATTCATTTACATTCATTCATTATTATGAATTTTTTATTGAATTGATGATCATGCTCATGAGTAAGCTTGGCCTTTTGGTATTGTAATTGATGATTAAGCTATGGATAGAAGTGGTGAGAATGGATTGGTGGTACGCTGCTCTAATTCTCTTTATATTATGCAAATTAGGTCTTGAATTATGTTGTGATTGGTATTTTCCACTTATGGTGGTGGTGCTATGTGTTTTACTTGTTAATTATGTGGCCTCGTTGGTGTTACGTTATGTATTATAATGATCATGGCCTTTTACGACATTACTTGATATATTATGAGGATTTGTATATTGTATCTATGTGAAGTACAATCATAGTTATCTACTTGTGATTGAGGTGAATGCCTGTGTTAATCAATTGAGGTTGTTAGGTGATCATGTTAGACTATGACTTTGTCCGTATGTGTGTAGTTGTCCTTATGTGTGTAGTTTTTGAGTTGATGCATGATTCATCGTAATTGAATATTTTATATTGATGATGTTAAAGTAGTGGATATGGTGACATAAAGATGATTTTTGTTATGCCTATGTGCTTCTATAATGCTATGTTATATGTGAAGTATGCGTGTGTCTTGTTTTAGTAGACTTGTGTCCCTGCTTGATACATGTACAATGTGTAAATTAGTTCTTGACTTAGGATGCTAGAGATTCTTAGTACTATATATGAATGACATGTGACTTTGAATGTTGCTAAGAAAATCCTTTACGTATAACCTTCAACCTAGTTGTAAGATTATGATATCATTGAAGTCGAAATTCGTAATGATATCCTTCAGGTATGAATGGTGGACTTAGGGATTGATTGGATGGAATGGCATGAAATCATCCTTAGTAAAATTGTTAAGCTATCCTCTTAACCATTGTAAGGCAACCCAAGGTTACCTCTTTAGTAAGGTGTAATGTTATTGGGTTATAAACTAGTTATGGAACCTCTTCATGTACTCCTTCAATGAAATACTCTATGAGAACAAAGGCTAGCACCGAGTGATTTTGGTTTGTCAAGTATCTCTAGTTAAGAATGAGGCTATAGTACAATTAGACCCTTCATATACCTCAACCATGTGCCTACATGGGATGTGTCAAAGTTCTACCATTGGCAAGTAGCACAATCTCCATCAGAGTAGGTTTCAACTCCAAGTTCCATGCCTAAATACCATTTTCTATGTCGATAATTGCCTGTTCTCGTCATATGGGATACCCACTAGTATTTGAGAAGTTCTATGACTTTTGGTGGTACGGGATGCTAACTCCACGGTGCACAATAGTGTTGAAGATGTTAGTGAGTCAGTCCCTAGGTCTCTCCAAGTTCATTACTTGAATGTCCTTATGTGATGAATGTCTCTTGAATGATCTAATGAAGATACTGACTTATGTTTTAAAGCATGTAAATGAATATGTAATTACCTATAGTAATTAAGGGTTGTCTAGTTAAGGAGTGAAGGGGGCATAGGAATGGTCACTTCATGTCTTACCCAGGTAAGTCTTAAGAGTGACTCTAGATTAGAAAATATGTTGATACATTAAACAAGATCTAAACATAGGTAGTCTTAAGAATTATTTAGGAAATCTTTGTGAGGGCTTATAGGAGTTTTCTTCTTGATTTACTTAAGTAAGTCTTTTCATAACCTTTGGGAGGATAATGTTATATTATATTTATGTTATGTTATGAAATGAGAATGATTCTATTTTATATAGTTTGAAGGATATCTTAGGTGTGTGTTAAGGGATTGTATGAGTGGTCGCTTCAAAACTCATTCAAGTGAACCGTAGAATCACCTTTGGTATGAGGATATCATATTTATGTGGTTGGTGTATTGTAAGTAAGTCTTAGGATAGCCTTTAGTTAGAGGGTTGTATGCTAAATGAGTTCACTATAATGTTGGGTTTATTTTACTGTAAAGTGACTTAATTTACTGTACTATTTCATAAAATTTGGTAAAACGTGTATCTGATATGTTATATGTATTTAAGGTGTTAAATGATGTTCTTGTGCTTAAGATATGATGTTTTAATCAAAAAGAGCATATTTCCATGAAATATCCATTTTCATGATTTTATGCATTAAAACATACTTAGTACAAGTGTTTTACCAGTTCCATACATTTTGTTATATCTAAAGGTATAGGTGGAAGGTGGTGTCTTGAAGAAAAGCTTGGATTCTAGTTATCCTTCAAGCAAAGTTTGAAGTATGTCCTCATTTGACTCGTGGACATAGATGTCTTATGATTTCTTATTTCGAAGTATTTTTATAGACTTAGTAGTATTATATTTTAATGTATGGGTCGTGTCCCAAGTACTCTTGTGTCTAAGATTTGATGATATGAAACATAGTATTTCCTATGGTTTTTATATTAAAGTTATTTAGAAAGGCTATTCGATAGTTGTTACAAGTTTTAATTCCTCACTACTTTTCATATATGTATGCAATGAATAACATCAAAGGGATTGTACAAGATTTCGGAGAGGTCAAGTACATCGTGAAATGACCTATTAATACCCTTACTCTTAGGGTATACATGCGAGTCGTGACAACCACCCTAAGGGTCCTTGAGGAGGACCCAAACGTTTGCCATGAATCACTAAAAACAGCCTCAAACCTGACACCATCTACGCCTAGTACATTGATTGACACCCCCGTCAAAAGGGGAAGTGACTCCACACGTTGTTGTGGGATCTTAGCCCCAAATTTAGGGGTCTTTGACCAAAACCATGGCCAGCAGGACATGCCATCGATCAAACAACGCCCAATAATGGTGGCCTTCGTTTGACACCTACAAATTCTGAAAGGTCTCGGCCAAGTAAGGGGTGATTTGGGAAATTCATGCCACATCCTAATTAAGTAGTAGGCGGTTATTTTAGGTGTTATAAAGTATTTTAAGTTAGTTTATACACTTAGACTGAAATAACACTTCACTTTTTAAAATCAAAACCCAAAGTTCAAATAGAATTCTCTCCAGACTCCATGGGAGATTGAAGCTAAGTTGAATCTAGGATTGAAGAATTTTCACTAGTTTTTCCATCAATTTCTTGGTACTTCAACTAGTATGGTATGGTTATTTCATCCTTGATTATTCTTCCATTCAATGTTATTTGATTTTTTTAAGATAAAAATTTCATGAACCCATGCATTCCTTGAATTCCTAATTTTGTCTCTAAAGTAGGTGTAGTGATCATTATCTAATTGTGTTAATTTCATGTTTAGATTGTTAAGGGCTATTTAATTATATGTTTATCATTGTTGAATTTTTTTTAGTTTTACTCGTTGTATTGATACGTATATGGACTTTTGTTGGATCATTGATATGGATGAATTGTTGGCCAAGTCATTTAGATTGTCATTGTTAAGATATCCTGATTGTGTGAATTGTTGGAGAGGCTAAGGACTGGTTATTGTGGGTACTGGAAGGTGGTGAGCTGAGATAATTCCCTTTTTTTAATATAGAATTCATATTGAGTTTTTATTGATCGGTATGGTCCACTTATCATGGAGGTGTTAAATTGTTATAAATATTTTGAACATGGCCTTTCGGCATTATTGTGTGAATTGTGGTATTATCTTGATGCAGTATGAGTAAAAGTTTAAGGTAAAGGTGTTCATGTGATGTCTATATCATCTTGTATGCGTTCTATAGTGATATGATTGAATGTATTGCCTCTACAATTGTTGGTATATGTAAATGAATGACTAAGGAGAGTCTTTATAGAATGTTGTTGTATCTTCTATTGTTACACTTAGTTGTACCTACATGGTATTTGAGTTATATTGAGTAAATGATATGATGAATGTTGTATTGGTATGATTTTGCACCCTTTTCTTCAATAAATGTAAGAATGAAAGTCTAGATCGGTAGACCTAAATTATGTACCCTTCAATGGAAGACATAGATGCAATGTTCAATATGAAAAGAAGATTAAGTATTTTTAACCTTGAATATTAAAATAAGGTTAATAATGAAGATTTTTCGGTAGACCGAGATGCTGCCCTTCTTAAGCGGAATGATGGAATTAGAGTTATTTTGGATGAAAATGAATGAAACTATAATTAAAGAAGTCAGAAGACCTATCCAAATCGACTTTAGTTATCAACCTTAGTGGACCCATCCTTGGAAGAGGTATTATGAGTTGTTAGGATTTAGTTATGGTACCTTCTCCAATACACCCAAGTAAATTAAATTACTCTATGAAAACAAAGGCAAAGCTTCGAGTGGATATTCTTAAGGGAGTAACACTAGTTCAGTATGAGGCTAGAGTACAAAGAAACCATTTTAAATCCCCTAAACCATGTGCCAACATGGGATGTTTCCTAGTATTACCCTTGGCAAGTATAACACCTTCTGTGGTGTGGGTTCTTTATGACACCAGATTCCATACATAGCTAGTGTTGCCTATGTCGGTTAATGTTTATTCTCATCATGTGGAATGTGTATTATAGTATTGGATGGGTTCTAAAATGTGTAGGTAGTGAAAAGGATGCTATCTTCACATGGCATGAGTAGGCCTTACGATGCTAGAATTAGTTCCCTAGGTCTTCTAAGACCATTATATAAACTCCTTTATTTGACTTAAATGGCTAAATTAAATAATGTTGACTCAGTAAAAAATGTTACAATAAAAGTTTTTTATCTAGGGTAGCTTTGAGAATCACCTAGCTGTGGTTTAAGAAAACGCATGAGCGGTCTCTTCATGTCATATTTAGGGGATTCTTAGAGTAACCTCATGTAGAGGATGTAAAGTGAGGAAAAGGTCTGATTGTTGACTATGGAATATTCTTAAGATATGATTTTGACTTGACTTATGTCTTTTATAGTCTTATCATGAAGGTTTCTATCAAAATATCATGAAATCATATCTTAAAGTAAATTCCCCTTTTTGCAAAGTTTTCATCCATGGTCACCATACTTAGTGTATCCTACGTGCTAATTCCATATGTTTCTCTTTGTGTACATGTGTAGGTGGAAAGTGAGAATTCTCTGGATGTTGAAGCTTGGAAGTAAATTTCTCTCAATATTGGTATGTCCTCATATGTTCGAGGACTTGGACTATGTTTCTAGTTTTCCATTTTAAAAGAATTTGTAATAGACAATGAATTTCTTTTTAAATTGATGAAAAGGTCATGACCCTAAGATATTGAATTGTGTGTAAGATGGTTTATGATGAGACTTAGTTTCTTTCTTACGTTTTATAAAAGAGTTTAACTATTATTGTAAAAAGTTTTTTTCCGCACTATTTTTTATATCTCTGTGATGAATCATTGTTAAGAGGCTTGTACAAGACCTCAGAGAAGTCGTGTATCCCACATCACGACTTAGGGTGCTCTCGGGTCGTGACAATCTTTGTATTAGAGCATAACTCGATGAAATAGTCTTTAGGATTTAGAGTTTCTTAAAATACACATCTAGTAGAGTCTTGTTTATCATTGTGAGTCACAGCACATCTATGAGCAAGAGGCTATAGGACGATAGAAGTTTCATTTTCTTCCTAACTCTCTTGTCGTGTCGTAGAGTTGCGGTTATAAATGTTTTTTTCTAATCTCTTCTCTTGTGTCTATAGGATTTGAATAAAAGAAGGATGCCCGCAAGAAGAATCTATGAGAAAGTGGTGAATGTGGGAGTTCTTCCCTGAGGTGAAAAGTTCGCTAAGGTTGTGAAGTTCCTCAAAGTTTACAAGTACCTATAGCTAATCATGGGAATGAGGTTCTGGTGTTTCCCCCTAACATGGCTAATGAGGAAATTAGAGGAGCTCTTCTTACCCTAGCCCGAGCCATGACGACCCTAGAAATTAGAGATGTGGGGCCTAGGGTGAATACTCTAGAGTGTAACCTCACCACTAGGTTGAAGGACTTTGTGAGGATGGGTTGAAGGACTTTGTGAGGATGAATCCTTCTAACTTTATGATCTAAGGTGGGAGATATTCCCACGAGATTCTACATGGTGTTTATAAGGTGTTAATTTATATGGGGTTGACTTGCAAGGAAAAGGTGGAGTTAGCTTCATACAAACTAAGGGAGGTTTCTAAAGTGTGGTACACACAATGGAAAGATAATAGGTTGGTTAAGTCATGTCCCATTGCATAAGTGGAGTTTATGGAAGCGTTCATAGGAAAGTACTTTCTTCGAGAAAAGAGAGAAGTTAGGGTTAAGAATTTTATAAACATAAGGTAAGGTAACATGAGTGTGGAGGAGTATTCCTTGAAATTTCCCTATAATATAAGTATGATCCATCTTTTGTGTCTGAACCTAGGGATGAGATTAATAGGTTTGTGAATAGTTTTACCGACCTCTTGAAGGAAGAGTGTCGTACGATGATGCTCCATAATGACATGACTCTCTCTAGGATTATGGTGTATGCTCGGTCCATCAAGAAATCTAAGCTTGAAAGAAAAGGTAGAGATTTTAATAAGGAAAGAACCGATGGGAAAAATAACCGTAGGTTTAAGAAGAGAGCTCCAAACAAAGATGCCTCTAATGCTCATAAGGGTAACCATAAGAATGGTGGTGGTTCCAAAGTGTTAAGCCAATTTGATCTACTTGTGGGAAGAAGCATTTTTGAAAGTGTCCAGCCAGTACTCGTGGGTGCTATGATTGTGAGAAGAATGATCACAAGATTATATATTGTCCTACTATTTCTTTTACGGTAACAAAGGCCAAGAAAGATCCTTTTAGTGGTCCAGATATTAGTGAACAAAAGAGGAATCGATTCTATGCTCTCCATGATAACAAGGAAGAAAATCCAAATAAAGGTACCAATAAGTTATAGTTTTCCGTTATATGTTTTGATGGGTTTTTTCCAAATGGGGGAGGATGGTGAATAGTTGGATTGATGGATATTATCTTAACTTCCTTCTCCACATATCTTCATAAGTATCACATTATTTCTAACCACATTATGCCCATTTAGATTATTATGGGATATGGAATCATATGTGGATCATTGTTGAGAGTATTTTTAGTTTTCTTTATAGTATTTATACTTATATTTAGTTTTCTTGGATCATTGATATTAATAAATTGTTGGCCTAGTCTTATGAATGTTGTCATTGTTAAGTTCTTTTGATTGTGTAGCTTGTTGGAATGCCTAAGGAATGATGATTGTTGATATTAGAAGGTGGTGAATTGACCTAATTCCCTTGTTTAATATAGAATTGATATTAAATTGCATTTTAATGGTATGGTCCATTTATAGTGACGGTATTTAATTGTTTTAAATGTTAGGCTTTGTTGGCATTATTACGTGAACTAGGATATTATCTTGATATAGTATGAATGAATGTGTAAGGTAAAGGTCTCATGTGATGTCTATATGATCGTGTATGGGTGTTATAATTAAATGATTGAATGTATTTCCTCCATAATTGTTAGTACATAATAATGAAGAACTGAGGTGGTATTTTGTATTGGTAGACTTAGTTTTCCCTGCTTTATATTTAAGTAATATTAAGTTAATGATCTAACGAATGGTTTGTATTTACTTGCTAGGCTTAGGCACCCTTGTCTTGAATGAATGAAAAAACGAAAGTCTATGATTGGTAGACCTAATGTAGGTACCCTTGTATGGAAAACTTAGATTGAACCTTGAATACGGATAGAAGGTTAATAAAGAAGACTTAATCTGTAGGCCTAGATGGTGCCCTTGTTGAGTGGAATGACGGACTTAGACGTAGGTTGGAAGAATGGCATGAAATGATCTTTAATGAGGTCATAAGACCTATCCAAATAATCCTAGGTTGGACCCCCTAGTGGACCCATCCTTTGAAGAGGTATTATGAGTTTGTAGGACTTAGTGATGGTACCTTCTCCAATACACCTAAATGAATGAAATTACTCTATGAAAACAAAGGCAAAGCACTAAGTGGAAATGCTTATGGGAGTAGCTTTAGTTGAGTATGAGGCTAGATACAAATAAACCTTTTGATATCCCTTAAACCATATGCCAGCATGGGTTGTCCTACTTTTATCCTTGGAAAGTAGAACACTTTCTATGGTGTAGGGTCTTGATGACACCAGATTCCATACTTAGATAGTGTGTTCTATGTCGGTTAATGCATATTATCATATTGTGGGATGTGCATTATAGTATTGGATGGCTTCTACAACGTGTAGGTGGTGGAATGGGATGCTATATACACATTTCACTACTAGGCCTTAAATATGCTAGAATAAGATCCCTTGGTGATCAAAGACCATTATGTGAAGTCCCCTAATTGATTTGTCGTCTCTTAAATGGCTACATTGAATAATGTTGACTTAGTACAAGAATGTTAAAATGAAAGGTTCTTATCCAGGGTAGATTATAGGATCACCTAGGTGTTCTTAAAGAGGGTGTATGTGCGGTCTCTTCATATCTTACTTAGGGGAGTCTTAAAGTAACTTTATGTAGAGGATGTAAAGTGATAAAATTGCTTAATTGGTGAGTATGGAATATTACTTATACGTGATTGTTGACTTGAATTATGTTTATTAAACTCTTATGATTAAGGTTTCTATCAATATAGCATGAAAGCACATCTTAAAGTAAATTTCCCTTTTTTGCATGGTTTGCTTGCATCTACACCATACTTAGTGATGCTACCAAATTTTAACCCTCCCACATAGGAATTAATTCATGAGTTTCTTAATTTTCAAACAATTTAGAATAGTTAGAGTGTGTTCGGTATGAAGGAAAAAATTTTCTGGAAAATGTTTTCCAATTTTCTCATGTTTGGTTGGGGCAAAAGTTTTGGAAAATGTTTTCCAAATCAACTAATTTTCCTCAATATTAAGGAAAATGACTTCCCTTCAATAATTAAGGAAAACATTTTCCAAATCTCTCCTTCAATTTTAAATTACATTTTTTTTTGGAAAAACATAAATTTTTTTAAAAATATTTTCAATTTCAAAATTTTATTTTTTCACCGATCTCTGACCACCCTCCCCCTCTACGCCCCCAACACCACCCCCTCCCTAAAAAAATAATTTTACTTTTTAAAAATATTTTCAACTCCAAATTTTTATTTTTATGCTCCTACCTCCCCCGCCAGCCCCATACCAACCCCAAAAATTAATTTTATTTTTAAAAATATTATGAACTTCAAATTTATATTTTTTCATTCCTAGCTCCTCCCTCCGCCCCCACCACCCCCCCCACCACTACCCCCACCCCTTATCACCACCACCAAAAAAAAATTATTTTAAAAAAATATTTTCAATTTCATAAATTATTTTGTATTCTAGTAAAAAAAAATATTCCTCAAAAATATTTTTCATTCATAAATCAATCACTAAAAATCATTTCCGAAAAATATTTTCTACTCACCAACCAAACATGAGAAAATAAGTCCAAAATCTACTTGTTTTTCAGGAAAACATTTTCCTTCATACCAAACACACCCTTAGTCTTATAAAATTCAAATACTTTCCAAAGTCATTTTCAGTATTCGTAGTCGATTAATTAGTAAATATATTTTTATATATTTTTATAGATATAATTGGTATATTTCATAAATATTTGGAAATCATCTCAAAAGTATTTTAATTTTAGTAAGTATTCTATTAAATTAGTTTAGTTTAAATTATTGTTATAATTTTGAATCTCTAGTTTACAATTAAATTTATTTTTTTATTTGTGTTAAACATAAGAAGCTCGTTAATTATTTGATATTAATTCTACTTATTTAAACTTTTGTCATATTCCCAAAATTATATTAAATTTGACTATTTCTCAAATTCCAAGACATAATCCATTTCCTCTAAACCCATTAAAGGAGTAAATTTTGGGCCCTTTTCTAACTTAGCACACCCAACCCTTATTTCCAATACCCAGCCCAAAAACAATACATTCCTTAACATATCGAAACATTCCCAAATCACAAAACTCCAATACAAACTAAACTAATACAGGAACATTCCGACCCTATTAATCTTCTTCGCGAAGACCAGCGAAACCCAGATCAATCATGAGAAATCGCCTCTCTCCCTCATCCCTCCACACATGAGCAGTGCAAGGTGGAAAAATCTCCTTACTCCAGTTTCCTTATTCTGAAATAGTATGACCCTTCGCTCTTTTCCATTGTGAATTTGTACGATTTAAGTTGTCTTACCCAAAAATTTGAATTTTGAATTTCAGAATTCAAAATTCAATTTGTTTCTCCATTAAATGAACCCTTGCATTCCTCTATTTAAAGACTTCACCCTATTCATTCTAAAGGTTGGAGATAGTTAGAGAGAGTTGGGGAAAAAAGAATTGAAAAAAGGATTGGAGACATTTTTTTTAGGGAAAATAGTTTAGCAGAGGAGAGAGAGTTAGGTAGTTGGAAAAGAAAATGAAGAACTTCAGAAACCAAAATTTATTCTCCATAATGGAGAGATTTTCAGTTCCTTCTACACGGATTCAAAACTGTTTTATTCCTCAAAACTCCCCAGAGTTCATCTGTTGGTGGTTGAATTGTCTCCACTAGCTCAAGTCTTTAGTTCATTGCCCGGAAAAAGGTGACATCAATCCGAGTCCACTTGGGACTCACCCGTTGCATAATGTCTAGTTTAATTCCTCCAAGTCAGTTAGCAAGAATGAGATACAAGTTTCCGAATATAAACGAGACTGGAAATTAAATTTACAGGTCTCTAAAACCTTAAAAAGGGCTGATATACTGTTGTATACATTGCTATACAGTTATAAAATATAATATACATGTCAAAAACATAAAAAAAAGACAGGTGAAAAGCGGAGATGCAAAGAGAATAAAATGTAGGGTTCGAAAAATTGAAATGGGCTGGGTGAAGTTATATGCGGAAGTGTACATCCAATGTACACCAGTTCCCTTAAAGGAAGTGGGCCAAAAGTCTAAGGAATATCAGCACAAAAATTCGATGAAAATGTTCCAAAAAACCTATTGATGTTACTACAGGTCCTTGAAATATTAGGCGAAAATACATTCTTTGGCTTATTTTTAGTGTTAGAAAAGGGACGTCAGGGCCAATCAAATTTGAGAATTTTGGCAAACTGGACCAAGTTCATTCTTCTCTCCATTTTTGTCTTTGTTTATTTATTATTGTATTGACTAACCCTTTTTGGTTTAATTTGATTAATTTTTGAAGATAACAATTTTTCTTTATTTTTGTATATTCAAAAAATATATATACCTTTTAGTTAGATTTATTTTTCTTTCTTCTTTATATTTCTTAGTCTTGTCAACACATGGATTATTCCCTTTATTATGACCCCCCTTTTTTAATTTGTTTTATTTACCCTATTAAATAATGGATTAGAAAAATAATAATAAGTAACAAAATGAAAAAAATTAACTCTCTTTTTATCTTAATCGAAAATTCAAAAAGTTAGTTTAAAAGGTATTTTTGTCAATTCGTCGATTAACCACGAGTTAGCGGATATTCCGAAGGCCTAACACCTTCTCGAAATGTACATCGAACTTTGAATCATTTTTTAAATTGATTTTATCTATTTAAATATTTAGAAATAATTATAAGTTTTTGTCTTGATTTAAACTAAAAAATTAAGTAGTGACTCTGTAAATTTGGAAAACTGATTTCTCTTAAATCAAATGACTAATTGATTTTATAAAACATAGTCATATTTTGTTTTTACTATATTTTTCGTAAAACATAAATTGTGACTCTGCTATTGACTAATTAAGTTCTAACCATGATATTTGATTGTTTGACTAAGTGATGTTAATTGCTAATATGATAATTTGTGATTAATGTGTTCAAATTGATAACTAACATTTCATTCATGGCACAAATATGTATGTATAGTATATATAAGGATAAGTTGCGGAAGCACAATCGTACTTTAAAATACTCGACCCTTTTCTGGAATAATGGGCAATTTATTGGCTTGTCATTCGTCCAATGGTTGTCGTGAGTTCCAATCTAAGTTGTCCGCTTGGGTTTTCGGTCTTTCAAATGCCACTCTTAGTCAAAAAGTTAAGAGATAAACTAAATATCAATTTTTAGATCATTTCAAACTAAGTCGACCAAATACCCAAGGCGTATCTGGCCTACTAAAAGATGACCTTGAGTCCAAAACGGCTCACGGCCTAAACGGATGTTCTGACATATGTGATTAAATTTGAAGGATATATACGTTGTTTGAAAGTTATTGTATCATGGGGTAAGGATTAGATTATAGTTTATTTAGATTGATGAAAGAGCTTCACGAGCTACTAGTCCATCCAAAGACGTCACCCGGAGATGATAGATATTAGGAAATAAGAAGGATATTTCGTGGAGGCACAATTTAGGGTCGTACCCCTGCGTGGGGCTGATTATTTTGTATCCCATTTCCCCTATTATGTATCCCCATTAAGTTTTATTCATACAATTTGTAAAAATTTGAGTTTGGGCAAATGAAAATTTTGAAATAACTTATACATCCCTCAAATCGCTAGGCGTAGCCTTGGCACAAAAGAGTCACATATTTGCCTATGTCATGCAATAACGATTTGTATGTTATAACTATTTGTGTTATTATGTTGTTTTATTTGAATATTACCAGCCCTATCATTCTCAAAAACAGACATTATTTTGTAGAAACCTTTAAGCACAAGTATCGAGTCACTCTCAAAAGTGCATCAAAATATTCTTCAATACTTTAGTTTTTTGAAAAAATATAAACTTTTTTATATCCGTAAAAAGATTCATCGTCTCAAAATGAAATAAATTTCAAGTGGGACAAACTACGTAGTACGTAAATTCTCTCTTGTAAGATACGTAGGCAGCCTTTCAAGGTTCGGTCCCTATTTTAAAGAAATTTTATCGTCTCCAACTCTTGCTATGATAAAATCGACTTTCTCGATTCAAGTCAACTTTTCTAATTCACTAATTCTGGAATCAAATAGTCAAATATTTCTTTAATGGTGTGCTAATTTATCTTCAAATAAAGCGACTCTTGTGTGCTTACAGTTTTATGTGTGAGATCTTGTGTTACTTATTACCTACAAAAACTAACACATGTGTCATTTGAGTTCTTTTTCTTTGTCTGGTACTCAAAACTGATTTCTGTTGATTCACTGTTAATCGTTAAAATTTTTCAAAGATTACTTCTGAATTGAAATTTGTTGAATAGACAAGAAAAATGATTTAGAATAATGAGAATACCAGTCTGACTCAAGTTTCTATAGATCAACCACCTGTCATTGAACAAAATGAGTTAATTTTATTGTTGGTGCAATAGATTTCTAAGTTGAGGTTGAGCTCCAGTAAAAACAAGATTTGTCAATTCCAACTATCGATGTCAATGCTCTAGGAAATAGAAGGCTTCCACTCCATTTTCCTCCTCTGACATCAAATTCAGAACATGTCCTAAATAGTTCACACTATGACTCTACTCAAAATCCTTCAACAATCAACCTAACCATGTCAAACACGCAACACTTCATACGAAGCACTGCTCCCTTTTCGGAACCTGAATACCAACCCTCAAGTTCTCCCCTTCTTTCAAAACACAAATAACTCTCAAATATTCCCTCCATTTAAAAGCTTAAATGTCAACAATCCTCAAACATCCCATACCCCTTCAAAAGACACTCAAAATCCACAAAACTGTCAACCCTTACCTCCGTAAGTAACTTTTGATATTCCAGTCCAAACCAAACCACACCTTCACTATACTACCTATTCCAAACTTGACCACTACAAAGAGAAGGAGAAGGAGTCGAGGTTCAAAGAGGAAAAGACTAAGCAGATCATGAAGGAAGAGATTGAGAAAGTGATAAAAGAACTTGGTTATGCTTTAGAAGATGTGAGACTGAAATATTAAAATTTATGCATTCATCTGAATTCAGACCTTCCAGAAGGATTCAAAGTGTCTAAGTTCATAACTTTTAATAGAACAGGAAACACTCTAGCACATTTGAAAGTATATTGTGATCAAGACGTGGGAGTGGAAAAAATGAAGCATTGCGTCTCTTTAGTCGAAGTGTAAGAGAAGCTCTGGAGTGTCTTACATCACAAAAATTAAAACAATGGACTAGTTGGAATCTACTGGCAAAGGATTTTACAAAAAGATTTGGGCATAACGTACAAGTTGCCCTAGATCGCTACTACTTAGAGAAGATCAAACAAAAGTCTACAGAAAGTTATCGAGAGTACGCTCTTTGTTGGAGAAAAGAGGCTTCAAAAGTTCAACCTCCCATGTATGAACGTGAGATCACTGAAATGTTTATTTGAACTCAAGAGTCTGAGTACTACGAAATAATTTTGTGTATGATGGGACAAAAACTTTATCAAGATAGTCAAAGTGGGAGAAGCTTTGGAAGATTGTTTCATGACTGGAAAGATCACAAACCTTACCTCATTGCGAGCTAATGAAAAAGCTATCAGAAATAGTGATATGGTTACATCAAATGGAAAAGAAGAGGAGGTATCTATGGTAACAACTACCCATATGCGGTCAGCTCCACAAAAGAAATATCATAACCATAATGTCAATCAGAAAGAATTTCCCCGTCCAAACTTTAGAAAGGCTCCAAAAGTATTTACACCATTAAAGGATTCTCAAACTAAACGTTATGTAAGGTTGAAGCAATGTGTATGCTCTATCACATAGAAGGAATACCAGCAAATAATTTAGGAAAATTTTTAAAGTTGGACCACATATGTGCTTATAATTCATGAGACATTCAACACGACATAATGAATTGTTCAACCATGAAGCACAAGATGCAAAACATGATCAACAAAATTTTGATCAATATTGAGTAAAACACCAAAAGGGATAACATATTGGATGCTTAATAGTGAGTACAACACTTATATAAATTGATTCATTTGAAGATGTACTCCATAAAGGTCAAAAAGAAGTGTGCCCAACATTGATCAGAATTTGCATATGAAGTTTTGACATTTCTCTTTAGATAATGCCTATTGAAATCTCTTTCTTTAAATTTTGTCACACATTAATTTTAATGAACTACATCTGACCTGAATTCTCAAGAATGAGATATGTAGGCGGTCTGTGTTGTCCTCAGTCACCCCTTTACTAAACATTAAATAGTTTCTTTGTACTTTGAACTACGTTTGACCTGAATTGTCAAGAATGAGATATGTAGGTGTCCTGTGTCGTGTTTGGTCATTTCCTTATAAAAATTTCCTATTTTTGGTTAACCTTTGAGGGGGAACTAAGTTTGACCTGACTCCTGCTTCAATGGGATATGTTGGCGCCACAATGGCTTGATCATATTCCCAACATGATTTTAATTTCTCTTTATAATAGAAGATGACACAGAATTATTGAGAGAAACTCAAAAATTCATTCGAAGATGGACTTCTTCAACAAGTCAAGATTGAAAAATCAAAATGCAAATGGGTAGATTTTTTGGGTGGATCCCAACATTCCATAAGATGACATTTTATGGAGAATAAAGTTGGAAATCATGTTGAAGTGTGGAAGTTGGTCTAATTTGTAAGATGATCTAAAAAATTCCATGCAAAAATGTCACTTGTTAAAAGTTTTATACTTAATATTATTAATGCAAACTGGGATAGAATTTTGAGTAGGGGCCTCAAAATTCTAGAATTAACCTCATAATTAACAAAACATGTTACTAGGGTTAAATTTATTTCAGATCATGACGTATTTTTTTAAGGAGTAGGAAAACAAGACACAATATAAATCAGTCTTTCAAACTATGAAGTTTTCTTTAAATGTTGGAACAACGAAATCACAAAAATTGGCAATGTCAAAGTTGGCAAGCGTGGAAAAGACATCATATACGCCTCTCGTGGCCTCATCAACATAACTAGAAAACTTTCCATCTCCTTTTATCTTCATTTCATTACATTGCTGCCTCAAGTGATTTATAAACAAGTTTCTTTTATGTTGCAGGAACTGTGAAGACAAAAAACTCACAATTAATTCAACGTTGTGAGAAAAAAAGTGTTTGAGGATCTCTTGTTACAGGTCGTGATCAAAGTCACAATTGTGCTCATCATAGCCTAATCTCGATAAGACAAATGACTTAATCAAGCTCTCCAAATTTACTTTTATTCTTTACTTAATCGTTGATACCAACGTTTAGTCTCGAGTTTTGCAGGTGATAGTATTAGTATAATCAAAATCATATGTGAAATCGACATCAAATCTGAAGATGATCAAAAGTGAAACTATCGTAGAAGTGTTACAATGGAAAATCAACAAGTCAATCACATCAGAAAGATTTTCGGGACGACAATATCTCCATGACAATCAAAATTATTTAATTATTGAATGTTTTGATAACAATTGAAGATATGATCAACAAACTTAAATTTTGTTGAGTTTGCTAAGGAAGGGAAGAGTGTCATTAGTCTTCATGTGAATAAATTAAGTCATTCACCTCGATAATTCTGTCTTTTAATGGGAGAATCATAGTCGCGACGTGCATATAAGTCAATTTAGGTTTTAGTATGTTTGTCATATAGCAACTTAGGCATTCATGTTTCTTGACCATGTTTGGGTAAAAATTACTATTTGTTAGGTATCTACCCCATAAGTGGATTATGTGTTTTGATAGTCCGATCGATGATTTTATTATATAATTTTGTTAAGTGACCCACAATATAAGTGTTTCGTACATTTGTTTTTCCATTTCAAGTTCCTATTTTTAAATTATATTGGAATATTATGGAGTCATCCACCTCGTTATAGATGGACTATTATCGATTCATCCACCTTGTTGTAGTTTAAATATTATCGAGCCATCAACCTCATTACATATGGAATATTGCGGAGCATCTATCTTGTTACAGATGGAATATTATCGAGACATTCACCTTGGTACTGTTGCATTTTTTATCGAGTCATCCACCTCGTTACAGTTGAACTATTATTGAGCATCCACCTCGTTACAGTTGGAATATTATCGAGCATCCACCTTGTTACAGATGGAATATTATCAAGCATCCACCTCGTTACAGTTGGACCGTTATCAATCAATCCACCTTGTTACAAATGAAATATTATCGAGCATCCACCTCATTACTGATGGAATATTATCGAGTCATCCACCTCGCTACAGTTTGACTATTATCTAGCCATCCACATCATTACAGTTGGAACATTATCGAGCTAGCCACCTCGTTACAATTGGAATATGATTGAGTCATCCACCTCGTTACAGTTGGACAACCATCCACCTTATTACAGATGGAATATTATTGAGACATCCACCTTGCTATTGTTTGAATATTATCGAGCATCTACCTTGATATTGTTGGAATATTATTGAGCATCCACCTCGTTACAAGTGAAATATTATCAAGTCATCCACATGGTTACAGATAGAATATTATTGAGCATCCACCTCGTAACAATTGGAATATTATTGATACATCCACCTCATTATAGTTAAATAATTATCGAGCAATCCACCTTGTTATAGTTTGATATTCATCTGGCCATCCACCTCATTATAGTTGGATAATTATCAAGTCATCCACCTCTTTAAAGTTTGATAATAATTGAGTTGCCTATTTCATTGCAGAGATCACCATTATTTGACATGTAGAAAACAAGTAATGAAATCTCTGAATTCTCAGTAAATCATAGGTTGTAACCGATATACTGCATTCAAAAGCAATATATACTGAACATATTTATGTGACATCTTTCACATCAATCGTAACTTAAAAGAACAGTAAGAGATACTTCCACTTTTCTGGTTATATTGTCTACTAACAAGTTGTTTAAGTCTTTGTCGAGAGCAACCAAGAGGATGAATTCTCAAATCAAACCACAGGTGCGGACGACATCAACAAGGACGTAGCACAACGTGGAACTTTTTCTTAGCAGCAAACTGGGACATAGTTCAAAGAGGAATGTCAAACTCTTGCGACGCGACCAGAGGAGCGACTTCCACCACAACCAATAAACACCACTAGCAAAGAGATTTGGAAATTATGTGTGTGTAAGTTCTTAATTGTGGGTGTGAAGCGTGCCACATTCCTGGCTAAGAGTTTACAAGCATCTTTTTAATACTCGACTTATTTGTGACTCTTCCAAAACCAAAGATCATATAGTATAATAGATTTCTTTTTCAACTAATCGAATCGAACTACAAGCAGCCTGATTCCCTAAGTTAGGGGATATATATTTGAAATCAATGTTGAAAACTCGCCTGTATACCAAAATTCTCTCATAAATGTTATACTCAAACATTCGGGTCCTTCATAATTCGGTACCGGGGTGACATTTGAATTCTTTAAAAATCGTGATTTATATGAAGAGTTTTGAGCTACAAGTGGCCTGAATTTTCGTATACTCTAAGATGTATAGGAAACCCACTTCCTAGATTTGGCCATAATTCCTAAAGTTCGCACCAAATCCCTTACCTAAAGACGAATGTGTGGTCAATCAAAATTTTGCTTGATCAATTTCATTTTGCTCAAATTTCTTGCATCAATCCAATTAAAATGATGGATAGTTGTTGACAACCAATTTTGACCTCCTCGATAGGAATTAATTCATGAGCTTCTTAATTTCCAAGCAATTTAGAATAATTAGTTTTATAAAATTCAAATACTATCTAAAGTCATTTTCATTAATCTTGGTTTTTTTAAAATTAATAATTAGTAAAAATATTTTTATAGATATAATTTCTATATTTCATAAATATTTGAAAATCATCTCAAAAAGATTTTAATTTTAGTAAGTATTCTATTAAATTAGTTTAGTTTGAATTATTGTTATATTTTTGAATTACTAGTTTACAATTATATTAATTATTTTATTTATTTTAAAATTAAGAAGGTCGTTAATTAATCGATATTAATTCGTATTATTTAAATTTTAGTCAAATTAACTAAATTAAATTTAATTTAACTATTTCTCAAATTCCAAGACATAATCAATTTCCTCTAAACCCATTAAAGGACAAAACTTTGGGTCATTTTCAAACTTATCCGACCCAACTGTTATTTCCAAAACCCAGCCCAAAAACAAAACATTCACTAACGCATCTAAGAATTCCCAAAAGACAACACTCCAACACAAAAAAAAAAGGAAATTTTTCAAAATGTCAATATTTTAGCATTTAAGAGGGCTCATTAGCAACACTTTTAATATTTAGTAAAAATGTCAAATTTTAGTTTGTTATGTATCTTATTTATGTTTTTATTATTTGTTTTTATTTAAAGAGTATAATTATTTAATAACAAAAGGGAGAAAATCAAGGGAGAGAATATTTCAAAAAAAGTAAGGATCCTTAATTTTCTCATTAGTTACATTTTCAAATAAAATTCAAATTATTCTTTTTTTTTCTCCAGAATTTTTACCTTTTTAAAATTATATTCATTTCACAATATATTTTATTTATATTTATTATAGTTTTTTATTAGTTTGTATTCATTCCAATAGGTATGCCGAATTTATCTATATAGTCATTTAAGAAATATATTTGTATTTTCATATATTTTTTTCCCTATATAGTTAATTTTTCATCAAAAATCTTGTATGTATTCATTTCAATATGTATTTTATTTGTATTTCTATTTATTCTAGTTTTTATTTAGAATTTTGTATAATAATATATAAAATACAAAAAATTAGTATGATGAAAAAGTGAATGAAATATAAAATTGAAAAGAAATAATTGAATATTTGGTGTACTCATTCTTAAATAAAATACATAACTAGTTTACATACCTTTAGAATAAAATACAAATTAGAAAAAAATGTCAAATTCAGAAACAATGCAACATAATTTTTGAATGAATACAACTGTTAATTGTAAAAATACATACTAACTAAAATAGTATCAAAATTCAATATATACTTTCAAATTTATGAATACAAAAAACAATAAAACTATGAAATACAAAAATAAATATTAATTGTGGTACATTGACATAACTATAAAAAAACATAATACAAAATGAATTAAATATATGAAATACGATTCCAAATCTATGGATATAAAATACAATAAAATAATGAAATACAAAAATACATACGTCATGTAAAACAACAACAAAATTCAATATACACTTCCAAATCTATGAATACAAAAAACATCAAAACTATTAAATATACACAATCAAACTCATATAATGTGTTATATTGACATAACTAACACCAAAAAAAAATAGAACACAATATACAATAAATATATGAAATATAAAAATAAATACTAACTATAACACGATAAAAATTCTATATACACTTCCAAACGCATTGTAACATGAATTTTTTTTAATCTTAAAAATAACTAAACAAATTAAACTAACATGCAAGACACAGAACATATAAAAAAAAAAACCTCTTTGTCACGACCCAAATCGGGGCCGCGACTGGCACCCACATCTACCCTCCTATGTGAGCGAACCAACCAATTTAACCCTTAACATTTCAATATATAACAACAGAAAATAATGCGGAAGACTTAACTCATTAATAAAACAATTCAAAACTATTATTAATATCCCCAAAATCTGGAAGTCATCATCACAAGAACATCTATCTCAAATTGCTAAACTAAAACTGTCTAAAAAGCTAAAACAACTACTAGCTAGTCCATGCCGGAAGTTCAAGGCATCAAGACTTGAAGAAGAAGACCCACCCAAGCTAGACGCATTAGCTCACCCCGAATTTCGTAAGGTAGTGAAGACTGGCTAGATCTACTGTTGAGTTGAAGTTGACGGAACGTTTGCTGCATTGCACAAATAACAAAGGAGAAACATAAAAGTAGGGGGTCAGTACAACCACAAGTACTGAGTAGATATCATCGGCCAACTCAAAATAGGGAACAGTATATATCAATAATAATGTAAATCAACTACAATACTCAACATGTAGCAATAACAACATAAATTCATCAATAACTACAACCGAGTTCACACATGAGGACTCAAGCCTCAATACCATACTCATTTGGGAATTAAGTTCATTAGATTGAGTATATTCATTATCTTTCAAGATTCATTATCTTTCTTCCTCTTGTGTCGGTACGTGACACTCCGCTCCTCTATTTCTATCCTGGTGCCGAACGTGGCACTCCGATCCTCATATACTATCNTGGTACCTAACGTGGCACCCGATCCATATTCTATCCTGGTGTCGGAACGTGACACTCCGATCCTCATATTCATTCTATCCTGGTACCGGAACGTGGCACCCGATCCTCATATTCATTCTATCCTGGTACCGGAACGTGGCACCCGATCCTCATATTCATTCTATCCTGGTACCGGAACGTGGCACCCGATCCTCATATTCATTCTATCCTGGTACCGGAACGTGGCACCCGATCCCCTAATTCATCAAGCCTTCTTTCATACTAAGGCATCATCATTAACAAGTGAATTAGGGTTTTTATCAAGATTTGGGATTCAATAGCTTCATCATGCTTATTTATTCACAATTTCATAATCATATTCAAGCAAGCATACAGTTTAAGCATATAGAAGGGTTCACAACACTATCAATACATATCATTCACTATTAAGAGTTTACTACGAATATCGTAAGAGAACCATAACCTACCTCCACCGAAGAATTGGAATCAAGCAAGAAATTCCCAAAACTTGTTTTCTTCTTCTCGTTTATTCTCTCTCTCAATTCGTCCCTCTCTTCCTCTTTTCTTGTGTTTTGTTTTATTCAAACCCTCTTTCTTTTACCCTAATTATTCTATAATTAAGAATGAAGGATGGTAATAATGACCCACTAATTAACTTAAGGTTACCTATTTTAACCCCCAAGTAATTAGATTTATTAATAATAACCCTCAAACTTTATAATTAAGGAAAGAATAGTCCAAAACGTCCCTTAAAACGTGGGAAGAAATCCGATTTTGACTGGGACTGCGCGACCTGTGACGGGCCGTCGTGAGTGCAACGGTCCGTCACACAGGTCGTCGTGACGGTCGAGGGTCATTTTTCATCACGGGCATCGCGACGGTCCGTCACACTGTGACGGTCCGGCCCCGCCACTCCGCTACGATGTTCAGAGAGTCGATTTTCGCACTCCAATTTCAGAATTCTAAGTGTCGTGGAACGGAACCTCCTCGACGCCGCCGTCGTGCTGTGACGGTCCATCGCAGTTGTCCGTGGTTTTGGCCGCTTTTTCCGTAAATAATTCTCACGCTCAAAACGACTAAACAGGTCGTTACAATAGATACCAATTTACCCATCGTTCATCCCCGAACGATCAAAAGAAGAAAACAATGGCAAAAAGGAGTACCTGAATCTGTAAACAGATGTGGGTATTTTTCTTGCATATCTGCCTCCTTCTCCCAAGTAGCCTCTTCAACGGGTCGATTCTTCCATTGAACCTTGATGGATGCAATCTCCCTTGACCTCAACTTGCGAACTTCTCTATCTAGAATAGCAACAGGCTCCTCCTCATATGACAAGTTCTCATCAAGTAAAACTGAATCCCAACGGATAATGTAGTTTCCATCTCCATGGTATCTTTTCAACATGGACACATGAAATACCGGATGTACTCCGGACAGCCCTGGAGGTAAAGCTAATTCATAAGCCACCCCCCCTACTCGCTTTAGTACCTCAAATGGTCCAATATACCTTGGACTTAGCTTACCTCTTTTGCCAAACCGCATCACCCCTTTCATAGGTGAAACCTTCAACAAGACTTGTTCACCCTCCATGAACTCCAAGTCTCTAACCTTTCGATCTGCATACTCCTTTTGTCTACTTTGCGCCGCTAGAAGCTTTTCTTGAATGCCCTTCACCTTATCTAACGAATCCCTTAAGAGATCAAGACCCAAGGTCTAACCTCGAATGCATCAAACCAACCAATGGGAGACCTACATCTCCTCCCATACAATGCTTCAAATGGAGCCATGTCGATACTAGAGTGATAGCTATTATTGTATGAAAACTCTGCCAAAGGTAAGAAGCTATCCCAATGGCCACCAAACTCTATCACACATGCGCGAAGCATATCCTCCAAGACTTGAATCGTTCGCTCAGATCGACCATCGGTCCGAGGGTGAAATGCAAGACTAAGGTCCAACCTAGTACCCAATTCAAGCATGTAATGTCCTCCAAAACTTAGAAGTAAATCACAGACTCTACCCGATATGATGGAGAGTGGACCTCCATGCAATCGAACAATCTCAGAGATATAGATCTTGGCTAACTTCTCTGCGTTGTAAGTTACCTTGACCGGAATAAAATGAGCAGACTTAGTTAACCTATCAACAATCACCCAAATGGAGTCATACTTACCCAATGTCTTTGGAAGACCAACCACGAAGTCCATTGCGATTCTCTCCCACTTCCATTCAGGAATGGGCATTCTCAAGTGTTCCTCCGGCCTTTGGTGTTCATATTTCACTTGTTGACAGTTTGGACACTTGGCAATAAAGTCAACAATATCACGCTTCCTTCTACTCCACCAAAAGTGTTGCTTTAGGTCACGATACATCTTGGTTGCACCCGGATGTATAGAATACCTTGAGCTATGAGCTTCTGCCAGAATAGTGTTGATCAAATCATCAACTCGGGTACACATACCCTTCCCTTAATCCTCAAAACACCTTCCTCATCGATTTGTGCTTCCTTAGCCTCTCCTTGCAACACTTTGTCTCGGATTCGCCTTAGTTTCTCATCATCAAACTGTTTTCCTTAATCTTGTCAAGAAAAGAAGATCTCGACTCCACACTAGCTAACAATCCTCCCTTCTCATTTACTTCTAACCTCATCAAATCGTTAGCCAAAATCTGCACTTCTAGCCAATGGGCGCCTAGAAGCTTGCAAATGAGCTAGACTTCCCATGCTTCCCGCCTTTCTACTCAAAGCATCCGCTACAACATTCGCTTTCCCTGATGATACAAGATAGTGATATCGTAGTCCTTTAGTAGTTCCATCCATCTCCTTTGTCTCAAGTTCAAATCTTTACGAGTAAAGACGTCTTCAAGGCTACGATGATCCGTGTAGACTTCACACTTAACCCCATACAAATAGTGTCTCCATTGTTTTAGTGCAAATACTACCGCGGCCAACTCCAAATCATGGGTCGGATAGTTACGTTCATGCACCTTTAATTGCCTCGAAGCATAAGCAATCACATTTTTCTCTTGCATTAACACTGCACCCAACCCAGAATAGGATGCATCACAATAAACGATAAAGTTCTTACCCTCCACGGGCAAGGTAAGGATAGGTGCGGTAGTCAACAAAGTCTTAAGCTTCTGAAAGCTTTCTTCACATTCATCTGACCATACAAATGGAACATTCTGCTTAGTCAAGTTCGTCAATTGGGAAGCAATAGAAGAGAATCCCTTGACAAATCTGCGGTAGTAGCTAGCTAACCCAACAAAGCTCCTTATTTCTGATACATTAGTGGGTCTTACCCAATTCTTCACTGTCTCAATCTTAGATGGATCTACCATCACTCCTTCCTTAGAAACCACGTGCCCCAAGAAGGACACTGCATCTAGCCAAAATTCACACTTAGAGAACTTGGCATAAAGCTTTTTCTCCTCAACCCTTCCAATACCATTCTCAAATGTTCCTCATGTTCCTTCTTGCTCTTCGAGTATACCAATATATCATCAATAAATACGATTACGAAGAGGTCCAAATATGGCTTAAAAATCCCGTTCATCAAGCTCATGAACGCAGCAGGGGCATTCGTAAGACCAAAAGACATCACCACAAATTCGTAATGCCCATACCTCGTTCGAAAAGCGGTTTTTGGCACATCCGTTGCCCGTATTTTCAATTGATGATAACCGGATCTCAAGTCAATCTTAGAGAAGACACAAGCACCTTGTAACTGATCGAACAAGTCATCAATGCGAGGAAGAGGATACTTGTTCTTTATGGTTACCTTGTTTAGTTGTCTGTAGTCTATGCACATCCGAAAACTCCCATCCTTCTTCTTCACAAATAAAACCGGAGCACCCCAAGGGGATGCACTTGGTCTAATGAAGCCTTTGCTCAACAACTCTTGAAGTTGAGCCTTTAACTCTCTTAATTCAAGGGAGCCATTCTATACTGAGGGTATAGAAATGGGCGTGCCCGGTTCAAGATCGATACAAAAGTCAATATCCCTATCCGTGGCATACCAGGAAGATCTGCAGGAACACATCCAAAAATTCTCGAACTACCAAACTGATTCGATTGAGGGTACTTGGATGGTGTCATCCCTAAGATGTGCTAAGAAAGCTAAACAACCCTTACTAACCATCTTCTCGAGCACCAAGAAAGGAGATAATACGCACCGGATTGGAAGTGTAGTCGCCTCCCACACTAACGGATCTGCCTTGTGCTTGGCTAACGCCACCGCTTTAGCATTACAATCCAAAATTGCAAAATTCGGAGAGAGCCAAGTCATACCCGCATTACATCAAAATCACCCATTTCTAAGATAACCAAATCTACGTAAGTGTTGCTCCCACAAAATTCACCAAACAAGACCTATACACTTTTTCAACTACCACGGACTCACCCACCTGAGTAGAAACACGAATAGGCATATCAAGTAATTCACAATGTAGATTTAGACCATTAGCAAATGATGAAGATACATAAGAAAATGTGGATCCAGGATCAAACAATACGGAAGCCATGCAATCACAAATCAAAAGGTTACCTGTGATGACAACATCAGACGCCTCCGCTTCGGATCTCCCAGGAAAGCGTAACAATGTGCCCCATTATTTGTCCGTCCGTTGCCCTACCATGTTGCGTAGTAGTGGCTCCAGCTTGCCCATCTCCTCGGCCGCTTTGGTGACCACCATTACCTCGACCACCACGCCCTCCGTAAAAACGGCCTCTACCATGACCACCTCTACCACTAGCTCTTGCCCACCCGTAACTCTGGTTCGGACAATACCTCTTAATGTGTCCAACCTCCCCACATCCACAACACTCTCGGGGTTCATGCATAGGTCTCTCGGAGTAGTGTTGACCGTTCTGAGGTGGACCCCCAACTACAGTCTGTAGTGATGACTGAATTGGTCGACTTGAGTAACCTCCGGAGCTCTGTCCTCTAGTATACGAACTATTAAACTCACCTCCCTTTCGAAACCTTTTTGATGTCGAAGTTGTGGTGAAGTCGTCTGGCTTCACTCCTTCCACTTCTATCACAAAGTCTACCACCTCTTGGAAGGATTTTGCCGCTGCCGCTACCTGTAAGGCCGAAATCCGCAACTCTGATCTCAACCCCTTCACAAAACGGCGGATCCGTTCTTGTGGACTGAAACAGAGTTGAGTGGCATACCTTGATAAAGCACGAAACTTAGCCTCATATGCGTTAACCGTCATCCTACCTTGCTCGAGACTCAAGAACTCATCCCTTTTTCTATCTCTCAAAGTCCTTGGGATATACTTCTCCATAAACAGAGTAGAAGGATGCCCAAGTCATGGGTGTGGCCTCTGTCGGTTGACACTCGACATGTGATCGCCACCACATTTTGGCGTTCCCTTGAAACTGATAGCTTACGAATTCAACGCCAAACCGTTCTACTATCCCCATCTTGTGTAGTAGCTCATGACAATCAACCAGAAAATCATAAGCATCTTCAGATTCTGCACCCTTGAAGACTGGAGGTTTCAATTTCAAGAACTTACTGAAAAGTTCGTGCTGATCGTTTGTCATTATCGGTCCAGTAGTCAGACGTGGAAATGTGCCTATCTCCAAGGAGGCATCCATGCGGGGAGCCATAGTAGCCGCATGTCGCACCTCTGAAACCGGAGGTGTTGGTGCAGAAACCACTGGAGGTGCCTGACCGTGATCAGATAATCCGCTAAGATAAGCAAGTACTTGGTTGATCATCTCTGGGGTAGGTTGGGGTGGCAATTCCTCATTCTGCTCTTGTTCATTCATCCCATCCTCCCCCTCTCTTACTACCTCTTCAGTCGGTGGAGGAGTCACTGCCCTAGCATCAGATGGGCTAGGTGCTCGTCCTCTTCCTCTAGAGGACGTCCTCCCACGACCTCTACCACGGCCTCTTGCCGTTGTTCTCCTCGAGCCCACGGCCCGATGGTGGCTCGATCGTTCTTGTTGTCGTTGTTCTTTGCCGGTGCGATCGTTGCTCTAGTTCTAACCATCTGCGAAATAGAGTGAAGATGGTCGATACCACCAGATCGCCTAGATACCAATTGGACTCAAGTAGTAGCACGAAAGAAAGAATGAAAGAGTGGAATTTTCCTAAAGTCTTATAGCCTCTCAAAGAAAAGTAAAGGCGTCCCCCTACCGTTCCTTAAGACTCTACTAGACCTGTTCTTGTGTGATGAGACCAACGAACCTAATGCTCTGATACCAAGTTTGTCACGATCCAAATCGGGGCCGCGACTGGCACCCACATCTACCCTCCTATGTGAGCGAACCAACCAATTTAACCCTTAACATTTCAATATATAACAACAGAAAATAATGCGGAAGACTTAACTCATTAATAAAACAATTCAAAACTATTATTAATATCCCCAAAATCTGGAAGTCATCATCACAAGAACATCTATCTCAAATTGCTAAACTAAAACTGTCTAAAAAGCTAAAACAACTACTAGCTAGTCCATGCCGGAAGTTCAAGGCATCAAGACTTGAAGAAGAAGACCTACCCAAGCTAGACGCATTAGCTCACCCCGAATTTCCGAAGGTAGTGAAGACTGGCTAGATCTAATGTTGAGTTGAAGTTGACTTAACGCTTGTCGCATTGCACAAATAACAAAGGAGAAAACATAAAAGTAGGGGTCGATACAACCACAAGTACCGAGTAGATATCATCGGCCAACTCAAAATAGGGAACGAGTATATATCAATAATAATGTAAATCAACTACAATACTCAACATGTAGCAATAACAACATAAATTCATCAATAACTACAACCGAAGTTCACACATGAGGACTCAAGCCTCAATACCATACTCATTTGGGAATTAAGTTCATTAGATTGAGTATATTCATTATCTTTCAAGATTCATTATCTTTCTTCCTCTTGTGTCGATGCGTGACACTCCGCCTCTATTTCTATCCTGGTGCCGAACGCGTGGCACTCCGATCCTCATATACTATCCTGGTACCTAACGTGGCACCCGATCCATATTCTATCCTGGTGTCGGAACGTGACACTCCGATCCTCATATTCATTCTATCCTGGTACCGAACGTGGCACCCGATCCTCATATTCATTCTATCCTGGTACCGAACGTGGCACCCGATCCTCATATTCATTCTATCCTGGTACCGAACGTGGCACCCGATCCTCATATTCATTCTATCCTGGTACCGAACGTGGCACCCGATCCCCTAATTCATCAAGCCTTCTTTCATACTAAGGCATCATCATTAACAAGTGAATTAGGGTTTTTATCAAGATTTGGGATTCAATAGCTTCATCATGCTTATTTATTCACAATTTCATAATCATATTCAAGCAAGCATACAGTTTAAGCATATAGAAGGGTTCACAACACTATCAATACATATCATTCACTATTAAGAGTTTACTACGAATATCGTAAGAGAACCATAACCTACCTCCACCGAAGAATTGGAATCAAGCAAGAAATTCCCAAGACTTGTTTTCTTCTTCTCGTTTATTCTCTCTCTCAATTCGTCCCTCTCTTCCTCTTTTCTTGTGTTTTGTTTTATTCAAACCCTCTTTCTTTTACCCTAATTATTCTATAATTAAGAATGAAGGATGGTAATAATGACCCACTAATTAACTTAAGGTTACCTATTTTAACCCCCAAGTAATTAGATTTATTAATAATAACCCTCAAACTTTATAATTAAGGAAAGAATAGTCCAAAACGTCCCTTAAAACGTGGGAAGAAATCCGATTCTCGATCGGGACTACGCGACTGTGGACGGGCCGTCGTGAGTGCGACGGTCCGTCACACAGTCGCCGTGACGGCCGAGGGTCATTTTTCATCACGGCATCGTGGACGGTCCGTCACACCTGTGACGGTCCGGCCCCGCCACTCCGCTACGATGTTCGAGAGTCGATTTTCGCACCCAATTTCAGAATTCTAAGTGTCGTGGAACGGAACCTCCTCGACGGGCCGTCGTGCCTGTGACGGTCCGTCGCAGTGTCCGTGGTTTTGGCCAGTTTTTCCAGAAATAATTCTGCTGCTCAAAACGACTAAACAGGTCGTTACACTCTTCTCCAACAAATTGGTCTTCTTCAACTTCATGGTTATGAATTTGTGTGGGATTTTGCACATCGACAGATTCAGGCATTTTTCTCCGTCGTATATCCTCCTTAGAAGCGGAACCTACATTGTTGTTTAATTCTTGAGTGAAAAAAAAATGATGGAAAATCGAAAGAATTTTGATTATTTTGTCTAATAACTCAAGTAACTCTCTTGAAAACGTCAATTGAAAAGAAAATTATGTAGTCTCAAACCCTAAAAAATATTTTAAGGACAACAACAAAATTAAAAAAAAAAACACTAAAATCAGTAAGTAAATAAATAAGGAATCTGAAAAACATTATACCCAAATCAATGTTAATCTTCAAATCAAATCTTGCAACGAAATTAAATGAGACTAGTAGAATATATTGAATCGAAAATCTGTGGAATTGATTTGGAAGAATGTTAGAGAGAAAAATTAAAAGAAGAATAAGAAAAGAGAGAAAAATCTGGAAATTTGATTCGGAAGAAAGTAAGAAAGAGAAATTGATAAACTTAAGAAAAGAAAGAAAAAAATTCAAATGACATTAATATTTATCCAATTACATAAATATAGGAAAATGTGTAATCTATGAGAGAGAAAGAAAAACTGTAAATAATGAGAGAGAAAATATTAATAATATCATAATAATTATTTATTTTTAAAATAATGACATTTTTGACATGTTTACTAATATTATTAAAGTATTGATATTATCACTAAATAAGTTGGTTTTTTTGACTAGTTAGCTAAATTTTCCAAAAAAAAAATACAGAAACGACCCGACCCTCTTCATCTTCTTCGTGAAAAAACCAGCGACACCTAGAACAATTGTTACGCAAGCCCAATCAAATGTGGTTTTCTCCCTCTCTCCCTCATATCCTCTGCATATGAGCAGTATTAGGTTGAGCAATCTCCTTACTCGAGTGTCCTTACTACGAAATAGAATGACTCTCCTCTCTTTTCTAGTTGTGAAATCGTACAATTTAAGTTGTCTTACCGCGAAATTTGAATTTTGAATTTGAATTTCAAAGTTCAAAATTCTATTTGATTCCCCCTCAAATGAACCCTTGAATTCATCTCTTTAAAGACTTCACCCTCTTTATTCTAAAGGTTGGAGATAGTTAGAGAGAGTTGGCGAAAAAAGAATTGGAAAAAAGGTGGGAGACATTTAGTATGGAGAAAATGGCCGAGCAGAGGATATAGAGTTAGGTAGTTGGAAAAGAAAACAAAGAGCTTGAGAAACCAAAACTTATCCGCCATAACAAAGAGATTTTTAGTTCCTTATACACGGATTTGAAATAGTTTTATTCCTCGGAGCTTGCCGAAGTTCGTCTGTTGGTGGTGGAATTGTCTCCAGTATCTCAAATTTTTAGTTCGCTGTCCGAAAAAATGTAATACTCCCTCCCAACATTTAATTTTAATATGTACCATTTAGCTTAGTTTTCTTCTCTCGTTCCGACTGTTTCTGTTAAGTGTCATGCTTAGTTGCAGTTCACTTTCTTTGGTTATGTTTTAATTACTCTTTAAACTTGATATGTCATCTTAACCTATTTAGGGAATATAATGAATATCCATGTGTATTTTTACAAGTTGTATGATTCAAGTCTCGAAATGTTTCTTTTAGTGGCATGTCTGAAGGCCTTGGATAAGGTGTTGCTTCTATTTATTTCCATTATGCTGAGTTTTTTTTTTTTTTTTTTTTTGAAACGCTTAATTTTTCCAATATTGTGATGAATATATATCCAATGATCTTTCGCTTTATTTTGTTCTTCTTTAATGTTATCTCCTTGATTAGTTAGAATGCCAGTCTTCAAAGGTACATGTTTGTGCTTGAACTCTCTTGGTAATATATTATGTTGTGGTATTGTTCATATGGATTCCCTTACTGCTCGATTAGGATTGGTTAGTGTGACATTTCATTAGAGTTCGATATCATGTAGTCTTTTCTCTATCTATGTTTTGCAGAGTATGTGCAAAATTGCGTGTGTTCCATCCATAGACTCTATTTACTCATAATATAGAATTGGATTAGGGTTTTGTTTGTAGTTTTCTTGAATCTGTTGGAAGAAACCCTTTGAAGTATCATTTTCTTTTATCATCATATGCTTTTTTATACCATTACTTTTGGCTTATTATATGATGTATTTGAAACCACTCATGCCAAGACGTCACATGTCTTTGTTTTACCTTGCCTTTCATGGCTAGGGTAATAGTTATCTTAATGGATTTCTCTCAAGTAAAATGATGTCTTTAGTGCTGCATATAGTTTTAGTTAAATTTTAATTCATGTAGGAATAACATGGTTAATTATTTTGACATATATTATTTCTTGATAAGTCATATCTTTTCTTTAAACTTTCATTCATGTTGGCTGCAATTTAATTCATAAAAATGTTTATGTTTTTCTCTCCACTTAAGCTAATTGGTAATTATGTTACAACAATCTTCACTTGATTTATTCTCTGATTTAATTTTGTATTCATGTGACGTCAATCCAAATCCACTTGGGACTCACCCCTTGCATAACGTCAATTTGAATTCCTCCAAGTCAGTCAGCAGGAATGAGATAAAGGTTCCTGCAGTATACACGGAATTGGAAATTAAATTTTTATGTCTCGAAAAGCATAAAAGGGGGTTGATATACTGTTGTATACATTTATATACAGTAATAAAATACGATATACATGTGAAAAATGAAAAAAATAAAGGTGAAAGAAGGAGATTCAAAGAAATTAAATACAGGTTTCGAAAAATTGAAATGGGTTGGACGAAGTTATATGCGGAAGTATATATGCAATGTATACTAGTTCCCTTAAAGAAACTGGGCCAAAAGTCAAAGAAATATCAGCAACAAAATTTGATGCAAATGGGCACACTATCGATGTTACTACAGGTCCTTGATAAATTGGGCCAAAATATATTATTTGGATTATTTTTAGTATTAGGACAGGGAGTGAGTCACAGCCGATCAGATTTGAGAATTTTTGCAAATTGACCCAAGTTCATTTTTCTCTCCCTTTTCCTATTTGTTTATTTATTATTGTATTTTCTATATGTGGTTTACTTAGTTTGTTTTCCTTTCTTTGTATTTATTAGCTTTATCAATACTTAGAATATTCCCTTTAGAATAACCCCCCCTTTTTTTTTTGTTTTATTCCCCCGTTAAATAATGGATTCTAAAAATAATAATAAGTAAGAAAATGAAAAAATTAATTATCTCTTTGTAACTTAATTGAAAATTCAAAAAGTTAGTTGAAAAGTTATTTTAGTCAAATCGTCTGTCAACCGCGAGTTAGCGCACATTCCGAGGGACAAACACCTTCTCGAAATGTACATTAAACTTCGAACCTTTTTTTCTATTGATTTTATCTGTTTAAATCTTTTGAAATAATTATAAGTTTTTTTCTTGATTTTAACTATAAAATTAAGTGGCGGCTCTATTAATTTGAAAAATTGATTTCCCTTAAATCATAAAATTAATTGATTTTTCAAAACATGGTCATTTTTTCTTTTCATTATATTCTTTCGTAAAACACTTAGTGCATCCAATGTGCTAATTCCCTATGTTTCCCTATGTCTACAATTGTAGATGGGAGTTTTTGGATTCTTTAGAAGTTGAAGCTTGGGAAGTAGATTTTTGTCAAGATTGGTATGTCCTCATCTGTTCGAGGACATGTAATATATTTCAGGTTTTCCCTTTTAAAAGACTTTGCAATAGACTATGAGTTTCTTTTTAAATTGTTGAAAAGTTTGTGACCCCATGATATTCGATTGTGTCTAAGATGGCTTATGATGACACTTAGTTTCTTTCTTATGTTTATAAAAGAGTTTAACTATTATTGTGAATTTTTTTAATTGCGCACTACTTTTTGTATCAAGGTGATGAACAAATGCTAAGAGGATTGTACAAGACCTCCGCGAGGTCGAGTACACCGCTTCATGACATGGGGGTGCTCTCGGTCCTGACTAGCCTTACATACTGGGACTTAGAATTTTCCCCACTTAGCAAAAAACACTTTATACTAACAATAAACCTTTCGACGGTCTATAGATCTGATCCGTAGATATTAATTTTAAACACAAAATTTCATTGAGTCTGTACTAACCATACAGACACTTCCTACTGCATGTAGACCATCCTAGGGCCTGTCCTTTCTAGTTATAGGTGTAGCGAACTCTTCAAGAGATACTACAACTTGACAAGAAACTTAATTCAATACTTGCAACATTTAAAAGTGATTAAAGAAGGGCATACTTATCTTGATCTAGTTGAGGGATTAGGTTCATAATGAATAATTTAGTTAAGGATTTGTATCTTGCCCAGTTAAAAATTTATTTGAGGTCAAAGTAGACATGACACGAAATTTTAACTTATGACGGAAATCCTCCTAAACTTGTTAAGAAATTTCCTTATGAGCTTTTCATCAATATATTATCCTCATACATAAGGACTAAATAACAAAAATATTACCAACTTCGGTGTAGAACAATCAGTCGGTTCATGCTTCACACAAACTTTCAAAACATACAATAAATTAGTATATTATAAGACTAGGGTTTACACACCCAAAAAAGATAAAAAAGTATAACAACACTTATATTACAACCCATGGTGACATGACCAAATCAGCCTTCAAGATTTCATGTAAATATACAACCCATAGATCATGTACAAGTCCCAACGTTTATACAAAATATATATGCATATATGAATGTGTGATATTACTCAAGGTTTTCAATATCTCCATTTTCAATGAAAAACTTCAAACGTCCTCTCGAACAATCCCTACGATAGAAACAACTATCGCTGAGCATATAGCTTAATGGTGTAAAACTATAGATCCGGAGCCCTTATATTCACCAAGTTGTCATTCTCAAGTCAAGGGCAGCAAAATTGAAACAAAATTAGTAAATAAAGTAAACAGTATACAAGGAGTATCAAGTTGGATATGTAAAATTCCAAACGTCAATAACGCTCATATAACAATTTTCCAAGAGATTCAATAACAAGAAACACGCATATATACAACATGTCGTGACATGAAGGTACCAAGAAAGGTCAACACCGTGTATCAAGAAGGGTCAAATCCATATAATTAAGAGAACCAAGAACCATATTAAAAGTGGCATTCTATTTCGTACTTAAAATGGACAACTCCCATGCTTAAGACGAACTAAGAATCCAGAGTCAATGATGGAAAATGATCTGAATCAAGATGTATTGCAATAGTGACAAAGTCATAGCCACAAGAGGGACAAGGTCCCAACAAGACTTCCAAGTGATCAAAGAATTTGTACAAGTGGGAAAGTTACACAAGAGTATTTAACATCTTAAACAATAACAACACGACATTGCAAAGTGAAAAGAGGTAACTAAGATAAAACTTCCAGATATACCAGTAGGTAAAAATAGTACAACTGCAAGTTTAAACACAAACCTCAGTTTTTTAGACAAGAAACTGTCCAACACCACTTCAAGAGTTCAAGCTGTAGACCAACCAACGTATGAAGGTCCTCAACTTGTTCACAAGTATATACAACCTTAAAAATATAATTAAATAACTTCTTTAATCCTACCATCTCAAAAATGTTGATGTAAAATAGGATTATCATCAACAGTAAGCCTAGTCTGTACAAATACGACTAAGCTCCCAGAATAGTAATTATGTCCAACTAAAGCACTTCATGTCGCAACCTTGATTTGAAACCGTAAATGGAAAAATTCGAATTTATATCCTTCATAAAATATGTAGGTTTATCTCTTAAAGTTGCAAATAATAAGAAAACACCATAAACTATGTTTTGTACAAAAAAATATAATTGAAACACTAACAGTTCAACATACAGGATTTCTAATTCCAGAATCTAGACAGAATTTGACATATGTTGTGTCCCATATTTCGAATTCATAGCAGCAAAATTAGAGTCTAACATAGGAGTTGTAGGTATATGAGTTTATTTTCAAAACATATTTGCTCCATGTAAACTAAGTTCTATAGAACAAGACACCTATGAAATACCAAACACTACAAAACACAGAATTAGATTTCGTCACTTACCAAGAGGAACTGTGTGTGTAGGATTCAAGCCAAAAGGACCCTTTTCACTTGTTTTTGAAGAACAAAAGTTTAGCTAATGTTATAATGTCCTTAGACTCGAGGGAAAACGAGTTCAATCAAAGGAGGTTTAAAATATATAGACACAAAACTTATCCCCATCACATGTACACGTCTTTCATAGGTGGTTCCCAAATAAAAGTAGGCTGCACAGAAAGCATCCATATATAACTATATGTGTATACATGATATCATATATTCAATTTTATATGTAATTCTAATTAGAATTCTTCGTAAGTACCCCAATAGAATACCTTAAATTACGATGACAATTTATGTTAAACGCATTTTCAATTATCACAAAATTTCAAGTTTTAAAAATGAGAATAAGACACATTATCGTAATTGAGAAATGGTGTATCGACATGGAAATCTTGGTCTATTATTTTGGGGGTGTTACAAATTTCATCTCAAAATTTAGCTTAGACTAGTCCCCGGAAAAAGTGTGGATATTGTATTCTCATGTCTTCTTCTCTCTCCCAGGTAGCTTCTTTTCTAGAATGGTTCCTCCAAATTACCTTTACTAATGGGATTCTCTTGTTCCTAAACATCTTTACTTCCCGAGCATGAATTAATATAGGCTCTTCATTACATCAAGACATGATTAATCTCAATAGATTTAATTGGAAGAACATACGATGGATAAGAACCGTATCTTCTGAGCGTAGAACATGGGAAAAATTGTGGATCTTGTCAAAATGCGGAGGTAAAGTAAATTTATATGAAACTGGTACAACCCTTTCAAGTATCGCATAAGGTTCAGTAAATTGAGGACTAAGTTTTACTTTTTGGACGAATCTCATAATCTTTTTCCATGGAGATACCTTTAAGAATAATTCATCTCCAACTTGGTATTGAATGTCACGTCTTTTTAGATCAGTGTACGACTTTTGTCTATACTAATAAAACTTTAAATGATCCTTAACAATTCTTACCTTGTCCTTTGTTTGCAGCACCATATCAGGACCAATAAGCTGTTTCTGCCAGTTTCACTCCATCAAAGAAGAGGCCGACATTTTCTTCCGTATAAGGCTTCATAGGGAGGAATTCCAATACTTGATTGGTAGCTATTATTGTAACCAAATTCTATCAAATCCAAGTGTTTTCCCATCTACCCTCAAACTCCATAATGCAAACTCAGAGCATGTCCTCTTAAATTTGTATCACCCTTTACGACTGGTCATTAGTCTGAGGATCGAATGAAGTTCCACATTTCAACTTAGTATCCAAATCTTCCTTAAAGTTTCCCCAAAATCTAGATGTAAACCTTGTGTCTCTATCAGATACAATAGACACATGAATTCCATGTAGTCTTGCAATATCATTAATGTACAACTCGATAAAATGCTCAAGTGAGTAATCCATAGTGAGCACTCTTGGTTATCCTGTCAACAATTAAGTATGTACCACTTACTCATTGTGATGCAAAGAAAAGTAGTTTTTGAATATAAGGTGTAACAATTCGAAAATTTGAAAATGTCGATGACGTGTGGAAACTAGTTCAAGGAGGTACTAGGGTGCCATAGCTTATTTGACTAGATTTTAGGAGTCGAAAATTCATGAAAATATGTGGAAGGATGTCTGACGTGTTTTTATGTTTATTCATAGTTGAAACGTCTGGGTACGACTCCCAAAGGACCAACCAAGGTCTCTTGAGGAGGACCTTTGCATTTGGAGTTATAAACTACCAGGGTAGTGTGTACCCACGAAAAGGCATCGACGGGCATCGATACCATATGTTGAACAATACTTAGACAAATAATTGGATGGCCTCATCTACATAGTATCTTACTAAAACCACGAATGTGCCGCATGGAGGGAGGGATTTGTCGTCAATGGACCAATGATCCGTCGATCGTGGTCTTGTCAGTACGGCCTGTAATTTCCTGCACATTTTTAATTAGTTCCAATTAATTCATTGAGTGGTTAGGTGGTTTTTAGGGGCTAATGAAGGTCTAATCAAGTTAAATTATAAACTATAAAAAAAACCCTAAACTAAATTAGACTAACCTAAGTACATAACTCAGAAACCCAAAATTCTCTTCATTCTTTCTCTCTCTATTGGAAGGAACAATTGAATACAAGATAGGGGAGGGTTTTAGAGAATGTAAAGGGAGGATTTAACCATCAATTCTTCATCAAAGATTAAAGTATGTGATCTAATTCACCTTTGAAACCTCTTTCGTTAAAGGGTTCCATCAAATTGAGTTTTCAAGTGGGTTTCATCCAGTCTCGAAATTGATATTATAAATTCATTTATTTTAAATTTATTGTGAATATTATGAATTTATTAACATAAAATCAAACTTAATTATGGTATATATTGATTGTTGGGTCTAGTTTTTAGAAGACGACTTTTACCCGTTAACCTAGGTTTTGATCTTGATATGAATTAGGTTATATTGGTTCAATTTACTTGTTTATTGGTTGAATTACTACTACATTATGTTTTTACACTAATCATGAATGAATTAGGGTTATTTGTAGGCTTTAATGCTAGTTCCTTATTAGGTGATCTAGGTTATGAAGTATGTTGATTGACCTAAGTGTCTTGTCTTAAGCTATGATCTAGTATTGAACTTTGATGTAGTGATTCTGTTATGCCTCGTATTTTTTTTTTATACGTAGTGCGCATCGTGATCTAGAAGACGTAAAGAAATATTAGGCAAGGATGTTATTTCCAAATGTGATATTAAGTATGAGTTGGCTAATGTAAGTGCCATTAACTTTAAGTGAGGGATTAATTAGTGGCTGATTAGGATTAATTTAATCCAGTGGGCCCCACCACTCAAGGCAAAAATTAAAAAGGGATCAGATTGTGGGCTGACCTTAGTGGACAGGTGTAGAGGGGGGCTGCCTCCACTTCATACTATTAAATGAGGTGGAGAAATCCACTCCATGCTAAATAAAGTGGTGAAATGCATTGCTGCATATCATCTTCTTCTTCACCACTTGTCTTAGGCAGCCATGGAAATGGAGAAACCAACCTTGCAACTCTTGGCCAGCAGCTGCAAATAATTTGGTTAGTAATCTCCTTGTTTGGTGTGTTAATTCTTTAGAATACCCTTGTTAATTATCCATTAATTTTAAGAAGGGGGCGTGACCAGTAGCTTAGGAAGTTTGTTTTAGTTATTTAATGTGCTAAGTATGAACGGAAACCATAATCGGATTATTAGTGGTGTCGTGTTGGTGCTTGGGCTGTTTTGATTAAAGTAAACTGCAGGAAAATTCTGTTTTGGCATTATGTATATGTTGAATGTGATTATGAGTATATACTCCAAAGGATGAATACGATAAGGTAGATGTGTTGCGAATTCTAAAACGAGTTATCGCTCGGTGTGTCGTTGCTTCGCTGCTATGGTTGCCGAGACGGAACTGTTTTGGGGAGGGGGCTGTTTAATATGATTCTTTGGGTTATATGTGTTATTGGTATTGCTGTGGATAATTTGGATTGTTGTCGGATTGGGACGAAGTAAGGAAAATAGGGGAAGTGCTGCCGAATTTTCGTTAGATTATTAGCTAGCTTACAAGAAAGTAAAGCACGATGTTTATCTAATTGCGGCACGATTGTTGCTTGTTATAGATTAATAGCTTGAGCAGTAAATATTGGACGTGCGGCTCAATTATACGGTATGTAACGCTGTCCCTTCTTTCTTTGTTTGGCATGACTTATAAAAATAAGCGAATAACGGACATATTTGATACTTACCTCTAGAGCGTCTAGGTGACGTATATTCCTGCTTCCACAATTATTCCTCTATATATCGGCTATGTCTAAGGCTATGATGATCTCTAATATCTATGGTAGTGCTTCTTAGAGTCATTGAGATTTTACGTTTCCATATCGTATTAAAGGTTCATAATCTTGATAAAACAATAATCTTTGGTAATACTCTTTCTTTGGTTCACGTTGATTGTTCTATTGAGTTATAAGAAATGATTTTAATTGTATATGGTTGCTCATAATATTACGCTCGTGCATAGAGTCATTTATCATTTCACCGAGTCCCGGTAGGGTAATGTTCGTGGGAGTTTCTTGCATATGTCACCGAAGTTCCTCACTAGAGGGTCGGGTATGTATATTATATATATGATTGGTGATGAGGATGGTTATGATGATGATGATGACGGAGATGACGTGATGATTATTTTGCCGAGCCCCCTTACTAGGGAAGTGGGCACCTTAAATGTTAAATATATGCATGATTTTCACTTAAAAGGGTATATGTGTAGCGATCTTTTGTTTCAACTTGCCATATTGGTATCCTGTCATCTTTACCTTATGCTTTACATACTCAGTACATTGTCCAGATCGACCCCCTTTCCTCGGGGGGCTGCGTTTCATGCCCGCAGGTGTAGACGCACAGTCCGGTGATCCTCCCGCCTAGGATATCTACTCTGGCTGATTGGAAGAGCTCCACTGTTCGAGCCCGATCGTTTTGGTACATAACTTTTGTGTAGTCTTTGCTCGTCTATGGGTATGGCGGGGCCCTGTCGTCGAGTTTTACTAATGTACTCTTAGAGGTCCTGTGGACATTATGTGGGTTGTATATATATGTTTTGGATAATGGTCTGGACATGGTTTGTTTGGGATGTCCGCTTATGCGAGCAGCGACCTTGTCATTGCGTACATCATTGTGTATTGTGTAGTGGCAGCCTTGTCGGCTCGCGTATCTTTGTTATGGTTGAATGGTTATGACTCCTTATGAGACAGGTCCTCTTATATGTATATATGACGTTGGGGTTGGCTTGATTTGATTAAATTCCATATTGTCTTAGTTTCATTGGTTATACTTAGCAGGTTTGTATGTGGGTGTCCAAACGGGCACTAGTCACGCCCATCGGGTTGGGTCGTGACAAAGAGTGGTATCGAGCGATTCTTCCTCGGAAGTGTCTACGCACCGTGTCTAGTAGAGTCTTGTTTATCGATGTGTTGTGCACCACATCTATAAGCGAGGAAGCTACATGACATTTAGGATGTCGTTCTTTCTTCTTATTCTAGATCGTGCGATAGAGCTATATTAACAGGATAATCCCTTTCTAACGAATCCGTGTGTTTTCAGCTATGCCTCCAAAGAAAGCGACACCGCCGGAAGGGAAAATCGGTAGCGAAGGTACTAGTCGGACCGGAGAGTTACTAGGGCCCGTGCCCGATCTATGCCTGGTATGATGCTCCGGTCGAAGAGCTCGCTACACCCCCACCGCTGAAGAGCTTAGAGCAAGCGGCGGCTCGGTTCGGGGACACCACTGCCCCGAGGCCCCAACATCTGAACCTCCAGCTCCTCGGTCGGCGGAGGATAGGGCCATGAGAGATGCGGTTCAATTGTGACTAGATTAGTGGCGGATCAGGCTCGCAGCATGGACTAGGAGTTGATCATGCGGACAGATCCGATAGCTTAAGGGCTCGTGACTTCTTAAGTTGTAATCCTCCGTAGTTCTTTGGGTCAAGGCCCCAGGATGATCCGCAAGAGTTTATTCGCCGATGCAGCGTACATTGAGGATAATCAAGGCTTCGGAGACCGAGTCCGCTGAGTTGGCTACGTATCGTTTGCGGGATGTAGCTATTAATTGGTATGAGTCTTGGGAGTTATCTAGGGGTGAGGGTGCTCCTCCAGCGGTATGGGATGAATTTGTGGAGGCTTTCCAGGCCACTTCCTGCCTCCAGAGATGAAGCGAGCTAGAGTCGATAGATTCTTGCGTTTGAAGCAAAATGGCAGGAGCGTTCGAGAGTATAGCCTCGAGTTTGATTCATTGGCTAGGCATGCGCCTACTATTGTGGCTGATATGGCAGATAGGGTACATCGTTATGTGATGGGATTGGATCGTTATCTGATTGACGGTTGTATGGCAGTGACTCTTCAGCCAGGTATGGACATTGCTCGGGTGCAGGCATATGCACAGGGGGTAGAGGACGTGGTGGAGCTTCCAGTTCTAGCGGTCCCTCAAACCGTATATATGCTTTGACTAATAGGCAAGATCAGGAGGCGTCACCTAATGTGATCACAGGTATATTATCACTATCCTCCCGAAGTGTGTATGCATTGATAGACCCAGGTTCCACCTTATCATATATATCTCCCTTTGTTGCTAGTAGGATCGGAATAGAGTCTGAGTTGATAGATCCATTTGAGGTAGCTACACCTGTAGGAGATTTTGTCATAGCTACGCGAGTATATAGGAATTGTTCAGTAATTATATATAGTCGCTGCATCAGAAAGCGAATCTAATAGAGTTAAATATGATTGAGTTTGATATTATCATGGGAATGGATTGGTTGGCTGCTTGTTATGCTAATGTTGATTGCAGAGGAAAGATAGTTCGATTTCAATTTCCAGGGGAACCGATTATAGAGTGGAAGGGAAGTACAGTATCGCCGAAAGGTAAGTTCATTTCATACCTCAAGGCCGGGAAGATGGTTAGAAAAGGCTATATTTACCATCTGATTCGGGTGCATGACATAAAGGCAGAGGCACCGACTCTTCAATCAGTCCCGGTAGTTAATGAATTTCTCGATGTATTCCCCGAGGAACTTCCAGGCCTTCCTCCAGAACGGGAGATAGAGTTTACTATAGATGTACTGCCAGATACCCAGCCTATATCTATACCTCCTTATAGAATGGCACCTGCTGAGTTGAAAGAATTGAAAGAGCAATTGAGGGATTTGCTAGAAAAGGGCTTCATCGTGCCTAGTACGCCACCTCGGGAGCACCCTGCATCGCTTTGTGAGGAAGAAGGATGGGTCATTGCGGATGTGCATTGATTATAGGCGATTGAACAAAGTAACGATAAAGAAACGGTATCCCTCCCAAGGATTGACGATCTATTTGACCGATTGCGTGGTGCAAAGTGTTTTTCAAAGATAGACTTGCGGTCAGGTTATCATCAGGTGCGGGTAAGGGAGGCAGATATTCCAAAGACGGCATTCCGGACCCGATATGGGCATTATGAGTTTAGAGTGCTGTCTTTTGGGCTGACTAATGCTCCAGCAATGTTCATGGATTTAATGAATCGAGTATTTAAACCATTCCTTGATATGTTTGTTATTGTATTTATAGACGATATTCTGGTTTATTCACGTTCAGAAGAGGAGCATGCAGATCATTTAAGGAAGGTACTTAGGGTGCTTCAGCACCAGAAGTTGTATGCTAAATTTTCTAAGTGCGAGTTCTGGTTGACTTCAGTGGCATTCTTGGGGCATATTATTGGAGCTGATGGTATTCGGGTAGACACGCCAGAAGATTGAGGCAAGAAAGACTTGGCCTGCACTCACGACACCTCTTCGAGGCACGCAGCTTTCTAGGGTTAGCGAGGATATTACAGAGATTCGTAGAAAAGTTTGCCTCAATTTCAGCGCCTTTGACAAGGCTAACTCAAAAGGCGACCAAGTTCCAAGGGACTGATGCTTGTGGCGAAGCTTCCGGCTATTGAAAGACAAATTGACTACGGCTCCAGTCCTAACTCTTAGGAGGGACCAGACGGCTATGTTATTTATTGTGATGCTTCGTGTTGGGCTAGGATGTGTATTGATGCAGATGGCAAAGTTATAGCCTATGCCTCCCGACAACTTAGGAAGCATGAAAAGAACTATCCTACTCACGATCCGGAGTTAGCGGTCGTGGTTCATGCCTTGAAGATATGGAGACATTATTTATATGGTGTCCATGTGGACATCTATACAGATCATAAGAGTCTCCAATATATATTTAAATGGAAGGAGCCGAACTTACGACAGAGGCGGTGGTTAGAGTTGCTAAAGGATTATGATGTTGATATTTTATATCATCCAGGGAAGCGAATGTTGTAGCAGATGCTCTTAGCCGTAAGTCCATGGGTAGCTTGACGGATGTACAACCGTAAAGGAGGGATATGGTTCGGGATATTCAGGCTATCCGGCCTTGGAGTCCGCTCTAGCTAATTCGGAAGATAGTGGAGTTTCTATTCGAGAGGTTCTTGAGTCCTCAATCATAGATGAGGTAAAGAGACACCAATACAAGGACCCTATTCTCGCACAAGATAGAGATGCAACTCTTCAAAAGTAGAAGACCCCATTTAAGGTTACACCTGGCGGAGTGTTACGATATGAAGGCGGATTGTGTGTACCCGATCTTTGCGGGCTACGACGGCGAGTTATGGGAGAGGCACACTGCCCGTTATTCTATTCACCCAGGGTCAACAAAAATGTATCATGACCTCGGATGCTTATATTGGTGGGATGGCATGAAAAGGGACATAGCGGAGTTTGTTGCTCAAAGGTCTGAATTGTCAACAAGTTAAGGTCGAACATCAAAAGCCTGGTGGATTATTACAGGAGATAGAGATCCCGACTTGGAAATGGGAGATGATTAATATGGACTTCATTACAGGCTTACCTCGCACTCAACGGAAGTATGACTCTATATGGGTTATTGTAGATAGGCTGACGAAATCGGCCCATTTTCTTCCAAATCAGGACTACTTATTCTATGAAGATTATGCGAGGTTATATGTCGTGAGATAGTGAGACTTCATGGGGTTCCCACGTCCATTATATCGCATGCAGGAGCTCAATTTACAGCCAACTTTTGGAGATCGTTTGAAGGGATTGGGGACACAGGTGAACCTTAGCACAAAGATTTCACCCTCGTGACCGATGGGCGTGCCGAGCGCATTTATTCGCATACTAGAAGATATGTTGCGGGCCTGTATTATTGACTTCAAAGGCAGCTGGGATGACCACTTGCCGCTCATTGATAGCTACCATTCTAGTATCCAGATGGCACCGTACGAGGCCTTATATGGGAGGAAGTGCAGATCACCTATTGGTTGGTTTGATGTTGGCGAGACTAAGCTAATAGGCCCGGATGTGATTCAGCAAGCTGTTGACAAGGTGAAGCTTATTCAAGAAAGATTATTAGCAGCCCAAAGTCGACAAAAGTCATATGCAGATAATCGGCGTCGAGATTTGGAGTTTCAGTTGGTGGTAGGTATTCTGAAGGTATCACCCATGAGGGTGTGATGAGATTCGGCAGGAAGGGAAGCTCGACCCGAGATACATTGGGCCTTATCAGTTGTTCGTAGGATAGGCAAGGTTGCCTATGAGTTGGATCTACCATCCGATTTGGAGGCGGTACATCCAGTCTTCCATGTATCGATGCTACGTAAATGTATTGGTGATCCTTCTAGAGTATTCCCTGTAGATGATATTCGTGCAATGAGGAGTTGTCATATGAGGAGAAACCCGTGGCTATACTTGATCGTCAGGTTAGAAGGTTACGTACTAAGGATGTGGCTTCCGTCAAAGTGTTGTGGCAAAATAACAATAGGGAGGAGATGACTTGGGAAGCGGAAGAAGAAATGAAGAATAAGTATCCTTACTTGTTCCCCGTACCTGCAGGTAATTCAATTTCTAGCTTGACTATATTGATAGATAATGAGATTATGTAGCTGTGAGGCATCTGTAAGTTACGGAATGCAGGTTGATAGGTATAACTTTTAGAGAGACCTCGCTGGAATTATTTTTGCAAGACGCTAACTTAACATTCGAGGACGAATGTTCCTAAGGGGGGAAGGATGTTATGCCTCGTATTTTTTTTTATACGTAGTGCGCATCGTGATCTAGAAGACGTAAAGAAATATTAGGCAAGGATGTTATTTCCAAATGTGATATTAAGTATGAGTTGGCTAATGTAAGTGCCATTAACTTTAAGTGAGGGATTAATTAGTGGCTGATTAGGATTAATTTAATCCAGTGGGCCCCACCACTCAAGGCAAAAATTAAAAAGGGATCAGATTGTGGGCTGACCTTAGTGGACAGGTGTAGAGGGGGGCTGCCTCCACTTCATACTATTAAATGAGGTGGAGAAATCCACTCCATGCTAAATAAAGTGGTGAAATGCATTGCTGCATATCATCTTCTTCTTCACCACTTGTCTTAGGCAGCCATGGAAATGGAGAAACCAACCCTCGCAACTCTTGGCCAAAGAATGCAAATAATTTGGTTAGTAATCTCCTTGTTTGGTGTGTTAATTCTTTAGAATACCCTTGTTAATTATCCATTAATTTTAAGAAGGGGGCGTGACCAGTAGCTTAGGAAGTTTGTTTTAGTTATTTAATGTGCTAAGTATGAACGGAAACCATAATCGGATTATTAGTGGTGTCGTGTTGGTGCTTGGGCTGTTTTGATTAAAGCAAACTGCAGGAAATTCTGTTTTAGCATTATGTATATGTTGAATGTGATTATGAGTATATACTCCAAAGGATGAATACGATAAGGTAGATGTGTTGCGAATTCTAAAACGAGTTATCGCTCGGTGTGACATTGCTTCGCTGCTATGGTTGCCGAGACGGAACTGTTTTGGGGAGGGGGCTGTTTAATATGATTCTTTGGGTTATATGTGTTATTGGTATTGCTGTGGATAATTTGGATTGTTGTCGGATTGGGACGAAGTAAGGAAAATAGGGGAAGTGCTGCCGAATTTTCGTTAGATTATTAGCTAGCTTACAAGAAAGTAAAGCACGATGTTTATCTAATTGCGGCACGATTGTTGCTTGTTATAGATTAATAGCTTGAGCAGTAAATATTGGACGTGTGGCTCGATTATACGGTATGTAACGCTGTCCCTTCTTTCTTTGTTTGGCATGACTTATAAAAATAAGCGAATAACGGACAGATTTGATACTTACCTCTAGAGCGTCTAGGTGACGTATATTCCTGCTTCCACAATTATTCCTCTATATATCGGCTATGTCTAAGGCTATGATGATCTCTAATATCTATGGTAGTGCTTCTTAGAGTCATTGAGATTTTACGTTTCCATATCGTATTAAAGGTTCATAATCTTGATAAAACAATAATCTTTGGTAATACTCTTTCTTTGGTTCACGTTGATTGTTCTATTGAGTTATAAGAAATGATTTTAATTGTATATGGTTGCTCATAATATTCTCGCTCGTGCATAGAGTCATTTATCATTTCACCGAGTCCCGGTCGGGTAATGTTCGTCGGAGTTTCTTGCATATGTCACCAGTTCCTCACTAGAGGGTCGGGTATGTATATTATATATATGATTGGTGATGAGGATGGTTATGATGATGATGATGACGGAGATGACGTGATGATTATTTTGCCGAGCCCCTTACTAGGGAAGCTGGGCACCTTAAATGTTAAATATATGCATGATTTTCACTTAAAAGGGTATATGTGTAGCGATCTTTTGTTTCAACTTGCCATATTGGTATCCTGTCATCTTTACCTTATGCTTTACATACTCAGTACATTGTCCGTACTGACCCCCCCTTTCCTCGGGGGGCTGCGTTTCATGCCCGCAGGTGTAGACGCACAGTTCGGTGATCCTCCCGCCTAGGGAATCTACTCTGCTGATGGAAGAGCTCCCACTGTTCCGGAGCCCAGTCGTTTTGGTACATAACTTTTGTGTAGTCTTTTGCTCGTCTATGGGTATGGCGGGACCCTGTCCCGTCGAGTTTTACTAATGTACTCTTAGAGGTCTGTGGACATTATGTGGGTTGTATATATATGTTTTGGATAATGGTCCGACATGGTTTGTTTGGGATGTCCGCTATGCGAGGCAGCCTTGTCTGCGTACATCATTGTGTATTGTGTAGTGGCAGCCTTGTCGGCTCGCGTATGCTGTTATGGTTGAATGGTTATGACTCCTTATGAGACAGGTCCTCTTATATGTATATATGACGTTGGGGTTGGCTTGATTTGATTAAATTCCATATTGTCTTAGTTTCAGTTGGTTATACTTAGCAGGTTTGTATGTGGGTGTCCAAAACGGGCACTAGTCACGGCCCATCGGGTTGGGTCGTGACAGATTCTTATAGCCTTTTTATTATGTTTTTTATTGACTTATGATGATGTATACCCAAATTGGGTTGAATTTAGGGTTGTGGTAAGACCTTGATGATGAACTATATAGAAGACTTGGTAAGTCTTATGATTCTTATCCTTTACTTCAAATTGTGTTTTATTGTAATTAAGTCATGATGTTGTATTGGAGGATGTCTTGTATTAGGATTGATAAGGTGGTATGATTTTGAATTGAAATTTTTTGATTATGAATGTGGGGTGTTAGCTTAAGATGTAAATATTATAAGGATTGTGAATGATTTACCAACGTTCCTTATAATGATATGAGAATGTTAATGTTCTAATATCACCTATATGAACTGTAAATAAAGGACCAGTAAGGATTGTGAATGATTTACCAACGTGCCTTATCATGATATGAGAATGTTAATGTTCTAATCTCACCAATATGAATTGTAAATAAAGGACCAGTCTCATGAAATTATTATTGAGTTATGATGATGATGATGATGGTATACAAGGGTTAACCTATGACCTACAATAAGCTACGATGATTAATAAAGCATTAATGACATTTCTAAAAGGGTCTCTAGCTTAGAACCATGTGAACTAGAAAGATGAGTGTCCCTTCCCACATAGATAAGGTAGGATCACTAATGTACTCTTGAGATTGGAGACTACAATGTATGTAGTATAAATAGGTTCCCAACTATATATCCTAGTTTTTAAACTATGTTGCCTCCATAGGAATACTAGCTAGTTGATCCACGTAGTTGCTAAATTAATGTTTTGGTACTACCTTGGAAAGTAGTTTGCCTTCTTTCAATGTAGGGTTCCATGACACAAGATTCCAAATTAGCTCATGTGGTCTTTATCGATTAGGGCAAGATTTTCACAAAAGGTAAAATGAATTAAATTAATGAACACTAACTAAGGTGACCTAAGGGGTTTAGCTTAGTATAGGTAGGGGTATGGGACTATACCTAAACATTTCACTAGTTATCCTTGAAGGGAGTCTTAGGAGGATTTGATTATGTATGAATATGCTTATAATTCTATATATATGACACGTATATGATGAACTTGCACATTGTTGATACTATACGTTTATTTGTGTCACCAATGAGTATGTTTTGGTATGTATTGTTAAAGTGTGATGTTATGTACTCTTAAATATTATGATATGTGAAGTTGGATGTTTGACATGATTCTTGTTGAGTTACTTGATGGAGTAAGGTTATGGGGCTTTGCTTGGTCATTGCAGTTGTTGACTTTACAGGGGTTCATGGTTAATTGCCTTTCATGGGTTATGTTGAAATGTACTCTATTACATGCTTGTTACTATTATGACTTGATTATAGAATTACTTGACTATGTATTAAACTATATGCTCTGCATGTTAACTTGACTAGACTTGATGTTGTTCTTATGATGTACATGCCTATGACTTAATGAAGATGTCCTATTGATTTGGTATGGTCTTCTTGAATGTGCAAAAGGTTTTTAAATGAAAAGTGCATACTTTATGAATGTCCCTTATTCTTAGCATGATTTCAAAGTATGTGTGCATATGGTCTCATACTTTGAACAAGTGGCGTACTAACCCCATTTCCTCATTTTCCAAAAAATTTTAGGTTCCGGCAATTGAAGTGCTTTGAAGACAACTTGAAGAAGGCTTGGACATCTTATTCATCCATTTAAGGTAGGTCCTCGCTTTCCGAGGGCGATGCCACTATCTAGGTAATGGAGTTGTTATGAGTTTAAGAATCTTATGTTTCTTTCTTTCCAATTGAGTACTAAACATTTGTATGACCTATATGCGGTCTTATTTGATTGTTGTATGGTCTAGGCCCAATTTGATATACTCTTATTAGATGGTTATGAGATGACACATCTATTATGATTATGTTATATTTTATATACTTATGTGCAATAAAAGTATAAGACTAAGTATTCTTTCGATACAAAGGGTTTATATATATACATATATATATATATATATATATATATATATATATATATATATATACATTACGTGTATAAATATGTCTATTTAAACGTCCAGTAGAAGTAAGGAAATTTTTTTATTTTCCGCTAATTTGACCTATGAATGTAATAATGTAAGCTAAGAGGCTAGTCTTAGTCCTCAAAGAGGACAACGATGCCGATAAATTAGAGGTAATGTGGTGCTTGTTAACATGAGAACTTTTTTAAGTTAGCATCTACTGCTTTTTGTGGAAAAAAACTTGATAAAGAAGAAGCTAGTAGAAATTGAAACAAATTCTGAAAGCCTAGACCAAATTGTGGAGGTCCATCTAAAGGGAAAGGCTTGATAATTCTAAGGCTTCTGTTAATCCTCCTAATAAAGGTGCAAGACCTAAGAACACCCAAGTCGGAGGTACAAGTGGAGCCAATCACGCTAGTAGACAAATACTTCAAGTGCTTATGCTATGATGCAAAGGGATGATAAAGATGGACAAGACATAGTTGCTGGTAAATTTCACTTATTTGGCTTGTGTGTGTTTACATTGTTTGATCCATGTTCAACACATTCCTAAATTTTTTATCGTGATTGTCACTTCATGATTCAAAATCTAGTCTTCCTGCTGATTCAATTTAAATTCCTATTCAAGCATTTTGATATTATCATCAGGACGGATTGGATCTATAAATATCATGCAGTCATATATTGTAGGTCACAACATGTGACTTTTAAAGATCCTTCATGTTCACATATAATCCTCCATCATACAAGGTGAAAGATCATTGACATCTAGTATTATTTCTGCGGCCTTGGAAATAAAGTTGATGTTTTGTGGATGTAACAAATACCTTAATTACATAGTTGATGCAGAGTTGAAGAGTCCTTGTATCAAGGACATAGCCGTTTTAGGTGATTTTCTGGAATTCTTCCCAGAAAACCTTCCAGGATTTCACCAGGAAAGAGAGGTTGAATTTCCGATCGAGCTTATTCCTTGATCTACCCCTATTTCCATCACTTTATATATAATAGCTCCAGCAGAATTAAGAGAATTTAAATCTCAATTGCATGAAATTATTGAGAAAGGTTTTATTCAATGTAGTGTTTCTCCTTGGGGAGCCCATGTTTTATTTGTAAAGAAAAAAGATGGAACTCTTAGGGTTTGTATTAACTATAGACAATTGAACATAATAACAATAAAAATAGATATTCACTACCAAGGATTGATGATTTGTCGACCAACTGAAGGGTGCTAAGATATTCTCAACGATCGATTTAAGGTATGGATATCACCAACTGTGTGTTAGAGAGAATGATATTCCTAAAACTACTATTAGAACTCAGTATGGTCATTATTAATTTTAGGTAATGCCATTCGGATTAAAAATTATCCTATAGTATTCATCGATCTAATGAATCGAGTATTCAAGCATTATCTTAATAAGTTTGTGGTTGTTTTTATAGATGGTATTTTAATATTTTCCAGAAGTAGTGAAGACCATGATAACATCTTTGGATTATTTTGTTGATTTTGAATGAGAAAGAACTTTATGCTAAACTTTCTAAGTGTGAATTTTGACTTGATGAAATATTTTTTGTGGGACATGTTGTATCAACTTAAGGAGTGAAGGTGGATCCTAGTAATATAGAAGCACTTGTTTAATGAACACATACCAAAAGCCCAATTAAGGTAAGAAGTTTCTTCATCTTAGAAGGATTCTATAGAAGATTTGTTAAAGGCTTCTCGATTGTTGCCTCCCCTTTGACTAAAATCTTGTAGAAGGAACTAAAGTTTATTTGGGGTGAAAAATGTCAAGAGAACTTTGAAACTCTCAAATCCTTCTTCACTCAAGCGCCTATACCTACTCTACCAATTGAAGGGAATGAATATCTAGCTTGCATTGATGCTTCTAAAAATGATCTAGGATGTGTTTTGATACAAGAAGGGAAGGTAATATCTTATGACTCACGGAAATTAAAAACGCATGAATTGACTTATCGTACTCATGATCTCACTTGCTGCTATAGTGTTTGCATTAAAAATATGGCAGCATTATTTGTATGGAGAGAAATGTGATATATTCTCTGATTAGAAGAGCTTAACGTACTTATGTACTCTAAAGGAGATAAGCCTAGACAACGTAGATGGCTTGTACTAATCAATATTTATGACTGCACGACTGATTATCATCCATGTAAAACTAATGTAGTTGTTGATGCCCTAAGTTAAAAATCCTTAGCAAGTGTTTCTTTGAGTCCTTTGGCATTTCTCCTTGCATTGAGATACGTGAATATTTGTTTTACACTTGATTCAAAAGGTTCAATTATTATTTATTTGCAAGTACAGTCAATATAACTTCAATAGATTAAGGAAGCACAAAATTTAGATGAGAAACTTGTAAAATTTATTAAAGAAGTCCAAAATGGGGAAAACTTGATTTTTCATTACAAAGGATGTAGTCTTACTTTATTCAAACAAGGTATGTGTCCCCAATGATTACAAATTGAGGAGAGAAATATTAAAAGATGCATGTACTTCACCATAAGCAATGCATCCTGGATGTCCAAAGATTTACCAGACCATCAAAAAAATTATTGGTAGAATGGTATGAAAAGAGATATTGTGAAGTTTTATTAATGTGTTTCATTTTTCAACATGTAAAGTCAGAACATCATGTGCCAGTTGGTTTACTACAGCCCTTGTTGATGCTAGAACGGAAATGGGAGAAAATAACGATGGACTTTATTTTTGGACTACCTCACATTTGGAGAAATCATGATGCAATGTGGGTGTTTGTCGACTGGATAAAGAAGAGGTTCACTTCTTAGAAATTAGATTGGATTACTCCTTTGAGCGTTTTGCTAATTTATACATTAATGAGATTGTAAGACTACATGGAAACCCTTTGTCTATTGTATTTGACCAAGACTTAAGGTTTACATCTAGATTTAGGGGCATCGTGCAAGACGATTTGGGTACTAAGTTGAAATTTAGCACTTCGTTCCATCCTCACACTAATGGCTAGTCAGAAAGGGTGACACAAATTTTGGAGGACATGCTTCGAGCATACATGATGGAGTTTGAGGGTTGCTGGTACAAACACGTGACTTTGGTAAAATTTTCTTACTATAATAGCTACCAATCAAGTAGTAATGCCTCCATATGAAGTCTTATACAAAATAAAATGTCGGACCCCTCTTTGTTGGAGTGAAATTGGAGAAAAAAAGTTTATTGGTTCTGAAATGGTGACAAAAACATAGAACAAGGTAAAAATTATTGAGTATAATTTAAAGATCTCTTCGGATACACAAAAGTAGTATGCTGATCTAAAAAGGCATGACAATGAATATCAAGTCGGAGACAAAGTATTCTTACACGTATCTCCAGGGAAAAAAATTATGAGATTTGGCCAAAGAGGAAAACCTAGTCACGGATTTATTGAACCTTATGAGATACTTGGAAGGGTCAGACCAGTTTCATATAAATTTTATTTACAATCAGAGTTTAACAATATCTACAATGTTTTCCATGTTTCTACTCTCCAAAGATAACATTCTGATCCATCTCATCTTCTTCCAGTTGAATTTATTGAGTTTAATCCTAACTTGATTATAATGAAGAACCTATCCTAATTAAGGCTCGAGAAATAAAGAATCTAAGGAAAAAGAGAATCCCCTTAGTTAAGTTACTTTGGAGGAACAATTCTACAAAAAAAAGCTACATGGGAGAGAGAAGAAGACATGAGGACACAATACCTGCACTTGTTTTGGGACTAGTCTAAGGTAAATTTGGAGAAGAAATTTCTACAAGGGGGAAAGATTTTGTAACACCCCTAAAATACTAGACCAAGATTTCCATGTCGATACACCATTTCTCAATTACTATAATGTGTTTTATTCTCATTTTCGAAACTTGAAATTTTGTGATATTTGATAATGTGCTTAAGATAAATTGTTATCGTAATTTAACATATTGTATCGGGTTATTTTCTAATTTTCTAATTAGAACTACATATAAAATGGAATTTATGGTATCAACTATACACATATACTATATATGTATGCTTTTGGGGCGACCTACTTTTATTTGGGCAGCACCAATGAAGGACATGTGTACATGTGATAGAGGATAACTTTTGTATCTTTATATTCTACACCTCCTTTGACTGAATTCATTTTCTCTGAAGTCTAAGAAAATTATAGAATTATATAAATAGTTTTTATTCAAAACCAAGAAAAAATGTACGTCCTTTTCGATTTAATACAAGACCCACGTACTTCCTCTTGGTAAATGATGATATCTAGTACTATGTTGTGTAGTTTTTGATATTTCAAGGATGTGTCATTCAATTGAACATAGTTTAACTAAGGAAACATGTTTTTGAAATCTAATTCAAATACCTAAAACTCCAATGTTTATTTTAAACTCTAATTTTATTGTTATGAATTTGAAATATGGGACACAATATATGAAAAATTCTGTTCCTATTCTGGAATTAGAAATCCTATATGTTCAACTTTTAGTGTTTCAATTATATCTTTTTGTAAAAATGTATTTTGTGGTTATTACTGATTATTTGCAAGATTAAGAGATGTACCATTATATTTTATGCAGCATATAAAGTAAAATTGTTCTACTAACTTTTCAAATCTAAGTTACGAAAAAACGTTCTTTAGTTGGACAGAAATACTGTTTTGGGAGATTAGTCGTGTTTGTACAGGCTGGGATTACTGGTGATGATAATCTTATTTTACATCATCATTATTGAGTTTCTAGGAATTAAAGAAGTTATTTTATCGTGTTTTTGAGATTGTATATAGTTGTGAACAAGTTGAGGTCCTTCATACATTGGTTCTGCTACGGCTTGAACACTTTAAGTGGTGTTGGATTGTTTCTTGTCTAAAAAACTCAGGTTTGTGTATAGTACTTGTACTATTTTTAGTTGCTAGTATATCCGTAAGTTTATATTTGTTACCTATTGTCACTTTGCATTGTCGTTTTGTTGCTTTTTAAGGCATTAAGACGTTTGTGTAACTAGCCCACTTGTATGGATTGTTTGAACACTTAGCACTCTTGTTGGGACCTTGTACTTTTTGTGGATATGACATTGTCACTATTGGCATGCCTCTTGATTTGAATCATTTTCCATATTGACTATTTTTTTAGTTCGTCTTAAGCAAGGGAGTTGTCGATTTTTTGTACGCACTAGAAAGCCACTTTTAATATGGTTCTTGCTTGATTGTTGGGAGTTGACCCTTCATGATAAAACGTGTCAACCCTTGTTGCTACATACTCGTTCTTGGTCTGACGACATGATGAATATATTGGGCGAGTCATGTTATTGAATAAATTGGAAAATGGTGCAATGATCGTTATTGACGTTTGGAACTTTAAATATCCTACTTGATACTCCTTGTATATTGTTGACTTAATTTACTAATTTTTTTTCAATTTCATTGCCCTTGACTTGAGAATGATAACTTGGTGAATCTAAGGGCTCCGAATCTGTATTTTTACACCACTAAGATATATGTTTAGCGATAGTTGTTTCTATTATAGGGAATGTTTGAGAAGACGGTTGAAGTTAGTCATTCAATAGGGAGATTTTGAAAACCTTAAGAAACATCATACTTGCATATAGGTATGTATATTTTGTATAAACCTTGAGATCTTTACATGATCTATATGTTGTGTATTTATATGAAATCTTGACGGCTGATTTGTTCATGTCACCATGGGTTGTAATATAAGTATGACTATATGTTTTTATCTTTTTGGGGTGTATAAACTCAAATCCTGTAATATACTAATTTACTATATGTTTTAAAAGATTGTGTGAAGCATGAACTGGTTGATTTTTGTACACGGAAGATGATAATATTCTTATCATTTCATACTTTAGTGTGAGGATAATATATGGATGAAAATCTCGTAAGTGAATTGCTTAACATTTTTGGGAGGGTTTTTCTTCATATGTTAAAATTGTGGCATATAAACTTTGACCTCAAATAAATGTTTAAATGAGCAAGATGCGCACTTACCTAAATTTTTGTTATAAACCTAATCCCTCAACTATATCAACATTAGTATGACCTTCGTTAGTCACTTTTAAATGTCGCAAGTATTAAATTAAGTTTCTTGTCAAGTTGTAGTATCTCTCAAAAGGTGTCGCTACAAGTTTTGGTCATTCTGTCTTCTTCAAAATGTGCAAAATAATCCAGAGATGTTTGTCATGGTCTTCATTATTTCTGGAAAATATTAAAATATCATCTATAAAAACAACCACAAACTTATCAAGATAAGACTTATATACTTGATTCATTACATTCATGAATACAATAGGAGCATTTGTTAATTCGAATGACATCACCAAAAAGTCATAATGACTATACCGAGTTCTAAAAGAACTTTGAGGAATATCATTATCTCTATTATGCAGTTGGGGGATAAAGACCTAAATTGATCTTTGAGAATACATTAGCACCCTTCAGTCAGCCAAACAAATTATCAATCTTTGGTAGTGGATATCTATTATTTATTGTTATTATGTTCCATTGCCTATAGTAAATACAAAGCCTTAGAGTGCCATCTTTCTTCTTTACAAATAAAACAGGGGCTCCCCAGGGAGAAACACTAGGTCGAATAAAAACCTTTCTCAAAAAGTTATTCCAATTGAGATTTCAATTCTCTTAATTGTGCTGGAGCCATTCTATAAGAAGTGACGGAAATTGGGGTAGATCTAGGAATAAGCTTCATTGGAAATTCAACCTCTCTTTCTAGGGGAAATCCTTGAAGGCTTTTTGTGAAAACTATGGGAAAATCACACACATAGGCTAGTCCTTGATACAAGGACTCTTAAACTGTGTATCAACTATGTAAGAAAGGTATTACCTACAACCTTGACACATCAACTTTCTTTCCAAGGCCACAAAACTTATAATAGATGTCAATGCTCTTGCACCTTGTATGATGATATGTGAATATGAAGGATATTTATAAGTCATATGTTGTGACCTACAATCTACGACTGCATGATATTTATAAAGAAAATTCATTCCGATAATAACATCAAAATCATTGTAGGGTATTTTAGTCAAAATCAGTAGCAATGACTAGGTTTTGAATCAAGAAGGGCCAATGACGATAAATTCTATTGCACACACCCGGATGACCCAATTGACTTTCAACCAGCACATCACAATTAAATCTCATGCATTTCATATTTTCACGAAAAACAAGTGATGAACAATTATTTGAATGTGTAGAACAAGGATCAAACAATCTAAACACACACATGCCAAAAAAGTGAAATTTACCGACAACCATGTCTTGTCCATCTTGATCATCCTTCCACTTCATAGCATAAGCACGTACATGACCCCTTTTCCACTTGCTTGATTAGCTCCACTTGTACCTGCTTCTTGTGTGTTCTTAGGTCTTGCACCATTATTAGTTTGAGGAGAATTAGCAAAAGGCTTATGAACCGAGCCTTCAGTTCTAAAGAAAGGAGAATTATTAGGATCAGGACACTCCTTCACTTTATGATCAAAGCTCCCATACTTAAAACATGCACCAGAGGCTCTCCTTCAAGTACCATAATGATTCTTTCCACAATGCAGAAAAGTGGGAATGGGAGGCTTACCTTGGCAACAATTTTTAGTGCTAGCTGTAAAAAGATATGATTAGTTTTGCTTTTGTTGAGCTTGCTTTATTATCACTACTAGCCTTAGAATTATCAAACCTTCCCATTTTTTATGAACCTTCAAAATCTTGTTTAGTCTTTCGGAAAATTTCATTTCTACTAGCTTCTTCTTTATTCAATTGTTCCCAAGTAAAAGCAGCAGACACTAATTTACAAAACTTCTCATGTTGAAGGATTGCCACATTCTTCCTAATGGAATCATTTAACCGTCTTCAAATTTCCTGCATTTATCTTTTTCCTTTAGTAATACCTCTAGCATAACGAGAGATAGCCTAAGAAACTTTTGCTCGGATTCAGCAATAGACATTCCTCGTTGCCTTTGATTCAAAAACTCCTTTTTCTTTGCATCACAATAAGCAGGTGGTACATACTTCATATGAAATTCCTTAAGAAAATCATCGCAAGTAAGAACATGAGGTTTTACCTTGGCATTCGGAACACATACACACCAATCAGATGCATCCTTTTGTAATAGTCAAATAAGATAATTAAATTTCACAGCATTTGACACTCCAATTGCTCAATTACCCTCCCATGCGATCTAGTTGTTGTTAAGCCTCAGTGGATTAATAGTTCCTTCAAACTCCATTTTACCCATTTTCCTCATTTTTTCAAAGTTAATTCCGTTGGGATACATGCATCGTTTCAGCCATGTGATGGAAGAATTCAACCATTTGTTGAAAAGGAGAATTCATGGCTTGAGTATCATGACTCATGTGAGGATGTAAACTGACTCTTACATGCCTAATGGTTTCCCATTTCAAACCTACTAGTGTCGGGAACATACTCATTCAAGATATGCTCTCCAATCCCTTCCAGTGCATGAGGTTGGAAAATAGAGGTACCCGAACCTTCACGAGCAGCTTTCATAGGTCGATCCAAAGAAGAGGCCATAACTTAATTCCCTCAAAAGGGAAGACCACATAACATTAGCGACATGTACATGATGCAAATGCACTCTACATGGAATAAGAATATGGCAAAATGTAAGTGAACATGAACTCAAAATAGCAACTTTTCAAAAGCAAACAACTATACAAGTAATTCACAACAAAAGTCCTAGAACCACAAACCTAGGCTCTGATACCAACACTTATAAAGACCCTTTCCGAGCGATACTACGACTTCACAAGAAATCTAATTTCATACTTGCGACTTTTAAAAGTGATTAACGAACGGAATACTAATTTTAGTCTAGTTGAGGGATTAGGTTCATAAAGAATAATTTAGTTAAGGATGTGCATCTTTCCCATTTTAACATTTATTTAAGGTCAAAGTTGATATCACACAAAATTTTAACTTATGACGAAAAACCCTCCCAAAACCTTTAAGCAATTAACTTATGAGCTTTTCATGCATATATTATCCTCACACTTAAGGACAAGATAACAAGAATATTACCAACTTTCGTGTAGAGAAATAAGCCGGTTCATGTTTCACACAAACTTTCAAAACCTATAGTAAATTAGTATACTACAAAACATAGGTTTACGAACCCCAAATTGATATAAACATATACCCATAATTATATTACAACATATGGTTACATGACCAGATCATCCCTCAAGATTTTATGTAAATATACAACACATATATCATGTAGAAGTCTTAAAGTTGATACCAAATATATGACTATATGCAAGTGTGATCTTCCTTAAGTCTTAACAAATCTCCATCTTCAATGGTCAACTTCAAACGTCCTCTCGAACAATCCCTATGATGGAAACAACAATCACTAAGCATATACCTTAGTGGTGTAAAACTATAGATCCAGAGACTTTAGACTAACCAAGTTATCATTCTAATGTCAAGGGCAGCAAAATCAAGAAAATAGTATAATAGGAGTATCAATTTTGATATTTAATGTTCCAAACATCAATAACACTCATTGAACCATTTTACAAGTTCAATAACAAGACTCATCCAATATATAAATAATCTTATCACACCAAGCATAAACAGGTATCAATAAGGGTCGACGCCCTGTATCAATAAGGGTCGACGCCCTGTATCAATAAGGGTCAAAGCCCAATAATAAAAAGAACCGAGATCCATATTAAAAGTTGTTTTCTAGTTCGTACTTAAAATGGAAAAATCCCATGAAGATAATGAACGAAAAATAAAGAGTCAAGATGGAAAATGATTAGATTAGAGAGGCATGAAAATAGTTGCTATGTCATAGCCAAAAGAAGGACAAGGTTCTAACAACAGTGTCAACTGATCAAACAATCTTTACAAAAGGACAAGTTACACAAGAGTTCTTAACGTCTTAAATGACAACAACACAGCAATGCAAAGTGATAAGAGGTAACCAAGGTACCCAGAAAATATTTTAAATGTATCAACAGTTAAAAATAGCACAAGTATGTGTGTACACATAAATCTTAGTTCTTTAGACAAGAAAGAGTCCAACACCACTTTAAGAGTTCAAGCAGTAGAACCACCAACGTATGAAGGTCCTCAACTTGTTCAAAAGTATAAAAGACCATTAAAATACAATTACATAACTTTTTAAATTCCTATCATCTCAATAATGTTGATGTAAAAGAGGATTATCATCACATGTAAGCCTACACCGTACAAATACAACTAAGTTCCTAAAACAGTAATTCTGTCCAACAAAAGAACTTCATGTCGCATCTTAGATATGAAAAAGGAAATGGAAAGAGGACTTTATATCCTTCATAAAAAATATAGGTACATCTCTTAAGATTTCAAATAATAAAGAATCACCACAAAATACGTTGTGTATAAAAAGATATAATTTACATCTAGTATTATTTCTGCCGCTTTGGCAAGAAAGTTCATACGTCAAGGCTATAGGTAATACCTTGCTCACATAGTTCATAAATAGTTGAAGATTCCTTGTATCAAGGACATAAATATTGTATGTGATTTTCTGAAGTCTTCCAACAAAGCCTTCCTGGATTGTCCCTTAAAAGAGAGGTTGAATTTCCAATCGAGCTTATTCCTGGAGTTACCCCTTTTCCCATCACTCCTTATAGAATGGCTCTAAAATAATTAAGATTATTTAAATCTAAATTTTAAGAACGTCTTCAGAAAGGTTTTATTCAACCTAGTGTTTCTCCTTGGGGAGCCATTGTTTAATTTGTAAAAATGAAAGATGGCACTCTTAGGGAAAGGATTGATTATTAGTTTGATCAATTGAAGGGTGATAAAGTATTTTCAAAAATCAATTTAAGGTCTGGATATCGCAAACTGTGTCTTAGAGAGAATGATATTTCTTAAACTACTTTTAGAACTCGGTATGGTCATTATGAATTTTTGGTGATGCCATTCGGGTTGACGAATGCTCCAATGATATTCATGGATCTAATGAATCGATTATTCAAGCCATATCTTGACCAGTTTTTGGGTTTTTTTTATAGATATTTTAATATTTCTAGAAATAGTGAAGACCATGAAAAACATCTTCAGATAATTTTGCATATTTTAATGGAGAAAGAACTTGATGCTTAACTCTCTAAGTGTGAATTTTTTCTTGACGAAGTGTCTTTTCTAGGGCATGTTTTATCAAGTGAAGGTGTGAAGGTGGATCCTATTAGATACAAACAGTTGTTGAATGGAGACATCCCAAAATTCCGACAAAGGTAAGAAGTTTCTTGGGCTTAGCAGGATACTATTAAAGATTTGTTAAAGGTTTCACCATTACTGCCCCCCCCCCCCTTGAATAAACTCTTGCAGAAGGAAGTAATGTTTATTTGGGATGAAAAATGTCAAGATATCTTTGAAACTCTCAAATCCTTGCTGACTAAAGCTCCTATACTTACTCTACTAATTGAGAGGAAAGAATATGTAGTGTACAATAATGCTTGTCACAATGGTCTAGGATGCGTTTTGATGCAAGAATGGAAGGTAATATCTTATGCCTCTCGGAAGTTAAAAATGCATGAATTGAATTATCCTACTCAGGTTGTTGAACTTGCTGCTATACCATTTGTTTTAAATATAAGGAAGCATTATTTATATGGAGACATGGGTACTCAAAAAGAGATAAACCTAACACAACGTAGATGGCTTTAACTAATAAAGGATTATGACTGCACGATTGGTTATCATTCAGGTAAAGCAAATGTAGTTGTCGATGCGCTATGTAAAAAAACCATCACAAGTATTTCTTTGAGTCCTTTGACATTTCTTCTTGAGTTACGATCCATGAATGTTTGTTTTACACCTGATTCAAATAGTTAGGTTATTGTGAATTTCTATGTAAAGCCAATGTTTTTTTAGTAGGTGAAGGAAGCACATAAGTTAGATGAGGAACTTGTAAAATTGATTGGAGAAGTCCAAAATGGGGAAAAGCTAGATTTTGCATTAACAAATGATGGTGTCTTACACTACGAAAACAAGTTATGCGTCCCTAATGATGACAAATTGAGGAGAGAAATATTGAAAGAAGCACATACTTCACCATATGCAATGCATCTTAAAGGTACAAAGATGTACCATACCATGAAAGAAAATTATTGGTGGAATGGTATGAAGAGAGACATTGCGGAGTTCATTTCAAAATGTTTGGTTTGTAAACAAGTAAAGGCAGAACATCAAGTCCCAGTTTGTTTAATACAACCCTTTTCGATGCCATAGTGGAAATACGAGAGAATAACAATGGAATTTTTTTCTTGACTTCCTCACACTCTGAGAAATCATGATGCAATATGGGTGATTGTTGAAAGGCTAACCAAGAGTGCTCACTTCTTATCAATTAGAATGGATTACTCACTTCAGTGTTTAGCCGAGTTGTACATTAATGAGATTTAAGACTACATGAAATCCATGTATTAATTGTATCTGACCGAGACACAAAGTTTATATCCTGATTTTGGGGAAGCTTTCCAGAAGCTTTAGTTACTAAGTTTAAATTGAGAACTTCGTTCCATCCTAAGACTGATGGCCAGTCAGAAAAGGTCATACAAATCTTGGAGGATGTGTTTTGAGCTTGCATTATGGGGTTTGAGGGTAGTTGGGACAAACACTAGTATTTGATAGAATTTTATTACAATAACAGCTACAAATATTATATCGACATACCTCCTATGAAGACTTATATGGAAGAAAATGTTGAATCGCTCTTTGTTGGAGTGAAATTGGCGGAAAAAAGGTTATTGGTACTAATATGATGCAGCAAACACATGACCAGGTAAAAAATATTAAGGATCATTTAGAGATTTCTTTGTATAAAAAGTCATACGCTGATCTAAAAAGGCGTTACATTGAATATCAAGTTGGATATAAATTATTATTAAAGGTATCTCCATCGAAAAAGATTATGATATTTGGCAAAAAATGAAAACTTAGTCCCCGATTAATGGACGTTATGAGATACTTGAAAGGGTCGGAGTTGTTGCCTATAAATTTCCTTTACCAACAGAGTTGGACAAGATCCACAATGTTTTTTATATTTCTATTCTCAGAGGATAACATTCTGATCCATTTCACGTTCTTCTTCATGAATCTATTGAGATTAATCTTGACTTGACATATAATGAAGAACCTATCCTAATTCAATCTCAAGAAGTAAACCATCTTAGGAACAAGAGAACCCCCTTAGTAGAAGTACTTGGGTGGAACCATTCTAGAAAAGAATCTACCTAGGAGAGGGAAGAAGACATGAAAACACAATATCCGCACTTTTTTGAGACTAGTCTAAGGTAAATTTTGAGACAAGATAGTTGTAACACCCCTAAAATACTAGACCAAGATTCGCATGTTGATACAACATTGCTCTATTACTATAATGTGTTTTATTCTCGTTGGGGAAACTTTAAATTTTGTGATAATTGAAACCATTTATAATAAGAATTGTTATAGCAATTTAAGGTATCGTATGGGGTATTTGCAAAATTTTCTAATTAGAATTGATATAAAATAGAATTTATGGTATCATCTATACACATATAGTCAAATATGTAGGCTTTTTGGGCAGCCTACTTTTATTTGGGCAGCACTTACAAAAGACATGTGTACATGTGATGAGGATAACTTTTGTATCTATATATTTTACACCTCCTTTGATTGAATTTGTTTTCCCTCAAGTCTAAAAACAATATAACATTAGATAAACAGTTGTTCTTCAAAACCAAGGGAAAAACTAGGTCATTTTAGCTTTAAACCTACAAAAACACTTTCTATTGGTAAGTGATAAAATCTAATTCTATGTTGTGCTATTTTTGGTATTGCAAGGATATCTTGTTCAATAGAACATATTTTAAAGTGAATAAATATGTTTTGGAAAGTTAATACATAAATATGTTTATGTAAAACTCAGAATTTGCTCTTATGAATTCAAAATATGGGATACAACATATGATGAATTCTTTCCATATTGTGGAATTAGAAATCCTGTCTACTCAACTGTTACTGTTTCGATTATATCTTTTTTTTAAAAAATGTATTTTCTGGTGATTCCTGATTATTTTCAATCTTGAGAAATGTACCTACATTTTTCAAATATTGTCGTTTACAATTTCAAATCTAAGTTGTGACATAAAGTGCTTTAGTTGGATTGAATATCTATTTTAAGCTTAGTCATATTTGTACATACTAGGCTTACTTGTGATGATAATCCTGTTTTACTTCAAAATTATTGATTTTCTAGGAATTAAAGAAGTTATTTAATTGTATTTTAAGGTTGTACATACTCGTGAACAAGTTGATGACCTTCATACGTTGGTTGGTCTACGGCTTGAACTCTTTAAGTGGTGTTGGACTATATCTTGTCTAAGGAAATGAGGTTTGTGTATAAACGTGTACTTTTACTTTTTTTATTTGCTTGTACAGAAGAATGATTATCTTGGATACCTCTTATCACTTTACCTTTTCGTGTTGTTGTTGTTTAAAACGTTAAAAACTTTTGTGTAACGAGCCGTTGTACGGATTGTTTGATCACTTGGCAATCTTATAAGGAGTTTTTCCTTCTTGTGGTTGTGACTTTGTCATTGTTGGCATGCCTCTTTATTCAGATCATTTCACATCTTCACTCTTTGATTTTTAGTTCGTCTTATGAATGGAAGTTGCCCATTATAAGTACGAACTAGAGAACCACTTTTAGTATTGTTTTTGGTTCTCTTGATTATTAGGATATTTCCCTTCTTGATACAGGGTGTCGACACTTCTTGATAGCTGCTCATGTTTGGTGTGACGACATAATGTATATATTGGGCGAGTCTTGTTATTAAATCTCTTGAAAAATGTTGCAATGAGCGTTATTGATGTTTGAAACTTCAAATATCAAACTTTATACTCCTTATATATTGTTTACTTGATTTACTTATTTTGTTTCAATTTTTCTGCACTTGATATGAGAATGATTACTTGGTGAATCTAAGGGCTCCGCATCTATTGTTTTACACCACTAAGCTATATTCTTGGCAATAGTTGTTTCTATCATAGGGAATGTACGAGACGACGCTAGAAGTTTTTCATTGAAGATAGAGATTTGTAAAGCCTTAAGGAATATCAAATTTGCATACGAGCATATACATTTTGTATAAACATTGGGACTTGTACATGATCGATGTGTTGCATATTTACATGAAATCATGGCGGCTGATTTGGTCATGTCACCGTGGTTTGTTATATGAGTATGGATATAGGTTTTTAACTTTTTTGGGTGTGTAAACCCAATTCTTTTATTATACTTATATTACAAGGCTTGGGTTTACACACCCCAAAAATATTAAAATATATAGCAAGACTTGTATTACAATCCATTGTAACATGACATATCAGCCCTCAAGATTACATGTAAATTTAAAACAATAGATCATGTACAAGTCCCAAGGTTTATACAAAATATATATGCCTATATGCAAGTGTGATCTTCCTTAAGGCTTTCAAAATCCCTATCTTCAATGGTCAACTTCAAGCGTCCTCTCAAACATCCCTATGATAGAAACAACTATCGCTAGGCATATAGCTTAGCGAGGGAAAAAAAGATATCCGGAGCCCGTAGATTCACCAAGTTATCATTCTCAAGTCAAGGGAAGTAAAATTGAAACAAAATCATTAAATCAAGTAAACAATATACAAGGACTATAAAGGTTGATACTTAAAGTTCTAAGCGTGAATAACGCTCATAGTACCGTTTTCCAAGAGGTTCAATTACAAGACTCATCAAATATATACATCATTTCTTCACACCAAGCATGAACATGCATCAAGAAGGGTCGACAACCAGTATCAAGAAAGGTCAAATCCAAATAATCAAGAGAACCAAAATCCATATGAAAACTTGCTTTCAAGTTTGTACATAAAATGGACAACTGCCATGCTTATGTCGAACTAAAAATCTAGAGTCAAGATGGAAAATGATCCGAATAAAGAGGCATGCCAGTTGTGACAAAGTCACAGCCACGAGAAGGGCAAGGTTTGTAACATTTTAAAAATTCAAGACGAGTCTTTAATCCTAACATAGGTGCCATGAGGTCTAAAAGAATTTCAAAGACCTATTATAATGAAAATAGTTCATTTAGGAAGTTTAGGAACCAAAACATCCAAGAACGTTCATGACGTTTGAAAACTAGTTCTTTGAGGTACTAGCGGAACCTAAGCCTCTTTGACGAACTTCAAAAAGACATAAGTCCATGAAATTTGTGGAAGGTTATTTAATAGGTGTAAATATGATTCGTGGACGAAACGCTTGGGCACGACTCCCCAAGGACAAACAAATGGCCCTTGTGGTGGACGCTAGCACGAAGGAGGCAACATTGTCTGGGCGGTGTGCAACCACGAGAGGCCATCAACGGTTCATATGTGGATCGACGGGCATCAAAACCCACCATCGTCCCACACTTATCTCTGTGTGTGTATGTGTGTGTACAATAAAAGTAGAATGTTATGTAATCATCATATACGAAGGGTCTATGCATACTTGAGATATATATTATGTTTGTGTAGATGTCTATGTACACCTCCAAGTAGAATTAATATATATATATATGTGTGTGTGTGTGTGTGTGTGTGTGTGTGTGGCATAATAGTATATGGCTATGTAACCATCCTATACGTAGGGTCTATGTATACTTGACATATATATTATGTGTATGAAGAGGTCTACGTAAGCCTCCAAGTAGAAGTAATAAAAGTTTAAAATTTTCTGCTAAATCAAACTTATGAATGTGATGATGTAATCTAAGAGGCTAGTCTTAGTCCTCATTGAGAACAATGATGTTGGTTATGTCTAGGGGGTAAACTGGGATGTGAAAAACATGGAATCAGAGTATGAGGTTGAATTATCTTAGAGTCAATGACTCTCAAAACCACGTCTATGTAAGTTCATATTCATAATTGTAAAGCGCGCCACACTTATGGATAGCAACCTACATTATACTTAGGAAACTCTGATTTTCTTTGAAATCTTATATCGTTCCATTAGAGTATACTTATGGTGTGGTTTTGCATATAATCTTATTGTTGTTCATGTAGGAAGATTGAACACTTGAATGAAAGTGGCACAAAGACTTGAAGAGGAAATTGCAAATGTGGGAGGTCCTCCCCGTGGTGAACAAGTTCCTCCACTTGAAGAAGATGCTAATATGAAGAAAGCTCCGGTAATCATCCACCTTTGACGGATGGAGATATAAGGGATGCCCTCATCCAATCGGCTCAAGCCGCCACTGTTCAAGCCCAAGCTATGACGGTCCAAGACAACCGGGAGGTTGTACCCCGTTGTCATCAACAAGTCACTAGTATGGCTTCCTGTCTAAGGGACTTCACTTAGATGAACCCTCCCACCTTTTACGAGACTAAGCTTGAGGAAGACCCACAAGAATTCATCGATGAAGTCTATAAGATATTATTAGCTATGGAGTTGTTGAAAAGTGAGAAGGCCGAGTTCGCCACTTATCAACTCTAGGATGTGGCTCAAGCATGGTTTGTGTAATTGAGGTATACTAGGCCATCGAGGGGTGGTCCATAGACTTGGAAGATCTTTGAGAAGGCTTGCGTAGATCGGTTCTTTCCTTGGGAGATGAGGGAGGCTAAAGTGGTGGAGTTCATCAACCTTCGCGAAGGAGGTATAAGTGTTCATTAATACTCCTTGAAATTCACAAAAATTTCAAAATATGATCCTTCTTTGGTTTCCAATCCTAGAGATAAAATGCGCCGATATGTGCGGGGTTGTTGGATGATTTGCAAGAGGAGTGTCATTCGGCTATATTACGTGACAACATGAACATTTTTCGTTTTATGGTGAATGCCAAGTATGTTGAAGAGGAAAGGTCTAGGAGAAATAGTATAGATGATAACAAGGCAAGCTCTGTTGATGGAGGTTCTTCAAAGAATAGGCTTGAGATACAAGAAAAACCTTTGTTTAAGAAGCGGGTTTCAAATCAAGTTCCTTCGAAGTTCCCAAAGGCTTGTGGTGATAGGGTGCCTTACCCTCATTTCAAGAAGGGAAAAGGTACTAATTCACCAATCAAGAAGCCAACATGTGGAGAGTTGGATTAAAATCACTATGGTGATTGCCTTAAGGGAACGAATAATTTTTTTGGTTGTGGTAAAGCGGGCACATGTTTAAGGATTCACCTAATGTGACGGCTCAAGACAAGGTTAGTGGTCATGCTCCAGTGAGTCGTTCAAATAAGGCTACAAAGAAGAACATCTTCTCTGCTCTCCACTCTAGGGGTGAGCAAGAGACTTCTCCCGATGTGGTGACCGGAATGTTGAAAGTCATCTATATTGATGTATATGCCTTATTTGATTCTGGTGCTACATTCATCCTCTATTACTCCTCTAATAGCAAAAAAGTTTTATATTTTATCTGATATTTTGCATAAATCTTTAACAGGGTCTACTCTGGTGGGTGAGTCGGTTGTGGCGAAAAGGGTGTATAGAAATTGTCCTATATTGTTGCCCAATAGAGTTTCTTATGTTGAACTAGTAGTACTACAAATGCTTGAGTTTGATGTTATATTGGGTATGGATTGGTTGCATGCTTGCTTTGCTTCTATTTATTGTGGGTCAAGGTTGGTGAAGTTTAACTTTCCAAATGAATGCGTTGTTTAGTAGAAGGGGGGAAGAGCAAACTCTATTCCTACAGGTCGTATCATATCTTGTCTAAAAGCATGTTAAATTATCTCTAAAGGTTGTCTATACTATATTTTAAGAATCAAAGATCTAGACTCCAAAATTCCTCCCATAAAGTTTGTCCTCGTAGTAAGTGAATTTTCAGAGGTCTTTTCAAATGACCTTTCTCGTATTCCTCCCGAACGGAAATTGATTTTGGTATCGATTTCCTACCGGTTACAAATCCATTTCAAGTCCTCCTTATAAGATGGCTCCGGCCGAATTGAAATAGTTGAAGGCACAACTCAAGGATTTACTAGACAAAGGATTCATAAGACCTAGTATTTATCCATGGTTCCTTAAGAGTGTGTATTGATTACTGCCAAATCAATAAGGTCACAATGAACAACAAGTATACTCTCCCTTGTACTGACGACTTGTTTGATCAACTCCAAGGGGCAAGCAACTTTTCTAAGATTGACTTGAGGCCGGGGTATCACAAACTTAGGGTGAGAGGTGAGGATATACCAATGTCTGCATTCTATACTAGATATGGTCATTATGAGTTCTTAGTAATGTCTTTTGGTGTCACTAATGGTCTGGTGGCGTTTATGGACCTAATGAATAGGGTGTTTTGAAATTACCTATATTTATTTGTCACTGTCTTCATTTATGATATCTTTGTACATTCAAAAAATGAGAGTGATCACATGGGTCATTTTAGGGTTATATTGCAACCCCTTAAAGAGCGTCAATTGTTTGCCAAGTATAGCAAATGTGAGTTTTGGTTGAGGTCAGTGACATTTCTTTGTCATATCATCTCCAGTTAAGGAGTTGAGGTTGATCCATGAAAAATTAAGGCGGTGAAAAATTGGGCTAGACCTTTGACTCCAACCGATATAAGGAGCTTCTTTGGGTTTAGATTGTTATTATCGGAGGTTCGTGGATGGTTTTAAGTCCATTGCATCTCCCTTGACTACTTTGACCAAAAAGTGTAAGAACTTTGAGTGGTCGAATGCATGTGAGAAATCTTCCAAGTGTTGAAAGATAGGCTTCCGTCCGATGTAGTATTGAGATTACCAGATCGTACAAAGGGTTTTGTTGTGCATTGTTACGCATCCGGAGTGGGTTTGTGGTTTGTGTTTATGCAACATGGGAAAGTGATAGCCTATGCTTGTAGGAAATTTAAGGTTCATGAGAAAAACTATCCAACTCATGACCTTGAGTTAGGGGCCGTGGTGTTTGCCTTGAAAATATAGACGCATTACTTGTATGGGGTTCATGTTGATGTCTTTACTAACCATAAGAGTGTCCAATATGTGATTACCCAAAATTATTTGAATCTCCGACAATGAAGATGGTTTGAATACTGAAATATTATGACATGAGTGTACTCTATCACCCCGGCAAGGGGGGGGGGGCAAGGCTAATGTGGTTGCGGATGCCATATGTCGTATGACTACGGGTAGTGTATCCAACATTGATGAAGTCAAGAAAGACCTATTGAAGGTTGTACATAGGTTGGCTAGGTTAGGGGTGAGGTTGGAAGATACTCTAGATGGTAGTTCATGGTTCGTAAAAACTCTTAGTAATCATTAGTAGTTGAGGTTAAGTCCAAGCAACAACTTGACCAATAATTTATGGAGTTCAAGGAATCGGTCCTTCGCAAGCTTAACGAGACATTCTCCCTAGGGGGTATGGTATTTTAAGGTGCCAACAAAGACTATGTGTTCCCAATGTAGAAGGGTTGAGGTACCAGATCCTTGAGGAAGCCATTGTGTCCTGCTACTCCGTTCATCCAGGTTCGACGAAAATGTACCATGACCTGACGGAAGTATATTGGTTGGAAGGTATGAAGAGGAACATAGCGGAGTTTGTATCTAAGTTTCAAAATTGCAAATGAGTCGAACATCAAAAGACGGGTGTCTTAATACAAAAAATCCAAGTTCCTACTTTTAAGTGGGAAGATATCAATATGGATTTTGTATTAGGTTTACCTCGGACTCAAAATCAATATGATTCTATATGGGTGGGTTTGGATTGGTTGACCAAGTCCTCTCACTTTATTCCTATCAAGTCTACTTATTTTGCAGAATATTACTCAAGGATCTTCATAGACGAGATTGTGGGTCTCCATGGTATTCCTTATCCATCATATCGAATCAGGGTTCACAATTCACATTTAGGTTTTGGAGGTCATTCCAAAAAGGGTTGGGTACTAAGGTGAAGTTGAGTACCGCTTTTCATTCCCAAATGGATGGTCAAGCGGAACATACTATTCAAACCCTTGAGTATAATTTTAGGGCTTGTATAATTGATTTCAAGGAAATTGGGACAAGCATTTGCCGTTGGTGGAATTTGCATATAATGTTATATTTCATTCATCCATTTCCATGTCTCCCTATGAAGCTTTGTATGGTGAGAGGTGTAGGTCTCCTATTGTATGGTTTGAAGTGGGAGAGCCTTTGGTTATTGGTCACGATTTGATTTATAAGACTTTTGAAAAATTTCATATCATAAGGAACCGGTCGCAAATGGCCTATAGTCGGCAAAAGTCTTATGCCGATCAAAGGAGAAGGGATTTGGAGTTTCAAGAAGGTGAGAAGGTGTATTTAAAAATTTCACCTATGAAGAGGGTGGTTAGATTTGGCAAGAAAGGGAAGTTGAGTCCACGTTATGTGGGTCCTTATGAAATCTTGCAAAGGGTTGGTAGGTTACCTATGAATTGATACTTCCTTGAGAATTGACTTCGGTTCATCCGGTTTTCCATGTTTCTATGTTGAAGAAGTGTATCGATGATCCCAAGTTCATTCTTCCTATTGAGGGTCTTGTCGTCAAGGATAACCACTCTTATGAGGAGGTTCCGGTACAAATTCCTAATAGGCAAGTAAAGAAGTTAAGGAATAAAGAGGTGATATCCATAAAAGTGTTATAAAAAATCACTTAGGTTAGGGTGCAACATGGGAAGCCGAGGCCGATATGAAGTCCCGTTACCCTCGTTTTTTTGATAACTAAGGTTAGTCATTCTTTTTAATAATACACATGTGACTAGAAATTGAAGTTTCATGATTTTTAGTGAAGTTTTGCAAAAAAGTGCATTTTTGGGTTGCATTATAGTGTTACAGTGAGTTGGTGCCCAAAAATTCAAAATTTTCTCTTTGGATTGTTTTAACTTATGTCGTGCATTTTGATATGGTGAGTCTTTATGAAATAATATATAGCATATTTTTGGACTGATATTTAACATAATTGGCTCATGTAAAGTATGTTTAGGTCATGTTGTTGTTTTAAAAAGGATATTCCTCATAATGAAATGTTGAACCTTATGTGTGGTACTTTAGGTCTTATATTTACTTGTGTAAGTAATATGATTGATGTTTTTATGTAATGTTGTTAATTGGGCTGCTAGTCTTATGTCTATTCCTTCCAAAAGAATTTTGTGTCATTCGTGGATGAATGTTCCTAAAGGAGGGATAATGTAACATTTCGAATATTCAAGACGAGTCTTAAAGCCTAAAATAGGTTCAATGGGGTCTAAACACTGATTTAATATCTATTTTAATGAATATAGGTCATTTAGGATGTTTAGGAACCAAAATGCCCAAGAACGTCCATTACGTTGTGAAACTAGTTCTAGGAGATACTAACGTCCCTAAGCCTATTTGACAAACTTTTAGAAGTCATAAATACATTAAAATTTGAGAAAGGATATTAATAGGTGTTTATTATGATTCGTGGTCTAAATGTTCGGGTACGAATCCCCAAGAACCAACCAAAGTTCCTTGAGGAGGACCCTAGCACGAAGGAGGCAGTACTGCCTGCGCAGTGTGCAACCTCGACAGGACATCAACGACTCATGTGTGGATCGATGGAGGGTCGATTTCAACTGTCCTCCCACACTTATATAAAAATATTGGAGGCCCTCAGATGCAGAAGCTCTGAACTCAACGACGGTTATGTAGCAACCGAAGGGAGGCCTGGCCGTTGATGGACCAATGGCCCGTCAGTGAAGGTCTTATCGAAGGACCTGCACCTTTCCTACAAGTTTTTAAGTTAGTTTCGTTTAATTAATTATGGGTTAGGTGATTAATTAGGTGCTTAAGGGAATATAATTATGTTAATTAAGCACCAATATAAATAACCCACCTCTCATTAGTCTAAACACAATTCACAAAACAATTCCTCTTCGTTCTCTCTTCTTTGTCTCTCTATTTGGAATACACCATTGAAGACAAGCTAGAGGGAGGTTTTGGGAGCTTAAAAGGGACGATTTAACCTTTCAATATTCATCAAACGTTGAGGTATGAGATCGAATTCACCTTTGTGAATTCTTTCCTCAAAGGGCTCCTTCAAAGTATTTCTAAAAGTTGGGGTTTTTAAGTGGGTTTCATTCAATTACGAATTTGATGGTACGAACTGAGTTGTTTGTGGTTTATTTAGGATATTATTAATATATTAAATTGTATTTTAACTTGTTTATTAAACTTTTTGATGGTTTGATCTAAATAGAAGAACATGATCATTAACCATTAAACCTAAATTTGATCTTGATGTTAATTAGGTTGGGATTGATTCAATTGACTTGATTATTGGTTAAATCACTATCACATGCTGCTGTTTCACTAATTATGAACAAATTACGATGATTTGTAACCTTTCGTACTAGTTCATGAGAAGTGATATAGGTTATGAGAATTGACCTAAGTATCTTGCTTTAAGCTTTGATTTAGTATTGAATTGTGGTGTAGTGACTTTTCTAGCCTTATTATCATGTTGATTATTGAAATATGATGTGGTTCATCTAAATTGTATTGAATTGATGGTTTATTTTAAGGCCTAAATGATGAACTATAAAGGAGACTTGGTAAGTCTTATGATCTCTATCTTTACTTCCAATTGTGATTAATTATGGTTAAGTCATGATGTCATACTAGAGCAACCCTTGTATTAGGATTGATAGGTGGTATGATGTTGAATTGAAATTTCATGACTCTGTTGGGAGGTTGATTAAGGTGTATGTGTTATAAGGATGGTGATGACTCTCAATGTGCATTATTTTGACAAATGATAATGTGCTATCCTCACTTATATGAATTGTAATGAAAGGAAGTTTAATCATACAATTCTTATTGAGTGATTGATGATGATTAATAAATAAGGGGTAGACCCTCTGACCTAAACTAAACTATGATTGATAATTAAAGGTTTAAAGACATTTCAAAAAGGGACTCTAGTTTAGCACCGAGTGAACTAGCTTGAGGACTGTCCCTTCCCACATAGGTAAGGTAGGAGCACTAAAGTATTCTTGATATTGGACACTACAATGCATGGAGCATAAAGACGGTCCAAACTATATATCCTAGTTCTTTAACTATGTTTCCGCCATAGGAATACTAGCTAGTGGATCCACGAAGTTCGTATGTTTTATGTTTTGTACTACCTTTGAAAGTAGTACTCCTTCCTTTGGTGTAGGGTTTTATGACACCGGATTCCACACTATCTCATGTGGTGTATGCCGGTTAGATCAAGATGTTCCCAAAATGTAAAATTAATTAAAGTATTGAACTCTAACTAGGATAACCAAAGGGGATTAGCTTAATCTAGGTAGGGGTATGGGACTCTACCTAAGCATTGCACTAGTTAGTCTTGAGGGGAGTCTTAGGAGGATGTTCTTATGTATGTTTATGTTTATGATGATATATGACATGTATAAGTAGTACTTGCATACTGTTGATACTATATGTTGGGTAGTTCACCTATGGTTATGTATTGGTTTATTTTGTTAAAGTAAGACGAAATGTATTTCTAAATGTTATGTTATATGAAGTAGGGCGTTAGTCATGATTCTTTTTGGGTTACTTCATTGAGTCAGGTTATGGGGCTTTGCTTGTTCATTGCACTTGTTGACTTGATAGGGATTAGTGGGTAATTTACTTGCTTTGTTATAATGAAATGTACTCGTATTTATGCTTATTGTTTAATATGAATTCGATCTAGGGTTACTTTAATATGTATCTAGTTGTACAGTGGAAATTTTTGATTGGACTAGACTTGATGTTGTGGGATTTTGATGAGCATGTCTATGACATAATAAATATGAGATATTGTTTGGTATGGTATTGTTAAATAATCATCTAGGTTTTTAAAGAAAAATGCATAATTATGAAAATGTCCTTTTCTTAGCATGTTTTATAAATATAAGTGCATATGGTCTCATACTTAGTACAAGTGGCGTACTAACCAATTTTCTCCCCTTTTCCCGAACATTTTAGGCTTCGGTCAGTGAAGGTTCATTTGAGACGATTTGAAGAAGACTTTTATATTATCTACCATCCAAGTGGGTTGGTCCTCACTTTCCGAGGGCAATGCCAATATCTTGCTTATAGAGTTGCTTTATTTTTCGAAGACTCTTATGTTCTTTCTACTTTCATTTAAGTAAGATTTGTATAAGCCTATATGTGGCTTATTTACATTGATGTAGGTCTATGCCCAAATTACTATAATCGTTTAAATCGTCTGAGATGAGACAATCTTTAAGGCTATGTTCTATCTTGTGTGTGTGTATAAGTGACTTGTACATGGTTTCTTCTATGCTTAAAGTACATTTATCAACTAACCTATACATGTATTACTAATGAAAGAGTACACTGATCAATGTTAATTAAAAGGGTTTATGAATTGGTAAGGTCTACTTTTCCTACCTATTTTTCTATATAATGTTTATGAAGCCTTGTATGGCGTTGTGTGGTATAGTCCACTTATGATGGCGGTGTTTACTTTATTATAATTATATATATTTTGACTATATACTTGAAGGAAAATTGATGAATATATGAATGAGTGGTTATCATAATCATCTTATGTGTAACTTCTGCCTAGTCTTCTACTGAAGTTGTGTATCTACGTTATATTACTATGGTAATGAGCATGAAAATGTTTATATTAAGATCATGTGTAGGTGCTTCCATTAATGAATTATTAAGTATGGATGACCCCTACTCATGTACCCCTATGTGAATGTATGAATAGCTAAGGTTAGAAATCTTAAATGTAATGTGAAGATTGTCTTTCCTCCTATGCTAAATAGAGTTGTGTGGTCTATGCTTTGTTGTGCATTATGGTCTTAACAGGGTTGCTGCCTCAAGATGTTATGCATAGACATTATGTGATCTGGTTGACCAATGTACACACACCCACACATTATGCATCCTTATAAGTAGTATAGGTCATGGTGTCTAAATGAATCATAGTTCTCATATTCACTAGTGTCTACTACTATGCATGTTATATGTGTTTCCTTAGCTTGGATAACTTGATAGGATTATAACTATTGGCAAGGGTGTGGAATCTTTTCTATGCATTGAACATATGTGCCTTGATAGGATAGTTTCTAGTTTTTGTTTCTACGTGTATGGATATGAATGTATGAACATGTGTGACCTTCATGTGTTACGTGAAAGGTTTGCTCATATATATGTATACACACACACACATGAATGATGATATCGTCAATAGAGGAGCCTTGAATGGTGTTCTCAAGTGTATCCTAAACTAGATAGTGCCAATGATATATGTAACGTACATGTGAAAGGATTTCTCAAATGATTTAGGTTGATGAACTTTCATATATGAATATCCTAAAGCCTAATTTTATAAAGTAACGTAAATTAATGTTGATAATAAGACGGAACTTATCTTAGCACCAAGTGAACTCGACAATGAGGGGTGATGCCTTTCCATAGAGAAAGGTTCACTCTGTAGTCCTACAAGGGGTGTTTCCTCCACAAAGGGGGATACTCATCCAATGGATACCCTTGAGAGGAGGCCCCAATTGCCAAGTGGAATGTAGAGGGAGAATACCTATCTCTTAGTTCCATAAACTATTCTTGCCACATAGGATCTAGTAATTGGATATAAACTAAAATTCTAGCATGTATTAATGTTCTAATTTGTCTAGGTAAAAACACATTTCGTTGGTTTAAGACTTTACAACACTAAATTCCATGTTTAGAACCAATGGTCTTAGTGTCGGTTAAGGCTATACTTATCTAAAGTAAAATTGATCATGGAAGGAAATGAATAAGATCCTAACTAGGAGGACTTAAGGGAGGTTACATAGTATAGGTGGAAGTAATGAACCCATCTAGACATTGGACAAGTAGCTCCTTAGTAAGTCTTACGAAAGTGACCGAATGCGTATGTTTATGAGTATGTCTTTATGAATGGTATGGTTGTATTTTTCTATTTGTCATGAAGATGTGCATGGTATGAGTCTATGATATATTTTCTTATTCTTATATGTACTCAGTGATTCATAATGAATATATGATGAAGGTTGTTTGTATGAACGGAGTTGTCCTTATGTGTTATGTTATTGTGTGAAATGTTACGGTTTGTGGTCTCTTGAAGAGTTTACTAAGTATGTTTGAGGTTATGGGGCTTCACATGTACGTTGCACTAGTATACAAAGATTGGGGTCATGAATAAGGTCTAATAATGATGTATGTGAATTGAAGTCATTGTATGTGTAAGTTGATGTAGCTACTATGATGTTCCTAAGGTTGTTACTTAAACGTGTCTACCATGTGCTATACTTATATGATGATATCTGATGAATTGTGTAGGTTGTATGTATTATTTACTTTGTGGCCTAAGGTGATGCATTGTACCAATTATCACTTGAGGGTTACTTATGAGGTTAATGAATAATAGGAAAGAATGCTCACTGTCACATAAAAGAGCTCACTGTAAAGTGATCGTAAAAATGACTTAAATTCTATATGTGTTTTTCTATGATTTTTGGTCTTTGAAAATATATATGTAGGAGTATGTTAATGATATAAATGTCATTTTCTAAAGGTTTTATAAAGATTTACTCAATAAGGCATGAAGTGTGATTTCAAGAAAATGTCTCTTTTAAATGCATAGTTTTGTATGTTTTCCACACTTATAGCATTCTTGTACTAATCCCATTCTTCTTTACTTTTTACATAAGGTGTGGTTTATGGATTCTTAAAGGATGTCTATACGATTTAGGATCTTGATATTTGATTCCCAAGCTCAAGGAAAGGGGTCCTTAAGTTCCAAGGATTCTCTACTCATGTCTTAGTATAAAGTTTATTCAGTGTTCTATAGTTATGTCTTATGTTTTAAGGATCGTGTCCCTAATGTATTCTAATATTGTTGAGTCTAACATGGAAAAGCGACTTAGATTTTAAGTATGTAATACAATTTTTGTTGAATATATCAAGTGATTTTTCTAGCATGTTATATGCTAAGAATGTTCTAAATTTTCTGCTAAATTTACTATGACAATGCGATGAATAATAATTGTGGGATTCTATAAGACATCCGAATTGTCAAGTACGCCATGTTAATTCAGGGGGGATCCCGAGATGTGACATATAACTAAGAGGATTAAAGTAGGGAATAAGATTATAGATTGTGTACTAATTGGATATGCCACAATTAGTAAGGCATGTCGATTTTTTGTTCATAAGTCTAAACATCTAGATATTGGTGATAATACGGTAATGGAATCAGATAATGCTAAACTTTTTGAACATATTTATCTGTATAAAAGTAGACTTTTGTATTCAAGTGGGGGGTCTAAACAAGCCCGAGAAGAACTAAAAGAAAATGAAACCAATGAAGAGAGTCCAAGGTGCAGTAAACGTTACAGGAAAACTACCTTATTTGGATATTATTTTGTAACATTCCTTCTTTAAAGTGAGCTTTAAACATTCAATGAAGGAATGTTGTATAGCAAGTCAACCTCTTTGAAGAAGGCTTTGAATACAAAGATAGTATCGATACTAAATAATCATACTTGGAAATTTGTTGATCTTCCTCTATGGAACAAACCCTTGGGTTCAAAATGGATCTTTAAAAAAAAGAAGAAAGAGGATGGAACTGTTGAAAAATGTAAAGCAAGACTTGTGGTCAAGCATTAAGACAAAAAGAAGGTGTAAAATATTTTGATACATACTCGTGAGTGACTAGGATTAAACCAATTCGAACGTTAATTTCCTAGCTACAGTATACGGTCTTGAAATCCATCAAATGATGTGAAAATCATCTTCTTAAATGGAGAGCTGGATGAACAAATTTACATGGAACAACCTGAGGATTTACAATTCTTGGTTAAAAAAAAGTGTGCAAACTTATTATGTCACTTTATGGACTAAAACAAGCACCAAAACAATGGGGCAACGCTCTATGCTCACTAAACCATGGGCTTTTTCGACATGCAAAGTTTGATCAAATCATGTTGTCTAATGGATTAATGATCTATGAATATGATAAATGTGTTAAATAAGAGATACTCCTAATCAAGAAGTCATTGTATGTCTATATGTGGATGACATTCTAATAATGAGAAAGGACATTGAAAATGTAAAAACTACTAAGTGTATGCTCGCAAGTAAGTTTGATATAAAAGATCTACGAGTTGCTGATGTAATATTGGGAATCAATATTCTTAAAACTACTAACGGTCTAGAATTGTCTAAAACTCATTATATTCAAAAAGTACTTGAAAAGTTCAAGTATTTGAATATCAAAAGGACAAAGTCACCAATTGATGTGAACCTTCATCTTGCAAACAATAAAAGTGAAAGTCAGTCTCAATTGGACTATGTCAAAGTGTAGGGAAGTTTGATGTATGTCATTAATTATACACGACTAAACATAGTTTGTACTATCAGTAAACTGAGTCGGTACACAAGTAATCCAAATCAAAATCATTTTTTGGAATGAAGAGAGTTTTTGGATACTTATGTGACACTCAAAATTATGCTTTGTATTACAACAAATATCTATCATTTCTTGAAGAATAAAATGATGCAAATTGGATCACTAGTTCAACTGAAACAAAAGACACCAGTGGATACATTTTCACTATTGGTGGAGGAGAAATATCTTGAAAATAATCCAAACAAAACATATATAGCTCGCTCTACAATGGAGTCTGAATTCATCGCCTTAGACATGGCTGGTAAAGATGCTTAATGGCTCCGAAATTTCCTAGAAGATATTTAATTTTTTCCCAAAAAAAGACCCCCATACTCATACACTGTGATAGTCATGCTGCAATAGGAAGGGATGAAAGAGCTATGTATAACGAAAAGTCTCATCACATAAGCCGAAGACATAAATTTGTTAGAAAACAACTCTCTAGATAAATTTTCAGGATTGAATAATAAAGTCAAAGAATAATATGTCTGATCAACTTACAAAAGGTCTAACTAGAGAGGGAGTTGAGAAATCATCAACAAGATGGGTACTATGGCCGAGAACAATTCATTGTGGCGGTAACTCTACCTAAAAGACTGGAGAACCCACGATCTAGGTTCAAGGAGATAAAACAATGTCAACAATGACGGTTCAACATTGTCAAAAATTATTTTATGGTTCATCTAATGATGAGACAATGTTCAGTAAAAAGGATAAAGGCATAAGGAATTTTTAATGGTTTATAAGTTTTATATAGGTTATATTAAGTAGTGTATCTACAAGATAAAACATTTAGAAACCACCTATGTGAGTGTGAAGTGTAAGTCGCTTCAAGGAGCATCCAGTAAGGCGAGTTCTCTAAGCACATAATAATTGAGATGTTCTCGGGGCTAAAACGAACAAAACAATGAGAACTAAGAACAGTTGAAAGGTTAATTATGTGACTTATGTTGTCTAGGTATACGTCAAAGCTCAAGAGTTAAAATATATCAAATCTACCGATTGATCGAGTATATTTGATATATGTATACTACGGAATGTATAAAGGAAAATCTACTAATCAAGATGTGATTAACCCTTACATACAAGAAATACAAGCTTTTCATGCATATGTTTTAACAACATCTATTCCTGACTCATGTGGGGGATTGTTGGGTTTAGCAAAACTTGAATGTGAAAAAAGAAGAGAAAAATGAGAGAAAGAGGGAACCAATTTTGGAGAGAAAATGAAAACTCATTAGCAAAGTGCAAATGAGATGTCATTTCGCCCATATTGGTAGAAGAAAGGATATTGTTGTCCTTATATTAGGAAACACTTCCTTTAAATCTTAAAGAATTAAAAATAAGGTGCCCCCTAGTTTCGTCCTCGTCGTTCGCTCACTCGGTCTCTGCCTCGGCTTTGGCTTCAAATTTGGATTTTGGATTTGGATTTTACAAATGAATTGATTGATTGATAAATTTTTTTGAAAATTTTTTTTACTCAATTTTGTTAATAGAATAAATCTTGTTAATCAATTTATTTTCTCTTATAAATTAATTCAGAATGTTATTTTCTCCCAAAAGACACAACTTTTTGAAAAGTCGTTATTTTTCCCAAAAGACATAACTTTCTGAATAAAATGAGTTTGAATAGATTTTATTGAACATACATTTTTCTTGCTAAAAATGTTATAAAAGGGAAGTCTTTTTTGTTTTCGAACACTGAAATTTTTTGCTCTCTTCATACATATTCTCTCATAAACAAATTGTCGACTGACTTAGTTTGTGTGTGTTTGTTCACGTTCTTACGTTCTTTGAAGTTGTTTAAGTTTGAGGTACCGCTACTTCTCAAAAAGTTTAATCCGTTTTATCTTGAGAAAAACTAAGCTCCAACCTCGGGTACAGTGAGAGGATTAATGTCTTAAGCAAACATATTGGTTTCCGTGGACTAAGCTTAAAATCTCCAAGAAAGAAAAACCAGTCTTTTAACTTTGATTCCGTGAAAGCGCTATAAAGCATGTGTTGGGTTTTTATGGATAGTTATACACCTTCTTATAATTGTAACATAGTACCAGAGACCAAAAAAGAAAGTGATGTTGTCTTATCTTATTACATCACTTTTGTGAGTGGAGGAACACGAATAGATAGACTAGGTAGTGTATCAAATTCCAATTGAATTGGACTTTGTTTATTTTTGCATAGAAAGAAACTAGGAAACATTTTCTCCACCTAAATTATGTTCATGATATACTATTATATACTGTCGGTACCTTTGAACTTTTATTTGTATGTTCGTATGAACAAGAGAATTTAAAGGAAAAAAAGCAAATACAAAGCAATACAAGTTATTGAATTCTCCAAATATAATGAAGTTGAACTTCCAAAATTAAATAGGTAATATACATTATGTCATTGTCAATCAGTCGAACATATTATACATTATTCAACTACTAAGTTCTGTTTAAGAACTCAAACATATCCAACATTATTTTTATTTATTTTGTTCTTTATTTAGTGTTCTTGAACATTGATTAATGTTCTTACTCATTTCACTGATTTTATTGTGCTTTACATGAGTGATTGTGACTCAATGAATAGTCTTTTATGGACAGGTCTATAAGACATTTGACAAAGTTGATCGACCTTGCAAGATTGTATAAATTTTTCATATTATTCTCACTCAACAAGCGATCCGTCTAAGATTATTAGAGGATCTTTTGATCATCAACAAGAGGCTTACATAGTGGGAAAAAAAGGAGGATTCTATACTTAGAATAATAATGTCTTATAAGTATTGGTTGAAACCATCAATCAACTAAATTACTAATATTCCTAAATTAAACTCTTAGTTAAGAAGCATTCACCTCTGACCGAACAGAGCATTTGGTCCAGCATACTGACATCAAATTTGTTGGTGTTGACTACTTATTTATTGCCATTAGTCTCAAGGATGAGCTCCTTAAAGTTCATCAACACCTCTAGATTCAAAAGTAAGTATGACATACATTTGCCTAATTAGTTATAGCAAGAAAAATGTATGATTAGGAAAATAGAGTAATAACTTATCGGTAGTCAATTAAATTGAACCCATGGCATGAAAATCTTTTACATTGACAGTGTATAAAACCTAATAATTTATGTGGTTAACTCTAATAGTGAAATTAAATCCTTTTGTTAAAGAAATGTTAATAAGCTTCTTGTTAAGTACTAGCTAAATATTATCTACTAAGTTAACTTTCTGCTTAAGCATATGTCAAAACAGTTTAATATTTTAGAATCCAGAAATGATTTTATAAAAAAGAAACTTATTCTTTTCTTCCTATATTATATAAGAGTATTCCCAAGCAAAATGTACAGATACTTTCTGTTAGAAAGGCTCCACGGGCTTCTTTACGTGCCTTGTAGCCGAATCTTGAATCACAGGATGATCATTATGTTTTACATGGAATCCTTTAGTTTTTTTTTTTTTGCGATTTTGACATCCTGTTAGAACTTCTTGATATTCCAGCTTTTTGTAAGTTGAACAAAATATATATAAAATAGTCAATTAAGGAAAAATCAAGCAAACAATTAATAAAGTTGATCCTTGCAAAATTGAAGAAATTTGTCATATTTTTCTTGCTGAAAAAGCAATCCCTCTAAGATGATTAGTAGATCATTTAATCGTCATCAAGAGGCTTACATGGTGAAAAATAAGAGGGGATTCTATCATGAGAATAATAACTTATTATAAGTATTGGTTTGAAACCATTGATGCTCTAAATTACTAATACACCCAAATTACACTTGAGATTGTAGTTTTGCAATTTTTACATCCCATTAGAATTGTAGAATTGCCAGCTTTTTGTAAGTCGAAAAAGACATATAGTTACTATATATTGGGAATCTTGCTTCTTGGCCACTGAATTTGAATTAATTATATAAGGTTCTTGGATGCTTGTAGAAGCACTTCTGCCTGATGAACACTATTTTTGCCATTCTCAACATCCGTTTTACTAGTCAAACAATGTATCAAAACTTAAATGCACAAAGAAATTCCAATGATTAGATTATAATAGAAAGTAACAAGATTTTTGGAGTGAAATTTGTAAATGGTTTTCTATGAGTTTATTTAAAGAGATAAAAAGGTAATTAAATAGGGAGAGGGAAAAGAGGGAATCCACCAGATTGGACCTAAGTAGAAACCCAACGATTGTCACCTTTGTCATTAAAGTAGAATTTTTATATTAGAGATAATGAAATTGAGCCAATAAAAAGTACATGTAGTTAATTACTAGAAGAAATATGTTACATTTATTTGTTACTGTTTTCACTAGCAAAACTATTTGTTTCTTCGAGTTAATGGTCAAGTATGAGTAAACAGAAAATATATTTAATGGTGCGTATCATAATTACAGAGGAAGAGGGTGGGGTGGGGGGGGAATCGAATAATCGCTTTGAATATTTTTATATCGAATAATTAGTTTGAATATTTATACATTTTTCAATTTTAAATATATGAACTCTTCAAATAACAAATTTCTATTAAAATAAAAAATGTTAAATGATGAAAGCATTAATGGATTTTGCAAGAAATCGGAGGAATAAGAAGCAAAAAAATAAAAAGGAACGAACTTTACTACAATCGATGTTAAATTATGGAGTTTTTTATCATGTAATATATAAAATAATAATTAAAATCTATAATTCGTTAAAACTAAAATATTATATAATCTTATATACATGATTGTGTAGTAACGAACATTAATAATTTTATAATTTATCATTTTACATTCAAGCGGCGTGGTATTAGATAGTTTTGGGGAAGGAAATTAACATTACACTAATATCTTAAATTTTCTACTGAATAAATAGTTGTTGGTGAAAGGAACATAAATTTAAAATGTTGAAAAAAGTGACAAAATATTCTAATGTAACGTGTAGAAACTACGACTTTACGTTTTTCTTTACATATATCATTTTATAGTTCCCTATTTAAATGTTTCATAAGTAATCATTAAAAAGGAAAATTTAAAAGAAGAATGTATAAGGTATCATATTGGCTAAAAATTTAGTTTATTTGAAATCAACTAATTAGTTTGAATGTTTAAATTTTTCTCTACTTTAAATAAGTCCTCTCTACAAATCATACATTTCAATGAAAATAAAAAATCAGAAATGATTAAAACATTAATGAATTGTCCAAGAAATGGGATGAAATATGAAGCACAAAATAAAAAGAAAAGAACTTTACTACAATCGAAGTAAAATTACGGAGAAAGAATTTTTCATCGTGCAATTTATAAAATAATAATTAAAATCTATTATTCATTAATTTTTTAAGATACTATATAATCTTACATATCAGATTGCATAGTAACGAAAATTAATTTTTTTATAATTTATCCTTTTGCTTCCAAGAAGTGTTGCATTTAAATATATTTAGGAAATCATATGAACATCAACTTAATATATTGAATTTTCTGATAAATAAATAATCAGTGGTGAAGGGATAGATAAATTTTAAAAGCTTGAAAAAAGTGATTAAAAGTACAACCCTACCTTTTGCTTTACAATTATTATTTTAATGCTCCCTATTTAAATGTTTCATATTGGATATTAATTCAACTTATAATATATACTTGAAAGAGAAAAATATTACACAAAATGATTTAGTTTGTTTGGGTGCTTTTTAAAAATCTGTATGCGAGATTGATGGAGTTTAGTTTGAAACTACACTTCTATTAAAATTAGACTACCGAAAAACACATATATTACATTGCATACACAGGAACAAAAAAAATTTAATCATGTGTTGAAAAACAAAAATTAATAACATAGTTATAACTTAATGATTGTAACAAGTATATCAAAATCTATAAAAATATAATGAAATATACAGGAAATATTGAGTCCACTGAACGCACAGTGTCCCCTTAAGGAAATTATTCCCCTCTAGTACTGAAGATTTAAAAAAATAAGTCATCTCAAGATAGAACAATTTTATTCACCAGTGTCTTGATATAAAACTAATGTTGTCACTGAGCTACTCTATGTGACCAAACTATAGAAATATTTAATTGTGCATAAGAAGAAGTTCAAAATTTTCATTGTTTTTATATGACAGGAATAACTCTACTTATACAAAACAAAGGGTAGTGTGAACAAACTTTCATTGTGCCTTATCGAAAAGGTCTCAAATCTTTGAAAATGTTACAAACCTTTGGAAAGATCACAACCATTCACAAAAGTCATAATTTTTCATAAATGTTGTGACTTTTCATAAAAGTCACAATTTTTCATGAAAGTCGGAACTGTCCATCTTTATTCAAAACACTTATAAATGACAGTGACCTTAAATTTTACCAACCCTATATAAAAAATTTGTTAACTCAAACTACCAAACGTAAAGAAAAGTTATCGAGAAACAGTAGAGTAATGCATATAAAAATGCAAATATACTTAGGACTGAAGGATAACATTAGCACTTCAAAAAATTAAAAAAAAATTAGTAACGCATAACTGTTATATATTAATCCGAGATTGCTAACACACATAGTTTGGCTCAATACTTCATTTTTGTACCAGTTGGTTAAACTTATGTTTGTCCTAGTATTCCAATCTAGCGTTCAATTACTTATGTAAGTTCAACGGGGATTGATATTTATACATACTGAAGAACTGTTGGAGGTTTAATTTGTAAGATGGTGGTAACGATTGTGAATGTTTTTAAGAGGAGGGGAAGGATAGTTTTGGAACTAAATAAATTAAATGGGAATCTTAGTTTGTGATGGCGCCACGTAGGCGGGCCTATGGTTCTCTCTCTCTCTCTCTCTCTCTCTCTCTCTCTCTATATATATATATATATATATATATATATATATATATATATATATATATATATATATATATATATATATATATATATATATATATATATATATATATATATATATATATATATATATATCTATATATATATATATATATATATATACACACACACATACACACACACAACACACACACAAACACACCCTAATATACATTTTGTTTAACATGTATCATTTTGAAGTTCAACCCGTAAATATATCATAAGTAAATATTAAAATGGAAAATTAAATTTAAAATGCATCATATTGGACAACAATTCAACTTGAAATGGATAATAATACACAAACCTAATCAGTTTGTTTGGATTGCCTGGACACGAGCCTAAACTTTTGATGTTGCTGGAAATCGAGAACCATTGTTGATCTCCAAGTGAATCCTCATCTAGGTTGACTGCAAGTACAAGACTAACCTAAGTATTCAAAACATTAAAATTGAACAAAAATTCTTGAAACTCTTATACAAGATTTAAGCCAAAAGAAAACTTTGAATAAAATCAAGTATTTATATCGCTATATAATAGTCAACTTAAGTCTTTAAAACATTTAATAAAATAAATGATTCATACTTCTTAACTATACAGACTATCTATGAAGCTTCTAAATGACAATGATGGAAGTTGTGACATGGACCACAACATCCTCACAAAACATAAAAGAAAATGAAATCCTCCGAACGCAGCATGTATCAATATGTGGATGTATCAATGAAGCTCCTGTTGATGACCCTGAAATGACTCAATCTGTGAAATACACACGCATGTAATATGAATTATAAATCATAAATATAAGCTTGAAATTAAAAAAGAGACATACTTGCCTTTTCTAAACTCATTCAATCAATTCAAGTAAAAAAATGATAACTCAATTCATATATTAGATACTCAACTCAAAGATATGATACTCAACTATGGATGCTCAACTCAATATAAAGCAACAATACACATGCCATATAATGATAGTTTTTAAAACAGTAGAAAGAAATGTGGTTTATTAAAGAAAACACAATAACAAACTCAAATTGACACATATTATAATGTAATATAATTTGCATGGGAGATTCTCTAACCGACAACTACCACTATTAGCCTGAGTGGTGATACAACATCTTGCCCACGCTGCTTTAACTGTCCTATACTTTGTCTTCATATACAACACTTAACTTAGTGTATCCACTTGGTTATGCTAAAATCATCTTAAGAATTCATCTAAAATAAAGCATGATCCCTTACTATCCATGATGGCTACATGGTTTATGGAGACTTGAATTAATATGAACTGGCATCCCCAATCTTTGGTCAATACTACTCCCAAAATTTATTTATCTCATATGTTTTTATTAAAATAAACTTATTTCTTTGGTTTTAGGTAATTACTCAAAACATAGCTTAAAAGCTCTCTTGGAACTGATGTTCCCTTTCTTGCTCAAATGTGAAAATATTTTAAAACTCTTTTAAAAATCTAAGTTTCCGCTTATCTTAAATGTAAAAATATTTACTATTCGTAATACTTAGTTCCCATATAATCTTTGAATAAATGAACTTAGAACTCTTTACTGAACTCAAAGCTTAAGTCTTAAAACAAAGTTCAAACGTTTGGAAAAGACTTCTTAAAATTATTTCATGCTGAATTATAGACGTGAAGAACTCAATGCAAGGCTTTCAACCATATATAGAAATCAATACTTGAAACTCAAGAACATCAAGGATACTACTCATTTCAAGAATGCTCAACTCGGAGGGTTCATAATGAACTATGAGCATGAACTACTTAATTGAATGACTCAAAGACGCTTTTGATATCAAGATTGTTCTTTATAGGGTTCATGGTTAATTATGGGCATGAATAATTTAACTCAAGCATTTCATAGGTAACATGTAATAGTCCCGTGATTAAAAATAGAAACTCGAATTTGTTAGAAACTTGTTTATCATGACTTAGAACTTGAAGATGCTACTCATCTCAAAGGTACTCAACTGATGGACTTCATGCGGAAGTTATTGTCATGAAAGGCTTAACTCAAGGGTCAAAGAATCAATAATAAACTCATGTTACGAGTAATCTCATTCTTATACTTACTTCCTAAAAACTTAGTTCAAATTGATAGTTGATCATAAAGGATTCACAATGGAAATAAAAGAGTTTGTTTAACTCTACTCTTAACTCTCTCTTGAATATGAATTAAGAATTTAAGAGCATGTATTATTAAATGAAGGATCTTGTGATGACAGTAAACTCAGGAATGCATTTTTCCCACTATCATACTCATTTTCTTGAGTCATGAAACAAGTTACTAAAAATTATAGAAGACTCCTCATCAAAGGGACTTTCTTAGAATGTTTGATAGAATAGTCAAAACTTTTTTCTAAAAATTTTAAGAAAAGGTGTTTTCGGTGCTGTAGCTGAGGTGACACGACAAGCCCAACCTAGAAAACTTCGAGGACTTTCTCTGCTTGTTTCTCACCCTAACTCGCCTAGAATAGAACGGTTTCTACCCTAATATCTTGGATTTGATTATTTAACATAATTAAACTCTAATATACTAAAAAAAATCAAGCAACAAAATTTCATGTCAAGAAATCATAAAATCCCAACAAAATACTATTTAGAATGAAGTGCAAGAACACCTATCAAGAACTCTAATATTTGAACTCTATGAATAAAAGTGTGCAGAAAATAATATGATTGGGATGTAGATGAATAAACCCAAAACTATGGAAGCGTACATACCTCTTAGGGATTAAACCCATAGAGAAAATCCACAACAAAATACAAGACTCTCGACGAAAGTGTTGGTTTTCTCCTATTTTCTCCTCCTTTCTCTTTGTTTCTCATCTTGAACTCTCAACTAAAACCCTAAGAGTATATTAGGATTATAAAAATGAAACTTATGGGATAAGACCCCGAAAATATTACTAAAAACAAATTAAATCTGATTGTTTAAGGAAAATACCAAAATACCCCTTACTATTTTCACCTAACATTCCATAACTTGAATGTATAACTTAAAAAGCTTGTATCTCACTCATCCGAACATGAGACATAGGGAATCTGGTGCCATTGGAAAGATAATTCAAATATTTTTCTTATGGTATCTTGTAGAGCACCTAAATCGTCCTATTATAGGATTTATGGTTGTTTCAAGTTGACCAAAAACACATACTTAGCTTGACTCTCAAAATTTTGTATTTTTTTTATTTCCAACATAGTTATTTTATAAATCAAGGTGCTACATCTACTGATATGACCTTAACAACAAGCAAATTATAAAATTCATGTTAAAAACTTACTCATTATCAAGGATGGTTCAAGTTTTTGCTGAAAAACTTTTGGTGTGTTACTTGAGTGAGTTGTGAACCGACAACCCATAAAATCCCTTACACACACATTTAAGAAATTCTATAGACTACCTAATATAGAATTATTTTCACTTAATGCGCTAACACATGCATAATATGACATTCTCCCTCAAAATCCTACCAAAAGACTTACTTAAGTAAATCAAGAAGATAATGTCCATGATTAACCTCTTCAAGATTACCTAAATAATCCTTAAGATTTCAAAAGGCTTAGAACATGCCTACATAATCAACCATTTTCCCTATGTAGCGTCATTCTTAAGACTTATCTAGGTAAGATACGAAGTGACCATTCCTATGCCCCCTTCATACCTTAACTCGACAACCCTTAACTACTCTAGATAAGTACTTATTTATTTATATTACTTTCTTAACGTATCTCATTACATTAATTAGTTCATTGAAGACTCAATCATGATATAAGGACATTCAAGTAATGGTCTTGGAAAAGACATAGGGACTCTAACTAACACCTTCACAGTCTATTGTGCAATGTCTAGATAGAGTCACATACCACCATCTAAGCCTCATAGAACTACTCTAATTCTAGTAGGTATCCCACATGATGAGAATAGGCAATAACTGACATAGACCATGGTGGCAAAGCATGGAATCCGAAGTTCTAACCTACTTCGATGAGGGTCTTCTACTAGCCAATGGTAGAACTTTGACACATCCCATGTAGGAACATAGTAAAGGAATTTGAAGGGCGTGCTTTGTACTCTAGTCTCATCCTTTAACTAGAGCTACTTCCCTTGCCATACTCACTCGGTGCTAGACTTTGTTGTCATAGAGTAATTTACAAGTTAAGGTTCATATAAAGGGGTTCCATATCAAGTTCATAACACAAACACATTTACCCTACTAGAGAGGTCCTCTAAGGATACCTTACAATGGTGACAAGAAGCTCATAATGACTTTCCTAAGGATGATATGATGTCGTTCAAGACAATCAAAACTAAGTGCACCATTCCTTTACATGAAGGATACTATTACGACTTTCGACTTAAAAATTCATAACCTGACAACTAGGATCAAGGTTTCACATAAAGGACCATCTTAACATCATTCAATGACTCATATCATTCATTCATACAAGACTAAGAAGCTTTAGCATCCTAAATCAAGACATCTCATATCAACATTCATACATATATCAAGTAAAAGACATTAGTCTTCCACACAAAATACACTAGGACTTCACTTTATCACATATTGCATATCATATTCAAGAAGCACATATGTACAATCTTCATCATCATTACATCACCCTATACACTATTATAACATCATAAATATAGCCATCATAAGACTCAAAAACAAATTAGGAAAAATCATGCATCAACTCTAAGACTACATAAATAAAGCCATAGTCATCGTCTAACATGATTATCTAATATCAATAGAAGAACACATACTCTCACATTACTTCACATTGTAGATAGATATCATCATAGTTCACAAAATTCAACTTCCAGAATCATTATAGTACTTCAAGTAGTGACGACAAGGCCATGATCATCATAATTCAGAAAATAACGGCGACAAGGCTACGTCTATTGACATAGCACCGCATCCATAAAAGGACCATACAATCTTCATTGTAATACAAAATCTATACATAATATTTAGAGAGTTAGGGCAGCATACGACCCATTCCATCTCACCACATCAATCCAATGCTAAGTCATCCAATTCAATACCAATACGCCCTCACCAATCGCCCTGAACATCAATTCAATACATAACTATAATAATCAATGAATCTAGGTCAACTCTAATATAGATTTATCAATCTAAGAGAACCTAGATATCAATTCAATAAAATTATTACATCATGAATAGCTCATAGAAAACTACACTAAAATTCATAAACATTAAGTCAATTGATCAAATTGAAACAGTCTATAAACCAATCAATCATAATCTATACATAAATAAAGATTCTATAACAATCTATAAGTGAATTTATTAATATCAAAGCATGATCTCATAAGCCATATTTTACTCAAATTGAGAGATTTCAGAAGGTCAAGGGTTCATGGAGAATTTTTTTTGAAAATATCAATTATACATCAATTATATCATATCTTAATGTTTAAAAATATTTCATGCAAGAACCCAAGACTTAGAGTAGAAATTGGACTTTTTCATCTTTTTGAAATCATTGAAAATTACCTTTGAAATTGACTATAAGGGGATATAAAGACTTAGATGAATAAATCCCATACCTTTATTAGAATATCCAATGATAATTGAAGAAGAAACTCCATTGAAGATCCACCTTTAAGCTTTATCTTCACATTAAGCTCTCAGGGAGGTTTTTGAAGAAACTTTGGGAGGGAATGGGTTTTTATTTAGGTGCTAAGGTTTAAATGAAAGTTTTATGACTCATATACTTTTAAAAATAACCTTAAACTCCAAAAATAATACTAACATTACAGTGAACCTGCGTGGAAGACAGTCCACCAACGAATTGCGAATCAACGGCCCGTCCCTTGACTAGCGGACCGTCTTGTTGGTCCGTGGTTTGGGACTGAGGCTTGTATTTGGTTTTGCCTCTACCATGCCAAAGTTTCCAACTAAGGACCTTCACCTACTGGGCGTGAATTGACCCTGTAGGCGTTGATTGCCTCAGTAGGTTAGGCCGGTTTTTTTGGATAGCTTGGGCATTCTTTAAGGTTCCTTCCTCTAGGACCCTTGGATGGTCCTTGAGGATGTTTTCCCCGATGTTTACAACCAAAATGTATTTGTATATTAGTTAAGGACCTACCACATCAATTTCATCCAAAAATAACATGTAAAACTCGATGAAACATGCATAGACACACAAGGTCGTTTCAAGGGAAACCTTTCGAACATCATGAACATTCTTGGACGTTTGACCTCCAAACATCATGAAATTTCACACAGTGTCTATAAACACCATAATAACTCATATAATTACTTCATCAACTCATTAAACATAAAATATGTCACATAACCACATATGAGGCACAGAGGTGAATTAGCTGTCAAACGCCTTGGTAGTCCCTTGATGTTTCACTTCAAAATTACCTAAAACTCTAGACACTGCCCCAATACTACATTCTTGACCATTTTAGGAGCTTAAACCATCATTACAACAATTTTAGGATCTATCTTCACCTATGTTATTTTAGGGGTGTTATAGAATCGGTGTATGGAGGTCGGGTAAATTCAGGTCAATGAATGCAGTCGATTATTTCATGAGAGCAACTGGCAAGTACAAGAAGGGAAAAAATAAAATCAGTGGTGATTTTGCTACATTATTTTAGGAAAAAAAGTAGAAGAAGAGTGGCTTGAAAAAAAATACTTTTTTATATTTTGATTCTGCAACACCGCCATAAAGCATGTGTTTGGTTTTTATTTATAGTTGTGTAGATAATTGGGCACAACCTTGTAATTGTGACATAGTTCCTAGAGACCAAAAAAAGAATGAGATGTTGTTTTCCTATAGTACATCTCATTTGTGGTTGAGGAGTACAAATATCTAGATTATATAGCATGCCAAATTCTAATTAAATTTGGGTCATTTAATTTTGGCATGAAAAAACATAGGCAACAATATCTACAACTAATTTATGCTCATGATATAATTCTATACTGTCGGCACATTTTAACATTTCTTTTTAAGTTTCAATATTAACTAGTGACTTTAAAGAAGAAATAAAATAAAAAGTAATACAAATATTTAATTCTCCAAACATAATGAATTTAACTTCCCAAATGAAATAGGACATATAAATTATAAAAATGTCAATCACTCGAACTTATTATACACTAGTCTCCTGACACGTGCGTTGCACGTATATCTCGAATGAAGCATAGTTTAATTTCTACGAGAATGTATGCTTAGAGAGTTTCAAAGAGAGTTGATCGTCATACAACATCAAACCATATGTTTAAAACACTCACTCTTTTTATGTGTGAATATACCTTTCAATCTATTTTTCGTACCTATTGAAAAAATTAGAAACTTAGTATAACATCTCGCAGCTTCAAATAACTAGGAAGAACTAAGTTATTGGAAATAGTCATTTTTTGAAAGTATACGAAAGTCGGGAAAGATTGTAAAGTATGTTAGTTGGGTTTTTGGTCAACATCAAATGTAAAGTATATCAGGATGATTATATCTACTTTTATATTTGGAAACCTCTAGGAAAAATCTTTTTAATGCCACCAAGTTTCCGTTATTCTGAGTTCGTATGAGTGAGATATTTATAATTTTAAAATAAGGAAATGTCCGCTTTGGATTTTTAAAGGGTTCTTGGGTCTTTTCCATATCTTATCATTTTAGTTCATTTTCGTGAATAATTCAAGGCTTAAAACTGAATTTGTTCAGTTTAGGTTTTGGAGATTTACGATAGGATTTTGGTGAAAGAATTTCAGAGGACAAAAAGGAGGAGAAAGAACAAAGCTCGTCGTTCTTGAAGGTTTAACTTGTGAATTTCGAATAGGGTTGATCCTAAAAGAGGTGTGTTAGTATTTCATAGCGTTGGATTCATTCACCCACACGCGCCTATTATGTTTATTTCAGCAAGTTCGTTCTCGAAATTTTAAAGTTAATAAATCTTGATTAATGTTCTTGAAATTGGCCTTCGTTCTTGAGTTAGGCTGAGATTTAGGAGTTCCTTGAGGTTAAAATGTTGTTTCCTTGAGTTTTTTTGAGTTAGATTCTTGTGTATATATATTGTGCATCTCAATCTAAATCGTTTTAGAAAGAGATCCGGATTTAGGTAAATTGGGGATAGAAAATGAAGAAGGAACAAGTGACAGAAACTGGGTACTAGGTCGGACATGTTTTTCAAAAGCATAATTTTCCCTCCACATTGAAGCTAGGTTACAGACCACTCTACCTCAAAATATATTTCGCAACAAAAATTTAAATACACCTTCGTGTCATGGACTAGTTTCTTCATAGTGATTTTTTGATCTTTTCTCATGAGATATTTCCTATCACAAATCATAGTCCTTGATTCTATAATTAAGCTTAAGAAAAGTTAAGAGTCAAGTCATAAGAGGTTAAGAATCAAGTCAAGAAAGAGTCAAGTTAAGACATGGTGATAAAGTTTTCCAAAAGTCATTTACAATTGTTTTAACTTTGTTTTAAGACTTGAGTTTTGAGTTAAGTAAAAAGTAAACTTTGAAGTGCATTTCTTCGAAAGAGTATATGGGGAGTATATATTCCCAAAGATTAAATGTTTACACATTTAAACAAGAAAATTAAACTGAGATTTCCCAAAGAGACTATAAGCCAGCTTTGAGTAGAGAGTAAGAGTAAACTTCATTCTTAAAAGATTATAAGGAAACTAAGTATTCCCAAAGAGTTTAAAATGTTTACACATTTGAGCAATAAAGGAAACTGGGATTGTCCAGAGATCTTTAAGGTTATGTTTTGGCGTAGTTATCTCAAACCAAAGAAAGAGTTTGGTTTTTAAAAAGACATGAGCTAAAGTATATTTTGCAAGAAGTATTGAGCACCGATATAGGGACGGCTTGAGTTCAGATAACTCACGTCTCTATAAACCATGCAATATTCATGGATAGTAAAGGATAGTTCTTTTTAGATGACTTCTTAAGATCCTTTTATCATAGACTAGTGTTTCCACTAAGTGAAGCATTCTATATGACGTCAAAGCATAGGAAAGTTCTGGCAGTGCGGAAAAAACATTGTATCACCACATAGACTCATAATGGTAGTTGTTGGTTAGAAAAACATTCAGAGAAACTATATATGTTTATTATATATGTAAAGTTGATGTTGTGATTGCATTTTCTTAACGAACTAAGTTGCTTTTAGTTTTTTATAAAGCAATCCATATTTTTCATTGATTTATTTTGAGTTAAGTTATTCAAGAGTTGAAAAGAGCCAAGGTACGTGTTTCTTTTAGATTCTTTTCAATCCTATGTTGTGTTTAGCATTCAAACTCGCACACTTGTACATCCAATGTAGTGATGATACTTCGCCTACATCATCTTATAATGTAGACACAGTTAACCAGGTTCAATATCTAGCGCATCATTGATCAGGTTGTGCACTGATAATGAATTGGTGAGCCTCCTTGATTTCTAGAGAGATATTTTTTCATTTACTTAAGTACATTTCTTTTGTTAGGATGATCAAGGACTTGGATTGATATCCATATCAGTTTTTAGAGGCTTTATAGATAGAGAGTTAGTAAAAATTTGTCTTTTCATTTTTATTTGCTTTGTATTAACATTGGAGTTGTCATTTTGCCTAACTTGAATATTTTATATTTCAAAATGTTCTAAGTTATCTTTTAATCAGTTGAGTAAGTGCATTTTAAATACTTGTATTGTTGTTTTATGTCTTCCTAAGTAAGTAATCTAGGCCAAGCGTTTTCTGGGAACTAGCAATGGTCATTTAATGCTAGTCAGGCCGGGGGTGTAGGTTCGGGATGTGACAAACTTGGTATTAGATTCCAGAGTTCAAGATCTTATAAATCCATGTATGTAGAGTCCTTATTATCTGTTTAAATCGCGCCACATCCATAATTAGGAGGCTGCAAAATTTAGGAAATTCCTTCACTTCTTTTATAGTCATTTCGCGCATTAGAGTATTATCTCTAGAAAACTTCTTTCTTACTCGTCTTACGCTTAACCAATTGGGACTTGTGTTGTTTTCTAGAGTGCCATAATGAGGAACTTTTTTCCCCATTATCTAAGAGAAGAAAAGACTATGGTGGTGATATGAGGAAAAGATGAATTTGTTCATTGTTGGGGTGTGTCTTTTCCCAAGTATGAAAGGCAAGGCAACAATGTTTATAGGTGACATGAATATATCTAGGTTGATGGTCTATCTGCATAAGGTTGAGGAAGATAAGATTAGGGATAAGGAGGAATTCAAAAATAAGACTCTAATATAGGGAATGTGTCCGGACAGTAAAAAGGTAATGTGAATGGTTCATCCTTTCATTAAAAGCAAAAAGGACTTGCTCCATCATTTTCTAGGGCACCTGCAGCTATAAAAAGAGGTGAATATAATGGTAAAAATTCCCATAACATTATAGCAATACTTGCACAATGTCAGGGTAGTGTGGAACAATAAGGTAATAGGAATCTTGCATGTGCTAGGTGTGGTAGAACTAGCCCAAGTAAGTGTCGTGATTACCAGACAGGTTTCTTAATGTGTGGACAAGAGGTCAATTCATGAAAGAGTGCCCAAAGAAAGGGAAAGGTAGTGGAAATTAGGGCAACAGAGCCCAATCTTCATTAGTTGCTCCACCATACAGGGTTGCAACTAGAGGAGCTACATCCGTTACTGGAGAAGGAGCAACCGGTTTTATGTGATCACTAGTTTCCAAGAGCAAGAGAACTCACAAGTTGTTGTCACTGGTTTGATCAAAGTCTTTACTTTTGATGTATATGATTTGCTAGACCCATAAGGTAGTTTGTATTTTGTAACCCTTATGGTCCAAATCATTTTGATGTTATGCTTGAGAAACTCTATGAACCCTTTTGTGTTTCTACACCTGTTAGGGATTCTATTCTAGCTGAGCAAGTATATCGTGATTATGTCATTTCCATCAATCACATAGACACCATGGCTGATTTAATTGAGTTAGACATGGTAGATTTTGATGTCATTCTAGGAATGGAATGGCTTCATGACTGTTATATGCTAACACATTGTAGGAATAGAGTTATCAAGATCAAAATTCCTAATGATCCACTCATAGTGTTGAAAAGTAATTCAGCAATGCCTAAGGGTCGTTGCATTTCTAACTTAAGGCAAGAAGTTTTTAAGATTTCTGTCAATCATTAGTCCTAGTTAGTGAATCAAGTACTGAGATACCTTTCATTCAATGAGTTATCATTGTAAAAGAGTTTCCACTCAGAGTCCCTCCTAAGAGAGAGATAGACTACAATGTACATATTCTTCCAAATACTCATCTTATATCTATTCATCCAAATAAAATAACCCAGTTTAGATGAAAGAGATTAAAGAGAAGTTGAAAGATTTCGTAGATAACGGTTTTACTTGACCAAATGTCTCACCTTGAGGCGATCCGATCGTATTTGTGAGAAATAAAGATGGTTCCCTTAGGAAATGTATCGATAATCATCAGTTGAACAAGGTTACCATCAAGAAATATCCTCTTTCAAGAAATGATGATCTTCTCAATCACCTTCAGTCTGTGTCTTCTTTTTAGGAAATAAACCTCATATCTTGCTACCATCAATTTAAAATAAGGGAATGTGATATTCCCAAGAAAATAGTCAGGACCCCTTATGGTCACTATGAGTTTCTAGTCGTGTAATTTGGTTTAACCAAATCACATGCACAGTTGATGGACATCATGAATACTATTTTTAAACTTTATTTACATATGTTTGTTATTATCTTCATTCATGATACAAATCTTTTTAGGAATAATGAAGATCATTCTAGTCATCGCAGAATTGTTCTTTAAACTTTGAAATATAAAAATTATATACTAAGTTCTCTAAATGTGAGTTTTGCCTAAATATATGGTGTTCTTGGGCTACACATTTTTCGGTGATGGTTGTAGAGTCGATAATTGACTTATCACTACATACCCAACTGATACTAAGCATTTCTTGAGTTTTTCTAACTATTATAGAAGGTTCGTAGAGGGATTATCATCTATTTCATCCCTTTTTACTAATTTAACTAAAAAGTGATGTTTCAATGGTCTTAAGCTTGTGAAAAAATCTTTCAGGATTTAGAAGATGTTGACTTCTACCTTAGTTTTGACCTTCCGTCGATGTACTCAAGGTTTTGTGGTGTATTATGATGCATCTAGAGTTCATTTGGATTGCGTATTAATACAAAATGTCAAGGTTATAACTTATGCCTCCAGAGAATGAAAATTTCATTAGTGGAATTACCCAATCCATGACATAAGGTTGGCTGATGTAGTTTTTGCATTGAGAATATGACACCATTATCTTTATGGTGTACATATGGATGTGTTCACCGATCATAAGAGTGCTTAGTATATGTTTACCTAAAAAGATTTTAATCAAATACAAAGAAAGTGGTAAAAATTACTCAAGGAATATGACCAGGGTATTCTTTAACACAAAGGTAAGGATAATGTCGTTGATGATGCTTTGAGCAGGTTTTCTATGGGTAGTAGTACTCATTTTGAGGAAGGTAAGAAAGAGTTAGAAAAAGAGGTGCATAGACTTGAACAACTAGAGTTCGACTAATGAATTCAAAAGAAGGAGTAGTAGTAGTGATAAATGGGGATGTATCCTCATTTCTGTCAGAAGTGAAAGAAAATCAAGACGAAGATCCCGCTTTACTTCAATTGAAGGAAAATTTTCATAAGCAAAAAGTAATAGCTTTTAAATAAGGGGGAGATACTGTTTTGTGGTATCAAGATGGATAGTGTGATTGATTTCAAGGGTAATTGAGTTGATTACCTATCCTTCATTGAGTTGCTTACAATAATACTTACCACTCTATACTATAAACAACTCTTTATGAAGTCTATATACGAAAAGATACAGATCTCCTATTGGATTTTTTGAAGTTAGTGGAGTTGGGTTGATAGGACCAGAATAAGTTCATGAGACTATAGATAAGGTGAAAGTGATTCAAGAGAGGTTCAAAAGGATTCAAAGTCGTTAGAAATCCTACACTAATATTACGAGAATGGAGTTATAATTTGAAGTTGATGATTGAGATTACTTGAAAGTTTTACCCATGAAGGGTGTTATTAGATTTAGTAAAAAAGGGAATTCAGTCCCCAATATTTTGGCCCTTAGATAGTATAGAAAAGGGTATGCAGTGTATTTTATGAGTTAGAGCTACCATAATAGTTAATAGCAGTTCATCTAGTATTTTGCATCTCCATGTTAAATAATTGCATGGGCGATCCTTCATTGGTCATACCTACTAAAAATATGCGTATCTATGATAGCTTATCTTATGGGGAGATTCCTATTTAGATTTTAGACCGCAAAGTTCTCAAGTTGAGAACAAAAGAGTTAACATCAGTCAAAGTTTTGTGGAGAAATCAGTTTGCAAAGAAGCTACTTGAAAAGCTAAAGAAGATATGAAGAATAAATACCCATATCTCTTCGAATCCGGAGAAGTTCTGAATTAAGGTACAAATCTTTTCTTTGCATTTTATGTATGAGTTAGCATGTTGTAGCTACATTTATTGTTGGATGTTTGATATGAATGTTGCATGTTACACCCTTAGCCTAGTAAGAGTAATCTCATTCTAGGACGACTGTTCCCAAGGGAGATATATTGTAACATCTCACAATTTTAAATATCTAGAAAGTATATGAAAGAAATTCTGGAAAATTGTGAAGTATGTTAGTTGGGTTTTTGGTAAACATCAAACAAACAAAAATCCAAGATTAGGATGATTTAGGTGTACTTCCTGGTGTGTTGGAAAGCTCTTGGAATAATCTTTCAAACACCGCCAAGTTTTCATGATTTTGAGTTCTTATGAGGGAGATATTACCTTTGGAAGTTGGACTATTCAAATAAGGATATGTTCAATACAAATTTTTAAACGGTTCTTTGGTCATTTCCATACCCTAAAATGAATTAAATAAGGGTCAAAACTGAATTGGTTCAGTTTAGACAATTGGATATTTACACTAAGGTTTTAGAGAAGGAACACAAGAGGAGAAAAACAGGACAAGGAACAAAGTTTTTGTTCTTGAAGTTTTAGCTTTTAGATTTCGACAAGGGTTTAACCCTAAAGAGGTACGTGAGTCTTTCATAACATTGGGTGCATTCACCGATACACCAATCACGTTTATTGCAGCACTGTATAGTCTAGAAAGTTGAAAGTTGATAAATATTGAATGATATTCTTGAAATTGGCCATAGTTATTGCGCTATATTGAGATTGAGGAGTTCCTTGAGGTTTAAATATTTTGTCCTTTAGTTGTGAGTTTGATTCTTGTGTATGCCTTCTGTGTATTGAATCTAAAGGTAGTTTCAGAAAAAGAACCTAGTTTATGCGTATTGGGGTTACAAAACGAAGATGGAATAAGTCGGGCAGAAACTAGGAGAAACTAGGTACCAGGTCCGTGTTCCTTAAAAGTGTAACTTTCCCTTTGCATCAAAGCGAGGTCATGAACCTCTTTTCCTTGAATGTTTTTTTTGTGAAAAAAATTTAAATACAGCTCCGCGTTGCGGACTATTTTCTATGTTGTGATTTCTTCATGTTTTATCATGTTTACCTAATTAAAATCATTCCTCAACATCATGAGATACGTCCTATCACAAATCACATCCTTGAATACATAATTTAATTTAAGGAAAATTATGAGACAAGTCGAGAGAGATTTATAGTCAAGTCAAGAAATTTAAGATTCAAGTCAAGAGATGTGAAGAGTCAAGTTAAGAGAAGTTTATTAAGTTTTCCATAATTCTTTTGCAAGTATTTTTACTTTTCTTTAAGACTTCAGTTTTGAGTTGAGTAAAGAGTAAAGATTGAAGTTTATTTGTTCAAAAGAGTATATCAGGACTATGTATTCCCAAAGTTTAAATGTTTTCACACTTAAAAAAAGAAAAGAAAACTAAGATTTCCAAACGATCCTTTGATATAGTTTTCTGTAAAGAGTAAGAGTATTGTTCATTCTTAAAACATTATTGAGGAACTAAGTATTCCCAAAGAGTTAAATTGTTTTCACATTTGAGCAACAAAGGAAACTAGGATTTCCAGATATATTTTAATTTGTGTTTTTGAGTAATCTTCACAACCAATAGAAAGTGTTTTGTTTTTACAAACATATCAGCTAATGTATATTTTGGGAGTAGTATTGAGCACCGATATGAGGGAAACCTTGATTTCAAATGACTCACATATCTATAAACCACGTAGCCATAATGGGTAGTAAAGGATCATAATTTTTATACGAGTCCTTTAGATTTTTTTAGCATACACAAGTGAATAAATTAAGTTAACCTTTTTATACGACGGCAACGTATATGACAATTTTTGAAGCATGGGCAAGACATTGTATCACAACTTAGGCTCATAGTGGTGGTTGTCGGTTAGAGAAAATCCCATAGAAATTATGTTAGTTTATTATATAAGTAAATTTGATTTTTTTGCATTTTCTTTAGCGAACTAATGTGCTTATACTATTTTATAAAGAATTCTATATATTGCATGTGTTCCATTGTTTTATTTTTATTTAAGCATTAGTTGATACGATCCAAGGTAAGTGTTTCTTTAAGTTTTATTTCAAGTCTATAATAGGTGCGGCATTCCAACTCGCATACTCGTACGTTCAATGAACTAATGGACGATGTAGATGTAGGTAACAAGGATCAACATTTGGTGCATTGTTGATCAGGTTTAGCACTTAGAGTCAGTTGGCGAGCCTTCTTGCTTTCCAGAGAGCTTCTTTTTCATTTACTTCAATAGTTTTCAGTTGTTAGGATGAGCAGGGGTCTTGTCCCGACATTCATCTCAGTTATTAGATTCTTCATAGATAGACAATTAGCATCCAATTTTATTTACATTGTTATTTACTATGCATTAATATTTGACCTTCCATTTTGGCTAAGTTAAATGTTTTATCTATAAAGACATTCCAAGTTATCTTTTAAATAGTTGAGTAAGTGTATTTTAAGTCATTTTATTAATGTTTTAAGTTTTCCAGTGAGTAAACTATCCAAACTAATGGTTCGCTTGGGACCAACAATATTCTAGTGAGTGTAAGTATCCCCCATGCTGTAGGCTCAGGGCGTGACAGTTATCATTCAAAAGAAGTTAGAAAATTAAACACAAAAATCTAGACTGAATAAGATTGTTCAAGAAAATAAGAAGACACTTTTGTACCCACTTAACAATGGAAGCTTATGCAAAATGACTAATATTGAGTATTTTTATATATTACAGTCTTGAAGATTTATCGGTAAAAACTCTTTTATATTCCTCAATTACTTAATTTTACTCCTTCAACTCCTCATAATTAGCAAAATACATTACAAATTCTATATTAATTGAATCTTTATTAGTGTTCATCCATTACCATCAAAAGAAAGAAAACAGTTGAGTGTAATTTAGAAAAGAATATAATATTTAGTTGTTTCACACATAGTACTTAAGTAGGATTGCTGAACTTTTCAGTTTAGTCCTTCATTATGTAATTAAAATAGTAATATATAATTTATATTCAGATTTATTATAAGGGCAAAATAGTAATCCAGTTTTAAACTTTGAAGGTTCCTAATTTTAATAATATATGATGTTTATTTTCAGCTACTAAATTGTATTTTTCCCAAAAACTCAAATATATTTAAAATTGTTTTATTTATTTGTTATTTAATAAATGTTAATAAATTTTGAGTAACTTGCCTACTTATTTGACTTGTTTTATTGCTGCTCTACGTGAGTGTAACATCTCACAACTAGAAAGAACTAGAAAGGAGTTTAAGATATGGAAATACATATTTTTAGAAAGTATAAGGAAATCTGGAAATTTTTAAGTAAGTTAAAAGTGAATTTTTGGTCAACTTCAAACAACCATAACTCCCAGCTTTGGTTAATTTAGGTATGATTCCACAGATGGTGGGAAAGCCCTTGGAATGATGTTTCAAGCACTGCCGACTTTGCGTGACTCCAAGTTCTTAAGAGTGTGTTATTCGGTTTGGAAGTTGGATTGTTGGAATAAGGAAAGTCCAAATCCAGATTCTAAGGGATAGTTCAGTCTTTTCCCTACCCTATTAAGTTAATTCATTTTTAATAATTATGTTACGGGTCTAAGTTGAACTAGATCAGTTCACACATTTACCAAAAGAGTTAGGGCTTTAAGAGAAGAGGAAAAAATATGTGAAAGGTGAAGGGCGTTCAAGATTCGCCAAGATTGTAAAGCATGTTTTATTCAGCGTAATCTAGTGTTAACATGATTGGATTTTGAAAGTTTTTGGTGGTTGTTCTTGAATTGCTTTTGTTCTTGAATATGCGTTGAGGTTTATGAATTTCTTGATGTAGAAAATATTGTTCCTTTAGTTCATTATATCAAATCCCTATGTATATGATGTGTCTACATAAATTTAAAGTTAAATTGAGAAAAGAAATTGAATTAAAAAGATCTAAGGTCAGAAAACAAGAAGAGATTTTTAAAGTCGTCATCAGGGGAGGTCAGGCGAGGTGCACCCCATTTTCGCATGAAGGCCTGGGAAGGCGCACCTATAGTGCGCCCAAATGGAGCCTTTGAACTTTGGGGCAAGCATGGCATGCCCCTGATGCGCCTACATAAATGTTTTTCATCGGGTTGACGTAATTTAGTACATTGAAGTCATTCTAACCTGTTTCAACACTTCCAATAATTCTAACTACTCAAAATGACTTCTAAATATATAGAAATATTCCTGAAACATCAATTAAAACCTTGAATCCATCACTTCAAATCCAACGGAAGTTAAAAGCCAAGTCTAGAAAGTTCTTAGTGTCTTTTCAAGAAGTTCTTTGAAAATGTTTTTAACTTTGTTTTAATACTTAAAGATCAAGTTGAGTAAATAGTAAACATAATGAGAAGAAGTTCATTTCAAGTGTCATCAGCCTTTTACATACATTTTACCTTCATTTTAAGACTTAAGTTCGAGTTCAATTAAGAGTAAAGTGATGTATTTTCTCTAAAGAAGTACATGAGGACTTAGTATTCCAGAGAAGTATAAAATGTTTTCATATTTTAATAATAATAGAAACTAAGATTTCCAAAGAGCCTTTGGTCTAGTTTTCATAAAAGAGTAAAAACTTTCTTAATGAAGCGAGCAAGGAAATTGAGATTTTCAAGGTAGCTTTTTCCTCATTATTGATTATTAATAACTATCTCAAATAAAAATCATAAATTATTGAAATTCTTACTTTTGCTTATTTTATTAAAAGTATAAAACTGAATATATATGAGACAAAACCCAATAGATCCATGCCCTGTGTCTCGCGGCATTTGCCTCACCTTGTACTGCCTCGCCTCACGCCCCAACATTTTAAAACACTAATATTATCTATTGAAAGTTCTTGCAGTAGCTAGCTCCAGTTGTACAAATTTTTGTTTAAAACCTCCAATCACTAGTAACCACTTCGGCCTATCGAGATTCACCCGACACATAGGCGTAATCTTCATGTGAATCAACAACTTACTAATAGTTACATCAGACACCTCTCCTTCAATAGATATGTCACTTTTTTTGGTTGGGTGGTCTCTACCCTAAGATCCGACTCAACATAAATGTAGGTTTCCGACGGAAACAATTAGTCCAAAGGTATACCATCATTGTAGAAATCGTTAATAGTAAAAATTATATATAAGATGAAGGAGATATCCAACTCGGCCTTAGACATCGGACAAAGCGTTGAAATACTCAATGTGGATAAAAAGTTCATGATTTTGAAAAAACTGATAATAGTCTTTTTCTCCATTATTCAAGGACTTTTTTCTTCACATTGACTCATTCAAAGATTCCTCTAATGACTAAGGTCGATGTCGTTGTCTTTTTCATCTCATCTCATCTCATGACCTCTACAATGATGGTATACCTTCAAGCCCGTTGTTTCCACTAGGAAATTACATTAATGTTGCATATTCAAAGAAAGATTACAGCTATGCGTCGGGTGAATGTAGTGTTGCCGAAGAGGAGAGAATCAGAGGTTTGAAAGAAAAGTTTGTACCGCTAGAGCCACTGCAGTGAAAAAATATAGATACTATTTTGAACCAATGTATGGTAGTAAATTCAGGTTAAAATATGAGGAGGGTCATTTTCTAAAAATAGGATGCAAACGCAAGAGGACAATTTTTAACTTTAACCGTGATGCTTGCTACAGCATGTGAGTGCAAAAAAAAAGAAGAGTTGCTCGAAATAGGAAAAATTAATGTTAATTAATTGCCTCGGTTAGTGCATTACCTAGTAAAATAAGTTGTTTTACTTTCTCCAGCATTTTAGCCACCTTTAGTAATTGAACGTAGTTACTATTTGTAGCAGTTAGTTGTTACTTTAAGTAGTTTATTCAACCTAGGAACATGTGCAAGTAGATGCTGAAATATATGTTATAGTCATTATTCATAGCTTAGTGAAGGAAATCTCATTCGAGAACGAATGTTTTCAATTGAGAGATATTTTAAATTGGTAACTTGAAATAACTAAAAGTAAGCTAAGATACTAAAAGTATTCACTTTTGGAAAGAAAGGAGAAATCTGGAATTTTTCGATGTTTAAGAAATAAGTTTTGGTCATTTTCAATTGGCCATAATTTCAAGTTTATGATGATTTAAAGGTAACAGTTTAAATTGTTGGAAATCCTTTGAAGATATATTTCCAGCGCTACCTGGTTTGTGTATTTTTGATATCGGTTGAGAGAGATGACTATCAGAAGTTGGGTTATTGAAGTGAGAAAAGTCCAATTCCAGATTTAAGGGAAATTTGTCTTTTCACCCAATTATTTCTTAATTATTTTGAAGGATTTAATTGCGGTAAAAATAAGCCTTAAGTCAATTTTGGAAAAAAACATTCAACATTAGTGCTTGGGATAAAAGGGAAGAGAGGAAGAGAAGGAAGACAAATAAATGTTTCTCGTAGGATTTTTGACTGAAATTCGTCGGGGGTGATCCCTATTAAAGTATGTGAGACCTTTTGTGTTTTGTTATTTAACCCCGCACACCTTTTTGATTCAATTTAGCAAATCTATTAGTTGATTCTATATTAAATGTTGATGTGCTTGAAGAAAAACCCTGAGAAATCTATTAGTTGATTCCATTTTTAGAGATTAAAAAATGAGTTGAAAAATCTGTTAGATGCACAAAGGTAGGTCAAGCACGTCGCTCTTACAGTGCGCCAGAAATTGGGCTCTGATACTGCGGCCTGGTGTAGCGCGCCACTGGTCCGCCAGAATCTGGCCTCAGTGGATTGAGGGTGGCGTGGCGTACGTGAATCTGCATTTTTCAATTAGTTGTCGTAGTTTATCCCTTTTAATTCGTTCTAAGGTATATAAACACCTCCCAATAAATCTAATTACTTCAAATGGTTTCTGAACACCTAGAAATCACAAAGAACACAAATCATAACCTTGAATCCATTGTCCAATTCAAGGAAGGTTAAGATCAAAGTGTAAGAAGTTATAATTAAGTCTAAGGTTAAGAAGTAAGTCAAAACAAAGTTCATAAAGGTTTTCAAGAGTCCTTGTTAAACTATTTAACTTTGTTTTAAGGATCCAGATTCAAGTTGATATGAGAGTAAAAGTTGAAGCCTTTTCTTCAAACAAACATAAGGGACTAAGTATTCCCTAAGAGTTGATGAAGACTCAAGTTTTAAAATTAAGCAAAGAATAGAAAGTTGAACGTAAAGATTTCCAGATGAGTTTGAAAGGGGACATTAATCCCAAGAGATATTTTTAAAGATAAAGTGTTGAGAAAATTATCTTAACCCAAAGAAAGGAAGTTATATTATAAACATGAGCTAAAGTAAATATTGGGAGTGATATTGAGCACCGATGTGGGGATAATAGGTCATATTAACAAATGTCTCAATGTAAACCATGTAGCCTTCATGGGTATTAACGGGTCACACTTTTTAGATGATCACGTAATTTAAGCTAGTGGATCAACTAAGTTAAGGAGTTCTATGAGATGGCAAAGTATAGGAAAGTCCTGACATGGTCGGCAAGATGTTGTATCACCACTTAGAATCATTATGGTTGTTGTCGGTTAGAGATTTTCCCATAGAAAATTTATTAAATTTCATAAATATGTAAAGTTGAGTTTATTGTTGCATAATCTTTAACAAACTGACTGTTTTACAAGCCTTATATATATATGGCATATGTCCTTATTGCTTTATATAAAATTTAGTGTTTCATGATTTGAGTAGAGCCAAGGTAACTTTTTCTTCTAACACTTTTTGAGCTTAACATATTTTTTATCAATTAAACTCGCATACTCATAAATTAATTGTAATGATGCCAGTTGGACTGCATCGTCTTATGATGCAGACGTAGGTAACAAGGATTACACCTAGCGCCTCATTGATCTTGTTTGAGCACTTAAAGTCAATGGTTAGACTCCTTGCATTCCAGATGACTCTTTTATTTCTTTCTAGTCTTTTCATTTATAAAATGTTGGGGGGTTTGTCCCATCATTTATCGTAGCAGTATGGAGGCTTCATTAGATAGATATTTTAGTTTTGAGTCTCTCTTTATTTACAGATATTGTATTATGAGACTTAAATGCCATTTTTCCTAGCTATTTTAATTCTAGTTACCTTATGAGAATGTCTTCTTATATTGAGTTATATCTTCCGCTAAGTTAAGTTTGTCAAGTCAAGGGTCCGCTCAAGACCAGCAATACTCATTAGATGTCGGCCACGTCCAGGGTGTAGGATCTGGGCATGAAAAAATTGGTATCAAAGCATAGATTTCAAGAGTCCTTGGTATTCCATGAAGTCTTTTATATAGAGATTTATCCATCAATGGGAAGTGTGTCACATCTATGATTAAGAGGCTGTGACATTTAGGAAATTCTTCACTTCTTTCATATTCCTTTTTGTGCGTTAGAGTTTATCTCTAAAAAGTTTCTCTCTAATTCTTGCTTGCGCGTGTTTGAGATCATCATGCCTCCATGAAGTGCATCAAGAGATCATCCAGCCAGAAGGAATATTGAGGAAGCAGAGGTACCTAATGCATCGAACGTGCAACCCTAAGGAGAAGTAACAAATGTTGAGTTCCCCGAGGCTATCCAGATACTAAGCCAAGTAGTGACTAAATAATTCGGTAAACAAAGGGGAACTTTACAAGAAGAGGGTAACTCATTGATGCTTCATGAATTCGTGAGAATGAATCCTCCCAGTTTTAACGATTCAAGCACTACTAAGGATCCGGAGAATTTTACTGAGGAGCTAAAGAAGGTTTTTTTTTATGTAATCCATGTTTTTGATGCTATAAGGGTTGATCTAAGTGCATATCAATAGAAAAATATAGCTAGGATTTAGTTGTATTAGTGGAAGGATGGCAGAAATGAGGATGCACCACGTCTGATTCGGGTTTGCTTTGAAGAAGCCTTCTTAGGGCATTTATTTCCCCAAGAACTGAAAGAAGCGAAAGTACAAGAGATCCTCCCATTGAAATAGGACTCCTTGAGTGTACATGAATATGGGTTGAAGTTCACCCACATATCCATCTATGAAGCTTTAAAGGTTAAGGACATGAGGAGTATAATGAGTTTGTTTGTCGCTGGTTTGGGTCGTTCTTCAAGCAAAGAGGGAAGAGCTGCAATGTTGATAAGAGACATGGATATATTCAGGTTAATGTCTTATGTGCAACAAGTTTTAAGGGAGAAGCTGAGGGACAGAGAGGTGTATAGGAACAAGAAGTCTAAGACTTCAGTGAGTTTAGGCAACATAAGGATTGTTTGAGTCGGCCAAACCATACACAAAAGGGCCCTGCACCATAATCTACTAGTGCTCCTACGCCCAGAAACAAAGATGAGCATTATGGATAGAATTGGTAAATATTAAAGGCTAGACCAACACAGTATGAAGGAAGTGTGGCACAAGGAGAAAGTTTGGCTAATGCATGTGCTAAGTGTGGTAGAGCACTCCCATGTTGCTTCAAATGTGGTCAGGAGTGTTACATCATGAGCGAGTGCCCTAAGAAAAAGCAAGATAGTCGAAATTCAGGTAACAAGAACCACTCTTCATCAGTTGTTCCACTAGACATGGCTGCACCTAAAAGATCCACTTCTGGTACTTGCTAACAGATAAACTACCTTTGTAATTACTAGCCGCCAAGAGCAATATAACTCTCTAGATGTTGTCACGGGCATGATCAAAGTCTTTACTTTTGATAATAATGTTTTACTAGACCCAGGACCAAGTTTATGTTTTATAACTCCTTATCTTGCAAAAATGTTTGAGGTTCTTCCAGAGAAACTTTTTGAACCGTTCTGTACTTCTACACTTATTGGAATGTATATTCTAGTGGAAAGTGTCTGTCATGATTATCCTATTTCTATCAATAACAAGAACACCATGGCTAAGCTAGTGGAGTTAGACGTGGTAGATTTTTATGTCTTTCTAGCTATTGATAGGTTCTGTGCCTGTTATGCATCAATAGATTCTATAAATTGACTTGTCAAGTTTATAATTACTAATGAGATAGTCATAGAGTGGAGTAGTAGTACAACAGTGCCTGAGGATCGTTGCATTTCGTATCTTAAAAAGATAAAGTTAGTTTCATAGGGATGTGTCTATCACTTAGTCTGAGTTAATGACTCAATTTTTGAGGTATCTTCCATTTAGTCAATTATTATACTAAAGGAGTTTCCTGAAGTTTTTTCAGATGGTCTACAAAGAGTCCCTCTTGAGAGAGAAATAGACTTCGTCATAGCCATCATTCCTTAGGCTCATCCTATATCTATTCTTCAATATACAATGGCACCAGCGAAGTTAAAAGAGTGGAAACATCTATTAGATAAACGTTTCACTTGATATATTGTCTCACCCTAGGGCACTCTAGTCTTGTTTGGGAGAAAGAAAGATGATTCTCTTAGAATGTGTCTAAACTACTGCTAATTGAATAAGGTTACCATAAAAAAAATATCATCTCCCAAGGATAGATTCTCTTTCCGATCAACTTCAGGGTACCACCTGTTTCTCAAAAATTCATCTCAGATCTGGCTACCATTAGGTAAGAAATATGGAATATGACATCCCAAAGACAACGTTTAGAACCATAAATGGGAATTATGAGTTTTTGGTTATGTATTTTGGGATGAGCAATGCACCATCACCATTTATGGTTCTCATGAACAGAGTCGTCAAACCTTATTTAGCTATGTTTGTTATCATCTTCATTGATTACATACTAATCTATTCAAGAAATGAAGAAAATCATTCTAGTCATCTTAGGATAATCCTTCAAACAATGAAATATAAGGAGATGTATGTCAATTTCTCCCACTGTGTGTTTTAGCTTATGTTGTGGAATTCTTGGGCCACTTAGTTTCTGGCGATGAGATTAGAGTTGACAGCTAAAAGAAATAATTAGTTTAGAGTTGGTCTAGACCCACGTCCCCAACTTTAATGAGGATTTTATTCAGTTTGGATGGCTTCATAGAAGGTTTGTTGAGGGGTTTTCATTTCCTTTTACAAAGTTGACTTATAAGGCAGTTAAGTTCCAATAGTTTGAAGCTAGTGAGAAAACTTTTCAGGAATTGAAGAATAGGTTGACTACTACCCCAGTGTTGACCTTACTAAAATGTGCTCAAGGTTTTGTGGTGTACTATGATACATAGAACCCAAGAGATCTTTTTAAATCTCAAGTGTCGAGCAAATTATCTCAACCCAGAGAAAGGAAGTTATTTTAAAAGAATGAGCTAAAGTTTACTTTTGGAGTAGTATTGAGCACCGATGTGAAGATAATAATTCATACTAACTCAAGTCTCCATGTAAACAATGTAGACATCATAGGTATTAACGGGTAAAACTTTTAAGATGATCACATTAATTAAGCTAGTAGATTTACTAAGTTAAGGAATTCTATGCAATGACAAAGTATTGGACAGTTCTGCCAGCATGGGCAAGACGTTGTATCACCACTTAGGCTCATAGTTGTGGTTGTCAGTTAGAGAATCTCCCACAAAAACTATATTACTCTCATATATAAGTAAAATTAAGTTTTTTATTGAATGTTCTTGAATGAACTGAGTTGTTTGCACTATTTTATAAGCCTTAAATATATTGTATGTGTACTTATTGGTTTATATTATGTTTGGTGTTTTATGAGTTGAGCAAAGCAAAGGTAAGTCTTTCTTCTTATTCTTTTGGAGCTTGTGTTTTTGTTTAGCATTCCAACTTGCATATTCATACATTCAATGTACTGATGCCAGTTGACGTGCATCATCTCATGATACAAACGTAGGTAACCAGGATAAGTTTCCAACGCCTCGTTGAACCAATTTGAGTTCTTAGAGAATCTTTTATTGCATTCTAGTCTTTTCATTTATTGAATGTTGTGGGGTTTGTCTTAACATTTACCATACTAGTATAGAGGATTCATAGAATAGATAGTCAGACAAATAGTTCAGTTTCGAGTCTCTTTTTATTTACGTATATTGTATTATAAGACTTTAGTATTGCCATTTTTTCCAAGATATTTTAATTCGACTAACCTTATTAGAATGTCTTCTAATTTTAAGTTAAGTTTTCCGTTAAGTTAAGTAAGTCAGGTTAAGGGCCCGCTCAAGGCCAACAATGGTCATTGGGTGTCCGCCACGTGGAGGTTGTTAACTTGGGGCGTGAACCTACTCAACTTTCTTCTGGGAAAATAATTAGAAGGTAAGATACCATTTGAAGTCTTGTATGGGTATAATCTTTTTTTGAAAAATCTCAAAGTGTTTGGATACATGTGCTTTACTTATGTGCCACAGATATAAAGAAAAACGTTTGATAAAAGAAAATCTTGAATATTTTTTTGTTACAACGTTGTTTCTAAGGCTTACATTATTTCTGAACCTCGTACAAGGAATATCGTGATAAGTTATAACTAGAGATGTGTATTTCATGGAAGATAAATAATTTAACTGGAATGAAGCAGAACCCACATTAATTGCACAAAGTAAAATTCTACTATTGATATTACTACCGAAATTGAATTGTACATCCAGAATAGTCCTAAGAAGACGTGATCCCATGACGATACTTGACATGTACCCCCTCTTCCATGTCTATCATAAGGAAAACGAAAACCAAGATTTGCTTTATCCGGTATCAAACGAGAACCGCAAGCAAATAGCTCAGAGAAAATCTGGTGTGGAGCCCAGGCTAGCCAACAATGAGAAACGCCTTCCTCTTTTTTCTTGATTTAGGTGATGTAGTCTTATCCGATGAATGGCAGTGAGAAGGCGGAAAAGGTTGTAGAACATTAATTGGTGAATGATGTCCAAGAGGCACAACATATCTCTATGAAATATATCAGAGATGCAACATTGTTATCCTTGAGACTACAAATTTTCGGAAGGTGGAAAAAGATCCCCAAATGGAGAGTTGCAATTAAGTATGAGCTCACCATGATTGAGAAGAAACAGACATAGAAACTTGTGAAAAGACTTGAGCAAAGAAAATCATATGAATGAAGTTGATTTTAAGAACAAAGTTGAATGCAGATTATTTCATCAACAAGAAGAAAGCCACATTTGTTGTAAAGAGTATGCTCAAATTTTTGGCATTGATTTTTTATACATTTGTTCCTATTGCTAGAATAGAAACCAACATATTTTGTTAGCTATAGATTCAAAAAGGGTTGGAAAGTGTTCCAATTGGAAGTTAAATCAACATTCTTGAATGTCTTTCTCGATGAAGATATTTATGTTGAAAAACCCTGAAGAATTTGCAATCAAATGGCTTGTACCAAAAAACCTTTGTACGGACTAAAGCAGGCGCCTATAGCTTGGTACTACATGATTGTTGAGCATTTGATGCAACTAGGATTTAGAAAATAGCTTAGTGAAGCTACTCTCAATATCAAGGTGATAAATCAATTTCATTGTTATCTTACTATATTAGATGATATATTGGTTACTGGAACAAATGATGACTTGTTAAGAAATTTAAAGAAGATATGCGATAGGCTTATGACTGGATAAATTTGGGGAAAATGTTGTATTTTCTAGGTACGGAAGTCGAGCAAGGAAAACTAATTTTTTATCTGTCAAATAAAGTATGCAAAAGACATTTTTTTAAAAGAAGATCAGAATGAAAAATTACGAAGAGACAACTACTCCAATGTATCAAAAGGAGAAGTTGAGCAAAAATGATGATGCTGAAAAAATAGATGAGACTTTTTACCAGTGTTTGGTTGGATGTTGAAACAACCTCTCATTTTACAACATCTAATAAGTGATAAGCACATGTGAAGGAAAATTTGAATTTTTGAATCAAATTCTCTGCAAATTGGAAGTACGTGTTGCACGGATATTCAAATAGTGAGTAAGGTTTCTCTTCTGATGACACGAAGAGCACTTCAGGCCATTGTTTTAACGTTGGTTCATGGGTATTTTCTTAGTGTTAAAAAAAGGAAGATATTGTTGCATAATCTACGGTTAAAGCTGAGTTCATTTCAGCAACAATAGTTGCTGCCAAACAAGCCTTGTGTCTTAGAAAAGTGCTACTTGACATGAACTCAAAGCAAGCGAAGAGCATAGAGATATGTTTGTGGATGATCAGGAAGTAATTTATATCTTATATGTTCTTTTTTTTAATGGGAAAACCAGCATTTCAACATTTAATTAGTATTTCTTAGACATGAGCAGAAAGAACTATTTTTGGGTTAATTTCTTGCAAGGAATTGTAGTTTATATCATGTTGGTGAATATAATTCATGTCATACCCATATTTTGGGTCGATTTTTGAGGAATAGAATTTCCTATATTATGTTAGTAACTTGTTCTGGCCATAGCCTAGGTGTATGCTGGTGACTACCTTAGAATCGTGTTTAAGAGCCAACAAGCCCTAGCCCTGTAAGTACGCACCTGTGTATACTAGGTAATTCAATAAGTGCAGCACAGACTCATTTTGAACTTGTGAGCTAACATTAAAAGCATAACCCGTCCACATGGCTCCTAATGAAACGAGATCCTTATTACTTAACCATGATTTTTATAATCTTAAATCACACAGATACCTATGTCTCTCCCGATAAAAGGGACCTTACTCCTGCAAGTAACACCATTCTCACTAACACACAAACACTTGTTCTTCATTTTGTCTTTTCCTTTCTTATTCCTTGTACTTGATTATTCTCTACTATCAAAGAGGCTTTGTACTGTTTATCCATTTAATACCCTTTCTACGATCCTCTAAGATTTTTAAAATCTGTAAAATCCACTCCAAGTCCGGCAGAGATGGACTCCGAGTATTCTCAACTTTATAGGAGAACAACAGCGATTTATTATGCATTAAAATGCACTCATGCTAATCCCATGTACATGTTGTACTATTTGTGAATGTTAATCTAGTAGTAGTAAGTCCATACCGATTTGTTGTGTAATTGACTTCCTTTTTTTTTTTTATATCAGTTGTGACACACAATGTAATGTGAATAAACATCAGTACAATCTCAACATTTACTTTATTAGTACCCACAACGAAATTTACATAATACCATGGGTAGACAAGGTAAAGGAATCTAGTACATTTTAAGTTCCTCTTGGAGATGTGGTCCTAGTCTTAAAGGCAATATGTTCATTACTTTCATTTGAATGAAAAAGATTGTATACCCTCTATGTGGCTCCTATTGTATTATTTTATGGTCTATGACCAATTGTTATACTTTTTTTAGATTGTTTTAAGATGAGACATCCGATTTAATGACTATGTTATATCTTATATATCTATGTGAAATAAAATTTGAAGACTAAGTAATCTTCATATACGAAGGGTCTATGTATACTATATATGAATATATAATGTTAGTATGGTAGAGGTCTATGTAAACCTCATGACAGATATAAAAAAGTTTTAATTTTTTCTGCAAATATTGACATATGAATTTAATGATGTAAGCTAAGAGACTAGTCTTAGTCCTCAAAGAGGATTATTATGCCGGTTACTCTAGGGTGTGCTCTCCGGATGTGACGAACTCTGTATCAGAGCATGAGGTTGAATATATTTAAAGTTGATGTCTCACTTAGCCACGTCTATGTAGATTCTTATTCCTAAATGTTATGGGAGCCACACTTATGAATAGGAAACTATAAGATTCTTAGGAAACTCACCTTTTCTTGGAAATCCAATATCCTGCCTTTAGAGTCTTGGCTCTATGTTCCATTAGCATCTAATCATTTCATTGTGAATATAGTCAATAAATACTTGAAGAACAACTACTCGAAGGCTTGATGAAGATATTGCCAATACAAGAGTTCCTCCCCATGGCAAGAAGTTCCTCGTTTTGAAGAACTTGCTAATGATGACCACGCTACGATCCATCCTTCATCTTCGACGGATGGTGTTATAAGGTCTTCCTTTACATAACTGGCCCAAGACATTACTACTTAAGCACAAGACGTCACTACTCAATCTCAAGAAATGACGGACAAAGCCAACCGGGAGGTTGTCCCCCAAGAAAACCCACATATTTGCACCATGGCTTCCCGTTTGAGGGATTTCACTAGGATGAATTCCCTTATTTCTGTTATGCCTCGTATTTTTTTTATACGTAGTGCGCATCGTGATCTAGAAGACGTAAAGAAATATTAGGCAATGATGTTATTTCCAAATGTGATATTAAGTATGAGTTGGCTAATGTAAGTGCCATTAACTTTAAGTGAGGGATTAATTAGTGGCTGATTAGGATTAATTTAATCCAGTGGGCCCCACCACTCAAGGCAAAAATTAAAAAGGGATCAGATTGTGGGCTGGCCTTAGTGGACAGGTGTAGAGGGGGGCTGCCTCCACTTCATACTATTAAATGAGGTGGAGAAATCCACTCCATGCTAAATAAAGTGGTGAAATGCATTGCTGCATATCATCTTCTTCTTCACCACTTGTCTTAGGCAGCCATGGAAATGGAGAAACCAACCCTGCAACTCTTGGCCAGCAGCTGCAAATAATTTGGTTAGTAATCTCCTTGTTTGGTGTGTTAATTCTTTAGAATACCCTTGTTAATTCTTTAGAATACCCTTGTTAATTATCCATTAATTTTAAGAAGGGGGCGTGACCAGTAGCTTATGAAGTTTTTTTTAGTTATTTAATGTGCTAAGTATGAACGGAAACCATAATCGGATTATTAGTGGTGTCGTGTTGGTGCTTGGGCTGTTTTGATTAAAGCAAACTGCAGGAAAATTCTGTTTTGGCATTATGTATATGTTGAATGTGATTATGAGTATATACTCCAAAGGATGAATACGATAAGGTAGATGTGTTGCGAATTCTAAAATGAGTTATCGCTCGGTGTGTCGTTGCTTCGCTGCTATGGTTGCCGAAACAGAACTGTTTTGGGGAGGGGGCTGTTTAATATGATTCTTTGGGTTATATGTGTTATTGGTATTGCTGTGGATAATTTGGATTGTTGTCGGATTGGGACGAAGTAAGGAAAATAGGGGAAGTGCTGCCGAATTTTCATTAGATTATTAGCTAGCTTACAAGAAAGTAAAGCACGATGTTTATCTAATTGCGGCACGATTGTTGCTTGTTATAGATTAATAGCTTGAGCAGTAAATATTGGACGTGCGGCTCGATTATACGGTATGTAACGCTGTCCCTTCTTTCTTTGTTTGGCATGACTTATAAAAATAAGCGAATAACGGACAGATTTGATACTTACCTCTAGAGCGTCTAGGTGACGTATATTCCTGCTTCCACAATTATTCCTCTATATATCGGCTATGTCTAAGGCTATGATGATCTCTAATATCTATGGTAGTGCTTCTTAGAGTCATTGAGATTTTACGTTTCCATATCGTATTAAAGGTTCATAATCTTGATAAAACAATAATCTTTGGTAATACTCTTTGCTGGTTCACGTTGATTGTTCTATTGAGTTATAAGAAATGATTTTAATTGTATATGGTTGCTCATAATATTCTGCTCGTGCATAGAGTCATTTATCATTTCACCGAGTCCCGGGCCGGGTAATGTTCGTGCGGAGTTTCTTGCATATGTCACCGAGTTCCTCACTAGAGGGTCGGGTATGTATATTATATATATGATTGGTGATGAGGATGGTTATGATGATGATGATGATGACGGAGATGACGTGATGATTATTTTGCCGAGCCCCTTACTAGGGAAGCTGGGCACCTTAAATGTTAAATATATGCATGATTTTCACTTAAAAGGGTATATGTGTAGCGATCTTTTGTTTCAACTTGCCATATTGGTATCCTGTCATCTTTACCTTATGCTTTACATACTCAGTACATTGTCCGTACTGACCCCCCTTTCCTCGGGGGGCTGCATTTCATGCCCGCAGGTGTAGACGCACAGTTCGGTGATCCTCCCGCCTAGGATATCTACTCTGCTGATTGGAAGAGCTCCACTGTTCCGGAGCCCAGTCGTTTTGGTACATAACTTTTGTGTAGTCTTTTGCTCGTCTATGGGTATGGCGGGGCCCTGTCCCGTCGAGTTTTACTAATGTACTCTTAGAGGTCTGTGGACATTATGTGGGTTGTATATATATGTTTTGGATAATGGTCCTGACATGGTTTGTTTGGGATGTCCGCTAGGGGCGGCAAATTTTGCCGCGTACATCATTGTGTATTGTGTAGTGGCAGCCTTGTCGGCTCGCGTATGCTGTTATGGTTGAATGGTTATGACTCCTTATGAGACAGGTCCTCTTATATGTATATATGACGTTGGGGTTGGCTTGATTTGATTAAATTCCATATTGTCTTAGTTTCAGTTGGTTATACTTAGCAGGTTTGTATGTGGGTGTCCAAAACGGGCACTAGTCACGGCCCATCGGGTTGGGTCGTGACAAAGAGTGGTATCAGAGCGGTTCTTCCTCGGAAGTGTCTACAGACCGTGTCTAGTAGAGTCTTGTTTATCGATGTGTTGTGCACCACATCTATAAACAGGAAGCTACATGACATTTAGGATGTCATTCTTTCTTCTTATTCTAGATCGTGCGATAGAGCTATATTAACAGGATAATCCCTTTCTAACGAATCCGTGTGTTTTCAGCTATGCCTCCAAAGAAAGCGACACCGCTTGAAGGGAAAATCGGTAGCGAAGGTACTAGTCGGACCCAGAGAGTTACTAGGGCCCGTGCCCGATCTATGCTTGGTATGATGCTCGGTCGGAGAGCTCTGCTACACCCCACCGCCAGAAGAGCTTAGAAGCGGCGGCTCGATTCGGGGACAACACCAGCCCCAAGGCCCCAGCACCTGAACCTCCACCTCCTCAGTCAGGGGCGGAGGATAGGGCCGTGAGAGATGCGGTTCAGTTGCTGACTAGATTAGTGGCAGGTCAGGCTCGCAGGCATGGACTAGGAGTTGATCATGCGGACAGATCTGATAGCTTAAGGGCTCGTGACTTCTTAAGTTGTAATCCTCCAGAGTTCTTTGGGTCAAGGCCCCAGGATGATCCGCAAGAGTTTATTCGTCAGATGCAGCGTACATTGAGGATAATCAAGGCTTCGGAGACCGAGTCTGTTGAGTTGGCTACGTATCGTTTGCGGGATGTAGCTATTAATTGGTATGAGTCTTGGGAGTTATCTAGGGGTGAGGGTGCTCCTCCAGCGGTATGGGATGAATTTGTGGAGGCTTTCCAGGGCCACTTCCTGCCTCCAGAGATGAAGCGAGCTAGAGTCGATAGATTCTTGCGTTTGAAGCAAAATGGCGAGCGTTGAGTATAGCCTCGAAGTTTGATTCATTGGCTAGGCATGCGCCTACTATTGTGGGCCGATATGGCGCATGTGGTACATCGTTATGTGATGGGATTGGATCGTTATCTGATTGACGGTTGTATGGCAGTGACTCTTCAGCCAGGTATGGACATTGCTCGGGTGCAGGCATATGCACAGGGGGTAGAGGATCGGCACCGGGGACGTCAGCCAGATAGAGATTATAATAGAGGCCAGCATAAGAGGGCTAGATCGTGAGTTATCCTGACGAAGTTTCAAAGCGGGCGATCTCGGCACTGTTAGATTTTCTTCCCATCCAGCACAGAGTGCACCCCCACCTCCCACCGGTACGGGGTTCGATCGTATGGGATATTCGGAAGCTGGTCAGAGCTCTAGGGCGTCAGGGTCACAGATGGGCCGGGGTTTGAGCCAGTCGAGGCCACCTTTGCCTCGGTGTTCTCGTTGTGGTAAGTCCCATCCTGGGAATGTCGTTGGGCTACAGTGCGTGTTTTCTTGCGGCCGTCGGGCCATACTATGAGGGAGTGTCACTTTAGAGGTAGTGCAGGTGGTATGGCACGACCCTACGGTCCGTTGCGAGTTCGTCTTCTTCTGTGGCTATCGCCCTACGGCGAGGGTATTCAGCGCCAAAGAGCCGTGGTAGAGGACGTGGTGGAGCTTCCATTCTAGCGGTCCCTCAAACCGTATATATGCTTTGACTAATAGGCAAGATCGTGAGGCGTCACCTAATGTGATCACGGTATATTATCACTATCCTCCCGAAGTGTGTATGCATTGATAGACCCAGGTTCCACCTTATCATATATATCTCCCTTTTTGCTAGTAGGATCGGAATAGAGTCCGAGTTGATAGATCCATTTGAGGTAGCTACACCGTAGGAGATTTTGTCATAGCTACGAGTATATAGGAATTGTTCAAGAATTATATATAGTCGCCGCATGCAGTAGCGCATCTAATAGAGTTAAATAAGATTGAGTTTGATATTATCATGGGAATGGATTGGTTGGCTGCTTGTTATGCTAATGTTGATTGCAGAGGAAAGATAGTTCGATTTCAATTTCCAGGGGAATCGATTATAGAGTGGAAGGGAAGTACAAGATCGCGAAAGGTAAGTTCATTTCATACCTCAAGGCCGGAAGATGGTTAGAAAAGGCTATATTTACCATCCGATTCGGGTGCATGACATAAAGGCAGAGGCACCGACTCTTCAATCAGTCCCGTAGTTAATGAATTTCTCGATGTATTCCCGAGGAACTTCCAGGCCTTCCTCCGAGCAGGAGATAGAGTTTACTATAGATGTCTTGCCAGATACCCACCTATATCTATACCTCCTTATAGAATGGCACCTTTGAGTTGAAAGAATTGAAAGAGCAATTGAGGGATTTGCTAGAAAAGGGCTTCATCAGGCCTAGTACGTCACCTTGGGAGCACCGTCTTGTTTGTGAGAAAGAAGGATGGGTCGTCATGCGGATGTGCATTGATTATAGGCGATTGAACAAAGTAACAAGAAAGAATGTATCCCTCCCAAGGATTGACGATCTATTTGACCAATTGCGGGGTGCAAAGTGTTTTTCAAAGATAGACTTGCGGTCGTTATCATCAGTGCGGGTAAGGAGGCGAGATATTCCAAAGACGGCATTCGGACCCGATATGGGCATTATGAGTTTAGAGTCTTGTCTTTTGGGCTGACTAATGCTCCAAAGAATGTTCATGGATTTAATGAATCGAGTATTTAAACCATTCCTTGATATGTTTGTTATTGTATTTATAGACGATATTACGGTTTATTCACGTTGAAGAGGAGCATGCAGATCATTTAAGGGCGGTACTTAGGATGCTTCAAAGACCAGAAGTTGTATGCTAAATTTTCTAAGTGCGAGTTCTGGTTGACTTCAGTGGCATTCTTGGGGCATATTATTGGAGCTGATGGTATTCGGGTAGACACGCAGAAGATTGAGGCAGTAAAGACTTGGCCCAGACCTACGACACCTACTGAGGTACGCAGCTTTCTAGGGTTAGCAGGATATTACAGGAGATTCATAGAAAAGTTTGCCTCAATTTCAGCGCCTTTGACAAGGCTAACTCAAAAGGCAGCCAAGTTCCAGTGGACTGATGCTTGTGAGCGAAGCTTCCAGCTATTGAAAGACAAATTGACTACAGCTCCAGTCCTAACTCTTCCGGAGGGACCAGACGGCTATGTTATTTATTGTGATGCTTCGGGTGTTGGGCTAGGATGTGTATTGATGCAGCATGGCAAAGTTATAGCCTATGCCTCCCGACAACTTAGGAAGCATGAAAAGAACTATCCTACTCACGATCTGGAGTTAGCGGTCGTGGTTCATGCCTTGAAGATATGGAGACATTATTTATATGGTGTCCATGTGGACATCTATACAGATCATAAGAGTCTCCAATATATATTTAAACAGAAGGAGCTGAACTTACGACAGAGGCGGTGGTTAGAGTTGCTAAAGGATTATGATGTTGATATTTTATATCATCCAGGGAAAGCGAATGTTGTAGCAGATGCTCTTAGCCGTAAGTCCATGGGTAGCTTGACAGATGTACAACCAGAAAGGAGGGATATGGTTCGGGATATTCAGCGGCTATCCAGCCTTGGAGTCCGTCTAGCTAATTCGGAAGATAGTGGAGTTTCTATTCGAGAGGTTGCTGAGTCCTCAATCATAGATGAGGTAAAGAGACACCAATACAAGGACCCTATTCTGGCACAGTATAGAGATGCAGCTCTTCAAAAGGAGAAGACCCCATTTAAGGTTACACCTGACTTGAGTGTTCACGATATGAAGGCAGATTGTGTGTACCCGACATCGCAGGCTACGACGGCAGGTTATGGGAGAGGCACACTCTGCCCGTTATTCTATTCACCCAGGGTCAACAAAAATGTATCATGACCTCAGATGCTTATATTGGTGGGATGGCATGAAAAGGGACATAGCGGAGTTTGTTGCTCAGTGTACGAATTGTCAACAAGTTAAGGTCGAACATCAAAAGCCTGGTGGATTATTACAGGAGATAGAGATCCCGACTTGGAAATGGGAGATGATTAATATGGACTTCATTACAGGCTTACCTCGCACTCAACTAAGTATGACTCTATATGGGTTATTGTAGATAGGTCGATTTAAATTGGCCCATTTTCTTCCAAATGTGACTACTTATTCGATCAAGATTATGCGAGGTTATATGTTAGGAGATAGTGAGACTTCATGGGGTTCCCACGCCCATTATATCGCATGCAGGAGCTCAATTTACAGCCAACTTTTGGAGATCGTTTGAAGGGATTGGGGACACAGTGAACCTTAGCACGACATTTCACCCTCGGTGATGGGCGGTGGCGTACTATTCGGACACTAGAAGATATGTTGCGGCCTGTATTATTGACTTCAAAGGCAACTGGGATGACCACTTGCCGCTCATTGAGTTTGCCTATAATAATAGCTACCATTCTAGTATCCAGATGGCACCGTCATTTAGGCCTTATATGGGAGGAAGTGCAGATCACCTATTGGTTGGTTTGATGTTGGCGAGACTAAGCTAATAGGCCGGATGTGATTCAGCAAGTCGCTGACAAGGTGAAGCTTATTCAAGAAAGATTATTAGCAGCCCAAAGTCGACAAAAGTCATATCACAGATAATCGGCGTCGAGATTTGGAGTTTCAGACATGACTGGTATTCTGAAGGTATCACCCATGAGGGGTGTGATGAGATTCGGCAGAAGGGGAAGCTCGATCCGAGATACATTGGGCCTTATCAGTTGTTCGTAGGATAGGCAAGGTTGCCTATGAGTTGGATCTACCATCTGATTTGGAGGCGGTACATCCAGTCTTCCATGTATCGATGCTACGTAAATGTATTGGTGATCCTTCTAGAGTATTCCCTGTAGATGATATTCAGGTAACAGAGGAGTTGTCATATGAGGAGAAACCCGTGGCTATACTTGATCGTCAGGTTAGAAGGTTACGTACTAAGGATGTGGCTTCAAAAAGTGTTGTGGCAAAATAACAATAGGGAGGAGATGACTTGGGAAGCGGAAGACGAAATGAAGAATAAGTATCCTTACTTGTTCCCGTACCTGCAGGTAATTCAATTTCTAGCTTGACTATATTGATAGATAATGAGATTATGTAGCTGTGAGGCATCTGTAAGTTACGGAATGCAGGTTGATAGGTATAACTTTTAGAGAGACCTCGCTGGAATTATTTTTGCAAGACGCTAACTTAACATTCGAGGACGAATGTTCCTAAGGGGGGAAGGATGTTATGCCTCGTATTTTTTTTATACGTAGTGCGCATCGTGATCTAGAAGACGTAAAGAAATATTAGGCAAGGATGTTATTTCCAAATGTGATATTAAGTATGAGTTGGCTAATGTAAGTGCCATTAACTTTAAGTGAGGGATTAATTAGTGGCTGATTAGGATTAATTTAATCCAGTGGGCCCCACCACTCAAGGCAAAAATTAAAAAGGGATCGGATTGTGGGGTGGCCTTAGTGGACAGTGTAGAGGGGCTGCCTCCACTTCATACTATTAAATGAGGTGGAGAAATCCACTCCATGCTAAATAAAGTGGTGAAATGCATTGTCGCATAGCATCTTCTTCTTCACCACTTGTCTTAGGCAGCCATGGAAATGGAGAAACCAACCGCAACTCTTGGCCAAATGCAAATAATTTGGTTAGTAATCTCCTTGTTTGGTGTGTTAATTCTTTAGAATACCCTTGTTAATTATCCATTAATTTTAAGAAGGGGCGTGACCAGTAGCTTAGGAAGTTTTTAGTTATTTAATGTGCTAAGTATGAACGGAAACCATAATCAGATTATTAGTGGTGTCGTGTTGGTGCTTGGGCTGTTTTGATTAAAGCAAACTGCAGGAAAATTCTGTTTTGGCATTATGTATATGTTGAATGTGATTATGAGTATATACTCCAAAGGATGAATACGATAAGGTAGATGTGTTGCGAATTCTAAAACGAGTTATCGCTCGGTGTGTCGTTGCTTCGCTGCTATGGTTGCCGAGACGGAACTGTTTTGGGGAGGGGGCTGTTTAATATGATTCTTTGGGTTATATGTGTTATTGGTATTGCTGTGGATAATTTGGATTGTTGTCGGATTGGGACGAAGTAAGGAAAATAGGGGAAGTGCTGCCGAATTTTCGTTAGATTATTAGTTAGCTTACAAGAAAGTAAAGCACGATGTTTATCTAATTGCGGCACGATTGTTGCTTGTTATAGATTAATAGCTTGAGCAGTAAATATTGGACGTGCGGCTCGATTATACGGTATGTAACGCTGTCCCTTCTTTCTTTGTTTGGCATGACTTATAAAAATAAGCGAATAACGGACAAATTTGATACTTACCTCTAGAGCGTCTAGGTGACGTATATTCCTGCTTCCACAATTATTCCTCTATATATCGGCTATGTCTAAGGCTATGATGATCTCTAATATCTATGGTAGTGCTTCTTAGAGTCATTGAGATTTTACGTTTCCATATCGTATTAAAGGTTCATAATCTTGATAAAACAATAATCTTTGGTAATACTCTTTGCTGGTTCACGTTGATTGTTCTATTGAGTTATAAGAAATGATTTTAATTGTATATGGTTGCTCATAATATTCTGCTCGTGCATAGAGTCATTTATCATTTCACCGAGTCCCGGGCCGGGTAATGTTCGTGCGGAGTTTCTTGCATATGTCACCCGAGTTCCTCACTAGAGGGTCGGGTATGTATATTATATATATGATTGGTGATGAGGATGGTTATGATGATGATGATGACGGAGATGACGTGATGATTATTTTGCCGAGCCCCTTACTAGGGAAGCTGGGCACCTTAAATGTTAAATATATGCATGATTTTCACTTAAAAGGGTATATGTGTAGCGATCTTTTGTTTCAACTTGCCATATTGGTATCCTGTCATCTTTACCTTATGCTTTACATACTCAGTACATTGTCCGTACTGACCCCGCCTTTCCTCGGGGTCAGATTTCATGCCCGCAGTGTAGACGCACGATTCGGTGATCCTCCGGCGTAGGATATCTTCTCTGCTGATTGGAAGAGCTCCACTGTTCCGGAGCCCAGTCGTTTTGGTACATAACTTTTGTGTAGTCTTTTGCTCGTCTATGGGTATGGCGGGGCCCTGTCCCGTCGAGTTTTACTAATGTACTCTTAGAGGTCTGTGGACATTATGTGGGTTGTATATATATGTTTTGGATAATGGTCTGGACATGGTTTGTTTGGGATGTCCGCTTGTACAGGGGCAGCCTTGTCGGCTGCGTACATCATTGTGTATTGTGTAGTGGCAGCCTTGTCGGCTCGCGTATGCTGTTATGGTTGAATGGTTATGACTCCTTATGAGACAGGTCCTCTTATATGTATATATGACGTTGGGGTTGGCTTGATTTGATTAAATTCCATATTGTCTTAGTTTCAGTTGGTTATACTTAGCAGGTTTGTATGTGGGTGTCCAAAACGGGCACTAGTCACGGCCCATCGGGTTGGGTCGTGACAATTTCTATGGGTAAAAAGTGGAGGAAGACCCCCAAGATTTTATTGATGAAACCTACAAGATACTCTATGTTATAATGTTGACAACTAGTGAGAAGGCCATGTTAGACACTTATCAACTCAAAGATGTGTCCCAAACTTGGTACGTTCAATGGAGAGACAATAGGACCTTAAGAGGTCGACGGGTGACTTGGGAGATTTTGAAGAAGCCTTTTCTTGATGGGTTCTTTCCTTGGGAGAATAGGGAAACCAAAGTGGTTGAATTCATCAGATTCATCAAGGAGGTATGAGAGTACTTGAATACTCTTTGAAATACACTAAATTGTCAAACTATGCTCCTTGTTTTGTTTTGATCCTAGAGATGAATTGAGCGCTTTGTGAGGGAGTGCCGGATGAATTGAAGGAAGAATTTCATTCGGTTATGCTACATGTCCATATGAACATTCCTCATCTCATGGTTCATGCTCAAAAAGTAATTTTCCCCTTTCGATTTCATTTTTCATTTTTTTTCTTTTTTTCTTTTAGAGAGCGTTATATGTGCTCCCTTTCAAGGGCATATGGATTCGAACCATATTTGCTTTATTCCTTTTCCCTTCCTCCCTCCCTCCGCTTCCTTTGTCTTCTGTAGAAGATACAAGGGATAAGTGAAATATTAGAGATGCAAAGAAGGCAAGGTCTTTTGATAATGGTTGTTCAAAGAGTAGGCTTGATATCCAAGACAAGCCTAGGTTTAAGGAGAGGTCTTCTAATCAAGTTTTTACCAAATTTCCCACGGCTCATGATGATAGGGTGTTTTCACATCTTGGGAGAACCCCCTCGGAGTAACATGGCTACTTGACCTCTCGGGGGTCCTATACATGACTATAGTTATCATTCTTCCCATTGCCATAGTAAATTTAGTGGAAAATTTAAAACTTTTTATCGTACTTTATACGCTAGAAGCTTTACGTATATATATATATATATATATAAAATACAATAAGTACATATTTAGACCTTAAGTCTCTTAGTCATCGTAGGCATAACATCATAAGAGTACAATCGGGACACAACCCTTATAACATAATACATAGCTATACAACTTATAAGACTTTACAATAAAGATATGACTTTGGAATCGTTGAACATAAAAATCCCTTTCCTTGAACTTCGGAATTCACATATCAAGATAAGCAATCATAGAAACATCCTTTAAGCATTCATAACCTACACTTTGTGTAAAAATTAGAAAAGAAAGAAGTTAGTACAAGAATGCAATAAATATGGCAATCACGCAAAAATATGCATTTAAAAGAAATATTTTCTTGAAAACGTACTTCATGCCTTTATGAGTAAATCTTCATAAAACCTTTATACAATAGAAAATATATCATTCACATACTTCACATATACATATTTAAAGGTCAAAAATCATATAAGATCACATAAGAATTTGAGAAACTTTTTAGTCACATTATCGAAGCACTTTCACATTACAATGAACTTATTTTCTCTTTACATTGAATCTTTTCTTATAAATTTCTTTGACGTTCTAAGTAACCTTTTACTGATACTTGGTGCAATGCATCACCTTAAGTCTACATGGAAACCATACATTCAACTATACAATTCACCACATATCATTATAGAAGTATAACACATGATAGACACATTTAAGATAGAGCCTTAATGACTTCACAATAAGCTATTGTCATTATGAATATATACTTCTTTTTCTTCACATAGAACCATAATCACATAATCATATTAGACTTCATATCATGCATATCATCTACTCATATAGACCCGAATGCAAAAGAATCATAACGAGGATACATGCATTAGAACACCTTCTTTGGATTTCCCTCAAGTGTAACTTGTGCAATGCATAGGTGAAGACCCATTCCGCAACCTTTACTAAGAAAGTACCCATAGGCCATCCTAGTTGGAGTCCTTACTTTACTTCTATAATCCATATTAATTTAGGGAAACTATATTATTAACCAACAATAAGACCATGTCAGCCAAACATGGAATTTGGTGTCATCCCCTCACACCAAAGGTGGGTTCCTTACTTGCCAAGGTAAGACATGAGTATCATGCTAGCATATTAGGTCATATAAGTTTATAGAAACAATGGGGCAACATAGTTATGGAACATGGAGGCATCATGAAACATCAACTCTAACACCCTTTTTGGGTCATGAGACTATCCACACCGTGAGGTCTATGGTGACCTACCTTCCAACAATGGGAAGGGACACCCTTCATTTTCAAGTTTAATCGCTGCTAGGATTTGTTCCATTTTAATTAAAAGTCTTCATTACATTACTTTATAAGACATAGTATTTAGGAGATTCACTCCTCATATGCTTAGGTTTATAGATGAGACGTCCTATTGATCAACCTATATCATGTGAGAATCTTTCACATTGACATAGCATATTTAAGCATATATCTAGTTTAGGACACTTTTGAGAACAATTTTTAAGAACCCCTCAATTGACGATATCATCATTCACATGTGTGTGTACATACATGTGATCAAACCTTTCACATAACACCTTTAAACCACACATATTAATATTTTACTTTATTCATGCATAATTGTACAAGTTTAATTATATGAGCCATGCTTTCATATAAACACATTTAGACACTAGGTATAATCATACTTCATCATACCACATACTTCTTATTATATCATGTAAGACACATTCATAACATGTTCATACATTAACTTCCATGTACATAGAAACTAAACCTAGGAACTATCCTATCAAGGTACACATGTACCATGCATAAATAAGGTCCCATACCCTTTCTCATACTAGTACACCTATCAAGTCATCCCACTTAGATTGAATACATAACATACTTCACATACATTTACCTTCATGCATAGTAGTAGACATCTAGTGAATATGAGATCGACCTTTCGTTACACACCATGACCCTTTACTACAATGTAAGCATGCATAATGTGTGAGTGTGTGTGTACATTGGTCAATATGATCACATAGTGGCTATAAATAACACCATGATGTAGACACCTTCTTACCACAATGCACAACAAATCATAGACCACACAACACCATTTAGCATAGGAGTTAAGAGAATTTTCACATCACATTCATGACTCGTAACCTTAATACACATTCACATAGGGGTACATGAGTAGGGGTTATAAATTATAAATACCTCATTAATTGAAGAACCTGCAGATGATCTTAAAACAACCATTTCCATTCTTATGACATTAGCAACACAATCTAGATCATCGTTAGTATAGGGAAATAGGCATACGCTTCACATAGGGTGATTCATCACCAACACACATTCATAGTATAGTTGCCTTCAAGGCCATGATCCCATCACATATATATTGAAATTAAGATAAAAACTACCACCATAAGTGGACCATACCACACAATGTCATACAAGGCTTCATCCAAAATAATATAGAGAAGTAGAGAAGTAGAAGAGTTGGGCAAACCTTACCAATCCTTTATCCTTTGGTCATCATTAACCATTACTATTATTTTATCAACAATTAAAGTATAGGGCAGTATATAAAACATAATAATCATATATGAAGTCATGCATAAGCTACTACAAGGCCATGCTACAAACTAGTACAACACATCATTAACATTCTAGAATGTAGAAGAACATAGAACATTAACCAATTTCATTTGCATGGATTATAGATAATATTTCATAAGTAAAATGAATCTAGTGGAATATCTAACCATACACATAACATAAAGAAATCATCCTTAAAGCCCTATAAGATCAAGATACCAACATAGGCACTAAACTATCCATTCAAGAGAGAGCAAAAGAAATAGGCAATACTACTAATTCCATAAGGAATTTAAAATCAATCATATTTTAACAATATTGTAAATGTTAGGCAGTAGCTAAATATATCATTACTCAAAATGAATCATGCTTCGTCTAAACTAAAATCGAGATCACATCACATACATAATATTATCAATCAACAAACTAGAAGAATCTAGATCACTTCATGCCAAGCCTTCTTAACTTTGATAATACAAGATTCCTATCCATAATAACATTAACCTAAAACATTATAAACAAGCAACTTAAATAATCCAAAATCTTACAACAATTACAAAGAAGCCAAACTTACATTGAATAAATAGATCATACAAGTAGTTTTGTTCAAATATTCATACATTGATCCAATTGGATCATGCATCAACAATTCACCATAAATATACTTAAATAACATTACATATGACCAATGAAATGATATAAAATCACAATTCAATCAATAAACACCATTATCACAATGCCCATGCAAGGGCTAAATCGAGTTGGGTAGTAACATGATTTCACAATGCAATCGGATTTTTTTCATGTTAATACCACCACATTATCATCAATTAATCATGATTATGGCATTAAAAAGGTTTTTATAAAGAACCCATGGCTAGATTCAATAAGAATAAGTTTGATCCTGAAATATCTTAGAAAAACTTTGCGAAGAACTCTCCAATTGAAAGGTTACTTAGAGACGAAGGATCACCATACCTTTGTCCAGTTGAAAACCTCTAAAACATGATGAATAAACCATAGAAATACAATCTTCGGGATATTCTTGAGCTTCACCTCCAATGGAGGTTTCTAGGGAGAATTGGTTTTGGTGGGAAAGTTTATTTGGTGTGAATTAGATTGGGAATGGATTGTTCACATGTTTGATCCCTTAAATACACCCAAAAAAAACTAAATAAATAAAGTAGGGTCAGGTTAGGAAGTGGGGTGAATTTACCAGTCACCCTTTTAATGAGCAGTCGCTAGGCAGTGGTGTACCAGCCTACATGGACGATCCTAATAGACGCCCTATAGGTCCATCGACGTACCGTCTGTGGCTTCATTGATAGGGTCCTTGAGCTGTTCTTTCGATGAGACTAATGTAGTATATGTTTTCATCGACAACACCCTTATTTATGGGATGATTGTAAACAAACGGAGCGTCGTTTGGTTCAGTTTATTGACAAAGCCCTTGGGTCCTTCACGTGGGCCCTTTTACGGTGCCCTTGAGAAGTCATACCCAGACGTTTCCAATGCAAATATGCACATTGAAAATTAAAGGACCTTCCATGCATTTCTCACCAAAAAGGAACACATAAAACAGGTTTAAACATGCTAGGCCTCACCAAGACATACTTAAACGTCTCAAGGGCTAACTTTCGAGCGTCTTAGACATTCTTGGACGTTTGAACTCCAAACTTCATGAAACATATAATTCCTATAAAAATCATTATAACTAATTTGAAGACTTCAGAAGCTCATGATATACAAATATAGGCACATATAGACACATGAGACACATAGGTGACTAGTCGTCGAACGTCTTGATCGTCTCTTGACGTTTCACTTCGAAATAACCTCAAACTTTACACACGGTATGAAAACTATATATTTAGCCATTTTTGGACCTTATACCCTTATGAATAACATGTTAGGATCTAGACACCCTAACTTATTTTTGGGATCTTACAATATCCCCCACTTGCAAACATTTATCCTCGAATAACACTTATAACACTTTAATTACAACTAGGACTTCAATGCATCATAGAGTTGTTCATCACATTAATAACATCTATAGAAGTTAATGCACCAATATTACAAGGAACACACTTCAAATCATTTATCACTCAATGCATTCAAGAAAGCAAAACTTTCATTCACTTGCTCTTTAATGCATCAAATACAAAGACTTTTATCATATTTATAGGAGGAACATCCTTCTCCTAGTTAATACATGGTCATTACATTTGAATTAATTAAAGAGTTCATCATGTAAGGTCACACATATGCAGATTTCAAGAGTACTCAAAAATCCATTTAAGCACTCGTACTTCAATGCACATAGACTTGAGTTAATTAGACTGACAATGGATTTTAATTAGTTATACCTAGTGATATGATGGTCATACTCAAAAATACCATGCTTAGTTGTGTACATGGAGGAATGTCCTTCTCCTCAAGACATTTACATGTCTCATGAGTTCATACCAAAGCAAATCCACAAAAGTCATATTTACTGTAACATGAGAAATTTCCCCACTTTTAAACTATGTCATGCTCATGTTTTCTTCCATGTGAAGTCTGGATTGTAGGTCACACCAAGCACATCACCACAAATAGGAAACCTTTTCACAAAATGTACATTTTTAACAAAGCAATAGCCTTTACAGTAAGCATTATTCAGGGAAGTCTCACAATTCATAGGCACACATAAGGACAATTGACATGTCTTCACTTTTCAAAAGTGGACTTATAATCATGTTTTAAAAATCTTAAAAGTCACATATATTTCAAGAGACTCAACATATTTCATTTTAAAGAGTCTCAGTTTCTCATTATAATGCTAAACCTTACATACCAAAAGTGACATCAAACATGCTTCTTACCTTAACTCATGAAGTTAAATGCACAACTATCATATCAAGATGCACAATCAACATGAGAAAACCATGAAGTTGATCAAAATTTTTCCTTCATGCTCTTTGGAATCTTCGCAATATATGTAAGGTAATGTGAATCAATTCGTACCAAACCTATAAAGGTCATGCAATCCGTACTTTATGCAAAACTTTAGTCATGAAAAAGCTTACTAAGAATTCATTAAATTCAAGCTCAAGTAAGAATAGAAGGACAAGGTAGAAAATATATACAACCGTAATACTCCATCACCATCACCCACATAGGGTAGACCCAATTAAGAGCAACTTAACGCAACCTTATGAGGATCTTAACTTAACACCCTTCATTTTCATCACCTAAAAATGATTACCACTTTAAAATAGATTACAGTAACTTAATATAGGAACACTAGGGTATTCTAAACCTTGTCATTTTTGGCAGGTTATTCCCCAATGATCAAGTTAGATCATACTATTTAAACAAATAATTTCTTCAACTGAACAATAGACACCAAGGTCATACATCATTAGGGGAAAACAACAAGGAGACTTAGCCATAAGGACTCTTTCTTTTCATTCAACATTAAAGTAAGGTAACTTCTAGGTCATTCAAACTTACATCATCACCCTGCAATGATAAGAATACTACACTCAATTCTAGGGGAAACATCAATTCCACAACATCAAGGGACTCACAAAATTATAATAAGTTAGAAACAAATCTACGACTCATCATGCCATAAGACTCTCATTCTTCATTCCAAATAGCAAATCTCCTTTTTTTCATTCATTATCATGCTAATATGCATCAATTCTATACACATTTCACGAATTTCCAATAAAAGAACAATTCAGTCGATTTCCCAAAAAATTTATAGTATGCTGCCAAGCATTACAGTTAACATGTTTCAAAATTCCAAAAATGCGATATTTAGGCCATTGATGGGAAAAGCATGACAATATGAGGTACAAAACTTTTCAAAGACAAGAATACTATCATCACACCTATGTTCAAGTCTATACAGAGGACTCCAATCAATACTAGGCAACTTATCAAGGACCACATATATACAAAGGGAAACATTCAACACTTTTAAGCACATATTCTTAGGGTAGCATGCTTCTAGTTGTCGACACCCAATTTTGACCCACGTCAGTATAAATTAATTATCGAGCTTCGCGAGCTTTCCAAACAATTTAAATTAATTAGTTTCATAAATTTTGTGAAAATTAAATAATATAATGCATGAGCTTTATTTTATTTTGGATACTTTTAAGCATAACTTTAGATAATAAATATGTTTACATAGTTATGTATATAATTAGTATATTTCATTATTATTCAAAAAACCATCCGAAAATATGTTAATTTTAGTAATCATTCTATCTTAGTATAAAATTATGATTATTTTGAGTCCCTATTTTTTTATAATTATATTATTAAATAAATAAGCTCGTTAATAAATTTATACCAAATTCGTTTTATTTTAAATCAATTGGCTATTTATTATATTTAACTCATTTTTCCTTTAATCCATTTTTTAAAAAAAGATCTGATTTGGGCCTTCTTTTCAAAACAAGCCCACCCCTCTTAAAATTCAAATTTATTCATTTGGGCTATTTTCAAAATTTCCTATTAATTCCCAATTCCTTTTTCAGATTATTTCCAGCACACTCCAATTTACCCCCCCCCCCCTTTTCAGGTGGCCCAACACCCAGCACCCAGGCCCAATTCTCCCTCAGAGTGACCCAATACTCAATCAAATTCCCCAAAATTCCCAGGTCGGATACTCCCTCAGCCCGTCCCAATTAATCCCCAGGCCCACCCCATATGTCAAGCCCACCTTTACTTCCCTACCATACCCACTAACTTAAAATACCCAACCCCTCCCCTTCAACCCGGCCCCGATCCAAACCCGTATCCCCTCTCCTTCAACCCCTTCCCCCACGCGAAAACAGAAACCCAGAAAATGCCAACATTCCCAGACGCTCAGCCACGCTGAAATTCTTAGAAAACAGACGTGAAAATCCCCAAAACCATGCGTCTCTGTCACGTGCAAACCCTGTCCCTTTTTCCTTCCCCGCGTCTCTCCACTCGAGCTGTGAAACGGCTCCATTGTGTCGTTTTCTTCTGTAACTCGTACAATAGTACGCTCGCGCAGGTCTGGCGGCAAGGGAGGCTAAAAAGTTTATCCTTGGAAACAAGATTGCGCCACGAAGCTCGCAAGGACGTCGAATTGATCTCGTCCATCCACCTCGCCCTCGATCCGTTGGAATGTAGCATCTGATCGGCATATTCTTCAGCATTTGGATAAGAATTTGCTTTTGAATTCAAAATGGGTCGAAAATCGTATTACCCACCTCGAAAAAATTGAAACCCTAAATTTTTCTTCTATATAACCCCCCCCCCTCCGATTGAAGGGGTTGGAAATTTTGGGGGGTTGAAATTTTAGTTGAGGTTTCATTGAAGGGGTTTGTAGAAGTCAAATTTCTTTCCCTTCTTCTTCGAACTACCTTCACAGTAAAATAGGGAAAGGGAATATAGCTAAGGAGAAACCTCTCTTTTGGTTTGGACATCTTTATGTAGTAATAAAACAATGAGAGATTCGAGGAAATACTTCGAATCTTCTGCCAATGATTGGCAGACGGAAGAGCTGATAGTATTCTGTTGTTCGGGTCCAAGTTTTCGACCAGATTCCGTTTTCTTTGTCGGAAACTCGAGTCCGTGTGCAAGGTGGTGAAGTCATTAGCTCGTTTTTGTCCCCGTTCGCTGCTTTCGAAAAGGTAATTCCCTCTGCTTCATATGTTTTCTTCATTTTTTTTTCTGTTTCAAAAATGGCTTTTTCGTTGCTTTGTGCTCTAGGTGTTTGCTGTGAATCCTCATGGCTGGTATTCCGTTTGTGCTGGGTCAATCTCTTAAATATTTGAATGTTGGGTATATTGCTTGTGTTGCCGTGAATATAAAAATGTTACATATGTTGGTTGCTCGATTTCGAGACGTATTGTACGTTGTGATTTTGTGTCATTACGCATGTTGGTCTTGTGTTGCTTCCTATTTTGAGTTTGTCATGGCTAGCTGCAGTCGAGTTCATCGTTTTAGTCATAGTTCGTCCCGTTCATGAAGAGCCGTAGCTCAATAATGTGATGTTGCATTTCTTCATTCCCTCAAGATCACTAGTGTTGCTCTTTCTTGGTTCATTACTGCCATAAATGTTAAGGTTTGCTTGATTCCAAATGGGATAAGTTTCGTTGATTAATGTATGAGATGTATATACTAATCTTCAATCATCGAGTTTCTCAACTTTGAGTATCAAATGGAGATACTGAATAGAACGTGAGTTCTTTTTGTTGATTTTATAAGGAGGATTATGTGCTGCCCGTTTTCTGCTTATTTTTGTTCGTGAAGGTTTCAAGTGTTGTCATGTTGCTCTTTTAGAGTTGTTTAATCGAGTATATGGCCGGAGTTTGGATGTGCAGACAATATGTAGCTTGAAGTTTTTTCCATCCTTAGAAATAATTAGTAGTCTTACTTATTTCCTTGTGTTCTTATGCCTGATGTAAGCTTAGTCTCTAAATCGCTTTATTTGTTTTGGACGTTAATAGTGTGTTTTCTTGTCATCTCTTTGTGATTGTCAAGAATTTATGTATTGCTATCCTATTTCCATGTCTTCCTTATATAAGAACATGATCTTTTTTTTTTCTTTCTTATTATCAAAAATTATTGTTCTTACTTTGGCATTAGGAGCTGGGTTTGACAAGTGTGCAACGTTATTTTCATCGTTTCTTGAGTTTGTTGTTTGCTGAATATCATGAATATATGCCTAGTGTCACTTTATCAACAAACTTTGTCACTAATTGTTTGGCCCATTTGACCTACTAGAGTTGTATGCCTCGGCCTAATTTTTTTTTAGTAGGTTTGTTTATTTGAATTCTGTTAGGTTTATAATATATCTCCTTCATTTTAATGTTTCATATACTAATTCCTACTATTTTTTTGTATGTGAAATCCCTTCGAGCCCTAGGGATTCCAATTTTCTCTATGCCGTCGAAAAGGCCATAAAGTCTCAAAAGTCTTTCATTCGAGTCAAACCATCGAGATCGGCGTGAAAAAATTCGAATACCGTGAAGATTGAAGGAGCTTGAGGAAGGCAAAATTTGAAGATTGTTTTTATGTTTACTTTCTTGTATTTTTATTTGTAATGGGCATAAGCCCTTGTTGTTGTTTTTTTCTTGTATTTTATTTGGTATTTTTAGATTAGGACAGGTGAAGTGGGTCGAAAACCCAAACAAGAAGATGGGTTAAAAACCCAAAAGCAAGTGGGTCCAAATTTCGGTCAAGGCGAACAGAACCCGAATTTGGACCCAAAAATCTCTCTCTCCCTCTCTCTCTCTATCTCTCTATACTACTTGTTTTACGTTTTGTTTGAATGTCGTTAGTTAGGGTTAGAAAAACTCCAAACCCCATCGAATGTCTTTTATTTTAACAAACTTAAAACTAAAATCGAATCTTAAAACAATAATATTTTAAATTTGCAAGTTCGTTTAGATTTAAGAAATCTAACTTTAAAATTCGCAAAAATCTGTAAAAAATAGTCAAAATAGTTAATCGCCGAAAAACCGTTTTAAGCGGAGTGTCTTAGGTGCCTACAAAACCTTCCTAAGACGCTAATAAGAATCCTGAACCCTTAAAAATATTTTCAAATAATTTTCCTTTTTGAATTATTTGGAAACGAGTTTTCTTAATTTTTCTTAAAAAAATTAAGTGGCGACTCCTAAAAGTCAAAAATACCTTTTAAAACAAAACAAACTCTTTTCGAATATTTTCCGATAAAACAGAATGGCGACTCCGCTAGGGAAATGGAGGATTCTAACCCTAAGATTAACTTATTTGACTATTTGCGATAACTGCTTATTTTCTTAGTTGTTCTAGTTTTTGAAAATGTTGCATTTCATGACATATTTCCGCCAAACAGCAGATAGCTTGCATTTGGTAACGGAAGTTACGCGGCTTACCGCGACTTTCTTCAGAAATACCCAAGAAATCATTTGGGAGTATCAAACAAATAGTCGAAATGCGGTCATACGACGTTGTTTGATAGCTCCACCCCGACGTTTGTCCGACTCAGGTAACCGTCAATTTGAAAACAATTCTAGAAAGCCTAAGATAGAGCGAAACCAAAACCAAAATAAGCATCAGCCTAAGACGGCTTAATACCCGAGGCGTATTAAGTCCATGTTAGTAAAAAAACTGCCAAAATCGCGTCTAAGGTCTTTGACCTCACGACGCATCATATTGTTTGACATTCGAATAACTGTATGTGTGAAAACCAACTTGGGGGTAGGGAAAATCTAACAGGTTTCTATCTTACAGACATGGATCATTTCCCGAAGTTTGATATGGTCGTCTCAGCACCACCCCAGCTTACGATGTGGTACAACGATTTGGATGGGGATCATAGGCGAACCCTTAACAAGTGCGTAGGTGCCTTAACTAAGCTGATCAACATGGATGGTTGGCCAAAACTAATCGAGGTACTTACGGGGTATTGGGACAGCCAGAAGATGGTCTTCCATTTCGGAACAGCCAAAATTACCTCGACGCTGGAAGAAATAAGGGACTGCATAGACACCGTGGGCACGGGAATAGAGAGAATAGCCCAAAAACAAGAGGATATTTTCATCCCCAACAAACTTTCCGTAGAGAATATTGCGGTTTGGTTTGGACTAAGAAAATACTTCGCTTATTGGTGTCAGGATTCCCACGTGATGTTCGGAGATCTCTGTATTAGATTCGGACACGCGAGTTTCTACGCCGCGTACAATCGGGAGTTTAAGATCTCCTATAGAGAGTGGAATGAGGTCCATCCCCTAGCGTTTGCCATGGCATTGTTGGGAACAATGGTCTTCCCGCACGGTCCGAGTTTGAGCATCAACACCAGAGTCATAACGCTCATCCACACTTTGTTCAAAGGATACCATAATCAAGGAACGACAAAATACTACCCCATAGCTCCAGTCATATTATCTGACATGTATCGGGCCTTGGGAAAGTGCAAAGATGGACACCGATATTTCCAAGGGTGCAATCTGCTCCTCCAGTGGTGGATTCTCAACCATTTGGTGAAGGGTGCTGGGACTCGAGAATTACACTCCCTCGACAACAAAAACACTCTCAAGGACTTAAATGATTTACTATACTGGGCAAACATGGACAATCGGAGAACAAGAGGGAGATGGGCCCAAATTTTCTCCGAATTGAGAGAAGAGGACCTCCAATGGATGCTCGACCGTTTTATATCCAAGGAAGTTGTCGTGGAGAGTCGCAGATGTGTCGTGCTCCCTATACCAGGCATTCGAGGAATTTGCCCTTACGCGCCATTTCTAGTCTTGCGACAATTCGGAAGAAAACATACCGTGCCTAGAGAAGCGTACTATGGCGCTTATGTGTATGACATTAGGGATGACAGAGTGCATGACGCTTCAAAAATGCTCAGAGAATGGAAAAACGCCAAGCGCATGGGTAAAAACACTACCTCCCCTGACCGATTCAACGCTGGATATGGCGAAGGTTACAAAGAATGGCTTAAGAAGGACAGACAAAATATCTCATTTCAAATTCCGTGTAGCTTTCGCAGTGTGACGGACAGAGAAGCCAAAGCAGTGGCTGAATTGCAAGAGATTAAGGAAGAGTCCAATGAGGTCTAAGTTTGTAGAGAATCAGGATGCTCTTGAGAGGGCAACTCGAGAGGTCGAAAGACTGAGGCAGGGGTATGACGATTTTGACAACTGGATCAAGCAGAAAAACGAGAGGATGTGATACAAGAGTCTGGAAGACAAAGGACGTCTGGGTGAAGGTTTTCTATTGATGATGAGGCATATGTTTCAGCAACACAAAATCCAGAAAGACGACGATGAAGCAGGATCATCTGGAGCAGCATAGTGGACACTACCCCTGCGTGGGTTTTTACTTATATTTGCACTTCTTTAGCCCCTGCGTGGCCTGATTTTGTTGCACTTTTGCATGGCCCCTGCGCGGGTTTGTCTTTATGTCTATTTCCCTTTTTCGAATACTTTATTCATTATTAAATATTATTTTAGGGGGGATTATTTATTTGGTTTAAATTCACACGTACATCATTCGAATGCGCTAGGCCTACTCATGGCACAAAAGTGTCCCCATGTATGCTTTAGGACGCGATATATATGTGTGTTTAAATACTTATGTGTTATGTTGCTTTGAATGAGGATATCCTAAACCCACTCCTAGCCAGAAATTTCAAAGAATATACAGAAGTCACTATTACAAATGTCCGACCAAAATTCCCAAGTCTCAAGTTTCTCACTCAAAGGCTATCTCCCATATCACAAATCCTAAATACTGCTCTATCGTCTCAGGAAAGATGAATCACCGCTATGGAGAAAGGCAAAAACGTCCAAACGGAGCTCACTTAAGGAGGAAGTACTCAAAGTCAACATGACCACGGCAATCTACAAAGCTGCAGCCGTGACATTGGATGAGGACCTGGCGTTGCAGATAAAAAGAAAGAAAGAGGTTGAGATGGAAACCAAAAGCTTGAGGAAAAGGTTGAGCTTGTTTCGTTTAGAGGTGCACGAAGGAAAGGCGATAGAAGCGAAGATAGATGTTGGGATTGTCGTACTGTTTGCCAAAAGCGCATCACTTGATAAGGAGTTGACGACCCATGGCAACTTGAAGGGCAGAAAATACCTCGTCTGTGAAAAGGAAGCAGACGACAATGGCCCCGACAACGAATTTACTGAGGAGGACGATGAGGAGGAAATCGTCTACAAGCCTCCATTTGTGATTGTCTGAAAGGAAAGGAGTGGCGCAATCACAGGACGAGAAATCACCGAAATGTTGTTGTCACCGTCTAGGAATTTCAATGTTGTCTTTCAATTTCCCTGTAATCGCAATGAAAGAATGAATGAAAATATTTCATCCTAAACTCGAACAATGTTGGGCCTGAATTCTCCTTGTGAGATACGTAGGCAGCCTTTCCCGGCCCGGCCCCTATCCCTAAAATTTTCATTCTCCTCCGTGTTGCGAAGATATGAAGATTAGATCAACGGGCATCGAAAAGCAGCTGCCGGAACACCATAGCTCAACGTGATTCAGTCTTCCCGAGATAGCGTTGAACAAGCAAATTCCTATTTGTTTTAAAATATATTCCCGTCCTCATTCGTAGGTTAAAATATCCTCAAACAAAGTCACTTGTGTGTTTATCTGCTTTCTGTGTGATATTATACATTTTGTACTCCGAATATGCACTAACAAATTTGCCTTTGAGTTGTTTCACTTCTCAGGTACCTTTAACTGATCTATGTCGATAAAAGCTGGCAGATCATCCCTACTTCACCAGATCAAAAGGTCCCACAGATTCCTTCCCCGGACCAAACTTTGACAGAGGAAATACAGCTATGGGAGACAATAACGACAAAGTCAGTCTCAAAGACGTTGTGGGGGCTCAGCCCACCGTGGCGGAACAAAATGAACTAATTGCGCAACTGATGCAGCAGATAGCTTATATGAGAGTCCAAATGCAGCGAAGGCAGGACACGCCTCCACCCGGATTCGGCCCTAATTTTGTTGACGCAAGACCTCCGATGTACTTTCCCTCGTCAAACATGGAACCAACTCAGAACCAGCCGTCGACACCCGTGCATAATCCGTCTGGGATAGATTTAACAACCCAAAACCCCCATTATGCTTCCGTATCTTATCAAACACCCTCACCGCTTCCAAATAACCCTCCTCAAATGCCACCACAACCCTAGAACACTCAAACAGCCCCACCACCCCAGAACCAAAATCAGAATCCAACCGCCTTTAACCCTCAAACACCGCATCCCCACTTAACCAAAAAAACCAATCCTCAAAACTACCCACAAAACTACCAAACTGCACAAAACATCCCGAGTCCTTCTATAGCTCCACCCCTCCCAAAAAGAACTACATTCCAAGTTACCGTTCTGGCCGAGCATGAGTTGCACGATTCTGAGTTGGATCACTACGAGGAGCAGGAGAGATTTGAAGGCGAGGCAAGAAGCAAAGATCGACATAAAGGAGGAGATTAAAAGGGCAATGAAAAAGTTGCAATGCGTTCCAGACGTCGCCAGATTGAGCTATGCAGAACTGTGTATCCACCCAGACTTGAACCTTCCTGAAGAGTTCAAAATCCCGAAGTTTGATACCTTCAGAGGGGTAGGCAACCCCATGGCACATTTGAGAGCGTACTGCGACCAGCTCGTGGGAGTTGGCAAAGATGAGGCTTTACTGATGAGGTTGTTCAGCCAAAGTCTATGCAGTGAGGCCCTGGAATGGTTTACGTCACACGAAACTAGGTAATGGCCCAGTTGGAGCGCTCTAGCTAAAGACTTTATTTATCGATTTGCGTACAATGTCGAGATAGTCCCTGATCAATATTCCTTAGAGAAAATGAAGTTGAAATCGACAGAAAGCTATCGGGAATTTGCCTACAGATTGAGAAAGGAAGCAGTGAGGGTGAGGCCTGAAATGATTGAAAAGGAGATTGTAGAAGTGTTCGTACGGGTGCAAGAGCCCGAATAGTATGACAGAATCATTTTGTTAATCAGAGCCAAATTTGCCGAGATAGTCAAAGTTGGTGAGACTATCGAAGACAGCCTGAAGTCGAGGAAGATAGCCCGAGTATCTGCATCTCCTTGATCTTCCGGACTGATGAGGAAGAAGAGAGAGGAGGTTTCCGCTGTTTCATACGGGGGAAGAAAAATCCCAAGAAACTCATCGCGTCCTCAAGACCGCTCCAAGCCTCCACCAAAGTCTCACCAAGCTTATCGTCCACAATCCAATAATTCCAGCAACTACAATGCTGCCCCCACTTATCCAGATGCCCAAATTTTGTCGTATCAAAATCCACCCCCAAATCTCCAAAATTTTCCCTCCATGTATCCAACTTACCCCTAATCTTATCAAATTCCACCCCCTTATCAGAATGTCCCTCCCAGCTGCGCTAACGTACAGTCAATCTATCGAGCACGTTCTCCCACATATCAAGTCCAAGCTCCAGCATATTGAAGCCCCCTCCCGAATTACCAAGCTCTAGTGCCAAATTACCAGACAATCCCTACCCTAGAACCCAAGATCCTCGCCCTAATGCTCGTAATTATCAACAGGTTCCTCCCCCTTAGCAAAGCGGGTATGATCCTTCTCGTCCCACGTTTGAGAAAAGCCCTTCGAGAAAATTTACCGCGTTGGCTAAAAGCCGGACCAAGCTGTTCGAAAGACTATCCGTGGACGGATACATCCACCCTGTGGGGACCAAGCCCGTGGATGTCAACTCTAAGTTCTACAAACCGGAGCAGAGATGTGCTTATCATTCCAACAGTGTTGGACATGATAAAGAAGACTGTATCAATCTTAAGCACACAATCCAGGATCTGATTGACCAAGAAGTGATCTCCCTCCAACCTACGGCACCAAACGTCAATACAAAATTCGTTGCCGAATCATGGGGGTGGAAACATTAATATGATAGAGACGGACGAAGACGAGTGTTAAGTCAAGAGGATTACTCCTGTTACACAGGAAGACTTGGAAAAGGTTGTCACTTCTTTAAGCGTCAAGGAAAAAGGAGAGTTCGTTATTCTGACACCTATTAAGGCTGTTGCCTTGGTGCCCTCAAAAACTCTCGCCAAACCCAAGTGTGTCATAGAAACGGCCGTAGCCCCAGGCATGACTAGGTCTGGAAGATGCTACACTCCTAATGAGCTTGCTCTAGAAGGACAAAAGAAAGACCATGCCAAGAGACCAATAAGTGAAGCAGAAGCCGAGGAGTTCTGGAGGAGAATGCAACCTAAATATTACTCCATTGTCAAACACTTGGAGAAGACTCCGGCCCAGATCTCTGTGTGGGCTCTACTGATGAGCTCCTGGTCCCATAGACAAGCTTTGATGAAAGCTCTGGATGACACGTATGTGCCCTCAAGTACAAGCAGCGATAACGTAGCTGCCATGATTCATCAAGTCATTCGGGGACACCGCATTAGCTTCTGCGACGATGAATTGCCGGCCGAAGGGAGATCCCATAACAAAGCTCTACACGTCACTATGATATGCCGCGGAAAGGTCGTCAATCGTGTTTTGGTAGATGATGGATCTTGTTTAAACATATGCCCCTTGTCAACATTGAAACAGCTGAGGTTTGACCTCGGCAAATTGGAGCAAAACCAGGTTAAATGTAAGAGCGTTTGATGGTGTGCAAAGAGACACATTAGGGGCGGTGAACTTGACCCTCAAAATGGGCCCCACGGAGTTCAATGCGAAATTCAAAGTGTTGGATATCGACACCAGCTATAACCTTTTTCTGGGAAGGCCGTTCATTCACATAGCCGGAGCCGTCCCCTCCACTCTCCATCAAATGATGAAGCTGGTATGGAAAAATGAGGAGCTAGTTGTTCACGGTGAAAGAAGCCAATTAGGAAAGCAGGTGCCGATTTTTGATGAGACGCCGCAAGGTTTGGATTTTTAGACGGTGCACTTGGTAAATGCCACCGATGAGGATTTGTCCCCGCAGACTCCCATGCCAACCGTGTACAGAATGATCACCACGGTAATGCTGCAAAATGGGTTCGAGCCAGGTTTCGGATTGGAGGAGATTCTCAAGGGATCATTGAACCTGTTCCGGTCCTCGCCAAAGGATTCAAATATGGTTTGGGGTACATCCCCACAGATGACGATGTGAAGATGAAGAAGAAAAAGGATCAAGAGTTGGCAAAACCGATCCCGCATCTGTATCAATCCTTTCCAATCCGGGAGTATGCCGAGCCTGAAGACTGAGGGGAAGGAATCTGTAATCTTTTCAAGGAGATCAATGCTATCATCGAAGAGATTGTCGAGCCAGCTGATATTCGTGATGCTGAACAAAGGGAGATGCTGCAGAATTGGACTTCCACGCCAATCCTGATGTTCCGAACTCTTTGGTAGAAAGGCGTTATTTTATGCATAATAAAATCGGTTGTTGTCCGAAAGAGGGCCGAGACCCACCACTTCCGCATTTTTATTAATTGTTCAAATTTTGAATCTTCGCTGTGATGTTTAATAAGCGACATGGCCCTGTGCCATGACCAAAGTTTGATTTTTTGTTTTAAATGAAAGCCTCCTTATTTTTAACTTTGTTTATTTAGTTGCTTGTTATACTTTACTTTCCTAATTTTGTCTGTTTATGATTTCAGTAACATAAGTTACAGACCCGCCAATGTCATGTCATGTCATAGGCTAAATGAACCAAATGAGACAGATGACGACAAGGTTGACGACTATGAAGAAGAAAATGGAAAACCAGATTATGTTGCAAAAGAATTTCGACATTTCGAGAATCAGCATAAACCGAATCTAGAGGAGACAGAAACAGTGAATTTGGGAGATTCAGAATGTGTCAAAGAGGTTAAGATCAACACCTACCTGGATGGAACTCAGAAGGAGTGCTTGCCGAATACAGAGATGTGTTTGTTTGGGAAGTCGGTGACATGCAAGGGTTGAGTACTGATGTCGTGTCCCATAAGTTACCTATCAACCCAGGGTTCGAGTCGGTGAAACAAAAAACTCTAAAATTCAAGCCTAAACTGAGTTTGAAGATTAAGGAAGAAATCACCAAGCAAATAAAGTCTCGATTGGTGGAAGTAACGCAATATCCAACCTGGTTGGCCAATGTCGTTCCGGTCACCAAGAAGGACGGGAAAATTAGGATTTGTGTTGATTATAGAGATCTCAACAAGTCTAGTCCGAAGGATAATTTTCCATTACCGAATATCCATATTTTGAATGACAATTGTGCCAAACATGAGATGCAGTCATTTGTGGACTGTTACACAGGTTATCACAAAATTTTTATGGATGAAGAAGACACGGAAAAAATGGCATTCATTACACCTTGGGGTGTATATCACTACAGGGTGATGCTGTTTGGCCTCAAGAACGCTGGTGCCACTTACATGAGAGCCATGACGACTATTTTCCATGACATGATTCATAAGGAAATTGAAGTGTACATGGACGACGTCATAATAAAATCCCGCGAGAGTTCAGATCATTTGACACACCTGAGAAAATTCTTTGAACGTTTGCGTCGGTACAACCTGAAGTTAAATCCCGCCAAATGCGCTTTTGGAGTCCCAGCTGGGAAGTTGTTGGGGTTTATAGTCAGCAGAAGGGGTATTGAGCTTGACCCTTCCAAGATTAAAGCAATTTAAGAGTTACCTCCACCGAAAACGAGAAAAGATGTGATGAGTTTCTTTATATCAGCTGGTTTATAATACAATCAACAGTAGTATGTGAGCCTATTTTCAAGTTGCTGAAAAAAGATGCCCTGACTAAGTGGACTGAGGAGTGCCAAACTGCTTTCGATGCTATCAAGAGTTATTTGTCTAATCCACCGGTATTGGTTCCTCCGCGAGAAGGTAGTCCTTTGTTGCTGTATTTGTGTGTCTCAGATAGTGCCTTCGGATGTGTACTTGGCCAACACGACGAGACAAGAAAGAAGGAAAAGGCTATCTACTACATAAGCAAGAAATTTACTACGTACGAGTCCCGGTACACTTTGCTAGAGAAAACGTATTGTGCTCTAACGTGGCTTGCCCAGAAATTGAGACATTATTTGTCTTCGTATACTACATATCTCATTTACAGAATGGATCCATTGAAGTACATTTTCCAGAAAGCGATGCCGACTGGAAAGTTAGCTAAATGGCAAATGCTGTTGAGTGAGTTCGATATCGTGTATGTGACTCAGAAGGCAATAAAGGCACAAGCTTTGGCTGATCATCATGCAAAAAATCACGTGGATGAAGAATATGAACCACTCAAGACGTATTTTCACGATGAGGAAGTGTCATTTGTGGGTGAAGATATCTCTGAAGCGTATCCAGGTTGGAGATTATTCTTTGACGGAGCGACGAATCACCAACGTAAAGGTATTGGAGCAGTCTTAGTATCAGAATTTGGTCATCACTATCCTATGGCCGCTAAACTACGATTCAATTGCACCAACAACATGATTGAATACGAAGCTTATATTCTTGGTTTGAAAATGGCCATTGACATGAATGTTTACGAGTTATTGTTTATTGGAGACTCAGACCTTTTGATTCATCAGGTTCAAGGTGAATGGGCTGTGAAGAACCCGAAAATTATACCTTGCGTACAGTATGTGAAAAATTTGTGTAAAGGGTTTCGCAAGATTGATTTCAGACATACTCCCAGAATACAGAATGAATTAGCCGACTCTCTTGCCACCATCGCTTCGATGATCAAACATCCCGATACTGATTACATTGACCTGCTGGATATAGAGTTGAAGGAACACCCAGTCCATTGTTTACACGTCGAATCAGAACCAGATGGTTTGCCTTGGTATTTTGATATAAAGAGGTACTTGAAGTCTGGGACATATCCAGAAGACGCTACATCTAATCAGAAGAAGTCGATACGCCGTATAGCTCTCAATTTCTTTCTAAATGGAGAAGTCTTGTATAGGAGGACTCCAGATTTAGGTCTTTTAAGATGTGTAGATGCTGTTGAAGCTGTGAGGCTTAATGAACAGATACATGCGGGATTTTGCGGTACACACGTGAGTGGGCTTACTTTGGCAAGAAAGGTTCTTCGAGCCAGTTATTTCTGGATGACTATGGAGAATGACTGTTGCTAATTCGTGCAAAAATGCAACAAATGTCAAGTGCACGGCGATTTAATACGGGTGCCACCTCACGAACTTAACGCTATGAGTTCACCTTGGCCATTTGTAGCTTGGGGAATGGATGTCATCGGTCCTATAGAGCCGACCGCTTCTAATGGACACAAATTCATTTTGGTTGCCATTGATTATTTCACTAAGTGGGTTGAAGCAGCCTCTTACAAGGCGGTAACCAAGAAAGTGGTGGCCGATTTTGTCCGCAACAATCTGATATGTAGATTTGGAGTTCCAGAATCCATCATTATTGATAACGGTGCAAATCTCAACAGTCATTTGATGAGAGAGATATGTGAACAATTTAAGATTATTCATCGAAAGTCAACTGCTTATCGCCCTCAAATGAACGGAGCTGTAGAGGCCGCCAACAAGAATATCAAAAAGATCTTGAGAAAAATGATTGACAAATATCGAGGTTGGCACGAAATGTTGCCATACGCTTTACTAGGTTATAGAATGACGGTCAGAACATCGACTGGTGCTACTCCATACTAGTATATGGAACCGATTGAGGATCATCCAAGAAGCTGAATTAAGTAACGCGGAATGGGTTAGTAAACGGATTGATCAACTAGCTTTGATTGATGAGAAGAGAATGGTCACCGTTTGCCATGGCCAGTTGTATAGACAGAGAATGACTCGCACTTTACACAAAGGAGTAAGAGCTAGAAAATTTGAAGTTGGTCAGTTGGTTCTTAAGCGTATTTTTCCTCATAAAGACGAGTACAAAGGAAAGTTCGCGCCAAACTGGCAGGAACCTTACATGGTTCGTAAAGTATTATCTGGAGATGCTTTGGTCCTGTCAGAGATGGATGGCGCTGTATTGCCCAAACCTATAAACTCAGATGCTGTCAAGAGATTCTATGCCTGAAGTTTCATTTTTGCATTTTTCTGCTATTTACTTGTAATCGCTCTGTTTGGTTGTATTTTTTCAATTTGAATTATTATCCCTCTTGTAATGAACTACATCTGACCTGAATTCTCGAGAACGACATACGTAGGCGGCCTATGTCGGCTTCGATCACCCCATTTACCCTGTTTAATTATTTCTTTGTATCTGAACTACGTTCGACCTGAATTCTCAAGAATGAGATACGTAGGCGGCCTTTGTCGGCCTCGGTCGGTTTCTTTGTAAATATTTTTCTTGTTAATCTTTAAGGGGAACTACATTTGACCTAATTCCTGCCTCAACGGGATACGTAGGCGCCACAAGGGTTCGGTCATACCTCCAGTAGGTTCTATTCCCCTTTGCAGTAGAACAGGGACAAAATTTTTTAGAGGGACTCAAAAATTCTCCAGAAGAAGCCTTCTCTTCAGCAAGTCAAACTAAAGACATTTCGAGATCTACAACTGGGACAGAATTTTTGAGAAGATCTCAAAAATCCCGCGATCTATTCAGTTACAGTGGAAGACAAGCAAGACAGTAAATTGGGACAGAAATTTTGAGGATGGCCTCAAAATTTTGTTAGAATCTTCCTTACAAGTCCGGAGTGCCTCTGAAACTCATCAGTGAGTGTCAGATTCAAAGGAGCTCGTTAAGCCTGATATGACATGACTTGGCAGTGACTTTTTCAATATATTATTTCTTAAAGATTTTTTTTATTATTTCTCCTAAAAAATTTCCCTTTTATGTTTCATTCGTTTTAGCGTAAAATATATTTTTTATTTATCAAGAGTCGGGAAATCGGGAAATCAACCGGAGATATCAAGACAAGGAGCAAACAACTGAAGGAATCGACACAGATCAGTATGTTTCAAAACTGACAATTTTTCTGTGGATGCAGGTTTATAGCTTTGCTTTGAAATCGGCCAAATTCTCCCGACGAATGAATATGGAGAGCTCCCAAAGAGGAGAAAACTATCTCCAAACCAGTAATTTTACTGGGAGCAAGAGGCAGTTCATATCATTTGTGTCAGGATGCTTGGGAATGTGGTTTGTTTATTTCAAACCAATCCCAACAATATGGAATTTACGAAAGGTGTCTAGCCAGATTCAAAGATAAATCAAACGGGATTCTCAACGAAAATTTCACGATTTCTGTAAAGGACGCTTTTTCCATTACATATCAAAGAAAATATAATATTGTTAATCAAGACAATGCGCCACCCCAGAAAAGATAGTTATTTTATTATTATTTTATAATTGATTGAGTTGATATATTATTTGGAGGTCGTCTTGCCGTTATCATCAACACAGACGATATAGATATTAATGCATTACGAATTAAATGTCATGCATCACGGAGAACCATGCATTGTGCAAGATTATGCATCGCGGAAGTCATATACTGCATAAATCATGCATTGCGGAAATCATGCATAGCGAAAGTCATGCATCGCGGAAGAAGCATGCATCGTGCAAAATCATGCATCGCAGGAAGTCATGCATTGCAAAAATCATGCATTGCAAGTTAACAATTATGTGCGACGAGAAGATTTCATGCCTTGTCAAAATTTATACACCGAGAGAAGATTTCATACCTCCCTGAAATTTGCACATCGCGAGAAGAATTTATACCTCGTTGGAATTTGTGCATCACAAGAAGAATCCATGAGTCGTTGACAATCATGCATTACGGAAGATCATGCATTGCGAGTCAACAATTATGTGCGACGAGAAGATTTCATGCCTCCTCAAAATTTATACATCGCGAGAAGATTTCATACCTCGTTGAAATTTAGACGTTGCGAGAAGAATTCATACCTCGCCAAAATTTATTCATCTCGAGAACAATCCATGCCTCATTGAAATTTACACATCGCAAGAAGATTTCATGTCTCGCTGAAAGTTATGCATTCCAAGAAGATTTCATACCTCGCAGGAATTTACGTATCACGGAAAGATATTCATGCCCCGCAAGAGGACATACACGGATAAAGAAAGAGAAATTGCGTATCCCAAGAGCAACATTTATCCATCGGCCTCAACTGCATTATGTTATTTTTGATAAAAGTAAACATCAAGAAAAACATCGAAGACGACGACAAAAGAAACATCAATATCACATCAGCATTTATCTATTTATTTTGACATCAAGTATAGAGTACATTAAATATTATATTGCAAAACATAAGGCGTAAGCTTTATTTAGTGGACGTCAGACCAATCGAGTCGACGTCGATTTGAGGAGAACCATGAAGTGTCGACACGGTAAAAAAGACATTGTCTCCCATCCTAATTGCATTTTTTTAATCTAACGAGTTTTGTCTCAGTCTTTGTCAAGAGCATCCAAGTGGATGAATTCTCCAAAAACCACAGGTGCAGACGACATCAAAAAGGATGCAGCACAACGTGGAACTTTTTCTTAGCAACGAACTGGGACACAGTCCAAAGAGAAATGTCAAACTCTTAGGACGCGAGCAGAGAAGTGACTTCCAGCACAATCAAACCACCCTTATCGAAGCATGCGAGTTTCTCTTTAGTTCTGTCAGTTTCATTCTCGCATTCGGAAGTTTCGATTTATCGGAAGCAAGTTTCCAATCTAAGTGACAATGCGCCAAGAGCTTTGGAAAGTATGTCCATGTAAGTTCTTAATTATGGGTGTGAATCGTGCCACATTCATGGGTAAGAGGTAGGATCATCTAGGTGTGTGTGAAGGGGTTGTGTGGGTCGCTTCATATCTTACTTTGGTGGGTCTTAGGATAACCTCTAGTAGGGGGTCTATGTGAATATAATTATGTGAATGATGTTACTTGGAAGTGTAGGGTCTATGTGAATATAAATATGTGATTGATGTTACTTGGAGGTGTTCTATATCTGATAATTGACTTGTGTTAATTCTCTTAAACTCTTTTATGAAGGATTTTTTTAATCAAAATATCATGAAAGCTTGTTTCTATTATAATTTTTTTTCATGGTTTTTGCATGGATTCCACACTTAATGCATTCAATGTACCAACTACTTCTTTTCCCATTTTGAATAAAGTGTAGGGATTTTTAAGTCTGGATATGCCATGGAAGATGGATAGGTTTCTAACCGTTGAAGATGAAGTGCTGGTGAGTCCTCATTGATTTGAGGACAAGACTCACATTTCCCTTTTATGTCTCTAGTCTTTATTTTGAGTCTTGTATGGTCTTAGGCCCATATTATACATTTTAAGTATTAGATGGTTTAAAGAGACGTTGTAAAGATACATGTTTTTAAAGAAAGTCTTCCGCTTGCGTATTAATAAAAGTGTTTCTTCGCGTGTGAAGGAAAATTTTAATTCTTTCTTATTTTCGAGAGTATATTATGCGATGATTGATAAGAGAGGTTTGTGTGAGACTTCTTGAAGTCTCATTCACCGTATGGCGATTTAATGATACCATTTCTTCTAGGGTATACCTCTGGGTAGTGACAAAGTATGTATCAGAGTTAGGTTTTTGACGTGTCTTAGATTATCTCATGAACCATATCTAGTAGAGTCTTGTTCATAATATGAAGCGCGCCACATTATGAATAGGAGGCTATTGGGTGCTAAGAAAGTTTCACTTCTTCATTCTTCTAGTCATGCCTAAGAGCTTTGTTTATGGTGTATTTCCCTTGTTCTTTTATGTGATGGTCCTTAGATTGTGACCTTTGAGATTCCTGGGTTGAGGGAGAGAAAAAGATGGTGTATGACTTGTGAGATGGGATATGGAAGGTTTTGATGATTACCTTAGGTTGGTTGAGTTACCTTTTGAAGGGTAGTATAGTTGGAAGAAATGGTGAAGTATAGTGTTAGAAAGGTGGTGCAGTGATAGTTGAGATAATTTTAAATTGTTTAGGTCCGACCTTAGAGAGGTAGGTGATGATGTTTAAAAGAGAAAAGATGAGAAAGGTATTAGTAGGGGTGATGTTTCCCTGGGGGAGATCCTTGTAGTATGCTTATGCTGACCTTAGATTGGGTTTCTCCTAAGTGGGGGAGTATGATGAATAACATGGTTTTTGGGAGTGATATATCTTTATTTTTTCCTTATGTGCTTATTCAAGCCTAAAAATAAGAGTTGCTAGTAACTTGGTTTATGTTGGAGTCTTTTGTGAAAAATGAGTTTCATACATTGTATTTCCTCATGTTCATATGCATATAGTGTAGATTGTGTATTTTTGTTAGTAAGGTAGAATGATGAGCATGACTAAATTGTTATATGAAGTTTGAATTATTGAGCTGCCATTGTGTTGCTGAGGAAGTTGCATGTTGATACTTTAGGAGAAATTTGCTTAAATGTTCCTTATTGAAAATGTTGTATGAATTTTCTTTTATGATAACTTGCATTAGGTGTTATGTGGCGTTGAAATAAGCATGGTGTCAGTTGATACATAAGGAGTTAATAGATGTAGTTCTATTTGGTTGAATTTCATGAGGTTGTATGAGCTTTTGTTGTGGAATGATGTTCCTCCTAGCTATGAATTTGATTATGATATTGTGTGCTTGCATGAGTGCTGTTGCTTTGGTCGTTATCCCTTGAAGTGTTTAAGCGTCATTCGAGGATGAATGTTTTGAAGTGGCGGAGAATGTAATGAACATAAAATGGAATAGTCTTATATAGAGCTTCACTAGTGATCTAAGGTCAGTTAAATAGCTTAATAAGTGTGCATGTGAGTTTTGAAGTCATTCTGGTTGAGTTTGAAGTCAAACATCAAGGGATGACCAAGACATTCGACAACTAGTCCTTATGTGCTTGCATGTGCTTATGTGTGTGTCCTCATTTTATAAGGTCTTTAAATAATGTATTTTTGTGGTTAGAGGCAGTGTATAAAGTTTGGAAGAGTTTGGAGGTCAAACGTCCAAGAACGTCTAAGATGTTCAAAAGTTAGCCTTTGGACGTGCTTGTGTGTTTGTGTGCCTTAGCATGTTTTATAACTTGTTTGATGATGAAATTGATAGGGGATGTTCCTACGGCCTGGAAGTGCATGTTATTGGGTTTAACATCCAGGAACGACTCCATCTAGGACCCACAAGGTCCCTAGAGGAGGACCCTAACTCAAAGGGGAAGACTGCTTGGTAGTGGCAATCAACGACCCCAAACCACGACATGTCGTTTGGATGACGGCTCGTCGACTTGGGGCGTCGGTGGATCCTTCCATCCTGAAATTTGGGGAGTTTCATACCCAAAAAATGGACCCCAATCGACGGGGCATAGACCTGTTGACGGTTCGTCGATTTGTGGGCGTCGATGGGCACCTTCACTTCCTGCAATTTTTCTGTCAAGCTTGGGGTGTTTTAGGAAATTCATCCCAAGCCTTATAATTTGTATGGAAGGTTTGTTTAGGTGTATTTTTGGATATTTATGAGTATTAAAAATGCTTGACCCTCATTTTGACCCTAACACCTAAGTCAAAACCCTTTCCCTCCGAAACTGTGTCCAAAAACCTCCATGAGAATTCAAGATGAAGATGGAGCTTGATGATGGATTTAAAATGGAGTTTTTCCTTCAATCATCTTTGGATTCTTCTAATAAGGTATGAGAGTTCTACATAAAAGTCTTTCTATCACTTTAGAGTCAATTTCAAAGTGATTTTAAAGATTTCAAAAAAGATAAAAAAGAAAGTCCAATTTCTACTCTAAGTCATGGGTTCTTTCATGAAACATTTTCAAACATTAATATATGATATTATAGATGTATAATTGATGTTTCCAATGGAAATCTCCATGAACCCTTGACCTTATAAAATCTCTATATTTTGTGATATTATGAGTGAATTGATCATGACTCGATAATAGTGAATTCATGTGTAGATTTCTTTGGACTATTAATTTATTAAATATCATGTTAGAATTGTATATAGGATGACTTGAATTGATTATATTCATATTGTATATTGTTGGATTGTTGGTTTAGAATTGTGATCATGGCTATGGGTAAGAGCCTTTATGAGTCGAATTGATTGAAATGGCTAAGGAATGTTGATAATAATGATGGAAAAGTAGTAAGTTGTCTTGACCTCTCTAAATTGTGTAGAATTGCATAGAATTTCGATTGATTGGTCTTGTCCACTTATGGTGGCGATGTTTATGTGTTAATTATGTGATGAACATGACCTTGTAGGCATTATTATGTATATTGTAGTAATATCATGTCAGGTCTTATACGAAGGTGTAATATGAAGATGATTATGTGAAATAATGTGATCATGTATAAGGTGTTATTATATGATATATGTGTCATCTTGTATAATGTGAAGTTATGAAGTGAAGTGTTCATGTGATGACTATATGACCTTATATGAGTGTAAATGATTGTGATTCTTCTTTAAGTGATGGTATGTAGTGATAAAGGACTAGGAAGAGCCTTGTATGATAATGTGGTATCTTGTTTGGTATACTTAGTGTCCCTAATTGGTACTTGAATGATATTGAATATGTGATATGATGAATGCTTTGTCTTGATTTGGTAGACCTAAGTCCCTCTTCTTGATGCATAAAAGATATGTGAACATGGACATCTTGACTTAGTAGGCTTAAGAACCTTTGTCTTGTATGTGTATGGATGAATGTTGAATGAAAGTCTAGGATCGGTAGACCTATGATGGTGACTTTCTAAGCATGAATAATACGTGGAACCTTCAAGGAGAATGAAGGTTATTGTCACGACCCAACCCGATGGGCCGTGACTAGTGCCCGTTTTGGACACCCACATACAAACCTGCTAAGTATAACCAACTGAAACTAAGACAATATGGAATTTAATCAAATCAAGCCAACCCCAACGTCATATATATATAAAGAGGACCTGTCTCATAAGGAGTCATAACCATTCAACCGTAACAACATACGCGAGTCGACAAGGCCGCCACTATTCAAAGCATAATAAAATACGTAAGATGACAAGGCTGCCACTACACAATACACAATGATGTACGCAGCCGACAAGGCTGCCCCTGTACAAGCGGACATCCCAAACAAACCATGTCCAGACCATTATCCAAAACATATATATACAACCCACATAATGTCCACAAACCTCTAAGAGTACAGTAGTGAAACTCGACGGGATAGGGCCCCGCCATACCCATAGACGAGAAAAAGACTACACAAAAAGTTATGTACCAAAATGACTGGGCTCCGGAACAGTGGAGCTCTCCCAATCAACAGAGTAGATATCCTAGGCGGGAGGATCACCGAACAGTGCGTCTACACTTGCGGGCATGAAACGCAGCCCCCCGAGGAAAGGGGGGTCAGTACGGACAATGTACTGAGTATGTAAAGCATAAGGTAAAGATGACAAGATACCAATATGGCAAGTCGAAACAAAATATCGCTACACATGTACCCTTTTAAGTGAAAATCATGCATATCTTTAACATATAAGGTGCCCAGCTTCCCTAGTAAGGGACTCGGCAAAATAATCATCACGTCATCTCCGTCATCATCATCATCATAACCATCCTCATCACCAATCATATATATAATATACATGCCCGGCCCTCTAGTGAGGAACTCGGTGACATATGCAAGAAACTCCGCACGAACATTACCCGGCCCGGGACTCGGTGAAATGATAAATGACTCTATGCACGAGCAGAATATTATGAGCAACCATATGCAATTAAAATCATTTCTTATAACTCAATAGAACAATCAACGTGAACCAGCAAGGAGTATTACCAAAGATTAATGTTTTATCAAGATTATGAACCTTTAATACGATATGGAAACGTAAAATCTCAATGACTCTAGGAAGCACTACCATAGATATTAGAGATCATCATAGCCTTAGACATAGCCGATATATAGAGGAATAATTGTGGAAGCAAGAATATACGTCACCTAGACGCTCTAGAGGTAAGTATCAAACCTGTCCGTTATTCGCTTATTTTTAAAAGTCATGCCAAACAAAGAAAGAAGGGACAGCGTTACATACCGTATAATCGAGCCGCACGTCCAATATTTACTGCTCAAGCTATTAATCTATAACAAGCAACAATCGTGCCGCAATTAGATAAACATCGCGCTTTACTTTCTTGTAAGCTAGCTAATAATCTAACGAAAATTTGGCAGCACTTCCCCTATTTTCCTTACTTCGTCCCAATCCGTCAACAACCCAAATTATTCACAGCAATACCAATAACACATATAACCCAACGAATCATATTAAACAGCCCCCTCCCCAAAACAGTTCCGTCTCGGCAACCATAGTAGCGAAGCAACGACACACCCAGCGATAACTCGTTTTATAATTCGCAACACATCTACCTTGTTGTATTCATCCTTTGGAGTATATACTCATAATCACATTTAACATATACATAATGCCAAAACAGAATTTTCCCACAGTTTGCTTTAATCAAAACAGCCCAAGCACCAACACGACACCACTAATAATCCGATTATGGTTTCCGTTCATACTTAGCACATTCAATAACGAAAACAAACTTCCTAAGCTACTGGTCACGCCCCCTTCTTAAAATTAATGGATAATTAACAAAGGTATTCTAAAGAATTAACACACCAAACAAGGAGATTACTAACCAAATTATTTGCACTGCCAAGAGTTGCGAGGTTGGTTTCTCCTTTTCCATGCCTGTCTAAGACAAGTGGTGAAGAAGAAGATGATATGCAGCAATGCATTTCACCACTTTATTTAGCATGGAGTGGATTTCTCCACCTCATTTAATAGTATGAAGTGGAGGCAGCCCCCCTCTACACCTGTCCACTAAGGCCAGCTCACAATCTGATCCCCTTTAAATTTTTGCCTTGAGTGGTGGGGCCCACTGGATTAAATTAATCCTAATCAGCCACCAATTATGAGTGGTGGAGCCCACTGGAGTAAATTAATCCTAATCAGCCACTAATTAATCCCTAACTTAAAGTTAATGGCACTTACATTAGCCAAATCATACTTAATATCACATTTGGAATTAACATCCTTGCCTAATATTTCTTTAATTACTTGGAACTTAAAATTAAATCTCATTCCCCGGACTTACGTATACTAGATCATGATGCGCACTACGCATAAAAAATACGAGGCATAATAGTTATGATATTCTTGAAGTTGAAAGTCGTAACGATATCCTTCATGTGTTAATGATGGACTTAGGGATGGGTTGGACGGAATGACATGAAACCATATCTAAGAAAGGCATTGAGCTATCCTTATTGACCATTTAGTGGTAGCCATAGATGAACCATGTTTGCTAGGTGTATCATGATTAGGTAATGACTACAAGATGGTACCTGTTCATATACCCTTATATGAATGAACTTACTCTATGAGAACATGGATAGCACCGAGTGAATATGCTTGTGTTAATAGGTCTACTTGAGAATGAGACTATAGTTCAAATAAGCACTTAATATTCCTTAACCATGTGCCTACATGGGACGTGTCCTAGTTCTACACTTTGCAAGTTGAACACCCTCCATCGGACTAGGGTAGACTCTGGATTCCATGCCTAGATAGTATGATATATGTTGGTTAATGCCTATTCTTATCATGTGGGATACATTCTAGTGTTGGAGAAGTTCTGCAACGTTTAGGTAGTGGATGGGACACTATCTAGACGTGGCACAAATAGGCTTTGAAGATGTTAGGATGTAGGATCCCTAAGTCTTCTCCAATACCAATATGTGAATTCCTCTAAATGTATGGTTTTATCTCAAAATGGTTTAAATGGAAATATGGTTTCTTAATGTAGTATAACTTTTTATAGAAAAGCTCTTATGTAGGGTAGATTTGGGTATTGCTTAGGTAGGCTTGAAGAGAGTGTACGGGCGGTCTCTTCATGTTTTACTGTGGTGAGTCTTAGAGTAACCTTAGGTAGGGAGTTTATATGATGTAAAGACTTGTTGTATTAAATAGAAACTATGTAATATATGATGTATTGGAATAACATACTTTATGTGGTATTGAGGATCGTCTAGGTGTTTGTGAAGGGGTTGTATGGGCGACCGCTTCATATCTTACTTAAGTGGGTCTTAGGATAACCTTAAGTAGGGACTCTATGTGAAATAGTTATGTGATTGATGTTACTAGGAAGTGTTCTATATGTTATTATTGACTTTTTTATGTCTCTTAAAATCTTTTATGAAGGTTTTTATCAAAATATCATGAAAGCATGATTCTATTTTAAATGTCCCTTTTTTCTGGTTTTTGCTTGGCTTCCATACTTAGTGCATTCTATGTGCTAACCCCTTGTTTTCCTTCCCCGCCCCCCCAAAGTGTATGGAATTGGAAGTCTTGATATGTCATGGAAGTTGTTAGGTTTCTAAGGGTTGAAGATGAAGTATTGGTGAATACTTATTGATTCGAGGATACGACCCTGATGTTCCTTTTATGTCTATAGTCTTTATTTTATGTCTTGTATGGTCTTAGTCCCAAGTTTTGTACATTCCAAGTATTAGATTGTTTAAATAGACGTTGTAAATATAAATGTTGTTAATGAAAGTCTTTTGCTTGCGTATTACTGAAAGTATTTCTTTGTGTGTGAAGAAAGTTTTAAATTCTTACTTATTTTCTAGAAGAAAGTTTTAAATTCTAACTTATTTTCTAGAGTATATTATGCGACGATTGATACGAGAGGCTTGTGTGAGACTTCTTAAAGTCTAATTCGTTATGTGGCAACTTAATGATACCATGTCTTCTAGGGTATACTTGCGGGTTGTGATATCATTCATGTCATGTGGTCAAACATTATAAAACATATAAATACCTTCATTTATAGCTTATATGATTCATAAACATTACTTTCATTAAAACATACATAATTTCATAAAAAATATTTATAGATTCAAGATTCTTCATGAATTCGTGAAATTAGGATCTATAGCCAAAATTCATAGATCAATGCATGGGCTCACATGAAATTAGTTGAAAAACATGTTATTAAGTCCAAATAATCATAATAAGATCAAAATAAAACAATTGAATCCATAAAAATGGAACCCATAAGGAATTGAGTGAAAATCTAATCAAATCTTGAGAAATTGAATTGGTGGATTGAAGAACCTTTGGGGGATCCATGGGTGAATTTAACTCATTGAAGAACTCCGTACATATCTTAATTTAAGCCCTATGCGATGATAATAAATGAGACTTGAATTTGAAGAACCCCATCATGTTTTTCTTCTTATAGAGAAGACTTTTTTGTAGAGGAAGAATTTGGTCAAGTTTAGGGAATTTGAGAATGAATTGAAACTGGTAATTAGGACTTAATTAGCTTATATAGGCCTTGAAATAGGGTTTAAAACAATGCAGTTTGTGTTCCAAATAATTTAGAGAAAAACTAAATTGACCCTAACTTTAAACCTGATGAGGTCAATTAGTAGTGGGGCTTCATAAGCTGTAAATTCTTCATGAGCCGTATAGCCGGTCGTGAAGTTTCTCCTATTTGACAATGCTTCACTAAAAATAGCATAACTTTCTATTCCGGGCTCCAAATTAGGCAAACTTGGTAGAGTTGGATAGTGGACTCAAATACATTTAATTTGATAGGTCATGGACCACGTAGTTCATTTTTGCTAAAAGATATGATTATTTTATGTTGAGACAAAACTCCAATACTTGATGTTCCCCTTTCACGGATGAATTCACGGTTCGTGTGAAGTCTTACTAATCTCTAAGGTGATCGTGGTCCATCATAGTAGCTTGTGTGTGTGTGTGAAGGGGGGGGGGGGTTCCTGTTTTATAGATCACCTTACAGTTCCTGTGATGATACATGGACCATCTAGCGTCTATGGTTATCCATAGTTTCTAGGTGCAACACCACGAGCAGGGTGACAATTCAGGTCCTTTTCACAAACCATGAATTCTTTCACTCTTGTTCTACGCTAATTCAAATTATCGAGCTATTATAGAGGATTTACTCAAGGGAATCAAGATGGAGGATCATGTTTGAATCATATTATGATATGATGTATAAGATGATGAAAAGTCTAGACTCAACTAATGACGATATAAAAGACATGCGGCGTGATTTTCAAGCATTGGGCAAAAGGGAGATTGACATCCAGCATCGATTATATAGATGCAGAAGCACATGATACTATTATCTCAAGTGAAAATCCATGCTTACAAGGAACACTTCCCACCAATATTATCCAGAATCTGATGGATATTGCATGACAATTTCTACTAGGGCTGGAAAATAGACTATTGACCGTCTTATGCTAGCTTGTGTGGAAACGGTAAAAGAACAAGAGGAGGATGGATTTGAAGTAGTGGAACAAACAAAGGATCAAAATTAGAAAGAGGTATAATCAGTCTAAAGACCATTTTAATGCCAAGACCTTCATCTCTCTTCCCATAAAAGTTGGTCAAGAAGATAAAAAAAGGAAAGTATCGCAAGTTTATATGTATGCTGGAGAAGTTACTGATAAATGAACCTTCGATTTAAGAACTATAACTAATTCCCAGCAATGCTAAGTTTATAAAGGATCTATTGACGAAAATGAGGGTTGTAAGTTTTGAAGGTGATGATAAGTTGCAGTTTTGCAGTGCCATTGCCACTAGTTGGTTAGTGCTAAAGAACAAAGATCCTGGATCTTTTACTATTCCATGTTCCATTGGCATGTTACATTTTTCTAAGGCCCTATGTGTCTTGGGTGCTAACATAAATCTGATTTCATTGTCTGTGTTCAAGAAGTTAGGCTTCGGATCCCCAAACTGACTACAATCTGACTAATTATGGATGTTTAGATTGTGAAACAACCAATTGAGGTACTACAAAATATCTTGTTAAGGTTGAGGCCTTCATATTTTAGGTTGATTTTGTGATATCAGACTATGAGGTTGACTTTGAAGTGCCTATTCTCCTAGGGAGACCATTCCTTGATACTGGGAATACTTCAGTTGATATGGAAAGAGGGAAGATGAAATTCTGATTGAAAAATGAAGAGGTGATGTTTAATATTATACAAATTAATGAAGTATGAAAGTGATCTTAAATCAGTATCTGTTGTGAATTATAATATTGTGAAGAAACTAGAGATATCTATTGAAGAGAGATTAGGTGCGGAAACACTAGCTATCATAATCATGAATGGAGATTGCATTGACTAGTACGATGAGTTAGTTGTTGCACTTGATGGAGTGGATTACATTTGTTACCTACTAAAGAAGCTGGATATAGATTTGAAGAATCTACAAACTCTGACTATAAGAAACCGTCTATTAATGAGCCTCCAAAGTTGTAATAAAAGGCTCTCCCATCTCATTTGCAGTATGTGTTCTTGGGTAAAATTAGAAATTTTTATTGGTCATTATTGTTGTTGATTTTGATGAAGGGCAAGTAGAGGCTTTGATATTGGTTTACATTATTGGTATTCTACCAAGTATATGTTATCACAAGATCCAACTCATGCCTAATTGTAAAAAAAGTATTAGTTATTAGTAAAGACTAAATCCTCTTATGTAAGAAGTTTTGAAGAAGGAGATTATCAAGTGTTTAGATGATGGGGCAGTATATCCGATCACTGATAGTAATTGGGTGTGTTCGGTTCAATGTGCAAAAAATAAGGAAGGAATCATTGTGGTTCCCAACGCAAAGAATGAACTTGTTCCCATAAGGCTTATCAGTGGTTGGAGGGTAGAAATATCACTTCATAATGCCATTCATGGACAAAATATTAGATCTTCTTACTGGAAAGGGCCGGTACTATTTTCTATATGGGTATTCAGGCTAAAATCATATCTTTATAGCTCTAGAAGATCAAGAGAACACCACCTTAACTTCTCCTTATGAGGCATTCGATTTCAAAAGGATCCCGTTAAGGTTGTGTAATGCACTGACAACTTTTCAACGATCATGATGTCTATATTCTCTTATATGGTGGATGATACTATTGAGGTATTCATGGATGATTTTTCTATGGTTGGTGACTCCTTTGATGATTAGTTGAAAGACATGGATGATATTCTGAAATATTGTGAAAAATACAATCTTGTGCTAAGCTGGGAGAAGTGTCACTTCATGGTAAAAGAGGGTATAGTTTTGGGTCATCAAATTTTTCAAAAAAGTATTGAGGTTAATAGAGGAAAGTTCAAGTTCCTCTATGAAATGGTTCGAAGTTTTCTAGGTCATACTACGTTATATAGGAGATTTATTGTCACGACCCAACCCGATAGGCCGTGACTAGTGCCCGTTTTGGACACCCACATACAAACCTGCTAAGTATGACCAACTAAAACTAAGACAATATGGAATTTAATCAAATCAAGCCAACCCCAACGTCATATATATATAAGAGGACCTGTCTCATAAGGAGTCATAACCATTCAACCATAACAGCATACGCGAGCCGACAAGGCCGCCACTATTCAAAGCATAATAACATACGTATGCCGACAAGGCTGCCACTACACAATACACAATGATGTACGCAGCCGACAAGGCAGCCCCTGTACAAGCGGACATCCCAAACAAACCATGTCCACACCATTATCCAAAACATATATATACAACCCACATAATGTCCACAGACCTCTAAGAGTACATTAGTGAAACTCGACGGGACAGTGCCCCTCCATACCCATAGACGAGCAAAAGACTACGCAAAAGTTATGTCCCAGAACGACCGGGCTCGGAATTGGAGCTCTCCCAATCAATGAGTAGATATCCTAGGCGGGAGGATCACCGAATCAAGGCGTCTACACTCGGGCATGAAACGCAGCCCCAGGAAAGGGGGTCACTACGACAATGTAATGAGTATGTAAAGCATAAGGTAAAGATGACAGATACCAATATGGCAAGTCGAAACAAAATATCGCTACACATATACCTTTTAAGTGAAAATCATGCATATATTTAACATTTAAGGTGCCCAGCTTCCACTAGTAAGGGGCTTGGCAAAATAATCATCACGCTATCTCCGTCATCATCATCATCATAACCATCCTCATCACCAATCATATATATAATATACATACCCGCCCTCTAGTGAGGAACTCGGTGACATATGCAAGAAACACCGCACGAACATTACCCGGCCCGGGACTCGGTGAAATGATAAATGACTCTATGCACGAGCAGAATATTATGAGCAACCATATGCAATTAAAATCATTTCTTATAACTCAATAGAACAATCAACGTGAACCAGCAAGGAGTATTACCAAAGATTAATGTTTTATCAAGATTATGAACCTTTAATACGATATGGAAACGTAAAATCTCAATGACTCTAAGAAGCACTACCATAGATATGAGAGATCATCATAGCCTTAGACATAGCTGATATATAGAGGAATAATTGTGGAAGCAAGAATATACGTCACCTAGACGCTCTAGAGGTAAGTATCAAACCTGTCCGTTATTCGCTTATTTTTAAAAGTCATGCCAAACAAAGAAAGAAGGGACAGCGTTACATACCGTATAATCGAGCCGCACGTCCAATATTTACTGCTCAAGCTATTAATCTATAACAAGCAACAATCGCGCCGCAATTAGATAAACATCGTGCTTTACTTTCTTGTAAGCTAGGTAATAATCTAACAAAAATTCGGCAGCACCTCCCCTATTTTCGTTACTTCGTCCCAATCCGACAACAATCCAAATTATCCACAGCAATACCAATAACACATATAACCCAAAGAATCATATTAAACAGCCCCCTCCCCAAAACAGTTCCGTCTCGGCAACCATAGCAGCGAAGCAACGACACACCGAGCGATAACTCGTTTTATAATTCGCAACACATCTACCTTATCGTATTCATTCTTTGGAGTTTATACTCATAATCACATTCAACATATACATAATGCCAAAACAGAATTTTCCTGCAGTTTGCTTTAATCAAAACAGCTTAAGCACCAACACGACACCACTAATAATCCGATTATGGTTTCCATTCATACTTAGCACATTCAATAACGAAAACAAACTTCCTAAGCTACTGGTCACGCCCCCTTCTTAAAAATTAATGGATAATTAACAAGGGTATTCTAAAGAATTAACACACCAAACAAGGAGATTACTAACCAAATTATTTGCAGCTGCTGGCCAAGAGTTGCAGGGTTGGTTTCTCCATTTCCATGGCTGCCTAAGACAAGTGGTGAAGAAGAAGATGATATGCAGCAATGTATTTCACCACTTTATATAGCATGGAGTGGATTTCTCCACCTCATTTAATAGTATGAAGTGGAGGCAGCCCCCTCTACACTGGCCCACTAAGGCCACCCACAATCTGATCCCTTTTTAATTTTTGCCTTGAGTGGTGGGGCCCATTGGATTAAATCAATCCAAATTAGCCACTAATTAATCCCTCACTTAAAGTTAATGGCACTTACATTAGCCAACTCATACTTAATATCACATTTGGAAATAACATCCTTGCCTAATATTTCTTTACGTCTTCTAGATCACGATGCGCACTACGTATAAAAAAAATACGAGGCATAACATCCTTCCCCCCTTAGGAACATTCGTCCTCGAATGTTAAGTTAGCGTCTTGCAAAAACAAATTCCAGTGAGGTCTCTCTAAAAGTTATACCTATCAACCTGCATTCCGTAACTTACAGATGCCTCACAGCTACATAATCTCATTATCTATCAATATAGTCAAGCTAGGAATTGAATTACCTGCAGGTACGGGGAACAAGTAAGGATACTTATTCTTCATTTCGTCTTCCGCTTCCCAAGTCATCTCCTCCCTATTGTTATTTTGCCACAACACTTTGACGGAAGCCACATCCTTAGTACGTAACCTTCTAACCTGACGATCAAGTATAGCCACGGGTTTCTCCTCATATGACAACTCCTCTGTTACCTGAATATCATCTACAGGGAATACTCTAGAAGGATCACCAATACATTTACGTAGCATCGATACATGGAAGACTGGATGTACCGCTTCCAAATCAGATGGTAGATCCAACTCATAGGCAACCTTGACTATCCTCCGACCAACCTGATAAGGCCCAATGTATCTCGGACTGAGCTTCCCCTTCCTGCCGAATCTCATCACACCCCTCATGGGTGATACCTTCAGGAATACCCAGTCACCAATCTGAAACTCCAAATCTCGACGCCGATTATCTGCATATGACTTCTTTAGACTCTGGGCTGCTAATAATCTTTCTTGAATAAGCTTCACCTTGTCAACAGCTTGCTGAATCACATCCGGGCCTATTAACTTAGTCTCGCCAACATCAAACCAACCAATAGGTGATCTGCACTTCCTCCCATATAAGGCCTCAAATGCGGTGCCATCTGGATACTAGAATGGTAGCTATTATTATAGGCAAACTCAATGAGCGGCAAGTGGTCATCCCAGCTGCCTTTGAAGTCAATAATACAGGCCGCAACATATCTTCTAGTGTATCTGAATAGTACGCTCGGCGTGCCCATCACCGAGGGTGAAATCTTTGTGCTAAGGTTAACCTGTGTCCCCAATCCCTTCTAAGCGATCTCCAAAGTTGGCTGTAAATTGAGCTCCTGCATGCGATATAATGGACGTGGGAACCCCATGAAGTCTCACTATCTCCCTGACATATAACCTCGCATAATCTTTAGCCGAATAAGTAGTCCTGACTGGAAGAAAATGGGCCAATTTCGTCAGCCTATCTACAATAACCCATATAGAGTCATACTTCCGTTGAGTGCGAGGTAAGCCTGTAATGAAGTCCATATTAATCATCTCCCATTTCCAAGTCGGGATCTCTATCTCCTGTAATAATCCACCAGGCTTTTGATGTTTGATCTTGACTTGTTGACAATTTGGGCACTGAGCAACAAACTCTGCTATGTCCTTTTTCATGCCATCCCACCAATATAAGCATCTGAGGTCATGATAAATTTTTTTTGACCCTGGGTGAATAGAATAACGGGCAAAGTGTGCCTCTCCCATAACTTGCCATCGTAGCCCCGCAGTATCGGGTACACACAATCTGCCTTCATATCGTAACACTCCATCAGGTGTAACCTTAAATGGGGTCTTTTCCTTTTGAAGAGCTGCATCTCTATACTGTGCCAGAATAGGGTCCTTGTATTGGTGTCTCTTTACCTCATCTATGATTGAGGACTCAGCAACCTCTCGAATAGAAACTCCACTATCTTCCAAATTAGCTAGACGGACTCCAAAATTTGGATAGCCGCTGAATCTCTCGAACCATATCCCTCCTTCTGGTTGTACATCTGTCTGCTACCCATGGACTTACGGCTAAGAGCATCTGCTACAACATTCGCTTTCCCTGGATGATATAAAATATCAACATCATAATCCTTTAGCAACTCTAACCACCGCCTCTGTCGTAAGTTCAGCTCCTTCTGTTTAAAGATATATTGGAGACTCTTATGATCTGTATAGATGTCCACATGGACACCATATAAATAATGTCTCCATACCTTCAAGGCATGAACAACGACCGCTAACTCCAGATCGTGAGTAGGATAGTTCTTTTCATGCTTCCTAAGTTGTCGGGAGGCATAGGCTATAACTTTGCCATGCTGCATCAATACACATCCTAGCCCAACACCCGAAGCATCACAATAAATAACATAGCCATCTGGTCCCTCCGGAAGAGTTAGGACAAGAGCTGTAGTCAATTTGTCTTTCAATAGCTGGAAGCTTCGCTCACAAGCATCTGTCCACTGGAACTTGGCTGCCTTTTGAGTTAGCCTTGTCAAAGGCACTGAAATTGAGGCAAACTTTTCTACGAATCTCCTGTAATATCCTGCTAACCCCAGAAAGCTGCGTACCTCAGTAGGTGTCGTAGGTCTGGGCCAAGTCTTTACTGCCTCAATCTTCTGCGTGTCTACCCGAATACCATCAGCTCCAATAATATGCCCCAAGAATGCCACTGAAGTCAACCAGAACTCGCACTTAGAAAATTTAGCATACAACTTCTGGTGCTGAAGCACCCTAAGTACCGTCCTTAAATGATCTGCATGCTCCTCTTCTGAACGTGAATATACCAGAATATCGTCTATAAATACAATAATAAACATATCAAGGAATGGTTTAAATACTCGATTCATTAAATCCATGAACACCGCTGGAGCATTAGTCAGCCCAAAAGACAGCACTCTAAACTCATAATGCCCATATCGGGTCCGGAATGCCGTCTTTGGAATATCTGCCTCCCTTACCCACACCTGATGATAACCTGACCGCAAGTCTATCTTTGAAAAACACTTTGCACCCTGCAACTAGTCAAATAGATCGTCAATCGTTGGGAGGGGATACCTGTTCTTTATTGTTACTTTGTTCAACTGCCTAAAATCAATGCACATCCGCAGCGATCCATCCTTCTTCCTCACAAACAGTACCGGTGCTCCCCAAGGTGATGTACTAGGCCTGATGAAGCCCTTTTCTAGCAAATCCCTCAATTGCTCTTTCAATTCTTTCAACTCAGCAGGTGCCATTCTATAAGGAGGTATAGATATAGGCTGGGTATCTGGCAGTACATCTATAGTAAACTCTATCTCCCGTTCTGGAGGAAGGCCTGGAAGTTCCTCGGGGAATACATCGGGAAATTCATTAACTATCGGGACTGATTGAAGAGTCGGTGCCTCTGCCTTTATGTCATGCACCCGAATCAGATGGTAAATATAGCCTTTTCTAACCATCTTCCGGCCTTGAGGTATGAAATGAACTTACCTTTTCGGCGATCTGTACTTCCCTTCCACTCTATAATCGGTTCCACTGGAAATTGAAATCGAACTATCTTTCCTCTGCAATCAACATTAGCATAACAAGCAGCCAACCAATCCATGCCCATGATAATATCAAACTCAATCATATTTAACTCTATTAGATCTGCTACGGTATGACGACTATATATAACTACTCAACAATTCCTATATACTCGCGTAGCTATGACAAAATCTCCTAAAGGTGTAGCTACCTCAAATGGTTCTATCAACTCAGACTCTATTCCGATCCTACTAGCAACGAAGGGAGATATATATGATAAGGTGGAACCTGGGTCTATCAATGCATACACACTTCGGGAGAATAGTGATAATATACCTGTGATCACATTAGGTGACGCCTCCTGATCTTGCCTTTTAGCCATAGCATATATCGGGTTTGAGGGACCGCTAGAACTGGAAGCTCCACCACGTCCTCTACCACGACTGCTTTGGTGCTGAATACCTGCCCGTAGGGCGCGCAGCCACGTAAGAAGATGAACCGACAGCGGACCACCTGTAGGCTGTGCCATACCACTGCACTACCTCTAAGGTGACACTCCCTCATAGTATGGCCCTGACGGCCGCAAGAAAAACACGCTTTGTAGCCCAACGACATTCCCAGGATGGGACTTACCACAACGAACACCGAGGCAAAGGTGGCCTCGGCGGCTCAAACCCACCGCCCATCTGTGACCACGACGCCCTAGAGCTCGACCGACTTCCGAATATCCCATACGATCGAACCCCTACCCATGAAGCGTGGGGGTGCACTCTGTCTTTGGTGGGAAGAAAATCTAACATCTTCTTTGAGGCGCCCGCTTTGAAACTCGTCGGGATAACTCTTGACCCTCTTATCTTTGGCCTCTATTATAATCTCTATCTGGTGGCGTCCCGGTGCCGATCCTCTACCACTTGCATATGCCTGCACCGAGCAATGTCCATACCTGGCTGAAGAGTCACTACCATACAACCGCCAATCGGACAACGATCCAATCCCATCACATAACGATGTACACCGCCGCCATATCGACCACAATAGTAGGCGCATGCCTAGCCAATGAATCAAACTCGAGGCTATACTCTCGAGCGCTCACCGCCATTTTGCTTCAAACGCAAGAATTTATCGACTCTGGCTCGCTTCATCTCTGGAGGCGGGAAGTGGCCCTGGAAAGCCTCCACAATTCATCCCATACCCGGAGGAGCACCCTCACCCCTAGATAACTCCCAAGACTCATACCAATTAATAGCTACATCCCATAAGCGATACGTAGCCAACTCAATGGACTCGGTCTCCGAAGCCTTGATTATCCTCAATGTACGCTGCATCGGCGAATAAACTCTTGCGGATCATCCTGGGGCCTTGACCCAAAGAACTACGGAGGATTACAACTTAAGAAGTCACGAGCCCTTAAGCTATCGGATCTGTCCGCATGATCAACTCCTAGTCCATGCTGCGAGCACGATCTTCCACTAATCTAGTCGACAATTGAACCGCATCTCTCATGGCCCTATCCTCCGCCCCGGTGAGGCTGGAGGTTCAGATGTTGGGGCCTCGGGGGCTGGTGGTGTCCCCCGAACTGGAGCTGCTGCTGCTCTAAGCTCTTCTGGCGGTGGGGGTGTAGCAGAGCTCTCCGACTGGAGCATAATACCAGGCATAGACTGGGCACGGGCCCTAGTAACTCTCCGGGTCTGACTAGTACCTTCTGCTACCAATTTTCCCTTCTGGGCGGCTGTCGCTTTCTTTGGAGGCATAGCTGAAAACACACGAATTCGTTAGAGAGGGATTATCCTGTTAATATAGCTCTATCACACGATCTAGAATAAGAAGAAAGAATGACATCCTAAATGTCCTGTAGCTTCCTGTTTATAGATGTGGTGCACAACACACCGATAAACAAGACTCTACTAGACACGGTCTGTAGACACTTCCGAGGAAGAACCGCTCTGATACCACTCTTTGTCACGACCCAACCCGATAGGCCGTGACTAGTGCCCGTTTTGGACACCCACATACAAATCTGCTAAGTATGACCAACTGAAACTAAGACAATATGGAATTTAATCAAATCAAGCCAACCCCAACGTCATATATATATAAGAGGACCTGTCTCATAAGGAGTCATAACCATTCAAACATAACAGCATACGCGAGCCGACAAGGCCGCCACTATTCAAAGCATAATAACATACGTATGCCGACAAGGCTGCAGCTACACAATACACAATGATGTACGCAGCCGACAAGGCTGCCCCTGTACAAGCGGACATCCCAAACAAACCATGTCCACACCATTATCCAAAACATATATATACAACCCACATAATGTCCACAGACCTCTAAGAGTACATTAGTGAAACTCGACGGGACATGGCCCCGCCATACCCATAGACGAGCAAAAGGCTACACAAAAGTTATGTACCAAAGCAGTGGGCTCGGAAAAGTGGAGCTCTCCCAATCAGCAGAGTAGATATCCTAGGCGGGAGGATCACCGAATCAAGGCGTCTACACCTGCGGGCATGAAACGCAGCCCCCCGAGGAAAGGGGGGTCAGTACGGACAATGTACTGAGTATGTAAAGCATAAAATAAAGATGACAGGATACCAATATGGCAAGTCGAAACAAAATATCGCTACACATATACCTTTTAAGTGAAAATCATGCATATATTTAACATTTAAGGTGCCCAGCTTCCCTAGTAAGGGGCTTGGCAAAATAATCATCAGGCCATCTCCGTCATCATCATCATCATAACCATCCTCATCACCAATCATATATATAATATACATACCCGGCCCTCTAGTGAGGAACTCGGTGACATATGCAAGAAACACCGCACGAACATTACCCGGCCCGGGACTCGGTGAAATGATAAATGACTCTATGCACGAGCAGAATATTATGAGCAACCATATGCAATTAAAATCATTTCTTATAACTCAATAGAACAATCAACGTGAACCAGCAAGGAGTATTACCAAAGATTAATGTTTTATCAAGATTATGAACCTTTAATACGATATGGAAACGTAAAATCTCAATGACTCTAAGAAGCACTACCATAGATATGAGAGATCATCATAGCCTTAGACATAGCCGATATATAGAGGAATAATTGTGGAAGCAAGAATATACGTCACCTAGACGCTCTAGAGGTAAGTATCAAACCTGTCCGTTATTCACTTATTTTTAAAAGTCATGCCAAACAAAGAAAGAAGGGACAGCGTTACATACCGTATAATCGAGCCGCACGTCCAATATTTACTGCTCAAGCTATTAATCTATAACAAGCAACAATCGCGCCGCAATTAGATAAACATCGTGCTTTACTTTCTTGTAAGCTAGTTAATAATCTAACGAAAATTCGGCAGCACCTCCCCTATTTTCCTTACTTCGTCCCAATCCGACAACAATCCAAATTATCCACAGCAATACCAATAACACATATAACCCAAAGAATCATATTAAACAGCCCCCTCCCCAAAACAGTTCCGTCTCGGCAACCATAGCAGCGAAGCAACGACACACCGAGCGATAACTCGTTTTATAATTCGCAACACATCTACCTTATCGTATTCATCCTTTGGAGTTTATACTCATAATCACATTCAACATATACATTATGCCAAAACAGAATTTTCCTGCAGTTTGCTTTAATCAAAACAGCCCAAGCACCAACACGAAACCACTAATAATCCGATTATGGTTTCCATTCATACTTAGCACATTCAATAACTAAAACAAACTTCCTAAGCTACTGGTCACGCCCCCTTCTTAAAATTAATGGATAATTAACAAGGGTATTCTAAAGAATTAACACACCAAACAAGGAGATTACTAACCAAATTATTTGCATTCTTTGGCCAAGAGTTGCAGGGATGGTTTCTCCATTTCCATGGCTGCCTAAGACAAGTGGTGAAGAAGAAGATGATATGCAGCAATGCATTTCACCACTTTATATAGCATGGAGTGGATTTCTCCACCTCATTTAATAGTATGAAGTGGAGGCAGCCCCCCTCTACACCTGTCCACTAAGGCCAGCCCACAATCTGATCCCTTTTTAATTTTTGCCTTGAGTGGTGGGGCCCATTGGATTAAATCAATCCAAATTAGCCACTAATTAATCCCTCACTTAAAGTTAATGGCACTTACATTAGCCAACTCATACTTAATATCACATTTGGAAATAACATCCTTGCCTAATATTTCTTTACGTCTTCTAGATCACGATGCGCACTACGTATAAAAAAAATACGAGGCATAACATTTATCAGATATTTATTACGAAATTTCACATCCATTGTTCTAGTTTCTCAAAAAGGAGATAAATTTTGAGAAACTTTTTGAAGTTATGTGTTATTGGGGAAAATGTGAGAGAAGATTTTGCATCCCATGAATTATGCAAGCAAAGCCCTGAATGTTTCTCAAAATAACTATACGGTCACTGAACAAGAATTTGTTGTTGTAGTCTTCATTTTTTAAGAGTATAGATCCTATTTTCTCAGCACTTAAGCCGTTGTAAAGACTGATCACTCAATATTGAGCTATCTTATGGAAAAAAGGATGCAATAGCAAGACTGACTCAATGGGTGCTATTGTTGCAAGAATTTGATTCGGAGGTAAAAAATGAAAAATGGGGCAAAAATCAAGTGGTTTATTACTTGTCCTGATTAGGGAAGAGGCAATGTTGAATTTAGCTGATTGAGTTGAAATTGATGATACGTTTGTAGACTAACATGTTTTGCCTACTTCTTTTTATCTTATCCATTGGTTCAGATATTTTACTAAATATTTGGAAAGTGATGCGGTGCCTTCATAATTGTTATTCGACCAAAGAAGGAAATTCATGTTTGGAAGAATGACGTTTTTTAGGGAAGAGCCTTATTTGTTTCGCGTGTGTGCTAACGAGATTATTCTTAGCTCTATGCCTAAGGTAGATATGATGAGTATATTGGAAGCTTGCCATTCATCTCCTATTAGTGGTCATCATAGTGGTATTTAGATCGCTCACAAGATCTTGCAGTGTGGGTGTTATTGGTCTACTATCCACCAAGATGCTCATGATTTTTCAAGTCATGTGATCTTTTTCAAATGGAAAGTGGTATTTAAAGTAAGAAAAAACTCCCAGTGACTTATATTCTGGTGATTTAACTATTTGATATTTGGGGCCTTACCTTATAGATCAGTTTGTGAGTTTGAATCAGAAGAAATACATACTTTTGGAAGTTGACTATGTATCTAAATGGGTGGAAGTTGTCGTGCTTTCAAACAATGAAGGAAAAAGTGTTATCACAATCCTGAAAATGAATATATTTTTGAGATTTGGTACACCAAGGCCGATTATAAGCGATGGAGGTTCTCACTTTTGTAATAAGTCGTTCAGGATGTTTCTTCAGAAGTACGATGTTTGACATTTCTTAGCAACTTATTACTAGATGTGTTTCCTGAATTTGGCCAAGTGTTGCACAAAATAACGGAGGCCATCTACAGAACGTAGGCCTGACTACCAACAATATACGGGCTTTCATCCAATATTGTCTGCATAAATAAGAATGACCCGACCAACGACTCTTTAAAACCAAGTCAGTCGTGAGTTAGTCATATTCATCAAGTTGGATTTTGAATTTGTAGGCGTCTAAGTTGGAAGCACTTATACAACTCAAGGTTCTCACATAAAGGTATGAGATTGTGTATACTTAATTTTGGGTTGTATCACTTGTTTATTTTTGTGTTATATGTTAACAGTCTAACCCTCAGGATCATAGTATTGTGAATGTTGCAAATCATGTGGTTAACTGTCATGGGAGTGCAAGCATTATGAAGCAAAACGAAAACCTGATGTAGGGATGAATTTGTGATACTCTGATTTTTCAAATTTTACATGATGCCTTAAAGATGACGGTCGATTGTAGGTGTTAGAATAATGAAATATGTGATTTGAAATAGAGTGGGATAATATATCGAAATTATGAATTACATATGAAGTTTATACTAAAATTAGATTTAAGGACTCGTTTACAGGATGAGGAATTCCTATAGATCGGACATTAAGTCCCATCATCCTGAAGCACAAAGGTACTATAATTTAGGAACGACAGTTTCACTTATGGTCAGTATAAACTTTTATAGACATTACTAATGAACCATTATTCCAACTTTAGAAACTAAATAGTTGACATTTTTTCCTACGACTGGGTTCGATGGTCTGTAGAAACTTCTACGATCCGTAAGAACCAACCGTAGGACAAAAAGATAGTGTACTTCTGTAGAAAAAATTATGTCTTCTTTTGGTTTCATATTTTTATCTTCTTCTTTCTTTATTTGTTTTGTATGTGTTGGTACGAACAAGTCTTCGACATGTACCATGCTTCAAAACAATACAGACACTCACCAATACAAATGGAATTCTAAGTCTACAAACCCTTTGACCCAACATTGACATCTTCATTAACCTACAAATGTAGAGTTGAGCGGGTTTGAATTCAATGCAAGCACCGATAATGATCTTCCAAAGTCACCCTGAAATACTCTCCAACAAGCTAAACAACTTGAAATGTTTCAGGTGCTTCAGGAGAAGATAATGTGAATTCAATAGCAAAGGAAGCCTTTGCAAATTCTAGGTCAAACTTTGAATCATATTCAATTGCAATCTGCTTTTGATGCTTCTGAGTATAGCAAAACACATGATTCATCTTCTACTGAACCACTTAGCCAATATAGGTTGTAGGAAAACAAAATAGGTGGTGTGTGTGGGGTATGTTTTAGATTTATATAGATTCCATGTTGTAGAATGCCCAACTAAAGCATGCTCAACAAATTTTAAAGGAGCGACGGGTTGTCAAAGGAAGCCTCCACAATGTACAAGCCACACATGAGCTATTTCATAGTCACAAGTGTGAGTGGATGGAAGAAGCACTATGAAACTATAGTCCTTTCATGTTTCATGAGTTCTATGTTTTTTATTGAGCCACAATGAATAATTCAGTGCCTCTGAGGGCCAAGGATTTAGATCATCCTCTGCTCTTGACTACTTTAGTAGGGTTTATTCCCATAGATATATCAAAGGAAACCATTTTATTTATGTCGTAACTCATGCCCAACCGATTAATATGATTGCTTCAAGTACTTGACACTTTCTATCAAGAAGGAGACATAAAAAATTTCTACAAAGAATCGGTGTTGATTTTCCAGGCAAGATTGCCTGTGACAATAGCGGACAACCAGTGGACATTGGATTGGGCATTCATGATTTCTTTCTTAATGGCGGGGTATAAGATTGATTTCTCCCATATGATAAATTTTGATATATAATAGGTGTTTTGGAAGACTCCCATATTTCCATTCCCTTGTTTGATAGTTTTCCTATGCAAAGAGGCTACTATTCTAGTTTTAGGGGTTGATCAAATGGTTTAAGTGATTAAAACCTTTGATTTTGTCTAATATAGGGTGAGGAAAACCCCACAACACCATGTTGGGATATTTATATTTTCATGAAGCCTATAGGCGAAACACTTGCACCCGAGTAGGTGAAGGCACCATTCTAGACGTTACTACTGATCATATAGAGACTTCTGCTCCCTCTTATACCCAAGCTAAGATAACACCGGTGCCCCACTTACATCTGGTTTTGCTATGTTATAATTATCCCTATAACTCCAATAGTCGGAGACTCAGATGGGGACACTTCTACAACATATTTGTGCATGGATGATCAACGTAGTGAAAGATTCGAAGATGAGGATGCAAAATATTGTTTAGGAGAAGATTCAGGTATTTGGTATGTGGATTGATTCCTTTAAGCTGGGGATGCTAGAACAAGCTCGAAATGTACCCACTATAGACATCACAGGCTTCTTAAATAAGATAGCCACTCACCGTCTTACATATATGCATTGACTGCTAATGGCGCGTCTGCACCAGTGTCTTCCCCCACTTCTACACTAATGGCGGAGGTGATTTTACTTTTTCCTTATTTCTTGATGCTGTCCTTTCTCATGACCCTCCTCATGCGCCGGAAAATTACATATGGATCTCCTAGTGTGCTACATATATTTAGGAGGAGGTAAGAGTAGTAGGAGTTTGAGGCTGCACAGTGACAATCTACAATTGTTAGGAGATACGACAACAAAGATTGTGAAAGTTAGATGTTAGAGATTTTAGGTCGAGGGGCACTACTGATGGTTCTCCTCCAATTATTTTTGAAGGCATCAATAATGACATAGACATGTTGATACATCATGTTCGAGTCTAGCAGACCCACTATCCTTTTGATTTTTCTTCGGCACTTGAGAACCAAAGGTTTGTCTCACCCTATATTTTACTTTATTTGTGCATTGAGGGCATTACACTATTTTCCATGTGGGGGTTGGTGAATGGTTTGTGAGTGTTTGGGTGAAGCATGAATAACCAAGACACTCAGAACCCTTCCTTGGGGTTATCTATCATGTGTTCTTATTCCCTTAGGAACTATTTCATTTCTATTGAAATAACATGTTTAGGATAATAAATTGTAAAAGTAGACTAAAAATAAAAGAATGGTGGCAATAGAGCATGAAATTTACACCCTTCCAAAATTTTGGATTATCTAAGTCGAGTGTGTAGGATCTTTGTATGACTTGATAGAACTCGACTACACAAGATGACTTACTATGTAGTACAAACCAGATCACTACTTATATCTTAGTGAAACTATGTGCCATGTGCGTGTGAGGATGTTTGTATATTCACAATGTATGTGCCAATATATATTTTCCCCCTTTAATCTTGCTAAGATGATTTCATTGTTCTTTAGGAGAGGATCATAGGCCATTGATAAAATTGATTCCACTTAAGCCTAAAAAAACCAACCAAAAGAAAAATTCCCCCTTCAATCCAAATTTTGGAGCCTCAATTAGACCATTATTTCAATTTACCCCACTCATCTTCCTTGTAAAAAATGGTTAAACCTATATTTTGGCACTGCTCTCTCCTTGGAAAATGTGCACCTCAACATAGGTGAAAAGCGTAACTTTGTTGTGGCCTTGGTCCCTACTTTGACATCGTGTACCTCAACCTCAGGTTAAAATCTTACGTTAAGGGCAGACACTAGAGAGGAGAACAAAAAATTGAAAGGGATATGAAAAGCGTTGTGTTAAGAGAAAATAGAAAATTAAATATTAAGAGGGTGTGGGATCTTTAACAAAAAAAATAAAAAAGCTAAAGAAAAAGTTGAAACTAAAAACAAATGCGAAGAAAAGCCCACCAAAGCTTAAATGAACTAATACCTAGCGCTCGGGAGGTTGTGCTCGACCGAAAGGGTAGGGCAAGAATACTTGCCTGGACGTAGTTCAGGATCGATGTAATTGAGACAACTAAGTAGAGGATGGGAAGATGTGAGGCCGGCCAAAGGTGGTTCTATATAGCTCTTACGCTTTTACAACTCGTACTATTTTATTTGAAAGTGAAATCCTTTTTTTTTTTTTGGCATCATCCGGGATTATCAGTCCCGGTTGGAAAGTCTTCCAACTTTCCAATTAGGATTTTCCGAGCACACAGATTTTTTTCATTTGAATAATAAGGGTAATTTGGTTGTTTGGTTAATTCTAAGGATGTCGAATGGAGCACTAACAAGGGTTGTGTTCGAAGGTCAATTGTGTTGTAGCTGTTAAAGGCTACTTCACTATTGGTCAAGAACTAATATCTTGTTATAATGAGGAGAAAAAGAAGAAAGAATAACGCGATACCCAAATTTGTTGTAAAAGAGGAAACTAGCCAATATGATGTCATTGAGGGACGAAAAGTGACTTTGAACCCACATATATTATACCTGGACCTAAGCATATATTATAAGCTGAGAAGGTCCTATAATGATCCCGATTCAACATTTTTAAAAGTCTAAGCGTTGAAACTAAGGGCAGCCCAATGATATCATCCATGTATTGTATTGAATTCAAATTATGAGTGTGAGTGTATATTGAGTCCCTAAAATTGAACTAGAACCCAAATTTTGAGTGAAGAAAAGGATTTTTTTATTAGTTACGACACCATTTACATTGTGAAAAAATTGTATCGTGGTAATATTTATCTTTGTCCGTGAATATATCTATTGGTCTGTGTATGTCATAAATTATTCCTTATGTGTTGGATTTTTTATTGAATTGAATGATTGCACTGTGAGAAAAAGAAATCAGAATGATTGATTATTGAGAAAATGACATATGTTTTCTTGAGTTTTTAGGTTGCTTTTGCATAGCGCCGTATATAGTTTTCTATGCCTATTGAGGAAATAACCAAATTTCATGGTGTGGGTTTTGATATACCGCGAATTTATGATACTTTTGACGATTTAAACTTGGAGTTTTATGAGCGTCTCAATCATTTGTAAATAGATGTAATGGTATGTCAGTATGCGCAAGAACCCCCTAGAAGTTAGGAAGAACCCTTGCTCATGACCGGGTTTACTTGACCCTTTTGGGTCTTGCAAGAGCTCTTTAACTATTGTTCATTACATAAGACATGAAAAGTAGTGCAAAATTTAAAACTTTTCACGACATTTAATATAAAAAGGAAGTTTTTTTATAAATACTTAGAGAATCTCATTGTCACAAACAAACTTAAAGACATGACATAATATTTTAAGTAGTGCAAAATTTAAAACTTTTCACGACATTTAATATAAAAAGGAAGTCTTTCATAAATAATTAGAGAATCTCATTGTCACAAACAAACTTAAAGACATGACATAATATTTTAGGGACCTGACCCTTTACATTGAAAAGAAAATACATAATAAGTCTTAATATTAAAACTAAGAAACATAGACTATGTCCTCGAATATATGAGGACATACAAAATCTTGAGAGGGTATATTTCCCAAGTTTTGCCTTCAAATCTTCAAAAGCCTCCAACCTATACCTTTAGAGTATAGAAAAGTATGGAGTTAGTACAAATAATGTACTAAGTATGACATATGCAAAAGCATGTAAAAAGGGACATTTTAGTAAAACAAGCTTTTATGCCAAATCAGTAAAACATTCATGAATTTAGAAGCAAACCAACATAAGAACATCATTTAACACTTAGAGGAGGATTTCCATAATTTTTACCATAAAAGGACCAAACTTACAGTAAACTTTTCAAATTACAGTGAATTCATTTTTGACTTTTACAGTGAACTATCCCTATTAAAAAATAGTGAACTTCCAAGGCCAAGCAAAGAGGAAGTGAACTCATTCCCATAGGAGTTTCCCTAACTAAGGTTATCCTAAGACTCACCAAAGTAAGAGATGAAGTTAATGAACATACACCTACTTCAATTCACACCAAAGTGATCCTCAAGACAACCCCTTTCAGTTTACTCACCTCAGGAGAACAAGCCACCACTCAATAACAAGACATTAGAAGAACTGCCAAAAAATACACCAAGACTTCACTTTCGGAATGCCTACTTAGTGAAATGAGTCGATAGCGTCCCATTCCACCAACTACCCTAAGAAGTACACTCTTTAAGAAGGCTTAGCACTAAGACTCCCCTTTTGGAAGGTCTACTTAGTGCAATGAATAAATAGCGTCCCATACCACCACCAATCCTAAGTAGTACGTTCTTTAGGGCTTAGTTCATTCAATTCATATAAAACTCACCAAGACTTCTCTTTCGGAAAGCCTACCTAGGGGAATGGATAAATAAAGTCCTATTCCACTACCTACCCTAAGTAGTACACTTTTAGAATACTTAGCATTTTCATTACTTTTGTGTGGGGTTAGATTTACCGACATAGAGCATGAGAGATATACATAAAATCTCGATATTAACCCCTATCGGATGAGGGATACTCACTTGCGTAGAGTAAGGTCATTCTCTTAGCTTTTACATGGCTTTCCCAAGAGCTACACCTATGAAGGCGCATAGCTAAGGGATAAAGAGATTTCTACTAAGTAACTCATTCTCCACTTACGAGGAGTACTCATCACAAGAGGTACATTGGCATACAACATATCCACTCACGAAGTGTAACCACCCATTCTTCATATCCTCTCGGTGCTAGACATAAACCCCACGGATTCTAAACATTATATACTATAGGTTAAGGATAGCTAGTGAATACCACATCTCAACTCATGAAGAGCATTCATCCTCCGACCTATCTTAGAAAGCTCGTAGGATGTAGTGAGGTTTCTAATAAACATTTCATCTCAACTCACTTAGCTTTATTCATTCATTCAAGTGTGAATTTGTGTGTACATGTGAGAACACCTTGTACATAAACATCATTTCATTTACATTTAACTTCTATACATTCTTAGAACTTCATTCATCACCTAACATACTTTACATGATTCACATAATCATATAATTCATTTAAGCATACTCTCTATCCTACTTCACATAATAGCTTCATAAAGAACATTTAACAAGAATAACATCATTATACTATTAATTCACACATAACAAGCCTTCATGGACTCATTCACAATAAAATAGTAACTTCACATTCATACAGTTCAAGTAAACACCGCCACCAAGAAGGAGGACCATACCACTCAAGAGCATTTCAAAATTAAAGCAAAAAAAAATAAAATAACCAACTTACCTTTTTATCCAAGCTTCCATCACCTATAACATTTTACACCACATTTAATCATAATATAGCCCTTAGGGCAGTAACTAAATCACAATATCAACCATAAGAAACCAAAGCTCAAAGACTACCAATTCATGCTCATTTAACCCATACCTTAAGCCAAATTATGTTTTCATTGATGTTTTAGCATTAAAATCACCAACTAAAAGTAGAAACATCATTTTTAAATCATACAAAATGTTTTCATGCAAGATCAATATTTAGAGTTAAAGATAGAAGAAGTTAGGGTTAAAAACCCTTTTGAAAATTCATAAGAATGGACTCCTTGAATGGAAGAGAGTTCAAGGATGGATACTATACCTCAAATACAAGAAACCCAAATGATTTTGATAAAGAACTCGACCAGCACCAACCCTCCTAGCTCCTTCTTGACTTTTAGCTTCTATGGAGTTTGAGAGAGAGTTCTAACACAGAGGGGTCTCGGGTTTTATAAAATGAGGTCTAAAATTAGGTATTAGGGTTTGAAACTCTTAAATATACCTAAATAACCCTGAAAATGACATCCTAGTTTCATAAAATACTTGGTATGAATTTACCAAACACCCCAATCCAAGGGAGTCTTTAACAACTTCTCATAACAGCACCCACGACTCCCTTAATGATGGACCGTCTTTCAACCAATGCCCCGTTGATGGGGGGTTTGTTGATTGGGTATGAAACCCTCCAAACATGCATACCTATAGTTCCAATCTACGGACAAGGTTGATGAGCCGTTGATTGGTCAATTGGCCGTCGACAGGTCCCGTTGGTGGACACTGCCAGGCAATTTTGGATCTAAGTCTTTGCCACTTCTCTAAGGCCCCTTGTGGGTCCTAGGTGGTTTCGTTCCGGCACTTTAAACCCCTAAACATAGTTGTATATGTCTTAGGAACATTTCACACCAATTTCAAACAAAACGAACACGTAAACCCACTCAAACACATCAAGACACATGAACACTCTCTAAGGCACATTTTGTGAACGTCATGGACGTTCTTGGACGTTTGACCTCCAAACTTAAACAACCTTCACACACTGCCTAAGTACACTAATATGACTATTTTTTCACAAAATTAACTCAATAAATAATGATGAAGCTCTACCTCACCTTAGTTCATTTTAGGGTGTTACGTGGGATTTGGCTTAAACATTATAAGAAATAGGTTTTGATGTAGTTGGTATTAAAATGTTGAGGACATGACCAACAATCTTTAGACTTTGCTATGAGACGTAGGTAGGAGTCATGGTTTGAAGTATTGATTTTTGGAGCTATGTGTAAAACAACAAAAGCTAATAACGAGTCGTAGTTGCTTTAACAAGCCTTACAATGGAGTCATAGAAATTTTCAAAGAAGTTGAACTCCAGTAACTAAATGATAGTTAGCCAGCACATGATGTACAAGGATTTATAGACTGTGTATCATACTCGTAGAAATTTATCATAAAATGAGATACCAACTTCTCATTGACGATGGAGGGTACCTACGAACCTTAGGAATTTCTACGAGTCATAGGTACCAAGCGTAGAAATGAATGCCTAAGCCAAATTTCCTTAGATATCTGTTTCATAGCATATTTAAGATTCGATGTCTTAGAATAATTTGTCATTTTCTTTTTCTAGGTTGTTAGAGAATTCGATACTTTTACTTTTATCTATGAGAATTAATTTGCAAACATTTTGAGCTTTTAATTTGTAAAGTGTTGGATTATAATATTTCTTTTGTGTGTTAATTCAAGATTTTAGATTTCATTTAGTCTAATTGTAAGTTGATGATTTATTCTATCAAACACATTATGAATCGTGATCACCAGAGCATAAGTTGCTAAACCAACAAGTAGGGTTGTAAGAACCATGATAATTAACAAAGTAGACCTAATAATTAAGTAATTCTTGAACAGTGTTTATGCATGTATAGTTGATCTCTTCGTTTTGATTTCTTTTTAATGGTGCCCAAAATTAGAACTCGCCTTATTCCTGTTTGTCTGACATACGAAGTTATGGATAGGAAAATAGATTTAGCATTGATAATATTCTATAGGATAGCCTAACCTAAAGATGAGAGGATCAATCTTTGGTCAAGGGTAAGGGTTAGTAAAGCATACACCTATGGCCGCTACCACGTTGTGTGGTGAAATTCCCTACTTGGATGACCAATCACTTAGGGATACCTAACTTACCAACTCTTCATGACAACCACTATATAAAGGTTACTATTATAAGGTTTACTGCGTTAAGAACTTGTGGGGAACACATATACCCTAGTTTCATCTTATGATAATATTACAAACTGTGAATCTTGTTTGCTTAGTGACTCGTTACTAAATTTAATCAACACACTTTGTGTTACAAACCCCACCTTTATGGAAATAGTTTGACTAATGGTACAATAGTGAATTGGTCTAAGTCTAGACCATAACCCTCTTGGGGTTAACCCTAACCTCTGTTAGGTTCTTTATTTGAAGTAAGTACATGTCTGTCCCTATTCTTCATCACTAGAAGTAAGTACTTATGTCGCTCTGTTCCTTATAGTCTGGAGGGGAGGGGATAGTAGGGAATCTCTTGGTGGTCTCAGGGACGTACTCGTCCTCACTAGAGTTCACAATCATGTGGCGTAACGGGGCAAAAGTCTTAGACATTTCCCCTGCGTATACGAGAGCTTTTTCCGGTGCCATGGTACATGTGATGAATAGTTAGTACCTCAGGAAATGTTTTTTAGAACAAAATTCAAATTTAGACAAAAATCCAAAAAGTATCTTGACAATAGATGTTTTGGTGATCCACGGTGGGTAACTACGGTCCGGTGATGGAACGACAAGATGCAGGTCCCCTATATAGGTCAGGAAGTCCATTATTGAGTTCCTGATGGAGAAATAAGATTGACAGAATGTTCAATCGATCAAACGACATACTGTAGACCACAATGTGGTTTATGACTTAGCCAAATTTTTGAGTGCGATTGATTTGCGGATCACGACCTACGTTCCGTTGGTTGAGATACGGTTCGTGGGTTGAGGTTGTTTTTTTGAGTGATGCGCAAGCTTTGGTTTCAAATTTCATACAACACATTCAAATAAAAAATGAATCGATTTGGATTATAAAAATGCATTTCAACATATTATGATGTAGTGTATCATTCCTAGGGTTTAAAGAATATATATAACAGATTCAATCATGTTTTGAAAACCCTAAGTCAAGCCATCCACTTGTACATTGAGTCCCCTTTATTTAGTTAATTTTTGCAACACACTCCCAACACCATCGTTCTAAGGGTCTTTTTAGTACTAGTTTACACCAATATAGGATACACATTCCTACCCAAGGTCAAGTCCTACTTCGTTGATATCAAATGAAATAATGAAATAAATCAATGTTTTGGTGATATTGATTACCTTACAATTTAATTGAAGTTGAACAGTGTGTTTGTTTAAAATCCTTCTTACGATCCAAGAAAAAGTGACACCGAACCCGGACTTGAATGGGTGTTGGAGGAAATATTGTTTGATAAATGATTTGAAATAGTGAAATGGATTTTGGGGGAGATATTGTTATGCCTCGTATTTTTTTTATACATAGTGCGCATCGTGATCTAGAAGACGTAAAGAAATATTAGGCAAGGATGATATTTCCAAATGTGATATTAAGTATGAGTTGGCTAATGTAAGTGCCATTAACTTTAAGTGAGGGATTAATTAGTGGCTGATTAGGATTAATTTAATTCAGTGGGCCCCACCACTCAAGGCAAAAATTAAAAAGGGATCAGATTGTGGGCTGGCCTTAGTGGATAGGTGTAGAGGGGGGCTGCCTCCACTTCATACTATTAAATGAGGTGGAGAAATCCACTCCATGCTAAATAAAGTGGTGAAATGCATTGCTGCATATCATCTTCTTCTTCACCACTTGTCTTAGGCAGCCATGGAAATGGAGAAACCAACCTAGCAACTCTTGTCCAGCTACTACAAATAATTTGGTTAGTAATCTCCTTGTTTGGTGTGTTAATTCTTTAGAATACCCTTGTTAATTATCCATTAATTTTAAGAAGGGGGCGTGACCAGTAGCTTAGGAAGTTTGTTTTAGTTATTTAATGTGCTAAGTATGAACGGAAACCATAATCGGATTATTAGTGGTGTCGTGTTGGTGCTTGGGCTGTTTTGATTAAAGCAAACTGCAGGAAAATTCTGTTTTGGCATTATGTATATGTTGAATGTGATTATGAGTATATACTCCAAAGGTTGAATACGATAAGGTAGATGTGTTGCGAATTCTAAAGCGAGTTATCGCTCGGTGTGTCGTTGCTTATTTGCTATGGTTGCTTAGACGGAACTGTTTTGGGGAGGGCTGTTTAATATGATTCTTTGGGTTATATGTGTTATTGGTATTGCCGTGGATAATTTGGATTGTTGTCGGATTGGGACGAAGTAAGGAAAATAGGGAAGTGCTGCGAATTTTCGTTAGATTATTAGCTAGCTTACAAGAAAGTAAAGCACGATGTTTATCTAATTGCGGCACGATTGTTGCTTGTTATAGATTAATAGCTTGAGCGATAAATATTGGACGTGCGGCTCGATTATACGGTATGTAACGCTGTCCCTTCTTTCTTTGTTTGGCATGACTTATAAAAATAAGCGAATAACGGACAGATTTGATACTTACCTCTAGAGCGTCTAGGTGACGTATATTCCTGCTTCCACAATTATTCCTCTATATATCAGCTATGTCTAAGGCTATGATGATCTCTAATATCTATGGTAGTGCTTCTTAGAGTCATTGAGATTTTACGTTTCCATATCGTATTAAAGGTTCATAATCTTGATAAAACAATAATCTTTGGTAATACTCTTTGCTGGTTCACGTTGATTGTTCTATTGAGTTATAAGAAATGATTTTAATTGTATATGGTTGCTCATAATATTCTGCTCGTGCATAGAGTCATTTATCATTTCACCGAGTCCCGGGCCGGGTAATGTTCGTGCGAAGTTTCTTGCATATGTCACCGAGTTCCTCACTAGAGGGTCGGGTATGTATATTATATATATGATTGGTGATGAGGATGGTTATGATGATGATGATGACGGAGATGACGTGATGATTATTTTGCCGAGCCGCTTACTAGGAAGCTGGGCACCTTAAATGCTAAATATATGCATGATTTTCACTTAAAAGGGTATATGTGTAGCGATCTTTTGTTTCAACTTCCCATATCGGTATCCTGTCATCTTTACCATATGCTTTACATACTCAAGACATTGTCGTCTTGACCCCCTTTCCTCGAAGTGCGTTTCATGCCCGCAGGTGTAGACGCACAGTTCGGTGATCCTCCCGCCTAGGATATCTACTCTGCTGATTGGAAGAGCTCCACTGTTCCGGAGCCCAGTCGTTTTGGTACATAACTTTTGTGTAGTCTTTTGCTCGTCTATGGGTATGGCGGGGCCCTGTCCCGTCGAGTTTTACTAATGTACTCTTAGAGGTCTGTGGACATTATGTGGGTTGTATATATATGTTTTGGATAATGGTCTGGACATGGTTTGTTTGGGATGTCCGCTTGTACAGGGGCAGCCTTGTCGGCTGCGTACATCATTGTGTATTGTGTAGTGGCAGCCTTGTCGGCTCGCGTATGCTGTTATGGTTGAATGGTTATGACTCCTTATGAGACAGGTCCTCTTATATGTATATATGACGTTGGGGTTGGCTTGATTTGATTAAATTCCATATTGTCTTAGTTTCAGTTGGTTATACTTAGCAGGTTTGTATGTGGGTGTCCAAAACGGGCACTAGTCACGGCCCATCGGGTTGGGTCGTGACAGATATAATGAAAATGGAATCTGAAGTGGGGGATGTACGGGAGTAAATGAGGGAGTGTAGAGGATGAATATAGGGTAATTGGTTGGTTTGAAACGATCGGTGAAAGGAGAGAGAAAGGGGATCTTCAAAGATGAAGATTTTTTTAAAAAAATTACTTGGGGTCTGGGTGGGGTCATCTAAAATCTTCACTTGGACCAATGAAACCCTGTCGACGGTCCGTCGATGGGTTCCGTGGTTCACTCCAATACTTAGAAAAATTTACAACAAAAATTAGGGATATACGAATACCATCCATTGTCTGTGGTTGGACCGACGGATCGTCTATGGGATCCATAGACCAGTACATCACCTTTTTATGTAGATTTTTCTGTTTCGTCCATACACATAGCAAACCTTAGGACTTTATTCTGGAAACTTTTTAGGTATGGACCCTATTCTATCTATATCTAGCCAACACTAAAACTAAAAATGAATAAAAAACTATCTAGGAAACTACAAATTTAAGAAAAACTTTATAGATCAAAAAGTAAATTCCTATATTTGGATAGATTATATATCTTGGATTGCCTCCAAAGAAGCGCTTTATTTAACATCGTGTCATGATGGAAACCCCTTGGATACTCAGACTTAACGAAGACTCTATTCCTATATCACCTCATTGACACTCTCAACATGACCCAAAGAAAATTTTATCCTCAGGCCATTAACCTTTAATTTTGTTCCTTCCTTGTTATCGACTTCAACCGTTCCATGTGGAAATACTAGGGTTACTCTTATTGTACCGGTCCATTTGGACTTAAGTTTCCCTTGAATCAAGAGCAACCTTGAATTAAATAAGAATACTAGATCACTGGGAGCAAATTCATTCTTTTCAATATTCTGAACATGGTACTTCTTTATATTCTCTTTGTACAAGGTTGAACTCTCGTATTCTTTTATGAGAAACTCATCGAGCTCATACATCTCATTTAGTATTTTAATTGAAGTGGCATTCCAACAAAATTCAACTTGTTGAGTGCCCACATTAATTTATGCTCTAGCTCTATAAGAAAATTACATGTCTTCCCATATACAAGTGGGTAAGGTGACATACCTATGAGAGTCTTGAATGCGGTGTGATAGGCTAATAGAGCATCATCAAGTCTTGTTGAACAATTAGTTCTATTGGAATTCACAATGTCCTACTACACTATGGATGATAAGGAGTGAATACATTGTGATGAACACCATATTTCGCTAGCATGCCTTGAACAATTTGTTACAAAAGTGAGAACCTCCATTGCTGATAATTTCCCTAGGTATAATTTTTTTTGGAGAAAATACTCTTTTTCAAGAATGTGGTGACACTCTTTCTCCTCATTATTTTAAAATGCAATCACTTCCACCCATCTCAATATATAGTCAACCACAACAAGAATATACTTCATCCAATGTGAACTCACAAACAAATACATGAATTCAAAACCACATACATCAAATAACTGAATCATCAATATCGAGTTCATACGTAGTTCTAGCTTCTCTGAAATTCTCCCTTCTTCTTAGCTATTATGAGCATCTTAGAGATGGTAGGCCAGTAATATCAACACTAGAAGATCTTATGAACAGTAAAAATACCACTATGGTGCCCACGAATATGCAATGAATGACACACCTCAATCATCTAAACCTCAGGCATACAAGGACAAATAAATCAAATGAAGAATCTTTTCTCACTTTTTTTGTAACACTACACCAAGAGCTACCCACACGAACCACATACACTTCAAACAGTTGCCCCCAATTTGGTGAAATAATTATGGGTGCTGATAGTTGTTTTTGTTTCGACTCTCCAAAGGCTCTTCGAGAAGAATCATCCAAATCAAACTTCTTTCTTCAGCAGCTTGCACAATGGGTGTGCAATTTTGTAGAAATCATTTGTGAACCTCCAATAGAAATATGCATGCCCAAGAAAACTTATAACACATTGAATAGAGATGGGATATGGAAGTTTTATTGCCTCCACTTTAGCTCGATCAACCTCAATACCTTTCTGTGAAATACCCTGATCCCAAAATTATACCCTCTTTCCCCGTAAATTGGAACTTTTCCCTGTTGAGCACAACATTTCACTCTTCACATGATTTTTAGTACCAAAGCCAAATCTGTCAAACAATCATAAAGTGTGTCACCTACAAAATATAAATTATCCATAAACACCTCTATCGTGTTCCATACCAAATCTGAAAATATAAATATCATACACAGGTGGAAGGTTGATAGAACATTACATAACTCAAATGACATCCTTTTGAAGTGGTGTTCTTTAAACTTCTGGAGCTTTGGAGATTTGATAGAAGACCGAATAACCATATAGAAAGCAACACCAACCCTTTCTAACAAGGGTATCATGTTCTGGTCCATAAAAGCATTAAAAAGTGATCTTTTTCTTTCCATGCATTTATCTTGAAGTAGTCAATACTTACACTCCACCCAGTCACTGTCCTTATCGGAACAACTCATTTTTAGCATCAGGAATCAGAGTGATTCTTCCGTTCTTTGATATTGTAATGCCTCTAAAAATGACATAGGTGAAAATATATACTAACATGTGTTTCATGATTTTTTAAAGTCCTAAAATCGTTAATAATAGTTTTTATAGTCAATATTAAAAGTTTGGAAGTGTTTGGAGGTCAAACATCAAAGAACGTCCAAGACATCCGGAAACTTGTAGAAGTTAAACTAATCTGTTGTAGTGTTTTGTAGTGGAGTTTTAGGGGATGGTTTGAAGGTGAAATTTAGTATAGATGGTTCCTACACATAGCCTTACATGTAAAGGGTCGAAATGTTCGAGAACGACGTCCCGGGGACCAGTCTAAGGGTCCATAAAGAGGACCCAAACATCGGACAGCCAAGCTGCCGCGCCAGCCAAAATTTTGCAGTGGCTGCACGTCGCGCAGCTGGCACTGAATGGGCAAAAATCTTTCCCTACTACGTGAATGGACCAGAAAAAGGATTTTAAATTGCCTTCGCAATGTACTATTAACTCCCAGATTTGGTCGCGTCGTTTTTAAGTAAAATTTGAATTGGTTAAATTGTCTAATAAGTGTAGGGGTCTGTTGGATAATTTAGGGATTACTTATTGACGTTTATTGAGTCTTTTTATCTCCCTAAACTCACTAATCAAAGCAAAACCCTCAACTAAAAAACAAAACCTCTCCATTCTACTCTGCAAAACCTCCATAGTTGAAGCTTGGGAACTCCAAGAAAGAAGACTTATTTTCTCAAGTTTTATCCTTCAACTTTTTGGTCTTTTAATCACAATTAAGGTACGACCTTCATCATTTAATCTCTTTTCATCCATCATTGAAGTGATTTCAGTCTTTCAAAAGATAAACTTGTCCAATTTCGTAATCTAGCCATCACTTCTTGCATTAAATGTTTTGAATAATTGTATATTGATTTAATTTTTGTTAATTTAATTATTTTAACCAAAAATATCTATGAACCCATGTAATTCATGTAACCCTATATTTGACTACTTTAGGGGTGATTTAATTATGTCTAGTGCTCTTGAATTCTTATGTAGTTTGATTACAACTAGTGAATTTTGAATATATCATGATAGGATTATTAGTTGATTGCCCTAATTTCATAAATTCATGTTAATTATCTTTTATTCATTGTATATCGTAATTATTGGGTTGAATTGATGATCATGACCAATGGTAAGGGTGTTTGTATATTAGGTTGGATGAATTGGCTATGGATTAAAGTTGTGAGGTTGGATTCATGGTATGTTGATCTAAAATTCTTTCAATTTTGTTGTATAGGCCTTAGATAGTAATGATTCCTTGTATGGTCCACTTATGGTGGCGGTGCTTATGTGCTATACTTGTGATTAATGTGGCCTTGTCGGCATTACTTTATGAATTGTGAATGATGTAGTCTCATCCGCATTACTTCAAGTATTATGGATTTATCATGTTTTAATTTGATTATGTGGATATTATAAATGTCATGATGACTTATGTGTTTATGTGAAGTCAAAGCATGAGTTCTTCCATTGTACATTCATGAAGTTATGATAATGTTTTTAATTGAGTTTATATGGTTATATTCTTATATTATCTTGCTATCATCATTAATTGCTTAAGATTTGCATTTTTAAAATTTGAAGCATGTTTACTGTAATGCTTGGCACTTTATTGTAAATTTTTTGAAAATTCTACTAAATTGTTCTATGGTTGAAAATTTGTTTTAATACGTTTAGAATTGATGTATATGAGCATTATAATGAATGGAGAAGGAGTTCCTCCTATTTGAAATAAAAAATGTGAGTTGTTGAATGATGAGTCACATATTAGTTTCTATCTTCTTGTTATGTTTTGCATTTATTAAATTGTGTGAAATGGTTGTTATCCTATATATGAGTTTAGTATGGTGTGGTATGGTTATGTGATTTTATTATTGAATCCATTACCCTTAGAAGGTGTTTAAATGAAGCAATTGTCATTCGAGGACGAATGTTGTCTAAGTAGGGGAGATTGTAACGCCTCTACAAATGACATAGGTGAAACAAGAGCCCAATATCTGTGTCATGATGTTTTAAATTCCTAAAATCATCAATAATAATGTTTATAGTAAGTATAAATTTTAGAAGTGCTTGGAGGTCAAACGTCCAAGAACGTCCAGACGTCCGAAAACTAGTCGAAGTTAAACTAGTGTGTCGTAGTGTTTTGTAGTGGATCTTTGGGGGATAGTTTGAAGGTGAAATTCAGTATAGATGGTTTCTACCCGTATCCTAACATGTAAAAGGTCAAAAAGTCTGAGAACGACGCCCCGACGACCAGCCTAAGGGTCCCCAAAGAGGACCCAAAAACATGGGACAACAAAGCTGCCGCGCTAGCAAAGATCTGGCAATGGCTGCGCGTCGCGCAGCTGGCACTAACTGGGAAATTCATTCCCTCTGATGCGGGGATGTCAAAACCATTCTGTCTCAATATTTTGCAGAAACAAGATTTGAAAATGCCTTCGCGACGCGCATTAAGCTCCTAGATTTGGTCACGTCATTTTTAAGTCAAATTTGATTTGGTTAAATTGTCTAACAAGTGCAAGGGTATTTTGGGTAGTTTGGGGATAACTTATTGAAGTTCATTGAGTCTTTTTATACCCCATAACTGACCAATCAAAGCAAAACCCTCAACTCTAAAGAAAACTCTGCATTCTCCTCTCCTAAACCTCCATTGTTGAACCTGGGGAGCTCCAAGGAAGAAGAATTAATTTCTCAAGTTTGATTCAAAAATTTTGTGGGCTTTTCATCACAATTAATGTATGACCTTCATCCTAGAATCTCTTTTCTTCAAGGAGCCATCTTTGATGTGATTTCTAAAGTCTTTCAAAATATAAAGTTGTCCAATTTCGTAATCTATTCATGGGTTCTTGCACTAAATGTTTTGAATCATTGTATATTGATTGATTTTTTGTTAATTTGATGATTTTAACCTAAAATATATATGAACCCATGTAATTTATGTAACCTTAGATTTGACTACTTTATGTGTGATTTAATTATGTCTTAATGCTATTGAATTCTTACGTAATTTGATTAGGGCAAGTGAATTTTGAATGAATCATGCTAGAATTATTAGTTGCTTCCCTAATTTCATAAATTCATGTTAATTATCTTTTATTAATTGTATATCATAATTATTGGGTTAAATTGATGATCATGGTCATTGGTAAGGGTCTTTGTATATTAGAATGGATGAATGGGCAATGGATTGAAGTTGTGAGGTTGTATTAGTGGTATGTTGATATAACATTCTTTAAATTATGTTGTATAGGCCTTAGATAGTAATGATGCTTTGTATGGTCCTCTTATGGTGGTGGTGCTTATGTGCTATAGTTGTGATTACTGTGTCTTTTTCGGCATTACTTTATGAATTGTGAATGATGTAGCCTCGTCGGCATTACTTCAAATATTATGGATTTATCATGTTTTGATTTGATTATGTGGATATTATAAATGTCATGATGACTTATAAGTTTATGCGAAGTCAAAGCATGCGTTCTTCTAGTTGATGATGTCTGTCTCTAGTAGACTATAGTGTAGTCATTATGTGGATTTTTTGATTTTGAAGTATAATGTTTGTTGATAGATTACATGATACTTGTAATACTTGAATCGATGATATTATAGTAGTTAATATGGCGACCTATAGATGATATTGGTTACGCCTATGTATTTCTAGAATGATATGCTATATGTGATAAGGTGAAGTATATGCGTGTCAATTTTTGGTAGATTTTGGTTTCTTACTAGATGTATGTAGAATGTGAATACAATTTCTTATCTTAGTATGCTAAAGCTTCTTAGTCCTGTAAGTGTGATTGACATGTGACCTTGAACATTGTTAAGAAGGTTCTTTTATGGAACCTTCAACCTAGTTGAAGGTTATGATATCCTTGAAGTTCAAAGCCGTAATGGTATCCTTATTATGTGAATGGTGGATTTAGGGTTGATTGTCTGAAATGACATGCAATCATCCTTAGGGAAGTCATTGATCTATCCTCTTAACCATTGTAGGTAGTCTTGGTAGACCCTCTTCGGTAAGGTGTAATATGATAGGGTTATGAACTTGATATGAAACCTCTTCATGTACTCCTTTATTGAAGTACTCAATGAGAACAAAGGCTAGCACTGAGTGATTATGGTATGGGAAGTAGCTCTACTTAAGGACGAGGCTAGAGTACAAAGAAACCCTTCATATTCCCTAACCATGTGCCTATGTGGGATGTGTCCTAGTTCTACCATTGGCCCGTAAAACAAACCTCAAATGGAGTAGGTTTATGAGTCCGGATTCCTTCCATAACTAGTATGGTCTATGACGGTTATTGCCTATTCTCATCATATGGTATACCTATTAGTATTGGAGAGTTCTATGAAGTTTACGTAGTGGTATGAGACGCTATCTAGACATTGCATGATTAAGCTTTGAAGATTTTAGGGAGTTAGTCCATAGGTATTCTCCAAGACCATTACTTAAAATTTCCTTATGTGTTGAATATCTCTTAATGAACTAATAAAGATAATGAATTAAGATGGAAAATATGTTAATGCACTTATTACTTGCCTAGAGTACTTTAAGGGTTGCTTAGTTAAGGTATGAATGGGTTATTAGAATGGTAACATCATGTACTACCTAGGGAAGTCTGAAGAATGACTCTAGATTGGAAAGTAAATTGAGAAAGCAAACATGATCTAAACTTAGGTATACTATTGTGTGTAGTGAGAATGATCTTATCTTAGGTAGTCAAAAGGATCTCTTAGGTGTGTATGAAGGGATTTTATGGGTAGTCACTTCGTAACTCACTTAAATTGGCCTTAGAATCACCATTGGTAGGATAATCTCATGTCAATATATTTTGATGTATGCTTGATGCTATTATTTATGTGTGAGTTCTATATGAAGTTTTAGTGAAGTTAATGGAAGGCATACTATAAGTTTATGGTAAGTTCACTGCAAGTAACCTAAAGTGTTATAAATTGAGTATGACTTGTATGGTGTTCTAAATGTCATGTTTGGTGCTTAAATGTGGTTCTTATATTTTTACTGTGATGTTTTAATAAAAAAAGAGCATATTTCTCATAAATCTCCATTCTCATGATTCTATGCATTAAGCCATACTTAGTACAAAGTGTTTGCACTAATTCCATACATTTTGTTATATCTAAAGGTGTAGGTGGAAGGTGAGAAGCGTCTTGAAGCTTGGAAACTAGTATTCTTTTAAGCATGTTGAAGTATGCCCTCACTTGACTCGAGGGCACACCTATCTTTAGATTTGTTTTATTTATAATTGTAATAGACTAAGTATTTCTATACTTCATATTGTATGGGCCGTGTCCCAAGTATTCTTGAGTCTAAGATTGGCATATGTTGAGACTACATACATTCTATGGTTTTATATGTAAGACATTTTAAGATATTATTACTATGAAAAGTTTTAATTCCGCACTACTTTTCATACATGTATGCAATGAATGATGTTTAAGGGCTTGTACAAGACCTCTAAGAGGTCAAGTACGCCGTGTATTGACTCGAGAGTGCCATAACTTCTAGGATGTACTTTTGGTCGCTACAACTTGGTATCAGAGCATAGGTTATGAATGTGGTCTTAGGAATCAAAAGTATCATAAAGCCATTTCTAGTAGAGTCTTGAAGATCGGTGTGAGTCGCGACACAACTATGAGCGAGAGGCTATAGGACTATAGAGTTTCACTTTCTCCATCAATCTTTTGTCATCCCTATAGAGTTGAAGTTGTAAGTGTCTATTCCTAATCCCTTCTCTTGTGTATTTAGGAAGATGAATACTTTACTTGCTTTAACCCGAACCGTGATTAGCCATGTGAATAGGGGTATTCAACCTAGAGTGAATGTTGTGGATAACATTATGACATTTAGATTGAGTAACTTTGTGAGGATGAACCCTCCTATATTTCTTGGCTCTAAGGTGGAGAAGATCCCAAGAGCTTCTAGATGGTGTATAAGGTGTTGAATTCCATGGGGGTGACTTCTACGGAGAAGGTGGAGTTGGCCTCGAACCAATTGAGGGAGGTTGCTCAAGTTTGGTAAACTCAATGGAAAGATAATAGGCCGGTTGAGTCGGGTCGTATAGAGTAGGAAGAGTTTAAGGAGACTTTCTTAGGAAAGTTCTTTCCCCATGGGAGGAGGGAGGTGAAAGTTGAGTGATTTATTAATATCAAGCAAGGAAATATGAGTGTTAAGGATTATTCCTTGAAGTTCACTATGTTGCGTATGCTCCTTCTTTGGTGTCTAACCCTAAGTATGAGATGAATAGGTTTGTGATCGGTGTTGCTGACCTTGTAAAAGAAGAGTGTCGTATGACCATGCTCCATGGTGACATGAATAAGTATAGGCTCATCGTCTATGCTCAATCCATAGAGAAGTCTAAGCTTAGTAGGATTTCTAGAGATTTGAAGAGGAGTGGACCAAGTGATCAAAACAAACCTAGGTTCAAGAACAGGTCTCAAATTCAAGATTAACCTAGAGATCCTAAGGTCAAACATTAGAAGGGTAGTGGTTCTCAAGGTGGTAAGCCTACTTGTGCTACTTATGGGAAGAAGCACAAAGAGAAATGTCTAGTTGGTACCGGGAATTGCTTTGGTTGTGTTAAGGATGGACATAAAGTGAGGGATTGTCCTACTATTGCTGATAGAGTAAAGGAAGGTACACAAGTTCCTCCACGTGTTCCGGGTGATGATGTTCCAAGGAAAAATCACTTCTATGCACTCCAAGCTAGGGGATCAAAGTCAGATGATGATGGTGATGATGTTGGTAAGTTATAGCTTCTTTCTTTAGATGTTATGAGTTCCTTCTAAGCAGGGAAGTATGGTTAGTATGGAGTTCTTATTGATTGTCTCATCTCTTTTATTCAATTCAAGCTTGAGAGTTAGAAAGTCATAGTAGTGTGTTAAGGGCGCGTGGAACCGGGGAGGCGGATGGGTCGATCAGTGAGCTATTATGCACTCTTTCAAGGGTGTCTTACAATGTTGCATTGTGTTTAAAAAGTCTTGTTGGAAATCAATTTCATTGATTCCCTGCATTGTGCATTTCATGAAATTATGATAATGTTTTAAATTGAGTTTATATGGTTATATGTCTCATATTATCATGATTTCATCATTAATTTCTTAAGAGTTGCATTTTTTAAATTTTGAAGCATGTTTATTGTAATGCTTGGCAGTTTACTGTAAGATTTTTGGAAATTTGACTAAATTGTTCTATTGTTGAAATTTTTTGTAATACATTTAGAATTGATATGTCTGAGCATGATAATGAATAAAGAAGGAGTTCCTCCTATTTGAAATGAAGAATGTGAGTTGTTGCATGATGAGTCGTAGATTAGTTTCTATCTTCTTGTTGTATTTTGAGTCTCTTGAATTATCTGAATTGGATGTTCTCTTATATATGAGTTTAGTTTGGTAAGGTTATGTTCTTCGAGTATCTGTAAGGTGCTTACAAGAAACAAGTGTCATTCGAGGATGAATATTGTCCAAGTGGGGGAGATTGTAACGCCTCTAAAAATGACCTAGGTGAAACTACTACCTAAAATGTGTGTAATGATACTTTAAAAACCTAAAATCTTTAATAATACTGTTTATAGGTAGTATATAAAGTTTGGAAGTGTTTGGACGTTTGAACGTCCAGATTTCTGAAAACTAGTCGAAGTTAAACTAGTGTGTCGTAGTGTTTTTTAGTGGAGATTTGGGGAATGGTTTGAAGGTGAAATTGAGTATCGATGATTCCTTTATATATCCTGACATGTAAAAGGTCGAAACGTCTGAGAAGGAAGCCCCGGGGACCAGCCTAATGGTCCCAAAAGAGGACCCAATTATGGGACAGCCAAGATGCCGCACCAGCAAAGATCTGGCAGTGGCTGCGCGTCACTCAGCTGGCACTGAATGGGAAAAAATATTTCCTTGTGACGCGGGGATGTCAGGAACCATTCTGTCTCAAAATTTTGCAGAAACAAGATTTGAAAATGCCTCCGCGACGCACAGTTAGCTCCTTGATTTGGTTGCGTCATTTTTAAGTTAAATTTGAATTAGTTAAATTGTTTAATAAGTACAGGGGTATTTTGGATAATTTGGGGATGACTTATTGAAATTTATTGAGTCTTTTTCATCCTTGAATCTCTTTTCTTCAAGGATCCAATCTTCAAAGTGATTTCTAAAGTCTTTCAAAAGATGAACTTGTCCGATTTCATAATTTATCCATGTGTTCTTGCATAAAATGTTTTGAATCATTGTATATTGATTGAATTGTTCTTGATTTGATGATTTTAACCTAAAATATCTATGAAACCATGTAATTCATGTAACCCTTGATTTGACTACTTTATTGGTGTTTTAATTATGTCTTAATGATATTGAATTCTTATGTAGTTTGATTAGGGCTATTGAATTATGAATGAATCATGGTAGAATTCTTAGTTGGCTGTCGTAATTTCATAAATTCTTGTTAAAATATCTTTTATTCATTGTATATTGTAATTATTGGATTTGATTGATGATCATGGCCATTGCTAAGGGCCTTTGTATATTATGTTGGATGAATTGGCTATGGATTGAAGTTGTGAGGTTGGATTTATGGTATGTTGATCTAACTATATCTAAATTTTATAGTATAGGCCTTATATAGTAATGATGCGTGGAATGATCCACTTATGGTGGCGGTGCTTATGTGCTATACTTCTGATTAATGTGGCCTTGTCGGCATTACTCTATGAATTGTGAATGATATGTCCTTGTTGGTATTACTTCAAGTATTATGGATTTATGATGTTATAACATGATTATGTGGATATCATGAATGTCATGATGACTTATATGTTTATGTGAAGTAAAAGCATGAGTTCTTCTAGTTGATGATGTCTGTCTCTAGTAGACTGTGGTGTAGTCATTATGTGGATTACTTGATGTTGAAGTATGATGTTTCTTCATAGATTATATGATACTTGTGATACTTAAATCGATGATATTATAGTACTGAATAGGGTGACCTATAGATGATATTGTTTATACCTATGTGCTTCTAGAACGATATTCTATATGTGATATGATCAAGTATGTGTGTGTCTTGTTTTGGTCTTGTGTCCCTTACTTGATGCATCTACAATATGAATATGAGTTCTTGACTTAGTATGCTAAAGATTCTTAGTCTTGTATGTGTGATTGATATGTGACCTTGAACATTATTAAGAAGGTTCTTTATGCGGAACCTTGAACCTAGTTGGAAGGTTATGATATCCTTGAAGTTGAAAGCCTTAATGGTATCCTTGTTGTGTGAATGGTGGACTTCGGATTTATTGGCTGGAACGTCATGCAATCATCCTTAGGGAAGTCATCAATCTATCCTCTTAGCCATTGTAGGTAGTCTTGGTAGACCCTCTTTGGTAAAGTGTAATATGATTGGGTTATGAACTAGATATGAAACCTCTTCATGTATTCATTAATTGAACTATTCTATGAAAACAAAGGCGAGCACTGAGTGAGTATTGTTTGGGAAGTAGCTCTATTTAAGGAAGAGGCTAGAGTACAAATAAACCCTTCATATTCCTTTACCATGTTCCTACATGGGACGTGTCCTAGTTCTACCATTGGCCCGTAGAACAAACTTCCAACGGAGAAGGTTCATGATATTACATTCCATGCATGGCTGGTATGGTCTATATCAGTTATTGCCAGTATTAGAGAAGTTCTATGAAGTTTATGTAGTGGTATGGGAGCTATCTAGACATTGCACGATTAGGCTTTGAAGATGTTAGTGACTGAGTCCCAAGGTCTTCTCCAAGACCATTACTTTAATTTCCCTTATGCGTTGCATGTCTCTCAATGAAATAATAAAGATAATGAATTAAGATGGAAAGTATGTTAATGACTAAGTACTTACCTAGATTAGTATAAGGGTATTTTAGTTAAGGTATGAAGGGGGAATGAGGATGGTCACTTCATGTGTTACCTAGAGAAGTCTTTAGAATGACTCTAGATAGGAAAGAAAATTGATTAAGTAGCCATGATTTAAACATAGGTAGTCTTAAGGATTATTTAGGTAAACTTGGATAGGGTGTATGAGCAGTATATTCTTGCATTACTTAAGTTAGTCTTTTGATATCCTTTGGGAAGAGAACGTAATATTATATGTATACTATTGTGTGTAATGATAATGATCTTATCTTAGGTAGTCTAAATGATCTCTTAGGTGTGTGTGAAGGGATTTGATGGAAAGTCACTTAGTAACTCACTCAAGTGAGACTTAGAATTACCTTCTTAGGAGGATCTCATGTCTTTATGTTTAGATGTATGCTTGATGCTATTTGTGATGTGTAAGTTCTATATGAAGTTATAGTGAACTTAATGAAAGGCTTACTGTAAGGTTATGGTAAGTTCACTGTAAAGTTACCTAAAATGCTATAAATTTAGTATGACTTGTGTGGTGTTCTAAACGTGATGTTTGGTGCTTAAACATGTGATGTTTTAATCAAAATGATCATATTTCTTATAAATGTCCATTATCATGATTTTTTGCATTAAGCCATACTAAGTATAAGTGTTTGTACTTATTCCTGAATTTTTATTATTTCTAAAGGTGTAGGTGGAAGGTGAGAAGCGTCTTGAAGCAAAGCTTTGAAACTACGATTCTTTCAAGTAAGTTGAAGTATGTCCTCACTTAACTCGAGGACATAACTATCTTTAGATTTCTTTTATTTAAAGTATTGTAATAGACTAAGTATTTCTATACTTTGTATTGTATGGGCTGTGTCCCAAGTATTCTTGATTCTAAGATTGGCATATTGAGACTTGGCATTTTCTGTGGTTTTGTATGAAAGATATTTTAAGATATTATTCTTGTGAAAGTTGTAATTCCGCTACTTTTCATATATGTAGCAATGAATGATGTCTATGGGCTTGTACATGACCTCGTACAGGTCAAGTACACCGTGTATCGATTCTAGAGTTCCATAACTTTTAGGGGGTACTTTTGGTCGTTCGTACTAAATAAGGCAGACCCAATTACTATCAGCAATGGTATATATGAATCATTTAGTCTACTTTGATGCTCAATACTTGGCTTGCTGTCCGACATCAATTGAAGTTTATGAGAAAAATTGCCCGAAGGAATCCCAATATACCCTAACTAATCCATCCAATAGCCCTCCTAAAGTTGTTCAATACTGATACAAAGGCCTCTATTTTCCCTTCACTCAAGTCAACAACAATGATTATAGGGAAAGTGTTATTTCTGTCATGACACTCAAAATGAAATACGTTAAAATAGAGCCTAAAATATGTGTAATGAGTTAATAAGGATTAAAAATGGTGAAAAATAGCATTAGAAGTTAGTTTGACGAGTTTGGATGAGTTTGAAAGTGAAACGTCAAAGGACGACCAAGACGTCCTGTAACTAGTCGTATGTATGTGCTAGTGTGACTTTGCATATTTTTATGTATTTTTTGGTGTCTAAAATTATAGGAGAGGAAACTAAAATCTATATGGACATATTTAGTGTAAAAATGTTAGGGCATGAATCTCCAAGTACTACCCTAAGGGTCCTTGAGGAGGACCCAAAAGGTGGCAAAAACACACTCTGGGCTGTGTCTAACGATGCTTTGTCATTTAATGCACGCGCTGTCATTTGGGGGAACAGGAATAAACTTAATTGTGGGATATTAGCATCCAATAATTCAGAATCTTATCCAAATGACAGCCTGTAGGTTGTTCTATCATTTAATCGACACCCCTTAGGTTGTGTTCGTCGATTGACACATGCAACTTTCTGCAGGTGTCTCGGCCTAAGCACGAGTGTTTTGGGAAATTCACCTAGGGTCCTAATTAAGTCATGGAAGGTTATTTCAGGTATGTTAACTATATTTAAGCAATAAAATATCCATTTAGACTATAGACTCCAAAACAAAACCTTTCTCTCCCTAAAACTCTCTCAAGATTACCATTTAAGAAGAAGAGAAAGACTAGGTAATTTCTTGAACAAATTTAACCATTAAATCTAGCTTGGTTTAAGGCTATAATCAAAGGTATGTGAATATTTTTCATCCATGGGTCCCCCATAGATATCCCTCAATTGTGAATTCAAAAGAACCCATAATACATAGGGTTGTGCTTGTATTGTGGTTAACACTTATTTGTGATCCCAATCTAGTGGGTCACATTCAATTATGTTTATATCATGATTATATGATAGTTTCATGCTTTTTACTTGATTAATTCTAGTCTTTGATAATAAAGGTGGTCATGGTGGGTTTAGGCCATTAGAGGCAAGATTATGTTTCTAAGATGATCTTCTTAACTCAATTGTCTTAAATACTAATTGAAAATAATAGGACCACCTAGATATGAATTGAACTAGGACTAATTAATTAAGAAGGATCTTGACTTGTAGAGTTGGAATTGAACCTATGTGATCAAGTATGACTAGAATTACCTTCTAATGATCAAATTGAATTAAATAGCTTGTAGTTGGACATGGATCATGATAGAATGAGGTTAGCATTGATTATAGGGATTGCATGTCATTATTGCTAGGATTTGGGGGTTGAAGTCATTACGAGGGGACCGTGATGAGTTGTTCCTTTTCTCCTATACACTTAGACATGAACAAGCCAAGGGAAGCAATTTCTCTCACATAGATGGATTATGGGTTGACCTAAGAATAAAAAATAAATCAAGGCATGATAGACTAAAATAGATTGAAGTTGTATTGTATAGTCAATTCTTTTGTAGTTGAAATGGTAATATAAGACCAATATAATAATAGCTTGAGGTTGAGTTATGACTCTTTCATTAATAGTTGAACTATGTAGCTTGAGATTAGATCTCATGGAAGCATAAGATGGTGAATCTCATGGTAACTTGAGTATTTTAATCATGAAATCTTGAGGTGATAAATCTCATAGTGACTTTGGATGGAGGAATCAAAAACTCCTATTTTTAGGTTTATCATGTATTGAAAGAATGATTGATCATGGCAGCTTGCATTAGTAGTAGGCAAGATAGCCTAGGATGGAGGATTGATACTCTCATAGGGTTAACTTGGATAAGCATTACTAGATAGCCTTTATGATAGCTTGACTTTGTTAGGCCAAAGCAATTTCATGCTAGATTTAGAGGAAAAGACTATACTCTCCTAATTGTATTTTGATTTGCATGCAAGGTGCATTTGAGGGAATAGCTTGAGATAGGATTCTCATGGTAGCTTAGGGTTGCGGACTTATGCTCCCCTGTGGATAGCTTGCATCTACATGATTGGTTGCATGGTGTCTAGGATGATATTCTTATATCCTTTCTTTATTAGCTTGGATTGTAGATGCTTTTCATGGTGGTAGGTCTATTATGCTAGTATATTAAGCTCAATAGACAAGAACTAAAGATAAGTTATCTTGGATTAGGATAGCCTAGAGAAGTAATTAGTATGGATGGTATAATGGAATGCCATTCATACATGGCACAAGTATGACTTGAAGCTACATATGAAATAACCGCTATGTATGCTTTGCTTGAGTGGTGGATATAGTTGCTTTCCGTGTTATGATTGACTCAAGAGTAGTGACACCTCATGTTGATGAAAGGGAATAGGGTGACTTCAAGATATGCTTAGTGTGTGAGGTAGAATGAGGTGCCTCATATGAATTGCACAAGTGTGCATTGAGGTGATCTAGGGTTATAGTACTCTTATGTAATGAAGAACCTACGTATTAATTATGAGTGTGGACTATGATCAATAATAAGCAAAGAGAGGTACTTTGCTTAGGTAGTAGTATGGGATGCTAGCTTGCCCTTGCACAAGTATACTTGGAGGTGACTTGTGAAGTAGTTCACTTGAATAAGAAGGACAAATGATTTTAGTATGAATTTGCATATGCCTTAAGATGATTTATTATTCTTATGATATACTTGTTATGCTTATGCTATTATCTCTTATGATTATGTCTATTATTGACAAACCCTTTGAGATATCTTATGTTTTGTATGTTAGCTTTCATACCTGGTACACTTTGTACTCACATATATTTTGCCAACATTCTAATCCAATGTAAGGTGTTGTGAAGATTGATTTGTTTAGAAGGGTAAAGTTTCCAAGGATTTCAAGAAGTGAAGATTGGTGTGTCCTCATAGCATTTGAGGACACAACCCATAGGTTCCTTTTATGTCATTTACTCTGTTTTAGACTTTAGTGGGCTGCATCCCAAGACATTATCACTCATGTTGTCATAGATGGTTTTGAGAGATATGTTAGAAAGACTTCCGTTTTATGAAATTATTTGCGCATTATATTTAAAGAAAATTTTTTTAATTCCCTTCATTTTTTACATGATTTTGTGTGATGAAGCTTAGATTCTTGTACAGGACCTCTGAGAGGTCAAGTACACTGTGTAACTTCTGGGGGGGGGCAGGCGGTCGTTATAATTTCATTCTAAGAAAACATACCACAAGTGGGATGGAAGTACCATAAGTTCTAATTTTGGAGGCACATTGATGAGTCCACGATTCAGACTTATTTAGGGATATATTTTGGTTGATTTAGTGTCCTAAAAATGCATATTTTGTCTATATAATTGATCAAAAAACTTGAGTTTCAATTATTTAGTTTCACGACCGAGATTGCCCCCTAGTCATAATCGGGTCGTCGACCTTAAAGAGGTCTTAGACAATACCTTAGCATTCATCATTGCATATTACATAAAATAAAAATTGAAAATTTAAAACTTATCAGTTGAAGTTCAACTTCACTTCATATATAAAAATAGAAACAAACTTGTCTCACATTGCCATCTCGAAATAAGTGCATAGAAATTGGGACTTAGCCCTTATATCATTTTAAGTCTTATAAAATGAATACAACATAGTCCTTGAAATAGGAGAAGCAAAACAATGTCTTTCAATATACGAAAAATAACCAAAGCTAGAATCATAGAGTTTTGTCCTAGGACTTTAGGATTCACCAACTTAGGAAAAAATCCTAGCTTCTTGAGAAAATGGCCTTGAATCACCTCAATGTCCTGAACCTACATTTGTATAAAAAATAGAAGAGATATGGATTAGTACAAACCAGATGTACTAAGTATGGACACATATGTAAGTAAAACATTTGAAAACATGCACAAAGGGGTATTTTGTTTATAAGCATGCTATGTTCACTTTAAAAGCATTTATGCACATTCTAAAAATAATATAGAAGTCCATACCACAAAAACAAGACATATCATATTCAAGAGTAACATCATGATAAACCCATATTCAACCTTTCATATTTAGAGTCCATTTCATCAATACATCAGAAGATCTTACTCATTAACCCTAAATCAAGTCTACTAGTTCAATGTGTACATGAAGCCCCATACACCCTCACATAAACCAAGCAATCCAACAAGGAGGTCACAAGCATTATAAATTACCTTATACATCATCATAAAAACTATAGTCAAGAATATGCATACACAGTTAGACCAACATCATGTATGCCAAGTGAACCCACACACATATCATAGAGACCAACATCATACATATCATATTAGACCAATATCATACATATCATATGAGACCAATATCATACATACCATATGTGACCAACATCATACATTCCATATGAGACAAACATCATACATTCCATTCATCACATATATACATAAAGAACGAACCCTATAATTCCCCTCAAGGTTCACTTGTGCAATGTATAGTTAAAAAGCCCCATACCCTTACATACGCTAAGTAACACCTCTTAAGTAGTCCTAGTTAGTTTTCATGTTCTTACTTTCATTAATTCATTTTAACATTTGGGATAATTTTTCAAAGTCGACATAGACCATGTGAGCTATATGGAATTCAGTGTAATCCCCTAACACCGAAAGGGGGTATCTTACTTGCAAGTTAAGACGTAACATTCACATAACATCTACGTGGATCCACTAGCTAAGGTTCCTATGGGGGCACATACCTAAGGAAATAGGAGGTTTTTACTATAAACCCTAATTTTCATAGTAGCTTCAACCCCATGAGAGAACATAGTGTGAACCTCCCTTCGTTTGTGCTGAAACACCTCTCATTGTCAAGTTCACTTGAACCTAAGCTAAATTCCCTTTTTGAAGTGTCTTAATTATTTCTTATTATTATTTCATAACATAGGTCTTAGAAGTTTAACCCCTCATATAACATGTTCATAGCTCATAGGTTTTAGGATGATAAATCCCTTTCAACACAAATCCAATATCATGTGAGAACACTACTTCATAACATAGTCATAGGATGTGTATAGAAATTACCTTCAATCCCACATCCTAAAACCCAAAATCATTTCACAATCATAACATTCATACAATGATAACGTATTCATAAACGCTATCATTCATACTTCAAATAATCAACATTACTAAGGATAAACCAACAATACTACAATAGAATGTTCATATCCTTAAAGGTCTTACAAATGGTATTAAAGACACCCTTTCAAGAATTCCTCACAATTCCATAATATTCATCCATCAAAATACATTACCATCATCGCAAAATATGCAATAACATACTAAATTACCTCCCCTCTAATCATTATTCAACATAGTTCAAGAGTTAGTGTCAAGATAAGGACATTCATGGATCTTTAGGAAATTAGGGTAAAAACCTAAGATAATACATCAAATTGTTCAGAAACATTAAAAATCAATGATTATTAATCTATTCTAGACCAAATAAGTCAAGTTTAAAGGTGACCCACGAAATTGAGTGAAATCTAGAAATTCGGAAGAACACTATAAATCAATTTGAAGGAACCTCTTCAGGAAAGGAGTCCCAACAGTGAAGAGTTCCTATAACTTGTCAATCCTTAAGGATTATTGGAGAAAAGCCTTGTTATTGATCCCTACTCTAAGCTTTGATCTTCTTCTTCAATGGATTCCTTGGTTAGTGAGAGAATCTAGAGAGAAGTGGAAGCTTTTGGGTTTTGGAGTTCTACGGTGGAAAACTTGTTTTATAACTTCAAATATTTTAATATACCTAAACATACTAATTATAAAAGTTTTATGTGTTAAACAATTAATTAGCTAATAACTCAGCTACCCCCTCTTAAGTCGTATGGAGGCAGTGAGCTTGGTGCTATTTGACGAGTCCCCGTTAATGGGGCATCAGCCAATCCACGGACTATACTGGTCACTCGTGGATTGGGACTGAGGGTGAGTTTTGGCGAAGAATGGGGGGATTCTAAATATGGACTCATGACCACCACTGACGGGGCGTGAGTCAATTGACGATTCGTCAATTGCTCTCGTGGTTCGTGCTATTTTTGACTGCTTTTAGAGTCAAGGGTTCGGTCCTCATAAAGGATCCTTAGGCTGGTCCTTCGGGGGTCTTACCTTGAAGTTTTGACGCTAAATACATAATAATATGTATTCCAAGTATTTAAACAATATTTATCCCTCATACGACTCTTCAAACCCATTACAAGAACATAAGGACACATTAGATCATTTTTAGTAGTTTCCGAATGTCATGATTATTTCTTGATGCTTATGTACTAATACTTCCAAACTAAGTTATATATTTTAGGTTAGGTCTTGAAACATCATTTTAACGCTTTTTTTTAAAGTTATTAAACTTCATTCAAAGCTCTATCTTAAGTCATTGGATTTCCGAGGTGTAACAATATCCCCCCTTGGGGAACATTCGTCCTGTAATGACACATTGAACATCATTTTGGAATTTACTACTCAAGACTAGCATCTCAACCAAAACATGTTATATAATAATAATAATAATTCTAACAAAGGAGGAAACATCAAATCCATTCTCAAACTCAACAATGCATCATTATGAGGTAGACACTATACAAACTACCAAATATGCACATATTTCATCAATTCACACTTGAGCAATTTCATAACAAGAATATAACATGAAATCGAATGCATCAACCACATTATCCAGTGCAATCAAGAATGGATAAAGTATAATTTTATGGAAGTTCAAGACACTTATGCAATATGAATTTTTCACAAACGTGTGAATACATGAAGGAAAATCATGGGAATTCAAATACACTTATGACCTTTCATAAACCAAAACTAGGAGGGATTACTAACCTCAACTTTAACAAGAACAGGAAGGAAAAAGATGAGGATATAGGGACATCATATCGGCCTCGGCCTCCCAAGTATCTCTTTCCACAAGATTATTCCTCGAAAGAACCTTTACGGAAGGTACCTCCTTATTCCTCAACTTCTTCACTTGCCAGTCTAAAATTTAAATCGAGGCTTTCTTCATAATAAAGACTAGCACCAACTTTTAAACCATCTAGAGGAAGGATAAACAACGCATGGCCTATGCACTTATTGAGTATTGGTAAATGGAATACCTGATGCACCAGAGCCAATTCAATTGGTAACTTCTGCTCAAAGGCAACACTTTCGATGTGTTTTAAATCTCATATGGTCCCACATACCAGAGGGCTAAGTTTCCGTTATGTACCAAGCCTCATCACCTCTTTCTTGGGTTATATCATCAAATAGACCAAGTCAGCTACAATAAACTTGAGTTCCTGTTTCGATTGTCGGCATAAGATTTTTGCCTACTTTGGGCCGTCTTTAATATATCCCTTATGAGTCAGACTTTCTCCACGGCCTCATAAATTACTTCAGGTTCTGTTAGATAAACTCATTTACCTCAAACCACCCATTAGGAGATGTATATATCCTCCCATATAGAGCCTCACATGGAGTTATGGCAATACTTGAGTGATAACTATTATTGTAGGCAAACTTAATCAATGGTAGATGGTTATCCCAATTACCCTTAAATTCAATGACCCATGTCCTCAACATATATTCTAGGTTTTGGGTGGTTTGTTCCTCCAAACCATACATTTGTGGATGAAATGCGATAATAAGTTTCACCGTGGTACAAAGTCCAGTTTTGAACGCCATCCAAAAATGAAAAGTAAATTGAGTACCCTTATCTGAAATGATAGAAAAGGGAACTACATGCATCCTCAAAATCTCATCAAGATACAATTTAGCATAATCTTCCGCCAAATATGTATCCTTGACTGGAATAAAATGGGCTGATTTGGTCATCTTATCAACAATAACCCAAATCAAATCATTTCGATTTCGCGTACGAAGCAAACCCACAACAAAATTTATATTGAAATCTTCCCACTTCAAAGTGGGAATAACTATATCTTGTGACAATCCTCACGGTCTTTGATGTTCGTCCTTGACCTTTTAAAAATTAGGAAAGTTGGCCACAAATTCCACTATATCTCTCTTCAAACCATTCTAGCAATAGATCTCTTGTAGATCACGATATAGTTTGGTTTCATCCGGATGTATGGAATATCGGGAACCAAGAGCCTCTTCAAAAAAATTCTACCTTAAGCCATATATATCCGGCACACACAATATACCTTGGTAATTAAGTACCCCATTCTTTCCTTGGGAGAAGGACTCATAATATTTGATAAGAACCAATTCCTTCAACTCCATCAATATAGGAGCAAGATGTTGCTTAGATTTCACCTCAACCACTAAAAAGACTCAGAGTTATGATGAACCATGAAACCCCCTTTTGGAGAATTTTCAAGATTAACACCCAACAAGTCCAATCTATGGACGTCTTTTACTAACTCCTTATCCTCAAAAGCAATGGTCACACTACCCGTAGGCATCCGACTCAAAACATCCACAACCACATTGACTTTTACAAGGTCGTAAAAGGCATTCATATCATAGTCTTTCAAAAGATCTAACCATCTTCTTTGCCGGAGGTTTAACTCTCTTTGGGTGAACACATATTGGAGACTTTTATTATAGTGAACACATCTAAATGCACTCCATATAGGTAGTGTCTCCATATTTTTAAAGCAAACACTACAAACGCTAGTTCAAAATCATGGGTCGGATAGTTCTTTTCATGTACCTTGAGTTATCTAGAGGCATATGCTATCACCTTACCATGTTTCATGAGTTCACAACCCAAACCTACTCAAGAAGCATCACAATACACAACAAACCCTTTGGTACCCTCAGGTACCTCTAGTAAGTTCAATAACATAGAGAAGGTAAACTTATCTTTCAACTCTTGGAAGCCTTTGTTACAAGCTGCCGTCCATTTAAATATAAATTTCATTTGGGTTAAGGTAGTCAATGGAGAAGAGATTGATGTCAATCCTTCAAAAAATATCCTATAATATTCGTTAAGCCCAAAAAGCATCGAATTTCGATAGGAGTTAGGGGTGTAGGCCAATTTTGAACTACCTCCATCTTATTTCGATAAACATATATACCCGCACTAAACACAATGTTACCATGAAAAACTACCGATATTAGCCAAAATTCACACAATATATTTAGCAAAAAATTAGTGTTCCTTGAGAATTTGCAATACTATCCTCAAATAGATCATGTGTTTGTTACGGTTGAATGGTTATGACTCCTTATGAGACAGGTCCTCTTTATATATATATGACGTTGGGGTTGGCTTGATTTGATTACATTCCATATTGTCTTAGTTTCAGTTGGTTATACTTAGCAGGTTTGTATGTGGGTGTCCAAAACGGGCACTAGTCACGGCCCATCGGGTTGGGTCGTGACAGTGTTCATCCTCACTCTTGGATTATATAAATATCTCATCAGTAAAGACAATTACAAAAGATTTAAGATAATTCAAAACACTCTATTATTAGATCAATAAAAGCCGTCGAGCCATTAGTTAGACCAAAGGACATAACTAGGAATTTATAATGACCGTACGTTCTTCCAAAAGCCATTTTAGAAATGTCAACTCTTCTAACTCTAAGTTTGTGAAACCCTGACCTCAATTCAATCTTCAAGAAGTAACTTATCCCTTGGAGGTTATCAAACAAATCATCAATTCTGGTGAGAGGATACTTATTATTGATAGTGACCTTGTTCAATTTGTGGTAGTGAATGCACATTCTAAGAGACCCGTCTTCCTTTTATTTTTTTACAAATACAATCAGAGTAACCTATTGAGATATGCTTGGTTGTATAAAACCCTTATCTAGAAAATCCTTGAGTTGAGATTGCAATTCTTTCAACTCGGCCAGAGCTATACTGTAAGGAGGATTTGATATTATCCATGAACAAATCTATTCCAAATTCTATTTCCCGTTTGTATGGTATTTCGGGTAAGTCATTCTGGATGACTTCCAAAAAATCCTCCACTACGGTGACCGACTCTACAGGAGGAGCCTCGGTCCCAAGGTCCTTGACCCTCACAATATGATAGAGACATCCCTTAGAAATCATCTTACAAACTTTTATTCATGAAATAATTTGACCTCTATGAATTCAGTTTCCCACCTTCCATTCTAACACGGGTTCATTAGAAAATTGGAACTTAACTACCCTTGTTCTACAATCAATTAAAGCAAATCAAGAATGTAATCAATCCATCCACAATATGACATCAATGTCCAACATATCAACTTCTACCAAATCAACCAATGTGACCCTATTGGACAATAATATGGGACAATTCCTATAGACTCTTTTAGAAACAACGGAGTCACCCACTGGGGTAGGAACCGAAAAAGGTTCAACTAGGATATCGGGGAGCACATCTAACTTCATAGACACTAAAGGAGTTAGAAAAGATAATATGGAACCGAGATCTATAAATGCATAAACATTAATTGAAAATACTTACAACATAGCGGTAACAATATCGGGAGAATCCTCTTGATCACCACTATATTTAAGAGCAAAGAAGTGGTCATTCTTAAGAACATTGTAATTTAGACAACTTTCTTGTGTTTGGTTACTCTCTATTCTTTGTGTCTTTTCTATTGGACAACTACTCACCATGTGACAACCCTTTCCCCAAGCAAAACAATTGTCCATTCCCACTAAACACTTACACATGTGCTTCTTGCAACATTTGGCACAATTAGGTTTCTCACTTTGTGAACGACCACCTTTTCCCCATTGAGGCTTAGGGTTAGGAATCCTATCTTTGTTATACTTTGAGAAATTAAAAAAACTTTGTAGGAGAATCTCTTTTTAAACTTTGGTTTGTCTTGGATTTAAAGATTACCCATACAAATACCTCCATCATAGAGCCTTGCCCTCTTTGCATCCCTATTTTTCCACTTAGGACTACTCTTTTCAACTTTTTGAGCATGCACCATCAAAAGAGAAAGGCCCATGTCATTGTGAAACATTGCTGCACAACACTCTTCCACAAGATCATCAGACACACCCGTCACAAAGCAACTCATTTCATCTCTCATGTTAGTCACCAAAGACGACACATATTTAGACAACTTAATGAATTTCAAAAAATGTTCCTGAACACGAATACCTGCTTGATGAAGGTTGATGAATTCTTTCACTTTTTCCTCTTTTTTATACCTTGCGCTCAAAGCCCTCCTAAAAAATTCCTAACTTATGGACCCGCTCTCAAAGCCCTATTTTCCTTCCATTGAATGTACCAAGTTTGAGCCATATCCTTGAGTAGAGTCTACTCGGCCTTTTCATTTGAACTCACCCCCAAAGCATACAAGATCTTATAAACCTCATTTAGAATGTCTTGAGGATCTTCATTTACTTTAGACCCAAAGAACATAGGAGGATTTTGTCACGAACTGAGCGTACACCCTAGAAGATGTGGTGTTCTCGAATCGTAGCACGACATACTTGACCTCTCAAAGGTATTGTACAACCCTTTGACATCATTCATTACATAACATGTATGAAAAGTATTGTGGAAGTAAACTTTTCAAATGAAATAGTAATACTTCAAAACATATTTTATTGAAAAACATAAAGAATGACTAAGTCTCAAAGTCTGCATCTTATACATACGAATATATTCGGCACGACATATACTTCAAAATATAGAAAATATCTAGGTCTATTACAATACTTTCAATAAGGAAATCTAAACATCCTGATGTCCTCGAATCTTATGAGGACATACCAACACTTGCTTGAATTAACACTAATCCAAGCTTCCACATCGAGACTCCTCTCAAATGCCACCTATACCTTTAGAGATGGACAAAATATATGGTATTAGTACATTAGAATGTACTAATTATGGTGACATGTAATTAAAACCATGATAAAAGGACATTTGTGTAAAAGATGGTCTTTTTGAATAAAACTTCATAGGACAAGTATAAGAGATCACATTAAGTCAACATAAGCACATATAGTCACATAATACAATATAACATGAAGATTACTTCAATTAACATAAACATGAGACCCTCCTACCAAAAAGATGATTCTAAGGTTCACTTGAGTGAGTTATGAAGCGGCCACTGTTATGCCTCGTATTTTTTTTTATATACGTAGTGCGCATCGTGATCTAGAAGACGTAAAGAAATATTAGGCAAGGATGTTATTTCCAAATGTGATATTAAGTATGAGTTGGCTAATGTAAGTGCCATTAACTTTAAGTGAAGGATTAATTAGTGGCTGATTAGGATTAATTTAATCTAGTGGACCCCACCACTCAAGGCAAAAATTAAAAAAGGATCAGATTGTGGGCTGGCCTTAGTGGACAGGTGTAGAGGGGGGCTGCCTCCACTTCATACTATTAAATGAGGTGGAGAAATCCACTCCATGCTAAATAAAGTGGTGAAATGCATTGCTGCATATCATCTTCTTCTTCACCACTTGTCTTAGGCAGCCATGGAAATGGAGAAACCAACCCTGCAACTCTTGGCCAGCAGCTGCAAATAATTTGGTTAGTAATCTCCTTGTTTGGTGTGTTAATTCTTTAGAATACCCTTGTTAATTATCCATTAATTTTAAGAAGGGGCGTGACCAGTAGCTTAGGAAGTTTGTTTTAGTTATTTAATGTGCTAAGTATGAACGGAAACCATAATCGGAATATTAGTGGTGTCGTGTTGGTGCTTGGGCTGTTTTGATTAAAGCAAACTGCAGGAAAATTCTGTTTTGGCATTATGTATATGTTGAATGTGATTATGAGTATATACTCCAAAGGATGAATACGATAAGGTAGATGTGTTGCGAAATATAAATCGAGTTATCGCTCGGTGTGTCGTTGCTTCATTGCTATGGTTGCTTAGACAGGAACTGTTTTGGGGAGGGGGCTGTTTAATATGATTCTTTGGGTTATATGTGTTATTGGTATTGCTGTGGATAATTTGGATTGTTGTCGGATTGGGACGAAGTAAGGAAAATAGGGGAAGTGCTGCCGAATTTTCGTTAGATTATTAGTTAGCTTACAAGAAAGTAAAGCACGATGTTTATCTAATTGCGGCACAATTGTTGCTTGTTATAGATTAATAGCTTGAGCAGTAAATATTGGACGTGCGGCTCGATTATACGGTATGTAACGCTGTCCCTTCTTTCTTTGTTTGGCATGACTTATAAAAATAAGCGAATAACGGACAGATTTGATACTTACCTCTAGAGCGTCTAGGTGACGTATATTCTTGCTTTCACAATTATTTCTCTATATATCGGCTATGTCTAAGGCTATGATGATCTCTAATATCTATGGTAGTGCTTCTTAGAGTCATTGAGATTTTACGTTTCCATATCGTATTAAAGGTTCATAATCTTGATAAAACAATAATCTTTGGTAATACTCCTTGCTGGTTCACGTTGATTGTTCTATTGAGTTATAAGAAATGATTTTAATTGTATATGGTTGCTCATAATATTCTCGCTCGTGCATAGAGTCATTTATCATTTCACCGAGTCCCGGGCGAGTAATGTTCGTATGCGGAGTTTCTTGCATATGTCACCGAGTTCCTCACTAGAGGGCCGGGTATGTATATTATATATATGATTGGTGATGAGGATGGTTATGATGATGATGATGACGGAGATGACGTGATGATTATTTTGCCGAGCCCCTTACTAGGAAGTCGGGCACCTTAAATGTTAAATATATGCATGATTTTCACTTAAAAGGGTATATGTGTAGCGATCTTTTGTTTCGACTTGCCATATTGGTATCCTGTCATCTTTACCTTATGCTTTACATACTCAAGACATTGTCCGCATCGACCCCCTTTCCTGGGGTGCGTTTCATGCCCGCAGTGTAGACGCACGATTCGGTGATCCTCCCGCCTAGGATATCTACTCTGTGATTGGAAGAGCTCCACTGCTCGAGCCCACCGCTTTGGTACATAACTTTTGTGTAGTCTTTTGCTCGTCTATGGGTATGGCGGGGCCCTGTCCGTCGAGTTTTACTAATGTACTCTTAGAGGTCTGTGGACATTATGTGGGTTGTATATATATGTTTTGGATAATGGTCCGGACATGGTTTGTTTGGGATGTCCGCTATGCGAGGCAGCCTTGTCACCGCGTACATCATTGTGTATTGTGTAGTGGCAGCCTTGTCGGCTCGCGTATGCTGTTATGGTTGAATGGTTATGACTCCTTATGAGACAGGTCCTCTTATATGTATATATGACGTTGGGGTTGGCTTGATTTGATTAAATTCCATATTGTCTTAGTTTTAGTTGGTTATACTTAGCAGGTTTGTATGTGGGTGTCCAAAACGGGCACTAGTCACGACCCATCGGGTTGGGTCGTGACAAAGTGTGGTATCAGAGCGGTTCTTCCTCGGAAGTGTCTACAGACCGTGTCTAGTAGAGTCTTGTTTATCGATGTGTTGTGCACCACATCTATAAACAGGAAGCTACATGACATTTAGGATGTCATTCTTTCTTCTTATTCTAGATCGTGCGATAGAGCTATATTAACAGGATAATCCCTTTCTAATGAATCCGTGTGTTTTCAGCTATGCCTCCAAAGAAAGCGACAGCCGCCCAGAAGGGAAAATCGGTAGCAGAAGGTACTAGTCAGACCCGGAGAGTTACTAGGGCCCGTGCCCAGTCTATGCCTGGTATGATGCTCCAGTCGGAGAGCTCTGCTACACCCCCACCGCCAGAAGAGCTTAGAGCAGCAGCAGCTCCAGTTCGGGGGACACCACCAGCCCCCGAGGCCCCAACATCTGAACCTCCAGCTCCTCAGTCAGGGGCGGAGGATAGGGCCATGAGAGATGCGGTTCAATTGCTGACTAGATTAGTGGCAGGTCAGGCTCGCAGCATGGACTAGGAGTTGATCATGCGGATGATCCGATAGCTTAAGGGCTCGTGACTTCTTAAGTTGTAATCCTCCGCAGTTCTTTGGGTCTAGGCCCCAGGATGATCCGCAAGAGTTTATTCGCCGATGCACAGCGTACATTGAGGATAATCAAGGCTTCGGAGACCGAGTGCTGAGTTGGCTACGTATCGTTTGCGGGATGTAGCTATTAATTGGTATGAGTCTTGGGAGTTATCTAGGGGTGAGGTGCTCCTACAGCGGTATGGGATGAATTTGTGGAGGCTTTCCCGGGCCACTTCCCGCCTCCAAAGATGAAGCGAGCTAGAGGCGAGAGATTCTGCGTTTGAAGCAAAATGGCGGGAGCGTTCGAGAGTATAGCCTCGAGTTTGATTCATTAGCTAGGCATGCGCCTACTATTGTGGTCGATATGGCGGCATGTGGTACATCGTTATGTGATGGGATTGGATCGTTATCCGATTGACGGTTGTATGGCGGTGACTCTTCACCAGGTATGGACATTTCTCGGAGTGCGAGGCATATGCACGCGGGGTAGAGGATCGGCACCGGGACGTCGATCGGATAGAGATTATAATAGAGGCCAAAGATAAGAGGGCTAGATCGTGAGTTATCCTGACGAGTTTCAAAGCGGCGCCTCAAGAAGATGTTAGATTTTCTTCCGGCCCGGCCAGAGTGCACCCACGCTTCATGGGTAGGGGTTCGATCGTATGGGATATTCGGAAGTGGTCGAGCTCTAGGCGTCGAGTGGTCACAGATGGGCGGGGTTTGAGCGATCGAGGCCACCTTTGCCTCGGTGTTTCGTTGTGGTAAGTCCCATCCTGGGGAATGTCGTTGGGCTACAGGTGCGTGTTTTTCTTGCAGCTGTCAGGGTCATACTATAAGGGAGTGTCACCTTAGAGGTAGTGCAGGTGGTATGGCACAACCTACTGGGTCCGTTGCGTGTTCGTCTTCTTACGTGGCTATCGCCCTACGGGCGAGGTATTCAGCGCCCAATGTGGTAGAGGGCGTGGTGGAGCTTCGATTCTAGCGGTCCCTCAAACCGTATATATGCTTTGACTAATAGGCAAGATCGTGAGGCGTCACCTAATGTGATCACGGTGTATATTATCACTATCCTCCAGTATGTATGCATTGATAGACCCAGGTTCCACCTTATCATATATATCTCCCTTTGTTGCTAGTAGGATCTAATAGAGTCTGAGTTGATAGATCCATTTGAGGTAGCTACACCTGTAGGAGATTTTGTCATAGCTACGCAGTATATAGGAATTGTTCAAGAATTATATATAGTCGCTGCATCGTAGCAGATCTAATAGAGTTAAATATGATTGAGTTTGATATTATCATGGGCATGGATTGGTTGGCTGCTTGTTATGCTAATGTTGATTGCAGAGGAAAGATAGTTCGATTTCAATTTCGAGGAACCGATTATAGAGTGGAAGGAAAGTACAAGATCGCCGAAAGGTAAGTTCATTTCATACCTCAAGGCCGGGAAGATGGTTAGAAAAGGCTATATTTACCATCCGATTCGGTGCATGACATAAAGGCAGAGGCACCGACTCTTCAATCGATCCGGTAGTTAATGAATTTCTGATGTATTCCCGAGGAACTTCCAGGCCTTCCTCCGAGCGGGAGATAGAGTTTACTATAGATGTCTTGCCAGATACCCGGCCTATATCTATACCTCCTTATAGAATGGCACTCTTGAGTTGAAAGAATTGAAAGAGCAATTGAGGATTTGCTAGAAAAGGGCTTCATCAGGCCTAGTACGTCACCTTGGGAGCACCAAGATCGCTTGTGAGGAAGAAGGATGGGTCATTGCGGATGTGCATTGATTATAGGCGATTGAACAAAGTAACAATAAAGAATGTATCCCTCCCAAGGATTGACGATCTATTTGACCCGATTGCGGTGGTGCAAAGTGTTTTTCAAAGATAGACTTGCGGTCGTTATCATCAGTGCGGGTAAGGGAGGCAGATATTTCAAAGACGGCATTCCGGACCCGATATGGGCATTATGAGTTTAGAGTGCTGTCTTTTGGGCTGACTAATGCTCCAGCGGTGTTCATGGATTTAATGAATCGAGTATTTAAACCATTCCTTGATATGTTTGTTATTGTATTTATAGACGATATTCTGGTTTATTCACGTTCAGAAGAGGACCATGCAGATCATTTAAGGACGGTACTTAGGGTGCTTCAGCACCAGAAGTTGTATGCTAAATTTTCTAAGTGCGAGTTACGGTTGACTTGATGGCATTCTTGGGGCATATTATTGGCCGATGGTATTCGGGTAGACACGCCAGAAGATTGAGGCAAGAAAGACTTGGCCTGCACTCACGACACCTCTTGAGGTACGCAGCTTTACGGGTTAGCGAGGATATTACAGAGATTCGTAGAAAAGTTTGCCTCAATTTGGCGCCTTTGACAAGGCTAACTCAAAAGCGACCAAGTTCCGGTGGGCGGATGCTTGTGGCGAAGCTTCCGGCTATTGAAAGACAAATTGACTACAGCTCGATCCTAACTCTTCCTGAGGGGCCAGACGGCTATGTTATTTATTGTGATGCTTGGTGTTGGGCTAGGATGTGTATTGATGCACATGGCAAAGTTATAGCCTATGCCTCCCGACAACTTAGGAAGCATGAAAAGAACTATCCTACTCACGATCTGGAGTTAGCGGTCGTGGTTCATGCCTTGAAGATATGGAGACATTATTTATATGGTGTCCATGTGGACATCTATACAGATCATAAGAGTCTCCAATATATTTTAAATGTAAGGAGCTGAACTTACGACGAGGCGGTGGTTAGAGTTGCTAAAGGATTATGATGTTGATATTTTATATCATCCAGGAAAGCAAATGTTGTAGCAGATGCTCTTAGCCGTAAGTCCATGGGTAGCTTGGATGATGTACAACCGTAAAGGAGGGATATGGTTGGGAGATTCAGCGGCTATCCAAATTTTGGAGTCCGTCTAGCTAATTCGGAAGATAGTGGAGTTTCTATTCGAGAGGTTGCTTGAGTCCTCAATCATAGATCAGGCAAAGAGACACCAATACAAGGACCCTATTCTGGCACACTATAGAGATGCAGCTCTTCAAAAGGAGAAGACCCCATTTAAGGTTACACCTGACGGAGTGTTACGATATGAAGGCAGATTGTGTGTACCCGATACTGCGGGGCTACGACGGCAGGTTATGGGAGAGGCACACTCTGCCCGTTATTCTATTCACCCAGGGTCAACAAAAATGTATCATGACCTCAGATGCTTATATTGGTGGGATGGCATGAAAGGCACCTAGCGGAGTTTGGTGCTCAGTGCCCGAATTGTCAACAAGTTAAGGTCGAACATCAAAAGCCTGGTGGATTATTACAGGAGATAGAGATCCCGACTTGGAAATGGGAGATGATTAATATGGACTTCATTACAGGCTTACCTCGCACTCAACGGAAGTATGACTCTATATGGGTTATTGTAGATAGGCTGACGAAATCGGCCCATTTTCTTCCAAATCAGACTACTTATTCTACCAAGATTATGCGAGGTTATATGTCGTGAGATAGTGAGACTTCATGGGGTTCCCACGTCCATTATATCGCATGCAGGAGCTCAATTTACAGCCAACTTTTGGAGATCGTTTAAGGGATTGGGGACACAGTGAACCTTAGCACAAGATTTCACCCTCGGGTGATGGGCGGTGAGCGTACTATTCAGACACTAGAAGATATGTTGCGGGCCTGTATTATTGACTTCAAAGGCAGCTGGGATGACCACTTGCCGCTCATTGAGTTTGCCTATAATAATAGCTACCATTCTAGTATCCAGATGGCACCGTACGAGGCCTTATATGGGAGGAAGTGCAGATCACCTATTGGTTGGTTTGATGTTGGCGAGACTAAGCTAATAGGCCGGATGTGATTCAAAGAAGTCGTTGACAAGGTGAAGCTTATTCAAGAAAGATTATTAGCAGCCCAGTCGACAAAAGTCATATGCAGATAATCCCGTCGAGATTTGGAGTTTCAGATTGGTGGTAGGTATTCTGAAGGTATCACCCATGAGGGTGTGATGAGATTCGGCAGAAGGGAAGCTCACCCGAGATACATTGGGCCTTATCAGTTGTTCGTAGGATAGGCAAGGTTGCCTATGAGTTGGATCTACCATCTGATTTGGAGGCGGTACATCCAGTCTTCCATGTATCGATGCTACGTAAATGTATTGGTGATCCTTCTAGAGTATTCCCTGTAGATGATATTCAGGTAACAGAGGAGTTGTCATATGAGGAGAAACCCGTGGCTATACTTGATCGTCAGGTTAGAAGGTTACGTACTAAGGATGTGGCTTCCGTCAAAGTGTTGTGGCAAAATAACAATAGGGAGGAGATGACTTGGGAAGCGGAAGACAAAATGAAGAATAAGTATCCTTACTTGTTCCCGCACTGCAGTAATTCAATTTCTAGCTTGACTATATTGATAGATAATGAGATTATGTAGCTGTGAGGCATCTGTAAGTTACGGAATGCAGGTTGATAGGTATAACTTTTAGAGAGACCTCGCTGGAATTTATTTTTGCAAGATGCTAACTTAACATTCGAGGACGAATGTTCCTAAGGGGGGAAGGATGTTATGCCTCGTATTTTTTTTTATATACGTAGTGCGCATCGTGATCTAGAAGACGTAAAGAAATATTAGGCAAGGATGTTATTTCCAAATGTGATATTAAGTATGAGTTGGCTAATGTAAGTGCCATTAACTTTAAGTGAGGGATTAATTAGTGGCTGATTAGGATTAATTTAATCTAGTGGGCCCCACCACTCAAGGCAAAAATTAAAAAAGGATCAGATTGTGGGCTGGCCTTAGTGGACAGGTGTAGAGGGGGGCTGCCTCCACTTCATACTATTAAATGAGGTGGAGAAATCCACTCCATGCTAAATAAAGTGGTGAAATGCATTGCTGCATATCATCTTCTTCTTCACCACTTGTCTTAGGCAGCCATGGAAATGGAGAAACCAACCCTGCAACTCTTGGCCAAGAATGCAAATAATTTGGTTAGTAATCTCCTTGTTTGGTGTGTTAATTCTTTAGAATACCCTTGTTAATTATCCATTAATTTTAAGAAGGGGCGTGACCAGTAGCTTAGGAAGTTTGTTTTAGTTATTTAATGTGCTAAGTATGAACGGAAACCATAATCGGATTATTAGTGGTGTCGTGTTGGTGCTTGGGTTGTTTTGATTAAAGCAAACTGCAGGAAAATTCTGTTTTGGCATTATGTATATGTTGAATGTGATTATGAGTATATACTCCAAAGGATGAATACGATAAGGTAGATGTGTTATAATTATAAAGCGAGTTATCGCTCGGTGTGTCGTTGCTTATTTGCTATGGTTGCCGAGACAGAGCTGTTTTGGGGAGGGCTGTTTAATATGATTCTTTGGGTTATATGTGTTATTGGTATTGCTGTGGATAATTTGGATTGTTGTCGGATTGGGACGAAGTAAGGAAAATAGGGGAAGTGCTGCCGAATTTTCGTTAGATTATTAGTTAGCTTACAAGAAAGTAAAGCACGATGTTTATCTAATTGCGGCACAATTGTTGCTTGTTATAGATTAATAGCTTGAGCAGTAAATATTGGACGTGCGGCTCGATTATACGGTATGTAACGATGTCCCTTCTTTCTTTGTTTGGCATGACTTATAAAAATAAGCGAATAACGGACAGATTTGATACTTACCTCTAGAGCGTCTAGGTGACGTATATTCTTGCTTCCACAATTATTTCTCTATATATCGGCTATGTCTAAGGCTATGATGATCTCTAATATCTATGGTAGTGCTTCTTAGAGTCATTGAGATTTTACGTTTCCATATCGTATTAAAGGTTCATAATCTTGATAAAACAATAATCTTTGGTAATACTCCTTGCTGGTTCACGTTGATTGTTCTATTGAGTTATAAGAAATGATTTTAATTGTATATGGTTGCTCATAATATTCTGCTCGTGCATAGAGTCATTTATCATTTCACCGAGTCGCGGGGCGGGTAAGGTTCGTGGCGAGTTTCTTGCATATGTCACCGAGTTCCTCACTAGAGGGCCGGGTATGTATATTATATATATGATTGGTGATGAGGATGGTTATGATGATGATGATGACGGAGATGACGTGATGATTATTTTGCCGAGCCCCTTACTAGGGAAGCTGGGCACCTTAAATGTTAAATATATGCATGATTTTCACTTAAAAGGGTATATGTGTAGCGATCTTTTGTTTCGACTTGCCATATTGGTATCCTGTCATCTTTACCTTATGCTTTACATACTCAGTACATTGTCCGTACTGACCCCCCTTTCCTCGGGGGGCTGCGTTTCATGCCCGCAGGTGTAGACGCACAGTTCGGTGATCCTCCCGCCTAGGATATCTACTCTGCTGATTGGAAGAGCTCCACTGTTCCGGAGCCCAGTCGTTTTGGTACATAACTTTTGTGTAGTCTTTTGCTCGTCTATGGGTATGGCGGGGCCCTGTCCCGTCGAGTTTTACTAATGTACTCTTAGAGGTCTGTGGACATTATGTGGGTTGTATATATATGTTTTGGATAATGGTCTGGACATGGTTTGTTTGGGATGTCCGCTTGTACAGGGGCAGCCTTGTCGGTTGCGTACATCATTGTGTATTGTGTAGTGGCAGCCTTGTCGGCTCGCGTATGCTGTTATGGTTGAATGGTTATGACTCCTTATGAGACAGGTCCTCTTATATGTATATATGACGTTGGGGTTGGCTTGATTTGATTAAATTCCATATTGTCTTAGTTTCAGTTGGTTATACTTAGCAGGTTTGTATGTGGGTGTCCAAAACGGGCACTAGTCACGGCCCATCGGGTTGGGTCGTGACAGCCACCCACATAATCCCTTCACACACACAAAAGTTATCCTATCGATTACCTAATATAAGATTATTAAAATTTTATACATTTAACTTCCTACCTAGAATTACTCTAAGACTCACCTAAGTAACACATGAAGAGAAACCCCATACACCCTCTCCAAGCGTTGCTGAGCAATCCTTAAAGCTACTCTAGATAAGTACCTCGTCATTAATACACATTTACTTAAGTCATTATAATCATTAAGTCATTTAGGATACATTCAAAACTTAAGGACATTAACATAATGGTCTTGGAGAAGACCTAGGGAACTCATATACTAACATCTTAAAAACCTAGTCGTGCAATATACATATAAAATGTCATTCCACTACCTAAACTTCATAGTACTTATGAAACACTAGAATCTGTCTCACATGATGAGAATAGGCAATAACTGACATAGACCATACTAGCTAGGCATGGAATTCGGAGTCTACCGTACTCCAATAGAGGGTGCTCTACTTGCCATGGTAGAACTAGGACACATCCATATAAGAACATGGTTAACAAATATCAAGGGTTTCTTTGTACTATAATATCCATCTTAACTAGAGCTACTTCCCAATCATATTCTCTGAGTTCTAGTCTTTGTTCTCATAGAGTAATTCAATAAAGGAGCATATGAAAAGGTACCATATCTTGTTCATAACCAAATCATAACACACCTTACCAAAGAGGGTCCACTAGGGATACCTACAATTGATATTAAGGTATCTCAATGACTTTTCTAAGGATGATTTCATTCTGTTCTAGCCAATAAACCCTAAGTCCCCCATTCACATAAGAAGGATAACATTACGTCTCTCAACTTTAAGGATATCATAACCTTCTTTCTAAAAGGTTCCACATAAATGTACTTCTTTACTATATTCAAGATAATATTCCATACATACATATACATTCATGGCATGTGATTTACCCTACTAAGTCAAGGATTCATATTCGCATAGTTCATGTATCAAGTAAGGGACATTGGTCTACCTAACCAAGACACACATCATTATCATCTTATCACATGTACAATATCATTCATGTAGCACATAGGGTAAAATTTAAGAATACTACAAGTCACCCGACACACTTTCATAGAATCATCACTATAACCCATCATATTGGTTATATAGTCAATTAAGAAGATTCACACTTCAACATCAAGTATACACCTATAAGGCATCACCATAAGTGGACCATACAAATAATAACAAAATTACCACCTATACTACACAATATATTGAAGGTTAGGTCAACATACTACCAATTTTATCATAACTTCTCGAATCCATAGCCAATTCACCCAATTCAATCCATAAAAGCTCTTATCGATAGCCATAGTCATCAATTCAACCCAATTATCACAATATCCAATTATACAAAATAATACAATATCAATTCATAAATTAAGGACAACCTACATAAAATTCTAACATGTTTCTTTCATAATTCAATGGACTAAATCAAACTACACAAGAAATCAATACAATTGTGACATGATCAATTTACCCATAATAGTCAAAACTAGGATTTCATGGGTTCATGGATTTGTTAGTATAAAAACATCAAGTTAACATCAATTCAATTATAATTCATATATTCAAACATTTTATGCAAGAACCCATGGAAAGATAAAAAAAGAAGAAGAAGGAGAATTCATGTTTTTGATCATCTTTCAAAATCATTGAAATTGACTCCTTGAATGTAAGGGAATCCAAGTATGAAACACCATAACTTATGTGTAGCAAATCCCACAAAATTTATGGAGAAAAACATCGAAAATTAGTCTTCTTCATTTGAGCTTGAAAGCTTCATCAATGGAGGTTTTTTATTGGAGAGAAGGAATGAAGAGGTTTTGTTTTGATTCGAGGGTTTAAATTTGAATATTGACTTTACGGGTGTAAAACACTCAATAACCATCAATATGGCATCCCATATTACCCAAAAACCCCTATACTTAATGGACAGTTTAAAGAATTCAAATTTGACTTAAAAATGACGTGACCAAAACTAGGAGTTTACTACACGTCGCGGAGGAATTTTCAATTGTTGGATCTGGAAAATTTTGAGGGAGAATGGTTCGTGACGACCCTGCGTCATAGGGGGAAATTTGCGCTTCTTTTTGCAGGCTGCGCGACGCGCAGCCAATGTTAATTCTTGGCTGGCGCGGCAGCTTGCTTGGCCATGTTTGGGTCCTCCTTGGGGACACTTTGGCTGGTATCCTGGGCGTCGTTCTCGGACTTTTTGATCCTTTACATGTCAATATATGCGTAGGAACAATCAATACTATGTTTTACCCTCAAAACATACTCCAAAACTCGACTACAAAACACTACGACACACCAGTTCAACTTTGGCTAGTTTCCGGACGTCTTGGACATTATACTTCCAAACTCTTTCAAACTCCTCAAACTGACTTCTACCACTATTATTAAAATTTTTAGGACTCTAAAACCTCATGAAAAATGTTTTAGGCTCTAGCTTCGCCTAATTCATTTTAGAGGTGTTACATTCTCCCCCACTTGGACAACATTTATCCTCGAACGATACTTGTTTTATTTTAAGTACTTTCAAGAGATAAGAAACTCAAGACTAGAAGAACATGACCATACCACACAATAATCAATACACAATTTAATAGGAATACCAATTTAACGTAGACAAGAGACTCAAAACATAAGAAGATAGAAACTAATCTACAACTCGTCACGTATTAACTTCATTCTATATAGAAGGAACTCCTTCTCCTAACATTATCTTTCTCATATGCCTCAATTACATAAACAATATAACCATTTTTCATGAAAGAAAAATTTAATCAAATTTTCAAAATCTTTACAATGAGCATTACCAAAATTACAATGAAACAAGCTCAATCATCAAAAAATACAACTCTTAAGCAATTTAAGATGAAATGATGAAAACATGAGAGACAAATTCATATAAAATCTTTTCACAACATAAACATAACTTCATAATAGGTACAATATAAGGAATAAATGAAATTCAATTTCGACAAGACTCCTAAACACAATGCCACATGCAACATGCTTCTATGACTTCTATCTCTGAAGCTTGAATTGAATAGAAGAGAAGAGACAAAAATCACAACTCTAATACGCACCATACTTCCCCACTTAGAAGGAACCCATTACTACTTAAAAGAGGAATTATAACTTCCCAACATCATCATTCGAATTCGTTCCCTTGGCTCGGAGAGCATAGAAGTGATTCATCTTTAGTGCACCACCTTGTGCACCACTTGGAGGACCTCGCTTAGCTTCTTTCCCTCTAGCTTCAATATTATGACAATCCCTCACCTTATGAACATCCTTACAACCACCAAAGCAAGTTCTGTAACCAACTAGACACTTTTCAAAGTGCTTCTTCTTCCCACAAATAAAGCAAGTAGGCTTAACACCTTGAGAACTACTACCATTTTCACCCTTGACCTCATGAGCTCTAGGTCCATCATGATTTGGAGCCCTCTTCTTAACCTAGTTGGTTTTTCTCATTAGGTCCACCCCTCTTCAAATTTATATAAATCATACTAGGCTTGGAATCCTAAATATATCGAGCATACAACATAAGCCTAGACAAATTCATATCATTGTGGAGCATGGCCCTACGACACTACAAGGTTGGCAACACCGTTCACAACCTACTCATCTCATACCTAGGGTTAGACACAAAGGATGGAGCATAAATAGACAACATGGTGAACTTCAAAGAATACTCTTCAAAACTCATGTTCTCTTTCCTAAGGTTAATAAACTCCTTAACCTTTACCTTCCTCTTCTCACGGGGAAAATACTTTCCTAAGAAAGCCTCCTTAAACTTTTCCCACTCTATAGGATCCTACTCGACCAGACTATTATTTTTCCATTGGGTATACCACAATTGAGCAACATCTCTCAATTGGTATGAGGCCAACTCCACCTTTTCCCTAGAAGTCACTCCCATATCACTCAACACCTTATACATGCCATCTAGAAATGCTTGGGGATCCTCTCCAACCTTAGAGCCAAGAAAGATAGGAGGATTCATTCTCACAAAATCTCTCAACCTAGAGGTCATGGTTCTCTTCAAAGCAGTCACCCTAGGCCCAATGTCTCTAGTCACATGAGTTGCCATAGCTTGGGTTAGTATAAAAAGAGTATCCCTAATCTCCCAATCAGTCATTTACGGGGGAACCACCGAAACTTCATTACCTTCACTTCCAATAGGGACTTGATCACCTTGGGGAGGAACTTGATCACAGTGAAGAACTTGAACTCCTTGTGGAGCTAGTCCACCTTGAGGAGCTTCCTCTTTCACTCCTTTTTACAACCTTCTTGCAGCCATTCTTCTTGTACTCATACTCCTATAAACATAAGAGAAGAGATTATATAGGAACTTATAACCTCAACTCTATAGGCATGACACAACATTGATGAAGATAGTGAAACTCTATCATCCTATAACCTCTTGCTATGTGTCACAACTCACATCAATGAGCAAGACTCTACTAGAGTGGATTTAATGAGACTTCGGATCCTAAGACTACTTCATAACCTGGCTCCGATACCAAATTTTTCACAATCTGAGCATACAGCCTAGAAGATATGGTGTTCTCAAATCGTGACACGGCGTACTTGACCTCTCGGAGGTCTTGCACAATCCCTTTTAATCATTCATTGCATAAGATGTATGAAAAGTAGAGCGAAATTAAAACTTTTAAAACAAAATAGTAATACTTTGAGAAAATCTTTTACAAAAAGACATAAAGAAAGACAGTCTCAAAGTCTCCATCTTAGACATATGAATATATTGAGACAGGACCCATACTTCAATATATAGAAAAAAAATAAGTCTATTAAAACACTTTCAATAAGGAAATCCAAACATCATGATGTCCTCTAATCTAGTGAGGACATAGCAATACTTGCTTGAATAAACACTAATCATAGCTTCCACTTCTACACTCCTCTCAAATTCCACCTACACCTTTAGAGATAGAAAATATATGGAATTAGTACATTAGAATATACTAAGTATAGTAACATGCAATTAAAACCATAATAAAAAGGAAATTTGTATAAAACATGCTCTTTTTGAATAAAACTTCATAGGATAAGTATGAGAGATCACATTAAGTCAACATAAGCACAAATAGTCACATACTATAGTATAACATCAAGATCACTTCAATTCACATAAACATGAGATCTTTTTACCAAAGGTGATTCTAAGGTTCACTTGAGTGAGTTATGAAGCGACCACTCATACAATCCCTTCATGTACAACAAAGTGATCCTTTAGATTACCTAAGAGAAGATTATTCCCATTTCATACATTAAACTTCCTTCCTAGAATTACTGTATGACTCCCCTAAGTAAGATATGAAGAGAACGCCCATACACCCTCTCCAAGCCTGCCTAAGCAATGCTTAAAGCCACTCTAGATAGGAACATTTCATTACACCTTTAATTAAGTCATTATAATCATTAAATCATTTAGGAGATATACAACACTTAAGGACATTCACATAATAGTCTTGGAGAAGACCTAGGGAACTCACGTACTAACATCTTCAAATCCTAGTGGTGCAATGTCTAGATATCGTCCCATTTCACTACCTAAACTTCATGATGAGAATAGGCAATAACCGACATAGACCATACTAGCTAGGCATGGAATCCAGAGTCTACACTACTCTGATAGAGGGTGTTCTACATGTCAATGCTAGAACTAGGACACATCCCATGTAGGCACGTGGTTAAGGAATATCAAGGGTTTCTTTGTAATCTAATCTTAATCTTAATTGGAGCTACTTTCCAAGCATATTTTCTTGGTGCTATCCTTTGTTCTCATAGAGTAATTCAAGAAAGGAACACATGAAGAGGAACCATATCTTGTTCATAACCAACCCTATGTCCACCATCCGCACAAGAAACATACCATTACGACTTTCAACTTCAAGGATATCATAACTTGTTTCTAAAAGGTTTAACATAAATGACCTTCTTTACTATATTCAAGATCATATTCCATACATACATATACATTTTTGACAAAGGTGCTTTAGTATACTAAGTTAAGGATTCATATTCAGATTGTTCATGTACAAGATACGATTCATTATAATCTTATCACATGTACAATATCATTCATGTAGTGCATAGTGTCAACTTTAAGCATACTACAAGTCATCTTACACACTTCCATAGAATCATCAATATAACCCATCATAATGTTCATATAGTCAATTAAGAAGATTTACACTTCAACATCAAATATACACCTACAAGGCATCACTATAGCCTATCATGATCACATATAATTGCCTAGAAGAACACATAATTTATCTTCACATATACACATAAGTCATATATAACTTCAAAATGATCACATATCGAAGTTTATAACATGATAAATATCATAATTCATAAAGTAATGCCGACAAGGCCACTTCCTTCACAATTATATTGCATAAGCACCTCCACCATAAGTGGAACATACCAATCATAACAATTCAACACCTATACTACACAATATTGAGAAGGTTAGGTCAACATAAGACCAATTTTATCATAACATCTCCAAATCCATAGCCAATTAACTTAATTCAATTCATAAAGGCTCTTACCAATAGCCTTAGTCATCAATTCAACCCAATTATCACAATATCCAATAATAAAAAATAATAAAATATCAATTCATAAATTTAGGACAGCCTGCATACAATTATAACCTGTTTCTTTCATAATTCAATAGAGTAAATCAAACTACACAAGAAATCAAAACAATTGTGACATGATCAATTTACCCATAATATAGTAAAAACTAGGATTGCATGGGTTCATGGGGTTTTTAGTCTACAGCATCAAATTAACATTAATTCAATCATAATTTTTTTATTCAAAAAATTTTATGCAAGAACCCATGGCTAGATAACAAAATAGGAAAATTCATGTTTTTGATCATCTTTCAAAATAATTGAAATTGACTCCTTGAATGTAAGGGAATCCAAGGATGTAACAACATAACTTATGTGTAGCAAAGCCCACGAAATTGATGGAGAAAAACATCGAAAATCACTCTTCTTTCTTGGATCTTCAAAGATTCATCAATGAAGGTTTTTTGGAGAGAAGGAATGAAGAGGTTTTGTTTTAAGTTGAGGGTTTAACTTTGAATGTTGAGTTTACGGGTTTAAAAGCACTCAATAACCGTGAATATGTCAACACCATATTACCCAAAAGATCCCTACACTTAATGGAAAACTCAAATTTGACTTAAAAATAATGCAACCAAAAATAGGAGTTTAGTGCAAAATTCTTAAAAATGACTTAAACAATTCTTAGTGCAGGCTGTGCGACGCGTAGCCACTTCCAATTCTTGGTGTGCGTAGGAGATTGGTTGGCCCATGTTTAGGTCGTCCTTGGTGACCCTTTGGCTTGTTCCCGAGGAATTGTTCTCGGATATTTTGACCCTTTACATGTCATCCTATGAGTAGGAACCATTGATACTCAATTTTACCCTCAAACCCTACCCCAAAACTCCACTACAGAACACCACGACACAATAGTTTAACTTTGACTAGTTTCTGGATGTCTTGGACGTTTCACTTCCAAAATCCTCAAACAGACTTCTAATACTATTATGAACCATTTAAGAACTTCATAACATCATGAAACATGTGTTAGGATCTATCTTAGCCTAATTTAATTTGGAGGTATTACAGATTCATCCTAGTGAAGTCCCTCAAAGGTTAAGCCATGATACTTGAATTTTGATTCACATGGGGTGCAACTTCCCAATTATCTTTGGCCGTCATAGATTTAGCTTGAGTAGTAACGACTTCATCTTGAGTATCCATGACTTGAGTCAAGTTTAAGAAATCAAACCTTATATCTCTATCCGTCATGATCGGAGGATTAACCTGAGCTTGGCCACCTAGAGGAACTTTCTCTATAGGAGGATCCTGGTTATCTTCTGGAGGAACTCCTGCATGTGCAATATCCTCTTCAATCGTATTTGAGGCTTCCTTTATAGTAGTCATAGACTATATACACAAGAAAAGAAGTAAAAGTAAAGGACACATAGAGTTAAGATTCTTTAGGTGAGACTTTTAAGAATACCAAACTAAGCGATAATTTCATAAGCATCACATATCCTCTTATTCATAAGATTGGCGCACTTCACAATTATTAAAAGGACTCTCCATAAATGTGGTTATTAGAGACATCATTCCTAGTATTATTCAATCTCATGCTCTCGTACCAAGTATGTCACGACCCTAGAATACCCCTAGTCATAACCGACATCGTCGACCTCAAATAAGTATTAGAAAATCCCTTAGAATTCATCATTGCAAATTAGAAAGAATAAAAATGGAAAAATTAAAACTTTTCATTTGAAGTTCAAGTTCACTTCACATATAAAAATAGAAACTGATTTGTCTGACATTTCCATCTCGACATAAGAGGATAGAAATTGAGACTTTAACTTTACATCATTACAAGTCTTATAAAATGAATACAACACAGTCCTTGAAATAGGATAAGTGGAACAATTTATTTAAATATAAGCAAAACAACCAAAGCTAGAATCATAGGGTTTTGTCCTCGTACTTGAGGACTTACAAACTTGGGAAAACAATCCAAGGTTCTTGAAAAAATGGACTTGAATCACCTTAATTGCCCAAACCTACATTTGTGAAGAAAATAGAACATATATATATTAATACAAACCACAAGTACTAAATATGGAAACATATGCTAGTAAAACATTTGAAAACATACACAAAGGGGTATTTTGTTTAGAAATATGGTATATTCACTTTAAAAGCATATATTCACATTCAAAGAACAAGATATAATTATATGACACAACAAGACAATCATATCCAAGAGTGACATCATGATAAATTTATAGTCAACCTTTCATACTTAGAGTCCATTTCATCATTAAATCATGAGACCTTACTCATAACCCCTAAATTAAGTCTAATAGTGTAATGTGTATGTAAAGTCACTTAACCCCACACATAAACCAAGCAATCTAACAAGGAGGTCACAAGAATTTTCAATTACCTCATAAATAATCATAACAAGTATAGCTAACAACATACATACCAAGTGACACCAACATCATGCATAGCAAGTGAAACCAACACACATATCATATGAGACCAACATTATTCATATAATATGATACCAACATCATACATTCCATATGCGACCAACATCATACATTACATTTATCACATACATAAATAAAGAATTCACCCTAGAATTCTCCTCAAGGTCCACTTGTGCAATGTATAGGTAAAGTCCCATACCCTTCCCTACGCTAAGTAACAACACCTCTTAAGTATTCCTAGTTAATTTTCATCTTCTTACTTTCATTCATTAAATTTAACATTCGAGAAACTTTTCCATAACCAGCATTGACCATGTGAGCTACATGGAACCCGGTTTCATCCCCTCACATCGAGGGGGGAGGGGTATCTTAGTTGTCAAGGTAAGACTAACATTCGTATAACATCTACGTGGATCCATTAGTTAAGGTTCCTATGGGGTCACATAGTTAAGGAACTAGGATGTTGTTACTAGAAATCCTCTTTATGCTAATTAGCATTGTAGTTTTCACATTATGAGAGAACATAGTGTGAACCTCTCATCATTTGTGAAGGAACACCTCTCATCGTAAAGTTCACTCGGTGCTAAGCAAAATTTCCTTTTTTAAGTGTCTTAATTATTTCTTAACATTATGTCTTAGGAGTTTAACCCCTCATATAACATGTTTATAGCTCATAGGTTTTAGGATGAGAATGAACTTTCATCACAAACCCAACACCATGTGAGAACATTACTTTATAACATAGTCATAGGATGTGTATAGAAATTACCTTCAATTCCACATAGTAACATCCACCGTCATATTACAATCATAACATTCATACAACGACGACACATTCATAAACCTTATCATTCATACCTCAATTAATCAACATTACTAAGGATAAACCAATAGTACTGTTAGGTTGTGGAGCCTGATTAATATTTGATGTACTGTCATATATATACTCCACCGCCATGGAAGTTTACTCATGGGGTGTTACCATGAAATATTGGTTTCTCTCTTTCTCTCTCTAGATCTATCATCTCTCTCTCTCTCTGGTAAGTTCTTGTGTTCTTCATTCATCAAGTGTATGTGTGTAGATTCGATCCTAACAAGTACTACAATAGAATGTTCACATCCTTGAATGTCTTACCACTGGTCTTCAAGATACCCTTACAGAAATCCTCACAATTCAGTAATATTCATCCCTAAAATCAAGTACCATCATAAAAAATAGTCAATCATATAAGAACAAGCTCAATTATCTCACCTCTAATCATTATTCAACATAGTTCAAGAGTTAGTGTTAAAGATAAGAGGGACATTCATGGGTCTTTAGGGAATTGGTCAAAAACCTAAGATAATACATAAAATCATTCATAAAATATTCATAAAAAGGATTATTAATCAATTATATACAAAATAGTTCAAGTTTAAAGGTGACCCACGAAATTGACTGAAATCTAGAAATTTTGAAGAACATTGAAATTCAACTTGAAGGAACCTCTTGGTGAAAGGAGTCCCAAGAGTGAAGAGTTCTCATACCTTTTCAATACTTGGGGATAATTGGAGAAAATCCTTGTTCTTGAGACCTAATTGAATGTTTGACCTTCTCCTTCAATGGATTCCTTGGTTAGTGAGAGAATATAGAGAGAGGTGAGAGCTTTTGGGTTTTAAAGTTATAAGGCGGAAGACTTTTTTTATAACTTAAAATATGTTAATATACCTAAACTTACTAATTATAACCGTTTTTAAGTGTTAACTAATTAATTATCTAATTTCTTAGCTATCCCCACTTAAGTGGCGTGGAGGCAGTGAGCTTGTGCCATTTGAGGAGTCCCTGTTGACGGGGCTTCAACCAATCCATGGACTGTACTAGTAACTCGTGGATTGGGACTGAGGATGTGTTTATAGGGCAGAATGGTAGGAGTCTATGTATGGACACACTACCACCATTGCAGGGGCTTGAGTTAATTGACGGCTCATCCATTGCTCTGGTGGTTCCGGCTTTTAGAACCAAGGGTTAGGTCCTCCTCAAGAACTCTTAGGGTGGTCCTTCGGGAGTCATACCTAAAAATTTTGACCCTAATTAAGGAGTATATGTATTTCAAGTATTTTCACAAGATTTAGACCTCATACGACTCTTCAAATCCCTTATAAAACCTAAGGACACACTAGATTTTTTTCACTAGTTTCCGTACATCATGGTCATTTCTTGACGTTATGCACTAAGAATTCCAAACTATGTTAGTTATGTTAGGTTAGGTCTTGAAACAACATTTGAACCATTTTTTAAGTTATTAAACTTCATTCAAAGCTCTACCTTAAGTAAAGTGATTTTCAAGGTGTAACAATATCCCCTCTTGGGAACATTTATCTTTGAATGACACTTTATACATGTTTTTGGAATTTACGACTCAGGACTAGCAGCACAACCAAAACATGGTATATAATGATAAATTAAATAACAAAGGAGGAAACATCAACTCCATTCTAAAACTCAACAATGCATCATTATGAGGTAGAATTATACCACCTACCAAATATGCACATATTTCATCACTTCACATTTGCGCAATTTCATAACAAGAATATCACATGAAATCAAATGCATCAACCACATCATCATGTGCCATGAAGAATGGAGAAAATATAATTTCATCGAAGTTCAACACACTTATTCAACATGAATCCTTCACAACAACATGCATACATGAAGGAAAATGATGAAAGTTCACATACACTTATGACCCTTCATAAACCAAAACTAGGAGGAATTACTAACGTAAAATTTAACTAGAATAGGAAGGAAAAATAAGAGGATATTGGGACATTATATCAGCCTCAACCTTCCAAGTATCACTTTACACAAAATTATTCCTCCAAAGAACCTTTACGAAAGCTACTTCTTTATTCCTTAACTTCTTTATTTGTTGGTCTAAAATCTCTGTCGGGAACTCTTCATAAGAAAGACTAGAACCAATTTTTAAACATTCTAGAGGAAGGATAGACACCGGATAGCCTATGAACTTTTTGAGCATTGATACATCGAACACCCGATGTACCTGAGCCAATTTAATAGGTAATTATAACTCATAGGCAACACTTTTGATGTGTTTTAAAATCTTATATTGCCCCATATACCGCGGGCTAAGTTTTCCCTTTTTACAAAACCTCGTCACCCCTTTCATGGGTGATATATTTAAATAGACCAAGTCACCTATCACACTCTCAAGTCCCTCTTTCTATTGTCGAAAAAAGATTTTTGCCGACTTTGGGTCGTCTTTTATGTATCCCATATGAGTCAGACTTCTTCACGACCTCATGAATTACTTCAGGACCTATTAGAGAAAACTCATTTACCTCAAACCACCCAATCAGAGATCTACATCTCCTCCCATAAGAAACTCAAATAAAGCTATGACGATACTCGAGCGGTTGTTATTATAGTAGGCAAACTCAATCAATGGTATATTGTAATCCCAGTTACCCTTAAAGGTAGTGACATATGCCATCAACATATATTCTAGGGTTTGAATGGTTTTTTCTGCCAAACCATGTGTTTGTGGATGAAATGCGATACAATGTTTCACCTTGATACTATGTCCACTTTGGAATGCCTTCTAAAAACGCTAAGTAAATTGACTACCCTTATTCGAAATGATAGAAAATGGAACTACATGCATCCTCACAATCTCATTAAGATACAATTTAGCATAATCTTCGGCCAAATATGTAGCCTTGACGGGAATAAAATGGGCTGATTTGGTCATCCTATCAATAATAACCCAAATCGAATCATTTTGATTTTGCATACGAGGCAAACCCACAATGAAATCAATATTAACCTCTTCCCACTTCGGAGTGGGAATATCTATATCTTGATACGAATCTCCCGGTCTTTTATATTCGCCTTGACATGTTGACAATTGATACGTTTGGCCACTAATTCTTCTATGTCCCTCTTCAAACCATTCCACCAGTAGATCTATTGTACATTACCATAAATTTTTGTGGCACCCGGATGAATGGAATATGGGGAACCAAGATCCTCTTAAAAAATTTTCTCCCTTAAGCTATCTATATCTGACACACACAATCTACCTTGCTACTTAAGTACCCCATCCTTTCCTTGGGAAAAGGACTCATTAGATTTACTAAGAACCGATTCCTTCAACTCCACCAATATAGGATCAAGATGTTGTTTACATTTCACCTCAACCAATAAAGATATTTCGGAGTTATGATGAGCCATGAAACCCCCTTTTTAAGAATTTTCAAGTCGAACACCCAACCGGGTCAATCTATGAACATATTATACTAAGTCCTTCTTATGCTCAAAAACATGGGTCACACTACCTATAGACATCCGACTCAAAGCATCCTTAACCACATTGACTTTTCCAGGGTGTTCAAGGACACGCATATCATAGTATTTCAAAAGTTCTAACCACCTTCATTGACGAACATTTAACTATCTTTGAGTGAACATATATTGGAGACTTTTATGATTGGTGAAGACAATTAAAATGCACTCCATATAGGTTGTGTCTCCATATTTCGAAGCAAACACTATGGTCGCTAGTTCAAGATTATGGGTTGGATAGTTTATCTTATGCACCTTGAGTTGCCTAGAGAAATAATCTATCACCTTACAATGTTTCATGAGGACAAAACACAAACCTACTCGAGAATTATCACAATACAAAATAAACCCTTTGGTACCCTTCAATATCATAGCTGAGGTAAGCTTATCTTTCAAATCTTGGAAGCCTTTCTCACACGCTTGTGTCCATTCAAACATAACTTTCTTCAAGGTTAGGGTAGTCAATGGATGAGCGATATATGTGAATACATCAACAAATATTGTATAATACCCGGTTAAACATAAAAAACATCGAATTCGGTATGAGTTAGGGGTCAATGCAGATTCTTAACTGCCTCCATGTTCTTTGAATCAACCTCTATACCCACACTACACACAATGCGACTAAGAAAAGCAACCGATCTTAGAAAAACTTGCACTTACTATATTTAGCAAAAAACTGGTCTTCCTTAAAAGACTTGCAATAGTATCCTCAAATGGATCATGTGTTCATCCTAACTCTTGGAATATATCCAAATGTCATCAATTAAATCAATTAAAAATGAATCAAGATAATTACGAAACACTCTTTTCATTAGATTCATAAAAGCCATTGGGGTATTAGTTAGAACAAAGGACATAACTAGGGACTCATAATGACTGTACATTGTTCGGAAAGCCATTTTAGAAATGTCAACTCTTCTTATTCTAACACCCTTAAAAATGAACTAGGTTAAACTAGAGCATTACATATGTGTTATGAGTTACTAAAGTATAAATATGATGAATATAAGTGTTAGAAGTCAGTTTGAAAGGTTTGGAAGTGAAACGTCAAAGAACGACCAAGACATTTGACAACTAGTCACCTATGTGCTTTCATGTGTTCTAGTGTGCCTTTGCAGGTTTTAAGTGTTATTTGAGTTCAAATAGATGAGAGAGGTTCCTAACATATACATGAGCGTGTTTAGGGTTGAAACATCTGGGCACGACTATCTAAGGAGTACCCTAAGTGTCGTTGAAGAGGACCCAAACTTTTGCTCAAAACTGGCCAAGGCAGTCCCAAATGACGAGCACCAAACTACGAGCCCTTAGTCAAACTAAGCCTCGTCAATGTGGGTGTTTATCAATAATTAGGTGTGGAATCTTAACCCCACAATTACCAGTCTCTGACCGAAACCACGGACCAGCATGACAGTCCGTTGAACAGTTGACGGTCCGTCGATAGGTTCGTCGATTGACACCTACAATTTTTCTGCAGGTGTGTTGGCCAAGCTAGGGGTAGTTTGGGTAATTCGTCTAGAGTATCATTTAAGTCATGGACGTTTATTTTGGATCTTTTATGGTATATTAGGTTAGTTTATATACCTAGACCCCAACTTAGACCTCATTATAAAAAAATCGAACCCCCAAAACCAAAAGTATTCTCTTTAGACTCCATTGAAGCTAGGAGCAAGGTTGAAGCTGGGAGCTTGATTTCTCCATTATTCTCCTTCATTTTCGTGGTCTGTATTCAATATATGTATGGTTTTTCATCGTTGAATCCTTTTCCCTTTGAAGAGTCAAATTTCAAAGGTTTTTCAAAGATTTTTCAGAACACAGAATATTCTATTTTTAATTCTAGCCACTAGTTCATGCATAAAAGGTTTTGAATCAATGTTTTATGATACAATTTATGTTAATTTAATGTTTTAAGATAAAAAACTCTATGAACCCATGCTTTTCATGAATTCCTATTTTTGGCTCTAGCGTGAGTGAATTGATCATTGCTTGATCTTAGTAAATTCATGTGTAGATTGTTTCGTGCTATTGAATAGATTATGATAGAATTATTTATAGGATGACTTATAATGATGATATTCATATTGAATTCTTGTTGGATCATTGATATGGATATGGTTTGACTTAATATTGTGTATATGGCTAATGCTAAGAGACTTTGTGAAGTGAATTGATTGAAAACGCTAAGGAATGTTAATGAGGGTGATGGAAAGATGGTAAGTTGACCTAATCTCACTCTATTCCTTAGAATTTTTATTGAATTGTATTGATTGGTATGGTCCACTTATGGTGGCGGTGTTTATGTGTTATAATTATGATGAATATATCCTTGCCGACATTGCTGTGTGAATGGTGATATTTTCTTGTTGTAGCTTGTATATATGATATGGGTGAAGGATGATAATGTGTATATTATGTGTGACGTTACAGCGTGATTTCTTCTAAATGATTATGTGTGAATATAGTAGACGATGTTGATGTTTCTATGTGTGTGGATAGGGTAACTTGCTAGGTAGAGTTGGTTGTCCCTGTGTGGTTCTTGAATTTTATTGAATATTTGATATGATGATGTTATTTTTCCTTTATTATTAGACTTAAGTCCCTCTACTTGATATATTAAATTTATGTGAATGTGAACTCTTGACTTAGTAGACTTAAGCACCTTTGTCATGTATGTGTGTGATTGAATGGTGAATTAAAGTCTAGGAGCAGTAGATTTAAGATGGTTCCTTTCTATGGAGGACAAATATAGGACCTTGAAATTAAAGAACGTCAAGAACATAGATCCTTGAACATAGAAAAGACAGTTAGTAGAAACCTTGAAGTGATAGACCATAATGGTATCCTTATTGAGTGGAATGATGGACTTAGGGGTTGGTTGGCTGGAAAAACATGAAACCATCTCTAAGGAAGTCATAAGATCTATCCTTATTGAACTTGAGTGGAAGCCCTAGTGGACCCATCCTTGGTAGGGGTATTATGATTTGGTGAGACAAAAATACGATACCTGTTCATATGCCTTTATGTGAATGAACTTACTCTATGAGAAAAAGGCTGGTTGTGGTAGTGTCTCTATAAAAGATGAGACTTGAATACAATGAAATCCTTGATATTCCTTAACCATGTGCCAACATGGGATGTGTTCCTAGTTCTACCCTTGGCAAATAGAACACCCTCCTTAGAGTAGGGATAGACTTCGGATTCCATATCTAGATAGTATTTTCTATGTCAATTAATACCTATTTTCATCATGTGAGATGCATTCTAGTATTTGAGAACATCTACAACGTTTACGTAGTGGAATGGGATGTTATCTATAGATTGCAGGAGTAGACTTTGAAGATGCTAGGATGAGGTTCCCTAGTCCTCCAAGACCAATAGTAAGTCCTATAAATGATGAATGTATTTAAATTGTCTTAATGAATATTGTGGCCAAGTCAATATATGATGAATGAAAAAAGTTCTTTTCTAGGTTAGCTTTAAGGATTGCTTAGGTAAGCTTGAAGAGGGTGTATGGGAAGTCTCTTCATGTCTTACTTAGGGGAGACATAGAGTAACTTTATGTAGGGAGTTAAATGATGAAAAGCGAATAATCTTACCCTGGGAAGTCTTGAGGATCACATAGGTGTGTGTGAAAGTGTTGTATGGCGGCTACTTCATATCATACTTAAGTGGGGCTTAGGATAACCTTTGGTGGGATGTCTATAGCTTGTATGGTTTACAAGTGATGATACTTTTATATTGTTGATTACTTGAAATATGTTTATATGCTTATGTTGTCTTGGAAGTGGTTGTTGTACTTGTTTTATGGAATCTCCATCAAAAGAGTATAAAAATTATATTATAAAGCAATTGTCCATTTTAGCATGGTTTTATTGCATGTACCACACTTAGTGCATTGAATGAACTAATTCCATATGTAGTTTAATCTACAAGTGTATGTGGCAAGTGAGGAGTCTGTTGGAAGCAAAGCTTAGGAATAACATTTTCTCAAGCCAACTTGGTATGTGCTCAGTTGATTCGAGGACATTGTTATGTTTAGTTTCCTTTTTCAAAAGACATTGTATTAGACATTATTTTTTCCATCTTGTTGAAGTATGGGCTGTGACCCTAAGATTTTAATATGTCTAAGATAGCTATGAAGAGGCTTAATCTTTCTTAGGTTTCTATATAAGAGATTTGAAATATTATTGTGAAAAGTTTACATTTCGCACAATATATATATATATATATATATATATATATATATATATATATATATATATATATATATATATATATATATATATATATATATATATGAAAAGTGGTGCGAAATGTAAACTTTTCACAATAATATTTCAAATCTCTTATATATGCGATGAATGATGTATAATGTCTTGTATAATACTCCGAGAGGTCGAGTATATCATTTGGTGATTTAAGGATGCCAAAACTTCTAGGGTGTACTTTTGGTCGTGACAAACCTAATATCAGAGCATAAGATTATGAAGTATTCTTTAGGATTCAAAGTCTCATTAAATCCATGTCTAGTAGAGTCTTGTTCATCGGTGTGAGTCGCAACACATCTATGAGAGAGAGGCTAAAGGACTATAGATTTTTCACCGTCTTCATTACTATTGTTTCGTTCCATAGAGTTAAGGTTATAAGTGTATTTTTCTAATATCTACTCTTGTGTTTATAGGATATGAATACGAGAAGGACACCCGCTTGGAGATTGTTTAGGAAGTGGTGAATGAGGGAGTTCCTCCAGAAGGTGGAAAAGTTCCACAAGGTGTTCAAGTTCCTCAAGGTGAAAAAGTCCGTATAGTTGATCAAAAGAATGAGGTTTCGGTGGTTCCCCTAGACATTACTATTGAGGATATTAGAAAGGTTATCCTTACCCTAACCCGAGCCATGACAACTCAGTGAATAGGGATATTGTGCCTAAGATGAATGCTCTTGAGAGTATGATGACCTCTAGATTGAGGGACTTTGTGAGGATGAGTCCTCCCATCTCCTTGGTTCTAATGTGGGAGAGGACCCCCAAGAGTCTCTAGATGGTGTGTATAAGGTATTGAGTGCTATGGAGCAGGCGGCGTTAGCTTTTTACCAATTGAGAGAAATTGATCAACTATGGTACACACAATGGAAAGACAATAAGCCGGTAGAGACGGGTACCATATAATATGATGAATTTAAGGAAGTCTTCTTAGGAATTTACTTTCCCCGTGAGAAAAGCGAGGTGAAGTTGATGAGTTATAAACCTTGGGCATGGTAACATGAGTGTTGAAGAGTATTCTTTGAAGTTTACCCTCTTGTCTAAGTATGTTGTATCCTAGGTATCTAACCTAGATATGAGATGAGTAGGTTAGTGATCGGTGTTACCGACCTTGTGAAAAAAGAGTGTCATACGACCATGATACATAATTACATGAACCTATCTAGACTTGTGGTGTATGGACAATCAATATAAGAGTCCAAACTTAGTAGAATTTCAAGGAATTTGAAAAGAGGTAGATCCGATGAGCAAAACCAATCCAGATTTAAGAAGAGGTCTCCAAATCAAGAAGAGTCTAATGCTCCTAAGGTGAAGTATGTGAAGGGAAGTTGTTCTCTAAGTGTTAAGACTACTTGTTCCACTTGTTCAAAGAACCATTTGGGAAGTGTCTAGCCGAAACTAATGGGTTCTTTGGTTGTGAAAAGGATGATCATAAGGTGAGAGATTGTCATGCTTTTGCGGATAGAGGAAGAAAGACCAAGCAAGATCCTCCTAATGCTCCGGATGTTAGTGCACCAAAGAGGAATCAATTTCTATTGCCTCCAAGCTAAAGAAAATCCAGATGAGGATATCGGTAAGTTATGGTTTTCTCTTTTTAGTTGTCATGGATTCCTTCTATGTGGGGTAGTATGGTGAATAGGTGGGTTGTGATTTGTTATGTCTTCTCTTCTATTCTACTTTATTCATGTTTGAGAGTTAGAATTTTATAGTAGCATGTTGCATGTGTTTACGAGTCTAAGTGAAATGAGTTTCATTAGTCTCCTTGCATTGTGCATTTTCATGAGGTTATGTTAATGTGGTAAATTGAGTTTATATGAATTTGGATCTTATATTTTCATGCCTTTATTGAATTACTTAAATGTTGCATTAGTAAACTATTAAGTATGTTTTACAATGAAGTACTTCAAAATGTTGCAAAATTGTGATTTATGAGATTTGACATAATGTGCATAGAAATAATATCATGAGTATGATAATATGTGGAGAAGGAAGTTCCTCCTATATGAGATGAACAAAATGTGAGTCTTATTGTGTATTGTATATGGTGTGTGATGGTTATGAGCTAATACTATTTAGTATTACCTCTTGATAGTGCTGAAAGTATTTTAATGTCATTCGAGTAGAATGTTGTCCATGATGGGAAGAATATAACACCCTTAAAAATTAACTAGGTTAAAATAGATCCTAACATGTTTTTCATGAGTTGTTAAGGTCTAAAAATGATGAATATAAGTGTTAGAAGTCATTTTGAAGTGTTAGAAGTCATTTTGATGTTTTTGGAAGTGAAACCTCAAAGAATGTCCAAGATGTTTGACGACTAGTCACCTATGTGCTTGGATGTGTTCTAGTGTTCGTTTGAATGTTTTACGTGTTGTATGGATTTAAATGTAAGTCCCTCAAAATTAATTAAGGTGTCTAGAGCATCACATGTTCCTAAAAAAGTTTACAACTTGTTAATAAAGTGTTTTAAAACATGTATAGTTGATTTGAAGTGGGTTGGATGCCGAACATCTAACACATTTAAATTTAGTCTTTAGACATGATAGTTCGTTCTAGTATGCCTTTGCATGTTTTATGTATTGTTTTGTGCCTAAAATTAAAGGTAGGGCATTAACTTGTATATGAGAATATTTAGGTTTGAAACATCCAGGAACGACTCACCAAGGTCCAACAAAAGAGTCCTTGAAAAGGACCACAAAGCAGGCAGTACAATGCCTTGACATTGTCCAGACAACGGCTAGCAAACGACACCCCATACTCCAGTCTATGCCCCGTCAATTGAGGGAGTTGCTCCATACATAAACGTGTGAGCTAATCCCCTTATATAGAGTTCTCAGTCCCAAACGAAAAACGTGCAGTACGGCGCTGTCATTCAAACGACGGTTCATAGTCAGCAGATCGTGTCAGCCTGTCAACACTGCCTGCAAATGCTGCCAACTTAAGGGGTGAATTGGGAAATTCACCCCACGTTCCAAAAAGAGACTAGCCAATTATTTTTATCTTTTTTGGGTACATTAAGTTGGATAAAAAGATCAAAACTCTAAGTAGACTTCATTCTTCAAGTTTCACTTTCCCTCTCAACAGAAACTCTCTAGAAACCTCCATTGGATATGTAGCTCAAGAGCAGGCTTGGAGATGGATTCTCATGATTTATTATTCAATTTTTACTGTTCATATCACGTAATGAGGTATGTTAATCCTTCATCGTTATTTAGTCTTCCATCTAACGAGTTCCTTCAAAGGTTTTTAATGCAATTTCATGATCCAAATTCCTATATTTTAAACTAGCCATAGGTTCATTGTCAAATTGATTTCAAAATCATTGTCATGATTAAATTATGTTTAGATACTGTTTTTAACATGGATTTCAATACTTTTTCATGAAGAACCCATGATCTTCTTATTTTCTCAAATTGGCCTATAATGTGGGTATTGTGATCTTAATTCCATATTTGTTGAATTATGATTCGATTAATTTATATTGCATATTGATGCCATTTTATATGTGAATTTATGGAGAATTATTGGGAATTGATCAATTATGATCAAAGCTTGATGAATTGGTAAGATTGACCTAGATTTCCCCTACTTTGTATAGAAGTGAGGTTGAATTGAACATTGAGTGGTATGGTCCACTTATGGTGGCGCTGTTTACTTGATATTCTCTGTACTATGTGATATTATTGAAGGAAAATTGTAATATTGTGAAGTATGGTTATGATGACCACAAAGTATGAAGTTATATGTCTAGTCTTCCATTATAGTTCATGATCTAGTGTGCATTGATGATGTTATGACAATTAAATGAGATTGTTAGGGTTAGTTGTGGTGTATATATTTATCATTGATGAATTTCTATTGATGAATGACCCCCTACCTATGTACCCCTATATGAATGTTAGGAGTATTAGATTAAAATAATGAAGATGTCTTGTCACCTGTGCTATAATCTGGTGTGTGGACTATGTATGAATGTGTATTGTAATCCTTAGAGGGTGGATGCCTTAATTCTATGTTGATAACCATTATGTGATCATGTCGATCAATGTGCACACACTCACACCTCATGCATATCTATGAGTAGGATAGATTCATGGTGACTAATGAAAGGATAATTATCATATGTAGCATTGTCTACTACTATGCATGTAAAGTATAATATATTCATGAAAGTATGGAAAATGTATATAAACTAGATGACTTGATAAGTTTACTAGTATAGGTAAAGGTATGGAACTTTCCCTATACATTCCACACGTGTACCTTGATAGGATAGTTCCTATGGTGATTTCTCTATGTACATAAGTATGAATGCTTGATTAAGATATGAACATGAAAGTATATGTTATGATGTCAAGTATATGATATGATGAAGTATGAATATATGTAATATCTAAATGTTTTAATGTGAAAGGTTTCCTCATATATGTACACATACACACATGTGAATGAATGAATGAAGCATGTTATGATATAGTAAGTAGAGTCTTTTAAAAGGTATTGCTCAATTTTACTCCAAACTGGATTGTGCTGTGAATATGCTATGTCTATGTGAAAGGATATTCTCACATAAGTTATGTTGTTGAAAGGACATTCTCATCAATAAAGTATGAGCTATGCATATGAGGGGCTATCTCCTAAAGCCTATTTTTATTAAAGTGATGTTAATAAAGGCTTTTCAAAAGGAGAATTAGCTTAGCACCAAGTGAACTTGACAATGAGAGGTGCCCCTTCGCAAAGAGGAAGGCATGTTCACCCTATGGTTTCTTATGAGATGGAAGCTTTATAATGCCAATTGGCATAAAGTGGATTTCATTATACATCTCCTAGTTACTTAACTATGTTTCCCCCCATAGGACCTAGTAAGTGGATCCACCTACTATGCTAACATGATGTTAGTGTTCTACCTTTGCAAGTAGAGCATCTCATTTCGATTTGGGATTCCATGGCACCAGATTCCATGTTTAGCTCACATGGTCTTAATGTCAGTTAAGACTATATATTCCCTAAAATAAACAATGGAAGAAATGTAAGGAACCCTAACTAGGATCACCTAAGGTAAGTTTCTTAGTGTAGGTTAGGGTATGTGACTTTATTTATGCATTGCACAAGTAGATCTTGATGAGAGTTCTAGGAGGGAGTTATATATGTATATGTGTATGTATACGTCTATTGTGCATGACATTCATGTATTGTCCTACATGTGTGATTATACGTATGATATTTTTCTTATTTACCAGATGATGAAGGTCTTACTTTTAATGCATGTAAGTAGCTATACTTGTCATGTTAATGTATGAAGTAAGTGATATGCTTTTGGTCTCTTTGTCATTTTACTTAGTATGTGTGAAGTTATTGGGCTTCACATGTACATTGCATTAGTAGGCTTAGATTAGGATGATGAGTAAGGTCTTATGATGCCTTAATGAAATGAAGTTCCAATATGTATTTATTGACTATTGCCTCATTATGACGAAATTAGTAGTATTGACTTATATGTTGTCTTGGAATGAGTCTTATAGGTTGTTCATGAAGTATGTTGGGTCATATGTGAAGTATGTGGTTCATGATATGCTATGTTTCTATGAATGTTTATTTTTGATTCAATGAAGGTTGTATGAATGTTCACCCTGGTGACCTTAAGGTCATACTTGAGTTTGGATGGTTGAATAGGACACTATTCATGCATTGCACCAAGTATTACTAGAGGGTTACTTTGGGGTAACTAAGTTAAGGTAAAAGAAGATAATGTTATGAAAACGACTAATGTGCCGTAAATGTGAATGAGTTTATATGATATTATTGCTATTGTACATGTCTATATGAAATATGTGAGCTATGTTGTGGTTATTGTATCAATGTTTATGAAGTTTTACTAAAAGACATGATGCATGGTTTCTAACTAAATGTCCTCTTAAAATTCATCTTTTCTGCATTGTTTCCATACTTAGAGCATTCTTGTACTAATACCATTTTTCTTCATCTTTTTAGACAAAGTGTATGTCACATCCGGGGAGCACCCCCTAGAAATAACCCGTGTCGTCGTTTTCACAACCAGGGAGAACCCCCTAGAAGTAACATAGCGTACTTGACGTCTCGTAGGTTTTATACAAGCCAATAATTATCATTCATCGCATTGTCATAAGTAAATTTAGCGAAAAATTTAAAACTTCCATAGCACATCATATTATAGAACATCACTTTCAGTATATCATAATACATAGTTAAAGACTCTAGTGTCTTTTTGTCATCCTAGACTTAACTTCATTAGAGTATAATAGGGACACGACCCTTTCAACATATAGACATGACTAACTATTACATGACTTGAATAAAACATGACATAGGACATCCTTGAACTTAAGGATTCCTTTCCTTGAGCTTGGGAATAACATATCATGCTCTTCACCTTAAAGACATCCTTTAAGCATCCATAACATGCACTATGTGTAAAAAGGAAAAGAAGAATAGTTTTAGTACAAGTATGCATTAAGTATGTCAAACATATAAAAACATGCATCTAAATGAGACATTTTTATTTGAAACCATGCATTGTGCCTTTTTGTAAAAATTTCATAAAACATGATACATTAAGCATCATACAATTTACACAATATATTTAGACATATACCATAGTCATAATATCACATAAAAGTTAACATAGCATTTAAGTCATATTTGACATCATTTTACAGCAAGTACCCTTCCCTTTACGGTAAGTTCCTTTCCTTTGCAGTAACTTCTTTTCCCTCTAAATTCCTTAACCTTCCAAGTAACCCCCTAGTTATATTTGGTGTAATTCATATACAGTGTCCCATTACACTATCCACACCCCATAATCACCTTAACACCACAAGAAAATCATGCATACAACCTTCAATAACCCAATACATGCATTCATAGAACTATTTCATATAACAAGACATAGACATTGCATTTTACCCAACATACTTTACGGCCCACATAGAAGAACTCATTACATGACAACACAAAAGTCAAGCCTTCTAATCATCATCATACTAGACACTAGTCCACATTAGCATATTTGTACTTCACTTCACAAAGACAACATAGAACCTACTCATAATCTCATTGTAAGCTTACTTGTTCAATGTACATGTGATGTCCCAAAACCTCACACATAATAAGTAACCTACAAGGAGACTACAAGCATTAACATGCACTATACCATTAACAACACAAACATATACAACCTCCTTCATGCCAAGAAAGACCTTCATCATAAAGTCATTAAGACCAACGTTATGCATATAGGATAAGACCATATCATATAGACTCATATCATGCATTTCATCAAAACAAGTAGACCAGAACTACAATATCATGCATACGGACATAAACATAATCATATACATTAGAGAACCTTCCTAGAACTCCTTTCAAGAGCTACTCAATGCATAGGTAAAGTCCCATACCCTCACCTACACTAAGCAACTTCCCTTAGGCTATCCTAGTTAGGGTCCTTACTTTACTTCCATTGTCAATTTTACTTTAGGGAAACTATTGCCTTAAGCAACATTAAGACCATAGGTGCTACATGGAATTTGGTGTTGTAGATCCTTACACAAGGGAAGGTGCTCTACCTTTCCAAAGTAGAACATTAACATAATGCTAGCATATTAGGTGATATCACTTGCTAGATCCTATGGGTCAAGAATAGTTTATGGAACTTGTGTTATGAGGTTACCCACCCCGTGAGGACTATGGTGAACCTACCTTCCTACATTGTGAAGGGTGACCCCTCATCTTCAAGTTCACTCGGTGCTACACTAATTTACCTTAATTAAAAACAATTATAATTCATTCTTTTATCAAAATAGGCCTTAGGAGTTTAACTCCCAATATTATTAGCTCATAGTTCATCAATGAGAGGTCATCAACCTAAATCATGTGAGAAATTCTTTCACATGGACATAGCATATTCAAGAACCATCTAGTTTAGGATACCCTTGAGAACACCTTTTAAGAACCCATCTATTCACTAGATCATCATATTTTCACAATGGACATGTTTTTATGTGTGTGTGTCTACATATATGTGAGCAAACCTTTCGCATAAACACCCTTAGACAATACATGTTCATACTTCATTTCTTTCATGCATAATTGTACAAGTGTAACTATATGAGCAATCCTTTCATAAATAGTAGGCATAATAATACTTCATCATATCATATAATACATGTTTATAACATACGAATGCATTCATATTCATGTACATTGATCACAAAACCTAGGAACTATCCTATCAAGGCACACATGTGCAATGCATAGACAAGGTCCCATACCCTTTTCCATACTAGTATACCTATAAAATCATCCTAGTTAAGGGATACATAACATGATTCATATAAATATACTCTACATTCATAGTAGTAGACACAAGTGCATATGAGAATACCTTTTCATTAGACACCATGAACCTATACTACTTAAAAACATGCAATAGGAGTAAATGTGTGTACCTTGGTCAACATGATCATACAATGGCTATCAAAAACAAAATGAGGTAGCCACCCTCTTAAGACCACAATGCACGTTCAAGCATAGACCACACATCACAATTTAGCATATAAGAAAAAGGTTACATCACATTACAACACTCCTAACCTTAGAGAATCATACATTCATATAGGGGTACATAGGTAGGGGTCATTGATCATTATTACTTCAAAAATGGAAGTACCTAAAAACCTTCCGAACATATTGATTTACATTCTCTTAACATTAGCAATACAACCTAGATTATAAAGTAGCATAGAAGACAAGACATGTATTTCCCATAGTGTGATCATCATGACCACACACTCATATCACATCAATTTGCCTTTAAGGACATGATCAAAAAATATATACATTGAGAAGAAGTAAACACCGTCACCATAAGTGGACCATACTACAGAATGCCATATAAGGCCAATTCTACAAGAAATACTATAGAAAAGTAGAGGAATAGAGCAACCTTACAAAATCTCCCTTGATTTTATCATCAATGATAAATAATTACAATGCAATAATAATACAATATAAGGAAGTATTTAAAGAGATCATAACCTAAACGAATTCATACTTCATTTTGCCATAGAATCGAGATCATATCAAGTGTTCTACATAAACAATCAAAAAAAGATAGAACAACATAGGTCAATCTCATTCAAATCCTCAAACCTTGATACATGCATCAACAATTCACCATCCATATACATAATTGGAAGTATATATAGGAAATTCAACATGCTAGAATCACAATTCAATTAACACATAATAAATATCACAATGCCCATAACATTGGCTAATTTTAGAATTGGAGGGAACAAGGGTTCATCATGAAATTGGATTGAAATACACTTTAAAATCAGTACTTTATCATCAATTTACCATGAACATGCTTTTGAAATCAATTTGAGAAAGAACCCATGGCTAGATTGAAAACTAGGAAGTTTGATCATGAACTTTCATTGAAAGGCATTGGAAAAAGTTCTTTAGATGGAAGATTATCTAAATATGAAGGATCAATATAACTTATTGTAGGAAATAACCACGAAATAATAATGAAGAATCCATGGGAATCCAATCTACAAGTTTTTCTTGAGCTTCATCTCCAATGGAGGTCTCAAGAGTTTTTTTTTTGGAGAGGGAAAAGTCTAATTTGAAGAATGAGTTTGGGTATGGGGTTTTTGTCTTTTTAACAAACTTAGTATACCTAAAAATATCTAAGTAAACTGCCTAGGTTCATGTTAGGACGTGGGGTGAATTTCCCACTCACCCCTCCATGAAACACTGCGCCTGGAAGTTGGATTGCAGGCTGCATCGACGGAGCAATTACGCCTCGTAGGCCCATCGATGGGCCATTCTTCTGGCCGTCATTTCGTATTTTACTTGGCATTTGTTTATTTGGATCCTAGTATAAGTATGGAACGACAACCACCCATCGACGGGGCGTCACCTCACCTACTGGCCGTCGTTTGCAAGGCGTAGGTAGACACTGCCACGGCAGTGTCTAGGCTGACTTTGGGTCCTCCTTGATGGACTTTTGTGGGGCCCTTAGGGAGTCGTGCCTGTACATTTCCAACTTAAATATACTCGTTAACATGTTAGGGACCGTCCATATCTGTTTCAACAAAAAAATAAAATAAAATATGTCAAGACACAGATGCACAGTCTCAAGGCTAATTTTGAAACATCATTGGACGTTCTTAAACATTTGACCTCCTAATGACTTCAAATCACGAATGAATACTGTAAAACACTTAATTTATATATGTAGTACTTATTAAACACATGGGAGGATCTAAGTACCTTAATTCATTTGAGGGTCCTTACAGTCGTACTCGGAGAGGATTAGGACTAACGTCTTAGCATTCGTAATTTCATTTCATTGCGGAAAAATTAATACTTTTTATCTACTTCTACATTGAGGTTTACATAAGTCACACTTACACATAATATATATAGAAGGAGTTTACATGGACTCCTAGCATACAAAGTACTACATAGGCTTCTACTTTTATTTCACATACATAATATAACAATATAGTATTATAGGAAGTCTAGTATAAGTCTCACATATAAACCATCTAAGTCGAGTAAAACATTAGGGCAGAGCTTTACTTTACTTCGATAAAAACCACATATAGCCATATACAACAATCGTCTTCAAATGAAAAGGGAAAGAACTAAATTGTCTCTAAGACTAAATAACATCAATATCTAGATAGTGGCATCGTCCTCGAAAGGTGAGGACCTACAGAACATGGACAATTAGAGTCCAAGTAATCTTAAATTGAAACTTCTAGAAGCTCCACGCCCGGAACCTACATAATTGTAGAAACATAGAAATATGGATTAATAAAAACTTGTACTAAGTATGAGAATATGCACACCACACATTTGAAAGAATGCATAAGAAAGGGGACATTTACTTTTTGAAGACATTCAAAGTAATTTAGAATCCTTTAATGCACATACAAGATCACATGCCACTTAAGAATTCATAATATCATAAATCATGTTCATAATCAATACAACCTAACATGAGAAACATGTATAAAACGAGACCAACATTATAGAGTATAATGAGTTAGGTTGTGTAGAGACTAACATGTAACTATAAGTTTGTTAACATGATTATTATATGCTTAAAGCATGTATTATATATTTGAAGCCATTTGGAAGTTAAAACTCGAAGAACGTCCAAAACGTTTGAAAGTTAGACTTTTGACACGTGCATGTGTGACTCGAGTGTGCCTATGATATTTTGATGTGTTTCCAGTGTTGTTTGATGATAAAACTAATATGTATGGTCCATGACATATTAATGAATGTATTTATGGTGGAAAACCCTGGGTATGACTCCCTTAGGGCCCCACAAAAGTCCCTCAAGGAGGACCCAAAGTATACCTAGACATTTCCTTGGCAATGTCTACCTACGACCATCAATCGATGCCCAGTAGGTGTGGAGAAGCCCCGTCGATGGGTGGGAGTAGTCCCACACTTAGTCTGGGAGGCAAGAAACTAATGCCAAGCCTCAGACCCGAATGATGGCCAGCAGAATAGTCCATCGATGGGCCTCAGGGGCGTAGGTTGCTCCTTTTTTTGAACCTGCAACATCATTGCCCGCACACTGTTTTATTAAAGGGTTAAATGGGAAATTCACCCCAGGTCCCTAAATTACTATACTTTGTTTTATTTGGTTATTTTTGGTATATAAAGTTTGTTCAAAACGTGAAAACACCATTCCCAATCCATGATTTAAAAATTAGACTTCCCTCTCCAAAAATATCCTCTCTAGAAACCTCCATTGGAGATAGAGCTCAAGAACATCCACGATGATGTATTCTTAAGTTTTATTCATCAATTCTTAGTGGTTTTCTCCTACATTAAGGTATGGTAATCTTTCATCTCTAGATAACCTTTCATCTAGAGAGTTCTTTTCAATGTTTTCAAAGAGAATTCATGATCAAACTTTCCCTTCTTCAATCAAGCCTTGCATTCTTTATCAAAATGTTTTTAAAAGGTTTATCATGATGATTTATAATAATTTATTTAATATAAAGTGAATTTTAATCCAATTGCATGATGAACACATGATCCCTCAATCTCAATTTAGCCTATATTGTTGTATGTTGTGACCTTGATGCTAGAATGAATGTTATGAGATTCAATTATGATAAATTGAATTATCTACTTCCTAATATGTTAATTTATGATCAATTATGTATAGTTTATGCAATGATGATCAAGGTTTTGAGATTAAATCAAATTGTCCTATCATTTTCTACTTGTATATCTTGCTATGTACTGATTTAAATGTGATCTCGATTCTAGGGAAATTGAAGTAGGATTTCGTTTATGTTATATATCTTTAGATACTGTACTAAATTTTAATATTGATTAATTATGAATATGGATCATTGATGATCAAAGAAAAGGAGATTCCGTAAGTGATCTATAATTCATAGAATTGATGATGTAGTGTAGATGTTAGTATCATGATCTTGTTGTGGTTTATGCATGATTTTGTCCATGTTAATGTACATTTAGATACTGACCTATACTTTAATTTTTATAAAATATGAATATTCGTCAATGATGATCAAAGGTTAATAGATTGGTAAGAAATTGCTCTATTTCTCTACTTCTCTATAGAATTATTAGTTGAGTTGGCCTTGGATAGAATCGTGTGGTATGGTATACTTATGGAGGTGGGCGTTTAATCTATTGTGATTATATATGTGTTGACTATGGTCTTGAATAAAATTTAATGATTATATGAGTGTGTGGTTATGATGATCACACTATGTGAAGTTTATGGCTAGTCTCGTATTCTAGTCCATGATCTAGGTTGTGTTTCTAAGGTTACAAGCATGTGAATGAATATGTTAAGGTTGGTTTAGGTTCTTTAATTTATGAGTCATAATGTTTAATTATACCTACATGAATGTGTCATTAGCTATGTTTAGGAGTCTTGAATGTAAGTATGAAGTTATATTGTCTCCTATGCTATTATGTGTTATGTGGTCTATGCTTGGTTGTGCATTCTGGCCCTAAGAGGGTGGCTGCCTCAATGTTTTGTTGATATCCATTAGGTGATCATGTTAACCAATGCACACACACACTCACACTTCAGGCACGCTTACAAGTAGTATAGGTTAATGGTGTCTAATTAAAGGGTATTTTCATATGCACTTGTGTCTACTACTATGCATGTAATGTACATGTTCATGAAGAAAAAATATGTGACCTATGAAACTAATCATATGAGGAGTTAACTCTCCTAAGCCTATATTTTATAAAGTAAAGATAATAATGTACTTTCAATAAATGGAACTTAGATAAGCACCGAGTGAACTTGAAGATGAAGGGTCCCATTGTAGGAAGGTAGGTTCACCATAGTCCTCATGAGGTGGTTAGTCTCCTAGACCAAAGGGCATAGAGTGATCTTTCCATAAGTGGATAACTACAAGGGCTGAGTAGGCATAAAGAATTTTTACATGTATGACTAAAAGTTCCATAAACTATGCATGCCACATAGGATTTAGCATGTGATACCACTTTGTATGCTAGCATATGTTAATATTCTACTTTGGCTAAGTAGACCACCTTTCGTTGGTGTAAGGCTCTACAACACAAAATTCCATGTTAGCATCCATGGTCTTAGTGTAAGTAAAGACTATAGTTTCCCAAAATTTAAATGTACAATAGATGTAAAGAAAAGGACCCTAACTAGGATAACCTAAGGGAAGTTACTTAGTGTAGTAGGTAAGGATATGGGACTTTACCGATGCATTGCACAAGTAGCTACTGAATGGAGTTCTAGAGAGTGTTCTAATATATGTGATTGAGTTTATGTCCTTATGCATGACATTGTAGTATTTTCTACTTGTTCTCAATGAAATGCATGGTATAAGTCTATATGATGTGGTCTCTTCTTATATGCACTATACAGGTCTTATTGACTATAAGATGAATGTCTTGCTTGGAATGAATGAAGTTGTCTATGTTGCCTTGCTAACGTATGAAATGAAATGTTAAGGTTTGTTGTCTTATTATAGGTTTCGTAAGTATGTGTGAGGATATGGGGCTTTACATGTACATTGCACCAGTAAACTTAAATTGGAGTTGTGAGTAAGATCTTATAGTGACTTATGTAAAGTGAAGTTAACATATGTGCAATGTGACTATGGCTTATTGTAATAGTTTTTAGGTGTCTTGACTTGAATGTATCTATGTACTATACTTTTATGATGGTATGTATTGGCTTATGTAGGTTGTAAGTATGATTTACCTTGTGGCCTTAAGGAGATGAATTGCACCAAGTATCATTAGAGGGTTACTTGGAAGGTTAACGAATTAAGAAGCAAATGCGTTCACTGTAAAGAAAGGGTTAGTTTACTGTATAGTGGGTGTGGTTATTGTAAAGTGGTTGCTAATATGCCATAAATGTAAAGTATGATTTTATGTAATGTTGTGCCTATTGAATATGCCTATATGAAATATGTGAATTGTATGATGATTATTGAAGTAAGGTTATAATGTTTTCACAAAAAGACATGATGCATAGCTTCAAGTAAAATGTTTCTTTTAAATGCATGTTTTTGCATGGTTGGTTGCCATACATAGTATATTCTTGTACTAACACGATTCTTCAGTACCTTTTTACACAAAGTGTAAGTTATGGTTTCTTAAGGAAGGTCTAAGGTGAAGGGCTTGATATGTGATTCCCAAGCTCAAGGAAAGGAATCTTTAAATCCAAGGATTTTATAAGTCATGTCTTCGTGTAAAGTTGTGTATAATGCAATTATGTTTCATGTTGAAAGGTCCGTGTCCCTAATGTACTCTAATAATGTTGAGTATAGGATGGCAAAAAGAGACTAGAGTCTTTAACTATGTACTATGATATTTTATATATAATGGAAATTATGTTCTAGCATATGATATGCAATAAATGTTTTAAAGTTTCCACTAAATACCTATGAAAAAGGGATGAATGATAACTATGGACTTGTATAAAATCTTCAAGAAGTCAAGTACTCCATATTACTTCTAGGCGGTGCTTTCTGATCGTGAAAAATGTGGTATAGAGCATAAGCTTCATAAAAGCGGTGTTAGGGTCTAAAGTCTCATATTTCCACGTCTAGTAGAGTCTCGATCATCACTGGTGAGTCACGACACATCTATGAGCGAGAGGCTATAGGACGATAGAGTTTTCATTTTTCATTATTCTCATGTGTTCCATATAATTTAGATCTATAAGATCTCTGCATTATGTTTCTTGTTCGGTGGTCTTATAGATTTGATTTCTTGGACAAGATGGTATCACTATGTTTGATGGAGAAAAAGTGAGTTTAATGTTTATCTTGGTTTTATGGTTTCGTGAGTATGTGTGAAGGTGAACTTTTTTATGCTTTGTTGATGTCATGCCATTTATGGCTTTATATGTTAATTGTGAGAAATGACATGTTAGGTGAAGATTTATGTAATGATGGGGTTATAACTTATTAAAGAAGCTGTTATAGTTTAATTGAGCTTCCTTTTCGGATTTTAAGTTGCTTTATGATTTTACATGATTATAGTCTTATAATATGGTTTAGACTTGAAATGCTTTGAATAATGTGTTAAATGCTAAAGATCCATGTTGCCTTCGTATATGTTTAAATAATTATATTGTGCCCTTTGTATATGTGTGATGCTTCATAGTTGCCCTTTATGGATTAGAGTATTTTGTATAGACTTGGTCCTAGGAATGAAGTTAGTGTGCTACCTTGTAGGGTGATGATGTGGGTTGGATTGACCTAGAAGTAACCTTACTCTAGTATTTAAAGAAAAAGAAAGAGACATTATCGATATGTCTCCTCTATTGGTTTCCCCTAATGTTGTATGACCATTGATGTTCACGTTATACTTGAGACCTTAAGTGGTTGGGTAGTATGACCTAACTTGATTGTTATGGATTTCCTTAGGGTTTTACGCCTAGAGGAGTTATGATAGATGAGTAAAGTTTCTCTTAAATGGGTTTACCCTAAGTGGGGGATAAGGAGGAGAGTATTAAGGTGGTACATTTCCTATCTTTTCCTTGTATGTTTATTTGAGCTTGAGACTAAAGAGTTCCTAGTAGATTGTTCATATGGAAGTCTTGGATAATGGAATGAGTTGCATATTCTCCATATGTTACGTGTGTTTTTAATGACACTATGTTATGCATGTTTTGAGAGTTCTAAATTGCATAAAAAGGGACTTTTGATCACATTATGGTTTTCTCATGTTGATTGTACATCTTGATATGTTGGTTGGGCATTTAACTTCATGAGAAAAGGTAAGAAACATGTTTATGTCCCTTTTCATATGTGGTGTTTTAAGCCATTAATGAAAAAGTTGTCTTCTTATAATAAAAATGATGAGTATCTTTAAAATACCTTTATGGTTTGAAAAGCATGATTGTAGGCTCTCTATTGCAAAGTGAATGCACATCTAGGTAGAGTCCTTGGGTGTTCCTATAAATGGTGAGCTTTTCCCAAATTGATGGTTGTTTATGAAGGCTAGTGTTATGCTAGAAATTTGAAATTTTGTGAAGTGACTTCCTATTGTTGTAATGTGTGTTGTTTGATTTACCATTTTTACTTCACTAGGAAGAAAGTGTGAGCATGCTATGGTTAAATTTTGAGAATTTCTCATTTTTAAAGTCAATTGACCTTTGTGCATCACTTACATATGAACTGATGAGACTTTTAAGTGCGCTAAGGAGAAGGACATTCCGCCATGGACACAACTAAGCATTGTATGATTGAGCATGACCTTCATGGTACTAGGTCTAAATAATAAAGAGCCTTTTTGAGTCATTATACTCAAGTTTATGTGCATTGGAGTATGAGTGCATCATTTCTTCTTGAGTGATATTTATTCAGCCTAAGTGTTACTTAAATATGGTTGCATAATGATACCTTAATGAAATGTCGTGTAATGTCAATGTTATGATTAGGAAAAGGATGTTCATCCTATGAACATGAGTAAATACCTTGTGTTTGATGCATTTTGTAAGTGAGTGAATAAAAGTTTGTGCTTGTGTTACATTGAGTGCTATGTGGCTTGGAGGTTGGTGTTCCTTGTAATGTGGTGTATTGACTTCTATATGATGATGTCATGAATATAGTGAGATTCTTTATTATTCATTGAAGTCCTTGTTGTGATTAAAGTGTTCCAAGTGTTATTCGAGGACGAATGTTCCTAAGAGGGAATGATGTAAGACCCCCAAAAATGAGTTATGGTTTCTAGTGACTAACATGTGACTATAAGCTTGTTAAAATTATATTTAGGTGTTTTAAAGCATGTATGATTGATTTTAAGCAATTTGGAAGTCAGACGTTTCAAAGTTAGCCCTTGAGACGTGCATGTGTGACTGGCGTGTGCCTAGCATGTTTGAATGTGTTGTGAGTGTTGATTGATTCTACAACTGATATGTAAGGTTCCTAACATGTTAATGAAGGTATTTACATTGGAAATTTCTGGGTACGACTCCCCAAGGGCGCCGCAAAAGGCCCTAAAGGAGGACCTAAAGTCTGCCTAGACACTGCCTTTGGCAGTGTCTAAATCGATGCCCAGTATATGTGGTGACACCCGTCAATGGGTGGGTGTCGTACCATACTTTGTATGGGATTCAAAGATAGAAATGCCAAGCCTCAGACCCAAAAGACGTCCAGCAAAATGGCCCATCAATGGGCCTAACGGGTGTAGGTTGCTCGTCGTTTGAACCTGCAACATCACCGCATGCACAATGTTTAATTAAATGGGTGAACGGAATGTCACCCCACATCCCTAAATTACTATATACAGTTTATTAGGTTATTTTTCGGTATATTTAGTTGATTCAAAACATGAAAACCCCATTCCCAGTCCATGATTTCAAAAGTAGACTTGGCTTTCCTAAAATATCCTCTCTAAAAACCTCAATTTGAGATGAAGCTCAACAATAGACACGGTGATGGATTCTCAAGCTTTAATTATCATGTTTTTGTGGTTTTGTCCTACATTGAGGTATTGTGATCTCTGATTTCTATTTAACCTTTCATCAAGAGAGTTCTTTTCAATGTTTTCAAAGAGAATTCATGATCAAACTTCATCTTCTTCATTCTAGACATGAATTCTTTTTTAAAACGTTTTCGAAAGCTTTCTCATGATGAAATTATTATAATGTATTGAATATAAAGTGAATTTCAATCCAATTGCATGATGAACCCTTGATCCCTCTCAATCTCTAGTTAGCCTATACTGTAGTATGTTGTGATCTTGATGCTAGAATGATTGTTATGAGATTCAATAATGATAAATTGATTATGATACCTTATAAAATGTAAATTTATGATGAATTATTTATATTTTATACAATGTGGATCTTGATTGAATGAAATTGACATATCTTCTTCTAATTTTATAGCCTGCTATTTTGTGTTTTCTATGTGATCCCGATTCTAGGGTAATTGAAGTAGGATTTCATTTATGTTATGTATCTTTAGATATTTTCCTATATTGTAATATTGATAAATTATGAATATGGATCATTAATGATCAAATCAAAGGAGATTTGGTAAGTGTTCTATGTTTCTTCACTTCCTATGAATTGGTGATGTAGTGTACATGTGAGTATCATGATCTTGTTGTGGTTTATGCATGACTACATTCATGTTAATGCACATTTAGCTACTGCCTTAAACTTGAATTGTTTATGAAATCTGAATATTGGTCAATGATGATCGAAGGTTAATAGATTGGTAAGATTTGCTCTATTCTTCTACTTCTCAATAAAATTCTTAGTTTAGTTGACCTTGGATGGAATTGTGTTGTATGGTCCACTAATGGTGACGGTATTTAATTTATTGTCACTGTATATGTGTTGACTATGACCTTGAAGTCAATTTGATAATTATATGAGTGTGTGGTTATGATGATCACACATGTGAAGCTTATGCCTAGTCTCGTATTCTAGTGTATGATCTAGGTTGTGTTGCTATGCTAAGTTTGTTTTAGGTGCTTCCGTTTATTATTCATAATGGTTAATGATACTTTACCTATAAACCCCTACATGAATGTGTCATTAGTTATGGCTAGGAGTCCTGAATACAAGTATTGAAGTTATATTGTCTCCTATGTTATAATGTGTGTTGTGTTCTATGATTGGTTGTGCATTGTGGTACGAAGAGGGTGGTTGCCTCAATGTGGTGTTGGTAGCAAATAGGTGATCATGTTATCCAATGTACACATACATTCATACTTCATACATGCTTACAAGTAGTATAGGTTCATGGTGTCTAATGAAAGGGTATTCTCACATGCACTTGTGTCTACTACTATTCATGTAAGGTATATGTTCATAAAATATGATTATGTATCTCTTCACGAGGATGGCATTATAGGTGCACTAGTATGGGAAAGGGTATGGGATCTTGTCTATGCATTGCACATGTGTGCCTTGATAGGATAGTTCCTAGGTTTGGTTTTCTATGTACATGAATGTGAAAGTATGACTATGTTAATGTATTAAAATGTGTGGTATTAATGTGTTGTGTGAAAGGATTTCTCACATATACACACACATGTATGATGATCCAGTTAATAGAGGCGCATGAAAGGTGTTCCCAAGAGTACCTTAAACTAGATGGTCCTTGAATATTCTATGTCCATGTGAAAGGACTTCTCATATGATATAGGTCGATAAACTCTCATCTATGACCTCTGATCTAAGCATATGAGGGGTTACCTATCCTAAAGCCTATATTTTATAAAGTAAAATTAATAACATCTTTTAAATAAATGGAAATTAGCTTAGTACAGTGTAAACTTGAAGATAAGGGGTGTTCCTTCCCATTGTAGGAAGGTAGGTTCACCATAGTCCTCACGAGGTGGTTATTATGATATGTCAAAGGGCATAAGTGGTATGAAGTTAATTGTTAAGGCATGCGGTCTCATGATTGGTTTACTATGTATGTGTGAGGTTATGGGGCTTCACAATTACATTGTAGTAGTTGACTTAGATTGGAGTTGTGAGTAAGGTGTTATGGTGGCCTATGTGAAGTGAAGTTAACATATGTGCAATGTTATTTCTGCTTACTTTAATAGTGTTAGGTGTCTTGACTTGAATGTGTATATGATGTACTATACTTCTATGATAGTATGTATTGGCTTATGTAGGTTGTAAGTAGTATTTTCCTCCTTGTAGCCTTAAGGTGATGCATTACACCAAGTATCACTAGAAGGTTACTTGGAAGGTTAAGGAATTAAGAAACAAATGTGTTCACTGTAAAGGAAGTGTTAGTTTACAGTATAGTGGTTGTTCTTACTGTAAAGTGGTGGCTAATATGCCTTAGATAAAAAGTATGATTTTATGTAATATTTAGCCTATTGAATATTCCAATATGAAGTATGTTGATTGTATGATGCTTATTGCATTAAGTTTGACAAAAAGACATGAGGCAATGTTTCATGTAAAATGTCCCTTTGAAATGCATGTTTTTGCATGGTTGCCATACTTAGTGCATTCTTGTACTAACACTATTCTTCTCTACCTTTTAACACAAAGTGTAGGTTATGCATGCTTAAAGAAGGTCTCTAAGGTGAAGGGCTTGATATGTAATTCCCAATCTCAAGGAAAGAAATCCTTAAGTCCTAGGATTTCCTAAGTCATGTCTTAGTGTAAAGATGTGTAATAATGTAGTTATGTTTCATGTTAAAAGGGCCGTGACCCTAATGCACTCTAATATTGTTAAGCCTAGGATGACAAAAAGAGACTAGAGTCTTTAACTATGTATTATGATATTTTATATATAATGGAAGTGATGTTCTAGCATATGATGTGCTATAAAAAGTGTAAATTTTCCGCTAAATTTACCTATGAAAATGCAATAAATGAAACTATGGGATAGTGTAAGACCTCCAAGAGGTCAAGTACGCCATGTTACATCTTGGGGCTGCTCCCAGGTCATGAAAAAATAATTGAGTACATGATCACACTAGCTCCAACATCAGGATATACAACCAAGAATGTATAATAGTTCATGACATTGCAACTGAACAAGACCCTTACTCATAATCCAACATCAAGTCCACAAGTGCAATGACAAAGTAAAACCACATAACCTTACTTAACAAAGTAAACAAAACAAAGTATACCAAGTATTGTCTAACTTAATATAGCATAACATCAAGAGCAATCATCATCATAAGTAGCAATATAGACCATTAGCATGTTCATAAGTGAAACTAACATCATATAGGATCATCAACATGTATAGTCAACATGTGAATAATATTTACTTTATATATCATAAGAACAACCTTCTATGATTTCCCTCAAACCCAACTAGTGCAATGTGTAAGTAGAGTCCCATACCCCTACCTAGACTAAGTCAACCCCTCAAGTCACCCTAGTTAGTGTTCATTTTATTAGTTCATTCTTTCGGGAATACTTACCTCGAACGACATAGACCACAAAAGCTAAATGTGGAATCCAGTGTCATGAAACCCTACACCAAAATAAGGTGTACTTGCCAAGGTAGTAAAAACACATGAACATAGTATTCTAGGTGGATCCACTAGCTAGTATTCCTATGGGGGCAACATAGTTTAAGAACAAGGAAATATATTTTGGACCCTCTTTATGCACGTTGCATTATAGTCTCCAATCTCATGGGTGTCATACTGAACCTAACTTTCCAAAATTTGAAGGGACACTTATGACCACTAGTTCACTCGGTGCTAAGCTAGAGTCCCTTTTTGAAATGTCTTTAAGCCTTTATTAATCATCATAACTTAGTATAGGCCATAGAATAATACTAACACCTTGTATATTCATATCATTGGCTCATTAAGAATTGCATGAGAATGTCCTTTCAATACAACCCTGATATGTGAGATCAACACATTATCATCATCATGTCACAGTAAGTCACATTGGCAATTCATAAACAACCTTATGTCATTTCATCTTAAACATAATCTCAAATCTTCACATATTCAAGACATTTAAATTGCATCATCTTACCCACACCTACCTAATATAATCACAATCTACATTTCAACTGAACTTCATCACGAAGTACAAGCCATCGTAATTGAAGTAAAGGTTTGAGATAACAAAGTCTTACCAATTCTCCTTCAACAAGACATCATCATTGTTATTAACCTCAACCAATCCAATTTCATCATAAATAGGTGTAGTATCATCATTCATTAGTAATTAACACAATAACTAACTTAATTGCATCAATACTAATCACTTCAACATGAGTTTAAACCTAGGGTTAGGGATTTTGGGTAAATTCATGACCTATTCCACATACTAGATTAATTAATCAACGAACAATGTAATTGAACCATAATACAACATAATATAATCATAATAACCAAAATAAACCATTAAAAATACAATATAGAAGATCAAATTCATATTAGGAAGAAACCCATATGAAATTATCTTTTTGGAAACCAATTTTAGAAGAACCATTTGGGGAAAGGGATCCCAAAGGTGAAAGGATCCCATACATTGATATTCTATTTTATATTAATAGATAAAATTAGCCTTCTTCCATTCCTAGAACCCTTAGACCTTTGTCTTCTATGGAGTATCCTTGGCACAGAGGAAGTAGAGAAAAGGAAGAGCAATTTGGGTTTGGGAAAAATGATGTATTAAGTGGCGTTTAGGCTTAGAGTAGTGTATATAGTTGCTTAACTAATCTAATTAACTAACCCTTCAACACTAATTAGTCCCTTAACTAACTAACTTAATTAAATCAACCAATCAAAACTTAATAGGAAAAGTGCAAGAAGAGAGTTGCATTTTGTCCATTTTTGGAAAATGGCTAAGTGTTAGTCGACGGAGGCAATCGACGCTCGATTGATTTTCCTATGCCCTGTCGCCTTCAACGCATAGGTACACACTATCTACATTGCTTTATTTGACAGGTTTGGGTCAAATGCAATTGTCCTCTCCAAGGACCCCTAGGGTTGTCCTTGGGACTTGTACCTAGACGATTCAAACCTAAACATGTTCCAATACTATTTATACACCTTTCCACAAAATTTCATCAATTTCAGACTCTGAAAACCTCGTAAAATAGTCTAAGTCACACTAGCACATCTTACACTAGTCTCCAAACGTCATAGACGTTTCTTGACGTTTTGACTCTAAAATTTCCTAAATGAGTCATAAATATTTTGTTAAACTTAAAACATTGTTACAAACCTTAGGCACTCATGTGAGGCTGTAGATTAGGTCTTGGATTTTCATGTGTTACCTTATCCCCCCCCCCCCCCCTTGGGAACTTTCGTCCACAAATGACACTAAAATCTTTTGAAAGGAAAAGATAGACTCAATGCTAGCAGCCCAACAATAACAATATAATAAAAAATGAGTTAAAACTCATATCAACATAACCAAATAACATTTACACATAGAAAGTCAAAATATCAATTTCTTTATAGAAGATCTTCATATCACAACATGAGAAATTTCCTTCTCAACAACACCATGAACTTTACAACACATAAAAAGTCAGTTATGCCAAAAACCCATTTCAAAACACCTCAAAATGCTCAATATCACTTTATAAAGGTAACAACATACCAAATTCATAAACAAGTACATATTAGGAAAAAGAGCATCTTTTCATGACAATGTCATGTTAGCACAACTACTACTATTTTATGCACATCTCGGCAAAATAAGTCAAATTCAATTTTACTCATTATTTTTTAATGAATAAGTAAAAGTAACCTCAATTACCAACAATAGGAGGATAAAGGGACTTTGTGTCGGCCTCGGCCTCCCATGTTTCTCCCTCAACTAGGTGGTTCTTCCATAACACTTTTACGGAAGCCACCTCCTTGTTCCTCAACCCCTCCACTTGTCGATCAAGGATTTAAATGGGAATCTCTTCATAGGAGATATTATCATCCACACATAGACATTCAATAGGAAGAATGGAATTGGGGTCACCAATGCAGATAGCTATGGGTAATCTCAACTCGTATGTGACCTTACCTACCATTTGCAAAATTTCATAAGGACCCATACAACAAGGAATCAACCTCACTTTCTTGCCAATTCTCATCACCCCTTTCATTGGTGAAATTTTTAAATTCACTTTATCAGCTTCTTCAAACTCTAACTCTCTTTTCCTATAGTTGGCATAAGACTTTTGGCGGCTATAGACTATTTTCAATCGATTCCTTATGATATGAGCTTTCTCCAAAGTCTTATAGATCAATTCAGGACGAAAAAATGAAGACTCCCCATCTTCAAACAAACCAATAAGAGATCTACATCTCCCACCATACAAGGCTTCAAAAGGAGCCATGGATATAGTTGATGTAACTATTTTTATAGGAGAATTCAACCAAAGGCAAGTATTCATCCCAACTTCCCTTGAAATTAATCACAGAAGCTCTAAGCATATCCTCAATGGTTTGAATAGTATGCTCCTCTTGACCATCAATTTGGGAATTAAAAACGCTGTTCTACTTCACTTGTGTACTTAGGTTCATGAATGTCGTCGAGGCATTAGTAAACCCAAAATACAAAACCCTAAACTAATAGTGACCATATCTTGTTTGAAAGGTCATTTTTGGGAATATTTTCATCTCTCGCCCTAAGTTGATGATATCCTCACCTTAAGTCAATTTTGGAGAAGTAGCTCGCCCCTTAAAGATGATCAAACAAATTGTCAATTCGAGAAAAAGGATACTTATTCTTAATAGCCACTTTATTAAGTTTCCTGGAGTTAACACACATCCTAAGTGACCTATGCTTATTCTTCACAAATTAAAATGGATTACCCCTTGGGGAATGTCACGACCCAAGATACCCCCGAGACGCGGAAACAAAACCTAGGACCACAAGTGATCTCAAGCTAAACCCTCTAGCATGATCATGAGCATACTAAAGATAATAAACTGTTGCGGAAGCTAAATCATAACTTATAATGAAAAGATGGGGAATACCCATATGCTAAAACTGATGAGTATAATACAATAAAGTTACTAACTCAAAACTGAGCAGAAACTAACTATGTCTGAAAATAAACCTCTAAACTGGACTAGAAATACTGCTACAAGCCACAGCTAAATCTAGAAAAAATTGAAACTAAATAACTAAAAGAAGTCCGAAATAAACTCATGAATGTTGTCCTCGGAGAAAGAGGATTCACCACTAAATCTACTGAACTGGAGAATGGAAAATCAACTATGCGTGATCTGGATGCTGAGAGCCTGAACATACATCAAAAGAAGATCTAGCGCATGTATGTGTTTGAACTAGAAAGGTACCGAGCACGTAGGATAGAGTAAAGTTTAAATAAAACATAAATGAACAAGCATAAAAGCAAGTATAATAATCTTACGTGATAAATTAAATCTGAGCTAACTGAATGCAAAGACCAATTTATAACAGGCTAGAACTTAATACTGAATATAATGATAAATGATCAATTCAGAGAGTCTGACTAAACTATGGGAGCTACTAATAACTGATAATAAAACCACATGAGCTAAATTTGGAGTTCGATGTATACGCTTAATCGAGAGGACCCAATATACCCTTCCAAAGGTATAATGGCATGTTGACAAGATCACTAAACTTAATGCCCACAGAGGGTACTTACAACCTACTTGGGTAGTAGTTATGGGAATAATTGGGTATGTTGAACCCTAGTCAGACTCGGCATTATGCTCCTCCCAATGAATTCTTTAAATTAAGTGATTATGTTTGAGTTTCTGTAAATACTGGATAGCTCAAAACTGAATATGCAAAATGAGAATGCAACAATTAATCTGGTAATCATGCATTTATAATTGAGGCGTGTATATCTGAAGTGTCTGAAGTATTTGACCTAGCATGTGTTATTCAAGAACTAAAGAAATGCAAAGATTGGGTTCTGAAATTCATGCGATAATCTGAGTTATAACATGATAATCTGATTTCGAACATGTATTTAATAGGTTCATGAAGTTCTATCAAAGTTATAGAAACCTAGGTTTAATCATGATAATAGAATCAAGAATCTGACTTAAAAGTAGGGACTCAATGGGTGAAACGATCCTACTAGTGAAATCCCACATACCTTGTGATGAAATCCACGGAAAAATACTTATGTTTTGGGGCTAGAAATGCTGGAGCTTGTGGTGTTCTTGAACAAGAGTTCTTGAGTTTTTTCTCCTCTCTTGCTTCTAATTTTCTAGGTTTTGATTTAATGATTTGACTTCTATATGTTTTAATTATGTTTGAAGGATTAAACTGACTAAAATTTCATGATTTAGGGTAAAAACGACATAACTTACGGTTTATACGGAGTGGGAAAGGTCAAAAAGACCCCTAGGAAAGTTATTGTCGGACCAAACGACGACCAGGATTGACGGTCTGTCGTTGGGTCCGCCGACTGGGCCTGTTTGGTATACCTTTACTAAAATAAGCATAACTTTTTACTCTGACGTCTGATTTTAGTAAAGTCGATGGCTATGGAAAGATAAATTAATCATCTATCTGTGGGTAGGTAATGGGACACCCAATGCATTTTGTGATAAGAGTTATCACCATTTGAATTTGACTCAACTGCTTTTCTCCTTAACTGTCTGCAAATTTTCCACCTACGATCAAACCTACAGTCCATAGGTCCACCTACGGACCGTGCTGGTCATCTATAGCTCTTTTCAGAAAGTGGGTGAATGGGGGTCTCGATTGACGATCACGGACTATTGATCGCCGTCTGATCTACGGACTGTCGGTCCGTCCATAGATAAAGACTTAGCAATTTTTTTTTGGCTTAAACTTTTGAGAGTTTCTGATCCCATCGACGGTTGTGCATGACGGACTGTAGGTCAGGATACGGTCCATCGATGCCACTGTGTGTTGCACATGCAGAATTTTTTCTATAAAGCTGGCTTTTGGTCTGTTTTGGCTAAGGGGTGTTACATTATCTCCCCCTTAGGAATATTAATCCTCGAATAAAGACTAAATTAGCCGGAATAGAGGGAGATAGCTACAAACCATACTGCAAAACACTGAGAACTGAGTTTCTGACTGAAATGAGATCCGATAACATGCAAATACGCTGAAAATGCAAGTACAAATTGAGGGAATATGATTTTAAGGCTGAATTTACGCATGAATGATTTTAACTTAAGAGAAACTATTACCTTATGCTGGAGTGGAATCGGAAGGAAATAGGTGAGGATACTTGGCTTTCATGGCTTCTTCTGCTTCCCAAGTAGCTCCCTATACAAACTGACACCTCCACAAAACCTTGACTGAAGCGACTTTTTCGTTTCTAAACCTTTTCACCTGACGGTCAAGAATCTCAACTGGTACATCCTCATAAGAAAGACTATCATTCACCACCACACTCTATAATTGCACTACAGAGGCTGGATCACCCACACACTTCTTCAAAGAGTGAGATGTGGAAGACCGGATGCAATGCTTCTAATTCTACTCGAAACTCTAACTCACATGCCACCTTGCAAATCCTTTTTAAGATTTTGTAAGGTCCTACATATCTAGGACTGATCTTTCCTTTCATTCCAAATATCATCACCCCTTTCATAGGTGAGACTTTTAAAAAAAAAACAATCATCCACTTGGAACTATAGTTCCCTTCTCATTACATCTGCATAAGATTTCTGACAACTTTGGGCTATCTTAAGTCTATCTCTAATGAGTTGCCCTTTCTCCATGGAATAAAGGACTGAATTTTGCCCTATCAAAGCTTCTTCACCTACTTCAAACCAACCAATAAGAGATCTACATTAACGCCCATATAAAGCCTCATAAGGGGCCATCTGAATGCTTCAATAGTAGCTGTTATTGTGGGCAAACTCAATAAGAGGAAGGTGATCATCCCAACTACCTTTGAAATCAATCACACAAGCTCTCAACATATCTTGTAAGGTCTGAATGGTACGCTCTTCCTTCCCATCCATCGATTGATGAAATGTTGTACTAAGGTTAACTTGAGTACCAAGACCCTTCTGAAATGATTTCCACAAATGAGAGGTAAACTGAGGACCTCTATCTGAGATGATAGACAAAGGAACCTTATTCATCTCAGAATTTCATTAATGTAAAACTTGGCATAGTCATCTGCTGAATCTATAGTCTTCACCGCCAAAAAGCGAGAAAAGTTAGTCATCCTATCAACTATCACCCAAATGGAGCCATGCTGTCTACGAGTATGCGGTAACCTTGTGATGAAATCCATATTGATCACTTCCCACTTCCAAGTAGGAATGTCAATCTCTTGAGTCATACCCCCTGGTTTCTTATGTTCTACCTTGACTTGCTGGCAATTGGGGAACTTACTCACAAAGTATGCTATATCCCTCTTCATGCCATTCAAACAATTCTTCCCACAAATCACGATACATCTTAGTGGCACCTCGATGAATAGAATACCTAGAGTTATAGGCTTCTGCAAGAATATGTTGTCTCAACTCTCCCTCATCAGAAACACACAATCTACCCTAGTAGCGAAGTACACCATGTCCCCCTTTCGAGAAAACCTCCACTCTCTGATTGTGGACTACATTCTTAAGTTCAAACAAAATTGGGTCACTATCTTGCTTTTCCTTAACCTCCACTACCAAAGAAGATTCTGCCTCATTTTGAACTGTTACACCACTATCTGATATGCTCATAGGCGAACTCCCAAGCGAGCAAGCCTATTGAACATCCTTTACTAGATCCTTCCTTTCATCCTCAAAATGGGCTACACTACCCATATATAATCTACTAAGAGCATCTGCTACTACATTGGCCTTACTAGGATGGTAATGCACACTCATATCATAATCCTTAAGGAACTCTAGCCATCTCCTTTGGCAAAAATTCAACTCTTTCTGGGTGAAAACATACTGAAGGCTCTTATGGTCACACATCTACGTGAACACCATACAGGTAGTGTCTGCAGATCTTGCGTGCAAACACCCCTGCTTCAAGCTTGAGGTCATGAGTTGGATAGTTCTTCTCATGAACCTTAAGTTATCTAGAGGCATAAGCTATCACCTTACCTCGCTGCATCATCACACAACCTAGGCCAACTCTGCATGCATCATAATAGATTATATAACCATCTAAACCCTCTTGTAGAGTCAAGAGAGGAGCTGTCGTCAATCGTGTTTTTAATTCTGCAAAGCTTTTCTCACAATACCCTGACTATTAAAACTTGACCATCTTCAGAGTCAACCTAGTCAATGGTGAGGCTATGGATGAAAATCCTTCCACAAGCCTTCTATAATAACCAGCTAGACCTAAGAAACTTCTGATATCTGTAGCAAATGTAGGTCTGGGCCACTATTTCACTAATACTATATTCTGTGAATCCACTCGGATCCCTTCACTAGATACAATGTGACCAAGAAAAGCAATGGATTGCAAACCAGAACTCACATTTACTAAACTTAGCGAATAACCGGCGATCCTTGAGAGTCTGCAGAACAACTCTCAAATGACTTGCATGTTATTCCTCACTCCTAGAGTAAATGAGGATATCATCAATAAAGACGATAACGAAAAAGTCCAAGTACTATTTGAAAACACTATTCATCAAATCCATGAAAGATGTAGGAGAATTAGTTAGTCCAAATGACCTAACTACAAATTCATAATGACCATACCGAGATCTAATGCCTATTTATGGAATGTCATTATCTTTGACTCTTAGCTGATGATAACCCAATCTGAGGTCTATCATTGAAAAATGGCTAGCACCCCGAAGTTGGTCAATCAAGTCATTAATCTTGATGATGGGATACTTATTCTTGATTGTGACCTTGTCCAACTGTCTATAGTAAATGTAGTCAATGAACATTCAGAGACAATCATCTTTCTTCCGTACGAACAACACTGGTGCACCCCATGGTAAAATACTAGTTCTGATGAAGCCCTTATCTAGAAGGTCTTTCAATCTCTTATGCTCTGCTAGAGACATTCTGTAAAGAGGAATAGAAATAGGATGGGTATCTGGAAGGAGTTCAATACTAAAGTTTATTTCCCTTTCGGGAGGGACTCCGAAAAGAACTTCTGCAAACACTTCTGGAAACTCACAAACTACTGAAACTGACTCAAGAGTTGGGGTTTCAAGTCTAGAGTCCTTAACCCTAACTAGATGATAAATATAACCCTTAGATATCATCTTGCCGGCCTTAAGGTAAGAAATAAATTGACTCATAGGCACTAAGCTACTACTCTTCCATTATATGATTGGTTCGTTTGGAAACTGAAAATGAACAATCCTAGTTCTATAATCGACTGAGGCATAACATGAATGTAACTAATCCAAGTTTAGAATGACATCAAAGTGTACCATTTCTAACTCAACTAGATATGCTGAGGTGACTATATGAGATATTGTGACATGATAATTTTTGTATACCGTCTAGCTATAACTGGGTCACCTATTGGAGTAGAGACTGAGAAAGCTTCTGAGAGAGTTTCTGGACTAATACTGAATTGGACTGCTAAACTGAGTTACAACAGACAAAGTCATGTATGTTGTCTTTCCACCCAGTGAACCATATGTGAGTCACATTCTTGAGTTTGTAGGATGCCAATATCACCTATCAGTACGAGTTACTAACATCACACAAAACATTTTCTTGACCTAATCAAAGAACTTCTGTGGGTCCTTAAAAACTTGCAGACCTAGAAACTTAGGCGGATTCATCCTAACAAAATCAGAAACTATACATTTGAACTTCCTTATCTTGTACTATAGGAACTGTTTTAGCATTCCGTGTATTAGCATTCCATGCCTAATCTCTACAAGAAGGCATGATCTTTAGCGCACAACGTCAAGTTAGAATGAAATTAGATCTTACCTCACGCACAATAAGAATTCCAAGAAAGTGAAGTTTTTCCTAAAACATATCATATCCTCCTCTAATTAGATGTGGTGAAATTTACACACATGCAAAGGACTCTACTTAGTGCATTTTTCAAACATCCTAGAACAATTAAACCTAGTGCTCTGATATAAAGTTTTGTCACGCCTCGAGCTACCCCCGAGACGTGAACACGAAACCTAGGACCACAAGTGATCCCAAGCTAACCCTACTGGCATGACCATGAGCATACTAAAGATAATAAACTGTTGCGGAAGCTAAATCATAACTTATAATAAAAAGATGTGGAATACCCATATGCTAAAATTGATATATATGAAGACAGCTGATTTTAATAAAATAAAGTTGCTAACTCAACACTAAGCTAAAACAAATATGTCTGAAAATAAGCCTCTAAATTGGACTAGAAATAATGGGACAAGCCCCAACTAAATCTAGCAAAAACTGAAACTAAATGACTAAAAGAAAACTAAAATGAACTCATGACTGTTGTCCTCGGAGAATAAGGACTCACCACTGAATCTACTGAACTGGAGATCGAAAAATTGATCTATGCGTGATCTGGATGATGAGAACTTGAGCTTACATCACAAGAAGATGTAGTGCACGTATACATATGTACTTGAAAGGTACTGAGCATGTAGGATAGAGTTAAGCTGAAATAAAACATAATTGAGCAAGCATAAAAGCAAGAATAATAATTTGACATCATAAACTGAATTCTGAGCTAATTGGATGCAATGACCAATTCATAACATGCTAGAACTGAATATACATATAAATGGTCAATACAGAGAGTCTGACTGAACTGTGGGAGCTACTAATAATCGATAATAAAAATCACATGAGCTAAATATGGTGTCCAATGTATACACCCCATCGATAGGACCCAATATACCCTATGAAAGATATAAAGGCATGATGGCATGATCACCAAACTGATTGCCCACAGAGGGGACTTACAACCTACTTGGCTAGTAGTTCTGGGATTAATTGGGTATGTTGAACCCTAGTCCAACTCGGTATTATGCCACTCCCAATGAATTGTGTAAATTAACCAATTATGTTTGAGTTTCTGTAAATACTGGATATCTTAAAACTGAACATGCAAACTGAGAATGCTACAATTAATCTAGTAATTATGCATTTATAACTTAGGCATGTATATATGACATAGGTTATTCAATAACTAAAGAAATTCAAAGCTAGGGTTCTGCAATTCATGCGATAATATGAGTAATAACATGATAATCTGATTTGGAACATGTATTTAATTGGTTCATGAAGTTCTATCAAAGTTCTAGAACCCTAGGTTTAATCATGATAACAGAATCAAGAATCTTATTGAAAAATATGTACCCAATGGGTTATACGAACCAACTAGTGAAATCCCACATGCCTGGTGATGAAATCCACGGAAAATATTTATGTTTTGGGGCTAGAACTGCTGGATCTTGTGGCGTTCTTAAACAAGGGTTATTGAGTTTTTTCTCCTCTCTTCTAATTTTTAGGTTTTGATTTAATGATTTGACTTTGATATGTTTTAATTATGTTTGAAGGATTAAACTAACTAAAATCTGATGATTTAGGGTCAAAACGACGTAACTTAGGGTTTAAAGGGAGTGGGAAAGGTCAAAAAGACCCCTAGGAAACTTGTTAGACCAAATGACGACCAACATTGATAGTCCGTCGTTAGGTCCGTCGACTGGAACTGTTCGACAGGCCTTTACTAAAATGGGAAAAACTTTTTACTCAGAGTGTTGATTTTAGAAAGGTCGATGTCAATGGAAAGATAATTCAATTCTCTATCTATGGGCAGGACACCTGATCCATTTTGTGCTAAGATTTATTACCATTTGAAGTTGACCAAACTACATTTCCCTTAAGCATGCGCAAATTTTTCACCTACGGATCGTAGGTCCACCTACAGACCATGTTCCGTACCTCTGATCCAAAATTAGGTGAATGGGTTCCTCGATCGACGGTCACGGACTACGGACCGCCGTATGACCTACGGAATGTCGGTCCGTCCGTCGATCAAGACTTGGCCAATTTTTCCAGGCTGAAATATTTGGGAGTTTGTGATCCCATTGACTGTTGTGCAGGACGTACCATGGGTCAGGCTACGGTCCGTCAATGCCACTGTTTGTTGCACTTGCAAATTTTTTTCTATAAAGCTGTTTTTGGTCTGTTTTGGCGACGGGGTGTTACAGGGAAATACTAGGTTGAAAGAAGCCTTTGTCTAATAAATCCTTCAGTTGAGCCTTCAACTTTTTCAATTAGGCCGGAGCCATATGATATTCCACCATATCATGTTCTACTAGTTCAACATGGGTAACTCTATTAGGCAAAATTATAAGACAATTTCTATTTGCTCTTTATGAAACCACCAATTCACCTACCGAAGTAGTCACCATAAAATGTTCATTCAAGCTATCGGAAAAAAAATCAAACTTTTTATCTACCATAGGAGTAACAAATGACAAGGTAGCACCCAGATCAAGTAAAGCATAAACATTTATAGAGAAGACTTGTAACATACCGGTCACCACATCAGGAAAACTCTCTTATTCATCTCTAGAGTGGAGAACATAAAAACGATTCTTTCTCGGAGAATCAAAATTAGTTCAACGACCCAAAGTACACCCTTATCGTTACCGGCGTCGTAGTTCTCGAAGAGTAATAAGACAAATTACTTAGCATTCGTCATCACATATCATAGGTCAAAAATGTGATTAAATTTATAACTTTACATATATACGTAATGAGGTTTACATAGACCTCTCACATAAGAAGCATACTTAGGCTTTTCACTTAAACAACATAATAATACATAAGAATTTAGGTTAAATATTTGTCTCATAACGAAACCATCTAAATGAAGTAAAACATTTGAACATGGCCCTTATACAAATTCATAGTTGCCACTTAGGGCTTACATAAAAAACTTCAATAGTATGAGAAAAAAAATGTCTTTAGACAATACAAATACGACTGAGGTAGAGAATGTAATAGCATCATCGAACTAGAGGACCTACCAAAACTTGGAGAGTCTAGTCCAAACCTTCTTTCATTAGACTCTAGATACCTCAATGGCCAGAACCTATAATTTTTTGGAAAGGGGAAGAAATATGGGTTAGTACAAAACACATGTACTAAGTATGACTCCTATGCACAAAATGCACAAAATCATCAATGCATGAGAAAAGGACAATCTAGTCACAACATATAAATTTAACTCAACATTCATATATAATAAGCATAATAAGTCAATTCAACATAATAACAACCCAACATGTAGATCACCCAAGCAATACTTGTGCAATACATAAGATAGAACCCCATAATCCTATCCAAGTATAAGTATCACATTAAGAAACACACTTCATACTCACATCATATTTTCATAACATGCTTATACATCATTACTTAATCATAGCTTATCAACACAACCCTAATGATAAAATAACATTACTAGAACCATCCCTTAGGCTCCCACATGTGCAATGAATAAGAGAAGTTTCATACCCTCCCTCACCCTATGTAGTAGACTTCAAGACATCCCCAATAAGATTTCACATGCATAGTATTCATTACTTTTACATTAGGGAAGAAGTAAAAAAACTGACATGATACCATGTGAGCTACATGGAATCCTGTGTTCTATTCCCACACCGAAAAGAGAGGGTTAACACTTGGTGTTACCATTCATACGTAGCTATCTAGGTGGATCCAATAAGCTAGAGTCCTATGTGGGAACATAGTTAATGGTCAAGGAGATTGTTGTAAGGAGGTTTCCATCTCATGAGACAACACATAACTTGAGAATCTGGACTTACTAACGTGAGGAAACCGATGTGAGAAGCAAGACTTAATGTGAGACCTCCATCTCATTTACATGAACTTTCAGTGATAAGAAATTATTCCCTTTAGTAATCATATTATCTCATCATACAAGTTCATGTTAGTCTCATTTAGACCCCTATGTAAATATCTTATCATATCTAGCTCGTAGGCCGTCACAAGTGAGAACAATACTTTCACTTTAGACACCACCTCATTAGTGAGTAAACCTTTCACTTAACAGTTTATTATAATCATGAGAAACCACTTCAATAATATAATAATTATACCATAACATACTTGTATAATTGACAACCTATTCAATAGTCTAGGGTAAAGGATGATGAATACTTATCATCAACATCACAACCACACATTAGACCTAAAAGCATTACTATCTAAGTAACTCATTCATAATTGAATCCAAGAAGGACCAATCAACATATCTATTTATACCTTCCAAGAACCTTCATACATCCATTACCAAGAATACATAACCAATTACAAAAAAGAGATAAATTTAAGAAGCAAATACATAATTAACAACAATATAGTCAATTTACATGTTCATAATCTTAACAATTCACCATATCAATTAAAGTTTTTTATGAAATTAGTGGAAAGACATGGGTATAGGGAAATTTCAAAGGAAATAATCAATTAACCATCAATATATACTTAAACAACCTTAATTCATCACAATTAAGCACAATTGATGCATAATTTAGGTTCTCATAGAAGACTCATGTGTAGATTTGGGGAATTAATTAATCATCTTTTGGACTGACATCTTGGTGGAAAGTAATACCAAAAGTGAAAGAAACCATACCTTAAAGATGATAACTCCAAGAATTTGGGTTGGGAACTTGAAGGCTTGATCTTCTTCTTGTAGCTCTATTGGTCTTCAATGGAGTTTTGGAGGAAGAGAGAATTTGGCATAGAAGAGATATTTTTTTAATTTAAACTTTTGAGACTATATTTGGGTGTTGTTATTGACCTAAAATTGACCCTAAGACCTTATATAGTCACCCATTCAATTACCCAAAAGGCCCCTCACTTCAATGGGTCGTTTTGTGAAGTCAAAATGCTTAAAATACAACTTTTACGAATTTAGGAAGTGGCTTCACATCGCGGGGTTAATTTCATTTTTATTTTTGAAATCGATGTTGAGGCAGTGAGCCTCGTGTAGGCCCCACATTGCGAGGCCAAGTTGGGAACCCTGCGTGATGGTTGCGCATCGTGCAGCAGCCACCAAAATCCTGCCTGCTTGTCCATGTTTGGGTCCTCCCCAAGGACCCTTCTGGTCGTCCTTGGGGTGTTGTGACTGTACTTTTTGACCCTCTATACTACATTTTACTTATCTAAAGTCTTTTTACATGTTTTTTACTTAATATGACCCTCCGAAACCTTCACCAAAAATAGGGACATCATCTAGTTAATTTTGCTAGTTTCTGTATGTTAATGTCTTTCTTTTATTCTATTGCTTCAATACTTATCAAACAAGTTATTTACACCTTTTTAGGTCTAAAATCATCATTATACAACATATGATGCTCTTGTATAGGCCATGGAAATTACAGGGTTTTACAATATACCCCCTTAGGAACATTTGTCCCCGAATGACACCTTAAAACCTTCTATTGGGAAAAAGGAATAGACTCAAGACTAGCCACTAACCAACCAACAATATAATAATGATCTCATATGAGGAATTTCAAATCCTTTAGAAATATAATCATACCATTAACAGAGAGGAAATTAATCCACAACTCATGACACATAAGAGCTCATCGTTTACATCTCATCAGGAGCAACTACATTCTCCATTCCATTACGAGCTCAACATGAACAATTTCAAAGAGTTGACATGATAATTTCTTATCATTACAACACCAAAACATGCAAAAAACACTTCTCATCAAAGAAATATAACTTACTACACATTTAAGTGTAAGTTAATCGTAAGAGTCATATTTTACAAAAACTACATTTAGGCATGAGTTTCTACAAAGTATGCACATACATGATAAGTTTCAACTTTATTAATATAACTTATTTAAAGATAAAGATACTAACCTTAACTTTGGATATGAGTATGGGGAAATAGATGAGGGTAACGGTCTTCATGTCAGCCTTGACCTCCTATGTTGCACCCTTAACAATGTGGTTCCTCCATAGAACTTTCACGGTGGCAACCTCCTAATTCGTCAATTTCTTAACTTGGTGATTAAAATTTTTAACCGGGACCTCTTCATAAGAAAGGTTCTCTCTACCCCTAAACCTTCTAGAGGAACAATTGACACCGGATCACCTACACACTTCTTGAGCATAGAGACATGAAACATCGGATGAAACGAGGTTCATTAAATTGGAAACTCTAACTCATATGCCACTTCCCCTACACTTTCCAACATCTTATAAGGCCCCACATAATGGGGACTAAGCTTTCCCTTCTTTCCAAACCTCATCACCCTTTTCATGGGTGAAATTTTCAAATATCTTACTTTGAATTCAAGGTCCCTCTTTTTAATGTCGGCATAGTATTTTTACCGAATGTAAGCCGTCTTCAACCTCTCTCTTATGAGTCAAACCTTTTCTTCAGCGTCATACATTAATTTTGGGCCAATTAAAGCAAACTCACCCACTTTAAACCATCCTATCAGGGACAGGCACCTCCTACCATATAGTGTTTCAAAAGGGGCCATACCAATACTCGCATGCTAAGCTATTGTTGTAGGTTAACTCTATCAAAGGTAGGTGATCATCCCAATTCGCTTTGAAATAAATCATACAATCTCTTAACATGTATTCTAGAGTTTGGATGGTTCGATTCGCTTGTCCATCCATTTGGGGGTGGAAAGCAGTGCTAAGCTTGACTTGAGTACCAAGCCCACTTTGTAAGGATCTACAAAAATGTGAAGTGAATTGGGATCAATAAAAAATGATCGACAAGGGGACCCCATGTAACTTCACAATCTCCTAAACATACAATTTAGCATACTCCTCCACCGAGTAACAAACTTTTATGGGAAGGAAGTGGGCTTACTTAGTCAACCTATACAATATTACCCAAGTGGAGTCATGTTGCTTACGCGTTCGAGGAAAGCCTTCCACGATGTCCATGTTGACATCTTTCCATTTCCAAGTAGCGATATCACTGTCTTGGTTAGACCACCCTGACCCTGATGCTCGGCTTTGACTTGTTGTCAATTTTGGCACCTCAACATAAACTTAGCTACAATCCTTTTCATTCTATTCCATCAATAAATATCATGTCAGTCACGATATGTATTGGTTTCCCCTGGATGGATAGAGTATCGGAAGCCATGAGCCTCATCCATGATTTTCTCCCTTAAACCATCTTCAATCGGCACACATAATCTCCCTTGGTACATAAGTACACCATCCTCCACTTGGGAGAAAAATTCATTATTCATGTTAAGGACCGATTCTTTTAAATCCATAAATAAGTTATGAAGATGTTGCTTGGACTTGCATCAACAAGTAGAGATAACTCAGAGTTATGACGGACCATGAAACCACCCGATGAAGATTCTCCGAGTCGGACACCCATCAGGCCAATCTATAAAACTCTTTCACAAATTCTTTGTTATCATCACCCACATTAGCATACTACCCATGGACACTCAGATTTGTGCATCTGCTACCATATTGGCTTTCCCAGGATGGTAAAACACAATCATGTCATAATCCTTTAAAAGTTCTAACCCTCTTATTTATCGTAGATTCAAGTCTTTTTGAGTGAATCCGTATTGAAGACTCTTGTGACTCTTGTGATCGATGGACTCATCAACATGTAACTAATAGAGATTGTGTCTCCAAATTTTTAATGCAAAAACCACGGCCGCAAGTTCAAGGTCATGAGTTGGATAATTCTTCTCATGAGGCTTGCGTTTCCTAGCGGCATACACTATTACTTTGCCATGTTTAATTAGCACACACCTGAGACCCACTCAGGAAGCATCATAATAAATCATAAACCCTTCGGTACCCTCTGGTAAGTTCAATACTGGAGCGGAGGTGACTCTATCATTCAATAATTGGAAAATCTTTCACCTGATTCGAACCATTTGAACTTGGAATTCTTTTGGGTTAAAGCCATTAGAGGAAATGCGATAGATGAAAATCCCTCAACAAACCTCCTATAATAACCGGCCAACCCTATAAAACTTCAAATGTCGGTAGAATTCTGTTATGCCTCGTATTTTTTTATACGTAGTGCGCATCGTGATCTAGTAGACGTAAGTCCGGGTAATGAGATTTTATTTTAAGTTCCAAGTGATTAAAGAAATATTAGGCAAGGATGTTATTTCCAAATGTGATATTAAGTATGAGTTGGCTAATGTAAGTGCCATTAACTTTAAGTGAGGGATTAATTAGTGGCTAATTTGGATTGATTTAATCCAATGGGCCCCACCACTCATAATTGGTGGCTGATTAGGATTAATTTAATCCAATGGGCCCCACCACTCAAGGCAAAAAATTAAAAAGGGATCAGATTGTGAGCTGGCCTTAGTGGACAGGTGTAGAGGGGGGCTGCCTCCACTTCATACTATTAAATGAGGTGGAGAAATCCACTCCAAGCTAAATAAAGTGGTGAAATGCATTGCTGCATATCATCTTCTTCTTCACCACTTGTCTTAGGCAGCCATGGAAATGGAGAAACCAACCCTGCATCTCTTGGCCATTTGCAAATAATTTGGTTAGTAATCTCCTTGTTTGGTGTGTTAATTCTTTAGAATACCTTTGTTAATTATCCATTAATTTTAAGAGGGGGCGTGACCAGTAGCATAGGAAGTTTGTTTTAGTTATTGAATGTGCTAAGTATGAACAGAAACCATAATCGGATTATTAGTGGTGTCGTGTTGGTGCTTGGGTTGTTTTGATTAAAGCAAACTGCAGGAAAATTCTGTTTTGGCATTATGCATATGTTGAATGTGATTATGATTATATACTCCAAAGGATGAATACGATAAGGTAGATGTTTTGCGAATTATAAAATGAGTTATCGCTCGGTGTGTCGTTGCTTCGCTGCTATGGTTGTCGAGACGGAACTGTTTTGGGGAGGGGGCTGTTTAATATGATTCGTTGGGTTATATGTGTTATTGGTATTGCTGTGGATAATTTGGGTTGTTGTCGGATTGGGATGATGTAAGGAAAATAGGGGAAGTGCTGCCGAATTTTCGTTAGATTATTAGCTAGCTTACAAGAAAGTAAAGCGCGATGTTTATCTAATTGTGGCACGATTGTTGCTTGTTATAGATTAATAGCTTGAGCAGTAAATATTGGACGTGCGGCTCGATTATACGGTATGTAACGCTTTCCCTTCTTTCTTTGTTTGGCATGACTTTTAAAAATAAGCGAATAACGGACAGATTTGATACTTACCTCTAGAGCGTCTAGGTGACGTATGTTCTTGCTCCCACAATTATTCCTCTATATATCGGCTATGTCTAAGGCTATGATGATCTCTCATATCTATGGTAGTGCTTCTTAGAGTCATTGAGATTTTACGTTTCCATATCGTATTAAAGGTTCATAATCTTGATAAAACATTAATCTTTGGTAATACTCCTTGCTGGTTCACGTTGATTGTTCTATTGAGTTATAAGAAATGATTTTAATTGCATATGGTTGCTCATAATATTCTGTTTGTGCATAGAGTCATTTATCATTTCACCGAGTTCCGGGCCGGGTAATGTTCGTGCGGAGTTTCTTGCATATGTCACCGAGTTCCTCACTAGAGGGCTGGGTATGTATATTATATATATGATTGGTGATGAGGATGGTTATGATGATGATGATGACGGAGATGACGTGATAATTATTTTGTCGAGCCCCTTACTAGGGAAGATGGGCACCTTATATGTTAAAGATATGCATGATTTTCACTTAAAAGGGTGCATGTGTAGCGATATTTTGTTTTGACTTGCCATATTGGTATCATGTCATCTTTACCTTATGCTTTACATACTCAGTACATTGTCCGTACTAACCCCCCTTTCCTCGGGGAGCTACGTTTCATGCCCGCAGGTGTAGACACACAGTTCGGTGATCCTCCCGCCTAGGATATCTACTCTGCTGATTGGGAGAGCTCCACTATTCCGGAGCCCAGTCGTTTTGGTACATAACTTTTGTGTAGTCTTTTGCTCGTCTATGGGTATGGCGGGGCCTGTCCCGTCGAGTTTCACTAATGTACTCTTAGAGGTCTGTGGATATTATGTGGGTTGTATATATATGTTTTGGATAATGGTCTGGACATGGTTTGTTTGGGATGTCCGCTTGTACAGGGGCATCCTTGTCGGCTGCGTACATCATTGTGTATTGTGTAGTGGCAGCCTTGTCGGCTTACGTATGTTATTATGCTTTGAATAGTGGCGGCCTTGTCGGCTCACGTATGCTGTTATGGTTGAATGGTTATGACTCCTTATGAGACAGGTCCTCTTATATATATATGACGTTGGGGTTGACTTGATTTGATTAAATTCCATATTGTCTTAGTTTCAGTTGGTTATACTTAGCAGGTTTGTATGTGGGTGTCCAAAACAGGCACTAGTCACGGCCCATCGGGTTGGGTCGTGACAAAGAGTGGTATCAAAGCGGTTCTTCCTCGGAAGTGTCTACAGACCGTGTCTAGTAGAGTCTTGTTTATCAGTGTGTTGTGCACCACATCTATAAACAGGAAGCTACAGGAGGACATTTAGGATATCATTCTTTCTTCTTATTCTAGATCGTGCGATAGAGCTATATTAACAGGATAATCCCTCTTTAATGAATCTGTGTGTTTTCAGCTATGCCTCCAAAGAAAGTGATAGCCGCCCAGAAGGGAAAATCGGTAGCAGAAGGTACTAGTCAGACCCGGAGAGTTACTAGGGCCCATGCCCAGTCTATGCCTGATATTATGCTCCAGTCGGAGAGCTCTTCTACACCGCCACCGCCAGAGGAGCTTAGAGCGGCCCAGCTCGATTCGGGACACCACCGGCCCGAGGCCCCAACACCGAACCTCCGGCTCACCGATCGAGGCGGAGGATAGGGCCATGAGAGATGCGGTTCAATTGTCGACTAGATTAGTGGCGGTCGTGCTCGCAGCATGGACTAGGAGTTGATCATGCGGACAGATCTGATAGCTTAAGGGCTCGTGACTTCTTAAGTTGTAATCCTCCAGAGTTCTTTGGGTCAAGGCCCCAGGATGATCCGCAAGAGTTTATTCATCAGATGCAGCATACATTGAGGATAATCAAGGCTTCGGAGACCGGTCTGTTGAGTTGGCTACGTATCGTTTGCGGGATGTAGCTATTAATTGGTATGAGTCTTGGGAGTTATTTAGGGGTGAGGGTGCTCCTCCAACGGTATGGAATGAATTTGTGGAGGCTTTCCAGGGCCACTTCCTGCCTCCAGAGATGAAGTGAGCTAGAGTCGATAGATTCTTGCGTTTGAAGCAAAATGGCAGGAGCGTTCGAGAGTATAGCCTCGAGTTTGATTCATTGGCTAGGCATGCGCCTACTATTGTGGCTGATATGGCAGACAGGGTACATCGTTATGTGATGGGATTGGATCGTTATCTGATTGACAGTTGTATGGTAGTGACTCTTCAGCCAGGTATGGACTGCGCATATGCACAGGGGGTAGAGGATCGACACCGGGGACGTCAGCCAGATAGAGATTATAATAGAGGACAGCATAAGAGGGCTAGATCAGCAGGTTATCCTGACGAGTTTCGAAGTGGGCAGTCTCAGCAGCATGTTGGATTTTCTTCCCGGCCCGGCCTGAGTGCACCCCACGTTCATGGGTAGGGGTTCGATCGTATGGGATATTCGGGTGGTCGAGCTCTAGGGTGTCAGGGTCACAGATGGGCAGGGGTTTGAGCCAGTCGAGGCCACCTTTGCCTCGGTGTTCTCGTTGTGGTAAGTCCCATCCTGGGGAATGTCGTTGGGCTATAGGTGCGTGTTTTTCTTGCGGCCGTCAGGGCCATACTATGAGGAAGTGTCACCTTAGAGGTAGTGCAGGTGGTATGGCACAGCCTACAGGGTCCGTTGCTTGTTCATCTTCTTCTGTGGCTATGCGCCCTACGGGGCAGGGTATTCAGGCGCCAGCAGGCCGTGGTAGAGGACGTGGTGGAGGTTCAAGTTCTAGCGGTCCCTCAAACCGTATATATGCTTTGACTAATAGGCAAGATCAGGAGGCGTCACCTAATGTGATCACAGGTATATTATCACTATTCTCCCGAAGTGTGTATGCATTGATAGACCCAGGTTCCACCTTATCATATATATCTCCCTTTGTTGCTAGTAGGATCAGAATAGAGTCTGAGTTGATAGATCCATTTGAGGTAGCTACACCTGTAGGAGATTTTGTCATAGCTACGCGAGTATATAGGAATTGTTCAATAGTTATATATAGTCGTAAATCAGTAGCGCATCTAATAGAGTTAAATATGATTGAGTTTGATATTATCATGGGCATGGATTGGTTGGCTGCTTGTTATGCTAATGTTGATTGCGAGAGGAAAGATAGTTCGATTTCAATTTCGGGAGTAGCGATTGTAGAGTGGAAGGGAAATGCAGATGTCGCCAAGGGTAAGTTCATTTCATACCTCAAGGCCGGGAAGATGGTTAGAAAAGGCTATATTTACCATCCGATTGGTGCATGACATAAAGGCAGAGGCACCGACTCTTCAATCATCCCGGTAGTTAATGAATTTCCGATGTATTCCCGAGGAACTTCCAGGCCTTCCTTCGAGCGGGAGATAGAGTTTACTATAGATGTCTTGCGGATACCCGGCCTATATCTATACCTCCTTATAGAATGGCACCTGCTGAGTTGAAAGAATTGAAAGAGCAATTGAGGGATATGCTAGAAAAGGGCTTCATTAGGCCTAGTACGTCACCTTGGGAGCACCATCTTGTTTGTGAGGAAGAAGGATGGGTCATTTGCGGATGTGCATTGATTATAGGCGGTTGAACAAAGTAACAATAAAGAACAGTATCCCCTCTCAAGGATGGACGATCTATTTGACCGATTCACGAGTGCAAAGTGTTTTTCAAAGATAGACTTGCGGTCGAGGTTATCATCAGTGCGGGTAAGGAGGCGAGATATTCCAAAGACGACATTAGGACCGATATGGGCATTATGAGTTTAGAGTCTTTGTCTTTTGGGTGACTAATGCTCCAGCGGTGTTCATGGATTTAATGAATCGAGTATTTAAACCATTCCTTGATATGTTTGTTATTGTATTTATAGACGATATTCCGGTCTATTCACGTTGTAAGAGGAGCATGCAGACCATTTAAGGGCCGGTACTTAGGGTGCTTCAAAGACCGAAGTTGTATGCTAAATTTTCTAAGTGCGAGTTCTGGTTGACTTCAGTGGCATTCTTGGGGCATATTATTGGAGCTGATGGTATTCGGGTAGACACGCAAAAGATTGAGGCGGTAAAGACTTGGCCCAAACCTACGACACCTACTGAGGTACGCAACTTTCTGGGGTTAGCAGGATATTACAGGAGATTCGTAGAAAAGTTTACCTCAATTTCAGCGCCTTTGACAAGGCTAACTTAAAAGGCAGCCAAGTTCCAGTGGACTGATGCTTGTGAGCGAAGCTTCCAGCTATTGATAGACAAATTGACTACAGCTCCAGTCCTAACTCTTCCGGAGGGACCAGACGGCTATGTTATTTATTGTGATGCTTCGGATGTTGGGCTAGGATGTGTATTGATGCAGCATGGCAAAGTTATAGCCTATGCCTCCCGACAACTTAGGAAGCATGAAAAGAACTATCCTACTCATGATCTGGAGTTAGCGGTCGTGGTTCATGCCTTGAAGATATGGAGACATTATTTATATGGTGTCCATGTGGACATCTATACAGATCATAAGAGTCTCCAATATATCTTTAAACAGAAGGAGCTGAACTTATGACAGAGGCGGTGGTTAGCGTTGCTAAAGGATTATGATGTTGATATTTTATATCATCCACGGAAAGCAAATGTTGTAGCAGATGCTCTTAGCCGTAAGTCCATGGGTAGCTTGACAGATGTACAACCAGAAAGTAGGGATATGGTTCGGGAGATTCAGCGGCTATCCAGCCTTGGAGTCCGTCTAGCTAATTCGGAAGATAGTGGAGTTTCTATTCGAGAGGTTGCTGAGTCCTCAATCATAGATGAGGTAAAGAGACACCAATACAAGGACCCTATTCTGGCACAGTATAGAGATGCAACTCTTCAAAAGGAAAAGACCCCATTTAAGGTTACACCTGACGGAGTGTTACGATATGAAGGCAGATTGTGTGTACCCGATACTGCAGGGCTACGACGGCAGGTTATGGGAGAGGCACACTCTGCCCGTTATTCTATTCACCCAGGGTCAACAAAAATGTATCATGACCTCAGATGCTTATATTGGTGGGATGGCATGAAAAAGGACATAGCGGAGTTTGTTGCTCAGTGCCCGAATTGTCAACAAGTCAAGATCGAACATCAAAAGCCTGGTGGATTATTACAGGAGATAGAGATCCCGACTTGGAAATGGGAGATGATTAATATGAACTTCATTACGAGCTTACCTCGCACTCAGCGGAAGTATGACTCTATATGGGTTATTGTAGATAGGCCGACGAAATCGGCCCATTTTCTTCCAACAGGACTACTTATTCGGTGAAGATTATGCGAGGTTATATGTCGTGAGATAGTGAGACTTCATGGGGTTCCCACGTCCATTATATCGCATGAGGAGCTCAATTTACAGCCAACTTTTGGAGATCATTTCGAAGGGATTGGGGACACAGTGAACTTAGCACAACATTTCACCCTCGGTGATGGGCGGTGGCGTACTATTCGCATACACTAGAAGATATGTTGCGGCCTGTATTATTGACTTCAAAGGTATTTGGGATAACCACTTGCCGCTCATTGAGTTTGCCTATAATAATAGCTACCATTCTAGTATCCAGATGGCACGTCACGAGGCCTTCTATGGGAGGAAGTGCAGATCACCTATTGGTTGGTTTGATGTTGGCGAGACTAAGTTAATAGGCCGGATGTGATTCAAAGCAAGTCGTTGACAAGGTGAAGCTTATTCAAGAAAGATTATTAGCAGCCCAGTCGATGAAGTTATATGCAGATAATCAGCGTCGAGATTTGGAGTTTCAGATTGGTGACTGGGTATTCCTGAAGGTATCACCCATGAGGGGTGTGATGAGATTCGGCAGGAAGGGGAAGCTCAGTCCGAGATACATTGGGCCTTATCAGATTGTTCGTAGGATAGTCAAGGTTGCTTATGAGTTGGATCTACCATCTGATTTGGAGGCGGTACATCCAGTCTTCCATGTATCGATGCTACGTAAGTGTATTGGTGATCCTTCTAGAGTATTCCATGTAGATGATATTCAGGTAACAGAGGAGTTGTCATATGAGGAGAAACCCGCGGCTATACTTGATCGTCAGGTTAGAAGGTTACGTACTAAGAATGTGGCTTCCGTCAAAGTGTTGTGGAAAAATAACAATGGGGAGGAGATGACTTGGGAAGCGGAAGACGAAATGAAGAATAAGTATCCTTACTTGTTCCCCGTACCTGCAGGTAATTCAATTCCTAGCTTGACTATATTAATAGATAATGAGATTATGTAGTTGTGAGGCATCTGTAAGTTACGGAATGCAGGTTGATAGGTATAACTTTTAGAGAGACCTCGCTGGAATTTGTTTTTGCAAGACGCTAACTTAACATTCGAGGACGAATGTTCCTAAGGGGGGAAGGATGTTATGCCTCGTATTTTTTTATACGTAGTGCCATCGTGATCTAGTAGACGTAAGTCCGGGGAATGAGATTTTATTTTAAGTTCCAAGTGATTAAAGAAATATTAGGCAAGGATGTTATTTCCAAATGTGATATTAAGTATGAGTTGGCTAATTTAAGTGCCATTAACTTTAAGTGAGGGATTAATTAGTGGCTAATTTGGATTGATTTAATATAATGGGCCCCACCACTCATAATTGGTGGCTGATTAGGATTAATTTAATCCAGTGGGCCCCACCACTCAAGGCAAAAAAATAAAAAGGGATCAGATTGTGAGCTGGCCTAAGTGGACAGGTGTAGAGGGGTGCTGCCTCCACTTCATTCTATTAAATGAGGTAGAGAAATCCACTCCATGCTAAATAAAGTGGTGAAATGCATTGCTGCATATCATCTTCTTCTTCACCACTTGTCTTAGGCAGCCATGGAAATGGAGAAACCAACCCTGCAACTCTTGGCCAGCAGCTGCAAATAATTTGGTTAGTAATCTCCTTGTTTGGTGTGTTAATTCTTTAGAATACCTTTGTTAATTATCCATTAATTTTAAGAGGGGGGCGTGACCAGTAGCATAGGAAGTTTGTTTTAGTTATTGAATGTGCTAAGTATGAACAGAAACCATAATCGGATTATTAGTGGTGTCGTGTTGGTGCTTGGGTTGTTTTGATTAAAGCAAACTGCAGGAAAATTCTGTTTTGGCATTATGCATATGTTGAATGTGATTATGATTATATACTCCAAAGGATGAATACGATAAGGTAGATGTGTTGCGAATTATAAAACGAGTTATCGCTCGGTGTGTCGTTGCTTCGCTGCTATGGTTGCCAAGACGGAACTGTTTTGGGGAGGGGCTGTTTAATATGATTTGTTGGGTTATATGTGTTATTGGTATTGCTGTGGATAATTTGGGTTGTTGTCGGATTGGGACGAAATAAGGAAAATAGGGGAAGTGCTGCCGAATTTTCGTTAGATTATTAGCTAGCTTACAAGAAAGTAAAGCACGATGTTTATCTAATTGCGGCACAATTGTTGCTTGTTATAGATTAATAGCTTGAGCAGTAAATATTGGACATGCGGCTCGATTATACGGTATGTAACGCTGTCCCTTCTTTCTTTGTTTGGCATGACTTTTAAAAATAACCGAATAACGGACAGATTTGATACTTACCTCTAGAGCGTCTAGGTGACGTATTTTCTTGCTCCCACAATTATTCCTCTATATATCGGCTTTGTCCAAGGCTATGATGATCTCTCATATCTTAGAGTCATTGAGATTTTACGTTTCCATATCGTATTAAAGGTTCATAATCTTTATAAAACATTAATCTTTGGTAATACTCCTTGCTGGTTCACGTTGATTGTTCTATTGAGTTATAAGAAATGATTTTAATTGCATATGGTTACTCATAATATTCTGCTCTTGCATAGAGTCATTTATCATTTCACCGAGTTCCGGGCCGGGTAATGTTCGTGCGGAGTTTCTTGCATATGTCACCGATTTCCTCACTAGAGGGCCGGGTATGTATATTATATATATGATTGGTGATGAGGATGGTTATGATGATGATGATGACGGAGATGACGTGATAATTATTTTGTCGAGCCCCTTACTAGGGAAGCTGGGCACCTTATATGTTAAAGATATGCATGATTTTCACATAAAAGGGTGCATGTGTAGCGATATTTTATTTCGACTTGCCATATTGGTATCCTGTCATCTTTACCTTATGATTTACATACTCAGTACATTATCCGTACTGACCCCCCTTTCCTCGGGGGGCTGCGTTTCATGCACGCAGGTGTAGACGCACAGTTCAGTGATCCTCCCGCCTAGGATATCTACTCTGCTGATTGGGAGAGCTCCACTGTTCCGGAGCTCAGTCGTTTTGGTACATAACTTTTGTGTAGTCTTTTGCTCGTCTATGGGTATGGCGGGGCCCTGTCGTCGAGTTTCACTAATGTACTCTTAGAGGTGCATGGACATTATGTGGGTTGTATATATATGTTTTGGATAATGGTCCGGACATAGTTTGTTTGGGATGTCCGCATGCGAGGCGACCTTGTCGGCTGCGTACATCATTGTGTATTGTGTAGTGGCAGCCTTGTCGGCTTACGTATGTTATTATGCTTTGAATAGTGGTGGCCTTGTCGGCTCGCGTATGCTGTTATGGTTGAATGGTTATGACTCCTTATGAGACAGGTCCTCTTATATATATATGACGTTGGAGTTGGCTTGATTTGATTAAATTCCATATTGTCTTAGTTTCAGTTGGTTATACTTAGCAGGTTTGTATGTGGGTGTCCAAAACGGACACTAGTCACGGCCCATTGGGTTGGGTCGTGACAAATTCAATGGTCTAGGCCAACTTTTGTCCACTTTCATCCTCCTGGGATAAACCTCTACCCCCTTCACTAGAGACAATGTGTCCAAGAAATGGAACCGTTCTTAACCAAAACATATATTTGCTAAACATAGCAAAAGTTTTGTTATCCTTGAAAACTTGCAAACCTATCCGCTAGTGTCTCATATGATCATTCTCACTCCTAGAGTATATCAAAATGTAATCAATGAAGACAACCACAAACAAGTCAATATACTTACTAAAAACTCGATTCATAATGTCCACGAATGCCACCGGTCCATTTCTCTGACCAAATGACATCACTAGGAACAGAAAGTGACCATATCTTGTTCGAAATGCCGTTTACAAAATATCAACCTCCCTCACTCTAAGTTGATGATACACTCTAAGTTGATGATATCCCTATCTCAAGTCAATCATCAAAAATTAATTCTCTCCTTGGAGTTGATCAAATAAATCATAAATCCTAGGGAGCGGTTACTTATTCTTTATGGTAGATTTGTTCAATTGACGATAATCGATACACATTCTCAAAGAGCCATCTTTTTTCTTCATAAACAATACCGGGGAACCCCATAGAGATATACTTGGTTGAATGAAACCCTTATATAGAAAATCCTTGAATTGAGACTTTAGTTCTTTCAACTCGGTCGGGGCCATCTGATAAGGAGGGATTGAAATAGGTTGTGTATCCGGCAATAAAGCTAAGACGAAGTAAATCTCCCATTCAGGAGGAATTTCTTCAAGGTCATCGGGAAAGACCTCCAGAAATGCCCTTAATATGTGTACCAACTCTAAGGGAGGGACTTTGGATTCAAGATCCCTAACTCTTACTATGTGGTAGAGACAACCCTGTGCAATCAAAAGCTTGTAGGCATGAAATGATCTTATCCCTAGGATTTGAGTTTCCGCCCTTTCACTCAAAACTGGGTTCATTTGGAAATTGAAATTTAACTACCCTAGTCCTATAATCAATAGTGGCAAAAAAAGCATGCAACCAATCCATGTAACACCCGAAGAGCATACCCTAAATGTGAACATTGTTATCCTCTTCTAAGAGGACTCAGACAAGCCTTTAGCATTCGTCATAATATATCATCAGTTAAAATTGCATCAAAATTAAAAAATTTACTTCTATGTGAAGTATACTTAGACTTCATACTTAAAATTCATAATGATATACGATATTCTAAAAACTTGTCTCACATTGTATTAAACCATCTAAGAGAACGAATCTGGACTTAGCCAATAAATACTCAATATGCCATATAGGCCTTAATACAAATGAATCAAAAGAACATAAATGGAAATAGAATATCCTTAATAATTACTATATTCTTCATAAGCTGGAATATGAAAAGATAGCATCCTGGACATGAGGACCTACCAAGACTTGGAGAATGAGTTTCAAATTTCTTCAACCTACCATCTTAATCTTCAATGGTCGGACCCTACATTTGTAGTAATATGAAGTAATGGGGTTAGTACGCCAAATGTAATAAGTATGGGTATATGCACATAACATTTATGAATATGCATGAAAAAGGATCATTTATCATTTCTTTGGAAATCATGCTAAGTCATATAAAAGTCTTCATTGCACATACCATAGAACATGTACAATTTACGGATTTCATCAGCATAAATCATGATCATAATCAAAGACATATTATCCTACAATCATGTTAAAAATTCATATTCAATAGATCATACAAACATAACATACAAAACACTTAACAATGATCCTATTCCAAACCTACAAGTGCAAAGGTCATGTGAATCCCATAACCCCACACAACTAAGCATATAAGATAGGATACCATAAGTAAAGCTTTGCTTCATAAAACTTGTAACATAAGCAATCGTCACTTCATATAACAATAGAACCCAATCTCCTATAAGGGTAACATAACATAAGGGTATCATCATGTATCATAAACATATATCTTTCATGTTATCATATTACATAAGAACAATATCCTACGACTTCCCTTAGAGTCAACTTGTGCAATGTATGGGTAGAGTCTCACACCCCTACTCATACTAAGTAGAATCTTCAAGTCACCCTAGTCAACGTCCATTTACTTGTCTCAATTCACATGAGGGAACATTCTCCTTCGACGACATACACCATGTGAGCTAAACATGGAATCTGGTGTCATAAAACCCCACATCGAATGAAGGTGATATACAAGCCAAAGTAGAACAAAACATGACATAGACTTCTAGCTTGATCCACTAGCTGGTATCCTATGGTTGCAAATAATTCAAGAACTAGGAGATGTATTAGAGACTCATAGTTCAACATTACGTGGAAGCATCTACCTTGTGAGAGTCATTGTGAACCTACCTTCAAATTAGGGAAGGACATCCCTCATATCTAGTTCATTGGTGCTTAGCTTAAGTCCCTCTCTTGAATAACATATAAGTTGTCTTTTATCATAAACTTATCATAGGTCATAGGAGATTGATTCCTTATATAAACATGATCATGAGATCTTTAGGAATAGATTAGAATTTCCTTTCATTGTAATCCTTCATCGGTGAGATTAACATATCATAATCATCTTGTGTAAAGCATACAAATGAATATCATAACTTGCATTATCTTATTCTTTTAATGATCTCACAAGTAACATGTTCATAGACCGACATATACACATAGAAACATCATACCTACTTCCATAACATAACTCATGATTTATAGGCTAACATAAACATTATGAAGTAATCACGACTTTAGAATACTTACCTCTCGCTTCCAAGTTCCATATTCAAGAATTTGCATCGGACTTACAACATTCATAACCATAACATAGTGAAGTACTCAATAGCATAATCAAGAACAACTCTTGAAATCATATACAAGATCAATGCTTAATGTAGGATAGGGGAAAGAGTTATTTAAGAGTTCATTTTTGTCTTAGTTCCAATCCCTACGTTTACATGTCATCTAGTAATATGGATAACCCATTTGAAACCATCAAATTGATAATAAACATGCTTCACACGAAAATCTATCATTACAAGTACAACACGCAACAATACATGTGTGATTAACCATAGAAAACAATTACTTATCATCGAGTCTCTTAAATCTAGAGTTACGAAGAAAATACGTTTTGTAGAGTAAAAACCCTAGAGGTTAACTTCTTGAAAACTTATCTTTTAAAAGACCTCTTGCAGAAAGGAATCTTAAGAGTGAAAAACCCATACCTTAATAGATGAAGAATCCACAAAAATTTGGATTAAAACCTTGAATTCTTCGCCTTCTTCCTTGAGTTCTTCTTGTTCTTCAATGGGGTTTAGAAAAGAGAGCGTTCTTGAGAGAGATAAGAGAAAACTTGTTTGATCGGATTTGGAACGTGCAAAAGTGGACTAAAAACAGACTTTATATCCATAGATAGTCGTAATATGAATTACCCAAAATACCCTCCACTTAAATAGGTCTTTTTATGAAGTTAAATACGAAAAATACGAGTTTAACGATTCTGGGAAGTGGTTGTGCGTCGCGGGGACAAATCCCATCATTTTTATAAAATTTCCGGGAGAGGAAGTGAGGCGTGTGTCGGCCTCGGAGGCTTCCTCTCAAATCTTGAGGCAGTAAACCTTATGAGGAATGCGCGTCGCACACTAGTTCCTCCAATCCTGCTTGTTCGAGGCTTCTAGGCAGCCTCCTTACCCATGTTTTGGTCCTCCCCAAGGACCCTTCGGGTGGTCCTTGGGGTATCATTACCGGACGTTTGGACCCTTTGTACTACATAATACTTATCCAATGTATCTTAACAAGTTTTGGTCTTCATCTGATACTTCAAAACCTTCACCCAACATAGGGACGTGAACTAGTTCAAATTAGCTAGTTTTTGGACATCAAGGTGTTTCATTGTCGTTTTGGATCTAACCTTTTCCAAATGAACTTATGACATTAATATAGGTCTATAAACATAACTTTTAACATTATTTAATAGATTTAGCTCTAGTATAAGTTATGGCATTTCTGGAATGTTACAATCCATTCTCAATATGACATCAAAATTTAGCATATCAAGTTCTATCAAGTCAACTAATGTAACTCTATTGGTAAAAGAAATAGGAAAACCTTTATAGACTCTCTCAACCACTTCTAAATCACCTACCTTGGTAGTAACCGAAAAAGATTCGTCTAATAAGTCCAGTAGTATATCAAACTTCATGGCTAGAAGAGGGATCACAAATGACAATGTATCTCCTTAATCCAAGTAAGCATATATATCAAAGGAAAATAAATTTAACATACCATTAACCACGTCTAGTGAGCTCTCTTGATCACTTCGGGATTGGAGAGCGTAAAAGTCATTCTTCATTGGAGAATATGGATATGGGGTACTTGCTTGAGCTTGAGAATTTTCCCTTCTTTGAGCTTTCATCATACGGAAATCTCTCTTCATATGACCACTATTTCCACAACCATATAAATTCCCCATGCCAACTAGGCACTTACTATCATGTCACTTATCATATTTTTGAATAAAGAGGCTTCTCAACATAAACCATTCCCCTCTTGGGACTTGGGTGTAGACACCTTACTCTTGTTTACTCTTGGAGAATTAGAAGGGACTTGGTTTCAAAACCTCATTTTGAACCTTGGTTTGTCTTGTACCTCAAACATAGCCTTGTAAGAATTCTGATATTATTTTCTTACCTTGTAACTCCCTACAACTTTGTTAAGATTTTGTTCCTCAATATGTTTTGCATGAACCATGAGATGAGAGATGTCCATTCTAGTAATCAACATAGACAACCTACACTCATTAACCACAAGATCGGATATCCCCATAACAAATTTGTTCATCTTAGCTCTAGAATACGCAACCATTGTCGGAGCATAATTTGATAGTTGAGTGAATTTAACCCTATACTCCCTCTCCCTCATACCCCCTTGATGAAGATTGATGATTTCATACATTTCCCTCTCCCTTAGTTCCAAGGGAAAGAGCATATCAAGGAAAGTCATCTTGAAAGCTCCCCAAGTAATCAGGCCTTCTATAACCGACCTTTCATCCTTCCATTGCTCATCCCAAACATGATCTACGTCATTGAGTTGGTAGGGGGCTAGTTCAACCTTTTCATAAGAAAAAATACCCATAGCATGAAGAACTTCGAACACTTCATTAATGAACCCTTGTGGGTCCTTCTCCACCTTATAACCAAAGTATGTAGGGGGATTCATCCTTGTGAAATCCCTAATAATTGAAGCGGTGTTGTTAGCATTGGGTTTCACTTGCTCCCTTGCATCCTTAGACACTTGGGTAGCCAACACTTGAGTCAATCTATGTATGGCAGACCTTATCTCAATGTTAAACATAAGACCTTCTTCCATAGGAACTAGAGGGTTTTGAGGAGCTTGAGGGGGAACCACGTCATTCAAATTCTCCTCTCTGACCCTTCGAGCATTCTTCATACTTTTATTCATTGCCTATAAGCATAATAAAAGGATTATAATAAAGGACTAAATCGAGATAGGACTCTAAGGCACGACTAAGGAATAACAAGAGTGTGGAAGTTCTAAAGCGTCACGTAGTCTCTCGTTCATAAGCGTGGTGCGCTTCACAAGTATGAATAATAACCTACATAGACGTGGTTTAGTGAGACATAAATCCTAAAAATTACTTTAATATAATTCTCTAATACTAAGTTTGTAATGACCCAAAGTTCACCCTAGTCGTTACTGACTGCGACAAACTCTAAGAGGACTGAGACAAGACTCTAAGCATTCATCATTACATATCATAGTTTCCACTTAGGTAATACATCAACAAATTCAATAATATGAGACAAAATAGTGTCTTTAGACAATACAATTATGACTAAGTTAGATTATGTAGTAGCATCCTCGAATTAGAGGACCTACCAAAACTTGGAGGGTCTAGTCCAAGCCTTCTTGCTTTAGCCTCAAGATGACTATAACACCCCTCAAAAGACATTGGTTAATCTATATTCTAACATGGTTTTAATTATTTTTTTAAGGTCATAAAATGTTCTATAATGTGGTATTGAGGTAGTGTCTCTAGTTTTAGGTGATTTGGAAATGAAACATCAAGAAATGACTATGACATTCGACGACTAAGTCACCTATGTGCCTCATATGTGGTTATATGCCTAATAGTGTGTTTAATGATTTAATGAGGTCATTATATGATTTATTATGATGTTTATTGGCAGTGTATAAAGTTCTGTGAAATTTGGAGGTCAAACGCCAAAGAACGTCCATGACGTTCGAAAGGTTTGTCTTGAAACAACCTTATGTGTCTTGGCAAGTTTCATCGAGTTTTACGTATTGCTTTTTAATTAAGTTCATGTGATATGTACTAAAACTGTACACAAATATATCGGGTTGGAAACATCCGGGTGAAAGTCCCTAAGGACCAACCAAGGGTCCTTGAGAAGGACCCTTCTAATGAGGTAAGGTTGTCTAGACTAGGCCCCAAACGACTGAGGCAATCTACTGCTCGTGCTCCATTCAAGGGCCCATCGGGTGTCGTGGGTCAAGACTTATCCTAAGGAGATCAAGACCCGAAGGCAAGTCTCTTAACAAAACGACGGGAGGACAAGACGATTCGTTTGTGGACAAATGGTTTGTCAACTTCCAAATGTTGATGGTACTGGCTTCCTTCGTGCAGTCATTGTTAAGTTAGGTGTGAAGTTGTAAATTCACCCCACGCCCAAATTACAGGTTTGGCGGTTCATTAAGGGTCTTTTGAGTATTTTAAACATGAATTTAAGTCTTTAACACTTAGAAGATTTCATTCTTCCAAATAAAAATCCAAATTCCCTTAGAAATTCTCTAGAACTCCATTGGAGCCAAAACTCAAGGGCTTGGATTGGAGAATTGAGTGGATATTCTTCATCAAATTTGAGAATTAGCTTTTTTACGGTATGATTTTTGATCCTTGAAACTCTATTCATCAAATAGCCCAAATTCAAAGAAGTTTTCTAATGTTTTCAAATATGAATTGTCCAATTTCATGATCTATTCATGGGTTCTTGCATTAAATGTTTTAAAGAATTGTATATTTATTGAATTTTTGTTAATTATATGTTTTTAATTCAATTAACATGTGAACCCATGTAAATGATGATACCTAGTTTTTCACTACTTCATGGGTTAAGTGATTTGGACTTATTTTTTATGAATTCTTGTGTAGTTTCCTATGGGCTATGGTTTGATGTAAGAATTGTATTTAATTGATATCTAGGCTGTATTATATTGATAAGTAGATATTGAATTTACCTAGTTTCATTTAATATCATAGGTTATGTATTGAATTATTGATTATGGCCATGGGTAAGACACTTATGGTATTGAATTGGATGATTTACCATTGGATTGAAGTGTTGTGGATGAATTGGTGGTACGCCGCCCTAATTATCTTTATTTTATGTTAATTAGACTTCAGTTATGTTGTGGTTTGTATGGTCCACTTAAAGTTGCGGTGTTATGTGTTTTATTTGCAATTGATGTCGCCTTGTCGGCTTTACTTTATGTAATATGATGATCATGGCCTTTTCGGCACTACTTGAACTGTTATGGTTATTTTTATAGTTTATTTATGTGAAGTATGAGCATATGTATCCACATGTGAAGTAATGTGAAAGTATGTGTTCTTTCTATGTATGTTAGGAGATCATTAGACTATGTGCTTATATGTGTAGTCTTAGAGTTGATGCACAATTATTCCTACATTAATATATGTGTCTATAATTGTTATATTTATGATTTTATATTAATGAATAGGATGACATAAATATGATAAGGGTCATTTCTAAGTGATTAAAAGAATGATATGTTATATGTAATATGGTAAAGAATGTTGTGTTTTCTTTGGTAGACTTGTGTCCCTCACTCGAGACATGTATGAATGATATGTTAATACGAGATGTCTTGACTAGTTAGGATTAGTGTACCCTTTTCAGGAATGAAAGAATGATATATGAGACCTTAGATTATGTTAAGAAGGTCATGTATGTGGAACCTTAAACCTAGTTGTAAGGTTATGAATGACAAAGTCGAAGAGACGTAATGGTGTCGTTCATATAAAGGATGAAAAACATAGGGATGGTTGTCTAGAACGGCATCGTCTCATCCTTAGGAAAGTCAGGATGAGTTATCTTAATCTCCATAGAAAGGTATCCCTAATGGACCACTTTTGTAGGGTGTATGTCATTGAGTTATGAACTAGATAAGGAACCTCTTCATGTGATCCTTTTGTGTCAATTACACTATGAGAACAACGTCTAGAACCGAGTGATTATGTCATGGGAAGCATCTCAACTAGAGAAGGAGACTAGAGTACAATGTAGCTATACTTGAGAGCGAGACTAGAGTGCAGAAAAGCCCTTCATATTTATGTACTATGTTCCTACATGGAATGTGTCCTAGTTATTCCCTTGGCAAGTAGAACACCCCCATCGGAGTAGGTTAGAACTCCACATTCTATGTCTAGTTATCTTGGTCTATGTCGGTTAATGCCTATTCTCATCATATAAGATACCTACTAGCAAAAGACAAGTTCTATAAAGTCTAGGTGTGATATGGGACACTATCTAGACATTGAACAATAAGATTTGAAGGTATTAGTTAGAGTCCCTAGCTCTTGTCCAAGACAATTACTTGAATGTCCTTATGTGATGTATGAGTCTTAATGAACTAGTGACTGTAATGGATTAAATTAACAAAACATGTTAAGGGTTGCCTAGTTAAGGTGTGAAGGGGGCATATGAATGGCCACTCATATCTTACATAGATAAGTCTGCAGAATGACTCTAGTTAGGGAAAATTGTGATTATGTAGTCATGATCTAAGCCTTAGGTAGTCTTAAGTGTTATTTAAGTAATCTTGAAAACGTCAATCATGGATATGATATTCTTGATTTAATTAAGTAAGTCTTTTGATAGCCTTCGGAAGGAGAATATCATATTATCTATGTGTTGATGTATTAAGTGATAATGATTCTATCTTACGTAGTCTATAAGATCTCTTAAGTGTTTTTAAGGGATTATATGGGCGGTCACATCAAAAATCACTCAAGTGAGACTTAGAATCACCTTCGGTAAGAGCATCTCATTCATGTGTTTGGTATCTTGTAAGTGTAAGTTGATCTCATTATAGTTGGTCTTGAGGATCATTTAGTTGTGCCTAGAGAGGTGGTATGGACGGTCTCTATTTGTCTTACTTAAGTGAGTCATAGGATAACTTTTACTGACGAAACTATATGCTAGGAAGTGGCTAAAGTGAAGTGAATGGACCTGACTGTAATAGTGAAGAAATTCATTGTAACAGTGAAGTAGTTCACTCTAAGGTATCCTTAAAAATGTACTAAATTTCTTAAATGTTATCTTATGTGTTCCTAAGGTGTTAAATGTTGTTCTTATAATTATGATATGATATTTAAATGAAAAAGATGCATATTTCCAATAAATTTCCATTTTCATGATTTTATACATTATGCCGTACTTAGTACATATGTTTGTACTAATTTCAGGCTTTTGCATATCTCTATAGTGGTTGGTAGGTAAGTAGCGTTTGGGAAGCAAGACTTGGATTTTAGAATCATTCAAGTGAAGTTGAAATATGTCCTTATTTGGCTCGAGGGAATAGATGTCTTTTATGTCTTCTATTGAAGTATTGTAATAGACTAAGTATTTCAATATTCGTATTATGTGGTCTGTGTCCCAAAGTATTCTCGTGTCTATGATTTGATGAGAGTGAGACTTAGTTTTGATTTCTAATTAAAGATGTTATTAGAGATATTTTAATATTTTGTGAAAAGTTTTAATTCTGCACTACTTTTCGTTATGTATATGCGATGAACGATGCGAAAAGGGCTTGTACAAGACCTCTGAGAGCACAAGTACGCGTGTCGCAATCTGAGACTGTCCCTAACTTTGAAGGTGTGGTTTCGGGTCATGACAAGCTTTCTATCAAAGTATAGGTTATGAATGTAGTCTTAGGAATTAAAAAGTCTCATCAAGTCACGTCTAGTAGAGTCTTGACCATCGGTGTGAATTAGGACACATCCATGGGAGAAGGCTATAGGATGATATAATTTCCCTTCTTTTCTACTCCTATGTCATGCCGTAGAGTAAAGTTTATGAGTACTCTATTCTTATGGTTTTCCTTGTGTTTCTGAAAGATGAATACGAGGAGGACACCATCTAGGAGAGTTGAGGAAAATGATGTTAAAGAGGAGACTCCTTCTCATGTTGAGGAAGTTGAGCAAGTTGCTCAAGGTACTTAAGGTGACCAAGTCCCTAATTGAGGTCAAGGTAATGATGTTCTGGTGCTTCCCCCAGAATTGACTAATAAAGAAATTAGAGAGGCTTTAATTACTTTAGACTGAGCTTTGACTACCCATGTGAATATGGGTATTGCACTTAGAGTGAATGTTGTGCAGAGCACTATGACCTCTAGGTTGGGAGGATTTATGAGGATGAATACTCCTATATTTCTTGCCTCTAAGGCGGGAGAGAATCCCCAAGAGTTACTAGATGGTGTGTACAAAGTGTTGAGTGGCATGAGGTGACTCCTAGGGAGAAGGTGGAGTTAGCTTCGTACCAATTGAGGCAGGTTGCTCAAGTGTGGTACACCCAATGGAAAGAAAATAGGCCGACTGAGTCGGGTCCCATAGATTGTGAGGTGTTCAAGAGGGACTTCTTAGGGAAATATTTTATCCATGTGAGGAGGAAGGTGAACATTGGGAGGTTCATTAACCTTAATCAAGGTACGGGGAATGTTGAAGAACCCAAATTTAGGAGAAGTGCATGGATTTTGAAGAGGAGCATGTGGGCTTGAAAAAGGATAAAGTCACTAAGCAAGGTCAACCTTTTTTTTAAGAAAACACACCCAAATCAATATGGAGCTAGTGTTTCAAAAAAGAAGCTTGGGATGGGTAGTAGTTCTCAAATTTTTAAGCCTACATGTTCTACTTGTAGGAAGAGGCACTCTGGGGAGTGTCAAGTTGGAACCGGGAATTGCTTTGGTTGTGGTAAGGATGTACATAATGTGAGAGATTGTCTTACTATTGCGTCTAGAGGAAGGAAGGCCAAGCAAGTTCCTCCAAAACCATTGGATGATGATGATGGTAAGTCCTTGTATCTCTTTAGTGATATGAGTTCCTTATAATTGGGGAAGTATGCTGATCAAAATAGTTTTGATTGATTGTTTCAACAATTCTATTTAACTTAAGCTTGAGAATAGAAAATCATAGAATTATGTCGCATATGGTTTGTGTTTAGGGGTCTTTTTGAAATTAAATTTCATTTGATTCCTTTAATTATGCATTTTATGAAGTTGTGATTATGTTGTAAGATGTGTTTATATGGTTGTACATTGCATATTAGCATTTTTTGTATCATGAATTGCTTAAAAGTTGCATTTGTGGAGAAAATAGCATAAATCACTATAATAGGCTGCTAGTTCATTGTGTTATTTTTCAAAATTTGACTAATTCATTCTTGGGTCTAAAATTATTGCAATGTTGTTGGAACTTATGTATATGAGCATGATATTGAATATAAAATGAGTTGTTGCTATTTCGAATGAAGGATATGAGTTTTATAGCATGATGAGTTATATAATTTATTCTAGTTTCTTGTTGTATTGTGATTCTCTAGATAATGAGGAATTGATGTTTTCTTAGATGTTTCTATTGTATAATGTGTTATATTGTATGGTCATGAGTAGCTAATTGAATCTCTATTATTGGAAATGTTCGGAGAGTGGCAAGGTGTCATTCGAGGACGAATGTTGTCCAAGTATGGGAGATTATAACAACCCTCAAAAGACTTAGGTGAATCTAGAGACTAACATGGTTGTTATGATGATATAAGGTTCTAAAATAGTCTATAATGTGTTATTTAGATAGTGTCTAGAGTTTCAGGTAATTTAAAATTGAAACGTCAAAGAATGACTAAGACGTTGAATGACTAAGTCACCTATGTGCCTCATATGTGGTTATATGCCTAATACTGTGTTTCATGAGTTTCGTGAAGTTTGGAGGTCAAACTCCCAAGAACGTCAATGACGTTCAAAAGGTTTGACATAAAACGACCTTTTGTGACTTGTTTGAGTTTACGTGTTCGTTTTTGATGAAATTCATGTGAGAGGTGATAAACTCGTACAAGAAGATATTCACATTGAAAACATTTGGGTGAAAGTCCCCAAGGATCAACCAAGGGTCCATAAGGAAGGACCCTACTCAAGAGCAAAAATCATCTAGACCAGGCCCCAAACGACTGAGGCAATCAACTACTTCTGAATCAGTCGAAGCCCCATCGATGATGTCGTGGATAAAGACTTAGAATATGGATATCAATATCCCAAAGGAAAGTATCTGAACCAAACGATGGAGGAGAGGACGGTCCATCTGTGGACAAACAATTTGTCGACTGCCAACTGTCGATGATACTGGTTTCCCGTACTATTAAGTTAGGGTTGAAGTTGTAAATTCACACCCCAAGTCCAAATTATATATTTGGAGGTTCCTTAAGGGTCTTTTGGGTATTTAAAACATGAATATAAGTCTTTAGATTTCATTTTTCGAAATAAAAATGCAAATTTCATTAGAAATTCTCTATCACCCCGTTGGAGCCAAAACTCAAGAAGGTCTTAGATTGGAGAATTGAGTGGAGATTCTTCATAAAATTTCAGTATAGGTTTATTGAGGTGATTTTTGATTCTTGAAACTCTATTCATCAAGTAGACCAAATTCAAAGAAGTTCTCTAAAGTTTTCAAAGATGAATTGTGCAATTTCATGATCTATCCATGGGATCTTGCAATAAAGATTTTAAAGCATTGCATATTGATTAAATTGTTGTTAATTAGAATATTTTAACTTAATTAAGCTATGAACCCATGTAATTCATGAACCCTAGTTTTTCATAACATTATGGGTTAAGTGATCTGTACTTAATACTTATGAAATCTAGTGTAGTTTCCTATGCGCTATTGATCGATTGAAGAATTTTATTAACTTGATATCTATGTTGTCTTAGATTGATATTTCTATATTTAATTGACCTAGTTTCATTGAATATCATAGTTTATGTATTGAATTATTTGTTATGGACATGGGTAAGGGCCTCATGGTATTGAATCAGATGATTTAGCATTGGACTGAAGTGTTGAGGATGGAGTTGAGTATGTTGACCTTATTTTGTTTATTCAATTATGTTGTGCTTCGTATGGTCCACTTATGGCGGCAGTGTTATGTGTTTTACTTGAAATTGATGTGGCCTTGTCGGCGTTACTTTATGTAATATGATGAGCATGACCTTGCCGTCACTACTTGAAGTATTATAATGATTTGTATAGTTGATTTATGTGAAGTATGAGCACATGTATCTACATGTTAAGTAATGTGAGAGTATATTTTCTTTCTATGTATGTTAGGAGATCGTGTAGACTGTGACTATGTGCTTATTGTGTAATCTTAGAGTTGATGCATGATTGTTCCTACTTGACTATATGATACTATGATGGTTATATTGATGATGTTATAGTAATGTTTTGGATTACATAAAGATGATAAGGGTCATTCCTATGTGATTAAAATAATTATATGCTATATGGAATATGGTAAAGAATGTTGTGTCTTGTTTGGTAGACTTGTGTTCCTTACTTGATACATGTATGAATGATATGTTAATATGATATGTATTGACTAGGTAGTCTTAGTGCACCCCTGTCATGTATGAATGAATGATATGTGAGACCTTAGATGCTTTTAAGAAGGTCTTGTATGTGGAACCTTAAACCTAGTGGTAAGATTATGAATGTAGAAGTCGAAGAGTCGTAATGGTATTCTTCATGTAAAGGGTGATGGACTTAGGGTTGGTTGGCTGGAATGACAACATATCATCGTTATGAAAGTCATGATGAGCTATCTTAGTCGCCATTGAAAGGTAGCCCTATTGTACCTCTTTTGGTAGGGTGAATGTGATTGGGTTATGAACTAGATAAGGAAAAAAATCCTTTAGTGTCAATTACTCTATAAGAACAAAGGCTAAAACCGAGTGATTATGCCATGGGAAGTATCTCTACTAGAGAAGGAGACTAGAGTACAATGTCGCTTTACTTGTGAATGAGACTAGAGTGCATTGAAGCCCTTCATATTCCTTAACCATGTGTTTACATGGGATGTTTCCTAGTTCTACCCTTGCCAAGTAGAATACACTCATCGGAGTAGGTTACAACTCCGGATTCTATGTCTAGCTATCTTGGTCTATGTCGTTTATTGCCTATTCTCATCATATGGGATACCTACTAGCATTATAGAAGTTCTATGAAGTTTAGGTTGTGCTATGAAAGCTTTCTAGATATTGCACAATAGTCTTTGAATGTGTTAGTTGGAGTCCTTAGCTCTTGTCCAAGACCATTACTTAAATGTCCTTATGTAATGAACGAACCTTAAATGAACTTATGAATGTAACGTCTTAACTTAAGAAAGCATGTTAAAATGAATAAGTACTTATCTAGAGTAGTTAAGGGTTGCCTAGTTAAGGTGTGAAGGGGAAGAGGAATGGTCACTTCGTATCTTATCTAGATAAGTCTTAAGAATTACTCTAGTTAGTGAAGATGGTTGATTATGTAAATATGATCTAAGCCTTAGGTAGTCCTAAGTATTATTTAGGTAGTTTTGAAGAGGTCAATCAAGGACGTTATCTTTTTTAGTTCCTTAAGAAAGTCTTTTGATAACCTTTAGAATAAGGATGTTATATTATCTATGTGTTGATGTGTTAATTGAGAATGATTCTATCTTAGGTAGTCTATATGATCTCTTTAGTGTGTGTGTAAGGTATTGTATGGGCGGTGGTAACTTCACAACTCACTCAAGTGAGACTTAGAATTACCTTTGGGAGGACGATCTAATGTTCATGTGTTTGGTATCTAGTAATTGTGTGTTGATCTCATTATGGGTTATCTTGAATATCATTTAGTAGTTCCTAGAGAGGTTTTATGGGAGATCTCTCTTTGAATTACTTAAGTGAGTCTTACGATATCTTTTAGTGAGGGAACTTCAAGATATGAAGTGTCTAAAGTTAAGTGAATGGACCTCGCTGTACCAATGAAGAAGTTCACATTAATAGTGAAGTAGTTCACTATAATGTGTACTTAAAAATATATAAAAATTTCTTAAATGCTATATATTATGTGTTGAAATGGTCTTAAATGTTGTTCTTATGATTATGATATGATATTTAAATTAAAAATATGCATATTTCCAATAAATGTCCGTTTTTATGATTTTATACATTATGCCATACTTGGTATATGTGTTTGTACTAATTCAATGTTTTTATTTACATCTATAGTGGTTGGTAGGTGAGGAGCATTTGAGAAGCAAGACTTGGATCTTATCATCATTCAAGTGAAGTTGAAGTATGTCCTCATTTGACTCCATGGCATAAATGTATTTTATTGAACTATTGTAATAGACTAAGTATTTCTATATTTGTATTGTATAGGTCGTGTCCCAAAGTATTCTCGTGTCTATGATTTGATGAGATTGAGACTAAGTATTTCCTATGATTTCTAATGAAAGAATTTATTAAAGATATTCTAATGTTTTGTGAAAATTTTAATTCCGCACTACTTTTCATTTTGTATATACGATGAATGATACAAGAAGGGCTTGTACAAGACTTCCAACAGATCAAGTACACATGTCGCAATCCTATATTGGCCCTAACTTCTAGGGTGTGGTATCGGGTGTCGACAATACTTCAATGGCCCAAACCCACAATGTTTGGGAAAAAGGGAAGAAATAAGGGTTAGTAAAAACCACATGTACTAAGTATGACTCATGTGTACAAAATAATCAATGCATGAGAAAAGGACAATTTAGTAAAAACCATGCTTTCTATCAATTTAACTCAACATGAATATATAAGAAGTATAATAACTCAATTCAACATAATATCAACCCAAAATGTAAATCACCCAAGCAATACTTGTGCAATACCAAAGATAGGACCCCATAATCCTATCCAAGGATAAGTATCACATTAAGCAACTCACTTCATACTTACAACATATTTTCATAACATTCTTATACATCATTAATTACTCATAGATTATGAACATTACCATAACTATAAAAGAACACAATAGAACCATCCCTTTGGCTCCCACATGTGCAATGAGTAAGAGAAGTCCAATACCCTCTCTCACCCTATGTAGTAGCCTTCAAGACAACCCTAATAAAAGTTCACATGCATACTTGTTCATTACTTTTACATCATGGAAAGAAGTACAATAACCTACATAAGACCATGTCAGCTACATGGAATCCGGTGTTCTATTCCCACACCTAAAAGAGAGGGTTGACACTTGCCTAAGGTGTAACCATTCGTACGTAGTTATCTATGAGGATCCACTAATCTAGAGTCCTATGTGGGAATATTGTTAAGGGTCAAGGATATTGTTGCTAGAAACCTTGTCTTGCTAACGTGGAGGTGTCCATCTCATGAGACAACACATAACTTGAGAATTCGTACTTACTAATGTGAGGAAACCCATGTGGGAAGCCGGACTTACAAATGTGAGACCTCCGTCACAGTTACATGCTTTTTAGGTGCTAAGCAATTATTCCCATTAGTAATCATATTATTTCATCATACAAGTTCACATTAGTCTCCTCTAGAAACCTATGTAAACATCTTATCATATCAAGCTCATAGGTCATCAGAAGTGACAATAATCCTTTTACTATAGACACCACCTTATAAGTGAGTAAGCCTTTCACTTAGCACTTAATTATAATTATGAGAAACTACATTCAATAATATAATAATCATGTCATACATACTTTCAATTAATAACCAATTCAATAGTCTAGGATAAATGATGAGGAATATTTAGCATCAACATCACAACCACACATTAGACATTTAAGTATAACTATCTAAGTAACTCATAATTCGAATAGTATCCAATAAGGACCAATCAACATACCTTTTTGTCCCTTCCAAGAACCTTCATCCTTCCATTATCAAGAATACATAACCAATTACATTAACAAGGTAACTCAAAAAGCAGTTACATAATTAACAACAATGTAGTCAATTTACGTATTCATAATCTTCACAATTCACCATATCCAAGGTTTTCATGAAATTAGGGGAAAGACATGTGTCTAGGGAAATGTTATAGGAAATAATCAATGAACCATCAATATACACGAAAACAACCTTAATTCATCACAATTAACCACAATTGATTTATAATTTTGTTTTTAGAAAAGACCCATGTGTAGAAGGAAAACCTAGATTTGTGGAATTTAGAAATCATCTTTGGAGGGACATCTTGGGGAAAAGGAATACCAAGAGTGAAATAAACCATGCGTTATAGATTATAAAGCCACGAAATTGGGTTGGGAACTTCAAGATTTTATATTCTTTTTGGAGCTCTATTGGTCTTCATTGGAGATTTGGAGGAAGAGAGGATTTGGGAGAGATGAGAGTGATTTTTTTAATTCAACTTTTAAGACTTGATTTGGGTGTTAAATTGACCTTAAACTGACCCTAAGAACTTATATAGTCACCCATTAAATTACCCAAAATACCCCTCACTTACATGAGTCTTTTTGTGAAATCAAACTACTTAAAATAAGACTTTTACAAATCTTGGAAGTGGCTTCACGTCGCAATGTTAATTTCACCATGTATTTTTGAAATCCGGATTGAGGCAGTGAGCATTGTGTAGGCACAGCGTTGCATGGACATGTAGGGATCCCTGAGTGATGACTGCTCTTCATGCAGCAGCCACAAAAATCCTTCCTACGCGCAGGGTGCTTTGGCAGCCTGCTCGCCCATGTTCGTGTCCACCCCAAACACCTTTCCGGTGGTCCTTGGGGTGTCTTGACTGTATGTTTTCGCCCTGTATACTACATTTTACCTATTTAAAGTCTTTTCAAAAGTTTTAGATTTAGTATGACCCTCCAAAACCTTCACAAAACATAGGTACATCAACTAGTTAAATTTCGCTAGTTTCCGGACGTTAGGGCCTTTCTTTTATGCTATGGCCTCAATACTTATCAAACAATGTACTTACACTATTTTAGGTCTAAACACATCATTATACAACATATGAGTCTCTAGTATAGGTTATGAAAATTACTAGGTGTTACAATTAGAACCACTTGTTTGAGCTTGCCCATCACTCTTGTATTGCCCCTTAATATTAGGGCAATATCTAACATTATGACCCTCTTTTCCACAAATAAAGACATTTCCTGTACCAACTAGACTTTCACCCCAATATTTATTACTACACTTTGAACAAGTTGGTTTATCACTTGGCGAGTTTCCAGTTCTAGTCTTTTGAGACTTAGGGTTAGACACCTTATCATCACGAGCCTTGGGAAATTTAGAAGGGACTTGATTAGAGAACCTCGTCTTGAATCTAGTCTTATCTTGAATTTCCAACCTACCCTTTGAAGAACCATTTTCAGAAGACTTGGCCCTATTGGCCTCTCTATTCTTCCTCCTTCACATACTCTCTTCAAATGGTTGAGCATGAATAGTGAGACGAGAGATATTCATATTGTCATGAAGCATAGCTGAATGATATTCTTCCACCAAGTCCTCGGACACTCCCGTAAGGAAAAGACTGATCTCATCCATTAGGTTAGATACCAAGGATGGAAAATACTTAGACAATTTTGTAAATTTCAAGGAATAATAAAGTACACTTATAACTCCTTGAAGAGGTTGATGAATTCTTACACCTTAGCTTCCTTCAACTTATGAGGCAAGAACCGATAAAGGAAAGCTCTCTTGAAGATCTCCCAAGTTACCGGACCACCTCGTAGCGCCCTATTATCTCTCCATTGTTTGTACCAAGTTTGCGCCAAATCTTTGAATTGTTGCGGCCAACTAGGACTTTTTACCTGTAGTCACTCCCATAGAAAATAGGATCATATAGACCTTATCTAAGAAATCTTGAGGGTCTTCATCCGCCCTTGACCCTTCGAACATAGGAGGGTTCATCCTAGTAAAGTCTCTCAAATGAGAAGCCATAGTTTTGCATGATTAGGAACACGGGGTCCAACCTCTCAATTCACTTAGGTCGTTATGGATTGGACTTTATAAGTGAAGACATGAGCTTGTGAAGTCATGTATTGGTCAAAATTGAGAAAATCTGCCCTTATCTCTCCATCAGTCATCGGTGGAGGAACAACTGGAACTTGATCACTCATAGCAACTTCTTCAAGTAGATGGACATGATTGTATTGCGGAGGAGCTTGGTTTTTCATGAGCACCCACATTAGCAATCCCTTCCTTGACGCTTCGTGATGCTTCCCTTTGAGTATTCATACCAATAACCACAATAGAAGTGTTACGTGAAAATATCACATAACATAGATTCTAGAGGCATGACATAAGATTTCAAGAAGATGAATGTTTCTGAAGAATCATATAAACTCTCATTCATAGGTGTGGAGCGCTTCACAATTACAAATTAGAATCTACATAGTTGTGGTTCAATGATACATCGATCCTAAAGATATTCAAGCTCATGCTTTGATACCAAGTTTGTCACATCCGGGGAGCACACCCTACAAGTAATTGGTGTCATCCTCCTTGGAGATGACTAAGACTAACCTCTTAGCATTTGTCATTACATTTCATAGGTTAAATTAAGAAAAAATTTAAAACATTTTATCTACTTCTATATTGAGGTTTACATAGATCTGTTACTTACACATAAAATATACATATGAAGTTTACATAAACTTCTCGCATAGGAAGCACCACATAGGCTTCTACTTTTACCTAACATACATAATATAAGCCACATATATGCATATATAACAATTGTCTTCTAATGAAAAGGGAGAGAACTAAATTGTCTTTAAGACTAAACAACATCAATAGCTAGATAGTGGCATCATCCTCAGAAGGTGAGATCCTACCAAACTTGGAGAATGAGGATCCAAGTTATCTTCAAATGACACTTCTATCTCAACGGCAAGAACCTACATAATTGTAGAAACATAGAACACTTGTACAAAGTATAGGAATGTGCACATAAACATTTGAAAGAATGCATGAGAAAGGGGACATGTACGTTTTGAAGACATGCTAAGTAACTTAGAAACCTTTAATACACATACAAGAGCATAATCAATACAACCTAACATTAGAACCATGTATAACAAAATACCAACATCATCAAGTATAACCAAGTCAACATGTATCATAGCATAATTGAGTTCATAACTAAACCAACTCAAAAATCAAGATATATAACCAAACATGTACAACAGTTCATAACATTCCAACACATAAAAGACCCTTACTCATAATACAATATCAAGTCCACAAGTTTAATTACCAAGTAAAGCCCCATAACCTTATTCAACCAAGTAAAAAAACAAAGGATAACAAGTATTGTCTTACTGAATATAACATAAAATTAAGAGCAATAATCATCATAAGTAGAAATATAGACCATTAGCATGTTCATAAGTGAAACTAACATAATATAGGATCATCAACATGTATAGTCAACATATGCGTAATATTTACTTTATATAACATAAGACAACCTTCTAGGACTTCCCTCAAAGTAAAATAGTACAATGTGTAGGTAGAGTCCAATTCCCCTACCTAGACTAAGTCAAACCCTCAAGTTACCCTAGAGTGTTTAATTTATTACTTCATTTTACTTTTGGTAACACTTCCCTTAATTGACATAGACCACAATATCTAAATGTGGTATCCAATGTCATGAAACCCTACACCTAAAGAAGGTGCACTACTTTCCAAGGTAGTACCAAAACATAAACATATTATTATAGGTGGATCCACTAACTAATATTCCTATGGGGGCAACATAGATAGATCAAGAACTAGGAGATATCTTTTTGACCCTTTTTCTGCACGTTATATTATAGTATCCAATCTCATAAACATCATAGTGAACCTATATTTCAACATTGGAAAGGGACACTTCTCAGCACTAGTTCACTCGGTGCTACGCTAGAGTCTCTTTTTGAAATGTCTTTAATCCTTTATTAATTATCATAACATAGTATAGGCCATAGTAGACTCACCCTTTGTATATTTATATCATTAACTCAGAAATAATTGCATGAGAACGTCCTTTCAATAAAACCGTCGTATGTCATTATAATCATCATGTCATAGTAATTCACATAGGCAATTCATAACTAGCATTATATCATATCACCTTAAACACAATCTTACATCTTCACATAATCAAGAGATTTAAATTACATCATAATACACTCACCTAACTAATAAAATCACAATGTACACTTTAATTGAACTTCATCACAAAGTACAAGCCATCATAATTAGAGTAAAGGTTTGAGATCACTAAGTCTTACCAATTCTCCTTCAACAATCCATCATCATCACTCAACCAATCCAATTTCATCATAAATAGGTGTAATACATTATTAAATAGTAATTAACACTATATCAAACTCAATTGCATCAATATTAATCAATAAAACATGAGTTCATAACCTAGGGTTAGGAAATTTGGATCAATTCATGATCTATTCCTCATACTAGGTTAATTCATCAAGAACCAATGTAATTGAACCATAATACAACATAATATAATCATAATAAGCAAAAGAAAACATAAGTAAAACAATTTAGAAGATCAAATTCGTATTAGGAAGAAACCTATATCATATTATATTTTTAAAAACCAATGTTTCAAGAACCATATAGGGAAAGGAATCCCAAAGGTTAAAGGATATCGTAGCTTCATAATCTTTGAATATTTATGGGAGAATTAGTCTTTATGCTTCTCTAGAACCCTTAGGCCTTGGTATTTTATGGAGTTTTCTTGGGAGGGAGAAGTACAGAGAAGGAAGAGCAATTGGGGTTTTGAAAAAGTGACATGTTAAGTGGGGTTTAGGCTTACAGAAGTCTATATAGTTGACAACTAATCTATTTAACAAACCCTTACACTTAATTAGACCCCTAACTAAATAAATTAAATAAACCAATTAAAATTAATAGGAAAAGTGCAGGCAGGACCTACGAGACCACGATCGACGGTTCGTAGGTCAACCTACGCCCCCTTCAACCAACCATCCTGTAGGTCCGTCGATAAGTTCGGAGAGTTGCATTTTGTGCATTTTTGGAAAATGTGAAAGTTTTTGTTGATAGAGTCAATCGACACGCCACTAATTGGCTACGCCCCATCGCCTGCATTTCGTAGGTAGACACTGTCTACACTACCTCATTTAGCAGGTTTAGGACAAATTCAAGGTTTCTCTCCAAGAACCCCTGGGGAGTCGTACCCAAACATTTTGACCCTAAAATTTTTACAATACTAGTTAAATACCTTCCAACCAAATTTCATCGATTTCCAACTTCTAAAACCTCATAAAATCGGCTAAGGCACACTAGTATCTCTTACACTGGTCTCCGGACGTCATGGACGTTTCTTAATATTTTGACTCTAAAAGTTACTAAATGACTAATACATATTTTTTTGACCTTCAAACATCGTTAATAATTCATGTGAGGATCTATATTAGGTCTTCGATTTTCGATTGTCATAGTGTAGGTGATGGATGAGTAGAGGAAGTGTCTTAAAGTGAAGGGCTTCATGCATGATTCTCAAGCTCAATAAAGGGATCCTTAATATTCAAGGTTTTACCATGTCAAATTATTATTCAAGTTTATGTAAAACATAGATTATTATTTTATGTTTTTAAGGGTCGTGTCCCTATTCTACTCTATTGATGTTGAGTCTAAGAGGCAAAAGAGACATAGAGTCTAACTTTGTACTATGGTGTGTATTATGTATATACATACATATATATATATATGTGTGTGTGTGTGTGTGTGTGTGTGAAGTGAATATCTATCATATGATGTGTCGTAAGAAATTTTAAATTATCTGTGAAATTTCCTATTACAATGCAATAAATGGTGTGTATGGTTTTGTAAAAGACCTCCAAGAGGTCAAGTATGCCATGTTACATCTAGGGGGTTCTCCCCGGTCGTGACAAAGTGGAATCGTAGAATTAGGTTATAAAAAATGGTTTTGGGTCCAAAGTCTCATATTGTGATGTGTAGTACATTCTTGTTAATCGGTGATGATTCACGACACATCTATGAGCAAGAGGCTACAGGACGATAAAGTTTCACTTTCATTACTTCTATTATGTCGTGCTAGAGAACTTAACTCTATCTGATCTTTCTCTCAATGTTTCCGTGTATTGTGGTCTTTAATATGTGATTGTTTGGATGGGATGATGTTTCAATGCCCGAGGGAGAGAAGGTCAGTTTTGATGTTTACTTTAGTTTTGTGGTTTGATGAGTATGTGTGAAGGTAAATTTGAGATATTTTGATGTGATATCCTTTGTGGCTATATATGTGATATATGAGAAATAAGATGTTATGTTTAGAAATCATGATTATGATATGGTTATAACTTGTTAATAGATGTTATGGTTAATTGGAGCTCCTTTCAAATGATAGACTGATTTATGGTTATGCATGATGATAGTGTAATGTGATGGCATAGAATTGAAAGGCTTTGGAGAAATGGGGAATAGGGATAAAGATGAATGTTGCCCATTGTATATGCGTAATTCTTTATAGTTTCCCTTTTGTATATTGGAGTCTTTTTTACAAACTTGATCCTAACGAGGGAAGATGGGTGTGGAAAGTAGTAAGGAATTTTGAAGTATGCTAGTTAATGGGAGAACCCTTGTGACTAGTTGATTAGTTCCTATATGAACCTATACTAAGAGTGGTGAAAAGGGAAGGAAGCATTTTGTTCCATGAGTTCGAACTATGCATGTCCCTAGGGTTGACTTTGAGGATAGTATGTACCCCCTTAAATCTTAAAGAGAAGGAAAAAAATTGATGTTGACCAACTCTAAGTAGTTTGTTGTATTTAAGTTTGATTCAAAGTATGTTCATCCAAAGAAAGTGATTAGATTCTGCGTAGGCATGTTTGGATGGAAGGTTCCATCAAATTGTTAAACCTTGTAGGTTTGAATCTGGAACTACTTACCTTGTTAGGAGATGGTGGTAGAATGTGATGAATTTATGGAGTTACCCTTGGTATGCATGGTATATTAAGGTTTCATGTGGTTAAGTAGAATGACCTAACTTGATGGTTATGAGTTTCCTTTAGGTGATAAACTTAGAGGAATAAGTGATGCTTAAGTGTTATGTCATGAAGGTTGAATTAGTAAGACCCTTGGAGTGACATAGGGAGTGGAAAACCCTCAAGGATGTCAAACCTTCTTATGTGAAGATTATGTAGAAATGATCTTGACTTGCCTTGGTCTTGGTGTTTAAGGTCATGATGTGGTTAGGCTTACCCCGAGTGGGGGAAATGTGCCTATATGGTAAAATGTTGGGTTCCCTTGATGTTCTTATGTTGAGTTCCCTTCAACTTCTCTATGTTGACAATCACTTTGAGATGAGGTTAGTGAAAGGTTTTCATAATCTTAGATCCCAAGAGAGGGATGATGTGATTAGTTTCTAAGGTTGTAAGATAAGATTCTCTTATGTTGAGATGTGTTTCTCTTAAGTTGAGATAAGTTTCTCTTAAATGGGTTTATCCTACATGGGGGATGATGAAGTGAGTAGTAAGGTGGTAGATATTCTTATTGCCTTCTATTTTTACTCAAGCTTGAAACAGAAAAGTTCCTAAGTAGTTTGTTTATGATTGAATCCTTCATATAACTTGTATGTTCTCCATATGTTATGAATGTCTTCAATGACCCTATGTTACGCATGTTATGAAAGGTCATTGTTGAATGAAAGTTGATTTTTGATGAAATTGCATGTTTCTCACGTTGTTGTACATTTTAATATGCTAAATGTCCATTTTGTAACACTCCAAATGTCCAAGACCTAATCTAAAACCTCACATATTATTCTAAGGTCACTAAAACTGTTTGAAGACCTAAAATAATGTTTATATGTCATATAGGAAGTTTTAGAGTCAAGAAGTCAAGAGACGTCCATGACGTGCAGAGATTTGTGAAAGAGGTGCTTGTGTGCCTTAGCCTATTTCATGGGGTTTAGGAGCATGAATTTTGTGAAATTTTGTAAGAATGTGTTAAATTTTTATTACAGTGTGTTTAGGGTCAAAACTTTGGGTACGAATCCCCAAGGACGACCTTAAGGGTCCTTGAGGAGGACCCTTTCAAAATGGCTAAAAGCAGTCAAAAGACAGTAGCTACCTACACTTGCATGCGACAGAGCATCGATGGATCCATATTCCCATAGTTATAAACTTTCAAAAATTATCCAAAAATAAAGGTCTCCAAACTTACCTACAAATATGCAGTACGGATGGGGCCAAGGGGCGTCTACTGACCTACGTACTGTAGGTCGGGGTCTCGTAGGTTAGGCCTGCATTATTATTTTTGAGTTTAAGTTAGTTCATATAATTAGTTAGTTGGTTAGTTGGTTAATTAAGGGTTAAGGGAGGTATAAATAATATAATTAAGAATCTATATACAGACCAAAGCCTAAATAATTTAACCCAACTCCCACAGTTCCCAAATCTCAACTCCTCTACATTCTCTGTACTTTCTCTCTCCCCAAAGAAGACTCCATTGAAGACCAAGGTCCAGGGCATTAGGGATTCAAGAACATTCTTATGTCCATCAATATTCAAGGATTAACAAGGTATGGATAACTTTGACCTTTGGAATTTCTTTCCCCAAAGGGTTCATTCAAATTGATTTGCAAAAGATGATATGAACATGAGTTTCTTTCTAATCTGAAATTGATATTTCAAATTTTATTATTCTTGATTTTCACAATTGTTTGTTCATATTATGATTTATTATTATTCAATTAAGGTAGTTTTTGTTGTTAAACCTAGTATGTGGAATAGATCATCCAATTAACTAAACCTAGGTTACCAACTCATTTTGAATTGATTAGTTTGATGAAATTGACTTAGTTCTTGTATTGATTACTATTATATGATGTTATTACACCAATTCTTAAATGCAATTTTTTTGTTGATGGTAAGATCATGGATCATGGCTTTCGAAGGAAAATAGGTAAGACTTTGTGATCTTGAACATCTACTTCAATTGTGATGTACTGTACTTGGTGATGAAGTTCAATTAAAGCATATCTTGTGATTAGATTAAGTAGGTGTTGGTATGATTATGTAATTGAATTGTCTTCATTATGTGAGTTTTGAGATTATGATAGATGTTATGATATAAGGTTGGTTGTGAGTTACGTATGTGCCTTATTATGACATCATGACGACAATGTGTTAATCTCAGATATTAGGGTTGTACTAAAAGGGTGTTCTCATGCAATTACCAAGGATATAATGATTATGACTATGCAAGGGGTTAGTACCCTACGACCTAAATAATCTATGATTGTTAAAGGAAAACTTAAAAGCATTTCGAAACGGAATCTAGCTTAGCACAGAGTGAAATAGTAGTGAGGAATGTCCCTTCCCAAGTAGGGAAGGTAGGTTCATTATTGTACTCATGATATATACATTAAATATCCATTGACATGAATAAGGTCTCAAACGTCTCCTAGTTCTTGAACTATGTTATCTCCATAGGAATACTAGCTAGTGCATCCCAATAGATACTATGTTCATGTTTTGGTACTACCTTGGAAAGTAGACCACTTTTTTTAGGTGTAGGGTCATGACACCAGATTCCACATTTAGCACATTTGGTCTATGTCGGTTTAGGCAAGCGTTCCCGAAAGTAAAATAAAGTAATAAAGTGAACACTAACAAGGGTGAATTAAGGGGCTTGATGGAAGTCCTAGAAAGTTGTTCTTATGTATTATAAAGTAAATATTATGCATATTTTTACTTTACAATTTGATTATCCTACATGATGTTAGTTTAATTTATGAACATGCTATTGGTCTAAATTGCTAAATATGATGATGACTACTCTATGCTATGTTATGTGAGGATAGGCATGGCTTGTAATCCTTTTTTTTTGCTTTACTTAGATGATTAAGGTTATTGGGTTTTACATTGTCATGGAACTTGTGTATTTTATTATGGGTTATGAGTAAGGGTCTTGGAATAAGTTCTAATGTTATGAACTCTTATACATGCTTCTTTGTTATAACATGATGTTGGAGTTGTTTAGTTATGTACTCAAATATGTTATTATACGTGTTGACCTGGTTATACTTGATGATGTTGTTCTTGTATTGTACATTGTCTTGTCTCAAGGAATATATGATAATTGGCTTATGGTTCTTTGTTGTGCATAAGGATTTTTAAACTAACTTAGCATGGTTTTTAACAAATATCTCCTTTAGCATATTTTCCAATGTTTTACGTGCATTTCCACACTTAGTAGAAGTGGTGTACTCATCCATATTTCTATGTTTCTACAATTATGTAGGTTCCGACCGTTGAGATTCTAGAGGGCCATTTAAAGATAACTTGGATTCTTCTTCTCAAAGTTTTGTAGGTCCTCACCATTCTGAGGGCGATGCCACTATCTAGCTAGTTGATCATGTTATAGTCTAAAGACATTTAATTCTTTCCCTTTCATTTGAAGACTATTATTGTTTAAGCCTATATGTGGCTTTTGTTGTAATGAAGTATGGGCTATGCCCGAATTTTGTACTCGTTCTAGATGGTTTAAATGTGAAACATTCATATTTATCTTTGTATATTGTGTTTGTAGCTTAAAAGTAGAAGCATATGTAAGATTCATTTGTTATGTAATCTCTTTATTTATATATGATGTGTAAGTGATATGTCTATCTAAACCTCATTATATAGACGTATATGAAAATTTTTAGTTTTTCCATATATTGAACCTATGATATGTTATGAAAAATTCTAATTGGCTAGTCTTAGTCCTCTTCGAGGACAACGAAGCCGGTTACGTATAAAGGGTGCTCCCTAGATGTGAAAAACTTGTTAAAAGAGTATAAGTTTGAATATCCTTAGGATCGATGTCTCACTAACCACGTGTATGTAGATTCTTATTCATAAATGTGAAGCGCGCCACACTTATGAATGAGAGACTATGTGATTTTAGGAAATTATCCTATTCATGTATTCAAAAGTCTTACCTCTAGAGTCTTACTTTATGTGCTCTTTTAACCTAAACCTCTTATTGTGGTTATAGGTATTACAACTAGAAGGGAAGCCGCAAGAAGGGCCAAGAAAGGGATTGCTAATGTCGGAGCTAATGACAACCAATCTCCTCCGCAAGAAAATTAAGTTCCTCCACTTGAGAAAGTTATGGGTGAGCAATTTTGTAATCGTTCCTCCACCTATGATGTATGGAGAGATAAGGGTGGATTTTCTCAATTTTACCAAAGGAATGACTTGTCAAGCTAATGACATCACTTCTTAAGTCCAAGCTACGATGGCTCAAGTGAATTGGGATGTTGGACCCCATAAGTCTCCACATTCTAGACCTACGGCTTCTCGTTTGAGAGACTTTACTACGATAAACCCTCCTATGTTAATTGGGTCAGAAGCAGATGAAAACCCCTAAGATTTTGTTGATGAGGTCTACAAGATTTTATTTTCTATAGGTGTGACTACGAGTAAAAAGGTTCAGTTGGCCGCCTATCAGCTCAAAGATGTGGCACAAACTTGGTAAATTTAATGGAGGGATTATAGAGTGCTAAAAGGTGGTACGATGACATGGGTGGTTTTTTCAGAGAGATTTGAGGGAAAATAAGGTGGAATAATTCATCAACCTTTGTCAAGGAGGTATGAGTGTACTTGATTACCTCTTGAATTTTACAAAATTATCTAAGTATGCTCCATCCTCGGTGCTATCCCAAGGGATGAGATGAGTTGTTTTCTCATAGGAGTATCCGATGACTTGGTAGAAGAATGTCGTTCGTCTATACTTCATGATGATATATAGTGGTTCATGCTCAATTGGAAGAAAGTAGACTAAGGAGGAAGATAGAGAGGCCAAGAGGGATAAGTCTTATAAAAGTTTTCTTCTAAGGGAAGGTTGGAAATTCAAGATAACTCTAGATTTAAGAAGAGGTTCTCTAATCAAGTACATTCAAAATTTCCCAAGGCCCATAATGATAGGGTGTCTAACCCAAGTCTGTAAAAGGATGAGGTGCTAATTCACCAAGCGAGACGCCTACTTGTGCTAAGTGTGGCAAAAACCTATGGGTAAATACCTAGTCGGGATAGACAATTGTTTCGGGTGTGGTAAAGGTGTTCACAAGGTTGGAGATTTCCCTAATATGAAGGGGCAAGACAAGGGGAGTGGGCAAGGTCAAACAAGTTGTTCTAATGTTGATGCTCCAAGAAAGAATCGCTTTTACGCTCTCGCTCTAAGGATAAACAAGAGAGTTCTCCCGATGTGATGACCGGTATATTACCAGTCTTCTCTATAAAAGTATATGCTTTACTTGATTTGAGTGATACTTTGTCATTCATTACTCCTTTGATAGCTAGAAAGTTTGATATTTTCCTGATATCTTAAATGAGGTGACTACCCAGGTAGGTGATTCATTAGTTGCAAAAAGGGTATATAAAAATTCTCCTATAATTTTGCCCAAAAGAGTTACCCATGTTGAATTAGTAGAACTTGATGTTGTAGATTTTGATGTCATTTTGGGAATTGATTGGTTGCATTCTTGTTTTGCTTCCATGGATTGTAGGAAAAGAGTTGTCAAGTTTAATTTTCCTGATGAACTCGTCTTAGAGTGGAAGAGGGGAAATTCTATTCCTAGAGGTCGTATGATTTCTTGTCTAAAGGATTCTAAGATGATCTCTAAAGGGTTCTTATACCATATTGTAAGAGTCAAAGATTTAGACTATAAAACTTCTCTGATTGAGTTAGTCCCCGTGGTAAGGGAATTTTCGGAGGTATTTCCTAATTATTTTCCTGGAATTTTTCCCGAATGAGAAATTGATTTTGTTATTCACTTATTACCAGATACGAAACCCATTTCAATTCCTCCTTATCGAATGGCTCCTGCCGAATTGAAAGAGTTGAAGGCTAAACTCAAAGACTTGGTAGACAAAGCTTTCATTCGACCTAGTATTTCTCCATGGGTGCTTCGATGTTGTTTGTGATGAAAAAGGATGGGTCCTTTCGGATTCTTATTGATTATCGTCAACTCAATGAAGTCACTATAAAGAACAAGTATCCTCTCGCTAGGATTTAATATTTATTTGATCAAATCCAAGGTGCGAGTTACATTTTGAAGAATGATTTGAAGTCGGGTTAACCAACTTAGGGTGACAGGTGAAGATATCCCCAAAACAACATTTTGAACTAGATATGCGCACTATGAGTTCTTAGTGATGTCATTGTTCTCACAAATGCCCGACTTTTATGGACCTAATGAACACGGTGTTCCGAAACTACCTAGATTTCTTTGCAATTGTCTTCATAGACAATTTCTTGGTGTATTCAAAAAATTAGAGTACACATACAGGCCATTTAAGAGTGGTGTTACAAGTCTTAAAGGAGATTCAACTATTTAATAAGTATAGCAAATGTGAGTTTTAGTTAACATAGTTGGCGTTTGTTGTCCATATCATCTCTACTGAGGTGTAAAGGTTGATCCAAAGAAAACCGAGGTGGTTAGAAATTGTCCTAGACCTTTGGCTCCAACTGATATAAGAAGGAAGTTTCTTGGGTCTAGACGAGTAATGTAGGAGGTTTGTGGATGGTTTTGTGTTAATTGCATCTCCTTAGACTACTTTGACTCAAAAGAACGTGAATTTTTAGTGGTCAACGGCTTGTGAAAGAAAACTCCAAATTTTGTAAGATATGCTAGCCACCGTTGCGGTGTTGACTTTACCGGAAGGTATAAAGGGTTTTGTGGTATATTGTGATGCATCCCGAGTGAGATTCTATTATGTCTTTATGTGACATGGAATGATCATAGTGTATGCATCTATGCAACTCAAGGTCATGAGAAGAACTACCCAACTCATGATTTTGAGTTAGCGAGCATGGTGTTTGCCTTAAAAATATAGAGAAATTATCTATGTGGTATTCATGTTGATGTGTATATCGACCTAGAGTCTTCAATATATGTCTATTCAAAAGAAGTTAAATCTCCGACAAAAGAAGTTAAATCTCCGACAACGACGGTGGTTGGAATTGTTGAGAGATTACGACATAAGTTTTCTCTACCACCCTTGCAAGGCTAATGTGGTTGCATATTCTCTAATGCACATGACCATGCGTAGTGTGTATCATGCGGAAGAATACATGAAAGAATTAGTGAAAGATGTTCATAGGTTGGCTCGTTTGGGTCTTGGATTAGAAAATTCTCCTAATGGTAGTTTTATGGTCCATCATAAATCTGAATCATCTTTTGTGGTTCAGGAGAAGTCTAAGCAACACCTTGATCCATCATTGGTGGAGTTAAAGAAATTGGTTTTTCCAAGCTTAATGAGTCATTCTCCTTAGGGTGTGATGGTGTTTTGAGGTACCAAGAGAGGTTGTCTGTTCCTAATATGGATGATGTGAGAAACCACAACCTAGAAGAAGCTCATGCTTTCCGTTATTTGATTCATCCGTGTTCTACTAAGATGTATCATGACTTTAGTAAAGTTTTTTTTTGAGATGGCTTGAAAAGGGACATATCAGAATTTGTTGCAAAGTGTCCAAATTGCCAACAAGTGAAAGTCGAGCACCTAATGCCAAGTGGCTTACTTCAAGATATACAAGTTCCCACTTGGAAGAGGGAAGACATTAGTATGGACTTCGTAATGGGTTTGCCTCAGACACGAAGGCAAAATGACTCTATATGGGTGGTGGTGGGTAGGTTGACGAAATCTGCTAAATTTATCCTCGTTAAGTCTACTTATTCAGCAAAAGATGCTCTTTACTGGAAAGATGCTCTTTTGCTTGATTTGCCCTTACTTGTATATTAGTAGGTTGTTACCTTAATGAAGTGATATTGAGCTTTTTGATGTGTTTTGAAATTTTTTTAGAATAAGTGACTCTTCGTGTTGTGTTGAGATCATGTTGATATCAAGAAGGAAATTCCTCATGTTGTGATGTTGATCTCTTATATGTAGTAATTGATGCTTTGTGTTGCTTTGTGTAAACGCCATGATTTTATGTTTTCTTGAGTTTTAACTCATGTCATTATTTATATTTATTGTTGGGTTTCTAGTATCTAGTCCATCCTTTTCCTTAAAAAGATTTTAGTGTAATGCTCCTGGGGGGGGGGTAATGTAACAATCCGAAATTCCAACACCTAATCTAGAGACTTACATGTTGTTTTAAGGTCGTTAAATTTTTTTTGAGACCTAAAATAATGTTTGTAAGTCATTTAGGATGTTTTAGAATCAAGATGTCAAGAGACATCCATGACGTTCAAATATTTGTGAAAGAGGTGCTAGTGTGCCTTAGCCGATTTTGCATGGTTTTAGAAGTCGAAATTTGATTAAATTTTGTGGAGAAGTGTTAAAAATGTATTGGATTATCTTTAGGGTCAAAATTTCAGGGTACGACTCCCCAAGGACCACCCTAAGGATCCTTGGGGAGGACCCTTATAAAATGGCTAAAAGCTGTCGAAAGAAAGTAGCCACCTAAGCTTGAAATCAACTGAGCTTCGCATGGGTGAAGGGGCATCGATGGCTTCGTCGTCCCATACATAGACACTTTCCAAAAGTGGCCAAAATAACGATTTCAGAACTCACCTACAGATGTGCAGTATGGTGGAGGGCAAGGGGCGTGGAGTGACCTGCAGACCATAGGTCAGGGTCTCGCAAGTCAATTCTGCATTTTTTTGTTTGAGTTTAAGTTGGTTAATTTAATTAGTTAGTTTGTTAGTTTGTTAATTAAGGGAGATATAATTATGCAAATAAAGGACCTATATAAAGACCTAAGTCTAATTAAACGAACCCAACTCCCAGAAATCCCAAAACTCAAGTCCTCTACATTCTCTCTACTTTCTCTCTCCCCAAAGAGGACTTGAGATAAGACCAGGGTAAAGGGAATTATGGCTTCAAAAACATCAATTTTCTCCATAAATCTTCAAGGATTAACAAGGTATGGGAACCTTTCACCTTTGGTATTCCTTTCCCCAAAGGGTTCTTTCAAATTGATTTCTAAACGATGATATGAACATGTGATTCTTTCTAATCCGAAATAGATCTTTCAAATTGTATTGTTCTTGATTTCAAATGATTATTATGTCTGTATTGTGATATATTATTAATTAATTATGGTAGCTCTTGATGTTAAACCTAGTATGTGTAATAGATCATTAATGGAACAATTCCCTAACCCTACATTATGAATTCATGTTAAATTTATTAGTGTTGATACAATTGACTTAGTTTTTGTGTTAACTACTATTGTATGATTTTATTACACCTATTTTTGGATGAGATTTGTTGGTTTATGTAAATATCATGGAAGATGGCTTTTGTAAGAGAGTAAGACTTTGTTATCTTGAACCTCTACTTCAATTGTCATGGCTTGTGCTTTGTGATAAAGCTTAATTGAAGCATATGTTGTGATTAGATTAAGTAGGTATTGGTATGATGATGTAAATGAAATGTCTCTATTATGTGAATTGTGTGATTATCATTAAGATGTAATGATAAAAGGTTGGTTTTGAGTTACCTATGTGACTTATTATGATATGATGATGATAATGTGTTAATCTCACATATGAGGGTTGTACTGAAAGGATGTTCTCATGGAATTCCTAATGAGCTAATGACTATGAATGTACAAAGCATTAGTATCCTATGATCTCACTAAGCTATGATTGTTAATGGAAAACTTAAATATATTTCAAAAGAGGCTGTAGCTTATCACCGAGTGAACTAGTAGTGAAGAGTGTCCATTCCAAAGTAGGGAAGGTAGGTTCACTATTGTACTCATGAGATGGAGATCACAATGCCAATGGAATAAAGAGGGTATCAAACATGTCTCCTAGTTCTTGGACTATGTTGCTTCTATAGGAATACTAGCTTGTGGATCCACCTAGTTGCTATATTCATGTTTTGGTACTACCTTTGCAAGTAGACCACCTTCTTTCGGTGTAGGGTTTCATGACACAAGATTTCACATTTAGCTCATGTGGTCTATGTTGGTAAAGGAAAGTGTTCCCGAAAGTAAAATGAAGTAATAAAGTGTACCCTAACTAGGGTGACTTAAGGGGTTTGAATTAGTCTACGTAAGGTATGAGACTCTACCCATACATTGTACTAGATGGACTTGAAGAAGTCCTAAAAGGTTGTTCTTATGTCTTATAAAGTATATTTTATGCATATGTTAACTTTGCATGTTGATGATTCCATATGATACTAGTTTCATTTATGAAAATGCAATTTGTCTATATTGCTAAATATGATGATGACTACTTTTGATGCTATGTTTTGTGAGGTTAGGCATTGCTTGTCATATTTTCTTTGGTTTACTTGGCTGAGTAAGATTATGGGTATTTAATTGGTCACTGCATTTGTAGATTTGATGGTGGGTTCTAGGTAAGAGTCTTGCATAGGTTGTAATGTTATGAACTCTTATTCATTCTTTGTTGTTATACCATGATGTTTGAGTTTTTTGGTTATGTACTCAAATATGCTATTACACATGTTAACTTTGTTATACTTGATGATGTTGGTCTTGTATTGTATATGGTCTTGTCTCAAGGAACATGTGATTATTGGCTTATATGGGTTCTTGGTTGTGCATAACGCTTTTTTAAGTAACTTAACATGGTTTCTAACAAGTGTACCCTTAAGAATGATTTCAAATGTTTGATGGGCAATTTTCCATTCTTAGTACAAGTGGTGTGCTAACCCATTTTTTTATGTTTCTTCAATTATGTATGTCCTGGCCGTTGAGCTTCTAGAGGGCCATTTGAACATAACTTCGATTCTTATTCTCCAAGTGTGGTAGGTCCTCCCCATTCCGAGGGCGATGCCACTATCTACCTAGTTGTTTTTGTTATTTTCTAAGGACATTTAGTGTTATTTTCTAAGGACATTTAGTTCCTTTTCTTTCATTTGAAGACTAATATTGTATAAGCTCATAAGTGGATTTTATTGTAATGAAGTATGGGCTATGCCCAATTGTTGTAGTTGTTCTAGATGGTGTAAATGTGACACATTCCTATTAGACTATCTTTGTATATTGTGTATGTAGCTTAAAAATAGAATCCTTTGTAATCTTCCTATGTGAGGAGTGTATCTAAACTCCCAATGTATACATGATGTGTAAGCTAGAGTCTATGTTAACCTCATTATATAGATGTATACGAAAAAAAAAATATTTCCACATTTTAACCTATGATATGTTATGAAGAATGCTAAGAGGTTAGTCTTAGTCCTCTCCGAGGAAATCGACTCTGGTTATGTCTAGGGGGAGTGCCTTTGATGTGACACATTTGACCTGATAAGACGATGTAAGGAGCATGCTTGAGGTTACCTATAATGAATTTTGTATTTAGGCCTCATAGTGAAATTGAGTCTGCCTTAAGTGAGAAAAGATGAGTCCCTTTAAAAATGTGTGATTTTTTGTGACATGGAAAGTATGAATATAGGCTCATTATTGAAAAATTATGGTATGTCTAACCAATGTCTTTGTGTGTCGATGAATTGAAACAATTTTCATAAATGCTGCACGTTTATGAAAACTAATGTCATGCTAGAAATTGAATTTATAAGAAATGACTTCCGATTGTTGTTGTTTGTGTGGTGTGATTTACCTTTTTCACTTAATAAGGAAAGGAGCACATTCATGCCTTTGTTAGACGGGGATAAATTCCCTTTAAAATGAATTAACCTTTGTGCATTGATTGTAGATGAGCTCTACGATGACATGTTAGTATATTGATGGAGAAGGAAATTCCTCCTTAAACAAGACTAAATATGATGATGTTAATTATGACCTAAATGGAATTTTCCCCAAGTGATAGGGATCGTTATTGATCTAGATTACTCATGATCTATGGGCATTTGGTCTGAGTAAAGATAACTAAATGAGGTAAAGTAACCAACTAACAGAATCAAACCTTGGAGTTTAATCAATTAATAAAAGTAACTAGGGTGTAAGTGTTCCCCACAGGTTCCTAACTTGATAATTCTGACAATAACAATTCTTTCCTAGTATCTTGCATGCATAGTGATAAGTTATTTATTTCAAAATACTTGGTCTGGCATCTAGAAAATTTTACTCAGACCTTGGTGCAGTTACGTGTGTTGCTATACTAAGCCTTACCTTTACCTCATATTAAACATTGTATTCAATATTTGACTAAGTTATTACCTTGTACCAATCAATACTAGCCTATTAGATAGTATACACTAAATCTATGTTTATAATTCTTTTCCAATCATCTACCTCCTTGGTCCGGCAAGTAGCATTAAGGCGAGTTCTAACGTTGTCCATCCGTTCAAAAGACTTCTAAACGAAAGAATTATCAATACATGCAAGATATTATTCTAGAATTGTTATTTTAGTTAGATTTTACCTTATTATTCACCCATGGTTCCCACAACCCTAGTTATGCAGTTTAGTTACCCATAGTCATAATCACAATATTCATATATGTAATATAAGAATTCATGCACTTACTTCAATGAGAAAGAATAAAATCGAGAAGTTCACTTGATTAATCAACAAACTCACCAACAATCAATTCCAGAAAAAGTGTCTCATTAAAGATTCTTCCAAAGTATAACACAATCACAAAGTCTACTAACAGAGAGTCTAATATAAGAGAATCTAACTATATGAGTGTTTATCCTTCAAAATGAGGTTTTTCTAACTATTTATAAAGAAACAAAACCTAATAAAAGAAGGACTCTAATTGCTGAAAATCTGTCAAAACGCAGCTTGGTCGACGGACGTCGTGACGGTCCGTCATGGACACGACGGGCCATCTTGGCCTCCGTCATCCTATACTTTACAGATTCTTCTGCTGCATTCTTCATTACCCTCGATGAACAGGTATGATGGACCATTTCAAGCACGACATTCCGTTGAGGGTTTCCATTCCATAACACTTAAACTTCTTGGAAATTGGGTACTGGGATTACTCTCTGATCATCACGACGAACCAATAGGACGGACCGCCATGCACTTCGTAACCCCACACTTGGTCAGACTTCCTTAGGTGGTAACTTTTCTAAGGACCGTCACAGGCACGACGGACCGTGACAAGCTCCTTAGGTGGTAACTTTTCTAAATCTCTTGCTAAAAAACTCCCGCGTTCATCATTAGACAGAATTCATGCAAATAAATGAAGCTTACATAAAAATCAATTCAAAAAGTCTTTTGGACACACTCACTAAACTTAAGGAAAAAGCATTAAAAATACCATGAAACCACGGTATATCAACACCCTCAACTTAAATTTGTTGTTTGTCCTCATGCGACGCACTATGACTCACTACAAAATTTTTGTACAATAGTGTCCATGTTTTAACTTTTGCAATCATTTGTCTATCAATCCCGATCAGTTATGCATTTTATCACTATTAGGCTTGAATTATGTGGAATCAGACCATGACACAGACTCACCACACACTAATACCTATCGTCTTCAATTTTTCACCGAGGTGCTTATATTTCCGGTATTGCAACTAGTGTCCCTACTTCAAAGCAACATCCTCATTTTTCACACAATGATTTCAGTTTGAGTATAAGTCTTACGTTTCAACACTCACTCTCAGAAGAAATTCACAACTAATTCATACATATTGCCAAAAGCTTGTCCTTATTTTCACTGCTTTAAGTTCGTCATTCAACTCTTAGGATCACGATAGGACTTTCTTAGCTTGTAACATAGGCTCAAGGTCAGGTACGGTATATATAGGTATACTTTAGTGACTTTTTGCCCTCCTTGACATATCCTCTAAACATACCACTTTTTATCATTTTATTTCGCCAAATTTCTTATATTCTTTCACCTTGCTATTTTCCCTTGTTTCTTCATTTGTGTAAGTGACTCTCTTCTTTTCTTGCTTGTATTTACTGTAATTTTTTTTTGTTATTATTTCACTTTTCTTTCAACCGGTTCTTGAGTCACTTTACTTTTGTTCTTTCTCTCTCTTTGTTCTTTCAACCCCACTTTCTAGAGCATTTCTCATAATAGCCACCCTCAACTCATGGATTTTCCATGAGTCAAAGTACACAATACCCAAAGTTGAGTCAGGGCCATGAAAAGGTTGTTTACTGAATTAGTCACCCTCAACTTATGCTTTTGGCATAAGCTGAGGTGCACATGTCAAAGGAGAGACCAGGGCCAACACATCATTCCAGAAAAGATCGGTTTGAATGAAAAAGAAAGTTCTATTTTAAGCTCAAATTATTTGGAGAAAAGAAGGATTAATTTCATTTGGTTTTTTATTTAGGCTAAAAATGGGCTAGATTGAACAAGGGCCTATGATACTTTCTGAATTGTCTATTACAACTTACTTTTAGCAGGACTAACCAGACAAGTTCTAGCTTAGTACAAATAGTGGACTATTCAAATCTTACTCACACTCACTTGACATCTTATTACTCTACCAGATTATTAGACACCTAGTTCTAATTTTAGACTTAGGGTCATGCAGTGGTGTATCTCTATGTCATGCTTAGAGCCACACATTTATCAATTACTATGCCTACTCATGCATCATTTTCATTTCATCTGGATATAATTTTAGCCATCATTATACAGAGTTAAACTATGTACACAAGATATAGACATGTCAGTTCAACAATAAAAATAATCAGTCTCTTGGGCAAAAAGAACACAAGCAAGAAAACCCCAAAAGAGGATAGTGAATTTGTCTACTCAGACTTCACCCTAGCACTCACTTTCCATTTACCCCACCCCAACAAAAAGACATGCAATTGTCCCCAATGCATAAAAAATTGACATACGAGAGTGGTAGGTGAAGAAAACCTGGGGCGCAAAGCGCTGACGATTAGCAAGCTGGTGGGTCCGGTTCCCCGGAACACACTACCTCTATAGTCTGGACACCCTCAGTAGTGTTCTCATAAGCAACAACACTCTCTCACCAAGTGCCTCTCGCTATCGCCACATCTCTCGGAGCTAGATGACCCAACGGTGACTCTACAAACTCGACACGACTCGCCTCATCTGCAAGCTAGGCTCTCCTCGCAGCCCCCATCTCACGGCGCTCCTTATTTTTTTCTCTAGCCTCATCCTTCTCTCGACCCTTACACCTCTTGGCATACTCTCGAGGGGAGGTGGTAGAATCTCAGAAGTGGCGATTAAGGACGCCATTACTGTGTCCTCAATAGAATCTGCCGAAGGAGCCTTAAACTGAGGTACCCTAGCCTCTAGGATCATATCAATGTCCGCTCGAAGACTCTCAACCGCAGCCTGAAGGGTCAGCACATCCACCTGAGGGGCTGGCCGGGCTAGCACCCGCAACTCAAAAGCATCCAAGTGCTGATGAACCCTCAGCGATCTTCCGCTCTATGTGCTGGACCATTTTCCGCTCCAAGTGCTCTTCTGCCTCAGCAATAGACCTCTGCATTCAATGCTGGATGTGATGCAGAAGTGTAGCCATTTGTGCCTCTAGTTTCTGGACCCTAGCAAGACGGACCATAGAGGGGAAAAGGGCTGAGCGAGAGGAGCTCGGGGCAATGCTACTACCCGGGATAGACTCGACCAGGGTAGTGTCAGTGGTTTCAGAAGCAGCCTGCATAGCCGTGCGAGCATGTGCTATTGTAACAGCCAGATTTTCACCAAGTGGAGGCAACTCTGGACAGGGCCCTCTACGTGGAGCCAACTCATTGGCCTTACCCTGAAGAGTCCTATATCAATAGTGCCCAGCGGAGTCTTAAGGTTGATCAATGTGCCAGATGGGCACACCTGCGGACCTGCATAGGGAAAATATCATGCACGGAAATGGTTAAGTAGTTGCTACCTTGAAAGCCCTCTCGTGCATGACCGCCTGTAGAAGACAAGCCAAGTCCACCACAAACTCGGCTATCATCACCGCCATTAGAACTACACGATCCCATGTGACTATATTATCCACGTCCGTGGAGGAAAGGCAGTGGCGGACAATCAACCATAAGAACTTAGCCGTGAAGGTCAAGTTAGCCTTCTTGATGGCTCCCTTCGGTTTCCATCAACAGACAAGTGCAGAGCCATCCACCTCTTACTGGTTTATCTCAGCGATGGCTCACGCAAGAATTGGCCATCATTTATAATTTGCCACCGGTATTTGAACTCGGTGGTGAGAGGGGTCCGGTTGGCATCAACATCCTTGCCATATAGATATCGGCAAATGGATGGCAGAGAGATATAGACCTAAATGCCACGTACTCGGACATGCTCAAGTGGGTAATTTTTGGTGGGGGAAGCCCTCCTATCTATCTGTGATCTGAGAGTAGCCACGTAAGAGGCGTAGAACTCTCGGACCAACTCCTCACTATAATGGCCAAAAGAACGCGCTGTCTATTCCAGTCGGTGTCTGGTGAGGACATTGTGAATCTCTGGTATGGTGGGGAGACTACCCGTAAGGACCCGCATCTTTAGTGTAAGGATCCGTTCCATGACTCCTTTATCATTAAGAAACTTGGATTCTGAATAAACTTGATATTGCTCGTTGACACACCACTGGTTGGGCTGGTCGGCAATCGGAGTAAGATCATGAGTCGGTGAGCCTGGAGTGGAATCAGAATTGTCAGCCTCATAAGACGAGGTAGAATGTGCAGCTGTGGCGGGTGCAGGGACTTCTGCAGATCCTGAGGCTTCCTCCGACCACGAAACTCCTAAGGATCCAGACGCTCCTTCTTCATGTGTAGCTGACCCAGAAGGTGTGCCATTCAGTGTGCGCTTTTCATCAGATTGGGAGGCAATGACTATGCCGGACGCCACCTTTTTGGGTGTAGATCTGGTAGCACGTGTGTTATGCCTCGTATTTTTTTTATACGTAGTGCGCATCGTGATCTAGAAGACGTAAAGAAATATTAGGCAAGGATGTTATTTCCAAATGTGATATTAAGTATGAGTTGGCTAATGTAAGTGCCATTAACTTTAAGTGAGGGATTATTAGTGGATAATTTGGATTGATTTAATCCAATGGGCCCCACCACTCATAATTGGTGGCTGATTAGGATTAATTTAATCCAGTGGGCCCCACCACTCAAGGCAAAAATTAAAAGGGATCAGATTGTGGCTGGCCTTAGTGGACAGGTGTAGAGGGGGGCTGCCTCCACTTCATACTATTAAATGAGGTGGAGAAATCCACTCCATGCTAAATAAAGTGGTGAAATGCATTGCTGCATATCATCTTCTTCTTCACCACTTGTTTTAGGTAGCCATGGAAATGGAGAAACCAACCCTGCAAATCTTGGCCAGCAGCTGCAAATAATTTGGTTAGTAATCTCCTTGTTTGGTGTGTTAATTCTTTAGAATACCCTTGTTAATTATCCATTAATTTTAAGAAGGGGGCGTGACGAGTAGCTTAGGAAGTTTGTTTTAGTTATAGAATGTGCTAAGTATGAACGGAAACCATAATCGGATTATTAGTGGTGTCGTGTTGGTGCTTGGGCTGTTTTGATTAAAGCAAACTGCAGGAAAATTCTGTTTTGGCATTATGTATATGTTGAATGTGATTATGAGTATATACTCCAAAGGATGAATACGATAAGGTAGATGTGTTAGAATTATAAAGCGAGTTATCGCTCGGTGTGTCGTTGCTTATTTGCTATGGTTGCCGAGACGGAACTGCTTTGGGGAGGGGGTCATTTAATATGATTCTTTGGGTTATATGTGTTATTGGTATTGCTGTGGATAATTTGAATTGTTGTCGGATTGGGGACGAAGTAAGGAAAATAGGGAAGTCTTTGCCGAATTTTTGTTAGATTATTAGCTAGCTTACAAGAAAGTAAAGCACGATGTTTATCTAATTGCGGCACGATTGTTGCTTGTTATAGATTAATAGCTTGAGCAAGAAATATTGGACGCGGCAATCGATTATACGGTATGTAACGCTGTCCCTTCTTTCTTTGTTTGGCATGACTTTTAAAAATAAGCGAATAATGCATGATTTGATACTTACCTCTAGAGCGTCTAGGTGACGTATATTCTTGCTTCCACAATTATTCCTCTATATATCGGCTATGTCTAAGGCTATGATGATCTCTAATATCTATGGTAGTGCTTCTTAGAGTCATTGAGATTTTACGTTTCCATATCGTATTAAAGGTTCATAATCTTGATAAAACAATAATCTTTGGTAATACTCCTTGCTGGTTCACGTTGATTGTTCTATTGAGTTATAAGAAATGATTTTAATTGCATATGGTTGCTCATAATATTCTGCTCGTGCATAGAGTCATTTATCATTTCACCGAGTCCCGGGCCGGGTAATGTTCGTGCGGAGTTTCTTGCATATGTCACCGAGTTCCTCACTAGAGGGCCGGGTATGTATATTATATATATGATTGGTGATGAGGATGGTTATGATGACGGAGATGACGTGATGATTATTTTGCCGAGCCCCTTACTAGGGAAGCTGGGCACCTTAAATGTTAAATATATGCATGATTTTCACTTAAAAGGGTATATGTGTAGCGATATTTTGTTTCGACTTGCCATATTGGTATCCTGTCATCTTTACCTTATGCTTTACATACTCAGTACATTGTCCGTACTGACCCCCCTTTCCTCGGGGGGCTGCGTTTCATGCCCGCAGGTGTAGACGCACAGTTCGGTGATCCTCCCGCCTAGGATATCTACTCTGCTGATTGGGAGAGCTCCACTGTTCCGGAGCCCAGTCGTTTTGGTACATAACTTTTGTGTAGTCTTTTGCTCGTCTATGGGTATGGCGAGGCCCTGTCCCGTCGAGTTTCACTAATGTACTCTTAGAGGTCTGTGGACATTATGTGGGTTGTATATATATATGTTTTGGATAATGGTTTGGACATGGTTTGTTTGGGATGTCCGCTTGTACAGGGGCAGCCTTGTCGGCTGCATACATCATTGTGTATTGTGTAGTGGCAGCCTTGTCGGCATACGTATGTTATTATGCTTTGAATAGTGGCGGCCTTGTCGGCTCCCGTATACTGTTATGGTTGAATGGTTATGACTCCTTATGAGACAAGTCCTCTTATATATATATATGACGTTGGGGTTGGCTTGATTTGATTAAATTTCATATTGTCTTAGTTTCAGTTGGTTATACTTAGAAGGTTTGTATGTGGGTGTCCAAAATGGGCACTAGTCACGGCCCATCGGGTTGGGTCGTGACAAAGAGTGGTACAGAGCGGTTCTTCCTCGGAAGTGTCTACAGACCGTGTCTAGTAGAGTCTTTTTTATCGGTGTGTTGTGCACCACATCTATAAACAGGAAGCTACAGGACATTTAGGATGTCATTCTTTCTTCTTATTCTAGATCGTGCGATAGAGATATATTAACAGGATAATCCCTCTCTAACGAATCCGTGTGTTTTCAGCTATGCCTCCAAAGAAAGCGACAGCCGCCCAGAAGGGAAAATCGGTAGCAGAGGGTACTAGTCAGACCCGGAGAGTTACTAGGGCCCGTGCCCAGTCTATGCCTGGTATGATGCTCCAGTCGGAGAGCTCTGCTACACCCTCCGCCGTAAGAGCTTAGAGCGAAGCAGCCTCCAGCTGGGGACACCACCAGAGGCCCCAACATCTCGAACCTCCGGCTCACCTCACCAGGCGGAGGATAGGGCCATGAGAGATGCGGTTCAATTGCTGACTAGATTAGTGGCGGTCGTGCTCGCAGCATGGATCGGGAGTTGATCATGTGGACAGATCTGATAGCTTTAAGGCTCGTGACTTCTTTAGTTGTAATCCCTCAGAGTTCTTTGGGTCAAGGGCCCCAGATGATCCGCAACAGTTTTATTCATCAGATGCAGCGTACATTGAGGATAATCAAGGCTTCGGAGATCGAGTCTATTGAGTTGGCTACGTATCACTTGTGGGATGTAGCTATTAATTGGTATGAGTCTTGGGAGTTATCTAGGGGTGACGGTGCTCCTCCTGCGGTATGGGATGAATTTGTGGAGGCTTTCCAGGGCCACTTCCTGCCTCCAGAGATGAAGCGAGCTAGAGTCGATAGATTCTTGCGTTTGAAGCAAAATGGCAGGAGCGTTCGAGAGTATAGCCTCGAGTTTGATTCATTGGCTAGGCATGCGCCTACTATTGTGGCTGATATGGCAGACAGGGTACATCGTTATTTGATGGGATTGGATCGTTATCTGATTGACGGTTGTATGGCAGTGACTCTTCAGCCAGGTATGGGCATTGCTCGGGTGCAGGCATATGCACACGGGGTAGAGGATCGACACCGGGGACGTCAGCCAGATAGAGATTATAATAGAGGCCAGCATAAGAGGGCTAGATCAGCAGGTTATCCTGACGAGTTTCAAAGCGGCGCCTCAAGAAGATGTTAGATTTTCTTCCCAGCTAGCACAGAGTGCACCCCCACGTTTCATGGGTAGGGGGATCGATCATATGGGATATTCGGAAGCTGGTCAGAGCTCTAGGGCGTTAGGGTCACAGATGGGCCGGGGTTTGAGCCAGTCGAGGCCACCTTTGCCTCGGTGTTCTCGTTGTGGTAAGTCCCATCCAGGGGAATGTCGTTGGGCAATAGGTGCGTTTTTTTCTTGCGGCCGTCAGGGCCATACTATGAGGGAGTGTCACCTTAGAGGTAGTGCAGGTGGTATGGCACAGCCTACAGGGTCCGTTGCTGGTTCATCTTCTTCTGTGGCTATGCGCCCTACGGGCGATGTATTCAGCGCCAAAGAAAGTCGTGGTAGAGGGCGTGGTGGAGCTTCTGTTCTAGCGGTCCCTCAAACCGTATATATGCTTTGACTAATAGGCAAGATCGAGGCGTCACCTAATGTGATCACGGTGTATATTATCACTATTCCCCAAAGTGTGTATGCATTGATAGACCAGTGTTCCACCTTATCATATATATCTCCCTTTGTTGCTAGTAGGATCGAATAGAGTCCGAGTTGATAGATCCATTTGAGGTAGCTACACTGTAGGAGATTTTGTCATAGCTACGTGAGTATATAGGAATTGTTCAAGAGTTATATATAGTCGCCGCATCAGTAGCGGATCTAATAGAGTTAAATATGATTGAGTTTGATATTATCATGGGCATGGATTGGTTGGCTGCTTGTTATGCTAATGTTGATTGCAGAGGAAAAATAGTTCGATTTCAATTTCCAGGGTAACCGATTGTAGAGTGGAAGGAAATGCAGATCGCCAAGGGTAAGTTCATTTCATACCTCAAGGCCGGGAAGATGGTTAGAAAAGGCTATATTTACCATCCGATTCGGTGCATGACATAAAGGCAGAGGCACCGACTCTTCAATCGACCCATTAGTTAATGAATTTCCGATGTATTCCCCGAGGAACTTCCAGGCCTTCCTCCGAGCGGGAGATAGAGTTTACTATAGATGTCGCCAGATACCCAGCCTATATCTATACCTCCTTATAGAATGGCACCGCCGAGTTGAAAGAATTGAAAGAGCAATTGAGGGATTTGCTAGAAAAGGGCTTCATCGTGCCTAGTACGTCACCTTGGGAGCACCAGATCGCTTTGTGAGGAAGAAGGATGGGTCGCTGCGGATGTGCATTGATTATAGGCAGTTGAACAAAGTAACAATAAAGAACAGGTATCCCCTCCCAAGGATTGACGATCTATTTGACCAGTTGCAGGGTGCAAAGTGTTTTTGTCCGAGATACATTGGGCCTTATCAGATTGTTCGTAGGATAGGCAAGGTTGCCTATGAGTTGGATCTACCATCTGATTTGGAGGCGATACATCCAGTCTTCCATGTATCGATGCTACGTAAATGTTTTGGTGATCCTTCTAGAGTATTCCCTGTAGATGATATTCAGGTAACAGAGGAGTTGTCATATGAGGAGAAACCCGTGGCTATACTTGATCGTCAGGTTAGAAGGTTACGTACTAAGGATGTGGCTTCCGTCAAAGTGTTGTGGCAAAATAACAATAGGGAGGAGATGACTTGGGAAGCGGAAGACGAAATGAAGAATAAGTATCCTTACTTGTTCCCTGCACTGCAGTAATTCAATTTCTAGCTTGTCTATATTGATAGATAATGAGATTATGTAGTCGTGAGGCATCCTGTAAGTTACTAATGCAAAGGTTGATAGGTATAACTTTTAGAGAGACCTCGCTGGAATTTGTTTTTGCAAGACGCTAACTTAACATTCGAGGACGAATGTTCCTAAGGGGGGAAGGATGTCATGCCTCGTATTTTTTTTATACGTAGTACGCATCGTGATCTAGAAGACGTAAAGAAATATTAGGCAAGGATGTTATTTCCAAATGTGATATTAAGTATGAGTTGGCTAATGTAAGTGTCATTAAATTTAAGTGAGGGATTAATCAGTGGCTAATTTGGATTGATTTAATCTAATGGGCCCCACCACTCATAATTGGTGGCTGATTAGGATTAATTTAATCCAGTGGGCCCCACCACTCAAGGCAAAAATTAAAAGGGATCAGATTGTGGGCTGGCCTTAGTGGACAGGTGTAGAGGGGGGCTGCCTCCTCTTCATACTATTAAATTAGGTGGAGAAATCCACTCCATGCTAAATAAAGTGGTGAAATGCATTGCTGCATATCATCTTCTTCTTCACCACTTGTCTTAGGCAGCCATGGAAATGGAGAAACCAACCCTGCAACTCTTGGCCAGTAGCTGCAAATAATTTGGTTAGTAATCTCCTTGTTTGGTGTGTTAATTCTTTAGAATATCCTTGTTAATTATCCGTTAATTTTAAGAAGGGGGCATGACCAGTAGCTTAGGAAGTTTGTTTTAGTTATTGAATGTGCTAAGTATGAACGGAAACCATAATCGGATTATTAGTGGTGTCGTGTTGGTGCTTGGGCTGTTTTGATTAAAGCAAACTGCAGGAAAATTCTGTTTTGGCATTATGTATATGTTGAATGTGATTATGAGTATATACTCCAAAGGATGAATACGATAAGGTATATGTGTTGCGAATTATAAAACGAGTTATCGCTCGGTGTGTCGTTGCTTCGCTGCTATGGTTGCCGAGACGAAACTGTTTTGGGGAGGGGGCTGTTTAATATGATTCTTTGGGTTATATGTGTTATTGGTATTGCTGTGGATAATTTGGATTGTTGTCGGATTGGGGCGAAGTAAGGAAAATAGGGGAAGTGCTGCCGAATTTTCGTTAGATTATTAGCTAGCTTACAAGAAAGTAAAGCACGATGTTTATCTAATTGCGGCACGATTGTTGCTTGTTATAGATTAATAGCTTGAGCAGTAAATATTGGACGTGCGGCTCGATTATGTGGTATGTAACGCTGTCCCTTCTTTCTTTGTTTGGCATGACTTTTAAAAATAAGTGAATAACGGACAGATTTGATACTTACCTCTAGAGCGTCTAGGTGACGTATATTCTTGCTTCCACAATTATTCCTCTATATATCGGCTATGTCTAAGGCTATGATGATCTCTAATATCTATGGTAGTGCTTCTTAGAGTCATTGAGATTTTACGTTTCCATATCGTATTAAAGGTTCATAATCTTGATAAAACAATAATCTTTGGTAATACTCCTTGCTGGTTCACGTTGATTGTTCTATTGAGTTATAAGAAATGATTTTAATTGCATATGGTTGCTCATAATATTCTGCTCGTGCATAGAGTCATTTATCATTTCACCGAGTCCCGGCCTGTAATGTTCGTATGGAGTTTCTTGCATATGTCACCGAAGTTCCTCACTAGAGGGCCGGGTATGTATATTATATATATGATTGGTGATGAGGATGGTTATGATGACGGAGATGACGTGATGATTATTTTGCCGAGCCCCTTACTAGGGAAGCTGGGCACCTTAAATGTTAAATATATGCATGATTTTCACTTATAAGGGTATATGTGTAGCGATATTTTGTTTCGACTTGCCATATTGGTACCCTGTCATCTTTACCTTATGCTTTACATACTCAGTACATTGTGCATCAGACCCCCCTTTCCTCGGGTCAGATTTCATGCCCGCAGTGTAGACGCACAGTTCGGTGATCCTCCCGCCTAGGATATCTACTCTGCTGATTGGGAGAGCTCCACTGTTCCGGAGCCCAGTCGTTTTGGTACATAACTTTTGTGTAGTCTTTTGCTCGTCTATGGGTATGGCGGGGCCCTATCCCGTCGAGTTTCACTACTGTACTCGTAGAGGTCTGTGGACATTATGTGGGTTGTATATATATATGTTTTGGATAATGGTCTGGACATGGTTTGCTTGGGATGTCCGCTTGTACAGGGGCAGCCTTGTCGGCTGCGTACATCATTGTGTATTGTGTAATGGCAGCCTTGTCGGCATACGTATGTTATTATGCTTTGAATAGTGGCGGCCTTGTCGGCTCGCGTATGCTGTTATGGTTGAATGGTTATGACTCCTTATGAGACAAGTCCTCTTATATATATATATATATATATGACGTTGGGGTTGGCTTGATTTGATTAAATTCCGTATTGTCTTAGTTTCAGTTGGTTATACTTAGCAGGTTTGTATGTGGGTGTCCAAAACGAGCACTAGTCACGGCCCATCGGGTTGGGTAGTGACAACGTGCTGGAGTGGCAGTGGATGGGGGCACGTACTCAGGACCATGTTCATCATCAGAGCCTATGACCAGGTGAGCAGACGAGGCGACAGACATTGAACGCCCACGTGCGTAAACTCGATGATGTTTTTGTGCCATTTGAGATAGTACCTATAAAGAATCAATATTAGTACAACAAGGAGCAAACAAGACGAGCAAAAATGACGCAAAATAAATAAAATAGCTAAGTTGTAATGACTTTTTTGCAGTAACAGTGAAACACGACGGACCAGGCGACGGCTCGTCGTGAGTGCGATAAACCGTCATGGGGTCCGTCATGTCTAAATTCAACTATGTTGATGTGGAGACCCTTGAAGGAAAGTCTCTGACAAGTATGATAGATAAGCAGTATGGACCATCATGACAATGACGGTCCATCATCGATGTCCGTCGTGGAGACCCTTAGGAGAGGGGTCTCTGACCGTCAAGACGATTGTGAAGGACGGATCGTTGTGGTAACAACGGTCCATCGTAGATGTCTGTCAGAGGACACCTCAAAAAAGTATGGAGACCCTCAGGAGATGGGTCTCTGACCGTCAAGACGGTTGTGCAAGACGGACCGTCGAGGGTATGACGGTCCTTCGTAGATGTCCGTCAGAGGACACTTAAAAATAGTAGGAGACCATTAGGAAAAGGGTCTCTGACCATCACGACGATTGTGCAGGATGGACCGTCGAGGGTATGACGGTCTGTCGTAGATGTCCGTCATAGGACACTTAGAAAAAGTAGGGTATCCTTAGAGAAAAGGTCTCTGACAACTAGAACAGTTGTGCAAGATGGACCGTGGTGGGAACGACGGTCCGTCTCATGTATCTGTTGGTGGACACTTGGATAAAATTGGACAGCGAGGTGTTGGGGGTGATGGAACATACCCTATTACGATCCGTCGTAGATGACCGTGAGAGGACACTTAAAAAAGTATGGAGACCCTCAGGAGATAGGTCTCTGATCGTCACAAAGGTTGTACAGTACAGACCGTCATGGGTATGATGATCCGTCGTAGATGTCCGTTAGAGGAAACTGAAAAAAGTAGGAGACCCTTAGGAAAAGGTTCTCTGACCATCACAATGGTTGTGAAGGACAGACCGTCGATGGTATGATGGTCCATCGTAGATGTCCGTCAGAGGACACTTAGAAAAAGTAGTAGACCCTTAGAAAAAGGGTATGTGACAACCAGAACGATTTTGCAGGATGGACCGTGGTGGGAACGACGGTCCGTCGCATGTAACTCTAGGTGTACACTTTGAGAAAATTGCATAGCGAGGTATTGGGGGTGATGGAACGGACCCTATGAGGGTCTGTCATGGGTACGACGGTCCGTCACTGGGGTTTCATTCTGTCATTCAGTGACAGAACTGAGGTTGCCACATTCATCATCTGTGACTCACATGGAATACTTAGTGATAACCTACATGTTTCTAACACAAATACCTAGTAAACTAGTAATGCTAAAACACCTATTTCTAGAGTTTTAACAAGGCAATTTGAGGATTCTCAACCTAGGTGAGACAAAATTGGATCAAAGAATGAAGACCCATCAATAAGAAAAAGGCTAATACTAATTGATAAACAAAAATGCAATGAACATGGGTAGAAATCAGAGACACATACCTGAGAATTTGAGAAAAACAAGCGAGGAAGGTACTTGGTGAACAAGAACAGAATCACAGTAGCAGACTCCGAATAGTAGATAGTAGATTTTAGGAACTTGGGGAATTGGGGAAGTGATCAGTGGATAGAGAGGAGAGGTAGGAAGTTGGAAGTTGAAAAGAGAGGGACATGGGAGAAAGAGGGATGGAAATGGATGAAGTGAAGGGGTGGGGTTTTTAAATGTAAAGAATTTTTAAAATACACCCAGCCGGGTCGGGTTGGTTACGCTCATTAATGATGCAACGAGTCCTCGAAGATGGTCTGTTGCAGATGCGACGTTCCGTCATGGGTGCCGTCACGAGTGCCCTAGTTCTGAAAATAACTGAAAAACGTACCTGGAACGACGGATACATGCGATGGTCAGTCGCATGCGTGACGATCCGTCGATCAGTGACTGTTGAAGAGTGATTTTCTGCAGAATTTCCTGGGATGTACCTGCAAATTTAAAACCTATTAGTAGAATATGCTACCATTACTAGAAATAAAAAAATTATAAGTATTGGGTTGCCTCCGAACCAGCGCCTTATTTAACGCCATGGCACGACTGAGGACACTTGATTTCTCAGCCTTCATCAAGATGGTGTGCCTCGATCATTTCATTCGCTGATTCAGCATGCCCAAAATAGAGTTTTATTCGTCATCCATTCACCTTAAACAACACACCCTCCTTGGTTTCTAACTCAACTACTCCATGAGGGAATAATTGGGTAATCAAGTAAGGTCCAGTCTATTTGTACTTTAGCTTGCCCGGAAACCAACGCAACCTAGAATTGTATAAACGCACCAAATCCCAACCATAAACTCTCGTTTTTCAATTTTTAGGTCATGGTGATTCTTCATCTTTTCTTTGTAGGATATAGCAGATACCGATTGGAGTTCACCACTCGGCCTCATGGACCTATAAATGTTGAAGGTTGCTTCTTCATTGTTCAACCGAAATTTCATCTACCCCTTTTCCATATCAACTAAGGCTCTACCCGTATCAAGGAATTGCCTCCCAAGAATAATAGGCACTTCAAAATCGACTTCACAACCAACAATAACAAAATCTTCCAAAAATATGAACAACTCCACTTTTACTAGCACATCCTGGAGTATCCCTATAGGCCTTTTCACTGTTCGATCAGCCATCAGTAGTCGCATCGCAGTGGGCTTTGGGTCACCCAAATTCAACTTCTTGTAAATCAAGAGGGGAATGAGATTTATGCTTGCCCCCAGATCACATATTGCTTTTGCAAAACGTAATGACCCGATTGTACAAGGAATAGTGAACGCACCCGAATCTTCTTTCTTTTGTACGAGAGATCTTATAGAAATGGCACTACAATGCTGCATTCTATCATCATCTTCGAAAGTGACCGATCTTTTCTTTGTAACCAGATCTTTCATAAACTTGGAATAACCGGGAATTTGTTCTATAGTTTCTACCAAAGGGACATTGATAGAAAGCTTCTTCAACATTGTTATAAAACGCCGATATTTACCATCTTCGGTCTTTTTCATTAATTTTTTAGAATAAGGGGGTGGTGGTCTAGGCATGGGAATTACATTTGTAGGCACTTTAGCATCTTTTCCATTGTTATCTTCTACTTCACCATTAACCTTTACAACTTTATCATTATCTTTTATCACCTTTTTCTCATTAGACGGCATAGGTGGGTCAATGATTTTGCTTACCATCGCGAGTAGTGATTGCCATACAATGTCCATCATTTTTTGGATTTTGGACAGTGTTGCTAGGAAGAGTGCCCGGTTGCCGTGTATTCACAATCACAAATAATTGGTCCATTTGCAACTCAATCTGCTTAATCGATATTGCATGTGTATCGACTTTCTGCCCAATACCCGCTAAATCACTCTTTAACTCTTTAATATGCTCATCACTAGAATCGAACCTCCTCATCATTTTGTGCAATATATCCTCAACTCACGCCATACTATCTCCACCATCCTTAGGAGTAACTTCACGATTCTGATGAGGGACATAGGGCCCATTCTTATCATTTCTGTTACCATAGTTACCCATGTTGAAGTTGTTGTCGCGGTTGTAGTTTCCATCTCGAACATTATGACCCCCCAAGTTATAGTTACCATAGATCCGACCTTGGTTTCCTTTTCCTCGGTGCCAATTCTCCTGATTTGAGACTTGGGCACTCGGTCAGAAACCTCTCGTCTGCTCATTTATCGCATAGTAATCCTCCTCATAATAACATTCATCATTTGGTGGTGGTGGTTTAGACAATTAGTTAACTGCATTTATCTTTTCTGCACCCTCAGTGACATGTTTTAATACCAACCCAAGCTCAGTTCTCATCTGAGCCATCTCTTCAAGAATCTTATCTGTGAATGGGTTGTGTATGGATTGAACATCGAAGGTATTTCTTCCAGTATCTGACTTCCTAGTACTCCAAGCATTATTTTTTTGGGAGATTTTCTCTAACTTTTTGGCAATCTCGGCATAAGGACACTCTCTATAAGAACCACCCGCTATAGTATCCAATACTGCTTTATTATATCATCCTATCCCTGATGAAGAATTCCTTCAGTGACTCATCATCTATGCGGTGATTGGGGACACTTCTCAAAAATGAAGTGAATCTATCCCAAGAAGTCCTAACTGACTTTCATGGAAGTGCCATAAAGTTGTTCGCTCTGTCTTTGTGGTTTAGTTTCTTGGAGACCAGGTAGTAACGTGCTAAGAAAACGTCCCTTTGTTTGTTCCAAGTGAAAATTGAGTTATAAGGGAGCTCAGTGAACCAAAAAGCAGCCTCTCCCGTCAGTGATAGAGGAAAAACTCTTAGACCTATTACATCCAAATCCAAATCAGGCCTCCCTACATAGCTTTTACGCACTACCCTTACCTTTGTTATATGGGCATGTGTGTCCTCAAAAGGTTGCCCAGAAAACAAACTTCAGACAATGAGCATTTGCATCAGACTACTAGTTACCACAAAGGTGTGGCCTTGTGGTAGCGCGGGCAACACAAGTGGCCCATCAGAGTCTGCTATATTATCATAGCCTCTATTGTATTCTTGAGGACGTGGAGCGGGATTTCATACCGTTTGTTGATTTTGACCCTAATTATCTGGTAATAACTAACCATGAACATCAACTGGAGCTGGGATGTTCTTGTTTGGATCATCATCATTAATACCCAAGTTTCGATTCATATGGCATAGTGTAGGATCTAATTCGTGATCATAGGGAAACAAGGGTTCTCTTCCTCTCCGTGTATTTGGAATACAAGGAAGATAGTTCTCCAAGAATAAAAAATAATAGAAATGTAAAATCAAGAAAATTATGACTAAACTTTAGTAATAAGTTTTAGTTAATCTAAAAGCTACTTTCCCCGGCAGCGGCGCCAAAATTTAATACGCTCAAACTTACTTCTCAAATAAGAAGTAAAGTGGTCGTATCAAATAAAGAACCCAACTAATGAGGTTGGGATAGTTCCCACAAGGAAAATAGTTCAGGCTTAACTTTAATCTATTATTACTATTATATAGTCAATTATTTCCTTTGAACAAAAGACTATAAAAGGGGGAGTTTTATTTCTAAAATAGTAAAGATAAAATAAATGAATTGAACTAACCAACTAACAGAATCAAACCTTGGAGTTTAATCAATTGATAAAAGTAACTAAGGTTTAAGTGTTCCCCAAAGTTTCCTAACTTGATAATTCTAACTATAACAATTCTTTCCTAGTATCTTGCATGCAAAGTGATAAGTTATGTATATCTAAATCCTTGGTCCGTCATCTAGAAAATTTCACTCCGCACCTTGGTCCGACTACGTGTGTTGCTATACTAACCCTTACCTTTACCTCATATTAACCATTTTATTCGATATTTGACTAAGTTATTACCTCCTACCAATTAATACTAGTCTATTAGATAGTATACACTAAATCTATGTTGATAATTCTTTTCCTATTATCTACCTCCTTGGTCTGGCAAGTAGTATTAAGGCGAATTCTAACGTTGGCCATCCGTTAAAAAGACTTTTAAATGAAAGAATTATAAATACATGCAAGATACTATTCTAGAATCGTTATTTTAGTTAGATTTTACATTATTATCACCCATGGTTCCCACAACCCTAGTTCTGGAGTTTAGTTACCCATAGTCATAATCACAATATTCATATATGTAATATAAGAATTCATGCACTTACTTCAATGAGAAAGAATAAAATCCAAAAGTTCACTTGATTAATCAACAAACGCACCAACAATCAAGTCCAGAAAAAAGTGTCTCAATTACTAAAATTAATCGAGGACTAAAGATTCTTAAAAAATATAACACAATCACAAAGTCTACTGACAAAGAGTCTAACATAAGAGAATCTAACTATATGAGTGTCTAAACCCCAAAACGAGGTTTTTCAAACTATTTATAAAAAAACAAAAAACCTAATAAAAGAAGGACTCTAATTGCTGAAAATTTGTCAAAACGTGGCTTGATCGATGAACCTCATGACGAGTCGTCATAGTCACGACGGGCCATCATGGCCTCCGTCATCCTATACTTTACAGATTCTTTTGCTGCTTTCTTCATTACCCTCGACAAACAGGTATGACAGACCGTTTCAAGCACGAAGGTTCGAGGGTCTCCATTCCATAACACTTAAAACTTCTTGGAAATTGTGTACTGGGATTACTCTCTTATCATCAAAACGAACAAGCAGGACGGACCATCTTGGCTATGACGGTCCGTCATGCACTTCATAACCCCACACATGGTCAGACTTCCTCATCTTCCTTCAGCAGCTTCACTATGATGCCACCTATGGACCGTCACAAGCACGACAGACCGTCACAAGCTCAGTAGGTGGTAACTTTTCTGCATCTCTTGCTCAAGAACTTCCGCGTTCATCTTTAGATTTTCTGCAAATAAAGGGAAACTTACATAAAAGTCAATACAAAAAAGAATTTGGACACACACTAAACTTAAGGAAAAAGCATTAAAAATATCGTGAAACCACGGTATATCAATATGATAATACTCATTCTACAAAAAGTCATTGAGCATGATAGAATACTAGAAGAGTTGAAGGATTGTATTGAAGTGCTTTGTGAGATGGTTTGTTTTCACTCAAGATATACTCAGCTCTTGAGAACCTTGTGACTTATGAGTTGCCTCATCTCTACTAAACTAAGCAAGATGGTCACCAAATGATACTAATTTCAACCCCAAAAATGGAATTTGAATGAGGACGTACGTCATGCCATGACGTTAAGTAAGGGTCTTCTTGGGAGGCCACCCAAGGTTTTAGCGCTTTAAATTATTATGTTAGAATAATGCTCTGTTGATTATGTAGGTGAAAGTGTGGAGAGTGTTGAAAATACAGATTGGCGATCTAAAGATCATGTTGGCGAATCACTAAAATGGTTGGATACCTCGACCTACTCTATTGTTTTGACACTCTCAATAACAACAAGTCCTGTAAAATTCGTTGAGGTAAGTAATTATTCGCCGAGTCACCAAGCGGTTTTTCAACCACAACTAATGTTTCCTAACGCTAAAAACAATACGGTTTATTTAAAATCCAAAGGTTCAAACTTCCAACTCATTCTCTTTCCCTCGCATTTTAGCCTCTCAAACTCTCGTCAACATAATATTCTCCATATTTCTTGCATTATCTGAGTATTTTAGTCATCAGAGTTTTTGTTATGAGTAGTGTATCACTTTGCACCCTAGCATTTGATTTTTCGTAGTCGACATAAAAGGTTAGTTTCCCAAACCCTGAGATTGTTTTTATAAAATTTGAACTCAATTTTAGTTGATCATATTGTTTTTCCATGCGCTAGGCCTCTATGTTTTTATTAGAATGTTTTATTACCAATGGACTTTCTTAAACTTGTCGTAATGTGTTGAATGTGTGAACCGTCACCTTTGTTGTGTTTTGAAATTCAGTTAGATTTTGTTGAGTTGTCTTTACTTGTCATGTAGTGTGGTAGAGTGAATCCTTATTAGCCCCCTTTTGTTTCAAATGATGTAATTTCCAATGATAGAAAGGACGAAATTATTCTAAAGGGTAAGAATCATCAATTTGACGAATATGGAAAAACAACAAGAAGTTTAAGTATTCTGGGGTATTAAATTTTATGGGTCTTGTGCAAATTTTACTATTTTATGGTTTGATTTTATTTTCAGGTGTTAGGAGGTTTATTTGAGAAGTTGGGTTAAGAATAGGCATGTTGTGTTGTTTTGCTAGCTGGACCGAGCTCGCCGAAACACATGACTTTTTCCCTAATGCACCCTTCTCACCTTTAATTTCATACAATAAGTGTTGATTGCCTCTGTAAATTTTGATGAGAAACCTGGTGTCATCGAAGAAACTAGGTGATTCACCGAAAATCTACTTAATCACCCTTTATTATGCACCCCAACTCATTTTTGCATTGTAACTTTCGGCGGGCTAGTCCCTACCCATTGAAGGATGTCGGTGATCTTCCAAATTTACTTGAATTTCTCCAACATGCTATATTATTTGAGCCAATCCTTTCGACATGCAAAATTCAACTCACCAAAGTGGTTTGGTAACTCACCGAGTTCTTCTACAACTACTTTTCAATGAATATGATTAGTTATTTCTAACTTTTTCTTAATAGTTTTTAGGAATAGTTAGGACCAACATAGACGATCCACCCCGTAAAAGAGTACTGGGTATCACAATCAAAGAAGGAGAACAATATCCTCGAAGAGGAGGAAGATAAGATCCACCACCAGGTGACAAAGGGAAAGGAAAAAGTCTCATGCCTCACAGGGTTGCTGCTTACACTCTGCATAATAACTCTAAGCTTGATGAGGAAGATCAATATGTCATGGTACACTCGTAAAGACCGAGTATCTTATATCAGTTTCAGAATGTCAAAAGAGAAGATAAAAAAGGATCAAGAGAGAGACCAAAACATGGCTAAAATAATGACCCAACTAGATATCTTGGATAACAATGTCATGGGTGTTGGTACAAACATTGTTAATATTGTGGGTTTTACTCGAGTAAACCTCGATGAAGCTCAATTTGAAGCAGAATACAATGAGGAATTGAACTTCCTAGATAATCAAGGAGGAGATTATTGTGCACACTACAAAAAACAAGGAGGGTTCCTTAGTGACACAATTGAAAAACCCAAAAATAAAGTTTGATTTGGTATGATCGTTGTGCCACGATGTTAACTAATGCACTTCTTGGGAGGCAACAAAAGTTTCTAATGATTTAGTTTTGAATTAAATAACGGGAGTTTATTATGGATGTTGAAAAGAGAAGCATGTTGGGAGGCAAGTAGTTAGGCGGGCCAAAAGTCCAGTCGGCAACACGTCAAATAGGTCGGTGAGTCAAAGTTGGACAATCGTTGGAACCACCAATCTTGAAGGGAGGATAAATAAAAATCAACGGACTAAACAGTTAATCAGTGACCCGCCTAACTGGTCAGCGAGCAAGAATTTGACCGCCATTTGAACCCCAAAATTTCATGAAGGTCTTATAAAACTCGGCAAGGTAAATTACCATTTAGAGCATCGCCTAATGGGTCAGAGCATGACTTACTCAGTCGATGGTGACACAAATATAAATGTTTTAAAAGCCAAATAGTTTAAAATTTCAAAATCCTTCATATTCTCTCATTTTAATGAATCGTGCTTTTTTACCCGAACTTTGAATCTTCCATATTCACTATTTTACCCATATTATTATGTGATTTCGTCCTCAGACTTGGAAATCTTTGCCACCTAGCTATTCAAACTTAAAATTGGATATTAAGGTTTGCGTCGCATCTTAATTTTGTTGTTGAACTCAAACTAAATAGGTATATGTATTGTTGTTTGATGTTGAGTAATTTATTTAATCGTATATAATGTGTTGCTTTCCTGTTTTGATTTGAAATGGTTGCATTAGTGCTTTAAAATGATCAATTTTCATGTCTTGTTTGTTAAAATCAGTTCGATATTGTTGGGTAAACACTTATTTGTGTTGGCTCAAGTTTGGTGAACACTACTTAACCCTTAATTGTGCAAAAAAAAAGTAATGCTTCCAATGATGGAGTGTTTGACGTTCTTCATAAGCATAAAAGCCCTCCAGTGACTAATTTTGGCCAAATCGGCGAAAATATAAATACCCCGAGGCAGGGGTCATATGGGTCTAAATCTAATTTTATGATTTTTTTTTACTTTTTAATTCGAGGTCCACGGGCTTTATTTTGGGAAGCAGGGTTGAAAGCTGGCACATTTAGTTGTTTGGCAAGGTGCATCGAACTCGCTGAATGATTTGATGGTTCGCCAAAGTCCCCTTTTGATAACCCTTAATTCATATTTTGGCTACGTATGTATGTACTTTTGGCACGAAGCCTAATCTTGTTGAGTTCACTCGCGACTCGTCGAAATATACTATTGATCGCTATTTCTGTGCCCCTAACCCTTAAAATGCACTGTGATTTTTGTTGGGTTACTCCAAGCTCGCTTATCGGTGTCGGTAACTCGCCAAATGGCCCTGAACATCACCTAAATACGTTAATTCTGGATTTTTTTCATGTTGGTACTTTCAACGAGCCTAGTCTAACTCTCCTTAGTAATTGGGTGAATCACCGACTTGTTTGAAGAGTCTTTCTACAACTTAATTTCTATATTTTTCTTGGACTAGTTTTGTCACGACCCGAGAGTATACCCTAGAACATATGATATTCGCAAATCGTGGCACAACGTGGTTGACCTCTTGGAGGTCTTGTACAAGCCCTTAGACATTATTAATCGCCTATATGTATGAAAAATAGTGTGGAATTAAAACTTTTAACACAAAATAGTACTTCAAAATATCTTTCATAGAAACCATAAGGAATAAGGGTAAGTCTCAATGTCACCATTTTAGACACACAAATATCATGGAACACGGCCCATACAATCGAAATATTGAAATAGATCTGTCTATTACAATACTTGTAAGTTGTAACAATGAAACTAAAGATTGTGATTTCCTCGGATCTAGTGAGGACATACCAACACTTTTATTGAATGGAAGGCTAGGATCTATGCTTCACTCCACGTACTTCCTCAAATGCCACCTACACCTTTAGAGGTAGACAAAATTTATGGAATCAATATATTAGAATGTACTAAGTATGACATAATGCATAAAATCATGATAAAAGAACATTTGTATAAAACATGCGCTTTTTGAGTAATACTTCATAATATAAGTATAAGAACCAAATGTAACACCAACTTTACATATAAGTCACATTCCACAACATAACATCATGATCGCTTCAAAATCACCAAGATCCTCCTATCAAAGTTGATTCTAAGGCTTACTTGAGAGAGTTACGAAGCGACCGCCCATACAATCTCTTCACACACACAAAAGAAATCCTTCAGACTACCTAAGATAAGATTATTCTCATTTCATTAGTAAAACTCCCTACCTTGAATTACTGTAAGGCTCACTAAGTAAGACATGAAGAGACCGCTCATGCACCCTCTCCAAGCCTACCTAAACAATCTTAAAAGCTACTATAGGTAGATACTTTTTCATTATCTTACCTTTAGTTAAGTCATTATATTCATTAGACTATTAAGTGACATTCAACAATTAAGAACTTTCACATAATTGTCTTGGAGAATACCCAGGGAACTCACATACTAACATCTTCAAAGCCTAGTTGTGCAATGTCTAGATAACGTCCCATTACACTACCTAAACTTCACAGTACTTATCAAATACTAGTATCTATCCCACTTGATGAGAATACGCAATAACCGACATAGACCATACAAGCTAGGTATGGAATTTAGAGTCTACCTTACTCTGATCATGGGTATTCTACTTGCGAAGGGAAGAATTATGACACGTCCCATGTAGGCACATGGTTAAGGATTATCAAGGGTTTATTTTACTCTAGTCTCATCTTCAATAGATCTACAAACCAAGCATATTAACTTGGTGCTAGCATTTGTCATCATAGAGTAATTAAATCAAGGAGCATATGAAGAGGTAACACATATTGTTCATAACCACATTATAATACACCTTAGCATAGATTGTCCCCTTAGCATAATTCATAAAGTAATGCCGACGAAGCCACATTCTTTCAGAATTCATAAAGTAATGTCGATGAGGCCACATTATTCATGAGTATAGAACATAAGAACCGCCACCATAAATGGACCATACTAAACATCACAATATAGAGAAGGTTCTGTCAAAATACCACATATTCAATCTCAACAACTCCAATTCATAGCCAATTAAACCAATCCAATACACCAAGGATCTTACCAATAACCATAGTCACCAATTCAATCCAATAATCACAATATACAATAAGTTAAGATAATACAGTATAAAATTCATCAACCTAGCATAGACTTTACAAAATTCTAAAATGATTCTTACATAAATAAACCGCTTATAATAAACTATACAAGAATTCAATACAATAGAGACATAATAAAATCACCCATAAAATAGTCAAAATAAGGATTTCATGATTTGCATGGGTTAATAAGTAATTTGATCTGAAATCATTCAATTATTCTTAATACAATCATAAGTTATTGATTCAAAACATTTTATGCAAGAACGCATGGCTAGATGTCAAAATAGAACAACTTATATTTTGAGAAATCTTTGGAGAACACTTTGAAGCTTTGATCCTTCACCAAAAGAGATTCAAGAATGAAAAACATACCTTGACTAGAAGTTAGCCACAAAATTTTCTTGAAAACTTTGAGAAATTGGTCCTCTTCCTTGAAGCTTGGGGTTTCAACAATAGTGGAATTTCTAGGTAGAGAACTTTGGGGTTTTGATTGGGTGTTTTGAAATAAGGAGATAAAAGAAGGTATTAAGAATCGACACTATTTATATTAATTATATAAGCCTAATCAAATCAACCACAGTTAATAAAACAATAAATAGAATTAATATGGAAAATCAAATTTCTCAGCCCGCCTAGGGACCACGTCCACCTTCACAATTGATGAAGGTGTTTCACAATTCCTTGACGGTCCCTGGTCCTTGGGGCAATATCTCCCTTTCCCTGCCAATCCTCCAAGAGGCTAAAGAAGGTAAAATACCTCCTTCATGGACCGTGGTCCACTTCTTTTGCCGTGAAGTGGTCCTTGAAAATGGAGGCAGTCAGCTTCCAACTTGGGACAACCTTGGCTTTTTGGTTAAGGTTTGTCTCTTTTGGCATGGCTCCTCGACTCACACCTCCAACAAACATAAATTTGGGTTATTTAGCCTCGATTCTAACCGTACCTTGACGTTGACTCATTAACCCCATTTAATCAAGGCATAGAACCACTACACACCACACAAAAAAACATACAAGCACATAACGACTAGTTTTAGAACATCTCAGATGTTTGATCTCCAAACATAACCAAACATTAGATACTGCCTCAAAACATCATCATAAATTTAGGACATTAGAACCTCATGACACGAGTGTCAGGTTGTAGCTTCACTTTAGTAATTTTAGATGTGTTACAATTTATAACACTTTTCTTTGTGGTTTGAAGATATAGATCGAACATACATGGAAGATAGTAGCATGCCACTCCAAAAAAAAGGGCACGAGGGATAGTGACAATGAAGAAGAAGATGTTTCTAATGAAAAAAAGAAGAAGTTACCTCTGAATGGAAGAAAGGGGAAGGGTAAGGCGCGCATAGCTGAGACACTAGAGCACAACTCTGACAGTGGCAGGGAGTCCTTTATTTATTAGGCTACATTCTCTAAGCCTAAGAATTAGCAGTTACTACACTCATGCCGAGAAGAGATACATTCCAATGCTCGACATGATCCATCTAGAATCCCGAAGCAACCACAGACCGTGGCTACAACACCACCAGTTTAGGGTCATCCTCCTCGGTTACTCAAACGGTTTAAGGCTGAGAGTTATTTTGTGAATATATATATATATATATATATGCTTTAATCTTGATATTGTGGATGTTTAACTTGTGGCCCAATGTTTTGAATGAAAATGATTTTGTACCTCATTTTACACATAAACATGTGAAAAGATGACGTATACTATGGAATAGATAATTGAAGCAAGTTAGCAAGATTTGGGTAGATCGTATATCCAGCATATAAATATATGTACCATGTGTATTCTAGGATCACTTTGATTTATATAAGAGAAATATGTGCGAGGGATACTTTGACGATGAAACAAGTATAAATCTTGCATGCTAACATTTGGTAGAATAAACCCATACATTTAGTAACAAACTCATATTAGAGGGCTCACTTTAATGCCCTAGGGAGTAGGAACCGTAATTATGGATCATTCACTACCAAGGGCACTTAGAAAGCTTACTTTTTGTGATGCTAGTTATTGATTCATGCCAATGAAATAGTAAATCAAATAGCGTTACATACCTCAATTCCCAATCTGTATAGCTTATGAAGTGTTAACCTTTCCTTTAACGTCATTGTCTTCATCTACAACAACCAATCATTAAGGCTATAATATTAACTGCTTACAAACAAACTTGGAATATTTCAACTCATCAAAACATTTGCCATCCCATAATCTTTCTAATTGATTGTTTTCTTTCACAAATTATGTCAGTTATAGTTATTTATATGAAAGAACCTTCACATAGAACGAGAAGTGAGTTTACCGAAATCCTAATTTAATGGGGTATCACCATAGCTTATAAATCATCCCCCTACAAGTTTCCACTATCATTCTCTAAGTATATCCATGACCTCCCATACACAAATCCATATGGTAGTCCTCAACACTTAGAAATAATCAAACACAAGTAATAAAAAAGTAAGTGTGGAATTCTCAAATAAACAATAATTAAAGGTTGTGGAACACCCTTACCTTGGCTATCTAAATTCATTATTCTCCTTCAATTGTTGTTTTTGTAACCTTCTCTTAATCTTTGGAAGAGAGTGGCAGAACCTTGGCTTCCACACATATAACTTTGAAGAACTGTCCAACATACTTTAAATAATAGAGGAGAGAAGGTGATCTTGTGGCTTCTTCGGAAGGAACAAGGTGAAAACTATAGAACACTAGTGGGAAAATGTGGTGGCTTCTTCATCTTGCTAGAGAGAGAAATATATGAACTTGAGAGGAAATGAGATATTTGTCTAATATTTTGGACCTTAATAGGTTCTCTTTTGTGACCTTTCTTGTAGTTCATTTTCAGCCAACATGTGTCTTAAATTTAGGCCACACATTTAAGTAGGTGATGCAACTACTTTTCCATTAAAATTATTTCTTGTTGACTTGGTAAGATTGGGCCTTTTTTCTCCATTTCTCCCTTATTTTTCTATTGAACTTGGTCCAGATAGAGGTGGTGTACTTTGCCCAGTAACATGGTCAAAAGAGTCTTAGTAGGTGATACACCTTCTTTGTCCTTTGGCTGGTCAATAAGTCAAAGTAGGTGATGCACCTACTTGTACTAGCTTAGTGAAGTCAACAAAGCACCTCAATATTTTGTACATCTCTAGTCCTTAATACCTTTAAATAAACTTAAAAACTTATATACACTATGTCAATTTTCATTTCTATAATCAAATACCACCTTATGATATCAAGTTTAAGTACTTCCATCGACGTCAACTTAATTGTATCGTATCAAAATCTATGGACAGTTCACTTTAAACCTATTCTATTTTCACTATTCGCTTAGGAACCCGAGTTCATAACTATACCATAAAGAAATTTATAAGTGTTTTGTATAAATAGTACCAGTACACGTAGAATACGGGGTGTTACACTACAGCTCGTGGACTAGACTACGATGTGACACTTGCCTCTGTGGTTCAAGTACTATAACTTCAACTTTCTAATCACAAATGACGAATATACAGGATAGGCCTTCATTCAATCCACAGGGCATGTAGGCCTTTGTGGCTCTATACTTGTAAGACTTTCTTAAACCTTCGTCTACGAATCAGAACCTATGGCCCATCAAAAAACTAATGGTCCATGGTGGGCTCTATCACAGGTGCTTCTAGAATTTTCAACTCTTATTTCAATCAATCTCACCAAAATCTTTTTCCTGCAGAATTAAACGAAAACCATCATATATAATAACAAAAGGATCAAGACTCCATAAACATCCAAGTGAAATGCATAAAAAACACTGTAAACTCACAGTATATCAATGTCCGCTTGTACTTCCTAAGGGAAGTGTAGTTCATGTGTATCAATATTTAATTAATGTTTTGAAAAGGTACATTAGAGCTTTGGGGTACTCATTGTCTAACATAGTGGGAATCTAGCACGATGTGTGTACGTATAATATTAATTTAACTGAAGGTTTCAAACCAACTGTTGACCATCAAAAACCGTTAAATCCTCCAATCGGATAAGTTGTGAAAATGTGATCACAAAATGTTTTGATGTGGAGTTATTTTTCATATAGCGGATACCTATTGGGTGTGTCTTGTTCAAAGTGTTCCTTGAAAGAGTGGTATAATGGTAGTCCCAAGTTAAACGGCGGAGCTTGTCTCTACTTTTACTGGGTGGCAGTAAATATGGGTTACTAGAGATTAAATTCATGGATCAAGAAGGATCACTTCCCTATTCCCTTTATTGGTTAGATGATTGATGTGATTGCAAGCAAGGTTTGATATTATTTCCTCGACAGTTACTCCAAGTACAAAAAAAATCTCCATAGCACTAGAAGATCAAGAAAAAATGTCTCACTTACCCCTATAAGACTTTTTTGTTTCAAACAAATGCTCTTTTGGTTGTGCAAAGAACCAATTACTTTCCACAATGCATATTATCAATATTTGCGCTATTGGAGAGGACTAGATGGAAATCTGTACGGATGATTTTTGGTTGTTAGAGATTCATTTATATTCTGATTAAAGCATTTAGAGGTGGTACTTCAAAGATGTGTTGATCAAGCTTGGTTCTTAATACGGAGAAATGTCATTTAATGATTACATAAGAAAGAGTTCTTGGGCACAAATTTCTGAAGAATGTATTGAAATAGAACAGGAATATATTCGAGTGACATAACAACCCGTGTCTAAAAGAGGGAAGCTTAAAAGATTTCATAGTTTCAAGTGTCATCCACAATGGTCAAGAACGGTTGTGGTGTCCTCTATGCCCGTAGGTGACCAAAGGAACATTGAGCATTGTCTAAGGCGGAACCATGACTAGTCACGCGGTGCTACGACTCGAGTATACAACCTAGACTTAACACGACTACAAGACTCTGAAAAATCTCATACAAGCCTAAGAGCATGTCATCACATAAGATAATAGAAATAATGCGGAATTTAAAACTTTTTTTTTAATTTACACAATAAAAAATCCTTCAAAATAGTGAAAGTTTACTAGTCTCACAAGGTCATCTAAAATCAATCTTTGAAACAATAGTAGGGTCACGACCCTTTATAATCGAAAGCCTTAACAAAAGTCTAATAAAATAAGAAGCATGAAATGACATCAATGTAATTGTCCAATAATTCATAAGGACATACAACTAGTCTTGGAAGAACTCATTTCAAGCCCTTAAACTAGAAGAACTGAAATCATTTGCCGGAACCTACACTCCTGGAAAAAAAAGGTAGAAATATGGCTTTACACATTTAATGTACTAAGTATGATAGTCATGCCAAAAGCATGTTTAAAAAGGACATTTTACATAAAAATTCTGACATTTGCAAATTTTAAGAAAACTTCATGAACATAAGTATAAGAGGAATAAGATACAACAAAATCATCATACAAGTCATTTCCTCAAATTAAATCTTCATATCAAGTAACCCTATACGTTGTACAATGTATGAATATCGTCTCATACCGCCATCCAAACTAGGTACCACATTATGTCCACCAAAAGTGAACTTATCATTCTTTTTTTTCATCATTAATCAATAGTCATACATAAGGAAGATAAACTTTCATAAGTCATGCGAAGGAAAGTAAGACATAATACAATAAGAGTAAAACATGCATCATTAAATAAAGAATTTAGTCAACATTTTTAATTAACTTCATCAAGAGAACATTCATTCATTAGTCATTAAGACATTAGAGAACTTAATGTAAACTTAACAAAGCATACTCTTTATGCATCGATAGCATCCCATACTACCACAACAGTTCATAGAACTTCTCAACCATAATGCACATTTCACACTATGGAAATAAGATTCTATCTAAAAATACTATGTTATCTTCACATGGAGTCCAGTGTCCCACCCCCACATTGAAAAGAGGTGGTCGACTTTCCTAAGGTAGGACCGGTAATGTAACACCTCAAAATGTGATATACGTTTACCTAGAGCCTAACATGAGTGTCATAAGGTTTTAAGATCCTAAAATTACTGATAATATTGTATATAGTTAGTGTGTAAGGTTTAGGAGAGTAAGGAAGTGAAACATCCAAGAACGTCTGGTGACGTTTGAAAGTTAGCCTTGAGACCAGCTAGCGTGACTTAGTATGTTTCATGAGGTTTTGTGTATTTTTTGGAGTAAAAATTTATGTGAGATGTTACTAACATGTATGAAAGTGTACATGATGTTAAAACTTCCGAAAAAACTCACCAAGAACCAACCAAAGGGTCCTTGACGAGGACCGAACCTTCGGCCAACAAGCTGCCTAAGGCAGCAACTTTTGTTCCTTGGTGAAATAGGTTCGCGTCGTGGAATAGGGTCTCCGTAGAAAGAAAGTTTCTCCACATTGCGTACACAATGCAGACTCAATTATTCTGCTAGTTATTTTCGAAAAAATCACGTGGGAATAGCTCCGCGATGACGAAAGTTCCAAAAATTTAAGTTTAGATTGACTTGTCTAAAAGGGTCAAATTTATGTGAGGGTAATTGCGTAATGTTGGAGACGGTTAGAAACAGTTTTTAGGACTTATTTAACCCCTTTTCCAAGAAAAACCCTAATACACAATAAGAAATAAGAAATCAAAACCTTTCTCTCCCAAAGTTCTCCCAAAATCACCATTGAAGAAGAAGAGAAATTGAAGCAGCTTTTAGGACGAATTGATCAAGGTTTCAATCTGGGTTTATTTCATAATTTAAGGCATGTGAAGATTTTTAATTCATGTATTCTGCAAACATGAATCCCCCTAGTTTCCCCTAAAATTGTGAATCCAAAGAACCCCAATCAAGAGAGGGTTGTGATTGCATTATGGGTAAGGCTTGATTGTTATCCCAATCCAGTGGATAGAATTAAAAGATGTTTATATGATGATTATATGATTTTTTTTAATGGATTTTTATTTGGGAATCAAGGTAATTTAATTTTAAGGTGATCATGGACATCTTAGGCTAATTGATCATGATTGAATCTCTTAAGTATGAGTTGAACTAAAATTTATGAATTAAGATTAGTCTTTATTGAATTGAACCCTAAATAAGGAATTATGACTATGTTCACATAGTAATGAAGGATGTGAGAAGAAATCTAAGGTTAGAAGACTCTATAATCTACCTATGAAAGAAGATAAAATGAATTGAATAATAATGAAGCTCAGGATGGTTGTGTTGCCTTTAGATTTAAGATGATTGATCGAAATTGATAGAATTCACTTGATCATGGAGAGATTGTCTAGGACATCCCTCCATGAGAGAATTTTGAGAAAGGATTTGCAAGTAAACCTTGGAGTATATTCTTATATGCAAAGTGAGACGGATGGTCTTGCAAGGGTTCGGACTCCAAGTAGAAAGAAGACACACCTAGTAGTTGGCATGAGTAAGCCCTTCTTTTTATTTTTGCCTAAGATTTTGTAGGTTAAGGCTAACACTAATGACAATGATAGATGGGAAAGATATGGGAGTGGGGAACAAGATATTTCTCCCCAAGTGCAAGAGCATGTGCCTCCCCAAGTGCAAGAGCAAGTTCGTAATCAAGTTTCTAATGATCCTCCAATAGGGAATGCTATGTTTGAGAAATTAAGGGTTTTTATTACTATGTTAGCTCAAGTCTTAATGTCCCAAGCAAATGGAGGAGAGTTGGCTCCTGCTAATCGCATACAAGGAATGGGTGCAACTATAGTAAGGGAGTTCTTGGGACTAAATCCACCAAAGTTCTATGGCTCCAAAGTTGAGGAAGATTCGAATGGGTTCATTGCAGAGGTATATAAGGTGCTTCTAATCATGGGAGTGTCTTCCCTTGAAAAGGCGGAGTTGGCGGCTAATCAATTAAAAGATGTTGCCAAAATTTGGTATTAGTAATGGAAGGATAGTAGACAAATAAGAGCGGGCTCTATAAAGTGAGAGACTTGATTAAGGAACTTAGACATACTTAAAGAGGTATCTCATAGTGTTCAAAAGATAAAGATTGGGCTAGGCTCCAAAGTAAGAAGTAATAGAAAAGGATCCAAATGTTGTACATTTCATGAGTGGTATTATGGGGCATCATAAGTGCATTGCACAAGGTATAACCTAGTCGATCTGAGAATAAGATATTGAAGATAGAATTGGACTAGAGTTGACTTTCCTAGTAAAGTAAACTAAAGATGAGAGTATCTTAATAAATGAAGTTATGTAATGATAGGGATATGGAAGGTGAATATGCTAAGGATGACTTTTATATAGGCTTAGTATGTGAAGTAGTATGGGCTGCCTCATGTACTTTCCACCATCATATTATGAGGAAATCATAAGTGTATAGTATTCTTTAGCATGAGGTAAGAATAGTGGAGACTTGATGAAATAAGATAGGGTGACTTAAAAATATGCTTAGTGTGTGAGGTACTATGGGATTCTTAACATGCATTGCACGAGTATGTTTTGAGTTTTCTTAGGGAATAGCGCTCATATTACATGATGATCTTAGGTATTAATTATAAAAGTGGACTATGATCAAGGATGACCAAAGATATGTACTTAGCTTTTGTAGTAGTATGAGATTCTACCTTAGCCTTGTACTAGTGCAGTTGGAGGTGTCTTGTGATGTAGTTCAATTAAGTAAAAAAAAAGATTGAGTTAAGAATGAACTCTTATATGCTTTATGGTACTTTAATATAATCATGTTATGCTGATGTTTTTATCTCTTATGATTATGTCGATGATTGACTAACCCTTTGAGATATATTATGTTTGATGTGATAGTTTCCATACTTAGTACATATCGTACTAACGCATATTGCCTACATGTTGTCCATGTAGGGTCTTGAGAAGGTTTGGTTGCTTTCAAGGGTAGAGTTCCAAGGTTTCCAAGAAGATAAAAAGTGGTGATTCCTCATAGCTTCGAGGATGGACCTTTATGTTCCTATGTTTTAGATTTTATGTGGGTTGTGTCCCAAGATGTTTTATTCATGTCAAAGTTAGAAGGTTTTAGAGACAATTTTATCAGAGATGCTTCCGTTATTATGAAATACCTTTTGTTTTACGTCCAAAGAATGTTTTTGAATTACCTCCATTTATGATGTTATGTAATGAAATCAAGAGGCTTGTACAAGACCTCCGAGAGGTCGAGTACGCCGTGTTGCGACCCAAAGGTTGTCGTAACTTCTAGGGTGTACTTGCGGGTTGTGGATGGTAACATATTTGCTTAGGTGGATCCACTAGCTAATATCCTATGGGGGCACATAGTTATGGGATAAGAAAGACGTTTGTTGAAACCCAAGACTGACATAGTGAGAGTTTACAGCTTACAAAATCCACTCTGTACTTAACCTCTATACTCGTAGAGCATTTCATTCACATTAAATTATTGTACTTGACAGAAATTCTATAAGCCTATCGACCAAATGTGCATCATTACACATGAAAAGAATGCCATAAGCCTACAAATTCACGGTTAATTATTAGGATAGCTCTTGAATCCTCATGAAAGGAATTCCATAAGCCTATCGATTCAAGGTTCATCATTACATTACTATACACATGAAAGGAATTCCATAAGCCTATCGTTCATGCTACATTAGTTCATTGACTCATTACAAATGAATAACATAGTCCTATCGATCCAAGATTCATCATTACTTAGGTCATTTATGAAAGGAATGTCATTGGCCTATAGATTCCTATTAATTAAGTGAATGTTCACTAGAACTACAAGAAAAGAATGCCTAAGCCTACCAATTAAACATACATTAGTCCAAATTTCTTTCATTCGCACAGATGCCTAAGGATACCAATTTAAATTGTACAATACATTGTAGAAACCCTTCATAGTCTATCATTATCATTCATAAGTGTTAATTGAGAATAATCTTTCAATCCTAAAACAATTACATTCTAAACATGATGATAATACTTTCATTTAACTCACAAGTATCTATTTCTCATCATAATCATACATAAATCTTTCATACTTTGCCTTTCAAGGATATGGATCACAATTCACCAACACGCCCTAGATTCTACAATTATGCATGAATACTAACATGATTCAATAAACTAAATCAATATAAGCTTAAAAAATCAACATACTTCATGGTCAATCAATCTTAAAGCACAAACATTTAGTTTTCTATTTTGGTGAAAAACATGAGTTCAACGCGAATTCGTCAGAAGTCATCATTAAATAAAAAATTCATTCATAATTCTTCACATATAAACCTTTAAAACTTATTGTAATTGAACCCATACTTAGATTAAAAATCTCCAAGTTTTGTGGGGATTTTTAAAACTTTAACTCATCTTTTGTTATGTCTCCTTGAATGAAACTTAAGCAAGGATCAAGACTGACATACTTTTATGGAAGAAACTCCATGAAAATTGATTGAAAAAGGTGAAATCTTGAGCTTCAAACATTGATTCCTACTTCTCTAATGGTGGTTTATAGAGAGAGAAAATTTTGATGTGGGGACGTTTCTAATTTTGTTTATTAGAATAATGAATTGAAAAAGAGTTCAGACTCCTCAATTTCTTTTAACCACTTTATGAAAATAAATACTCAATACTAGAAGGCCATCATGCATGCAACATCATAAAAAATGCAAAAAATTTAGAAGGAAACATCAACTCCATCTCAAATATGCTCAAAGCAATACAAGAAAGTAGAAACTACATCTACGAACTTATTATGTATGAAAACTTCAACATTTCTCATTTAATTGAAGGAATTACCTTCTCCAACTCAAATTATGCTCATTATAACATCATTAAGCAAAATATGCGCTTACTTTCAAAAGCATATTTAAGCATGTTCATTATTCATCTCATGAAGCATATAGGAAACTCTAACTAAATGAACATAAACATGAAGAAAAATATGCAATCACTCTCAAAAGCATATTTAAGCATGTTTATTATTCATCTCATGTAGAATATAGACAACTCACACTAAATTCATATCAATGTGAGGAAAAATAAATCATAAAAACTCATATTCTAATTTGAACAAGAATCATCATGAACATGCATATCATAAAGAGACCATGGAAACACATAGTCACACATGACTACAAAACATGAAGCAAGATACCAATAATCTTGTTCTAAAGCTTGAATAAGTAACGAAGGAAAGAGAGAAGGATATTAGAACTCTCTATTACTACTCAACATACTATCTCCCCATTGGGAGTTACCCATACTTAGTCTATTATGAAAATAACATAGGGACCTTAACAAGACATTTACAACTATAAGAAATCATTAACATACTAGTGCGTTAATATAAAAGAGCTTTTTTTCCTTTCTAGCTTAAAGTACATAGAAATGATTTTTTCTTTGGTGCATTACAATTTGGTTCATTAAGAGAAACTTGCTTGGACTCTCTTCCATTGGCCGTAACAGAAGGGAAATCATTCTCTTGATGATCATTCTTTCTAAACTTTGGTTGATCTTTCTCATAGGACCTAGATATCTTCATCTCCCTACTATTTCACTTATGTTTGGACTCCTCAATTTGATGAGCGAACAACATGACCCTACAGAAATTCATGTCATCATGGAGAATTGATGAACGACACTCTTCTTCAACTATGTCAGACACACCCGTCATAAATCTACTCATCTTATCCCTAGGGTCAGACACCAAACATAGAGCATACTTAGAAAATAGGGTAAATATAAAGGATTACTTTTGAACACTCAAGCTGCCTTTCTTAAGGTTGATAAACTCTTCCATCTTAACCTCCGTCTTCCCACGGGGAAAAACCTATCAAAGAATGCTATCTTAAACACCTCCGAATCTATAGGCCCCGCTCCTACCGACCTATTTCTCTTCCATTGACTAACCATACTTGACCGACATGTTTCAATTGATTAGTGGCTAATTCTATTTTCTATCGAAGTCATCCCCATAGCATTAACTACCTTGTACACCTCATCCACAAAATCTTGGGGATCCTCTCCCTCCTTGACCAAGAAATACTGCATGACTCATCATCACAAAACCCCTCAAACTAGAAGCCATAGTGCTTACATAGGGTTCAGATGAGTATCAACACCCTTAGTGACTTCAACGATCATAGCTTGGGCTTGAGCAATCACGTCTTGATCCATCATCAAAAGAGCTTACCTAACTTCTTCATTGGTCATAGTTGGACGATCAACTGGTAATTTATTTCATTGAGGGGCTTGGACACCTTGAGGACCTTGAGGACTTTGAGGAGGAACTCGCTCATTCAAAATCTCATCTTCCATTCTTCTTGTGGCCGCCCTTCTTATAGTCATATCCTATAATAACAAGATAAGGGTTAGAAAAATGAAATTTATAGAGCTAAAATTATGGCATGACTTAATGAGTAATGAAATAAGTGAAATTCCTAATGGCTTATAGCCTCTCATTCATAAATATGTTGGGATTCACACTCGTGAACAAGACTCTACTTGACGTGGCTTGTGAGACATCAATCCTAAAACAACATCCAAAAATCTTGTGCTCTGACACTATGTTTATTACCAGCCGACTTTATACCCTAGACGTAACGCTGCGTATAAGACTCTAAAAAGTCTCATACAAGCCTCATAACATTTCATCACATAAGATAATGGAAATAGTGCAAAATGTTTTTTAAAAATTAAATCCAATACAACCGAAAATCATTTAAAACAGTGGTAGTCTACTAGTCCCACATGACCATCTAGAAATAATATTTGAAACAAAAATAGGGTGACAACCCTCTACGATCAAAATACTTAACAAAAGTCTAATAAAATAAGAAACATAAAATTACATCAAAGTATTTCTTCTTGAATCCATGAGAACATACCACTATTCTTGGAAGAACTCAATCCAAGCCCTTGAACTAGAATAACTCAATTCACTTGTTGGAACCTACACTTTGTAGAAAAAGGTATAAATATATGTTAGCACCTTTAATGTACTAAGTATGATAGCCATGCAAAAATCATGCTTAAAATGGTCATCTTATTTTAAAATCATAGCATATGCCAATTTCAGAAAACTTAATGAACATAAGTATAAGATGCATAAGATACAAGACAATCATCATACAAGTCATTTTTATCAAATTAAAGCCTTCACCTCAAGTAACCCTAAGCTATACTTTGTGCAATGTATGAATACCGTCTCATACCACCATCCACACTATGTACCACATTAAGGCCACCAAAAGAGAAATTACCATTCTCCCTTTGCATCTTTAAGCAATATTCATACATAAGAAAGATAAAAGAAAGTAAGCAAAAATACAATCCAAGTAAAACATGCATCATTACATTAAGCATTTAAATCAACATTTTTCATTAATGTAAAGACCCGCCACTAGACCCTAGAAGTTAGGGCAACCCTTAGGTCGGAACAAGACGTATTGACCTCTCGGAGGTCTTGCACAAGCCTCTTAGCTATCATTCATTACCTTAAGTATTGAAAGTAGTTACGAATTAAAACTTTTCACAAGAATATACTAATAAGAAACATCTTTTTATAAATTCTAAGGATAGTCTCATCGTCACAAGCCATCTTAAAGACACGACATAAATATCTTAGGGAAATGAACATTTACGTTTAAAGAAAATACATAATAAGTCTTATATAAGTCTTAAAGAAGAACTTAAAGAAACATAGACTATGCCCTCAAATATATGAGGACATTCTTATTCTTGAGATAGTCAATTCCCAAGCTTGCCTTCTACCCTTCAACTCGCCTCCAAGCTATAATTATAAAGTATAGAAAAGTATGGGGTTAATACAAACATTGAACTAAGTATTTCATATGTAAAATAATGCAAAAATGGGACAATTTAGAAGAAACATACAAGTCATGCTAATTTGATAAAAGCCTTAATGAATTAACTTACAAAAAATCACAAGGTCATCATTTAACACATAACGTGAAACTTCCATTTTTCATAACACAAGAACATACTTATAGTGAACTGAAAATATCACATGAATTATTCCTATCATAAGTTGTCTTAAGGTGGCCTTAGGTAAGACATAAGGAGATTGCCCATACAACATACCCAATACACACCAAATAGATCCTTAATACTACTTAAGGACAAGCATACTTCATTACATTTAACAAATCTACACTCTAAGTGGACTTACAAGTCACACAAAGTGCAGTGTGAGGATTCCATTAGATTAGATACACTACATTAATCATTCATAAGTTCAATCATACAAGACATAACTTTAACATGCTTTCTTAACATTAGACATAAAGTCACATTACTTTCTTTTACATCACATCATTATCCATTCATACATTTCTCATAAGGACACACCAAGACTCCCTTAAAATGTCTACTTGTTCAAAGGATAAGTAGTGTCCAATTCCACGACCTACCCTAAGTAGTACACCCTTAAGAAGACTAAGTTCTTTACATTCTTTTGTGGGGTATAACTTTAACTAACATAGACCATGAGAGCTTGACATGGAATCCCAGTACTACCCTTACCGTATGAGGGCTCCCTACTTGCCTAAGGTACGGTCATATTCTTTAGCCTTTACATGGGTTCTCCAATAGCTACATCTACGCGGGCGCATAGTTAAGGGATAAGGAGATTGCTACTATGTAACTTACTCTCTACTAACGAGTAGTACCCATCTCAAGAGGTACATTGGATACAACATCTCTACTCACGAAGTGTACCTACCCCCCTTTTCAAGTCCTCTCGGTGCTAAAAATAACTCCCACACGGAGTCTTAAACATTTATTGACTATAGGATAGGATATAACTACGGAACACCCCATCTCATCTCACAAATGGTATCCAACCTCCAACCTATCTTGGAAAGATCATTGGTAATAGTGAGGTTGCTACTAAACACTTCATCTCTACTCACACAGAGTGTTCACCCCAAAATCCCCTTTTTCATACTTAGGAATAGTAGGGATAGCCTAGAAACTTCATATCTACTCACGAAGAGTGTCTACCCTACAATCCCCCATTGTCATTGATTGACTTCCTTTATACAATCAAGTGTGTGTGTTTGAGTATATTTGAGCACATCTTTCACATAATAGCCATTATTCATAACGTTAACTTATAGCCATGCTCATACCCACATTTATCACAATTTACACATCATCATGCTTCACATATCAAATGCATACTTCTTTTAGGCATAAACCCTTCAAGATACTCATTTAAACATTCTAACACATAGCATACATATAAATATCAAGATTATCACTTCACTTTACATACAATAGGTTCAAGGCCATTTTCACAATACACACATATAACTTCATATGATTCAAGTAAACACCACCACCATTTTCACAAGTCATGCTCATGGAACCCATTTCATAAGCCAAAAGTTGATAAAATGAATAGATATTATCCCATTGGGTTTTCGACATTAAAATTATCATTTAAAGCTAAGAAAAACTCATTTAAATCAATAAAACTTTTTCATGCAAATACCTGTACTAGGAGTCAAGAAATAAAGAGGTTTGAAGTTTGAAATCCATTTTGATATTTCTTTGAAATAGCTCCTTGAAAGAAAGAAGAATCAAGGATGAACTACCGTACCTTAATATGAAGAAACCAATGAGAATTTGATGAAGAAAACATGAAGAACTTGGTCCTCTTCCTTGGAGGTTTGAGTTTGAAGCTTCTTCAATGGAGGTTTTTTGTAGAAAAGGTTTTTGGAGAAGTTTGATGTGATCTTTAGGGGTTGAATTGATGGGTGACATGAGTTTTAAAATGACCTAAATCATTCCACAAATGACCCTCTAAGTTCCCAAAAGACCCCCACAACATTTAGACCCTTTTCCATATTCAAATTTAACTTAAAAAAATCACGGCCAAATCTGTGACTTGGCTGCGCGTCGCGAGGCAAGCTCCAGACTTTTGCCAATGAAAATTTCTGAGGCAGTGGACCTCGTGCCCCTAGCACGTCTCAAAGTGGTCCCCGAGGATTCATACTCATATGTTTTGACACTTGTTATATCCCTCTATGCATAGGAACCACTGGCACTCGATTTCACTCTCAAACCATCCCCCAAAACTTCACTACAAAACACTACGACACACTAGTTCAACTTCGACTAGTTTTCGGACGTCCTGGGGCGTTTTACTCCCAAAAGCTCCCAAACTTAACGAACTGACTTCTAATGCAAAAATACACTATTTTAATGCATTATTAACTTATGAAACACATGTGAAGATCTAGTTTGACCTATTTCATTTTTAGGGCGTAACAATTAACTTCATTAATAGCACATTCATTCATCTTTTATTAAGACATTAGAGAACTCAATATATATATATATATATATATATATATATATATATATATATATATATATATATATATATATATATATATACATATATATACTCATCCAATGCATGGATGACATCACATACTAACACCCACACTTCATAGAACTTCTCAAGTAACCATAATGCACATCTCAATATGATGGAAATAATCTTTAACCAGACCATGTGAGCTTGACATGGAATCTAGTGTCATGCCTCAAAACCAAAAAGAGGTGGTCTACTTGCCTAAGGTAGGAGTTGTAACACAATAGCTTAGGTGGATCCATTAGCTAATATCCCATGGGGGCACATAGGTATGGGATACGAAAGATTTTCATTGAAAACCAATCCTAACGTAAGGATAGCTTCAATCTTACAAAATTCAAGCGGGACTTAGAATCTATTACCATAGATAATTTCATTCCAATTTCGTTATGGTACTTGAGATTAATTCCATAAGCCTATCGACTCAATGTACATCATTACACAAAAAAGGAATGCCATATGCTTATTGATTAACACATCATTATTAGGATAACTCTTGAATCCTCATGAAAGGAATGACATAAGCCTATCTTATCATGGTTCATCATTACATTATTATATACATTAAAGAAATGCGATAAACATGTTGATTGATGGTACGTTAGTTAATTGACTCGTTTGGAATGAAATTTCATAGACCTATCAAAGAAACGTCATTACCTTATGTAATTTATTAAAGGAATTTGATTCTCCTATAGATTCATATTAAAGTTAAAGTACGTTAGAAACACAAGAAAAGGAAGCCTAAGCCTATCAATTCAAGAAACATTAATCAACTTACTTTCATTCACACATGAATAAGGTGTGTAAGCCTACAATTCCATTGTAAAAACCGTAAAGATTCAATCATCATCATTCATTAGTGTTAATTGATAATAAGCTTTCAATCATAACATAAGTACGTTCATTCAACTTACAAGCATATATTTCATATCATAATTATACATAAATCCTTCATACTTTGCCTTTCAAGTCCATGGATAACAATTCACCAATACACTGTAGAATATTACAATTAGGCATGATTAGTGACATGATTCAGTAGACTAAATCAATAAAAGCTTAAACAATTTAACATACTTCATGATCAATTAATCCCAAACCACACACACATACTTATGTACTTTGGGGAAAACATGGGTTGATGGGGAATTTTTCATAATTCATCATTAAATTAACAATTTATTCATAATTCAACATATAAACCTCAAAACATTTTGGAATTGAACCCACTCTTAGATTAAAAGAACTGTAGGTATTGGGGATTTTGTAAACGTTAAATAATCTGTTGATTGGGTTCTTTGAATGAAACTTATCAAGGATGAACACTGCCATACCTTTATAGAAGAAACAAAAATTTGTTGAGAAGGGTAAAATCTTGAACTTCAAAACATGATTCCTTTATCTCCAATGGTGGTTTCTAGAGAGAGAATATTTTGAGGAGAGAAGGTTTCTAATTTTATGTTATGGAATAATGAATTGAAAAAGAAGTTTTAATACATTTTAAGTCCTTAAATATTCTAATTAATCAGTAATAACAGTCCCCTATTAATCAGTAATAATAGTTTAAAGGCTGAAATAACCTTAAAAGGAATTTACCATTTAACCCTTACCTTTGGCAGAATTATACAACATTACAGGTGTTGACTAACGAACCCTACCCATGGACAATGGGTGGGTCCGCGGGCCATACTGGCTTCTCTTGGAATGATTCTGCAACTTGTTTTTTTATCTTGACCCATGGAGACGATCCACGGGGCATGGATGGACCTACAGGGCTTATGTCCAACCGCTGAGTCACTATATATTTTCAGATTTTCATTTCTCGGGGTCTTCGGGGTTACGCTTTAGGGTCATCCCCAAGGACCCCTTGATTGGTTCTTTGGAAGTCATACATTGACGTTTAATCCGTAAACCTCTCAATTTAAGCTTGAGAAGACAATTCACAACTCAAAACCCCATATCGAACTCAAAATAAAACTTGTTAGGCTCTAGTTTCACTTACTACTTTTTATGGGTTGTAAGACACGCCCTGTGAATCGATCCACGGCTCGTATTAGGGGAGATGTGGGTGTCTAACATATTCTCAAACTACAAACAACGTTAAACCAGGACGTACCCAAGGTCTATTCACGTCCTATCGACGTGGTCTCGTGGGTTAGGCCTGGACGATTATTTTTACGGGTATAATGGGACTTTCTGAATTTAATTAGACTTAAGTGGTGTAATTTTAATCTATCCTAAACCACCTATATATGTATTTTAGACCCTTAAATAAAGTCATTTATGTCATTCTATCAAACTTACAAAAAGAATTTAGTTTCTCTTTAAAATATTTCTCTCTCTAGAAATATGAAGAAGAAGAGGATCAAACTAGGTCAAGTCAAGTCTCCATTCTTCCAAGATTTGTGGGATTTTTAATCAAGGTATTATAGTAAATTGATCCATGGAGCCTCATGAATTTCCTAATGTAGAAAAAGAATTGTCCACGTTAAATTAGGGTTTCTTCTAATATTATGGGTAATGATCCAATTGAGTAGATTATAGTTCTTTATGATTGTTTATAATGAAATTTCATGTTTTAGTATAATTATACATGTATTCATGCCCAACATAGGATCCTAAGATGAATTTGATACATAAAAGTTTTATTCCAGAAATCTCTCTTCAAAACTCCCTAGCATAAATAAGTTTTTTGTAATATAAAGTTTGTACTAAGTTTGAAGATGTAATATTTCTGTAAGTTTTTTGGGTTTTTCGAAAGAGAAACTTCACTCGGTTAATTATATAAGTTTTCATATTTAAGATCTAGTAACTTCCCATATGTGTAAATTATGTTTGTTTATTTTGATATGTAAAAAATGTTTAATATGTTTTCTTTAACATGAATTTGTGTTACTTGGTATATGGTTTGTCTCTTAGCCCCTAAAAAGCATCGATGGATTAACCTATAAATTTCTAAAAATCTGACAGCTCATGTTGAATGTTCTTAAGGTAGAACTATTAATGACCATATGCGGGGTGTGGTTAAAGAAGACTGAAATTAGGAACAAAAGATAAGAGAATGAAATGAACACTAATAATAGATTCATGAATGGACATAGTCCATAAAAAAGGGAAGAATACTAGATACTTATTCTGAAAACTACATAAAGAACCAGGGAGTGGAAGCGTATTTAGTAGGACTTCACAACAGAAAGTTTTATCGAATATTTAAATAATCTAAATAACCCCCACTTTATTGAAATAACCAACCACTATATATTGAAATAACCCCCCCCCCCCCATATATACTGGTACCAGAGCAAGGTTGTCCAAAAAAGACCTATATTTGTATATGCAAAGACATATTTATTTTAAAACAATAATTGACATAAATAAAAATCTAATTTCTGAGAGACAATATTTAAAATTATTAAAATCATATAAAAGATCACTAGAAAATAATCTAGGTACTTTGGAGTTACGAATAACTTTAACATATTTATTTAAGTTTTCGTTAAAAACACTTCAGATAGTAGTAAGACAAGAAAAAAAAGTAAAGTTAGTTTCGAAATAGATTACTTAAATAAAGAAAGTAGAGAAACTACAGCACGTAAAAAATATTTTTAAAATATTTGCTTTAACAATAGCCCTATAGGATAAATATATATGAGAAGACCCCATAAAAATACTAAAGAATATCGTAAGGTTAAACAAGAATTATTAAGTTTATATTTTGAATATACAAAATATTTAGAGGAAATAAAATTAGTTAACAGCCAGAAACTAAAAAACCTATTATTTTTAATTAATAAATCATAATACAAGTTATTAAGATACCTTAGCTCAAGAAATATACAGATTTGAGGCTACATGTTCTATGAGAAAACATCCTTTTACTAGAAGTATAAGAATAAATTATTGGTATTTATATAGAGATATAGAAGAAAAATAAAGATTACAACAAATAGAAAAAGCTATAATAGAATACTTAAATATATACGAAAATCAATTATATACACCAGAAAATATTTATTTACAAAGACATATAAACGAAGAATATGTAAGCGCTTTAAAGTTGGAATTACAAGGAATTAGAAATAAAATTTACAATTTTACTAAAATAAATTGAAGACCATAAGGAATAGTGTAAAATAACAACTTTAGGATAGAATAGTAAAAATAGATTCTTTAAAAAACCTAGAAAATTTAGATTTACTGATAAATATAAAAAGAAATTTAAAAGTGTGAAAGACGATAGTGTAATAAAGTGTAATTTTGAAAACGGAGAAGACTCTCAATACAATACCCTAATAGACTTAATAAAAAAATTTAGAAAAAAAAATTAGATAACATAATATTAAATTATAAAATTACTAGGTCAACAAGAAGAAACTCAAAATAGACAAAAACAGTTTTTCAACAAAATAGAGGGTAATTTAGATTATATTAAGGAACAAGGAATTGAATTAAATAAAAAATTAAGCGAACTAAAAAACAAACAAAAAAAGAAGTTAATAATACATTAATTATAAGAATACAAGAGATAAAAATAGAATTAGCATTATTTAAAGAAATAGTTCTTTCATGATAGACTTAGTGGAAACTGAGACACACAAAAAAACTACTACGTTAATAGAAAAAAGAATAACTCTTGCAACTGATTACAAAGATTTTAATGCTTCTTCAAAATCATATCAAGTTATCATAAAATAAAATAACATAATAAATAACACTATTATTACAAATAAATAACAAAGTAGATAAAAATTTTAAAGAAAAAAGAGGAAGTAAAAGTATAACAGAGATAGAGAAATTAAAAGAAAAAATAGCTAAAATAGAAATAACTCCACAAAGAGAAAAAACAATAAAGAAACAAAAGAAATTGACATTTTTTCAACTAGATCAAGAAATGAAGACCAGAAAGACTTAGACCAAGTTACTCCCGAAATAGCACAAGTAATAATTTTATATCGAGAATATTAAATAAAAAACTAAAGAAGAAAACAACCAACAATTAGATGAAATAATAAATGTAGATAAAGATATACAATTTTTTCAACAAAATCAATTAAGATTGTTAAACCCTTAAGTTTTATATAATACAAATTACCTTAAAAAATCTCAATTATATAGGCACTATAGAGAAGAACAATTATCAGTAATCGGAAATAATTCGGTACCTCTACATCTTAAAAATTCATATTCCCTAATAGAACTAAATTATGTAAGAAAAGACTTAATGCATATGTGACTAATAATAGCTGTTAAAGGATTAGCTAGAAAAAGCGTATGAACAAATATATCTATTGTAATATATGATGACAGATGTTTAGACCTAAAAAAATCAATTATAGGATTAACTGAGGTAGATATGACAAATAATGAAGGAATATTTTATATAAGCCCAGACTTCGTGATGAATTTAAAAAAATTTAGAAAACATATTAAAATAGGATTACAAATTAAAGGATATGAAAAAATGCAAAATGGAAAAAACCTACTAATGTGCATAGGATTTTTAGGAAAAATAACAGACAATAGTAACACCAGATTTAAATTACAGATAAAAGATGTAGTGGAAGTAATGAAAAATAAAGGAATAAAACTAGTAAAACATATAAAGATAAACCGTGAAGAATACGCAGGATTAGATTTGAAATTAGAGGATTTTAACAACAAAGAAAGTCTAACTCCTAATGCTTATCCAAAGTACAAAAATTCTAAAGGTGAGCCCTCGATTAGATTTTTGAGATTATAACTATGTAACTCAGGGAGATATAGAAGAAGAAAGCGTCATGGAAGAAGAACCGTTAGAAAGAATGAACATGGAAATAATATTAGAAGAAAAATTTGCAGTAGACTTAGTTATAGAAAACAAAAAGAGAAAAGTTACAGCAATATAAATAAACTATTTAAATGTAAAGGATGTAAACTAAGAAATTTAGACTGAGAAAAGTTAACATCTCATTTTAAAATATGTGAATTCAAGATAGATAATAGAGGATATAGATTAGAAAAAATATTACAAGAAAAATGAGAAAAAGGTAATAATATAATAAAAGAAGTACAAGAAAGTGATAGCGAGACAATAGAGTAAAAATCTATAATTAGCCAAAAAGAATTGATGGAGTCAGCGAGCTCAAGTAGCCCATTCCAAAGAACAACAGAATAAGGATATACTGCAGAAAATAGTACTGGAAATATACCACGCAGAAGAGTGTATAGACAGGGTGATGTTCACCAAGCAAACTAAAATCGATACGAAAAAGAATGCCTATTGAAGAACCATTAATACTACAAGAAGGAGGAAGTAAAGGAAAAATATTAAACATAGCAGCACATGATCCACAAAGATGGAATTCAGTAATAGACTTATGGAAAGGAATCGTAGTAGTAGATTTCTTAAAGAATTATACTGAAACATATGCAGAAACCATGTAAAAGTATTTAGAAACTTTTTTAGGAGAATCCACTAAAGCATTATGGGAAGCCTAATACGTGTAATAGCCCCGCGGGGAACCCCCGCCCGGAGGCGGGAATCTCTTTTAATTTGTCTCTGCGATTGGTCTTTCCTGCAGCTGGACCGCACCTTCGCTTCGCACCTCTGCTTTGTATGCAAAATATTGAATAAGGGTTTAATAAGGAGATCTCTTAATTACTTGATCAAGGAACAGTGCTTAGAGTTCCCACAAGAGTTCCAATATTTGGTATCATTAGGACCAAATCCATAAAATTTTACAAATAAAATTCACCACTAATAATAGGAAAAGACCCTAATAGTGGATTAGTAGCACTATAAAGAAATGCAGCAGTAAAATAAGACCAGTTGAGTATAGGTAGCTGGTACCATATAAAAAAAATTCTGAAATGATTATTTTTAGTACTGTACAATTAGTGGTAATGCTTTCGACTAAGATCTAGAAAAAAAAGTTATTTAATAGATTGTCTGGAGCTTTAGCAAGAGAAATAGAAGACAAATGGAGTGAACGAGAAGGAGTATTAAAAAATCCTCAGGCTAAATGGTCAATAGGACATATGATACAACATATAATGGAAATACTACAAGAAAAATGCACGCACCTACAAATACAAAAACAATTAAAACAAAATGAGATAAATTTCTGTAAAGATGTAATGTACACTGCTCAAAGCTATGATAAACACAATTATAAAAGAAAAAAGTATTAAAAATATAAACCGCAACATAATAAAAGATATAGTAAGAAAGGGTACTTTCTTAGAAAATCTTCGGCTAGAAAACCATATCTAAATAGAGATAGACATGTTGGAAAATACAGAACAGATAGGAACTATAAAAATAAGTTAGAATGTTTTACTTTTGGAAGAATAGAACATTATGCAAATACTTGTCCTAAAAGGTATAACACAAAAACTAGAAATACTCAATTAATAGAAGAATTTAATGAAGCAATATTAAATGTAGACGAATATATGTCAGATAATGAGAGTATTTACTCTATAGTATGTATAGATGTGAAGAACAGACTTAAGAAGAATGATCCTCTAATTCAGAAGGAGAAGAACTAATTAATGAAATAGGACTAGAAGACCTGAAATTAGAAGATTTGCAAGTAAATTTTATTCAGATAGTAGAATGCGAACATAATTTTGAAAAGAAAACAGGTCTAGATAGTAATCCATGTTGTTGGTGCAAATGGTATCCTAGCAAAAATAAAAGAGCGAAATGTAATAAATGTTTTAAAGAAGGATGCATAACTTTCATAGAAAACCAACTAGGACTAATAATCCAAAATAAAAAATAAATATATATAAATGAACCCTTAATAAACCTTAAAGTATTAGTTTTAGAAACAAAGGTTAAAGAACTATAAGAAAGAGTAATAAAATTAGAAAAGGGGAAACATATTGAATCACTGTCATCAATACACAATCAAGAATAGGTGAATGAAGAATTTAACACCTTAATATGTAATGAAGATTGAAAATAAATATTGTAAAAGTATTAACAAGACTTCAATTAGGAGAATACGAAATAGAAACCTTAGCATTACTACATTCAGGATGTACTAATAAAATTCTAAGCAAAAAAATAGTACCACAAGAACTAATAAAAACCCTAGCAAAGCCGCTCGCAGCCATGCAAATGGAATGATCACATAACGTATATAGACACTATATAGAGAAAGCACATGTTAATTTTTTAAACACATGCTCAAAATTCTATAAACCTACTTATAAAATGGATAAAATATGGGTAAGAGACTTGAATATAAGTGTAGATTTGTATTAGGATTCGATTATATTACATAATAAAGGAGACACTATTATAACAAGTGATGGAATAATTTTTCTAAAAAAGTATCACTCATACATCGATTTTAACTAGTAAACCAAATATGAAAATAAGAAACAAATTAAAAGAAAATTATTGAGATAATTGTGAAAATAATTCAACATGCAGTAAAATAGGTTGTAATATATTATCTGAAAATTTATCAGAAATAGAAGAGTTAGAAGATATAGATGAGTTAGATAAAAATTATGTCTTTATATAAATGGCAACAGAATTATATAATATCAAAACAGAAATTCAGAAAATATGACAAAATAAAAAACCAACAAGACTTGGATAACATTTTAAAAATTCTAGATTAAATAGAAATAATAGGTGAAAAGCCTTTAAAACATTGGGAAAGTAATAAAATTATGTGTAAACTAGACATTATAAATCCCGAATATATAATAAAAACCTCTGCGATAGAAGCAAGTAATTAAGATTTAGAAGATTTTAGTATATAAATTAAAGAACTATTAGAGTTAGGAGTAATAAAAAGATCAACCTCAAAACATAGATCGACAGCATTTATGGTAAGAAATCATAATGAAATAGTCAGAGGAAAAGCTATAATGGTAATAAATTATAAAATATTAAACGATAATATTAAAACAGACGGATATAAATTATCAGATAAAATAGAACTAATAAATAGAAAACAATGCCAAAGAATATTTAGTAAGTTTTATTGTAAATTGGGATATTGACAGATAAAAATGCATCCGAATAGTATTGAATTGACAACCATCAGATGTCCAGAAGGACATTTTAAATGGTTAGTCACGTCATTCGATTTAAAAGTTGCGCCTCCAATTTTCCAATGAAAAATGGATAAAATATTTGGAGAATACAAAAGATTTCTTCTAGTAACGTAGATGATATATTAGTATTCAGTAAAGATATAAAAGAACACTTGGGACATTTACAGACGGTGTTTAGGTTATTTGTTAATCATGGGATAATAATTAGTAAAAAGAAAAATGGAACTATGTAAAAATTACATAATATTTCTAGGAATTACATAAGGAGAAGGAAAAATTAAACTACAACCTCATATAGCAAAAAAAGCCTTAGATATGCTAGATAGATTAGATAGTTTATAAGACCTACAACATTTTTTAGGCATAATAAACTATGTTAGACCATTTATTAAAGCTTAGGAAAACTTGCAGGACCATTATATTCTACGACAGGAAGCAAAGGACAGAGAAATTTTAATATAGAAGATATAAAATTAGTAAAAAAAATAAAGGATAAAATAAGAAATATTTCGGATCTTAATATGCCTTTAGAATCAGATTATTTAATTATCGAAACAGATGATAGTTTAGAAGGATGGGGAGTTTTATTAAAAGCCAGACCTCATAAATATAGTCCTACCAAAGTGGGAAAAAAATATGTGCCTACCAAAGTGGGAAAAAAAATAAAGCTAGCATAGACATTGGAATCCGAACTGCAATATATGGCCTGAATAGTTTTAGAATATGCATTTTAAACAAACCATAGATATTAGTAAGGACAGACTATGAAGCTATAATAAAATTTCATCAGAAAATTAATGATAAAAGTAGTAGCAAAAGACGATGGTTAAAGTGCTTAGATGCTATATCTATTTATCAATCTATAGTGTTTGAGCATATAAAAGAAAGTGATAATCATATAGCCGATCATTTAAGTAGATGACTAATAAAAGTTTAAATTTTACAGAACGAGATCATTACTATCAGACAAGGGTAAAAGAGTTCAACCTTCAACCCCAGACTATGCAGACTCTTACAAACAGACAATGTTATCAAATTTACATTTTAGACCTCTAGATAAAATTGATGATGTCAGAATAGAAAGGCTACAGTTTGGACAACAAAACTTAATAGCATATGAACCGTCTAACTAGACATTCAGACATTTGCCTAATTGCCAACTAGACAAACAAAAAGCATGCCTCATAGATAATTTATGGATGGCACATAAAAAAGACACTAATTATGTAATTGATGTTTTAAATGCTTTAGGATATTATTTTAGAGAAAAGACATAAAAGCACCACTGAAGTTGTTTCAAATTTTTAAAAAGACACCTTAACTTTGCGAACATCCTATTACCCCACAAAAGTATTGAATATCTTTGTAAAAGGACAATTTTGATTTATTTTCTCGCCATGTTTGTGAACACGCACATGACGCGCGTGAAGGTCCACTTTTGCTGTCAAAAATCAATTGAAAAGTGCCACGTATCAATCATTTTATATTAATTATTTACCTCATCATCTTCCTTACAAATTGGGTTACAATTGCCTCAAATGTGTTAAACTTTATTAATGGAAAATCAAATATCATTAACACAAATTTACCTCTTCATCTTCCTCAATGATGCTTTAATAACATTAATTAGAGTTTGAGAAAAATTATTATTGTCAAATAGAATCACAAAATACTATTTATAATAGATGCTTTAAATTGAAACATCTCAAAAAATTTCAAACTAGTAATATCAATTTTAGATCTCCGTTGACTAATCAAAAGTGAACTGACTTAAATGAAAGTACGTGGAGAATTTTGTTGTGAAGAAGAAGAAGAAAGAGAATGAACAAAGAGAACAAACGAGGGTAATGAAGAAGAAGAAGAAGAAGAAAGAGAATAAAGAAAGAAGAAAGAAAGAAAAAAAGATAGAAGAAGAAAGAGGAAAAGAAAAAGAAAATGAAGTTGATAAAATAAGAAAAATAAAAATAAAAATTAATACGTGGCAGATTATAATTGGTGCGTGATTGAACTTCTTTTATTGAAAGTGAGGATGGTTAAAAATGGGATATTTACAACACTTTAAAATTGTTTAAGGTAGTAATAGGATGTACGCAAAGTTAAGGTGTCTTTTAAAAAAATTAAAACAACTTCAGTGGTGCTTTTATGTCTTTTCTCATTATTTTACTAACAAAAATAAAGAAAATAATTTTAAATATTATGTGGTAATTCATGGTAAAACACATGGTGTTTTTCAGACATGGATAGAAGTCTTAAACTCTATTAAAGGTTTTAAAAAACCTCCTTTTAAAGGTTTTAATGATTTTACAGAAGCTTTAGACTATGCTAGAGGGACATTAGGACCAAATTACTATATTTCTCTAGCCCTTAGAAAAAATCCAGATAAAACTCCACAATACAACATCCAAAAGGATACAGACAAAGTAATATTTTGTGATCATTGCTCCTCCATGACCGAAGCAATTAAAAGGCTAAATCTCAAAAATTAAGCTCTAATGCAAGAAAATGCAAAGGTCAGACTAAACAAGATGTACAAACTCAGACAGATATACAGAGTTTTTCATGCCTAATAAAAATGGATGAGATGTATTTTGTAAAAGATTCTGTAATCAAAAGGGATGCCTCTTTAGTCAATCTGTGAGTCCCACTTTACTCACTATCACACATCTGTGGAAAAACTGTTTGGACATGCTTAAAAGGATAAGACAGACACCAGACCACAAGGACAATAATGAAAGAGAAGGAGCATCATTTCACATGATGATGGGGCCCAAAAGTGTACCCAGCTGAGATGATAAGATTCTCTTTCTATTCGAAATCCAAAGTCTTGAAGTCCGAAGATCTCTACAAAAGCAGACATTATCACTTTAAGAAATAACAAGAAAGAAAAAAGAGCAGAAAAAAGAAAAACAACAAAAAATGCCAGAATTCCCTCTTCAAAAATCCCTAGTATAAAAAAGTTCTTTGATAAAGTTTGTACTAAGTTCGAAGAAGTTATATTTCTATAAGTTTTTCGGGTTTCCCAAGAAGGAAACTTCACTCCCTTAATTATGTAAGTTTCCAGATTTAAGATGTAGTAACTTCCCATAAATGTAAATTATGTGTGTTTATTTTGATATGTAAAAATTGTTTAATATGTATTATTTAACATTAATTTATGTTACTTAGTATATTGTTAGTCTCTTAGGCCCTAAAAAGCATCGATGGATTAACCTATAAATTCCTAAGAATTTGACGGGTCACGTTGAATGTTCTGAAGGTAGAACTATTAATGACCATATTCGGGGTGTGGTTAAAGAAGACTGCAATTAGGATCAAAAGCTAAGAGAAAGAAATGAACGGTATTAATAGATTCAAGAATGGACATAGTCCATAAAAAAAGGGGAACAATATTAGAAACTTATACTAAAAAATACATAAAGATTAAGGGAGTGAAGGAGTACTGTGTAGGACTTCACAACAGAAAGTTTTATCGAATACTTAAATAATCTAAATAACCCCCTCTTTATTGAAATAATCAACCACTATATATTGAAATACCCCCCCCCCCTTGTAGGCATGATTTGAATTAGATTAAAGTATATACAATGAATCATGATTAGAATTGCTTAAAAATGAAGCATATGATTAGAAATCTTGAGATCTAGGCATATGTCATGATTATGATAAGTATTTCTTTTAGAATAAGGCTTTTAGTATGAATTTTTAATTCATACGGCCTTGAGATTAAAGCTTATATGACAGTAGTATATTAGCAAATCGAGATGTTGTGGAAGGACTTTACCCACATGATAGACCTTATGTATGTATGAATGTATAAATGTGAAAGTGTATCAAATATTAAATTATTCTATATTGAAAGGTTTACTCACTAAAATAAATCAAAGCATGTATGAACTATTATATCTTGAAGTTGGGATATGAGATATCTTCATGAATAGTTTCACTTGATAAGTCCAGACCATGTATGATAGCTTGAGTAGTTAATCTCATGGATATCCTTTGATTGAGAAATTGTACCCTTCCAAAGGTTATGTTGAACTAGCATGAGAGGATTTCTGCATGATAGCTTGACTTGTTGAGGCCAAACCATTTCATGAAATCTTGGATTGAGTAATAGTACCCTTCCTTGAGTAGCTTGGACTTGCATGAGAGGATGTTTTCCATTTTATCTTGGTCTAGCATAATGGGTTTTTTCCTTGGTAGTCTTGAATTGGTAAATCGTAACCATTCATGAGTAATGATGTGTCTTGTACTAGTAGAGAAATAATTTTTTTATTAATGTAATAATGTTTAATGAGGTATTAGTCCCTATCGAAAGTAGCATGTTCATGATGAATCAAGATTACTTCAAGGAAGTATAGTAAGCATGTATTAAAACGAGCTTTATTGTATGATGTTAGATTAGCTTAGATTGTTGCTTGAGTTGACTTTATTGATATGTATGACCATAGGTGGACCTACGTATTGAGTAAGAACAATTGTGAGGTTTCTTGAGGAATTTCCTCTTATATCATGATGTATATCCTTTGAATATGCTTATGACTTATGTTGTTATCTCTTACACTTATGGTATATGTCTTATGTTGACTAATGTTTATGTTATACTTTTTTTGATTATTTGTTCTAGCCATCATATTTAGTACATTTCATTTTACTAATGCATACTCTTACCTACATTCTTATCAAATAGTGTGCGATGATATCCTCGTGGCTAGGTTCATAGTAGAATAAGGAGTGAAAATGTGGTGAGTCCTCATAGTATTCGAGGATTTGACCACCCTTACCTTATATCTTCCATCTTTATGTTAGAACTATTATATGGGATGTGTCCCTAAGAGTTTCAAGAAATTAAATGTTTGAGACAAGTGTTGAAGAATTTTACTTCGCTTTATGAAACTTTAATGTTATTCAAAAATATTTTAGCTTTCCACACTAGTGTCTATTGCTTTATTTTATGATATGCTAAGTGTCTTCTATGAGGCCTCTCGTGGTAATATATGCCTTGTTACATCTAGGGGTATCCCTTGGTCGTGACGAACTTGGTAATAGAGCACAAGGTTTAGAAATATTCTAGGATTTCTCAAACCACATCTAGTAGAGTCTTGTTGACAAGTGTGAAGTGCGCCAAATTTATGAATGAGAGGCTACAAGATGCTTAAGTAACTTCAGTTATCTATTACTCTAAGTCCTTTCATAGAGTCTTTCTCCTAATCCTTACCTAATGGTCTACAAAATATGACTACTACAAGGGCTGATGCTAGAAGGAATAAAATAGACAATCAATATGAGTCAAGAAATGCCTCAACAAGCTCTGATTGACCCTTTGGCTAAGGATGTGACTAATGCAGAGTTAGGTCTATTTTTCAAGTGTTGGCTTAAACTGTGACGGCCCAAGCCATTAGAGAGGTGGTAGCTCTCGTGAACCCAAATGTGGGTACGTCAACTTCAAGAGTGAGGCACTTTATGAGGATGAAACCTCCAGAATTTTGTGACTCCAAAATTGAGAAAGGTCCCCTAGAGTTTATAGATGAGGTCTATAAGTTGATAGACATTATGGGAGTTACTTCGGTGGAGAAGGAAACATTGGCCTCTTACCAACTCAAGGGGGTTTCTCAAGTTTATTTAACCAATGGAAAGAAGCTAGACCGGTGGGAATTGGTCCCATACAGTGGAAAAGGATCGAAACCACTTTTTTTGATAGGTTCTTCTTATTAGGGATGAAAGAAGGTTCTTGATTTCTTTAACCTTACGGAAGGTAATATGACTTTTAAGGAATATGTGTTGAGGTTTACTCAATTGTCGAAATATGCTTCATCTTTGTTGGCCGACTCTAGATTGAAAAAGAGTAAGTTTGTGTTTGGAGTGTCCAATTTAGTAGTAAAATAATGTCAATGCTTATTAGTTTCATGGATATTACTCATCTTGTGACTCTTTCTAAACATATCAAATAGGAGAAACTAAAAGGGAGTTCTAGGGAGATAAATAGGTCTAGAAATGATTATGGTGATTCAACTCATTTAAGGTCCGATGAACATGGTCATCCTAGGAATCAATAAAAGTTTTTTGGGAAAAATTCCTCCAATTCTCCTAGGCGTATTAAAGATAGGTGGTTAACACTAAATCACAAGTAATTAGTAGTGAAAGAGACATGACGCTAGGTTTTTACCTTGCATGGAGGGTTCCTTTAGTCATAATGAAAGTTTTTACAATATGAGGAGTTGTTCGAAGATGAAGGCTAAGGTAAAAGAGGGCAAGCAAGTTCCTCCTAGTGCTTCGGATGTGAATGCTCCAGAGGAAAAATATATTTTATTTCTCCAGGCTAGAGTTAAAAAAGAGTGCCCTTTGGATATGACTACCGGTATCTATTTTATGTTTTATTAGATTCTGATGTAATTTTGTTGTAAAATCTCGCAACTAAAAAAATAGAAAGAAGTTTAGAAATTTGAAATAGTTACTTTTTGAAAGAAATTAAAAATCTGGAAATTTTTTAAGTTAAAGTGAGTTATTGGTAACCTTCAAACGGACATAATTTCTAGCTCAAGATGAGTTAGGCATACTTCTAGATATGGTTGGAAAGCTCTTTGCACATTCTTTCCATTTCCAGCGAGTTTGTGCGATCCGAGCTCTAACGAGTGAATTATGCCATTTGAAAGTTGGGTTTTTGAATAATTAATGTCCAATCTAGAATTTTAAAGGGGTAATTTTCTCTTTTCCTTACCTTAATTAATACGTTTTTTTGCAATATTTTTAGGGGATAAAATTACAGGATAAAATTAGAGCTAGGATTTTCGGAGAAAGAAGGAAAAGAAGGATTCATCGTTTCGCAAGGATTTCATTTCGGATTCATTGAGGTTTTGATACCATTTAACAATCCGAGATCACCCACAAGTTTCCACACGACGTTCTCGACCTCTGACAGGTCTTATACAAGAACTTCGCATTCATTCATCGCATTGTCATAAAATAGAGATGAAATTATAACCTTTTTATGTAAATCATAAGCTTAAAATCCAAGACTTTTCAAAAGAAGTCTTTATAAGCAAATAGAAATCTCGTATCACTTAATCCATCATAGATTTGAACATTAAGAATATCAAATTAGGGTCACGACCCTTACATTGAAATAAAACTTATGTGTAATAAAAAATCTTAAATGAAATAAAACTAGAAAGAACGAATGTGTTCTCGAATATTTGAGTACATTCCCAATCATGAGAGAATTCTCTTTCCCAAGCTTCAACTGTAGGAATCATCACTTGCCCTACCTACACTTGTAGAAATAGAGAAAAATATGGAATTTGTTTAAGTAGTAAGTATGACGATTATGCAAGAAATCATGTAAAAACTACATTTTATTGAAATACGTTTTTTAGGCAATTTTGATTAAATCTCATAAACCAAGTGTAAAAGACATCATACGAGTGAATCATCAACATACAAGATAATACTCCCATAATCCACAAGATATGACTATATTCATTAACTAACCCATTTAGCCATTTAGACCTACTATCTAAAGTTATCCTAAGGACCACCTAAGTAGGACAAGAAGAGACCGCTCATACAACCTTAATACACACCTAAGTGTTCCTTAACACTACCAAAGACAATTATATTTCCATTCCAACACAACCCACCAAGTCAAATGGTCTTGGAAGACCTAGGGACACTTTAGCATCTTCAAATCCTACATGTTCCATGTGTACATAGCGTCCCCATTATACTAGCTACACCTTTTAGAACCTATTCATTAACAAGATTGCACATCCCTCACGAGAAGGAATTAACGAGATACACCACACTATCTAGGTATGGAATAAAGTGTGATAAGACCCCACACCGTGTAAGGTGATCTACTTGCCAAAAGTAGAGCTAAGGACACATCCCATGTTGGCACATGATTAAGGAGATATCAAAAGGCTTCTCTGTAATCTAGTGTCATACTGAAGTAGTGCTACTACCTTGAACATATCTAGTCGGTGTTGTGGCTTAGTTCTCATTGAGTAAGTTCATTCACATAAAGGTATATGAGAAGATACCATCTGTAAGACCTTCAATCTAATAATAGCACTACCATAAAGGGGTCCTCAAGATCTGCCAATCAAGGTTTATTAGGATAGATCCTTCAAGAACCGGGTACCATGCTAGGTATATCCGATTTACTTCATTACAAACCTTCTTTTCGTATTCAAGGCTTTCACATTTACTTAGGCTTCTATATTCATCAATAAAGGGAAGCATTATTAGGTCTACCAACTCAATACATGATTTAGGGCACCTCATTTATCATTCATGTATCAAGTAGGGACTATTAAGTCTACTTAAACACGAACACCATATCAACATATAGAGACTCTTCATAGTCTTTCATCATCATGTACCAACATTTAGTTGAACAATGCTTTCATTAAAAATATCACATAGCCAACCTTTAATTCACCTAAAATAACCATCAAGATAAAAATCATAATAAGAACAAGGATAAAGAACCTCCACTAGAAGTAGATACAAACGTACAAAAGCAATACTATCATACTAACCAATTGAATAAACTCACCATTCTCCAATATCGCAGTTCACCATTATTCAACCTCCAATACAACAATAGAATTTACCCATCAACATTCCAATTAGACCAAGATCACCAACTCATCCTTCTATCCATAATTCATCATATATAGAGAAATATAACAATAAGATTCATACTATAAAGCAATTTAAATACAATTCCATCCATAACCAAACACAATTATCAAACCCAGTTTACAAGACAATATTAAAGTATAGGAAGATCATCGGTTCAAAAAAATTTTCTCTTCAACTAATCGAATAAACCATAATATAATCAGAATAGTTCGTTTGAAATTATTTAACGCAAGAACCCATGCGTTTGAGGAACAATCTAGGTTTTAATTATCATTTGTAAACTTGAAAACTACTTGAGAATTGGCTTTACAGAAGAATCTAACTATAGATAAAGAGTCACCATGCCGTAGTCTGAGAAGCCCACTAAATTTAAATTCAAAACATGGAGAATTGACCTTCTTCGTTGGAGTTTGAAAGTTCTTCAATAGAGGATTTGTTTAGAGAAAAGTGAGAGCTTTTGATTTTCAATTTAAGGGTTTTAGTTCTTGATTGGTTTACTTGGTTAAAAGGGACTTAAAATCCATTTATAATAAGTCCCCAAAGTGTCAAAAACACCCCTATACTAGTAGGAACTGTTAGTTAAGTCTAACTTGACCTTTATTTTGGATTTTCATCGCGAAACAAGTCCGCGTCGTTGAGGTGTTCCCATGATGTTTAGGGAAATTAATTTTGGGTGAGAAGGGTCCGTGATGGTCTCGCGACATGGAGATACTTTTTGTACCATGGTGGAGCAGGTCCGCGACGCGGAGACACTGCCACTAAGGTTGCCCACAAGCTGCCTTGGCAGCTTCTTCTCCTAATGTTTGGGTCCTTCTCAAGGAGCCCTAGGTTAGTCCTTGGAGAGTCGTACCCGAAGGTTTTGACTCTAAGCGCAATTATTAAGACACTAGGGTCACGTTCACTGATTTAGAATCTCAACAACACACCAAAACCAAAACAACAAACAAGGACACACTTGCACACAAAAGACTAGTTTTTGAACGTCATAATCGTTCGTTGATGTTTTGACCTAAAATCTACTCATTCCATTCCTTGGATACTATTTCTTATTAATTTAGAAAGTTATTAACTGATGAAACTCAAGGGAAGCTCTAATTTATCCTAGTTAATTTTGAGTGTTGTAACATTCTTCCACACTTGGAAACATTCACCCTCGAATAACCCTTGAAACACTTAACATACTTTAAAGGATATAAAGAATAAAGACTAGCAGCCCACACTAATACATTCAACAATTTCATTCAATATATCGTGCTAGAAGAAATATAAACTTCACACATAGACTTAAAACACAACAAGAAGGTAGGAAACAACATCTACAAGCTCATCATGAATTAAGACTCCACATTTTTCATTTCATACTGGAGGAACTTCCTTCTTCACATTATATCAATCCATTACAACATTTCTAAGCACATAGTACCAATTCTTCATAAACATACAATTGTGTAATATTTTCGAAAATTCACTTTTAAATATGCTCATAAATCTACTCATGCAACAATTAGGCAATTACTATAGAGACATACCAACATAAAGAACAAAGTCAATTAAGCTCTTCTTACCATCTAAACATAAACTCATGAAAACATGCAATATTATAAGCGGTTCAAGGAATAACTCAGTTTCACAAAGACTCCCAAAACCTGCAACATGCAATTAGGAAATTCTAACTCTCAAGCTTGAATATAATAAAACATAAAAGACAAAATCCCATCATCCATACCACAGTACCATGCTCCCCCACTTAGAAAGAACCTATCACAACACAGAAGGTAAAACTACAACTTATGAGTACCTTCATTTGGATTTCCTTTTATTCTAGCTGGAAGAGCATAGAAACGATTCTTCTTTTGTTCACCAACAATCGGACCATTGTAGGGAGCTTGCTTGACATCTTTTCCTCTAGTATGAATAGTAGGACAAACTCTCACCTTGTGATCATTCTTCCTACAGCCATAGCATCCACTTGTTTGTGCTAGACACTTCCCAAATGATTTTGTCCACAATTTGTTAAAATAGGTTTATCAACTTGGGAACCACGACCTGTCTCATAGTTAGCCTTAGGAGCACTAGGAAAATCTAGATTTGGATTCCTCTTTTTAAATCTAGGCTAACCTTGCTCATCAGTTCTTCCACTGTTCACATCTCTACCCTTCGTTTGTAGCTTAGACACTCTGAATGGATTGAACATACACAATAAGCCTAGATAGAGTCATGTTATCATGGAGCATTTTCGTATGACACTTTTCCTTCACAAGATCAAAAACACTATTCAAGAACTTACTCATCTCATTTGTAGGGTTAGACACTAGAGATTGACAATATCTACACAAGAAGTTAAATTTCAAAGAGTACTACTCCACACTCATGTTACCTTGTCTAAAGTTTATAAAATCCTTAATCATAACCTCTTTCTTCTCAGGGGTAAAGTACTTCCCTTAAATGCTTCCTTAAACTCCTCCCACTCTATAGGACCCGATTTAATTGGCCTATTGTTCTTCCATTGTGTATACCACATTTGAGCAACCTCTTTCAATTAGTATGAAGCCAACTCCACCTTCTTCCCTAAAGTCACATCCATAGCATGTACTATATTATAAACCTCATCCAATAATACTTGGGGATACTCTCCCACCTTAGAGCCAACAAAATATAAGAGGATTCATCTTCACAAAGTCCCTCAACTTAGAGGCCACATTACTCTCAAGAGCATTCACCCTATGCCCCATATCTCTATTTGCTTGAGCCATCATGGATCGGTTTACGAAAGGAATAGCCCCTCTTACATTCTCATTTTTCATGTCCACAGGAACGAGCGGAACCTTTTTCCATTGATTAACTATAGGGACTTTTTCACCTCAGTTAGGAACTCCCTCATTCACTACCTCCCCATCGACTTTTCTTGCAAACATCCTTCTTGTATTTAGATCCTATAAACACGAGAGAACAGATAAGAAAAAGATACTTGTAGAATTCAACTTTATGGCACGACACAAGAGTAATAAAGAGAGCGAAACTTCTATCATCCTATAGCCTCTCACTCATAGATGTGTCGCGACTCACATCGATGAACAAGTCTCTACTAGAAATGGCCTTATGTGACTTTGGATCCTAAAGACTGTTTCATAAGCTTATGCTCTAATACTAAGTTTGTAAGGACAAGGGAGAACCCCTAAGTCGCCACACGACATACTTGACCTCCCAGAGGTCTTATACTATCCCTTAGAATTCATTCATCGCTTTGTCATAAAATAATGCAGAAAATTTATAAGCTTTTTAAGTAAATCATAAGGCTTACGATCCAACACTTTTTAATAGAAGTCTTAATAAGCAAGTAAAAATCTAGTCACACATAATCCATCATAGACTCGAACATTAAGAATATCAAATTAGGGTCACAACCCTTACATTGAAATGAAACTTATGTCTAATACAAAGTCTTAAATGAAAATAAAACTATAAAGAACATCCATATCCTCAAACATTTGAGCACATACCCAATCAATATAGACTTCTACTTCCCAAGCTTCAACTCTAATATTCCTCACTTGGCACCACCTACACTTGTAGAATTAGAGAAAATATGGAAGTAGTACAATTAAGCACAAAGTATGATGATCATGCAATAAATCATGTAAATAGGACATTTTAATTGAAATATGCTTTTCATTCTATTTTGATAAAATATTATAAACCAAGTATAAAGACATCATACAAGCCAATCATAACCATACAAGATAATACTCCTACACTTCAGAAGATATGATGACCTTATTCATTAACTAATCCATTTAGACATTTAGATCCACTTTTCTAAATTTATCCTAAACTCACTTAAGTAGGACATGAAAATACCGCCATACAACCTCTTCAATACACATAAGCGTTTGTTCAAGCTACCAAATATAAAGATATTTCCTTTCCAACACAACCCGAAAAGTCAACATTCATTAATAGAGATACTAAAGGATATATTCACGCATTTAAGGTACTTTTTCATAATGGTCTTGGAAGACCTAGGGAACTCACTTTAACATCTTCAAAGCCTACTCATGTAATGTGTAGATATAGTACCATTCCACTACCTACATGGTGTATTACTTATCAAATAATTAGAGTGAACGTCCCACATGATGATAATAGGAATTAATCGACATAGAAAACAATAGTTAGGTAAGGAATCCGGTTTCATAAGACCCCACACCATGGAAGGTGTTCTACTTTCCAAAGGTAGAACTAAGGTCACATCCCATGTAGGCACATGGTTTAGGGGATATCAAAAGGTTTCTTTTTATTCTAGTATCATACTCAAGGGATGCTACTACCTTAAGCATATCCACTTGATGCTTTGCATTGGTCATAGAGTAAGTACCATCTATAAGCGCTACAAACTCATAATGCCACTACCAAGAAGGGGTCCACAAGGGCTGCCAATAAAGGTTCATTAGGATAGTTCATTCATGAAATAGGTACCATGTTAGGTCTTTTGAGTCACTTCATTATAAACATTTTTTTAATATTCAAGGTTTTCACATTAACTTAAGGTTCTAGACTCATCAAGAAGGGGAATTATTCTTAGGTCTACCGGTTCAAGTCGTACGTTTGAACACCTCATTTATTATTTATGTATCAAGTAGGACAACTAGGTCTACCTAAAGAAGTCACCGGATCAACATATAAAGAGTCTTCATAGTATTTCATCCTCACATACCAATATTTAGAGGAAACATGCTTTCATTAACAATATCACATCGCTTTATACAAAATCATCTTAAGATCATATAGTAGCTGCCCAATATTCTTATCTTCCACATAACAACATAACCAACCTTTAATTCACATCATAAAACAATAAAGATCACTGTCATAATAAGAACTAGGATTAAGGACCTCCATTGGAAGTGGATTAAAACATGCAAAAGCAATCCTATCATACTAAGCATGTTATGCCTCGTATTTTTTTTTATATACGTAGTGCGCATCGTGATCTAGTAGACTTATGTCCGGGGAATGAAATTTTATTTTAAGTTCCAAGTGATTAAAGAAATATTAGGCAAGGATGTTATTTCCAAATGTGATATTAAGTATGAGTTGGCTAATGTAAGTGCCATTATTTTTTAGGGATTAATTAATTAGTGGCTAATTTGGATTGATTTAATCCAATGGGCCCCACCACTCATAATTGGTGGCTGATTAGGATTAATTTAATCCAGTGGGCCCCACCACTCAAGGCAAAAATTAAAAAGGGATCAGATTGTGAGTTGGCCTTAGTGGACAGGTGTAGAGGGGGGCTGCCTCCACTTCATACTATTAAATGAGGTGGAGAAATCCACTCCATGCTAAATAAAGTGGTGAAATGCATTGCTGCATATCATCTTCTTCTTCACCACTTGTCTTAGGCAGCCATGGAAATGGAGAAACCAACCCTGCAACTCTTGGCCAGCAGCTGCAAATAATTTGGTTAGTAATCTCCTTGTTTGGTGTGTTAATTCTTTAGAATACCTTTATTAATTGTCCATTAATTTTAAGAAGGGGGCGTGACCAGTAGCTTGGAAGTTTGTTTTAGTTATTGAATGTGCTAAGTATGAACGGAAACCATAATCGGATTATTAGTGGTGTCGTGTTGGTGCTTGGGTTGTTTTGATTAAAGCAAACTGCAGGAAATTCTGTTTTGGCATTATGTATATGTTGAATGTGATTATGAGTATATACTCCAAAGGATGAATACGATAAGGTAGATGTGTTGCGAATTATAAAACGAGTTATTGCTCGGTGTGTCGTTGCTTCGCTGCTATGGTTGCCGAGACGGAACTGTTTTGGGGAGGGGGGTGGTTAACATGATTCGTTGGGTTATATGTGTTATTGGTATTGTTGTGGATAATTTGGGTTGTTGTCGGATTGGGACGAAGTAAGGAAAATAGGGGAAGTGCTGCCGAATTTTCGTTAGATTATTAGCTAGCTTACAAGAAAATAAAGCGTGATGTTTATCTAATTGCGGCACGATTGTTGCTTGTTATAGATTAATAGCTTGAGCAGTAAATATTGGATGTGCGGCTCGATTATACGGTATGTAACACTGTCCTTTCTTTCTTTGTTTGGCATGACATTTAAAAATAAGCGAATAACGGACAGATTTGATACTCCTCTAGAGCGTCTAGGTGACGTATGTTCTTGCTCCCACAATTATTCCTCTATATATCGGCTATGTCTAAGGCTATGATGATTTCTCATATCTATGGTAGTGCTTCTTAGAGTCATTGAGATTTTACATTTCCATATCGTATTAGAGGTTCATAATCTTGATAAAACGTTAATCTTTGGTAATACTCCTTGCTGGTTCACGTTGATTGTTCTATTGAGTTATAAGAAATGATTTTAATTGCAATATGGTTGCTCATAATATTCTGCTCGTGCATAGTGTCATTTATCATTTCGCCGAGTCCCGGGCCGGGTAATATTCCTGCGGAGTTTCTTGCATATGTCACCGAGTTCCTCACTAGAGGGCCGGGTATGTATATTATATATATGATTGGTGATGAGGATGGTTATTATGATGATCATGACGGAGATGACGTGATGATTATTTTGTCGAGCCCCTTACTAGGGAAGCTAGGCACCTTATATGTTAAAGATATGCATGATTTTCACTTAAAAGGGTGCATGTGTAGCGATATTTTGTTTCGACTTGCCATATTGGTATCCTGTCATCTTTACCTTATGCTTTACATACTCAGTACATTGTCCGTACTGACCCCCCTTTCCTCGGGGGGGGGAGGGCTGCGTTTCATGCCCGCAGGTGTAGACGCACAGTTCGGTGATCCTCCCACCTAGGATATCTACTCTGCTGATTGGGAGAGCTCCACTGTTCCGGAGCCCAGTCATTTTGGTACATAACTTTTGTGTAGTCTTTTGCTCGTCTATGGGTATGGCGGGGCCCTGTCCCGTCGAGTTTCACTAATGTACTCTTAGAGGTCTGTGGACATTATGTGGGTTGTATATATATGTTTTGGATAATGGTCTGGACATGGTTTGTTTGGGATGTCCACTTGTACAGGGGCAGCCTTGTCGGCTGCGTACATCATTGTGTATTGTGTAGTGGCAGCCTTGTCGGCTTACCTATGTTATTATGCTTTGAATAGTGGCGGCCTTGTCGGCTCGCGTATGCTGTTATGGTTGAATGGTTATGACTCCTTATGAGACAGGTCCTCATATATATATATGACGTTGGGGTTGGCTTGATTTGATTAAATTCCATATTGTCTTAGTTTCAGTTGGTTATACTTAGCAGGTTTGTATGTGGGTGTCCGAAACGGGCACTAGTCACGGCCCATCGGGTTGGGTCGTGACAAAGCAATTGAATCAACTCACCATTGCCCAATATAGCGAATTCACCATTATTAAACTTCAAATAGAATAATAGAATTTACCCATCATCATGCCCATTAGGACAAGATCACCAACTCATATTTATATCCAAATTCATTATTTATAGGGATAGATAACAATAATATTCCATACTATAAACCAATCTAAATACAATTCCATCCATAATGAATCAGAATTATCTAACCCATTTTACAAGCCAAAGTTAAAGAAATAGGAAGATCATGGGTTCCTGTAGTTTTTCACTAGAAATCATTAATTAAACTATAATATAATCATAATAATTTGTTTGAAACTATTTGATCATCTTTTGGGAACTTCAAGACTATTTGATAATTGGCTCTAGAGAGGAATCTAACTCTACATAAAGAGTCACCATACCTTAGTCTTGAAAATACCACTAAATTTTGATTGATAACTTGGATAATTGACCTTCTTCCTTGGATATTTAATGTTCTTCAATGGAGGATTTGGATAGAGAGAGAATTTAGAGAGAAGTGAGAGCTTATGATTTTCAATTTCAGACTTTTATTATTTATTGGTGAAGTAGGTTAAAAGTGACTTAAAACCGTATCTAATAAATCCTGAGAGTACCCAAAACACCCCTACACTAGTTTGACCTTTTGATTAAGTCTAACTTGACTTTTCTTTTCGGAGTTTTCATCGCGAAGCAAGTCTGCCCGCGGAGGTGTTCCTTGAAACTTTTGGAAATTAATTTTGGGACAGAAGGGTCCCTTATTATCTCCACGATGTGGAGAAAGTTTTTAAACCTTGGTGGACAAAGTCCGCAACGCGGAACCATTCCAACTAAGGATGCCCACAAGCTGCATTGGCTACTTCTTGTCCCAATGTTTGGGTCCTCCTCAGGGACCCTTACATTATGACCCTAAAAACACTAGGGTCACCTCCACTTATTTTAGATATTAAACAACATACCAGAACACATATAACATAGAAGGACACACTGACTAGTTTTTGAACGTCTTAGTCATTCGTTGATGTTTCGACCTAAATGCAACCCAATCAAGCCATTGGATACTATTTCTTGCTAATTTAGCAAGTTATTAAATCATTAAACTAACGTAAATCTCAAATGTATTCTAGTTCATTTTTAGGGTTGTAACATCCCACAAGGTATATGAGTCTTTCATAGCATTGGGTCCATTCATCCATGCAACAAACATGTTTAGTTCAGCGAAATTCATCCTAAAAGAGTTGAATGTTGATTTTCTTGACCTGTTTTCTTGAATTTGAATGCTTTTCCTTATTTGGGAGAATTTCAGATTTTTTTAGAGTTGCTTTGAGTTAGGTTTGTGAGTACGAATTTCGGGTATCGAAATCTAAAATAAATTAGATGAAATATTAAAGTATAGGTGAATTGGGGCTGGAAAACGATAAAGGATAATTTTGAGTATGTTTCATGAAACAATTACATATCGCGAACTTGTTCCCCCATGAAGAAAATATTCCACCGCATCCCGGAGAAGATGCAAACTCCTTTGTGTCAAATTTAATTTCGCAAATACTTATTTAGCAGCATCTCCGTGTCCAATGACTTGTTCCAAGACGTTGATTTCGTAACTTTTCTCAAGTTTAGATATTTTAAATCATTACTAAATATAAAGAGACCTTTACTATCACAAATCATAGTCCTTGATTTATAATTCAATTCAAACAAAGTTAAGAGTCAAGTCAAGTGAAGTTTATTAAAGTTTTTAAGGGCCTTTTACAAATGTTTAACGTTGTTTTAATACTAAAAGTTTCAAGTTAAGATAAGAATAAAGAGTTGAGCACACTTTTCAAAATGCTATAGGGAACTTAGTATTCCTAAAAGGATTTATAATTGTTTTCAAATTTATGATAAGAGGAAACTCGGATTTTCAAAAGAGTTTTGAGCAAGGAAAGGGAAAGTTGATTCTTAGAGAGCTTTTAAGCTAAGTGTTGAGTAATTATATCAACCCAAAAAAGAAGTTTCTTTGAAAAAATATGAGCTAAGCATATTTTGAGTGTAGAATAAAATCACCGATATGGGGATCCATGTTCATATTAACTCAAGTCTTAATAAAACCGTGTAGCCATTATGGGTAGTAAAGGATCATACTTTTTAGATGACTCGTTAAGTTAAGCTAGTGAATCCACTAAGTTAAGTAACGTACAATGCATATGGAAAGGTATAGGATGGTCCTTGGCAACATGAGGTAAAATGATGTACCATCAAATAGGATACTAGCGGTGCTTGTCGGTTAGAGAATCTCCCACAAAATACATAATACTTTTATATATGAGGGAAGTAAGTTTGTTAGTATTTTATCTTTAACTAGCTATGTTTTATTTCAGTTTTTTTTATAATATTTATATATATTGTATGTGCTTTATTGCTTTATATTTGAGTTAAGATATCCCAAAGTTGATAGGAGCCAAGGTAAGTGTTTTTTCATGATTCTTTGAAGCATGTATCTTGTTAAGCATTCCAACTCACATACACATACATTTAAAGTCTTGATGCTAGTTCGATTACATCGTGTTAAAATGCAGACACATGTAACCAGGATCAACATTTAGTGCCTCATTGATCTAGCGCCTAGTTGTTCAAGCTTGAGCAGTCCGAATCTGTTGGTGAGCCTCCTTGATTTCCAATGGACTCTTTTTATTTTTCATTAAGTATTTCAAAATTAGGATGATTATTGATCTAATGCCAACATCCCTATTTCTATTAGAGGTTTCATAGATAAAAAGTTAGTGGTTCCTTACTCTTTACCTTAACATTCTTTGTTAAATACATTGGTTGCCATTTTTTGCCTTGTTGATTATTGATTCTTTTAACATTCCAAGTTTTATTTTTAAGTTATTCGAGTATGTGCATTTGATCATTCTAATAATTCCTAAAGTCTTTCTTTAAATTAACGGTTTGCTTAGGGACCAGTGATGGTCTTCGAATGCCTGCCATGTCTGAGGCGGCATGATAAACTTGGAATCAGATAAAAATTTCAAGAGTCTTAGGGAGTCTAAAAAGTCCTGTTTGTAGACTCTACAATTAAGAGGCTGCAACAGTTAGAAATTTCTTCACTTCTTTTATATTCCTTTCGTGTGTTAGAGTTTATTCTCTCGAAAATTTCCCTCTAATTTGTGATTGCACGCATTTTCAGATAGCCAGGCCTCCACAAAGAGCAGTGAAAGGTTCTGTAGCTAGGAGGAATGTTGAAGAGAAAGAGTTGCCTACTACACTTGAAGTGCAAACTCAAGGCGAAGTTACCAAGGTTGAGTTTCGTGAGGCTATAAGGATGCTCTATCAAGTTTTGACAAATAAAGTTGGGTAGAAAAGAGTATCTTGACAAGAAGCGCTGACACATCGATGATTCATGAGATTTTTCACACGTTCTAGCACCGTAGAGAACCCATACAACTTTAGTGAAGTACTGAGAAGGTGTTCGATGTGATGCATGTTGTTTATACAACGAGATTTGAGCTAGCTGCATATCATGTGAGGAATGTTGTGAGAACATGGTTTGATCACTGGAAGGGTGTAGATCTGAGGATTCACCACCTGCGAGTTGGGAATGTTTTGAAGAGGTTTCTTGGGGAGATTCTTCCCCCAGGAATTGAAAGACGCTAAGGTAAAAGAATTTGGTACACTCAAGAAGGATTCTCTAAGTGTTCATTAACATGGGTTGAAGTTCACCCAACTATCATGTTATGCTCCGTAAATGGTTAAGGACATGAGGAGTATATGAGTTTATTGTTTGTTTGGGCCTTATTTCAAGAAAAGAGGGCAGGGCAGTGATGTTGATAGGTTACATGGACACATCAAAGTTGATGATTTATGTGCAGCAGGTTGAGGAAGAGAAGCTGGGAGATAGGGAAGAGTTCATAAATAAGAAAGTAAAAACATCGAATGAGTCTGGGTTGCATAAAGGTAGTGTAAATCGTTCTTCCTTTTAGAAGCAAAAGGGACCTTCACCATCATCTACTAGTGAACCTGCACCTAGAAATAAATGTGAGTATAATGGCTAGGTTTCACAAAACCTCAGCGCTAGACTAACACAGTCTCAAGTAATTGTGGCACAAGGAGGTAGTTGGCCTTTCGGATATGCTATGTATGGTGGAACCCACCTAGGTAAATGTTGTGATGGCCAGAGAGGTTGTTTCAAGTGTGGACATGAGGGTGACTTCATCAAAGAGTGTCGTAACTGTTATGCCTCGTATTTTTTTTTATACGTAGTGCGCATCGTGATCTAGAAGACGTAAAGAAATATTAGGCAAGGATGATATTTCCAAATGTGATATTAAGTATGAGTTGGCTAATGTAAGTGCCATTAACTTTAAGTGAGGGATTAATTAGTGGCTGATTAGGATTAATTTAATCCAGTGGGCCCCACCACTCAAGGCAAAAATTAAAAAGGGATCAGATTGTGGGCTGGCCTTAGTGGACAGGTGTAGAGGGGGGCTGCCTCCACTTCATACTATTAAATGAGGTGGAGAAATCCACTCCATGCTAAATAAAGTGGTGAAATGCATTGTTGCATATCATCTTCTTCTTCACCACTTGTCTTAGGCAGCCATGGAAATGGAGAAACCAACCCCGCAACTCTTGGCCAAAGCTACAAATAATTTGGTTAGTAATCTCCTTGTTTGGTGTGTTAATTCTTTAGAATACCCTTGTTAATTATCCATTAATTTTAAGAAGGGGGCGTGACCAGTAGCTTAGGAAGTTTGTTTTAGTTATTTAATGTGCTAAGTATGAACGGAAACCATAATCGGATTATTAGTGGTGTCGTGTTGGTGCTTGGGCTGTTTTGATTAAAGCAAACTGCAGGAAAATTCTGTTTTGGCATTATGTATATGTTGAATGTGATTATGAGTATATACTCCAAAGGTTGAATACGATAAGGTAGATGTGTTGCGAATTCTAAAACGAGTTATCGCTCGATGTGTCGTTGCTTCGCTGCTATGGTTGCCGAGATGAAACTGTTTTGGGGAGGGGGCTGTTTAATATGATTCTTTGGGTAATATGTGTTATTGGTATTGCTGTGGATAATTTGGATTGTTGTCGGATTGGGGCGAAGTAAGGAAAATAGGGGAAGTGCTGCCGAATTTTCGTTAGATTATTAGCTAGCTTACAAGAAAGTAAAGCACGATGTTTATCTAATTGCGGCACGATTGTTGCTTGTTATAGATTAATAGCTTGAGCAGTAAATATTGGACGTGTGGCTCGATTATACGGTATGTAACGCTGTCCCTTCTTTCTTTGTTTGGCATGACTTATAAAAATAAGCGAATAACGGACAGATTTGATACTTACCTCTAGAGCGTCTAGGTGACGTATATTCCTGCTTCCACAATTATTCCTCTATATATCGGCTATGTCTAAGGCTATGATGATCTCTAATATCTATGGTAGTGCTTCTTAGAGTCATTGAGATTTTACGTTTCCATATCGTATTAAAGGTTCATAATCTTGATAAAACAATAATCTTTGGTAATACTCTTTGCTGGTTCACGTTGATTGTTCTATTGAGTTATAAGAAATGATTTTAATTGTATATGGTTGCTCATAATATTCTGCTCGTGCATAGAGTCATTTATCATTTCACCGAGTCACGGGCCCGGTAATGTTCGTATGAGTTTCTTGCATATGTCACCGAGTTCCTCACTAGAGGGCCGGGTATGCATATTATATATATGATTGGTGATGAGGATGGTTATGATGATGATGATGACGGAGATGATGTGATGATTATTTTGCCGAGCCCTTACTAGGAAGTCGGGCACCTTAAATGTTAAATATATGCATGATTTTCACTTAAAAGGGTATATGTGTAGCGATATTTTGTTTCGACTTGCCATATTGGTATCCTGTCATCTTTACCTTATGCTTTACATACTCGAAGACATTGTCCAGATCGACCCCCTTTCCTCGGGGAGGGCTGCGTTTCATGCCCGCGCAGTGTAGACGCCAGCTCGGTGATCCTCCCGCCTAGGATATCTACTCTCATCGATTGGGAGAGCTCCACTGCTCGAGCCCACTGCTTTGGTACATAACTTTTGTGTAGTCTTTTGCTCGTCTATGGGTATGGCGGGGCCCTGTCTCCGTCGAGTTTTACTAATGTACTCTTAGAGGTCCTGTGGGACATTATGTGGGTTGTATATATATGTTTTGGATAATGGTCTGGACATGGTTTGTTTGGGATGTCCGCTTATGCAGAGCAGCCTTGCTCATTGCGTACATCATTGTGTATTTTGTAGTGGCAGCCTTGTCGGCCCGCGTATCTTTGTTATGGTTGAATGGTTATGACTCCTTATGAGACAGTCCTCTTATATGTATATATGACGTTGGGGTTGGCTTGATTTGATTAAATTCCATATTGTCTTAGTTTCAGTTGGTTATACTTAGCAGGTTTGTATGTGGGTGTCCAAAACGGGCACTAGTCACGGCCCATCGGGTTGGGTCGTGACAAAGAGTGGTATCAGAGCAGTTCTTCCTCGGAAGTGTCTACAGACCGTGTCTAGTAGAGTCTTGTTTATCGGTGTGTTGTGCACCACATCTATAAACATGAAGCTACAGGACATTTAGGATGTCATTCTTTCTTCTTATTCTAGATCGTGCGATAGAGCTATATTAACAGGATAATCCCTTTCTAACGAATCCGTGTGTTTTCAGCTATGCCTCCAAAGAAAGCGGCACTCGCCCGTAAGGAAAATCGGTAGCGAAGGTACTAGTCAGACCCGGAGAGTTACTAGGGCCCGTGCCCAGTCTATGCCTGGTATGATGCTCCAGTCGGAGAGCTCTGCTACACCCCCACCGCCAGAAGAGCTTAGAGCAGCAGCAGCTCCAGTTCGGGGGACACCACCAGCCCCCGAGGCCCCAACATCTGAACCTCCAGCTCCTCAATTAGGGGCGGAGGATAGGGCCATGAGAGATGCGGTTCAATTGCTGACTAGATTAGTGGCAGATCAGGCTCGCAGGCATGGACTAGGAGTTGATCCTGCGGACAGATCTGATAGCTTAAGGGCTCGTGAATTCTTAAGTTGTAATCCTCCAGAGTTCTTTGGGTCAAGGCCCCAGGATGATCCGCAAGAGTTTATTCGTCAGATGCAGCGTACATTGAGGATAATCAATGCTTCGGAGACCGAGTCTGTTGAGTTGGCTACGTATCGTTTGCGGGATGTAGCTATTAATTGGTATGAGTCTTGGGAGTTATCTAGGGGTGAGGGTGCTCCTCCAGCGGTATGGGATGAATTTGTGGAGGCTTTCCAGGGCCACTTCACGCCTCGAGAGATGAAGCGAGCTAGAGTCGATAGATTCTTGCGTTTGAAGCAAAATGGCGAGAGCGTTGAGTATAGCCTCGAGTTTGATTCATTGGCTAGGCATGCGCCTACTATTGTGGGCGATATGGCGCATGTGGTACATCGTTATGTGATGGGATTGGATCGTTATCCGATTGACGGTTGTATAGCGGTGACTCTTCACCCAGGTATGGACATTGCTCAGTGCGAGCATATGCACGAGGGTAGAGGATCGGCAGGGCGTCGCCACCAGATAGAGATTATAATAGAGGCCAAAGATAAGAGGGCTAGATCGGCCGAGTTATCCCGACGAGTTTCAAAGCGGGCGCCTCAAAGAAGATGTTAGATTTTCTTCCCGGCCAAGACAGAGTGCACCCCACGCTTCATGGGTAGGGGTTCGATCGTATGGGATATTCGGTCGGGTCGAGCTCTAGGCGTCGTGGTCACAGATGGGCGGGGTTTGAGCCGGCCGAGGCCACCTTTGCCTCGGTGTTCGTTGTGGTAAGTCCCATCCTGGGAATGTCGTTGGGCTACAGTGCGTGTTTTCTTGCGGCCGTCAGGGCCATACTATGAGGGAGTGACACTTTAGAGGTAGTGCGGTGGTATGGCACGACCTACGGTCCGTTCGGAGTTCGTCTTCTTACGTGGCTATCGCCCTACGGGCGAGGGTATTGACGCCAGCGGTAGTAGAGGACGTGGTGGAGCTTCCAGTTCTAGCGGTCCCTCAAACCGTATATATGCTTTGACTAATAGGCAAGATCAGGAGGCGTCACCTAATGTGATCACAGGTATATTATCACTATCCTCCCGAAGTGTGTATGCATTGATAGACCCAGGTTCCACCTTATCATATATATCTCCCTTTGTTGCTAGTAGGATCGGAATAGAGTCTGAGTTGATAGATCCATTTGAGGTAGCTACACCTGTAGGAGATTTTGTCATAGCTACGCGAGTATATAGGAATTGTTCAGTAATTATATATAGTCGCTAAATGCGTAGCGCATCTAATAGAGTTAAATATGATTGAGTTTGATATTATCATGGGAATGGATTGGTTGGCTGCTTGTTATGCTAATATTGATTGCAGAGGAAAGATAGTTCGATTTCAATTTCCAGGGGAACCGATTATAGAGTGGAAGGGAAGTACAAGATCGCGAAAGGTAAGTTCATTTCATACCTCAAGGCCGGGAAGATGGTTAGAAAAGGCTATATTTACCATCTGATTCGGTGCATGACATAAAGCGAGAGGCACCGACTCTTCAATCAGTCCAGATAGTTAATGAATTTCCCGATGTATTCCTCGAGGAACTTCCAGGCCTTCCTCCAGAACGAGAGATAGAGTTTACTATAGATGTACTGCCAGATACCCAGCCTATATCTATACCTCCTTATAGAATGGCACCTGCTGAGTTGAAAGAATTGAAAGAGCAATTGAGGGATTTGCTAGAAAAGGGCTTCATCAGGCCTAGTACGTCACCTTGGGGAGCACCGGTACTGTTTGTGAGGAAGAAGAATGGGTCGCTGCGGATGTGCATTGATTATAAGCGATTGAACAAAGTAACAAGAAGAACAGGTATCCCTCCCAAGGATTGACGATCTATTTGACCGATTGCGAGGTGCAAAGTGTTTTTCAAAGATAGACTTACGGTCGTTATCATCAAAAAGTGCGGGTAAGGGAGGCGGATATTCCAAAGACGGCATTCCGGACCCGATATGGGCATTATGAGTTTAGAGTCTGTCTTTTGGGTGACTAATGCTCCAATGTGTTCATGGATTTAATGAATCGAGTATTTAAACCATTCCTTGATATGTTTGTTATTGTATTTATAGAAAATATTCTGGTTTATTCACGTTCAGAAGAGGAGCATGCAGATCATTTAAGGACGGTACTTAGGGTGCTTCAAAGACCGAAGTTGTATGCTAAATTTTCTAAGTCTGAGTTGGTTGACTTGATGGCATTCTTGGGGCATATTATTGGAGCTGATGGTATTCGGGTAGACACGCAGAAGATTGAGGCAGTAAAGACTTGGCCCAGACCTACGACACCTACTGAGGTACGCAGCTTTCTGGGTTAGCAGGATATTACAGGAGATTCATAGAAAAGTTTGCCTCAATTTCAGCGCCTTTGACAAGGCTAACTCAAAAGCGACCAAGTTCCGGTGGGCGGATGCTTGTGGCGAAGCTTCCGGCTATTGAAAGACAAATTGACTACACCCAGTCCTAACTCTTCCTGAGGGACCAGACGGCTATGTTATTTATTGTGATGCTTGGTGTTGGGCTAGGATGTGTATTGATGCAGCATGGCAAAGTTATGGCCTATGCCTCCCGACAACTTAGGAAGCATGAAAAGAACTATCCTACTCACGATCCGAGTTAGCGGTCGTGGTTCATGCCTTGAAGATATGGAGACATTATTTATATGGTGTCCATGTGGACATCTATACAGATCATAAGAGTCTCCAATATATATTTAAATGTAAGGAGCTGAACTTACTTACGAGGCGGTGGTTAGAGTTGCTAAAGGATTATGATGTTGATATTTTATATCATCCAGGAAAGCGAATGTTGTAGCAGATGCTCTTAGTCGTAAGTCCATGGGTAGCTTGACAGATGTACAACCAGAAAGGAGGGATATGGTTCGATATTCAGCGGCTATCCAGCCTTGGAGTCCGCTCTAGCTAATTCGGAAGATAGTGGAGTTTCTATTCGAGAGGTTGCCGAGTCCTCAATCATAGATGAGGTAAAGAGACACCAATACAAGGACCCTATTCTCGCACAAGATAGAGATGCAGCTCTTCAAAAGGAGAAGACCCCATTTAAGGTTACACCTGACTGAGTGTTACGATATGAAGGCAGATTGTGTGTACCCGACATCTTTGGCTACGACGGCAAAGTTATGGGAGAGGCACACTCGCCGTTATTCTATTCACCCAGGGTCAACAAAAATGTATCATGACCTCGGATGCTTATATTGGTGGGATGGCATGAAAAGGGACATAGCGGAGTTTGTTGCTCGTCTGAATTGTCAACAAGTTAAGGTCGAACATCAAAAGCCTGGTGGATTATTACAGAGATAGAGATCCCGACTTGGAAATGGGAGATGATTAATATGGACTTCATTACAAGCTTACCTCGCACTCAACTAAGTATGACTCTATATGGGTTATTGTAGATAGCCGACGAAATCGGCCCATTTTCTTCCAAACAGACTACTTATTCGGTGAAGATTATGCGAGGTTATATGTCGTGAGATAGTGAGACTTCATGGGGTTCCCACGTCCATTATATCGCATGCAGGAGCTCAATTTACAGCCAACTTTTGGAGATCATTTCAGAAGGGATTGGGGACACAGTGAACCTTAGCACAAAGATTTCACCCTCGGTGATGGGCGGTGAGCGTACTATTCAGACACTAGAAGATATGTTGCGGGGCTGTATTATTGACTTCAAAGGCAGCTCGGATGACCACTTGCCGCTCATTGAGTTTGCCTATAATAATAGCTACCATTCTAGTATCCAGATGGCACCGTACGAGGCCTTATATGGGAGGAAGTGCAGATCACCTATTGGTTGGTTTGATGTTGGCGAGACTAAGCTAATAGGCCCGGATGTGATTCAGCAAGCTGTTGACAAGGTGAAGCTTATTCAAGAAAGATTATTAGCAGCCCAAAGTTGACAAAAGTCATATGCAGATAATTGGCGTCGAGATTTGGAGTTTCAGATTGGTGACTGGGTATTCCTGAAGGTATCACCCAGGAGGGGTGTGATGAGATTCGGCAGGAAGGGGAAGCTCAGTCCGAGATACATTGGGCCTTATCAGATTGTTCGTAGGATAGGCAAGGTTGCCTATGAGTTGGATCTACCATCTGATTTGGAGGCGGTACATCCAGTCTTCCATGTATCGATGCTACGTAAATGTATTGGTGATCCTTCTAGAGTATTCCCTGTAGATGATATTCAGGTAATAGAGGAGTTGTCATATGAGGAGAAACCTGTGGCTATACTTGATCGTCAGGTTAGAAGGTTACGTACTAAGGATGTGGCTTCCGTCAAAGTGTTGTGGCAAAATAACAATAGGGAGGAGATGACTTGGGAAGCGGAAGACAAAATGAAGAATAAGTATCCTTACATGTTCCCGTGCACTGCAGTAATTCAATTTCTAGCTTGACTATATTGATAGATAATGAGATTATGTAGTCATGAGGCATCCGTAAGTTACTGGAATGCAAGGTTGATAGGTATAACTTTTAGAGAGACCTCATTTGGAATTATTTTTGCAAGACGCTAACTTAACATTCGAGGACGAATGTTCCTAAGGGGAAGGATGTTATGCCTCGTATTTTTTTATATCGTAGTGCGATCGTGATCTAGAAGACGTAAAGAAATATTAGGCAAGGATGATATTTCCAAATGTGATATTAAGTATGAGTTGGCTAATGTAAGTGCCATTAACTTTAAGTGAGGGATAAATTAGTGGCTGATTAGGATTAATTTAATCCAATGGGCCCCACCACTCAAGGCAAAAATTAAAAAGGGATCAGATTGTGGGCTGGCCTTAGTGGGACAGTGTAGAGGGGCTGCCTCCACTTCATACTATTAAATGAGGTGGAGAAATCCACTCCATGCTAAATAAAGTGGTGAAATGCATTGCTGCATATCATCTTCTTCTTCACCACTTGTCTTAGGCAGCCATGGAAATGGAGAAACCAACCCTGCAACTCTTGGCTAGCAGCTACAAATAATTTGGTTAGTAATCTCCTTGTTTGGTGTGTTAATTCTTTAGAATACCCTTGTTAATTATCCATTAATTTTAAGAAGGGGGCGTGACCAGTAGCTTAGGAAGTTTGTTTTAGTTATTTAATGTGCTAAGTATGAACGGAAACCATAATCGGATTATTAGTGGTGTCGTGTTGGTGCTTGGGCTGTTTTGATTAAAGCAAACTGCAGGAAAATTCTGTTTTGGCATTATGTATATGTTGAATGTGATTATGAGTATATACTCCAAAGGTTGAATACGATAAGGTAGATGTGTTGCGAATTCTAAAATGAGTTATCGCTCGGTGTGTCGTTGCTTCGCTGCCATGGTTACCGAGACGGAACTGTTTTGGGGAGGGGGCTGTTTAATATGATTCTTTGGGTTATATGTGTTATTGGTATTGCTGTGGATAATTTGGATTGTTGTCGGATTGGGACGAAGTAAGGAAAATAGGGGAAGTGCTGCCGAATTTTCGTTAGATTATTAGCTAGCTTACAAGAAAGTAAAGCACGATGTTTATCTAATTGCGGCACGATTGTTGCTTGTTATAGATTAATAGCTTGAGCAGTAAATATTGGACGTGCGGCTCGATTATACGGTATGTAACGCTGTCCCTTCTTTCTTTGTTTGGCATGACTTATAAAAATAAGCGAATAACGGACAGATTTGATACTTACCTCTAGAGCGTCTAGGTGACGTATATTCCTGCTTCCACAATTATTCCTCTATATATCGGCTATGTCTAAGGCTATGATGATCTCTAATATCTATGGTAGTGCTTCTTAGAGTCATTGAGATTTTACGTTTCCATATCGTATTAAAGGTTCATAATCTTGATAAAACAATAATCTTTGGTAATACTCTTTGCTGGTTCACGTTGATTGTTCTATTGAGTTATAAGAAATGATTTTAATTGTATATGGTTGCTCATAATATTCTGCTCGTGCATAGAGTCATTTATCATTTCACCGGGTCCCGGGCCGGGTAATGTTCGTGCGGAGTTTCTTGCATATGTCACCGAGTTCCTCACTAGAGGGCCGGGTATGCATATTATATATATGATTGGTGATGAGGATGGTTATGATGATGATGATGACGGAGATGATGTGATGATTATTTTGCCGAGCCCCTTACTAGGGAAGCTGGGCACCTTAAATGTTAAATATATGCATGATTTTCACTTAAAAGGGTATATGTGTAGCGATATTTTGTTTCGACTTGCCATATTGGTATCCTGTCATCTTTACCTTATGCTTTACATACTCAGTACATTGTCCGTACTGACCCCCCTTTCCTCGGGGGGCTGCGTTTCATGCCCGCAGGTGTAGACGCGCAGTTCGGTGATCCTCCCGCCTAGGATATCTACTCTACTGATTGGGAGAGCTCCACTGTTCCGGAGCCCAAGCTTTGGTTCATAACTTTTGTGTAGTCTTTTGCTCGTCTATGGGTATGGCGGGGCCCTGTCCCGTCGAGTTTTACTAATGTACTCTTAGAGGTCTGTGGACATTATGTGGGTTGTATATATATGTTTTGGATAATGGTCTGGACATGGTTTGTTTGGGATGTCCGCTTGTACAGGGGCAGCCTTGTCGGCTGCGTACATCATTGTGTATTTTGTAGTGGCAGCCTTGTCGGCCCGCGTATGCTGTTATGGTTGAATGGTTATGACTCCTTATGAGACAGGTCCTCTTATATGTATATATGACGTTGGGGTTGGCTTGATTTGATTAAATTCCATATTGTCTTAGTTTCAGTTGGTTATACTTAGCAGGTTTGTATGTGGGTGTCCAAAACGGGCACTAGTCACGGCCCATCGGGTTGGGTCGTGACAGTAACAATGGGAAAGGTAGTGGAATTAAGGGCAATACAACCTAATCTTCATCAATCGCTCCACTAGACGGGGATGCACCTACAAGAGATACTTCTAGTACTGACGGTAGAGAAAATTACCTCTATGCAATCACGAGTCGCAAAGAGCAAGAGAACTCTCCATATGTTCTCACTTGTATGATCAAAGTCTTTTCTTTTGATTTTGATGCTTTGTTAGACCCACGAGCAAGTTTATATTTTGTGACACCTTATGTTGCAAATAAGTTTGATATTAATCTTGAGAAACACTGTGAACCTTATTCTGTTTCTACACCTGTTGGGGAGCCTACTCTAGCTGAGCGAGTATATAGTGATTGTGTTATTTCTATCAATCACAAAGACACCATAACTGATTTTATAGAGTTAGACATGGTATATTTTCATGTCATTGTGGATATGGATTGGCTTTATGCCTGTTGTGCCTCCGTAGATTGTAGAACTTGATTTTGTACCTTAAGGTGAGAAAGTTAGTTTTGAAGGGTTATATCTATTACTTAGTTTTAGTTAATGATTCAAGTGTTAAGGTACCTCCCATTCAGTCAGTTCCTATAGTAAGGGAGTTTTCTGATGAACTACCCAGAGTCCCTTCTAAGAGAGAAATAGACTTTAGCATAGACATCATTCTAGATACTCGTCTCATGTCTATTCCACCATAAATAACGACACGAACAGAGTTGAAAGAGTACTTAAAATGTATGTTAAATAAGGGACTGAATCAATCGACTGTCTCATCTTGGGGCTCTTTGGTGTTTTTTGTGAGAAATAAAAATGGTTCCCTTAGGATGTGTATACATTACCGTTAGTTGAACATGGTTACCATCAATAATAAATATCCTCTTCGGAGGATTGATGATCTTTTCAATCAGCTTTAAGGTGATTCTTGTTTCTCAAAAATTGATCTCCAATCATGCTAAGTTAAGAGTAAGGGAATGTGATATTCCAAAGATAGCTTTCAAAACCAGATATGATCATAATGGGTTTTTGGTGATGTCCTTTGGTTTGACAAATGCCCCAGCAACGTTCATGAACCTTATGAATTGAGTCTTCAAACCTCATTTTAATATGTTTGTTATTATCTTCATTGATGGCATACTAATGTATTCAAGGAATAAAGTAGATCATGCTAGTTATTCCGAATAAATTTTAGACTTTGAAAGATAGAGAATTGTATGCCAAGTTCTCTAAGACATTCCAAGTATGAAAGACTCATTTGTACTCTAGTCTCATCCTTAACTAGAACTACTTCCCAAACCATACTAACTCAGTTCTAGCCTTTGTTTTCATATAGTATTTCAATAAAGGATCACACTAAGAGGTTCCATATCAAGTTCATAACCCAATCACATTCACCTAACCAAAGGGGTCCCCTAGGGTTGACTTATATGGTTAATATGATAGGCTAATGATTTTCCTAAGGATGATTTTCATGCCGTTCCAGCCAATTAATCCCTAAGTCCACCATTCACACGAGAAGGATACCATTACGACTTTCTACTTCAAGGATATCATAGCCTTCTTTCAAAAATGTTCCACCTAATGACCTTCTTTACATAGTTCAAGGTCTAACATACAAGACAAAGGTTCACTTATCTTACTTAGTCAAGAGATCACATATTCATATATCATTCATGCATCAAGAAGAGTTACTTAGGTCTAACAAACCAAGACACATCGATACTTTACTTTATCACATATAACATATCTTTCAAGTAGCAGATAAGAACAACCAAATAAACTTTACGTCACCCTATATGCTACCATAGGATTATCCACATAACCATCACAAGACTCACATAGCCAATCAGGAAGAATCATGCAACAACTCTAAGACTACATAAATATGGACATCGTAATAGTCTAACATGATCACCTAATACTAAGAGAAGAACACATACTTTCACATTACTGACAAGTTGATGAATATAATCATACTTAACATAAATAAACTATACGAATCATCATAGTATATCAACTAACTGCCGACAAGGCCATGATCATCATAATACATAAAGTAGCACCGACGAGGCAACATTATTCACAAGTAAATCATATAGCGCTGCCACCATAAGTAGACCATACCAATCATCATCATCATCTAACAACTAGACTACATAATATAGAGAAAGTTAGGTCAACATACCAATGATTCCAACCTCATAACTTCAATCCATAGTCAACTAAACCAACACCATATATCAAGGCCCTTACCAATGGCCATGATCCTCGTTTCAATCAAATAATTCCAATACTTAGGCAGAGTATTAAAAATTCTAGTATGACTTATTCATAATTCAATAGACCTAATCAATCTACACAATAATTAAATAGCACTAAGACATAGTCAATTCACCCACAAAGTAGTCAAATCTAAAGTTACATGAATTACATGGGCTCATAGGATTTTTTAGTTAAAATTATATAATTAACAACAATTCACTAATTATTCAATTATTCAAAACCTTTATAGCAAGAACCCATAGATAGATTACAAATTTTGGTAAGTTCATCTTTTGAAGACTTTAGAAATCTCTTTGAAGTTTGGATCCTTGAATAAAAGAATTTTCAGGATGAAGAACCATACCTTAACTAATTTTAATCAACGAGAATTTATAAAATTTTGTGGAGAAATCAACCTTAAAGCTTCAATGGAAGTTTAGAGAGCTCTTTAGAGGTTTTGGGTTTTGATTTTTGACGAATTAATTCATATAGGTAATTAGGACTTATAAACCCTCTTAAAATACCTAGAATACCCTTAGGAAACTGCCCAACTCTTATTTCGACATGGGGTGAATTCACCAATTCACCCCCTTCCCTTAACAATAAACTGCAGAGAAAATCGGCTCACCCCACGACTGCCCATTGACTGGGCATATGTCCACAAACGGCTTTTCCTGGCTGTCTGTTAATGGGACCAAAGACTAGATTTTAGGATCATAAGATGCCCATGCAATGTCTTGGCCCACTCCAACAATCTATAGGGTGTCGACTAACCTACTGACCTTCGATTGCCTTAGTCGTTTGGGCTGGTATAGACAAACTTAGGCTCTTGTGAAAGGTCCTTCCTTAAAGACCCTTGGTTTGTCCTTGGGGATGTTTGCCCATACATTTCAAACTCAAATATGATTTTATACTATTTAAATACCTCTCACATCAATTTCATCATAAACAAACACATAAAATTCGATGAAACATGCTATGACACACAAGGTCACTTCAAGGCAAACCTTTCGAACGTCATGGACGTGCTTGGATGTTTGACCTCCAAACCTCATGAATCTTTACACACTTTCTATGAACACTATTATTAATCCTATTTGGACCTACTAATATCATTAAGCACACATAAAGACATAAAAATGCATAATTCATATATAGGTGATTTAGTCGTCGAACGTCTTGGTCTCTCCTTGACGTTTCACTTCCAAATCACGTAAATCTTTAGACACTACCTCATTACCACATTATAAACCATTTTAAGAAATTATACCCTTATTAAAAACGTGTTAGGATCTAGTTTAACCTAAGTAGTTTTAGAGGTATTACAATCTCCCCCACTTGGACAACATTCATCCTTGAATGACACTTGCCACTCTCCGAACACTTCCAAGAGTAGAGACTCAACTAAAATCTCCTAAACATACCACATAACACATTATACAATGCAAAATTTAGGATAAAACGTCAACTTTACATAATCAAGAGACTCACAACACAACAAGAAGCTAGAAAGAAATCTACAACTCTTCATGCAATAAGACTCATATCCTTCATTTCAAATAGCAAGACTTCTTTTTGTATTCATTATTATGCTCATACACATCAGTTATATACAAATTACAACAATTTTCAACCAAAGAATGGTATAGTCAGTTTTCCAAAATTTTCACAATGAAATTTGAATTCCCTAGCAATGAAAATACATCAAATTTCTAAAAATGCAACATTTAAGCAATTGATGATGGAAACATTATAATATACAAGATAAAACCATATAAACACATTTTACAACATAATCATAACTTCATGAAATGCACATTATGAGGAATCAATGAACTTCAACTTCAACAAGACTCCTAAACACAATGTATATAAAATATGCTACTATGACTTTCTAACTCTCAAGCTTGACATCAATAGAAGAGATTAGAAAATCAATCAAAACTTCACTACTCACCATACTTGCCCACTTAGAAGGAACTCATAATACTAAAGAGAGAATTACAAGAACTCACAATCATCATCATCACCCTAATCTGGCTTAAATCCTCTAGCCCGGATTGCATAGAAATGATTCTTCTTTGGAGAATCATTACCTGGAACACTTTGAAAAGCTTTCTTACCCTCTATTCCTCTACAAGAAATAGTCAAACAATATCTCACAATATGTACATCCTTACCACAACAAAAGCAATTCCTTGTACCAATTAGACACTCCCTATAGTGCTTCTTCCCACATGTAGAACAAGTAGGCTTACCAACTTGAGAACCACTTCCCTTCTCAAGTTTGATCTTAGGATGTCTAGGTTCATCTTGAGTTTAAGCCCTATTTTTGAACCTAGGTTGGTTTTGATCACTTGGTACACTACTCTTCAATTTCTAGTTATCCTATTAAATTTGGACTCCTATATGGATTGAGCATAAACCATGAGCCTAGATAGAGTCATATCATCATTGAGCATGGTCATACGACAATATTCTTTCACAAGGTCGGCAACACCAATCACATACCTAATCATCTCATCCCTAGGGTTAGACAACAGAGATTGATCACACCTACACAACATAGTGAACTTCAAGGAATACTCCTCAACACTCATGTTTCCTTGCTTGAGATTGATGAACTCCTCAACCTTCACCTCCCTCCTCTCACAGGGAAATTACTTTCCTAAGAAACCCTCCTTAAACTCTTCCCACTCTATAGGACCCCACTCAACCGGCAAATTATCTTTCCATTGAGTACACCACACTTGACCAACCTCCCTTAATTGGTACGAAGGTAACTCCGTCTTCTCCCTATAAGTTACCCCCATAGCACTCAACACCTTACATACACCATCTACAAACTCTTGGGGATCCTCTCCCACCTTAGAGATAAGAAATATAGGAGGATTCATCCTCACAAATCTCGCAATCTAGATGGCATAGTTTTCTCCACAACATTCACTCTAGGATCACTACCCCTATTCACATGGGTAGTAAATGCTCAGGCTAAAGTATGTAAAACCTCACTAATCTTTCCATTAGTCATTTGCGAGGGTACTACAGGAACCTCATTACTTCCACCCAAAATAGGGACTTGAACACCTTGAGCACCTTGAGGAACATGCTCAACTTGATAAGGAACTTCCTCATCCATCCTTCCTTCTTCCAACCTTCTAGCGACCATTCTTCTAGTATTCATCTCCTATAACAACAAAAGAAGAGATTAGGACTATAAATCTATAGGCACGACACAAGATTGATGAAGAAAGTGAAACTTTATCGTCCTATAGCCTCTCACCCATAGATGTGTCGAGACTCGCACTGATGGTTAAGACTCGACTAGACGTGGCTTTATAAGGCTTTTTGATCCCTAAGACCACTTTCATAACCTATGATCTAATACCACGTTTGTCGCGACCCACACCTATACCCTAGAAGTTAGGGTATTCTTAGGTCAAAACACGGTGTACTTGACATCTCGGAGGTCTTGTATAAGCCATTTGACATCGTTCATCGCATACATGTATCAAAAGTAGTGCAGAATTAAAAATTTCCACATGAAATATCAGAAACATATTTTCAAATTGAAATCATAGAAAATGCTAAAGTCTCAACATATGACATCCTTAGATTCAAGAATACTTGGAACACGGCACACACAATACGAATATAGAAATAATTAGTCTATTATAATACTTTGAATTTAAAATATATAAAAAGACGATAATGACCTCGAGTAAAATGGAGACATACTTCAACTTTGCTTGAATGATAACTAGAATCCAAGCTTTCCTTCAAGATCCTTTCTCACCTTCCACCTACACCATTACATACAAAAAAATCTATGTAATTAGTACAAAAACTTGTACTAAGTATGACATAACGCATAAAATCATGAAAATGGGCATTTATTAGAAACATGATTTTTATGATTAAAACATCATATCATAAGAATAAGAACAAAATTTAACACCTTAGAAAACATATATGACACCACATAAATATTTTATCAAACATTATGAAATGTTACAGTGAACTAGTCACTTTACAGTGAATTAAGTCAACCTTACAGTGAATTCAGTTAACATATAACCCTCTCACTAAAGCCTATCCTATGACTCGCTTAAGCAAGACAAAGAGAGACCGCCCATACACCCTCTCTAGGCAAACCTAAATGATCCTCAAGACAACCTATATTGAGACAAATACACTTACAATAAACCAATACATATAATGAGATACTCCTACCAAGGTGATTCTAAGATTCACTTGAGTGAGTAGTGAAGCAAACGCCCATACAATCCCTTCACACATACTTAAGAGATCCTTTAGATTACCTTAGATAAGATCATTTCCACTTCATACAATAACATGTATATAATATGACATTCTCCTCCAAAAGGTTTTCAATAGTCTTAATTAAGTAAATCAAGATGAGAATGTCCATACTAGACCTCTCCAAGATTACCTAAATAATCCATAAGAGAACCTAAGTTTGGATCATATCCAATGTACCAACCACCTTTCCTATGTAGATTTTTTCTTAAGACTTATCAAGGTAAGATATGAAGTTACCATTCATATGCCAACTTCACACCTTAACTAGACAACCTTTAAACTACTCTAGGTATGTACTAATTCTTTAACATACTTTCCAACTTAATTCATTATCCTCATAAGTTCATTTAAGAGACATTCATGACATAAGGACATTGAAGTAATGGTCTTGGAGAAAACCTAGGGACTCACTCACTAACATCTTCAAATCCTATTGTGCAATGTGTAGATAGTGTCCGATAACACCACCTAATATTCATAGAACTTCTCCAACACTAGTAGGTATGCCATATGATTAGAATAGGCAATAGTCGACATAGACCCTGGTAGCTTGGCATGGAATTCGTAGTTGTAACCTACTCCGATGGAGGGTGTTCTAATTGCCAATGGTAGAACTTGGACGCATCCTATGTAGGTACATGGTTAAGGATTATGAAGGGCTCCTTTGTACTCTAGTCTCATCCTTAACTAGAACTACTTCCCAAACCATACTCACTCGATTTCAGCCTTTGTTTTCATAGAGTATTTCGATGAAGGATCACATAAAAAGGTTTTATATCTAGTTCATTACCCAATCACATTCACCTTACGAAGGTGGTACACTAGGGTTGCCTTACATAGTCAATAGGATAGCTTATTGATTTTCTGAAGGATGATTTTCATGTCGTTCCAGCCAATCGATCCCTAAGTCTACCATTCACATGAGAAGGATACCATTACGGCTTTCGACTTCAAGGATATCATAACCTTATTTCTAAAAGGTTCCACATAATGACCTTCTTTACATAGTTCAAGTTCTGGCACACAAGACAAGGGTGCACTAAGCTTACCTAGTCAAGAGATCACATATTCATATACCATTCATGCATCAAGAAGAGATACTTAAGTCTACCTAACAAAGACACATAAATCATCATTTTATCACATATAACATATATTTCAAGTAACACATAAGAACAAACAAATCAACTTTAGGTCACCCTCTACAGTACGATAGGATTATCAACATAATCATCACAAAACTTACATAGCCAATTAGTAAGAATCATGCATCAACTCTAAGACTACATACATAAGGACATAATCATAGCCTAACATGATCACCTAATACTAAGAGAAGAAGAAATACTTTCACATTATTCACAAGTATATGAATATGATCATACATCACATAAATCGACTACACAAATAATCATAGTATATCAAGTACTTGGTGACAAGAACATGATCATCATAATACATAAAGTAGCGCCGATGAGGCCTCATCATTCACAAGTAAAGCACATAGCACCACCACCATTCGTGTACCATACCAAGCATCATCACCATCTATGACTATACTACAGAATATAGAGAAAGGTAGGTCAACATACCATTGACTCCAACCTCATAACTTTAATCCAAAGTCAACTCAACCAACACCATATACCAAGACCCTTACCAATGGACATAATCCTCAATTCAATCTAATAATTACAATGCATAATGAATCAAAGATAATTAAACTTGAAGCTTTGAAATTAGGGCAGCATATTAAAAATTCTAGTATGATTCGTTCATAATTCAATATCCCTAATCAATCTACACAATAATTTGATAGCATTATGACATAATCAATTCACCCACTAAGTAGTCAAATCTAGGGTTACATGAATTACATGGGTTCATGAAGTTTTTGAGTTAAAATCTTCTAATTAACAATAAATCAATTAATATTACAATATTCAAAACCTTTAATTCAAGAACCCATGGATAGATTACAAAATTAGATAAGTTCATCTTTTGAAAGACTTAAAATATCTTTGAAGTTTGGCTCCTTGAAGAAAAGAGTTTCAATGATGAAGAACCATAACTTAACTAATGTAAATTCACGAAAATCGATAGTATTTTGTGGAGAAATCAACCTTCAAGATTCAATGGAGTTCTAGAGAGCTCTTTAGAGGTTTTGGATTTTGATTTTTGAAGAATAAACTCATCTAGGTAAGTAGGACTTATAAACCCTCTTAAAATACCTAGAATACCCGTAGGAAACTATCCAACTCTTATTTGGACGTGGGTGAATTTACCAATTAACCCCTTCACTTAACATTAAGACGCATAGAAAACGGGCTCAACCCACGACTTCCCATCGATGGTGTCACATCCAAGGAGCACCCCCTAGACGTAATTGGCGTCGTCGTCCTCTTTGAGGACTAGACTATCCTATTAGGTTACATCATTACATTCATAGGTTAAAGTTTGGACACTTTGAAAAAATTTCATTGCACATAGGTATGTAAAATATAACATAATCTCAAATGGAAGTCTCATCTAATAACCATCTAACAAGAGTAAAATAATTTGGGCCTAGCCCATACATCAATGTAACAAGGCCACATATATGTCATACAATGTTTAGTACTCAAATAAAAAGGAAAGAATATAGGAGTTTAAAACTAAAACAACTTCATTAGCTTGATATTGACATTTCCCTCGGAAAGTGAGGACCTACCCAACTTGGATGAGTGAGAATTCCAAGTCTTCCTTCAAAGTCGTCTCAAAAAAGCCCTTCAACAACTAGAACCCAAAATGTTGGGGAAAAAGAGAGAAAATAGGGTTAGTACACCACTTGTACTAAGTATGAGACCATATGCACAGATATCATGAAATCATGCTAAAAAGGACAATTCATTAAAGTATGCAATTTACTTTGAAAAACCTTATGCACATTCAAAAAAACCATGTCAATCAATAAGACATATTCATTAAGTCCAAAGCATGTACATTACAAGACCAACAATACTATGTCTATTCGAGTAACATGCATATCACATAATTGAACACATAGTCAAGCAAACTCTAACATGAAGTTACAATAGCAACAAGCATGGATAAAAAGTTCATTACAATATAACCAAAGCAAGACAATTACCCATGAACCCTCATCAAGTTAACTACTATAATCACCAAGCAAAGTCCTGTAGCCTTACTCAATCAAGTAAACCCAATTACAACCATGGCCAATATCCAAGTTCACATAGCTTATCATTTGAGAGTACATATCATCATACTTTAGAAATAGAGGCCAAACACATATTAATAAGTGAAATCGATCATCATGTAGTATCATAAAAGTGAAAGGTCACCATATACATATCATGTTGATTATAAGAATATACATATATAAGACATCCTCATAATATTTCCCTCAAGGATAACTAGTGCAACGATTAGGTAGAGTAACATACTCCTACCTAGGCTAAGTTAAACCCCTTAGGTAATTCTAGTTAGAGTTCATTACTTTATTTCATTTTACCTTTTTGTAAAATATTGACTTAATCAACACAGACCACATGATACTATTTTGAATCTAGTGTCATAGAACCATACACCGAAGGAAGGCGCACTACTTGCCAAGGTAGTACCAAAACATGAAGATAGAAACTACGTTGATCCACTAGCTAGTATTCCTATGGTGGATACATAGTTTAAGAACTAGGAGATCTAATTGGGACCCTCTTTATGCTACGTGCATTATAGTGTTCAATTTCCTGAGTACATTAGTGATCCTACCTTCCCTGTGTGGGAAGGGACAGTCCTTACACTAGTTCACTCGGTGTTAAGCTAGGTCCTTTTAAAATGTCCTTAATGAATTTATTAATCATCATATTTTAATGTAGGTCATAGGTTCTATCCCTGGTATATACATCATCATAGTATCTCAATAAGAATTGTGAGTATAATCCTTTCACTATAATTCATATAAGTGAGGTTAGCACATTTGCATAATCACATCATGATTGGTAAGTTATTACCATACTTATAACATTTACATCTTAGATAACACCTCACAAAACAATAGTCAAGATATTTCAATTTAAAAACATATAAACCCTATAAATATTAATACATGACATACTTAAATGCAACACCATCACTTAATCACAGTAAACCACAATTGAAGTAAAAAAAATAGGGATCAGAAGACTTAACAAATCTCCTTCATACTTCATCATCAAGGTTTACCATACACCCTTAACTCAACCCAAATGAGGATATAATATCATCACACAAAAATAACCAACATGACAACAAGGCTAATTGAATCACTACATCACAATCCATCACTAGTTCATAGCTTAAGATAAGAGACCTAGGTCAAATTCATAATCCAGATATATTACTTAAGAACTATAATTATAGTACTATAATTAATCTTAAATTATTCATAATTAATAAAATAACAACATCTAGTAGTAATTCAACCAATAACCAAGTTAACAGAACCTACACTGCTGAATTCATATCAAGATCAAAACCTAGGGTTAAGGGGAAAAGATCCTCTTCAACAAGCTAGACCAATCCATCAATTAATAGTGTAATATAGTAATAATTCATCATAATTTCATCAATAAAATCCAAAGAAACCATAAATAACTCAATTTGAAAGATCAGTTTCGAGATTGGAAAAAAACCCACATGAAAACTCATTTTTTGAAATGAAATTGATGGAACCCAGTGAGAAAAGAAGTATCAAAGGTGAAAGGAATCTAATAGCTTAATGTTTGATGAATACTAATGGAGAAACCTTGGTGATTTAATAACTAAAACCCACCTTGACCTTTTCTTATATGGTGTTCTTCAACTTGGGAGAGAGAAAAAGGAGAATTTGGGTTTTGGAATTATGAGGGCTTAGGTTAGTTTAATTAGATTAGGGTATTTATATAGGTCATTAAATAACATAATTAGACCTTCTTAACCCCTAAATAATTAACTAACCCCTATTAATTAATTAACTCAAGTCACTTAAAATAGAGCAGCGAAGACAGACCCTCAAGATGAGACCACGACAAACGGTCCATTTTTCAAATGACGGCCAAGGGACCAACCACCCTGTTGGTCCATCATTTTGGTTATAGACTATACAAAACAGGCATCCGGTGGATTTAACTAAGTTCATCGACAGTGGACATCAATTCCCCATAAATTGACACATGATCTGTCGATTGGCACTCATTTGTGAGCACTGCCTTTTCGCAGCTTCTTGTCAAAATGCAAGGGTCCTCCTCATTTGGCCATTGGTTATTCCTTGGGGAGTCGTTCCCAGACGTTTCAACTAACAATAAACTCTAATACGTGTTAGACACCCTTCCACAAAAATTAATCAATTTCTGACTCCTAAAAGTTAGTCAAAAAGGCTAAGGCACACTAGCCCCTCCTTGAACTAAATTTCGGACGTCATAGACGTTCTTTGACGTTTTGATTCCTAAACTTCCTAAATTACTTACATACATTAAAATAGACCTTAAAACGTGCCTAAACCTTTTAACACCTGGGTTAGTATCTAGAGCATTCCTTAAACTTTAAGAGTATTACAGACGGGGGCGTAGGTCCATAAACGGCCCATCCTGGTTCTCTGTCAATGGGACCAGAGACTGGATTTTAAAAGTTCAATCTTCCTAGGTAAGTCTTAACCCACTCCCACCATCGAAACGGCGTCGACCAGCCTACTAGCTATTGATTGCCTTAGTCATTTGGGTTGGTCTAGACATCTTTTGGATCTTGTGAAGGGTCCTTCCATTAAGGACCCTTGGTTGGTCCTTGGGGATGTTTGCCCGGAAGTTTTCAAGGAATATAATTTTATACGGTTTAGGAACTATCACATAAATTTCATCCAAAATGAACACATAAAACTCGACGAAACATGCTAATACATACAAGGTCACTTCAAGGCAAACCTTTCGAACATCAGGGACGTTTGACCTCCAAACCTCATGAAACATGACACACTACCTATAAACACTATTGTTACTCATATAATGACCTAATAATATCATGTATCACACATAAGAACATAAAAACACATAAGGCATATATATGTGACTTAGTTGTCGAACGTCTTGGTTGACCCTTGACGTTTTACTTCCAAATCACCTAAATGTTTAGACAATGAATCATTACCACATTATAAACCATTTTCATACCTTATAACCTTATTATAAACATGGTAATATATAGTTTTACCTAAACCATTTTAGAGGTATTACAATGTCATTTTACCCTAGCCTAGACCACTAGTATAAGTACTTTATACCCCTAAATTAAGTCATTTAATTAAATATATAAAACTCACAAAAAGAATTGGGTCCATCTCTCAAATATTTCTCTCTCTAGAAAGTTAAATAAGATGCGGTTAAAGAAAGGTCAAGCCATGTCTCTATTCTTCCAAGCTTTAAGGGCTTTCTAATAAATTATGATGGTTTGTTCATCCATGAAGCCCCATGATTTATGCAATTTAAAAGAAGAATTTCCCAACTCAAATTAGGGATTTTTCTAGTGTTATGGGTTATAATCCAATTAAGTAAATTGTGGTTGTTTATGACTGTTTATGAAGGAATTTCATGTTTTTAGTATGATTATACATGTATTCATGCCTAACCTAGCATATAAGAAGATTTTGATATAAATAGGTTTTATGACATTAATCTGGAAATTGATGATTTAGATGTAATCTTCTAAAATTGATGAAATACTTGATAGATTGCTTGAGGTTAGAGTATATAGATTTGACATGCTTGTAATAATTATGTAGACATGAATTGAATTAGATTAAAGTATATATTATGAATCATGACTGCTAATACCATAGATGGAGCCATTATGATGATATATGATTAAAATTGCTTAACAGTGAAACATGTGATTATAATGTCTTGTGATCTATTCATATATTATGATTATGAGAAGTATTTATTTTAAATTAAGTCTTAATGTATGAATGTTGAATTTCTAGGACCTTGATAGTTAAGCCTATATGATAACGGTAATTAGTATGTAGAACTGTTGTGGAATGACTTTATCCACATAATCTACCTTATGTATGTATGAATATATAAATGTGAAAGGTTTTCTCACATTGACCGATTCTAGGTTGAAATATTTTCTCACCTAAAATGAATCAAAGCACTTATGAACTATGATTGATTAGTGTCGGCATATGAGATCTCTTCATAAATAGCTTCATTTGGTATGACATGATCATGTATTCTACCTTGAGTAGTAGATATCATTGATATCCTTTAATTGAGAAATTGTACCCTTACAATGGTTAGTTTGAACAAGCATGAGAGTATTTTTGCATGAAAGCTTTACATGGTGAGACCAGACCATTTTATGATAGCTTGGATTGAGCGATAGTAACATTCGTTCAGTAGCTTGGTCTTGCATGAGAGGATGCTTTCCAAAATAGTTTGATCTAGCTTAATGAAGTGTTTTTCCTTGGTATCCTTGAATTCGTAGATCGTAACCATTCATGACTAATGATGTGTCTTTAAATAGTAAAGAAGTACTTTACATTTAATAGTAAGAATAGCTAATGAGGGACTAATGTCTAATAATAGTGGATTGTTTATGATGAATCAAGATTTCTTTAAGGAAGTATATTAAGTTTGTTTTTATATGAGATTTGATTGTATGATATTATATTAGCTTGGATTATTGTTTCATTTGCCCACCTTTATATATATGACTAGGTGGATGAAATATGTATTGAGTAAGAACAAGTTGATATTATTTGAGGAGTGTTCCTCTTATTGCATGATGATTTATGTGCAATGAATATGTTTATGAATTATGTTGTTATCTCTTATTCTTATGGTATATGTCTTATGTTCACAGATGCATATGTTATGCTTATGTTGATTATTTATGATAGCCATCATATTTAGCTTATTTTTGTAGTAACGCATACTATAAGCAATATTCTGATCAAATGTACAGTTTGGCGATATTGAGTTCTATCTTTATGGTTAGACTTATAGTAGAGCAAAGAGTTAATATTTTTATGAATGCTCATAGGATTTGACCACCTTTTCTTTATGTCTTCCATTCTTATATTAGAACTATTATATGGTTAGTGTCCCTAAGACTTTCAAGTATTAGCTTATTTGAGACAAGTGTTCAAGAGTTCAACTTTTTTTTTATGAAACTTTGACGTTATTGAAACTTTTTATAATCTCCGCATCATTTTCTATTAATTTATGTTATGATATGCTAAGTGGCTTGTATGAGGCCTCTCAGGGTCTTATTAGCCTTTTTACATCTAGGGTACCCAATTTCAGTGAACTGTGTGAGAAGTTTCCTTGTCCATGTCGGATTCCATCGGTGATTTATTAAATATTTTTTAAAAGTGGTTATTCTATTATGTAGTGTACTTTATAATGAGAGTGCTTTTTTGGAAGCTTTTGTGATCTTTGAAAGAAAACCTTGTCGCAACCTCTATCATAATATCCCGTAACTAGAATACTTTCTTTGAAATAATTTGTGATGATAGAGGATTGACACTTGGCGCTATTATTGGAAAGCGGAAGAATGAGTTATTTCATACCATATCCTATGCTAGAAAAACCTTGACTTATTCTAAAAAAAAACTATACCATCGGAGACAAAGAATTTTCAGTTGTTATATATAGGTTTGAAAAGTTTAAAGCTAATTTAATGTACCAAAGTTTTTGTGCATGGTGATTATTCGGCTCTAACATACTTAATGGCAACAATAAAAACAAAGCCAACACGAAGTTGGTGGGTGCTTCTCCTTGGAAAATTTATTTTGAGGTGAGAGATAAAAAGAATGCGAAAATGCAGTAGTCCACCATCTATCAAGGCTTCAGAGGTAGATGTTGAAATTCTGATGGAAGAGACATTGATGTTGATTGCTCGTTGAATCGATATTATTGATAGCTAAAGCCTTAGTCCCTTGATATGTTTATTATGCAAATTTCATCATATGTGGGTTGTTATTGGAAAATTTGAGTAGTCGTCATACGAGGAAATTCTTATTTTATATGAAGAGATATGTATGGGATGAACACTTGCTTTTTAGGGAATGTGCTGAATTTATTATCCATCATTGTGTGTTAGAATTGCAGGTGCAAGAGATACTTTGAAGCTTGCCATGCTTCATTGGGGGGACATCATGAATGCATACATACAACTTTGAGGTGTTAAAATGTGGTTACTATTTTCTTACAATGTTTGAATATTCCCATTTCTTTTCAAGTGTTATGTTCAATGCCATATGCAAGGGAGTAACTCTATGAGGCAATCTCTATTATTGTCACAAATTCTTGAGATTGAGCTATTTGATGTGTAAGGGAATGATTTCATGGAGACTTTACCTAGTTCTTTTGGGGAAAATTACATCTTAGTGGAAGTTTATTATGTTTCCAAATGGGTAGAGGCATTAGATCTACCCAATAATTAAGGGAAGACAGTCACAAAGTTCCTAAGGGAACACATTTTAACAAGGTTAGTGACTCCAAAGGACATTATAAGTGATGGTGTCTCTCATTTCTACAACCGCTAATGTGAGGCACTTCTATGTAAGTATAGGGGAAACATAAAGTCACCACACTATAACATCTTCAATATAGTGGGCAAGTTGAGGTTTTCCATCGAAAAATAAAGAGTATCTTAGCAAAAAAAAGTTAACTCAACCTCACAAATTGGTTCAGCAAGCTTGATGATACACTTTGGGATAAAGGATCAGTGCTTTAATCCCCTATTGACATGTCTCCATTTAAATTCATATTTTAGAAGGCATTTCATCTTCTGGTTGAGTTAAAGTACAAGCCCTTATGAGAATTAAAGATGGTAAATTTAAATTTGAAAGCGGAGGCAAAAAAATCATGTGGTCAAATTACTTGAAATGGATGAGCTTTGATGCCATGCATATGAGAGCTCTTTAATATATAAAGAGATGTTTAACATTGGAATGTTGCCAAGATCATTGTTACACCCTCAAAATAATAGGTCAAATTAGAGTTTCATATGAGTTTATTGAGTTAATAACTTGTTAATATAATGAAATTATGCCTTTGAAATCATTTTTAAAGTGTTTCCAAGTTAAATGTAAAAGGATGATAAAGTCATCCGAAAACTAGTCTTTTCTGTGCTAGTGTGTTCTCATATGATTTCCTTGTTTTGATGTGTCGTTTGGAGTCTAAAATCAGTGGAGGTTACCCTAGTTTCTTAATAATTGGCTTTAGGGTAAGAAATTCCAGGCACGAATCCCCAAGGACCAACCAAAGGGTCCTAGAGAAAGGCCCAGGATTTGTCAAGGAGGCTGCCAAGGCTGCGTGCAGGCAACCCCTTTCTAGAGGTGCTGGAGCATCAAACGCCTTACAATCAAAAGGAATAAAGTTTACTTGAGATGCGGTCTGGTCACAAACCTCTCTGCCTCAAATTAAATTCCGGAACCACGATTTAGAAGGGTTTTTAGTCACTTTTACCCCACTTCAGCAATCAAAACAAAACCCTCAAGATAAAAAGTCAAAAGCTCTCTCTTCTGTCAATATTCTCTCTCCAGAAAACCATCATTGAAGAGCCTTGAATCTCCAAAGAAGAAGGTCAATCCTTCATGTTCTAAACCCAAACTTTGTGGTCTTCATATTAATAAGGTATGATAATTCTTCACTCTTGAATAACCTCTCATTCAAGGAGTCTAATTCAAGGAGTCTAATTCAATGATTTTGTAAAAGTGAATTTAATGGTAAAATTCTTTAAACTTTCGGAGTATTACAGACGGTGCGTAGGTCCACAAACGGCCCGTCCTGGTTGTCTGTCGATGGGAACAGAGACTGGGTTTTTGAAGTTTAATCTTCCTAGGCTAAGTCTTTACCCACTCCCACCATCTAACGGGCGTTGACCAGCCTACTAGCCGTTTGCCTCAGTCATTTGGGCTGGTCTAGACAGCCTTTGGATCTTGTGAAAGGTCCTTCCATTAAGGACACTTGGTTGGTCCTTGGGGATGTTTGCCCGAATGTTTTCAAGGAATATGATTTTATACGAGTCAAGGAACTCTCACATAAATTTCATCCAAAATGAACACATAAAACTCGACGAAACATGCTAGGACACACAAGGTCACTTCAAGGCAAACCTTTCGAACGTCAGGGACGTTTGACCTCCAAACTACATGAAACTTGACACACTACCTATAAACACTATTATTACTCATATAATGACCTAATAATATCATTAAACACACATAATAACATAAAAACACATAAGGCATATATATGTGACTTAGTTGTCGAACGTCTTGGTCGCCCCTTGACGTTTAACTTCCAAATCACCTAAATCTTTAGACACTGACTCATTACCATATTATAGACCATTTTAGTACCTTAGAACCTTATTATAAACATGGTAATATAGAGTTTTACCTAAACCATTTTAGAAGTATTACAATGTCATTTTACCCTAGCCTAGACCACTTGTATAAGTACTTTATACCCCTAAATTAAGTCGTTTAAGTAATGCTCTAAAACTCACCAAAAGAATTGGGTTCATCTCTCAAATATTTCTCTCTCTAGAAAGTTGAATAAGATGAGGTTGACGAAAGGTCAAGCCAGGTCTCTGTTCTTCCAAGCTTTATGGGATTTCTAATAAAATTATGATGGTTTGTTCATCTATGAAGCCCCATGATTTATGAAATTTAAAAGAAGAATTTCCCAACTCAAATTAGAGTTTTTTTCTAGTGTAATGAGTTATGATCCAATTGAGTAAATTGTGGTTGTTTATGATGGAATTTCATGTTCTTAGTATGATTATACATGTATTCATGCCTAACCTAGCATATAAGAAGAATTTGATATAGATAAGTTTTATGACATGAAAGTGGAAATTGATTATTTAGATGTAATCTTCTAAAATTGATGAAATACTTGATAGATTGCTTGAGGTTAGAGTATATAGATATGATATGCTTGTGATAATTATGTAGACATGAATAGAATTTCATTAAAGTATATATGATGAATCATGACTGCTAATACCTTAGATGGAGCCATTATCATGATATATTAATAAAATTGCTTAACAGTGAAGCATGTGATTATAATGTCTTGTGATCTAGTCATATATTATGATTATGAGAAGTATTTTTTTGAGATTAAGTCTTAAAGTATGAATGTTGAATTTCTAGGGCTTTGATAGTTAAGCATATATGATCATGGTATTTAGTATGTAGAACTATTGTGGAATGACTTTATCCACATAATCTATCTTATGTATGTGTGAATAAATAAATGTGAAAGGTTTTGTCACATTGACCGATTCTAGGTTGAAATATTTTCTCACCTAAAATGAATCAAAGCATTTATCAACTATGATTGATTGATGTTGGCATATGACATCACTTCATGAATTGCTTCATTTGGTAATACATGACCATGCATTCTACCTTGAGTATCCTTTGATTGAGAAATTGTACCCTTACAATGGTTAGCTTGAACAAGCATGAGAGTATTCTTGCATGATAGATTTACTTGGTGAGACTAGACCATTTTATGATAGCTTGTATTGAGCGATAGTACCGTTCATTGAGTAGCTTGGTCTTGCATGAGAGGATGCTTTCCACAATAGTTTGGTCTAGCTTAACGAAGTGTTTTTCCTTGGTATCCTTGAATTAGTAGATTGTAACCATTCATGACTAATGATGTGTCTTTAAATAGTAGAGAAGTTCTTTACCTTGAATTGTAAGAATAACTAATGAGGACTAGTGTCTAATAATAGTGGAATTGTAAGAATAACTAATGAGGGACTAGTGTCTAATAATAGTGGAATTGTAAGAATAACTAATGAGGGACTAGTGTCTAATAATAGTGGACTGTTTGTGATGAATCAAGATTGCTTTAAGAAAGTATATTAAGTTTGTTTTTATATGACATTTGATTGTATGATATTAGATTAGCTTGGATTATTGTTTCAGTTGCCTACCTTGATATATATGACTAGGTGGATGAAATATGTATTGAGTAAGAACAAGTTGATATTATTAGAGGAGTGTTCCTCTTATAGCATGATGATTTATGTACATTGAATATGCTTTTGAATTATATTGTTATCTCTTATTCTTATGGTATATGTCTTATGTTTACAAATGCATATTTTATGCTTATGTTGATGATTTATGATAGCCATCATATTTAGTCCATTTTTGTACTAACACATACTATTGTCAATATTTTGATCAAATGTATAGTTTGGCGATATTGACTTCTATCCTCATGGTTAGACTCATAATATAGCAAGGAGTTAATATTTGATGAATTCTCATAGTATTTGACCACCTTTTCTTTATGTCTTCCATTTTTATATTAGAACTATTATATGGTCAGTGTCCCTAAGACTTTCAAGTATTAGCTTATTTGAGACAAGTGTTCAAGACTTTAACTTTGTTTTATGAAACAATGACGTTATTGAAATGTTTTATAATCTCTGCACCATTTTCTATTAATTTATGTTATGATATGCTAAGTGGCTTGTATGAGGCCTATCTGGGTCTTATACGCCTTTTTACATCTAGGGTACCCAATTTTAGTGAACTGTGTGAGAAGTTTCCTTGTCCATGTCGGATTCCATCGGTGATTTATTAAATATTTTTTAAAAGTGTTTATTCCATTATGTAGTGTACTTTATAATGAGAGTGAAAGAAATCCTTGTCTCAACCTCTATCATAATATCATTTGGAATACTTTCTTTGAAATAATGTGTGATGATAAAGGATAGAAACTTGGCGCTATTATTGGGAATTAGAAGAATAAGTTCTTTCATACCATATCCTATGCTACAAAAACCTTGACTTATTCCAAAAAAATCTATACCATCAGAGACAAAGAGTTTTCACTTGTTGTATATAGGTTTGAAAAGTTTAAAGCTAATTTAATGTGTACCTATGTTTTTGTGCATGATGATTATTCTGCTCTAACAAACTTAATGGCAACGAACAAAACAAAGATAACACTAATTTGGTGGGCCCATGCTTCTCCTTCAAAAATATATTTTGAGGTGAGAGATAAAAAGGCATGTGAAAATGCAGTAGTCGACCATGCATCAAGGTTTCAGGTAGATGTTAAAATTCTGATGGAAGAGACATTGATGATGATTCCTCGATGAATCGATATTATTGATATCTAAAGCCTCAGTCCCTTGGTATGTTTATTATGCAAATTTCATCATTTGTGGGTTGTTATAGGAAGATTTGAGTAGTCGTCATACGAAGAAATTCTTATTTGATTTGAAGAGATATGTATGGGATGAACCTTTTTAGGGAATGTGCTAAAATTATTATCCATCATTGTGTGTTAGAATTGCAGGTGCAAGAGATACTTTGAAGCTTGCCATGCTTCATTGGGGGGACATCATGGATGCATACATACAACTTCTGAGGTGTTAAAATGTAGTAACTATTTTCTTACAATGTTTGAATATTCCCATGTCATTTCAAGTGTTGTGTTCAATGTCAAATGCAAGGGAGTACCTCTATGAGGCAAGCTCTATTATTGTCACAAATTTTTGAGATTGAGCTATTTGATGTGTAAGGGAATGACTTCATGGGGACTTTACCTATGTCTTTTAGGGAAAATTACATCTTAGTGGAAATTTATTATGTTTCCAAATGGGTAGAGGCATTAGATTTACCAATAATTAAGGGAAGAATGTCACAAAGTTCCTAAGGAAACAAATTTTAACACGGTTACTGACTCCAACGGACATTATAAGTGATGGTGTCTCTCATTTCTACAACCGCTAATGTGAGGCACTTCTATATAAGTATAGGGAAAACAGAAAGTCACCACACTATACCATCTGCAATATAGTGGGCAAGTTGAGGTTTTTCATTGAAACATAAAGAGTATCTTAGCCAAAAAAGATAACTCAACCTCACAAATTGGTTCAGCAAGCTTGATGATGCACTTTGGGATAAAGGATCAGTGCTTAAATCCCCCATTGCCATGTCTCCATAAAAATTCATATTTTGAAAGGCATTTCATCTTCTGGTTGAGCTAAAGCACAAGCCCTTATTGTAATTAAAGATGGTGGATTTAAATTTGAAATCGGAGGCAAAAAAATCATGTGGTCAAATTACTTGAAATGGATGTGCTTTGATTCCATGCATATGAGAGCTATTTACTTTATAAAGAGATGTTAAACATTGGAATGTTGCCAAGATCATTGTTACACCCAATGAAATAGGACAAATTAGAGTTTCATATGAATTTATTGAGTTAATAACTTGTTAATATAATGAAATTATGCCTTTGAAATCATTTTTAATGTGTTTCCAAGTCAAACGTAAAAGGATGATAAAGTCGTCCAAAAACTAGTCTTCTCTATGCTAGTGTGTTCTCGTATGTTTTCCTTGTTTCGATGTGTCATTTGGAGTCTAAAATCATTGAAGGTTACCCTAGTGTCCTAATAATTGACTTTAGGGTAAAAAATCGGGGCACGAATCCCCAAGGACCAACCAGAGGGTCCTTGAGAAAGGCCAGAGCTTTGTCAAGGAGGCTACCAAGGCTGCGTGCAGGCAACCCTTTTCTGGAGGTGCTAGAGCGTCAAACGCCTTACACTCAAAAGGAATAAAGTTTCCATGCGATGCGGTCTGGTTACAAACCTCTCTGTGTCAAATTAAATTCCGGAACCACGATTTTGAAGTGTTTTTAGTCACTTTTACCCCACTTCAGCAATCAAAACAAAACCCTCAAGATAAAAAATCAAAAGCTCTCTCTTCTGTCAATATTCTCTCTCCAGAAAACCATCATTGAAGAGCCTTGAATCTCCAAAGAAGAAGGTCAATCCTTCAAGTTTTAAACCCAAACTTTGGGGTCTTCATATTAATAAGGTATGATAATTCTTCACTCTTGAATAACCTCTTATTCAAGGAGTCCAATTCAATGGTTTTGAAAAAGTGAATTTAATGGTCAAATTTCCAGTTTTGATTCTATGCATGGGTTCATTGCTAAAACATTTTCTAAGTTATGATATTGATATATGAATGTTGAATCAACGTTTTAATTTGATTTTACTGGAATTCCTTGATGAATCCATATTTTGTCCAAATCTCCTATTGGCTTATGAAGTGGCTTTGATGAATGTGACTTGATATTGTTAGAATTGTGTTTATATTGTGTTTGATTTCTGTTATCTACTGCTATCCATACTTAATTATGATTAATAGTTGGAGAGCTGAGAAAGGGTGATCATGGCTTGGATGAAGGGTAAGTTGACCTAAACTGTTCTAGTTCTTATTGAATCGCTCTTGTGTTGTATGTTACACGTTCAACTAATGTATATGAATATATATGTGTATTTTGGTTGTGGACTTTAAGGCACTGAATGTGAATTAAACAGATGTTATGATGTATATGTATAGAGATGTGTTATAACTATGAAGTTATAAATGTTGACGACAGTATGACTAATTAAAGTATGATTCTATGTAGATTATGATGAATGTAGTATGATCATATTTAGAAAACAATGTCATGAATGATGGTGGTTATGTGAAAGGCTTTCTTACATATAAACACACACAATGAATTAATGAATTAATGAAGCTAATGAAAATGAAACGAATGTGAGTTTATTGAAAGATTTTCTCAATAGAACTATAATGAAGGAATAGGGGATTTTGGGATGGACACTCATCGTGAGTAGAGATGTAATGTCTACTAACAACCACAATATTTCTAAGAGATTTCTAATGAATGATGAAAGGTTTATTTACTACTCTTTGTGAATTAATGTGTAGTACTTAGTAGCAATCTATTAACTATAGCTATTAAATGTAATGAAAGTCTAAAACTATGTGGTATTAATGCTTACCACTAAGAGCATTTGAGAAGTGGTGGATACTCTTCATGAGTAGATATGTAGTATCCAAAAGTAACCCATTGAGATGTTTAGTCATCGAGAGTTGAGACATAGCACTTATAAGAAATCTCCTTCTCCCTTAACTATGCCCCCACATAGGACTAGCTAGTGGTATTCCACGTGAAGTCTAAAAGAATAACCCTGCCTTAGGAAAGTGGGGATCCCTCATCCGGTAGGGGTTAATGCAGCGATTCCATTTTAAGATCCCGTGGTATATGTTAGTTAAATCTAGTACTCAAAAATAAATGTAATGAACTAGGTCTTCCTAAGGGTGTAATACTTAAGGTAGGTGGTGGAACGGGATGCCATTTATTCATTCAACAAGTAGGCATTTGGAGGAAGTCTTGATGTTTCCTTGTAATGTAAATTAATGAATGACTTGCTATAATATGTTAATGAAGAAAGTTGACTTTATGCCTAATCTTAATTAAGCATGTTGGTCTTATGTCTAAAGTTAATTAAGGTTATGTAAATGGTTGAATGTGATGTACTTATTCTAGGATGGTTCCAAAGGATCATTAAGTGGGAGTAGTAGAATGGGATGCTACTTTCACATTGCACTATTGTAATTTGGGGTTATCCTAGGGGAATGTCTCTATGTGAAGATCTTAAATGCATGAATGTTTAATCTAGTATCTCTAATAATGAATGTTAACTTGTTGAGTTGTGATGAAAATGAAGTATCCTTATCTTTGGTATTCTTAAGGAACACTTACCTGTTTATTGAAGATTTCTATGGGTTGTCTATTCATGACTTAACTAAGTGGGTCTTTGTCACGACCCAACCCGATGGGCCGTGACTAGTGCCCGTTTGGAACACCCACTGTTATGCCTCGTATTTTTTTTTACGTAGTGCGCATCGTGATCTAGAAGACGTAAAGAAATATTAGGCAAGGATGTTATTTCCAAATGTGATATTAAGTATGAGTTGGCTAATGTAAGTGCCATTAACTTTAAGTGAGGGATTAATTAGTGGCTAATTTGGATTGATTTAATCCAATGGGCCCCACCACTCATAATTGGTGGCTGATTAGGATTAATTTAATCCAGTGGGCCCCACCACTCAAGGCAAAAATTAAAAGGGATCAGATTGTGGGCTGGCCTTAGTGGACAGGTGTTAGACCCGCAATCTACTTGATCTAACTACGTGCAGACATGCCAAGGACTTGGGCATTGGTCTTGGCATGGATGATGGCAAAACAGTGCAACACGAGTTCAAGGTGCTTGGGTGTTGGCAAGGCAGCTTGAACATGCATGGCTTACGTGCGGGCTAAGGGCGTTGGCAAGACAGCATGTTGGCTTGATGAAGCAAGGCTGTGAAGACTTAGCAAGGTCAAGGACAAAGGCAGTTCACCCGAAATTGCTGAAATAAAACTAAGTGTGGAAGACAGCTAAAATATTCTAAGTGTTGGAAGCTGGCAGGATTATTCTAAGTGTTGGAATGAAGCCTGAAATATTCTAAGTGTTAGAATATTAGTATTTCGTGTAGATAAGAATGTAATTCGAATTAGATTCTATCTGTTAGAAATATAGCTGTTGGAAAGTTAGTTTTGAACCCTGGGCTGACATGTGTCGGACAGGTGTCATGTGTAACCGCCGCATGTAACCGCTTGTAACTGCCATTGTGCAGAATTTTGATTTAAGGTGGAAATTCGTCTAAGGCAAGGGACAGAGAGTTTTCTAGCCTTAGACTGATTTGTGAAGCCTTCCTTTGTATTAATTAACGATTAATAAAGGTTGGGACTTGTTCCTGTAAACGCTGCCTGTTTATTGTTTGACACTGCTGTTTAAGTATTTCTATACTTAGTCAATTCTGTGGGTGTAAGTAGGCTGAAGTATTACAGACGCTGTAAGACTGCCTAGAGTGGTGTGCGAGAAAAATAAATCGACCCTCTTTCAATTGGTATCAGAGCACGGTTAAACAATGGTGAAAAACGCAGAACTATGGGAGTTGGCACGAAAAATTGAATCCTTCGTCGGGTTTACTGAAGACATCTTGGGAGACCCTACGTTTGTGGATTTATTCACACAAATCATTGAGTTGAGAGTGGACGCTGAGAAAGTTCAGGGAGAAATTGGTGGATATCGACAAAATGTTGATAACCACATCACTGAAATCTTGGACTTTCGTGCCACAACTACACAGAAATTGGAGGGACTGCAAAAGGAAAATGAGGACCTTCGTGCAGAACTCGTCGTTCTGTGTCGGGCTGTGGCCACGTTGAGTTCAACTCGTGTTGAATCGTCTAAGGTAAAGATTCCAGAACCTAAGGCCTTTAGTGGCGCAAGGAGTGCTAAAGAATTGGAAAATTTCATCTGGGACATGGAGCAGTATTTTACCGCTGCAAGGGTGCCGGACGCTGATAAGTTGAACATTACCACAATGTACTTGTCAGGTGATGCGAAACTTTGGTGGAGGACTCGTAATCACCAGGCAGCGTAAGTCTTTGGTCGTCCTAGAATTGATACATGGGATAAGCTAATCAAAGAAATGCGTGATCAATTTCTTCCTAGCAATGCATCTTGGCTTGCAAGGGATAAATTGAAAAGGTTAAGGCAGACGGGTTCAGTGAGGGAATATATAAAAGAATTTACCTCTGTGATGTTAGACATACAAAATATGTCTGATGAGGATAAACTTCACAATTTCATTTCGGGCATGCAAGGCTGGGCGCAGAACGAACTACGAAGGCAGAATGTTAAAGATCTGCCCGGGGCTATTGCTGCTGCCGATTCGCTAGTGGATTTCCGGGCGACTCGTCCTTCAACGGACGTCCCCTCCACTTCAAAAACTAAGAAAAAGAATGAGAAGAAAGGGGAATGGAGAAAGGAAAGTCGTAAAGACAATACAAATGATAAAGGAAAGGCACAAATGAAAGATGGGAAAGACAGGCCAAGGAATAAAGATGGAAATTCGAAGGGCTGTTGGACTTGTGGTGGTCCTCATTTGGCAAAATCTTGTCCAAATCGGGAAAAAGTGAATGCTTTGCTTGCTGGTAATGTGAATCAAAGGGAGGAGGATGAAGAAATCGTGGCTGCAATGGCAAACCCATTGGGATTGTCCTTCAATCACATTATGGGGATCAATAATGTTGGAGAGATCTCTAGCACTTCGAATCCTCATGCTTCCTTAATTCATATAGAAATGAAAGTGAAGGAGAAAGGTGTGATGGCAATGGTTGATACAGGGGCCACACACACGTTTGTAGATGTAAAGATTGCTACAAAATTGGGGCTGAAGTTGTCTAAAAGCCCTTCCTACGTCAAAACAGTCAATGCTAAGGCACAAGCCATTGTGGGCATGGCTTATGGTGTGTCTATGTCGACTGGAAGTTGGGTGGGAAAACATAATTTGATGGTGATGCCGCTTGGTGACTTTGAAATCATACTTGGGATTGATTTCCTAAGAAAATTCCAGTTTGTTCCGTTTCCTCATTTAGATGGAGTGATGGTCATGAATGAAAGCAATGCTGGTTTTCTCAAAGGTGTTCATCCGTTTGGGAACATTAATAAAGTTGCAAAGAAGAAAGACAAGGAAATGTTGTTGTCTGCTATGTCAATCGACAAAGGGCTAAGAAAGGTGAAGACACCATACTTGCTGCCTTGGTCGAAGTGAAACCTGATGTGAAGATGGAAGTGCCTGATTGTGTTGCTGAATTACTTAAACAAGATATCTTTGATGTTATGCCACCTGAATTACCAAAGAAATTACCACCAAGGAGGGATATTGATCACAAGATTGAGTTGCTGCCTGGTACGGTTGCCCCTGCACAGGCTCCTTATCGTATGGCTCCTAAAGAATTGGTTGAACTACGCAAACAATTGAATGAATTGCTAGATCTTTGGATTGATTCAGCCGTCTAAGGCTCCCTATGGTGCTCCTGTTCTATTTCAAAAGAAACAGGATGGAACAATGAGAATGTGTGTAGACTACCGGGCGCTGAATAAGGCAACTATAAAGAACAAATATCCGGTTCCGTTGGTGCAAGATTTGATGGACAGGTTAAGCAAAGCATGCTGGTTCACAAAATTGGATTTGAGGGCAGGTTATTGGCAGGTTAGAATAGCAGAGGGTGATGAACCAAAGACAACATGTGTAACTAGATATGGTTCCTATGAATTTCTTGTAATGCCGTTTGGGTTGACTAATGCCCCGGCAACGTTTTGCAACTTAATGAACAATGTACTGTTTGACTATCTTGATGACTTTGTTGTTGTTTACTTAGATGATATAGTCATTTATAGTCGAACGTTGGAAGAACATGTTAATCACCTAAGTTTGGTTTTGTCTCAATTGAGGAAATACACGCTTTATGTCAAGATGGAAAAGTGTGAATTTGCTCAACAAGAGATAAAGTTTTTGGGGCATCTTGTTAGTAAAAACCAAGTTCGAATAGATCCTAAGAAAGTGCAAGCCATTGTTGATTGGCAGGCACCTCGTCATGTGAAGGATTTGAGGTCGTTTCTTGGCTTGGCTAACTATTATAGGAAGTTTATTGCTGGTTACTCAAAGAAGGCAGAGGCTTTGACAGATTTGTTAAACAAAGATACAAAGTGGGTTTGGTCTGAACGGTGCGATGAAGCTTTTCAGAATCTAAAGAATGCTATCGCATCCGAACCTATACTCAAATTGCCTGATTTCGAGTTACCATTTGAAGTGCACACCGATGCGTCAGACAAAGCGATTGGTGGTGTATTAGTGCAAGAAGGTCATCCGGTGGCCTTTGAAAGTAGAAAATTGAATGATGCTGAACAGAGATACTCAACACATGAAAAAGAAATGGTTGCGGTGGTACCTTTGTTTTGCGAGTTTGGAGAGTCTATCTCTTAGGCACTCGATTTGTGGTAAGAACTGATAATGTAGCAAATACATTTTTCAAGACACAGAAAAAGTTGAGTCCTAAACAAGCACGGTGGCAAGAATTCCTGGCAGAATATGACTTCATGTGGGAACATAAACCAGGAAAACACAACCAAGTTGCAGATGCGCTGAGTAGGAAAGAAGTGTTTGTTGCAGTATATTCAATTTCAAAACTGGAAACTGATTTCTATGATAGAATCAGGTTATGTGCTGCAAATGATTCGTTATATGTTAAATGGATGGGTCAGGTGCAGGAGGGCACAATGAGACGGTATTGGATCGAGGACGATCTGCTCTATTTTAAAGGGGGGAGAATCGTTGTACCAAATCAGGGCGGGTTGCGCAAAGACTTGATGAAAGAAGCGCATGACTCTGCTTGGGCTGGACATCCAGGTGTTGAAAGGATGTTAGCCTTACTGTCTCGTGTGTATTTTTGGCCGAAAATGGAAGATGATATAGAGGCATACGTTAAGACTTGTCATGTTTGTCAAGTCGACAAGACAGAACGTAAGAAGGAAGCAGGTTTGCTGCAACCTTTGCCTATTCCTGAAAGGCCATGGCTATCGGTAAGCATGGATTTCATTTCTGGATTTCCTAAAGTAGATGGCAAAGCATCTATCATGGTGGTAGTTGACAGGTTTTCAAAATATTCTGTTTTTATTGCTGCTCCTGAGTTATGCTCATCCGAAGTTGCTGCTGAGTTATTCTATAAACATGTGATTAAATACTTTGGTGTTCCGGCTGACATTGTGAGTGATAGAGACACAAGGTTCACGGGTAGATTTTGGACAGCATTGTTCAATATGATGGGAACTGAATTAAAATTTTCTACTGCAAATCACCCACAAACAGATGGACAGACGGAAAGAATTAATCATTTGTTGGAAGAGTACTTGAGGCACTATGTGACTGCAAGTCAACGGAATTGGGTGGCATTGTTAGACACTGCGCAGTTTTGCTACAATCTGCACAAGTCGTCTGCAACAGAAATGAGTCCTTTTGAAATCGTCTTAGGCAAACAGCCTATGACGCCATTAGATGTTGCTAAATCTAAAAATCAGGGAAAGTGTCCAGCAGCATACAGAGTTGCAAGGGACAGACTTGAAATGTTATCTGAGGCACAAGATAGCTTGCGCAAGGCTCAGCAGCGCATGAAGAAGTATGCTGACCAGCATCGTCGCTCAGTTGAGTTCAAAGTGGGTGACAAGGTGTTGTTGAAACTTACCCCACAAATCTGGAAACAGATTGTAAGTAAGACCAGACACCGGGGTTTGATACCTAAGTATGATGGTCCCTTCGAAGTGGTAAAACGAGTGGGCGAAGTTGCTTATAGGTTGAAGCTGCCAGAAAGGTTGAAAATTCACCCCACCTTCCATGTGAGTTTCTTGAAACCTTACTTTGCAGATGAAGATGATCCGGACAGGAACAGATCAAAGAGGGCTCCTCCATCAATACCTACACGATTATGATCTTTGAAATTGAGAAGATCCTTGATCACCGGTTTTGGGCACAAGTAAGAAGAATACTAAGACTGAGTTCTTGGTTCATTGGAAAGGCAAGAGTGCAGCAGACGCTGTTTGGGAGAAAGCAAAAGACCTATGGCAGTTTGATGCTCAAATCGATGACTATCTCAAAACAGTCTCGATGAGGACATCGAGTTCAAGTGGTGCGGGTGGTCTGTTAGACCCGCAATCTACTTGATCTAACTACGTCTTGAACATGCCAAGGACTTGGGCATTGGTCTTGGCATGGATGATGGCAAAACAAAGGCAACACGAGTTCAAGGTGCTTGGGTGTTGGCAAGGCAGCTTGAACGTGCATGGCTTACGTGCGGGCTAAGGGCGTTGGCAAGACAGCATGTTGGCTTGATGAAGCAAGGCTGTGAAGACTTAGCAAGGTCAAGGACAAAGGCAGTTCACCCGAAATTGCTGAAATAAAACTAAGTGTGGAAGACAGCTAAAATATTCTAAGTGTTGGAAGCTGGCAGGATTATTCTAAGTGTTGGAATGAAGCCTGAAATATTCTAAGTGTTAGAATATTAGTATTTCGTGTAGATAAGAATGTAATTCGAATTAGATTCTATCTGTTAGAAATATAGCTGTTGGAAAGTTAGTTTTGAACCCTGGGCTGACATGTGTCGGACAGGTGTCATGTGTAACCGCCGCATGTAACCGCTTGTAACTGCCATTGTGCAGAATTTTGATTTAAGGTGGAAATTCATCTAAGGCAAGGGACAGAGAGTTTTCTAGCCTTAGACTGATTTGTGAAGCCTTCCTTTGTATTAATTAACGATTAATAAAGGTTGGGACTTGTTTACATGCTTATTTGCTGTTTATTGTTTGACACTGCTGTTTAAGTATTTCTATACTTAGTCAATTCTGTGGGTGTAAGTAGGCTGAAGTATTACAGACGCTGTAAGACTGCCTAGAGTGGTGTGCGAGAAAAATAAATCGACCCTCTTTCAACAGGTGTAAAGGGGGGCTGCCTCCACTTTATACTATTAAATGAGGTGGATAAATCCACTCCATGCTAAATAAAGTGGTGAAATGCATTGCTGGATATCATCTTCTTCTTCACCACTTGTCTTAGGCAGCCATGGAAATGGAGAAACCAACCCTGCAACTCTTGGCCAGCAGCTGCAAATAATTTGGTTAGTAATCTCCTTATTTGGTGTGTTAATTCTTTAGAATACCCTTGTTAATTATCCATTAATTTTAAGAAGGGGGCGTGACCAGTAGCTTAGGAAGTTTGTTTTAGTTATTGAATGTGCTAAGTATGAACGGAAACCATAATCGGATTATTAGTGGTGTCGTGTTGGTGCTTGGGCTGTTTTGATTAAAGCAAACTGCAGGAAAATTCTGTTTTGGCATTATGTATATGTTGAATGTGATTATGAGTATATACTCCAAAGGATGAATACGATAAGGTAGATGTGTTGCGAATTATAAAACGAGTTATCACTCGGTGTGTCGTTCTTATTTGCTATGGTTGCCGAGAAGAGGCTGTTTTGGGAGAGCTGTTTAATATGATTCTTTGGGTTATATGTGTTATTGGTATTGCTGTGGATAATTTGGATTGTAGTCGGATTGGGACGAAGTAAGGAAAATAGGGGAAGTGCTGCCGAATTTTCGTTAGATTATTAGCTAGCTTATAAAAAAGTAAAGCGCGATGTTTATCTAATTGCGGCACGATTGTTGCTTCTTATAGATTAATAGCTTGAGAAGTAAATATTGGACGTGTGGCTCGATTATACGGTATGTAACGCTGTCCCTTCTTTCTTTGTTTGGCATGACTTTTAAAAATAAGCGAATAACGGACAGATTTGATACTTACCTCTAGAGCGTCTAGGTGACGTATATTCTTGCTTCCACAATTATTCCTCTATATATCGGCTATGTCTAAGGCTATGATGATCTCTAATATCTATGGTAGTGCTTCTTAGAGTCATTGAGATGTTACGTTTCCATATCGTATTAAAGGTTCATAATCTTGATAAAACATTAATCTTTGGTAATACTCCTTGCTGGTTCACGTTGATTTTTCTATTGAGTTATAAGAAATGATTTTAATTGCATATGGTTGCTCATAATATTCTGCTCGTGCATAGAGTCATTTATTATTTCACCGAGTCCCGGGCCGGGTAATGTTCGTGCGGAGTTTCTTGCATATGTCACCGAGTTCCTCACTAGAGGGCCGGGTATGTATATTATACATATGATTGGTGATGAGGATGGTTATGATGATGATGATGACAGAGATGACGTGATGATTATTTTGCCGAGTCCCTTACTAGGGAAGCTGGGCACCTTATATGTTAAAGATATGCATGATTTTCACTTAAAAGGGTACATGTGTAGCGATATTTTGTTTCGACTTGCCATATTTGTATCTTGTCATCTTTACCTTATTCTTTACATACTCAGTACATTGTCTGTACTGAGTATGTAAAGCATAAGGTAAAGATGACAGGATACCAATATGGCAAGTCGAAACAAAATATCGCTACACATATACCCTTTTAAGTGAAAATCATGCATATATTTAACATTTAAGGTGCCCAGCTTCCCTAGTAAGGGGCTCGGCAAAATAATCATCACGTCATCTCCGTCATCATCATCATCATAACCATCCTCATCACCAATCATATATATAATATACATACCCGGCCCTCTAGTGAGGAACTTGGTGACATATGCAAGAAACTCCGCACGAACATTACCCGCCCGACTCGTGAAATGATAAATGACTCAATGCACGAGCAGAATATTATGAGCAACCATATGAAATTAAAATCATTTCTTATAACTCAATAGAACAATCAACGTGAACCAGCAAGGAGTATTACCAAAGATTATTGTTTTATCAAGATTATGAACCTTTAATACGATATGGAAACGTAAAATCTCAATGACTCTAAGAAGCACTACCATAGATATTAGAGATCATCATAGCCTTAGACATAGCCGATATATAGAGGAATAATTGTGGAAGCAAGAATATACGTCACCTAGACGCTCTAGAGGTAAGTATCAAATCTGTCCATTATTCGCTTATTTTTAAAAGTCATGCCAAACAAAGAAAGAAGGGACAGCGTTACATACCGTATAATCGAGCCGCACGTCCAATATTTACTGCTCAAGCTATTAATCTATAACAAGCAACAATCGTGCCGCAATTAGATAAACATCGCGCTTTACTTTCTTGTAAGCTAGCTAATGATCTAACGAAAATTCGCAGCACTTCCCTATTTTCCTTACTTCGCCCCAATCCGACAACAATCCAAATTATCCACAAGCAATATCAATAACACATATAACCCAAAGAATCATATTAAACAGACCCTCCCCAAAACAGCGATGCCTCGACAACCATAGCGAATGCAACGACACACCGAGCGATAACTCGTTTTATAATTCGCAACACATCTACCTTATCGTATTCATCCTTTGGAGTATATACTCATAATCACATTCAACATATACATAATGCCAAAACAGAATTTTCTGCAGCTTTGCTTTAATCAAAACAGCCCCAAAGACCAACACGACACCACTAATAATCCGATTATGGTTTCCGTTCATACTTAGCACATTCAATAACTAAAACAAACTTCCTAAGCTACTGGTCACGCCCCCTTCTTAAAATTAATGGATAATTAACAAGGGTATTCTAAAGAATTAACACACCAAACAAGGAGATTACTAACCAAATTATTTGCAGCTGCTGGCCAAGAGTTGCAGGGTTGGTTTCTCCATTTCCATGGCTGCCTAACACAAGTGGTGAAGAAGAAGATGATATGCAGCAATGCATAACATCCTTCCCCCCTTAGGAACATTCGTCCTCGAATGTTAAGTTAGCGTCTTGCAAAAAACAAATTCCAGCGAGGTCTCTCTAAAAGTTATACCTATCAACCTGCATTCCGTAACTTACAGATGCCTCACAGCTACATAATCTCATTATCTATCAATATAGTCAAGCTAGAAATTAAATTATCTGCAGGTACGGGGAACAAGTAAGGATACTTATTCTTCATTTCGTCTTCCGCTTCCCAAGTCATCTCCTCCCTATTGTTATTTTGCCACAACACTTTGACGGAAGCCACATCCTTAGTACGTAACCTTCTAACCTGACGATCAAGTATAGCCACGGGTTTCTCCTCATATGACAACTCCTCTGTTACCTGAATATCATCTACAGGGAATACTCTAGAAGGATCACCAATACATTTACGTAGCATCGATACATGGAAGACTGGATGTACCGCCTCCAAATCAGATAGATGGTAGATCCAACTCATAGGCAACCTTGCCTATCCTACGAACAATTTGATAAGGCCCAATATATCTCGGACAAAAACACTTTGCACCCTGCAACTGGTCAAATAGATCGTCAATCCTTGGGAGGGGATACCTGTTCTTTATTGTTACTTTGTTCAACTGCCTATAATCAATGCACATCCGCAGCGACCCATCCTTCTTCCTCACAAACAGTACCGGTGCTCCCCAAGGTGACGTACTAGGCCTGATGAAGCCCTTTTCTAGCAAATCCCTCAATTGCTCTTTCAATTCTTTCAACTCAGCAGGTGCCATTCTATAAGGAGCTATAGATATAGGCTGGGTATCTGGCAGTACATCTATAGTAAACTCTATCTCCCATTCTGGAGGAAGGCCTGGAAGTTCCTCGGGTAATACATCGGGAAATTCATTAACTACCGGGACTGATTGAAGAGTCGGTGCCTCTGCCTTTATGTCATGCACCCGAATAAGATGGTAAATATAGCCTTTTCTAACCATCTTCCCGGCCTTGAGGTATGAAATGAACTTACCTTTCGGCGATACTGTACTTCCCTTCCACTCTATAATCGGTTCCCCTGGCAATTGAAATCGAACTATCTTTCCTCTGCAATCAACATTAGCATAACAAGCACCCAACCAATCCATGCCCATGATAATATCAAACTCAATCATATTTAACTCTATTAGATCTGCTACGGTACAACGACTATATATAACTACTGAACAATTCCTATATACTCGCGTAGCTATGAGAAAATCTCCTACAGGTGTAGCTACCTCAAATGGATCTATCAACTCAGACTCTATTCCGATCCTACTAGCAACAAAGGGAGATATATATGATAAGGTGGAACCTGGGTCTATCAATGCATACACACTTCGGGAGAATAGTGATAATATACCTGTGATCACATTAGGTGACGCCTCCTGATCTTGCCTATTAGTCAAAGCATATATACGGTTGGAGGAACCGCTAGAACTGGAAGCTCCACCACGTCCTCTACCACGGCCTGCTGGCGCCTGAATACCCTGCCTCGTAGGGTGCATAGCCACAGAAGAAGATGAACCAGCAACGGACCCTGTAGGCTGTGCCATACCACCTGCACTACCTCTAAGGTGACACTCCCTCATAGTATGGCCCTGACGGCCGCAAGAAAAACACGCACCTGTAGCCCAACGACATTCCCCAGGATGGGACTTACCACAACGAGAACACCGAGGCAAAGGTGGCCTCGACTGGCTCAAACCCCGGCCCATCTGTGACCCTGACGCCCTAGAGCTCTGACCAGCTTCCGAATATCCCATACGATCGAACCCCCTACCCATGAACGCATTGGGGTGCACTCTGTCTTGGCCGGGAAGAAAATCTAACATCTTCTTTGAGATCGCCCGCTTTGAAACTCGTCGGGATAACTCGCCGATCTAGCCCTCTTATCTTTGGCCTCTATTATAATCTCTATCTGGTGGCGTCCCGGTGTCGATCCTCTACCCCTGTGCATATGCTCGCACTCGAGCAATGTCCATACCTGGTGAAGAGTCACCGCCATACAATCACAATCATATAACGATCCAATCCCATCACATAACGATGTACCCTGTCTGCCATATCAGCCACAATAGTAGGCGCATGCCTAGCCAATGAATCAAACTCGAGGCTATACTCTCGAACGCTCCTGCCATTTTGCTTCAAACGCAAGAATCTATCGACTCTAGCTCGCTTCATCACTGAGTATGTAAAGAATAAGGTAAAGATGACAAGATACAAATATGGCAAGTCGAAACAAAATATCGCTACACATGTACCCTTTTAAGTGAAAATCATGCATATCTTTAACATATAAGGTGCCCAGCTTCCCTAGTAAGAGACTCGGCAAAATAATCATCACGTCATCTCCGTCATCATCATCATCATAACCATCCTCATCACCAATCATATGTATAATATACATACCCGGCCCTCTAGTGAGGAACTCGGTGACATATGCAAGAAACTCCGCACGAACATTACCCGGCCCGGGACTCGGTGAAATAATAAATGACTCTATGCACGAGCAGAATATTATGAGCAACCATATGCAATTAAAATCATTTCTTATAACTTAATAGAACAATAAACGTGAACCAGCAAGGAGTATTACCAAAGATTAATGTTTTATCAAGATTATGAACCTTTAATACGATATGGAAACGTAAAATCTCAATGACTCTAAGAAGCACTACCATAGATATTAGAGATCATCATAGCCTTAGACATAGCCGATATATAGAGGAATAATTGTGGAAGCAAGAATATACGTCACCTAGACGCTCTAGAGGTAAGTATCAAACCTGTTCGTTATTCGCTTATTTTTAAAAGTCATGCCAAACAAAGAAAGAAGGGACAGCGTTACATACCGTATAATCGAGCCGCACGTCCAATATTTACTTCTCAAGCTATTAATCTATAACAAGCAACAATCGTGCCGCAATTAGATAAACATCGCGCTTTACTTTTTTATAAGCTAGCTAATAATCTAACGAAAATTCGGCAGCACTTCCCCTATTTTCCTTACTTCGTCCCAATCCGACAACAACCCAAATTATTCACAGCAATACCAATAACACATATAACCCAATGAATCATATTAAACAGCCCCCTCCCCAAAACAGTTCCGTCTCGGCAACCATAGTAGCGAAGCAACGCACACCGAGCGATAACTCGTTTTATAATTCGCAACACATCTACCTTGTCGTATTCATCCTTTGGAGTATATACTCATAATCACATTTAACATATACATAATGCCAAAACAGAATTTTCCCGCAGTTTGCTTTAATAAAAAACAGCCCAAGCACCAACACGACACCACTAATAATCCGATTATGGTTTCCGTTCATACTTAGCACATTCAATAACTAAAACAAACTTCCTAAGCTACTGGTCACGCCCCCTTCTTAAAATTAATGGATAATTATCAAAGGTATTCTAAAGAATTAACAAACCAAACAAGGAGATTACTAACCAAATTATTTGCAGCTGCTGGCCAAGAGTTGCAGGGTTGGTTTCTCCATTTCCATGGCTGCCTAAGACAAGTGGTGAAGAAGAGGATGATATGCAGCAATGCATTTCACCACTTTATTTAGCATGGAGTGGATATCTCCACCTCATTTAATAGTATGAAGTGGAGGCAGCCCCCCTCTACACCTGTCCACTAAGGCCAACTCACAATCTGATCCCCTTTAAATTTTTGCCTTGAGTGGTGGGGCCCACTGGATTAAATTAATCCTAATCAGCCACCAATTATGAGTGGTGGGGCCCACTGGATTAAATTAATCCTAATCAGCCACTAATTAATCCCTAACTTAAAGTTAATGACACTTACATTAGCCAAATCATACTTAATATCACATTTGGAATTAACATCCTTGCCTAATATTTCTTTAATCACTTGGAACTTAAAATTAAATCTCATTCCCCGGACTTACGTCTACTAGATCATGATGCGCACTACGTATAAAAAATACGAGGCATAACAGTCTTAGGATAACTTTTGATAGAGGGTCTAAATGAATAATGGGTTACATAATGAATATGGTTATATGTAGAGAATTATGGGAGTATTACTTTTTATGTAATGATTAACTTGTATGATGTCTTTTACACTTGGTTCGTAATGTTTTATCAAAATAGTATCAAAAGCATATTTCAACTAAAATGTCCTCTTTAATGCGTGTTTTCGCATGATTTCCATACTTAGTGCTTTATTGTACTAAGTCCATATTCTTCTATATTTCTACAAGTATAGGTGGAAGAAAGCGAGTATCTTAGAGTTGAAGCTTGGGATGTAGATTGTTCTTTCAAGGCTATTGGTATGTCCTCAAATGTTCGAGGACATTAATTTTCTTTCTGATTTTATTTCATTAAAGTCTCTATATAGACTAGCATTTTTCTGTCTATAAAAGGCCTATGACTCAATGATAATAAGATGTGTCTAACATGTCTTGTGATGATGAGACTTAGTTCTTCTTACGTTTTATAAAAGGATATTATTATTGACTTTATTCTACATGTTTTAATTCCACTCTACTTTTCATACCTATGTGATGAATAAATGCTAAGAGAATTGTATAAGACCTCTGAGAAGTCAAGTACATTGTGTTACTTCTAGGGGATAGTTCCCGGTCGTAACAAACATGGTATCAAATCAAATGGTAATGGATATAGTCTTAGGGTCCAAACTCTCAAAAGCCATGTATAGTAGAATCTTGTTCATTGGTGTGGGTCGCGACACATCTATGAGCGAGAGGCTATAAGACTAGGGAAGTTACACCTCCTTGATATTTTTGAAGTCGTGCTTCTGAGTGTACGACTATGTGTTCCTAATCCTATTTTTCTAATTTTAGGAACATGAATACGAGAGGGGCTAATGCAAGGACGGCTCAAGAAGATAATGTGAATAAAGAGGTTCCCCCTCAAGTCCCCAAAGTGTACAAGCTCCCAATAAGGAAGGGGTCATGTCTAATATGGATATAAGGGTTGCTTTCCAAACTTTAATCCCACTCATGACGACTCAAGATCAAGTAGTCACTACTCAAGATTAAGTTATGATGGCCCAAGCTACTCGAGGAGTTGGACCCAAGTAAGCCCCAATGCAAGTACTCCCGCTTCTAGAATCTGAGACTTTATGAGGATGAATCCTCCTACTTTTCATGGCACTAATGTGGATAAGTATCGACAAGGATTCATTCATGAGGTGTTTAAGGTTGTAGATTCTATGGGAGTAATTTCTAGAGGGAAAGTGGAATTAGCCTCCTACCAACTAAAAGAAGTGGAACAAGTGTGGTTGGAGCAATGGAGGGATAAGAAACTCGTAAGGGCAAGCCCGGTAGATTGGGGAGTTTTTAAGACGACATTTCTTGATAGGTTTTTTCCCTTATAATTGAGGGAGAAAAAGTTAGTAGAATTCATGAACCTCTGTCAAGTGGGGAATGAGTGTGAAGGAATACTCCCTCAAGTTCACCCAACTCACTAAGTATGCCCCAACCTTAATAGCCAACTCTAGGGGTAGAATGAATAAGTTTGTGATGTGGTGTCTAGTTTGGTTGAATCAGAGTATCGTACTGCAATGCTCAATCATGATATGTATATCTATAGACTCATGGTGTATTCCCAACAAATTGAGAAGACCAAGCTTAGAAAGATGAATAGGGTCGGAAGAGAGCTAAGTCAGATGAACCAAGTCAATCTAAGCCTAAGAAGTGGGTTTACAATCAATGCTCTCCCATGGTGCGCAAGGATAGGGTGTACAACCCAAAATCCCAATGATGGAGTGGAGGTGGCTCTACTTTTGAGAGGTCTAGATGTACCACATGTGGAAAACACCATTTGGGTAATAGTCTTGCCAGTACAAGTGTGTGTTTTATATGTGTAAATAAGGTTAATAAGATGAGAGATTTCCCAACCCTCAATGCAAAAGGGAAGGATATGAACCAAGATCCTCAAGATGGTAGGGATCCTAATGCTTAAGAGGAGAATCAATTCTATATGCCACAAGCTAACAAAGGACCTAACCCGGAATAAAGGTCCCAGTGAGTCATAGTTCCTTATGGTTGTCTTGAATTGTTCTTAGATATTTTTACCCTAGGTGGGGGAGAATGAGTGAGTATTAACATCGTTAATACCACATATTTTCTTTCTATTCTTACTCAAGCTTGAGACCAAGAAATTCTCAGTAGTTTTATTATGTTTTGTCGTCTTGCATATGAGTATGAGTTGCATGTATCCTTATGTTATGAGAACCTTTTTTAATAATATGTTTCATTCTCTTCATAATGTTATGATAAGATTAGTAGTTGATTGATGTACCTCGCATGTTAATCTGTATCTAGTGAAATTGCTTATTTCCCTCATGAGTGGTCATGTTAATTATTCCTATGTGTGAATTGGAAGTTATTGCACATTGATCCTTATAATGAAATGATGAGCATTTCTAAAGTGAGAGAAGGAAATTCCTCCATAATGTAATGAAAAATAATGAAGTATGTATGCACTATTAATTGTGGAAATGGTTCCTATTTGCTTGTGTTGCGTAGAGTGCATAATTATGTGAAGTTGGCTTTTCTTTTAAGATTGGTGCATTGACTATGGAGTTGTATTTATGATGATATGTGTTGTGAGCTTCTAGTTGAGTCATTTAGTCCTTAAAAGTGTTTTAGTGTCCTTCGAGGAGGAATAATTTCCAAGTGGGGACTATTGTCACACCCTTAATGAGAAATAGGACAAATTATAGATTCACATGAGTTTCTTGAGTTCATAATTTGTTAATATAATGAAATTCAACCTCTGAAATTAGTTTTAAAGAGTTTCCAAGTCAAACGTCAAAGGACGACCAAGACGTCCAGAATCAAGTCTTTTGTGTGCTAGTGTTCTAGTATGTTGTCCTTGTTTGGATGTGTCGTTAGGAGTCTAAAATTGGTGGAGGTTACCCTAGTGTCTTAATATTAGGGTTAAAAAGTGTCAAAATACTCCCCAAGGACCAACCAAAGGGTCCTTGAGGAGGGCCCAAGCTTTGTTAAGGAGACGGACAAGGCAAATTGCAGGCAACCCCTTTTCGGATGTGCTGGCGCGTCGCGCGCCCTACACTCAAAAGTCAAAAAGTTTCCTTGCAACACAGGCTTGTTACAAACCTCTCTACCTCAAACTAAATTTCATTAACAAGATTTAGAAGTGCCTCCGCAACGCGCAACCATGTCCCTGATTTGGTCACGTTGTGTAAAAGAAAAGTTAGATTTAATTAAAGATATCCAAATTGTGTAGGTCTGTTTTTGGTACTTTAAAGATTTATTATAAAATGTTTTTGGGTCACTTTCACCCCGCTTCTCCAACAAAAACAAAACTCTTAAGTGAAAAATCAAAAGCTCTATCTTCTCTCAAAATTCTCTCTCCAAAGCCTCCATTGAAGAGACTTGAAACTTCAATGAAGATGGTCAATCCTTAAGTTTTTCAACCCAAATTTGGTGGTCTTCCTAGTAATAAGGTATGGTAATCCTTCATTCTTCAGATAATTTCTCATTCATGGAGTACAACTAAAGGTTCTCAAAAAGTGAATTCAATGATCAAATTCATAATTTTTATTCTATGCATGGGTTCATTGCTAAAATGTTTTCGAAGTCATGATATTGATCTATTAATGTTGAATCAATGTTTTAAGATTATTTTAATGAAATTCATTGATGAACACATGTTTTTCCCAAATCTTCAAAATTGGCTTATGTAGTAGGTTTGATGAATGTGATTAGATATTGGTAGGATTATGTTTATGTTGTGCTGGACTGTTGTTATATACTGCTATCAATAATTAATTATGATGAATTGTTAGAGAGTTGAGAAAGTGTGATCATGTCTTGGATGAAGGGTAAGTTGACCTAAATTGTTCTAGTTCTTATTGAATTGCTCTTGTGTGGTATGGTTCACTTATGGTGGCGGAGTTTAGCTAATGTATATGAATATATATATGTGCATTGTGTTTGTGGCATTGAAGGCATTGAAAGTGAAGTAAAGTGATGTTATGATGTATATGTATAGGGATGTGTTATGAAGTTCTGAATGTGAGTCTTGAAGATAGTATGACTAATTGAATTATGATGTGAATGTGAAGTATGATTGTGTGTGAATTACGATGAATGTATCATAATCATGTTTAGAAGACAATTTCATGAATGATGATGGTTATATGACAGGCTTTCTCACATATAAACACGCACAATGAATTAATAAATGAAGATAATGTAAATGTAATGAATGTGAGTCTATTTAAAGGGTTTCTCAATAAAACTCTAACGAATGAATAGGATTTCTTGGTGGACACTCTTCCTGAGTAGAGAGGTACTGTCTAATAACAACCTCAATATTCCTGAGAGATTTCAAATGAATGAATGATAGGTTGGGATGAGTACTCTTCGTGAGTTGAGATATAGTACTCAGTAGCAATCCATTAACCTATAGCTAATAAATGTAATGAAAATGTTAAACTCCACTGGGATTAATTCTTAAAACAAAGAGGATTTTAGAAGGGGTGGATACTCTTTCTGAGTAGAGATGTAGTATTAAAAATTAACCTCTTAAGATTGTTACTCTTTGTGATTTGAGATTTAGTACTTAAAAGCAATCTCCTTATCCCTTAGTGATGCGCCCGCATAGGACTAGATAGTGGTATTCCACGTACAGGCTAAAAGAATGACCCTACCTTAGGCAAGTTGGAATCCCTCATCCGATAGGGGTTAATACAGGGATACCGTGTTAAGATCCCAAGGTCTATGTCGGTTAAGGGTAGCCCCCGTAATTGAATGTAACGAACTAGATCTTCCTAAGGGTACACTACTTAGGGTAGGTGGTGGAATAGGACGCCATCTATTCATTTGACTAGTAGGAATTTGGAGGGAGTCTTTGTTTCTCCTTGAGATGTAAATGAATGAATGAGTTGCTATACAATGATAATGAAGTAACTTAACTAGGTGGGTCTTAGGATAACCTTGGATAGAGGGTCTAAATGAGTAATGGGTTACGTAATGAATATGATTATATGTTGAGAATTATGGAAGTATTACTTTGTATATAATGATTGACTTGTATAATGTCTTTTACACTTGATTCATGGAGTATTATCAAAATAGCTTGAAAAGCATATTTCAACTAAAATGTCCTCTTTAGAGCATGAATTCACCTGATTGCCATAGTTAGTGCTTAATTTTACTAACTCCATATTCTTCTCTGTTTCTACAAGTATAGGTGGAAGAAAGTAAGTGAGAATCTTAGAGTTGAAGCTTGGGATGTAGATTGTTCTCTCAAGGCTCTTGGTGTGTCCTCATATGTTCGAGGACATGGATGTTCTTCCTAGTTTTCATTCATTAAAGATTTCTTTATAAAGACTAGTATTTTTTCTCTCTATATAAGGGCTATTAACCTATGATAATAAGATGTGTGTATGATGGCTTGTGATGATGAGACTTATTTTTTTCTTACATTTTTTAAAAGATTTCCTTATTGAATTTATTGCGAAAAGTTTTAATTGTGCACTACTTTTCATACCTATGTGGTAAATGAATACTAAGAGGCTTTTATAAGACCTTCGAGAGGTCAAGTACGTCGTGTTACTTATAGGGGGTACTTCCAGGGGATAAGAATCCTGCATCTAGAGTTTATAGTGGTCAGTTAGTCCTCGTTATCAACTAATCATTGAAACTCTTTCCGGGTAAGCTAAAGTCAAGTAGATAGGTTTGTATACAGTGAATGGGAATGAAGCAAGTAAAATTGAAAATGTAAAAGGTATCAAATTCAAAGTTAATGACAAAAGTTTTTAAGTATACTTTGGAAAGGTGATGATGTGAGAGTTATTAAAGTGGTGTACTTAAATGATGCCTGAAATCATGTCCACCTCGTTCCACAATGTTAATTCAAGTGCTTCTTGGGAGGAAACCCAATTATTGCTAATTTTCAATAATGTGCATCACTTGTGTAGGATGAAAAGAAGATAGATGATTTGGAGTACCAATTAGGCGATCCAGTAAAGTCACTATGCGAAGATCCAACGAGTTATCCGATTGGGAAACTCAACTTTGTGAATGCACTTTCATATTTGACTATGTACATCCCTAAATCGGTGATCCGCCGATGATGTTAGGCAAACCTGACTATGTTTGTCCAATGCCTTACACAATTTAGGGGGTATACTGTCAAGTTTGGTGATGAATGTGAAAATTCAGCAATCTTCCTATTTAGTTTAGGATATTAGTCTTTAAGCCACCGAGCTAGAAGTGATATCTCATGAGCTACACGCATGATCAGTGAGCTTTGCAAGTTCACAGATTTGTCTACCTAGTCAACTATGTTGAACCATTTGTCCTCTTTGTAAGCAAATGTAACATCCCTTCAGGCCTCACAGATTTTCTCAATCTAAGATCACTTATTTGTTTTCTTTGTATTGAAGGTTCGTCACTCCTATTATGGTGGGATGATGGAACTTGTTCCAATATTCTCCTTTCAATTATATTTTGTTTTTTTTATGGTGGTTTGATAATTTAGCTCATTTTTTCTCTCTTCATTTTCATTTGCCAAATGCTTGAGTTTTTATCGTGTCACGACAGGGGAGCAACCCCTAAAAGTAACATGGCGTACTTGACCTCTTGGGGGTCTTATACAAGGCTATAGTTATCATTCATCGCATTTTCATCGGAAAATTTAGCAGAAAATTTATAACTTTCATAGAACATCATATGCTAGAACATCACTTCCATTAGATCTAAATATAATAAGTACATAGTTAGACTCTAAATCTCTTTGTTATCTTAGACTCAACATCATTAGAGTGAAGTAGGGACACGGCCCCTGTCTCACAATACATAACTAAACTATTACATGACTTTAACATAACTTGACATAGGACATCCTTGAATCTCACGGATTCCTTTCTTTGAGCATGGGAAACATATATCAAGCCCTTCACCATCGAGACATCCTTTAAGCATTAATAATCTACACTTTCTGTAAAACGGTAAAGAAGGATGGTGTTAGTACAGGAACACACTAAATATGACAACCATGCAAAAACATGCATTAAAAGGGGACATTTTCCTTTGAAACCATGGATCATGCCTTTCTGTCAGAACTTCATAAAGATTGATACAATAAGCACTATGCCATTTACATACTTAATTTAGGCATAGTCAATGGTCACAACATTATATAAAACCGTAAAATGCATTGAAGGCATATGAAGCACCACTTACAATAAGCATATTTCATTTACAGTGAACTCCTTTCTTTTACAGTGAACTTTTATATAACTCATCAACCCCCCAAGTAACCCTCTAGTGATACTTGGTGCTATGGATCACCTTAAGTCCACAAGGTATTCATGCGTACAATCTTCGTTACTCAATACATGTATTCATAGAAGTATAGCATATCACAAGACACTTTCAAGTAAAGACTCCCAATGTCATTACACTGAACCATAGTCTATATTCACATATGCTAACTTTACTTTACCTAGACTCATATAAGAACTTAATTATAACCCCAATCTAAGTCTACTAGTGCAATGTCCATGTGAAACTCCATAACCTCACACATACATAATAAACCTATCAGGAGACCACAAGCATATCATTCACTTAATACATCAATAAGTCAAGTAAAACTACTTCATACATGCCAAGTAAGACCTTTTTCATAAAGTCACTAAGACACACATTATGTTATATAAGGTAAGATCTCATCGTAGACATATTAGGAGTCATACCATGCATATCATCACAACAAGTAGACAAGACTACAATGTCATGCATGAGAAACATAAACATATATTAGAAAACCTTCCTAGAAATCCTTTTGAGAGCTACTTTTGCAATGCATAGGTAAAGTAGCATACCTTCACCAACACTAAGCAACTTCCCTTAGGTTATCCTAGTTAGGGTCCTTACTTTACTTCCATTGTCCATTTTACTTTCGGGAAACTATAACATTAACCGACACGAAGACCATGGGTGTTAAACATGTAATTTTGTGTTGTAGAGCTTTAAAACAAAGGAAAATGATCTACCGTTCAAAAATATATCATTAACACTTGTTAACTATTAGGTGATATACCTTGATAGACCTTATGGGGCAAGGATAATTTATGGAACTTGGAGGTATATATAGAAACCCTATTTAATCCTATTGAGGCATTTTATTTATCCTCCTCATGACGAAAATGGTGAACAAGATTTTCCACATTGGGAAGGGGCACCCCTCATCTAAGTGCACTCGGTGCTAAAATAAGTTACCTTTATTGAAAATTTATTATTATCATTACTTTATAAAAATGTAGGCTGAGGAGAGTTAACCCCTCATATGCTTAGCTCATAGGTCATAAATGAGAGTTCATCAACCTAAATCATGTGAGAAGTCCTTTCACATGGGCAAAGCATATTCAAGAACCATCTAGTTTAGAGTACACTTGATAGCACCTTTCAAGGCCGCTCTATTGTCTAGATCAACAAACATGCATAATGGACATGTTTTCATGTGTGCTAGTATACATATATGAGAGTAAATGTTTCACACAAACATCCTTATACAACACTTATTTAAACTTAATTTCATTCATACTAGTACACCTATCAAGTCATCCTAGTTAAGGGATACATAACATGCTTCATAGATAATACACTATACATGCATATTAGTGGACACAAGTGCATAAGATAATATCCTTTCATTTGACACCATGAACCTATACTACTTGTAAGCATGCATGAGGTGTAAGTGTGTGTACATTGGTCAACATGATCATAAAATGTCTATCAACAACACATTGAGGAAGTCACCCTCTTAAGACCACAATGCACATTCAAGCATAGACCACACAACACATAATAGCATATGAGAAAAGACAACTTCAACTTTTACATTCAAAACTACTAATATTAGCTAATGACATCTTTATGTAAGGGTACATAGGTATGTGTTCATTAAACATTATAAATCATCTATTTAAGCAAATAAACCTAACCCTAACATATGCTTTCACACTCTTATAACAATAGTCACACGACCTAGATCATAAGTAGAATGGAACAGTAGGCATAATCTTCACATTGGGTGATCATCACCACCACTCATTAAAAGTAAAATTTCCTTCAAGGCCATGATAACATAACATATACATTGACTATAAGGTAAACACAGCCACCATAAGTGGACCATACCATGCAATTCCATACAAGGACAATCCAACTAGCAATTACATAGAAAAGTAGACAAAGTAGGCGACCTTACCAATCCATAAACCTTTGATCAATAATTATATTTCAACAACAATTAAAGTATAGGGAATTATCTAAATGTATATTAATCATAAACAAAATCATGCTTCATCAATCCTAGAATTTATATCATCTTATGTACATCGCATTATCAATCTATAGAGGATAGATTAACATAGATCAGTCTTACCAAATCTCCCTTGCTTTTTATCATCAATGATCAAAACTCATAATTCATCAATAATAAGATATATGGCAGTAGCTAAAGAGATTATAACCGAAACAAAATCATACTTCAATTTCCCTAAATTGAGATCATATCTAGTACTCTACATTAAGAGTCAATAGAAGATAGATGAACATAGGTCAATACTACTAAATTTCAAGACTTGATCCACATTAGATCTATTACACATATTTCATACTCACTTTACATGATGGGTAGTAGATATAAGAAATTCAACATGCTAGAATTATAATTCAATCCACACATAATCAAGATTACAATGCCCATAACATAGGCTAATTTGAGAATTGGAGGGAACATGGTTCATCATGCAACTGGATTGAAATTGACTTTACAATCAGTACATTAACATCAATTCATCATAAGAAAACCTTTGAAAACGTTTTGAGAAAGAACCCATGGCTAGATTGGAAGATTGGAGGTTTGATCATGAACTTTAATTAAAAACATTGGAAGGGACTCCTTAAAAGAAAGGTTGACTACGGATGAAGGATCGACATACCTTATTGTAGGATAGATCATTGAAATCATGATGAATAATCCATGGGAATCAAATCTACAAGTTGTTCTTGAGATTCATTGTCACGACCTGCAAGTACACCCTAGAAGTTAGAGCATCCTTGTGTCGCCACACGACAATGAGACTTCAAAAGTCTCATTTATGCGACTCGTATCATTCATTGACTTCAAAAAGTCTCATCTATGCCACATATCATTCATTGAATAATAAACATACTAAAATGAGTAAGAATTTAAAACTTTCTTCACACGAAGACCTCTTTCCATAATCATTACACAAGCGGAAGACTTTCATTTTAAACATTAAACCTTTACAACATCTCCTTGAACCATCTCAACTTTAGAGTATACAACGCTTGGGTCTAAGCCCATACAACACAATAAAACAAAGACTAACACATGAGGGAACACGTGTAGATATTGTCCTCCAATTGATGAGGACCCACCTATACTTCATCTTCAACCCTTAGAAACCTATCCATCCTCCATGGCACATCAACACTTCCAATTCCCTACGCTATAGTCAAAAAGGGAAAAAAAGTGGTTAGCACATTAGATGCACTAAGTATGGAAGCCATGCAAAAACCATGAAAAAGGGAAATTTAGTAAATAACATGCTTTTCATGAATTTTAATTAAAACATCATACTATAATGATAAGAACAACATTTAACAACTTAAAACACAAGCATTTATTTAAGTAAATAGTCACATTTTAAGGAAATATTAAAGTAAACTCACTTCACTATACAATGAACTTATTCACTATTACAGTGAAGGTCCTTAGCTTCCCTTTGCACACTTTTTAGCATGTATTTCCCTCACTAAAAGGTATCCTAAGACTAACTTAAGTAAGAAAAAGAGAGACCGCCCATACACCCTCTCTAGGCACACTTAAATTATCCTTAAGAGGTCACCTATTATGAGGTACATATATTTACAACACATCAAGCACATTAACATGAGATCCTCCTACCCAAGGTGGTACTAAGGTTAACTTGAGTGAGTTGTGAAGCGACCGCCCATACAATCCCTTACACACACACTTAAGAGATCCTATAGAATACCTATGATAGAAACATTCTCACTTAATACATTAACATACATATAACATGACATTCTCCCGTACAAAGGTTATCAAAAGACTTACATAAGTAAATCAAGAAGATAATGTCCATGCTTGACCTCTTCAAGATTAACTATGTAATCCTTAAGAATACCTAATTTTGGATCATGTGTACATAATTCCACCAACTTCCCTAACTAGAGTCATTCTTAAGACTTATCTAGGTAAGATAAAAAGTGAACATTCCTATTCCCCATTCACACCATAAATAGACAACCCTTAACTACTCTAGATAAGTACTTATTCATTTTAACATACTTTCTTACTGAAGTCATTACATTCATTAGTTCATTTAGGAATCATCATCACATAAAGACATTCAAGTAATGGTCTTGGACAAGACCTAGGGGTTCTAACTAACACCATCAAAGCCTATTGTGCAATGTTTATATAGCATCCCATACCACCACCTAAACTTCATAGAACTTCTCTAATGCTAGTAGGTATCCCATATGATCAGAATAGGCAATAAATGACATAGACCATGGTAGCAAAACATGGAATTCGGATTTCTAACCTACTCCAATGAGGATGTTCTACTTGCCAATGGTAGAACTTGGACACATCCCATGTAGGCACATAGGTAAAGAATATGAAGGGAGTGCTTTGTAATATAGTCTCATCCTTTAACTAGAACTAGTTCCCTTACCATACATACTCGGTGCTAGTCTTTATTCTCATAGAGTAATTTCCATTAATGGTTAATATAAAGGGGTTCCTTATAAAGTCATAATTTAATCACATTTACCCTACCAAAAAGGTCCTCTAGGTCTACCTTCCAATGGTGACAAAAGGCTCATCATGACTTTCCTAAGGTTTGATATGATGTCATTCCAGCCAGTTAACCTTAAGTCTATCATTCCTTTACTTGAAGGATATCATTACGACTTTCGACTTCAACATTTATAACCTTACCATTTGGTTCAAGGTTTCACATAAAGACCGTCTTAACATCATTGAAGGTCACATGTCATTCATACATACAAGTCAAAGAAGCTTTAGCATTATAAGTAAATACATCACATATTCACATTCATACATGTATCAAGTAAGAGACACAAGTCAACCAAGACAAGACACAACATACTTCACTTTAACACATATTACATGTCATTCTTTAAGTCGCTTAGGAATAACCATTATCACCTTTAATCCATCCTATATACTACCATATTGTCATCAATATAACCATTATAGACTCACATAGTCAAGTAGCAACAATCATGTATCAACCCTAAGACTGCACATACAAGCACATATCCATAGTATACATGATCTCCTAATATACATAAAAAGACCAGATACTCTCACATTACTTCACATATAGATAGATATGATCTTACATCACATAAATCAACTACCCAAATCATCATAATACTTCAAGTAGTGCTGACAAGGCCATGATCATCATATTACACAAACTAACGCCGACAAGGTCACATCAATTCACATAGCACCACCACCATAAGTGGACCATACGAATAAACATTATAGTAAATATCCATAATATTTAAGAGAGTTAGAGAATCCTACCACCCATTTAATCTCACCACTTCAACCCCAAATCTAAATCATCCAATTCGATACCATAAGACCCTTACAACGGCCATGAACATCAATTAAATACATAAACTACAATACTCAATGAATCTAGGTCAATTAATTATATAATTATAAATCTAAGACTAATTAGACATTAATTGAATAAAATCCTTACATCATTCAATAGCCCATAGAAACTACACAAGAATTCATAAGCCTTAAGTCAATATCAATTCAATAAGCTTAATATTCAATAGATCTAAGAATATAAAATAATCAATTGATCAAATTGAAACATCCTATTAACCAACAAATCATAATCTATACATGAATCAAAAGCCCATAAAAATATACAGTTTAATTCATTAATATCAAAGCAAGATCACATAACCTATATTTTAGTCAAATTGAGAGATTTGTGAAGGCCCGGGGTTCATCGACAATTTCTTTGGAAAACATAAATTATACATGAATAATATCATATCTTAATGTTTGAAAACCTTTCATGCTAGAACCCAAGACTTAGACTAGAAATTGGACTTTTTCCTCTTTTTGAAATCTTTGAAAATCATCTTTGAAATTGGCTCTAAGGTGATAGCAAGCCTTAAAAAAATAACTGTCATACCTTATTGGAATAACCCAATGATAATTTAATAATAAACTCCATTGAATATCCATCTTCATCTTGAGCTCTCATGGATGTTTTTGAAGAAATTTGGGGAGAGAATGTGTTTTGATTTAGGTGCTAGGGTTTAAATGAGAGTTTAATGACTTATATACTCTTACAATACCCATAAACACTAAAAACAACCGTACAAAGTATTATTCAGACATGGGGTGACCACTTGAACTTACAGTGGCCTATGCTGGGACAGACCCAAATGACAGATGGACCATCGACGGCCCATCCCTTGACCAACAGACTGTCCTAGTGGTTCGGGGTCTGGGACTGAAGATTTTCTTTGGTCTCTACTCTCCCACATCATAGTATCAACCAACGAGACACCACCAACAAGGCATCCACTGACCCACTGGTCGTCGATTGTCATCATTTGGTTGGATAGTCTTGGGCACCAACTTGGGTCATTCCTCAAGAACCCTAAGATGGTTCTTTGGGCTGTTTGCCCCGACGTTTTCAAACCAAACATGATCGTATACGAGACTCTAAAGGAATTTCATCCAAAACGAACGTGTAAAACTCAACAAAAACATGCATAGACACATAAGGTCATTTCAGCGCAAACCTTTCAACCATCATGGACCTTCTTAGACGTTTGACCTCCAAACTTCACAAAACTTGACACACTTCCTATATACACCATAAAAACTCATACAAAGACCTTATAACCTCATGAATCACACATAAACACATAAAACCTCATATGAGGCACATAGGTGACTTAGTCGTGCAACCTCTTGGTCGTCCCTTGACGTTTGACTTCCAATGCACCTAAACTCTTAGACACTGCCTCGAAACCACATTATAAACCAATTTCAGACATTATACCATCACTACAACCATGTTAACTCTAACATCACCTAAGTCATTTTTGGGGTCTTACATTCATATCCGATTGAGGTTTCTAGAGAGGTTTCTTTGGGAGAGGGAAGTCTAATTTTGAAATATGAATTTGGTGTTTTTTTATTCTTTCAACTTAGTATACCAAAAAATAGATAAATTAACTTCCTAGGTTCGGGTTAGTACGTGGGGTGAAATTCCCATTCACCTCTTAATGAAATAATGCGTTTGGCAGTGGAGTTTCAGTCTGCATCTACGGAGCAACCTACGCCCTATAGGCCCATCGACTGGCCGTTATGTTGTTCATCGTTTGAATCTGAGGCTTGGAATTTGTTGATTTTTCTCCCAACCTATGTATGTAAAGACTCCCTTCATTCGATGGGGTATCACCACACCTTATAGCCGTTTTTTGCCAGGTGTAGGTAGACACTTTCAAGGCAGTATCTAGGCAGAATTTGTGTCCTCCTTTAGGGCCTTTTGCGGGGCCTTGGGGGATTAGTTCCCGGACGTTCCAACGTAAATTCATTCATTAACATGTTAGAGAACTTCCACATATGTTTAAACCAAAACAAACTTGTAAAATATGTCAATACACACAGGCATGTCTCAAGACTAACTTTCAAACATCATCGGACGTTTGACCTCCAAATGACTTCGAATAAATCAGACATGTTTTAAAACACTTAATTAACATGTTAAAAAGCTTATTAGGAACAAGTGGTTATCTAGACACCGTAATTTATTTTGAGGGTCTTACAATATCCCCCACTTGGTAACATTCAGCATCGAATGACAGTTTGAACATTTTAAACACATCAAGGGCTTCAATGACTCATAGAGCAGATCATAATATTCATAACATTATCACAAAGAATTTAATGCACCAAACTTACAAGGAACACAACTTGAAACCATTTAGAACTCAATGCAACACAAGCAAGCAAAAACCTTTATCCACTCACTTTCCAGAATTCATTAAACACATAGGCTCATGTCATGTTCATTGGAGGAACATCATTCTCCTAATCACAACACGGTCTTTACATTTAATTTCATTAAGAGTTCATTATGACACAACTTTTAAGTCACACATAGGCAGGTTCAACATCACTAAAGAAGAAAGTAAGCACTCCTACTTTAATGAACATAAAAGTGAGTTAAGTAAATCAATAAGTATCTTTATTGATTAGACTTAGTTCCATGAAGGTCATACTCAACCATACCATTCTTAGTTATGTTTATGGAGGAATGTCCTTCTCCTGAACACACTTACATGTCTAATGAGTCCTTACCCAAGCAAGGCACAAAGGTTAATTCATTTTAGATGCGGAATTTTCAACCTTTTTAAACCAAAGCATGCTCATATTTCCTTCCTAGTGAAGTTAAATTGGCATTTCACACCACACACATCACCACAATAGGAAGTCATTTAAACAATTTCCATTTATAGAATGGTAATAGCTTTCATAAACATGCATCATTAAGGTAAATTCTTCCAAATAATAGCAACACACAAGGACACTACCTAGACATGACTTCACTTTTCAAAAGTGAGCCTACAATCATGTTTTCCATACCATAAAAGTCACACAATTTTCAAGAGACTTATCATTTTCATCTTAAGGAGACTCAATTTACCAATGATGGCTTAGAAAACCAAACATTAAGAGTGACTTTATACATGTTTCTCTGGTTATATCATGAAGTTAAATGCACAACTAACATAGTAAGATACACAATCGATATGAGAAAACATGAATTTGATCAAAGTTCCTTTTTCATGCAAATTGAAATCTCAAAAACATGCTTAACATAGTTCTAATTAAGACATGCATACCATATGGAGAACAAGAAACTTTTAGTTTTTTGCTAGACTCCTATCATGAACAAGTTTTTAGGGACTCTTAGTTTCAAGCTTAAGTAAGAATAGTAAGTAAAAATAGGAATATCTACATCCTTACTATTCTCACCACCATCCCCCACTTAGGGTAAACAATTTAAAACTAACTAAACCCAACCATCATTATTCCTCTAGGCCTAACACCCAAAGGAAATCCATAACAATCAAGTTAGGTCATACTACTCAACCGCATAAGGTCTCAACTATACCATAAACCTCAAGGGTCATACTACACTAGGGGAAAACAATAGAGGAGACGTAGCCATAAGGTCTCTTTATTTTCTTTCAATAGTAAGGTAAGGTAACTTCTAGGTCAATCCAACCCACATCATAACCCTACAAGGTAAATACACTACCCTCTCTTCTAGGATCAAGTCTATACAAAAGATTCCAATTCATACAAGGCAACTATGAAGCATTTTAATATATACTAAAGCAACAATGAAATATTTCACATATACAAGGGCAACATTTGAATCCTCAGACCCATATAAAGGAAACATGCATTCTTTAGGTATTTGTAACACTTCTTCAAAGCATTGAAACCTAAAACACATTATTATACTATCATCATGAAAAATCATATAGCAACATACCAATCCAAAAGAAGCTCAAGTAAACTATAACAACTTCGTCAACAACCTATAACCAAATCCTAACATAGATCTTCACAGAACATGTAGTTTCACCTAAGTTACATATATAGCCATAAATGGCATCACATCAACATATATCAAGGTTCACCTTCACACATACTCATATAACCATAAAACCAATATAAGCATCAAAACTCACCTTTTCTCCCTCAAGCATAGAATTACCATCTCATCAAATAAATCACATCTAAAAGACCACCGGACAAAAAATATAAGACAAAAAATTTATAGAGTTTAGATCTATGGCATGACATGAGAATAGTGAATAAGGGAAACTCTATCATCCTATATCCTCTCGCTCATAGATGTGTCCCGACTCACCACTGATGATCCAAACTCTACTAGACATGGAAATATGAGACTTAGGACCCTAAAATTGCTTTTATAAACCTCATGCTCTAATACCACGTTTGTCATGACTGGAGAGCACCCCTAGAAGAAACATCGTGTACTTGACCTCTTGGAGGTCTTATACAAGCCTATAGGTATCATTCATCGCATTTTCATACTTTCATACCACATCATATGCTAGAACATCACTTCCATTATATCTAAAATATCATGAGTACATAGTTAGACTCTAAATCTCTTTGCCATCTTAGACTCAACATCATTAGAGTACATTAGGGACACGACCCTTATCACATAATACATATAAACTATTACATGACTTTAACATAGCTTGATATAGGACATCCTTGAATCTTAAGGATTCCTTTCTTTGATCTTGGGAAACAAATATCAAGCCCTTCACAATAGAGACATCCTTTAAGTAACCATAACCTACAATTTGTGTAAAAAGGTAAAGAAGAATGGTGTTAGTACAAGAATGCACTAAGTACGACAACCATGCAAAAACATGCATTAAAACGGAACATTTCCCTTTGAAAACATAATATTCATGCTTTTCTGTGAAAACTTCATAAAACTTTATTCAATAAGCATTATACCATTTACATACTTAATTTAGGCATATTCAATGGTCAGAACATTGCATAAAACCATACATTGCATTTAAGGCATATTAAGCACCACTTTTTAGTAAGCATATTTCATTTATGGTGAACCCCTTTCTTTTACAATGAACTTCTTTTGTAAAACTCATTAACCCCCCCCCCCAAGTAACCCTCTAGTGTTTTGATGCAATGCATCACCTTAAAGCCACAAAGTATTCATATGTACAATCTTCATAACTCAATACATACATTCATAGAAGTATAACATATCACAAGACACTTCCAAGTCAAGACTCCCTATGCCTTTACAGTGAACACTAGTCACTATTCACATATGCTAAATTCACTTTACCTAGACTCTTATAACACTTAACTCACAGCCCCAATCTAAATCTACTAGTACAATGTACATATAAAGCCCCATAACTTGAAACATACTAAATAAACCTATCAAGGGACTAGAAGCATATCATTAACTTCATACATCAATAAGTCAAGTAAAGACAACTTCATACACGCCATGTAAGACGTTTTTCATATAATCATTAAGACCCACATTATACATATAAGGTAAAACCACAATCATATAGACATATTAGGAGCCATACCATGCATATCATCACAAAAAGTAGACAAGACTACAATGTCATGCCTGAGAAACATAAAAACATACATATACATTAGAACACCTTCTTGGAACTCCCTTCAAGAGCAACTTGTGAAATGCATAGGTAAATTCTCATACCCTCACCAACACTAAGAAACTTCAATTAAGTTATCTTAGTAAGGGTCCTTACTTTACTTCTATTTTCCATTTTACTTTAGGAAAGTTATAGCCTTAACTGACACTAAGACCATGGGTGCTAAAAATAGAATTTGGTGTAGTAAAGTCTTACACCAAAGGAAGGTTCTCTACCTTGCAAAAGAAGAACGTTAATACGTGCTATCATATTAGGTGAAATACCTTGCTAGATCCTATGGGGAAAGCATGGTTTATGAAACATGGAGGTATATATGGAAACCTTCTTTATGCCTATTAATGGATTGTAGTTATCCACCTCGTGAGGGTAATGGTGAACAAGCCTTTCCACTTTGGGAAGGGGCACCCCTCATCTAAGTTCACTTGGTGCTATGCTAAGTTCCCTTTATTGAAAATTCATTATCATAATTACTTTATTAAAAAAAGGCTTAGAAGAGTTAGCCCCTCATATCCTTAGTTCATAGGTCATAGGTGATATTTCATCAACCTAAATCATGTGAGAAGTCCTTTCACATGGACATAGCATATTCAAGCACCATCTATAGTAGGGTAGATGTGATAGTACCTTTTAAGGCGCCTCTATTAACTAGATCATCATATATGCATAGTGGACATGTTTAAATATGTGTGTATACATATATGTGAGCAAACCTTTCACACAAGAACCCTTAGACCACACATGTTCATACTTCATTTCATTAATTCATAAACATGTTCATATCTTAATCATGCATTCACATTCATGTACATATAGAATCAACCTAGGAACTATCCTATTAAGGGACACATGTACAATGAATAGACCAGGTCCCATACCCTTGTCCATACTATCACACCTATCAAGTCATCCTAGTTAAGGGATACATAACATGCTTCATCGACAATACTCTATACATGCATAGTAGTAGTCACAAGTGCATATGAGAATACCCTTTCATTAGATATCCTAAACCTATACTACTTGTAATCATGCATGAAGTGTAAGTGTGTGTACATTGGTCAACATGATCCTAAAATGGCTATCAACAACACATTAAGGAATTCACCCTTTTAAGACCACAATGCACATTCAAGCATAGATCACACAACACATAATAGCATATGAGACAAGACAACATCAAATTTTACATTTAAAACTCCTAATATCAGCTAATCACACCTTCATGTTGGGGTACATAGGTATGGGTTCATTAAAGATTATAACTCATCAAATGGCAGCAATTAAACCTAACCCTAACATAGTCATTCACAATCTTATAACAATAGCCACACAACCTAGATCATAACTAAAATGGAATACTAGGCATATTCTTCGCGTTGGGTGATCATCACCACCACTCATTAAAAGTATAATGGCCTTCAAGTCCATGATAAAATCAGATATACATTGACAATAAGGTAAACACTACCACCATTAGTGGACCATGCGATGTAATGCAATTCAAGGCCAATCGAACAAGCAATTACATAGAAAAGTAGAGAAAGTAGGAGATCTGACTAATTCATCAACCTTTGATCACCATTGATTAATACTTATCTTTCATCAATAATTCAAGTATAGGGAAGTAGCTAAATGTATCATAATCATAAACGAAATCATGCTTAATCTGTCTTAGAATTAAGATCACATTATGTTCATTGCATTATCAATCTATAGAGAAAAGAAGAATATAGATCAATCGTACCAAATCTCCCTTTCTTTTATCATCAACGATCAATACTCATAATTCATCAATAATACAATATAGGACAGTATCTAAAGATATCATAACCTAAACGGAATCATACTTCAATTGCCTTAGAATCGAGATCATAACAAATACTCAACATTAACAATCAATAAAAGATAAAAGAACATAAGTCAATACTACCAAATCATCAAACCTTGATCCACATTATATCTGTTACACATAATTCATACTCAATTTACATATAGGCAGTACATATAAGCAACTCAATATGCTAGAATCATAAATCAATCAACACATAATTAAGATCACATGCCCATAACATAGTCTAATTTGAGAATTGGCGGGAAAATGGGTTCATCATGCAAATGTATTGACGTTCACTTTAAAATCAGTAAATTAACATGAATTCATCATAACAAAAGCTTTGACAACGTTTTGAGAAAGAAGTCATGGCTAAATTGGAAGTTTGATCATGAACTTTCATTAAAAACATTGGAAGCGACTCCTTAGAAGAAAGGTTGACTAAGGATGAAGGATAACCATACGTTATTTTAAGATGTAACCATGAAATTATGATGAATAATCCATGACAATCGAATATCCAAGTTGTTCATGATCTTCATCTCCAATGGAGATTTGTAAAGAGGTTTCTTTGTGAGAGGGAAGTCTAATTTTCAAATATGAATTGGGTTTGGGTTTTGATCCTTTTAACTAACTAAGTATTCCCAAAAATATCTAAACTAAACGCCTAGGGTTAGGTTAGGACGTGGGTTGAATTTCCTATTCACCCCTTAATGAAAGAGTGCTCCTGGCAGTGGAGTTGCAGGCTGCATCGACGAATCAATCTACGCCCTATAGGCCCATGGATGGGTCATTTTGCTGGACATAGTTTGGGTCTTAGGCTTGGCGTTAGTAGATTTTTCTCGCAGCATAATTATGGAATGACATCCACGCATCGATGGGGCATCACTACACCTACTGGTCGTCGTTTGCCATGCATAGGTAGACACTGGGTCCTGCTTGATGGACTTTTTTGAGGCCCTTGGGAAGTCATGCCTAGACGTTTTCGAAGGAAATACATTCATTAACATGTTATGGACCTCCCACATAAGTTTAAACAAAAAAAAACTCGTAAAACATGTCAAGACACACATACAGGTCTCAAGGTTAACTTTCAAAACGTCATCGGACGTACTTGGATGTTTGACCTCCAAATGACTTCAAATCAATCATAAATTCTTTAAAGCACTTAATTAACATGTTATTAATATTATTATTCACAAGTGAGGCTCTAGACACCTTAATATATTTTGGGGGTCTGACCTATTGATAATGATTTGTGAATCGATTATGTACAATATCAATATCCTTATAGTAATCATAATGACCATTGTGTTGGGTGTTTAAGTGGCAAGAACAAAATAATGTGTCGTTGTGAATATTATGTTGACTAGTTCATGTTAATGTGATCCATGAAATGAACATCTGTTGTGCTAAATAATTGTGTTTAAAGTGCCATGTGTGGTAAGGTTTTATTCCAAAGCATGCTTGTTGAATCTGAAAATTTATCTTGTTATTCCAATTTTCTTACCTTGGTAAATGTAAGGAATAATAGTCTTGGGCAGAAATTTTGAGAGGAACACAAATGTTCATACCCTTCTTATGACTACCTTATGAGGATATGCAACAATTTTGGCACCATTGAACCTAAATCATTTGTTCACAATTGTGTTGAAAGCTATTGAGACAGATTGCTCTTAACTTCTCACCCAAAGTGTCACGACCCAACCCGATGGGCCGTGACTAGTGCCCGTTTTGGACACCCACATACAAACCTGCTAAGTATAACCAACTGAAACTAAGACAATATGGAATTTAATCAAATCCAGCCAACCCCAACGTCATATATATATATATAAGAGGACCTGTCTCATAAGGAGTCATAACCATTCAACCATAACATCATACGCGAGCCGACAAGGCCGCCACTATTCAAAGCATAATAACATACGTATGCCGACAAGGCTGCCACTACACAATACACAATGATGTACACAGCCGACAAGGCTGCCCTTGTACAAGCGGACATCCCAAACGAACCATGTCCGCACCATTATCTAAAACATATATATACAACCCACATAATGTCCACAGACCTCTAAGAGTACATTAGTGAAACTCGACGGAACAGGGCCCCGCCATACCCATAGACGAGCAAAAGACTACACAAAAGTTATGTACCAAAACGACTGGGCTCCGGAACAGTGGAGCTCTCCCAATCAGCAGAGTAGATATCCTAGGCGGGAGGATCACCGAACTGTGCGTCTACACCTGCGGGCATGAAACGCAGCCCCCCCCGAGGAAAGGGGGGTCAGTACGGACAATGTACTGAGTATGTAAAGCATAAGGTAAAGATAACAGGATACCAATATGGCAAGTCAAAACAAAATATCGCTACACATATACCCTTTTAAGTGAAAATCATGCATATATTTAACATTTAAGGTGCCCAGCTTCCCTAGTAAGGGGCTCGGCAAAATAATCATCACGTCATCTCCGTCATCATCATCATCATAACCATCCTCATCACCAATCATATATATAATATACATACCCGTCCCTCTAGTGAGGAACTCGGTGACATATGCAAGAAACTCCGCACGAACATTACCCAGCCCGGAGTCGGTGAAATGATAAATGACTCTATGCACGAGCAGAATATTATGAGCAACCATATGCAATTAAAATCATTTCTTATAACTCAATAGAACAATCAACGTGAACCAGCAAGGAGTATTACCAAAGATTAATGTTTTATCAAGATTATGAACCTTTAATACGATATGGAAATGTAAAATCTCAATGACTCTAAGAAGCACTACCATAGATATTAGAGATCATCATAGCCTTAGACATAGCCGATATATAGAGGAATAATTGTGGAAGCAAGAATATACGTCACCTAGACGCTCTAGAGGTAAGTATCAAATCATGCATTATTCGCTTATTTTTAAAAGTCATGCCAAACAAAGAAAGAAGGGACAGCGTTACATACCGCATAATCGAGCCGCACGTCCAATATTTACTGCTCAAGCTATTAATCTATAACAAGCAACAATCGTGCCGCAATTAGATAAACATCGCGCTTTACTTTCTTGTAAGCTAGCTAATAATCTAACGAAAATTCGGCAGCACTTCCCCTATTTTCCTTACTTCGTCCCAATCCGACAACAATCCAAATTATCCACAGCAATACCAATAACACATATAACCCAACGAATCATATTAAACAGCCCCCTCCCAAAAGCAGTTCCGTCTAAACAACCATAGCAAACAACGACACACGGCGATAACTCATTTTATTATTCGCAACACATCTACCTTATCGTATTCATCCTTTGGAGTATATACTCATAATCACAATCAACATATACATAATGCCAAAACAGAATTTTCCTGCAGCTTGCTTTAATCAAAACAGCCCAAGCACCAACACGACACCACTAATAATCCGATTATGGTTTCCGTTCATACTTAGCACATTCAATAACTAAAACAAACTTCCTAAGCTACTGGTCACGCCCCCTTCTTAAAATTAATGGATAATTAACAAGGGTATTCTAAAGAATTAACACACCAAACAAGGAGATTACTAACCAAATTATTTGCAGCTGCTGGCCAAGAGTTGCAGGGTTGGTTTCTCCATTTCCATGGCTGCCTAACACAAGTGGTGAAGAAGAAGATGATATGCAGCAATGCATTTCACCACTTTATTTAGCATGGAGTGGATTTCTCCACCTCATTTAATAGTATGAAGTGGAGGCAGCCCCCTCTACACCTGTCCACTAAGGCCAGCCCACAATCTGATCCCTTTTAAATTTTTGCCTTGAGTGGTGGGGCCCACTGGATTAAATTAATCCTAATCAGCCACCAATTATGAGTGGTGGGGCCCATTGGATTAAATCAATCCAAATTAGCCACTAATTAATCCTCACTTAAAGTTAATGGCACTTACATTAGCCAACTCATACTTAATATCACATTTGGAAATAACATCCTTGCCTAATATTTCTTTATGTCTTCTAGATCACGATGCGCACTACGTATAAAAAAAAAATACGAGGCATAACACAAAGAACTTCTTAAAGCATTGGTTTGTTTAAAAATCCAACTTTTGTCAAAAACCTAAGTTGGGGTGTGGCAAAAAAGGAGGAAGGAAAGACAAGTGAAAGACTAAGAAATATGAAATGAGAATCAACTTTGAAGTGTGAATAAAAAGTCCTTCTCATAAAAAAAGAAAAAAAAGCAGTGAGATTGTGATGAGCAAGATTTGAAAAAATGAAATGAAAAAGGAAGCTTGGTAAAAACAGAAAGTGGTTTTCAATAAAATGATTGACAAGTCAAAGTTTGAGTTCTCAAGTGAAAAATAATGAAAATCACATAAGAAGAGGTGAAGATTATTGCAACAATCTTTTTAAAAGGTGAAGTCACAGAGCCAAATTGACCATATCTTATTCCCATTACAATCCTAAAAGACCCTTGAGATCTTGCATGAACTCAGTTATGTGCTGATTGGGTGATATGGACAAATCTATAGAATGAAGCTTGCATGTATTTCTCTTTTATGAGAGTGAGAGTTATATTGATTCTTAACTTTTTTATTGATTTTCTTTATGAGGTCTTGTAATGGTTTATGATTTGAGGGCACTTGAATAAATTTATTAAAATATGAATTTGCATTAGATAAGAAGGTATAGTGAGGTTGATCTTGGTTTGATACCGTCTAGTCATTATTTGAAGATCTTTTATCAGGATTGAGGGTCACATGTTATTGAGAGTATTCTTGTTATGCCTCGTATTTTTTTTATACGTAGTGCGCATCGTGATCTAGAAGACGTAAAGAAATATTAGGCAAGGATGTTATTTCCAAATGTGATATTAAGTATGAGTTGGCTAATGTAAGTGCCATTAACTTTAAGTGAGGGATTAATTAGTGGCTAATTTGGATTGATTTAATCCAATGGGCCCCACCACTCATAATTGGTGGCTGATTAGGATTAATTTAATCCAGTGGGCCCCACCACTCAAGGCAAAAATTAAAAAGGGATCAGATTGTGGGCTGGCCTTAGTGGACAGGTGTAGAGGGGGGTTGCCTCCACTTCATACTATTAAATGAGGTGGAGAAATCCACTCCATGCTAAATAAAGTGGTGAAATGCATTGCTGCATATCATCTTCTTCTTCACCACTTGTCTTAGGCAGCCATGGAAATGGAGAAACCAACCCTGCAACTCTTGGCCAGCAGCTGCAAATAAATTGGTTAGTAATCTCCTTGTTTGGTGTGTTAATTCTTTAGAATACCCTTGTTAATTATCCATTAATTTTAAGAAGGGGGCGTGACCAGTAGCTTAGGAAGTTTGTTTTAGTTATTGAATGTGCTAAGTATGAACGGAAACCATAATCGGATTATTAGTGGTGTCGTGTTGGTGCTTGGGCTGTTTTGATTAAAGCAAACTGCAGGAAAATTCTGTTTTGGCATTATGTATATGTTGAATGTGATTATGAGTATATACTCCAAAGGATGAATATGATAAGGTAGATGTGTTGCGAATTATAAAACGAGTTATCGCTCGGTGTGTCGTTGCTTATTGCTATGGTTGCCGAGACGGAATCTGCTTTTTGGAGGGGTCTGTTTAATATGATTCTTTGGGTGATATGTGTTATTGGTATTGCTGTGGATAATTTGGATTGTTGTCGGATTGGGACGAAGTAAGGAAAATAGGGGAAGTGCTGCCGAATTTTCGTTAGATTATTAGCTAGCTTACAAGAAAGTAAAGCACGATGTTTATCTAATTGCGGCACGATTGTTGCCTGTTATAGATTAATAGCTTGAGCAGTAAATATTGGACGTGCGGCTCGATTATACGGTATGTAACGCTGTCCCTTCTTTCTTTGTTTGGCATGACTTTTAAAAATAAGCGAATAACGGACAGATTTGATACTTACCTCTAGAGCGTCTAGGTGACGTATATTCTTGCTTCCACAATTATTCCTCTATATATCGGCTATGTCTAAGGCTATGATGATCTCTAATATCTATGGTAGTGCTTCTTAGAGTCATTGAGATTTTACGTTTCCATATCGTATTAAAGGTTCATAATCTTGATAAAACATTAATCTTTGGTGATACTCCTTGTTGGTTCACGTTGATTGTTCTATTGAGTTATAAGAAATGATTTTAATTGCATATGGTTGCTCATAATATTCTGCTCGTGCATAGAGTCATTTATCATTTCACCGAGTCCCGGGCCGGGTAATGTTCGTGCGGAGTTTCTTGCATATGTCACCGAGTTCCTCACTAGAGGGCCGGGTATGTATATTATATATATGATTGGTGATGAGGATGGTTATGATGATGATGATAACGGAGATGACGTGATGATTATTTTGCCGAGCCCCTTACTAAGGAAGCTGGGCACCTTAAATGTTAAATATATGCATGATTTTCACTTAAAAGGGTATATGTGTAGCGATATTTTGTTTCGACTTGCCATATTGGTATCCTGTCATCTTTACCTTATGCTTTACATGCTCAGTACATTGTCGTCATCGACCCCCTTTCCTCGGGGCTGCGTTCCCCAGTGTAGACGCACGCCTCGGTGATCCTCCCGCCAGGATATCTACTCGCTAATTGGGAGAGCTCCAATGTTTGAGCCCACTGCTTTTGGTACATAACTTTTGTGTAGTCTTTTGCTCGTCTATGGGTATGGCGGGGCCTGTCGTCGAGTTTCACTAATGTACTCTTAGAGGTCCGTGGACATTATATGGGTTGTATATATATGTTTTGGATAATGGTCTGGACATGGTTTGTTTGGGATGTCCGCTTAGAAGTGGCAGCCTTGTCGCTGCGTACATCATTGTGTATTGTGTAGTGGCAGCCTTTGTCGGCATACGTATGTTATTATGCTTTGAATAGTGGCGGCCTTGTCGGCTCGCGTATCTTTGTTATGGTTGAATGGTTATGACTCCTTATGAGACAGGTCCTCTTATATATATATGACGTTGGGGTTGGCTTGATTTGATAAAATTCCATATTGTCTTAGTTTCAGTTGGTTATACTTAGCAGGTTTGTATGTGGGTGTCCAAAACGGGCACTAGTCACGGCCCATCGGGTTGGGTCGTGACAAAGAGTGGTATCAGAGCAGTTCTTCCTCGGAAGTGTCTACAGAACGTGTCTAGTAGAGTCTTGTTTATCGGTGTGTTGTGCACCACATCTATAAACATGAAGCTACAGGACATTTAGGATGTCATTCTTTCTTCTTATTCTAGATCGTGCGATAGAGCTATATTAACACGATAATCCCTCTCTAACAAATTCGTGTGTTTTCAGCTATGCCTCCAAAGAAAGCGACAGCCACCCAGAAGGGAAAATCGGTAGCAGAAGGTACTAGTCAGACCCGGAGAGTTACTAGGGCCCGTGCCCAGTCTATGCCTGGTATGATGCTCCAGTCGGAGAGCTCTGCTACACCCCCACCGCCAGAAGAGCTTAGAGAGCGGCGGCTCCAGCTCGGGGACACCACCAGCCCCGAGGCCCCAACATCTCGAACCTCCACTCCTCACCGTGGGCGGAGGATAGGGGCCATGAGAGATGCGGTTCAATTCTTGACTAGATTAGTGGCGGTCGTGCTCGCAGCATGGACTAGGAGTTGATCATGCGGACAGATCGATAGCTTAAGGGCTCGTGACTTCTTAAGTTGTAATCCTCCGTAGTTCTTTGGGTCAAGGCCCCAGGATGATCCGCAAGAGTTTATTCGCCGATGCAGCGTACATTGAGGATAATCAAGGCTTCGGAGACCGAGTTCATTGAGTTGGCTACGTATCGCTTGCGGGATGTAGCTATTAATTGGTATGAGTCTTGGGAGTTATCTAGGGGTGAGGGTGCTCCTCCAATGGTATGGGATGAATTTGTGGAGGCTTTCCAGGCCACTTCACGCCTCCCGAGATGAAGCGAGCTAGAGTCGATAGATTCTTGCGTTTGAAGCAAAATGGCGAGAGCGTTGAGTATAGCCTCGAGTTTGATTCATTGGCTAGGCATGCGCCTACTATTGTGGTGATATAGCGCATGTGGTACATCGTTATGTGATGGGATTGGATCGTTATCCGATTGACGGTTGTATGGCGGTGACTCTTCACCAGGTATGGACATTGCTCAGTGCGTGCATATGCACAGGGGGTAGAGGATCGGCACCGGGCGCCAACCAGATAGAGATTATAATAGAGGCCAAAGATAAGAGGGCTAGATCGCCAGGTTATCCCGACGAGTTTCAAAGCAGCAGCCTCAAAGAAGATGTTAGATTTTCTTCCCACCAAGACAGAGTGCACCCCACGTTCATGGGTAGGGGGTTCGATCGTATGGGATATTCGGAAGCTGGTCAGAGCTCTAGGGCGTCAGGGTCACAGATGGGTCGGGGTTTGAGCCAGTCGAGGCCACCTTTGCCTCGGTGTTCTCGTTGTGGTAAGTCCCATCCTGGGTAATGTCGTTGGGCTACAGGTGCGTGTTTTTCTTGCGGCCGTCAGGGCCATACAATGAGGGAGTGTCACCTCAGAGGTAGTGCATGTGGTATGGCACAGCCTACAAGGTCCGTTGCTGGTTCATCTTCTTCTGTGGCTATGCGCCCTATGGGGCAGGGTATTCAGGCGCCAGCAGGCCGTGGTAGAGGACGTGGTGGAGCTTCCAGTTCTAGCGGTCCCTCAAACCGTATATATGCTTTGACTAATAGGCAAGATCAGGAGGCGTCACCTAATGTGATCACAGGTATATTATCACTATTCTCCCGAAGTGTGTATGCATTGATAGACCCAGGTTCCACCTTATCATATATATCTCCCTTTGTTGCTAGTAGGATCGGAATAGAGTCTGAGTTGATAGAACCATTTGAGGTAGCTACACCTGTAGGAGATTTTGTCATAGCTACGCGAGTATATAGGAATTGTTCAAGAGTTATATATAGTCGCTGCATCAGAAAGCGCATCTAATAGTGTTAATTTTGATTGAGTTTGATATTATCATGGGCATGGATTGGTTGGGTGCTTGTTATGCTAATGTTGATTGCAGAGGAAAGATAGTTCTATTTCAATTTCCAGGGGAAGCGTTTATAGAGTGGAAGGGAAGTACAAGATCGCGAAAGGTAAGTTCATTTCATACCTCAAGGCCGGGAAGATGGTTAGAAAAGGCTATATTTACCATCTGATTCGGGTGCATGACATAAAGGCAGAGGCACCGACTCTTCATTCAGTCCCGGTAGTTAATGAATTTCCCGATGTATTCCCCGAGGAACTTCCAGGCCTTCCCCCAGAATGGGAGATAGAGTTTACTATAGATGTACTGCCAGATACCCAGCCTATATCTATACCTCCTTATGGAATGGCACCTGCTGAGTTGAAAGAATTGAAAGAGCAATTGAGGGATTTGCTAGAAAAGGGCTTCATCAGGCCTAGTACGTCACCTTGGGGGCACCAGATCGCTTTGTGAGGAAGAAGGATGGGTCGCTGCGGATGTGCATTGATTATAGACAGTTGAACAAAGTAACAATAAAGAACAGGTATCCCCTCCCAAGGATTGACGATCTATTTGACCAGTTGGAGGGTGCAAAGTGTTTTTCAAAGATAGACTTGCGGTCAGGTTATCATCAGGTGCGGGTAAGGGAGGCAGATATTCCAAAGACGGCATTTCGGACCCGATATGGGCATTATGAGTTTAGAGTGCTGTCTTTTGGGCTGACTAATGCTCCAGCGGTGTTCATGGATTTAATGAATCGAGTATTTAAACCATTCCTTGATATGTTTGTTATTGTATTTATTGACGATATTCTGGTCTATTCACGTTGTAAGAGGAGCATGCAGATCATTGAAGGGCGGTACTTAGGGTGCTTCAAAGACCGAAGTTGTATGCTAAATTTTCTAAGTCACGAGTTACGGTTGACTTGATGGCATTCTTGGGGCATATTATTGAGCCGATGGTATTCGGGTAGACACGCCAGAAGATTGAGGCGGTAAAGACTTGGCCTGCACCTCGACACCTACCGAGGCACGCAGCTTTCTGGGGTTAGCGAGGATATTACAGAGATTCGTAGAAAATTTTGCCTCAATTTGGCGCCTTTGACAAGGCTAACTCAAAAGGCAACCAAGTTCCAGTGGGCGGATGCTTGTGGCGAAGCTTCCACTATTGAAAGACAAATTGACTACACTCCACCCTAACTCTTCCTGAGGGACCAGACGGCTATGTTATTTATTGTGATGCTTGTTTGTTGGGCTAGGATGTGTATTGATGCAAAGATGGCAAAGTTATAGCCTATGCCTCCCGACAACTTAGGAAGCATGAAAAGAACTGACCTACTCACGATCCGGAGTTAGCGGTTGTGGTTCATGCCTTGAAGATATGGAGACATTATTTATATGGTGTCCATGTGGACATCTATACAGATCATAAGAGTCTCCAATATATCTTTAAACAGAAGGAGCTGAACTTACGACGAGGCGGTGGTTAGAGTTGCTAAAGGATTATGATGTTCATATTTTATATCATCCAGGAAAGCGAATGTTGTAGCAGATGCTCTTAGCCGTAAGTCCATGGGTAGCTTGACAGATGTACAACCGAAAGGAGGGATATGGTTCGAGATTCAGCGGCTATCCAGCCTTAGAGTCCGTCTAGCTAATTCGAAAGATAGTGGAGTTTCTATTCGAGATGTTGCTGAGTCCTCAATCATAGATGAGGCAAAGAGACACCAATACAAGGACCCTATTCTGGCACAAGATAGAGATGCAGCACTTCAAAAGGAAAAGACCCCATTTAAGGTTACACCTGACGGAGTGTTACGATATGAAGGCGATTGTGTGTACCCGATCTTTGCAGGCTATGACGACAGGTTATGGGAGAGGCACACTCTGCCCGTTATTCTATTCACCCAGGGTCAACAAAAATGTATCATGACCTCGGATGCTTATATTGGTGGGATGGCATGAAAAGGGACATAGCGGAGTTTGTTGCTCAGTGCCCGAATTGTCAACAAGTCAAGATCGAACATTAAAAGCCTGGTGGATTATTACAGGAGATAGAGATCCCGACTTGGAAATGGGAGATGATTAATATGGACTTCATTACAGGCTTACCTCGCACTCAACGGAAGTATGACTCTATATGGGTTATTGTAGATAGGCTGACGAAATCGGCCCATTTTCTTCCAGTCAGGACTACTTATTCGGCTGAAGATTATGCGAGGTTATATGTCGTGAGATAGTGAGACTTCATGGGGTTCCCACGTCCATTATATCGCATGAGGAGCTCAATTTACAGCCAACTTTGGAGATCGTTTTAAGGGATTGGGGACACAGGTGAACCTTGGCACAAAGATTTCACCCTCGGTGATGGGCGGTGAGCGTACTATTCAGACACTAGAAGATATGTTGCGGGCCTGTATTATTGACTTCAAAGGCAGCTGGGATGACGACTTGTCGCTCATTGAGTTTGCTTATAATAATAGCTACCATTCTAGTATCCAGATGGCACCGCATTTAGGCCTTATATGGGAGGAAGTGCAGATCACCTATTGGTTGGTTTGATGTTGGCGAGACTAAGTTAATAGGCCGGATGTGATTCAAATAAGTCGCTGACAAGGTGAACCTTATTCAAGAAAGATTATTAGCAGCCCGTAGTCGATGTAAGTCATATGCAGATAATCGGCGTCGAGATTTGGAGTTTCAGTTGGTGGACTGGGTATTCTGAAGGTATCACCCATGAGAGGTGTGATGAGATTCGGCAGAAGGGAAAGCTCATCCGTGATACATTGGGCCTTATCGATTGTTCGTAGGATAGGCAAGGTTGCCTATGAGTTGGATCTACCATCCGATTTGAGGCGGTACATCCAGTCTTCCATGTATCGATGCTACGTAAATGTATTGGTGATCCTTCTAGAGTATTCCCTGTAGATGATATTCAGGTAATGAGGAGTTGTCATATGAGGAGAAACCCGTGGCTATACTTGATCGTCAGGTTAGAAGGTTACGTACTAAGGATGTGGCTTCCGTCAAAGTGTTGTGGCAAAATAACAATAGGGAGGAGATGACTTGGGAAGCGGAAGACGAAATGAAGAATAAGTATCCTTACTTGTTCCCCGTACCTGCAGGTAATTCAATTTCTAGCTTGACTATATTTATAGATAACGAGATTATGTAGCTGTGAGGCATCTGTAAGTTACGGAATGCAGGTTGATAGGTATAACTTTTAGAGAGACCTCGCTGGACTTTGTTTTTGCAAGACGCTAACTTAACATTCGAGGACGAATGTTCCTAAGGGGGGAAGGATGTTATGGCTCGTATTTTTTTTATACGTAGTGCGCATCGTGATCTAGAAGACGTAAAGAAATATTAGGCAAGGATGTTATTTCCAAATGTGATATTAAGTATGAGTTGGCTAATGTAAGTGCCATTAACTTTAAGTGAGGGATTAATTAGTGGCTAATTTGGATTGATTTAATCCAATGGGCCCCACCACTCATAATTGGTGGCTGATTAGGATTAATTTAATCCAAAGGCCCCACCACTCAATGCAAAAATTAAAAAGGGATCAGATTGTGGGTGGCCTTAGTGGGACAGTGTAGAGGGGTTGCCTCCACTTCATACTATTAAATGAGGTGGAGAAATCCACTCCATGCTAAATAAAGTGGTGAAATGCATTGCTGCATATCATCTTCTTCTTCACCACTTGTCTTAGGCAAATATGGAAATTGAGAAACCAACCCGCAACTCTTGGCCAAAGAATGCAAATAAATTGGTTAGTAATCTCCTTGTTTGGTGTGTTAATTCTTTAGAATACCCTTGTTAATTATCCATTAATTTTAAGAAGGGGGCGTGACCAGTAGCTTAGGAAGTTTGTTTTAGTTATTGAATGTGCTAAGTATGAACGGAAACCATAATCGGATTATTAGTGGTGTCGTGTTGGTGCTTGGGCTGTTTTGATTAAAGCAAACTGCAGGAAAATTCTGTTTTGGCATTATGTATATGTTGAATGTGATTATGAGTATATACTCCAAAGGATGAATATGATAAGGTAGATGTGTTGCGAATTATAAAACGAGTTATCGCTCGGTGTGTCGTTGTTTCGCTATGGTTGCCGAGACTAAACTGCTTTTTCGGAGGGTCATTTAATATGATTCTTTGGGTTATATGTGTTATTGGTATTGCTGTGGATAATTTGGATTGTTGTCGGATTGGGACGAAGTAAGGAAAATAGGGAAGTGCTGCCGAATTTTCGTTAGATTATTAGCTAGCTTACAAGAAAGTAAAGCACGATGTTTATCTAATTGCGTACGATTGTTGCTTGTTATAGATTAATAGCTTGAGCAGTAAATATTGGACGTGCGGCTCGATTATACGGTATGTAACGCTGTCCCTTCTTTCTTTGTTTGGCATGACTTTTAAAAATAAGCGAATAACGGACAGATTTGATATTACCTCTAGAGCGTCTAGGTGACGTATATTCTTGCTTCCACAATTATTCCTCTATATATCGGCTATGTCTAAGGCTATGATGATCTCTAATATCTATGGTAGTGCTTCTTTGAGTCATTGAGATTTTACGTTTCCATATCGTATTAAAGGTTCATAATCTTGATAAAACATTAATCTTTGGTGATACTCCTTGCTGGTTTACGTTGATTGTTCTATTGAGTTATAAGAAATGATTTTAATTGCATATGGTTGCTCATAATATTCTGCTCGTGCATAGAGTCATTTATCATTTCACCGAGTCCCGGCCGTAATGTTCGTATGGAGTTTCTTGCATATGTCACCGAAGTTCCTCACTAGAGGGCCGGGTATGTATATTATATATATGATTGGTGATGAGGATGGTTATGATGATGATGATGACGGAGATGACGTGATGATTATTTTGCCGAGCCCTTACTAGGAAGTCGGGCACCTTAAATGTTAAATATATGCATGATTTTCACTTAAAAGGGTATATGTGTAGCGATATTTTGTTTTGACTTGCCATATTGGTATCCTGTCATCTTTACCTTATGCTTTACATACTCAAGACATTGTCCTGCATCGACCCCCTTTACTCGGGGTCGCTTCATGCTCTGCAGTGTAGACGCACAGTTTGGTGATCCTCCCGCCTAGGATATCTACTCTGCTAATTGGGAGAGCTCCACCATTCCGGAGCCCAGTCGTTTTGGTACATAACTTTTGTGTAGTCTTTTGCTTGTCTATGGGTATGGCGGGGCCCTGTCCCGTCGAGTTTCACTAATGTACTCTTAGAGGTCCTGTGGACATTATATGGGTTGTATATATATGTTTTGGATAATGGTGCTGATATGGTTTGTTTGGGATGTCCGCTAGCATGCAGGGCAGCCTTGTCGGCGTACATCATTGTGTATTGTGTAGTGGCAGCCTTGTCGGCATACGTATGTTATTATGCTTTGAATAGTGGCGGCCTTGTCGGCTCGCGTATGCTGTTATGGTTGAATGGTTATGACTCTTTATGAGACAGGTCCTCTTATATATATATGACGTTGGGGTTGGCTTGATTTGATTAAATTCCATATTGTCTTAGTTTCAGTTGGTTATACTTAGCAGGTTTGTATGTGGGTGTCCAAAACGGGCACTAGTCACGGCCCATCGGGTTGGGTCGTGACAATTCTTGTAATGGAACTTGAATGTTAGCTATCATGAGAAATGTTGTAGATACCCTTGTTGAATAATTGTGTTCTTGTTTTACTTGAGGACAACATAAACTTTAAGTTGAGGGTGTTGATGAGTGGTAGATTTACACTCAGTTAAGGCCTATATAATTTAACAATTAGTATCCTCAATGTCTTATTATGTCCTACTCTAATGATCCACCAAATTTCCAAAGGCAAATCCAGTTAAATTATTGGAAGTGACAGACTGAAGAGAAAAAAATGAAGATTATTGTTGCGCCTAATCAATTATTAAAGTGGCTCTTTTTAATAGTAAGGTATTACACCCTCAGGGACTTAAGATTAGAATAAATAAATATACCATTACTTTCAATTAGAAACAAATATAATCAAGAATAAAGAAGTGAAAGTTTTATAATCTAAAATCTAATTAAGAGTTTGAGTGGTGCGATTCAATTTAAAAAGTGTTTGAACATTCACCATGTAAAGCCAAGGCTGCAACTTACTTTAGGAATAATGAATGATATCTTGTTAAATGGATATTAATTAATATTGAATCAATTATCACATAATTAAATGTATGATTATGGTCTCCCGACCTCTAATCGACTACGATAAATGGCAGCCTAACTACATTGTTGAGGGTGGATAGGCTACACCACTTACTGAGCATTACAATATATTCGTGTCTAATAACCGAGCATGGTCTCTAGGTATATCCCTATCCTAGATACAAATTAACTCTAATTCTTAAGAGAAAATCATGCTTTTTTCTTATCACGTTCTGTCCTCTTATCCCTCTCCGTATTTCAATTCAGACAAGATGTTTATTTGAATGGTGGTCAAGCACGAAAATGAACATAAGAACAAAAGATTCGTTCAAATGATAATAAATTTCAATTCGTTAAATTCAATACGATACAATCATTTAGTAGACACAGCCCTAGAACTAGGGAAATTATCTAGTCATATCAATAATCTCCATTATACAATGTTTAATAACATAAGAGATCAAAAATAAAAGAGTTCAGGAATGAATCCTAAGAACAAAAGAAAAAACTCCCAAAGTCGAACAACCAAATATGACAACCAAGGGTGCGAGCGCAGCAACATTTAAAAACCACTTCTTGATATCTCCTCTACTTCGCAACGCGAGCACCATACAAACACTTCTGACTCAAACTCTGTTTCAAAAACAAAATAATAAAATCTCTCTTTGTGACATGGAGAGGACACGGACGTGCCTTGTTATTCTTTTTTTGTTCTCCTTTCTTGCTGTTTGTTGACTTGGATCATGTTGTGTTTCCCACTGCCAGTTTCAGCGCTCATTTATTCATATATGCGTACCTACACAACTAATCATGTTGGTTAGTCCAAATAAACATGTATGATTCAACGATGCTATCAATTAGTAACGAATGATTCAGAACATGGCTAAAATATGTATGTTATATGGTCCTTAAGCATATAAATATGTCTAAGATCAACTATTTTAGGCGGACAAGGTGATATTTTTTGAATCACCAACAATAAATGGTGTGTTCCATTAAATTCACCCATTTGAGTTAAAATACATGAAGCCTGAAGTCATTCAAAGGCGAACTAAATGAAACAAGTGGTGATTTGCCGAGTGAGTTCAGGGATCCCGACTAATGTGAATGAGTGGGATGAAGAACAATTATTTTGAAAAGTATAAATAGTTTGAACGATAGAGAAAATGAATATATCTTATTAGTTTTTACTCTTGAAATTCTTAGTGAGAGAAATTATTAAGTATTGCTCTTAGTTTGGGATTTTTAATGTTTCTCTTGTAATAAAAAAATTGGAAAGTCAAATAAAAGTGGGTTTTGATTATAATTGCATAATTTCATCACATTCATGGGTGCTGCTATAAGAGGCATAATTTCTACACTGTTGGAGATAGGTGGTTAAACCTCAATATCTAAGGGTGTGGATTATAGGGTTGGATGTTTATTTCAATTATTGTATTTATTGTGTGCTTTGTTTATTTCTTTTCACCATGGTTTTGAGTTGTTATCATGTGATTATTTAGTGGTTAAGGTGGCTAACTTAACTCTATGTCATATCTCAAATTGGTGCTTGAAAGATACTAGTAAGAGTTGCAATCTTGTTTAATATACTTGTAAAAGTACAGCAATGAGTTAAATTGTAAATGACATATATGAGACCAAAAGGAGATTTTATGAACTATTGTTAATCGAAAGAAGATAGAATTATTGAATATCGATGGTCGTTTAGATTTGGTAATAAATACTGTTTTACCCCTATGTAACATCGATTTCCAATCCCTACACCCCTTGAAACGATTTAAATTACTTAAATTGTGTCTAGTCTAATTTTTTGCTCCTATGTGATCTTGAAATTACTTGATTAAATTTGTTGGACTAATCCAACCATTTTCCTCATCTATACTTCGATAAACTAGTTACTCTTCAAGTCAATTCTCGATTTCTTATCTATACATTATTCTTTGTGGGATTCAACCCCGACCCTTAGTTGGGTAATTTTATTGACCATGGTCACTTGCTCTTTGAATTTCTTTTTGGAAAGTAGTTAGGTGTTATCGATCATGGTACTTCTTCATTTTTTTCTTTGTAGAATTTTTAACTTTCATACACAATCAGGCGAAACTCATCAAGTCCATTCAACTCATTTATCCTCTTATTTGATACAACATCACAATCTAGATTCATGTTTTTGAGTGCCCACATAACTTTTTGATCTAGCTCTATAGGTAGATGACAAGACTTATCAAACATGAGTTGGTAAGGATACATACCTATGGGAGTCATCAAGCTTTCTCGACCAATCAGTTTTATTCACATTCACATTATTTTCAAGGATTGGTTTTATCTCTCTGTGTGACACTTATACTTTCCTACTAGACAGTGGATGATAAGAAGTTGTCACATTATTTTGAACACCGTACTTCACATGAAACACCTTGAACAACTTAGTACAAAAGTGAGAAGCTCCATCACTGATAATCGCCTTTGGTGTACCGAATCTTGAGAAGATATTCTTTTTCAGGAATCAATGACACTTCCCTTTATTGTTTGAAAGCGCAAAACCTTCGACCTATTTGGACATATACTCAACCTCTACAAGTATGTACTTCATCCCATTCAAACTCATAAACTGACCCATAAATACACGTTTCCATACATCGAACAATTCAATCACAAAAATAAGAGTAAGTGGGAATTCTTGATTCCTTTAAATATCACATTCTCTTTAACAATGATCACAAGACTTGGTGAAATAATGAGCATCTTGTTGAATGGTAGGGAAATAATACCCACACTACAAGATGTTATGAGAAGTTTGGATACCACTATGATGACGGCAAACAAGAGAGAAATGGTGAACTTCCAATATAATCATCATTTGAACCTCAAGAACACACGAATAATCCTAGCGGCACGAACAAGAAATAGATAAGGATACTCCTAGAAAGTATATTTACATCAAACATGAATTATTTTTCTTTGTTGGAAAGACGAATCTAAAGGCACAAAGTCACTCACCAAATAATTAGAAAAATCTTCTAACCATAAGATCAAAAGAAGCAGCCAAAACCTGTACATCTAGAAATGTATCATAAATCTCAACTCTATCAACCAACTTCAACATTGTTTCTTCCTCTTATCTAACCAAGAAACAATTTACTTTTTTTTTCTATTTTAAATCCTTTACCTCAAAATTGAATTCTTGCAACAATGACACCTATCAAATTAGTCTCGGTTTTTTTATATTTTGATACCATAAGATACCTCAATGATGCATGATCAGTGTGCACAATGACTTTAGTGCCAAACAAATAGGTCCAAAAATTTTTGGAGGCGAAGACTACACAAGGAAATTTTTATTCTGTTATGGTGTGGTTTTTTTAAGAAACATTCAGAGCTTTGCTCGCATAATATATGGGATTAAGTATCTTCTCTCTCCTTGTTCCCAATAGTACGTCAAGTGCCACCCAACTCGCATCACACATAACTTCCAACTATCGTTCCCGATCCGATGAAATAATGACTGATGCATAAATTAAATTCTCTTTCAACCCTTCAAACACTTTCAGATAAGAATCATCATACTCAAACTTTCTCCTTTTCAAGTAACTTGCATAATCGGTGCACTATTTTGGATAAGTCTTTGACAAATCTCTGATAAAAATCCAGAATGTCCCAATAAGCTTCTAACACCCTTTACATAGATATGTAGGGAAACTTTTCAATCACTTAAATTTTTTATATCAACCTCAATATCCTTGTGAGATATTTGATGACCTAAAAAGATGTCCTCTTTCACCATAGAGTGGGACTTCTCCCAATTTATCACAAGATTATATTCTTCACAATGTTTCGGAACATCATCTAAATTAGATAAGAAATCATCAAAAGAGTCACAAACCATACAAAATCATCCATAAATACCACCATAGTATATTCAAACATGTATGAGATAATGGATATCATGAAACACCAAAAAGCTGGTGCATTAAACAACCCCAATGACATCCTCTTGAATGCAAATGTTACATATAACAACTAAAAGTAGTTTTATCTTGGTCTTATGAAGCTATAAGAGTTGATTGTAGCACGATTACTGTCATATATGGGTTTGCCCATTAGACATAACCGACATCGTCGTCCTCTCTGAGCACTAAGACTCGCCTCTTAGTTTACATCATTACATTCATAGGTCAAATTTAGCAGAAAATTTAAAACATTTCATTACATATACTCAGAGGTTTACATAGACCTCTACATACACACACAGAAACACACACACACACACACACAGATATATATATATATATATATATATCCATACATCAAAGTAAAAACGCCTCGCATGGGCTATACAATGTTTCATACTAAATGGAAAAGAAAGAGAGCATAATCGTCTTAAACTCAAAAAAACTCCATAAGCTAGATTGTAGCATCACCCTCGAAAAGTGAGGACCTACCCTACTTTGATGAATAAGAGATCCAAGCCTTCTTCAAGTCGTCTTCAAAGAACTTCAATGACCGGAACCTAAAATGTTGAGGAAAAGAAAGAAATGGAGTTAGTACACGACTTGTAATAAGTATGAGACCATATGCACACATACTACGAAAACATGCTAAGAAATAAGGACATTTCATAAAGTATGCACTTTTTATTAAAAACCTTTATGCACATTTAATAAGATCATACCAGCCAATAATTGATGTTCATTAAGTCAGGCATGTACATTACAAGAAAAACAACATCAAGTCTAGTCAAGTCAACACGCATAGCATATAATTGAATTACCTATTCAAGTAACTCTATCATCAAGTAATATTAACAACAAGCATGTAACATAGTACATTTCCACATAACCAAAGCAAGAAAATTACCCATGAACCCCTATCTCAAGTCAACAAGTGCAATGACCAAGAAAAGCTCCATAACATAACTCAATCAAGTAACCCAACAAGAATCATGATTAACATCCTACTTCATATATCATAACATTTAAGAGTACATAACATCATACTTTAACAATATAGACTAAAACATATTCCAGTGAAACTAATAATCATATATTATCAATAATGTGAAAGTTCATCATATGCATGACATATAGCATTATACGCATATTCATACATAAGAACATCCTACTAAGACTCCCTTCAAATCTAACTAGAGCAATTCTTAGGTAGAGTCTCATACCCCTATCTAGACTAAGCTAGACCTCTTAGGTCACCTTAGTTAAAGTTCAATCTTTTATTTCATTTTACTCTTTTGGAACATCATGCCCTAACAGACATAGAACACATGAGCTAATGTGGAATCCGGTGTCATGAAACCCTACACCAAAAGAAGGCATACTACTAGACAAGGCAGTACCAAAACATAAACATAGCAACTACGTGGATCCACAAGCTAGTATTCCTATTGGGCCAACATAGTTCAAGAACTAGGAGATACAGTTGGGACCCTTTTTATGATACATACATTGTAGTCTCCAATATCAAGAGTACATTAGTGATCCTACCTTCCTTATGTAGTAAGGGACACTCCTCACTCTAGTTCACTCGGTGCTAAGCTAGAAGCTCTTTTTGAAATGTCTTTAAGCTTTTATTATTAATCATAGCTTAGTTTAGTCATAGGGTCTAACCCTTGTATAACATCATCATAATCATAGCTCAATGAGGATTTCATGAGTATAAATCCTTTCATTATAATTCATATAGGTGAGGTTATCCCATTAGCATTCTCATATCATGATAAGGCACATTGGTAAATCATTCACTATCCTTATAACATTACATCTTAAGCTAACACCTCACAATTCATAGTCAAGACATTTAAATTCAACATCATATCACCCTATAAATTCTAATACAAGACATACTCCAATACAAGATCACGATTTAATCACAATTAACAACAATTTGAAGTAAAGGATAGGGATCATAAGACTTACCAAGTCTCCTTCATAGTTCATCATCAAGGTCTTACCATGAACCCTCAAATCAACAAAATTTGAGCATACATCATCATAAGTCAGTAATAAACATGATAACAAGCCAAACGAATCACTAAATCACAATTCAATGCTAGATCATAGCTTAAGACATGATACTTACGTCAATTCACAACATAATTCATAACCTAGATCAATATCTGAAGGACTATCATGAAAGACTACAGATCACCCTAATTCATTCATGATTAGTGTAATAACATCATCTAATAGTAATTAATCCAATAGCAAAGTAAATTGAACCAATACAACCTAATTCATATCAAGATCATAACCTAGGGTTAAGGTTTAAGGGTTAAGGGTCATCTTCTACAAACTAGACCAAACCATAAAGATATATCATAATTAGGTTAGAATACATGTTAATATATTAACATTATCCAAAATAAAACATAAACAAATCATTTCATAAAAATAATTTCGGGATTGGGAAAAAACCACATGAAAACTCAACTTTTGAAAGTACTTTGAAGGAACCCTTTGAGGAAAGGGGTCTCAAAGGAATTATATCCAACACCTTAACGTTTGATGAAGAATTGATGGTAAATTCGTCCCTTTAAAGCCCCCAAAACCCTACCATAGCTTGGTCTCCAGTGGTGTCTTCCATTAGAGAGAGAAAGAAGAGAGAAGGAAGAGAGTTTTGTTTTGTGAGTTGTAATTAGTCTAATGGGGTGTGGGTTATATTGGGGGGGGGGGGGTAATTAAGTTAATTAGAATTTCCTTAATCCTAAAATAACCAAAAAACCCATCAATTAATTATTTAAGAATAAGTCAAAATGTGCGGGATATTACAGACCCCATCGATGAGACCACGATTGACGGATCGTTGGTCCATCAATGGCTTTTCCCCCCTTCCGTGCTTCACATATGTTGTTTTGGTCAAATACTGTGAAAATGAAACTTTCTGAGTATTTGGCTAAGGGTTGTTCAATGGATGGCATCGACGCCCCTTCGATCAACACACGCCCCGTCGATGCCCTTTCGTATGGGCACACTGCCCAAGCAGTGTTTGACTCCAAACACAAGGGTCCTCCTCAAGGGCCTTTGGTTGGTCCTTGGGGAGTCGTACCCGGACGTTTCAACTATGAATCAACGTAAACACATGTTAGACACCCTTCCACAAATTTTCATCATTTTTTGACACCTAAAACCTAGTAAAATAGGGTAAGGCATGCTAGTACCTCCTTAAACTGGTTTCCTGACGTCATGGACGTTCTTCCACGTTTTGGTTTCAAGACTTCCTAAATGACTTATATTCGTTAAAATGGACCTTAAAACATTGTCTAGACGTTATGAAAATTATGTTAGGATCTATAACACTTCTTGGATTTTCGAAGTGTTACATTATCCCCCCCCCCACTTCTTAGGAACATTCGTCCCCGAATGACACTAAAAATCTTTAGAACGAAGGAATAGACTAAGACTAGCAGCCCAACCAACAACAATACATAACAACATCATCCATATCATTTACACAAGGCAAGTTACAACTTAAATTACCACACATAAGGCTCAACATTAAATTATGAGGAATATCCTTCTCACAACAACAAGAGCTCAACATAGCATTTATGAGTCAACTATGTCAAAGTTCAACTTACGAACATGCCACATATTATTTCATAAACACTCACCATCTCAAAATGCACAACATAACTAAAATCAAGCCAAAGAGCAAATTTCAAGTCCAGATGCACAATTTAACATTAAACACTACAACAATATCAAAAATGCACTTTTTTCAAAACTTCACAAAAAATCAGAGAAACATCAATTTTAGTCATTATTTCATTATTAGTAAGAACTACTAACCTTAAATATCAAATAGATGAGGGTAACGGGACATCATGTCGGCCTCGACCTTCCATGTTGGACCCTTAACTAGGTGTTTCTTCCATAACACCTTTACGGAAGCCACCTCTTTATTCCTTAACTGTTTTACTTGACTATCAAGAATTTGAACCGAGATTTCCTCATAAGAGAGGTTATTTTTCACACCAAGACCCTCAATAGGAAGAATAGACTCGGGATCACCGATACACTTCATAAGCATGGAAAAATGGAAAAATGGATGACCAAAGACAATTCACTAGGAAGTTTCAATTCATAGGCAACCTTACCAACCCTTTGCAAGATTTCATAGGGACACACATAACGAGGACTCAACTTCCCTTTCTTGCCAAATATGACCACCCCTTTCATAGGCAAAATTTTAAAATACACTTTATCACCTTTTTCAAACTCCAAATCCCTTCTCCTATGATCGGCATAAGACTTTTGCCGACTATAGGCCCTTTGCAAGGGATTCATTATAATATGAACTTTATCAAAAGTCTTATAAATAAAATCGATACGAAGAACAAAGGCTCACCCACTTCAAACCATCCAATAGGAGACCTACACTCCGACCATACAAGGCTTCATAGGGAGCCATGAAAATGGATGAATTAAAACTATTATTGTAAGAAAACTACACCAAAGGCAAATGCTTATCTCAATTTCCCTTAAAATCAAAAATACAAGCCCTAAGCATATCCTCAAGGGTTTGAATAGTACGCTATGCTTGACCATTTGTTTTGGGATGAAAAGAGGTACTTAACATCACCTTAGTACCCAATCCTTCTTGGAATGATCTCCAAAACCTAGATGTAAATTGTGCACCCCAATCCAATATGATGGATAACAGAATACCATGGCGATACACTATCTCATCTATGAAGATCCTTGCATAATCTTCCGCTGAATAAATAGACTTGATGAGAATAAAATAAGAGAACTTGGTTAACCTATACACAACCACTCATATAGAGTCATATTGCCTTTGAGTCCGAGGTAAACCCACTACAAAATCAATGTCGATGTTTTCCCACTTCAAAGTAGGAACTTGGATTTCTTGTAGTAAGCCACCCGACTTTTGATGTTCGCCTTTCACTTGTTTGCAATTTGGACACTTAGCAACAAAATCCGTTATGTCCTTCTACAAACCTTCCCACCAAAATACTTTTCTAGGGTCATGGTACATTTTTGTCGAACTCGGACGAATGGAGTAGCGGCACCCATGGGATTTTTCAAGGATCCGATTTCTCAACTCATTCACCTTGGGAACACACAATCTTCCTTTGTACCTCAAAAAACCATTACCCCCTATGGAGAAAGCCTCATTAAGATTACGAAGGACCGATTCCTTCAACTCCATCGATGATTTATAAACGTGTTGTTTTGACTTCACCTTAACCACTAAGGATTACTCGGAGTTATGATGGACCATAAAACCACTATTCGAAGGATCTTCCAACCTCACATCCAAACTAGACAACCTATGAACATCTTTCACTAGGTATTTCATGGCTTCATCTATATGAGACACACTACCCATAGTCATACGACTTAGAGCATCCTCAACTACATTGGCCTTGTCGGGGTGATAGAGAACACTCATGTCATAATCTTTCAACAATTAAAACCACCTTTTTTATCGGAGATTCAACTCCTTTTGGGTAAACATATATTAGAGACTCTTATGGTAAGTATATACATCAACATGGACACCATACAAGTAATGCCTCAATATTTGCAACACAAATATCAAAGCCTCTAACGCAAGGTCATGAGTTCATTAGTTTCTCTCATGTACCTTAACTTGCTTACAAGCATAGGTTATAATCTTCCCATGTTTCATAAGCACACACCCTAAGCCCACTCGGTATGCATCACAATACACAACAAAACCCTTTGTACATTCCAGTAGAGTCAACACTGGAGCGAAAGTAAGCCTATATTTCAAAATTTGGAAGTTTCTCTCACATGCCTTTGACCACTTAAATTTTTTACACTTTTAGGTCAAAGTAATCAAGGGAGATGCAATGAATGCAAACCGATCCCCGAATCTCAAAAAATAACCCGCTAAACCCAAGAAACTCCTAATGTAGGTTGGAGTCAATGGCCTAGGCTAATTTTTCACCGCCTCTATTTTCCTTGGATAAACCTCAACTTTCTCACTAGAGATGACAAGACCAAGAAATTTCACCGACCTCAACCAAAAATCACATTTGCTATACTTGGCAAACAATTGATTCTCCTTAAGAACTTGCAACACCACCTTAAATGGTTCATGTGATCACCTTCTTTTTTCGAATATACCAAGATGTCGTCAACAAACACAATGACAAATAATCTAGGTAACTTCGAAACGCCCTATTCATTAGGTCTATAAACGTCGCTAGAGCATTAGTGAGATCAAAGGACATTACTAAGAACTCACAGTGACCATATCTAGTCCAAAATTCCATCTTTGGTATATCCTCACCTCTCACCCTAAGTTGGTGATACTCCGATCTCAAGTCAATCTTAGAAATGTAGATTGTATCTTAGAGTTGATCAAACAAGTCGTCAATCCAAGGGAGAGGATACTTGTTCTTGATCGTGACTTTATTGAGTTAGAGGTTATCAATGCACATCCTATGGGACCCATCCTTATTCTTCACAAATAAAACCGGAGCACCTCATGGAGAAATACTAGGTCTAAGAAGCCTTTGTCTGGTAAATTCTTAAGTTGAGCCTTCAACTCTATGAATTCTGCCGGAGCCATCCGATAAGGCGGAATTGAAAGGCAATTTGTATCCGGTACCAAGTCGATACCAAAATTAATTTCCCATTCGGGAGAAATACCTGGAAGACCATTATGGAATACCTTAGGAAATTCACTTACTATGCAGACCAACTCAATGGGAGGAATTTCAGAATCTAAATCTTGGACTCTTACTTTTTGGTATAAACACCCTTTGGAGATCATTTTGCATGCTTTCAAACAAGAGATGATACAACCTCTAGGAATAGAACTTCCACCCTTCCACTCTAAAATGGGCTCATTTGAAAAGTTACTTTACCACCCTCATTCTACAATCAATAGACGCAAAGCAAGCATGCAACCATTCCATACCCAAAATGACATCAAAATCAAGCATATCAAGTTCTACTAGTTCAACATAAGAAATTCTATTAGGTAACATTATTGGTCAAGCATATCAAGTTCTACTAGTTCAACATAAGAAATTATATTAGTTAACATTATTGGACAATTTATATACACCCTTTTTGCAACAACTGACTTACTCACTTTTGTAGACACTATAAAAGGTTCATGCAAAATATCGTGAAAAATGTAAAACTTTTTAGATAATAGAGGGGTAACAAATGATAAAGTAGCACTGGGATTAATTAAGGTATATACATCAATAGAGAAGGCTTTAAACATACATGTCATCACGTCGGGAGAAGTCTCTTGCTCACCCCTAGAGCGGAGAGCGTAGAAGCGATTCTTCTTTGGAGACTCATTTGAACCACTTGCTTGAGCTTGACCACTACCCTTGTGTTGACCCCTCATATTAGGGATATCCCTAACCTTGTTCCCACATTTACCACAACAAAAACAATTGTCAGTCCTCTTAAGACAATTACCATAGTGCTTCTTTCCACACTTTCCACAAGTTGGCTTCTCGAATGGTGAAATAGTACCCTTTACCTTTTAATCATAGGGTTACACCCTATCACCACTATACTTAGAGAACTTGGAAGAAACTTGATCAGAAACTCGCTTCTTAAATCTTGGCTTGTCTTGTATCTCAAGTCTTCTCTTTGAAGACCCTCCACCAAAAGATCTTTCCAACATAGCATATCTACTCTTTCTATGAGCCCTTGCCTCCTCCACATGTTGGGTATGCACCATAAGATGGTAAATGTTCATGTTTACATGTAATATAGCAGAATGACACTCCTCTTTCAAATCATTCAACACCCCTATCACAAAGCGGCTCATTTCATCTCTAGGATCAAAAAACAAAGAAGGAGCATATTTAGAGAATTCTTTGAATTTCAAGGAGTATATATAAACACTCATACCTCTTTGGCGAAGGTTGATGAACTCCACCACTTTTGCTTCCTCTTCTCCCTAGGAAAGAACCTATCAAGAAATTCCTTCTTGAACACTTTCCAAGTCACGGTTCCACCATGTGAAGTTCTATTGTCCCTTCATTAGACGTACCATGCTTGAGTAACATCCTTGAGTTGATAGGTGGCTAACTCGACCTTCTCACTAATAGACAACCCCATAGCATAGAGGATCTTGTAGATTTCATCGATGAACTCTTGGGGGTCTTCTTCAACCTTGGACCCATAAAAAGTAGGAGGGTTCATCCTAGTGAAATCCCTTAGATGAGAGGCCATGGTAGCAACTTGTTGAGTAGCTCGGGGTACAACCTCCCGATTACCTTGGGTCGTCATGGCTTTGGCTTGAGTAGTAGAGGCTTCTGCTTTGGTAGTGATGGCTTTGGCCATTTGGAGAAGAGCAGCCCTTATGTTCTCATCCGTCAAAGGAGGAGCATTCACTGGGGCTTGGTCATCATTCACATCTTTTTTAAGAGGAGGAACTTGATCACCATGGGGAGGAACTCCCGCATTGGAAATATCTTCTTTGAGTCTTTGTGTCGCATTCCTTCGAGTATTCATTTCCCTATAATCACAAAAATAGGATTAGATGCAAAAGCACATAGAGCTAACACTCCAAAAGCACGATATTCGACTAGAAGATGGGTATGTCACATCCGATTTTATCCCCTAGATGTAACAGGCATCATCGTCATATTTGAAGACTAAGGGCCCGTTTGGATGGGCTTAATAAAAGCAGCTTTAAAAAAGTACTTTTGAAAGTGCTGAAACTTATTTTTAAAATAAGCAGTTATGCGTTTGGATAAAAGTGCTGAAGTTGTTATGCCAAACCAAACGTGAAAAGGGAAAAATAGAAGAAAGAGATGTTAGGGTTATATGGGTAATTTGAAGATTGTATAAAAATATTAAGGGAAAAAACATAAAAATGTGGTCAACTTAAAACAGCTTATAAGCTAAAAAAAAAAAAGCACCCATACCCCAGCTTTTAACTTTTGGCTTAAAATAAGTTTTTTTAACTTAAAATAAGCTATTTTGAGTATTGCCAAACAGTTAAATAAGTCAAAAGCCAGCTTTTAAGTCAGTTTGACCAGCTTTTAAGCTGAGCCAAACAGGCTCTAAGACTCACCTTTTAATTTACATCATTAAACTCATAGGTCAAGTTTATCGGAAAATTTAAATCTTTTGATTACATCTACTTGAGATTTTTGTAGACCTCTACGTACATATATATATATATATATATATATATATATATATATATATATATATATATATATATATATATATATATATATCGAGTATTCATAGACCCTTAGTATAGGAAGATTACTTAGTCTTCTAATTTTAGTGCACAAAAGTATATAAATATAACATAGTCATAATAGTCGTCTAATCTCATAACCATATATCATAAGAGTGTAATAAATTGGGCATATCCCATACTTCAAAGTGAGAATGCCTCACATGGGTTATACAACGTTTCATACTAAATGGGAAAGAAAAAACATAATATAATTAAACTCAAAACAACTCCATAAGCTAGCTAGTTGCATCACCCTCAGAAAAGAGGACCTACCCTACTTGGATAAATAAGAGATCCAAGACTTCTTTAAGTCGTCTTCAAAGCACTTCAACGACCGACACCTAAAATGTTGAGAAAAGGAAGAAATGGGTTTAGTACACCACTTGTACTAAGTATGATACCATATGCACACATACTATGAAAATATTCTAAGAAAAAGGGACATTTAATAAAGTATGCATTTTTCATTTAAAACCTTTATGCATATTGAAAAATACCATACCAACCAATATTACATGTTCATTAAGTCATAGGCATGTACATTACAAGAACAACAACATCAAGTCAAGAAAAAATCAACATGCACAGAATATAATTGAATAAATATTCAAGTAACTCTATCGTCAAGTACTATTAACAACAAGCATGTATAAGAGTACATTTCCACATATCTAAAGCAATACAATTACCCATGAACCCTATCAAGTCCACAAGTGCAATGACCGACCAAATCCCCATAACCTTACTCAATCTAGTAACCCAACAAGAATCATGACTAACATCCTACTTCACATATCGTAACATTTAAGAGTACATAACATCATACTTTAACAATATAGACTAACACATATTCATAAGTGAAACTAATCATCATATAGTATCAACAATGTGAAAGTTCATCAAATACATGTCATATAGCATTTAGGCATATTAAACATAAGAACATCTTCCTAAAATCCCCTCAAGTCTAACTAGTTCAATACATAGGTAGAGTCTCATACCCCTACCTAGACTAAGCTAGACCCCTTAGGTCACCTTAGTTAGAGTTCAATACTTAAGTAATTTTACCCTTTTGGGAACATCTTTTCCTAACCGAAATAGACCACATGAGCTAATGTGGAATCTGATGTTATGGAACCCTACACCAAAATAAGGTGGACTACTTGCCAAGGTAGTACCTAAACATAAAATAGCAACTACGTGGATCCACTAGCTAGTATTATTATGGTGGCAACATATTTCAGGAACTAGGAGATATATTTGGGACCCTCTTTATGCTACATACATTATGGTCTCCAATATTAAGAGTACATTAGCGATCATACCTTCCCTAAGTAGGAAGGTACACTCGTCACTCTAGTTCACTCAGTGCTAAGCTAGAGTCCTTTTTTGAAATGTCTTTAAGCCTTTATTATCAAACATAGCTTAGTTTAGGTCATAGGGTCTAACCCTTGTATAACATCATCATCATCATCATAGCTAAATAAGGATTGCGTGTGTATAAATCCTTTCATTACAATTCATGTCGGTGAGGTTAGCACATTAACATTCTCATATCATGATAAGGCAAATTGGTAAATAACTAGAGATAATATGACCAAGAAATTTCACCAAACTCTACCAAAAATCACATTTGCTATACTTGGCAAATAATTGATTCTCCTTAAGTACTTGTAACACCACCCTTAAATGGTTCATGTGATTACCCTCATTTTTCGAATAGACAAGATGTCGTCATTGAAGGCAAAGACAAATGAATCTAGGTAACTTTGAAACATCCTATTCATTAGGTCTATCAAAGCAACAGGAGCATTAGTGAGATCAAAGGACATCAGTAAGAACTCATAGTGACCATATCTAGTCCGGAATTCCGTCTTTGGTATATCCTCACCTCTCACCCTAATTTGGTGATACCCCAATCTCAAGTCAATCTTAGAAAAGTAGCTTATCCCTTTGAGTTGATCAAACAAGTCATAAATTCGAGGGAGAGGATACTTGTTCTTGATTGTGGCTTTATTGAGTTTGAGGTAATCTATGCACATTCTAAAGGACCCATCCTTCTTCTTCACAAATAAAATCAGAGTACCCCATGGAGAAATACTAGGTCCAATGAAGACTGTCTGGTAAATCCTTAAGTTGAGCCATCAACTCTTTCAATTTGGTCGGAGCCATCCGATAAGGATGTATTGAAATGTGATTTGTATCCGGTAATAGTTGATACCAAAATCAATTTCTCGGTTGGGAGGAATATCGAGAAGATCATTATGGAAGACCTCCAAAAATTTACTCACTATGGGGACCGACTCAATGGGAGGAATTTCAGTGTCTAAATCTTGGACTCTTACTATATGGTATAAACACCCATTGGAGATCATTTTGCTTGCTTTCAAACAAGAGATGATACGACCTCTAGGAATAGAATTTCACCCCTTCCACTCTAAAATGGGCTCACTTGGAAAGTTAAACTTCACCACCCTCGTTCTACAACCAATAGAGGCAAAGCAAACATGCAACCAATCCATACCCAAAATGACATCAAAATTAAGCATATCAAGTTCTACTAGTTCAACATAAGAAACTCTATAGGGCAACATTATTGGACAATTTCTATACACCCTTTTTGCAACAACTAACACACCCACCTAGGTAGACACTATAAAAGGTTCATGCAATATATTGGGAAAAATGTAAAACTTTTTAGCTAGTAGAGGGGGAACAAATGATAAAGTATCACCGGAATCAAATTAGGCATTTACATCAATAGAGAAGACTTTCAACATACTCGTCACCCCGTCAGGAGAAGTCTCTTGCTCACTCCTAGAGCGGAGAGCGTAGAAGCAATCTTCTTTGGAGACTTATTTGAACCACTTACTTGAGCTTGACCACTACCCTGTTATTGACCCCTCACATTAGGGAAATCCCTAACCTTGTTCCCAGTTTTACCACAACAAAAACAATTCCCCGTCCTCTAAAGACAATCACTATAGTTCTTCTTGCTATATTTTCCACAAGTTGGCTTATCGATTGGTGAACGAGTAACCTTTACCTTTTTAGGATTAGGATTATACACCCTATCACCACTATAATTAGAGAACTTGGAAGGAACTTGATTAGGAACCCGCTTCTTAAATCTAGGTTGGTCTTGTATCTAAGGCCTATACTTTGAAGAACCTATATCAAAAGATCTTGCGCTCTTAGCATATCTATTAGTCCTCTTAGACCTTGCCTCCTCCACATGTTGGGAATGTATAATAAGTGGGAAATGTTCATGTTTTCATGTAGCATAGCCGAATGACACTCCTCTTTAAAATCATGCAACATCCCCATTGCAAAGCGGCTCATTTCATCTCGAGGATCAGAAGCCAAAAAGAACATATTTTTACAATTTAGTGAATTTCAACAAGTATCCATAAGCACTAATACCTCCTTGGATAAAGTTGATGAACTCCACCACTTTAGATTCCTATCCTCCCTAGGAAAGAACCGACCAAGAAAAGCCTTCTTTAAAACTTTTAAAGCCATGGGTCCACCCCTTAGTGTCCTATTGTTCCTCCATTGGACTGACCACGCTTGAGCCACATCCTTGAGGTTATAGGCGTCTAACTCGGCCTTCTTACTAGTAGACAACCCTATATCATAGAGGATCTTGTAGATTTCATCAATGAACTTTTGGGTGTCTTCTTCAACCTTGGACCCATAGAAAGTAGGAGGTTTCATCCTAGTGAAATCCCTTAGAGGAGAAGCCATGGTTGAAACTTGTCGATGAGCTTGTGGAACAACCTCTAGATTATTTTAGGTCCTCTGGCTTGGTCTTTAGAAGTGGCGGCTTGTGCTTCGGTAGTGATGGCTTTGGACATTTGAAGAAGAGCGGCCCTTATGTTTTCATCCGTCAAAGTAGGAGGATTCACGGGGCTTGGTCATCATTCACATCTTCCTCAAGAGGAGGAACTTGATCAGTACGGGGAGGAACTCTCGCATTTGCAATCTCTTCTTCGAGTGTTTGTGCCTGATTACTTCGAGTATTCATTTCCCTATAATCACAAAAATAGGATTAGATGCAAAATCACATACAACTAACACTCCAAAAGCACAATATTGGACTTCCAAGAAAGTGAGAGTTTCCTAGGCATCACGTAGGTTCCTGTCCATAAGTATGACGCACTTCATAGTTATGAATACGAACATACAACATTACATTTATAGGTCAAATTTAGCGAAAAATTTCAAATTTCTCATTATATCTACTCAGAGGTTTACATAGACCTCTGCGCGCGCACACACACACACACACACATACACACACACACACATATATATATATATATATATGTATATATATATATATATATACATATATATATATATATATATATATATATATATATATATATACATACATACATAGAGTATACATAGACCCTTCGTATAGAAAGATTACTTAGTCTTCTACTTTTATTGCAGATAAGTATATAAAATATAACATAGTCATAATAGTTGTCTCATCTCATAACCATCGAATAAAAGTGTAATAACTTGTGCATATCCCATACATCAAAGTAAGAATGCCTCACTTGGGCTATACAATGTTTAATACTAAATGGAAAAGAAAAACATAATAGTCTTACTCAAAACAACTCCATAAGCTATCTAGTGGCATCACCCTCGAAAAGTGATGACTAACACTACTCGGATGAATAAGAGATTCAAGCCATCTTCAAGTCGTCTTCAAAGCACTTCTAAGATCAGAATCTAAAATGTTGGGGAAAAGGAAGAAATGTGGTTATTACACCACCTGTACTAAGTATGATACCATATGCACACATGCTATGAAAACATTCTAAGAAAAAGGGACATTTCATAAACTATGCACTTTTCATTTAAAACCTCTATCATAAAATCATATTAACAACAAGCATGTATAAGAGTATATTTGCAAATAACAAAAGCAATAAAATTACCCATGAACCCTATCAAGTCAACAACAGCAATGACCAAGCAAAAACCCATAACCTTACTTAATCTAGTAACCCAACTGTCACGACCCAACCCGATGGGCCGTGACTAGTGCCCTTTTTGGACACCCACATACAACCCTGCTAAGTATAACCAACTGAAACTAAGACAATATGGAATTTAATCAAATCAAGCCAACCCCAACGTCATATATATATATATAAGAGGACCTGTCTCATAAGGAGTCATAACCATTCAACCATAACAGCATACGCGAGCCGACAAGGCCGCCACTATTCAAAGCATAATAACATACGTATGCCGACAAGGCTGCCACTACACAATACACAACGATGTACGCAGCCGACAATGCTGCCCCTGTACAAGCGGACATCCCAAAAAACCATGTCCAGACCATTATCCAAAACATATATATACAACCCACATAATGTCCACAGACCTCTAAGAGTACATTAGTGAAACTCGACGGGACAGGGCCCCGCCATACCCATAGACGAGCAAAAGACTACACAAAAGTTATGTACCAAAACGACTGGGCTCCGGAACAGTGGAGCTCTCCCAATCGATGAAGTAGATATCCTAGGCGGGAGGATCACCGAATCAAGGCGTCTACACTGCGGGCATGAAACGCATGACCCGAGGAAAGGGGGTCGATGCGGACAATGTAATCTTGAGTATGTAAAGCATAAGGTAAAGATGACAGGATACCAATATGGCAAGTCGAAACAAAATATCGCTACACATATACCCTTTTAAGTGAAAATCATGCATATATTTAACATTTAAGGTGCCCAGCTTCCCTAGTAAGGGGCTCGGCAAAATAATCATCACATCATCTCCGTCATCATCATCATCATAACCATCCTCATTACCAATCATATATATAATATGCATACCCGGCCCTCTAGTGAGGAACTCGGTGACATATGCAAGAAACTCCGCACGAATATTACCCGGCCCGGGACTCGGTGAAATGATAAATGACTCTATGCACGAACAGAATATTATGAGCAACCATATGCAATTAAAATCATTTCTTATAACTCAATAGAACAATCAACGTGAACCAAAGCAGGAGTATTACCAAAGATTAATGTTTTATCAAGATTATGAACCTTTAATACGATATGGAAACGTAAAATCTCAATGACTCTAAGAAGCATTACCATAGATATTAGAGATCATCATAGCCTTAGACATAGCCGATATATAGAGGAATAATTGTGGAAGCAAGAATATACGTCACCTAGACGCTTTAGAGGTAAGTATCAAATCTATCCGTTATTCGCTTATTTTTAAAAGTCATGCCAAGCAAAGAAAGAAGGGACAGCGTTACATACCGTATAATCGAGCCGTACGTCCAATATTTACTGCTCAAGCTATTAATCTATAACAAGCAACAATCGTGCCGCAATTAGATAAACATCGTGCTAGCTAATAATCTAACGAAAATTCGGCAGCACCTCCCCTATTTTCCTTACTTCGTCCCAATCCGACAACAATCCAAATTATCCACAGCAATACCAATAACACATATAACCCAAAGAATCATATTAAACAGCCCCCTCCCCAAAACAGCCTGTCTCGGCAACCATAGCGATGAAGCAACGACACACCGAGCGATAACTCGCTTTATAATTGTAACACACCTACCTTATCGTATTCATCCTTTGGAGTATATACTCATAATCACATTCAACATATACATAATGCCAAAACAGAATTTTCCTGCAGCTTTGCTTTAATCAAAACAGCCCAAGCACCAACACCACACCACTAATAATCCGATTATGGTTTCCATTCATACTTAGCACATTCAATAACTAAAACAAACTTCCTAAGCTACTGGTCACGCCTTCTTAAAATTAATGGATAATTAACAAGGGTATTCTAAAGAATTAACACACCAAACAAGGAGATTACTAACCAAATTATTTGCATTTCTTTGCCAAGAGTTGCGAGGTTGGTTTCTCCATTTCCATGGCTGCCTAAGACAAGTGGTGAAGAAGAAGATGATATGCAGCAATGCATTTCACCACTTTATATAGCATGGAGTGGATTTCTCCACCTCATTTAATAGTATGAAGTGGAGGCAGCCCCCCTCTACACCTGTCCACAAAGGCCAGCTCATAATCTGATCTTTTTAATTTTTGCCTTGAGTGGTGGGGCCCACTGGATTAAATTAATCCTAATCAGCCACCAATTATGAGTGGTGGGGCCCATTGGATTACATCAATCCAAATTAGCCACTAATTAATCCCTCACTTAAAGTTAATGGCACTTACATTAGCCAACTCATACTTAATATCACATTTGGGAAATAACATCCTTGCCTAATATTTCTTTACGTCTTCTAGATCACGATGCGCACTACGTATAAAAAAAATACGAGGCATAACATCCTTTCCCCCTTAGGAACATTCATCCTCGAATGTTAAGTTAGCGTCTTGCAAAAACAAATTCCAGCGAGGTCTCTCTAAAAGTTATACCTATCAACCTGCATTCCGTAACTTACAGATGCCTCACAGCTACATAATCTCATTATCTATCAATATAGTCAAGCTAGGAATTGAATTACCTGCAGGTACGGGGAACAAGTAAGGATACTTATTCTTCATTTCGTCTTCCGCTTCCCATGTCATCTCCTCCCTATTGTTATTTTGCCACATCACTTTGTGGAAGCCACATCCTTAGTAACGTAACCTTCTAACCTCGATGATCAAGTATTGCCACGGGTTTCTCCTCATATGACAACTCCTCATTACCTGAATATCATCTACAGGAATACTCTAGAAGGATCACCAATACATTTACGTAGCATCAATACATGGAAGACTGGATGTACTGCCTCCAAATCAGATGGTAGATCCAACTCATAGGCAACCTTGCCTATCCTACGAACAATCTGATAAGGCCCAATGTATCTCGGACTGAGCTTCCCCTTCCTGCCAAATCTCATCACACCCCTCATGGGTGATACCTTCAGGAATACCCAGTCACCAATCTGAAACTCCAAATCTCGACGCCGATTATCTGCATATGACTTACATCGACTACGGCTAATAATCTTTCTTGAATAAGCTTCACCTTGTCAGCGACTTGCTGAATCACATCCGGGCCTATTAACTTAGTCTCGCCAACATCAAACCAACCAATAGGTGATCTGCACTTCCTCCCATATAAGGCCTCAAATGCGGTGCCATCTGGATACTAGAATGGTAGCTATTATTATAGGCAAACTCAATGAGCGGCAAGTGGTCATCCCGGTGCCTTTGAAGTCAATAATACAGGCCCGCAACATATCTTCTAGTGTCTGAATAGTACGCTCGGCCGCCCATCGATGCGAGGGTGAAATCTTTGTGCTAAGGTTCACCTGTGTCCCCAATCCCTTCAAACGATCTCCAAAAGTTGGCTGTAAATTGAGCTCCTGCATGCGATATAATGGACGTGGGAACCCCATGAAGTCTCACTATCTCACGACATATAACCTCGCATAATCTTCACCAATAAGTAGTCCTGATGGAAAAAATGGGCCGATTTCGTCAGCCTATCTACAATAACCCATATAGAGTCATACTTCCGTTGAGTGCGAGGTAAGCCTGTAATGAAGTCCATATTAATCATCTCCCATTTCCAAGTCGGGATCTCTATCTCCTGTAATAATCCACCAGGCTTTTGATGTTCGATCTTGACTTGTTGACAATTTGGGCACTGAGCAACAAACTCTGCTATGTCCTTTTTCATGCCATCCCACCAATATAAGCATCTGAGGTCATGATACATTTTGTTGACCACTGGGTGAATAGAATAACGGGCAGAGTGTGCCTCTCCCATAACTGCCGTCGTAGCCCAGCGATGTCGGGTACACACAATCTGCCTTCATATCGTAACACTCAGTCGGGTGTAACCTTAAATGGGGTCTTTTCCTTTTGAAGAGTCGCATCTCTATCTTTGTGCTAATAGGGTCCTTGTATTGGTGTCTCTTTACCTCATCTATGATTGAGGACTCAACAACCTCTCGAATAGAAACTCCACTATCTTCCGAATTAGCTAGACGGACTCCAAGGCTGGATAGCCGCTGAATCTCCCGAACCATATCCCTCCCTTCTGGTTGTACATCTGTCAAGCTACCCATGGACTTATGGCTAAGAGCATCTGCTACAACATTTGCTTTCCCTGGATGATATAAAATATCAACATCATAATCCTTTAGCAACTCTAACCACCGCCTCTGTCGTAAGTTCACTCATACATTAAAAGATATATTGGAGACTCTTATGATCTGTATAGATGTCCACATGGACACCATATAAATAATGTCTCCATATCTTCAAGGCATGAATCACGACCGCTAATTCCAGATCGTGAGTAGGATAGTTCTTTTCATGCTTCCTAAGTTGTCGGGAGGCATAGGCTATAACTTTGCCATGCTGCATCAATACACATCCTAGCCCAACACCCGAAGCATCACAATAAATAACATAGCCGTCTGGTCCCTCCGGAAGAGTAAGGACTGAAGTCGTAGTCAATTTGTCTTTCAATAGCCGGAAGCTTCACTCCAAGCATCATCCTTTGGAACTTGGCTGCCTTTTGAGTTAGCCTTGTCAAAAGCGCTGAAATTGAGGCAAACTTTTCTACGAATCTCCTGTAATATCCTCGCTAACCCCAAAAAGCTGCGTACCTCGAGAGGTGTCGTGAGGTGCAGGCCAAGTCTTTCTTGCCTCAATCTTCTGCGTGTCTACCCGAATACCATCGGCTCAATAATATGCCCCAAGAATGCCATCGTCAACCAACTCGCACTTAGAAAATTTAGCATACAACTTCGGTGTTGAAGCACCCTAAGTACCGTCCTTAAATGATCTGCATGCTCCTCTTACGAGCGTGAATAGACCGTAATATCGTCTATAAATACAATAACAAACATATCAAGGAATGGTTTAAATACTCGATTCATTAAATCCATGAACACCATTTGGAGCATTAGTCGACCCAAAAGACAAAGACTCTAAACTCATAATGCCCATATCGGGTCCGAATGCCGTCTTTGGAATATCTGCCTCCCTTACCCGCACTGATGATAACCTCGACCGCAAGTCTATCTTTGAAAAACACTTTGCACCACTGAATCGTCAAATAGATCGTCAATCCTTGGGAGGGGATACATTCTTTATTGTTACTTTGTTCAACTGCCTATAATCAATGCACATCCGCTGACCCATCCTTCTTCCTCACAAACAAGATCTTGTGCTCCCCAAGGTGACGTACTAGGCCTGATGAAGCCCTTTTCTAGCAAATCCCTCAATTGCTCTTTCGGTTCTTTCAACTCGGCGGTGCCATTCTATAAGGAGGTATAAATATAGGCTGGGTATCTGGCAGTACATCTATAGTAAACTCTATCTCTCGTTCTGGAGGAAGGCCTGGAAGTTCCTCTGGGAATACATCGGAAATTCATTAACTAATGGGGTGATTGAAGAGTCGGTGCCTCTGCCTTTATGTCATGCACCCGAATCAGATGGTAAATATAGCCTTTTCTAACCATCTTCCCGGCCTTGAGGTATGAAATGAACTTACCTTTCGGCGATACTGTACTTCCCTTCCACTCTATAATCGGTTCCCCTGGAAATTGAAATCGAACTATCTTTCCTCTGCAATCAACATTAGCATAACAAGCAGCCAACCAATCCATGCCCATGATAATATCAAACTCAATCATATTTAACTCTATTAGATCTGCTACGGTACGACGACTATATATAACTATTGAACAATTCCTATCTACTGGCGTAGCTATGACAAAATCTCCTACAGGTGTAGCTACCTCAAATGGTTCTATCAACTCAGACTCTATTCCGATCCTACTAGCAACAAAGGGAGATATATATGATAAGGTGGAACCTGGGTCTATCAATGCATACACACTTCGGGAGAATAGTGATAATATACCTGTGATCACATTAGGTGACGCCTCCTGATCTTGCCTATTAGTCAAAGCATATATACGGTTTGAGGGACCGCTAGAATCGAAGCTCCACCACGCCCTCTACCACGGCCCGGTTCCTCAATGCCCCGCCTGTAGGCGAGCAGCCACGTAAGAAGACGAACTCGCAATGGACCACTGTAGTCGTGCCATACCACCGCACTGCCTCTAAAGTGACACTCCCTCATAGTATGGCGCTGACGGGCGCAAGAAAAACACGCACCTGGAGCCCAACGGCATTCCCAGGATGGGACTTACCTAACGAGAACATCGAGGCAAAGGTGGCCTCGACCGCTCAAACCCCGCCCATCTGTGACCACGATGCCCTAGAGCTCGACCCGACTTCCGAATATCCCATACGATCGAACTCCCTACCCATGAACGTGGGGGTGCACTCTGTCTTTGGTGGGAAGAAAATCTAACATCTTCTTTGAGATCGCCCGCTTTGAAACTCGTCGGGATAACTCGCCGATCTAGCCCTCTTATCTTTGGCCTCTATTATAATCTCTATCTGGTGGCGTCCCGGTGCGATCCTCTACCCACGTGCATATGCTCGCACCGAGCAATGTCCATACCTGGTCAAGAGTCACCGCCATACAACCGTCAATCGATAACGATCCAATCCCATCACATAACGATGTACCACGCCCGCCATATCAGCCACAATAGTAGGCGATGCCTAGCCAATGAATCAAACTCGAGGCTATACTCTAACGCTCCCGCCATTTTTCTTCAAACGCAAGAATTTATCGACTCTAGCTCGCTTCATCTGCGGAGGCGTGAAGTGGCCTGGAAAGCCTCCACAAATTCATCCCATACCGGAGGAGCACCCTCACCCTAGATAACTCCCAAGACTCATACCAATTAATAGCTACATCCCATGAAACGATACGTAGCCAACTCAACAGACTCGGTCTCAAAGCCTTGATTATCCTCAATGTACGCTTCATCGGCGAATAAACTCTTGCGGATCATCTTGGGGCCTTGACCCAAAGAACTCGGGAGGATTACAACTTAAGAAGTCACGAGCCCTTAAGCTATCGGATCTGTCCGCATGATCAACTCCTAGTCCATGCTGCGAGCACGATCGCCACTAATCTAGTCGGCAATTGAACCGCATCTCTCATGGCCCTATCCTCCGCCCCACGGTGAGCTGGAGGTTCGGATGTTGAGGCCTCGGGGCTGGTGGTGTCCCCAGCTGGAGCTGCCGCTCTAAGCTCTTCCGGCGGTGGGGGTGTAGCCGAAGCTCTCCGACTGGAGCATAATACCAGGCATAGACTGGGCACGGGCCCTAGTAACTCTCCGGGTCTGACTAGTACCTTCTGCTACCGATTTTCCCTTCTGGGCAGTTGTCGCTTTCTTTGGAGGCATAGCTGAAAACACACGGATTCGTTAGAGAGGGATTATCCTGTTAATATAGCTCTATCGCACGATCTAGAATAAGAAGAAAGAATGACATCCTAAATGTCCTGTAGCTTCTGATTTATAGATGTGGTGCACAACACACTGATAAACAAGACTCTACTAGACACGGTCTGTAGACACTTCCGAGGAAGAACCGCTCTGATACCACTCTTTGTCACGACCCAACCCGATGGGCCGTGACTAGTGCCCTTTTTGGACACCCACATACAACCCTGCTAAGTATAACCAACTAAAACTAAGACAATATGGAATTTAATCAAATCAAGCCAACCCCAACGTCATATATATATATATAAGAGGACCTGTCTCATAAGGAGTCATAACCATTCAACCATAACAGCATACGCGAGCCGACAAGGCCGCCACTATTCAAAGCATAATAACATACGTATGCCGACAAGGCTGCCACTACACAATACACAACGATGTACGCAGCCGACAATGCTGCCTGCATGCGGACATCCCAAAAACCATGTCCGCACCATTATCCAAAACATATATATACAACCCACATAATGTCCACAGGACCTCTAAGAGTACATTAGTGAAACTCGACGGAGACAGGCCCCGCCATACCCATAGACGAGCAAAAGACTACACAAAAGTTATGTACCAAAAGCAGTGGGCTCCGGAACAGTGGAGCTCTCCCAATCGATGGAAGTAGATATCCTAGGCGGGAGGATCACCGAGCTGCAGCGTCTACACTGCGGGCATGAAACGCAGCCCCAGGAAAGGGGGTCGATGCGGACAATGTCTTGAGTATGTAAAGCATAAGGTAAAGATGACAGGATACCAATATGGCAAGTCGAAACAAAATATCGCTACACATATACCCTTTTAAGTGAAAATCATGCATATATTTAACATTTAAGGTGCCCGACTTCCCTAGTAAGGGCTCGGCAAAATAATCATCACATCATCTCCGTCATCATCATCATCATAACCATCCTCATTACCAATCATATATATAATATGCATACCCGGCCCTCTAGTGAGGAACTCGGTGACATATGCAAGAAACTCCATACGAACATTACCCTGGGACTCGGTGAAATGATAAATGACTCTATGCACGAACAGAATATTATGAGCAACCATATGCAATTAAAATCATTTCTTATAACTCAATAGAACAATCAACGTGAACCAGCAAGGAGTATTACCAAAGATTAATGTTTTATCAAGATTATGAACCTTTAATACGATATGGAAACGTAAAATCTCAATGACTCTAAGAAGCATTACCATAGATATTAGAGATCATCATAGCCTTAGACATAGCCGATATATAGAGGAATAATTGTGGAAGCAAGAATATACGTCACCTAGACGCTTTAGAGGTAAGTATCAAATCTGTCCGTTATTCGCTTATTTTTAAAAGTCATGCAAAGCAAAGAAAGAAGGGACAGCGTTACATACCGTATAATCGAGCCGTACGTCCAATATTTACTGCTCAAGCTATTAATCTATAACAAGCAACAATCGTGCCGCAATTAGATAAACATCGTGCTAGCTAATAATCTAACGAAAATTCAGCAGCACCTCCCCTATTTTCCTTACTTCGTCCCAATCCGACAAAAATCCAAATTATCCACAGCAATACCAATAACACATATAACCCAAAGAATCATATTAAACAGCCCCCTCCCCAAAACAGTTCCGTCTCGGCAACCATAGCAGTGAAGCAACGACACACCGAGCGATAACTCGTTTTATAATTAAATAACACACCTACCTTATCGTATTCATCCTTTGGAGTATATACTCATAATCACATTCAACATATACATAATGCCAAAACAGAATTTTCCTGCAGTTTGCTTTAATCAAAACAGCCCAAGCACCAACACGACACCACTAATAATCCGATTATGGTTTCCATTCATACTTAGCACATTCAATAACTAAAACAAACTTCCTAAGCTACTGGTCACGCCCCTTCTTAAAATTAATGGATAATTAACAAGGGTATTCTAAAGAATTAACACACCAAACAAGGAGATTACTAACCAAATTATTTGCATTTCTTGGCCAAGAGTTGCAGGGTTGGTTTCTCCATTTCCATGGCTGCCTAAGACAAGTGGTGAAGAAGAAGATGATATGCAGCAATGCATTTCACCACTTTATATAGCATAGAGTGGATTTCTCCACCTCATTTAATAGTATGAAGTGGAGGCAGCCCCCCTCTACACCTGTCCACAAAGGCCAGCTCATAATCTGATCTTTTTAATTTTTGCCTTGAGTGGTGGGGCCCACTGGATTAAATTAATCCTAATCAGCCACCAATTATGAGTGGTGGGGCCCATTGGATTACATCAATCCAAATTAGCCACTAATTAATCCCTCACTTAAAGTTAATGGCACTTACATTAGCCAACTCATACTTAATATCACATTTGGGAAATAACATCCTTGCCTAATATTTCTTTACGTCTTCTAGATCACGATGTGCACTAAGTATAAAAAAAATACGAGGCATAACACCAACAAGAATCATGACTAACATCCTACTTCACAGATCATAACATTTAAGAGTACATAACATCATACTCTGACAATATAGACTAACACATATTCATAAGTGAAACTAATCATCATATAGTATCAACAATGTGCAAGTTCATCATATACATGTCGTATAGCATTATACACATATTCATACATAAGAACATCCTCCTAAGACTTACCTCAAAGCTAACTGGTGCAATGCTTAGGTAGATTCTCATACCCCTATCTAGAATACTCTAGACCCCTTAGGTCACCTTAGTTAGAGTTCAATCCTTTAGTTCATTTTACCCTTTGCGAACATATTTCCTTAACTAACATAGACCACATGAGCTAATGTAGAATTTGGTGTCATGGAACCCTAAAACAAAAGAAGTCGGACTACTTGCCAAGGTAGTACCAAAACATATCCATAGAAACTGTGTGGATCAACTAGCTAGTATTCCTATGGTGGCAACACATTTCAAGAACTAGGAGATATTAGTTGGGACTCACTTTATGCTACATACATTGTAATCTCCAATATCAAGAGTACATTAGTTATCCTACCTTCCCTATGTGGGAAGGGACACTCCTCACTCCAGTTCACTCAGTGATAAGCTAGAGTCCTTTTTGAAATGTCTTTAAGCCTTTATTTTCAATCATAGCTTAGTTTAGGTCATAGGGTCTAACCCTTATATAACATCATCATCATCATAGCTCAATGAGGATTGTGTGTGTATAAATACTTTCATTACAATTCATGTAGGTGAGTTTACAACATTAACATTCTCATTTTATGATAAGGCACATTGGTAAATCATGCATTATCCTTATAAAATTTATATCTTAAGATAACACCTCACAATTCATATTCAAGACATTTTAATTCATCATCATACTACCCTATCAAACATAATACAAGGCATACTCAAATGCAACATCACGACTCAATCACAATTAACCACACTTTGAAGTAAAGGATTGGGATCATAAGACTTACCAAGTCTCCTTCATTGTTTATCATCAAGGTCTTACCATAAACCCTCAAATAAACCAAGTTTAGGTATACATAATCATAAGTCAATAATAAACATGATAAAAAGTCTAGAAGAATCACTACATCACAATTCAATACTAGATCATACACTTAAGACAAGATAGTTAGGTCAATTCAGAACATACTTCATAACCTATATCAACAGCTCAAGGACTAGCATGAAAGACTAATAATTACCCTAATTATGAATGAATTAGGGTAACAACATCAAAAAATATTAATTCATCCAATAACCAAGTCAATTGAACCAATACAACCTAATTCATATAAGGATCATAACCTAGGGTTAAGGGTTAACGGCCATCTCCTACAAACTAGACTAAACCATAAAGATATATTATAATTAGGTTAGAATACATGTTAATACATTCACATTATCAAAAAAAATATAAACAAATTAATTTCGAGATTGGGAAAGACCCACATGAACACTCAACTTTTGAAAATACTTTGAAGGAACCCTTGTAGGAAAGGGGTCTCAAAGGTGAATTAGATAACATATCTTAAAGTTTGATGAAGAATTAATGGTGAAATATTCCAATTACATCCCCCCAAAACCCTCCCCTAATTGTGTCTCCAATGGTGTCTTCCAATGGAGAGAGAAAGAAGAGAGAAGGAAGATATTTTTGTTTTATGAGTTGTAATTAGTCTGATGTGGTTAGGGTCTCTATATTGGGGGGGGTAACTAAGTTAATTAGATTTTCCTTAATACCTAAATAACCACCGAACCCATTAATTGATAAAACTAAGTCAAAATGTGCAGGAAATTACAGACCCCATCGACGAGACCACGATCGAGGGATCGTTGGTCCATCGACGTCATGTCCCCCCTTCCATGCTACACATCCGTAGTCTTGGTAAGAGACTGTGCAAATGAGATATTCCAAGTATTTGACTAAGTTTTAGTCAACGGATAGCATCGATGCCCTGTTGATCAACCCACGCCCTATCGATGCCTTTTCGTGGTGGTACACTGCCCAAGCAGTGTTTGACAACAAACGCAAGGGTCTTCCTCAAGGGCCCTTGGTTGGTCCTTGTGGAATCCTACCCGGAAGTTTCGACTATGAATCAACTTAAAACATTTTATACACCCTTCCACTTATTTTCATCATTTTCCGACTCTTAAAAGCTAGTCAAATAGGTTAAGGCAAGCTAGTCCCTCCATGAACTAGTTCCCCGACATGATAAACGTTCTTGAACGTTTTGGTTTCTGGAATTCCTAAATGAATTATATTCATTAAAGGGGACCTTAAAACAATGTCTAGACCTTATGAAACTTATGTTAGGCTCTACAACACGTCTTGGATTTTTGAAGTGTTACAATTATCCATCTAGAAAAAGTACCAACGCGTACTAGAATGACAATCTAACATTTAGTCCATTAAAAGCATTGGCAACTGATATTTCTCTTTCCATAAATTGAAGTTATAATCATCAAAGTAGACTCAACAATAGGTAACTGACCTTATCGGTACAAGCTCATTATTTGTATTATAAACCACAGTGATTCCACTCTTTTTTGTCATGATTTAATCCAGACTCACCCAATTACTGTAAGAAATCGGATAAACTACTCCAATATCTTATCACTTAATAATATTTTTCTTCTTAACTTCTTGCTTTGGTGGATTTAGTGACCTCTAGTGCTCAATAGTTGTTCCACAAATCAGGCATGCGTTGGATTTTATGATAATATATACTCGATGAAATACCTATAATGTCAACCATCATCCATTCAATTTCTCTTTTAAAATTCCTCAACATCGATACCAGTGTATTCTCCATTCATTCAAATTAGCAGCAATGGTGGCTGTAAAAGTATTATTCATCCCCAAAAACATGTACCTCAAGTAATATTGGAGAGCTTTTAGTTCAAACTTTGGGGACTCGTCAATAGATGGTTTTGCAGGCAAAGTCTCTCTATTTTTTCGATCCAAGTCCGGTTACTTTCGTGTGTGTTGAGAATATTACGCTCCATCAAGTACATCAACCATTTTATCGTACTCCTCAATATGATTTTCATCAAAATTCATGACCATAGCCATTAGTGCTTCAACACCCATTCTCTCTTCAATTGGCTTCCTTGGTTGCTCCTCAACAATCAAATTCACTAAGGACACCGCTTTAAGATCACTCTGATGCTTCATTGATTCAAAAATTTGAATTTTACTTCTTCATTGTTTAATAAAATTTTTATCTAGTCTCTCTCTTCAAATCTTCCTTTTGCCCAATGGTTGATAAATTAGTACGCATCTCTTTCACATTGTCATTTATCGAGTCAAACAGTTTCATCATCTTAGGCATCATATCATCAATGCAAATTCAAAGTTGATCCTCAATCTAAATTCCCTGGTGGAACACATAGACCACTCTTATCATTTATGTTATTCTACTCATTCTCGTTGTAATTATTTTCACGATCATAGTGTATTTCACGGTTGTAATTGTTGTAGTTCTGACCTTGATTTCCTTAACATTGGCATTAATTATCTTATGCTTTGGCGTTCCTGTCTTCTCATTCACAAAATTAGCATTTCTCGTAAACATACTCAGCATGCTGTGGTACTCTATTAATATAGTTGCCTGAAATAGCTTTCTCAGCACCCTCACCAAAATGCTTCAATACCAATGTGGACTTCGTTCTTACTTGTGCCTCCTCTTAATGCATATCTTCACTTGCTTGCTCTTGAGTGACTTGTATTGAAAAAGATTTTTGGAAGTTGAAGTTCTAGTTCTCCATACTTTATTCTTTATAAAAATATTTTGTAGATTCTTGGTAATTTATCTAAATGAGGTAGCCACGTATGATCCTCGAGCAATAGCATCTAACGCTACCGTATCATTATCATCTCCTTGTGATAGTTTTCTTTGAGTGATCTTTCATCGATTCACTGGTTTGATACACTTTTCATGATGTAACGCCCAAAATATAAATTAGTTTTAGGTAAATCCTAACATCGATTCTGCGGCATGATACACTTTGCATTGTGGGTAAGGCCTTATTGTGATCCCAATCTGGTGGGTAGCATTCAATTATGTTCATCTTATGATTATATGTTGTTTTCATAATGTTTCCATGGTGAATTATAGTAATTGGACTTGAAGGTGATCATGGTGATTTTAGGATATTCGATACTAGATGAAGGTTTTATGTTGATCTTCTTAATTCAATTTTATTAGATACTAGTTGATCATGATTGGACCAATTCTTCAATCTTCAATCCTCAATCCATAATGGACCAACTATTCTTCAATCCACAATCCATATTGGACCAGCAATACGTAATTCATCATCACATGATATCATAAGCAGTAGCTAACCATCAATTTAAGATTATTGCATCACATAACAATCAATCTAGAATCAAGATCACAAGATACTACACTAAAGACTATCCTTATTCAAACCTTCATTGTCATGAATCACTCATAAAAAATTCACCATCAATACATATACTAGGCATTATATATAGGCATTGTAATATAATTGATTCACAATTCGATTTACATAAGATCAAAATTACAAAGCTAATACATGGCTAAAATGAGATCTTAAAGGGAGCATGGGTTCATCATGCAATTGTATTGAAATTAACGTTACAATCAACATATTAACATCAATTCATCATGAGGAAGCTTTTAAAAATGTTTTGAGAAAGAACACATGGGTAGATTGCAAGATAAGATATCTGATCATAGTTTCTCTTTGAAAACTATGAGAACAAACCTCGAGATGGAATATTACTAGAGATGAAGGATTAACATACCTCATTGTAGAATAAAACCATTGAAAATGGATGAAGAACCACTTGGAATCAAAGCTCCAAGATGTTCTTGAGCTTCATCTCTAATGGAGGTTTCTAGAGAGGATATTTTGGGTGAGGGAAGTCTAAATTGAATTCATGGATTGGGAATGGGGATGTCACATTTTTAACTCACTTAATAAACCCAAAAATAACCAAATAAACCAACTAGGGTTAGGTTAGAACGTGGGGTAACTTTCTCATTCACCCCTTAATGAAGTAGCGTCCATGGCAGTGAAGTTGCACTCTGCATCGACTAACCCATCGACGCCCAGTAGGTCCATTGACGGACCGTAATATAGGCCCTCGTTTGGGTCTGGAGCTGTCCAACTGACTTGATCCTTCATAGAATAAGTCTCAATCGACGCATCACCATCGACACGGCGTAGGTGACCCTACTGGCCATCGATTGAGGGTCGTGCGTAGACACTGCCAAGGAAGTTGTGAAATCCCGATACCACACCCTAGAAGATATGGCACTCTCAGAGTGCAACCGGCGTACTTGACCTCTCGCAGGTATTGTACAAGCCCTTCCGTATCTTTTATCGCATATAAAACATATGAAAAGTAGTGCGGCATTAAAACATTTCACAAACATTGTATAAGTCTTTTAAAATATCTTTCATATGAAACTCATAAGAAATACTAAGTCTCATTTCATCAAATATTAGACACAAAAATACTTTGGGACACAGCCCATACTCAATAGAAACAACTACTACTATGTTTATTACAATACTTTGATAAAAGAAATAAAAGACATATATTCCCTCAAGTCAAATAAGGACATACTTCAACTTGCTTGAACGATCTTCAAATCCAATCTTAGCTCTTCAAAAGCACCTTCACCTATGAATCACTTTAGATATATATATATATATATATATATATATATATATATATATATATATATATATATATATATATATATATATATATAAGCATGGAATTAATACAAACACGTGTACTAAGCATGACATAATGCATTAAATTATGAAAATGGGCATTTATTAGAAATGTGCATCTTTTTTATCCAAATATCATCATATAAGCATAAGAAAAACATTTAACACCTTAGAAACGCATAAGCTAACACTTAATCAATTTAACACATTTTAGGAATTGTTACAGCAAGCTTAGCCAACTTTACAGTGAACTACTTAGCCTTACATTGACTATTTTTCATGTTACAGTGAAGACTATCAACTTCATATAGAACACTCTCTAGCATATTATCTTCTCACAAAAAGCTATCCTGAGACTCACTTAAATAAGACAGAGATACTTCCCATACAACCTCTCTAGTCACACCTAAATGATCCTCAAAACCACCTATAATGCGATACACACGCTTACAATAACCCAAACATATAACATGAGATCTGTAACACCCTAAAATGAACTAAGGTGAGCTAAAGATTTGTGATTGTTTCTTGAGTTAATGTTATAATAAAATTAGTTATATTAGTTTCCTAAGGCGGTGTGAAGTTTGGTTAAGTTCGGAGGTCAAACGTCCATGACGTTCGCAAAGTGTGCCTTGGAGAGTGTTCATGTGTCTTGATGTGTTTGAGTGAGTTTTACGTGTTTGATTTGCTTGAAATTGATGTGGAATGTTCGTGATCTACATATGTCTAGGTGTTTAGCTTCCAGGTACGACTCCATCTAGGACCCACGAGGGGCCCTAGAAGAGGACCCCAACTTTTAGACGAAAACTGCCAAAAACAGTGTCCATTGACGAGCCAGTAGACCATTGCAGACCCAAACCACGATCCCTCATCAATGGGACATCGAATCATCGATGGTCCATCATTGAAAGGCGTCGATGGGGGCCTGCAAAAGTTGTTTCGTATGCGGACAGCTTGGGGTGTTTTTTTGTAAATTCACCCCATTCCTTTTATGACCCTACGATGATGTTTTTAGAGGTCTTAAGTTATATTATATTAGTTCTAAGTCCTAAACCTTGACAAGAGACCTTATTTCAAGGTTCAAACTCTCTCTCTAAAAACAAACTCTCTCGAAGTCACCATTGAAGCTAAGACTCAAGGAGAACTAGGAGAGATGGTTTGGACGTGTTTCTTAATAAAAATCTTTGGGTTTTATTCTATTTGAGGTATGGTATACATCCTTAAACTCTCCTTCATTCAAGGAGTCCCTTTGAATGGATTTTTAAAAAATGTTTTCAACTCTAGTTTCCTCTATCTTCCACTATAAATATGGGTCTTGCAAGAAATAGTTTCTAATGATTCAAAAATGATGTTTTTAATATTAGTTGATGACTTTAATTCTAAAACTTCAATGAAAACATATTAAAGATTTTTATCAATTTTTGGCTTAAGGAATGGATTAAATGAACATGATTGTGTAGTCTTTGAGCTTGGTTTCCTATGGTTGATGTTGTCGGTTATCTACTGCCGTAAGGGCTATATTATGATGAAATGTTGAGCAAAATGTTATACGAGATGGAATCTTGGATTAAAGGGTAAGTTGCTTATGTTAATTAGCTTTAATTATGAAATGCTCTTGAGTCGTATGGTGCACCTTCTTGGTGGAGGTTTTTACTTGATGAATTTGATTATATTTGGTATGTATTGTGAGTGTGGTTTTGAAGGCCTTATGTGTTAAATGAAATGATAATGAAGTTTGTTCTTGTAATGTGTATTGTGAAAATTGAATTATATGTTTTCCTAGAGTATGCCTAAATGAAGTAAGTGTGTATATTGAGCATGTTTAAGTGTGTAATGTGATGAATGAAGGTCTAAGCATGTCTTGAAGTTAAATTTAATTGAAATGATGCCTATGTGCAAGGTGTGCCCACATGTACACAAAGGTGTGCTCACATGTACACACATACTCACAACTGAATGAACTAATGAAGCTAAGTTCAGTCGAAAGGGGAGTTTTGGGGTGAACACTCTTCATGAGTTGATATGAAGTGTTTAATAAAAACCAACTACATCCTAAGAGCTTTCTTAGATAGATCAGAGGATGAATGCCCTTCGTGAGTTGAGACGTGGTGTTCACTAGTTATCTTTAACCTATAGTATATAATGTTTAGAATCTGTGGGGAGTTATTCCTAGCACCGAGAGGATATGAAGATAGGTCGTTACACTTAGTGAGTTGAGATGTTGTATTCCAATATACCTCTTGAGATGAGTCTTCCTCGTTAGTCCAGTATGAGTTACTTAGTAGAAATATCCTTATCCCTTAACTATGCGCCCGCATAGGTGTAGCTATTGGGAAAAGCCATGTAAAAAAAATATAAAGACCTTACTCTAGGTAAGTGAGGATCCCTCATCCAATAGTAATGTCTGGATTCTATGTGTAACTCTCATGGTCTATGTCAGTTAAGCTAACCCCCACAAAAGTAATGAAAGTGCTAAGTCGTCTAAAACAGTGTACTACTTAGGGTAGGTAGTGGAATGGGATGCTATTTATCCATTGCAGTCGGTAGGCATTCCGAAAGGGGAGTCTAGGTGAGCCTTATATTAATTGAATGAAATAAGTCTCCTAAAAGAACGTACTACTTAGGGTAGGTAGTGGAATGGAATGCTATCTATACACTGAACTAAGTAGATACACGGAACTAAGTAGACCTTCCGAAAGGGGAATCTTGGTGCTAAGACTTCTAAAAGAATGTACTTCTTAGGGAAGGTGGTGGTATGGGACGCTATCTACTCATTTTACTAAGTACGCATTCCGAAAGGGAAATCTTGTTGTGTTGCTTGAGTGTTCTTCTAATGTCTTGTCATTAATTGGGGACTTGTTCTCCCGAGGTGAGTAAGCCGAGAGGGTTAGTCTTAAGGATCACTTTGGTGTGTATTGAAGGAGGCATATGCGCACTTCCTTCATGTATTACCTTGGTGAGTCTTAGTATAACCTTTGTTAGGGAAACTGCTACGGAAATGAGTCCACTTCCTCTTTGCTCGGCCTTGGGAGTTCACTATTTTTTTTATTAGAGGTAGTTCACTGTATAGTCAAAATGAGTTCACTATAATGGTGAAAAGTTTACTCTAAAATGTCTAGTTTGCTTAAAATTATGGAAATTTCTCTTTAAGTGTTAAATGATGTTTCTTATGTTGTTTTACTTATATATTCTTGATTGTTTTACTTAATTGGCATGAAAATGTGTTTTTACTAAAATATCCCTTTTTGCATGTTTATGCATATGTCATACTTAGTACATTATTGTATTAACCCCATACTTTTCTATACTCGATAAGTATAGGTTTGGAAGCAAGGAGAAGTCTAGAAGCCGAAGCTTGGGAAACCTACTCACTCAAGATTTGGTATGTCCTCATATATTCGAGGACATACTCTATGTTTCTTAGTTTTTCTATTAAGACATTATTTTTTTTTAATGTAAAGAGCCATGTCCCTAAGATATTATGTCGTGTCTTTAAGTTGTCCTGTGATGATGAGACTTCCTTACTATTTTATTAAAAATGTTTCTTTTATTAAATTATTGATGAAAATTTTTAATTCCACAATACTTTCATGCCTTATGTAATAAACGGTAATTAAAGGGCTTGTACAAGACACCAATGGGTCATGTACACCTGGTCATGACCCAAGGGTCCTCCCTAGCTTCTAGGGGGGGGGGGTGGTTGTGGGTCATGACAAGATCCTTCTACCAAAGGTGATTCTAAGGTTCACGTGAGTAAGTTGTGGAGTGACCGCCCATACAATCCCTTATGCACACAATTAAGAGATCATGTAGACTATCTAATATACAATCATTCTCACTTAATAACATAACATATAGATATATGAAATTATCCTTCCAAAGGCTATCAAAAGTCTTACTTAGGTAAACTAAGAAGATAATGTCCATGATTGACCTCTTCAAGGTTACCTAAATAATTCTTAAGACTACCTAAGGCTTAGATCATGTCTACATAATCAACCATCTTCCCTAACTAGGGTCATTCTTAAGACCTATCTAGGTAAGATATGAAGTGACCATTCATATGCCCACTTTATACCTTAACTAGACAACCCTTAACTACTCTAGGTAAGTCATTAGATTCATTAGTTAATTTTAGACTCATTCATCACATAAGGACATTCAAGTAATGGTATTGAACAAGACCTAGGGACTCTAAATAACATCTTTAAAGCCTACTGTACAATGCCTAGATAGTGTACCATACCACCACCTAAAATTCATAGAACTTCTCTAATACTAGTAGGTATCCCATATGATGAGAATAGGAAATAACATGATATCTAGAAATGGAATCCGGAGTTCTAACCTACGCCGATGAGGGTGTTCCAAGACATGATATCCGGAGTTCTAACCTACGTCGATGAGGGTTTTCATCATGCCGAGGGTAGAACCAGGACACATCCATGTAGGCACATAGTTAAGGAATATGAAGGGATTTCATTCACTATAGTCTCATTCTCAAGTAGAGATACTTCCCATAACATAATGACTCGGTGCTAGCCTTTGTTCTCATAGAGTAATTGACATTAAAGGTTCATACAAAGGGGTTCCATGTCAAGTTCATAACCCAATCACATTTATCCTACCAAAGAGGTCCACTAGGGCTACCTTACAATGGCGACATAGATAGATCATTATGACTTTACTAAGGATGATATGATGTCGTTCCGGCCAATAAACCCTAAGTCCATCATCCTTTACATGAAGGATACCATTACGACTCTCGACTTCAAAGTTCATAACCTTACAACTAGGTTTAAGGTTTCATGTACATGACCTTCTTAACATCATTTAAGGTCTCACATATCATTCATTCATACATGACAAGGGTGCACTAATCCTACCTAGTCAAGACATCTCATATTCACGTATCATTCATAAATGTATCAAGTAAGGGACACAAGTCTATCAAAGCAAGACACAACATACTTGACTTTACTACATATAACATATCATTCTTTGAAGAACTTAGGAATGAACCTTATTATCTTTATATAATCCTATAAATTACCATATCAGCTTATATAGAACGTTCATAAACTCATACAATCAATTAGGGATAATCATGCATCAACTCTAAGACTACACACATAAGACAATCCTAGTCTAACATGATCACCTAACAACTTCAATAGAAGAACACATACTTTCACTTAATCACATGTAGATATATATGCTCATACTTCACATAAATCAACTTCACAACTTCATTATAATACTTCAAGTAGTGCCGACGAGGCCATGATCATCATAAGACATAAAGTAACGCTGACGAGGCCACATCAATTGCAAGTAAAGCACATAACACCACCACCATAAGTGTACCATACCAATCACAACATAATTGAAGTATAATTAACATAAAATAAAGAGAATTTGGGCAGCATACCACCAATCCATTCTCAAAACTTCAATCCATAGCTAAATCATCCAATTCAATACCATAAGGTCCTTACCCATGGCCATGTATATCAATTCAATATATAAACTATGATATTCAATGAAACTAGGTAAATTCAATATAGATTTATAAAACTAAAACAACCTAGATATCAATTCAATACAATCATTACATCATTTAATAGCCCATAGAAAACTACACTAGAATTCATAAGAATTAAGACAATATCACTTAAACCATAAATTAGTCAAAAACTTGGGTTCATCAATTACATGGTTTCATAGGTTAATTGATTTGAAATCATCTAATTAATAATAATTCAATCATACAATGCTTTGAAACCTGTAATGCAAGAACCCATGGATAATTCATGGCAATTCATCTTTGAGGAAACTCTTTGAATGTTGGGTTCCTTGATGAAGAGAGTTTCAAGGATCAAAAATCATACCTAAATGATGTTAATCCATGAAATTGATGAAGAATCTCCACTCAATTCTCCAATCCAAGATCTTCCTTGAGTTTTGGTTCCAATAAAGTTCGAGAGAATTTCAAAGGGAATTTGGATTTTGATTTCTGAAGAATGAATTATGTGTTAAAGGATTATAAACATATTTAGAATACCCAAAATACCCTTTAGGAACCTCCCAAAGTCTTATTTGGAGGTGGGGTGAACTTACCAATTCACCCCTTGAACTTAACAGTAACTGCGCAGGTTGACAACACCATCGACGGATGACCATCAATGGACCGTTCTATTGGTCCGTCGTTTGGGACTAAGCCTGGTACTTGACTTGGAATTCTCCCACGCCTAAGTACTGACCCATGAAACCTATCGACGGGGCGTCGACTGGCCCACGAGCCGTCTAATGCCTCCGTCGTTTGACGTTTCACTTCCAAATCACCTAAAACTCAAGACATTGCCTCAATACCACATTATAGACAAATTTAGGACCTTTTAACATCATCAAAACCATGTTACAATCTAGCTTTACCTAAGTCATTTTCGAGGTACTACAACAGTGTCTAGGCAGACTTTGGAACCTCTTTGAGAGCCTTTTGTCGGGCCCTTGGGGAGTCGTACTCGGACGTTTCAAACATAAATATAAACCTTAGCAATTCAAGTAACTTCCACGTCAGTTTAAGACAAAACATATACTCACAAAAAGTCCGAACATGCTATGCACACTCATGCGGCACATGCGTGTCTCAAGGGCTAACTTTCGGACGTCTTGGACATTTTGTAGACGCTTTACTTCTAAACTTCATGAAACTTAACATACTGACTATAAACATCCTTATTACTCATACAAGGACTTAATAAGCCAATGACACACATGTAAGCACATAAAAACATCTAAGGCCTCTTGTTGACTAGTCGTCGAACGTCTTGGTTGTCCCTTGACGTTTGACTTACAAATGACTTCGAGGCACTCATTCATACATCAAAAAACATAATTAACATGTTAAAAATCTTAATATTCACATGTGATTCTCTAGAAACCTAACTCATTTTGGGGATCTTACAAGTACGTCGTGTTGTGACCCAAGGGTGTCCCAACCTTCTAGGGTGTACTTGCGGGTTGTTACAAACTTGGCATCCGAGCATAAGGTTATGAAATGATCTTAGGATGTATCAAAACCACAACTCTTTGTCACGACCCAACCCGATGGGCCGTGACTAGTGCCCGTTTTGGACACCCACATACAAACCTGCTAAGTATAACCAACTGAAACTAAGACAATATGGAATTTAATCAAATCAAGCCAACCCCAACGTCATATATATATATATATAAAGAGGACTTGTCTCATAAGGAGTCATAACCATTCTACCGTAACAACATACGCGAGTCGACAAGGTCGCCACTATTCAAAGCATAATAAAATACGTAAGACGACAAAGCTGCCACTACACAATACACAATGATGTATGCAGCCGACAAGGCTGCCCCTGTACAAGCGGACATCCCAAACAAACCATGTCCAAACCATTATCCAAAACATATATATACAACCCACATAATGTCCACAGACCTCTAAGAGTACAGTAGTGAAACTCGACGGGACAGGGCCCCGCCATACCCATAGACGAGAAAAAGACTACACAAAAAGTTATGTACCAAAATGACTGGGCTCCGGAATAGTGGAGCTCTCCCAATCAACAGAGTAGATTTCCTAGGCGGGAGGATCACCGAACTGTGCGTCTACACCTGCGGGCATGAAACACAGCCCCCCGAGGAAAGGGGGGTCAGTACGGACAATGTACTGAGTATGTAAAGCATAGGGTAAAGATGACAAGATACCAATATGGCAAGTCAAAACAAAATATCGCTACACATGACCCTTTTAAGTGAAAATCATGCATATCTTTAACATATAAGGTGCCCAGCTTCCCTAGTAAGGGACTCGGCAAAATAGTCATCACGTCATCTCCGTCATCATCATCATCATAACCATCCTCATCACCAATCATATATATAATATACATACCTGGCCCTCTAGTGAGGAACTCGGTGACATATGCAAGAAACTCCGCACGAACATTACCCGGCCCGAGACTCGGTGAAATGATAAATGATTCTATGCACGAGCAGAATATTATGAGCAACCATATGCAATTAAAATCATTTCTTATAACTCAATAGAACAATCAACGTGAACCAGCAAGGAGTATTAACAAAGATTAATGTTTTATCAAGATTATGAACCTTTAATACGATATGGAAACGTAAAATCTCAATGACCCTAAGAAGCACTACCATAGATATTAGAGATCATCATAGCCTTAGACATAGCCTATATATAGAGGAATAATTGTGGAAGCAAGAATATACGTCCCCTAGACGCTCTAGAGGTAAGTATCAAACCTGTCTGTTATTCGCTTATTTTTAAAAGTCATGCCAAACAAAGAAAGAAGGGACAGCGTTACATACCGTATAATCGAGCCGCACGTCCAATATTTACTTCTCAAGCTATTAATCTATAACAAGCAACAATAGTGCCGCAATTAGATAAACATCGCGCTTTACTTTCTTGTAAGCTAGCTAATAATCTAATGAAAATTCGGCAGCACTTCCCCTATTTTCCTTACTTCGTCCCAACCCGACAACAACCCAAATTATTCACAGCAATACCAATAACACATATAACCCAACGAATCATATTAAACAGCCCCCTCCCCAAAACAGTTCCGTCTCGGCAACTATAGCAGCGAAGCAACGACACACCGAGCGATAACTCGTTTTATAATTCGCAACACATCTACCTTGTCGTATTCATCCTTTGGAGTATATACTCATAATCACATTTAACATATACATAATGCCAAAACAGAATTTTCCCGCAGTTTGCTTTAATCAAAACAGCCCAAGCACCAACACGACACCACTAATAATCCGATTATGGTTTCCGTTCATACTTAGCACATTCAATAACTAAAACAAACTTCCTAAGCTACTGGTCACGCCCCCTTCTTAAAATTAATGGATAATTAACAAAGGTATTCTAATTAACACACCAAATAAGGAGATTACTAACCAAATTATTTGCAGCTGCTGGCCAAGAGTTGCAGGGTTGGTTTCTCCATTTCCATGGCTGCCTAAGACAAGTGGTGAAGAAGAAGATGATATGCAGCAACGCATTTCACCACTTTATTTAGCATGGAGTGGATTTCTCCACCTCATTTAATAGTATGAAGTGGAGGCAGCCCCCCTCTACACCTGTCCACTAAGGCCAGCTCACAATCTGATCCCCTTTAAATTTTTGCCTTGAGTGGTGGGGCCCACTGGATTAAATTAATCCTAATCAGCCACCAATTATGAGTGGTGGGGCCCACTGGATTAAATTAATCCTAATCAGCCACTAATTAATCCCTAACTTAAAGTTAATGGCACTTACATTAGCCAAATCATACTTAATATCACATTTGGAATTAACATCCTTGCCTAATATTTCTTTAATCACTTGGAACTTAAAATTAAATCTCATTCCCCGGACTTAAGTCTACTAGATCATGATGCGCACTACGTATAAAAAATACGAGGCATAACACTATTACAGTATTATTCATCGGTGTGAGTCGCGACACATCTATGAGTAGGAGGCTCTGGGATGCTTAGGAAAGTTTCACTTTTTCCTTCCACAAGTCGTGCAATAGAGTTTGGCTTTAGTAGTCCCTTTTCTAATGTTTCCTATGATTTTTTAGGTTATGTCTAATACTATGGCTAATGATAGAATCGAATGAGATTAGAGTGGAGATCAAGAGATTCCTCCCCAAGTACAAGAGCAAGTTCCTTCTTAAGTTCCTAGTGACCCTCTAGTAGGGAATGCTATGTTGGAGAAATTTAGGGCTTCTATAACTTTGTTGTCTCTTGCCTTAACGGAACAAGCTAATAGACAAAAGGTGGCTCCGGCCAATATTATGGGAGGAATGAGTGCTACAAGAGTAAGGGAGTTCTTGAGAATGAATGAATCAGAGTTCTATGGCTCCAAAGTTGATGAAGATTCGAACGAGACTATTGATGAGGTGTATAAGGTGCTTGCAATCATGGGAGTGTCTTCCATTGAAAAGGCATTTTTGTCTTTCTATCAATTGAAAGATGTTGACCAACTTTGGTATCAACAATGGAACGATAGAAGACCAATGGGAGCGGGTTCCATTGAGTGGGAGACTTTTAAGTTGGCTTTACTTAATAGGTTCTTTTCAAGGGAATTGAGGGAGGCTAAGTTAGGGGGGTTCATAAACCTCAAAAAAGATTATATGAGTGTTAAGGAGTATGCTTTGAAGTTAACTCTTATGTGTAAGTATGTTCCAAGCTTGGTAACAAACCCTATAGAGCTGATGAACAAGTTAATGACGAGGGAGTCTGAACTAGTAGAAGAAGAATGTCGTATGGCAATGCTTGTTGATGACATAAATATCTCCTGACTCATGGTATTTTCTCAAAAAATAGAATAGTCAAAAATTAAGAAGGAGAAAAAGAGAAGTAGGATAGACAAGGATGGATCCGATGGACATGGTCATTCTAAGAATCGACAAATGTTTTCTGGACAAGGTTATGCTAATTCTTCTAAGAATGAGTATGAGAGGGTTTCTAAACCTAGACCTCAAGGTAAAAATGAGTATTTACGACCTACATTCCCTAGGTGTGGTAAGAAACATAAGGGTAGGTGTTTGGCCAATAGTGATGGTTGATATGGGTGTGGTGAGAGTGGCCACAAGATATAGGATTGCCCTAAGGCAAAGGATAATGTTAGATAAGGCAAGAAAGTTTCTACTAATCAGGTAAAAGATAGTCCTCCAAGGAGGAATAGGTTTTATGCTCTCCAATCCAAGGGTGATCAAGAATGATCTACTTATGTCCCTCATCTGTAAGTATCTCTTAGTGATTTTTGAAAATTTTCAGAATTTCCATGATTATGATTTGCTTTGCTTAGTTTTGCTTCTCTTAATGATGATGAATTCGTGATTAGAAAGACGTGTGTAGCTTCTTCCCAAGTGGGGGGATAAAGAATCCTTTTCATAAGGTGTCTATATAATTATATGTACTTATGTTTAGCTTATAATTGAACCATTTCCTTGATTTAGGTATGTGCATTTAGTTATAATGCATATAATATGTGTTGCTAGTATAAAATAGGTCCTTTAAACAAGTGTTTGAGAAGGTGTCTGTTATGCCTCGTATTTTCTTTATACGTAGTGCGCATCGTGATCTAGAAGACGTAAAGAAATATTAGGAAAGGATGTTATTTCCAAATGTGATATTAAGTATGAGTTGGCTAATGTAAGTGCCATTAACTTTTAAGTGAGGGATTAATTAGTGGCTAATTTGGATTGATTTAATCCAATGGCCCCACCACTCATAATTGGTGGCTGATTAGGATTAATTTAATCCAGTGGGCCCCACCACTCAAGGCAAAAATTAAAGGGATCAGATTGTGGGCTGGCCTTAGTGGACAGGTGTAGAGGAGGGCTGCCTCCACTTCATACTATTAAATGAGGTGGAGAAATCCACTCCATGCTAAATAAAGTGGTGAAATGCATTGCTGCATATCATCTTCTTCTTCACCACTTGTCTTAGGCAGCCATGGAAATGGAGAAACCAACCCTGCAACTCTTGGCCAAGAAATTTGCAAATAATTTGGTTAGTAATCTCCTTGTTTGGTGTGTTAATTCTTTAGAATACCCTTGTTAATTATCCATTAATTTTAAGAAGGGGGCGTGACCAGTAGCTTAGGAAGTTTGTTTTAGTTATTGAATGTGCTAAGTATGAACGGAAACCATAATCGGATTATTAGTGGTGTCGTGTTGGTGCTTGGACTGTTTTGATTAAAGCAAACTGCAGGAAAATTCTGTTTGGCATTATGTATATGTTGAATGTGATTATGAGTATATACTCCAAAGGATGAATACGATAAGGTAGATGTGTTATGAATTATAAAACGAGTTATCGCTCGGTGTGTCGTTGTTTCAAGCTATGGTTGCCGAGACGGAACTGTTTTGGGGAGGGGGCTGTTTAATATGATTCTTTGGGTTATATGTGTTATTGGTATTGCTGTGGATAATTTGGATGGTTGTCGGATTGGGACGAAGTAAGGAAAATAGGGGAAGTGCTGCCAAATTTTCGTTAGATTATTAGCTAGCTTACAAGAAAGTAAAGCACGATGTTTATCTAATTGCGGCACGATTGTTGCTTGTTATAGATTAATAGCTTGAGCAAGAAATATTGACGCGTGCGGCTCGATTATACGGTATGTAACGCTGTCCCTTCTTTCTTTGTTTGGCATGACTTTTAAAAATAAGCGAATAACGGACAGATTTGATACTTACCTCTAGAGCGTCTAGGTGACGGATATTCTTGCTTCCACAATTATTCCTCTATATATCGGCTATGTCTAAGGCTATGATGATATCTAATTTCTATGGTAGTGCTTCTTAGAGTCATTGAGATTTTACGTTTCCATATCGTATTAAAGGTTCATAATCTTGATAAAACAATAATCTTTGGTAATACTCCTTGCTGGTTCACGTTGATTGTTCTATTGAGTTATAAGAAATGATTTTAATTGCATATGGTTGCTCATAATATTCTGCTCGTGCATAGAGTCATTTATCATTTCACCGAGTCCCGGGCCGGGTAATGTTCGTGCGGAGTTTCTTGCATATGTCACCGAGTTCCTCACTAGAGGGCCAGGTATGTATATTATATATATGATTGGTGATGAGGATGGTTATGATGATGATGATGACGGAGATGACGTGATGATTATTTTGCCGAGCCCCTTACTATGGAAGCTGGGCACCTTAAATGTTAAATATATGCATGATTTTCACTTAAAAGGGTATATGTTGCCATATTGGTATCCTGTCATCTTTACCTTATGCTTTACATACTCAGTACATTGTCCGTACTGACTCCCCTTTCCTCGGGGGGGCTGTGTTTCATGCCCGCAGGTGTAGACGCACAGTTCGGTGATCCTCCCGCCTAGGATATCTACTCTGCTGATTGGGAGAGCTCCACTATTCTGGAGCCCAGTCGTTTTGGTACATAACTTTTCTGTAGTCTTTTGCTCGTCTTTGGTAATGGCGGGGCCCTGTCCCGTCGAGTTTCACTAATGTACTCTTAGAGGTCTGTGGACATTATGTGGATTGTATATATATGTTTTGGATAATGGTCTGGACATGGTTTGTTTGGGATGTCCGCTTGTACAGGGGCAGCCTTGTCGGCTGCGTACATCATTGTGTATTGTGTAGTGGCAGCCTCGTCGGCATACGTATGTTATTATGCTTTGAATAGTGGCGGCCTTGTCGGCTCGCGTATGCTGTTATGGTTGATAGGTTATGACTCCTTATGAGACAGGTCCTCTTATATATATATATATATGTGACGTTGGGGTTGGCTTAATTTGATTAAATTCCATATTGTCTTAGTTTCAGTTGGTTATACTTAGCAGGTTTGTATGTGGGTGTCCAAAACGGGCACTAGTCACGGCCCATCGGGTTGGGTCGTGACAGTGTCATTCGAGGACGAATGTTTCCCAAGTGGGGGGTATTGTAACACCCCAAAAATGAATTAGGTGTATCTAGATCCTAACTTGTGTATAATGATCTTATAAGTTCCTAAAATGACTAAAAATAGTGTTAAGAGTCAGTATATGAAGTTTGGAAGTTTTTGGAGGTCAAATGTCCAAGAATGTCCAAAACATTCGGAAACTAGTCAAAGTCGAACTAGTGTAACGCAGTATTTTGTAGTGGAGTTTTGGTGGATGGTTTGAGGGTAAAATTGAGTATATATGGTTCCTATACATATCCTGACATGTAAAGGGTCGAAACATCTTAGAACTATGCCCCAGGGGCCAGCGTAAGGGTTCCCGATGAGGACACAAACATAGGCCAGCGAAGCTTCCGGGCAGCCTAGATCTGGCAATGGCTGCGCGACGTGGAGCCATCGCGTAAAGGGAAATTTTTCCCTGCCACACGGATATATCGCGAACCATTCTTTCCCAAACTATTTTCTTGAAATAAGAATCAAAAATGCCTCCGTGAGGCACAGTAAGTGCCTAGATTTTGTCGCGTCATTTTTAAGTCAAATTTAAAGTTGGTTAAAATGTCCAATAGTTGCAGGGGTCTTCTGTCACTTTATGGATTAATTATTGGCGATTATTTTAGGTATTTTAGTAGTATATAATCAGCCCAATATCCAATAAGACCCTAGACTCCAAAATAAGAACCTTTTTCTCCCAAACATCTCCCAAAACCCCCATTGAAAAAGAAGAAGAAAAAAATTGTAGAAGCTTTAGGATGAATTCACCAAGGTTTCAAGATATGTTTGAGGATCTAATATTAGGCATGTGAGGCTTATTCATTTATGTATTATTCAATCCATGAATCCCCCCCTAGTTTTCCACAATTGAGAATCCAAAGAACCCCATTCAGGAGAGGTTGTGATTGCAATGTGGGTAAGGCTTGATTGTGATCCCAATCTTGTGGATAGCATTCAATTATGTTAATGTGATGATTGTATGTTGTTTTTATGATGTTTCCATGGTGATTTATAGAAATTGAACTTGAAGTTGATCATGGAGATTTTAGGTCATTAGATGCTAGATGAAGATTTTATGTTGATATTCTTAATTCAATTGTTTTTATACTATTCGATCATGATTGAATCATCTAGATATGAATTGAACTAGGTTTTAACTTATTAAGGATGATCTTGACCTATGAAGTTGGAACTAAACATATGTGATCATGTATGACTTGAATTACCTTCTAATGATCTAATTGAAGAAATTAACATGTAATTGAATATGAATCATGATAGACTAAGATTATCTTGAAGATGGGTTGGATGGTCACTCCTTGAGTAGTAGACTTGGTGAGACAACATCAAGGGTATGGTAGCTTGATATGCAATCTCATGATAGCTTGAGATATTAAGATCTCAAGGTTAACTTGAGAGAGTAAATCTCAAGGAGGCTTTAGTTGAAATACTCATGGTAGCTTGAGATGTTTAAATCTTATGGAATCTTAGGTTATATTACTTATCTTGAAGTGTCGAACTTCTTGGTAGCTTGAATTGGTTTGGACAAAACCATTTCATTGTAGCTTTAGGAGATAGGTCTATACTCACCTAATGGTAGATTGATTTGCATGTAAGGTGTAATTCATGGAATATCTAGAGATTAGTTTCTAATGGTATCTTAGGGTTAAGTATTCATGCTCCCCTATGGTTAGCTTGCATCTACATGGTTGGTTGCATAGTGGTTAGGATTGTTGTAACCTTCCTTTAGTAGCTTTGCTAGTATGTTGAGATGTTTCCCATGGTAGTAGGTCTATTAATGTAATATGTTGAGCTTAATAGACAAGGTTGCGAGATTAGTTAGCTTTTATTGTATTAGTTTATAGAATTGCTTAGTATGGATGGTAGCATGGGATGTCATCTATACATTGCATCAGTATGACTTGAAGCTACCTACGACATTGTAAGACCTCGAAAATGACTTAGGTGAAGATAGATCCTAACATGGTTGTAATGAAGGTCTAAGGTCAAGTGTATAAAGTTTTATTGAGGCAGTGTCTAATAGTTTACGTGTATTGGAAGTCAAACGTCAAGGGACGACTACAAAGTTCGACGACTAAGTCACCTATGTGCCCCATATGTGGTTCTATGTGTTTATGTGTGATTCATGAGGTTATAAGGTCCTTAAATAATTTATTATAGTATATATAGGTAGTGTGTCAAGTTTCGTGAAAGTTTGGAGGTCAAACGTCCAAGAACGTTCGAAAGGTTTGCCTTGAAATGACGTTGTCTGTCTAAGCATGTTTCGTCAAGTTTTACGTGTTCGTTTTGAATGAAATTATTGAGAGATATGCTAAACTAATAGATGATCATGTTTGAGTTAGAAACGTCTGAGCAAACATCCCCAAGGACCATCCAAGTGGTGCCAAGACTTTCAAAGGCAGCCACAAACGATGGAGGCAATCGACGGTTCGTGGGACAATCGATGCCCCATCGAGTGGTGCCTTTCAAGACCCGAATTCCGGAATGTGGATACCAACTGGCGTCGTTAACCTCTCAGAGGTCGCAGACAAGCCTCTTTTAGCGTTCATCACAATCATACCATTAATTTTTTGCGGAAAATTAAAAACTTTTAATATACTAATGAAGTATACTTAGACTTCATACTTAAGGTTTATAAAAACATACGATATTCTAAAAATATTATCTCACTTATATAGAAACCATCTAAAGAGTGCAAATCTGAACTAAGCCAATAATAGTTAATATGCCATATAGGTCTTATTATAAAATAATCCAAAGAATATAATGGAAATAGCTTATTTCTTAGAACTACTAAAAGTTTACGTAAGATAGAATATGAAACATTGCATACCGAACATGACGACCTTCCAAGACTTGGATAAAGAGTTCCAAGATTCTTCAACTCGAACTCTATAACTTCAATGGCTGGAACCTACAGTTCTAGTAAAATACAGAAATGGGGCTAGTAAACCACATGTACTAAGTATGGGGAAATGCACATAACACATAAGGACATCAATGAAAAAAGTTCATTTATCATAAATTTAGAAAACAGTTTAAGTCATATAAAAATTCTCAATGCACATACCATATAACATATACAAGCAAAATATTTCATCACTTAAAGTATGATCATAATCGTAGACATATTCTCATGGCATTATGTTAACATTACATATCGCAACGATCATATAAACATAACATACAAAACACTTACCAACGATCCCATCCCCAACCTACAAGTGCAATGGACATGTGAAGCCCCATAACACCACATAACCGAGTAGATAAGATAGGAGACCACAAGTTAGGCTTTTCTTCATATAACTTGTAAAATAATTAGTTATCATTAGCATAGCAATGTAGCCAAATAACATATTCATCATAATAGCCAACATTAATACAAAAGTAACATCATATGTCATAACATATATTTTTAATATCATCATATTACTTATGAACAATCTCCTAGGATTTACCTTAGAGTCAACTTTTGCAATGTCTAGGTAGCGTCCCATACCACTACCAATACTAAGCCAACTCCTCAAGTCACCCTAGTCAACGTTCATTTTCTTGTCTTTCGTTTTACATGAGGGAACATAGGCATTAACCGACATAGATCATGTGAGCAAAACATGGAATACGGTGTCATGAAACCCCACACCGAAAAAAGGTGGTCTATCGGCCAAAGTAGAACCTACATGACATTGCTTTCTAGGTGGATCCACTAGCTAGTATCCTTTGGTGAAAACATATTTCAAGAAATAGCAGATGTATTAGAGACCCATAGTTCCATATTACATGGCAGCCTCAATCTCATGAGAATCATTTTGAACCTACCTTCCCCTAGAGAAGGGACACTTCACATATCTAGTTCATCGGTGTTTATCTTAAGTCCCTTTTGTTGAAATAACCTTTAATTTGTTTTTCATAATAAACTTACCATAGGTCATAAAATATTATTTCCTTGTATAACATGATCATGAGCTGTTTTAGATTAAATGACAATTGTCCTTTCATCGTAACCCTTCATACGTGAGATTTACATGGCATAATCATTTTTTGTAAAGCATATAAGGGAGTATCATAACTTGCATATTCATATTCATATCATAATCTCATAATTTACATATTCATAGCCATCATATTCACACAGAAACATCATACATACTTTCATAACATAGCATCAAGACTTATAGGCTAACAAAAAAACCTTAGAGTAATCATAATTTTAGAAGACTTACCACTTACTTCCAAGAATCTTATTCATCATGCGATATTCATAAAAATAATTAGTAAAATACTCAATGAAACAATCAAGAACAACCCATAAAATCATGTAAGAGATCAATGCATAGCATAGGAGAAGGTAAACGGGTCATTAAAGAATTCATTCAAACCTTAAATTCTAACCCTAATGTTTACATGTTATCACATCATAGAAACAATCATACAAAACCATCATATAGGTAAGAACGTGCTTCACACTAAATTCAAGCATAATTATCAGCATATACTCAACAAATCATGCGGAATTAGATATAGAAAACATTTACTTTGCATTGAAAAACATAAATCTAGGGTTAGGAAGAAAATCCTTTTTGTAGAGTAAAAACCCTTGAATTGCAGTTCTTGAAAACTTATCTTGAAAGGACCTCTTGTCTAAAGTAATACCAAGAGTGAAAACCAATACCTTATAGGTGAAGAATACACGAAATCTTGATTGGGAACTTCGAAACCTTCCTCTACTTCCTTAAGCTTTTCTTGTTCTTCAATGGAGTTAGGAAAAAAAGAGCGTTCTTGAGAGATTAACAGAATTTCGTTTGATTCTTATTTCGAACGTGTAGTTGTGGTCTAAAACTGACCTAAAATCATTATATATACCTCCCAAGACTTACCCTAAATACCTCCACTTAAATTACCATAAACGTCTCTCCTAATTTGACTACAACTAAGAGAATATTTGACTTAATCAAATCTGAAATTTTTCATAAGGATTACGTTTTAAACCTTTAAATTGATTAATTAAATGGCTAATTCAATTATTTATTGTACATAGGGTAATTACTAAAGTACCCCTAAGTCATTGGAACCATAACTAACCCTTTTTGACCATCCTAGGTTAAGTACTAGGATGTTTCTTGAGTTTTACTAGGTTAGTGTAAGAATTTCTGTTTGACCCCTTTAATTTAATTAATTAAGTTGATAATTTAATTAATTAGGTAACCTAGGATAATAACTAAAGTACCCTCAAGTCGTTAGAACCTTAACTAACCCTTTAAACCATCCTAGGTTAGGTACTATGTTGTCTTTTTCTTGTCTTAACCGAAATCTGGTAATTGCTTTGTGATTTCGGTTTCGTCCATTTAAATTAATTATTTAATTTGATAAATTAATTAATTAATTAAGTAACCTAGGTTAATCACTAAAGTATCCCTAAGTTGTTAGGATCATAACCAACCTTCTGGATCATCGTAGGTTAGGTACTAGGTTGTCTCCTAGTTAGTTTCATGTCTTAATGTCACCCGGTTAGGTCTTAGGTTGTCGGGTCCCTTAGTTAGTTATTTTTTCTTGGTCCTAGGTTAGTTATTTGATTAGGGACGTTAGTTAGGACCTATAATCAGTTAGGGAGCTTGGCCCAATGTGGTCTTACAGGCTTGCCCCCTACGCACCCTAACCAATTCGGTTGGTGTTTGTCTCTTGGCCTTTTACCACATGTGTTTGCACATGTGCTAGTGTTGCTTGTTCTTTCCTATATTTAACTATTTTGATGGTTCAATTGTAACGTTTACTTATTTTTCCCAAGGATCCTTACTCTTTCATTGGGTACTGCTTAATCTACATGCCCATTTTAAGTGGTCATGTGCTATGGTACATAGGATTGACACTTGGATGCCTCATACATAATATGTAAGATTTAATGCTATTAGCTTAGGGTCTTCATTGCTTGTACAATTCCTGAACAAACTTGTTAATACTTCGAAAACTTGGCTTGCACACTTTAAGCAAATATTTTCTAATATACCCAATATTTTGCTTATTTGGGCATTATATTAAAATTTGAGAATACCACTTTAGATAATTTTCTATACTATGACCAATATTTCTCAATATTGAGCATTGGAAAGCCTATGTATCCCCAATATGCATTCTTAAAGACCTATTGGGCTCTTCACTAGACGTGTAATTTCTTGGAATGTTTTACTATCGTTGGTGGATACTTGGTCTTGGGAGGAAATAGACCCATGTTGAGTCTCTTAACTCAACGACGGAAGGATTTTACGGTTCGTTTGTGGACAAACGGTCTGTCGACTGCCAACCATCAATCTGTGTGCAGTTCATTGCCAAGTGAGGGGTGAACTTATAATTTCACCCCACTTCCAAATAAGAGTATTGGAGGTTATTTAAGGGTCTTTTGGGTTTTTTAAATGTTTTTATAATCCAAAAAAACTATGAAGATTTCATTCTTCAAAATCCAAAACCAAACTCCCTTAGAATTCTCTCTAGAACTCCATTTGAGTCAAAACTCAAGGAAGGGCTAGGAGTGACGAATTAAGTGGAGATTCTTCATCAAATTATATAATTATCTTCATCAAGGTATGGATTTTTATCCTTGAAACTCTCTTAATGAAGGATCCCAACTTTCAAAGATGTTTTCTAAAGTTCTCAAGTTTAATTATCCAATTTTATGATCTATGTTATGGATTCTTGCATTAATGGTTTCTAAACATTGAATAATGATTGAATTGATACTTTTTTCATGATTTCAAACTAAAATAACCTATGAAGCCATGAATTGGATGAACCCTAGTTTTTTACTATGTTATGGGTTACTTGATATTGATCTAATGTTAATGAATTTTAATGTAACTTTATGTAGGCAATTGATTGATGTAATAATTATGATAAATTTATATCTACTTTATATTGGATTGATGAATATGTGGTTATTTGACCTAGTTTCATGAATATTGTTTAATTATGTTGGATTGTTGGTTCTGACCATGGGTAAGGGCCTTGTAATATCAAATGTGGTGATTTGGTATTGGATTGAGGTGTTGACGATGATGTGGTGGTAAGATGTCCTATTTTCTTAATTTTATGTTGATTAATCTTCAATTATATCATTATTGGTATGATCCATATAAGACCCCAAAAATGACTTAGATGAATTAGTGTCTAACACTGTTGACATCATGGTATAAGGTCCTAAATAAGTCTATTATATGGTATAGGGAAGTGTCTAAGGGTTTAGGTGCATTGGAAGTCAAACGTCAAGGGACGACCAAGACGTTCGACGACTAAGTCACCTATGTCCCTCATATGTGGTTTTATGTGCTATTGTGTGATTCATGAGGTTTCAATGTTCTTAACTTATTTACTATAGCATTTGTAGGCAGTATGTTAAGTTTCATGAAGTTTGGAGGTCAAACGTCCAAGAACATCCACAACGTTCGAAAGATGTGCCTTGAAATGACCTTGTGTGTTTAGGCATGTTTCATCGAGTTTTACGTGTTCATTTTGGGTGAACTTCATGTGAGAGGTTCTAAACTCATATGCGATCATGTTTGGGTTTGAAACATATGGGATAATATCCCCAAGGACCAACCAAGTGTCCTTGAGGAAGGACCCATGTTGGTGGCCAAAACTGCCCAAAGGCATCCACCGACGGATGACAATTGATGGCCAGTGGCCTGGTCGACATCCCGTAGGTGGTGGGCGTAGTTTGGGACTTATATTGTGGATATAAGCTCCTATTTCTAAGTATCTGAACCCATCGACGAAGGCCAGGACGGTCCGTAAGTGGACCTACGGCCCGTCGATGGACGGTCGTTGATGGTCACTATGGCCTGCGAGCCGTCTCACTGTAAGTTGAGGGGTGATTTTGTAATTTCACCCCTCTTCCAAATAAGAGAATTGTCAGTTTATTAAGGGTATTTTGGGTATTTTAAATACGTCTATAAGTTTTAACACTTGGAATATTTCATTATTCCAAATCAAAACCCCAAAATCCCTTAAGAACTCCCAAAAGGCTCCATTGAAGTCCAAAATCAGGGAAGAGCATGGTGTGACGTTTTGGGTGGAAATTATTCATCAAAGTGAATAATTATCATCATTGAGGTAGTTATTTTGATCCTTGAAACTTGTTTCATCAAGGAGCCTTACTCTCAAGATGTTGTCTAAAGTTTTCATAGTTGAAATGTCCAATTTCATGATTTTACCATGGGTTCTTTCATTAATGATTTCTAAACATTGAATAATGATTTAGTTGATTTGTACTGATGGTTTTTACCTAAATTATCTATGAACCCATGAATGTGGATGAACCCTAGTTTATGACTAAGTTGTGGGCTATTTGATATTGATCTAATGTTGATGAATTGCTATGTAGTTTTATGTGCGATATTCATTAATGTTATATTGTAGTAATTGATATCTAGTTTGTATTATATTGATGAATTTACATTGATTTGACCTAGTTAATTGATTATTGTAGTTTTTATGTTGAATTGTTGGTTATGGCCTTGGTAAGGGTCTTGTGTTATCGAATTGAGTAAGTTGACTTTGGATTGAGGTGTTGAGGATGATGTGTGGTTATGCTTCCCAATTTCATTTAATTTTATTTTATTTATACTTCGATTCTATATTGATTGGTATGGTCCACTTATGGTGGCAGTGTTATGTGTTTTACTTGAATTTATATGGCCTTATCGGTGTTACTTTATGCAATATGATGATCTTGGCCTTGTTGGCAACTAATTGAAGTAATATTACTATTTCTGTAGTTTCAATATGTGAATCGTGACAATATCTATCTACATGTGGAGTCATATATGTATTTTTCTATTTATGTTGTCTTAGGTGATCATGTTAGACTATGACTTTGACATTATGTGTATAGTCTTACGGTTGAGTCTTGGTTATCACTACTTGACTTTATGAGTCTATATTGGTTACATTTATGATTTTATGGTAGTATATAATATGACTTGAGATGTTAGGTTTTTTTCAAAGTGCTTTTAGAATGATTTGCATTAAGAGTTAAGAATGAAGTATGTGTTGTTTTGTCTTGGTTGACTTATGTCCAATGCTTGATGTATATATGATTATGAATATCTGATGTCTTGATTTAGAGTGTTAGAACTCTTTGTCTTGAATGTATGAATGACATGTGACCTTAAAGTAACTTAAGAGAGTTTTTTATGTAAAAACCTTGACTTAGTGGTAATGTTAGATGGTTGAAGTCGTAAGGCATAATGGTATCCTTCAAAGTCAAGGAATAATAGACTTAAGGTTGATTGGCTGAAACAGCATCATATTAATCCTTAGGAAAGTCATCATGAGCTACTTGTTTCCATTCTGAGGTATCCCTAGTGAACCTTCTTTGGTAGGGTAAATGTAATAGGGTTATGAACTTGTTATGTAACCCTTTTATGTGAACCTAATGTGTGAATTACTCTATGAGAAAGAAGGCTAGAACCGAGTGATATGGTAAGGGAAAGTAGTTATATTTAAGAGTGAGACTAGATTACAAAATATGCCCTTCATCTTCCTTAACCATTTGCCTACATGGGATGTGTCTAAGTTCTACCCTTGGCAAGTAGAACAACCTCATCGGAGTAGGATAGAACTCCAGATTTCATGTCTTGCTATCATGGTCTATGCCGTTTATTGCCTATTCTCATCATATGGAATACCTATTAGCATTAGAGAAGTTTATGAGATTTAGGTGGTGGTATGGGACACTATCTAGATATTGCACAATAGGCTTCAAAGGTGTTAAGTAGAGTTCCTAGTTCTAGTTTAAGACCATTACTAGAATGTCCTTTATGTGATGTATGAGTCTCTTGATGAACTAATGAACTAATGACTTATGTTAAGAAGTATGTCAATGAATAAGTACTTAATCTAAAGTGACTTAAGGATTCCTTAGCTAATGTGTCAAGAGGGCATAAGAGACGATCTCTTCATGTCTTATCTTTGGAAGTCTTGAGGATGACTCTATTTAGGGTTGATGTTTGTGGACATGATCTAAGCCTTAGGTATTCTTAAGGACTATTTTGGTAATCTTGAAGAGGTCAATCATGGAGGTTATATTCTTGATTTACTTAAATAGGTCTGTTGATAGCCTTTGGAAGGAGAATGTCATATCATCTATGTGTTGGTGTGTTAAATGAGAATTAATATATTCTAGGGAGTCTATAGGATCTCTTAAGTGTGTGTTTAAGGGATTGTATGGGTGGTCGCGACACAACTCACTCAAGTGAGACTTAGAGTCACCTTTGGTAGAAGAATCTTACCTTGATGTATGATGCTTTGTAAGTCTGTATGTGACTCATTATAAGTAATCTTAGGGGTCGTTTAGGCACATCTAGAGAGGGTGTATGGGCGGTCTCTCTTTGTGTGAGTTAAGTGAATCTTAGGGTAGCTTTGAGTGAGAATATTACATGCTAAAGGGTGTCTAAAGTGATGAATAAGTAAATTCACTGTACAACAAAGTAATTCACTGTAATAGTGAATGGGGTTACTGTAAAGTGACCTCTAAAATTATGATTTTTTGTTTAAATGTTATCTTAATATGATTTCTAAAAGAAAAGATGCATATTTCCAATAAATGTTTGTTTTCATGATTTTATGCATAATATGTCATACTTAGTACATGTGGTTTACTAACTCCATGCTTTTATCTATCTATATAGTTCTTGGTAGGTGAAGAGCTTTTGGGAAGTGAAGACTTGGATCATAGCATCGTTCAAGAGAAGTTGAAGTATCTCCTTATTTTACTCGAGAGTATATATGTCTTTTATGTTTTTTAGTTGAAGTATTGTAATAGAATAAGTATTTCTATATTCGTATTTTGTATGGGTCGTATCCCAAGTATTCTTGTGTCTTAAGATGATGAGACTGAGACTTAGTATTTCATATTGCTTTATATGAAAGAGATTTTTGAAAGACTATATTATGTTCTGTGAAAAGTTTTAATTCTACACTACTTTTCACTATGTTATGCGATGAATGATATGTAAGGGCTTGTACAAGACCTCCGAGAGGTCAATTACGCTAGTTGCAATCCGAGATTGCCCCTAACTTATAGGGTGTGGTTTCGAGATGTGACAGTCCACTTATGATGGCGTTGTTATGTGCTTTACTTGCAATTGGCGTGGCCTTGTCGGCGTTATTTTATGTAATATGATGATCTTGGCATTGTTGTAAAACTACTTAAAGTAATGTGATTATTTGTGTAGTTGATTATGTTAATTATGATAATGGATATCTACATGTTAACAAATGTGAAAGTATTGTGTTTTTCTATTGATTTTTAGTAGGTGATCATTTTAGACTATAAAGTGTCAAGAGTGCATAAGAGACGATCTCTTCATGTCTTATCTTTGGAAGTCTTGAGGATGACTCTATTTAGGGAAGATGTTTGTGGACAATCTAAGCCTTAGGTATTCTTAAGGACTATTTAGGTAATCTTGAAGAGGTCAATCATGGACGTTATGTTCTTGATTTACTTAAGTAAGTCTTTTGATTGCCTTTGGTAAGAGAATGTCATATTATCTCATGTTGATGTGTAGATGTCTTGTAAGTGTGTATGTGACTCATTATAAGTAGTCTTGAGGATAATTTAGGCATGCCTAGAGAGGTTGTATGGGTGGTCTCTCTTGTGTTGCTTAAGTTAGTCTTAGGATAGCTTTAAGTGGGTTGATTACATAATAGAAGACGTCTAAGGTAAAAATAAGCAGCTTCACTGTACAGTGAACGAATTCACTATAACAGTGAGTTGAGGTTACTGTAAAGTGACTTCAAAGATTATGATATTTGTTTTGTTGTTATCTTATGTGATTCTTAGTTGATAAATGTTGTTCTTATGAATATAATATTATTCTTTTAAAAAATAAAAGATGCATATTTCCAATAAATGTCTTTTTTCATGATTTCTATGCATTATGCCATACTTAGTACATGTGGTTGTACTAATCCATGCTTTTATCTATCTCTATAGTTGTTGGTATGTGAGGATCATTTGGAAAGTGAAGACTTGGACCGTAGCATCGTTCAAGAGAAGTCGAAGTATGTCCTCATTTGATTGAGGTCATAGATGTCTTTTATGTTTCCATTTGAAGTATTGTAATTGACTAAGTATTTCTATATTTTGAAGTATGGGCCTTGTCCCAAGTATTCTCGTGTCTTAAGTTTGATGATATTGAGACTTAGTATTTCCTATGACTTTATATGAAGGAGCTTTTTTTAGAAAATGATATTTTTTGTAAAAAGTTTGAAGTATGGGCCGTGTCCCAAGTATTCTCGTGTCTTAAGTTTGATGATATTGAGACTTAGTATTTCCTATGAATTTATATGAAGGAGTTTTTTTTTAGAATATGATATTTTTTGTAAAAAGTTTTAATTCCGCACTACTTTTCATTATGTATATATGCCATGAATGATATGAAAGGGCTTTTACAAGACCTCCGAGAGGTTAAGTATGTCGGTTGCAATTCGAGGTTGACCCCAACTTTCTAGGGTATAGTTTTGGGATGTGACAAGCTTGGTATCAAATCATAGGTTATGAAATTAGTTTTAGGAATCAAGAAGTCTCATCAAGTCACGTCTAGTACAGTCTTGACCATCAGTGCGAGTCGTGACATATCTGTGGGTGAGAGGCTGTAGGATGATAGAGTTTCCCTTCTTTGCTACTTGTATGTCGTGTCGTAAAGTAAAAGTTATGAGTACTCTTTTCTTATGGTTTTCCTTGTGTTTTTTAGGAAGATGAATACGAGGAGGATATCGGCTAGGAAAGTTGAAGAGAATGATGTGCTAGACTAGATTTCTCCTCAAGTTGAGAAAGTTGAGCAAGTTCCTCAAGGTGATCAAGTCCAATTGTGGGTGGAGGTGATGATGTCCCATAATTGAGTAATATTTGTCAAATCCGGGGAGCACCCCCTAGAAGTAACACGGCGTTCTTGACCTCTCGGAGGTCTTATACAAGCCCATAGTAATCATTCATCACATCGACATAGTAAATTTACAGAAAATTTAAAACTTTTCATAGCACCTCATATGCTAGAAACTTTACTTCATATACATATAAAATATAAGTCATAATACATATATAGACTCTAAATCTCTTAACCATCTTAGACTCAATAACTTTGGAGTACATTAGGGACACGGCCCTTAAGACATAATACAAACTATATAATATTTAAAGACTTTACAATAAAGACATAAGTAGGAGATCCTTGAACTTAAGGATTTCTTTCCTTGATCTTGAGAATCACCTATCAATCTCTTTACCCTTCAAGACACCCTTTAAGCATCCCTAACCTACACTTTGTGTAAAAAGTAGAGAAAAATGGGATTAGCACAAGAATGTACTAAGTATGGAAACCATGCAAAAACATGCATTTAAAAGGGACATTTTCTTTGAAATTATACTTCATGCCATTTTGAGTAAATAATCAGAAAACCTTTATCAATAAGATATATATCATACTTCATATAAACACAATCAAAGGCCAAACATCATAGAAAAGCACATATAGAATTTAAGTCCAATTTGAGGTCACTTTATAGTGAACTCAATTTCCTTTATAGTGAACTCTTCCTTTTATTTCATTAGTCTTCCAAGATATCCTTTAGGGATACTTGGTGCAATGTATCACTTTAGGATCACAAGGAAAATCATACATATCATATACAGAAGACAACACATACCATCATAGAAGTATAATACCATATAGACCTAGTTAAGTCAAGACCTTCATCATATAGTCAACAAGATCAACATCATGCATTAAGACTCATATCATGCACATCTTCATAATAAGTAGACAAATACTACAATGTCATGCATAGGGAACACAAACATAGTGACATCATTAGAAAACCTTCCTAGAACTTCCTAAGGAGCTACTTTTGCAATGTATAGATGGGTTCATTACCTCCACCTATACTAAGTAAACTCCCTTAAGTCATTCTATTTAGGGTCCTAGTCATTAACTTCCATTGTCCATTCTACTTTAGGGAAACTATAGCCTTAACCGACATAGACCATGTTATGCTAAACATGGAATCCGGTGTCATAAAACCCCACACCGATAAAGGGTGGTCTACCGGCCAAAGTAGAACCAAGTGAGACTTAGCTTTCTAGATGGATCCACTAGCTAGTATCCTTTGGTGGCAACATAGTTATGGAACTTGGAGGTACATGTGAAAACCCTCTTTATGCAAAGATTAGGCATTGTAGTTATTCAATAAATGGAAACCCTATTTATGTCCATTAAGGCATTGTGGTTATCCACCTAATGAGATTTATGGTGACCTACCTTCCTACCACGGGAAGGGACACACACTTATATTCAAGTTCACTCGGTTCTAAGCTCAGTTTCCTTCATTAAAAACTTTTATTATATTTTTACTTCATAAATCATAGGTTTAGGAGAGTCATCCCCTCATATGCTTAACTCATAGGGAATAGATGGAAGTTCATAAACCTAAATCATGTAAAGAATCCATTCACATGAACATAGCATATTTAAAGCATCATCTAGTTTAGGGTGCACATGAATACACCATTCAAGCCCCCTCTCTTGACTAGATCTTCATATGTGCGTGTGTGTATACATATATGTGAGCAAAGCTTTAATAGAACACATTAAGTCAGACAACTTCATATATCAATGCATGAGTCTATAGTCATAACTATATGATCAATCCTTTCCTATAAACCCACTAAGACACTATGCACATTAATACTTCATCCTTTCATATTCATATCATGCTCATATATTCATCTTTCATATACATAGAAACCAAACCTAGGAATTATCCTATCAAGATACACATGTGCAATGTATATACAAGGTCCCATACCCTTGACCATATTAGTACACATATCAAGGTCACATACATATACTTTAAAATGCATAGTAGTGGACACTAGTGAATATGAGAACTACCTTTCATTTAGACACAATGACCTATACTACTTGTAACATGCATGTAACTGAGAGTGTGTGTACATTGGTCGACATGATCACATAATGTATATCAATTAATCCTTGAGGCAGCCACCCTCTTATACCAGATTATACTTCCAAGAGCATACCACAAAACACATAATAGCATAGGAGGCAAGACAATGTAAACATTATAACCAAGGCTCCTAACTTTAGCTATTTACACTTTCATATAAGGGGTATATGGGTAGGGCTACTAAAAATTTTAACACATTAATGGCAGCACCTATACAATACCCTAACATGAATATACACATGCTCATACAATATCCAAACAACTTAGATCACAACTAGATAGGAAGAAAGGCACAATTACATCATAAGGTGATCATCTAAATCTCTAAATCATATATTCATCAATTTGCCTTCAAGGTCATGGTCAACACATATATAATGACAGTTAAGTAAACACAGCCACCATAAGTGGACCATACCTCACAATTCCATACAAGGCTTTATCAACATTTGTATAAAGAAGTAAAGAAGTGGATGAGTAGAGGAAATAAGCATTCTTACCAACTCCTCAACCTTTGATCCTCATTGATCAATACACCTTGTCTACCAATAATTCATATATATGGCAGAATCTAATTGCAATTTAATCATATAATAAACCATGTACAAGTCGCTATAAGATTATACTATATCATAATACAACACATCAACATACTAGAAAAGTAGAATAACGTAGATCATTAGCTAATTTCCCTTGCATTGATTTAAATCATATTTCATACATTATTATGAGTCCAAGGAAGTAGATAAACCTACCTTTAACCATATTCGATAGGGTATAGAAGACTTCACCAATACAATGAACTCTCTAAGAATCTAATCATCATTTATATTTTATCAACAATACACTCATTAGGAAGTAGCTAATTCAGTAAGAAATCAAAAAGAAACCATGCTTGATATAACGACAACACAGGATACATCACACACTTAGTTTTTTTTACTTCATAGCGTAAAAAATCTAGATCAATTCATGCAAGTCTTTATTATATTGTTCATTAAGGATTTATACCTACAAAATTCATCCATCATATCATACTAAAACAGTAGCTACAGCAGTTCATACATATCACAACCTTACACAACCGATCTCACAATCGACTTTAGGACAACATGTAGAAACATAGGCTATTCATGTTCAAATCTTCAAATATTTATCATCATGGACTGATAATCATCAATTCACCATCAATTAACGTTAATAACAATAAAAACAAGAAATTCAATGTAAGAGAATCACCATTTAATCAAGAACAAGCCATAATCACAAAGCCCATACAAAAGCTAAACCAATTTTGGAAGGAACATGGGTTCATCATGCAATTGGAGTGAAATCACGTTCAAATCATTGTATTAACATCAATTCATCATGATTTAATCATTAAAAACGTTTTGAGAAAGAACCCATGGCTAGATTGGAAGATTGGAAACTTGATCAAAAGATTTCTTTGAAAAACATTGAGAATGGCTTTCTAGATGAAATGATAACTAGAGATGAAGATCACCGTACCTTTGTCTAGTTTAAAACCTCTTAAACTTGATGATTCATCCATGGAAAACTCAGCTTGAATCTGTTCTTGAGCTTCACCAACAATGGTCGTTTCTAGAGAGAGTATTTTGGAGGGAAAGGTTTTGATCTTGTGAAAGGATTCTAGAATGGGATGATCACATTTTGATGACTTATATACTCCCAAAGTAACTTAAATAACCCCTTAATAATCAGGTTAAGACGTGGGGTGAATTTCCCATTCACCCTTTTAATGAAACAGACGCAGGTTGGCAGTTGCAGGCCACCCATGACGGAGGTTGTGACGGGGCGTCACAGCCACAACGGACCGTCACAGGCCTCTGTCGTTGAGAACTTCATTGGACACTGCCCAGGCAGTGTCTTAGGCAGCTTTAGGTCCTTCTTTTGGGCCCTCTCTTAGAGACCTTTAGAAGTCGTACCCTGATGTTTCCAACTTGATTACGAACCTTAACAAGTTATAGACCTTCCACATAAATTTCATCCAAACAAACACCTACAAGACGTCCAAACAGCCTTGTCCCCAACATGACATACGATGAACGTCTTAGGGGCTGTCTTTCAAACGCCTTAGAAATTCTTGGGCGTTTGACCTCCAAACTTCACTAAACTTCATATAAAAATATGAAACATCATTTTAAACCATTTTAAGACTTATTAGGATCATTTCACATAGACTTAAGAATGCATAGACACATGAGGCACATAAGCGACTAGCCGTCGAACGTCTTAGTCGTCCCTTGATGTTCGACTTCCAAATAACTTCAAACTTTGCACACTGCCTCTAAGACATATAATAAGACATTTTAAAACATTAGAACATCATGAAATACACATAGAACCACATATTAGGCATCTAAGCGACTTAGTCGTCGAATGTCTTAGTCGTCCCTTAACGTTCGACTTCCAATACCTCTAATATATTAGCTACTGTGTATTTTTAAGAATATTTAGGACATTATAAATTTAAGAAAAACATGTTAGGCTCTAGACACCTTATCTCATTTTCGGGGTCTTACAATATCCCCCACTTGGGAACATTCATCCTCGAATGACACTTAGGGCTCTTTAATCACAAAAAGGACTTAAATGAATGTAAGAGCAGTCCATAGAATTAATAAATCATCAATTAATTTTATGTAATGACCCGGACGGTCATTTTTGTAATTTTTTGTAAAACTATTATTTTTAACCCTCCCGATTGTTGTCCCGAGTTATTTTAGAATAATTAATAAAGTTGGCCTAGAAGTTCAAAAATAATTATATAATTTCGGTCAGCTAATTGATGGATATTTATAAAATAATTAATTAGTTGATAATAATGGGTTAAGCCTGAAATTTCTTTGAACCCAACACTACTTGACCCATTTGTTAAAATAAGTTGGTAGGGTTTAATAGTTTTTTTTTTCAACTCATTAAAGAGATAAAAATAAACTTGAAATTCTTGTCGTTCACGTCTGTGAGGAAAAATCCTTCCAGGTAAAGTTTGAATGATCTGTTCTCAATATTGATAATTCCTTATCAAATTAACCATATTATATTAGTTAGTGGGGTAGAAAAAGAACGAAATTTCTAGAAATTTATATGTTCGAATACGTATACGGATATTTAAGGTTAGTTTCTATAAATAATAATTAAGAAAAAGAAGTCTAAGATGATGAACCAATGGAGAGACAGAGATATGTTAAAGATTACATGGCTTATGATTAACCAATGATTGGCATGATTAGTCAGTCATTGGGAGATTAACTTTAGACAAACATTTAGGCTATCTTCTGCAGATCTTAGTGACGGTAAATATTATTTCTCGTGAGTTAGAAATTATCTAATTTAGTTTCAATTTTGAATCTTCCTTATAGTTGTTATATTAGTATTAAGATTTGATATATTGATAGATAATTAAATATTAGAAGTATTGTATTTTGTGAGTATCCTTAGAATTATAATATTGGAAAATTGGAACTTAACCTTAGGCTTAAAATTTGGAGAAAATTGAAAGAGTTTGATATGCTAATTGACATCTACATTTAAGAACTTGATTATAGATTTGGGATAAGTTTTGGGTCTAGGTTATACTTATAGTAACATGGGTGGTGTTATTTTTGAAAAACTTATTGTGTTGATTTTTTTGGATAGATTGTATTGATTTGGAGTCCAATGAAAGGGGAAGACTTGAGTCCCAAAGTGATAGTTCGCCTATTTGAGGCAAGTGAACTTCTAAACTCTTGTTAAGTGTATGAAATGCGTGTTTTTCCTTGTGGTATATGTTTGTGAATAACGGGATTTGGTGATAGGTTGACTTTTCCACCTTGATTAATTCTAATGATGAAAACAAAGGGTAATAAAAGGAAATGTGAATAATTGGTTGTGTGTGATGTGTTGATAATGAAGAATGATTTGAAAGGCTTTTTGAATCATTGTTGATATTGTTTTGAATCGTGCAATGTTATGAAAATGGTGATATCCTCTTATTTTTGTGATCATGTCATTTGCATTATTTTGAGACATGGTGGTGAAAAGTTTTATGTGCATTGAGAAAGAATGAGAACTTAGAGAGGATGTACCATTTCGAGGGACGTATCACGGAACTTGTGATTGCTGAATATTGAGCTTGTTATTGAGGATATATAATTTATTGAAGTGTTGTTGTTGAGGATATGTAATTTGTTGAAGTATTGTTATTGAGGCTATGTAATTTGTTGAAGTGTTGTTGTTGAGGATAAGTAAATTGTCAAAGTGTTGTTGTTGAGGATATGTAATTTGTTAAAGTGTTGTTGTGGAGGATATGTAATTTGTCGAAGTGTTGTTATTGAGTTACGTGATATGTGATCTAGTGAGTTGTTAGGTTGGGCTGATTTTTATTTGTCTGTAGTTGTGGAGGTTTGGTTGGGGTGGTAGGAGTACCCATATTTCATCCCCTTATCTTGGTTTAGAGGTTTACTTGCTGAGTACCATGTTGTTTGGTACTCACCCCTTGCTTCTACAAAACAATTTGTAGGTTACTAGCCCGGACCTTTGTGATATATTGTCTTCTTTTCCGAGGCTTCTTGGAGACCTGTGAGGTAGTTGTTTGTCATCTCATCAAACCTTCTTACTCCTATTTATGATCTTGTTCTACTCTATAAACAATATTATATGAGACTTATTATTTCCTTTGAATCAATTGTAATACTATAGAGGCTTGTACACGTGACAATTAGGTTTTGGGGGGTATAATTTAAGTTGTAGTAAATTTTCCACATTTTATTGTAATAGTTGTGTTTTAGGCTGACTTGTCTTGGTGGGATAAGAGGAGTGCCATCACATCCGATTTTGGATCGTGACAAAATGGTATCAAAGCCAGGTTTACAGATCTCACGTGTGTACAAGTCGAGTCTAAGTAGAGTCTTGTGGATCAGTATGGAGACGTCTGTACTTATCTTCGAGAGGCTGTAGTGACTTTTAAGAATCTTTACTTGTTGGATCTCTATCGTGCGTACTTGGTCCCATTTTGATTCTTATTGCTTCACTCCATTCACTCTCATTTATTTGATGACTCGTGCTTAGTTCCTTATATGAATTGTTGGCGCTCATGTATTCATTTGACGTTAGATATGGTATTAAGGTGGAAATTATATACTTATGAACAAATGTGTGATCATATTTCAAGTGATTCAGTAAGGTTAGTTACATAGTAATATATATATAAACTTGTATGGTATAGGCTAAATCGAAAATAGTTCCAAAATTGAAAGTGAAATTATTAAAGGAAAAGATAGATATGGAATGAATTTGGTAATATTTTACATCTATTTGATTGGTAGAAATGTATGGTTATTTGGGTACGATCTTCTCAATAGGTATGATATGTTCTAGTGGTGGATATAGCAAATTTTTGTGATGTGGCACTAGTGGTATGAAAATGAATAAGTCGATTGTCAAGTGTGAATATTAACTACTTAAAGAGTTATAAGTTGTATCACTTGCTCGTATAATAAGATTCAATGTTACATTCATATTTGAGAAACTAACTAGTTTGTTAGTATGGGTGCTTTAGTTAAAACATTGATATAAGGGATATTTTAGTGGCGGATTCTTGGTATGATATTAATACATTAATTTATGGGGTGTATATCAGGGTTTCAAAATGAGAAGTAGTCCAAGGGAATTGATAGATACCAAAATTACAAGTTTATGCATAAAGAAAGTCTCAAAGAATATATTTGTGTAAAGGTAATTGAAGATTTTAGTAAGAAGTGCATATAAAAGTGGGATAGTCCTTTGGATTGAATGAATATAACTGATTTTAAGGTGTCATATTGATGAAAATGTTGACTTCGTGATGACAATAAGAGCTAACTGAGCATGACCGCTAATAAGAGTTCGTGATGGATTGTGATTGACATACAACTATATAATAAAGATCGTTGTTAAATGAATTTTGTATTTTAATGTTGACTTTCGAGTATTTAAGGTTGTGGTTTGATACTTTGAGTAGCTTGATTGCATGAAAAGTTATAGGAGATACTAAGACACCGCTTGAATAAAATTGAAAGGAGCTAGAGTTATAAATGAAAAGAATTAGTTTGATCTAGTTTAGTCATTGGAAGGAGGTGATTGAGAACAAATATATTTACTTTGAGTGCAAGTACAAAAAAATATATCTTCATATGATAGAAAGTGGAGTTTAGAGACGTGTGGTCTCATCTTTTTTGCTCTACTTATGACAGGTTCATCGTATTGGATAAATACTATTTGATAAAATTTAAGAAAGAAGTCTAAAGACATTTGACTTGAGTGTGATTATAATTTCTTTTATGATTTTGAGTTTGATAATGAATATGGTAAGATTTTTAGTGAAAGATATGATAAGGTCGATGGAGAGGCGATCAATGAGAAGCTAAGATACGTGAATTAATAAAAATCTTCAAGATATGAATTAATGTTCATAGATAAAGGGATTGGGTTAAACAATTTGGTTCAAAGTCCAAGTTTTTCATGGTGAGTATAAAGGTTGGTTAGTGTGCTTTATCGAGGTATGAATAAGTAAGGTAAGAATTTATCGATTTAATCAGGTATTGAGAATTCAAAAGAACATGAACAAGATTTAAATCGTAGCATTGGTCACTTTTAATTGTTAAAGAACCTAAGAAAGTATTTCTTTTAAAGAATTGGTCTACAATATATAGGATATCGGTTAAAGAATAAGATTGGTAAGGGAGTTAGAGAAGGAAGAAGAGTCTGGTGTATTGAAGAGTTCAAGATATTTAGAATTTTTCGCCATAAAAAGAATTTAAGAAAAGTAAAGGAATAAGAAATCTCATATAAGTAATTGGTTGGTAGTTCAAGGATTTATTGATTTTTGCCTAAGATTTTGGACATGACTTTAAGATGTGAATTGATCCGGTATAGACTTACTAGGGACTTATAAGCAATTTTTAAGAAAATTGAGTTTTGATTTAGGTGAAAACAGTGAGGTGTGTAAGATTATGAACTGTTGTGTGGAGCTAAATGGTTCATATTATGGTGGGTGACTTATAAATACGAAACAATATGGACCTACGATTATAAATATGGTCATTGAGAATTTTGAGGGGACTGAAACTCCTATTTTTTTTTTAATGAGATGATGTAGATTGTTATGATATGTTGCATAGAAATTTGATGGTTGGTAGACATTATGATCTTATAAATATGCAGAATTATTGGAGTGGCCAAGGATTTCTTTGAGTTTTAACATGAGATACATAATGGTATAAATGGTAGTTAAAATATAGTATGTGAAAGTTTGTATGGACTTGACTGTGGGTGTGATGTAATAGCTTTATCTCGATGGGATGGTACTATGTGACAATTTAGGTGTAATGCAAATGAATTCTGTGTCTATGATGTTCTGTTAGTGTCAAGAGTGTTGAGCTTAGTGAAGTATAGTGGATAACATATTTGGGATTAGGTTGGTGATTGTGGGTAGCTACAAAATTTAAGAGATAGAGTCATATAAATGAAAATGTTCGATATAGGCACTATTGAAGAAGTATCTAGTGTGGTTAGACATTAGTTTTGTATATTCTGATGTGACCATCTACTTCATTTTGGATATGATTTAAAGTGTGATTAGTTGTTTATGCTCATACATGTTTCCAAATCTTTGGGTGAATTCCTATTGATGGATCGGGTGAACCGATCCTATGATTAAACTCTTAGTAGGGTTGCATTATTGAGCATACTTGCTCATTTAAGCTATAATAGATTTGGTGTTGTTTAAGATAGTTAAAGTAAACCAGTGAGTCTACACGCACGACTATATGAGAACTTATAGAAGAGTATCTATGGATAGTTACAATTATTCGATAGTATTGATAAAGGTTCTACAGATTGGGGTGTACCGTTTGTTAGGTGGTTACTTGATCTTATTATTCTTTAGGCTAGATAAGTTTGATTTTCTCTTGATGAATACTCGATGTCTAAAGATCATACTTTTATACTTTCAGCTCGTGGGATTATTATGTTGTGGGAAGGGAATCTTGATAAGATCTATGATGAATTGTGTGTTATGAGTGTGGTCGTAGTTCCAGGTTCATATCTAATTGTAGTCGGTACTGATTCACAATGTTATCTTGGTTATGAGAAAAAAGATCCGTCATGATGATTGTGTTACGGTCCAATGGGTTTGAGTTTAAATTGAGTTCATGAGTTACTTTGTGTCTTGATAATCACTCTTGATTTGGAGAACTTCTGAAGTTCGATTTGAAAGTTCAGTTCTTAGTAGTCGATTTTGATGATATGGTCTTAAGGAGAGGCCCACTTAGAGAGATGAACACTGACTAATACGTCATATGTTAAGCTTTTGGTAATGTTTGTTATTCATTTTTTTCTTGTATATGTTCGAGGACGAACATGATTTTTAGTGGTGGATAATGTAATGACCCAAACGGTCATTTTTGTAATTTTTTGTAAAATTATTCTTTTTAACCCTCCCGATTTTTGTCCCGAGTTATTTTTGAATAATTAATAAAGTTGACTTAGAAGTTCAACAATATTTATATAATTTCAGTTAGTTAATTGATGGATATTTATAAATAATTAATTTAGTTTATAATTATGGGTCAAGCCTGAAATTTTATTTGAACCCAACACTACTTGACCCATTTGTTAAAATAAATTGATAGGGTTTAATAGATATTTTTTCAACTCATTAAAGAGATAAAAAGAAACTTGAAATTCTTGTCGTTTACGTCTACGAGGAAAAATCCTTCCAGATAAAGTTTGAATGATTTGTTCTCAATATTGATAAAAAAATTTTCAAATATACCATATTATATTAGTTAGTGGGGTAGAAAAAGAATGAAATTGCTAGCAATTTATAGGTTCGAATACGTATACGGATATTTAGGGTTAGTTTCTATAAATAATAATTAAGTAAAAAAAGTCTAAGATGATGAACAAATGGAGAGACACTGATATGCTAAATATTACATAGCTTATGATTAACCAATGATTGGCATGATTAGTCAATCATTGGGAGATTAACTTTAGACAAACATTTAGGTGATCTTTTGCAGATCTTAGTGACAGTAAATACTACTTCTCGTGAGTTAGAAATTATCTAATTTTGTTTCGATTTTGAATCTTCCTTATAGCTATCATATTAGTATTAAAATTTGATATATTGATAGATAGTTAAATATTAGGGGTATTTTATTTTTTGAGTATCCTTAGATTTATAGTATTGGAAAAATTGGAACTTAACCTTAGGCTTAAAATTTGGAAAAAATTGACAGAGTTTGATATGCTAATTGACATCTAGATTTAAGAACTTGATTATATATTTGGAATGACTTTTGGGCCTAGGTTATACCTATAGTAACATGGGTATTGTTAGTTTTAAAATACTTGTTGTGGTAATTTGTTTGGATGGATAGTATTGGTTTGGAGCCCAATGAAAGGAGAAGACTCGAGTCCCAAAGTGATAGTTCGCCTATTTGAGGCAAGTGAACTTCTAAACTCTTGTTAAGTGTATGAAATGAGTGTTTTTCCTTGTGATATATGTTTGTGAATAACGGGATTTGGTGATAGGTTGACTTGTCCACCTTGATTAATTCTAATAATGAAAACAAAGGGTAATAAAAGGCAATGTGAATAATTGGTTGTGTGTGATGTGTTGATAATGGAGAATGGTTTGAAAGTCTTTTTGAATCATTTTTGATATGTTGTGAATCATGCAATGTTATGAAAATGGTGATACCCTCTTATTTTTGTGATCATGTCATTTGCATTATTTTGAGACATGGTGGTGAAAAGTTTTATGTGCATTGAGAATGAATGAGAACTTAAAGAGGATGTACCATTTCGAGGGATGTATCGCGCTCTGCGATAGATACTATATTTTGAGGGACATATCATACGCCGCGATGAATACTATTATCGAGGATCGTGTCGTACGCCTCGACATATGCATGGACAGATATGTTCCCCATGGGTCCAGGACTGAGAGACAACGGGTGTGTATCACTAGGTCAGACATGCATCATTATACTTGACATTGCATTGTACATACTTATCATTAGTGAACTTGATATTGTGTTTTGTTGATCTTGTGATTGTCTTTCTACGAAACTTGTTCTTGTTATTGAGGATATATAATTTATTGAAGTGTTGTTGTTGAGGATATGTAATTTGTTGAAGTGTTTTTATAGAGGCCATGTAATTTGTTGAAGTGTTGTTGTTGAGGATAAGTAAATTGTCAAAGTGTTGTTGTTGAGGATATGTAATTTGCTTAATTGTTTTTGTGGAGGATATGTAATTTATCTAAGTGTTGTTATTGAGTTACGTGCTATGTAAACTAGAGAGTTGTTAGGTTGAGCTGATTTTTATTTGTTTGTAGTTGTGGAAGTTCAATTGGGGTGGTAGGAGTAGCCATATTTCATCTCCGTAGCTTGTTTTTAGAGGTTTACTTGCTGATACCATGTGGTTTAATACTCACCCCTTCCTTCTACAAAATTTTTTGTAGGTTACTAACCCGGATCTTTGTGATATATTGTCTTCTTTTTCGAGGCTTCTTGGAGATTTGTGCGGTAGTTGTTTGTCATCTCAACAAACCTTCTTTCTCCTATTTATGATCTTATTCTACTCTAGAAACAATATCATAGGAGACTTATAGTTTCTTTTGAATCAATTGTAATACTATAGAGGCTCGTACAGGTGACAACCAGGTTTTGGGGGGTATAATTTAAGTTGTAGTAAATTTTTCACATTTTATTGTATTAGTTGTGTTTTAGTCTGACTTGTCTTGGTGGGATAAGACGAATGTCATCACGTACAATTTCGAGTTGTGACATTTTAGCACTCAATGCACACTAGCTAGCAAAACCATTACTCACTTACTCTTTAATGCATCAAAGACAAAGGTCCTTTTCATGTTCATAGGAGAACATCCTTCTCCTAATCCTAACATGATCATTATATCTAAATTCATTACAAGATAATCTTTAAAACCTACTCATGGGCAGATCATAACCCATACTCAAAGTTACTTAAGCACTCATACTTCAATACACATAAACTTGAGTTAGTTAAATCACAAAGATCTTCATTGGTTAGACCTAGTGCCATAAAGGTGATACTCAATCATACCATACTTACTGGTGTCCATGGAGGAATGTCGGTCTCCTCAGCACACTTACATGTATAATGAGTTTCACACCTTATCAAGTACAAGGTGAATTTCCTCTTAAAATGAGAAATTCTCAACTCTTAGCCAAGACATGCTCATAATTCCTTCCTAGTGAAGTCTAAGTCGCAAATCACACCAAGTACATCACAACAAAATAGCAAGTCATTCCACAAATTTCTTTTGTTAACATAATACTCACCCTTATAGTAAGCCTCATTTTGCAAAAATATCACAAACTATAGGCACACACATGGACACTTAACTAAACATGCTTTCACTTTTCATGAATGAGCCTACAATCAGGCATTCCAAATCATAAGTCACATAATTTTCAAGAAAATCAACATAATTCATTTTAAAGAGACTCAACTTTTCATTTTAAGGCTAAACATTTTACCTCACAAGTGACTATTACCATGCTTCTTATCTCATCTCATAAATTCAAATTCACAATTAGCACATAAAAATGCAAATCAATATGAGACAACATGGACTTGATCAAAAATTTCCCTTCATGCTCTTTGAAAAATTCATCATGTCTCCAAGATGATGTCATGCAATTCACACTTTATGCAAGACTATATTCATGAACAAGCTTACTAAGAATTCATAATTTTCCAATTCAAGTAAGAATAGAAGGACAATGTAGAAGATTTCTACAACCTCACTACTCAAACACCATCCCCCACTTAGGGTAGACCCAATTAATAGAAACCTAATTACTTTAGAGGAATTTTTCATTGATTCAATTTAGCAACACTAAGGCATTCTAAACCTTACCATTTTAGGCAAATCGGCCTCAACTATCAATTTTGATCATACTATTCAATTCACAAAAGGTCTTATGACAATGCAATAAACACTAAGATCATACATCATTTGAAGAAAACAACAAGGAGGTTCATAACACAATAAGAAGTTTAGAAATAATTCCACAACTCAATGGCATAAGATTCTCATTCTTTATTTCCAAATAGAAAATTTCCTTTTCACATTCATTAGCATGTTCATATACATCAATTCTACACATATTTCAACAACATCCAATCAAAGGACAATTTAGTTGGTTCTCCAAACATGTTACAATAAGTTGCCTAGTCTATATAGTAAGCATGCTTCCAAATATCCAAAAATGCAACATTAAGACAACTGAGGGGACAAGCATGGCAATATAAGATACAAAGCTTTACCAACTCATCATTCATAAGCATGCATACTATCTTTACAACTAGGATCAAGTCTCTACAAGGGACTCCAATTTACATTAGCAACTTATCAAGTATCTCTTATATATAAAAGGAGAAATACACTAATCACCATACATTCATAGGATAGCATGCTTCCATAGGTAGTTATTAAACATTCCAAGTCAAATCCTAGTATTTGGCTACCATCATATAAAACCATATAGAAATACAACAATCTAAAAGAAATTCACTTTAACCACCACAACTTCTAGCATGCTTTAACTATATCATGATATACATTATTCGACATATCTTGATATTTACATAGATTTCATATATTGCCATGATTGGCATCACATCATCAAATAAGAGATATTTCATACATAGTAAGGTAACATAACCAATCTAAATCCCCATAGAGTTGACTCTACTAGACGTGGCAATATGAGACTTCTTGGACCCTAAACCACTTTTAGAAACCTTATGCTGTGATACCACATTTGTCACATCCGCGGAGCACCCCCTAGAAGTAACACGGCGTACTTGACCTCTCGAAGAACTTATACAAGCCCATAGTTATCATTCATCGCATCGACATACTAAATTTAGCGGAAAATTTAAAACTTTCATAGTATTTCATATGCTAGAAACTTTACTTCATATACATATAAAATATAAGTCATAATACATATATAGACTCTAAGTATCTTTGCCATCTTAGACTCAATAAAATTTGGAGAACATTAGGGACACGACCCTTAAGACATAATACAAATAATACAATATGTAAAGACTTCACAATAAGGACATAAGTAGGAGATCCTTTAACTTAAGGATTCCTTTCCTTGATCTTGAGAATCACCTATCGAAATCTTCACCCTTCAAGACATCCTTTAAGCATCCCTAACCTACACTTTGTGTAAAAAGTAGAGAAGAATGGGATTAGCACAAGAATGTACTAATTATGGCAACCATGCAAAAACATGCATTTAAAAGAGACATTTTCTTTGAAATCATACTTCATGCCATTTTGAGTAAATAATCATAAAACCTTTATCAATAGCATATATATCATTTTCATACTTCATAGAAACACAATCAAAGGACAAACATCATAGAAAAGCACATATAGAATTTAAGTCCAATTTGAGGTCACTTTACAATGAACTCAATTTACTTTACAGTGAACTCTTCCATTTATTTCATTAGTCTTCCAAGAAATCCTATAGGGATACTTGGTGCAATGTATCAATTTAGGACCACAAGTAAAATCATACATATCATATACAGAAGACTGTTACCATCATAGAAGTATAATACCATATAGACCTAGTTAAGTCAAGACCTTCATCATATAGTTAACAAGATCAACATCATGCATAAAGACTCATATCATGCACATCTTCATAACAAGTAGACAAATACTACAATGTCATGCATAGGGAACACATGCATAGTGACAGGCATTAGAACACCTTCCTAGAACTTCCTAAGGAGCTACTTGTGCAATGTGTAAATAGGTTCATTACTTCCGCCTATACTAAGTAACCTCCCTTAAGTCATTCTATTTAGGGTCCTAGTCATTAACTTTCATTTTCATTTTACTTTAGGGAAACTATAGCCTTAACCGACATTGACCATGTGATGCTAAACATGGAATCCGGTATCATAAAACCCCACACCAATAAAAAGTGGTCTACCGGCCAAAGTAGAACCAAGTGAGACATAGCTTTCTAGGTGGATCCACTATCTAGTATCCTATGGTGGCAAAATAGTTATGGAACTTGGAGGTACATGTGAAAACCCTCTTTATGCCAAAATTAGGCATTGTAGTTATTCACTTATGGAAACCCTATTTATGCCCATTGAGGAATTATGGTTATCCACCTCATGAGATTTATAGTGACCTACCTTCCTACCATGTGAAGGGACACACACTCATATTCAAGTTCACTCGGTGCTAAGCTAAGTTCCCTTAATTAAAAACCTTTATTATATTTTTACTTTATAAATCATAGGTTTAGGAGAGTCATCCCCTCATATGCATAACTCATAGGTCATAGATGGAAGTTCATCAACCTAAATCATGTAAAGAATCCATGAACATGAATATAGCATATTTAAAGCATCATCTAGTTTAGGGAACACATGAATACACCATTCAAGGCCCCTCTCTTAACTAGATCTTCATACGTGCGTGTGTGTATACATATATGTGATCAAACCTTTCACATAAAACATTAACTCACACAAGTTCATATATCAATGCATGAGTCTATAGGCATAACTATATGATCAATCCTTTCATATAAAACCACTAAGACACTATGCACATTCATACTTCATCCTTTCATATACATCATATTCATACCATGCTCATATATTCATCTTTCATATACATAGAAACCAAACCTAGGAATTATCCTATCAAGATACACATGTGCAATGTATAGACAAGGTCCCATACCCTTGACCATATTAGTACACATATCAAGGTCACATACATATACTTTAAATGCATAGTAGTGGACACTAGTGAATATGAGAACTACCTTTCATTTAGACATAATGACCTATACTACTTGTAACATGCATGTAAGTGAGAGTGTGTGTACATTGGTCGACATGATCACATAATGTATATCAATTAATCCTTAAGGCATCCACCCTCTTATACCAGAGTATACTTCCAAGAGCATACCACAAAACACATAATAGCATAGGAGGCAAGACAATGTAAACATTATAATCAAGGCTCCTAACTTTTGCTAATTACACTTTCATATAAGGGGTACATGGGTAGGGCTACTAACCAGTTTAACACATTAATGGCAGCACCTATACAATACCCTAACATGAATATATGCATGCTCATACAATAGCCACACAACTTAGATCACAACTAGATTAAAAGATAGGCACAATTACATCATAAGGTGATCATCTGAATCTCTAAATCATATATTCATCAATTTGCCTTCAAGGCCATGGTCAACATATGTATAATTACAATTAAGTAAAGACCTCCACCATAAGTGGACCATACTACACAATTCCATACAAGGCTTCATCAATATTTCTATAAAGAAGTAAAGAAGTAGAAGGGTAGAGGAAATAAGCATTCTTACCAACTCCTCAACCTTTGATCCTCATTGATCAATAAATCTTGTATACCAACAATTCATATATATGGAAGTATCTCAATGTAATTTAATCATATAAGAAACCATGTCCGAGTCGGTACAAGATTATACTATTTCATAATACAACACATCAACATACTAGGAAAGTAGAATAACATAGATCATTAGCTAATTTCCCTTGCATTTATTTAAATCATATCTCATACATATTATAAGTTTAAGGAAGTATATAAACCTACCTTTGACCATATTGAATTCATAATTACATACCCTAAAGACTAAGGTAACAACATAGGCATTTAGGCTTATCGATTTGCTAGGGTATAGAAGACTTTACCAATACAATGAACTCTCTAAGTCTCTAATCATCATTTATATTTTATCATCAAAAAACTCATTAGTCAGTATCTAATTCAGTATTAAATCAAGAAGAAACCATGCTTGATATAACAACAACACAGGATCCATCACACACTTAGCTTTTTGACTTCATAGCCTAAAGAAATCTAGATCAATTGATGCAAGCCTTTATTAGATTGTTCATTAAGGATTTATACCTACAAAATTCATCCATTATATCACCCTAAAATAGTAGCTACAGCAGTTCATACATAATCGCAACCTTACACGACCGATCTGACAATTAACTTCAAGACAACATGTAGAAACATAGGCTATTCAGGTTCAAATCTTCATATATTTATCATCATGGACTAATAATCATAAATTCACCATCAATTAACGTAAATAACAATAAACACAAGCAATTCAACGTAAGAGAATCACCATTTAATCAAGAACAAGCCATAATCATATAGCCCATGCAAGAGCTAAACCAATTTTGGAAGGAACATGGGTTCATCATGCGATTGGAGTGAAATCACGTTCAAATAATTGTATGAACTTCAATTAATCATGATTTAATCATTGAAAACATTTTGAGAAAGAACCCATCGCTAGATTGGAAGATTGGAAACTTGATCATAAGATTTCTTGGAAAAACATTGAGAATGTCTCTCTAGATGAAAAGATAATAGATATGAAAATCACCATACCTTTGTCTAGTTTAAAACCTCTTAAACTTGATGATTCATCCATGGAAAACCCTGCTTGAATCTATTCTTGAGCTTCATAAAAAATGGTGGTTTCTAAAGAGAGTATTATGGAGGGAAAGGTTTCAATCTTGTGAAAGGATTCTAGAATGGGGTGATCACGTTTTGATGACTTATATACACCCAAAATCACTTAAATAACCCCTTAATAATCAGGTTAAGATGTGGGGTGAATTTCCCATTCACCCCTTTAATAAAACAGACATAGGTTGACAGTTGCAGGTTACCCGCGACGAAGGCAGTGATGGGGCGTCACAGCCACAACGGACCATCACAAGCCTCCGTCGTGGGGAAACTCATTGGACACTTCCCGGGTAGTGTCTTAGGAAGCTTTGGGTCCTTCTTTTGGGGCCTCTTGTGGGGCCCTTTAGAAGTCGTACCCGGAGTTTTCCAACATAATTACAAACCTTAACAAGCTATAGACCTTACACATAAATTTCATCCAAAACAAACACCTACAAGAAGTCCAAACAGTGTTGGCCCCAACATGACATACAATGAATGTCTTAGGGACTATCTTTCGAATGCCTTGGACATTCTTGGGCATTTGACCTCCAAACTTCACGAAACTTCATATAAAAATAATAAACGTAATTTTAGACCATTTAAATACCTATTGGTCTCATTTAATAAATACTTAAGCATGTATAGACACATGAGGCGCATAAGCGACTAGTCGTCGAACGTCTTGGTCATCCCTTGACGTTCGACTTCCAAATGACTTCAAACGTTATACACTGCCTATAAAACATATAATATGACATTTTAAAACATTATTACATCATTAAAAACCCATAAACACATAGAACCACATCTTAGGCATCTAGGTGACAATCGTCGAACGTCTTAGTCGTCCCTTAACGTTCGACTTCCAATACCTCCAATATTTTAGCTACTTCCTATATACTGTATTTAAAGCATATTTAGGACATTAAAAGTTTAATAAAAACATGTTAGGATATAGACACCTTATCTCATTTTTGGGGTCTTACAATAGCGATATTCCAGAGGCTTTGCTTGCTTTATCCCGAGCCGTGACTACTCAAGTGAATTTGAGTACGGTGCCTAGGGTGAATTTACTGGATAGCACTATGATGTCTATGTTAAGAGATTTTGTGAGGATGATCCTCTTATCTTTCTTGGCTGTAAGGTGGGAGAGGATCCCCAAGAGTTCTTAGATGGAGTGCACAAAATGTTGAGTATTGTGGGGTTAACATCTAGGGAGAAGGCAGAGTTACCTTCATAGTAATTAAGGGATGTTTCTCAAATATGTTACACTCAATGGAAGGATAATAGGCTGAAGGAGTCGAGTCCTATTGAGTGGGAAGAATATAAGGAAGCTTTTCTTTTTAAGTACTTTCTCGTGAGAGGAGGGAAGTTAAGTGTTATGCCTCGTATTTTTTTTATATACGTAGTGCGCATCGTGATCTAGTAGACGCAAGTCCAGGGAATGAGATTTTATTTTAAGTTCCAAGTGATTAAAGAAATATCGGGCAAGGATGTTATTTCCAAATGTGATATTAAGTATGAGTTGGCTAATGTAAGTGCCATTAATTTTAAGTGAGGGATTAATTAGTGGCTAATTTGGATTGATTTAATCCAATGGGCCCCACCACTCATAATTGGTGGCTGATTAGGATTAATTTAATCCAGTGGGCCCCACCACTCAAGGCAAAAATTAAAAAGGGATCAGATTGTGAGCTGGCCTTAGTGGACAGGTGTAGAGGGGGGCTGCCTCCACTTCATACTATTAAATAAGGTGGAGAAATCCACTCCATGCTTAATAAAGTGGTGAAATGCATTGCTGCATATCATCTTCTTCTTCACCACTTGTCTTAGGCAGCCATGGAAATGGAGAAACCAACCCTGCAACTCTTGGCCAGCAGCTGCATATAATTTGGTTAGTAATCTCCTTGTTTGGTGTGTTAATTCTTTAGAATACCATTGTTAATTATCCATTAATTTTAAGAAGGGGGCGTGACCAGTAGCTTGGAAGTTTGTTTTAGTTATTTAATGTGCTAAGTATGAACGGAAACCATAATTGGATTATTAGTGGTGTCGTGTTGGTGCTTGGGCTGTTTTGATTAAAGCAAACTGCGGGAAAATTCTATTTTGGCATTATGTATATGTTGAATGTGATTATGAGTATATACTCCAATGGATGAATACGATAAGGTAGATGTGTTGCGAATTATAAAACGAGTTATCGCTCGGTGTGTCGTTGCTTCTCTGCTATGGTTGCCGAGACAGAACTGTTTTGGGGAGGGGGCTATTTAATATGATTCGTTGGGTTATATGTGTTATTGGTATTGCTGTGGATAGTTTGGGTTGTTGTCGGATTGGGACGAAGTAAGGAAAATAGGGGAAGTGCTGCCGAATTTTCGTTAGATTATTAGCTAGCTTATAAGAAAGTAAAGCGCGATGTTTATCTAATTGTGGCACGATTGTTGCTTGTTATAGATTAATAGCTTGAGCAGTAAATATTGGATGTGCGGCTCGATTATACGGTATGTAACACTGTCCTTTCTTTCTTTGTTTGGCATGACATTTAAAAATAAGCGAATGACGGACAGATTTGATACTCCTCTAGAGCGTCTAGGTGACGTATGTTCTTGCTCCCACAATTATTCCTCTATATATCAGCTATGTATAAGGCTATGATGATTTCTCATATCTATGGTAGTGCTTCTTAGAGTCATTGAGATTTTACATTTCCATATCGTATTAAAGGTTCATAATCTTGATAAAACGTTAATCTTTGGTAATACTCCTTGCTGGTTCACGTTGATTGTTCTATTGAGTTATAAGAAATGATTTTAATTGCATATGGTTGCTCATAATATTCTGCTCGTGCAAAGTGTCATTTATCATTTCACCGAGTCCCGGGCTGGGTAATGTTCGTGCGGAGTTTCTTGCATATGTCACCGAGTTCCTCACTAGAGGGTCGGGTATGTATATTATATATATGATTGGTGATGAGGATGGTTATTATGATGATGATGACGGAGATGACGTGATGATTATTTTGTCGAGCCCCTTACTAGGGATGCTAGGCACCTTATATGTTAAAGATATGCATGATTTTCACTTAAAAGGGTGCATGTGTAGCGATATTTTGTTTCGACTTGCCATGTTGGTATCCTGTCATCTTTACCTTATGCTTTACATACTCGAGACATTGTTAAATCGACCCCTTTCCTTGGGGGGGGGCTGTGTTTCATGCCCGCAGGTGTAGACGCACAGTTCGGTGATCCTCCCGCCTAGGATATCTACTATGCTGATTGGGAGAGCTCCACTGTTTCGGAGCCCAGTCGTTTTGGTACATAACTTTTGTGTAGTCTTTTGCTCGTCTATGGGTATGGCGGGGCCCTGTCCCATCGAGTTTCACTAATGTACTCTTAGAGGTCTGTGGACATTATGTGGGTTGTATATATATGTTTTGGATAATGATCTGGACATGGTTTGTTTGGGATGTCCACTTGTACAGGGGAAGCCTTGTCGGCTGCGTACATCATTGTGTATTGTGTAGTGGCAGCCTTGTCGGCTTACCTATGTTATTATGCTTTGAATAGTGGCGGCCTTGTCGGCTCGCGTATGCTGTTATGGTTGAATGGTTATGACTCCTTATGAGACAAGTCCTCTTATATATATATGACGTTGGGGTTGGCTTGATTTGATTAAATTCCATATTGTCTTAGTTTCAGTTGGTTATACATAGCAGGTTTGTATGTGGGTGTCCAAAACGGGCACTAGTCACGGCCCATCGGGTTGGGTCGTGACAAAGAGTGGTATCAGAGCGGTTCTTCCTCGGAAGTGTCTACAGACCGTGTCTAGTAGAGTCTTGTTTATCGGTGTGTTGTGCACCACATCTATAAACAGGAAGCTACAGGACATTTAGGATGTCATTCTTTCTTCTTATTCTAGATCGTGCGATAGAGCTATATTAACAGGATAATCCCTCTCTAACGAATCCGTGTGTTTTCAGCTATGCCTCCAAAGAAAGCGACAGCCACCCAAAAGGGAAAATCGTTAGTAGAAGGTACTAGTCAGACCCGGAGAGTTACTAGGGCTCGTGCCCAGTCTATGCCTGGTATTATGCTCCAGTCGGAGAGCTCTGCTACACCGCCACCACCAGAGGAGCTTAGAGCAGCAGCAGCTCCAGTTCAGGGGACACCACCAGTCCCCGAGGCCACAACACTTGAACCTCCAGCTCACCGGTCGAGCGGAGGATAGGGCCATGAGAGATGCGGTTCAATTGCTGACTAGATTAGTGGCAGATCAGGCTCGCAGGCATGGACTAGGAGTTGATCATGCGGACAGATCTGATAGCTTAACGGCTCGTGACTTCTTAAGTTGTAATCCTCCAGAGTTCTTTGGGTCAAGGCCCCAGGATGATCCGCAAGAGTTTATTCGTCAGATGCAACGTACATTGAGGATAATCAAGGCTTCAGAGACCGAGTCTGTTGAGTTGGCTACGTATCGTTTGTGGGATGTAGCTATTAATTGGTATGAGTCTTGGGAGTTATCTAGGGGTGAGGATGCTCCTCCAACGGTATGGGATGAATTTGTGGAGGCTTTCCAGGGCCACTTCTTGCCTCCAGAGATGAAGCGAGCTAGAGTCGATAGATTCTTGCGTTTGAAGCAAAATGGCAGGAGCGTTCGAGAGTATAGCCTCGAGTTTGATTCATTGGCTAGGCATGCACCTACTATTGTGGATGATATGGCGCATGTGGTACATCGTTATGTGATGGGATTGGATCGTTATCCGATTGACGGTTGTATGGCGGTGACTCTTCACCAGGTATGAACATTGCTCTGCGAGGCATATGCACGAGGTAGAGGATCGGCACCGGGGCGTTAGCGATAGAGATTATAATAGAGGCCAAAGATAAGAGGGCTAGATCGCAGGTTATCCTAACGAGTTTGGCGGGCGATCTCAAAGCATGTTAGATTTTCTTCCCACCAAAGACAGAGTGCACCCCCGCTTCATGGGTAGCGGGTTCGATCGTATGGGATATTCGGAAGCTGGTTAGAGCTCTAGGGCGTCAGGGTCACAGATGGGCAGGGGTTTGAGCCAGTCGAGGCCACCTTTGCCTCGGTGTTCTCGTTGTGGTAAGTCCTATCCTGGGGAATGTCGTTGGGCTACAGGTGCGTGTTTTTCTTGCAGCCGTCAGGGCCATACTATGAGGGAGTGTCACCTTAGAGGTAGTGCAGGTGGTATGGCACAGCCTACAGGGTCCGTTGCTGGTTCATCTTCTTCTGTGGCTATGCGCCCTACGGGCGAGGTATTCAGCGCCAAGCGGTCGTGGTGGAGCTTCCAGTTCTAGCGGTTCCTCAAACTGTATATATGCTTTGACTAATAGGCAAGATCAGGAGGCGTCACCTAATGTGATCACAGTTATATGTAGTCGTCGTACCGTAGCAGATCTAATAGAGTTAAATATGATTGAGTTTGATATTATCATGGGCATGGATTGGTTGGCTGCTTGTTATGCTAATGTTGATTGCAGAGGAAAGATAGTTCGATTTAAATTTGCAGGGGAACCGATTATAGAGTGGAAGGGAAGTACAGTATCGCCGAAAGGTAAGTTCATTTCATACCTCAAGGCCGGGAAGATGGTTAGAAAAGGCTATATTTACCATCTGATTCGGGTGCATGACATAAAGGCGAGGCACCGACTCTTCAATCAGTCCCGGTAGTTAATGAATTTCCCGATGTATTCCCCGAGGAACTTCCAGGCCTTCCTCCAGAACGGGAGATAGAGTTTACTATAGATGTACTGCCAGATACCCCAGCCTATATTTATACCTCCTTATAGAATGGCACCTGCTGAGTTGAAAGAATTGAAAGAGCAATTGAGGGATTTGCTAGAAAAGGGCTTCATCAGGCCTAGTACGTCACCTTGGGGAGCACCCCATCGCTTGTGAGGAAGAAGGATGGGTCATTGCGGATGTGCATTGATTATAGGCGATTGAACAAAGTAACAATAAAGAATGTATCCCTCCCAAGGATTGACGATCTATTTGACCAGTTGCAGGGTGCAAAGTGTTTTTCAAAGATAGACTTGCGGTCAGGTTATCATGAGGTGCGGGTAAGGGAGGCAGATTTTCCAAAGACGGCATTCCGGACCCGATATGGGCATTATGAGTTTAGAGTCTTTGTCTTTTGGGTCGACTAATGCTCCAGCGGTGTTCATGGATTTAATGAATCGAGTATTTAAACCATTCCTTGATATGTTTGTTATTGTATTTATAGACGATATTCTGGTCTATTCACGTTCGTAAGAGGAGCATGCACCATTTAAGGGCGGTACTTTAGGTGCTTCAAAGACACGTAAGTTGTATGCTAAATTTTCTAAGTGCGAGTTAGTTGACTTGATGGCATTCTTGGGGCATATTATTGGAGCCGATGGTATTCGGGTAGACACTTGAAGATTGAGGCGGTAAAGACTTGGCCTGCACCTCGGCGACTCTCGAGGTACGCAGCTCTGGGTTAGCAGGATATTACAGGAGATTCGTAGAAATTTTGCCTCAATTTCAGCGCCTTTGACAAGGCTAACTCAAAAGGCAGCCAAGTTCCAGTGGACTGATGCTTGTGAGCGAAGCTTCCAGCTATTGAAAGACAAATTGACTACAGCTCCAGTCCTAACTCTTCCGGAGGGACCAGGCGGCTATGTTATTTATTGTGATGCTTCGGGTGTTGGGCTAGGATGTGTATTGATGCAGCATGGAAAAGTTATAGCCTATGCCTCCCGACAACTTAGGAAGCATGAAAAGAACTATCCTATTCACGATCTGGAGTTAGCGGTCGTGGTTCATGCCTTGAAGATATGGAGACATTATTTATATGGTGTCCATGTGGACATCTATACAGATCATAAGAGTCTCCAATATATCTTTAAATAGAAGGAGCTGAACTTACGACAGAGGCGGTGGTTAGAGTTGCTAAAGGATTATGATGTTGATATTTTATATCATCCAGGGAAAGCGAATGTTGTAGCAGATGCTCTTAGCCGTAAGTCCATGGGTAGCTTGACTGATGTACAACCAGAAAGGAGGGATATGGTTCGGGAGATTCAGCGGCTATCCAGCCTTGGAGTCCGTCTAGCTAATTCGGAAGATAGTGGAGTTTCTATTCGAGAGGTTGCTGAGTCCTCAATCATAGATGAGGTAAGGAGACACCAATACAAGGACCCTATTCTGGCACAGTATAGAGATGCAGCTCTTCAAAAGGAAAAGACCCCATTTAAGGTTACACCTGACGGAGTGTTACGATATGAAGGCAGATTGTGTGTACCCGATATCGCGGGGCTACGACGGCAGGTTATGGGAGACGCACACTCTGCCCGTTATTCTATTCACCCAGGGTCAACAAAAATGTATCATGACCTCAGATGCTTATATTGGTGGGATGGCATGAAAAAGGACATAGCGGAGTTTGTTGCTCAGTGCCCGAATTGTCAACAAGTCAAGATCGAACATCAAAAGCCTGGTGGATTATTACAGGAGATAGAGATCCCGACTTGGAAATGGGAGATGATTAATATGGACTTCATTACAGGCTTACCTCGCACTCAACGGAAGTATGACTCTATATGGGTTATTGTAGATAGGTGTGAAATCGGCCCATTTTCTTCCGATCGGGACTACTTATTCGGTGAAGATTATGCGAGGTTATATGTCGTGAGATAGTGAGACTTCATGGGGTTCCCACGTCCATTATATCGCATGTAGGAGCTCAATTTATAGCCAACTTTTGGAGATCGTTTGAAGGGATTGGGGACACAGGTGAACCTTAGCACAACATTTCACCCTCGGTGATGGGCGGTGGCGTACTGTCGGACACTAGAAGATATGTTGCGGGCCTGTATTATTGACTTCAAAGGTAGCTGTGATGATCACTTGCCGCTCATTGAGTTTGCCTATAATAATAGCTACCATTCTAGTATCCAGATGGCACCGTACGAGGCCTTATATGAGAGGAAGTGCAGATCACCTATTGGTTGGTTTGATGTTGGCGAGACTAAGTCAATAGGCCCGGATGTGATTCAGCAAGCTGTTGACAAGGTGAAGCTTATTCAAGAAAGATTATTAGCAGCCCGCAGTCGATGTAAGTCATATGCAGATAATCGGCGTCGAGATTTGGAGTTATAGATTGGTGACTGGGTATTCTGAAGGTATCACCCATGAGGGTGTGATGAGATTCGGCAGAAGGGGAAGCTCATCCGAGATACATTGGGCCTTATCAGATTGTTCGTAGGATAGGCAAGGTTGCCTATGAGTTGGATCTACCATCTGATTTGGAGGCGGTACATCCAGTCTTCCATGTATCGATGCTACGTAAATGTATTGGTGATCCTTCTAGAGTATTCCCCGTAGATGATATTCAGGTAACAGAGGAGTTGTCATATGAGGAGAAACCTGTGGCTATACTTGATCGTCAGGTTAGAAGGTTACGTACTAAGGATGTGGCTTCCGTCAAAGTGTTGTGGCAAAATAACAATAGGGAGGAGATGACTTGGGAAGCGGAAGACGAAATGAAGAATAAGTATCCTTACTTGTTCCCCGTACCTGCAGGTAATTCAATTCCTAGCTTGACTATATTGATAGATAATGAGATTATGTAGCTGTGAGGCATCTGTAAGTTACGGAATGAAGGTTGATAGGTATAACTTTTAGAGAGACCTTGCTGGAATTTGTTTTTGCAAGACGCTAACTTAACATTCGAGGACGAATGTTCCTAAGGGGGGAAGGATGTTATGCCTCGTATTTTTTTTATATCCGTAGTGCGCATCGTGATCTAGTAGACGTAAGTCCGGGGAATGAGATTTTATTTTTAGTTCCAAGTGATTAAAGAAATATTAGGCAAGGATGTTATTTCCAAATGTGATATTAAGTATGAGTTGGCTAATGTAAGTGCCATTAATTTTAAGTGAGGGATTAATTAGTGGCTAATTTGGATTGATTTAATCCAATGGGCCCCACCACTCATAATTGGTGGCTGATTATGATTAAATTAATCCAGTGGGCCCCACCACTCAAGGCAAAAATTAAAAAGGGATCAGATTGTGAGCTGGCCTTAGTGGACATGTGTAGAGGGGGGCTGCCTCCACTTCATACTATTAAATGAGGTGGAGAAATCCACTCCATGCTAAATAAAGTGGTGAAATGCATTGCTGCATATCATCTTCTTCTTCACCACTTGTCTTAGGCAGCCATTGAAATGGAGAAACCAACCCTGCAACTCTTGGACAGCAGCTGCAAATAATATGGTTAGTAATCTCCTTGTTTGGTGTGTTAATTCTTTAGAATACCTTTGTTAATTATCCATTAATTTTAAGAAGGGGGCGTGACCAGTAGCTTGGAAGTTTGTTTTAGTTATTGAATGTGCTAAGTATGAACGGAAACCATAATCAGATTATTAGTGGTGTCGTGTTGGTGCTTGGGCTGTTTTGATTAAAGCAAACTGCAGGAAAATTCTGTTTTGGCATTATGTATATGTTGAATGTGATTATGAGTATATACTCCAAAGGATGAATACGATAAGGTAGATGTGTTGCGAATTATAAAACGAGTTATCGCTCGGTGTGTCGTTGCTTCGCTGCTATGGTTGCCGAGACGGAACTGTTTTGGGGAGGGGGCTATTTAATATGATTCCTTGGGTTATATGTGTTATTGGTATTGCTGTGGATAATTTGGGTTGTTGTCGGATTGGGACGAAGTAAGGAAAATAGGGGAAGTGCTGCCGAATTTTCGTTAGATTATTAGCTAGCTTACAAGAAAGTAAAGCGCGATATTTATCTAATTGCGGCACGATTGTTGCTTGTTATAGATTAATAGCTTGAGCAGTAAATATTGGATGTGCGGCTCGATTATACGGTATGTAACACTGTCTTTTCTTTCTTTGTTTGGCATGACATTTAAAAATAAGCGAATAACGGACATATTTGATACTCCTCTAGAGCGTATAGGTGACGTATGTTCTTGCTCCCACAATTATTCCTCTATATATCAGCTATGTCTAAGGCTATGATGATTTCTCATATCTATGGTAGTGCTTCTAAGAGTCATTGAGATTTTACATTTCCATATCGTATTAAAGGTTCATAATCTTGATAAAACGTTAATCTTTAGTAATACTCCTTGCTGGTTCACGTTGATTGTTCTATTGAGTTATAAGAAATGATTTTAATTGCATATGGTTGCTCATAATATTCTGCTCATGCATAGTGTCATTTATCATTTCACCGAGTCCCGGGCCGGGTAATGTTCGTGCGAAGTTTCTTGCATATGTCACCGAGTTCCTCACTAGAGGGCCGGGTATGTATATTATATATATGATTGGTGATGAGGATGGTTATTATGATGATGATGACGGAGATGACGTGATGATTATTTTGTCGAGCCCCTTACTAGGGAAGCTGGGAACCTTATATGTTAAAGATATGCATGATTTTCACTTAAAAGGGTGCATGTGTAGCGATATTTTGTTTCGACTTGCCATATTGGTATCCTGTCATCTTTACCTTATGCTTTACATACTCGATTACATTGTCGTCTTGACCCCCTTTCCTCGAAGTGCGTTCATGCCCGCAGTGTAGACGCACAGTTCGGTGATCCTCCCGCCTAGGATATCTACTATGCTGATTGGGAGAGCTCCACTGTTCCGGAGCCCAGTCGTTTTGGTACATAACTTTTGTGTAGTCTTTTGCTCGTCTATGGGTATGGCGGGGCCCTGTCCCGTCGAGTTTCACTAATGTACTCTTAGAGGTCTGTGGACATTATGTGGGTTGTATATATATATATATATATGTTTTGGATAATTGTATGGACATGGTTTGTTTGGGATGTCCACTTGTACTGGGGCAGCCTTGTTGGCTGCGTACATCATTGTGTATTGTTTAGTGGCAGCCTTGTCGGCTTACCTATGTTATTATGCTTTGAATAGTGGCGGCCTTGTCGGCTCGCGTATGCTGTTATGGTTGAATGGTTATGACTTCTTATGAGACAGGTCCTCTTATATATATATGACGTTGGGGTTGGCTTGATTTGATTAAATTCCATATTGTCTTAGTTTCAGTTGGTTATACTTAGCAGGTTTGTATGTGGGTGTCCAAAAAGGGCACTAGTCACGGCCCATCGGGTTGGGTCGTGACATTACGGTGGAGGGATTTATCAATAAGCAAGGAAATATGAGTGTTGAGGATACTCTTTGAAGTTCTTGATTTTATCTGGATATATCCCTTCCCTTGTGTCTAATCCAAGGGATGAAATGAATCATTTCGTGATCGGTGTAGCCAATCTAATGAGGAAGGAATGTCGTATGGCGATGCTACATGATGATATGATCTAGCTAGACTCATGGTGTATGGACAATGGATTGAAGAGTCTAGACTTAGGAGGATTTCTAGAAACTTGAAAAGGAGTGTTTCTAGTGAACAAGAGCAAACTAGGTTTAGAAAGAGAGCTCAAACTCAAGAAGAACCTAAGGGTGCTAAGGTAAAATTGGAGAAAGGAGGTGGTTCTCAAATAGACAAGCCTACATGTGTTACTTGTGAAAAGATGCATTATGTTAAGATTCTATTGGGTACCGGGAGTTGCTTTGGTTGTGTCAAGGAAGGACATAGAGTGAGAGATTGTCCTCACATTGCTTCAAGAGGAAAAGAGGGTAAGCAAGTTACTCCTAGTGTTCCAAAGGATGATGCTCCAACAAAAGGCGTTTTCATGCACTCCGGACTAGATGAGAGAAGCTGGACGGTGATGACGATGATGGTAAGTCCTTGCTTTTCTCTTTTAGTTGTATGAGTTCCTTCAACGTGGGGGAGTATGGTTAGTAGATGGGATAGAAAGTCATAGAAGTATGTTGTATGTGCATGGTGTGTTTTGTTGAAATTGAATCTCATTAACTTTTTGCGTTGTGTGTTTCATGAACTTATGATTATGTTGTAAGATATTTTTATGTGATGTTACCTTGCATATTATCTTGTTTCTATCATGAATTTCCTAAAAGTTGCATTTTCAAAAATTTGCTTAACGCACTGTCTACTCAGTATTAAAATTAACAAAATTTGACTTATTGATTCTTTGGTCTAAATTTTTTTTAATGTGGTTATAACTGATGTATATGAGTATGATATTGAATATAAAATGAGTTCCGTTATTTGAAATGAAGGATGTGAGTTTTATAGCATGATGAGTTGTAGAATGTCTTCTAGTTTCTTGTAGTGTTGTTAATCTCTTGACTATGTGAAATTGATGTTTTATTTTTGATTATGTGTTATGTGGTATGTTCATGATATTCTAGTTGAATCTCCAATCTTGGAAGTGTTCGAAGAGTGGCAAGTGTCACTCGACGAAGAATGTTGTCCAAGTGGGGGAGATTGTATGACCTCGAAAATGAATTAGGTGAAGATAGATCCTAACCTGGTTTTAATGAAGGTCTAAGGTCTAAAATAAGTGTATAAAGTGGTATTGAGGCAGTGTCTAAGAGTATAGGTGCATTGGAAGTTAAACGTCAAGGGATGACGAAGACGTTTGACGACAAAGTCACCTATGTGGTTCTATGTGTTTATGTGTTATTAATGAGTTTATAAGGTATTTATATGAGTTATTATAGTGTGTAATGTCAGTGTGTCAATTTTCGTGAAGTTTGGAGGTCAAACGTCCAAGAACGTCCATGACGTTCTAAAAGTTATCCTTGAAATGACCTTGTGTGTCTAAGCATGTTTCGTCAAGTTTTACGTGTTTGTTTTGAATTAAATTCATGATATAGGTGATAAAATAATATACGATCATGTTTGGTTTGAAACATCCGGGCAAACATCCCCAAGGACCATCCAAGGATCCTAGAGGAAGAACCCAGAAATGGTGCCAAGACTATCCAAGGAAGCCCCAAACGACGGAGGCAATCGACGGCTCATGGGACAATAAAATCCAAGTCAATGGACTTGGTCTTGGGAGGGAATATACCCATGTTGAGTCTCTGAAATAAATAGTGGAAGGACAGGACAGTATGTTTGTGGACAAACGATCCGTCAACTGCCAATTGTTGATGAAGTCTGTCCCTGTGTGCAGTTCACTGCCAAGTGAGGGTGAACTTGTAATTTCACCCCACTTACAAATAAGAGTATTGGCGTTTATTTAAGGGTATTTTGGGTACTTTAAATTTTTTTATATGCCTAAAATACTAAGAAGATTTCATTCTTCCAAATTAAAAACCCAAATCCCTTAGAATTCTCTCTAGAACTTCATTGGAGTCAAAACTCAAGGAAGGGTTTTGAGTGAAAAATTGAGTGAATATTATTCATCAAATTGAAGAATTATATTCATGAAGGTATGTATTTTGATCCTTAAAACTCTCTTCATCAAGGATCCCAACTTTCAAAGATGTTTTCTAAAGTTTTCAAGTTAAATTGTCCAATTTTATGATCTATTCTATGGGTTCTTGCATTAATGGTTCCCGAACATTGAATAATGATTGAATTGATATTTATTTATGATTTCAAACTAAAATAGCCTATGAATCCATGAGTTGGATGAAACCTAGTTTTTGACTATGTTATGGGTTACTTGATATTGATCTAATGTTAATGAATTCTAATGTAGTTTTATGTAGGCTATTGATTGATGTAATAATTGTATTAAATTGATATATATTTTGTATTGGATTGATGAATATGTACTAATTTGACCTAGTTTCATGAATATTGTTATAATTATGTTGAATTGTTGGTTATAGCCATGGGTAAGGGCCTTGTGATATCGAATGTGGTGAGTTGGTATTAATTGAGGTGTTGAGGATGACGTGGTTGTAAGATTCCCTATTTTATTTATTTTATGTTGATTAGTCTTCAATTATGTTGTGATTGGTATGGTCCACTTATGATGGAGGTATTATGTGCTTTACTTGCAATTGATGTGGCCTTGTCAGCGTTATTTTAAGTAATATAATGATCATGGTGATGTCGGCAAACTACTTGAAGTAAGGTTATTATTTGTGTAGTTGATTATGTGAAGTATGATAATGGATATCTACATGTTAAGTAATGTGAAAGTATATGTGTTCTTCTATTGATGTTATGTAGGTGATCATGTTAAACTATGAATGTGGCTTTGTGTGTATTGTCTTAGGGTTGATGTATTTTGTTCCTACTTGAATATATGAGTCTATGATAGTCATAATTATGTTGATATGATAGTATATAGGATGACTTGAAGATGATAAGGTTATTTGTATGTACTTTTAGAATGACATGAAATATGTGTTAAAGTGAAGATGTGGTGTCTTGTCTTGGTTGACTTGTGTCCCTTACTTGATGCATGTATGAATGTGAATATGTGATTTCTTGACTTAGGATGCTAAAGTCTATTAGTCTTGTATGTATGAATTACATGAGACCTTAAATGATGTTAAGAGGGTCCTTTATGTTAAACCTAAAACCTAGTGGTAAGGTTATGAATGTTGAAGTTGAAAGTCGTAATGATATTCTTCATGTAAAGGAATGATAGACTTAAGGTTGATTTATTGGAACGACATCATGTCAATCCTTAGGAAAGTTATGATTAGCTTTTTGTCGCCATTGTAAGGTAGCCCTAGTGGACCTTTCTTTGGTAGGGTAAATGTGATTGGGTTATGAACTTGATATGGGACCCCTTTATATGAACCATAAATGTAAATTAATCTATAAGAACAAAGGCTAGCACCGAGTGAGTATGTGATGTCTTGACTTAGGATGCTAAAGTCTCTTAGTCTTGAATCTATGAATGACATGTGACCTTAAATGAAGTTAAGAGGGTCTTTTATGTGAAATCTTGAACCAAGTGGTAAGGTTATGAATGTTGAAGTCGTTAGCTATAATGGTATCCTTCAAAGAAAATTAATGGTATATTTAAGGTTAATTGGCTGAAACGGCATCATATTAATCCTTAGGAAATTCATCATGATCTTCTTGTCTCTAGCCCTAGTGAACCTTTCTTTGGTAGGGTAAATGTGATTAGGTTATGAACTTGATATGGAACCCTTTTATATGAACCTTAAGTGTGAATTACTCTAGAAGAAAGAAGGCTAGCACCGAGTGAGTATGGTAAGTGAAGTAGTTCTAGTTAAAGAATGAGACTAGATTACAAAGCATGCCCTTCATATTCCTTAACCATGTGCCTACATGGAATGTGTCTAAGCTATACCATTGGCAAGTAAAACACCCTCATTGGAGTAGGTTAGAACTTTGCATTCCATGTCTTGTTATCATGGTCTATGTCGGTTATTGCCTATTCTCATCATAAGGAATACCTATTAGCATTGGAGAAGTTCTATGAAGTTTGGTGGTATGGGACTCTATTTAGACATTGCACAATAGGCTTTAAAGGTGTTAGTTGGAGTTCTTAGGTCTTGTCCAAGACCATTACTTGAATGTCCTTTATGTGTTGAATGTCTCCTAAATGAACTAATAAATGTAATGACTTAAGTTAATAAAGTATGTTAAATGAATAAGTACTTATCTAGAGTAGTTAAGAATTGTCTAGTTAAGGGATGAAGGGGGCATAGGAATGGTCACCTCGTATCTTACCTAGATGAGTCTTAAGAATAACTCTAGTTAGGGAAATTGGTTGATTATGTGGACATGACCTAAACTTAGATAGTCTTAAGGATTACTTTGGTAATCTTGAAGAGGTCAATCATGGACATTACCTTCTTGATTTACTTAAGTAAGTATTTTGATAGGCTTAGGTAAGAGAATGCCATATTATCTCATGTTGATGTTTTGATGTATTGTAAGTGTGTATATAACTTATTATAAGTAGTCTTGAGGATCATTAAGGCATGCCTAGAGAGGTTGTATGGGCGGTCTCTCTTTGTGTTGCTTAAGTGAGTCTTAGGACATCTTTAATTGGGATGATTACATACTAGAAGACGTCTAAGGTAAAAATAAGCAACTTCATTGTATAGTGAAGGGATTCATTGTAACAAGTAGTTAAGTTTACTGTAAAGTAACTTCAAAAATTATGATATTTGGTTTATTGTTATCTTATGTGTATCTAAGTTGATAAATGTTGTTCTTATGAACATAATATGATTATTTTTTTTTTTTAAAAAAAAGATGCATATTTCCAATAAATGTCCGTTTTCATTTATGTCATACTTTGTACATGTGGTTGTACTAATGTATGCTTTTATATATCTCTATAGTTGTTGTTAGGTGAGGAGCATTTGGAAAGTAATACTTGGACCGTAGCATCGTTCAAGAGAAGTTGAAATATTTCCTCATTTGATTCGAGGGCACAGATGTCTTTTATGTTTCGATTTGATGTATTGTAATAGACTAAGTATTTCTATATTTTGAAGTATGGTTCATGTCCCAAGTATTCTCGCATCTTAAGTTTGATGAGATAAGAGACTTAGTATTTCCTATGACTTTATATGAAGGAGTTTTTGTTTAAGACTATGATATATTTTGTTAAAAGTTTTAATTCTACACTACTCTTCATTATGTATATGCGATGAATGATATGAAAGGGCTTGTACAAGACCTCCTAGAGGTCAAGTACGTCGGTTGCAATCCGAGATCACCCCTAACTTCTACGGTGTGGTTTCGGGATGTGACAGACATGACCCCTACATGATGTATGCTTATCTTGGATAGTGATTATATTTGCATTCCATGACATGGTTGACTTAAGATGATGGTTCCTTGACAATATGAAGTAGGTCTACTAGAGACTCCTAGATGACATGAAACAAGATAGGGTGACTTCAATATATGCTTTGTGTGTGAATTATTATGGTATGCTTCACATGCATTGCACAAGTGTGCTTTGAGGCGGCCTAGGGGAATATCGCCCATAAGTTATGATTATCTTAGGTCTTAATTATGAAAGTGGACTATGATCAAGAATTACCAAAGAGATGTACTTAGCTTTGTTAGTAGTATGGGATGCTACCTTAGCCTCGCACAAGTATACTTGGAGGTGGTTTATGATATGGTTCATTTGAGTAAGAAGGACAAAAGGGTTAAGTATGAACTCTTATATGTTTTATGATGCTTTAATATGCTTATGATACTCATGATATTCTTATGTCTTTATCTCTTATGATTATGTCTATGGCTAACCCTTTGAGATATCTTATGTTGGTATGCTAGTTTCTAGACTTAGTACATATCGTACTAATGCATATTGCCCACATGTTGTCTATGTAGGGTCTTGAGAAGATTGAGTTGCTTGAAGGGTAGAGTTTCAAGGTTTTCAAGAAGAAAAACGTGGTGAGTCCCCATAGCTTCGAGGACGAACCTTTATGTTCCTTTATGTTTTCTTTATGTTTAGATTTTGTGGGTTGTGTCCGAAGATTTTCATTCTTGTCAAAGTTAGATAGTTGTTGAGACAATGTTATTAGAGATGCTTCCGCTTTTATAAAAGACCTTTTGGTTTATGCCTAATGTAAGTTTTTAAATTCCCTCCATTTATTAATGATGTTATGTAATGAATTCAAGTGGCTTTTTCAAGACCTCCAAGAGGTCAAGTATGACGTGTTGCAACCCAAGGGTTTCCCTAACTTCTAGGGTGTACTTGTGGGTCGTTACACATGAGACCTGTAATTTTTTTCCAAGAATCACTAACTGACTCTCATGTTGAGCCACAAAGTTGTTTTAAAGTATTTTTACAAGAACACTGTGTGAAGCTCCATCCACATGGTAATTGAATTATATGGAGGCTCAAATTGCAACATGTTATCATCACCTATCAATGATAATGGAAACACACGCAGCACGATAACAACCATGTCTAAGTCTGACCTTCCCACACAACTCTTATAAATGTTGATGACGTTACACAGAATATCATATGGATCTTCGTATTGTATACCATGAAATAGCCCTGGATGTAAGCAATTGCATATACTGTTAGTAACCACAAGCGTATGTATAGGTGGCAGTGAAGGTACAACTATGACACTCGTTGATCCACATCAGTACGATCAACCCTATAATTATCACACACAATGAATGCTTATTGATCTTGCAATATAGCAGGGTTATTCCGGGTTGTTTCCCGATATCTCTATTATTCCTGGAAGTTAAGATCCAAGGTAACCTTTTTCCTCACTCTGATTGGATCATCATTCAGTCCTAGATTTCGGTAATGTTTTGACCATTTCTCGCAAAGTTTTTCTTAGTTCTGGATTAAAAGATGTCAGGGGAGTGCCTTGACTATATGTACTTGGCATACACTGCAAAAAAGAAACATATAGTCTAATCTAAAAGGTTGATTACCCAACAGAGATGCCGAAATTCAAAATGCTCAAATTACACCTTCATAAATAAGTATAAGTGGTTGTTATTCAAATGAAGAACATAATAGAGGTTAGGGTTGATCCAGGAGGAATAAGGTGTAGACTTAGCTTAATTTACTATTGATTATACTTTTAGTTAGATTTTTTCCATAAAAAGGAAGGTTTTATAACACAAAATATTAATTGATTGAATTCAGTAACAAGTAACCAAGTAAGCATAATTTTAACATTTTGTAAAATTAATAGAAGATGAAACTAGGGTATATGTGTTCCCGATTGGTTCTTAACACAATAAGACTTATAATAGTAACCATGTCTAGTTTTTAACATGCAAAGTCGGTAAGCTAGGTATCCCTTAAGTGATCAGTTAACCAAATAGGGAATTTCGACACGCAACTTGATTGTTCTACGAGTGTGTGTTTTACTATCCCTTACCCTTGACCCCATATTATCCTTCACAAAGGTGGTTCAATCTATTAGACGGAGGATTATCATGTCAAATCACCGTTGATTAATCTCTTTTCTACTTGTTACTTCCTTGGTCGGGCAAGTAGGAATAATTTGGGTTCTAATGTAAGGCCTCTGTTAAAAAGCAATCAAAATGACAATTAGAAGCAATTAATTAATAGTAATAGCTTAATTTCATCTATATATGTTTTTTTAGCCTAATTAGCACACTTTGTATGTGTCCCTAAGTCCTTTAGCGACGCTGGTTCTAATGACACTTAATGTAACGCCCCGCAAGTACACCCTAGAAGAAAGGAGCACTCCTGAGTCGTCACAAGGCATACTCGACCCTTCAGAGGTCTTGTACAAGCCTTTTAGCTATCATTCATTGCATAAGATATGAAAAGTAGTGCGGAATTCAAACGTTTCAAAACATTATAAATAATAAACTCTTTTAAAAATTACGAAGGAATAAGTCTCATCGTCACAAGCCAACCTAAAGACACAACTTAAATATCTTAGGGTCACGACCCTTTACATTGAAAGAAATACATAATAAGTCTTAAAGAAGAACTAAAGAAACATAGACTATGTCCTTGAATAAATGAAGACATACCAAGTCATGAGAGAGTCAACTTTCTAAGCTTCGCCTTCTAGGAACCTTCACTTGCCTTCAACCTATACTTATAAAGTATAGGAAAGTATGGGGTTAGTACAAACATTGTACTAAGTATGGCATTATGCAAAATCATGAAAAAGAGGACATTTTAGTTGAAACAAAGCTTTCATGCTATTTAAGTAAAACCATCATGAATATAGTTACAAAACATCAAATAGATCATCATTTAACACATAAAGTAAACCTCCCATAATTTCAACAAAAGGATACACTTTACAGTGAACTCACCAATCATAAAGTTTATTCCTATCCAAAGTTATGTTAAGACTCATTAAGGTAAGACATGAAGAAATCGCTCATACAATCTCTTCAATACACACCTAAGTGATTTTTAAGGATACCAAGGATAGGCATGATTCATCTCATGTTACAAGTCAACATATATTAAAGACACTAGAGGAACATACTTGTATTTAGGAACAAACCTAATAACCATCCTCCAAGACAAGCCCCAAGTTAAACTTAGTGCAAAGTGAAAGTAGCATCTCATACTACTACTTCCACCTTAGTGCTTCTTGAGAATTCCCTCAGACTAGGCACATCACATTCTTCATTCATATAATCTTTATAAATCATACACATAAATCATCATACTTCATAAATCTTAGACATATAACCAAAATATTTCACTCTCATTAGACATAAAGTCACATTACTTCATTTACATCACATAATGGCCCATTAATTCATTTTTACATAAGGACACACCAAGACTCCCTCCAAATGCCTACTTGTGCAATGGATAGATAGCGTCCCATACCACATCCTACCCTAAGTAGTACACCCTTTAGAAGACTTAGTTCACTACATTCATTTGTGGGGGCTTGCTTTAATTGACATAGACCATGAGATATAGACATAGAATCCAGGTATTAACCCCTACCAGATGAGGGATCCCCACTTGCCTAAGGTGAGGTCATTCTTGAGCCTTTACATGGATTTTCTATCTACTCCTATGCGGGTTCATAGCTAAGGGATAAGGAGACTTCTTATAAGTAACCCATTCTCTACTAAAGAGGAGTACTCATCTCAAGAGGTACCTTGAATACAACATCTCTACTCACGAAGTGTACCCACCCCTTTTTTAAATCTTCTCGGTTCTAAGAATAACTTCCCTACGGAGTCTTAAGCATTCATTCATTATAGGTTAAGGGATAGATACTTAGTACCACATCTCAACTCACGAAGGGTACTTATCCCTAGAGGTTACTTTTGAACACCACATCTCAACTCACGAAGGGTATTCAACCTTCAATCTATCTTAGAAAGCTCTTGGGAATAGAGAGGTTGCTACTAAACACTTCATCTCAACTCACAAAGAGTGTTCACCCCAAAATCCCCTTTTTTCATTCATTAAAGTTCTTTAGGAATAGTAGGGAATTGTCTAGACACTTCATCTCAACTCATGAACAGTGTCCACCCTACAAACATCATTCTTATTCATTAACTTCATTCATTCATTCAAATTGTGTGTGAGAGTACATGTGACCACACCTTTCACATAATCATCATTCTTATAACATTGACTCCTAACATGCTCATACCTCCATTCATCATAATTCACACACTATGATGCTTCACATATACACATACTTCATTTAGACATAATACATTCAAGATATACAATTCCAACTTCCAACTTATAGTTCATCCAAGCCTTCACCACATTTTTCTCAATTTCTCCAACAATACATTATAAAATAGAATTTAAGGCAGTAGCTAATCACAACATATTATAAATAAAACCATAGTTCTAACATTATCAAATCATGCACATTAAACCCACTCTATAAACCAAAAGTTGGAAATATGGGTTCATTGGGGTTTTGACATTAAAATCATAAAATAACCCTAAAAATAACATATTTCAATCACTAAAACGTTTTATGCAAAGACCAATGATTAGAGTCAAAGATAGAAGAATTTGGTGTTTGAAAACCCTTTTTGATATCTCTTTGAAATGGCTCCTTGAATGAAAGAAGGTTCGATGAACTACCATATGTCAGTATGAAGAAACCCACAAAATTTGGTTAAGAACACGTCCAAGACCTTCACTTCTATCCCATACCTTCTATGGAGTTTGAGAGAATCTTTCTTGAGGAAGGGGTTTTGATTTTTGAATAATGAAGTCTAACCTAGGTCTAGGAATATAAACTAACTTAAAGTAAACCTAAGACCTTAAAACAAACTTCCATGCTTCATATAAGACTTGTGGAGGATTTATAAAAACACCCCAAGCTTGGACGATTCCTTTACAGCTTTTCACGGTGACCAAACGACGGACCCTAAGTACTGGCTGTCGTTTGAACGACGGCCCATCCTGTTGAGCATCATTCGGTTAAGAGGCTGGCTTCATGGAGAAAAGTTCCCCACCACTAAGTGTTGAGCTACGCCCAAGATGACGTGGTGTCGACCAATGCATGGTTGTAGATGAGGTCGTCGATTGTACAGTAAATTGGCAGTTTCTGCCTTAGAGTTGGGGTCCTCTTCTAGGGCCCCTCCTGGGTCCTAGGTGGAGTCGTACCCGGACGTTAAACCCCTAAACATGGCCATCTAGGTACTAGATTCCTCCAATATCAATTTAAACACTAAACAAATTCCTAAACATCCAAAGGCACACCTAAACACATGCAAGAACATAAACGTCTAGTCGTTGAACGTATTGGTCATCCCTTGACGTTTGACTTCCAAACTTACCAAACTGACTTCAAACATTAAAATTAGATAATTTAACACATTATAAACTCATGAAACACTGATGATGCTTTAATTCAACCTATTTCATTATGAGGGTTGTTACACTTAACTAATGTTGGTAAAGACTGTAGAACTCTTTATTAATGTCTATATATATTGTCGCTAAAAGTTTTTTTTGTAGTGTTAATTTCTCATAGTTCCCACTACCCTATTTTTGGATTTAACCACTCATTTTTTGGTAATAACAATTCATATTAAGTTTGTTAAAATAAATCATGAATTTATAATTAGAGTAATTAATATCTGAAATCTTTAATTAATCAACAAAAGCTATATTATAAACAGGTACTTCAAGAATTAAATGGATAAAGTGTTCACCAAAATAATTCTAATATCCATAAAAATAAAGTATCCAATTGTCTGACTCCTAAAAACATAAACAAAAAGGACTATTTAGAAACATTTAATCCTACATAAAGTCAAAATAGGAAATATTGGAAAATCTAGCTCGACAATCACTTCTATGAGTTGGTCCTACGAATGTAGGAATTCCTAGGGTTTGTAGATACCTTTCATCAAATAGCACGACCCGTCCTCGTATCTCAAAGTTTCAAGTACTTGGACTCAAATATTTTAAGCCTTTTTATGACTCGTATCTACTGCTTATAGAAATTGGTATGGCTAGTAGTTTGGCCTTATCTTTTTATACTTGGCCCCATATTTCACTACTTCAGTCCATGACTCATTCTTATGGCTTGTAGGTTGGTTCGTCAAAATTCCAAAAAATGTTGTTTCACCCTTTTCTCATCCCGACTTGTCTAAAACCTATTTTCCTGGAAAAAAAATCCAAGTAAAATACCATCAAATCTAATAAAAATGTTTAAGACACATACAAAACTTCAAGTTTAAAACAGTATGAGTACTGTAAATCCGCGGTTCATCATTAATATAAAAAATTTGTCTTCAAGTGCATAAGTAGCACACAAAATATTTAGAATCTATTTTCTTGTGAACATTTAGTAGGGTGTATTTAGTATGAAGGAAAATGTTTTCCAATTTTCTCATTTTTGGTTGAATTAATGAAAAATATTCCTAAATCAACTTATATTCCTCAAATTTAAGGAAGATAACTCCCCTTTAAAAAGTTAAAAAGAATTGTACAAATCATTGTGAACCTCATATCTCAACTTTACATTCTAACTTAAATTTGAATATCAATTCCCAAAACTAATCCCATATCTAGCTCCTAATTCTTAATTTCACACCAGACTCTCGACCTTGATTTGAGATCCAACTACCAAGTTCTAGACTATGTCAGGTTCAAATTTCAAGTTAGAATTAGAGGTAAATTTTGAGTTAGGGTTAAGGTCAATTCTTGATTCTAGGTTGGGTCTCAGGTCATGGTTAATCTCGAGTCAAGGTCGAGTCTCAAGGTAGGGCTCGAGTCTTGAGTTGGGTGTTGAGGTCAGATGTCAAGGTCAAATGTCAAGGTCGGGGTTGGGTAATAGATTGGGTGGCAGGGTTGTGTCTCGATACATGTCTTAGATCGAGGTTGGGTCTCGGGTCTTGGGTTGTGTCGGGGTTGGTCCTCAATTTGGGTTTTGGTTTAAGTCGGGGTCATTTCTAAGTTTGAGTTAGGTCTTTGTTTCTAGTTCAGGGTCAAGTGTTGGGTAAGGGTAGGGATTGGGTCTCGAATCGGGTGTTGTGTCAGGGTCGGATCTCAAGTCAAGTGTTGAGTCTTAGAAAGGTTCGGGGTAAGGTCTCAAAAACGTGATTGGGTCTCAGGGTAGGATATCAGGTCACGTGTCAAGGTCGAGGTCGATCTCGGGTAAGGGCCGTGTTTGGTTCTCAGGTCGTGGTTGAGGTCGGGTCTCTAATTAGGTCGACATTAGGTCTCTGGTCAAAATTGAGAGTCAGCTCGAGTTCAAGTTGAGTTTTGGGTCTCAAGTCAGACTCGGGTTTCGGGTCAAGGTAGGTTTGGGGTCAGGATGTGGTCTCGATTGAGTTTCAAGTCTTGGATTAGGTTTAGGCCACCAGTTCGGTTTTGGGATCGATTATTGAATCTTTGGTTAGGTTCGGCCTCGAGCTTAGGTTCTGGGATCATGGTCGGGTCTTGGGTTAGGTTTTGGGGTCAGGTCTGGCCTCGATCTTGGGTCATGATGATAGTCAGAGTCGGGAGTCAGGTCTCGAGTTTGGGTTGGCTCTTGGGTCTTAGGCCAGGTGTCTGGGCTGGATCTCGAGTCAATTGTTTGGGTTAAGACAGGGTCCAGTCAGATTCTAGTTAAAATGTTGGTCCCATGTTGGTAGTAGAGATCAGGCTCTGAATCAGGTGTAGGGTAAGGTGTCGAATCGATTCATTTCAAACAAAAAAATAGAAATAAGAAAGCATGTCCATTTTACTTCACTCGAAGTTGTACAAAATAATTACTTCAGAATACTTTACGAAGAACTAGGGGTGTCAATGGGACGGTTCGATCGATTATTTTTAAAAAATTGTATCATCCCAACTTTTTTAGGTATTCTATAATGTATAACCAAAATTATTTTTGAAAAAAATCATCTCAATAATATTGGTTTCTCTTCGATATCTGTACAGTTCAGTTAATTTTCAATCTTTTTTACTTTTAAAATCACCACAAAATAGAAGTACTATTATTAAAATATTTCTTTCGCACATATTTTCTTCAAAAGCACTTCAATTCTTCACTAATAAGTCAAGAATCTAAAACATTATCGCCTTATTGTTTGATCTTAAAGATTTAATAAGGGTGTTTGCATAGGTTTTACTGTATAGTTTGATGGAGCATATATTATAGTATCTTTTTATTTTGGGAAAATATCCAAGTACCCCCTCAACCTATGCCCGAAATCTCAGAGACACACTTATACTATACTAAGGTCCTATTACCCCCCTGAACTTATTTTATATGTAATTTTCTACCCCTTTTTAGCCTACGTGGCACTAATTCGAAAAAAAATTCAACCATCGTTGGGCCCACAAGATAGTGCCACGTAAGCTAAAAAGGGGTAAAAAATTATTAATAAAATAAGTTCAGGGGGGTAATAGGACCTTAGTATTGTATAAGTGTGTCTCTGAGATTTCGGACATAGGTTGAGGGGGTACCTGGGCATTATCCCTTTAATTTTAAACCAAATTGATTAAAGGCTAATAAAAGAGCATAGACCCAAAGTTGTCAAAGGCCTAGGACCTAGGTCATATTTATGTTTGAAAAAATGTTATAAAATATAGTTTTACATTAAACTTAATATATTGTTAATATGATAAAAGCATTTACATATACACGTAAGGTTATTCAAACCAGTTCCGAATTTTTTATAAATTAAAAAGATCATCCCAATTGTTTAGGACGGTTATACACTTAACTAAAAGTCAAAAATTTTATTGAAAGGATGATATAAATATTTTTGATTCATTTTCAATAAATTCGATTGATTCAATCGATTTTTCATATCGTTTTGACACGCTTATGCAGAAAAAAATAAATTTCTCTCATTATCCTTCTCCTTTCCCTTGTTATATGATATCTACAAGATAGGAAAGAATTATAAAGTTAGAACATAGATATATACAACCGTGTTTGTTTATTATTCGTTTTAACTAAGAACATTTAGAAGTGCTGAGGCATGAAAAGTTCACTAGTATATAATTTCTTATAGCCGTATGAAACATATATAAATCCTCTAGTGCACTTTTACGTAAAAGAGTGTGTTTGGTATGAAGGAAAATATTTTTCGAAAGTTTTTCAATTTTCTCATGTTTGGTTGGGTTAATAGTTCTGAAAAATGTTTTCAAATCGACTCATTTTTCTCAAAATTAAGGAATGACTTCCCTTCAAAATTAAGGAAAACATTTTCCAAAACTTTCCTTCAACTTCAAATTACATTTTTTTGTTGAAAAAATAAATTGAAAACTTCTTTTAAAAAATATTTCCAATTTCTAATTTTTTTTCGCCCCACCTCGCCCCTACCCATGACCCCATCAACCCCCACCACCTCCAAAATAATTAAGTTGTTATTAAAATATATTTTAAATCTCAAATTTTTATTTTTTTCACTTTGCCCAACACAACTCGTGGCCCCTACCCCACAAGCCCCCCAACCCCAAAAAAAATTGATTTTGTTTTTAAAAATTATATTTTCAACTTCAAAATTTCATTTTTTTCTTCGCCCCTATTCTCGATCCCCCTGTAAGCCCCCTCCCCTTAAAAAAATTAAGTTTGTTTTTAAAAATATTTTTTCAACTTGAAATGTTTATTTTTTTCACCCTTACCATTGACCCACCCCCTGCCAGCCCCCTTCCTCTCCCCCAAACCCCAAAAAAAATGAAGTATTTTTTTTAAAAAAAAATATTTTCAATTTCAAAAATTATTCTCTACTCTAGTAAAAATAAAAATATCTCAAAAATATTCTTCATTCCTAAATCAAACACAAAATCTTTTCCGAAAAAATATTTTCTACTCAACAACCAAACATGAAAAAACTAGTCAAAAATCTACTTCTTTTTCAGAAAAATATTTTTGAAGAAACATTTTCCTTCAGACCAAACGCACCCATAATTGATACTTTTCAGTACAATAAGTATATAATATTTGGTATTGAGTATAAATGTTATTGCGGAAAAAAAAAATCTGACTATAGATGAAGAATCTTATGTTGAACGGTATATTTTTAAAAAAGTTTCCTTTGGGGTGTGGGGTACAAGAGATGATGCATTTGCTTTGCAATAACAGTTGATCTAGTTTTCTGTTTTGTTTTTCCTAACATTCAACTAGTACGTTGGCTTCATACAGAATTTTCCGATCTACTTTGGTTTTGCTTAATAATAAAGGTAAAAACGAAGAGTTATCCGATTTCTTGTCTGATATGAAAGGGAAAGAATTTGAATAGTCCATAGCAATGGTGTATTGCAGCAAAAGCATAGGATCTGAACTTATTTGCATCCATTGATTTACAGAAACAAGAATCCTTCCTGCACTAACTATATTTACATGCTATAGCCCAACTACCTACTTAAGTAAATCAATAGCAAATCACAAAACTAGATATTAACTAAAGTGAGCAAATGGAGTCCTAACAAGCCAAAAGGAGCTAATATTGATGCATATTTCCACAGGAATAACCTTCACTATATTATTCTTCAGTAAACTGATAGAAGCATCTACAGTAACCCCAAGCCTCATGATTTATTAGGCAACGGTGGTCGAGGTGGAAGGATTAAGCTGGCAAGTTCGTCATTAAGCTTTACAGGGAGGGGTGGCATCTGCTTCATTATTTCTGGCATATCGTTCAAGCTGCAACAAATAGTTCTCTTAGAATGCAGCAGAAACACAACCAAACAATACATATATATAGCAAACATTTCAGCCGAGGAAGATCAAGAAATCAGTATAAAGTAAAAAAAAAAACATCAGCTAATCTGGAGAATCAACAGGAATCAAAAGACATTCACGAATTGCTAAATGTGTATCATATCAGTTACTTCTCCCATTCCAATTTATGTGATACACTTTGAATGTGCACAAAATTTAGAAAAGAAATATTTTTGAAACCGTGGTTTAAGAAACATATAGATATTTCTGTGGCCATAAATCATCTCATTAAAATAAATTGAAAGTTTAAAAGTCAAAATATAGAAAGGTATAATTCTTTTTTGGACAAAATGAAAAAAGAAACTAGTCATGTAAATTAGGACAAAGGAAATACAAGTACAAGCCATAAATGATGCAAGTAAATTACACAAGTCTGAGAAAAATAAGATGAATGAGCGCGCATGCAAAAGTATCACTTAATAAAGCATGTATTCTCCTGCAACTAAGCTAGAGTTTGGCCATAGATTTCTAAACATTCTTGGCAAATATTATTTGGGAAGAAAATTTGGTAAAATTTCATCATGTATTTTGTCATAGTATTTGAGAAACATATTTCACTTTTTTAGAAAAATATGATTTATATCCATAAGTTTGTATAACAAGTCAATTGAATTTTCGTTGCAACAAATAATAAATAGTGTCCATGACAATAGAGCAATGTGGTAGTTTGGAGTGAGTGCAACAAACACTGTTCCATATATCGTGAAGAAGACAAGCACATGACTTTTTTACGGACCTATTCATTATTTTTCATCAACAACCATGTCATCACTTTTATATTACTTGAATATTTCACCACTGCTTTGGTGTTCACGTAAAAGATTATGTAATACAATGCAACTACTATAGAGGGTGTTTTTGTAAAAGATAAAATTTTGGTGTAAAATTTCAACTTTTGAAAAATCCCAAATAATGAGATTCTACCCAAATACAAGAAAAAACTAGTATTTGGAAATTTAGGATATTTGCCAAGTAATGGCAAATTATATGAACAAACACTATTTGTCCAAATTTTCCCCAAACATTAGTTGGGAAATCAAGGCCAAACGGGTCCTAAGATTCCTTTATGACAAAGAGATGGCATAAGATTCACTACATGTAACTTACTGCGAACTAAATCATTGCACGTGAACAACTAACTACAGTGAAAAGGGAAAGAATAATCCAGAACATACTCATTTAAGATGGTGAAGATATTGTTTCGAGCTTGAGTAAAAAGGTTAATGTTTTCTTGGATCTGCACAGAAACCAAAAGAAATGTTAATACTGCCAATAACCAAAGGACAAATAATGCTTTGCATTGCAAATTATGAGGAACAATCCATCCACATGGATTTAACACAGAATACAACTGACTTGACCTTAGTACAGCATAATAGGAGTAATGCAACGTACTATACAGTGGGTGCGTGAAATAAAAAGAGGGGATATCCCACTGGAAAATATTATTCAAAATTAAAGGGGTGTAGCACACCCAATAAACATGCAGGAGTTATAGGAATGATGTTTACTGATTATACTGCTGATATTTAAGGGAATTGGTCACAGATAAAATAAGAGAAAGTAAGAACAGGGAAGGGTACGAGATATAGAGATAACACAAACATGTGGGGAAGGAAGATTCTAACAGATTTTCTTGCCTCTAAAATGCTGCCACTATACTATTTAACTATCCCCAAAATTTTATTCAATAACCCATGCAAGGCCATTTCGTGCCTCATACAAAGTCCAATCCTTGTGATTGTCTCCTCTTCTTGCTTCTAAAGATTTAACTGGCCAAATATTTTCTTCCACGGTTAGTCCATCTCCCCTGCAATTCCATCTCCTCCACTTTCTTGCATGATAATACCCCCATCCCAAATAAGAACCTTTTCATCAAAGTTCGATAAAAAGTCGGCTCATTCCTGAACATCAATGGTGTAATTTGATGGTCAGGCATTCCAACATCTTTGTAGCATGGAAACATAGAAAGCATGGTAATTCAAGCCTCATTTGGTAAATCTCGTTCATAGGCCACGTCTCCAATTCTCTTAAGAACCTTAAATAGACCAAAGCAACATCGTCCAAACTTATAATAGGGTTACTTAAAACCTCCAAGACTGCTGTCTATAGGTATTTAATTTCACAAACGCCCATCCTACTACTTTAAACTCGATATAGTGTGTCTTATTACCGAATTCCCTCATCCCTTGATGAGCTCTAATAAGATTGTGCTTCAGCAAATCCATCACTGCATTACGTTGAAGCATATACGCAGCTCCACCAGTTCAAAGGCACCACTGCTCATGACATATCAAACAATAGGAGGTTCTCTAGCATAAAGGGCCTGGAAAGCTGTCATCTCGGCAACTTTCTAGTACGTTGTACTGTACCAATATTCAGCGCAAGGTATAGATGTCCATTCATGAGGGCTGTCACCCATGAACACCGAAAATACTGCTCACAGTACTTGCTGAGAGCTTCAGACGGACCATCCATTTGCAGATAATATCCAGTGCTCAAGATAGGGGTTTTTGTTGGAGCCGGTGAATTTTTTCCAGAAGAGAGTATATGTTTGGGATCACAGTCTGTGACAATGACCTCGGGATGTCCATGTAGCCTAATAATTTCAGAAGATGAAGAAGCCATAGTTTGAGCTGTGAAGGTAGAAGAAAAGGCAATGATTGGCCATTGCCCATATTTGAGTTACCAATCAACCAACGTCAAGATTGTTGCCTTCCCTTCGACTCCAAAACGCAAGTAATGCATTGGTACCTCCTCAAACACTAGGGCTGACACAGTAAAGGTTGTAAAATCCTTGTTGGCTGTTTGAGCAATTTTTTATTTGTTAACGTACTTGGAAAGCAACAAAAGCCTGAACATCCCGGAGCATTCATTTCCAAAAGAAATTGGATGAGCATGGTTACCAAAAGGAGTAGACTAGAACTAATGAAGTAATCTGTAAATGCGTCCCATGAAAATAGTGAGCATAGTACTTAGTAGGGCCAACCCAAAATTCAAACTTTTTGAATATTTAATTTGGACGTTGGATTTTATTTTTGAAACTAAGGAGTTTGGATTGGATATAGGATTTTTATGCCTTATATTCAGTCCTACCCATATCATGTGTCCTAGCCAATTTCCAAAGATCCAATAGATTAGCACTCTATGGCCCTAACCATTATAATTCTAAGTCCAATTTGAAATTGCATGACATGGCCAGTAAGGTGGCCTCAGTCTTCGCTAACCGTATAAAGTTATACATTCTAACTCGAGTTTTAAGTTTTGTGCACCGTCAGTGCATTAGTTTTTTTACACCATCCGGTAGCATAAAGCTGCTATAGCTGGTTATTACAGTTTTAGTCAAGTAATTTGCCCCCTCTTAATCTCTCTCACCCCTTCAAAACATCCATTTCCTAGGTCTCTCAAATTTTACGAAGATCAAATCATTCTCTCTACTTTCATGTGCCCCATTTATATCATGTTCACCTGAAATCTTGATGTGCTCTGACTGTTATATGATGATTTTCAAATAAAGATTCAATATTATTACATGGCTTAATAATATGATTTAACAAAATCCTTTTCTACATGTTCTCTATGTATTCAATTTGCATGATTGATATCTATTATAGAGCTTTTTGAATTAGATCAGATTGAAGGGACCTTAATTCAAACTAAGGAGGACCCATCATCAAAGAAGTTCCTAGAACCTAATTATATTTCCATGATCAACAAATGAGCCAAAACCTTCAAAGTCATTCATACTATAATGCTGAGAATTTGAAATGAAATTATCAGTAGTAAACAAATTAGAATTCTGCATAATTAGTTCAGAGTATAAATAGGATTCTACTTGCCTTTGATGTTTTTTTTCTTGAACTATTATTATATTTAAGAACATAATAAGGACTACTAATATGTAATTAACAAAGTTACTGTGGTTAATTAGGTTAATTAGCTTTTGAGATTACCTGATGGTGTATGAAGTTCAGTACACTGACTCTGACGGTGCACAAAATTATTCGCCACCTAAAAATCAAAGGCCTAGGGTTGACCAAACCATCCTAATTTCACTACATCGACTTGTGATGTGACGTTGGATGAGAGAAGCTAGTAGCAAAATGAGGTAAGGAGCTTGGTGCAACAAGTACGAGAAGATTCCAACATGGGAGGAAGGGAGGAAAGAGGTGAGACGGCAATGTGGACATATGGAACACGTGTAGTATCCATCATCGATTGTTATCCATAGAGACTCAAAATTATGCTTATTCGCGAAAATCCAGGTTGGGTTTCACGGGTCTTCAAGGGAGGGGTTCTTAGTGGCCACTATGGTGGACAAATTATTAAAAGCACCAAGCATAACACACCCAAAAAACATACACAATGAAAATTACAGGAAAAAGGTTTATTGATCATATTGCAAGCTTTACTGTATCCGGTAGCATATAAAAGAAGAGAAAGTGGGAAAGGGAAGGAATAAAGAGAAAGAGAGCGCAAGTGGGAAGGAAGATTCTAATAGAATTGCCTGCCTACAAAATATTGCCACAATACTATTTCACTATTCCCGTTTATTACCCATTTACATACCTAAGCTCATCAACCGATATGTCATACATAGTCCAATAATCTTTGTGATGGTGTACGTTCTCTTTTGTCTTCTCCACACAATTTAACTGGACCAATATTTGCTTCCACAACTAACTTATCATCCCTTGCAGGCCCGTCTCCATTATCTTCATGCAAATGGATCTTGCTAGCAAATATTGACAGGCGAATAACGGAATGAAGCTCAATGTGTTCAAAATCTTTACCACTCTTGATTTTTTTGAAACTGGTAACAATCTTGTACCAGTACATATCCATCTATCTTCACCACTCTTGATCTCAGCCAAAAGGTTGAGAAACGTACAAACGTACTATTGAATATCTTTATTAGTGATACAAATCTCTGGATTTATATTCAAAGAATAATTTCTCTCATGTTATCTAGAGCATTATCTACACATAGGGCTCGCAGAAGTCAAAAACAATCAAAGAAAGCATGTAGACTACAGAGTTTCTGATTTCTTATCAGAAAAAGGACTTTCAAGAATAGAACAAAATAAATACAACTATCTCTTTAAGAATTGAACCTTGCCGCTGCAGGAGACAAGAATGAGACCAAGGTCTAGTTTACGTCAATTCCTCCCATTGGAGGCAAGGTTATTTATATAAGCTGGTTTTTCTTCATACCAATGAATACTTAAAAATGCCCCTGATAAAATAATCCAAGTTTATATTCACAGCAAAGAGATAAGAGGTAAATATTAAGTTTTTCACGGAAATAATATTTCCTTCATCCCAATTTTATCACACTTTCTAGTACATCTTAAAATGTTTGACATGATTAATGCAACTCTCATTCTTTCAAAATTCAAATTCATTTAAACAATTCATCTCAGGGTTTGATGTCTCCCCCGTCCTAATGACTTCCCAATTATTTTTAAGAATCTCTTGTTCTCTTACTAATATAATATGCAGGTCAAATTTCCTCAAAACTACATTACCATTCAAACTACATCACATTAATATATAATCAAATGGAGTAAAATAAAAACAGAAAATGACTCTTATAGCTTGTTCATGTAATTGGTCCATTACCATTTTGTCACCTTTCACAGAAAAGAAGGTGAGGTAGGTAGGAATAAAATTGTCAGAAGCATCAGCTGACCTTAAAAACAGTAAAATTTGCAGATATTTGATCCAATGCCTGAGCGTTTTGCTCAAGAAGCTGTCCAGTGGTACCACCAATGGCTGCAAAAATTACAAGATAGACACATATTACTCAGAAATTCCACCAAAAAATAAAAGAGAAACGAAAGAGAACTCAGAAAATATACAAGATTACTTTACAGTTGCATATCGCAACAGAAATACTGATTGTTCTTTTTATTCCTTTATTCCATTTTGAATTTAGTGAGTATCGCAAGTACACAGCGAAGAAGAGCATTCCACGATTAATTCATGGAAAAGGACAGCAGATATTCTCCATGTTGCATGATATCCTCTCCATACTACATGCTATCTTCTAGGCCACATTCCTCTTTACTCCATATCAACTTTCGACACGAATAGAGAAAATACTTTTCTTATTGTTCTCCACACTAAATGAAATATTCTACCCAATCACTGAGGGACTAGTTCTTCTACAGTGATAAGTAGCATTCCTGATTATTTCCAATGTTAAAAACTTCTGAAAATCATGACTTGGCTTTTCAAAACACACAAGTTAAATTCTCAAAAAAGAAGTTAGACTGAAGAAGGGACTAGTAACAACACTTAATTCTGCATGAAGACTACAGTTATGGAGTAACTATTAAATATAAGAATGGAGGACAGTAGCACTTAAAGGAGATCTAGTTTAAGCTTTTCACTATCATAAAATAGATTCCCGCTGTTTAATCCATGTGAGAACAATCTGATTATCTTTGTTAAATCCTATAGATTAGCACAACAGAAGTTTAGAGGATTCCCCTAGCCCTAGGTCTTGGAGCTCAAAGTACTTGATAAACGCACTTCCAGAAATACTAAATTGGCAGATAATCAGAAATGTCAATAGAGATCCGCACTTCACTAGGAAAACAGATGAAAATTAGATGATTGAGCTTATTGAGTTTTGCTTCTCAACTGTTCTAGCTTTGAGCATTTACTTTATGTGCTTATTTACAACAGACGTATCCGAGAACAAGTGTAATCTAAGGGAAACCTCAATAATAACATAACCTTATGGGAAGAAAGAGAAGTTGAATTCTAATGTCTAAAGGACTTTGGATATTCACAAAGCCATCATGCACATCTAATGCAACAAATTATGATCTCAAATTAGGCATGAAGCAGGCATAAGGTGATGTGCTAATCATATTCTTATAATGCCACAAATTATGATCTCAAATTAGGCATGAAGCAGGCATAAGGTGATGTGCTAATCATATTCTCTATCTATTTCATCTTTCCAATTACATAAACTTTCCTCTACATTCAATTTCAGGCATGTCTATCTAGACTCGCACACAAAAGCAAGACTCCCAACATGGTTCTTTTGATATCTCGTTCTCAAATTTCACTGACTTTTTAAATGTAAACTCAAAAGAGTGAAAAGGAGCAACCTTTGTAGGAAATTCCATCATCACTGTCCATTGACATAACAGATTGAGCATAGGGAGGACCATTTGCACGATTAGCCACATGAGAAGATTTTGGCATAGAGTCGGTGACTTTTTCCTACAATCAAAAAACAAGGGAAGTATGACGAAGAAGTGTTATTATTCGACAAAAGTACCAAACAGGAGAATCATAAAAATGCTGCCAAATAAGTATAATTTCTGTTAGAAGTTGTAGCTCAATTGCAAATAAATTTTTTTTTCCACAGTACGAAAAAAAAATGGATGATCCACAAGTAATTTGAGCAAATATCTCAATTAACATCCACTAAGTTGTCCAAAAGAATCTAGACTTGAAGGAAATCATGGCACCAGTTCAAAGATGTGCACAATTGAAATCCAAGCAAACACACTTAGAGAAAGAAGAACCATATCGTACTTCCAGTCATCAGCAATAACTCCTGTCGTGAAGAACACGGTGAGGTACGAGGGTGAGGAAGAACACGCAGAGACACAAGAAGATCAATTCAACATGTGTATGACTAATACAACAGTGGTGGGGAATAAATCAAATGAAATTTTACATTTAAAGGAAAGCTCATCACCGGAAGAAGTTGGGCAAGTAGACACAAAAGAATCTAAGGCCTTGCAACTGAAGGAACAAAATGATGCAGCAAATTGCATCGAAGAACATGTAATTCCTTTGAAAATGCAATTACCAGTTGAGGAGGTTGTTCAAGACACCAATACTTCGGAATGGATTCAACAACACATCATCAAACTAAGCGCTGATTTGGGTGTAGATCTTAAAGGGTGTGATGAGAAGGCCAAAAAATTATTTATGAAGATAGACAACAACAATCGGATGAACAAGGGGGAGCAAGCCATTATAAAAAAGAAGGGTGAATGAACTGAAAGGATTAGAGCTTGATGCCAAATTCTGTAGTTATGGCTCAAAAAGTAGAGGGAGATATCTGGCAAGAAAAGATCAATGAAGTTGGAAAGAGTGCCTTGGAGTGTTAGGGGGCTAAACTGTGGCAGAAAGAGGAGGCTAATCAGAAATATTCTACATACTTGGAAAGCTTATGTAGTGTGTCTACAAGAAACAAAACTAACAGAGGATATCACAAAGATACGTAAGAAAGTTCGGACAGACCAGTTGCGGAAGATACTCATTTATCTGTGGAGGACTAAGTGGGCGAGGCCAGGGAACATAAAGGGATTGCTAAAATACTGGAATAAGGATGGCGATGCAGCCAAAGAGGAAGGAAGATGGAAGACTGCCCTTGCATGCACTTTGTGGACAGTATGGAAAGAAAGAAATAGGCGATGTTTTGTAGACAAGCAGAGCATCTTCGAGGAGTTCAAAATGAACTGTTTAACTCTATTTTATTTTTGGCGTAGACATAAATTATTAGCTCAAACACAAGATATTTTTGACGTTTTAGACTATCCATAGAAACAACAATAGATGTTCAAGATGTAAGTTGTAACACTTTAGAAGGGGACTACATATTTTGATGTAGTGTATCAATGGATATATAGACCAACTGTTACCATTCTCAAAAAAAAAAAAGAGATGTGCACAAGCCCTTAGCATTCAATGAAGACTTATGAATTTGGTATTGAAATAAACCATTGATGCATAGCAGTCTAAGAAAGCACATAAACCATTAGACATTCAATCAGACATCAGATAAAAGCGTCATTTTTTCCCTAAGAAATTAAGACTGCAAGATTTAATAGCCTCCAGATTTTGGGCAATTCAACCAAATGAAGGCTTAAATAAGGGTGAGTAGCTCTAACAAGCACTGAAGTACAGAGTTTTGCGTATCAAGAACAACAAAATCGGAATGAGCCCTCCATTTTTTCTCAATCATTAATACTTACAACCTGCAAATCAACGAGGAAAGGCCATGATTTTTGTAAGGGTGGTTTAAATCTCACGTTGGATAGGGAATGACCGGTGATCTGCTTATATGGACTTGGACAATCCTTCCTCGTGAGCTAGCTTTTGGGGTGAGTTAGGCAATTAGGCTCAGGTGTCATTTCAGATCAAGACCCATCTCACCCAATGTTGGACCCCCAAATTAAATTGTACACGCTTGAAATGTCCAACCCTAGGCGTGAGGTGTTAAAGAATGAAAAAAGTCTCACATTAATGGTTTCCTTATAAGACATGGGAAATCCTCGTTTCTTTGAGCTAGCTTTTAGGGTATGAGCTAGGCCAGAACCTAATTTTACATGGCGTCATAATAAGGTCAATTTCCCTATTGGGCTCCTAGTCCAAGCTCCAGTTGGGCTTGGGCATGAAGGGAATGTTAATGTAGGTTAAAGCCTTGCACTGGTTGGGGAGTGAACCGGTGGTCTGCTTATGTGGACTCAGTCAATCCTCCCATCATGAGTAAGTAGTCCTGGGGATTGAGTTAGGTGTCATATCTTTATAAATTTATTCCAAGTTGCTCAAATTTGAGTGTGGGTGGCTGGGTGCAGATCTAGAGGTCGGGCCCACTGTGATCTAATTTTAAGATTTAGAGATACGAATCCATGTATGAATATGAATGCAAGGATTCAACAACAATTAATTGAATTATCTGAAAATAGAGTTATAAAACCAAAATTATGAGATATTATCGAAGAACTTGAGGAGAACATATTGATCCAAAGGAGAATCTGGAAGGAGATAAAAGGAAAGGGAGTGCCAATAGGAATTTATACATACCAAGGTATTCCATTTTCTTCAATTTCACCTTAACTTTTGTTTGGATCACAAAAACCATTGGATCTGCCCACAATTTATTTTTATTTTTTTTTGACAAAGGTAACAAGGATCGCCCACAATTTCTACTTTGAATTTTGTCAAAATAGCCAAAACTAGTTGACATGATCGGGTATGAATCACACATACACACACGTCCCTGTTGACATGGATGCGGCACCGAAAATGAAGAGACTGACGACTTAAATTTTACTTGTAGATGTGAAACCTTGCACCACAAGTATATATGCGTATGAAGCATATGATTTTGTACATTTGAAGGGTAGCCTCTTTATCTTCTCAATACCTTTTAGGTGCATCCATGAGTTGCGATCTATGTTGAAGGATAGGTGTCTTTTACAAAAATCTATTCAGCCTTGTAAGTTCACAATTTTTGGTATGCCTCTTGTACACTTGAGTTCCTCCCATTATTAACGAAAATATTCCTTGTAAAGAAAAAGTATAAGTATCTTCCAATATGCTAGGCATTTCATCAAGAGGCTGTCATTTCGTCTCCTTAGGTTTTTGATGCCCAATCCTCTCGAAGTGCCTATTGTTCATTGTTACATTTCACCAGATTGTAATCTTTATTCTCCTTGCATCCATGCAAAGAAAATCCTTTCTGAGTTTGTCCAGCTTCTTCACAACCTTCAGATATAGAAGGAAAAGAGACTTAACATAAGTGGGAAGAGAGTCTAAATCTGAGTTTATAAGAATGAATCTTCCTCCTGATAATAGATATTGAGTCTTCCACATTATAAATCTCTTTTCTGCCTTCCCTCTTATGCCATCCTATATCAATATCTACTTATGTTTATTGTCAAGTGGCATGCCCAAGTAAACCGTAGGCAAATGATCTACATTGCAGCCAAGTATGTCTACCAACTCTGGATGTTGAGCACCTACTTGATTGCGAACAAACTGCTCTTCATCCAATTTATCTTCAAACCTGAAGGAGCTTCAAAAAACAGTAGTAGCAATCTGATGTAATTTATCTGTTCCTCGGTAGGTTCACAAAAATAATTCTATCATCAACATAAACAAAGTGGCATATTTTCTTAGTTTGCCCCGTAGCACCTCCTATTTGGGAGCCTCTAATCTCGTTGTTTTCGAATTTTCGGCTCATCACACCATCAAAATCTTCAATTACCAAAACAAAAAGAAATGGCGATAGAGGATCTCCCTGTCTAAGACCCCTGACCCTCCCTGATGGGAAATAACAACTGGTTCACCATTCACCAAAAGAATACCTGATAGTACTGATGCAAAAACTAATCCACCCCAACCATTTCTCCAAATAATATTAACTATAATACCCTCTACTATTGGTTTTGATATTTCTTTGACACACTGCAACAGTTCTATAAGCTCAATTTTAATTTTGAATTGTTTCAGACCAACATCAACATAGTAATCCATTCAGCCATGTGTTTTCATACTAAAGGGTTCTCATGTTACTGATAGTTTCTATGTGCCTACAGATGCAAGTATATAGTACATAATAGCATTTTCCTGAGCTAAAAAGAATTCAGTACATGTTTGCAAACATAGTTGTGTGTGCGAGAGAGAGGGTGTGTGTGTTTCTGTGTAAAATTATTTGTTCCCTAAGTTTCTTTACACATTGAGTATCAATCAAACATGAAAAGGAGAAAGTTGATAAAAGTAGGATAGGTAGCGAAGAAGGCCTTCTTCAGCAAGGAGAGCAGCGGATGAGAGAGCCTTCAGTGAGATATTAGTCTGGAAGGAGTTAAGGACTAAAGCTCTATTATCAATTTCTTATCATGGCAAAACTTGTATTACAAAAAAAAAATCAATTCACAATAGCCTCCCACGAAAATAGGAATGAGCAACTACTTTTACCATTCTAAAAAACATTTATATGTACAACTGAATTTGTATTTTAAATACACTTGTCACTTCCGCTCGTATTTTTAGAGGGATAGCACAAGACCGGCAGGTGGAATCCATTATCTTTTTTTTTTTCCAATTTATGCTAGTCACTGCCAATGGTTTTGAGAGTGAGAAGCCCAAAAATGTGTAAGGGCCCTGCTTCGTGCTTTAAGCGAAGCGCTCACTTCATTGAAGTAAAGTGCAATTTAAAGGAAGACCAAAATAAACCATTCACAAAAACAATATATGTAAGCAAATGTTTTAGTTTAAAAATGAAAAAGTAGATAGCAAAAATCCTCCATATGACAGGAAATAAGCTACTACCTGGTGCCTAGAGGAAATTAACTGATTCGCTACTGAAAAATGAAATAGCTAATTAGCTACTAAAAAAGGAATAGCTAATAGCTACTGCCTAGTGCCCAAAAGAAATTAACTGATTAGCTACTGCCTAGCACCAAAGATAAAGAAATTAATTATTGGCAAATTCAATTGAATTATTAGACTGAAACTGGAAATTCAATTGAAGAAATAAGCTGAAAAAAATAAAGACATACAAAAGAAAAAAGAGCTGATAAAGAAGAAATAAGAGATGAAAAAATGTGGGGAAAATACGCTCTATACAGCCATACATGCAACGACGAAGAAAGTAAAGGAAAAAACTGCCAGCCACCGAAGAAGAAAGAACAAAGAAAACACAAGGAAGACAGAAGAAAATATGATGAAGATAAAAGATGTTGAACAGTCCATCCACGAGCTGCATGTACTCTTGAGCTTTTTTTTTTTTTTTTTGAAAACCAGTCCCAACTTTTCTGTTTTATTCCGATTAGATCTTTTCTTCAGACAGAAGAAGCAAGTGTCAGCCTCGTGTCGCTTCAGTGAAAATGTTTTGCTTCACAGCCTTGAAATCGAAGCGCCTACAACTCGTGCCCACTTCTTACAAGACTAGTCACTGATTAGCTTGAGGAGCACACAATCCTGCTTAGTCGGAAGATATTGCACCGGCTTATAGTCTGAAGTCTTACAATCATGCCCTTAGCAGCATAGACAAAGAACCCTTTCCTTTGTGTTAAAGAGCCCCACATAGGATAAAAAGGGATGGTGGTCTCGTTATATAGTCTTGGACAATCTTTTCCTCTTGAGCTAGCACATTTATGGTTGAGTTGGGCCCAAAGTTCATTTCTTTACATACAATTAGAGCAAGACCTGTCCCATTTCTTGTTTCCTAATGTTGGGCCCCATATTAAATTTTTCACGCTCCAGACGTCCATTCCTGAGCATGAGGTGGGGTGTTGATGAGTCCCACATGAATGGAAAAAGGGATTGGTGGTCTCCTTACATGGTCTTGGACGATAGTCCTCTCCTGAGCTGACTTTTAAGGTTGAGTTAGGCCCAAAGTCCATTCTTTTCCACTTCGAAAATAATTTGGGAAGACAAAGGAAGATGAAAGGATCTTTTATTTTGGCTTTAAAAGCTCCCTTACAGGTGACAACTATGGGAGAGGAAAAGAATTAGCGCTAATGGCTGTCTTTTCCTGCAGTATAGCTGCAGCAATACAAACATCCTCTCCTTCACTATGGCTGCTTTACTGAGATATAGATCTTTTTTTTAATTCGCTGTGTGATGATCAGATGAGTTGTGTCTAGATCTGGACGACTTGAGCCACATCTTGAGCATTATTATTTCACTGGAAGAAGAGGTAGATTTCAAGTGCTATTCATATGCATTTGGATGAGAAAGAAGAACATCACTTATAAAGGCGATGGATGTTTTTTCTCAAGTCCAATGTTATTTCTACATTTCATATTTGGTACAAGGAGAACCATCCAGCTAGTCATATGATATTTTGAGAGTTTTTTTGCATTCTGACACTTGGTATCTTGAGAAAAGACCTACAATACCTGAAATTTGTTGTACCCAGTCCAGAACTAAATGACACTTTACTCACTTAGAAGCACTTAAGTAGAAACAATTAGAAAATTCCCCTTTTGACTTCGCATGTTCCCTTGGGTGGGTCAACTTGAACAAAATTTGGCAAGGGGGCTAACCTCCTTTACTAATGTTCTGTATAATGTGAAGACAGAGCTTTATAATATGATCAAACGGTAAACATGTATTAAGGATATTAGTTTCCAATGATCCAAATTTCTTCCTTTTTCTCCCCTTACTAACACAGACACGACTTTTACCTTTTTCCTATCCCCTCCTCTCCTTTGATCTGCACATTCTCCTTTCCTTCATTGTGTTATTCTTTAACCAAAGCAATACCATAAGTCAAGCGAAACATTCTCTTTTCCTCATCTGTAATGACACCAGGGCCTAACTCAACCCCAAAATCTAGCTCATGAGGAGAGGTTTGTCAAGTCCATATAAGGAGACCAAATTCCCATCCCTCTACCTATGTGGGACATCTTAACACTCCCCCGCACGCCCAGACCTCAAATGGAGCGTGAACATTTCTAAATGGGGATCCATCATCGGTGAACAACAAATTGGGATAGAACTGGTCCTAATACCATGTTAAGATATGACACCTGGGCCTTAACTCAACCCCAAAAGCTAGAGCATGAGGGGAGGTTTGTCCAAGTTCATATAAGAAGATCAAATTCCTATCCCTCTACCGATGTTGGACATCTTAACACTTACCGTGCAAGGGAGAGCTCTTAGCACAAGTGGATCATATTGTCCAAGTCCAGACTGAAAATGATAAAGATCATTCCTTTCAACCCACTAATTATGCACCCACAAGGCCTACCATGTAGCACATCAGTGATTCAACAGGCTGCTCCAATCAACTTACCATTTTTACCATTTTCTCCTCTAATCCTAAATATTGCACACCATTCAGATAACAGATTATCTTGTTGATACCTTAGCCTTCTACAAAGCCACATGGTAAATACAGATTTAAAACAAAAAAACAGAAAAGACTAGGACCTCTATTGCAAAATTTCAGTGACCTACCTCACTAAAGTATAGCTGTATAGGTATTAAGGTAATAGGGCTATAGTGTTCAAGACTTTTACCAGAAGTGGGTCAAATGTGAAGATAAAGACTTTTAATACAGAACATCATCTAAAGGTATTGAAGACCCATGGGGTGAGCTCCCCCAGCTAGAAAAACTGATATAATTGTGATACAAGTATAAAGTAGGATAATTCATTTGATGGAGTTTATAATAAGTGCTATAAGAGATAATTGCAGTAAGGGGATGACCAGAAAAGCTAAATAGAAGAGAATTGCAGAATGCACAATACCAGGAGCAATACTTGGAATGCTTTAAAAAAGCAATTCCCCTTAACAACCAAAGAAGTCAATAATCCAATTCTTTTGGACTTCTAAATTCCATACTATACAAATAAAGATCCAAGTTTTTCCCCTTTAAGGGAGAAGGAGAATAGTTCAGCATTCTGTCATCATACTACACTGGCTAGTTTTCAATACTGCAATAGTAAAAGACAAATGAAAACAATGACCACTCCACTGTGATATGGACATGGTTACATATGAGTCTATACAGTAACAAACACCAGTGACACTCAACCAAGACACACTTAATACTTACACTACTAAATGACAAAAATGGAAGCAATAATCTCTCCACAGTGATATGGACATGGCTACATGTGTCTATATTGTAACAAACAACATACAGTCAAAGCTCCATAAAGTCAATGACAGAAAAGGAATTCATCTTTTAGAAGGTATAAGAAAAGATGGCCGAGAACTATGTAACACAAAAGCTATGGTACCTTTTTGTCTTTATTTTTCCGTGAGTTATGATCATCTTTTCTTCGCTTTCCAATCTCCTTTTTCTGCCACAAGGAATAGATAAAACTTGAAATAATAAGGAACAGTTAAGAAAAGTCTATTCTACCTAATCAAATTAACTGGATTTATTTGCTGAAGAAGGGAATGTAATGTGCTCCAGCTTCAGAACAAAGGCTTTTATAACAAAGCCACTATACAATTTTTGTGCAGTTACCCACATACAGTATTCTAATACTTTTTTTTATGGAGGTACAGTTAAGTAATATCATTTTTTGAGACATTGAAGTCCCTGCTCAGGGAAGTCAGGACCTTAAAAAATGAATAGGGAAAACATCTTACTTCCTCATTTAGATCCTTTGTAAAATTTTGTGATTTAACATGTCAAAGAAAAAAAGCATAAAAGTCTATTTAGGATTTAAGGGTGAACATAATTAGAGTGTGACCTTGACTTAAAGGGGTGCAAACAAAAAGAAAAAGTTTCTATATGTAATAAATGACTAAAAAACACTAATAGATTTGGACCGGAAACCTCATGATTCTCCTTTCACTTCATTGACCACTGGACACACCTTTGGGTGCATTCCTTAACAACTAAATATGAATTTGCTAGCTTTATTTATTACGAGAAAAAGGGTAAAAAAAAATTCCCTTGAACTATTAATGGACCAAAAGTGACCTCTTTGTTAGCCAAGTAGCTCAAAAATGCCCTCCCCATAAAAGACGAGGGAACTTTTGGGTAGAAAACTAAACAAAGGACAAAAACATCCTATTTCAAATAGTTAAGGGGTACTTTTGTCCTTTCCACAACAAAATACCCGATGTAATCCTACACGTGAGTTCTAGGGAGAGTAGAGAGCATGCCGACCTTATACCTTGGGAGGTAGAGAGGCTATTTCTGATAAGACTATTTTTGTCCTTTTCCCTTGAAATAATACCCTCCAAGGCTACATATATTAGTTGATAAATTTCTTGAGAATTTAGACTTGGAGAGTTGGTGGAGAATCAAGAGTTCAATCTTTGTAACTCGTATGTTATCACATGAAACATATCATGTGACGATATGTTGTTCCAGACTTATTGCTCAAAACTTCGTTGTTTTGACCCATTCGAATACTAGAAAGTGGTTTTACGAATGCCTTAGAGAAACTCTGTAAGTTTTTCATTTGTCTGGTTTAGTCAATTGATTAGTTGCTTTATTTGTTGGGTTTAGTAAATTGAAGCCAAAAATAAGCTCAACTCGTGTTGCTAAAATTCTGATTTAAGTACGATACGATATCTAAATTGGGTGGTAAATGTTACTTATTTTTGTTTGAAATATTATTGATTTTTTCCCGAAAATTTGCTAATTATTTATCATAAATTTATTTTTACTTATCTAATTGGTAAAATTAAATTTATTTCTTCTAATTTGATTGGTCAGGTTAATTCATACTTTTTTGGGGGGAGTGGCATGACGAGAAGTCCCCCAAGAGCATTCCTATTGGATGCTATTAAGTCCGGAAGGAACAATTTAAAGTAAAAGGTAGATGAAATTGAAGATTACGGATTTTGTCGAATTTCACATAGTAAATTGGGGGAGAAGGTTTATAAATCAAATCTTTTGCTTGAGTGATTGAAAATCCATAAATTCCTATCGCAAGAGATCCAACAAAGAAATTCCAATTGAATTGTTTAAGCATTTGTAGATCAATGCACCAACAATTTACTCAAAAAGCATAACAGTCCTAACTTACCCACATAGAAGTTCTTCCAGCATCATCATGTAGAGTCCTTATAAAACAAAAAACATTGAAACAATGCTTACATTTATTCCAGCTCCCGAACAATTAAACACCTTTCTAGGTTCATTCTTTGTTATGTACCATGATCTCTTCAAGAATCTCTAGAGTACCAAGTTCAAACGATTTTCCATAGTCTGGAAAAAAGGCTTTCAAAGAAAATGGTTGAAGACCACCAGAGGAGGTTCCAAAGGCCCGGAAGGAGCCTCTAGAGAAGTTTCTATTGATTAGCGCCTGCGAGCTTTTCCTAAGATAGTCTGTCCACTTTCTGAAAAAACCAATGGAGTTCATTCCCAAGTTTCCTTGACACTCTAGTCCTTCCAAAAGTGGTAACTTAATGTGGAAGGCTTTAAAGTAAAAGTTCAAGAGTGGTGGTGTTCTTTTATTATATCTGGTACCCTAACTATATCCAGGTAACAAAGATAAGCATGTTAAAGGTTTAACTCAAAGAATGGAGCAAAGAGCACCAAGGGGAACTGGAAGGCAAGAAAAAGCCACATCTTAGATCAAATAGTGAGCTTGGAGACCATCCACGAGGGCAGACCTTTAAATGATGATGAGCAGCTGGTAAAGGCTCATTCACCCTTGGAATATGAGGAAGTGGCCAGAAATGAAGAAATATTTTGGAGGCAGAGATCCAGAGTCCATTGGATCAAATGTGGAGATAAAAACATTATAGATTCCTTACAACGGAGAACTATCTAGTGACCCTGTGGCTATCAAGGGCTCCATTGTGGATTTTTATCAAGATCTCTACAAAGAAGCAGAAAATTGGAGACCTTATTTGAATCTTAATGAAGTACAAGGCTTTCAACAAAAGAAAGAAACAGCCTTAAGGGAGTTTTTGAGGAAGAAGAGATACTGGCAGGGATAAGGATGTGTGCTGCAGAAAAAGCACCTGGTCCAGATGCAAACTTTCCACAGATTTCATGTGTGCTATACCATGGCTTTCTTTCAAGCTTCCCCGGAAACAATAAAGAAAGAACTGATGCAGACATTCCAGCGCTTCAATGCCACTTTTGTAGCTTTGATTCCTAAGAGGGTTGGGGCAAATTATCTAAGAGATTTCAGACCCATCATTCTAATCTTCGTGATCCATAAAATCATAGCAAATGTGTTGGCTGAGAGATTAAAGAAGGTAATAAGCAGAGTTGTAAGCAACCACCAGATGACTTTCACCAAAGGGAGCCAAATAATGGATGATGCTCTTAGTACTAGTGAGTGCACTGACACCAGGATTAGAGGAGATGTCCCTGGAGTTATGTGCAAATTAGATAAAGTACCTGAACTGGAGTTTCTTATTGAACACTCTCAAGCAAATGGGATTCGGCAGATACACTAAGGAAGATGTAGCTCTCTAGAAGGAGGTTATTGTAGCAAATACGGAGCACTAAGTCCTTGGTGTACAAAAACCACCTCCGAATCATATGGAGTCGGGGTATGGAGAACAATTAGGAACCTATGGCCACAAATGGAAGGAAACATGTATATTAAGGTGGGTAATGGAAACAAAACTAAATTTTGGAAAGATGGTTGGATAGACCAAACCTCTCTCAGAGAAACTTTTTCCAGATTTGTTTCTAAGATGTGAACCCTGATGCTAGAGTTAGCGATTGTTGGACAGAACAGGGATGGGACATATCTTTAAGAAAACTACTTAATGACTGGGAGGTGGAGAGGCAGCACTAGTAGAAAAACTAGCTGGAATGATTATAACTACAAGACAAGATCCTGTGGAAACATAGCAAGGATGGAGTCTTCTCACTCAACAATGCCTATAGGGGGCCCAAAAGTAAAGTGTTTCACCTGGTTAGTGATAAAGAGGGAATGTTTAACAAAAGAAGTTCTACAAAACAAAGGCAGACAACTGGTTCCTAGGTGTTTTTTGTGCAACTTGACAGGGGAAACAAATAACCATCTCTTCCTACTTGTAAGTTTACCGCTCAAATTTGGAACTGGTTTCTCAACATCACAAGCATGAACTGGACAATGTCAGAACATACATAAGATTTGTTCAGTTGTTGGATTAGGAGGGGAGGTAGTAAGAGTCAAAGAGATGGTGGAAGCTAATACCATCATGTGTATGGTGGACAGTCTGGAAAGAAAGAAATGGAAGATGTTTTGAAGATAGATCCAATTCCATCCACAAAGTTAAATGGAATTGTATAGTATCTCTACTTTTTTGGTGCAGGTTTATATAGATGACATAGACTAGATAATAGATTTGATAGTAAATCAGTAATTATTCCTTTTTGGAGGTAGCCAGCATACCCTCAATGCTGAAGAATTCAACCTTACCAGTTTCAAAAAAAAAGGAGAAGGTGGATTAAATAGATAGAATTTTGTATCAAACTACTAGGTCTCCATTTTGACAGCTGAAAGAGGTCTGTGACAAGGGGATCTCTTGTCCCCTTTCCTGTTCATCATAGCCATGGAAGGGCTAGGCAGTCTGATGAGAAAGGTTGCAACAAACAACTGGAAAAGAGGCTTCAGCATTAAGAACCGGAACAATGAACTCTGGACAAGAGGTTAGGCAGTCTTGTAGAAGGCTGGCAGCCTGCTTTTGAGATTGCCAATTGTCCTAAAATCTCCTGGGAAGATCAAGAGTGGCTGCAAAGGCCATTCACTGAAGCCGAGGGAATTGTGTACTATCAAACAGTGTGATGGTGACAAAGCTCCGGTGTAGGTGTGGGATCCGTAACCTATTTGGTCAACCATTTTTGGGTACTTTGACAAAAATCGATGGGGAAAGTCTAGACAATTTTAATAATTTTCGTAATCAGTACAAAAGCTAAGGTGAAATTAAAGAAACATAATACCTTTTACATAGAAATTTCTATTTCACTCCTTTTCCTTTGATCTCTTTCTAGGATTCTCCTCAAATTATCCATATAATATCTCATAATTTAGGTTTATAACTCTATTTTAGATTTTTCTTTTGAATTTTTTTTTAAATTGTCTATTTTAGACATCTTAATTATTATTAAGTGAATCCCCGCACCCGCATCCATACAATGGATCCATATCCCTGAATCTTAAAAATTAGATCATGAGGGTCCAACCTTTAGATCCACACCCGTATTGAAAACCCGCACCCTAGTCCGAGCAACTTAGGTTGCAACGATATTTTCCTCCCCACCAGTGTTTTGGAAAGTGATAAACAACAAAAAATGAGAGCCCGTTCACTAAGGCGGGAAGCGAAGTGCCCATCCTTTTGAAGTGAAGCACCAATTACTACAAAAAAAATTGCAATTTTAGTTTTGCATGTATAAATAACCAAAAACTCTATAGCAATAACATATTAGCAAATATTTCAATTCATATACTGTTTTTCGACAAAATTAATTAAGTTAATATTCTGAAATTGCAGTCTACAACTGGAAAAAAATGCAAGAATGTCTTAAAAAGAAGAAAGAACTCCAAAAATAGAAGACGGAAAACAGAGGTTAAGAGAAGAGAAAGAAGTTGTTGGAAAAGAGGAGAAAGAAGCTGTTGGAAAACAGAGATAAAGAAGAAAGAAGAAGAAAGAAGAAGAAAAGAAAGAAAAGAAGAGGAGAAGTACCTAAACAAAACAATCTTAGTTGCTGCAACTTGCGACCGAAAGAACAAGAATCTGAAGAAGAAGATAAAGAAAAAGAAGAAGATTGTGCAGGGGTTGACCAAAGAACTCTAGATGTGTGTTATAAAGTCCATTTAAGAAAAACCGACGCTTCTCTTTGTGCAACACCTCTTGCCTGTCATTGTCGCCTCTCACCTCTCAGATGCTTTTTTCATCGCGTAACACCTCAAGCCTAGAAAATGATAACTTCCTACTTCACCTCGCGCTTTAAGCGCTTAGCTTTTGTGTCTAATCTTGTTTAGGTAAGTTAAAGAACAATTGGTCCTCAAGGTTGGACAGCATATGTCATAAAGTGAAGCTTCGAAAACAGATTTTCAACACAATATGTAAGCAACTGTGATTGTCCATGGAATTCCAAGGGAGACTTCGAATAACAGTTCTTATATATGATTATGAATCAAAAGTCTAAGAGGTCGTGCATAACGGAAAAAGAGGACAATGCATTGTCGATCTGTCCAAACATAAGAGTGCACTTTTCTTGCATTGCCATGATCAGATCCAAAATGGTATTGAGTCAATTGTCAAACATGGTAGAACATTATAAAGGCCTGGAGTACGAGCAATGACAGCAAAAATGTAATGATAAAGCTTTGTGTTGCAACTTGCAATAGAGGAATGGAATACAGACAATGAATGAGAAATGTTTCTCCTTTATTTGCAACAAAATGCAGAAATAAAATGAAAACTTATACGGAGGAAGGTTCAAGATTTCTTCTAATAACAACTAAGAAAAGAAAGATAAAGTTCGTGCATAACCCTAATGAAAGATCTCCTCTTAAATACTTAGTGATCTTCATACAATGCACATGTTTCTTCTAACTGGATTCCAAATGTAATTTGACAGCTGTCCAAATGTGTCCTCAACCTTAGTCTTTTAGACTATGTTATTCTTAAATTTTGCCCATCTTCTGGAAGTCATTTTAAAGAGAATCAGAAGAAAGACTAGCTGCCAAAATGTGCAAAATTCCATCAATAAAATGAAAATCCTCCAGAACCACTATTTTCTGTAAGTATCACGCCCAAGAGAAAGGTAAGGCACCTGATCCAACCAATATGTGGATTCGTATAATTCAGTGGTTTAAAAGTTGTAGAAGCTCTATTTATCAAAAAAAAGAAGTTGTACAAGGTCATGCTTGCCTCTTTTTTCTTTTTCTCTTTTCTAATAAAGCAAAATTGCTTGTTACTAACATTTATATCACTGACTAAATATGAATAAATAAGCAAAAACCAGAGAAAAAGAAACTTATAGACATCCATCTACAACATCAATGTTGCTAAATATGCAAATAAATTAGATAAAACTAGATCAAAAAACTTACAGACATCCATCTACATCTCAATGCTACATCTCGAACAGTCTTGTCTTTTAACTGCATTGCAATTTTTGCATACCTAGATATGTTGCTTTCTGTTGCATATCTGCAAAAGTATAGTTCCTATCTCCATTTAACCATTCATGATAATAGAAGCCAGTTATGATACAAATACTAAGATGCATAGTTAGCATAAGAGATGTTGTTTGGCAACGCATGCAGCAAACTGAAGTAAATACTGAGTAACCAACATTAAGAGTTTTCAGCGGAAATATGGTTCAGTTAACCATAACAAGGACATTCATATATATATTTTATTTTATTGATAATTGTGGTGTCCGGGTCAGCTTGCAGTACCTCGACTAACTCCAAGGGATACCTATCTGCCACCAAGTCTAGAACACATGGGAAGAAATCACCTTGTATCTTTGTCTTTACTGAAATTTGAACAGGAGACTTCATGGTGCTCAACCCACTTCATTGAACACTAGGCTATACCTTTGTGGTTCATATTAGTAATAACTAATAGTTAACTAGAACAACAATTATCTATGCATCTGATTATTTCTCTCCATTTTCTTAAACTTACTATAGAAAATACTGACGGTATAGTTCCAAGTTGATTGGGTGACAAGAAGAAGTGGTCATTGTCATTATAGAAATGAATTACAAGACAAGATTCTTTGGTATAGAAAATCACTAATCCATAGAATTAGTGTCTAATTTATTCTAGACAGATACATTCACAACCTAAAGGTTAGCAGAAATTAGGTTAAAAGTTGTATGATTTCTAGAATAAAGAAGAGGCAAGCGAGGAAAAATCAATAAATAATTCAGCAATTAGTTAACAAGTGGAAATAAAAGAAGGATTTATACAGACTTGGCGAGCAGTTCTTCAAGGAGGGACTGTTCGTCGGGAGTCCAATCAACAGAAAGTCCGGGATTGTGTCGTAGCGCCGCCTGTGTGGGGCCAACCACAGAGTTCTCCGGAACGGAGAGACCATTAGTGGTGGCGCCATTCCCATTGCCGGTGCCTTCTTGACCAGTATTATTACCCGCCGCAGGAGGATTGGCGCTGGCAGCCATCAATTTGTACAGTATACCGACAAATTACAAACAATTGCAAATTCAAGTGGATATACCTCAATCTGTAGCGTGCAACCACTTTGGAATTGGGGAGCGCCGAGCCAGATTTACAGATTTTTTTTTTAATTATTGTGAGAGAAGAGAAAATGGGTACGGAACTGTTTCTAGAGGATTTCAATGCTAATTGACCTTGGATAAAGTGGGGAATATTTTCTTCATTAGATAGTTTTTTTCTTTTTCTTAAAGAGAGAGTAATTTATTTACTTTTGGGCTGCGCTACTTTTATGCTCCTCTGTTCGAAAATTTTTGTCATATTGTGTTTATCAAAAATCAATTTAATTAATTTTCAAAGTTAAATTAGATTACATTAATTTGATATTTTAAACAAAAAAAATAGATATTCTAAAACTATATGAAAAATACTATAAATTATAATTTTTTATATATTAATATGATGAAAAAATACATCTTTAAAATGTTAGTCAAATTTTTTATAGTTTGACTTTAAAAATAGAAATCATGACAAACAATACCGGACGAAGGGAGTAAGTATTTCATTTTGAGATTTTTTACTCATGTGGTCCGTTATTTAATATTCCTTTGTCCTAATTATTTATCTACTTTTTGTATTGGTACATTTATTAAAAAATAAATTATTGACAATAGGAGTTTATTATTTTACACCTATTAATTATGAAGTTACTGAATTAAAAAATTAAAATTTTCAGGAAATTCTACTTTTTTTGAAAGTAACTTATTAAGGGTATAATAGGTAAAAATATTTTGTTCTTTTTTAATTTGTGAAAATAAACAAGTAATCAAGGAATAACTAAAAAAGAGAAATGGACAAGTAATTCGAGAGAAACAGTGTTTCCTTGTCTTATTTTATATGTGTTTGTTTGATTTAGTACATAGTTTATAGAAACTAGTAATCTAAGAAAATTGATACATATTTGTATGACTAGAAGTAAAATTTTATATTGATGTGTTCAAATTTCGTATTTACTTCTTGTTTAATTAATGATGAACTTGAATTTTTAATCCACGTAGAGACAACAATAAATATAACAGAAAAAAGTCAAAAATACCCTTAAACTATCTGAAATAGCTCAGATATACCCTTAAACTATACTTTGGCTCTAAACTACCCTTTCCGTCAAACTATTGGGTCATAAGTGTCCTTCTAATTAACGGAAATAGTTAAATGCCATGTGGATGCCACATGGCACCCTAGTAGATTTTCATTTCCACATGACTAAAAGAAAAAGGGTCAAAAGTACCCTTAAACTATCCGAAATAGCTCATATTTATCCTTAAACTATATTTCGGCTCAAAACTATCCTTCCCGTCAAACTATTGGGTCAAAACTGACCTTCTTATTGGCGGAAGTTGTTAAATTCAACATGTGCCACATTGACTAAATCTCTAAATCTTAATTACTCATTTTCCCTCATTTCATTATTTTCAAGAAACGATTTCACCCCTTCTCCCTTATTTTGCGGCTAAAGTTTCACAGTTTTCTTCGTCGCTGGTTTTCAAAGTGGATATTCGTGGTTATAGTTTATTAAAATTTTTTCTTAATATTGTGTTTACAACCACAAAAAACACTTTGAAACTCAGCTCCGAAGAAAGTTATGAAATCTTGGCCGCGAAATGACGGAAAAGTTGTGAAAAATTCTAACTATCATTTTGAAATCATAAACGTAATAAAATAAGAAAATATTTACTAACATACAATCATGAATATCCACTTTGAAACTCGGCCCCGAAGAAATCTACGAAGCCTTAGCTGAGAAATTAGGGGAAAGTTGTGAAATCCTAACTGTCATGTTTTGAAATCGTAAACATAATAAAATAAAAAAAATATTTACTAGCCTACAGGCATGAATATCCACTTTGAAACTCAGCCACGAAGAAAAGTATGAAACCCTAGCCGCGAAATGAGGGAGAACGGGTGAATATATCATTTCTGAAATAATGAAATGAGGGGGGAAGTAATTAGGATTTAGGGATTTAGTCTATGTGGTAGTGGAACCTTATTGACATGCACTGTGCCATCCACGTGACATTTAACAACTTCTGTTGATAAGAATGGTACTTTTGATTTAATAGTTTGATGGGAATGGTAGTTTTGAGCCGGAATATAGTTTAAGGGTAAATATGAGATATTTCAAATATAAGGGTATTTTTGACCATTTCTATTTAGTCTACGTGACAATGAAATCCTATTGGCATGCAATGTGGCATCCATATGGCATCCACGTGGCATCTAACAACTTATGTTAATAAGAAGGGTACTTTTGACCCAATAGTATGACGGGAAGGGTAGTTTTGAGCCGAACTAAAGTTTAAGGGTATATATGAGCTATTTCTAATAGTTTCGGGATATTTTTGAGCCTTTTCCTTAACTATAATAAAGTTATTTTTAAACGCGATATATTGAAATACTTCAAGGATTACTACAATCATATATTAGGGATAATTTCAAAGACCTCTATAAAGGTTTCGCTCTATAACACTCACATTCATATGCTTAACGATATTATGCAGACCTTTTATTTTGATTCTTTTGTAATCAATCTTTAAACCTATTTAAAATATATATAAATCAACTATGATTTGACAAATTTGTCCTTTCTTTATATTAATTTCTTCATATATTAAAAATGTCTCATTTAATAAATATTTTTAAAATAAATCAATATGAAGAAATGTCTACTTTTATTTGGAAAAAATATCGAGTGTGTATATATATAATACATATTATAGTACTAACTTATTTGTGTTGATTCAGTTTTAAAGTATTTATCAAATGAGTTAGCTTTTTAATACAGTAATGTGCATTAATATGAAGAAAGACAATTTTGTCAAGTTATCTTAGATATATATTTATTTTAAGCAGGTTTAAAAAATCATTTTTTTAAAAAAAAAATAAGGGAGACAATCATAATATCATAAACCACAAGAAAGTGAGTGTTAAAGAGCATCCATTTTTTAACTACTCCATCTGTCCAAATTTATATGACTTATTTTCTTATTTAGTCATCACAAACAAAGAAACATTTTTATATTAAGTAACATTTTATACTTTAAAATCTTCATTTTATCTTTGATGAAATATGGAATCTCCGAGAGTCAAAAAACCTCTGACCCCTCTCTCTCTCAAATTATCACTAAATTTGAGTATCTTCATTCAAGCGATAGCGCAAAAAAAAGTTACAGTGCAAAAAAGAAACGAGAAGAAGTGAGAGGTTGAGGGCACGAAAAATAGTTGAGTCCGTCAGACTCGATGGTCAGGAGATTTTATAAGCTTTAAGAAACTAAAATAAATACTTTACTTTATGTTTTTCTATAATGCGCTTCAATTGTAGTCCAATTTCCTCAACAACTCTACCTAGATATTGTCTCTTTTAGCTCAAAACAACACCTAATACAAATCAACTATAAAAAGTAAAATGTTATAGTGAATTGAACTTCAAACAACAAGAATTGTTATGAATGTAATTTGATAGGAACGTGTTCTCTATTAATGACAATTCATTCTTACAATTCAATCAATATTAAAATTTTGTTCATACTTTCTCTATGTGGTGACTCTATTTTCTTTCAAATTTTGCAGCATCAATGAGGCGTTTTATATATGAGTATATGGAGGTCTTATGTTTTTCAACTCAACATGGATTGAACCAAGAATTCGATATTCTAATCTAAGTTTGACTTGATTTTTCTTCATGCATTTGATACTTTTTATCTTATTTTACAAATCTTCTTCCTCATGTGTATATATGATTAATATTTTCATATTTTTTTTACTCCTTATTTTATCGGATTTTTTGTAATCCTAATTCCACAAGCAAACATTTTATGCACTTGAAATATGTTTTTGGCTTGATCAATAATCTCTTATGGTCTACTATGGAGGACGTGGTTACTTCATTATTGTGATGCACTTTTGGTAGAAACATTTTATTGTAGACATGGAAAGAAAAATTTGATTACATTTTAACATTCTATAATGCACACTACTAGTTGTTGAGATCTATGAATGACCTGATTCTTGTATATGTTTGTTAGGTATTGCTACTCATTCATTGATTCAAAACTCTATATTCTTTTTGGCACTATAACTCATTTTTCTTTGATTAATAAATTTCTAACTTTCAATAATGACTAAGTCATAACATCTCATACCAATTGCATAACACTTCATTGTAGTGGCATGTGTACTTAAGTGCAATTCTTCCCCAAAAGAACTAACTTCATGTTGATCATCACAAGTTAGTAAGATATGAACTCTTAGCTAAGTTTTTCATTGGACTAACTTTCCACCCATTACAACTCAATAAGTCACTAGTAATAAGTGGTAAATTTTACCACTTATTGTGTCCTTTTTGTGATTTTGTTCATTCTAATCATGAAATGAGACTACTAATGTTTGTTTTATGAGTATTTAGGTAAAAACTATAAAAGAAGGATAGACTAGGAAAAGAGCCAAAAAGGAGCTAAAATAAAGGGATGTTACAAAGAGGACACTGTCAAGTCCAGCAAAAGTATAAAAATGGACCTAGATATGTGATCTCACATCAAGGTAAGAAGCGAAGCCCCTAAGATTGTCAAAGAACAGTGGATCCTCACACCTGCAAAGAAACTTTTGCCACAACAAAGGTCACCCTGTGACTAATGGCCTCTCCTACGACTAACCGGGTACAATGTAACCCAAAGTTGTCTTTCACACTTTTGAAAGACTCAAGGTGAATTAAAGATATCTTAAATCGGAAACACATCATTGACCTACCATCAAGAGAAAATCATATTTTGATAGGATAGAGTCACCATTCAACTTGAAGAGTGAAGATTGTGAGCTTAAATGTGTATATCTTTAGACCTTTCTTCAACTCTTGATTTAGCTTGATGATTCATAGTTGTAGTGTTTGATTTTCATATTTGGATATTGTGTTAAAGATAAACAGTATTTAAGTTTTGATTCTTGTTTTGTGCATTTTTAATTAGTTAAATATTGTCTTGCTTATGATATGGGTCTTTGATTTTCTAACTGATCTGATGCTCTAATTGACTTCAGAAAGAGTGATGAACCTTTCCTATTAAGCTTGATCTTGTTTGAGAAAGATGATTAAGTGTAGGAAAGTTTGACTAGCACGATTTGAGAATTGGATGGACTAGAGCTTGAGAAAGTTTTGTTCTTGGTCTAACCTTCATCTTATGGATTTGAGCTCAAGATAGGATAATCATAGTGTTGTCATATTGGTTGTTCATTTTTCTAAACTTGATTGTGACTGAGAGATACAAGTGGGTACTTTAGAAACCAAGTCAAAGTTGATTTAAGCATGATTAACTTGATGAAGTTTGGTTATTTATGATAGATCTTATAAGCATGAATTGAATTCTCATTCCCAGATATATTTGCCATCCTCAAGTCAAAAAGGTCTTTGATTAATCTATCTTTTATTTTTATTACCCTAGCTTTAGTGGTTGTCCCTTGTTAGAACTCCTCCCCCCCCCCCCCCCCTCCAAGAAAAATGAAAAATATGTGTATAAATTGTTGGATTCAAATTAGTGGCTTGTGATTCTTTATCTTTATTTATCACCACAACATTGTTAGTTGTGTGATTTGACCTCAACCTCATAATTTAGGTATTGTTTTTGCATACGACCACCTACATTTTTATTTTGGGAAGTGTAGTAGAGTGTAATCGAAAAATGGTGTCGTTGTTGTGGAGCAATTTGGTGAATTGATATAGAATTTATAGTTCACTTGTTTCTATCCACATTATGAATGTTTTTTTTGTGTTTTGTAGTTCTTATTTTGTGTTTTATATTTTTTTTAGGAAACCAAGCTTAGGGGTTGCAATCGCTATGTTTATGACCCTTGCCCCTATTGTGGAGGACCTCATGTTGGGAAAAATGTATAGAGACTTTCAAAATAAAGAAACAGGTGACATAATGGGAACTGTGAGTCAAACCTTGACTGTTGTGATAGAGATGAAAGATAGTTTGTTGCACTTGAGGGGTGAAATCCTTAACTTGTATCTCAACCTATGCCATAAGGTGATCTAAGTTGAGCTTGAAATCTTCAACTTGAAGACTGATGTGATACCAAAGCTTACGTAATGTGATACTCTTCCTCAAATGGTCAAGAGTGCTTAAATAAAGTTGGAATCTAACATGAAAGGGTTGTGTTTTAATATATATGAAATCTTGGGTATTATTACACCTTCCGAGCCAAAGATAATTCAAGATGCCACAATTAAGGAAATGATACTATAGTTGTAATAAAAAGTCTACATCCTCATCTCTAGTCAATTTGTAAGTGAGTTTGCCACTCAATGGAGACAAAATGATATTTCTTGCTTGAAGTCCAAGAATTGCATTATTTGATATCAACAACGTGGTCAATTATCACCTCTTCCTTGCCTAATGCACCTCAACAAAAAATTGACTTGAACTTGATAAAGAGGTTCAAATATTCAAAGTGGAGGGATAGAGTGGGATGCATTGTGTGCACTAACATCATAATCCTTAATAAAACCTTAATCTGAAGTTGGGGAGGAGGTTCATTGACTCAAAATGGATTCACAAGAGGTCATGTACTCGAATTTTCACCCTAACCTTCAATTATGCTCTTTATGGGAGGAAACATTGCTTCTAAATTCTATAATTTAGTTAGTTTTGTTTTGACTTATCAATAATTTTCTAGTTATTACTAAATTTGCAGGTGGAACTATCAACACTAGTATAGGGGAGTCATGTCACGACCCAGGGGTACCTCTTACATGTAACAAGGCATATAAGACCCCAAGAGGCCTCATACAAGTCAATTAGCGTATCCTAAGATAAAGTAATAGAAATGAGCGGAAACTTTTTAATACAATCAAAGTCTTTTATAAAATAAGCAGAAGTCTAACATATTTGTGTCTAACCATTTGAACAACATGAATAAAGTTTTGCGTCACAGCTCATACAATAGTCCAAGACATAAAAGAAAAGCGTAAAAAAAGTGGTGATCACATCTTCGATCATAGTGAGGACTAAACAAAGCTTCACTTCCTTGATCAACTACGATCCTATTCACTAGTATGAGAATCAATGTCGTCATACCTTAAATTTGATAAAAATGTAAGCAAGGGCATGTGATAGTAAAATCAAGTACTAAATATGATAACTAGCATAAACAACATAACATAAGAATTAGTAAACATAAGAGATAAGACATAAGCATAATCAAGGCATAATAACATCATAACAAAGAGCAATACTTTCTTAAGGACCCCATTAAGGAAAAGCCATCACACCTTAGTCCCAATTCCTAAAAAAATCTTGAAGATTGGGAGACTTAATCTTGACTTAGATTCAATTTCCTTCTTCTTCTTCCACTTTCTAGAGAGAAAATATATGAGAGAGGATTTGGGTTTTCTTTGGGAATTAAGAGGATAGCTTAATTGTGTGAGTTTTGGGGTATGAAACCTTATATATGTGGTCTAGGTTTAGCCAAAATGATACCACATTGATTTAATTAAAATCGTAGAAGACCCTTATTCCCCTAAAATAAATTCTAGCCTATGGAGCACAAGACCACGACTGACGGACCGTGGATGGACCAACGGTCCATCCTGGCAGTTGTCAAGTCTGGTAAGAGACTTTTGGCCAATCTATGGTTGTTGGGACCATGAGGCGTAAACCTACCTACGATCTTTAAGTCCCTTTGTGGTCCATGCATAGACAACATCTATGGTGGACCTCTCCATGACCTTACCTATGACTCTGGCTTGACCCACGACCCATGGTTGGGTCCTCGTGGATGGCACCTGCAATTTCCAAAAATTGCTACTTAACCCTGGCTCGAATCCAGGGTGTTACAAGACACTTTTATGGAACTTTTTCTAATGGAGAGACACCATAGGTGTGATGATACTTTCACACTTGCAATAGTTAGCTAGTTCAGTAATAGTCAAAGTAGTCGTTTCTCATAGAAGTGATACTACCAAAGCAAAATCAGTGGTGAAGGTGTGGCTGTACTTGAACTTCTAAGTTCTTATCAAATGTATGAATGAAGAGCATTTATAACTCTTCATATTTGATCTTGAGTAAGTTTAATACCCCTCTAAATTAATTTTTGATAAATTCACCTCACAATAACACACTTTACAACCTCGAAAATCAAATAAAAGGTCGCTTCAAAGAGCAAAAGAGTTTTTCAAAGGATCTTCTAGAATCAGCTCTCCCTTTGTTATATCTCTATGGAAAGAAGGTAAAAACTTGAATCACTTGCATTTGGTTTGAATTTTCAAGGTAATTTTATGCCTTTGTGTTGATTGAGATAAGAACATGCTAAACAATAGCTTTAAATGGGAGATTAGGGCTAAATTTTGATTTTTTATTATGGTAGAAATCAACGCATAAATCTAATACTTTTTGTGTCTGAGCATGAATGTTTGTATGGAATGAGGATTTGGAATTTCGAGTACTAATTCCAAAGGCCAAAAGTTTGAAATTATGTGCTCTTGATTACTTTGAATCGACAGTTGAATTTTGTAAATCGGCGTTTCACTGGCTTATAAAGTTGTTGTCATGAACTTGTGTTTGAGGTTGACGTTATATAATTCATGAATGGCAGCCGCATGAGGAAACTTCAATTGACAAAATTCTATATGTCCTTCTAATAAATACAAAGTCACATGAGGAGAACTGTTTCCACATATGTGATATTGCTCCTGTGACATTTCTTTTGCAAGAGTGAAGTGTGATTAAAGACTGAGCTTGTTGCTGGAAAGAACATCCCGCAAGCATGACTCCGCAATTTCAATGGTGCTTCCAAAAGTGTGATGTCACTGTAGAAATGCTATCCAACTCTCCTCTCAAGCAGAGCTCCTCAAATGTTGATCCTCCTTCCAAAATTGAGCAAGCTCTGTGTAATTTAAACCTAGATCCACCTTTTGTTTTTTTTTATGGAAAATTAATAAGTGCAACCCTAATAACCCCCTAATTTCACTTGGATCACCTCTGCATGTATGACAATGCCATTGTCTCTTAGGATCAGTAGACATATGAATAGTTGATTTGTTAAGGACATTCAAAGAATTTCTTTAACCCACAATGTTTTTTGCACTCCTTATAATTCATTTTTTTTTATATTTGATTGCTCACTCAATTCATTTAAAACCATCTTCATTGCTTTTATCATCATAAAAATCCAATTGATTAAATTTTCAAAAAACTGTTATATATTTCCAATTTTTGACCAATTGGATGACAAGTATTATTCTTGTGTTCCAAAATTCTTGAAATGGGATACTTAGGTACCCATAAAATCTTCTCAGTACTATTTTCACCCTTTTTCTCGGACTTCCTATTACAAACAAACCATTCTTTCATTTCTACTTGAGTTAAGGCCCAAATCTACAACACCCAAGTTTCTCTCATCAACCATAATTATTTTGGGGATAGAGTTATTGTAATGACCCTCTAGGCCTTTTCAAATAAAATTCCTTCTTTTAATCACTGAGAGTATTCCTATAGTGACCCCAAGTCATTTATGGCTTGCCGGGACTGACAACTTGGTCACATGGGTCACTCATTTGGTTTTTATGCAAGTTTCTGCATTTTGGAGCTTATGAAACTTGAGTGCTTGAATTTGGTAAAGATTCTCATAATGTAATTTTGATGGTTCCTTTAGATCCAAAATATTGATTTTGATCTAGAAGCACCCTTTATGTGGATGATCAGGCTTTCTGGGCTAATTTCAAGGTCTCTTGTAAGTTTTTGCTAAAAATGGATCTTAGGGGTGGTACCCAATTTTTGTTGGTTTGATGGAAGTATTGAATGCTTTATTGAGTTTGGATCGTCAAATTCGGTGGGGTAGCATATTTCATTTGTGCATATGAAGTTCTGAATATTGAGCCTTCTGTCACAGACTTAGAGTATTGGCTAACGCTCTGTGCGGCCCTCGACGACTTACTCACTAATATTTCAAGTTCTTATAAGTTCAAGGAAGCCTTTATGACTTAGATTCTCTAAGAGAATGCTTGGAAAAGACTTAAAAAGAACAAAGAGAGAACTTTGAAGAAGGCTTGTGTATTACTTTGGAGAATGCTTTACAACTTTGCTTGATGCCTTTGCAAATGAAGGGCACCTCTATTTATACAACTTCTTAATGATTAACATGCAATTAATATTTACTTTACAAGTCCCTAAGATATTTATACTTTGGTCCCCTTTCTATAGAATTCTACACTTTCTTGAAATATATAATGTATTTTAAAATTCTCCACATGTCACATCCGGGGAGCACCCCCTAGAAGTAACATGGCGTACTTGACCTCTCGGAGGTCTTATACAAGCCATAGTTATCATTCATTACATTGTCATGGTAAATTTAGCGGAAAATTTAGAACTTTTCATAGCAAATCATATGCTAGAAACATCACTTTATATATATATAAAATATAAGCCATAATACATATTTAGACCCTAAGTCTCTTTGCGACCTTAGACTCAACAACAATAGAATACATTAGGGATACAACTCTTAAAACATACGACATAACTATACAACATTTAACAAAGTTTACATTACATGCGTAGGAAATCCTTGGAACGTAAGGACCCCTTTTCTTGAGCTTGGGAATCACATATCAAGCTCCTCAATCATAGACATCCTTTAAGCATCCATAACCTACACTTTGTGTAAAAAGTAGAGAATGATGGAATTAGTACAAGAATACACTACGTATAACAACCATGCAAAAACATGCATTTAAAAGGGACATTTTCTTGAGATCATATTTCATGCATTTTTGAGTAAATCTTCATAAAACCTTTAGACAATAACAATTATATCATTCACATACTTCATATAAACATATTTAAAGGCTAAACATTACATAATATCACATATAGAATTATGACATTTTCAAGTCACATTACAGTGAGCTAACTTCCCTTTACAGTGAGTATTCTTTTCTTTTATTCATTAATTTCCCAAGTAACCCTCTAGTGATACTTGGTGAAATGCATCGCCTTAAGGCCACAAGGAAAACATACATATAACCCACATAAGACAACACATATCATCACATAAGCATAATATATCAAAGACATATTTAAGTCAAGATTCCTTTGTCTTTACAGTAAGCTACTTTCGTTTATACCTATTTTTACTTCTTTTCATATACATCATTATAAGACCTTATTCATGACCCTAATCTTATTCTACTAGTTCAATGCACATGTGAAGCCCCATAACCTCACACATGCTTAGTGAACCCTTCATGAGACCACAAACCTTAACATTAATTCATACATCAACAAGTAAGTGAAGGCAACTTCATTCATGTTAATATAAGACCTTCACCATATAGTCATTTAGACCAACATAGTGCATATATGGATAAGATCACATCTTATAGATTCATAACATGCATATCTTCATAATAAGTAGACAAATACTACAAAGTCATGCATATGGACATAAGCATAAACATACACATGAGGTCACCTTTATAGGACTTCCTAACGAGATACTTGTGCAATGTCTACATGGGTTCATTACTTCAACCTATCCTAAGTAACCTCCCTTAAGTACTCCTAGTTAGGATCCTATTCATTTACTTCCATTGTCCATTTTACTTTAGGGAAATTATAGCCTTAACAGACACTAACACCATGGGTGCTAAAAATGGAATTTGGTGTTGTAGAGCCTTACACCAATAGAAGGTGTTCCTATCAAGCCAAGGTGGAACATTAACAAACATCCTAGCATCCTAAGTGAATTCACTTTTCTAGATCATATGTGGCAAGCATAGTTTATAGAACTAAGAGATAGGTATGATCCCTCCACATGCCACTTAGCAATTGGGGCCTCCACTCATGAGAAAACATGGGTGAACCTTCCTCAAAGAGGAGTCATCACCTCATATGGATCCATAGGTGAGTATTACTCTAAGGGAAGTCAACACTCTATAAGGAACAAATGGTGAATCTTCCTCCAAGGGAAGTCAACACCTCTCAATGTCAAGTTCACTCGGTGCTAAGCTAAGTTCCCTTTTTGAAAAGCCTTTATTACATTTTCATAAAACATAGGCTTAGGATATTCATTCATCATATGATTATAGCATATTCAAGCCTCTATCTAGTTTATAGTATTCTTGTATAGACCTTTTAAGGCCCATCTATTATCTAGATCATTCATGTGTGTGTGTATTCATATGTAAGCAAACCTTTCACATGACACATAATGTCACACATGTTCATATATCAATGCATGAGTCTAGATGCGTACCTATATGAGAAATCCTTTCATATCAACACTCGAATACACTATGCACATTCATACTTCATCAAATCATATACTTAACATCATAGCATATAAGTCATATTCATAACATGTTCATACAATCCTATGTATGTCTTTAGAAAATCAACCTAGGAACTATATCATCAAGGTGCACATGTGCAATACATAGTCAAAGTCCCATACCCTTGCCTATGCTAGTACATCTATAAAGTCATCCTAGTGAATGATACATCACACAACATCATAGAATGGTTAACATAGCATAATACTCATTTATTTAAGACTTACAACATTCTTACAGTAAGCTTTTAGTCTTTATGCACTTATTTTAGATTTACATCACATATAGCATTATAATACCTCATCATAGGCAGCAAGTACATATAACCTTAACATAGCCATTCACATACTCATAACAATAGTAACATCACCTAGATTCACAACTAGATGAGAAAACTAGGCACAAGTTACACATAAGGTGATCATCATAACCACTCCTTCATATAATACTCAATTTGCCTTCAAGGCCATGGTCAAGACATATATAATGACAATAAAGTAAACACCGCCACCATAAGTGGACCATACCACACAATGCCACACAAGGCTTCATCAACATTATATAGAAAAGTAGAGGAGATAAGCATTCTTACCAATTTCTCACCCTTAGATCATGCTTGAACAGTACACCTTTATCATCATTAATACATTATAGAGAAGTATCTATGTGTACTTAAATCATAAAATAGTCTAGATGAAATCCTACTACAATTGCCAATAAGCTCGAGATCACTATGAACATGCTTTCATATTAGGAATTCATGGAAGAAAAACTTGCTTTGGTTTATCCTATTCAAACTATCATGCATTGATACATGTCACTTAGTTCATCATAAATACACATTCTAGACAGTAGACCTAAGCATATTAACATACTCGAAATCCACTTTTATACAATTAAAGACTAGCGTTACAGTGAGCACAAGTTACTAATTATTAGCTTAGGAACATATAGATCAATTATACCAAGACTTATTTACTTTGATCATACAATGTTTATATTCACAATTCAAACAAATTATTAGCCTAAGGCAATAGCTACAAGAACCACCACATAATCGATTTCCACTTTTATACCTTAAGAGGTTCCATATTACAGTGATCACATTGATAATTAGGATAGGCATGTTCAAACCTTCATATGTTGATCCACATGTATTTTCATCATAAATTCAACATCAATTCATGTAAATAACAGTAGATATAACCACTTTAACGTAATAAAATCACAATTCAATCAATAACAAGTCAGGATCACAAAGCCCATGCAAGGCTAAATCGATTTAGGGAGGAAACATGGGTTCATCATGCAGTTGGATTAAAATCACTTTAAAACCAATATATTAACATCAATTAATCATGATTTAACTATTAAAAACTTTTTGAGAAAGAACACATGGATAGATTGAAGAAGAAGAGATTTGATCATATTTTCTCTTTGAAAACTTTGAGATTAACTCTCTAGATGGAAGGATAACTAGAGATGATTGATCACCATACCTTTATATTCATGAAAAAATATAAAACTTGGTAAATAAACCATAGGAATCCATTCTCCAATTTGTTCTTGAGATTCAACAACAATGGAGGTTTCTAGGGAGAAGATTTTTTGAGGGAAAGGTTCAATTTCATGAGAAGGGATTGGGAATGGGGTTTTCATGTGTTTGATCCATTATATACACACAAATATAGGTAAATTAATCAATTAGAGTCAGTTTAGGACGTGGGGGTAAATTTTGCATTCACCCCTTAAATAAAACAGTCGCAAGGCAGTTGCAGGCCACCATCGATGGATCACAATCGACTGTCCGTTTGTGGATTCCATCGATTGGAAATTGTCCTATTTTTTGGTTGATACTTGAAAAGTCTAAGTGTCCATCGATGAGACCTCAGAAATGGGCCGTCATTTGGTTCATCGATTGACACTGCCAAGGCAATGTCTCGACCAACCTTGGGTCCTTTTTGTGGGCCCTTTTGCGAGGCCCTTTATGAGTCGTACCCAGATGTTTCCAATGTAAATACAAATCTTAAGAAGTTTTAGACCTCCCACATAAGTTTCACTCAAAACAAATACACATAACACATTCAAACAAGTTAGGCCCCATGAAGACACACTTGAGCGTCTTAAGGGTCAACTTTTTAACGTTCTTGGATGTTTGACCTCAAAATTCAAAAAAATACATATAATGTATATAAACATAATTATAAATAATTTTAATACTTCATAAGCTCATTTCATACAATATATAAATACGCATGGACACATGAGACACATAGGTGACTAGTCATTAAGGGTCTTGGTCGTCCCTTTATGTTTGACTTCCAAATCACCTCAAACTTTACATACTTCTTCTAAACCATATTATAAGTCATTTTAAAACCTTATAACCTTAATACGAACATGTTAGTATATAGACACCCTAACTCATTTTGGGGTCTTACACCACAAGCCTCCCCTTAACTCTGGAGTCTTCTACGCCTCTCCAGATGCAAAATCTGACTGGAATAGTGGTGGGACATGCCACTCTACCCCACCTAATGATGCGATGACCAACGCTCGCTTCTTCTATAAAAAATCTTTGACTTGGTCTCAAAACTGCCACAAGTCTTTGTATATCGCCCATGAGGCTTTCTCTGGAGTTTGTCCCTTCCAATTCACAAGGAACATGACTCTTTCTTGTTGAGACCTCACTTTTGTTTGGCCTGATAATATATGATAGCCTCAATCTCTCAGTCATGCAAGGAGGTGACTATTATGGGTGCCCTTGTGATTGGTTCCGGCTAAGATCCTCCTTGTCCTCATGGTACGACTTGAGAATGCTTGCATGGAACACCAGATGTGTCTTGAAGTGTGGAGGTAACTCCAAATTGTACGAGATCTTTCCCAACTTGGCAATGATCTTGAACAGATCCTCATATTTATGCACTAAGTTTTGATGGAAACCTTTTAGTTCTTTCAAGTGTTTGGATTGAATTTCACCAAGACCAAGTCGCTTTATTTTTAACCTGTGGGATGACGTTTGTGATCGAAGAACTTCTTCATCTTCTTGGTTGCCTTGTCCAAGTAGGACTTGACAGTGTCAAACTATTCCTCCATTCACTTTGCAAGATAGTAGGCTCCCACTCTTTCCTTCAAAAGTAGCCGGTAGTGAGTGCAGATTTTGGGGTTGTTGGCCTGTCGCCAACTCAAATGGTGTGTGGCCGGTGGACTCACTCCTTTGCAAATTGTATGAAAATTGCGCCATGTCAAATAGTTTGGCCCAATCTTTTTGATGCGCACTAACATAGTGACGAAGATAACACTCTAACAGGGCATTGATGCATTTGCGGATGGAAACTTGTGGAAAAGTGATGTTTTGTGCCAAGTATCTCAAACATCTCTCTCTAAAAGTTTCTGGTAAAGCGGGGGTCTCAGTTACTAATGATGTGTCTTGGTAGCCCCCAATATTTGACTAAGTTCATGAAGAACAATAGAGCAGCCTCTTTGGCAGTGCAATCGACTGTGGTAGGCATGAAGGTAGCATACTTTGAAAATATATCCACCACGACCATTATCGTTGCATACCCATCAGACATGGGTAAGGAGGTGTGAAATCCATGGTAATGCTTTCCCCGTGGTTGTTCTGCCACAGTAGCGTCTCCAGTAGTGATCCCGATTTCCGTTGCTCCACTTTGTCATATTGGCACACAACACAAGTTTTCACATAGCACTAGATGTAATCCTGCATGCGTGGCTAGAAATTGATAGTCTCTTTCAGTGCCCTAGTTCGTCGATGCCCAGCCCACGGTGTTTCGTGTCTTTCTTTGATGATTTTCTTCCTTATTTATCCGAATGTGGTTTCATAAACCCTTACACCGATGTTAAGCAAGAGACCTTCTTCCACCCAAAAATGCCTAGTCTTGCCTTTGGCAGTCATCTTCATTAATTTCTTAGCCTCTTGATCATGTTGTATGCCATCTTTAATTGCATCTTAAATTTCATTGTGAGCTGTAGTGATGGCAGCAAGCTCGGCCTTTCTGCATCGGGCGTCATCCACAACATTGCCTCGCCCCGACTTATACTCCAAGACGTACTCAAATTCTTCTAGAAAGTCTTGCAACCTAGCTTTCTTCGGGGTGATTTTCATTTGCAACTGGAAGTAGCTAGTGTCCATGTTGTCGTTCTTGACCACAAACTTGGAGCCTAATAAGTAGTGTCTTCACGTGCGTAGGCAATGCATGATGGACATCATTTTCTTTTCTTGCACCATGTACCGTCGTTCGGTCTAGTTTAGTTTTTGGCTCTCGAATTCTATCGGGTGTCTATCTTGTATGAAGACTCCCCGATGGAAATGTTTGAAGCATCTGTATGTACTTCTAAGGTCTTGTAGAAGTCGGGCAGCATTAAAATCGGCTCTTCCATCACTGCTGCCTTGAGACCTTCAAATGCTCTCTGTCACTCCTCGCTCCAAACCCACAACTTATTCTTTTTCAACAACTCAATTAGTGGAGCGGCTTTAGCAGAGTAGGCAGTGATGAACATGCGATAGTAGTTTGGAAGTCCACTGAAGGATCGCAACTTGGTCACCTTTGTGGGAGCTTCCCACTCCTAGATCGCCCGAATCTTCGCCTTGTCCATCCATAGTTCGCCGTGGCTGATGATATGTCCTTAAAAGTGTACCTCATGCTAGAGGAACTCGGACTTCTCCCTCTTAACGTAGAGTTGATTTTCCCATAAGACTTAAAAAACTCTCTTCAGGTGCTCCACGTGCTCGTCCAAGGTGTTGCTATAGATGACTATGTCATCTAAGTACACCACCACGAACTTGTCCAGGTAGGGGTGAAAGATCTTGTTCATTAGTGTGAAAAAGGTGGCGGGTTGCATTGGTTAAGCCGAAAGGCATCACCACCCACTCGTATGCTCCATATCTGGTCATGCATGCCGTCTTTCTCTTGTCCCCCTCCACGATACAGACTTAGTAGTGGCCTTTACGGAGATCCATCTTGGTAAAGTACTTGGTCTATCCAAGTCTATTGAACAAATCTGCAATTAGCGGGATATGATACTTGTTCTTAACTGTTACCTCATTGAGCGCTCGATAGTCGATACATAAGTGCAATGACCCATCCTTCTTCTTCTTGAATAACTCAAATGCGCCATAAGATGCCTTGCATGGACAAATGTGATCGGCCTCGAGGAACTCTTTTAATTGTTTCCTTAGCTCCTCTAATTCAGGTGGAGCCATGCGATAAGGTGCATGTACAAATGTCTTTTCTCCCACCTCCATATCTATCTTGTGATCTACCTCGCGCCTAGAAGGTAGAGTCTTCGGCAATTTGTCTGACATTACGTCCTTATTCTCTTCAAGGACTTTATCTATGATCGACGTCAAGGACTCCTTAGTGCCATTGTCTTCTCTTTAACTTGCAATGGTATCCAAGAATGTTGGCTCTCATTTATTTAGGCCCTTCACCATCTGCATGAACGATAGGTGGGTGTCTCCTTCCTTCTTCGGTACCTTAACTAGAGATTCCATGCATGACCCTTCCTGATCCATCACCATGAGTTGTTGGAGGTAGGGGTCTATCATCGTGTGGCATCGCTGGAAGAACTTTTGTCCAAGAATGATATCAAAGATATCTAAAGGAGCGATAGTAAAGTTTATCTTACCTTGCCACTTCCCCAATGTGATGCTCACTCCTTGGGCGACCCCACATATGGTAGTTGGTGGGGCATTAACCATCTTGAGGGGGGTGTTGCTTGGACCGTAGTTTAGCCCTAACCTCTCTAAAACCACCTTAGTCATGATATTTGATTTTTCACCGGAGACTACCATGGCACGATTTGGTCGTCCATTTATGGAGATGTCTATGTACTATGTGGGGAAGTCTCCCGGCTTCTCCATCTACTTGGGTCTATCACCGCATAGTCTTACCATGCCCAGCTGCGTCGTGCCCCAATCCTGCCCTTGATTTTGTGCATCCTTCTTCTTTTGTTCGCGTAGGATGGCACCAAGGTTCTTTATCTCAGGGCACCCGACATAGTCGTGCGGCCCACCACATATGTAGCCATCTCCTTTGTTGGTCTGCGCCCATTTCTCATTTTAATTCTAGTGGACGATCTGCTTACTGTCCAAATTATCATGTCATTTATTCTTAAAGTTCGTTAAGGACTCGACTTGCGTGATGGCTTCGTTTATGGTCTTGACTTATTGTCGCTCCAACTCTGCTTGGCCCAATTTGTCAAACTGTCTAAGAAGTGTAACAATATGTCCTCATTTGTTAGGTTAGGAATTTGAAGTGTTAGAGTTGTGAACTCCTTCATGTACGCCCGAATGCTTCCCCTTTCTTCAATTCTTGGAATTCGCACTTAACCTCGTACACAGCTTTGTTAGGGAATAAGGCTTTCTTGAATTCCTCATGGAATTGCTCCTCCGTGTCGATGGTGCACGTCCCCTTCCCAATCTCAACTTCTTTATGCCTCCACCATAGCATGACCATATTGGACAGATACAACACGACAGTGCTGATCTTCTTTTTGTCACTCTTCACCCAACTACACTTGAAGTAATACTCTAAGTGCCACAGAAAGTTCTCCACCTCTTCAGCGTCACAGACGCCTTTGAATATTTGTGGCTTGGGAGCCTCGACCCTGGCCTCCCTATAACGGTCAGATGATGTAGATTCTCTAGTCTGTGTACCTTCATTGAGTGTTTTTACTTCATCCTTCAAAGTTTCGATCGTGCTTAGTGCTTCTATGAGCCTACACGCTAAGGAAGTTATGTCCTCCTTCATCTCGAACTCGGCCCGTTGGCGACCCTCCAACTCCTTATGGATGTTTTTGATATCCTCAAGTGTGAAGTCCTCAAGGGTCTTGAACTTGTCATCGGCTACATTGATGCACTAACCTAATATCTCCATGGCCTTCCTCGCCATTTCCACCCTCGTGACACAGTCTTCTCTATCAGAGATGTCGATGGTGTATTCGTCAATTTAATCTTCCCTTGCTTCAGTGGTTGAGGGCGGATGAGATGTTAGCACCTCGCTGGGTATGGGATCGGCCAACATCTCATCATTACCCTTTTGATGCTTCTTTCCCCTGCAGTTCTTCTTTCCTCCCTCAGACGGACGTTGGTGGTGCTGGACCTGTTTTTTCTCCTTTGGTAGGCATTCCCTTAGTATAAACCTTTGCTCTAATGCCACATTGTCATAGACTTAGAGTATTGGTTAAAGCTCCATTCGTCCCTCGACGACATACTCACTAATCTTTCAAGTTCGTCTAAGTTCAAAGAAGACTTTAGGACTTAGAATCGCTAAGAGAATGCTTGGAAAAGAATTAAAAGAACAAAGAGAGAACTTTGAAGAAGGCTTGTGTATTACTTTGGAGAATGTTTTACAACTTTTCTTGGTGCCTTTGCAAATGAGAGGCACATCTATTTATACTACTTACTAAGGACTAAAGTGCGATTAATATTTACTTTACAGTTCCCTAAGGTATTTACACTTTGATCCCCTTTCTAGAGAATTCTACACTTTCTAGAATTCTCCTCAAGCCTCCCTTTAAATCTTAATTTTGGAGGCTTGTATGCATCTCCAAATGCAAAATCTGACTAAAATGGTGGCGAAACATGACGCTTGTCACAAAATACATACTCACCAAAAATAGTAATGTGCATTACCTAGCATAAGGCATATTTTTCCTTCACATTCATAGGCCTTCTTTGACCTTTTTACAAAGAGTCAGTTGGTTGACCTTCACATTTACGTGGCCTGGCTGCATTCGAGGTGGTCTGACTTTCAGACCCTCCGTGATCGCAGGACTTCTAAGGTATTCATAGTTCCCATATTTCTAGACTTCAGTTACGGGCCCATAGTCATGTTTGTGGTCCCATGGACAAGTTTCTAAAGGATAAATTCCTGTTACTTCGTATATTTGGGTCCTCCTAGTTGTGATCACGTTTATTATCTAGGTCTAGTCTTTCAAATAAAGACATGCGCTGATCACTTTTATTTTAAAAGCATCCAATTGTGATTTTTCTGTCGTTTTATCTTTGAATTGGGAATCTCAAAGTCCATTATGATCGTTAAGTAGGGATTATATGTTTGCGAATTTGGGGAGTGTTAGAGAGGCTTTTCTTGTGGTACAATTCTCTGCTAAGGGGTTGTTTTCCCTATTCTATTGTTCTTTACATGCGAGAATTATGCACGATGCTTATTTGGACTATACTGAGCCCCAATTTTTTTTCCATTTTGGAACATAAGTTGGACAAGCTAATTAGGACCTTTTGACAGAGTCAATCTGGAATTCCCGACACATGTCTCATATTTTTCATTTTGACTCCATCTCCATTTTATTGTGTTTGTTGTCAAGTGACCTTATTATCATTTTGATTCTATTTCAATAGTGTGGTAGGTTTCGAAGGTCGTTCAAAAGGAAAAAGCTCTAAAACTGCGATTTCGAGTGCATGTGACAACCATAAGGTATGCTACGACTTCCCATTCCTTAGATCGTGCTTGATTATGTGAAATCATGTTGATTAGTGTGATTTTAGGGCGTGTACCTATGTAATCATGTTAAATTACCTAGAATTCATGTTTCTTTTCTGGATTTATTTTTTGGGATCTAAATGCATATCGGTTGTGATTCACGATAATCCATATCTTCTGTATGCCTTTATTGTAGTTATTATCGATTGTAGAGTGTTTGGACTTGGTCTATGGATAGACTAGTGCATGAAATAGACTTCCATTATTTGGCGCCATATGACTTTAGTTTTTCTCGAACATCATTTCGGATGGCCTTGCTCCCTATAGAGTGGTGTGACAGACTTCGATTTCATAGAATGAGCTTTAGATTAGGTGTTAACTCAACCCTTATGACCTTCTATCCATTTCTCCCTCTTTTTACGACCCTATAGATTACATCGAGATATTAGGCTTTGCTTGGCCACTTTGGACTAGAGTTGGTTCAGCTTTGAGTGTTGTATTGATTACTTGAGAGTGGACGCCTTTCCACGGTGGTTCTGTGATGATTATTTCACATGGAATCCTTCAACAACTATTCTAGTTACATATTTGAGGCGTATGTATCTAATCTATAGCCATACTCTATAGTTGGGGTCTTCTGTCCTCTTTGGAGTTAATAGGTATTAGTTAGATCCTATTGAGTGCTTTGGAGGCCTATCACCTGTTCGAGGTCTGGACTACTCACTCCCTTTATTATATGACCTTATTGGACCATTTGGAGACTATACGTGGTTCGACGTTTGGGCTATGCACTTCCAATATATTGGGTAACTCTTATTAGTTACTTGGGAGGCTATCCACGATTTAAGGTCAGTGCTATGCTTTCTCTGGCTCTGGACTAACCGGGTTCTTCTCTAAACTACTTGGATTTTTCTATTAGTAGTGTTAGTCTTTCTTTGCACCCGTTGGGCTTATGGGGTTTGTTCAAGTTTTGACTTAAACTTCTGCACTAGTGTACCTCATTGGGTTTATGGGGGCCCAACTAGGTTTAGTTAATTGTACTTATATCATTTTTTTTCTTAGTACACTAGTGTGTGTCTCTTTTACATTCCACTCTTTTGACTTTTGTCTGTGTTTAAATACTATCATTTCATATTTTTCATACTTCTATTGTTCTTTCATCCTAGGATGCTTACGGAGTTGTTATTTGATACTGATGCTACACTTTATATATGTTTCATTGATGTAGGTCTGAGCACCAGTTATCAGTGCTAAGATTCGAGCATGTTGCAGCTTCAGCTCATAAGGAAGGGTCAGTACATGGCATCATATACTTACCTATCTCTATATGTATCTTGTTTGCTTGTCTTTTGTATTTTGTGACAAGCCTTGTAATTTAGGACATCTTTTGTAATTGTACTGTTTTATTTTAGAAGCTCTATACTTGTGACTTTGAGGTTGGTGAAAATATCAACCCTAATGTGTCTGTTAGATTCTCCAATTGATTTAAGGAAAGGTCAATTCTATTCTCGAAGAAAATCGTATTTTGGGAGAACTTTTGTTTAATATTTCTGAAAAGACCGCCTATTTGTTCATTCTCCAGGTTTAACACAAAATCATAAATAAACTCTACCAAGGATTGCCAAGCATTTTGTGCTAAGTTTTCTCCTCCATGTTTTGTAACAAATATATTTTGGCTTACTTCCACCTGCTCTAATATTTTTGTTATTTAATTATCTTTTTCACTATGTTTCTACCTTTATACTAATTACCTAATGTTTTGGGTTATGAGTTGGCTTACCTACATAGTAGGTCTTATCATGACTAGAGAAATTGAATCGTCACACTTATGCTTTGCGGATTTATTACAAAGTTTTCAAGTCATTTTGTTGTTGCTAGAATAGATATTTAATGTCAAATATTAGTAAATAAATAATTATTAATGGAACGATAAAAAATAAGTTTCTATAAATAGTGTATGTAAGCTTTCTTTTGATTATTATTGAAAGGTGTCAAATCAACATCCAAAAAGCACCTATAACTATTTATAATATAAAGCTAGATAAATATAAGGTGAATAAAACACTTCTCTATAACCTCTAATTTTAAAACGAAAAAATTAAAAAATTCACTATTACAATATTTTTTTTACAACTTTATATATACTTTCTCCCTCCTCCTCTATAATGCATTACTTAAAATTCTATTCAACTTTGAGATTCTCAATGTGCTTATTGTGCCTTATCATAAAAGTCATAATCCTTATAAAAAATGTCACAACTCTTTGGAAAAGTCTTAAGCATTCAATGTGAAGAGGCCTCTTTTGATATAATATAAAATGATATAATATAATATAATATAGTATAATATAATATAATATAATATAATATAATATAATATAATATAATATAATATAATATAATATAATATAAAATAATATAATATAATATAATATAATATAATATAATATAATATAATATAATATAATATAATATAATATAATATAATATAATATAATATGTACTAAATCGGTTATTTTAAGAAGAAAAATAGAAAACTTTACCAATTGTAATTAAAAACTGTGAGGGTTCCCCTCTTTTTATAGCCAACAAAGGACAGTGTATGAATAAAATGCTCATTGTATCTTATAAAAGAGAAGTCACAAACCTTTAGAAAAGTCACAATCCTTCAAAAAGGTCACAACTCATCAGGAAAATTCATAAATCTTTGGAAGAGTCACAAACCTTTGAAAAATTCATGACTCTTCGAAAAGTCACAACCCTTTAGAAAAGTTACAACCCTTCAAAAAGGTCACGACTAATCGTAAAATAGATAACACTTTGAAAATGTCACAACCTTGTGTCTTTTTTTTAATATAATGTAATAAAATATAAAAAAAGTATAAATATAATATAATATAATAAAATATATAACACAGAAGATATACAAAATTTGGTGTTTTAAGTTGAACAAGAACTTGTAGTTTTTGCAACATAAAATCATTGAACTTCTTGTCAAATAGAAATTGGTGCAAAAGTGTATTTATATTAATGAAAACGAGTACATACTTATTTTCTAGATAGTCTTCTCGTTTGAAGTTGAGTTATTCAATACTCGGTGTTGCATCAAACTTCTTTCTTTCTTTCTAATTTACCCACAAAAATAATGTAATTGCATGACTGAACCATTCTAACAATCTAACTTGTTTTAAGAAGAAGAATATAAAACTTACAAACTCAAATATGCAAAAATGTTGGAAACCCATCTATTTATACCAACAAATGACAGTATAAAAGGTCGTTATCGTGCATTTTCAGATAAGCCACAACCCTTCAGAAAAATCACAATATTCGAAAATGTCATAAATTATCGAAAAAGTCATAACCCTTTGAAAAAGTCATTACCCATAAATGTGAAAAGGTGTGAACTTTTACGATAATATAAAACAAATAAATAATAAATATAAAATATAAAATATAAACTATATATTAAATTGGTTGTTTTAAGTTGGGGTATTATAGTAATTTAACACTCAAGTTAGGAGTTCATGCTTATAATATATATGGATGATGGATGGATATATAGATCCTAGGCCAAAAATGTTATTTTTCTAATTTCTCCTTCTAAAATATAGAGTAGATACTAAATTGGTTGTTTTAAGTTGGCATATTGTAGTAATTAACGTTCAAGTTAGGGAGTTCATGCTTTTGAGATAACATAAAACATAAACATGACATTTAACTTGGCTTCAGCTAACAACTATGACCTTTAACTTTAGGTATGCACAAGTAGACACTTAAACTTACATTCCTCTACATGACACCCTACATGAAAATTTGTGTCCTACGTGGCGTCCTACATGTAATATGTCATGTGGACATGTGTGTCTACTTGTTCAATTTTATACAAATATAAATGTCTATTTGTGCACTCCCAAAGTTGGAGACCACATGTGTCCACTGAAGCCAAATTAAAAATCATGCTTAAGTTCCTCAAATAAGCTTTCCTACATTTCCTTCTATCTTATTTGTTGTTTCTATCTTCAAGTGGAACTTGGAAAAAAATTTCAATCACAGACAAAAGTAGGGGTTCTAAGGGACAAAAAATAATTAATTGTATCGGTCGCTCTTCCAACTCCAGTTCTGCAATTTCACACAACACTCATGATTATTTCAGTTGGGTAGTTTGATTCATCATAGGTATGCAAGAATAAAATTTGAATAATATGAAGTAAAGGTTTTCATGTAAGACATTACTTTTTAACTTCTTTGTTTTTTTTTTATATGCAACCTCTTAGCCGCTTGTTTGTTGCTCTTTAACTTCAATTTCGTATTACGTTACCAACTTAATCAATTGAGTTTGGGAAATATAATATTTTCGAAGATCACTACAAGATATGCCTAGGTCAGTATAAGTTGAAAATTCTCCATGTCAAGCATATAATTTCTATAATGGTATTTTGAGTTGTAATTATAATGAAATCTGGATCAAGTAAGAGGAAAATTCTCCATGTCAAGCAAATTTGATATGATGTAATAAATCATATCAAGCATGAATTAATTCTTTTCTTTAGTATAAGTTCTTTAAAATTGTTGATCTGATTTGATTTATTAAGTTACTTCAGGCCTAGATTTGTTATTTTCTTTAATATAAATAATATATTTGTTCTTCATTCAAATAAAAGTTTCAGTTTATTTTCAAGGCTTGTATTTTCATAAGTATGATGCATTGTTATTATGCTAATCATTTAAGTTTTTCTTGAAAATAGTTAAACAACTAAATGGACATATATCAAAGAATGATAAAAAATGAAAGCACAAGATCTAAGTATTACATTCATCATTTTACTTTTATAATAACATACATTTCGCAAAAAAGTGATGAAAAATTGACACCTTATATCTTAGTTAAAGAAATGATTGCGTAACATTTAGAAGATCAATGTTACCTATGTAGGGACCGCAAATTTTTAGCAGAGGCTTCAAATAATAATATTTAATTCGTAAAAGTGTAAATTAACCATATCATAAGAAATTATAGATTGTACCACCAAAAATCTATAAGTGCATTCCTCTATTTAATTTCAAAATTTTACCTTTACAACTTATTTTACTCTCCATATAAGAATTACTCACACTAATCAATTAAATCAAACTCCTGAAAAGTTCATTCCGTTGATTAATTTAATCCTTTATCTTTATACTTAAATTAATTGGCGTCATGATTATACATATATAATCAAATATCATGATTTTCACGTGACTACTTATAGGCAATCATTAAGGGGTGTCTTCTTTCTCATATTCGAGATATGGTTCTTATCAACTAATTATTATTCATGAATGTTATTATCCAATCTATCAGGAATATTTTGACTCTTCTTAGAGTTCCGCCTTTTAATATATTAAAATAATAAAACAAACTACACATATCATAATAAAATCATCAAGAATAAGAGTATAATATCATGTAATAGACTAGAGATTTTTTTTATTGAAATCTAGAACCTAAATACATATCTCAATTTGGCCGTTCAATACCTGAAAAATGTACTAACACAAGAAGTTAAAATTATATCATTCCCAAAATTAAGATTGAATTATATTTAATCTTTTGTTACAATCATCAAGATGTTTGTCCAACTTCATCTTTGATTGTGAACATTTAATTTATAACTTATAAGTACTCACAATTTTAATCTTCCCATATGAGTTAAACAACGCCATTGCCATGTTAGAAAATAACATACATAGCAAAAGCAATCCAGAATGATACATCTTACATGAATATATACAACAATCACTATTATGTATCACATACAAATTATGGTGAAAATTAGCTCAGGATTACCTTTTGAAGCGTGTTCAGATATCTTGAAGCAAATCACAATCCAGAGATATCTTTAAGAAAATCAAACTCCAGCTCTACGATCTTCTACCCTGATCCTTAATTAATAACTAGACTCTCTCAATACTTGAGTCAGAAAGTTTCGTATTAAAACTAAATTACTTTCTATGTCAAAAGAATCCCTACTTATAGAGATTTCATCCTAGTCCAGAAAGGAGTCCTTTTTCATCAAGAAAAAGAAGTAAACGTTTCTTCTCATAAAAAAAGAATGCTACTTTTTTCTTTTTTCTTAGAAAATAGGATTCTGAGTTCTAGTTTAATATGGGCATGGGAGAAACCACATAATTAATTACTAAGGCTTCCTATTATGTAAATAATTTTAAATAATTAATTTGAAGTATTGATTATCATAATAAATTACAAATCATTCCACTAGAAATTCGTAATTGCACTCCTCTATTTATATTTTGAAATTTCCCGTTAAACATTTATGTGATTCCCCATGTTAAGATTGCAGATACTAATCAATAGATTACATTATTGACGAATTTACTTCAATGATTTATTTCCTTTAGTGGAATACTTGACTTATTTCATGTTGTAGATTCATAAATCTATCAACCGAGTTTACTCATAAAAACTTATAAGTTTCACATAAAACGGTGTATCATCAATCTCTATATTAAGACATGGATTTCATAAACTAACTAATTGTTTCACTAATATATATTTTTATCATCCAATCTACCAGACATATTGAACCATTTCGAAATTTCACCTTTTAATAACAAAACAATAATTAATATGTACGGATTATAGTTGTTATATCAAGATTAACAATATAAATACATTTCAAAGTTTAGAGAATATGTTTTCATGAGTTAGTCTAAAACATTTATCTTCTTTGTTGCGTTCAATGTATACAAAATGCACTAGCACGTGATGTTAGAACTATATTATCTCATAATCAAGATAAATACATTTAATCTTGTGCTACCATCTTTCTAACGGTTTGTCCAAATTTCCATTATGATTGTGAACTATTCCTTTAAACTTATAAGAATTAATAATTTAATTCTCTATGTATAAGATTAAACTCTATACACCAAATCATCTACTATATATGTTGAGAACACACATGACAAATTGATCTATTTTATGTAACACATCATTGAATTGAATAAATTATGTAAAATTGTTCAACAATGATATTATATCAAAACACATGGTTAATAGTATATCTTAACAATCTCCCACTTAGACTAATTACTATGCACCTACAAATCTAATACCCATTCCTTCAACATGCATATCAAAAAAACTTTTGTGAAGGAGTTGATGTACCGTGAGTTTACGATACTTTTGATACATTTCACATAAGAGTTGTGTGTGTCTAGGGCCATTTTGTATTGGTTTTTATGTGTTTTTCTCATGTTTTCAGGAAATATGTTATGACGCTGAAACAAGGAGCTACAACTGAAAGAAGTTTAGAAAAGAGGATTTACGGAGGTGATCTACGGACAGTAGGTCCGTTCACTCTGTGTAGGTTATGAACGTAGATGGGCAGGCAAGGTATTGCTGAAGATTAGGGAATTCTTGAATATGTGTGGAACTACAGTTCAACCTACGAACCATAGATTGATCTGCGAAACGTAATATTGCTTCGAAAAATCAGTCAGAAAGGTTGTTCTGGTATCAGATGGTGAAAATTTTAAGTATGGATCTACAGAGAAGGTTCCACGGATTGTAGATTGATCTACAGTCCATACTGTTGATCAATTGATTTGATTAGAGATGCGGAATTTTGAAGACTGAAAATTTGCCATAATTCCTTTGCCACGGAGGGTACCTAGGACCGTATGTCAGTGTCATAAATCAAAGACACGTGTTTAACATTATTTCCTTATTTCACTATCTTTTTATTAGGACTTATTTTTCTATATATAGGGCATGTAAACCTCATTTTTAGAGGTTAGACTTTATTATTGTTGTTCTAGTTCTTGACTTTGGAAATTAATTTGCATAACTTTGGCAATTATGTATTTCTAAAGCACGTTTTGAAGATTTCGACTTTGTAATTCAAGTTGAAATTCTGGGTTTTTTCTTCTTATTACGTAAGCCCATGATTGTTTTCATCTAATTACATGAATTTTGTTCCTGCTAATATGGTCAACTAAATTCACAACTAGGGTAGTGGGAACCATGAGCGATTAACAATGTATGAATACCAATTAAGCAATTCTTGAATAGTGTTATTGCATGCATTGACAATTCTTTCATTAAGAAGTCTTTTAACGAGTTCACGCATTAGAGCTAGCCTTGTTGTTACTTTCCGGACCAAGGAGGTAGTTAATAAGAAAAGAATTATCAACATCGATTTAGTGTGACACTATCTAATAGTCTAATATCGATTGGTACGAGGCTGAACACTAAGCCATATAACGATGTGATGTCTTATATAAGGTAAAGGTAAGAGTTAGTAAATTATACACACATAGCCGGACCAAGGTGCAAGGTGAAATTCTCTAGATGTCGGACCAAGAATTTAGAGATACCTAACTTATTACTTTGCATATAATACACTAGGAAAGGGTTGCTATTACTAGGATTACCAAATTATGATCTTATGTGGAACACATACACCCTAGTTACTTTCTCATATTTATTACAACTAAAGTTTGAATCTTGCTCACTGATTACTTACATAATTTTCCAAATTTGTTTCACAAATCCCCCCCTTTAATTACTTATTTTTTGAGATATTTTGTCTAAATGAATATAATTGTCAGTTAAGTTTAAGTCTAGACCATATTCCTTGTGGGATTGACCCCAAACTACAAGTTGGGTTTACTTGATAACGATCGCTTATGCTACTTTAGGGAGGTGTAATTAGAGCGTATAAGGGGTCCACCCGGTTGTTCTCGAATGAAATCTTTGTAACCATCATATATCCTCTTTCTATTATGTCTTGAATCAAATGGTACTTTTGCTCAATGTGATTTGCCTTTTTATGGCTCTGTGGTCCATTTTTGAATTTGCCATTGCACCACTATTATCACAAAACATTGTGAGCGACGCTTCTTCGGGAATAAGCCAAAGTCTATTTCAAAGTTTAAGAGCCACATTGCCCTCCTTAGTGTCACGACCAGGGAGCACACCCCCTATACGTAATAGGTGACTTCATCTTCGAAGAGGACTTAGAAAAGCCCTTAGAATTTGCCATAACATATCATAGGTCGAAAATGCGGAAAATTTAAAACTTTTACATAGTGAGGTATACAAAGACCTCTCACATATCATATATGGAGTATACATAGACTCCTTGCTTATTGAAATTACATAGGCTTCTCGTTTAGACAACTTAACCAATACATAGGAAATAGTCTAATAACATTGTCTCACATTAAATAATCTATAGAGTATTACAACATTTAGGCATAGCCCATACTTCAATATAAAGAGCCACATATAGTCTTAAAACAGTAGTCTCAAAGATAAAGGAATGAAATAGTGTCTTTAGACATAACAAAAAAATAGATAGAATAGTGTAATGGTAACATCCCCGAACATTGAGTACATACAAATAACTTGGGGAATATTTCCAAGCCTTCTTGCAAAGTGGCCTCCTATACTTCAATGTCGCGAACCTACATTGTTTGGGAAAAGGGAAAGAATATGGGTTAGTACAACCACATTTACTAAGTATGGAAACATATGCAAGTAAAACTATTGAAATCATGCTTAAAGGACATTTTGTTCAAAACCATGCTAAGCACTTTCAAAAGCCTTTGTGTACATATAAGAGCACATACAAGTCAATAGATCATAATATCACTTAAGACAAGCTCATAGTCAACACAAGACCAACATTAGCATTAGGTCATATCAATATGAATAGCATCATATGACACCTCTCATAACTAGTTCACTCGGTGCTAAGCTAAAGTACCTTTTTGAAATGCCTTTAAGTCATTCATAATCATCATATCATAATATATGTCATAGGAGAATAACACCTTGTATATCATGTCATTAGCTCATTAGGTATTGCACGAGAACTTCCTTTCATAACAACCCTTCATTTGTGAGATCAACACATCATAGTCATATTAGAATAAGGCATACAACTGATTCATATTCAACCTTGTATCATCATACCCTTAACGTGATCTCACAATTCACATAGTCAAGACATTTCATCACATTCATCATATCATCATCTTCTTAATATAATTACATTTAATACTTTTATTGAGTACCATCAATTTAACAATATTCATTCACCAATTCTCTTAATAACATCATATAATAGTAATCTATACTAGAACTAAGTCAATTGTATCATCACTAATAAATTTACCCTCAATTCATAACCTAGGTTTAAGGGAAAATGGTTCAATCATGAATTATTCCACATAACTAGGTCAAAAACTAAGAACTACAACAATTTACCCATAAACAATAATAATTGATCAATAATAATCAAAGGAAACCAGCATCAAATCAATTTGAAGAGCCTCTTGGGGAAAAGATTCCAAGATTGAATAACTTCCATACCTTAATATTCCTTTGAGTTTGATGGATAAAAGATTAAGTCTTGAAGCCCTAGTGTTCCTTGAATCTTTGTCTTCAATGGGGTCTTTGAATAGAGAGAGAAAGTAGAGAGAAGTTTGAGAGAATTTGTTTTAGGAAATTATGGGTGTTGATTTATGTTAATGAGGTTTAAGTCTTTATATAGTCCCCCCCAACTAACTTAATTAACCAACCTATAGCGACCCAAGGGCATACCCTAGATGTTATGGTATACTCAAATCGCCACATGGCGTCGTCGACCTTTCGGAGGTATAAGACAATCCCTTAGACATCTTTCATTGCATAATCATAAAAATAGCGGAAATTTTAAAACTTTTTATAGCACATCATATGCTAGACAACACTTCTCATATGTATAAAAACTTCATATTGCATAGTTAGACTCTAATGTCTCTTGGCCATCTTAAGACACAACTCAATAGATAGAATAGGGACACGACCCTTGACAACATAAAATATAAGTCTAAGCTATTACATCAACTTAAAGAAATATCTTGACATAGGCAACCCTTGAATCATAAAGGTCCCTTTACTTGAACTTGGAAGATATATCCAAGCTCTTCACTTTGGAGACATCCTCTAGCCATCACCACCTACACTTTGTGTAAAAATATGAAGAAGAATGGTATTAGTACAAGAATGTACTAAGTATGACAACAATGCCAAAACATGCATTTAAAGAGGACATTTCATTTGAAATCATGCAAATTGTCTTTTTAGTAAACTTTATGACCATAGGCACATATAAGCTCAATATAGTTCACATACATAATATATACATGGATAATACTCATAATAGCATATAAATCCATTTATCATACTTTGAAAAATATTCAATATATACCATATATTACCTCTCTTTTATCTTACTTCTTTCCGTAAGTAACCCTCAAGTGTACTTAGTACAATGTATCACTTTGAGGTCACCTTACAATAGTCTTTCATAATATGATTCATAACATAAGCACATATATTCATAAGTCATAAACATCTCATAGACATCAACTTCACATAAGAACCATCACCTAAGACAACTCCTAAGTAACACTAGTGCAATGTGTAGGTAGCATAATATAATACTACTTCCACCAAGTGTACATATGAAGTCACCATAGACTAGGCATAACATATTCAACAAGTCATAACCTATTCACTTACAACTAAACATAAGGCCACATACTTTATATCATCATATAGAGACTCTTTCCTTTACTACAACCTTTGTCATAAATCACTTAGTTCATATAATAGTTAAACTACCCTCATAACCCCGTCGCAATCTTATTTGTGCAATGTACGCATGGAGTACCTTACCCCCACATATATTAAACCCATTTAGAAGCCATAAGTGTAGTTCACATGCATACTTATAATTCATATCTTAACATAACCAGGTCACTTAACATGCATTCATAAAAGTCATACATAACATAAGTCTTTACTTCATAAGGGTCTCCAATCCTATCCTTTCTTGAAGTCATCTACTGCAATGTATAGGTATCATGCATATGCCTTACCATAAACCCTCAATTCAACCCAATTCGGGTATACATCATCATAAAATCAACATGATAACAAGACTAGAAGACTCACTACGTCACAGTTCAATACTAGATCATAACTTAAGACAAGATACTTATGTCAATTCACTTCCTAACCTAGATCATCTTCTCAAGAACTAGAATGAAATACTACAATTCACTCATATTTGTTAATGATTAAAATAACAACATCTAATAGTAGTTCAATCTATAACCAAGTTAATTGAACCAAATAAAACCTAATTCGTATAAAAATCAAACCTAGTTAAGGGTCATCTTTTACAAACTAAACCAAACCATCAAGATATTTCATAATTAGGTTAGAATATATGTTAATCAATTCATATTATCCAATAGAAAACATAAAAAAACAATTCATAATATAATTTTCGAAATTGAGAAAGACCCACATGAAAACTCATCTTTTGAAAATATTTTAAAGGAACCCTTTGAGTAATGAGGTCTCAAAGGTGAATTAGATCCCATACCTCAACTTTTGATGATGATTTGATGGTGAAATAGTCCCTTTAGAGCCCCCAAATACCTCCCCTATCTAGTCTTCAATGGTGTCTTCCAATAGAGAGAGAAAGAAGAGACAAGGAAGAGAGTTTTGTTTTGAGAGTTGTAATTAGACTAATGGGGTGATGGTCTTTATGTGGGGGGTTAATTAAGTTAATTAGGCTTCCGTAATCCCCTAAATAACCACCAAACCACTTAATTAATTAGATAGAACTTAACTTAAAATGTGCAGGAAAATTGCAGTACCAGCGACAACACCACGATCGATGATAGTCCTCCTATACAAAGTACAATACGCAAGGAACTTAGATTACAATTCATATTATTATCTTTAAAAATTATTAAGATTTGACAGGCATCCATAACATACATATACCCTGTGAGCTACATGGCATCCGGTGATCTACTCCCACACCGAAAAGAGAAGGTTAACACTTGACAAAGGTGCAACCATTTGTACATAGTTATTCTAGGTGGATCCACTAAGATAGAGTCCTATGTGGTCACATAGTTAATGAACAAGGTTATTGATCCTAGAAACTTTGACTAACTAAGCGTGAAGTTTCCATCTCATGAGACAACATCTAGGTTGGGAACCCAGACTTACTGACGTGAAGGTTCTCTTGTGGAAAGCTGGACTTACTAGACATCAAGCTCCCACTCTCATTTGTCATGTTCACTCGGTGCTAAGCAATAACTCCCTTTTTAAACATCATTAAGCCTTTAGATAACATTAGTTCATAAATAATAGGCCTTAGGGACTTATTCCCTCATATATCATATAGATCAAAGGTATCTAGGGTGAGAATTCTACATTCACCATGAAACCTACCTTATGTGAGAATGTCCTTTCACATAATCATATCATATTCATACATGCATGCGTGTGCGCATTTATGTGAGATCTACCTTCACATAAACACATTTAGGAACAAATGTTCATAACTTCATTAATCATATACTTTATATGCATAGAAATATATAACGATGCATAGGAGAACTATCCTTTCCTTAGTCATCATGAATCTATCCTACTCATAGATATGCATGAAGTTTGTGTGTGCATATTGGTCAACAACATCACATAATGGATATCACATAGTATTTGAGGAAGCCACCATCTAAAGACCACAGCATAAGTACAACACTCTTCAAGTCTCAAAGTCATACAAACATATAGAGTATTGAGGACTATAGACTACACACACTCACATTACATCATAGGAGGCAAGTACATATTCAACAATAGAATATAAGACTCCTAGCATACTTTGATCACACATTCATATAGGGTTCATATGGGTAGGGGTCATGCTATAAGGATATTCTTCATCATTAGCCATATAGACCACACCTAACCCTAACATAATCATCACACATATACATATGACAACATCCCCACACCTAGATTAAACAAGTAGTGTAGAAGATTATAGACATAACATAACATAACATCAATTCACTTAGACATGATATTAGAATAAAGACTAAATCCTTCAACTTCTTAACATAGAAATCAATTCATATTGAATCTAATGCCTTCAAAGACATGATCATAGCACATAAACATGTACAAGAATGTAAACACCGCCACCATAAGTGGACCATACCAATCAACACAATTCAATGTACATTCTAGGCTAATTGGAAGAAATAGGTCAACTTACCAAATCTCCAAGATAATGATTATCTTTGATAATTCCTCCAAAATTCATATTACATTGATATAGAATGTATATAAATAAACAATTCAATAGAATCTAATAACAATTCTATAAACATGAAATCAAGATCAAAAGACCCACATTATAGGCTAATTTGAGAAATTAGAAGGATCATGGATTCTTTATAAAATTGTATGGAAATTCATCATAAATTTAGTAATTAAACATATATTAATCATTAAGATGCTTTTGATATCAATTTGAGAATGAACCGATGGCAAGATCGGAAGATAGGATTTTTGACTTAGAATCATGTTTTGAAAACCTTTGAAAGGACTCCATAGAAGAATGGTTATCTAGTGATTAAGGATTAACATACCTTATACATTAAAATCCCATGAAAATATGAGAAGAAATTTCCAAGAATCCAACTCCATAGCTTGTTCTTGAGCTTGGTCATCAATGGAGGTTTTGGGGTTTTTGGAAGAGAAGAGAACTTTGGGAATATGATTTCTTAATGGGTGTTGGGGTTTTGGATTGGGAAAGGGTTTAAAAAGGTCCTAAAATCAGTTAATAAAGTTTCCACTAAGTTACCAAAACACCCTTACACGAATTAGGACATTAGACATGTCCGAATTGCCTTGAAAACGACGCAATTGGATCTGGGAGTGGGTTGCGCATTTTGGGAAAGCCTCCCAATTCTGCCCCAAATAATTTTTGGGACAGTGAGGTGCGTTCTAGGCGCATGTCGCACAGGGCAAGTCCAAGTCTTGGCCTGCTCGCGGCGTTGGGCAGCCTCCTTGTCCAAGGTCTGGGTCCTCCTTGGTGGCCCTTCAAGTGGTCCCCGGGGGGGGGGGGGGTCGTGCCTGGAGGTTTTGACCCTTAACACGTCTATTGAGGTACTAGGGTCAACTACACTGCTTTTGAACTCCAAAAAGCACATAAAAACAAGGCAAACATACAAGGACTCACTACAACGTCTAAAGACCAACTTTCGAACGTCTTGGACGTTTGGCCTCCAAATGACTTTAAATCAATTATGAAATCTATAAAACACTTTATTAACATGTCACTAACCGTCTAAGTCACATGTGAGGCTCTAGATACCTTAGTATATTTTGAGGGTTGTTACAATATCCCCCACTTGGGAAACATTCGTCCTCTAATGACATTTGAAACATTTAAACACTTTCAAGGACTCAATAACTTCTGAAGAAACTCACAACACTTATGCATGTTATCACATAAAAGTCAATGCATCATATAAGAATAAACACAAACTTCATTCTAGAATGCATTCAAGGCAACGTAATCAATCATGGACTACTTCTTTAATTCGTTTCATGCATACATACTTCTTCGTATTCATTGCCATTTGGAGGAACTACCTTCTCCAATTTTTGGCATGTTCATTATTTCATCTCAAGGTTAAACATACTATAGATTCCAATTGAACAATTTGGCATAATCCACAGTTCAACTCATGAGAAAATTCAAACACTTCATATAGTAGCACAAGAATCATGAATAAGGTAGATTAAGTATAATCTTATAGTCTAGGCATAATACCATCGAGGTCATATATGACATTACCATACTTAGCTTTGTTCAAGAAGGAACTACCTTCTCCTAGTCACAACATATACACATGGCATCATAGAGTTCACATAAAAGCAATGCATAGAGGTTAATTCATATCATGGAGGATTTATTTTCTCCAAACCACATTATGCTTATATCCTTCCTAATGAAATCAACATGGTAGGTCACACCAAGCACATTACAACATAAGGAAGTAAATGTTCATATTTCTATTTCTAGCACATCACTAGATTTCATAAGCATGCATCATTAAGGAAAATTTATAACAATTTATAGGCACACCAATAAACTTAGGCTAGAATAACCATCCCTTGTCAAGAGTGAGTGTATAATAACACTTCCCTAATCTCAAAAGTCACCCATTTTTCAAAGAGACTCATCTTATCTCAATTAAAGATGACTCAATTTCTCATTGTGGGGCCTTACACCATATATCATAAGTGACATCAAGCATTCTCATTAAGCGATATCATGAAATCATATCGCACATTTATCATATAAGGATGCACAACAATATGAAAGACATGCAAATTTATCAAAATTTCCTTTTTCATGCAATAATGACATTTCATAATATGCATAACATAGTTTCATTTAAAACATGCATAACATATAGAGAACATGAAACTTATCATTTTATGCAAGATTTTTATCATAAAAAAGCTACTTAGTAACTCTTGGTTTCAAGCTTGAATAAGAATAGAAGGAAATATAGGGATATCTAAAACCTTACTACTAAAATCATCCTCCCACACTTAGGATAAACTTATTTAAGAGCAACTCCTCTCAACTCTAGGGGAATCATAGCTTACCAACCCTATTAACTAAGCACATCATCCCTCTCTTGGGATCTAAGCTTATGAAAATCCTTCTCACCAACACTTCAAGGTGATTTTCAACCTAGAGAATTTCAAGGGAAATCACATAGGGACAACAAGGGCCCTAAAAATCTTACCATCTATGCACATTATCCCCCAATTGTGGTAAGCCTAAACACATCATGCCCTTAAACACCAAGGTCAAGGCAAGTCAAGACCAACCTACAAGGGTCATCACTTTTGGGTGGAACTTTCCAACCAACCATGCCTAGGTAAAATCTAATCACTCCTCAATTGATCATACTCAAATTCAAGCTTAAAAGACAACTAACCACTTCAATGTAGGTCAACCTCAAATCTCTCTTTCTTTTGAAGATCTATGGGGTGACATATCATACATCCCCTTAAGTCACCTTTGGGTAATCATACTTCCCACTTATGGAATAAAACCCTTTTTCCCACTCTTAAAATAGATCCACAGAGGGAATCATTTACTAGTCATAAGGTTTCTACCATTAACTAGCATACTTCAGAATCACCTTACAAGGCTCAACACACTATCTCCCCTCCTTAGTAACAAGCCTAAACAAAAGGTTTCAAATCCACACAAGACAACTATGAACATTTCACATATACAAAGACAACATTCATCTTTCTCACTATTCACCACATTCTCAAAGACTTTTCAAGACTACAACATAAGATTATGCTACCATCCTACATAATCATAAGGCATTCTATCATTCCATGGGGAACTCCATTAAACCATAACAATAATTAACAAGCTATAATCATACCTTATAACTTCTTAACATAATATCTCATTCCTCATAAGCCACCTATAGCCATAAATGGCACCACACTGACATATACTAAATTCAAATTTACATATACTCATAAAACCATAAAACCAAGGTAAGTATCAAAACTCACCTCTTCTCCTTAAAGCATTGAGAAATCATCCCTTCCAAGAAATCACATCTAAAGACAACTGGACAAGGAAACATAAGAAAGAGATCATATAAAGTTAAGTTCTATGGCACTATATGAGTAGTGAAGAAGGGAAACTCTATTATCCTATAGCCTCTCGCTCATAGATGTGTCACTACCAATGAACGAGACTCTACTAGACATGGCAATATGAGACTTTGAAACATAAAGACAAATCCTAAAAACCTTACGCTCTGATACCAAGTTTTTAAAGACCCAAGGGTATACACTAAAAGTTATTGTATCCTCAAATCGCCACACGGCGTCGTCGACCTCTCGGAGGTCTAAGACAAGCCCTTAGACATCTTTCATTGCATAATCATAAAAATAGCGGAAATATTAAAACTTTTGATAGCACATCATATGCTAGACAACACTTCTCATATATATAAAAATTTCATATTACATAGTTAGACTCTAATGTCTCTTGGCCATCTTAAGACACAACTCAATAGATAGAATAGGGACATGACCCTTGACAACATAAAATATAAGTCTAAGCTATTACATCAACTTAAAGAAATATCTTGACATAGGCAACCCTTGAATCATAAGGGTCCCCTTACTTGAACTTGGGAGATCTAACCAAGCTCTACACTTAGGAAACATTCTCTATTTATCACCACCTACACTTTGTGTAAAAATATGAATAAGAATGGTATTAATACAAGAATGCACTAAGTATGACAACCATGCATTTAAGGAGGACATTTCATTTGAAATCATGCAACATGTCTTTTTAGTAAACTTCATGAACATAGGCACATATAAGCTCAATATATTTCACATACATAATATAGGCATGGATACTACTCATAATATCACATAAATCAATTTATCATACTTTGAACATATTCAATACGTACTATACATTACCTCTCTTTTATGCTACTTCTTTCCTTATGTAACCCTCAAGTGTACTTAGTACAATGTATCACTTTGAGGTCACCTTACAATAGTCTTTCATAATATGATTCATAACACAAGCACATATATTCATAAGTCATACACATCTCATAGACATCAACTTCACATAAGAACCATCACCTAAGACAACTCCTAAGTAACACTAGTGCAATGTGTAGGTAGCATCCCATAATACTACTTCAACCAAGTGTACCTAAGAGTCACCCTAGACAAGTCACAACATATTCTACAAGTCACAACATATTCAACAAGTCATAACATATTCACTTACAACTAGACATAAGGCCACATACTTCATAATATCATATAAGGACTCTTTCCTTTACTATAACTTAAGTCATAAAATCAGTTAGTTCATATTATAGGTAAACTACCCTCATAACCCCTTAACAAGCTTATTTGTGCAACACAAACATGCAGTCCCATATCCCCACATATACTAAACTCATTTAGAAGCCATAAGTGTAATTCACATGCATAGTCATAATTCATATCTTAACATAACAAGGTCACTTAACATGAATTCATACAAGTAATACATAACATAAGTCTTTACTTCATAAGATCTAATCCTATCCTTTCTTGAAGTCATCTAGTGCAATGTATAGGTAGGGTCTATAGTCCTTGTATACCAAGTACACTTCTCAAGGAATTTAGATTAGTTTTCATATTCTTATCTTAGTTAATTATTAACCTTCAGGATACATATCCTTGACCGATATAGACCATGTGAGCTACATGGAATCCGGTGTTCTACTCCCACAACGAAGAGGGTTAACACTTGCCGAAGGTTCAACCATTTGTACATAGCTATTCTAGGTGGATCCACTAAGCTAGAGTCCTATGTTGGAATTTAGTTAAGGAACAAGGAGATTGCTGCTAGAAACCTTGATTAACTAAGCATGAAGGTTTCCATCTTATGAGAAAACATCTAGTTTGGGAATCCGGACTAACTAACGTGAAGGTTCTCTGGTGGAAAGCCGGACTTACTAGACATCAAGCTCCCATTCTCATTTGTCATGTTCAGTTGTTTCTATGCAATAACTCCCTTTTTAAACATCATTAATCCTTTAGATAACATTAGTTCATAAAGAATAGGACAGAGGGACTTACTCCCTCATATATCATATAGCTCATATGTATCTAGGGTGAGAATTCTACATTCACCATAGAACCTACCTTATGTGAGAAGTTACTTTTACATAATCATATCATATTCATACATTCATGTGTGTATGTACATATATCTTAGATCTACCTTCACATAAACACATTTAGGAACACATGTTCATAACTTCATTCATCAGATACTTTACATTCATAGAAATAGGTAACGATGCATAGGAAAACTATCCTTTCCTTAGTCATCATGAATCTATCCTACTCATAGATATGCATGAAGAGTGTGTGTGTACATTGGTCAACATGATGACATAATGGCTATCACATACTATTGAGGAAGCCACCCTCTAAACACCACAACACATGTACGACATGCTTGATGTCTCAAAGTCATACAAACGTATACAGTATTGAGGACTATAGACTACACACACTCACATTATATTATAGGAGACAAGTACATATTTAATGATAGAATATCAGACTCCTAGCATACTTTTATTACACATTCATATAGGGTACATATGGGTTGGGGTCATGCTATAAAGATATTTTTCATCATTATCCATATTGACCAAACATAACCCTAAGATGATCATCAACATATACATATAGCATCATATACACACCTAGATTAAACAAGTGGTGCAGAAGACTATACACATAACATTACATAACATCAATTCACTTAGACTTGATATTAGAATGAAGGCTTTATCCTTCAACTTCCTAACATAGAAATCATCATATCAATATATATTGGATATAATGCCTTCAAGGCCATGATCATTACACATAAACATGTACAAGAATGTAAACACTGCCACCATAAGTGGACCATACCAATCAACACAATACAATGTACATTCTAGGCTAATTAGAAGAAATAGGTCAACTTACAAAATCTCCAATCTAATCAAAATTCTATAAACATGAAATCAAGATCACAAGACCCACATTATAGGTTAATTTGAGAAATTAGGAGGATCATGGGTTCTTCATAGAATTGGATAGAAATTCATCATAAAATCAGTAAATAAACATATATTCATCATTAGAATGCTTTGAAAACCTTTGGAAAGACTCCATAGATGAATGGTTATCTAGGGACGAAGGATAACCATACCTTATACATTAAAAAACCATGAAAATCTGATAAGAAAGCTCCATGAATTTAACTCCATAGCTTGGTCATGATCTTGGTCTTCAATGGAGGTTTTGGGGGGGGGGGGGTTGGAAGAGAAGAGAACTTTGGGAATTCGATTTCTTAATGGGTGTTGCGTTTTTGTCTTGGAAAAGGGTTTAAAAAGGTCATAAAATCAGTTAATAAAACGTCCCCTAAAGTACCAAAACACCCCACACGAATTGGGATTTTAGACATGTCCAAATTGACTTAAAAACGATGCAACTAGATCTAGGAGTGGGCTGTGCGTCGCGGGGCAGCTTCCCAATTCTGCCCCTAATAATTTTTGGGATAGTGAGGTGCGTTCTAGGCGTGCATTGTACAGGGAAAGTCCAAATTTTGCCCTGCTCGCGGCCTTGGGCAGCCTCCTTGTCCAAGGTTTGGGTCCTTCTTGGGGGCCCTTTGGGTGGTCCCTTGGGAGTCGTACCTGGACGTTTTGACCCTTAACATGTCTATTAAGGTACTAGGGAAAACTACACTGCTTCTCAACTCCAAACAAGACATAAAAACAAGCAAACATACAAGGACTCACTAGCACGTCTAAAGACCAACTTTCGAACGTCTTGGATGTTCTTGGAAGTTTGACCTCCAAATGACTTCAAATCAATTATTCAATCTATAAACACTTTATTAACATGTTATTAACCTTTTTAAGCACATGTGAGTCTCTATATACCTTAGAATATTTTGAGGGTTGTTACACTACCCTTAACCCTTAATTAATCTCCTAACTACTTAAACAATTAACTCCCTAACTTAAAACTTGGCAGTTGACTTTGACCCTCAATCGACGAAACCACTTCCATGAGCCGTCGACTAGACCATGGCCCTTTTTTCTGGTCCATGTTTAGGGTAAATTTTTTCATTTTGAGCCACTTTTGAAATTTGTCTAAGTCTTAACTAATGACCACCAATGACAAGCCTTTGATCCTTCAGCGGCTCGTCGATTGGTGAAAATTTTGTGTCAAATGGATGCCTATCCAAGGAACCTTAGGGTGGTCCTTAGGGAGTCATACCCAGACATCTCGACCCTAAATACACTCTTCTCTATATTTAACAACTTTTTACCAAATTTCACTTATTTCCGACTCTTATAACCCCATGAAATAGGCCAAGGCACACTAGCACACATTTCTCAATTCTCCGGACGTCATGGTTGTTACCTATTTTTACTCTAACACTTCCTACTTAGTGTCAATACTTTATTTTAGGTTGATAAACAGTGTTTCAAGTATTAGTTCATCTAGTGAGGCTCTAGACTAGGTCATGGACTTTGGAGTGTTACATTATCCATTCCTTGGGAACATTCGTCCGAGAATGACACCTAAATCTTTTTATAGGAGGATGATAACTCAAGATTAACAGCCCAACCAACAACAATAATAACATATAATCATCATAAGTTACAACCATAGGAGTAATTCACAATTTCATTCAAGACATAAACATGGAATTTGCGTATAGGAACTCAAATCACAATTTACTACTTATAAGAACTCAACATCACAACATGAGGAACTACCTTCTCAGTATCAATATAAGCTCAAAATAAACATCAAGAGTCACTTTTCCAAAACTTCTTTCAAAACACATTAATATGCTCACTATCATTTTATTAAGGCAACAATACACATAACACAAATAAGTGCAAGTTAAGCAAATGAGGATTTTTACACGAGAACTCATTTTAGCATGAACCTTTACCATAATTATGCACATTTTAGCAAAGAAAACCAAATTCAACATTATTCATTATTTTTAAGAGGATTATTTCTAATCTCAAGTTTGGCTAGAATTTTGAAGAAAAAGATGAGGATAACGAGACTTCATGTCGGCCTCAGCATCCCATGTTGCTCCCTCAACTAGGTGGTTTCTCCATAAGACTTTTACGGAGGCCACCTATTTGTTCCTCAACTTTTTGACTTGGCGATCTAGAATTTCCATAGGAACCTCTTCATAGGAATGGTTCTCATCCACACCTAAGCTTCCCCTTCTTGAAAAATCTCATCACCCCTTTCATAGGTGAAGTCTTCAAGTAGACCGTATCACCTACTTAAAATTCAAGGTCTCTTATCCTATTGTCGGCATAAGACTTTTGCCAACTATTGGCTGTTTTCAACCTATCCCTTATCATCCAAACTTTTTCCAAAGCTTCATAGATTATTCCGGGACCAAGGAGTGAAGACTCACCAACATCAAACCACCCAACTAGAGACCTACATCGCCTACCATAGAGTGATTCAAAATGTGCACTAGAAATACTTGAATGGTATCTATTATTATAGGAGAATTCAATCAATGGTAGGTGATTGTACATATTAGCTTTGAAATCTATTACACAAGATCTTAACATGTCACCTAGGGTTTTAATAGTATGCTCTGCTTGACCATCCATTTGAGGATGAAAAGCGGTGCTAAGCTTCACTTTAGTACCCAACACTTTTTGAAAAGACTTCCAAAAACGAGAAGTGAATTAAGCACCTCTATCCGATATGATGGACAAAGGGATCCCATGTACGATTACAATCTCATTAATGTTTATTCTTGCATAATCCTCCGCCAAATAAGTGACTTGACGGGGATAAAGTGAGTGGATTTTTTCTATCTATCCACGATAAACCAAATTGAGTCATCTACCTCCGGGTTTGAGGCAACCCAACAACAAGGTCATATTAATTTATTCCCACTTCCAAGTATGAACATTCATTACTTGGGTTAGACCACCCGGTATTTGATAATCAACTTTAACTTGTTGGCAATTTGTACACCTAGCCACAAACTCCGCTATGTCTGTTTTCAAACCATTCCAACAATATACCTCTCTAATGTCACAATACATTTTGGTGGAACCTAGATGAATAGATTATCAGGAGCCATGAGCTTCTTCAAAAATTTGTCCCCTCAAATATCCACATCCAATACACACAATCTACCTTGGTACCTAAGCACACCATCCCCTTTTTGGGAGGATGACAAATTGAATTTGCTAAGTATCGATTCCTTAAACTCCATCAATAGAGGATCAATGTGTTGCTTAGGCTTCACCTCTACCCCTAAAGATGATTCATATTTATGATGAACCATAGACCCTTCTTTTCGAGAATAATCCAACCGAATACCCAATCGAGACAATCTCTGAACCTCTTCCACCAATTCTTTCTTATTATCGTGAACATGGGCTACACTACCCGTTGACATACCACTTAGAGAATCTTCAACCACATTAGTCTTGCCGAGGTGGTAAAGGTCACTCATGTCATAGTCCTTCAAGAGTTCAAACCATCTTCTTTGTCGAAGATTTAACTCCTTGAGTGAGCACGTATTGAAGACTCTTATGGTCAGTAAATATATCCACATGGACACCATACAAGTTATTCCTCCATATTTTCAAAGAAAATACTAGGTTCGCTAATTCAAGCTCATGAGTTGGATAGTTCTTCTCATGCACCTTGAGTTACCTAGAGGCATACGATATTACCTTTCCATGTTGCATAAGGACACAACCAAAACCTACTCGGGAAAAATCATAATACACCACAAATCTTTGGGTACCCTCTGGTATGGTCAACACTAGAGCGGAGGTAAGCTTGTATTTTGACACTTGGAAGCCTATTTCACAAGATTCCAACCACTCAAACTTAGCATTTTTTGGGTTAAGGTAGTCAAAGGAGAAGCAATGGATGCAAACCATCAAAAAACCTCCTATTATACCCGGAAAAACCCAAGAAACTTCTAATATCGGTTGGATTTAAAGGTCTAGGCCAATTCTTTACCGCTTCCGTTTTCCTCAAATAAACTTCAATACCCTCACTTGAGATAATATGACTAAGAAACGCAACCGATCTCAACAAAAATTCACATTTACTATACATGGAAAAGAGTTGGTGTTCCTTGAGGACTTGCAATTACTACCCCTCAAATGACCCATGTGATCATTCTCACTCTTAGAATAACCAAGATATCATCAATGAAGACAATTACAAAAGAGTAAAGGTAATTTTAGAACACTCTTTTCAGAAGGTCCATAAAAGCCATCAGGGAATTAGTGAGGCCAAAAGACATCATTAATAACTCATAATGACCATACCTAGTTCAGAAAGTCATTTAGATATGTCTTCACCTGTCACCCTAAGTTGGTGATACCCCAACCTAAAATCAATTTTAGAAAAGTAGTTTGCCCCTTGGAGTTGATCAAACAAGTTGTCAATCCTTTTAAGAGGATACTTGTTCTTTATGATGACCTTTGATATACCGTGGTTCCACGGTATTATTAATACTTTTTTCTTAAGTTTAGTGTGTCAAAAAGCCTTTTTGTGCTAATTTTTATATAAGTTTCTCTTTGTTTTTGCAGGAAATATGTCCAAAGCTGAATGAGGAGATTTTGAGCAAAGAAATGCAGAAGAGACCACCTACGGAGCTTATGACGGTCAGTCGTTCTTGTGACGGTCCGTAGGTGGCAGCATAGTGCAGCTGCTGAAGGAAGATGGGGAAGTCTGTCCAAGTGTGGGATTACAAAGCTTGTGATGGTCCATCGTGGCGATGACGGTCTGTCCTGCAGATTCGTCATGAAGTTCAGAGAAGTGATCCCAGTACCCAGATTCCAAGAGTTGAAGTGTTTTGGAACGAAGACCCTCAACGGACCGTTGTGCCTATGACGGTCCGTCATACTTGCCGTCGAGGGGAATGAAGAGAGCAGAAGAAGAAATTGCACAAGTATGGGACGACGGAGTCCATGAAGGTCCGTCGTGACCACGACGGTCCATCGCGAGGTACGTCGGTCCAGCTGCGTTTTGGCAGATTTCCAGTAATTAGAATCCTTGTTTAGTTAGGTTTTTGTTTTTTATAAATAGTTCGAAAACCTCATTTTTGAGGTTAGACTCTGTTAGGTTAGACTCAGTATTGTTAGACTCTATGAGATTAGACATCAGATTTTTAGACTTTGTGTATTAGTGTTGGATTTTGAGATTCTTGCAAGTGATTTTTGGATATTAATCAAGCAAACTTTTGGATTTTAATCTTTCTCATTGAAGTAAGTACATGAATTCTTATCTACTATCTTTGAATATTGTGTTTATGGCTATGAGTAACTAAACTCCATAACTAGGGTTGTGGGAACCATAGCAAATAATGAGATAAACCCTAACTAAAATAACAATTCTAGAATAGTGTCTTGCATGTATTAATAATTCTTTCGCTTAGAAGTCCTTTTAGCGGATGGCCAACGTTAGAACTCGCCTTAATGCTACTTTCCGGACCAAGGAGGTAGATAATAGGAAAAGAATTATTAACATAGATTTAGTGTATACTATCTAATAGGCTAGTATTGATTGGTACGAGGTAATAACTTAGTCAAATATCGAATACGATGCTTAATATGAGGTAAGGATAAGGGTTATGATAGAAACACACGTAGCTGGACCAAGGTGCGGAGTGAGATTTTCTGGATGCCGGACTAAGGATTTAGAAATACATAACTTATCACTTTGCATGCAAGATCCTAGGAAAGAATTGTTTTAGTTAGGATTATCAAGTTATGAACCTGTGGGGAACACGTAAACCCTAATTACTTTGATTAATTGATCAAAATCCAACTGTCAAAGCTGTTAAGTGTCTCTTTCAAGTTCGTTCTTTATTTTCACTCATTTAGAAATAGAAACCCCTCTTTATTGTTTTTACTTTCCAAGGAAGACATTGACCAAACAATAGTAATAACAGGTTGAAGTTAAGTCTAGACTATTTTCCTTGTGGGAACGATCCCAACCTCACTAGTTGGGTTATTTACTTGACACGACCGCTTTACTTCTTATTTCAGAAGTAAGTTTGAGCCTATCAAATTTTGGCGCCGTTGCCGGGGATTATAGATTTTAGATTAACTTGAACCTATTACTATAGTTTAGTTGATATTTTCTTGATTTTGCTTTGTTTTATTGTTTTTGATTTCTTTTCAGAACTATCATTCTTGTATGCCAAATACACGGAGAGAAAGAGAACCCTTGTTTCCCTACGATCACGAGTTAGAGCGTACACTGCGCAATATGAATTGAAACTTGGGAATAAATGATGAGGATTTGAACCAGAACATCCCAGCTCCGGTTGATGTTCATGGTCAGATGTTGCCCGATGCTCTGGGTGAACATCAACTGAGGGGACAAAATCCCGTTCCACGGCCCCAAGCATACTACAGAGGGTATAATAACATAGCAAACTCAGATGGGCCACTTGTCTTGCCCCCTCTACCCACAGGCCACACTTTTGTGGTAACTAGTAGCCTGATGCAAATGCTCACTGCTAGAGGTTTGTTTTCAGGGCTACCTTCTGAGGATCCACATGCCCATATAGCTAAGGTAAGGGAAGTGTGTAAAATTTGTGTGGGGAGGCCTGATTTGAATCTAGATGTAATAGGGCTCAGAGTGTTTCCTCTCTCACTGACGGGAGAGGCTGCTATATGGTTCACTGAGCTCCCATACAACTCAATCTTCACTTGGAACCAATTAAGGGATGTTTTCTTGACACGCTACTATCCAGTCTCCAAGAAACTAAACCACAAAGACAAAGTGAATAACTTTGTGGCACTACCAGGAGAGTCAGTTAGTAGTTCTTGGGATAGATTCACCTCATTCTTGAGAAGTGTTCCAAATCACCGTATAGATGATGAGTCACTGAAGGAATACTTCTATCAGGGACAGGATGATAACAACAAAGTGGTGTTGGACACTATAGCAGGTGGATCTTATGGAGAATGCCCTTATGCTGAGATTGCTGAAAAATTAGAGAAAATCTCCCGGAATAACAAAGCTTGGAGTACTAGGAAGTCCGATACAGGGAGAAACACCTTTGCAGTGCAGTCCACTCACAACCCAGCCACAGATGAGATTCGGGAATAAATGGCTCAGATGAGAACCGAGCTCGGGTTGGTACTAAAACATGTCACAGGGGGTGCAGAAAAGATAAGCAGTCAACTACTTGGCTAAACCACCACCTCCTAATGATGAGTGCTATTATGCGGATGACACTTATGTAGTAAATGAGCAGACGGGGGGTTTCCGACCAAGCGCCCAAGGCTCAAATCAGGATAATTGGTGCCAAGGTCAAGGGAATTAAGGTCGGAACTATGGTAACTACAACCGTAAGGGTCATTATATCCAAGATGGAAACTACAACCGTGACAACAACTTTAACAGGGGTAACTATGCTAATAGAAATGATAGGAATGGGCCCTATGTCCCTCCCCAAAATCGTGAAGTTACTCCTAGGGATGGTGGAGATAGTATGGCGCGAGTGTAGGATATGTTGCACAAAATGATGAGGAGGTTCGACACTAGTGATGAACACATTAAAGAGTTGAGGTGTGACTTAGCTAGTATTGGGCAAAAAGTTGATACACATGCAATTTCGATTAAACAGATCGAATTACAAGTGGCCCAATTATCTGCGGCAGTGAACACACGGCAATCGGGCACTCTTCCTAGCAACACTGTCCAAAATCCAAAGAATGATGCGCACTGTATGGCAATCACTACTCGGGGTGGTAGGCAAACCATTGACCCACCTATGCCATCTACTGAGGAAAATGTGAGAAAGGATAATGATAATGTTGTAAAGGGTAGTGGTGAAGCAGAGGAAAGTGATGGAAAAGATGCAGAAGTACCTATCAAGGTAATTCCCATGCCTAGGCCACCACCACCCTTCCCTCAGAGATTAGTGAAAAAGACCGAGGATGGTAAATATCGGTGTTTCATAACAATGTTGAAGCAGCTTTCTATCAATGTCCCTTTGGTAGAAGCTCTAGAACAAATGCCCGGTTATGCCAAATTTATGAAAGATCTGGTCACCAAGAAAAGATCGGTCACTTTCGAGGATGATGATAGACTGCAGCATTGTAGTGCTATTGCTACAAGATCCCTTGTACAAAAGAAAGAAGATCCTGGTGCATTCACTATTCCTTGTACAGTTGGGTCATTACATTTTGCGAAAGCATTATGTGACCTGGGGGCAAGCATAAATCTCATGCCCCTCTCAATCTACAAGAAGTTGGGTTTGGGGGATCCAAAACCCACTGCGATGCGGCTACTGATGGCTGATCGGAAAGTGAAACGGCCTATAGGGATACTCCATGATGTGCTAGTAAAAGTGGAGTCATTCATCTTTCCGGCTGATTTTGTTATTCTTGATTGTGAGGTCGATTTTGAAGTGCCTATTGTTCTTGGGAGGCCATTCCTTGCTACAAGTAGAGCATTAGTTGATATGGAGAAGGGACAGATGACATTTTGATTGAATAATGAAGAAGCGACCTTCAACATTTGTAGGACCATGAGGCAGAGTGGTGAGCTCCAATCAGTATCTGCCGTATCCCACAAAGAAAAGATGAAGAAGGAGACTGAACATAAAAATGCAAAACAAGAGTTTATGGTTGGGGATTTGGTGCTTGTAGACAGTTCTGGGGTGCCTTGTCTTCCGGGCAAGCTCAAGTCTAAATGGACTGGCCCTTACTTGATTACCCAAGTATTCTCTCATGGAGCAGTTGAGTTAAAAGCCAAGGACGGAGTGCGGTTTAAGAGGAATATAGATAGAATAAAACTCTATTTTGGGCATAAAGCATCAGGGAATAAAGTGATAAAGGCATACCATCTTGATGAAGTCTCAGTAATCAAGGGTCCCCAGTCGTGCCGCGACATTAAATCAAGCACTTGCTGGGAGGAAACTCAACACTTATAGTCTTTTTAGTAATGGTAGAATTTTTTCTACTAATGAGTTTTTAAATTTGTAGGCACATCACCAAGGAAATTCTGCAGAAGATCACTCTGAAACAGTCACCAATGGACACATGCGACGGACCGTCGTGCTCTCGACGGTTCGTCTTGCATAACCATCATGGCGGTCAGAGACCCCTCTCTTAATGGTCTCCATTTTTTTTAAGTGTCCCACAATGGACATCGACGACGGACCGTCATAATCACAATGGTCCGTGCTGATTTTCGGCGCTTTGCGCCCTAGGTTTGCTTCATCTACCACTCTTGTATTTCAATTTTTTATGCATTGGGGACAATTGCATGTCTTTTTGTTGGGGGTGGGGTAAATGGAAAGTGAGTGTTAGGGTGAAGTCTGAGTAGCCCAATTCACTATCCTCTTTTGGGGTTTTCTTGCCTGTGTTCTTTTTCCCCAAGAGACTGATTACTTTTTATGTTGAACCGGCATGTTTATATCTTTTGTACATAGTTTAATTCTGGAGCATGATGGCTAAAATGATATCCTGATAAACTGAAAAATAATGCATGACTAGGCAGAGTAACTGATAATTGTGTGGCTCTAAGCATGAAATAGAGTTATTTGACTCTGCAGTAACTAGCTCCTCAACTTGAACTACATCTCTAGTGCTATCCAGAGTCACATGTGTATCAATTGGAAGATCGAGTATCTCCAAAGTCTCAAAAATCATGGGCATATTTGTGGACTTCTGTTGGTCTACATCCTTCCTTAACTCAATAGTCACAACTTTTAGAGTCGTTACCTCATCAATGGCTCCCTAAACTTGCTCACACAGAGTTATTCATGATGCAAGGGCCTTAATAGACATATTGAGGGGTGTCACAATAACCGTAAGGGCCATTTCTACAATCTTAGGAGTTGTGCTCTAAAGCATGGATGCATGCCTATCTGCAGATGGGCTAGTTAGCCTATTCTACTAATTCTACCTAGGTGAGTGGGGTTGGGAAACAACAATATTACCAAATTTGGGAGGTAAGAAGAGGAACTCAGTGTCATGGAAGGATATCAGTAGATATACCTGAAGTCCCGAAGGCTAGAGTAGGCAAAGATGCCTCCGCATGTAGTGTATCAATCTCGACAACTGAGAAAGTGTCCAGCAAGGCTCCTTTCTTCTTCTCAAACTTCTTTTTTCAGGTTCTCAGCTTCAATCCATTTGATGTTAGAGTCACATCCACATCCTTCTTTGCATCAAAAGTCACTCGAGCTCATCATGCCAAAATTTATGAACTTACCTGCAATGATCAATCCAAGAAAAACTACCTTTGAGTGGCGAATGATGGAGTCGTGATGCTATGATGGTTATTTTGATGAACCCAAACTAGTAACGCTACCGCGTTGAGTTCATTCTTTTTAATTTGCATTCAAGCTTGATCCACCTAGGAGTACCATTATATAGGATAGGAGCTAACAACCTTTTCCAAGCCTCTAAGGACTTTGTCTTGATAATGTAATAGTATTCCTCTGGAATGTTGTTGGTTTATTTCAATACAACATTTATCTCACTGATGTCATACTTTAGCTTCTTCCCCTTGAAACTACGTCATCTACTCACTTTGTAAGTTGGATCTATTTTCTTCGCGTGTTGCACCAAGGCTCCATTTTCAGTGTAAAAATCCTGGACCCAACTAGGAATAAAAGAACGTCAGGGTTTGGTGAAAAATAACTTGTGGGTCTTTATGATACACAATATAGTAGGGTATCGATCTAATACTCCATCCATTCATAACCACTTTTCTTGAATAATAGTCCTCAACCCCTCAATATTTAACTTGTTCATGGACCGGGGAGGAGGACCCTCTACAGGTGCTAAAGCTCAAAAAAGGTATCCTAAGTGTTCTGGTTCTAACCCTGACTCTCAAAAGTATTGAAGTGAGCGGCGTATACTCCGTCACTATGGGAGCTTGCCTCCGGTGACAAAGGAGCAGGTTTCTTGACTTTTCCATATGTGGTAGAACGTTTCATTGCCTTTAATTGGGTTAAAGTTGCATCCTCATGTATAGTAATAATTCCCTTTGTCCTCTTGCATGGCAACATTTTAATGACCGGAGATTACCCACTAGATGTTACCGTCTCGTACAAGCCTCTTAGAATAATCGTCATGGCATAATGAACATAGAATAATGCGGAAAATTTAAAACATATATACATTGTGAAGTATACTTAGAGTTCTCACATATTATGTATATAGAGTTTACATAGACTCCTCATTTATGGAGTTTACTTAGACTCCACATTTAGCAATATATGCAATTCATGACCATATTCTAATATCTCTCACAACACCATCTATTTATAAGAGTTCAAAACCAGTATTCAGATAGGGTCCTTTGCCCTTTAGACACAATAGTCTATTAGAACAAAAGTACATAAGACAAGATTACTAAGTCTATTACATCAATAGAGAAAACATGAAGTGTCATCTGGTGCATATGTCCTCGAATCTTTAAGGACCTACCACAATGTCATGGAGAATAGAAGTTTAAGCTTTCTTCAAGGATGTAGAAGCGAACCAATTATACGGAACCTATACTCATTATATAAAAGGAAGAAAGGGGTTAGTACAATTATTGTATTAAGTATGGGCAAATGCATAAAAACCATTAAAACATGAGAAAGGGATATTTACATGTAAAATATGCATTTATGAAGTTTTAAAACTTATTTATATCATCAATACAACACCTAAGACAATATCACAAAATGTCAAAACTACAATGGAGGTATGACTGTCATGACCCATACACCCATACCTTTACCCAAAAAGTTCGGATATTCTTAGGTCACAACACGACATACTTGACTTCACGACGTCTTATAAAAGACCTTTGACATCATTCATCGCATACATGTATCATAAGGTAGTGTGTAATAAAACTTTTCACACGACATATCTTAAAACATCTTTCATATTAAAATCATAGAAAAACTAAGTCTCAGCAAATGCCAATCTTAGACTCAAGAATACTTGGACATGGCTTATAAAATATGAATATAAAAATACTTAGTGTATTATAACACTTTGAAGCAAAAAAAAATATAAAGAACATTATTCCCTCGAGTCAAATAAGGACATACTTCAACTTTGCTTGAAAGATAACTAGATTCCATGTTTTCCTTCAAGTTCTTGTTGTAAGAACCCGAAAATGACATAGGTGAAGATAGAGACTAACCTGGTTTTATTTATGTTCTAAGTTCTTAAATAAGTGTATGAATAGGTATTGAGTCAAGGCCTAAGATGTAAGATGCTTTGGAAGTCAAACGTCAAGGGAAGACCAAGACATTCGACTGAGTCACCTATGTGCCTCATATGTGGTTCTATGTGTTTATATTTAATTCATGAGCTTATAAGGTATAATTATATTTTATATGGTTAGTGTGTCAAGCTTCGTGAAGTTTGGAGGTCAAACGTCCAAAAACGTTCATGGTTGGCTGTGAAGTTGCCTACCAGCTTTTCTGTTAAGGACTTGGGGTTTTTGGGAAATTCACCCCATGTATTATAAAATTTGAGGACGGTTGTTTTGAGTGTTTGTGGAAATTTTAAGAGTATATAAGTTATTAAAATCTCATTATAACCCTAATACCTAAATCAAAACACATTCCCTCCCAAAGTTTCTTCAAAAACCTTCATGTGAGTTCAAGGTGAAGATGTAGCTTAAAGATGGTTCTTAAATGTAGTTTATTCTTCAATTATCATTGGGTTATTCTAATAATTTATGGGTGTTATTAATCTAAGGCTTTGTATCACCTTAGAGCCAATATCAAAGATGATTTTTGAAGTTCTAAAAAAAGATGAAAAGTCCAATTTCTACTCTAAGTTTTGGGTTCTTTCATGAAAGGTTTTCAAATTTTAATATATGATGTTATTGATGTATAATTGATGTTTCCAATGAAATTATTCTGAATCCTTGGCATTCACAAATCTCTCAATTTGACTATTATATGGGTTATGGGATCATGCTTTGATATTGATGAATTCATATACAGATCGTTATGGGCTTTTTATTCATGTATAGATTATGACATATTGTTTTATAGTATGTTTAAATTTTATCAATTGATTATTGAATATTTTTAGATGTATTGAATATTAGTCTTATTAATTGATATTGACTTAAGGATTATGAATTTTAATGCAGCTTTTTATGGGCTATCTAATGATGCAACAATTGTATTCAATTAATATCTAGGTTGTATTAGATTGATGAGTATATAATGAATTGACCTAGTTTCATTGATTACTGACATAATTGTATTGATTTGTTTGTTATGGCCATGGGTATGGGCCTTATGATATCGAATTGGATGTATTAGCCTTGAAATCGAAGTGGTAAGGTGGAGCGGGGTATGCTGCCCTAATTCCTTTTATTTTATGTTAATTAGACTTCAATTATATTTTGATTGGCATGATCCACTTATGGTGGCGGTGCTATGTGAATTGATGTGGCCTGTCGGCGTTACTTTATGCAATATGATGATCATGGCCTTGTCGGCACTACTTGTAGTACTATGATGATTTGTATAGTTGATTTATGTGAAGTATGAGTACATTTATCTATATGTGAAGTAATGTGAAAATATGTTTTCTTTCTAGGTATGTTAGGAGATCATGTAAATTATGATTATGTGCTTCTATGTGTAGTCCTAGGGATGATGCATGGTTGTTCCTACTTGACTATATGAGTCTATAATGACTATATTGATGATGATATTGTAGTTTATGAATATGAATTAAAGATGCTAATGGTTATTCCTAACTGGTTTAAAGAATGTCAAATATTTTGAGTTAAAGTGAAGTAAGTGGTGTCTTGTCTTGGTTGACTTTTGTTCCCTACTTGATGTGTGTATGAAAGTGATTATGTGATGTCTTGGCTTAGGATGATAAAGTTTCTTTATATTTGAATGTATGAATGATATGTGTGACCTTGAATGATGTGAAGAGGGTCCTTTATGTGAAACCTTGGACCTAGTGGTAAGGTTATGCATGTTGAAGTCGAAAGCCGTAATAGTATCCTTCAAGTAAAGGAATAATCGACTTAAGGTTGATTGGATGGAACAACACCATATCAAACATTACGAAAGTCATCATGAGCTTCTTGTCTCAATTGGGAGGTAGCCCTAAAGGACCACTTTGGTAGCGTAAATATGATTAGGTTATGAACTAGATATGGAACCCAATTGGATGAACCTTTAATCTGAATTACTCTATGAGAACGAAGGCTAGCACCGAGTGAGTATGGTGAGGGAAGTAGTTCTAGTTAAGTATAGATTATAAATCATGCCCTTCATATTCCTTAACCATATGCCTACATGTGATGCGTCCAAAATCTACCATTGGAAAGTAGAACATCCTCATCGAAGAAGGTTAGAACTCTGGATTTTATTTCTTTGCTACCATGATCTATGTTTGTTATTGCCTATTCTCATCATATGGGATACCTGCTAGCATTATAGAAGTTCTATGAGGTTTAGGTGGTGGTATGGGACGCTATCTAGACATTGCACAATAGGCTATGAAGGTGTTAGACAATTACTTGAATGTCCCTATATGTGTTGAATGAGTCTTAAATGAACTAATGAATGTAATGACTTAAGTTAAGAAAGCATGTTAAATGAATAAGTACTTATCTGGAGTAGTTAAGGGTTATCTAGTTAAAGTGCGAAGGGGGCATTGGAATGATCAGTTCTTACCTTACCTAGATAAGTCTTTAGAATGACTCTAGTTAGGGAAGTTGTTTGATTATGTAGACATGATCTAAGCCTTAGGTATCTTAAGGATTACTTAGGTAATATTTCAGAGGTCAATTAGGTACATTATCTTCTTGATTTACTTAACTAAGTCTTTTGATAGCCTTTGGAAGGAGAATGTCATATTATCTATGTGTTGATTCTTTGATGTCCTATAAGTATGTATGTCTCATTATGAGTGGTCTTAAGGATCATATAGGTGTGCCTAGAGAGAATGTATGGGAGGTCTCTCTTTTTCTCATTAAAATAAGTCTTAGGATAACTTTAAGTGAGGGAATTATATGCTAAAAAGGTGTGTAGAGTGAAGCTAAGAGACTTCACTGTACAGTGAAGGACTTCAGTGTAACAGCGAAGTAAGTTTATTACTAAGTTCACTGTAATCTTTTCCAAAAATGTGATAATTGCTTAAATGATTTCTTTTGTGTTTTCTAAGTCGTTATATATGGTTATTATTCTTATAGTATGATGTTTTAATTGAAATTCGTGAAAAGCATGTTATTCACTAAATGTCCCTTTTTCATGATTTTTGAATGACTTTCATACTTAGTACATCTAATGTGTTAACCCCTTCTTTTCCCTTTTTGACTATAGTGTAGGGAATTGGAAGTCTTTATGTACCATGGAGAATGGATAGGTTTTTAAGGCTTTGAAGATGATGTATTAGTGAGTCCTCATCTATTCGGGGACACTATCTACAAGCTCCTTATGTCTTAGTCTTTACTTTTATGTCTTGTATGGGCATAGACCCAAGTGTTGTAAACTCCAAAGTTTATATGGTCTATTAAGATTGTTGTAAATGTTTAATGTTTCAATTGAAAGTCTTCCGCTTGCATATTTATTATGAAAGAGTTCTTCGTGTTTTTAAAATATTTTTAATTTTTACACATTTGAGAATGTTTATTATGCAATGAACATACGAGTGGCTTAGATGAGACTTTTTAAAGTCCCATTTGCCGTGTGGAGATACAAGAATACTCTAGCTTCTAGGGTGTATTTGGGGGTCATGACAACCTTGGTATCAGAGCCAGGTTTAGGGAATGTCTTAGTTGTCTTATGAACCAGATCTGGTAGAGTCTTGTTTATAATGTGAAGCGCACCACATTATAAATAGAAGGGTATTGGGTACTAGGAAAAGTTTCACTTCTTCATTCATCTAATTGTACCTAAGAGCTTTGTATATGGTGTATTTCCCTTGTTTGCCTTATGTGTTGGTCCCTTGAGTGTTACAATATGAAGTTTAGGTTGAGGGAGAGAAAAGATGAGATGTGAATTGTGAGATGAGGGGTGATAGAAGGTGGTTTTGACCTTAGGTTGGTTTAGTTACCTTTTGAAGGGTAGTTAAGTTTGAAAAAATAGTAAGGTATATTGTTAGAAATGTGAAGGAGTTGTTGTTGAGATAGTCTGAAGGTGTTTAATACCCCAACTATAGAAAGGTAGGTGATGAGATTTGAAAGAGTAAAGGTGAGTTCTCCTAGTAAGGGGGATGTAGTGGTTAGATGATGAGACTTTTGAGAGTCTTTTGTCTCTATGATGTAGGCCTTGTTAAGAAAGTATTAGTAAGGTTTAAGGTGCCTCGAGGGAGTTCCTTGTAGTGGATGTTATGTTGACCTTATAATGGGTTTCTCCTAAGTTGGGGAGTATGGTGAAGAGCATTGTTGTTGGAGTGAAGTACCCTTAACTTTACTTTATGTGTTTATTCAAGCCTAAAAATAGTTCTTAGTAACTTGATTTTATAGGAGTCTTTTATGGAAGGTGAGTTCCAACTATTCTCCTTATGATATGCATGTTTGATTGAACTTTTGTTGAATGAGAAAATGATTTTTCATGTAGGGTATCTTCCTCATGATTTACGTGCATCTAGTGTAGGTCGCTAATTGATTCATATAGTTGAATAATGAGCATGTTCAAATAATTTTATTAGATTGATTTGTTGAGCATTTATAAGGAATTTCTTAAGTGTTGCTTTGTTGAATTGTGAAGTATTTTTCACTATGAGGTTGCTGGGAATTTCTGTTCACTGTAACATTTTGCAAAAATGGACTAATTAATTCTTCGGTTAAAAATTCTTGTAATATGGTCATAGTTTATAAATATGAGTATGATAATGAATATAAAATGAGTTTCTGGTATTTGGAATGAAACATGTGAGTTTCATAGCATAATGAGTTATAGGATGCCTTTTAGCTTCTTATTGTGTTCTGAATCTCTTGATTTTGTGAAATTGATGTTCTCTTGGATGTTTGTATTGTATAAGATGTTATATGGCATGTCCATGAGTTTATAATTGGGTCTCTACACTTGGATCTGTTGGGAAAGTGACAAGTGTTATTCGAAGACGAATGTTGTCCAAGTGGGGGAAATTGTAAGACCCGAAAATGACTTAGGTGAAGCTAGAGCATAAACTGGTTGATATGATGTTATAAGGTCTTAAATAAGTGTATAAAGTAGTATTGAGTAAATGCCTATGAGTTTAGGTGCTTTGGAAGTCAAACGTCAAGGGACGACCAAGAAGTTCGACGACTAAGTCACCTATGTGCCTCATATGTGGTTTTATGTCTTTATGTGTGATTAATGAGGCTATGAGTTCATTAAATGGGTAATTATTTTATATAAGCACTGTGTAAATTTTCGTGATGTTTGGAGGTCAAACGTCCAGGAACGTCCATGATGTTTGAAAGGTTTGACTTGAAACGATCTTGTGTGTCTATGAATTTTTCGTTGACTTTTACATGTTTGTATTGGATAAAATTCATGTGATAGGTCCAAAACTCGTATGTGATCATATTTGGGTTGGAAACGTCTGGGTACGACTCCACGTAGGACCCACAAGGGGCCATAAAGGAGGACCCCAACTTAGAGCTCAACACTGCCAGGAAGTGGCAATCGACCGACCTAAACGACGGCCAGCTGACCAGGCTACGACCCGTCGATGGGTCTCGTCTATGGAGTCACTTAGACTTCAGTTTGAGGACCATCAGGACAAACCACGAGACCCCATCGACGGGGCGTGGTCTCACCCATGGGCCGTCGATTGTAGGCCGTCGATGGTGTTGTGAAGCTGCCTGCCAGCTTTTCTGTTAAGGACTTAGGGTTTTTGGGAAATTCACCCAAGTATTACAAAATGTAAGGACAGTTGTTTTGAGTGTTACTGGGTATTTTAAGAGTATATAAGTCATTAAATTCACATTATAACCCTAACAACTAAATCAAAACACATTCCCTCCCAATGTTTCTTCAAAAACCTCCATGTGAGTTCAAGGTGAAGATGGATCTTCAGTGGAGTTTATTATTCAATTATCATTGGGTTATTCTAATAATTTATGCAAGTTCTTAATCTAAGGCTTTCTATCACCTTAGAGCCTATTTCAAAGATGATTTTCAAAGTTTTCAAAAAGATGAAAAGTCAAATTTCTACTCTAAGTCTTGGGTTCTCGCATGAAAGGTTTTCAAACATTAATATATGACGTTATTGATATTTAATTAATGTTTTCCAATTAATTTCTCCATGAAACCTTGACATTCACAATTTCTCAATTTGACTAAAATATGGGTTATGTGATCATGCTTTGATAATGATGAATTCATGTGTAGATCGCTATGGGCTTTTTATTCATGTATAGGTTATTATTAATTGATTTAGAGGTTGTTTCAATTTGATCAATTGATTATTTAATATTCTTAGATCTATTGAATATTAGGCTTAGTGAATTGATATTGACTTAAGGCTTATAATTTCTAATGTAGTTTTCTATACGCTATCTAATGATGTAATAATTGTATTCAATTGATATCTAGGTTGTATTAAATTGATTATTATGTAATGAATTGACCTATTTTCATAAACGTTTGATATAATTGTATTTAATTGTTGGTTATGGCCATGGGTAAGGACCTTATGATATAGAATTGGATGTTTTAGCCTTGAAATCAAAGTGCTAAGATGGAGTGGGGTATGCTTCCCTATTTCATTTTATTTTATGTTTATTAGACTTTATATATGTTGTGATTGGTATGGTCCACTTATGGTGACAATGCTATGAGAATTGATGTGACATTGGTGGCGTTACTTTATGCAATATGATGATCATGACCTTGTCGGCACTACTTGAAGTACTATGATGATTTTTATAGTTGGTTTATGTGAATTATGAGTACATTTATCTATATGTGAAGTAATGTGAAAAAATGTGTTCTTTCTAGGTATGTTAGAGATTATGTAAAGTATGACTATGTGCTTCTATGTGTAGTCCTAGGGTTGATGCATGATTGTTCCTACTTAACTATATGAGTCTAAAATGGTTATATTGATGGTTATATGGTAGTGTATGAGGATGATTTAAAGATAATAATGGTTATTACCTAAGTGGCATAAAGAATGACATGTATTATGAGGTGAAGTGAAGTAAGTGGTGTCTTGTCTTTGTTGACTTGTGTCCCTTGATTGATGTATGTATGAAAGTGAATATGTTATGTCTTTACTTAGAATGTGAAAGTATCTTGGTCTTGAATGTATGAACATATGTGAGACCTTGAATGATGTTAAGAGGGTCCTTTATGTGAAACCCTGAACCTAGTGGTAAGGTTATGTATCCTAAAGTCGAAAGACGTAATGGTATCCTTCAAGTAAAGGATTTGATGGACTTAAGGTTGATTGTCTGGAATGGCATCATATCAAACCCTTGGAAAGTCATCATAAGCTTCTTGTCTCCTTTGGAAGGTAGCCCTAGAGGACCTCTTTAGTAGGTAAATGTGATTGGGTTATGAACTAGATATGGAACCCAATTGGATGAACCTTTAATTTGAATTACTCTACAGTAGTTAAAGGTTGTCTAGTTAAGGTGCTAAGGGGGCATATGAATGGTCACTTTTATATTACCTAGATAAGTCTTAAAAATGACTCTAGTTAGGGAAGTTGGTTGATTATGTAGACATGATCTAAGATTTAGGTAGTCTTAAGGATTACATAGGTAATCTTGAATAGGTCAATTATGTACGTTATCTTCTTGATTTACTTAAGTAAGTCTTTTGATAGCCTTTGAAAGGAGAATGTCATATTATCTGTGTGTTGATGATTAGATGTCTTGTAAGTATGTGTGTCTCATTATGAGTGGTCTTAAGGGTCATTTAGGTGTTCCTAAAGAGGGTTTATGGGCAGTCTCTCTTCGTTTCAGTTAAGTGAGTCTTAGGATAACTTTAAGTGATGGAATTATATGCTAAAAATTTGTGTAGAGTGAAGCGAAGAAACTTCACTATACAGTGAAGTCCTTCACTGTAACAATGAAGTAAGTTCACTGTAATTTTTTTAAAAAAAGTGATAGTTGCTTAAATGATTTCTTATGTGTTTTCTAAGTTGTTAAACAAGGTTATTATGCCTATAGTATGATGTTTTAATTGAAATTTATGAAAAGCATGTTATTCATTAAATGTCCATTTTTCATGGGTTTTGCATGGCTTCCATACTTAGTACATTTAATGTGCTAACCCCTTCTTTTTCCTTTTTGTCTAAAGTGTAGGGAATTGGATGTGTTGATGCGCCATGGAGGATTGATAGGTTTTTTTAAGGATTTGAAGATGATGTATTGGTGAGTCCTCATCGATTCGAGGACAATATCCACAAGTTTCTTATGTCTTAGTCTTTACATTTAAGTCTTGTATGAGCATAGACCGAAGTGTTGTAACTCCAAAGTTTAGATGGTTCAATAAGATTGTTGTAAAGGTTTAATGTTTTAAATGAAAGTCTTCCGCTTGCATATTGTTTATGAAAGATTTCTTCATGTGTGAAAATTTTTAAATTTTTACTCATTTAAGAATGTTAATTATGCAATGAACGTTATGAGTGGCTTAGATGAGACTTCTTGAAGTCCCATTTGCCGTCTGGCGACATAATAATACTCTAACTTCTAGGGTGTACATGCGGGTCTTGACACTTCTCACCTTCTACCTAAACCTTTAGATATAAATAATTTATGGAATTAGTACAAATACTCGTACTAAGTATAACTTAATGCATAAAATCATGAAAACAGACATTTATTAGAAACATGATCTTTTTTATTAAAACATCATATCATAAGCATAAGAACAACATTTGACACCTTTAAAACACATAAGATGTGACATAAGCTTTTTATCAGACATTATGGAATATAATAGTAATGTCACGACCCAAAACCGGGCTGCGACTGGCACCCACACTTACCCTCCTATGTGAGCGAACCAACCAATCTAAACCTTAACATCTCAATGTATATCAACAGAAATTAATGCGGAAGACTTAAACTCATAAATAAAAACCAATTCATTAACCATTAAAATTCAACATCTATTATTCCCCAAAATCTGGAAGTCATCACCACAAGAACATCTATGATCAAATGACTAAACTAAGAGTATTCTAAAAGCTAAAACAAGTAAAAGCTAGTCCATGCCGAAACTTCAAGGCATCAAGACATGAGGAAGAAGATCCAGTCCAAGCTAGAAGCATTAGCTCACCCTGAAGATCCGATGTGACGAAGACTGGCTAGAATTACTGATGAGTTGAAGACGACGGCACGTTTGCTGCACTCCACAAATAACAAAGAAGAAAACATAAAAGTAGGGGTCAGTACAAAACACGGGTACTGAGTAGATATCATCGGCCAACTCAAAATAGTAAACAGTATATACCAAGTAATATCATAAACTCAACTATGATACTCAACATGTAGCAACAACAAGTACTATATCATTAACCATTACCGTCAAGTTCACACATGAGGACTCAAGCCTCAATATCATACTCATTTGGGAATTAGATTCATTAGATTGAGTATATTAGCATCTTTCAAGATTCATTATTCATATTCCTCTTGTGTCGGTACGTGACACTCTGCTCCCTCATATTCATTAATCCTCTTGTGTCGGTACGTGACACCCCGATCCCCTACTACTATGTGTCAGAACGTGACACTCCGATCCCCTAAATCTACGTGTCGGTTCGTGACACCCGATCCCCTAAATCTACGTGTCGGTTCGTGACACCCGATCCCCTAAATCTACGTGTCGGTTCGTGACACCCGATCCCCTAAATCTACGTATCGGTTCGTGAGACCCGATCCCCTAAATCTACGTGTCGGTTTGTGACACCCGATCCCCTAAATCTACGTGTCGGTTCGTGACACCCGATCCCCTAAATCTACGTGTCAGTTCGTGACACCCGATCCCTTAATTCTATGTGTCGGAACGTGACACTCCGATCCCCTAATCTATTTCTATCAATTCATCAAGCCTTCTTTCTCACCAAGGCATCATCAATCTCATTACTTTAGTTCATCACGCCTTCTTTTACACCAAGGCTTCATCATTAACAAGAGATTAGGTTTTTATCAAGATTTGGGATTCAATAGCTTTATCATGCTTGTTTATTCACAATTACATAATCATATTCATGCAAGCATACAATTAAGCATATAGAGGGGTTTACAATACTATCAATACATATCATTAACTATTAAGAGTTTACTGCGAATATCGTAAGAGAAACCATAACCTACCTCCACCGAAGACTAGTGATCAAGCAAGCAATTCCCCAAGCTTTGTTCTCTTCTTTCTCGTTTGACTTTCTCTCTCTTTCTCTTGTTCTTTCTATTTTCTTTATTCAAACCCTCTTTCTTTTAACCTAATTAGTATATAATTAAGAATAAAAGATGGCAATAATAACCCACTAATTAACTTAAGGTTACCTCTTTTAACCCCCAAGAATTTGAGTTATTAATATAAACCCACGAAATATATAATTATAGCAGGAATAGTCCAAAATGCCCCTTTAAAACTTAACCAGAAATCCGACTCCAACTGGGATTACGCAACCTGTGACGGCCCGTCGTGCCTGCGACGGTCCGTCATGCAGGTTCGTCATGGACTCAATTTGTTTAAGAAGTCTGTGACGGCCCGTCGTGCCTACGACGGTCCGTCCTGCACTTCCGTCACGACGTTCAGAGAATCGTTCCCTGTACCAAATTCTCAAGAGTTGAAGTGTTTTGAAACGGGGGCTCACGACGATCCTTCACACTGCGGACGGTCCGTCTCCGCCATTCTCATACGGTTCGAGAGTCGATTTTCAGTACCCAATTTCAGATTTTCTAAGTGTTATGGAACGAGACCCTGCGACGGTCCGTCGTGCCCATGACAGTCCGTCGTGGGGTCCGTCGCTTCTGCCAGTTTTTCCAGAATTGAAGTCTGCTACTCAAAATGACTAGACAGGTCGTTACAATAGATACCAATTTACCCATCGTTCGTCCCCGAACGATCATAAGAAGGAAAACAAGGGCGAAAAGGAGTACCTGAATCTGTAAACAGGTGTGGGTATCTTTCTCACATATCGACCTCCTTCTCCCAAGTTGCTTCTTCAACCGGCCGATTCTTCCATTGCACCTTGATGGATGCAATCTCCCTTGATCTCAACTTGCGAATTTCCCTATCTAGAATGGCAACAGGTTCCTCCTCATAAGACAAATTCTCGCCAAGCGTAATCAATCCCAACGGATAATGCAGTTACCATCCCCATGGTATCTTTTCAACATCGACACATGGAAGACCGGACGTACTCGGACAGCCTGAAGCGGGGCTAACTCATAAGCCACCTCCCCTACTCGCTTAAGTACTTCAAAGGGACCAGTGTACCTTGGGCTTAGCTTGCCTCTTTTACCAAACCGCATCACCCCTTTCATTGGCGAAACCTTTAGTAAGACTTGTTCACCTTCCATGAACTCTAGGTCTCTAACCTTTCGATCTGCATATTCTTTTTGTCTACTTTGCGCCGCCAGAAGCTTTTCTTGAATAGACTTCACTTTCTCTATCGAATCCCTCAAAAGGTCAGTACCCCAAGGTCTAACCTCGAATGCATCAAACCAACCAATGGGAGACCTACATCTCCTCCCATACAATGCTTCAAATGGGGCCATATCAATACTTGAGTGATAGCTATTATTGTATGAAAACTCCGCTAAGGGTAGGAAGCTATCCCAATGACCACCAAAATCTATCACACATGCACGAAGCATATCCTCCAACACTTGGATCGTTCTCTCAGACTGACCATCGGTCTGAGGATGGAACGCAGTACTAAGGTCCAACCTAGTACCCAATTCCGCATGCAATGTTTTCCAAAACTTAGAAGTAAACTGCGTACCTCTATCTGATATGATGGATAGTGGAACCCCATGCAATCGAACGATTTCTGAGATATAGATCTTGGCTAACTTCTCGGCATTGTAAGTCACCTTAACCGGAATAAAATGAGCAGACTTAGTTAACCTATCAACAATCACCCAAATAGAGTCATACTTACCCATTGTCTTTGGAAGACCAACCACAAAATCCATTGCAATTCTCTCCCACTTCCATTCAGGAATGGGCATTCTCTGAAGTGTTCTTCCGGGCCTCTGGTGTTCGTACTTTACTTGTTGACAGTTTGGACATTTGGCAATAAAGTCAACGATGTCGCGCTTCATTCTACTCCACCAAAAGTGTTGCTTTAGGTCACGATACATCTTGGTTGCACCAGGATGTATAGAATACCTTGAACTATGAGCCTCTGTCAGAATAGTGTTGATCAAATCATCGACGCGGGGTACACATACCCTTCCCTTGATTCTCAAAACACCTTCCTCATCGATTTGTGCTTCCTTAGCCTCTCCTCGCAATACTTTATCTTGGATTCGCCTTAGTTTCTCATCATCAAACTGTTTTCCCTTAATCTTGTCAAGAAAAGAAGATCTTGACTCCACACTAGCCAACAATCCTCCCTTCTCATTTACTTCTAACCTCATCAAGTCGTTAGCCAGAGTCTGAACCTCTCTAGCCAATGGACGTCTAGAAACTTGCAAGTGAGCTAGACTTCCCATGCTTCCCGCCTTTCTACTTAAAGTATCTGCCACAACATTCGCCTTCCCCGGATGATACAAAATAGTGATATCGTAGTCCTTCAGTAGTTCCATCCATCTTCTCTGTCTCAAGTTCAAATCTTTCTGAGTAAAGACATACTGAAGACTACGATGATCCGTGTAGACCTCACACTTAACCCCATATAAATAGTGTCTCCATTGCTTTAATGCAAACACTACCGCGGACAATTCCAAGTCATGAGTTGGATAGTTACGTTCATGTACCTTTAATTGCCTTGAAGCATAAGCAATCACACTCTTCTCTTGCATTAGTACTGCACCCAAACCAGAATAGGATGCATCACAATAAAAAATGAAGTTCTTACCCTCTACTGGCAAGGTAAGGATAGGTGCAGTAGTCAACAAAGTCTTGAGCTTCTGAAAGTTTTCCTCACATTTGTCCGACCATACAAATGGAACATTCTGCTTAGTCAAGTTCGTCAATTGGGAAGCAATAGGAGAGAATCCCTTGACAAATCGACGGTAGTAGCTAGCTAACCCAACAAAGCTCCTTATTTCTGACACATTAGTGGGTCTTACCCAATTCTTCACTGTCTCAATCTTAGAAGGATCCACCATCACTCCTTCCTTAGAAACCACGTGCCCCAAGAAGGACACTGCATCTAGCCAAAACTCACACTTAGAGAACTTGGCATAAAGCTTTTTCTCCCTCAACATTTCCAATACAATCTTCAAATGCTCCTCATGTTCCTTCTTACTCTTTGAGTATACCAATATATCATCAATAAATACGATCACGAAGAGGTCCAAATATGGCTTACAAATCCCGTTCATCAAGCTCATGAACGCAGCAGGGGCATTCGTAAGACCAAAAGACATCACCACAAATTCGTAATGCCCATACCTCGTTCGAAAAGCAGTCTTTGGCACATCCGTTGCCCGTATTTTCAATTGATGATAACCGGATCTCAAGTCAATCTTAGAGAAGACACAAGCACCTTGTAATTGATCGAACAAGTCATCAATGCGAGGAAGAGGATACTTGTTCTTAATAGTTACCTTATTCAGTTGTCTGTAGTCTATGCACATCCGAAAACTCCCATCCTTCTTCTTCACAAACAAAACCGGAGCACCCCAAGGAGATGCACTTGGTCTGATGAAGCCTTTGCTCAACAACTCTTGAAGTTGGGCCTTTAACTCTCTCAACTCCGCGGGAGCCATTCTATAAGGGGGTATAGAAATGGGGCGAGTACCCGGTTCAAGATCAATACAGAAGTCAATGTCCCTATCCGGTGGCATACCAGGAAGATCTACAGGGAACACATCCAAAAACTCACGGACTACCGAAACCAACTCAATCGAAGGAACTTGGGTAGTGTCATCCTTGAGATGTGCCAAGAAAGCTAAACACCCTTTACTAACCATTTTCTTAGCACGAAGAAAGGAGATGATACGCACCGGATTGGAAGTGTAGTCACCCTCCCACACTAACAGATCTGTCCCAGGCTTGGCTAACGTCACAGTCTTAGCATTACAATCCAAGATCGCAAAATTCGAAGAAAGCCAAGTCATACCCAGAATTACATCAAAAAGTCAACCATTTCTAGAATAACCAAATCTACATAAGTGTTGCTCCCCACAAAAGTCACCAAACAAGACCTATACATTTTTTCAACTATCACAGACTCACCCACCGGAGTAGAAACACGAATAGGCATATCAGGTAATTCACAATGTAAATTTAGACCATTAGCAAATGAGGAAGATACATAAGAAAATGTGGATCCAGGATCAAACAATACAGAAGCCATGCAATCACAAACCAAAAGATTACCTGTGTTGACAAAGATCGATGCCTCCGCTTCAGATCGCCCAGGAAAGCGTAACAATGGGCCCTATCGTTAAATGCATCCGCTTTCCCTACCATGTTGTGATGTAGTGGCTCCGCTTTTCCCATCACCTCTGCCGTTACGTGACCACCATTACCTCGACCACCACGTCCTCCGTAATAACGGCCTCTACCATGACCACCTCTACCTCTAGCTATTGGGGGTCTATAACTTTGTTTGGGACAATTCCTCCTAATATGTCCAGCCTCCCCACATCCATAACACTCTCTAGAGTCAAGCATAGGTCTCTCGGAGAAGTGTTGACCGTCCGAGGTGGACCCCAACTACGATCTGTAGTGAAGATCGAATGGGTCGAATCGAGTAACCTCCTAACCCCTGTCCTCTAGAGTAAGAACCATTAAACTCACCTCCCTTTCGAAACCTCTTTGATGTCGATGTCGAGGCGAAGTCATCGGGCTTCACTCCTTCCACCTCTATCACGAAGTCTACCACTTCTTGGAAGGATTTTGCCGTAGCCGCTACCTGTAAGGCCGAAATCCGCAACTCTGATCTCAACCCCTTCACAAACCGGCGAATCCGCTCTTGTGGACTGAAACAAAGTTGAGTGGCATATCTGGATAGTGCACGAAACTTAGCCTCATATGCATTGACCGACATCCTACCTTGCTCTAGGCTCAAGAACTCGTCTCTTTTTCTATCCCTCAAAGTCCGAGGGATATACTTCTCCATAAACAAGCTAGAGAATGAGGCCCAAGTCATAGGTGTTGCCTCTGTCGGTTGACACTCAACATGTGACCGCCACCACATTTTGGCGTTCCCTTGAAACTGATAACTCACGAACTCAACACCAAACCGTTCTCAGCACTCCATCTTGTGTAGTAGCTCATGACAGTCAACCGTAAAATCGTAAGCATCCTCGTTCAAAGACCCTTGAAGACTGGAGGTTTCAATTTCAAGAACTTACTGAAAAGTTCATGCTGATCACTTGTCATTATAGGCCCTGTAGTCAGACGAGGAAATGTGCCTATTTCCAATGGAACATCCATGCGGGGAGCCATAGTGGCCGCATGTTGTACCTCCGGAGCCTGAGGTGCTAGTGCAGAAAACACTGGAGGCGCTGGGCCTTAATCAGATAACCCGCTAAGATAAGCAAGAACCTGATTGATCATCTCTGGGGTAGGTTGGGGTGGTGATTCCTCATTCTGTACTTGTTCAGTTTCCCATCCTCCCCTTCTCTTACCACTTCTTCAGTCGGTGGAGGAGTCACCGCCCTAGTATCAGATGGGTTAGGTGCTTGTCCTCTTCCTCTGGAGGACGTCCTCCCACGACCCCTACCACGTCCTCTTGCCGCTACTCTTCCTCGAGCTGACCCAGGTGGTCGCTCAGACGCTTCTTGTCTCTTGCGGTGTTGGTGTTGGCGCAGTTGATGCTCTAGTTCTAACCATCTGCGAAATAGAGTGAAGATGGTCAGATACCAATTTGTATCACCTAGATACCAATTGGATTCAAGTAGTAGCACGAAAGAAAGAAAGAAAGAAGGGAATTTTCCTAAAGTCTTATAGCCTCTCAAAGAAAAGTAAAGGCGTCCCCCTACCGTTCCTTAAGACTCTACTAGACTCGTTCTTGTGTGATGAGACCAACGAACCTAATGCTCTGATACCAAGTTTGTCACGACCCAAAACCGGGCTGCGACTGGCACCCACACTTACCCTCCTATGTGAGCGAACCAACCAATCTAAACCTTAACATTTCAATGTATATCAACAGAAATTAATGCGGAAGACTTAAACTCATAAATAAAAACCAATTCAATAACCATTAAAATTCAACATCTATTATTCCCCAAAATCTGGAAGTCATCACCACAAGAACATCTATGATCAAATGACTAAACTAAGAGTATTCTAAAAGCTAAAACAAGTAAAAGCTAGTCCATGCCGAAACTTCAAGGCATCAAGACATGAGGAAGAAGATCCAGTCCAAGCTAGAAGCATTAGCTCACCCTGAAGATCCGATGTGACGAAGACTGGCTAGAATTACTGATGAGTTGAAGACGACGGCACGTTTGCTGCACTCCACAAATAACAAAGAAGAAAACATAAAAGTAGGGGTCAGTACAAAACACGGGTACTGAGTAGATATCATCGGCCAACTCAAAATAGTAAACAGTATATACAAAGTAATATCATAAACTCAACTATGATACTCATGTAGCAACAACAAGTACTATATCATTAACAATTACCGTCAAGTTCACACATGAGGACTCAAGCCTCAATATCATACTCATTTGGGAATTAGATTCATTAGATTGAGTATATTAGCATCTTTCAAGATTCATTATTCATATTCCTCTTGTGTCGGTACGTGACACTCCGCTCCCTCATATTCATTAATCCTCTTGTGTCGGTACGTGACACCCCGATCCCCTACTACTATGTGTCGGAACGTGACACTCCGATCCCCTAAATCTACGTGTTGGTTCGTGACACCCGATCCCCTAAATCTACGTGTCGGTTCATGACACCCGATCCCCTAAATCTACGTGTCGGTTCGTGACACCCAATCCCCTAAATCTACGTGTCGGTTCGTGACACCCGATCCCTTAATTCTATGTGTCGGAACGTGACACTCAGATCCCCTAATCTCTTTCTATCAATTCATCAAGCCTTCTTTCTCTCCAAGGCATCATCAATCCCATTACTTTAGTTCATCACGCCTTCTTTTACACCAAGGCCTCATCATTAACAAGAGATTAGGTTTTTATCAAGATTTGGGATTCAATAGCTTTATCATGCTTGTTTATTCACAATTACATAATCATATTCATGCAAGCATACAATTAAGCATATAGAGGGGTTTACAATACTATCAATACATATCATTAACTATTAAGAGTTTACTACGAATATCGTAAGAGAAACCATAACCTACCTCCACCGAAGACTAGTGATCAAGCAAGTAATTCCCCAAGCTTTGTTCTCTTCTTTCTCGTTCGACTTTCTCTCTCTTTCTCTTGTTCTTTCTATTTTCTTTATTCAAACCCTCTTTCTTTTAACCTAATTAGTATATAATTAAGAATAAAAGATGGCAATAATAACCCACTAATTAACTTAAGGTTACCTCTTTTAACCCCCAAGAATTTGAGTTATTTATATAAACCCACGAAATATATAATTATAGCAGGAATAGTCCAAAACGCCCCTTTAAAACTTAACCAGAAATCCGACTCCAACTGGGATTACGCAACCTGTGACAGCCCGTCGTGCCTGCGACAGTCCGTCATGCAGGTTCGTCATGGACTCAATTTGTTTAAGAAAGAGGACGGCCGTCGTGCCTACGACGGTCCGTCCTGCACTTCCGTCACGACGTTCAGAGAATCGTTCCCTGTACCAAATTCTCAAGATTTGAAGTGTTTTGAAACGGGGGCTCACGACTATCCGTCACACCTGTGACGGTCCGTCCTGCCATTCCGTTACGAAGTTCAGAGAGTCGATTTTCAGTACCCAATTTCAGATTTTCTAAGTGTTATGGAACGAGACCCTGCGACGGTACGTCGTGCCCATGACGGTCCGTCATGGGGTCCGTCGCTTCTGCCAGTTTTTCCAGAATTGAAGTCTTCTACTCAAAACGACTAGACAGGTCGTTACAAGTAAGCATGGCCAATATACTGTAAATTACTTCAAACATTCCAGTGAACCCATTTAGCATGCAACCTTTTCACTAAAAGCTATCCTAAGACTCACTTAAGTAAGAAAAAGAGAGACCGTCCATACAACCTCTCTAGGAACACCTAAATGATCATTAAGACCACTTACGAATGAGATAAATACATTTATCATACACCAAATACCTAAACATGAGATCCTTCTACCAAAGGTGATTCTAAGGTTCACTTGAGTGACTTGTGAAGCGACCGCCTATACAATCCCTTCACACACACTTAAGAAATCCTTTAGAGTACTAGGATGGAGTCATTCTCACCTTGTACAATAGCATATATATAATATGACATTCTCCTCTTAAAAGTTATCAAAATAGTTACTTAAGTAAATAAAGAAGAGAATGCCTTTACTTACTTTAGTAAATCAAGAAGAGAATGTCATTACTTGACCTCTGCAAGATTACGTAAATAATCCTTAATACTACCTAATTTTGGATCATGCCTAATGTACCAACCAACATTCCTATCTAGAGTCTTTGTTAAGACTTACCTAGGTAAGATATGAAGTGACCATTCCCATGCCCCCGTCACACCCAAATAGGCAACCTTAAACTACTCTAGGATAGTACTTATTTATTTAACATGCTCTCTAACATAAGTAATTTTCTTTATTAGTTCTTTTAAGAGAAATTCATCACATAGGGACTCACTCACTAACATGTTAAAATCCTAATAGTGCAATGTCTAGATAGCGTCCTATACTAACACCTAAACTTCATAGAACTTCTCCAACACTACTAGGTATCTCATATGATGAGAACAGGCAATAATCGACATAGACCACACTAGCTAGGCATGGAATCTGGAGTCATGAACCTACTCCGTTGGAGGTTTGTTCTACGGCCCAATGGTAGAATTAGGACGCGTCCCATGTAGGCACATGGTTAAGGAATATGAAGGACTTATTTGTACTCTAGTCTCATCCTTAACTAGAACTACTTCCCAAACCGTACTCACTTAATGCTAGTCATTGTTCTCATAGAGTATTTCAATAAAGGATTACATGAAGAGGTTCCATGTCTAGTTCATAAACCAATCACATTTACCTTACAAAACAGGTAAGGTTGCCTTACAATGGTCAATAAGACATCTTAATGATTTTACTTATGATGATTTCATGCCGTTCTAGACAATCAATCCCTAAGCCCACCATTCACACAAGAAGGATACCATTACGCTTTCGACTTCAATGATATCATAACCCTAAAACTAAGTTGAAGGCTCCCCATAAAAGACCCTCTTAGCAATATTCAAGGTCACATGTTATTCATACATACAACACTAAGAAGATCTAGCATCCTAAGTCAAGAAGTCACATTCTCATTATACATGTCCCATCCCGAAACCACACCCTTGAAGTTAGGGTCAATCTCGAACTGCAACCAGCGCACTTGACCTCTCGGAGGTCTTGTACTAGCCTTTTCCATATGGTTCATCACATATACATAGTAAAAAGTAGTGTGAAATTAAAACTTTTTACAAAACATTAGAATATCTTTAATAACATCTTTCATTAGAAATCATAGTAAATACTAAGTTTCAATCTCATCAAACATAAGACACGAGAATACTTTTGCGTCACATTCCATACTTCAAAATATAGAATTACTTAGTCTATTACAATACTTCAATAAGAAACATAAAAGACATCTATGCCCTTGAATCAAATGAGGACATACTTCAACTTCAGTTTAATAATTCTAAGATTAAAGTCTTGCTTCCCAAATGCTTCTCACCTACCAACAACTATAGAGATAGATAAAGCATGGATTAGTACAACCACATGTACTAAGTATGGCATAATGCATGGAAATCATGAAAATGGACATTTATTAAAAATATGCATCTTTTCATTTAAATACCATAATATAATCATAAGAACAAAATTATCAACTTAGAAATACATAATATAACATTTAAGAAATTATTCACATTTTGGGGCAACATTACAGTAAGCATAATTTACTGTACAATGAATTGCTTCACTTGTTACAGTGAAGTGTGTTTTCTTCCCTTTTAACACTTCCTAGAATGTAGTCTTCTCACTAAAAGCTATCCTAAGACTCACTTATGTAACAAAAAGAGATACCTCCCATACAACCTCTCTAGGTAAACCTAAATGATCCTTAAGACCACGTATAATGAGACACATACACACCTACAAGACATCAAACATATGAAAATGAGATTTTCTCTACCAAAGGTGATTATAAGTCACACGTGAGTGAGTTGTGAAATGACCACCCATACAATCCCTTGGACACACAATTAAGAGATCCCATAGACTACCTACGATAGAATTATTCTTACTTAACACAATAACATATAGATAATATGACATTCTATTTCCAAAAGCTATCAAAAGACTTACTTAAGTAAATAAAAAAGATAACTTCAAGACTACCTAAATAATACTTAAGACTACCTAAGTTTAGATCATGCCTACATATTCAACAATTTTCCTTAACTAGAGTCATTCTTAATCCTCATCTAGGTAAGATACAAAGTGACCATTTCTATGCCCCTTCACACCTTAAGAGGACAACCCTTAACTACTCTAGATAAGTTCTAATTCATTTAACATACTTTCTTACTTAAAACATTATATTCATTAAATGTTCATTTAAGAGACATTCAATACATAAAGGATATTCAAGTGCTAGTCTTGGACAAGACCTAGGGACTCTAACACCTTCAAAGACTATTGTGCAATGTCTAGATAGCATCCCATACCACCACCTAAACTTTTGTTATGCCTCGTATTTTTTTTATACGTAGTGCGCATCGTGATCTAGAAGACGTAAAGAAATATTAGGCAAGGATGTTATTTCCAAATGTGATATTAAGTATGAGTTGGCTAATGTAAGTGCCATTAACTTTAAGTGAGGGATTAATTAGTGGCTAATTTGGATTGATTTAATCCAATGGGCCCCACCACTCATAATTGGTGGCTGATTAGGATTAATTTAATCCAGTGGGCCCCACCACTCAAGGCAAAAATTAAAAAGGGATCAGATTGTGGGCTGGCCTTAGTGGAAAAGTGTAGAGGGGGGCTGCCTCCACTTCATACTATTAAATGAGGTGGAGAAATCCACTCCATGCTAAATAAAGTGGTGAAATGCATTGCTGCATATCATCTTCTTCTTCACCACTTGTCTTAGGCAGCCATGGAAATGGAGAAACCAACCCTGCAACTCTTGGCCAGCAGCTGCAAATAATTTGGTTAGTAATCTCCTTGTTTGGTGTGTTAATTCTTTAGGATACCCTTGTTAATTATCGATTAATTTTAAGAAGGGGGCGTGACCAGTAGCTTAGGAAGTTTGTTTTAGTTATTGAATGTGCTAAGTATGAACGGAAACCATAATCGGATTATTAGTGGTGTCGTGTTGGTGCTTGGGCTGTTTTTATTAAAGCAAACTGCAGGAAAAATTCTATTTTGGCATTATGTATATGTTGAATGTGATTATGAGTATATACTCCAAAGGATGAATACGATAAGGTAGATGTGTTGCGAATTATAAAACGAGTTATCTCTCGGTGTATCGTTGCTTCGCTGCTATGGTTGCCGAGACGGAACTGTTTTGGGAAGAGGGCTGTTTAATATGATTCTTTGGGTTATATGTGTTATTGGTATTGCTGTGGATAATTTGGATTGTTGTCGGATTGGGACGAAGTAAGGAAAAATAGGGGAAGTGCTGCCGAATTTTCGTTAGATTATTAGCTAGCTTACAAGAAAGTAAAGCACGATGTTTATCTAATTGCGGCACGATTGTTGCTTGTTATAGATTAATAGCTTGAGCAGTAAATATTGGACGTGCGGCTCGATTATACTGTATGTAACGATGTCCCTTCTTTCTTTGTTTGGCATGACTTTTAAAAATAAGCGAATAACGGACAGATTTGATACATACCTCTAGAGCGTCTAGGTGACGTATATTCTTGCTTCCACAATTATTCCTCTATATATCGGCTATGTCTAAGGCTATGATGATCTCTAATATCTATGGTAGTGCTTCTTAGAGTCATTGAGATTTTACGTTTCCATATCGTATTAAAGGTTCATAATCTTGATAAAACATTAATCTTTGGTAATACTCCTTCCTGGTTCACGTTGATTGTTCTATTGAGTTATAAGAAATGATTTTCATTGCATATGGTTGCTCATAATATTCTGCTCGTGCATAGAGTCATTTATCATTTCACCGAGTCCCGGCGTAATGTTCGTATGAGTTTCTTGCATATGTCACCGAAGTTCCTCACTAGAGGGCCGGATATGTATATTATATATATGATTGGTGATGAGGATGGTTATGATGATGATGATGACGGAGATGACGTGATGATTATTTTGCCGAGCCCCTTACTAGGAAGTCGGGCACCTTAAATGTTAAATATATGCATGATTTTCACTTAAAAGGGTATATGTGTAGCGATATTTTGTTTCGACTTGCCATATTGGTATCCTTTCATCTTACCTTATGCTTTACATACTCAGTACATTGTCCGTCATCGACCCCCTTTCCTCGGGGTCAAGCGTTTCATGCCCGCAGTGTAGACGCACGATTCGGTGATCCTCCCGCCTAGGATATCTACTCTGCTGATTGGGAGAGCTCCACTGCTCCGGAGCCCACTGTTTTGGTACATAACTTTTGTGTAGTCTTTTGCTCGCCTATGGGTATGGTGGGGCCTGTCCGTCGAGTTTCACTAATGTACTCTTAGAGGTCCGTGGACATTATGTGGGTTGTATATATATGTTTTGGATAATGGTCCGGACATGGTTTGTTTGGGATGTCCGCTTAGCGAGGCAGCCTTGTCATTTGCGTACATCATTGTGTATTGTGTAGTGGCAGCCTTGTCGGCATACGTATGTTATTATGCTTTGAATAGTGGCGGCCTTGTCGGCTCGCGTATGCTATTATGGTTGAATGGTTATGACTCCTTATGAGACATGTCCTCTTATATATATATATATATATATATATATATATATATATATATATATGACGTTGGGGTTGGCTTGATTTGATTAAATTCCATATTGTCTTAGTTTCAGTTGGTTATACTTAGCAGGTTTGTATGTGGGTGTCCAAAACGGGCACTAGTCACGGCCCATCGGGTTGGGTCGTGACAACTTCATAGAACTTCTCTAATGCTAGTAGGTATCCCATATAATGAGAAAAAAGGCAATAATCAATATAGACCATGATAGCAAGACATGAAACCATGATTTCTATCCTACTCCAATGAGGGTGTTCTAATTGCCAATGGTAGAACTTGGCATATACCATATAGGCACATGGTTAAGGAATATGAAGGGAGTTCTTTGTAATCTAGTCTCATTCATTAACTAGAACTTCTTTCCTAACCATATTCGCTCGGTGCTAGCCTTTGTTCTCATAGAGTAATTTACATTTATGATTCATATTAAGGGGTCCCATATCAAGTTCATAACCCAATTACATTTACCCTACCAAAGAAAGGTCCAATAGGGCTACCTTACAAAGGAGACAAAAAGCTCATCATGACTTTCCTATGGATTGGCATGATTTCGTTCTAAACAATCAACGTTAAGTCTGTCATTCCTTTACTTGAAGGATACCATTACGACTCTCAACTTCAACATTCATAACCTTTCCACTAGGTTCAAGGTTTAACATAAAGGACCCTCTTAACATCATTTAAGGTCTCATGTCATTCATACATACAAGACTAGTAGGATTTACCATCCAAAGAAAGCGACAGCCGCCCAGAAGGGAAAATCGGTAGCAGAAGGTACTAGTCAGACCCGGAGAGTTACTAGGGCCCGTGCCCAGTCTATGCCTGGTATGATGCTCCAGTCGGAGAGCTCTGCTACACCCCCACCGCCAGAAGAGCTTAGAGCAGCAGCAGCTCCAGTTCGGGGGACACCACCAGCCCCCGAGGCCCCAACATCTGAACCTCCAGCTCCTCAGTCAGGGGCGGAGGATAGGGCCATGAGAGATGCGGTTCAATTGCTGACTAGATTAGTGGCGGTCGTGCTCTCAGGCATGGACTAGGAGTTGATCATGCGGACAGATCTGATAGCTTAAGGGCTCGTGACTTCTTAAGTTGTAATCCTCCAGAGTTCTTTGGGTCAAGGCCCCAGGATGATCCGCAAGAGTTTATTTGTCAGATGCAGCGTACATTGAGGATAATCAAGGCTTCAGAGACCGAGTCTGTTGAGTTGGCTACGTATCGTTTGCGGGATGTAGCTATTAATTGGTATGAGTGTTGGGAGTTATCTAGGGGTGAGGGTGCTCCTCCAGCGGTATGGGATGAATTTGTGGAGGCTTTCCAGGGCCACTTCCTGCCTCCAGAGATGAAGCGAGCTAGAGTCGATAGATTCTTGCGTTTGAAGCAAAATGGCGAGCGCGTTGAGTATAGCCTCGAGTTTGATTCATTGGCTAGGCATGCGCCTACTATTGTGGCTGATATGGCAGACAGGGTACATCGTTATGTGATGGGATTTGATCGTTATCTGATTGACGGTTGTATGGCAGTGACTCTTCAGCCAGGTATGGACATTGCTCGGGTGCAGGCATATGCACAGGGGGTAGAGGATCGGCACCGGGGACGTCAGCTTGATAGAGATTATAATAGAGGCCATCATAAGAGGGCTAGATCAGCAGGTTATCCTGACGAGTTTCAAAGCGGGCAGTCTCAGCAGCATGTTAGATTATCTTCCCAGCCAGCACAGAGTGCACCCCCACGTTTCATGGGTATGGGGTTCGATCGTATGGGATATTCGGAAGCTGGTCAGAGCTCTAGGGCGTCAGGGTCACAGATGGGCCGGGGTTTGAGCCAGTCGAGGCCACATTTGCCTCGGTGTTCTCATTGTGGTAAGTCCCATCCTGGGGAATGTCGTTGGGCTACAGGTGCGTGTTTTTCTTGCGGCCGTCAGGGCCATACTATGAGGGAGTGTCACTTTAGAGGTAGTGCAGGTGGTATGGCACAGCCTACAGGGTCCGTTGCTGGTTCATCTTCTTCTGTGGCTATGCGCCCTACGGGGCAGGGTATTCAGGCGCCAGCAGGCCGTGGTAGAGGATGTGGTGGAGCTTCCAGTTCTAGCGGTCCCTCAAACCGTATATATGCTTTGACTAATAGGCAAGATCAGGAGGCGTCACCTAATGTGATCACAGGTATATTATCACTATTCTCCCGAAGTGTGTATGCATTGATAGACCCAGGTTCCACCTTATCATATATATCTCGCTTTGTTGCTAGTAGGATCGAAATAGAGTCTGAGTTGATAGATCCATTTGAGGTAGCTACACCTGTAGGAGATTTTGTCATAGCTACGCGAGTATATAGGAATTGTTCAGTAGTTATATATAGTCGCTAAATCGTGCAGCAGATCTAATAGAGTNAAATATGATTGAGTTTGATATTATCATGGGCATGGACTGGTTGGCTGCTTGTTATGCTAAGGTTGATTGCAGAGGAAAGATAGTTCGATTTCAATTTCGAGGAACCGATTATAGAGTGGAAGGGAAATGCAGTATCATTTGAAAGGTAAGTTCATTTCATACCTCAAGGCCGGGAAGATGGTTAGAAAAGACTATATTTACCATCCGATTCGGTGCATGACATAAAGGCAGAGGCACCGACTCTTCAATCGATCCGGTAGTTAATGAATTTCCCGATGTATTCCCCAGGAACTTCCAGGCCTTCCTCCGTAGCGGGAGATAGAGTTTCTTGTAGATGTATCGCCAGATACCCACCTATATCTATACCTCCTTATAGAATGGCACTCTTTGAGTTGAAAGAATTGAAAGAGCAATTGAGGGATTTGCTAGAAAAGGGCTTCATCGTCAGGCCTAGTACGTCACCTTGGGAGCACCTCGCTTTGTGAGGAAGAAGGATGGGTCATTGATGTGCATTGATTATAGGCGATTGAACAAAGTAACAATAAAGAATGTATCCCTCCCAAGGATTGACGATCTATTTGACCATTCTGCGTGGTGCAAAGTGTTTTTCAAAGATAGACTTGCGGTCGGTTATCATCAGTGCGGGTAAGGAGGCGGATATTCCAAAGACGGCATTCCGGACCCGATATGGGCAATATGAGTTTAGAGTCTTTGTCTTTTGGGTGACTAATGCTCCAATGTGTTCATGGATTTAATGAATCGAGTATTTAAATCAATCCTTGATATGTTTGTTATTGTATTTATAGACGATATTACGGTCTATTCACGTTGTAAGAGGAGCATGCAGATCATTTAAGGATGGTACTTAGGTGCTTCAAAGACCGTAAGTTGTATGCTAAATTTTCTAAGTCACGAGTTACGGTTACTTGATGGCATTCTTGGGGCATATAATTGAGCCGATGGTATTCGGGTAGACACGCAGAAGATTGAGGCGGTAAAGACTTGGCCTGCACTCTCGACACCTCTTGAGGTACACACTTTACGGGGTTAGCGAGGATATTACAGAGATTCGTAGAAAAGTTTGCCTCAATTTCAGCGCCTTTGACAAGGCTAACTCAAAAGGCAGCCAAGTTCCGGTGGGCGGATGCTTGTGGCGAAGCTTCCGGCTATTGAAAGACAAATTGACTACATCTCGATCCTAACTCTTAGGAGGACCAGGCGGCTATGTTATTTATTGTGATGCTTGGGTGTTGGGCTAGGATGTGTATTGATGCAGCATGGCAAAGTTATAGCCTATGCCTCCCGACAACTTAGGAAGCATGAAAAGAACTATCCTACTCACGATCCGGGAGTTAGCGGTCGTGGTTCATGCCTTGAAGATATGGAGACATTATTTATATGGTGTCCATGTGGACATCTATACAGATCATAAGAGTCTCCAAAGTATATCTTTAAATGTATGAGTGAACTTACGACAGGCGGTGGTTAGAGTTGCTAAAGGATTAAGATGTTGATATTTTATATCATCCAGGAAAGCAAATGTTGTAGCAGATGCTCTTAGCCGTAAGTCCATGGGTAGCTTGACGGATGTACAACGAGAAAGGAGGGATATGGTTCGAGATTCAGCGGCTATCCCGCTTGGAGTCCGTCTAGCTAATTCAGAAGATATTGGAGTTTCTATTCGAGAGGTTGCTGAGTTCTCAATCATAGATGAGGTAAAGAGACACCAATACAAGGACCCTATTCTGACACAGTATAGAGATGCAACTCTTCAAAAGGAAAAGACCCCATTTAAGGTTACACCTGACGGAGTGTTACGATATAAAGGCAGATTGTGTGTACCCAATACTGCGGGGCTACGACGGCAGGTTATGGGAGAGGCACACTCTGCCCGTTATTCTATTCACCCAGGGTCAACAAAAATGTATCATGACCTCAGATGCTTATATTGGTGGGATGGCATGAAAAGGGACATAGCGGAGTTTGTTGCTCAGTGCCCGAATTGTCAACAAGTCAAGATCGAACATCAAAAGCCTGGTGGATTATTACAGGAGATAGAGATCCCGACTTGGAAATGGGAGATGATTAATATGGACTTCATTACAGGCTTACCTCGCACTCAACGGAAGTATGACTCTATATGGGTTATTGTAGATAGGCTGACGAAATCGGCCCATTTTCTTCCAGTCAGGACTACTTATTCGGCTGAAGATTATGCGAGGTTATATGTCAGGGAGATAGTGAGACTTCATGGGGTTCCCACGTCCATTATATCGCATGAGGAGCTCAATTTACAGCCAACTTTTGGAGATCGTTTGAAGGGATTGGGGACACAGTGAACCTTAGCACATCATTTCACCCTCGGTGATGGGCGGTGAGCGTACTATTCGCAACACTAGAAGATATGTTGCGGGCCTGTATTATTGACTTCAAAGGCGGTGGGATGACCACTTGCCGCTCATTGAGTTTGCCTATAATAATAGCTACCATTCTAGTATCCGGATGGCACTTTATGCGAGGCCTTATATGGGAGGAAGTGCAGATCACCTATTGGTTGGTTTGATGTTGGCGAGACTAAGTTAATAGGCCGGATGTGATTCAACAAGTCGTTGACAAGGTGAATCTTATTCAAGAAAGATTATTAGCAGCCCAGAGTCGACAGAAGTCATATGCAGATAATCGGCGTCGAGATTTGGAGTTTCAGATTGGTGACTGGGTATTCCTAAAGGTATCACCCATGAGGGGTGTGATGAGATTCGGCAGGAAGGGGAAGCTCAGTCCGAGATACATTTGGCCTTATCAGATTGTTCGTAGGATAGGCAAGGTTGCCTATGAGTTGGATCTACCATCTGATTTGGAGACGGTACATCCAGTCTTCCATGTTTCAATGCTACGTAAATGTATTGGTGATCCTTCTAGAGTATTCCCTGTAGATGATATTCAGGTAACAGAGGAGTTGTCATATGGGAGAAACCCGTGGCTATACTTGATCGTCAGGTTAGAAGGTTACGTACTAAGGATGTGGCTTCCGTCAAAGTGTTGTGGCAAAATAACAATAGGGAGGAGATGACTTGGGAAGCGGAAGACAAAATGAAGAATAAGTATCCTTACTTGTTCCCCGTACCTGCAGGTAATTCAATTTCTAGCTTGACTATATTGATAGATAATGAGATTATGTAGCTGTGAGGCATCTATAAGTTACGGAATGCCGGTTGATAGGTATAACTTTTAGAGAGACCTCGCTGGAATTCATTTTTGCAAGACGCTAACTTAACATTCGAGGATGAATATTCCTAAGGGGGGAAGGATGTTATGCCTCATATTTTTTTTATACGTAGTGCGCATCGTGATCTAGAAGACGTAAAGAAATATTAGGCAAGGATGTTATTTCCAAATGTGATATTAAGTATGAGTTGGCTAATGTAAGTGCCATTAACTTTAAGTGAGAGATTAATTAGTGGCTAATTTGGATTGATTTAATCCAATGGGCCCCACCACTCATAATTGGTGGCTGATTAGGATTAATTTAATCCAGTGGGCCCCACCACTCAAGGCAAAAATTAAAAAGGGATCAGATTGTGGGCTGGCCTTAGTGGACAGGTGTAGAGGGGGGCTGCCTTCACTTCATACTATTAAATGAGGTGGAGAAATCCACTCCATGCTAAATAAAGTGGTGAAATGCATTGCTGCATATCATCTTCTTCTTCACCACTTGTCTTAGGCAGCCATGGAAATGGAGAAACCAACCCTGCAACTCTTGGCCAGCAGCTGCAAATAATTTGGTTAGTAATCTCCTTGTTTGGTGTGTTAATTCTTTAGGATACCCTTGTTATTTATCCATTAATTTTAAGAAGGGGGCGTGACCAGTAGCTTAGGAAGTTTGTTTTAATTATTGAATGTGCTAAGTATGAACGGAAACCATAGTCGGATTATTAGTGGTGTCGTGTTGGTGCTTGGGCTGTTTTGATTAAAGCAAACTGCAGGAAAAATTCTGTTTTGGCATTATGTATATGTTGAATGTGATTATGAGTATATACTCCAAAGGATGAATACGATAAGGTAGATGTGTTGCGAATTATAAAACGAGTTATCGCTCGGTGTATCGTTGCTTCGCTGCTATGGTTGCCGAGACGGAACTGTTTTGGGGAGGGGCTGTTTAATATGATTCTTTGGGTTATATGTGTTATTGGTATTGCTGTGGATAATTTGGATTGTTGTCGGATTGGGACGAAGTAAGGAAAAATAGGGGAAGTGCTGCCGAATTTTCGTTAGATTATAAGCTAGCTTACAAGAAAGTAAAGCACGATGTTTATTTAATTGCGGCACGATTGTTGCTTGTTATAGATTAATAGCTTGAGCAGTAAATATTGGACGTGCGGCTCGATTATACGGTATGTAACGCTGTCCCTTCTTTCTTCGTTTGGCATGACTTTTAAAAATAAACGAATAACGGACAGATTTGATACTTACCTCTAGAGCGTCTAGGTGACGTATATTCTTGCTTCCACAATTATTCCTCTATATATCGGCTATGTCTAAGGCTATGATGATCTCTAATATCTATGGTAGTGCTTCTTAGAGTCATTGAGATTTTACGTTTCCATATCGTATTAAAGGTTCATAATCTTGATAAAACATTAATCTTTGGTAATACTCCTTGCTGGTTCACGTTGATTGTTCTATTGAGTTATAAGAAATAATTTTCATTGTATGGTTGCTCATAATATTCTGCTCGTGCATAGAGTCATTTATCATTTCACCGAGTCCCGGGCCGGGTAATGTTCGTGCGGAGTTTCTTGCATATGTCACCGAGTTCCTCACTAGAGGGCCGGGTATGTATATTATATATATGATTGGTGATGAGGATGGTTATGATGATAATGATGACGGAGATGACGTGATGATTATTTTGCCGAGCCCCTTACTAGGGAAGCTGGGCACCTTAAATGTTAAATATATGCATGATTTTCACTTAAAAGGGTATATGTGTAGCGATATTTTGTTTCGACTTGCCATATTGGTATCCTTTCATTTTTACCTTATGCTTTACATACTCAGTACATTGTCCGGCGACCCCCTTTCCTCGAAGTGCGTTTCATGCCCGCAGTGTAGACGCACGATTCGGTGATCCTCCCGCCTAGGATATCTACTCTGCTGATTGGGAGAGCTCCATCGCTTTGAGCCCACTGCTTTGGTACATAACTTTTGTGTAGTCTTTTGCTCGTCTATGGGAATGGCGGGGCCCTGTCTCCGTCGAGTTTCACTAATGTACTCTTAGAGGTGCATGGACATTATGTGGGTTGTATATATATGTGTTGGATAATGGTCTGGACATGGTTTGTTTGGGATGTCCGCTATGCAGAGGCAGCCTTGTCTGCGTACATCATTGTGTATTGTGTAGTGGCAGCCTTGTCGGCATACGTACGTTATTATGCTTTGAATAGTGGCGGCCTTGTCGGCTCGCGTATGCTGTTATGATTGAATGGTTATGACTCCTTATGAGACAGGTCCTCTTATATATATATATGACGTTGGGGTTGGCTTGATTTGATTAAATTCCATATTGTCTTAGTTTCAGTTGGTTATACTTAGCAGGTTTGTATGTGGGTGTCCAAAACGGGCACTAGTCACGGCCCATCGGGTTGGGTTGTGACAACTTCATAGAACTTCTCTAATGCTAGTAGGTATCCCATATAATGAGAAAAGGCAATAATCAACATAGACCATGATAGCAAGACATGAAACCATGATTTCTATCCTACTCCGATGAGGGTGTTCTAATTGCCAATGGTAGAACTTGGCATATACCATATAGGCACATGGTTAAGGAATATGAAGGGAGTTCTTTGTAATCTAGTCTCATTCATTAACTAGAACTTCTTTCCTAACCATATTTGCTCGGTGCTAGCCTTTGTTCTCATAGAGTAATTTACATTTATGGTTCATATTAAGGGGTCCCATATCAAGTTCATAACCCAATTACATTTACCCTACCAAAGAAAGGTCCAATAGGGCTACCTTACAAAGGAGACAAAAAGCTCATCATGACTTTCCTATGGATTGGCATGATTTCGTTCTAAACAATCAATGTTAAGTCTGTCATTCCTTTACTTGAAGGATACCATTACGACTCTCAACTTCAACATTCATAACCTTTCCACTAGGTTCAAGGTTTAACATAAAGGACCCTCTTAACATCATTTAAGGTCTCATGTCATTCATACATACAAGACTAATAGGATTTACCATCCTAAGTAAAGAAATCACATATTCACATTCATACATGCATCAAGTAAGGGACACAAGTCAATCAAGACAAGACACAACATACTTTACTTTAACACATATTACATGTCATTCTAGAAGCACATAGAAATAACCATTATCATCCTTATGTCATCATATACACTATCATATCATTATCAATATGACCATCATAGACTCATATAGTCAAGTAGGAATAACCAAGCATCAAACCTAAGACTATACACACAAAGCCATAGTCATAGTATAACATGATCACCTAAATACCATCAATAGAAGAACACATATTATTTCACATTACTTATAATGTAGATATACATCATTCAACTTCACATAATAATCATAATACTTCATGTAGTGTCCGACAAGGCCTTGATCATATATTACTTTAACTAACGCCGACAAGGCCACATCAATTAAAACTACAGCACATAACACAACCACCATAAGTGGACCATACAAATAACATCATAATTGAAGTCTACTAATAATAAAATAAATGGAATTAGGCCAGCGTAACACCACTGAATCCTCAACACCTCCATTTGATGCTAAATCATCCAATTCAATACCATTTGGCCCTTACCCATGACCATGAACATCAATTCAATGCATAAATCATAATACTCAATGAAAATAGGTTATTAAACATAGAATTATCAATCGGATACAATCTATACATCAGTTGAATAAAATATTTACATCATTAGATAGCCCATAGGAAGCTACACTATAATTCATAAACATCAAGTCATTATTATGCAACCCATAAAGTAATGAAAAACTAGGGTTCATCAATTACAAGGGTTCGTACGTTAATTGAATTAAAATCATAAAATTAATTAAAATTCACTTAATATGTAATTCTTAAAAACCTTTAAATCAATAATCCATGGATAGATCATGAAATCGGACAATTCATCTTTGAAAACTTTAGATGATATCTTTGAAAGTTGGGGTCCTTAATGAATAAAGTTTCAAGGTTCAAAAACCATAACTCAATGAAGCTAATTCTTCAATTTAATAATGAATCTCCACTCAATTCTCCAATCCTATCCCTTCCTGGAGTTTTGGCTCCAATGGTGTTTTAGGGAATTTCTTAGTGAATTTTGGTTTTGATTTTTGAAGAATGAAATCTTCTTAGTATTTTAGGCTTATAAACTCATTTAAAATACCCGAAAGTCCCTTAAAAACCGACAATACTCTTATTTATACGTGGGATTAATTTACCAATTCACCCCTTGAACTTACAGTGAACTGCAGGAAGGCTTTCCACCTACGACTTGCCAAACGACGGCCGTTCCTTGACCAACAGACTGTCCTATTGATCTGTAGTTGGGGTCTGAGGCTAGTCTTTGGCTTCCTCTCCAACACTCCTAAGTTTCAATAGACGAGACACCACCAACAGGGAGTCGATTGACCCACTAGGCGTCAATTTCCTTCCGTTGGTAGGCTGTGTGGGTAATCTTGGGCACCAACTTTGGGTCCTTCCTCAAAGACCCTTGGATGGTCTTGGGGGATGTTTTTTCAGACGTTTCCAACCCAAACATGCCTGTATATGATTTTAGCACCTATCACATGAATTTTACTCAAACTGAACATGTAAAACTCAACGAAATATGCAGACACACAAGGTCATTTCAAGGCAAACGTTTCGAACGTCATGCACGTTCTTGAACGTTTGACCTTCAAACTTCACGAAACTTTACACACTGCCTATATACACCATAATCACTCATTTAAGAACCTTATAACCTCATGAACCACATATGAGGACATATGCGACTTAGTTGTTGAATGTCTTAATTGTCACTTGACGTTTGACTTCCAATGCACCTAAACTATTAGAAACTGTGTCAATACCATATTATAGACCAATTTAGGACCTTATACCATCATTACAACCATTTTAGTCTATATTTAACCTAAGTTATTTTCGAGATCTTACATTCTCCCACACTTGGACAACATTCGTCCTCGAATGAGACTTGCCACTCTCTGAACACTTCCAAGGATAGAGATTCCATTAGCAACTCATGAACATACCATATAACATCTCATAAAATAAATAATTTAAATATAACATCAATTTCACATAATCAAGAGGATCACAACACAACAAGAAACTAGAAAACATTCTATAACTCATCATGTTGCAAAACTCACATGGTTCATTCCAAATAGCAAAAACTCATTTTATATTCAATATCATACTAATGTAAATTAGTTATAACCATATTGAAACAATTTTCAATGAAGGAATGAATTAGTAATATTTTGCAAAATTTAACAATGAGCAGATTCTTAGCTACAGTGAATTAGAAATATTTCCAAAAATGAAACTTTTAGGCGATTCATGATAGAAACCAGATAATATGCAAGGTAACATTAAATAAACATATCTTACAACATAATCATGGCTACATAAAATACAAAATGCAAGAAGTTAATGAAATTCAATTTCAACAAAACTCCTAAACACCATGCACATGCAACATGCTTCTATGACTTTCTATCCCATCTGCTAACCATACTCCCGCATTTAGAAGGAACTCATATCACTAAAAAGAGAAATGGAAGGATTTACCCTCATGATCATCACCATAAAAATTCTCTCCTCTAGTCCAAAGTGCATAAAAACGGCTCGTTGCCTGAATGTCATCCTTTGGAAAATTAGGAGCAACTTTCTTACCCTCTCTTCCTCTAGAAGAAATGGTAGGACAATCTATCACTTTGTGTCCTTCCTTATCACAACCAAAGCAACTACCGATACCCCTTTTACACTCACCGTAATTTCTCTTTCCATAAGTGACACATGTAGGGTTACTATTTTGAGAGCTACCTTCTTTGTCCAATTTTGCCTTAGCACTCATAGGTTCTTCTTGAGTTTGAGACCTCCTCTTAAACCTAGGTTAAACATGGTCACTAGAACCACTTCTTTTCAAGTTTCTAGACATCCCCTTAAGTTTAGGATCCTGAATTGACTGGCATACACCATGAGTCTAGCTAGGGTCATATCATCATGTAGCATCGCCGTACGACATTCCTCCCTCACTAGATCGGCAACATCTGTCACAAAGTGACTCATATCATCCCTTAGATTAGACACAAGGGATGGGGCATATCTAGATAACATTGAGAACTTCAAAGAGTTCCTCAACACTCATATTTCCTTGCTTGATATTAATAAACTCCTCTACCTTAAATTCCCTTCTCTCACAGGGAAAGTACTTCCCAAGAAAAGCTTCCTTAAATTCTTCCCACTCAATAGGACCCGACTAAACATGCCTATTTTCCTTCCATTGAGTGTACCATATTTGAGAAATATCCCTCAATTGGTACGAAGCAAACTCCACCTTCTCCCTAGATGTAACTCCCACGACACTCAACACCTTATACACTTCATCTAGGAACTCTTGGGGATCCTCTCCCACCTTAGATCCATGAAAGATAGGAGGATTCATCCTCATAAAGTCACTCAACCTAAATGTCATATTTCTTTCCACAACACTCACCCTAGGCACCATACTCAAATTCACTTAAGTAGTCACAGCTCGGGCTAAAGCAGGAAAAGCCTCTCTAATATCACTATTACTCAACTCCGAGGGAACTACCGAAACATCATTACCTCCTTCCACAATAAGGACTTGATCACCTTGAACTCCTTGAGAACTTTGAGGAACTTGCTCAACTTGTTCAACTTAATAAGGAATATACTCATGCACGTTATTCTCCTCAAGCTGATGTCCTACTCGTATTCATCTTCCTAGAACACAAGGAAAACCATAAGAAAGGAGTACTCATAACTTTCACTCTACGGCACAACATTAGAGTAGAAAAGAAGGAAAATTCTGTCTTTTTTTTGCCTCTCGCCCATAGATGTGTCGCGATTCACACTGATGGTCAAGACTCTACTAGACGTGACTTAATGAGATTTTGCGATTCCTCAGACTACTTTCATATCCTTTTCTCAGATGCCAAGCTTGTCACATCTCGAAACCACACCATAGAAGGTAGGGTCAATCTCGGATTGCAACCGGCGAGCTTGACCTATCAGAGGTCTTGTACAAGCCCTTTCCGTGTCGTTCATCACATATACACAATGAAAAGTATTGAGGAATTAAAAAATTTCACAAAACATTAAAATATATTTAATAACATCTTTCATTAGAATATCATAGTAAACACAAAGTCTCAATCTCATCAAACTTAAGACATGAGAATACTTTTGCGACACGTCCCACACCTCGAAATATAGAATTACTTAGTCTTTTACAATACTTCAATAAGAAACATAAAAGACATCTATAATCATATGAGGACATACTTCAACTTCACTTGAATGATGCTACGATCTAAGTCTTGCTTCTCAAATACTCCTCACCTACCAAAAAATATAGAGATAGATAAAAGCATGGATTAGTACAACCACATGTACTAAGTATTGCATAATGCATGGAAATCATGAAAACAGATATTTATTGGAAATATGCGTCTTAAACTATATATCATAAAATAATCATTAGAACAACATTTATCAACTTAGCAACACATAAGATAACATTTAAGCAATTATTCATATTTTGATGAAACATTACACTAAGCTTAATTCACTGTACAGTGAATTGTTTCCCTGTTACAGTGAAGTGTCTCTTCTTCCCTTTTAACACTTCCTAGCATGTAGTGTTCTCACTAAAAGCTATCCTAAGAGTCACTGAAGTAACACAAAGAGAGACCTCCCATACAACCTCTCTAGGCACACCTAAATGATCCTAAGACCACCTATAATGAGACACATACACAATTAGAAGACATCAAACATATGAACATGAGATTTCCTCTACCAAAGGTTATTCTAAGTCTCACTTGAGTGAGTTGTGAAGAGACCGCCCATACAATCCCTTAGACACACATTTAATAGATCCTATAGACTACCTATGATAGAATTATTCTCACTTAACACAACAACATACAGATAATATGTCAGTCTCTTTTCAAAAGCTATCGTAAGACTTACTTAAGTAAATCAAAAAGATAACGTCCATGATTGACCTCTTCAAGACTACCTAAGTAATCCTTTAGACTACCTAAATTTAGATCATGCCTACATATTCAACCATTTGCCTTAACTAGAGTCATTCTTAAGACTCATCTAGGTAAGATACAAAGTGATCATTTCTATGCCCCCTTCATACCCTAACTAGAGAACCCTTAACTACTCTAGATAAGTACTTATTCATTTAACATACTTTTTTAATTAAGTCATTATATTCATTAGTTCATTTAGGAGACATTCAATACATAAATGATATTCAAGTACTAGTCTTGGACATGATCTAGGGACTATAACTAACACCTTCAAAGCCTATTGTGCAATGTCTAGATAGCGTCCCATACAACCACCTAAACTTCATAGATATTCTCTAATGCTAGTAGGTATCCCATATAATGAGTATAGGCAATAATCGACATAGACCATGATAGAAAGACATGGAAACATGAGTTATATCCTACTCCAATGAGGGTGTTCTACCTGCCAATGGTAGAACTTGGACACATCCCATGTAAGCACATGGTTAAGGAATATAAAAGCGTGCTTTGTAATTTAGTCTCGTTCTTTAACTAGAATTACTTCCCTTACCATATTAACTCGGTGTTAGCATTTGTTATTATAGAGTAATTTATACTTAAGGTTCATATAAAGGGATTCCATATCAAGTTCATAACCCAATCCAATTTACCCTACCAATGAAAGGTCCACTAGGGCTACCTTACAATGGCGAAAAAAAACTCATCATGACTTTCCTAAGGATTGATATGATGCCGTTCCAGGCAATCAACCTTAAGTCTATCATTCCTTTATTTGAAGGATACCAATACGACTTTCAACTTTAACATTCATAAACTTACCACTAGGTTCAAGGTCTCACATAAAGAACGCTCTAAACATCATTTAAGGTATCATGTTAGTCATACATTCAAAACTTAATAGGCTTTAGAATCCGCAGTCAAGAAATCACATATTCACATTCATACATGCATCAAGTAAGAAACATAAGTCAACCAAGACAAGACACAACATACTTTACTTTAACACATATTACATGTCATTCTAGAAGCACATAGGAATATCCACTATAATCTTTAAGTCATCCTATACAATATCATATCATAATCAGTATGACCATCATAGACTCATATAGTCAAGCAGGAATTAAAAAGCATCAACCCTAAGACTATACATACACAGCCATAGTTAGAGTCTAACATGATCACCTAAATAACATCAATAGAAGAACACAAGCATAATAAACTTCACATACTAATCATAATACTTCATTTAGTTGCCGACAAGGCCATGATCATCATATTAGTTAAAATAACACCGACAAGGCCACATCCATTGCAAGTAAAACACATAACACCCCCACAATAAGTGGACCGTACCAATCACAACATAATTACAGTGATATAATAATAAAATAAAGGGAATTAGGGGAGTGTACTACCACTCCATCCTCAACACCTCAATTTGATGCTAAATCATCCAATTCAATACCATATGACCCTTACCCAGGACCATGGACATGAATTCAATGCATAAATCATAATACTCAATGAAACTAGGTTAATTAAAAATATATGTATAAATATAATAAAACACATACATCAATTGAGTACAATCTTTACATCATTAGATAGCCAATAGAAAACTACACTAGAATTCATAAACATTAAGTCAATATTAACTAACCCATTAAGTAGTCAAAAACTAGGGTTCATCACATACATTGGTTTATAGGTTAATTGAGTTAAAATAATCAAATTAATAGCCCATGGTTAGATCCCATGGTTAGATCATGAAGTTGGACAATTCATCTTTTAAAACATTAGAAAACATCTTTGAAAGTTGGGATCCTTGATGAATAGAGTTTCAAGGATAAAAAACCATAACTCAATGAAGCTTGTTATTCAATTTTATGAAGAATCTCCACTCAATTCTCCAATCCAAGCCCTTCCTTGAGTTTTTTCTCCAATGGGGTTCTAGGGAATTTGGGTTTTGTTTTTTAATGAATGAAATCTTCTTAGTATTTCAGGATTATAAACACATTTAAAACACCAAAAATTCCCTTAAGGAACCTCCAATACTCTTATTTAGACATGGGGTGCATTGGTAAATTCACCCCCTGAACTTGTAGTGACCTGCGCAGGAAGGCAGTCCACCTACGACTTGCCAAATGAAGGCCCGTCCCTTGACCAATGGACCGTCCCGTTTGTTCGTGGTTGGGGACTGAGGCTAGTCTTTGGCTTCCTCTTCCAAACGCCTAAGTGACAATCAATGATACACGACCAACGGGGCATCGACTGAACTACTGGGTGTCGATTGCCATCCATTGGTAGGCTGTCATAGGCATCAACTTTGGGTCGTTCCTCAAGGACACTTGGATGGCCCATGGGGATGTTTGCCTTGACGTTTCCAACCCAAACATGATAGTATACAATTATATCACCTTTCACATGAATTTCACCCAAAAAAGAACACATAAAACTCAACGAAACATGCATATACACACAAGGTCGTTTCAAGGCGAACTTTTCGAACGTCGTGGACGTTTGATCTCCAAACTTTATGAATCTTGACTCACTTCCTATATACACCATAATAACTCATTTAAGGACCTTATAAACTCATGAAACACATATAAACACATATAACCACATATGAGGCACATAGGTGACTTAGTCATCAAACGTCTTATTCGTCCCTTGACGTTTAACTTCCAATGCACCTAAACTCTGAGACACTACCTCAATACCACATTATAGACTAATTTAGGACCTTAGACCATCATGACAATAATTTTAGTCTCTAATTCACCTAAGTCATTTTCGAGATCTTACAATACATGTATAATGTAAGGGACACAAGTCTACAAAAACAAGACACATCATACTTCACATATAATGTATAATTCTAGAAGCACATAAGAACAACCAAATAAACTTTAGGTCAACCTATAAAATAGCTTAGAATCATCAACATAACCATCACAAGACTCACATAGCCAATTAGGAAGAATCATGCATCAACTATAAGACTACACACATCAGAAGATATTCATAGTCTAACATGATCATGTTATACTAAGAGAAGAACACATACTTTCACACTACTCACATGTATCTATATGATCATACTTCACATAAATCAACTACACCAAGGAAATGATCATTTTAATACATAAAGTAACGCCGACGAGGCCATATTATTTACAAGTAGAGCATATAGCACCGCCACCATAAGTACCATACCAGGAATCATCATCTTCTAAGAGCTTGAATACAGAATATAGAGAAATTTAGGTCAACATACCCTTGAATCCAACCTCAAAACTTCAATCCATTGTCAACTCAACCAACACAATACTAAGGCCCTTACCTATGGCCACGATCCTCAATTCAGTCCAAGAATTCCAATATATAATGAATCAAAGATAATTCAACTTGAATTCATGAAATTAGGGAAAAATATTAAAATTATCGTATGATTAATTCATAATTCAATAGACTTAATCAATCTACACAATAATTCAATAACATTAAGACTTAATCAATTCACCCACAAAGTAGTCAAATCTAGTGTTAGATGAATTACATGGGTTCATAGATTTTTTGAGTTAAAATCATCTAATTAAAAACAATTCAATCAATATTCAATGATTCAAAATATTTAATGCAAGAACCCATGGATACATTACAAAATTGGACAAGTTCATCTTTTAATGACTTTAAAAGTCACTTTGAAGATTGACTCCTTGAAGAAAAGAGTTTCAAGGATGAAGAACCATACCTTAAATGTTGCTAATACACTTAAATTGATAAATTTTTTTGGATAAATCAACCTTCAATCTTCAATCTCTCTTCAAGCTTTGATGAAGTTCTAGAGAGCTCTTTAGAGGTTTTGGCTTTTGATTTTTGAAGAATGAATTCATCTAGGTGTTTAGGACTTATAAACCCTCTTAAAATACCTAGAATAACCTTAGAAACCTCCCAAACAATTATTTGGATGATGGGTGAATTTACCAATTCACCTTTGCATTTAACAGTGAAGCTAAAAATTGTAGACTTCACCTACGCCTGGCCATCGGTGGACCGTTTCCCAACCAACGGACCATCCTGCTATGCGTGGTTTGGGTCAGAGACTGGTACTTGGATGTACATACTCCCCACACCTAAGTTTCAGCCTACGCCTCCCACCTATAGGGCATCAACTGACCTACAGATCGTCGATTGCCAACTGTAAGTTGGGCTGTCTTGACAACTTATGGCTCATATGATGGGTCCTTCCTTAAGGACTCTTGGTTGGTCCTTGGGGATGTTTGCCTGGACGTTTAAAACACAAATATACGAGTTTAGGACCTCTCACATAAATTTCATCTAAAACTCAACGAAACATGCTTAAACACACAAGGTATCTTCAAGGAAAACCTTTCGAACGTCATGGACGTTTTTGGATGTTTGACCTCTAAACTTCATGCAACTTGATACGCTGCCTATAAAAACTACTATTAATCATATAAGGACCTCATAAGCTCATGACGCACACATAAACACATAAAACATATAAGGCACATATAGGTGACTTAGTCGGCGAACATGTTGTCGTCCTTTTGACGTTTCACTTCCAAATCAGCTAAATCTTTAGACACTGCCACATTACCACATTATAAACAACTTTTGGACCTTATAACCTAATGACAAACATGTTACGCTCTATTTTCACCTAAGTTGTTTTAGAGGTAATACAATGACTTTAGCACTTCCTAGGGTCCACTTGTGCAATGTAGATTTAGCATCCAATACTACCAACCCCAGCAAGAATTCCCATAGAAGCCACCTTTGTCACAAATATTACATTCACATTCATCACATAACAATAATCATAATTGAAATACATATATCATGAGAAACACTTGGACATAAGAATATGTTCACTTCAACTATTATCCATACCACTTACATATTTTCATGTATTGCATAACTACAAAGAACTCCTTATGAGATCCGTCAAAGCCTACTATTGCATTGAAAAAGTGAATCCCCATACCCCCACTTGAACTTAGTCCACTTATTAGGATGTCGTAGTCTAATTCATACTTCATTCTTTACTTTATTATTTATGGAAGATCTACCATAATTGACATAGACCTTGAAAGCTTGCATGGAATACGGTGTCGTAAATCCCCACACCAAAAAATGGTGTTTTACTTGCCAGGGTAGAACCTACACTGTCACATTCGGGAAGTAACCCCTAGACTCAACGTCGTCTTCATCCTCAAAGAGGAATAAGACTAGCCTCTTAGCATTCGTCATTAAATATCATCGATTAAAAATGCGAAAAATCTAAAACTTTTCATCTATACTACTTCATGAGGTTTACTTTGACCTCTCGCTTACACCTAACATATTTTAGCGAGTATACATAGACCTTTTGTATAGGAAGAATACATAGTCTTCTACTTTTATGACACACATACACACACACTCACACACACACACACACACACACACACACACACACACACATATATATATATATATATATAATAAACATAACATAGTCTTAAGACGGATGTCTCATATTAAACCATCTAAACAAGAGTATAACAATTGGGCCTAGCCCATACTCAATACCGATAAAGCCACATATAGGTTATCCCATCTTTAGTATTTACATGAAAGAGAATGAGTAAAGTGTCTTTAAGACTAATCAAGATCCAATGGTAGAAAGTGGCATTGTCCTTGAAGTGGAGAGGACCTAACCAACTTAGAGAATAAGGATCCAAGTCTTCCTCAAGTGTCGTCACAAATCCTTCAACGACAGAACCTAAAATATTGGAAAAAAGGAAGAAACGGGGTTAGCACATCACTTGTTCTAAGTATAGGACCATACACATATTAAAAAGGGACATTTCATTAAAACATGCTAATTTAGTTTAAAAACACCTTATGCATATTCAAGAACCAATACAAGTCAATACCACATCTTTATTAAGTCAAGACCATGTACATCACAAGGCCAACAATACTAAGTCTACTCAAGTCAACGTACATTTTAACATAATTAAGCACATAATCAAGACAAATCTATAACCAAGTTATAATATCGACAAACATGTATAAGAGTTCATAATATCACAACTAAAGCAAGACCATCACTCATACACCCCTATTAAGTCCACTAATGCAATGGCCAAGTAAGGACCCATAACCTCACTCAACCAACTAAATTCAACAAGAACCATAAGTAATGCCCAAATTCACATATTATAACATTAAGAGTAAACATCATCATACTTTAGCAATATAGATCAACCACATATTCATAAGTGAAACCAACATCACATAGTGTCATTAACATGCATATAAGATCAACGTTTACATATCATTTACATTTATAAGCATGTAATCATATAGGAACATCCTTCTAAGACTCACTTTAAGGATAAATAGTGCAATGTATAGGTAGAGTCCCATACGCCTAATTAGGCTAAGTCAAACCCCTCAAGTCATCCTAGTTAGAGTCACATTATTACTTCATTTTACTTTTGGGAACATTTTGCCTTAACCGACATAGACCACATGAGGCAAGGTGGAATACGGTGTCATGGAAACCTACACCGAAGTAGGGTGGACTACTTTCCATGGTAGTACTAAAACATGAACATAGCATCTACATAGATCTACTAGCTAGTATTCCTATGGGGGCAACATAGTTCAAGAACTACGATATATAGTTTGGGACCCTGTTTATGCTACATGCATTATAGTCTTCAATCTCATGATTCATTAGTGTTCTTACCTTTCCTACGTGGGAAGGGACACTCCTCACTGTAGTTCACTCGGTGCTAAGCTAGAGTCCCTTTTGAAATGTCTTTCATTAATAATCATAATATAGTTTAGGTCATACAGTGTACCCCTTATATAATCATAGTCATATCTCAATAGGAATTCCATGAGAACACAATTCATTACATCCCTCATATGTGAGATTAGCACATTATTATCATTATATCATAGTAAGGCACACAAGTACTTCATCACCAACCTTATATCAATATGTTTTAAGCATAATCTCACAATCACATAATTCAAAACATTTCAATTCAACATAATACCAAGACTAATCAATCTTAGCATAAGGTATACTTAAATATAACTTCATCACTAACCACAAGTAATCATAATTGAAGTAAATAATTAAAATCATAAGACTTACCCTAGTCTCCTTCACAAGACATCATCATGATATGACCATAAACTATCCAATTGAACCCAAAAATGAGTGTACTATCATCACCCAATAGAATTAACACAATAATGAAGTCAATTGAATCACCACACAACAATTCATACTAGTTCATAGCTTAGGGCTAGGAACTTAGGTCAAATTTATTATCTACTTCACTACCTAGCTTAATTAATCAAGAAATAGCATAATTGGATTACAATAAATCATAATATAATAATTATACAAATAAATCATAAGAAAAAGACAATCTGATGATCAATTTTGTAATTAGAAGAAAACAATTCTAAAACACTTCTTTTGAAATTAATTTGAAGGAATCCTTTGGGAAAAGAATCCCAAAGGTGAAAGGAATCACATACCTTACTAATTGATGAAGTTTCATGGAGAATACTTAAAATTTTTATTCCCTATAACCCTCATTTTCTTGGTCTTTTATGGAGTTTCTTCGGGAGAGAGAAAGAAGAGAGAAGAAAGAGCAATTGGGTTTTGGAAAATATTGGAGTTAGTCCAAGTTTAATTAGGCTAAGTCTTTATATAGGGGTTCTTAATTAAATTAATTGAAACTCCATTAACCCTCAATTAACTCATTATAATTTTAACTAATTAAATGAATTAATTAAAACAAAACAGCCATACATAGATCTGACCTACGAGACCCCGACTAACAGGCCGTAGGTCAGTGGACGGGCAGTGTGGCCTCCGTGCTGCACATCCGTGGTTTTGGTCAAATATTTTTCCAATTTATCCCTTATATAATTTGGATAAGTCTTCATTTACGGAGGCATCGACTCCCCGTCGATGCACGAACTCCTTGTCGCATGCAGTCCGTTGATGGACACTGCCTCATGGCAGTTGCCAAATTGTGAGGGTCCTCCTCAAGGGACCTTTGTTGGTCCTTAAGGAATTGTACCCAAAGTGTTTTACCATAAACTAACTCTAATACATGTTAGACACCTTTCCACCAAATTTCATTTAATTCTGACTCCCAAAAATTAGTCAAATAACCTAAGGCAACGTAGCACATCTTTGAACTAGTTTCCGAATGTCATGAGCGTTCCCTGACATTTTAGTTCCAAAAATTCCTAAATGACTTATATACATTATAATAGACTTAAATTAATTGTTAAAAATCTTAGACTCTAATGTTAGGCTCTATATTAGGATTTAGACTTTGAGAGTATTGCATACACACTAGCCACTATGTGGATCCACTAGCTATGTCTTACGGGGCACATGGTTAAGGGTAGGGAGAATGAATATAAGGAATCAACCTATTGAGTTAGAGGAGGATTACCTATCTCATGAGTATCACTAGGATGACCCAACCTCTTGCATTATTGGAAGGGTCTTTTCCACATTGTCCATATCCTCTCGGTGCCTAGTATACTTTCCCTACATTAATACCATTCTTAATTGTATCTACATGTGTAAAGAGAAATCCATCTTATTTTTGTACAATTTAACATAATCTCTTAGATTCATTAGATGAGAATACACTTTCATCCTAGAATCAACATACATATGTGAGTAGCACTTTCCCCGATCTCAATATATAGTGTTTGATGAGGACTTTACTTCTAATACACCAGAGATTAACTACATTATGAATAATTCATGAAACACAATAAGTAAAATTCACGAGAACAAAAACATCCCAGTTACTTTCCCTGCAACCTTTCATAAGCCATGTACCTTGCAAGCAAATTCAATGTGTATGAACAATAAACTTTATCACATATATACAAACCATAGAATTTACCCTTTCTTCAAGGTTAGAAATCAAGTATATAAATCACCCTCATCTCAAAATAGGCATGAAAATAAGTTTATCTGACTAGATATTTCACCAATTTCAATGCATGATGTCATATGTACTCAATTCATCCATCAACATGAATAAAATTAGGTCATAAGGTGCAAATGAGTTCTTAGAAGATTTTAGCAATAGTAATCATAAATTAATACCTATATATTCATAATTCAAGATATATAACATAAATAAAATGATTTTGGATTGAACCCATGTCTAGACCAAAGCCCTTGTTTTTGGTCAAAATGTAGAATTTGAAATTAGAAGTTTGAAGGGCTTGATGGAGAAGCAAATACCCATAACTTAATTGATGAGGACCATGAACTTGAAGTGAAAACTTGAGAAATTGGTCTGCTTCTTCAAGCTTCCAGTTGCCCTTCAATGGAGGTTGAATAGCGAGAGAAAGTAGAGAGAGGTGAGAACTTTTGGGTTTTTATTTGGGAAATTTATTTGAGTAAACTAAATGTGAGTTAAAAACTGATTTGAAATCAATGTATAACCCTCCCCTAAAATAAATAAAATACTCCTCACTTAAGTTGACCTATTAATGAAGACAAACTTGAATTCTAATTTCAGATTTTCGTCGGGAAACAAGTCCACATCGTAGAGCTGTTTCTGCAAGATTTCCTAGATAAATTTTTGTGACCATGTTGTCTTCTCCATGTACGTAATGCATAGAAATACTTTTGGTACTTGGGGGACCATATCGGCGACGCGAACTCATTTCACCTTAGTGAAAATTGTTTCTGCCTTTGACAACTTGCTTGACCAAGGGTGGGGTCCATTCAAGGACCCCTAGGGCGGTCCTTGGGGGGTCGTAGTTTTCACCCTATATGCATGTATTTACCAATTTAAAGTATTTCTACCCGTTTTAGACTCCATACTACCCTTCCAAACCTTAACAAAACCTAATGATGTTTACTAGTTCAATTGCACTAGTATCCGGACTTCTTGGTCGTCCCTTGACGTTAAGGCTCTAATACTTCATACTATACAATATTTTATGTTTATAAAAATTGTTTTAGATTTTATTTCATCATGTTATGCTCTAGAATAGGTCATGGACTTTCGGATTGTTACATTATTCCCCTTAGGAACATTCGTCCCCAAGTGACACCTAAAACTTTTTATTGGGAGAATATGACTCAAGAGTAGAAGCCCAACTAACAAAAAAATATAATCATCATGAGTAACAAATCATAGGAGTAATTCACACTCCATTAAACACATAAACATGACATTTCCACATAGAAACTCAAATCACAATTTACCACATATAAGATCTCAAAATCACAACATGAGGGACTACCTTTTCAATGGCAAGAGGAGCTCAACATAACATCAAGTGTCTCTTATGTAAACCTTCTTTCATAACACATTATCATGTCAATACTATTTCATGAAAGAAAAAAAATACATAAAACAAAAATAAGTGCAAGTAGAGTCAAGTAGCATTTCACATGTAATTTCATTTTTGCATGAACATTTACCTTAAATATGCATATTTTCGCAAAAAAAAAATAATCCAAATTCAACTTTATTCATTTTTTTCATTATTAAAAGGAATTACTAACCTTAATTAGAAAAAAGAAGAGGATAACGGGACTTCATGTCGTCCTCGGTCTCCCATGCTACTCCCTCAACAAGGTTGTTTCTCTATAGGACTTTTACGGAGGCCACCTCTTTATTCCTCAACCTCTTGACTTGGTGATCTAGAATTTCAACCGGAACCTCTTCATAGGAAAGGCTCTCATCCACACCTTACTTTTAAATAGTAAATATGGATATGATATCACCAATACACTTCTTTAGCATGGAGACATGATATACAAGATGAACCGAAGCTAGTTCACTAGGTAATCTCAACTCATATGCAACCTTTATGACCCATTGCAAAACCTCTTAGGGACCCACATATCGGAGACTTAACTTCCCTTTTTTCCAAATATCATCACCCCTTTCATAAGTGAAATCTTCAAATACACTATATTACATACTTCGAATTCAACATCTTTTCTTCTATTGTCAGCATAGGATTTTTGCTGACTATAGGTTGTTTTCAACCTATCCCTTATAGTCCAAACCTTATCTAAGGCTTCATAGATCAATTCGGGACCAAGGAGTGAAGACTCACCAAACTCAAACCACCCAACAGTAGACCTACATAGCCTACCATAAAGTACTTCAAAAGGTAACATGGATATACTCAAACGATAGCTATTATTATAGGAGAACATAATCAACGGTAGGTGATTGTCCCAATTCCCTCTGAAATAAATCACACAAGATCATAACATGTCTTCAAGGGTTTGAATAGTACGCTTCTCTTGACCATCCGTTTGGGGATGAAAAGCAGCAACTTCACTTGAGTACCCAACCCTTTTTATAAAGACCTCCAAAAATGAGAAGTGAATTGAGCACCTCTATTCGATATGATGGACAAAGGGATCCCATGAAGACTCACAATCTCATTTATTTAGATCCTTTCATAATACTTTGCCGAATAAATAGACTTAATGGGGATAAAGTGATCAGATTTTTTCAATCTATCAACACTAAACCAAATTGAGTCAATTTTCCTTAGGGTTCGAGGCAACCAACAACGAAGTCCATATTAACCTCTTTCCAATTCAAAGTAGGAACATCCATTACTTTGGTTAGACTTGTCAACCTCTGATTGCTCGGGCTTGTCTTGTTGGCAATTTGGACACCTAGCCACAAACTTCGCTAAATCCCTCTTCAAACCGTCTCACAAATAAACCTCTTGAAGATCACGATACATTTCGATGGCACCCGGATGAATAAAATATCAGGAACCATGGGCTTCTTACAAAATTTGCCTTCTCAAATCATCAACACCCGGTACACACAACCTATGTTGGTACCTAAGTACACCTACCCCACATTGGGAGAAAGACTCAATGATATTAGTAAGAACCGATTCCTTCAACTCAATCAATAGGGGATAAAGATGTTTTGCTTAGACTTTACCTCAACCACTAAAGAGGACTCGGAGTTGTTATGGACATTTAAACCCCCTTTTGGAGAAGCTTCTATCGAACACCCAACCGGGCCAATCTATGGACATCCTTCAATATCTCTTTCTTACCCTCCTGTACATGAGCCACACTACCCCTCGACATTCGACTTAGAGCATCCTCCACAACATTGACTTTGCCAGGGTGGTAGAGAACACTCATTTCATAATCCTTCAAGAGTTTCAACCACCTTTTTTATAAGAGGTTCAACTTTTTTTGAGTGAAGACATATTAAAGCTCTTGTGGTCGGTGAATACATCCACATATACACCATATAGTAATGCCTCCATATTTGTAGGGCAAACACTATGGCCGCTAATTGAATATTATGAGTTGAGTAGTTATTCTCATGTTACTTGAGTTGTCTAGAGGCATATGATATCACCTTTAAATGGTGCATGAGGATACCCCCCAAACATACTCGTGAAACATCACAATATATCACAAACCCTTTTGCTCCCTCCAGTAAGTCCAATACCGGAGCGAAGGTAAGCTTATCTTTCAACAATTGAAAATTCTTCTCACAAATCTTTGACCATACAAATTTAGCCTTAGTTTGAGTCAAGGACGTCAATGGAGATGCGATGGATGAAAATCTCTCATAAAAACCTTCTATAATACCCGACCAAACTGAAAAAGTTTCGAATATCTGTAGGTTTTAAAGGTCTAGGATAGCATTCGACAAAATGGGACTAACAAAAGCAAACAATCTCAAAAAAAACTCAAACTTACTATACTTGGATTAGAGTTGAGAATCCTTGAGGACTTGAAAAACTATCCTCAAATGGTTGACATGGTCACCCTCTTTTTTAGAGTATATTAATATGTCATCAATAGAGACAATCATGAACGAATCAAAATAGTTTATAAAAACTTGATTCATAAGGTCCATGAGATCCATCAGGCATTTCTTTGTCCTAAAGACATGACTCAAAATTCAAAATGACCAAACCTAGTACGTACAACACTCTTGGGTATGTCAAGCTTTATAACTCTTAGTTGATGATAACCTAACCTTAGATCAATTTTTGAAAAGTAGCTTGACCCTTGGAGTTGATCAAACAAGTCGTAAATCCTAGGGAGACGATACTTGTTATTAATGGTGACCTTATTGAGTTTAAGGTAGTCAATGCACATCCTAAAGGACCCATCCTTCTTCTTTGCAAGCAACATCGGAGCTCCCTATGGTGAAATACTAGGTTTAATAAACCCCTTACTAGTAAGTGTTTAAGTTGAAGCTTTAACTCTTTCAACTCCGATAGAGCCATTGGGTAAAGAGGGATTGAAAATGAGAAGCATATCCAGTAATAAGTCAATACCAAAGTCTATTTACCGCTTGGAAGGAATTTCGGGCAAGTCATGCAGAAAGACTTCCGAAAATTCCTTCTCTAGAGGGACCGACTCTATGGAGAAATGTCGGACTAAAGATCTTTCACCCTCACAATATGGCCAAATGCATACTCTCTGATCCAAACCAAAGATGTGCAAGACGGAGGGGAAGAATGCATGTCGACTGACCTACGACCCGTACGTCGAGGTCTCGTAGGTTAGGCCTACAACTTTTACTGTTGAGTTTTAATTTGTTCATTTAATAAATTTAGTTATTTAGGGATTTAATTAGGGTTTAAGGGTTTGTTAATAAGATTATTTAAGCAGTTATATAAACTACCCTAAGCCTAAACTCAACTTATACTTCATAATCCCGAACCGAAATTGCTCTTCCTTCTCTCTAATTTCTCTCTACCAAAGAAGACTCCATAGAAGAATAAGGTCTAAGTGCTATAGGGAAGAAAGAAGGTATATTTTAATCATAAATATTCAATGGGTATCAAGGTATGGGGAGTTTTCACCTTTGACATTCTTTTTCCCCAAAGGGTTCTTCTAAAATTGGTTTTAAAAAAAATTATTTCCTATGAGTTTCTTCCTAATAAAAATTTGATCTCTAAATTGTATTGTTTATCGTTTATTTTTGTTATTGTGATTATATTATGTTGTACTATGGTTCAATTATGATAATTCTTGATGAATTAACCTAGTATGTGGAGTAGATCATGAATTGACCCAATTTCCCTAACCCTAAGTTATGAACTCACGTTGAATTGATTAGTATTGATGCAATTGACTTAGTAATTGTTTTTATTACTATTGAATGATGTTATTACACCTATTGATTATGAAATCTGATTGGTAGAGGGTACTACCAGTGATGATGGCTTTTGAAGGAGAATTGTTAAGACTTTGTGATATCAAACCTTTACTTCAATTGTGGTGGCTTGTAGTTGGTGATGAAGTTCGATTGAAGTATATATTGTGATTGTATTAAGTTGGTGTTGGTATGATGATGTAATTGAAATGTCTTGATTATGTGAATATGTTAGATTGAGTTAAGATGTAATAATATAAGGTTGGCTATGAATTGCCTATTTTCCTTATAGTGACATGCTGAGGATAATGTGTTGGTCTCACATATATTGGTTGTATTGAAAGGACATACTCATGCAATTCCTAGTGAGCTAATGATATGAATATACAAGGAATAGTCTCCTATGGTCTATAATAAGCTATGATGACTAAAAAAGGATTAAATATATTTTAACAAGAGACTCTAACTTAGCATAGAGTGAAAATTTAGGCAGTCAAGTAGTCATTCAACGACTTGCCAAGTTGACTTGGCGATCATCAGACTTGCCTTTCTCCATTCTTTAAACCTGTTTTATTCTTTTTTGCAAATTAGTGTCGTTGTTTTATCCTTAATCCCTTTACCTTGAAATCAAGTGTTTTACATGAGTTATTGGCACAAAATAATAGTTTGAGGACTGTAAAGTTATATAAATAAAACCCTAAATGATTTAAAAATATTATTTAATACTGTCTTGGCTCCTATATTTAATAATAATAATAATAATAAGATTTTTTCTATTCTTTTCATTCTGTTTTTTGCATTTAGATTCTATGGCCTTTCCCAATGATAAATCAGGTGACAACATATTTAATGCAAGGTGTCATGTTATAATTACACAAGGGAAGTCTAGGTACCTGATTGTGTGTCAATGTACTAATTTGCGTACTAATTCGTTTTATGTTTTTCAGGCACCATGTCTCTTTGAAGAAAGTCAACCCCACATTCCTCTCCTACTGCTTCATCATTGTAATGTGATAACTCTATGAATTCTAGTAGTTATGAGGTTCAGATAAAAACCACTATTGAAGATAAACAACCTCGAATAACTGTATCTTATATAAAGAGAGACATTCTCTAGAACACTCCTTCCCAATTTGAAGAGGAAGGTAGTAGTTCCGAAAGTGGTGAGGAATCTGGTGAGAAATCTTGACACTGGCTCCGGCAATGGTTAAAAAGATAGTAATAGTTATCTGGAGGATGTATCTACACCTCCACCTATAGTGAGACCAGGAGCTACAAATAGAGAACAGGATGATACATGTGCTTAAGAAAAGGATGATGGTGTTACTTTAGATAATAGAATGGTACAATATGCTTACCTCTGTGAATTTGATCCGGTGGTGTGACAATAGTTTTTCAAATCTATGTTGACTCTGAAAAGGTTTGAAGATTTCTTCACAAATGGATTCGTGAATAAGTCAGGCAATGGTAAGAATAGACCACTCATGCTTGATACAAGAGTAGTGATGGAGGATATCCAAGCATTACCAGATATTTACATAGTCTTCCAGCTTCACCAGCTTTAATGGATGAACATGCTCTTGGAGAATTCGTCGTCTACCTACCTCGAGAACTCTATGATTGTTATGCAGCTACTCTAATGAACCTCGCTGCTGAAACTAAAACAATTTTTATAGTTGCAGACAGGTTAGGTCCTTTAGATACAATAACTGTGAGGGTAAAGATCATGAACATCTTTGAAGATATAATAAACAGGATCTTAAATGTCCCAGTGTACATAACACCAACATCTGTGGGATTATTTGAGGGTAAAAACCATACTCTTACTAGTGAATTTGAGATGGAGGATCCTAGTTCACAACAACACATCATGTATTTAATTACTGGTTATATTGTCCCATAAAGAGAAGTAGTAGCAAGTGTGTCTTAGCCACAGAATCAAATTACGAAGGCATCTCTAAATTCTCTAGCCAAACTTTGGTGGTCCATATTTCAAACACAATTGTGACCCACAGAAAATGATAATAAACTTTCCCCATCACTAGCATCATTGATTGCTCGCCTCATGGCCGATTACCTTGTGAATGTGGTTCGGATCATCTCTAACGATATACGTACGAGACATGGTGTTTAATGAGTGAGAAGGTTTGTCATTTCCTTGTTTGATAGGGAAACATTGTTTTCAAGCGAACCTTCCCCCAAATTAATTTGTGGATAAACTAGTTGAGACATAAAGGATAATTGTAGTTTCCAAAATTAAGTATGTCACCAATTATATGATTAGGAGAAAATCATGAGTAATAGCACCACTTGAAGCAGTACCACACTCATGACTAGGGAGCACCCCATAGACGTAACCAACATCGTTGTCCTTGGGGAGGACTAAGATTAGTCTCTTAGCATTCATCATTAGATTTCATAGGTTAAAAAGTGTGTAAAATTAAAACATTTCATACATATCCATATAGTGAGGCTTACATAGACCTCTCGCATACTATATAGAGAGTTTACTTAGACTCCTCGCATATGAAGCTTACACAAGCTTCTCATTTAGAAAACACAATCAATACACAGGAATTAGTCTAATAGATCGCCTCATATTGAACCATCTAAAATGCGTACAAATGTTGGGCATAACCAATACAAAGTCAATATGACATTATAGGATTACATCAATATCCAAATGGTAAAGGAATGAAGAATGTCTTTATGACAATACATCTTCACAGCTAGAGTACAGAGAAGGTAACATCCTCGAACATGAGGACCTACCAATACTTGGATAAAAGAGCCCGAGTCTTGTTCAATCGACCTCCTAGGAACTCAGTGGCTGGAACCTACATATTTGTAGAAATCATAGATATATGGGTTAGTACACTACCTGTACTAAGTATGGAAACATATGCATAGAAAACATTGAAATCATGCTTAAAGGGACATTTTTTCAAAATCATGCTAATTTACTTTGAAAAGCCTTTATGCACAATCAAAAGCACCAATGAACTAGTGAACATATATTCTTCAATACAAGACCATATACAATACAAGACCAACATCATCAAGTAAAGTAAAGTTAAGATGTATAGTAGCATATTAGAGCACATAACAAAACAACTCCAACATAATCTCATAACAACAGAGCATGTATAAAAGTTCATAATATTACAACATATGCAAGATTATTACTCATAACCCATTGATTACAAGTGCGATGATAAAGTGAAGTCCCATAACCCCATACAACTAAGTAAACCCAACAAAAGATCACAAATAATGTCTAACTTCATATAACCTATCATCATGAGTAGTCATCATCCTATTTAGCAATATAGACAAAAAACATGTTTTTTAGTTAGATTAGCTTCATATAGGTCATCAATATATAAAGTCAACATTTGCGTATCATTAGAGTCATAAAAACATAAGAACATCTTCCTAAGATTTCCTATAAGGCCAAATAGTGCAATGCATAGGTAGAGTCCCATACCCCTACCTATACTAAGAAGAACCCCTTAAGTACTCCTAGTTAAAGTTCACATTGTACGTTCATTTTAGTTTCGGGAACAATCGCCTTAAAAGATATAGACCTCATGTGCTAAATGTGGAATGTAGTGTCATGAAAACCTAGATCTAAAAAAGGTGGTGTAGTTGCAAAAGTAGTACCATAACATGAACATTGCATTCCAGGTGGATCCTGTAGCTAATATTCCTATGGTGGCTACATAGTTCAAGAACTAGGAGACATGCCTAAGACCTTCGTTATGCACAGTTGAAATGTAATCTCTCTATCATTAGAATCATTGTGAACCTACCTTCCCACATTGGGAAGGGACACCTCACATAAGTATTTCAATCGCTTTTTGAAATTTCTTTAAGACTTTATTATTTAACAAATGTTAGTATTTGGCATAGGAGAGAAAACCTTGAATATTCATAATCATTAGATCATTTAGAATTAAATGAGACCTTCCATTCAATACAACCCTCATATGTGAGATTAACACATTATCATCATCATGTAATATTTAGACACATAGATCCACAATCAACCTTATATCATCATACCTTAACCATAATCTCATAATCCATACAGTCAATAAATTTCAATTACATTCATCATGCCATCACCAATCAAAAATAATGACAATTAATACTTCAAGTGAACATCATCAACAAGTACAAGCTATCACAATTGAAGGATTCAAGATCATAGGTCTTAGAAATTTACCTTCACAATATTTCTTTCATGGTCTTATTGTTAACAAGCCATATTCATCCATTAATAGACTTAATAATATCAGATAGTAATTAACGCAAGAACCATGTATATTCCATCATAACTATTCAATTTAACGTTAATTCATAACCTAGGGTTAGGGAAATAGGGTCAATTCATGATATCTTCTATAGATTTAGGTCTAACATGAAGAACTACACTAACTCACTAATATTAAATAATATCCTGTCAATAATAATCACAAATATCTAAGAAAAATACAATTTTAAAGATCAATTTTAGATTAAGAATGAAACCCATTTTTTCTAAACTTTTAGATATCAAATTTGAAGAACCCTTTAAAGAATGGAGTCCCAATGTGAAGAGCTTCAATACCTTAAAAACCCTTGATGATTAATGAAGAGAAATTTGATTATTTGATCCCTATTGACCTTGAATTTATCTTCAATAGAGTCTTGGGAAATAGAGAGAGAGAAAGTAGAGAGAAGGAAGAGGATTTTGAGTTTGGAAATTGATGTGGGTTAGGTTAGTTTAATGAGGGTTATGTCTTTATATATTCCCTTAACTATCTTAATTAACCCTCAACTAACAACTAATTAAAGACCTAAGCAACTAACTAATTGAATGACTTAACTAAAATCTTAAAAAAGAAACACAGACTCCCCTACGTACGAACCGTAGGTCCATAAACGGCCCGTGGTCCATAACCGGCCCGTGCTGGCAAGACGATGATGATTTAAGAGAGTCTCTTTTTCGGTCCTTCTTTGAAAATTTCTAAGGAATTACCTACGGAGACATCGACGCCATGTCGACCAGGTGTATGTGTCGTTGATTGGTTTTGTAGATACACTTTTATTTCACAACTTTTCAGTCATTTTTAGAGGACCCTTAGGGTGGTCCTTGGGGAGTCGTACCCAGACTTTTATACCCTAAAAACTTTCTAATACATATTTAACACCTTTTTACCAAATTTCATGTAATTTTGACTCTTGAAACCTTATAAAACATGCCATGACACACTAACCTCTATTTCACAATTCACCAGACGTCATGGACGTTTCTTCACATTTTGACTCTAAAACAACCTAAATGATGTATATACTTTATTTTAGGTCTTAAAACAGTGTTACAAATACTAGTTCGTTATGTGACGCTCTATATCGGGTCTTAGACTTCCGGAGTGTTACATTATGCTTCCCTTAGGAACATTTGTTCCTACAATACACTAAAAATTTCTTATAGGGAGAGAATGACTTGAATAACATACCAACCAAAAACATCATATAACAACATGAGTTACAACTCCCTTCTACTTAAGAACATGATATTTACACATAATAACTTAAATCTCAATTTGCTAGATATAAGAGCTCAACATCAAGACAGAAGGAATTTCCTTCTTAATATCAAGATGAGAACAATATGATCATCAAGTCACTTATGCCAAAAATTCTTACAATACATTAACATGCTCAATAATATATCATGAAGACAACAGTACAAAAAACACAAATAAGGGCAAAATTAAGACAAAGATCATGTTCATATGAAAACTAAATTTTACATAAACCTTTTACAATAAATTTACATTTTTTAAAAACAAGTCAAATAAAATTTACTCATCATTTTCAAGATTATTAGGAATAACTAACATTAGTTAGGAAAAATAGAGGATAACAGGACGTTATGTCGGCCTCGACCTCCCATGTTGCTCCCTCAACTAGGTGGTTTCTCCATAGAACCTTTACGGAGGCCACTTCTTTGTTCCTTAACTTCTTAATTTGGCAATCTAGAATGTCCACAGAAACCTATTCATGAAAAAGATGTCATCCACACCTAACCCTTAAATAGGAAAAATTGATACGGGATCACCAATAAATTTTTTTAGCAAAAAGACATGAAATACTGGATGAATCAAAATTAGTTCGCTAGGTAGTCTCAATTCATATGCAACATTTCTCAACCCTTTGAACAACCTCATAGGGACCCACATACTAGGGATTTAACTTCCCCTCCTTTCCGAATGCCATCACTCTTTTCACAGGTGAGATATTCAATTCACCATATCACCTACTTCGAATTCAAGATCCCTTCTCCTATTGTTGGCATAGAACTTTTGGTGACTATCGGTTGTTTTAAACCTTTCTGTTATCAAATGAACCTTCTCTAAAGATTCATAGATAATCTCAGGAACAAGGAGTGAAGACTCACCATGCTCTAACCAACAACATGATACCTACGTCGCCTACCATAGAGTTCTTCAAATGGAGCCCTGGAAATAGTTGGATGGTAGCTATTATTATAGGAGAACTCAATCAACATCATGTGACTGTACCAATTCCCTTTGATGTCTGTCCAACATGCTCTTAGCATCATCTAGGGTTTGAATAGTACGCTCCACTTGAACTTTCGTTTGGGGATGAAATGTGATGCGAAGCTTCAGTCTAGTAACCAACCCTTTTTGAAAAGACCTCCAAAAGATGAGAAGTGAATTGACCATGTCTATCAGATATGATGGACAAAGGGATCCCACGAAAACTCACAGTCTCATGAATGTAGATCGTTGAATAATACTCCGCCGTATAAGTAGACTTAACACGAGTAATGTGAGCAGATTTTGTCAATCTATCCACTACCACCCAAATTGAGTCATTTTGCCTCTAGGTTTGAGGCAACTATAAAAATATTTTCTTTAGGTTCTTAGATCTTGTTTCAAGTTTTTGTAAAGTTACTTTGGAAGTCGTTCGGGTTACCCGAAAGGGAAACTTCACTCTGTTCTAATAATGTAAGTTTTCATATCTATGTTTCTGTTAAACTTCCCATATATGTAAATTATGTGTGTTTAATTTTTGCTAAGTTCATGTAAATATAAGAATATTATCATGAATCTATTTTACTTAGTATATGGTTAATCTCTTAGCCTCTTAAAAGTATCGATGGATTAACCTGTAAATTCCTAGGACGAGTCAGGTTAAATGTTCTAAGTTCTTGATATTTTGAAACTTGAATACAAACTCTGCTATGTCCCTTTTTACGCAATCCAATCAATATTCCTCTCTAAGATCACAATACATTTTGGTGTAACCCAAATGGATGGAATATTGGGAACCATGAGATTCCTCTAACACCCTTTTCCTCAAATCATAAACATATGGTATACAAAATCTCTTTTGGTAGCTTAGCATATCATACGCCCTAGGAGAATGAATCATTCAACTTTCAAAGTACCGATATTCTCAACTCCATCTATCGTGGATCAAGATGTTGTTTAGACTTCACCTCAAGCACTGAGTATGACTCAGAGTTTTTATGAACAACAAAACTACCATTTTGTGAATTTTCCAACTGAACACCCGGTCTAGCAAACATATGATCATCTTTCACTAGATCTTTTTTCCCTTCTTCTACATGAGAGACACTGCCCTTGGTCATACGACTCGAAGCATCCACAACCACATTGTCTTTGTCGTGGTTGTAGAAAACAATCATTTTGTAATCTTTCAACAATTCCAATCATCTTCTTTGATGCAGATTTAACTCCTTTTGGGTAAACACATATTTAAAGACTATTATGGCCGGTATACACATGCATATGAACACTATAGAAGTAATGCTTCCATATTTTTAAAGCAAACACTACGACCTCTAATTCAAGATCATGGTTTGGATTAATATCCTCATGCACCTTGAGTTATGTAGAGGCATAGGCTACTACCTTCCCATGTTGCAAAAGAACACACCCCAAACCACTCGGGATGTATCAAAATATACCCCAAGACACTTAGTACCCTCTAGTAAATTCAACACTGGAGCAAGGTAAGCCTATGTTTTAAAATATGGAAGCTTTTTTCACATGCATCCGACCACTAAAATTTCACACTGTTTTGGGTCAAGGTAGTCAACGAAGAAGCAATGGACGCAAAACCATCCATGAACCTCTCATAGTACCCGGTTCAAACCCATGAACTTCTAATGTCGGTTGGAGTCAATGGACTAGGAAATTCTTACCCTCCTCGGTTTTCTTTGGATCGACCTCAATACCCTTACTTGAGATAATATGACCAAGAAACTCCACCGATCTCAACCAAAACTCACACTTGCTACACTTGGAAAATAGTTGGTGTTCCTTAAGGACGTGTAATACCACTCTCAAATAACCCATATAATTACCCTCATTTTTCGAATAAACCAAGATATTGTCAATGAAGAAAATCACTAAGGAATCTAGGTAATTTCGGGACACCCTATTTCTTAGGTCTATAAAAGTCGCCAGGGAATTTATGAGACAAAAGGGAATTACTAGGAACTCATTGTGATGATACCTTGTTTGAAATACTGTTTTAGGTATAACTTCACCTCTCACCCTAAGTTGTTGATACCCCGATCTCAAGTCAATTTAGAAAAGTAGCTTTTCCCTTGGAGTTGATCAAATTAGTCATCAATCAGAAAGATAGGATACTTGTTATTAATGGTGAATTTATTTAGTTGGCGATAATCAATACACATCCTAAGAGACACATCATTCTTCTTAACAAACAAACAAGAGCTCCCCATGATGAAATACTAGGTTGTATGAAACCTTTATCTAACAAATCTTTGAGTTGAAGCTTTAACTCTTTCAATTCCACTGGTTCCATACGACAAGGAGGTAATCTAATGGGATTCACATGTAATAAGTCAATACCAAAGTCTATTTCCCGATCAGGTGGAATTCTGTGCAAGTCATCCGGAAAGACATCTGAAAAGTCCTTCACTAAGGGGACGACTCTATTGAAGAAACATCGAACTCAAGATTTTCGACGATTACAATATGGTAAAGACACCCTTTAAAGTTCATTTTACAAGCTTTTAGACAACAAAATTATATGATCTCTAGGAATTGATTTACCCTCCTCCCACTCTAAGATGGGTTCATTAGGAAAATAGAACTTAACCAATCTTGTGCTACAAGTAACAAAAGAAAAACAAGCATGCAACGAATCCATTCCCAATATAACATCAAAATCAACTATATCAAGTTCTACCAAATCCACCCATGTAACTTTATTTGGCAAAGATATATGACAACCTCTAAAGTATCTTCTAGCCACAATAGAGTCACCTGTCAGGGTTGTAATCGAAAGTGGTTTAATAAAAATATTGGGTGGAACATCAAACTTTATAGTTACTAGAGGAGTTACAAATGATAGTGTAGCACCGGATCAAGTAAAGAATAGACATCAATAGTTAAAACTTGTAACATAGCGGTGACCACATTGAGGGACTCTTCTTATTCACCCCTAAAACGGAGAGCATAAAAATGGTTCCTCTTTGGAGCCTCAAAACTAGGAGCACTTGATTAAGCTCGACCATTCTCCTTAGTTTCACTCCTCATGTTAGGGCAATCCTTACCTTTATCGACCTCTTTTCCACAGCCAAAGCAATTGCTCGTGCCAACCAGACACTCACCTTAATGTTTCTTACCACAATTGGACATGGTTGTATATCACTTGGTGAATTTCCACTTCTAGCCTTTTGGGACTTAGGGTTAGACATTCTATCCATGTTAGCTTTGGGAATGTTTAAAAGGAAATTGATTGGAAACCCTCTTTTTGAACCTAAGCTTATCTTTAATCTCAAGCCTACCCTTGGAAGTACCCCATTCATAAGCCTTGGCCCTCTTAAACTTTCTATTCTTTCTCTTGAGTTGAGTCTCCTCAACTTTTTGAGCATAAACCATCAACCGAGAGATATCCATATTGTCCTGGAGCATCGTCAAATGACTCTATTTAACCAAGTTATCAGGCACTCTCTTAACAAAGGGACTCATCTTATCCCTTGGTTTACACACCCAGGAAGAAGCATACTTGGACAATTTGGTAAACTTCAAAGAGTACTCTTGCACACTCATACCTCCTTGATGAAGGTTTATGAATTCCTCCACTTTGTCCTCCCTTTTATCCCTAGAAAAGAAACAACCAAGGAAAGCCCTTCTAAACACCTCCCAAGTGACAGGAACAACTCTCAAGTCCCTATTGTCTCTCCATTGGGTGTACCATGTTTGAGTAAAATCCTTGAGTTGATAGGAAGCTAGATCGACCTTTTCATTAAAAGTAAAACCCATGGCATAAAGAATCTTGTAGACATCATCAATCAAGTCTTAGGGGTATTCATTCACTTTTGACCCAAAGAACATATAAGGGTTAATACTAGTGAAGTCTCTTAAGCGGGAAGTCGTGGTACTAGCAATTTGTTATACATGGGGTGCAACCTCCCTATAAGGTTGAGCTGCCATAGCTTGAGATTGAGTAGCTACCGCTTGTGCTTGGGTATTCATTGCTTGATCCAAACAAAAAATGCAGACCATATCTCTTCATCCATCATAGATGGAGGAATGACCGGAGCTTGTTCTTGAGGAGGAACATGGTTCTATTATTGAGTGAATTGGTTGCCTTGGGGAGGAACTTTAGCATTAGCCAAATATTCCTCCACTCTCCTTGCGGCTGCACGTCTTGAATTCATATCCTATTTTCATTAAAAAAGGATTAGAAGAAAGAGGCAATACACCATTTTCGGCCTACAGCAACACCACGTAAGTGTAGTCTAAACTAGATAAAAGTGTGGCCTTTGATAAAAGGCTACACTTTTGGACATTCAGCAACACTTTTTAGGGGCTGCCCAAAAGAAGCGTAACCTTTGACATTAGGCAACACTTTTTAAATGTTTCCATCTTTGGCTACACTTATAAAGCGTAGCCAAATAGGTATAAGGGCACACTTTGAAGACGTGCCTTAGCAACACCTATTTTTTGTTAGACTACAATTAAAAGCATTGCCTTTTCAGATTTATTGGTCACACTTAAAAAGTGTTGCCTTTTATTGGTCATCTATTGCAACATTTATAAAGTGTAATTTTATATCTCATCTATTGCAACACTTATAAGGTGTTACTTTATATGTCAGCTATAGCAACACTTGTAAATTGTTACTTTATATCTCATCTAGAGCAACACTTATAAAGTGTAACTTTAACATTTATAAGCCTACATGTAGCACAAATATATATAATATATTTACATACATACAAGTGACCTAAAACACAAAACGAACTAATTAATCATTAAATTGAAGCTATATATTTCAAATAAACTTCGAGAAATATTTCATGTACAACCAAAACTTAGAAAGTGATTGCTTAAAGATCTCTAATATCAACAAGTTCCAAAAACCCAAAAGTGTCATTCAAACGTATGTGACAACAATACAAAAATTTCTTCATCTTTTGCCACAATAGATCGAGTTTACTTCTTGCCAAATTCAAATTCAATTTCCTGCATTTTCTAGCACATTTAAAATAAAATTATAAGTTTGTGAATTAATTGATGGAAGCGCATAAACAGAGAGAATTCACTACTGTAAGACAACCAATCCAAATCTAAATACAATTTCAATGTAAAAATTACACATTATAAGGACTACAACATTTGTGCAGTCTTCTGTTGTTGGCTCTCAATTTTAATGCAATACATAATTCAGAATATTACCTTGAGTAGTGATTCCTATTGTGTCTCCATGGAAAATTTCAAAACATCCCATGTCATGAAGTTTATTTGCAACAGATGTCTCTTTTGAAGGTGAAATCAGTCCATCAACTGGGCACCCAATAGCACAGGATACATATCTGCCAAGAAATACTCTAAAGCTGATGCAAAGTAGATTACTAGCTTCATAATAATTACCAAAACACAGTGATTCAAAGTCACAGTGATAAAGAAAACAAAGAGCACACAAAATGCATGTCCAATGTGCAGAACCTTCTTTAGTATTGAAGGAAAAACCAAACTAACTTAGCCTTGTGCTCAAGTATCAGATAACTCATTACCCACAAATTCATATTGCTAGAGTTTGGAAGAAGATGGAACAGCTCGTTATCTCCTACACTTTCTGTATTAAGCAAAACATACTTCACATATGGAACAAAACAGAAACTAAAACCTGTAAACAAAAATAAAACACGGGAAGATATTGATCATTTAGCTACTTATATTCAAAATCTATTACAGTGTAAAAGATCTAAAGAGGGTGTCTATCCAAATCTTAGAAAAAACATGTGACTTAGTGATGATAATACTTCTAGATATAGGTGGAAGATGATGTAAATCATGTCAAGTAAAAGGGGATGTCTCTAAGAGGATATTACCTAATTAGTGCATGCAACTACAAGGAAATAAAGTTATGTCTGCAGTAAATTCATGAAAGCTAACTTAGGGAAAGGACTACAATTTTGAGAAGCAACTAAAAGGGAGGGAGTGTTAAAATATTGGAGGGTTATAGAATAGGCAAGAAGTTCCATATTGCAAAATTTATTGAAGAGGTAAGAAGTCCAGATTGCAGTAGATTATATAACCATTCATGCTTTAAATATTTGTTATTCACTACTTGTTCTAGGTTACTAATTTTGTTAATCTCAATTTACTGTTTAGAGGTAATATTGCTCAATTGGCAAAGTGTACTTACTACTAAGGAACATGGAAAACTACATACTGTATTGTTCACAGAAAATCAAAATACTGAGATGTATTTTTGACACTACTTGAATAAAGGATGGATTCATAACCTCCATACTTCAATTTTATTGTTGAATAAATATGTCAAAATTATGAAGTAACAACCAGCAGGTGTTCAAAAACCTTGTTTATCAAACTAAGTTCCAAGATATTAAAGTAGTTCTCCATCTACAATTAAATTTATAAGCTTATATCTCTCTCAGAAGAGTCAAACTTTATATAGCTATCTTGCCCACATTATATCTAGGGAAATATAGCTTCTGCTTCAAATAACAGGCTAGAAAAAATGAGTGAACACTGTGCTAGTTAATCTTTTGGATGGTAAATGACAGAAGTAGAGTACTAAGAAATGAAATTATCAAAATTAGGCAAGACAAACCTATGGATTGTGAAGGTGACTTTTTCTTAACAAAAAATTCGTCTGCTTCTCATCATCTACGGTGCATTCTTAGTTGATGTTATCATATGTATGAAACTATGATTCTCCAGGTGATGGTAGCCTGCTTTATATTTGAAGAGTTAGGAATGGAATTATAAGCCAAAACATCAAGACAAATAAGAAGCAATCTTATCAATGAACGAAAGTCACTGACTGGGGAGATGAGGGTAAGTTCAAGGTTGCAGTGTTATGATTATGGTTTGAAGACAATTGTGATTGTCGTTCTAATGATGTCGAAGGTTTCTCTCCTCCCATATTTAAACGTCAAAGAACATAACAAATTTTAATGGAGGGGAGGTCTTCAAGATTCTCCCTTGGAATAACAACACTATAGTAATGTTGATGGAATCAGAGAGGAGATCATTTAAAGTTGTCCTTCGAAAATGATTGTTTGTAGTGACTAATCACGAAATAAATCATTATATAGCTTTATGATTTTGTTGTTCGCAGTTCAAAAGCCGCTTAAAATAGTAAATACCAATGATGATACACTTCTAGTAATTTTTTTAAATTAAAACATACTATTAATCAACTAAAATTAGCATGAGTGAAGCAAAAAGTACTCGAGTAAGCCAAAGATGCATGTAAATTAAAAAAAAAGGTTAAAAAGATGGAGGTTCATACCAGAAATCAGCCAAGAGCATGGTGAGGGACACATCCAAATCCTTGCTAGACCTATTAGAGAACAAGAGAGAACAACATATACACAAACATTCCGAATAAAATACGATAACCAACATTAGACAAATCGAAGCAACAACCCATTAGTACAAGAGTATTGGATTGAGGTTGCTTTCTGGTAACAGGAAAAGAAGAAGGAAAGAGCAAGATCATAAAGAAAACTGCGAGTTTTATTGATTACCTAAAGAGTAGTAAACAGACGAAACAGAAGATGGGAATATAAAAGGGGTATTTAAAAAACTTGCAAAAATAAATTGTCTTAATGTGTACTTTCAGAAGAATGTTGTATCCGACCCAAATTAGACTGAATGGACTCTAGCAGCAGTGCCTCAAATACCTCTGTAGACACATCAGTGTGTGGAAGAGGATCACATTTAGCATCAACAAACTTCTCTTTTTGACGTCATCATTATTGAGGAAGAAAACAAAGTTCGAGCAAATCATGTAGAGACTAAAGAATCAACAAGAAGAACTAATTAGAGCAACGACTAATCACAAACTAAGGATTCAAGATAAGACGACAAGATAAATACAACCAAGAGATCTTAAACCAAATAGGATTAGTTTCTAAATAAACTTATTCTTGTTTTAACTTATTAACACACAAACATAGGCAAAGAAAAAAATAGAATGAGAGAAGATCCACGCGAATTTGACTGTTTCATTTCCTCTGCAAGAACATTAGACAATGCAGCTACTGCAGCTGCTCATTGTGAACTCTGACTTGCTCCGGTAGGCTTTTGAACAGAACTAGCTTTCGCAGCAGACGATGAAGTAAATGCAGAGTTTAAAGCAGCTAATGCTGAGGCTCTTTGAGTTGGTCCATCTTGATTTGTTCTATGATTCTGAAATATAGAGTACAAGGTCTAAACTTCTTGAATAACTAATGAAGTCTTGTATTATGAAACTCGGTTGATGATACGAAAAGCTACTGTCAAACAACTAATATATGATATGGAAAATAATGCCTCATTCTTGCACCATTGTATGATTCATGTAACTTAGATGAGATTATAATAATGGAAAAACAAGATCAATTACCTCGGAAGCATGACCAAATCCAAAGAGTATCATAACCTTCTTTTGGAATGAGTTTCCGTGTGCCTGATTAAACACGCAAGTCAGAGTGTTAAAAGTTGCTGAAATGACTAATGAGTTTCACTTATTATTTTTTTGATATGTCTCTCGTGAGGTTGACAAATGCAGCTCTACATCTTATCTTCCAAGTTTCATACCAAATTTAAACGATATAATGAGAGAGAGAGAGAAAGAGCTTTAGTCACTTACAATAGCTTTTACAGGATCCCATGAGTAAAATGTTGTAAAGAAGCATGGTTCATTTCCTTCTTTGACTTTATACAATGGAAAATAAGAGGATAACCCTTCCAAAGATGTAGCCAACTCTACATATTTCTGTGATCAACTTCTTCGATTACTCGAGCAAAAATGAAAATGAACAAGTACTTCCAATATTTGAGATACATATGACACTAACTTAGTATTACCTGTCCAATTTCAAAAAGCACTTTGCTTTTCTTTGGAGTCTGTTGATTGACCAACCCAAACAAAAACTTCAGCATGTGTGTCGATAACCATGAAATCCTCAGTCAACAAATCATCTTGAGTTAAGTTATAGATTTCTTCAACCTGTTATTTTAATAGAAAATATTAAACCTGTTTGATATACACAACCAGAAATTTTAATTTTAGTTTTAACTGAATTCTCTAGATATTACCTCGAATTTTCCTGGACATCGATGAGTTAACATGAAATCATTTGATAAAGACAATTAGAAGAGAAAAATTTCCTCATTCGGGATAAATATCGAAGGGTGAGAAGGATGCACCTCTATTGACAAAACAAGAAAACAAGTGAGGTTTCCTGGTGGCTTCAGGAGCTAATTTGTTGCTGGTATAATCTTATTTTTCTCCAATACCAAGCAAGACAGCTGAGCTTTCTATTCCTTCCTTAGTGTGTTTCACAGTCACTCCGGGCTGAGTTTGTGAATAAAACAGACCAAACAAAATTAGCCTAATGCAGAATAAACTAGGATAAACACAGGCTATGTTAGTTGGGATAACAATGACAAAGAGCGCCTTTTTTCTACTTCGATAAAAGCCTCATCTTCAAGAATTCCACAATCTTTGCTGCTAAGTTCTGTTGCTCATGGGTACTTTGCTTTCCATGCCAAATGAATACTAAAGAGCTAGATTGCAGAAGAAAACACTCGTAAGTGTTCAGTGAAGATGCCACCTGTTAATTTAGAAATCGAGGTTGTAAAATTCTATTTTGGAAACTTTACAACAATGTTCAGTGTAGCTTTGGACATAATGAAAACAACAACTTACACTTTAGCGTGACAGTACGGAGAAATAGAAACTATACATAAGTACAAAGTTTAACATAAATTTTCAATTAGACTATCATTTAGACAGCTTCAATATATATTGAAAAGAATCCTAATTACATCCCTGACAGATGTTTACGTTATCCATAAGAACAACTCTCTGAGACTCTTTCAACATAGAACAGAAGCTACCTATCTATCTAGAAAAAGTCTGAGAACATGTTCAAGTGACGACTAGAAGGATCTCATAACGTAGCTTTTGCAGCATGACTAAATTGGAAAGATAGTGTAGAATAAAAAAAAAGATTATCAGGCACTGACAACTTAATATTCAAAGAGGGGAAAACTTAAAGGGTCGATAAGCATGCATACAACATCGACTTGAACTACTTTGTTGTTATAACTAGAAGTTCCAGATATCCTGAAAAGGCCAACAGTATCAGAAGCATAGGTTTCATCATTCAAGCCATTTTATTCAATATGATTTTTATAGACAGAGCTTAATCCACCCTGAAAAAAGGAAAGAAAGTTGTCTTGGTTATTCTATACGCTAAACGACAAAAATAGCCTCTATATGACATATCGAGAGATACCTTAAGGACCAGCATGGGCTGGAATATTGCAACAAATTGTGGTGGTTCTTTGCCTTGGTATACCCTACCCTGGATAACGTAGATGTCACAATTAAGCTTCATTTTGAGTTTTTTACTGAAAAACAGTCATCGAAAAAAAGTAATACCAGCACAGGTCTCCCTTTAAGTGAATTGCACATTGTGCTAGCCAATTGTGCAGCCATTTCTCGATCCTCCTGAATCCACAATAATGATTCAATTAAGAAAATTCTATAAAGACGCATTTGACCCTTATATGCAAGGACATTCGTACTTCGATGCTATCCTCTCCAATCCACCAACATAAGTAATAATCTTCTTTTCGTTCGTGAGAATGGTATGTGTAGAGAACTATGTAGCAATCTCCACAGTAGAATTTACCATTGTCGTCTTTGGGTATCTGAGTCTTTCCACTGCCATCGATACGCCAAACCTGAAAAATTTTACATTTTCAGTGAAGACTTAGCTGGCCATATTATGACATGGAAAACTTTCTGATGATCAGATTCAAACCTCTATCTTTCCACCTTCTTCAAGCAAAGGTGGGACTTCTTTATCGACAGAAGTACTTTTGCTAGCAGCTTTGACAGCAGCACATTGTTGCTTCACCAACGCTGAAAGGGCTCAACATGGACAAAGCTAAAACTAACTCAAACCAAAAACACACAAAATCTTCACTCTTTCATAATAACTCTACCTGCTACTTTTCCTCGTCTGTCCTCAGGGACAGGTGTTGATCCTGATGGCCAAGAGTCAAAATTGGACTTAAATGAATGTGTCTCATAGCCTTGAATAATCCAGATAATACGTGTTGACTTGGGTCTATTTTGATTGGCAAGATATTCCTGAAAATTATTGAGTCATTCAGAAATGAGAAACTATACCACACAAGAACATGGATGATCTACCTCTGCTGTTTGAATGGTACTTTTCTTCTCCTCGAGCTGAGTATGACGGCCTACCCAAGTGAAAACCTCGGATAACCACAGTCCAAAATATAGCATTTATCATTTTCCAAGATGGATTTTGTAAGTTCACCATCCAACTGATTGACCTGACCATCAGTAATGCTGCAAAAGAGGACATAATTCACCTTTAGCACCCACCAACAACAGCAAAGGGTTGATATACAAAATTCAGTTACAAGTAATAACCCCAAGATCCATCCATTGAAAGACGTTATGTCCAGCAATACATGGTCTCTCAAGGATATCAATAAAACTTTGATATAGAGTATCATAAACACGAGAAACTGCTTGACACTGGTGATTACTTGTAAACGATTCAACATTACCTATAAAGTTGAGCAGTAGTTCTCTCAGGAACGATATCATCATCGGTAGCAACCTTTTTGCTAATTGGAGCAAAACCACCAAACAGAACCCAAAATGATCCAGAATCTGACTCAGCTTGTAAATTTCCATCATCTGAGTTATGCAATAGGGAAAGAGTTGTAAAATTCTAGAGGAAGAATTAATTCGATAAATATCGCATGTCTCATAGAAGTTAATAGCAATTATGTTCAAAGCATTAGCAGTAATAATGCAACAGCAACCATTATCCTAAACAGTCGTTGTGGAGGAATTATACGAGCAGCAAATACTTGTAAGCAGTATGCAGTGATAGTACAAACCAAGACAGTGTAAAAACTAAAGAGGGGGAGCAGACCCTCTCGTGAACATCTCAGGTGTTCAAACACTTCTTCAATGGGGATTTTCTCCAGATCAAGAGTATCATTTTTATCTCTTTGAGGCTTATAGCTTTCACCATCTTCGTAAACCAGCAGCAACAAGTCAAAAATTACGCAGAAAAAGGACTAATAATCAATTACCAGACTACCACTATCTAAATAATTTTTATAAAATAATCATAGAATAAAACACATTAGCAAAGAAAGGTATGTTTAGAAGTTCTCTTCAATTCTCCCAAGGTTTACCCATGTTTACAATAATGTCTTCATTTACTTGCATCTCTAAAGAATTTTTTTTTGTTAAGCTCAATATTCCTAGGGCTAATTTTGACGTTCAAATTATTTTAAATTTCTTCCACTAGATTTAAATTTCAGCAATAACAATCCCAAACTAATAAATTACTTCTAAACACAAAACAAAAATTAAATTAATTGGCTATTTTTAGTACTACATGCCCGTTTGGCCATAAATTTTCCAAATAATATTTGGGAAAAATTTGACAAATAATGTTTGTCCATACAATTTGTTATTATTTGGCAAATATTTTTGGCAAATATCCCAAATTTCCAAATACTAGTTTTTTCTAGTATTTGGGCCAAATATCATTATTTGGGATATTTTAAAATTAAAATTTTACCTCAATCTTTTATCTTTTACAAAAACACCCTCTCTAGTATTTGCTTGCGTTGTATTACATTTTACGTGAACACCAAAATAGTGATGAAATATTTAGTGAATATTAAATAATGATATGATTGTTGATGAAAATTATTAAAAATTGGCTTTAGGTAACAAAGTCATGTACTTTATCTACTTCACGATGTATGAAATAATTCTTGTTGCACTCACTCCAAATTACCACATTGCTTCAGTGTCATGGACATTATTTGTTATTGTTGTAACTAACATTCAATTGACTTGTAATACAAACTTTTAGTTAGTTTTGATAGTTTTTAAAACTTGTGTGTATAAATCATATTTTTCTAAAAAAGTGAAATATATTTCCCAAATTTTATGGCCAAACACATGGTGAAATTTCACCCAAATTTTCAGTCAAATAATATTTGCTAAGAATATTTGGAAATCTATGGCCAAACGCTAGCTTAGAAGAGAGTGAAAAGGAATTTTAGATGTATGAAATTGATACTTACGCTTGATGAAATTGGTTTTAAGCTTCAAATCTTCGATCTTCAGTTCCTCGATCGATCCCTAGTTCGTCAGCATTAGCTCAACTCAACTCAGCTATTCCGATTTTGGAGAAGAGAATCAACTCATCTCTTTTGATTTTCAGCTCTTCTCTTTAGTCTTCAACTTCCTCTGTTCGATCTTCAGCTTCTACTTTTCGATTTGAATTTTGGAGATGAGAAATTATGTTCTTTTTCGTATAGGAAAGAACCTGCGTTGGGTTCTACTCTTAAGCGTTGTGTTCTAAGCCCCAATTTTTTTCCCAATTCCCAGATAAAAAAGTTTTTAATAATTTTTTTTGGCCAAAAATAATGGGAGGGGAGTTGAAAATGTTGGAGGGAATCTAATTTTTTAGTGAAAAAATTTAGGCCACACTTCTAAAGTGTTGTTTTTACAATTATAAAAATAGGACCCTTTAAAAGTGTGGCCATAAATATACATAATTGTTGCCATTTATTTCATACTATGACAACGCTTATAAAGTGTAGTCTATATCATTAAAGGGTACACTTTTTAAGCGTTGCCAATATTATCGTTGTGAAAAGTTAAAAAATTAGGCTACATTTAAAAAGTGTTCCCAAAAATATAGTAGGCAACACTTTTCAAGCATTGCTCATATTTAGTATAGCCGTAGCCCTAAAATGGTGTAGTGAGGGCACAAATTGTCATTCACGATTACCAATAAATGAGAATTCCTAAGTGTCACATAGCCTCTCATTCATAAGAGTGACATGATTCACACCCATGAACAAGGCTCTACGTAAATGTGGTTCAATGTGACATCAATCCTAAGATTTCTTTAACCTCATACTCTGATACCATGTCTATCATTACCAAGGAACACCACCTAAATGTAACCGGCGTCATCGTCCTTTTAAAGGACTATAACTAGCATCTTAGCATTCATCATTACATTTCATAGGTTAAAAAGTGGAAAAAAATAGAACTTTTCTTATATATCAATATATTGAGGTTTACATAGACCTCTCAAATACTACATATGGAGTTCACTTAGACTCCTCGCATATAAAGCTTACATAGGCTTCTCATTTAGACAACATAATCGATACATAGAAATTACTCTAATAGTTCATCTCATATTGAACCATCTAAAACGAGTACAAATGTTGGAAATAAATAATACAAAGTCAATACGCCATTATAGGCTTACATAAATATCCAAATGATAAAGGAATGAACACTGTCATTATGAAAATACAACATAGCTAGCGCATAGAGAAGGTAACATCCTCGAACATGAGGACCTATTAGTATTTGGAGAAAAGAGTCCAAGTATTCTTCAATCACCCTCTTAGGAATTCAATGGACGGACCCATACATATTTGTAGAAATCATAGAGATATGAGTTAGTACACCACTTGTACTAAGTATGGAAACATATGCAAATAAAACATTAACATCATGCTTAAAGGGACAATTGTTCAAAACCATGCTAATTTATTTTGAAAAGCCTTTATGAACAATCAGAAGCAGATATGAACCAATGAACATATATTCTTCACGAAAAGACCATGTACAATACAAGATCAATATCAACAATCAAAGTCTTGTCAAGATGTATAGTAGCATATTAGAGGACATAACCTAAACAATTCAAACATAATATAATAACAACAAAACATGTATAAGAGTTAAAAACATTACAACATATGCAATACAACTACTCATAACCCATTACCAAGCTTACAAGTGCAATGATCAAGTGAACTCCCATAACTCCACACAACCAAGTAAACCCAACAAAGAATCACAAACAATGTATAACTTTATATAACCTAGCATCATGAGTAGTCATCATCATATTTAACAAAATAGACCAAAAACATGTTCATAAGCGAGATTAAAATCATAAAGGTCATTAACATGTTAAACATCTTGCTAAGATATCTCGCAAGACCAAATAGTGTAATGCATAGGTAGAGTCCCATGCCCCTACCTATACTAAGAAGAACCCCTCAAGTACTCCTAGTTAGAGTTCACATTATCACGTTCATTTTACTTTTGGGAACAATTGACTTAACCAGCGCAGACCAAATGAGATAAATATGGAATCTAGTGTCATGAAAACCTACACCACTAGAAGGTGGTAATTGTAAAGTAGTACAATAACATGAAAATAATATTTTAGGTGTATCACTAGCTAGTATTCCTATGGGGCAACCTAGTTCAAGAACTAGGAGACATACTTGAGACCCTCTTTATGTACAATTACACTGTGATCTCTATCTAATGAGAATCATTGTGACCCTACCTTCCCATATTGGGAAGGCACACCTCTCATATCTAGGTCACAGGATGCTAACCTAAATTCCCTTTTTGAAATGTCTTTAAGCATTTGTTAATAATCATAGCTTAGTATAAGTCATAGGACACTAAGCCCTTGTACATTCATAATCATTAGATCATTTGGAATGGCATGAGAACTTCATTTAAACACAACCCTCATATGTGATATTAACACATTATCATCATCATGTCATAGTAAGACACATAATTGATCCACAATAAACCTTATATCATCATACCTTAACTATAATCCCACAATCCATATAATAAAGACATTTCAATTACATTCATCATACCGTAAACTATCTAATATAATAAATATTAGTATATAAGGTGAACATCATCATTAAGTACAAGCCATCACAATTGAAGTAAGCATATGAGATTATAGGTCTTACCGATTTAACTTCACAAGCTTTTTCAAATGGTCTTACCATCAACCAAATATATTGATCAATTAATAGAATTAATAATACTATATAATAGTAATTACGGAAAGGGTCAATTGCATCATCACTATTCAATTCAACATCAATTCATAACCTTGGTTTAGGGAAATAGGGTCACTTCATGATATCTTATACAAATTTACGTCTAAGAAGAAGAACTACCCTAATTCAATAATAATCAATCATATTATATCCATAATAATAAAAAGAAACCAAGAATAACACAATGTTAAATATCAACTTAGGATTAAGAATGAAACCCATGTTTTCTCAACTTTTGGAAATCAAATTTGAAGTCCCCCTTTGGGGAAAGGAGACCAAAGCTGAAGACCTTCCATACTTTAAGAATACTTGAAAATTGAGGAAGAGAAAGTTGAATCTTGGATCCATAGTGATGAATTGATCCTCAATGGTGTCTTGGAAAAGAGACAGAGAGAAAGTAGAGAGAAGGAAGAGGATTTTGAGTTTGGGAATTGAAGTGGGTTAGGTTAGTTTAATGAGCATTATGTCTTTATATAGTCCCTTTACTTATTTAATTAAGCCTATTCTAACTAATAATTAACATCCTAAGATAAGAAACTAACTAACTAAATGACTTAACAAAAATCTTAATAGTGAAACACATATCAAACGACAACTAACCGATCTACTGACCGTAGGTCCAAAACGGCATGTGTTGGCAAGCCATCGATGAGTTTAGATAGTCAAATTTTGGATATATTTTTTGAAAATGTCTAAGGCATTACCAACAAAGCCACCGACACCTTGTCGATTAGTTGACGTCTCATCGGTTGGTTTTCATAGGAAGCAACCATCATTTGACTACTTTTGGGTCATTTTGGAAGGGTCCTTCTCAAGGACCCTTAGGGTTGTCCTTGGGGAGTCGTAACAAAATTTTTAACCCTAAACAACTTCTAATACATATTTAACACCTTTCTACCAAATTTAATTGAATTCCGACTCTTAAAACCCCATGAAACATGCAAAGGAACACAAACCTATATTTCACAATTCACCAAACATCATGGACATTTCTTAATGTTTTCACTCTTAAACTTCCTAAATGATTTATATACATTATTTTAGGTCTTGAAACAGTGTTAAAAAGACTAGTTAATTATGTGAGGCTCTAGATTGGGTTTTAGACTTCCGGGGTGTTACAATCACATACACTAGTTGTTATCACAAAGGCTGAAGGCAACACTAAGTAGGGTGAATTCTCACAACCAGATTCGGGGGAACCATCACTGCCACAAACTTCAATCTCACAAGCTACAATTACTTTTATCATTGTTCCTACTATTTTCCTTGAGAAGTTTGCTGCAAATCAGCAATAAATAGGGAACATAGTCAACTAAATTGTAATCTAGATGCCCCAGCTCATAGAGCACGATGCTTTAGTTGTGAAGAAGCAAGTAAAAGATGAGTTTGAAAAGGAGCTGGCTGTCTTAAAAGATAGGACGAATAGCCTGGAGGTCGATGTCCAAGCTCAGTTGCTGGCTGCCAATTAAGTTAGTGCTGACCAGTTCAAGAAGTAGTTGGTCTAGATGTGAGGTCTAGTTGCTAAACTAGACAAAAAAAGTTGTTACATTTTCCCACTCTTGTCATGCCATAGTCCTTGATACACTTGCACAATGAGGCACCTACCACTCAATCCGTTGACGATCTCTAGGAAACACCCTAAAACAAATCCTACAAGAGAATACACAAAGCTGGAGATTCTGATGAGGAGATTCTTGGTGACCTATCCAAACAAGACAGAATAACAATACAAGAAAGCTTGCAAGGAATTTAGGAAAAAGGTAAGAGATGAGGAAGCACTTACAAAACAACAGTGAGATGCAATTTTAAATAGTGCTTGTGGTAGCGGAATACCTATCCCGGTTAGTGGCAAACAGCCTATTCTAGCACTGGTTTATCTGCATACACTCATTTATAAGGATGTCAACGGTGATCCGGCTACCTGTGCCTAGTGCCCCGTAGGTTTGGCTCCTTTTTCACAACCCTGCAGGTATGTCCCCTTCTCACAACCCTATATTTGATTTATTGACTTTGAGGGAAATGTCGTTTTTTTTGTAGAGGGGGTGAGCATCATAGCAATTTCGTTGTTAGAATGAATAGAGGTTGACTATGTTTTATTCTAATAAATTATGATTGGTGTTTTTTTTAAATTTTTATGAAAGGGTAGAAGTTTCTGTGTTGAGTAGTGCAACAACTAGTTATATTTAAAATGATGACCTTAATCTTAAATTTGACTGTTAGGCTCTTTTGATTACCTCTTAGGTACTCATGAGTAGATCATTGCTACTCTGAAAAATAGATTGGTGAATGAAGAAACTTGATAATTTAGTCTTGTGTCGTGTGTGTGTGAAGTTTTCTTGAAGTCTAACGCTAGTAGAAGAAACTAGACCTTGTCTGAGTAGTCTTACTTAAATATGTACTGGATATGAAAGGATCAGTGGTCTACTTTTGTTAAGCCATTTAAAATCCAAAAACGAAATCAAAATAAAAAGCATATCACTTGAACATGATTTGAGACTGAAACACATTTTTTTCTTACCCATTAATTATCATATCCTTGGTCTCCAAAGCTATGATGTTACAACTCAAACCAAATGCCTAACTTGAGAGTGATACCAACCTGATGAGTTGTAACAACCCTAAAAATGGATATGATAAGTAATGCATAATGTGTCTAGAATGCCAATGATTAGACCAGACCTCGAAACCCTTGCTACATCAAATCCAACTAATTTGGGGAGTTATGTGATATAGGAAAGGTTGGTTCAACCATGTAGGGCTCTCGAATACGAAGATTTACTCTGAGGAGTCTTTACTGGACTTAAAAAGATGAAATCTTATGTTTGAAGGGTATAGGGGTAAAATGGTCTTTTTCCAGGCTAAGGGTAGTACCATAATTACCCTAAATATATAATTAATTATTTATTTAATAAGTTGGAGGGGAATTTTGGGGATAGATGGCCGAAATTGGGCTCTTGAAGTGAAGTCTTGCTCCACCCGGGCTCTTGTGTTTATATATATGTTTGGAATTATGTGACTTATGTCGATGTTTTCGAAAATGTAACTACGTGTGTATATGTGTGTTTCTGTGGATATTGTTCATGGTTTAGGACATGAAATGAGATGATAGTTCTTTATATTTCATGTACACATGTTGATGTTAATGTGATGTTCATATGATTTGAAATGTAACTTATTTGAGGGATCATCTCTTGTCTAACGAATCTATGAAAACACACCTAAAATGTACAAAATGCACTACTAAATTCATCTAGGAACTAAGGTGTAACTTGATGAAAGGAAACGGAAAAATTAAAAGAAAATTTTCAGCTTCTAGTGATGAATTTCGGTCAGCAAAGAGGTTCAAAATTTTGAAAAAATGAATTAAAACAAGTGATATCATGGAGGATTGAACCCGTGACCTCACCATGTTAAAAATCATGAAATAAAGAAGTAAAAATAAGTATGGTTAAGGGGATTCGAACCATGGTACTGGCTTGAAAATGTAACTTAAAAGAAAAAAATAAAGGGGGAGGTGTGTGGGAATCGAACCTACGACCTCTTAGGCAAATTAAGGGGGTGAATAAAAGAAAAATAAAGGGGGAGGCGTGTGGGAATCGAACCCACGACCTCTTAGGCAGATTTAAGGAGGAGAATGAAAGAAAAATACAGGGGGAGGCGTGTGGGAATCAAACCCACGACCTCTTAGTAATATTTAAGGAGGAGAATAAAAGAAAAATAAAGAGAGACTATGGGGGTTTGATCCCACAACCTCATAGTAAACTCTATATAGACAAGGAGAAATAGATAAACAAAAATACAAGGGGTTGTGGGGGTTTGATCCCACAACCCCTCGGCCAAGTAAGAGGTAATTCAAAGGAGAAAAATAAAGAGGAAAGGTTGATGTTGGGCTCGATCTAGGGTCCCAATGTCATGTGGACCAAAATACAATAAATGAAAAAAAGTAGGTGTTGTCTAAGGGATTAAAAATTGGGTTCCCTTGCCCAAATTCTGTATAGATGCATAAGTCATATGTGAATTAAATCTTCAAGAATAATGCTTCCTACTTAGAACGAAATCGAGATCAAGGAATACATACAGGATGCATAAGTCTTGTACTACATATTCTTAAGAAGATATGAATCACTTAAACGAACTATGAATGAAGCCTCATGACTTGTATGTATAGACCCATAAGTACTAGTGCAAAACACACTAACTGGCCAAGTGCATTGGCATACGATTAAATGATTATTTTGTAATGAAATGATGAAACACTTGAAGGGTTCAGTAAGAGTGTGAAACACACAAATGTCCAAGTGCATTAGCATATGATGAAATGAACATTCACATAAAAAGGAGTGAGTAATTATGAAGAGAAAATGTGCTAATGTTGATGAATGTGGTGAAAACATGATATGAGGCTTATGTAAAAGATTAGAGCAATCTCAAATCAGCCTAAGTAAATGTTACCAAAACTTACTCACCTATGAGAGTTTAAAGTTAATGAAGAGACCAGTCTCTATGAACACTCTAATGAAAGTATTGATATTAACAAACTCAATAATAATGATGAGATGTGAAAGCATCAATTGAGATATGATGTCCTCATACTAGAAGCAAGCTTTCATGACGTATGATTTGAATGTGATGGAACTTTATACTAAGCACCGATAGACTAGCTATGGGCGGTGATGCCTTCGTTCGGGAAAGGCGGAGGTTCACGTAACTCTCATGAGATGAGACTGTCCGGCATGCCGGGTATGAGTGTCCTTATATATCTCCTAGTATTCAAACCTATACTGCCAATATAGGGATCTAGAGGGGTTGGATTCCCATGTACGGTACGATGTTTTGGGTCACTTTGGCCGGTGATTCCACCTCTTTTTGATGTGGGGTTTCGTGATACTGGATTTCACGATGCTCACATGATCTATGTCGGTTAAAGTTAAAGTTTCCAATGAATGAGTGAGGCTAGCCTCAAATGATGCACATAATGAAGTGGATACCAAAGGTGTTAGGATAGGATAATCAAGATGTGAGTTAGATTCAAGTAATGACATTAGGTCATTCTTGGTCATTGCACAACGAACCCAATGAAATTCTTAAACTACATCCTAGGTATAGCTAGCCTTTACACTGTCCCATGAATGAAATGAAATGAAGTACATATGAATGAATGAAGCAAATTCTTTGTTTGCTAAATCAGACTCCCTAGTTGAGGTCCCATATGTTGAGCCCTCATTTTTGGGATGTCAAAGTGTGAAGTCCATGATCTAAGGTCTCATGGCATACGAATGAATGATATGAACAACGTTATGTGTTATATGAATTATGATATGTGTTATGTGTACGTTGTTGTGTGTTGTGTGCAAAATGTTAAGTATGATGATGCATGTTACTCTCATGGCATAACTTTACTAATCAAAATTTTGAAAGCTGTTAAACTTTCCTAATCCAAATTTTTAAAGCTCACTCACTTTCCTAATCTCAATTTGGCAAGTCCACTGACTTGACCTTCTACAATCATGTTGTTGAAAGAGCTATTCTTACTCATGCATGTCCTTGGTGGGTGCTTTCATATACCCATACTTAACTACAAGTGTGTAATAACCCTATACAACTCTACGATTTTAGGTGCAGGCATAGGTGGACGCTAGAGCTACAGGTTGACGCTCAAACTATCCGGACATGGAGTATTCATCCGGAATTGGTAGGCCCTCATGCTTTCGAGGATGCTTGCCCATTATATTCTAGCTTAGTTATAGGATTGAGCTAGTGGAGTATGTTCCACTAGCGTTTCATTCCACTTTTGTTCAGACATTGTATTGGTGCCATTTGGCAAGTATACATTTAATGTTATATTAAACTATTTCTTTCATTCAATGATCTTAATGTTAGATGGTTGATGACGAACAATTATGAATCTAATACAATGATTAGTATGTATGTTAAGAAACAAAAAGTTTTAAACTTTCCTCTAAAATTAACCTAGACAAAGTAAGAATGACGTAAGTAGGCTTGTCTGCGACCTTTGAGAGGTCAACGACGCCGGTCTCGTCTGGGGTCTCGACTCCGGTCATGAATGATTCCATAAATTGGACTCATTTAGGGCTTAGTTTTAATAGAAACAGTGTCCTCAAATAATTATTTTGTATCAATATTTGATGAAAACTCTTAAGTTTTAGGTATTTGAAGTTTTAGTGGAAGCATGGACACATACGCACAAAAAAAAAGAGCTAAAAGAACGTAAAGGTTGAATCTTGAGCTTCGCCAATCGCACTTGACGAATCACCAAAGAGAATCACTCCGCCCATGGCTCTAGTACGCGAACCTTTGAAGAAAATAGATCAAAAGGCGATGAAAGGAGCATAATGTCTATAGGCATATGCTATCAACTTGCCATGTTGCATAAGGACACCCCTAAACCTACTCGAGAATCATCACAATATATCACAAACCCTTTTGTGCCCTCTGATAAGGACAATACCGGAGCAGAGGTAAGCTTATCTTTGAGCAATTGAAAATTCTTCTCAAAAATCTCTGACCATACAAACTTAGCCTTTTTTTTATGTCAAGGTCGTCAATGGAGATGCAATATATGAAAATCCCTAAAAAAACTCCTATAATACCCGGCCAAACCAAAAAAGCTTCAAATGTTGGTAAGGTTTAAAGGTCTACGACAAGTTTTGACCGCTACTGCTTTCCTTGGATCTACTTTTACACATTCACAATACACAATGGGAGTAAGAAAAGCAACCAATCTCAACCAAAACTCGCACTTACTATACATGGCATAGAGTTGGGCATCCTTGAGGACTTGCAAAACTATCCTCAAATGGTTCACATTGTCACCCTCACTTTTAGAGTATATTAATATGTCATCAATAAAAAAATCATGAACAAATCCAAATGGTTTCTAAGAACTTGATTAATAATGTCCATGAAAGCAGTGAAGGTATTTGTTATGCCAAAAGACGTGGCTCAGAATTCAAAATGACCAAACCTAGTACGAAAAACCGTCTTTATAATGTCAACCTTTCTAACTCCTAGTTTATGATATACTGACCTTAAATCAATTTTTGAAAATTATCTCTACCCTTGGAGTTTATCAAACAAGCTGTCAATCCGAGGGAGATGGTACTTGTTCTTAATGTTGACCTTATTGAGTTGACGGTAGTCAATGCATATCCTAAGGGACTCATCCTTCTTCTTTACAAACAACACCGGAGCTCCCCATGATGAAACACTAGGTTTAATAAACTCTTTGTCTAATAAGTTTTTTTCAGTTGAATCTTTAATTCATTCAACTCCGCTGGCACCATTCGGTAAGGAGGAATTTAAATGGGGTTCGTATTCGGTAATAAGTCAATACAAAAGTCTATTTCCCTCTCGGGAGGAATGCCAGGAAAGTCATCGGGAAAGACTTCCAAAAAGTCCTTCACTACAGGGACAAACTCTTTAGGAAGAATGTCTTACCCAATATCTTTCACCATCACAATATTGTAAAGGCACCCCCTAGAGATTATTTTATAAGCTTTTAGAAAAGAAATGATACGACCTCTAGGAATTGAGTTACCCCCCTTCCACTTTAAGACGAATTCATTTGGAAATTGAAACTTTACCACCAGAGTCCTACAATTAATGGAAGCAAAACAAGAATGTAGCCAATCTATCCCAAAAATAACGTCAAAATCCAACACATCAAGTTCTACCAAGTCATCCAATCTGACTCTATTGAGCAATGAAACAGGACAACCCCTATAAAGTCTTTTAACAAGTACATAATCACCCAGCGGGGCAGAAACAGTAAAAGTTTCATGGAAAATATCGAGAAGTACATTAAAATTCATTGCCAGTAAAGGGGTTACAAATGATAAAGTGGCACCAGGATCTTGTAACGCATAGACATTAATGGAAAACATCTGTAACATACAAGGGACATAATAGGGAGATTCCTCTCGATCACCCCTATAGAGGAGAGCATAGAAGTGAGTCTTCTTAGGAGCATAGAGGTTTGGGATGTTGGTGGAAGCTTGGGTACCTTCTCTCCCTTTTGCCGTATGGTTCGGACAATCATTCAATTGTTGACGACTCTTACCACATCCATACCAGCAAGACACTTCCCTTCATGATTTTTACAACACTTGGTACAAGTAGTTCTTTTCACCAAAAGGAACACTATTATCTTCGCCTTGAGGGTTAGGGGTAGAAATTTCTTTCCTTGAATGGGCTTTCGATCATTGAAAGGACTTGGAGTAGAAAACCTCTTCTTGAACCTTGGTTAATATTGTATCCTAAAACTATCTTTGGAGAAATTTCCCTCATTTGGCTTTGATATCTTCAACTATCTACCAACTTGTTTAAGCATTGCTCTTCAATTTGTTCAGCATGGACCATAACAAGGACAAATGTCCATGCTCGAAATTAGCATATCTGACCTACATTCATTAACTACCATATTGGATATCCCCATAACAAACTTATTCATCTTAGTCCTAGAGTTCTCCACAATGGTTGGAGCGTACTTTGATAGTTGAGTAAACTTGAGATTTTACTCTTTAACATTCATATTCCCTTGGCGGAGATTGATGAATTATTGCATTTTTCTCTACCTTAGTTCCAATGGAAAGAACCTATAGGCGTTTTGAAAGCCCCCCAAGTAATCCAACCTTTTCTAACTGGACCTCTTATTCTTCCATTGATCATACCAAACTTGAGCAACATCTTTGAGTTGATAGGCGACAAGTTCCGCCTTTTCTTGAGAGGTCACACCCATGGAATCTACTACCTTGAATACCTCATCTATGAACCGTTGTGGGTCTTCTTCTACCTAAAATTCAATGCATGTAGGGGGATCATCCTTGTAAAATCCCTTATCCTTGAAGAGATGGTGCTAGAATTAGGATTGAGTTGCACCCTATCATCTATAGCCACTTGAGAAGCCAATACATGGGTCAGACTATGGATGGTAGCCCTTATCTCAACATAGGACATAACTCATTTTCAATAGGAACTTGAGGCTTTTGAGGAGCCGGAGGAGGAACTGCCTCATTCAGAATCTCCTCTTTAACCCTCCTACAATAAGTCCTCCTAGTATTTGTGGCCTATAAGCACAAGAGAAGGATAAAAACGAAAGAGTAAAGTACATAGTGTTAAGACTCCAAGCAAAATCATATAATAATGAAGGAAAAAAGGTTCCTAATCATCTCATATCCTTCTATTCAGTAATGTGGCATGATTCACATTCATGAATAAGACTCTACTTGATGCGGTGTGTGCGAAATCAACCCTACTATTATCCCAAAACCTTATGCTCTGATACCAAGTTTGTAATGATCGGAGAGTACCCCCTAGACATCACCGGCATACTCGACCTTGAAGAGGTCTCATACAAGACTCTTAACATAATCATCATGTCATAATGAACAAGAAATAATGTGGAAAATTTAAAACTTATATATATGGTGAAGTATACTTAGACTTCTCACATATTATGTATATGTATTTACATAATCTCCCCATTTATGGAGCTTACATGGACTCCACATTTAGCAATATAAGGAATTCATTGCCATATTCTAATATCATCTCACAACCCATATATTTATAAGAGTTCAACACCAGTCTACAAATAGGGTCCTTAGCCCTCTAGACACAATAGTCTATTAGCACAAAAGTACATCAGAGAAGATTACTAAGTCCATTATATCAATAGAGAAAACATAAAGTGTCATCTAGTGCATATGTCCTCGAATCTTTGAGGACCTACGACAACGTTTGGAGAATAGAAGTCCAAGCTTTCTTCAAAGATGTAGAAGCGAACCAATTAGCCGGTATATATAAAAGTAAGAAAGGGGTTAGTACAATTATTTTATTAAGTATAAAGAAATACATAAAAGTCATTAAAACATTAGAAAGGGACATTTACATGTAAAATATGCATTTATGAAGTTCTAAAAACCATTATATCATCAAGACAACACATAATACAATATCACACAATGTCAAAACTACAATGGAGGTATTACCTTAGCACTTCCTAGGGTCCACTTGTGCAATGTAGAGTTAGAATCCCATACTACGAACCCTACCAAGCATTCCCATAAAAGCCACATTGGTCACACATTACATTCACATTCATCACATAGGGAAATACTTATATCATGAGAAACATATGTACATAAGAATACGTTCACTTCAACAATTTTTCATACAACTTACATATTTTCATATTACTTCCTAGCAGCAAAGAAATCCATATGACATCCCTTAAAGCCTACTAGTGCAATGAACAAGTGAAGTCCCATAACCTCACTTGAACTTAGTCAACTTAATAGGAAATCATAGGCTAATTTCAGACTTAATTCGTTACTTTATCATTTAGGTAAGATAAACCATAAATGACGTAGACCATGGGAGCTTGCATAGAATCCGGTGTTGTAAAGCCCCACACTGAAAAAGGGTGTTCTACTTGCTAGGGTAGAACCTACACACTAGCTACTATGTGGACCCATTTGTTAAGTACACGGGGGCATGTAGTTAAGGGATAGGAAGATTGATTCTAAGGACTTTACTTGATGCATTAGAGGAGGAGTCCCCATCTCATGAGTATCACTAGATTAGCCCCACCTCTTGCATTAATGGAAAGGTCTTTTCCTATTTGGCCATATCATCTCGGTGCTTAGTATACTTTCCAAACATTACTACCATTGATAATTGTATCTAAATGTTCGAGGAGTAATCCATCTTCGTCAATTCTAAGGACTCTACCTATTGCATTAGAGGAGGAGTCCCCATCTCATGAATATCACTATTATAGCCCAACCTCTTGCATTATGGAAGGGTCTTTTCTTATTTGGCCATATCATCTCAGTGCTTAGTATACTTTCCCAACATTAATACCTTTGTTAATTGTATCTAAATATGTGAGGAGCTAGTGTATTCGTTCAGTACAATATATCTAAGCTCTTAGATTCATTAGGTGATAATACATACTTTTAGTGACGTAACATAAGAATTCATAGCAAAGTTTTGTCGACTAAAGTTCCTCACCAAAAAATCATTTTGTGCCATTTTTTTAAAAGTGGATCTAGTCAGGAATTTAAAGTTATCAGTGACATATTGTTTCGTAACTAATAGTGTATGTAATTCATGACAAACTATGACATCAAATTCATCACTGATTATTCGCTTTTAGTGACAAAATTTACTTTTCGTGCTTACATATATGAGACACATACTTTTAGTTACGAAACATAAAAATACATTGAAATGTTTTATCCACTAAAGTTTCCCACAAAAAAATCAATTGGTGTCATTTGTTAAGTAGTGTTAGTCAAGAATTTAAAGTTATTAGTGACACATTATTTTGTCACTAGTAACGTATCTAATTCATGACAAAATATATTTTGTGTCATAATTTATTAAATTTTGGGCTAAAAAAATTTTCATCTTAAAAAAGATGTCGTTACAATATGGACAAATTAGAGTACGTGGTTAAATATTATAAATTTTAGCTATGAAAATTTATATTTAATTATGACATTTATTTCGTCACTAATAATATAAATAATTAGTGACACATATTTTATTGTCTCTAATCAATCTATGATTTAGTGAAAATTAAAAAATTATTACAAAATAGTAAGGTGTTAAATAGCGACGCCTGAAGATTTGTAGTGAATAATTAAACTATTTGCTACGAAAAAAATACATAGCTAAATACAACTTTCTTTTAGCTACAATTGTTCATAATTACAAGTGACAACCTACAAAAAGAATAATACAAGGTCTTCATAAGAAGTAGACATAGTCCATTCGTTAATTGTCAAGTGAAAATATTAAAACCAACAAATTCGATCGATTTTGTAAAAATGAAAAAGTTCAATACATCAATTTTCTTGAATTACGTAATTATAAAATGCATCATTTGAAAATGTCACCCAGGTTATAAGTATTGTGAGTGGACATTGTATTACCACTAGAACACTAATATATGTTTAGCATTTTTTTTATTTGATACACTTTCATTTATAAGCACGATAAAAAAATTTGTGAAGTCTTTGTGCGAATTTTTGTGCATGTATTTGATTTATGATTGGTAAACTACTTAGATTAAGTCGATCTATTTGCTTATGTATATATTATGTACATATTAATAGTAATTCCACCCACGTATGTAGAGTAACTATACAGAGATAACATCTTACAAAAATAGAAGGTGCAATATATTTCTTGAGTTTCTATTAACTTTTCCCATTGGTGTGAAAATTGAAAATAAACTAAAAAATGAAAGATTATATAAAAGAATTGAAATAACGAGGATTTCAAATATATTATGAAGAAGTACTATAGTTATTGGTATCGATGTTCAACTTGAATTGATTATTAATTTTTTTAATAAAATTAATAGTTAGATTTTAAATAAATTTATTGTTATTAGCGAATATATTTTAAAATCTAAAATAATAAATAAATAAAATGACAAAATTGTACTTGAATATAGTTAAAGATATTTTTAAAAACACAGTTGAATGAATTGTGGGTGGTAAATTTCATGCATTTGTGTATGCGTATAAATAATCATATAATATATTGTTTCTACAAAAGTTAAATTTAATAGAAGGAATGAAGTATAAAATAAAACAAAATGGACAACAAGAGAGAGTGGTTTGCTGGTGAGCACTCTTCACTTTCAACCTTAAGGTTGTGAGTTTGATTCCCCAAGGCAGCATAATGTGCTACCTCCTGAAGTTGAAAAAAATTGAGATAGGGGAGATATATAATATATAAATGAATATATAAAAATCATTTTTCGAATGATAAATTTTATCATATATACATTTAAAAACAATTTTTTGTACATAAAATATATATCATTAGTGACGAAATTAATTTTTTTCAACTACAAAATACATATAATTGTAGAGATAATTGATTTCATCACTGGTTGAAGTAAAATTATTAGTGATGATATAATTTTGTCGGTAGTAATAACCTTTTTAGTAACAAAGCATACTATTAACTACAAAAAATATACTTTTTACAACAAATAAATTTGTCACAATTGATTAAGCATTTGGGGACGATTTTTCTTTTTGTAGTTAAATATAATACTTTTAGCGACGAAGAACTAAATCATCTTTGTATACTTTTAGAGACACATTTAGTGACGACTGAGTGACGAATTATTTTTCGTCACACAAGATTTGTAGTGATGAAATATGATTTATCAATGATAAAATTATTTGTCCCTGATAGTCGAATTTGTTATAGCGACACAATAGGTAAAGTTCAAGAGAATGAAAACATCCCAATTACCTTTTTTGATCCTTTCATAAGCCATGTACCTTGCAATCAAATTCAAAGTATATGCACAATAACCTTTATCATATATATACAAACCCTAGAATTTACCCTTTGTTCAAGGTTAGAAATGAAGTATCATGCAAGAATTAGGTCATAGGGGTAACATGGGTTCTTGGAAGATTTTCACAATAAAAGTCATCAATTAATACAGATATATTCATATTTCAAGGCATATAGCATAAAAAAAATTGATTTTGGATAGAACCCATGGCTAGATGAAAAGACCTAGTGTTTGGTCACAATGTAGAATTTGAAATTAGATGTTTTGTAGGGATTCATGGAGAATGTAATGCTTGAATCAACATCCACATACCTTAATGGATGATTTCCAAAAAAATTGAAGTGAAAAATTTGAGAATTTGGTCTTCATCTTCAAGCTTCCAATTGCCCTTCAATGGAGGTTGAATAGAGAGAGAAAGTAGAGATATATGAGAGCTTTTGGGTTTTGATTTGGGGATTTGATTTGAGTGAATGTGAGGTAAAACTGATTTTTGATATAGACCTCTCCTACAATACCCAAAATACCCCTCACATAAGTTTATCTTCTAATATGAAGTCAAACATTAATTTTAAATTTTCATCGGGAAACAAGTCTGCATCGCAGAGCTATTCCCGCAAGATTTCCTAAATTAATTTTCAAGAATGTGGAGTCCGCTAGGTGTTTGGGACACGGATCAAGACTTTTGTTTCTTGGGTAACCATGTACACGACGTGGAATAGTTTCACCTTAGTGAAAATTGGTGTTGCCTTTGGCAGCTTGCTTGGCCAAGGTGGGGTCCCTTCAAGGACCCCTAGGGCTGTCTTTCTGGGATCGAACATGGATGTTTTAACCCTATATGCATGTTTTTACCTATCCAAAGTATTTCTAAAAGTTTTAGACATCATACTACACTTCCAAACCTTTACAAAACCTAATGACATTTACTAGTTCAATTGCACTAGTTTTCGGACGTCTAGGTCATCCCTTGACGTTTAGGATCTAATACTTCCTAGTTGGTTTCAATACATAATTTTAGGCTTAGAAACACTGTTTTAGAGTTTAGTTCATCATATGAGGATCTATATTAGTGCGTGGACTTTCGGAGTGTTACAAACATGTCGTTACCTGCTATTTTTTCAAGCCATATCAACGAAACATACCAAAATAAGTAAGAGCGATTCAAGAATAAAATGAAGAAAAAATAAGTTGCAAAAATACTCACCGAACGGACCGACAAGTCATCGGGTTTGTTCAGTGAGCTAGATCTGGATCACTGAAAGTATTGACTCTAAAAATTTCCAAAATATTTGGCTTGTTAGTGGTGGGAATGGCCTTTTGGAGAATCGTTGACCCCTTTCAATGAGCAAAAATTAGCCAGCAAAATATCACAGTGTATTTTAAGGGTTCAGGACACAGAAAGGGATCAACGAAGAAATTCAGTGAGTCACCAAGAGCACTCAGCGAACTCAAGCTTCTCGCTGAAAATACAACACCAAAATAATCAAAACCACATAATTAAAGGCAATAAAGGGGGATTCGGCAAACCACCGAGCGGTTCATTTTTTACCTCGACTTCCAAAATCTACCCTGCAACCCCCAAAATCACAATCAGACTATACACTCATTAAATTAATTCTATAACCATTAGACCCATGCCATGGGGGTACTTAGACTTCCCCCGGTTTGGCAAAAAAGATCATTTAACGACTTTAGCCCATAAGAATGACATCAAAGACTCTATCATTGGGAAAACATGTCATTTAGCAAAACTTGGGTTGTTCAGACTTCACTCGACTAGACTCCATATTAAGTAAGCACAATTCAACATTTTTTGATCAATTTAAAGCATGAAATTAGTGAAATAAACAACGTAGGCAATTTAGGCACGAAATAAAAACAAAAATAGACACAAAAGCATATATTTACAATTTCGGAAAGGCCCAACACACATCACTAAGAATAATAATATTGCAAACAAGTTTATTAACTAATTATGAGTTTTTGGGTTCGACAAAGCAACCTTTAGTGCCGAATATAAGAATATGTATAACTAGTGGTAAATTATCCATATTTGAACACCGAATCAACAACTAGAAAGTGGTAAAAATGCAAAAATATGGAAATATATGGTGCGTGTGTGATTGTACGAATTTAAAAGCTAGGAAATGTGAAAGAGTTTTAAAGTTTGAACTTTAGACCTGTTAAAACAGTCCAGTTCTTTCTCTTTCGATGACATTAATTTTCATCTCCAAACCACTTGAAATGCCGAGTGGTTACTTACTTCAGTGAGTATTACAGGAAATCTGTTAATGTGGGGTTCAAAATAGCGGAAAAAGTTGGGCACATTGATCTTTTCAGCGAGTCACCGACTTGTCCATGCGCCCACCGAACTTTAAAGACTTCATCTTCATAATTTCTTGAGTTCAATGGTGGTCTAAGTAGGGCTCGTAAACCTTTTTCGTGAGTCGCTGACTTGACTCTCAGCTCACCAACCTACACATTTTAAACTCATCCCACATTTTCACCTCCCCAATCACACATTCATTCCATCAACAAAAAGGAAGCAAAAAAAAAGTAGGGTTGCCTTCCAAGAAGCGCCTTACTTAATGTCGTGGCACGGCTGAAGCCCTCACCCAAACATCATTCTTGGGATTTGTCATAGTATCACTAGGAAACCTTCTTTGTTGTCTAATGTTTAATTGAGAAGAAATTTTACCCATTTAGGTCTATCACCATTTAATAGAAACAAAATAAAAGGAAATCATCTTGCTAAGGGTCAATACATCTTACTTCATTTATTTAAAAATTTTATCAGAACCTTCAATCTTGTTGAGTGTACGCGAGACCATATCCTTAGAACGACCACCCTTAGAATCTTTGGGATTTTGATGCTCATGGAGAGGAATGTACCTATCCAATGACTGGGCTTCTGTAACATACGATTGTTGTATCAAACCTCCTTGAGAATGTTGATAATCAAATCCCTTGTTCACCGAATCAAGGAATCGGTAAATATATTGTAGCAAATCTTTATGAGTCGTACATTGCATCACTGACTTCAATAATCTTAGAAAAGTCTCATAGATTAGGTCATCCTCCAAACACTTGAAGCTCTCGATATTGTCCCTAAGTATCATAATCTTCAAACCAGGGAGAAACCGCACTTGAAATGCAGTGACAAGATCTTCCCACAAGTGATGGCGTCTCCTGGTAATTCAGCCAACCACTCACATGCTTCTCCTATTAACGAAAATGGGAACAACCTCAACTTCACCGGCTGTTGGTATATGTTCATGAAGGAGAACGACCCACAAACATCAACAAAGTTCCTTATATGCTCATGGGATCCTCATGAGCCAACCCATCAAACAACCTTTTCAATTACAAGAGCTACAACATGGTGCTTGCAATGTGGGATACAACGTTCTCTTCAACCAGAGGCAGTGAATGGAACCAACTCCACCCACAAGATTGGGGTCATTGAGATTGCTGATTTCATGTTTGTGTCCCACTTGGCTACCATTGCTTCAGTTGATACTCATTTCCTCTGTTTTAAATAACAACACACAAACCAAAACTTAAAGTAAGTAGATCTATCTATGATTGAAAAGAAAAAAACTTAAACTTCACCGAAATAATATCAAACAACACCACTCCACACTTCATCAAATTCGAAGCGTCAACAGTCAGTAACTAGTATAAAACCCAACTACATGAGATGGGGTTGAATCCCACAGGGACTGATACGTGTTTAAGATTCAATAGGGAACTATGCACTAGATTAAATTAGTCATAGGAGTTAATGTTTTTAAATAAAGACATAATTAAAATCAGGGGGTGACACAAATATCAAATGGCAAAGCACGTTCTTTTTTGGGACACATAGACTATTACAGACGCATCAAAAAAGACTTTTCGAAGCGCGGAATCCCAGAATGGAATCATTGCGAAGCGAATAGGCTGGCAGTCTTGAAGCAAAAGAGAATTCTTTAACTGTTCGGTGTCGGCATCTTTTCCTACCTCTAACTGTTCTCCTAACCGGCAAGGTAATCGGCTAACCAGGAATTCATCTTCAGAGCTAAGTCCCAAGGAGGCAGCTTGGAATGCACGAGGGATTTTGGTTTGGAAATATTAACTACATTTAGGGGCAAATAGTGTAAAATAACAATAACGAGACTGATTCTTGTGGTGTTATTCGATAATAGGCTTATATAGACAAATGGATAATTACAACTATTAGAAATTAGCTAGGCCATAGTAAAGATAAACTTTCTCTCAAACAGTTTACCGAATCAAGTACATTTCTCTAAACATCAACAAGCATGTAAAATAAAGAAAACCCACACCTTAGTATATTCATTCTCTCAAGCTGAATGTGTGGAATTTGGTTTAGGATTCACTATGTCGAGTTGAACCCAAGTCAACCCAATACCTATATTCCATCAATAAATAATTTTAGTTTTAAAACATCTCTCTCTCACAAGGCAAAAAGCAAGGGTATAAATACCTTTGCAACTACAATTATTTAATTAAAACCAAAAGTAAAGATTGAACTCACTTGTAAATATCATTTGACCTAACAATTTGTTACACTCCGAAAATCCAAGACCTAGTTTAGAGACTAACATGAGTGTATATGGGTTGTAATACTACTTCTAAGATAAATAATGTTTATAAGTCATTTAAGAGTTTTTTGGGTCAAGCTGTCAAGAAATGTCCATGACATCCGGATCTAGTTTTCCTTAGCCTATTGCACAAGGTTTTAAGAGTTGGAAACTTATGAAATTTGGTGGAAAAGTTTCAAAGATGTATTAGAGTAGTTTTAGGTTCTAAATGTCCAGGTACGAATCCCAAAAAGACCACGCTAAGGTTCCTTGAGGAGGACCCTTCAATTTTAGAAAAAAGCTGTCAAAATGCAATAGTTACCTACGCTTGCTATCGATGGGGCCTAAGCCAATCTATGGTGCGTTGATGCATTCTTCAATGAACACTTAGTAAATTAAAAAAAAACTACCAAATGCATACACTTCGATCCAAACCAAAGACGTGCAGGATTGAGGGGAAAATTGCCCGTCGACTAGTCTACGACTAATCTCAACTTTCTCTCGCCCAAAGAAGACTCCATAGAAGACCAAGATCTAAGAGTTCTAGGGAAGCAATAAGGTATATTTTAATCATCAATATTCAAAGAATATCATTGTATGGGAACCTTTCACCTTTGAGATTCCTTTCCCCAAGGGTTCTTCTAGGATTGGCTTTCAAAAAGATTATTTCATATAGGTTCTTCCTTATACGAATTTGACCTTCTAAATTGTATAGTTTTTAGTTTTTTTTACTTATTCTGATTTTATTATGTTTTCTTATGGTTCAATTATAATAATTCTTTATTAATTAACCTAGTATGTGGAGTATATCATGAATTGACCCGAATTCCCTAACCGTAAGTTATGAACTAATGTTGAATTGATTAGTATTGATGAAATTGACGTAGTTATTGTGTTGATTACTAATGAACGATTTTATTTAACCTATTAATAATGATATTGGATTGGTTTAGGGTAAGACCAATGCTGATGTCTTTTAAGGAGAATTGTTAAGGAATTGTGATCTTAAACCTTTACTTCATTTGTGGTGGCTTGTACTTGTGATGAATTTCAGTTGAAGTATATATTTTTATTGTATTAAGTCAGTGTTGGCATGATGATGTAAGTGAAAAGTCTTTATTCTATGAATATGTGACATTATGTTAATATATAATAATATAAAGTTGGTTATGAATTGCCTATGTGCTTTATAATGACATGATGATGATAATGTGTTGATCTCATATATGAGGGTTGTATTGTAAGGACATTTTCATGAAATTCCTAATGACCTAATGATATGAATATACAAGGGTTAGTCTCCTATGTCCTATTCTAAGCTATGATGATCAATGAAATCTTCAATACATTTTAAAAAGGGACTCTAGCTTAGCACCTAGTCGACTTGGAGATCATAAGGTGTCCCTTTCTTCATTCTTTAAACCTATTTTGTTCTTTTTTGTAAATTAGTGTCCCTGTTTTTATCCTTAATACCTATACCTAGAAATCAAGGGTTTAACATGAGTTATTGGCACAAAATAATATACTAAAATTATATAAATGAAACCCTAAATGAGTTCAAATCTAAATTAATAACTCGTCTTGGCTCCCATATATAATAATAATAATATTTTTTCTATTGTTTTCATTCTATTTTTTGCATTTTGATTATGTGGCCTTTCCCAATGATAGATCAGGTGACAACATTTTGAAGTCAAGGCGTTATGTTGTAATTACACAAGGGAAGTCTAGGTACCTGATTGTGTATCATTTTACTAATTTGCGTACTAATTGGTTTTGTATTTTTCAGGCACTATGTCTGCTTTATGAAAGTGCAGAACCCCACATTCCTCACCTATGGCTTCTCAATAGGAATGTGATAACTCGATGGAGTCTAGTAGTTTTGAATTTCAGATAAATACCACCATTGAAGATAAACAACATTGAACTACTATGTCTCATATAACCATTTACATTCTCTAGAACACTCCTTCCCAACTTGAAGAGAAAGTTAGTAGTTCCGGAAGTGGTGAGGAATTTGATAAGAAATCCTGACACTACCTCCGGTAATGGAGAACAATCTAGTAGTATTTATCTAGAGGATGCATCTACACCTCCACCTACAATGAGACGTGGAGCTGCAACTAGAGAACAAGAAGATACAATTGTTGAAAAAGAGGATGATGATGTTAATTTAGATGATAGAATGGTCCAATATGCTTACCTCTGTGAATTCGATTTGGTGTTGTGACAACAACTGATTGATTGTTTCAAATCTACATGGACTGTGAACATGTTTGATGATTTCTTCAAAAATGGTATTATGAATACGTCAAGCGACATTAAGAATAGACCAGTCATGCTTGAGACACGAGTAGTAATGGAGAATATCCAAGCATTCACAGATATTAAAACAATGTTCTTGGAGAATTCACCGGCACACTACATCGAGAATTCTATGCTTGTTGTGCAGATACTCTAATGAAGGTCGCTGATAAATCTAAAACACATAAGACAATTGCTTACACGTTGGGTCCTTTAGAACAATCACTATGAGGGGAAATATCATGAACATCTTTGAACATATAATAAATAGGATTCTACATGGCCCAGATTACATAACACCAACATATATGGTATTATTTGAGGGTAAACACCGTACTCTTACTAGTGAATTTGAGATGGAGGATCCTAGTTCGCGACAACGAATCATGTATTGGATTATAGGTTATATTGCTTTAGAAGAATAAGTGGTAGCATGTGTGTCTGAGCCACAATGTTCATGTTACGAAGGCATCTCGAAATTCTCCAGCCAAACATTGGTGGTCCATAGTTCAAGCACAGTTGTGACCCACAGAAAATGATAATGCACCTTTCCCATCACTAGCATCATTGTTTGCTCACATCATGGCCGGTTACCTTGTGAATGTGGTTTGAATCATCTCTAATGATATATGAGACATGACGTTGAATGAGTGATTAGGATATTTGTTTCCTAGTCTGATAGGGGAAATTTGTTTTCAATCTAACATTCTCCAAATAAATTTATGGATAAACCGCTTGAGGCATTAAGGATAACTGTTGTTTTTCAAAACTAAGGATTTCACCAATTCTCCGTTTGAGAGAAAATTAAGAGCAGTGGGACCACTAGCAGAAGTACCACTCTTATGAACAGGGAGCACCCCATAGATGTAACCGGCGTCTTCGTCCTAGGAGAGGACTAAGACTAGTCTCTTACATTCATCATAACATTCATAGATTAAAAAGTGCGGAAATTAAAACTTTTCATATATATCCATATAGTGAGGTTTACATAAACCTCTCGCATACTACATAGGGAGTTTAAGTAGACTCTTTGCATATGAAGCTTACAAAGGCTTCTCATTTAAACAACATAATCGATACATAGGAATTAGTATAATACTTTGTCTCATATTGAACCATCTAAAATGAGTACAAATGTTTGACATAATCAATACAAAGTAAATATGACATTATAGGCTTACATCAATATCAAAAAGGTACGCAAAGGAATGAAAGATGTATTTATGATAATACAACTTCAAATCTAGAGAATAGAGAAGGTAACATCCTCTAATATGAGGACCTACCGATACTTGAAGAAAAGATTCCAAGTCTTTTTCAGTCGGCCTCCTAGGAACTCAGAACCTACATATTTGTTGAAATCATAGAGATATGGGTTAGTACAGCAGTTGTACTAAGTATGTAAACATATACACATAAAACATTGATATCATGCTAAAAGTTACATTTGTTCAAAACCATGGTAATTTACATTGAAAGGCCTTTATGCACAATCAAAAGCACATATGAACCAATGAACATATATTCTTCAAGACAAGACCATATGCAATACAAGACAAACATCATCAAGTAAACAAAAGTCAAGATACATATTATCATATTAGAGAACATAACTAAAAACACTACAACGTAATGTCATAACAACGAAGCATGTATAAAATTTCATAACATTACAACATATGCAAGACCATTACTCATAACCCATTGCTAATCTTACAAGTGCCATGATAAGTAAAGTCACATAACCCCACACAACCAAGTAAAGCGAACAAAGGATCACAAGTGATGTATAACTTCATATAACCGAGCATCATGAGAAGTCATCATCATAATTAGTAATATAGACGAAAAACATGTTCATAAGTGAGATTAACTTCATATAGGTCATCAACATGTAAAGTCAACATTTACATTATATTAGAGCCATCAAAACATAAGAAATGTTTCTAATATTTCCGATAAGGCCAACTAGTGCAATGCATAGGTAGAGTCCCATTCCCCTACCTATACTAACAAGAACTCCTCAGGTCCTCCTAGTTAGTGTTCACATGATTACATTCATTTTACTTTTTGGTACAAATTCCTTAACCAACATAGACCATATGAGCTAAATGTGGAATCTAGTTTCCTGAAACCCTTTACCTAATAATGGTTGTCTACTTGCCAAGGTAGTACCATAACATGAACATAACATTCAAGCTGGATCAACTAGCTAATATTCGTATGGGCGCAACATAGGTCAAGAACTAGGAGACATACTTGAGACCATCTTTATGAATAATTTCATTGTAATCTCTATCTTATGAGAATCATTGTGAACCTACCTTCCCACATTTGGAAGGGACACCTATCATAAGTAGTTCATCCGGTTCTAAGCTAAAGTCCCTTTTTGAAACGTCTTAAAGCCTTTTCAATAAGCAAAGCTTAGTATAGGCCATGTGACACTATACCTTGTATATTCATAATCATTAGATCATATAAAATTACATGAGAACTTCCTTTTAATACAACCCTTATATGTGAGACTTTTACATTATAATCATCATGTAATAGTAAGGCATAAAAGTGATCCACAGTAAGCCTTATATCATCATACCTTAACCATAATCTAACAATCCATATAATCAATACATTCAAATTACATTCATCATACCATCACCTAACTAATCTAATGACAATTAATACTTCAAGTGAACATCATAATCAAGTACAAGCCGTCACAATTTAAGTAAGGATTCAAGATCATAGGTCTTACAAATTTACCTTCACAAGCATTCTTCTATGATAATAACATTAAAAACCATATTCATACATTAATAGACTTAAAAATATCATATAATAGTAAATAATGCAAGAACTAAGTATATTCCATCATAACTATTGAATTTAATATTAATTCATAACCTACGTTAGGGAAATATTATCAATCCATGATCTCTTCTATAGATTTAACTCTAACATGAAGAAATACCCTAATTCACTAATAAGTAAATCATATTATATCCATAATAATCCAAATAAACCAAGAACTATACAATTTGAACCATCAATTTCGGATTGAGAAAAAAATCCATGTTTTCTCAACTTTTTGAAATCAAAATTGAAGAACCTTTTAGAGAATGGAGTCGAAAAGTGAAAAGGTTCCATACCTTAACAATCCTTGAAGATTTATGAAGATAAAGTTGAATCTTGGAGCCCTAATGACCTTGAATTGTTCTTTAATAGTCTTGGGAAATAGAGGGAGCAAGTAGAGAGACCGAAGAGGATTTTGAGTTTGGGAAATTAAGTAGGTTAGGTTAGTTGAATGAGGGTTAGGTGTTTATATAGTCTGTTAACTAGCTTAATTAAACATCCACTATATGATAATTAAACATTTAAGAAACTAACTCATTCAATGACTTAACTAAAATCTTAAAAGTGAAACACATACCAAATGACTACTCCCCAACCTAGAAACCATAGGTCCATCAACAGCCAGTGCTGGCAAGCCATTGATGAGTTCAAAAAGAGTCTATTTTTTGGAACTTTTTTAAAATGGCTAAAGAATTACTTGTGGAGCCATCGATACCTCGTCGATCAGGCGATGGCTATTTGATTGGTTTCGTAGATAGCCACTGTCATTTGACAACTTTGTGGTCATTTTGGAGTGGAATTTTAGCGTGGTCCTTTGGGACTCATACCTGGATGTTTCTACCCTAAACACCTTCTAATACATATCCAACACCTTTCTACCAATTTTTTCACTCAATTATAACTCTTGAAACCCTATGAAACATGCCAAGGTACACCAACCACTATTTCACAATTCATCGGACGTCATGGAAGTTTCTTCACGTTTTGACTCTAAAACTTTCTATAGGTCACACGCATGGCATATACTACCTTGAATACCTCATCTATGAACCCTTATGGGTCTTATTCCACCTTAGATTCGAAGAATGCAGGGGAATTGATCCTTGTAAAATCTCTTATCCTTGAAGAAGTGGTGCTATAATTGGGATTCAATTTCACCCTAGCATCTCTAGTATCTTGAGTAGCCAACACATGGTCAAACTATGTATGGAAGTCTGTATCTAAACATTTGAAATAAACCATTGTTCAATAGGAACTAGAGGCTTTTGAGGAACCGTAGGGGGAACTGTCTCATTCACATAGTCCTCTTTGACCCTCTGACTATTATTCCTCATAGTATTCATGGCCTATAAGCACAAGAAAAGTATTAGAAGGAAAGAGTTAAGTGCATAGTGTTAAGACTCGAAGCACAATCATATAGTAATAAAGAAAAGAAGGTTCCTAATCATCTCATGGCCTCCTATTCAAAAATGTGGTGTGCTTCACATTCATGAATAAGACTCTACTTGATGTGGTGTGTGTGAAATCAATCCTACCATTATTACAAAACCTTATGCTCTGATACCAAGTTTATATCGACCGAAGAGTAGCCTCTAGACATCACCGGTGCACTCAACCTCGAAGAGGTATCATACAATCCTCTTAGCATAATTTTTCATGGCATAATGAACAAGAAATATGTGGAAAATTTAAAAATTATATATATAGTGAAGTATACATAGACTTATCACATATTATATTTATGGATCTACAAAGACTCCACATTTATAGAGTTTAATTAGACACCTCATTTAGAGATATAAGAAATTCATGACCATCTTCTAATATTGTCTCACAACCCCATCTATTTATTAGAGTTCAACAACAGTCTACAAATAGGATCCTTAGCCCTTTAAACACAATAGTCTATTAGACCAAAAGTACATAAGAGAATATTAGTAAGTCTATTACCTCAATAGGGAAAACATAAAGTGTCAACTAGTTCATATGTCCTCAAATATTAGAGGACCAACCACAATGTTTTGGAGAATAAAAGTCCAAGCTTTCTTCAAGGATGTACAAGCGAACCAATTTTTTGGAACCTATACTCATAATATAAAAGTAATAAAGGGATCAGTACAATGATTGTATTAAGCATGAATAAATGCATAAAAATCATTAAAACATGAGAAAGGGACATTTACATATAATAATATGTATTTATGAGGTTCTAAAAACCATTTATATCATCAACACAACACATAATACACTATCACAAAATGTCAAAACTACAATGGAGGAATGACCTTTGCACTTCCTAGGGTCCACTTGTGAAATGTAGAGTTAGCATCCCATACTAAGAACTACACCAAACATTCCCATAAAATTCACATTGGTCACACATTGCATTCACATTCATCACATACCAATAATCATAAGTGAAAAGCATACATCATAAGCGACATGTGGACATAAGAATATGTAAACTTCAACTATTATTCATACCACTTACATATTTTCATATTATTTAATAACGAAAAAGAACTCCCTATGACATCCTCAAAGCCTACTAGTGCAATGAACAAGTGAAGTCCTATACCCCCACTTCAACTTAGTTCACTTAGTATGATATCATAGTCTAATTTCATACTTCATTCTTACTTAATTATTGTAGCAAAACATTGTCGGGCTAACCATGAGTCGGGAATGGCAACACTGACTTCTTAAATCTTAGAAATGTCTCATAGATTAGCTCACCGTCCAAACAATTGAAATTAATGATGTTGTCCTTAAGTGTTATAATCTTTAAAGTTGGGAAAAACCGCACTTGAAATGCATTGACAAGCTCTTCCGACTAAGTGATGATGTGTCTTTGGTAATTCAGCTAACCACTTACATGCTTCTCCCATTAAGGATCTTGGGAACAAACTCAACTTTGATGACTCTTGGGATATGTTCTTGAAGGAGAACAACACACAAAAATAAACGAAGTTCCTTATATGCTCATGGGGATCCTCATGATCCAACCCACCAAATAACCCTTTCAATTACAAGAGTTGCAACATGGTGCTTATAATATGGAATACAACATTCCCTTCAACCAGAGGCAAATGAATGAACCAACTCCAGCTACAAGATTGGAGTCATTAGCATTCCACTTATGGACATCATTGAGATTGTCAATTGCTTCCGTTGAAACTAATCTTCTTTGTTTTAAGAAACAACACACAAAATAAAACTAAAAGTAAGTAGATATAACTATGATTGAAAAGAAAAAACTTAAACTTCATCAAAAATAATCTCAAACAACACCTCCCCCTGGAAGCAATACCATTTTTATTAATAATATTTCAAACACACTTCATCCAATTTTAAGCTTCAACAATCATTAATTACTATAAAACACAACTAAATGAGATTGCGTTGAATCCCACAGGGAGCGATACGTGTTTAAGATTCAATAGGGGAGTATGAACTTGATTAAATAAGTCATAGCAATAAAAGTTTTCGAATAAAGACAAAATTCAAATCAGGGGGTGACACAAATATCAAATGGGGGTTTTGGTTTGGATATATCAACTAAAAGTAGGGGAAAAGAATGTAAAATAACAATAGTGAGACTGATTCTTGGGGTGCAATTTGATTATAGGATTATCTATACAAATGGATTGTTACAACTATTAGAAATTAGCAAGATATTAGTGAGTAATATAGGCCATAGAGACGATAACATTTCTCTCGAACAGTTTACCGAATCAAGTACATTTGCCTAAACATCAACAAGCACACCATATAAAAACATCCCACACCTGAGTCTGCTCATTCTCTCGAGCTGAATATGTCGAGTTGAGTTGAGGATTCACTCTGTCGAGTTGAACGCACGTCAACCCAATGCCCATAGTCCATCAATCAATAATTTTAGTTTTAAAACCTCTCTCTTTTACAAGACAAAAACACAAGGGTGGAGATACATTAGCAAGAACAATTATTAAATTAAAATCACAACTAATGATTGAACTCACTTGTAAATAACATTTAAACTAATAATTTGTAACACTTTGAAAATCCAAGACCTAGTTTAGAGCCTCACATGAATGTATAAAGGTTGTAATACTTTTTTTAATATAAAAAAATAATGTTTACAAGTTATTTTGGAAGTTTAGAGTCAAGACGTCAAGAAACATCCATGACATCCGGAGACTAATGAAAGAGGTGCTAGTGTTCCTAAGCCTATTGCATAAGGTTTTAAGAATAAAAAATTTATGAAATTTAGTGGAAAGGTGTCAAACAAGTATTAAATTAATTTTAGGATTGAAAATTTTGGGTACGAATCCCCAAGGACCACCCTAAGGGTCCTTGAGGAGGACCCTTCCATTATGGCAAAAAACTATCAAAATGCAATAGTTACTTACACTTGCCATCGGTGGGGCCAAGGAAAATGTACGGGCTGTCGATGCCTCTTTCGATGGACACTTAGTCAATTCGAAAAAAAAAACAAATTCATACTCTCTGATCCAAACCAAAGATGTGCAAGACGGAGGGGAACAATGCCCGTCGTTTGGCCTACAACCAATAGGTCAAGGTCTCATACGTCAGGCCTAAAAATTTTCATGTGAATATGTAAAAGATTCATTTAATTAAGGTAGTTAGTTAGGGGTTAAGGTTTATAAACTACCCTGTTATGCCTCGTATTTTTTTTATACGTAGTGCGCATCGTGATCTAGAAGACGTAAAGAAATATTAGGCAAGGATGTTATTTCCAAATGTGATATTAAGTATGAGTTGGCTAATGTAAGTGCCATTAACTTTAAGTGAGGGATTAATTAGTGGCTAATTTGGATTGATTTAATCCAATGGGCCCCACCACTCATAATTGGTGGCTGATTAGGATTAATTTAATCCAGTGGGCCCCACCACTCAAGGCAAAAATTAAAAAGGGATCAGTGTGGGGTGGCCTTAGTGGGACAGTGTAGAGGGTTGCCTCCACTTTATACTATTAAATGAGGTGGAGAAATCCACTCCATGCTAAATAAAGTGGTGAAATGCATTGCTGCATATCATCTTCTTCTTCACCACTTGTCTTAGCGACCATGGAAATGGAGAAACCAACCCTGCAACTCTTGGCCAGCAGCTGCAAATAAATTGGTTAGTAATCTCCTTGTTTGGTGTGTTAATTCTTTAGAATACCCTTGTTAATTATCCATTAATTTTAAGAAGGGGGCGTGACCAGTAGCTTAGGAAGTTTGTTTTAGTTATTGAATGTGCTAAGTATGAACGGAAACCATAATCGGATTATTAGTGGTGTCGTGTTGGTGCTTGGGCTATTTTGATTAAAGCAAACTGCAGGAAAATTCTGTTTTGGCATTATGTATATGTTGAATGTGATTATGAGTATATACTCCAAAGGATGAATATGATAAGGTAGATGTGTTGCGAATTATAAAACGAGTTATCGCTCGGTGTGTCGTTGCTTCGCTGCTATGGTTGCCGAGACGGAACTGTTTTGCGGAGGGGGCTGTTTAATATGATTCTTTGGGTTATATGTGTTATTGGTATTGCTGTGGATAATTTGGATTGTTGTCGGATTGGGACGAAGTAAGGAAAATAGGGGAAGTGCTGCCGAATTTTCGTTAGATTATTAGCTAGCTTACAAGAAAGTAAAGCACGATGTTTATCTAATTGCGGCACGATTGTTGCTTGTTATAGATTAATAGCTTGAGCAGTAAATATTGGACGTGCGGCTCGATTATACGGTATGTAACGCTGTCCCTTCTTTCTTTGTTTGGCATGACTTTTAAAAATAAGCGAATAACGGACAGATTTGATACTTACCTCTAGAGCGTCTAGGTGACGTAAATTCTTGCTTCCACAATTATTCCTCTATATATCGGCTATGTCTAAGGCTATGATGATCTCTAATATCTATGGTAGTGATTCTTAGAGTCATTGAGATTTTACGTTTCCATATCGTATTAAAGGTTCATAATCTTGATAAAACATTAATCTTTGGTGATACTCCTTACTGGTTCACGTTGATTGTTCTATTGAGTTATAAGAAATGATTTTAATTGCATATGGTTGCTCATAATATTCTGCTCGTGCATAGAGTCATTTATCATTTCACCGAGTCCCGGGCCGGGTAATGTTCGTGCGGAGTTTCTTGCATATGTCACCGAGTTCCTCACTAGAGGGCCGGGTATGTATATTATATATATGATTGGTGATGAGGATGGTTATGATGATGATGATGACGGAGATGACGTGATGATTATTTTGCCGATCCCCTTACTAGGGAAGCTGAGCACCTTAAATGTTAAATATATGCATGATTTTCACTTAAAAGGGTATATGTGTAGCGATATTTTGTTTCGACTTGCCATATTGGTATCCTGTCATCTTTACCTTATGCTTTACATACTCAAGACATTGTCCGTCGACCCCCTTTCCTCGGGGTGCGTTTCATGCCCGCAGTGTAGACGCCGCAGATTCGGTGATCCTCCGTTTAGGATATCTACTCGCTAATTGGGAGAGCTCCACTGCTCCAGAGCCCGATCGTTTTGGTACATAACTTTTGTGTAGTCTTTGCTCGTCTATGGGTATGGCGGGGCCTGTCTCCGTCGAAGTTTCAATAATGTACTCTTAGAGGTCTGTGGACATTATATGGGTTGTATATATATGTTTTGGATAATGGTCCGGACATGGTTTGTTTGGGATGTCCGCATGCGAGGCAGCCTTGTCATTGCGTACATCATTGTGTATTGTGTAGTGGCAGCCTTGTCGGCATCGTATGTTATTATGCTTTGAATAGTGGCGGCCTTGTCGGCTCGCGTATCTTTGTTATGGTTGAATGGTTATGACTCCTTATGAGACAGGTCCTCTTATATATATATGACGTTGGGGTTGGCTTGATTTGATTAAATTCCATATTGTCTTAGTTTGATTGGTTATACATAGCGAGTTTGTATGTGGGTGTCCAAAAGCGGGCACTAGTCACGGCCCATCGGGTTGGGTCGTGATAAAGAGTGGTATCGAGCGGTTCTTCCTCGAAGTGTCTACACACCGTGTCTAGTAGAGTCTTGTTTATCGGTGTGTTGTGCACCACATCTATAAACAGGAAGCTACAGGACATTTAGGATGTCATTCTTTCTTCTTATTCTAGATCGTGCGATAGAGCTATATTAACAGGATAATCCCTCTCTAACGAATCCGTGTGGTTTCAGCTATGCCTCCAAAGAAAGCGGCAACGCCCGTAAGGAAAATCGGTAGCAGAAGGTACTAGTCAGACCCGAAGAGTTACTAGGGCCCGTGCCCAGTCTATGCCTGGTATGATGCTCCAGTCGGAGAGCTCTGCTACACCCCCACCACCAGAAGAGCTTAGAGCAGCAGCAGCTCCAGTTCGGGGGACACCACCAGCCCCCAAGGCCCCAACATCTGATTGACGGTTGTATGGCAGTAACTCTTCAGCCAGGTATGGACATTGGTCGGGTGCAGGCATATGCACAGGGGGTAGAGGATCGGCACCGGGGATGTCAGCCAGATAGAGATTATAATAGAGGCCAGCATAAGAGGGCTAGATGAGCAGTTTATCCTGACGAGTTTCAAAGCGGGCAGTCTCAGCAGCATGTTAGATTTTCTTCCCAGCCAGCACAGAGTGCACCCCCATGTTTCATGGGTAGGGGGTTCGATCGTATGGGATATTCGGAAGCTGGTCAGAGCTCTAGGGCGTCAGGGTCACAGATGGGTCGGGGTTTGAGCCAGTCGAGGCCACCTTTGCCTCGGTGTTCTCGTTTTGGTAAGTCCCATCCTGGGGAATGTCGTTGGGCTACAGGTGCGTGTTTTTCTTGCGGCCGTCAGGGCCATACAATGAGGGAGTGTCACCTTAGAGGTAGTGCATGTGGTATGGCACAACCTACAAGGTCCGTTGCTGGTTCATCTTCTTTCAGGCTATCGCCCTACGCCGGCGGGTATTCAGCGCCGGCCGATCGTGGTAGAGGACGTGGTGGAGCTTCGATTCTAGCGGTCCCTCAAACCGTATATATGCTTTGACTAATAGGCAAGATCGGAGGCGTCACCTAATGTGATCACGTATATTATCACTATTCTCCCGAAGTGTGTATGCATTGATAGACCCAGGTTCCACCTTATCATATATATCTCCCTTTGTTGCTAGTAGGATCGGAATAGAGTCCGAGTTGATAGAACCATTTGAGGTAGCTACACCTGTAGGAGATTTTGTCATAGCTCTACGAGTATATAGGAATTGTTCAAGAGTTATATATAGTCGTGCATCGTAGCGCATCTAATAGAGTTAAATATGATTGAGTTTGATATTATCATGGGCATGGATTGGTTGGCTGCTTGTTATGCTAATGTTGATTGCAGAGGAAAGATAGTTCGATTTCAATTTCAGAGGAACCGATTATAGAGTGGAAGGGAAATGCAGATGTCGCCGAAAGGTAGGTTCATTTCATACCTCAAGTCCGGAAGATGGTTAGAAAAGGCTATATTTACCATCCGATTCGGTGCATGACATAAAGGCAGAGGCACCGACTCTTCAATCGATCCCATTAGTTAATGAATTTCCGATGTATTCCTCGAGGAACTTCCCGGCCTTCCTCCGTAGCGGGAGATAGAGTTTACTATAGATGTCTTGCGGATACCCAAATTTCTATATCTATACCTCCTTATAGAATGGCACCTGCTGAGTTGAAAGAATTGAAAGAGCAATTGAGGGATTTGCTAGAAAAGGGCTTCATCAGGCCTAGTACGTCACCTTGGGGGGCACCGGTACTGTTTGTGAGGAAGAAGGATGGGTCGCTGCGGATGTGCATTGATTATAGACAGTTGAACAAAGTAACAATAAAGAACAGGTATCCCCTCCCAAGGATTGACGATCTATTTGACCAGTTGCAGGGTGCAAAGTGTTTTTCAAAGATAGACTTGCGGTCAGGTTATCATCAGGTGCGGGTAAGGGAGGCAGATATTCCAAAGACGGCATTCCGGACCCGATATGGGCATTATGAGTTTAGAGTCCGTCTTTTGGTCGACTAATGCTCCAATGGTGTTCATGGATTTAATGAATCGAGTATTTAAACCATTCCTTGATATGTTTGTTATTGTATTTATAGACGATATTCTGGACTATTCACGTTCAGAAGAGGAGCATGCAGATCATTTAAGGACGGTACTTAGGGTGCTTCAGCACCACAAGTTGAATGCTAAATTTTCTAAGTCACGAGTTACGGTTGACTTGATGGCATTCTTGGGGCATATTATTGAGCCGATGGTATTCGGGTAGACACGCGAAGATTGAGGCGGTAAAGACTTGGCCTGCACCTCGACACCTCTTGAGGTACGCAGCTTTACGGGGTTAGCAGGATATTACAGAGATTCGTAGAAAAGTTTGCCTCAATTTCAGCGCCTTTGACAAGGCTAACTCAAAAGGCAACCAAGTTCCGGTGGGCCAGATGCTTGTGGCGAAGCTTCCAGCTATTGAAAGACAAATTGACTACGGCTCAGTCCCTAACTCTTAGGAGGGACCAGGCGGCTATGTTATTTATTGTGATGCTTGGTGTTGGGCTAGGATGTGTATTGATGCGGCATGGCAAAGTTATAGCCTATGCCTCCCGACAACTTAGGAAGCATGAAAAGAACTATCCTACTCACGATCCGAGTTAGCGGTCGTGGTTCATGCCTTGAAGATATGGAGACATTATTTATATGGTGTCCATGTGGACATCTATACAGATCATAAGAGTCTCCAATATATCTTTAAACGAGAGGAGCCGAACTTACGATGAAAGGCGGTGGTTAGAGTTGCTAAAGGATTATGATGTTGATATTTTATATCATCTAGGGAAAGCGAATGTTGTAGCAGATGCTCTTAGCCGTAAGTCCATGGGTAGCTTGACAGATGCACAACCGTAAAGGAGGGATATGGTTCGAGATTCAGCGGCTATCCGGCCTTGGAGTCCGTCTAGCTAATTCGGAAGATAGTGGAGTTTCTATTCGAGAGGTTCTTTGAGTCCTCAATCATAGATGAGGTAAAGAGACACCAATACAAGGACCCTATTCTCGCACAAGTATAGAGATGCAGCTCTTCAAAAGGAAAAGACCCCATTTAAGGTTACACCTGACGGAGTGTTACGATATGAAGGCGGATTGTGTACCCGATCTTTGCAGGGCTATGACGACAGGTTATGGGAGAGGCACACTCTGCCCGTTATTCTATTCACCCAGGGTCAACAAAAATGTATCATGACCTCGGATGCTTATATTGGTGGGATGGCATGAAAAGGGACATAGCGGAGTTTGTTGCTCAGTGCCCGAATTTTCAACAAGTCAAGATCGAACATCAAAAGCCTGGTGAATTATTACAGGAGATAGAGATCCCGACTTGGAAATGGGAGATGATTAATATGGACTTCATTACAGGCTTACCTCGCACTCAACGGAAGTATGACTCTGTATGGGTTATTGTAGATAGGCTGACTAAATCGGCCCATTTTCTTCCAGTCAGGACTACTTATTCGGTTGAAGATTATGCGAGGTTATATGTCAGGGAGATAGTGAGACTTCATGGGGTTCCCACGTCCATTATATCAGACAGTGGAGCTCAATTTACAGCCAACTTTTGGAGATCGTTTCAGAAGGGATTGGGGACACAGGTGAACCTTAGCACAGCATTTCACCCTCAGACTGATGGGCAGGCTGAGCGTACTATTCAGACACTAGAAGATATGTTGCGGGCCTATATTATTGACTTCAAAGGCAGCTGAGATGACCACTTGCCGCTCATTGAGTTTGCCTATAATAATAGCTACCATTCTAGTATCCAGATGGCACCGTACGAGGCCTTATATGGGAGGAAGTGCAGATCACCTATTGGTTGGTTTGATGTTGGCGAGACTAAGTTAATAGGCCCGGATGTGATTCAGCAAGTCGTTGACAAGGTGAAGCTTATTCAAGAAAGATTATTAGCAGCCCGTAGTCGATGTAAGTCATATCTGCATAATCGGCATCGAGATTTGGAGTTTCAGATTGGTGACTGGTATTCTGAAGGTATCACCCATGAGAGGTGTGATGAGATTCGGCAGAAGGGGAAGCTCGACCGAGATACATTGGGCCTTATCAGATTGTTCATAGGATAGGCAAGGTTGCCTATGAGTTGGATCTACCATCTGATTTGGAGGCGGTACATCCAGTCTTCCATGTATCGATGCTACATAAATGTATTGGTGATCCTTCTAGAGTATTCCCTGTAGATGATATTCAGGTAATGTAGGAGTTGTCATATGAGGAGAAACCCGTGGCTATACTTGATCGTCAGGTTAGAAGGTTACGTACTAAGGATGTGGCTTCCGTCAAAGTGTTGTGGCAAAATAACAATAGGGAGGAGATGACTTGGGAAGCGGAAGACGAAATGAAGAATAAGTATCCTTACTTGTTCCCCGTACCTGCAGGTAATTCAATTTCTAGCTTGACTATATTGATAGATAATGAGATTATGTAGCTGCGAGGCATCTGTAAGTTACGGAATGCAGGTTGATAGGTATAACTTTTAGAGACCTCGCTGGAATTTGTTTTTGCAAGACGCTAACTTAACATTCGAGGACGAATGTTCCTAAGGGGGGAAGGATGTTATGCCTCGTATTTTTTTATACGTAGTGCGCATCGTGATCTAGAAGACGTAAAGAAATATTAGGCAAGGATGTTATTTCCAAATGTGATATTAAGTATGAGTTGGCTAATGTAAGTGCCATTAACTTTAAGTGAGGGATTAATTAGTGGCTAATTTGGATTGATTTAATCCAATGGGCCCCACCACTCATAATTGGTGGCTGATTAGGATTAATTTAATCCAGTGGGCCCCACCACTCAAGGCAAAAATTAAAAGGGATCGATTGTGGTGGCCTTAGTGGGCCAGTGTAGAGGGGTTGCCTCCACTTCATACTATTAAATGAGGTGGAGAAATCCACTCCATGCTAAATAAAGTGGTGAAATGCATTGTTGCATATCATCTTCTTCTTCACCACTTGTCTTAGGCAGCCATGGAAATGGAGAAACCAACCTGCAACTCTTGGCAGCGTTTGCAAATAAATTGGTTAGTAATCTCCTTGTTTGGTGTGTTAATTCTTTAGAATACCCTTGTTAATTATCCATTAATTTTAAGAAGGCGTGACCAGTAGCTTAGGAAGTTTGTTTTAGTTATTGAATGTGCTAAGTATGAACGGAAACCATAATCGGATTATTAGTGGTGTCGTGTTGGTGCTTGGGTCGTTTTGATTAAAGCAAACTGCAGGAAAATTCTGTTTTGGCATTATGTATATGTTGAATGTGATTATGAGTATATACTCCAAAGGATGAATATGATAAGGTAGATGTGTTGTGAATTATAAAGCGAGTTATCGCTCGGTGTGTCGTTCTTATTGCTATGGTTGCCGAGACAGGCTGTTTTTGCGAGGGGCTGTTTAATATGATTCTTTGCGTTATATGTGTTATTGGTATTGCTGTGGATAATTTGGATTGTTGTCGGATTGGGACGAAGTAAGGAAAATAGGGGAAGTGCTGCCGAATTTTCATTAGATTATTAGCTAGCTTACAAGAAAGTAAAGCACGATGTTTATCTAATTGCGGCACGATTGTTGCTTGTTATAGATTAATAGCTTGAGCAGTAAATATTGGACGTGCGGCTCGATTATACGGTATGTAACGCTGTCCCTTCTTTCTTTGTTTGGCATGACTTTTAAAAATAAGTGAATAACGGACAGATTTGATACTTACGTCTAGAGCGTCTAGGTGACGTATATTCTTGCTTCCACAATTATTCCTCTATATATCGGCTATGTCTAAGGCTATGATGATCTCTAATATCTATGGTAGTGCTTCTTAGAGTCATTGAGATTTTACGTTTCCATATCGTATTAAAGGTTCATAATCTTGATAAAACATTAATCTTTGGTGATACTCCTTGCTGGTTCACGTTGATTGTTCTATTGAGTTATAAGAAATGATTTTAATTGCATATGGTTGCTCATAATATTCTGCTCGTGCCTAGAGTCATTTATCATTTCACCGAGTCCCGGGCCGGGTAATGTTCGTGCGGAGTTTCTTGCATATGTCACCGAGTTCCTCACTAGAGGGCCGGGTATGTATATTATATATATGATTGGTGATGAGGATGGTTATGATGATGATGATGACGGAGATGACGTGATGATTATTTTGTCGAGCCCCTTACTAGGGAAGCTGGGCACCTTAAATGTTAAATATATGCATGATTTTCACTTAAAAGGGTATATGTGTAGCGATATTTTGTTTCGACTTGCCATATTGGTATCCTGTCATCTTTACCTTATGCTTTACATACTCAGTACATTGTCCGTACTGACCCCCCTTTCCTCGGGGGGCTGCGTTTTATGCCCGCAGGTGTAGACGCACAGTTCGGTGATCCTCCCGCCTAGGATATCTACTCTGCTAATTGGGAGAGCTCCACTGTTCCAGAGCCCAGTCATTTTGGTACATAACTTTTGTGTAGTCTTTTGCTCGTCTATGGGTATGGCGGGGCCCTGTCCCGTCGAGTTTCACTAATGTACTCTTAGAGGTCTGTGGACATTGTATGGGTTGTATATATATGTTTTGGATAATGGTCTGGACATGGTTTGTTTGGGATGTCCGCTTGTACAGGGGCAGCCTTGTCGGCTGCGTACATCATTGTGTATTGTGTAGTGGCAGCCTTGTCGGCATACGTATGTTATTATGCTTTGAATAGTGGCGGCCTTGTCGGCTCGCGTATGCTGTTATGATTGAATGGTTATGACTCCTTATGAGACAGGTCCTCTTATATATATATGACGTTGGGGTTGGCTTGATTTGATTAAATTCCATATTGTCTTAGTTTCAGTTGGTTATACTTAGCAGGTTTGTATGTGGGTGTCCAAAATGGGCACCAGTCACGGCCCATCGGGTTGGGTCGTGACATACCCTAAGCCTAAACCCAAATTAACACTTCATAATCCCAAACCCAAATTGATCTTGCTTCTTTCAACTTTCTCTCTCCCAAAGAAGACTCCATAGAAGACCAAGGTGTAAGAGTTCTAGTTAAGAAATATGGTATATTTTAATCATCAATCTTCAAAGAATATCACGGTATGGGAACCTTTCACCTTTGAGATTTCTTTCCCCAAAGGGTTCTTCCAAAATTGGTTTTCAAAAAGAAGATTTCATATAGGTTCTTCCTAATACGAATTTGACCTTTTAAATTGTATTATTTATGGGTTATTTGGGTTATTTTTATTATATTATGTTGTATTATGTTTCAATTATGATAATTCTTGATGAATTAACCTAGTATGTGGAGTAGATCGTGAATTGACCCAAAATTCCCTAACCCTAAGTATGAACTAATGTTGAATTGATTAGTATTGATGCAATTGACTTAGTTATTGTGTTGATTACAATTAAATTATCGTATTACACCTATTGATGATGAAATTGGATTGGTTTAGGGTAATACCAATGATTATGACTTTTGAAGGAGAATTGTTATGACTTTGTGATCTTAAGCCTTTATTTCAATTGTGGTGGCTTGTACTTAGTGATAAAGTTCAATTGAAGTATATATTGTGATTGTATTAAGTAGGTATTGGTTTGATGAAGTAACTGAAATGTCTTGATTAGGTTAATATGTGAGTTTTGTTAAGATGTAATAGTATAAGGTTGGTTATGAGTTTTGTATGTGCCTTATATGACACGATGATGATAATGTGTTGATATCACATATGAGGGTTGTGTTGAAAGGACATTCTCATGCAATTCCTAATGAGTTAATGATATAAATATACAAAGAGTTAGTCTCCTTTGGCATATACTAAGCTATGATTATTAATAAAGGCTTAAATACATTTTTAAAAGGGACTCTACCTTAGCACTGAGTGAAAATTTAGGCAGTACATTAGCCATTCAATGACTTGCCAAGAGGACTTGCAGCTCATTAGGCTTGCCTTTCTTCATTCTTTCAACCTATTTTGTTCTATTTTTCAAATTAGTGTCCCAATACCTTGAAATTAAGGGTTTCACAAGAATTATTGGCCCAAAATAATAATTTGAGGATACTAAATTTTTATAAATAAAACCCTAAATGAGTTCAAATCTTTATTTAATCAACCATCATGGCTCCCATATATAATAATAATAAGATTTTTCTGGTCTTTCATTCTAGTTTTTGCATTTCGATTATGTGGAATTTCCCAATGATTAATCAGGTGACAACATTTTAAAAGATGGAGGAAATCCAAGCATTCCCAGATATTTACATACTCTTCAAGCTTCACCATCTTTAATGGATGTGTCACGACCTAACCCGATGGGCCGTGACTAGTGCCCGTTTTGGACACCCACATACAAACCTGCTAAGTATAACCAACTGAAACTAAGACAATATGGAATTTAATCAAATTTAGCCAACCCCAACGTCATATATATATATATATAAAGAGGACCTGTCTCATAAGGAGTCATAACCATTCAACCGTAACAACATACGCGAGCCGACAAGGCCGCCACTATTCAAAGCATAATAATATACGTAAGACGACAAGGCTGCCACTACACAATACACAATGATGTACGCAGCCGACAAGGCTGCCCCTGTACAAGCGGACATCCCAAGCAAACCATGTCCAGACCATTACCCAAAACATATATATACAACCCACATAATGTCCACAGACCTCTAAGATTACAGTAGTGAAACTCGACGGGACAGGGCCCCGCCGTACCCATAGACGAGCAAAAGACTACACAAAATGTTATGTACCAAAACGACTGGGCTCCGGAACAGTGGAGCTCTCTCAATCAGCAGAGTAGATATCCTAGGCGGGAGGATCACCGAATCATGCATCTACACTGCGGGCATGAAACGCAGCCCCAGGAAAGGGGGTCGATGCGACGACAATGTACTGAGTATGTAAAGCATAAGGTAAAGATGACAGGATACCAATATGGCAAGTCAAAAAAAAATATCGCTACACACATACCCTTTTAAGTGAAAATCATGCATATATTTAACATATAAGGTGCCCAACTTCCCTAGTAAGGGGCTCGGCAAAATAATCATCACGTCATCTCCGTCATCATCATCATCATAACCATCCTCATCACCAATCATATATATAATATACATACCCGGCCCTCTAGTGAGGAACTCGGTGACATATGCAAGAAACTCCGCATGAACATTACCCGGCCCGGGACTCGGTGAAATGATAAATGACTATGCACGAGCAGAACATTATGAGCAACCATATGCAATTAAAATCATTCCTTATAACTCAATAGAACAATCAACGTGAACCAGCAAGGAATATTACCAAAGATTAACGTTTTGTCAAGATTATGAACCTTTAATACGATATGGAAACGTAAAATCTCAATGACTCTAAGAAGCACTACCATAGATATGAGAAATCATCATAACCTTAGACATAGCCGATATATAGAGGAATAATTGTGGAAGCAAGAATATATGTCACCTAGACGCTCTAGAGGTAAGTATCAAACCTTTCCGTTATTCGCTTATTTTTAAAAGTCATGCCAAACAAAGAAAGAAGGGACAGCGTTACATACCGTATAGTCGAGCTGCACGTCCAATATTTACTGCTCAAGCTACTAATCTATAACAAGCAACAATCGTGCCGCAATAAGATAAACATCGCGCTTTACTATCTTGTAAGCAAGCTAATAATCTAACAAAAATCCGGCAGCACTTCCCCTTTTTTTCTTACTTCGTCCCAATCCGACAACAACCCAAATTATCCACAGCAATACCAATAATACATATAATCCAACGAATCATATTAAACAGCCCCCTCCCCAAAACAGTTCCGTCTCGGCAACTATAGCAGCGAAGCAAGGAAACACCGAGCGATAAATCGTATTATAATTCGCAACACATCTACCTTATCGTATTCTATTCATCCTTTGGAGTATATACTCATAATCACATTTAACATATACATAACGCCAAAACAGAATTTTCCCGCAGTTTGCTTTAATAAAAACAGCCCAAGCACCAACACGACACCACTAATAATCCGATTATGGTTTCCGTTCATACTTAGCACATTCAATAACTAAAACAAACTTACTAAGCTACTGATCACGCCCCCCTTATAATATTAATGGGTAATTAACAAGGTATTCTACAGAATTCACACACCAAGCAAGGAGATTACTAACCAAATTATTTGCAGCTGCTGGCCAAGAGTTGCAGGGTTGGTTTCTCCATTTCCATGGCTGCCTAAGCCAAGTGGTGAAGAAGAAGATGATATGCAGCAATGCATTTCACCACTTTATTTAGTATTGAGTGGATTTCTCCACCTCATTTATGATATGAAGTGGAGGCAGCCCCCCTCTACACGTGTCCAATAAGGCCAGCTCCCAATCTGATCCCTTTTTAACTTTTGCCTTGAGTGGTGGGGCCCACTGGATTAAATTAATCCTAATCCGCCACTAATTATAAGTGTTGGGGCCCACTGGATTAAATTAATCCTAATCAGCCACTTCCCTCACTTAAAGTTAATGGCGCTTACATTAGCCAAATCATACTTAATATCACATTTGGAATTAACATCCTTGCCTAATAGTTCTTTAATCACTTGGAACTTAAAATAAAATCCCATTCCCCGGACTTACGTCTACTAGATCATGATGCGCACTATGTATAAAAAATACGAGGCATAATAGGATGAACAATGCTCTTGGAGAATTCATTGGCCACCTACCTCGAGAATTCTATGCTTGTTATGCAGATACTCTAATGAACATTGCTGCTGAAACTAAAACAAATCAGACAGTTGCAGACACCTGCATTCTAAATGGCCCAGAGTACATTACACCAACATTTGTGGGATTATTTAAGGGTAAACAACATACTCTTACTAGTGAATTTGAGATGGGGGATCCTAGTTTGCAACAACGTATCATGCATTGGATTACATGTTATATTGTCCCAAATGGAGAAGTGAAAGCATGTGTGTATGAGAAACAATGTTCTAATTACGAAGTCATCTCCAAATTCTCTAGCCAAACATTGGTGGTCCATAGTTCAAGAACAGTTGTGACCCACAGAAAATGATAATACACTTTCCCTATCACTAGTATCATTGGTTGCTCGCCTCATGGCCGGTTATGTTTTGAATGTGGTTAAGATCATCTCTAATGATATACAAGACATGGTGTTGAATAAGTGAGTAGGTTTGTCGTTTCCTTGTCTGATAAGGAAACTTTGTTTTCAAGCAAACATTCCCCCAAATAAATTTGTAGATAAATAGCTTGAGGCACTAAGGATAACTGCTATTTCAAAAATTAAGGATGTCACCAGTTCTCTGTTTGGGAGAAAATCTAGAGCAGTAGGACCACTAGCAGTAGTACCACTCTCATGAACAGGGAGAACCCTATAGAGATAACCGGCGTCGTGGTCTTCGGAGAGGGCTAAGACTAGACTCTTAACATTCATCATTACATTAAATATGTTAAAGTGTGTGGAAAATAAAAACTTTTCATATATATATCTATTTATTGAGGTTTACATAGACCTCTCACATACTACATAGGGAGTTTACCTATACTCCTCGCATATGAAGCTTACATAGGCTTGTTATTTAGACAACGTAATTGATACATAGGAATTAGTCTAATACTTCGTCTCGTATTGAACAATCTAAAACGAGTACAAATGTTTGAAATAAACAATACAAAGTTAATACGCAATTATAGGCTTACATCAATATCCAAATGATAAAGGAATGACGAATTTCTTTATGAAAATACAACTTCATAGCTAGAGCATAGAGAAGGTAACATCCTCAAACATGACGACATACCAATACTTGGAGAATAGAGTCCAAGTCTTCTTCAGTCATCCTCCTAGGAATTCAATGGACGGAACCTACATATTTTTAGAAATCATAGAGATATGGGTTAGTACACCACTTGTACTAAGTATGGAAACATATGCAGATAAAACATTGAAATCATGCTTAAAGGGACATTTGTTCAAAACCATGCTAATTTACTTTGAAAAACCTTTATGTGTGATAAAAAGAAAATATGAACCAATGAACATATTCTCTAAGACAAGAAAATATACAATACGAGACCAATATCATCAAGCACAGTCAAGTGAAGATGTATAGTAGAATATTAGAGCATATAAAAAAACTCCAACATAATTTCATTACAACAAACATGTATGAGAGTTCAAAAAATTACAACATATTCAAGACCATTACTCATAACCCATTATAAATCTTACAAGTGAAATGATCAAGTGAAGTCCCATAACCCCACACAACCAAGTAAATCCAACAAAGGATCACAAACAATGTCTAATTTTATATAACCTAGCATCATGAGTATTCATCATTCTATTTAGCAATATAGATAACTAATATGTTCATAAGTGAGATTAACATCATATAGTTCATCAACATGTAAAGTCAACATTTGCATACCATTAGTCATAGAAACATAAGACCATCTTACTAAGATTTCTCTCAAGACCAACTAGTGCAATGCATAGGTAGAGTAATGTGCCCCTACCTATACTAAGAAGAACCCCTCAAGTCCTCCTAGTTAGAGTCGACATTATTACGTTCATTTTACTTTCGGGAACAATTGCCTTAATCGACATAGACCACATGAGCAAAATATGGAATCCAGTGTCATGAAAACCTACACCAATAGAAGGAGGTCTACTTGCCATGTAGTAACATAACATGAACATAACATTCTAGATGGATCCACTAGCTAGTGTTCCTACGGGGGCAACATAGTTCAAGAATTATAAAAAATACTTGAGACCCTCTTTATGCACAATTGCATTGTAATCTCTATCTAATGAGAATCATTGGGAACCTACCTTCACACATTGGAAAGGGACACCTCTCATAGCTAGGTCACTAGGTGCTAAGCTAAAGTCCCCAATTGAATTTTCTTTAAGCCTTTATTAAACATCATAGCTTAGTATAGGTGATAGGACACTAACACCTTGTAAATTCATAATCATTAGCTCATTTGGAATTGCATGAAAACTTTCTTTCATAATCCTTATATGTGAGATTAACACATTATCATCTTCTTGTCATAGTAAGGCACATAATTGATCCATAATCCACCTTGTATCAACATACCTTAACCACAATCTCACAATCTATATAATCAATACATTTCAATTACATTCATCACAATATCACCTATCTAATATAATTTCTATTAATATTTAAGGTGATCATCATTATGAAGTACAAGCCATGACAATTGAAGTAAGGTTATATAATTATAACTCTTCCCAATTTAACTTCACAAGCCTTCTTCCATGGTCTTACAATTAAGAAACCATATTTATCCATTAATAGCCTTAAGAGTATCATATAATAAGTAATTAACGGAAGAAGCAAGTGAATTGCATCATCACTATTCAATTGAATATCAATTACAAACTTAAGGTTAGGGAAATAGGGTCATTTCATGATATCTTCTACAGATATAGGTATAACATTAAAACTAGCCTAATTCAATAATAATAAATCATATTATATCCATAATAATAAAAATATACCAAGAACAATACAATTTTAAATATCAATTTCAGATTAAGAATGAACCCATGCTTTCTAAACTTTTGGAAATCAAATTTGAAGAACCCCTTTGGGGAAAGGAGTCCAAAAAGTGAAGAGATTTCATACATTATCAATCATTGAATATTGATGAAGAGAAAGTTGAAACTTAGATCCATAGTGACCTTGAATTAATCTTCAATGGAGTCTTTGAAAAGAGAAATAAAGAGTTAAGTACAGAGAAGGAAGAGGATTTTGAGTTTGGGAATTGAAATTGTTAGGTTAGTTTAATGAGTGTTATGTCTTGATATAGTCCTTTGAATAATTTAATCAACCCTACCCTAAATAATAATTAACAACCTATGAATCTATCTAATTAAATGACGTAACTAAAATCTTATTAGTGAAACACAGACCAAACGACGACTCACTAACCTACGGATATAGGTCCATCAACAGCCCGTGCTGGCAAGCCGTTGATGAGTTAAGAGATTAAATTTTTAGAACTTTTCTTGAAAATTTATAAGGTATTACCTGTTGAGCCATCGATGCCTCGTCTATCAGGTGACAGCTCGTCGATTGGTTTTTGTAGGAAGTAACTGTCATTTAAGAACTTTTGGGTCATTTTGGAAGGGTCCTTCTCAAAGACCCTTAACGTGGTCCTTGAGGAGTCGTACCCAAAAGTTTATCCATAAACACTTTCTAATACATATTTAACACCTTTTTATCAAATTTCATTGAATTTTGACTCTTTAAACCCTATTAAAAGTTCAAAGAAACACTAACCACTATTTCACAATTCAGCAAACGTCGTGGATGTTTCTTATTGTTTTGACTCTAAAACTTCATAAATGATTCATATACATTATTTTAGGTCTTAGAATAGTGTTACAAAAATGTACATTATGTAAGGCTCTAGATTGGGTCTTAGACTTCTGAAGTTGTTTCAACCACATACACTAGTAGTTATCCCACAAGCTGAAGGCAACGGTAAGTAGGGTGGCTTCTCACAACCAGCTTTGGGGGAACCATCACCGCCACCAGATTCAACCTCATAGGCTACGAGTACTTTTATCATTTTTCCTACGATTTTCCTTGAAAGTTTGTTGCAGATAAGAAACAACCGGGGAACAAAGTCGACTAAATTGTCAATTCGATGCTTCAGCTCATAGAGCACGATGTTTGAGTTATTAAGAAGTGAGTAAAATATGACTTCTAGAAGGATCTGGCTTTCTTAAAAGTCAGGATGAATGGCCTGGAGGTCCATGTCCAAGCTCAGTTTTCAGTTTGAGGCTGCCAGTTCAGTCAGTGCTGACAAGTTAAAGAAGTAGTTGGTATAGACGTGAGATCTAGTTGCTAAAATAGATAAAAAGTTGTTATACGTGCCCACTCTGGTCATGCAGAGTCATTGATATATTTGCCCAATGAGGCACCTACCACTCAATGTAACACATTAAAAATCCAAAATGTGTCATAAAGCCTAACATAGGTGTCATAAGGTATAAGTACTATTTTTAAGTCCATTCTATTGAATATACGTCATTTAGGAAGTTTAAGTACAAAAATGTTCAAGAACGTCCGGGAAGTTGGTTCAAAGAGTGTTAGTGTGCCTTAGCCTATTTGAATAAATTTTAGGAGTCAAAAATGTATGAAAATTGGTGGAAGGGTCGCTAATAGGTGTTTAAGTTGTTTCATGGTGAAAACATCCGGTTACGACTCCGCAAGAACGTACTGAGGGCCCTTGAAAGGACCCCTATAGGTTGAGGCAATACTGCCTGAAGTAGTGTGCATCGACGAGGCAGTCAACGACCTGTGTGTGGAAAAACGGGGTGTTGATTCCACTGTTTTACCACACTAACTCTGGTTGAGACGGTCCCTTCACCCACAGAGCCTCTGAACTCATCGACAGAGTGCAGAAGTGCAGGCTACGGTCCGTGTGTGGACCGACGAGGCGTCTCTTCCACTGTCATCCAAATCATAGACTATTCATGGAAGCCCCTCTCCTGCACAATCTCAGAACTCATTGACGGAGTGCAGGATGAGAGGGGGGTGGGTCCGTAAAATAACGCTTGTCGGCGAGGTTCCGTCTGTCAGGAGGTAATTTTCTACACGTTTTAGAGTCAAGTCATTTAATAAATTAAGTGGTTTAGCGTTTGGTTAGTGATTAATGGGAGACTGATTAACTAACTTAAAATCCCAATTAAACTAATTAGAACTCAAAAACATAAACTCTCTTCCTTCTCTCTTCTTTCTCTCTCTACATGAACTCACTGTTGAAGAATAGCAAGGATAAAGGTTTGAGGTCTGGAAAGGGACGAATCCACCATCAATTTTTTGTCAAACATTAAGGTGTGGGATCGAATTCACCTTTCAGACTGATTCCTCAAAGGGTTCCTTCAAAATGGATTTCAAAAGTTTAGTTTTCCTATGGGATTCAGCCAATTACAAAATTGAAGTTATGGATTGAGTTGTTGATGATTTCATTAGGTTTTATTGAATATATTAACATGAATTTTAACTTGATTATGGTAATTGTTGACGGTTTGATCTAAATTGAAGAACATTATCTTTAATCCCTAACCCTAGGTTGTGATCTTCACCTATATTTTATTGTGATCATTCAACTGATTTGGTTATTGATTATATTAATATAATATGGTGTTATTATTATTAAATTAAGATGTATTATAGTCCTATCATGTTAGTTCATGAGATGTGATTTAGGTTATGAAGTATATTGTGAAATTAGCCTATGTATCTTTTCTTAAGCTATGGTCTAGTGTTTAATTTTTTTTTATAGAGATTCAACCGGCCTTGTTGTCTTATTGGTTATCATTGTGAGATGATGCTACTCCCCAAATTTGGTTGAGTTATGGGTTGATGGTAAGACCTTGAGGATGAACTATGAGAAAGACTTGGTAAGTCTTAGAATATCTATCTTTACTTCCAATTGTGATTAATTGTTGTTAAGTCATGATTTTATATTAGAGTATGCCTTTATTCCTTCTTTTGTTTGGTGCGAGTTCAAATTAAACTATACATTGCCCGAGAAGAGTGGTTTGGGACTAGGATGATATGGTGGTATGATGTTGAATTGAAATGTCTTGACTATGTTGTGAGGTTGATTAAGGTGTATGTGATATAAGGATGGTGAAAACTATCAATGTGCCTTGATATGCTATGAAATGCTAATGTGTTTATATGAATTGTGATGAAAGGACTTATAATAGTACAATTCTTATTGAGTTATTGATGATGATAAATATACAAGGTATATACCCTATGACCTAAACTAAACTAAGATAGATAATTAAAGTCTTAAAGTCATTTCAAAAAGGGACTTTAGATTAGCACCGAGTTAACTAGATTGATGTTATGCCTCGTATTTTTTTTTTATACGTAGTGCGCATCGTGATCTAGAAGACGTAAAGAAATATTAGGCAAGGATGATATTTCCAAATGTGATATTAAGTATGAGTTGGCTAATGTAAGTGCCATTAACTTTAAGTGAGGGATTAATTAGTGGCTGATTAGGATTAATTTAATCCAGTGGGCCCCACCACTCAAGGCAAAAATTAAAAAGGGATCAGATTGTGGGCTGGCCTTAGTGGGACAGTGTAGAGGGGCTGCCTCCACTTCATACTATTAAATGAGGTGGAGAAATCCACTCCATGCTAAATAAAGTGGTGAAATGCATTGTCTGCATATCATCTTCTTCTTCACCACTTGTCTTAGGCGACTTCATGGAAATGGAGAAACCAACCCTGCAACTCTTGGCCAGCAGCTACAAATAATTTGGTTAGTAATCTCCTTGTTTGGTGTGTTAATTCTTTAGAATACCCTTGTTAATTATCCATTAATTTTAAGAAGGGGGCGTGACCAGTAGCTTAGGAAGTTTGTTTTAGTTATTTAATGTGCTAAGTATGAAACGGAAACCATAATCGGATTATTAGTGGTGTCGTGTTGGTGCTTGGGTTGTTTTGATTAAAGCAAACTGCAGGAAAATTCTGTTTTGGCATTATGTATATGTTGAATGTGATTATGAGTATATACTCCAAAGGTTGAATACGATAAGGTAGATGTGTTGCGAATTCTAAAACGAGTTATCGCTCGGTGTGTCGTTGCTTCACTGCTATGGTTGCCGAGACGGAACTGTTTTGGGGAGGGGGCTGTTTAATATGATTCTTTGGGTTATATGTGTTATTGGTATTGCTGTGGATAATTTGGATTGTTGTCGGATTGGGACGAAGTAAGGAAAATAGGGGAAGTGCTGCGGAATTTTCGTTAGATTATTAGCTAGCTTACAAGAAAGTAAAGCACGATGTTTATCTAATTGCTGCACGATTGTTGCTTGTTATAGATTAATAGCTTGAGCAGTAAATATTGCACGTGCGGCTTGATTATACGGTATGTAACGCTGTCCCTTCTTTCTTTGTTTGGCATGACTTATAAAAATAAGCGAATAACGGACAGATTTGATACTTACCTCTAGAGCGTCTAGGTGACGTATATTCCTGCTTCCACAATTATTCCTCTATATATCGGCTATGTCTAAGGCTATGATGATCTCTAATATCTATGGTAGTGCTTCTTAGAGTCATTGAGATTTTACGTTTCCATATCGTATTAAAGGTTCATAATCTTGATAAAACAATAATCTTTGGTAATACTCTTTCTTTGGTTCACGTTGATTGTTCTATTGAGTTATAAGAAATGATTTTAATTGTATATGGTTGCTCATAATATTCTGCTCGTGCATAGAGTCATTTATCATTTCACCGAGTCCCGGCCGGGTAATGTTCGTCTTGAGTTTCTTGCATATGTCACCGAGTTCCTCACTAGAGGGTCGGGTATGTATATTATATATATGATTGGTGATGAGGATGGTTATGATGATGATGATGACGGAGATGACGTGATGATTATTTTGCCGAGCCCTTACTAGGAAGTCGGGCACCTTAAATGTTAAATATATGCATGATTTTCACTTAAAAGGGTATATGTGTAGCGATCTTTTGTTTCAACTTGCCATATTGGTATCCTGTCATCTTTACCTTATGCTTTACATACTCGAGACATTGTCCAGATCGACCCCCTTTCTCGGGGCTGCGTTTCATGCCCGCAGTGTAGGCGCACGCCGGAGATCCTCCCGCCTAGGATATCTACTCTGCTGATTGGAAGAGCTCCACTGTTCTGGAGCCCAGTCGTTTTGGTACATAACTTTTGTGTAGTCTTTTGCTCGTCTATGGGTATGGAGGGGCCCTGTCCCGTCGAGTTTTACTAATGTACTCTTAGAGGTCTGTGGACATTATGTGGGTTATATATATATGTTTTGGATAATGGTCTGGACATGGTTTGTTTGGGATGTCCGCATGCAGGGCAGCCTTGTCATTTGCGTACATCATTGTGTATTTTGTAGTGGCAGCCTTGTCGGCTCGCGTATCTTTGTTATGGTTGAATGGTTATGACTCCTTATGAGACAGTCCTCTTATATGTATATATGACGTTGGGGTTGGCTTGATTTGATTAAATTCCATATTATCTTAGTTTCAGTTGGTTATACTTAGCAGGTTTGTATGTGGGTGTCCAAAACGGGCACTAGTCACGGCCCATCGGGTTGGGTCGTGACAAAGAGTGGTATCAGAGCGGTTCTTCCTCAGAAGTGTCTACAGACCGTGTCTAGTAGAGTCTTGTTTATCGATGTGTTGTGCACCACATCTATAAACAGAAAGCTACATGACATTTAGGATGTCATTCTTTCTTCTTATTCTAGATCGTGCGATAGAGCTATATTAACAGGATAATCCCTTTCTAACGAATCCGTGTGTTTTCAGCTATGCCTCCAAAGAAAGCGGCACCGCCTTGAAGGAAAATCGGTAGCGAAGGTACTAGTCGGACCGGAGAGTTACTAGGGCCCGTGCCCGATCTATGCCTGGTATGATGCTCGGTCGGAGAGCTCTGCTACACCCCCACCGCCGTAAGAGCTTAGAGCGGCAGCGGCTCGATTCGGACACCACGGCCGAGGCCCCAACATCTCGAACCTCCGGCTCCTCGGTTAGGGGCGGAGGATAGAACCATGAGAGATGCGGTTCAATTGTCTGACTAGATTAGTGGCGGTCGTGCTCGCAGCATGGGCTAGGAGTTGATCATGCGGACAGGTCTGATAGCTTACGGGCTCGTGACTTCTTATGTTGTAATCCTCCAGAGTTCTTTGGGTCAAGGCCCCAGGATGATCCGCAAGAGTTTATTCGTCAGATGCAGCGTACATTGAGGATAATCAAGGCTTTGGAGACCGAAGTCATTGAGTTGGCTACGTATCGTTTGCGGGATGTAGCTATTAATTGGTATGAGTCTTGGGAGTTATCTAGGGGTGAGGTGCTCCTCCAGCCGTATGGGATGAATTTGTGGAGGCTTTCCAGGCCACTTCACGCCTCCGCAGATGAAGCGAGCTAGAGTCGATAGATTCTTGCGTTTGAAGCAAAATGGCGAGGCGTTGAGTATAGCCTCGAGTTTGATTCATTGGCTAGGCATGCGCCTACTATTGTGGCGATATGGCGGCGCAGTGGTACATCGTTATGGGATTGGATTGGATCGTTATCCGATTGACGGTTGTATGGCGGTGACTCTTCAGCCAGGTATGGACATTGCTCGGTGCGAGCATATGCACAGGGGTAGAGGATCGGCCGGGGGCGTCGGCGGATAGAGATTATAATAGAGGCCAGATAAGAGGGCTAGATCGGCGAGTTATCCCGACGAAGTTTCAAAGCGGGCGATCTCGTGAAGATGTTAGATTTTCTTCCCACCAAGACAGAGTGCACCCCCACGTTCATGGGTAGGGTCTGATCGTATGGGATATTCGGAANCTGGTTAGAGCTCTAGGGCGTCGAAGTCACGCAGATGGGTGAGGTTTGAGCGGTCGAGGCCACCTTTGCCTCGGTGTTCTCGTTGTGGTAAGTCCCATCCTGGGAATGTCGTTGGGCTACAGTGCGTGTTTTTATTGTGGCCGTCGGGGCCATACTATGAGGAGTGTCACTTTAGAGGTAGTGCGGGTGGTATGGCACGACTACGAGGTCCGCTGCGAGTTCGTCTTCTTACGTGGCTATCGCCCTGCAGGCGAGGTATTCAGCGCCCGGCCAGTCGTGGTAGAGGATGTGGTGGAGCTTCAAGTTCTAGCGGTCCCTCAAACCGTATATATGCTTTGACTAATAGGCAAGATCAGGAGGCGTCACCTAATGTGATCACAGGTATATTATCACTATCCTCCCGAAGTGTGTATGCATTGATAGATCCAGGTTCCACCTTATCATATATATCTCCCTTTGTTGCTAGTAGGATCGAAATAGAGTCTGAGTTGATAGATCCATTTGAGGTAGCTACACCTGTAGGAGATTTTGTCATAGCTACGCGAGTATATAGGAATTGTTCAGTAATTATATATAGTCGTCATACCGTAGCAGATCTAATAGAGTTAAATATGATTGAGTTTGATATTATCATGGGAATGGATTGGATGGCTGCTTGTTATGCTAATGTTGATTGCAGAGGAAAGATAGTTCGATTTCAATTTCCAGGGGAACCGATTATAGAGTGGAAGGGAAGTACAGTATCGCCGAAAGGTAAGTTCATTTCATACCTCAAGGCCGGGAAGATGGTTAGAAAAGGCTATATTTACCATCTTATTCGGGTGCATGACATAAAGGCAGAGGCAACGACTCTTCAATCAGTCCCGGTAGTTAATGAATTTCTCGATGTATTCCTCGAGGAACTTCCAGGCCTTCCTCCAGAACGGGAGATAGAGTTTACTATAGATGTACTGCCAGATACCCAGCCTATATCTATACCTCCTTATAGAATGACACCTGCTGAGTTGAAAGAATTGAAAGAGCAATTGAGGGATTTGCTAGAAAAGGGCTTCATCAGGCCTAGTCCGTCACCTTGGGGAGCACCGGTACTGTTTGTGAGGAAGAAGGATGGGTCGCTGCGGATGTGCATTGATTATAGGCAGTTGAACAAAGTAACAAGAAAGAAGCAGGTATCCCCTCCCAAGGATTGGCGATCTATTTGACCGATTCACGAGGTGCAAAGTGTTTTTCAAAGATAGACTTGCGGTCGTTATCATCAGTGCGGGTAAGGGAGGCGGATATTCCAAAGACGGCATTCGGACCCGATATGGGCATTATGAGTTTAGAGTGCTTTGTCTTTTGGGTGACTAATGCTCCAAATGGTGTTCATGGATTTAATGAATCGAGTATTTAAACCATTCCTTGATATTTTTGTTATTGTATTTATAGGCGATATTACGGTTTATTCACGTTCGTAAGAGGAGCATGCAGATCATTTAAGGGCGGTACTTAGGGTGCTTCAAAGACCGAAGTTGTATGCTAAATTTTCTAAGTGCGAGTTACGGTTGACTTGATGGCATTCTTGGGGCATATTATTGGCCGATGGTATTCGGGTAGACACGCGAGAAGATTGAGGCGATAAAGACTTGGCCCGGACCTCGACACCTCTTGAGGCACGCAGCTTTCTAGGGTTAGCGAGGATATTACAGGAGATTCGTAGAAAAGTTTGCCTCAATTTGGCGCCTTTGACAAGGCTAACTCAAAAGCGACCAAGTTCCGGTGGGCGGATGCTTGTGGCGAAGCTTCCGGCTATTGAAAGACAAATTGACTACAACTCGATCCTAACTCTTCCGGAGGGACCAGGCGGCTATGTTATTTATTGTGATGCTTGGTGTTGGGCTAGGATGTGTATTGATGCAGCATGGCAAAGTTATAGCCTATGCCTCCCGACAACTTAGGAAGCATGAAAAGAACTATCCTACTCACGATCTGGAGTTAGCGGTCGTGGTTCATGCCTTGAAGATATGGAGACATTATTTATATGGTGTCCATGTGGACATCTATACAGATCATAAGAGTCTCCAATATATATTTAAATAGAAGGAGCTGAACTTACGGCGAGGCGGTGGTTAGAGTTGCTAAAGGATTATGATGTTGATATTTTATATCATCCAGGAAAGCGAATGTTGTAGCGGATGCTCTTAGCCGTAAGTCCATGGGTAGCTTGACAGATGTACAACCGAGAAAGGAGGGATATGGTTCGGGATATTCAGCCGGCTATCCGGCCTTGGAGTCCGTCTAGCTAATTCGTAAGATAGTGGAGTTTCTATTCGAGAGGTTGTTGAGTCCTCAATCATAGATGAGGTAAAGAGACACCAATACAAGGACCCTATTCTCGCACAAGATAGAGATGCAGCTCTTCAAAAGGAGAAGACCCCATTTAAGGTTACACCTGACGGAGTGTTCACGATATGAAGGCAGATTATGTGTACCGACATCTGCGAGGGCTACGACGGCAGGTTATGGAGACGCACACTCGCCCGTTATTCTATTCACCCAGGGTCAACAAAAATGTATCATGACCTCGGATGCTTATATTGGTGGGATGGCATGAAAAGGGACATAGCGGAGTTTGTTGCTCGGTCTGAATTGTCAACAAGTTAAGGTCGAACATCAAAAGCCTGGTGGATTATTACAGGAGATAGAGATCCCGACTTGGAAATGGGAGATGATTAATATGGACTTCATTACAGGCTTACCTCGCACTCAACGGAAGTATGACTCTATATGGGTTATTGTAGATAGGTGTGAAATCGGCCCATTTTCTTCCAAATCGGAGACTACTTATTCGGCTGAAGATTATGCGAGGTTATATGTCGTGAGATAGTGAGACTTCATGGGGTTCCCACGTCCATTATATCAGACAGAGGAGCTCAATTTACAGCCAACTTTTGGAGATCGTTTCAGAAGGGATTGGGGACACAGGTGAACCTTAGCACAGCATTTCACCCTCAGACTGATGGGCAGGCTGAGCGTACTATTCAGACACTAGAAGATATGTTGCGGGGCTGTATTATTGACTTCAAAGGCATCTGGGATTACCACTTGCCGCTCATTGAGTTTGCCTATAATAATAGCTACCATTCTAGTATCCAGATGGCACCGTACGAGGCCTTATATGGGAGGAAGTGCAGATCACCTATTGGTTGGTTTGATGTTGGCGAGACTAAGCTAATAGGTCCGGATGTGATTCAGCAAGCTGTTGACAAGGTGAAGCTTATTCAAGAAAGATTATTAGCAGCCCAAAGTCGACAAAAGTCATATGCAGATAATCGGCGTCGAGATTTGGAGTTTCAGATTGGTGACTAGGTATTCCTGAAGGTATCACCCATGAGGGGTGTGATGAGATTCGGCAGGAAGGGGAAGCTCAGTCCGAGATACATTGGGCCTTATCAGATTGTTCGTAGGATAGGCAAGGTTGCCTATGAGTTGGATCTACCATCTGATTTGGAGGCGGTACATCCAGTCTTCCATGTATCTATGCTACGTAAATGTATTGGTGATCCTTCTAGAGTATTCCCTGTAGATGATATTCGTAGTATGTAGGAGTTGTCATATGAGGAGAAACCCGTGGCTATACTTGATCGTCAGGTTAGAAGGTTACGTACTAAGGATGTGGCTTCCGTCAAAGTGTTGTGACAAAATAACAATAGGGAGGAGATGACTTGGGAAGCGGAAGACGAAATGAATAATAAGTATCCTTACTTGTTCCCCGTACCTGCAGGTAATTCAATTTCTAGCTTGACTATATTGATAGATAATGAGATTATGTAGCTGTGAGGCATCTGTAAGTTACGGAATGCAGGTTGATAGGTATAACTTTTAGAGAGACCTCGCTGGAATTATTTTTGCAAGACGCTAACTTAACATTCGAGGACGAATGTTCCTAAGGGGGGAAGGATGTTATGCCTCGTATTTGTTTTTTATACGTAGTGCGCATCGTGATCTAGAAGACGTAAAGAAATATTAGGCAAGGATGATATTTCCAAATGTGATATTAAGTATGAGTTGGCTAATGTAAGTGCCATTAACTTTAAGTGAGGGATTAATTAGTGGCTGATTAGGATTAATTTAATCCAGTGGGCCCCACCACTCAAGGCAAAAATTAAAAAGGGATCAGATTGTGGGCTGGCCTTAGTGGACAGGTGTAGAGAGCTGCCTCCACTTCATACTATTAAATGAGGTGGAGAAATCCACTCCATGCTAAATAAAGTGGTGAAATGCATTGCTGCATATCATCTTCTTCTTCACCACTTGTCTTAGGCAGCCATGGAAATGGAGAAACCAACCCTGCAACTCTTGGCCAGCAGCTACAAATAATTTGGTTAGTAATCTCCTTGTTTGGTGTGTTAATTCTTTAGAATACCCTTGTTAATTATCCATTAATTTTAAGAAGGGGGCGTGACCAGTAGCTTAGGAAGTTTGTTTTAGTTATTTAATGTGCTAAGTATGAAACGGAAACCATAATCGGATTATTAGTGGTGTCGTGTTGGTGCTCGGGCTGTTTTGATTAAAGCAAACTGCAGGAAAATTCTGTTTTGGCATTATGTATATGTTGAATGTGATTATGAGTATATACTCCAAAGGTTGAATACGATAAGGTAGATGTGTTGCGAATTCTAAAACGAGTTATCGCTCGGTGTGTCGTTGCTTATTGCTATGGTTGCCGAGGACTTTGTTTTGGGGAGGGGCTGTTTAATATGATTCTTTGGGTTATATGTGTTATTGGTATTGCCGTGGATAATTTGGATTGTTGTCGGATTGGGACGAAGTAAGGAAAATAGGGAAGTCTTTGCCGAATTTTCGTTAGATTATTAGCTAGCTTACAAGAAAGTAAAGCACGATGTTTATCTAATTGCGTACGATTGTTGCTTGTTATAGATTAATAGCTTGAGCGATAAATATTGGACGTGCGGCTCGATTATATGGTATGTAACGCTGTCCCTTCTTTCTTTGTTTGGCATGACTTATAAAAATAGCGAATAACGGACAGATTTGATACTTACCTCTAGAGCGTCTAGGTGACGTATATTCCTGCTTCCACAATTATTCCTCTATATATCGGCTATGTCTAAGGCTATGATGATCTCTAATATCTATGGTAGTGCTTCTTAGAGTCATTGAGATTTTACGTTTCCATATCGTATTAAAGGTTCATAATCTTGATAAAACAATAATCTTTGGTAATACTCTTTGCTGGTTCACGTTGATTGTTCTATTGAGTTATAAGAAATGATTTTAATTGTATATGGTTGCTCATAATATTCTGCTCGTGCATAGAGTCATTTATCATTTCACCGAGTCCCGGGCCGGGTAATGTCCGTGCGGAGTTTCTTGCATATGTCACCGAGTTCCTCACTAGAGGGTCGGGTATATATATTATATATATGATTGGTGATGAGGATGGTTATGATGATGATGATGACGGAGATGACGTGATGATTATTTTGCCGAGCCCCTTACTAGGGAAGCTGGGCACCTTAAATGTTAAATATATGCATGATTTTCACTTAAAAGGGTATATGTGTAGCGATCTTTTGTTTCAAATTGCCATATTGGTATCCTGTCATCTTTACCTTATGCTTTACATACTCAGTACATTGTCCGTACTGACCCCCCCTTTCCTCGGGGGGCTGCGTTTCATGCCCGCAGGTGTAGACGCACAGTTCGGTGATCCTCCCGCCTAGGATATCTACTCTGCTGATTGGAAGAGCTCCACTGTTCCGGAGCCCAGTCATTTTGGTACATAACTTTTGTGTAGTCTTTTGCTCGTCTATGGGTATGGCGGGGCCCTGTCCCGTCGAGTTTTACTAATGTACTCTTAGAGGTCTGTGGACATTATGTGGGTTGTATATATATGTTTTGGATAATGGTCTGGACATGGTTTGTTTGGGATGTCCGCTAGGCATGCGAGGGCAGCCTTGTCATTGCGTACATCATTGTGTATTTTGTAGTGGCAGCCTTGTCGGCTCGCGTATGCTGTTATGGTTGAATGGTTATGACTCCTTATGAGACAGGTCCTCTTATATGTATATATGACGTTGGGGTTGGCTTGATTTGATTAAATTCCATATTGTCTTAGTTTCAGTTGGTTATACTTAGCAGGTTTGTATGTGGGTGTCCAAAACGGGCACTAGTCACGGCCCATCGGGTTGGGTCGTGACAATTGAGGAGTGTCCCTTCCCACATAGGGAAAGTAGGATCACTACATTACTCTTGAGATTGGAGACTATAATGCATGGCGCATAAAGAGGGTCCCAACTACATCCGTTAGTTCTTTAACTATGTTTCTCCCACAGGATTACTAGCTAGTGGAACCACGTAGTTTCTATGTTTCATGTTTTTGTACTACCTTGGCTAGTAGTCCGCCTTCTTTCGATGTAGGGTTTCATGACACCGGATTCCACACTAGCTCATGTGGTCTATGTCGGTTAGGACAAGATTTTCCAAAAAGTAAAACGAATAAAACGACCTGAACTCTAACTTGGATAACCTAACAGGTGTAGCTTAGTCTGGGTAGGGGTATGAGACTCTACCTAACTATTACACAAGTTATCGTTGGGGGGAGTCTTAGGAGGAGGTTCTTATATCTGTTTATGTTATGATGATATATGATATATGTATGATGACCTTGGCACAATGTTGATACTATATATTTATTAGTTAGTTTATGAGTATGCCTTGGTTTATAATGTTAACATAAGATGAAATGTAAATCTGTTATGTTATATGAAGTTGGACATTGATTATGGTTTCTTGTTGAGGCTACTTGATTTAGTAAGGTTATGGGTCTTTGCTTGGTCATTGCACTTGTTGACTTGATAAAAACTCATGAGTAGTTGTCTTGCTTATTATTATATGATTTACTCTTATATCATTCTTGTGATGTCATTCCTTGATGATTGGGTTGTAGTAAATCATGGTTTCAAGTATGTTGAAATACTTATTACTTGTTGAGTTACTAAGCATGTTTGGTTGATTGATATGACTTGCTTGGATTTGCGTTAGGTTCCTAAAGTGGTAAAATGGCATATTTTGACTGAAAGTACCTTTTTAGCATGTTTTCTTGTTTGTGTGCATATGGTCTTATACTTAGTACATGTGGAGTACTAACCCCATTTTCTTCCCTTTTCCTACACATTTTAGCTTCCGGTCGTTGAAGACTTTGGAACGTAACATTGTTAAAGGCTTGGATTCTTTATTTCATCCAAGTAGGGTAGGTCCTCACATTCCGAGAGCTATGCCACTATCTAGCTTACATACTTGTTATGAGCTTAAAGACTCTTTCATTTATTTCCTTTTCAATTAAGTACTATAATTTTTTTCTTATATGTGGTCTTGTTGGATTAATATAAAGGCTATTCCCACATTGTGACAATCGTTTAGATGGAATGAGATGAGACAATCGTTGAGACAATTCTTCTATCTTATATATGTGTATGTGCAATAAAATTACAAGGCTTTGTAACCTTCCTTACGAACGGTTTTTTTATACTCGATACGACTATATATTATGTGTATGTAGAGATCTATGTAAACCTTCAAGTAATTATAATGAAAGTTCTAAATTTTTTCGCATTTTTCAACCAATGAATATAATGACATGAGACTAAGAGGCTAGTCTTAGTCCTTAAAAAAGAAGATGACATTGGTTACATCTAGGTGGTAAACCTGGATGTGACACTCAATCCGTTGACTATCTCTAGGGGAACTCCTGAAAAGCAAATCCGACATGAGAAGACACAAAGCTAGAGTATGATGAGGAGCTTCTTGCTGACCTATCCAAACAATGCATAATACAATACAAGAAAGCCTACAAGGAATTGAGGAAATAGGTAAGAGAAGAGGAAGCACTTGCAACAGCGATATGGGGTTTTAAATGGTGCTTCTGGTAGCGGAATACCTATCCCGGTTAGTGGTAGACAACCTAATCTAGCGCTGGTTTATGTGACTAAACGCGTTTATAAGGATGTCAACAGTGATCCGACTACCTGTGCCTAGTGAACCATATGAATGGCCCCTTTTTACAACCATGTAGGTGTAGCCCCTCTTCACAACCCTATATTGTTTTGATTTATTGACTATGAGGGAAAAGTCGTTTTGTTTGGAGAGGGGGTAAACAACCTACCAATATAGTGTTAGAATGAATGGAGGTTGAGTATGTGTTTGCCTAATAAATTATGATTGGTGTTCTTTTAGATTTTCATAAAAGTGTAGAAGTTTTTGTGTTGAGCACTACAACAACTAGTTCAGTTTGAAATGATGACCTTAATCTAAAATTTGACTGTTAAGATATTTAGATGACATCTTACATACTCATGAGATGATCAGTGCTAGTTTGACAAATAGACTGGTGAACGAAAAGTCTTGAGAGTGTAGTCATGTATCGTGTCTGTGTGAAGATTGCTTGAACACTAACGCTACGAGAAGAAACTGGACCTTGCTTGAGTAGTTATTCTTAAATATGAACTGCATATGAAAGGATGAGTATTCCATTTTTGTTAAGCCATTTAAAGGAAAAAAATAAATATAAAAAGCATAGCACTTGAACACTATTTGAGACTTAAAAACATTATTGTTCTTACCTATTAATTATCATATCCTTGGTATAAAAATATATGATGTCACAATTCAAGCCGAATGCCTAATTTGAGAGTGATAATAACCTGATGAGTCCACAAATTGGACTCATTTATGGCTTAATTTTCATAGAAATAGTGTCCTCAAATAATTATTTTATCTCAATATCCGATGAAAACTCTTAAGTTTCAGGTAATTGAAGTTTTAGTTGAAGTATGTACACTTACACGCAAAAAGAAAAAAAAAGGCTGAAAAGAACGTAAAGGTTGAAGCTTGAGCTTGGCTAATCGTACTTCACTAATCGCCAAAGAGAAGTACTCCGCCTTCTGTTCAAGTAAGCGAACCCATGAAAGAAGTGGATCAAAAGGAGATGAAAGGATCATAAGGTCTACAGGCATATGCTATCACCTTGCCATGTTGTATAAGAACACCCCCGAACCTACTTGAGAAGTATCAGAATATATCAGAAACCCTTCCGTGCCCTCCGGTAAGGCCAATACTGGAGCGGATGTAATCTTCTCTTTCAATAATTGAAAATTATTCACAAAGATATCTGACCATAAAAACTTAGCCTTATTTTTAGTCAAGGTCGTTATTGGAGATGCGATAGATTAAAATCCCTAAAAAAACCTTCTATAATACTCGGTCAAACCGAATAAGCATCGAACGTCAGTACAATTTAAAGGTATAGGATAACTTTTGACCGCTTCAATTATCCTTGGATCTACTCTTATCCATTCACTAAATACACAGGGACTAAGAAAAGAAACCGATCTCAACAAAAACTCCAACTTACTATACTATGCATAGAGTTGGGCATCCTTGAAGACTTGCAAAACTATCCTCAAATGGTTCACATTGTCACCCTCACTTTAGAGTATATTAATTTGTCATCAATAAAAACAATCATGACCAAATCCATATGATTTATAAAAGCTTGATTCATAAGTTCCATGAAAGTTGTCGGGGTACTTGTTAGGCCAAAAGACATGACTTGGAATTTAAAATGACCAAACCGAGTACAAAAAACCATCATGGGTATGTCAACCTTTCTAACTCTTAGTTGATGAAATCCCGACCTTAAATAAATTTATGAAAAGTAGCTTGACCCTTGGAGTTGATCAAACAAGTAGTCCATCCGAGGGAGAGGATGCTTGTCCTTAATGGTGACGTTATAGTATTGACGTTAGTCAATGCACATCCTAAGGGACCCATCCTTCTTCTTTACAAACAACATCGAAGCTCCCCATAGTGAAATACTATGTTTAATAAAACCCTTGTCTAATAAGTCTTTGAGTTGAAGCTTTAACTCTTTCGAATCTGCTGGAGTCATTTGGTATAGAGGAATCGAAATGGGGTTTGTATCCGGTAATAAGTCAATACAAAAGTCTTTTTACCTCGTAAGAGGATTTTCGGGCAAGTAATCAGGAAAAACTTCCAAAAAGTCATTCACTTTAGAAACCGACTCTATAGTAGGAATGTCGGACCCAAGATCTTTCATTCTCACAATCTGGTAAAGACACCCCTTAGAGATTATTTTACAAGCTTTTATAAATGAAATGATATGACCTCTAGGAATTGAGTTACCCCCCTTCCACTTTAAGACGAGTTCATTTGGAATTGAAACTTTACAACCGGAGTCCTACAACCACTGTAAGAAAAAAAATAATGTATCTAATCAATGCCCAAAATAACGTCAAAGTCCCACATACCAAGTTCTACCAAGTCAACCAATGTGACTCTATTGGGCAATGAAATGAGACAACCCCTATAAACTCTTTTAACAAGTTTGGAACCACCCATTGGTGCAATAACTATAAAATTTTCATGGAAATTATCGGGAAGCACATCAAACTTCATGTACACTAAAGTGGTTACAAATGAAAAGGTGGAATCGGGATCTAGTAAAGCATAGATATCAATGGAAACACTTGCAATATACCGGTGACGACATTGAATGATTACTTTTTATCACCTCTAGAGCGGAGAGAATAGAAGATATTATTCTTAGGAGCATTGGGGTTTGGAGTGTTGGTGGGAGCTTGGTTATCTTCTCTCCCTTTGGCCGTAAGGTTTGTACAATTATTGAATCCATTACCATTCTTCCCACATCCATACCAGCAAGACACTTCCCTTCATTCTTTTTACCACACTTTGCACAATTAGTTCTTTTCAAAAAAGGGATACTCTTATCTTCTCCTTGAGGCTTTGGGGTAGTCCTGTACCTTTGAATGGGCTGTCGAGCAATGGAAGGACTTTGATTAGAAAAAACTCTCCTTGAACCTTGGTTTATATTGTATCTCAAACCTAGGTTTGGAGAAATTTGCTTATTTGGCTTGATCTCTTCAACTATCTACCAAATTGTTTAAGTTCTTTCTCCTCAATTTATTTGGCATGGACCTCAGACGAGAAATTTCCATGCTTGGAATTAGCATACTGACCTACATTCATTCAGTACAAGATCTGGTATCCCCATAACAAACTTATTCTTGTTGGTCTTACAGACCTCCACCATGGTAGGATCATATTTTGATAGCTGATGAAGATAGATTAATTCTTGCATTTTCTCTCCGTTAGTTCCAGGAGAAAGAACCTATCAAGGATAGTTATTTTGAAAGTCACTCAAGTAATCAAACTTTCTATAACCGGCCTCACATCCTTCCATTGTTCATACAAAACTTGACCAACATCTTTGAGTTGATAGGCAGCAAATTCCGCCTTTTCTTGATGGTCACACCCATTGCATCTAATACCTTTAGTACCTCTTCTATAAACCCTTGTGGGCTTCTTCCACCATAGAGACAAAGAATGTAGGAGGGTTCATCCAGGTAAAATCCCTTATCCTTGAAGCGGTGGTGCTAGAATTGGGTTTCAATTGCAGCATAGAATCTCTAGAAACTTAAGTAGACAACATATGGGTCAAACTATGGATGGCAGCCCTTATCTCAACATTGGACATAGCCCCCTTTTCAATAGGAATTTGGGGCTTTTGAGAATCCGGAGCGGGAACTGCCACATTCACATTCTTATCTTTGACCCTCCTACCATTATTCCTTCTAGTATTCATGGCCTATACGAACAATAAAACGATTAGAAATAAAGAGATTAGTACACAATGTTAAGACTACAAGCACAATCATAGAATAATGAAGAAAAGAATGTTCATAATCATCTCGTAGCCTCTTATTCATAAATGTGGCACACTTCATATTCATGAATAAAACTCTACTTAACGTGGTGTGTGTGAAATAACCCACCTATTATCCCAAAACCTTATTCTCTAATACAAACGTTGTAACGATCGGAGAGTACCCCCTTGACATCACCGGCGTACACGACCTCGAAGAGGTCTCATATTAGCATCTTGGCGTAATTGTCATGGCATAATGACAAATTTAAAAATGCAAAAAATTTAAAACTTATATATATGGTGAAGTTACACTTTGACTTCTGACATATTATGTATATGGATTTACATAGACTCCTTTTTTATGGAGTTTACTTAGACTCCTCATTTCGCTATTTAAGCAATTCATGACCATATTCTAATATCATCTCACAACCCCATCTATTTATAAAAGTTAAATACCAGTCCCCAAATAGGGTCCCTATCCCTTTAAACACAATATTCTATTAGAACAAAAGTATATGAGATAAGATTAGCAAGTCTATTACATGAATAGGGAACACATAAAGTTTCAACTAATGCATATGTCTTCGAATCTTTGAGGACTTACAAAAATGTTTTGGAGAATACAAGTCCAAGATTTCTTCAAGGATTTTGAAGGGAACAAATTATATGGAACCTATACTCATAAGATAAAAGTCAGAAAGGGGTTAGTACAATTATTGTATTAATTATGGATAAATACATAAAAATAATTAAATCATGAGAAAGGGACATTAATGTAAGACCTTGAAAATGAATTTGGAGAACTAGATCCTAACATGGTTTTAATAATGGTCTAAGGTCCTTAATTGGTCTATCATATGGTATTGAGGCAGTTTCTAAGAGTTTAGGTTATTTGGTAGTAAAATGTCCAGGATTACTAAGACATTCGACGACTAAGCCACCTATGTGCCTCAGATATGGTTCTATGAGTTTATGTGTGATTCATGAGGTTATAAGATCCTTAAATGATTTATTATAGTATATATATGTATTGTGTCAAATTTTGTGAAGTTTGGAGGTCAAACATCTAAGAACGTCCATGACATTCAAAAAGTTTTCCTTCAAAGACATTGTGTGTCAAGGCATGTTTCATCGAGTTTTACGTCTTCATTTTGGGTGAAATTCAAGTGAGTGGTGTTAAACGCGTAAAAGAGATTGTTTGGGTTGGAAAAGTCCGGGCCAATATCCCTAAGGACCATCCAAGGGTCCTTGAGGAAGGACCCAAGTTCGTGCCCAAGGCCGCCCAAGACAGCCCAAACCACGGAGGCAATCAATGCCCAGTATGTAAGTCAACGACATGTTGGTGGGGTATCTTCGTTTGTTACTTATCAATGGGAGAGGATAGGCAAACGACAAGCCTCATTTCCCAACCACGGACCAACGGGATGGTTCGTTGGTCAAGGGACGCGCCGTTGTTTGGCAACTGTTGGTGGACTGCCTCCCTGCGTGCAGTTCATTGTAAGTTGAGGGGTGAAATTGTAAATTCACTCCACTTCCAAAAAAGATATTTGGAGATTCCTAATGGGTCTTTTGGGTATTTTGAAAATGCATATTAGTCTTTAACACTTAGAAGATTTCATTCTTCCAAATCAAAACCCCAAAATTCCCTTAGAAATTCCCTAGTACTCAATTGGAGCCAAAACTTAAGGAAGGAATTTGATTGCAGAATTGAGTGGAGATTCATCATCAAATTGAATAATTAGCTTCATTTAGTTATGTTTTTTTATCCTTGAAACTCTCTTTATCAAGGAGCCCAACTTTAAAAGATGTTTTCTAAAGTTTTCAAAGTTGAATTGTCCAATTTCATGATCTATCTATGGGTTCTTGAATTAATGGTTTTTAAACATTGAATAATGATTGAATTTTTATGTATTTATGATTTTAGACTAAATTAACCTATGAACCCATGAATTTGATAAACCCTAGTTTTTAACTAAGTAAAGGGTAATTTGATATTGATCTAATGTCTATGAATTCTAATGTAGTTTCACATAGGTTATCGATTGATGTAATAATTATAGTAAATTCATATCTAGGTTGCATTATATTGACAAATATGTAGTAAATTGAGTTAGTTTTATGAATATTGTGATAATTATATTGAATTGTTGATTATGGCCATGGGTAAGGGCCTTATGATATCGAATTTGTTGGTTTGGCATTGGATTGAGGTATTGAGGATTGAGTGGTGGTACGATACCCTATTTCCTTTATTATATGTTGATTAGACTTCAATTATGTTATTATTGGTATGGTCCACTTATGTTTGCGGTGTTATGTGCTTTACTTTCTATTGTTGTGGCCTTGTCGGTGTTATTTTAAGTAATATGATGATCATGGCATTGTAGGCAAACTACTTGAAGTAATGTAGTTATTTGTGTAGTTGATTATGTTAAGTATGATACTGTATATCTACATGTTAAGCAATGTGAAAGTATATGTGTTCTATTGATGTTATGTAGGTGATCATGTTAGACTTTAACTTTGACTTTGTATGTTTAGTCTAAGAGTTGATTTATGTTATTCAAACTTGCCAACATGAGTCTAGGATGGTCATATTTATGATCATAGGATAGTATATAGGATGACTTAAATATGATAAGGGTTATTTCTATGTGTTAAAGTGAAGTATGTGGTGTCTTGTTTTGGTTGACTTGTGGCCCTTGCTTCATGTATTTATGAACTAGAATATGTGATGTATTCACTTAGAATGCTAAAGTCTCTTGGTCTTGATTGTATTAGTGACATGAGACCTTAAATGAAGTTAAGAGGGTCCTTGATGTGAAACCTTGAACCTAGTGATAAGGATATGAATGTTGAAGTCGTAAGTCAAAATATTATCCTTCAAGTAAAGGAATGATAGACTGAAGGTTAATTGTCTTGAATGGCATCATATTGATCCTTAGGAAAGTCATGATGAGCTTCTTGTCGCCATTTTGAGGTAGCCCTGGTGGACCTTTTCTATGTAGGGTAAATGTTATTGGGTTATGAACTTTATATGGAACCCTTTTATATGAACATTAAGTGTAAATTATTCTATGAGAACGAACGCTAGAAGCGAGTGAGTATGGTAAGGGATGTAATTCTATTTGAAGAGTGAGACTAGATTATAAAAATACCCTTCATATTCCTTCACCATGTGCCTGCATGGGATGTGTCCAAGTTCTACCATTGGCAAGTAGAACACCCTCTTCGAAGTAGATTAGAACTTTGGATTTCATGTCTTTCTATTATTGTCTTTGTCATTTAATGCCTATTCTTATCATACGGAATACCTATTAGAATTAGATAAGTTCTATGATGTTGAGGACGTGGTATGGGACACTATCTAGACATTCCACAATAGGCTTTAAAGATGTTAGTTTGAGTTCCTAGGTCTTTTAGAAGACCGTTACTTGAATGTCCTTTATTTGTTGAATGTCTCCTAAATAAACTAATGAAGGTAATGACGTATGTTAAGAAACAAGTTCAATAATATAAGTACTTTTCTAGAGTACCTAAGGCTTGTCTAGCTAAGGTGTGAAGGGGGCATAGGAATGGTAACTTCGTATCTTACCTAGATGAGTCCTAAGAATGATTCTAGTTACGAAAATAGGTGATTATGTGGACATGATCTAAACTTAGGAAGTTATAAGGATTATTTAGGTAGTCTTGAAGAGGTCAATCATGTATGTTATCTTCTTAATTTACTTAAATAAGTCTTTTGATAAACTTTTGTAAGAGAATGTCATATTATCTATATGTTCCTATGTATGATGTCTTGTAAGTGTTTGTGTTTTATCATAAGTAGTCTTCAGGGTCATTTAGGTATGCTTAAGAAGGTTGTATGGGAGGTCTCTCTTTGTGTTGCTTAAGACAGTCTTAGGATAGCTTTTAGTGGGATGATTACATGACATTAAGTGTCTAAGGAAGAAGTAGGAAACTTCACTATAACAATGAATTCCTTCAATGTACAGTGAGTTGAGCTTACTGTTAAAAAGGCTCAAAACCGTGTTAAATGCTCAAATGTTATATTATGTGTTTCTATGTTGTTAAATGTTGTTCTTATCATTATAATATTATTTTTAATGAAAATAACAAACCGTTTTCATGATTTTCATGCATTATGCCATACTAAGTACGTGTGGTTGTACTAATCCGTGCTTTTATCTATATCTATAGTTGTTGGTAGGTGAGGACCATTTGGGAAGCAATACTTGGATTGTAGCATCATTATAGTTAAGTCAAAGTATGTCCTCATATGATTTGAGGGCATAGATGTGTTTTATGTTTCTTAGTGAAGTATTGTAATAAAACTAAGTATTTATATATTAGTATTGTGTATGGGCCGTGTCCTAATAGTATTCTCGTGTCTTTACTTTGTTGAGATTGAGAGTTAGTATTTCCTATGACTTTTTATGAATGAGTTTTCAAAGACTATGAAATCTTTTGTTGAAAAGTTTTAATTCAGCACTACTTTTTATTATATATATGCGATGAATGATATGTAAGGGATTATACAAAACCTTCGAGAGGTCAAGTACGCCAGTTCCAATTCGAGATTGACCTTATCTTTTAAGGTGTGGTCTTGGGCTGTGACAATCTTGGTATCATAGCATAGTTTATGAAAGTAGTTTTAGGAATTGAAAAGTCTCATCAAGTCACGTCTATTAGAGTCATGACCATCGGTGTGAGTCTCTACACATATATGGGTGAGAGGCTATAGGATTATAGAGTTTCCCTTCTTTTCTACTCCTATGTCGTGCCGTAGAGTAAAAGTTATGAGTACTCATTTCTTATGGTTTTCCTTGTGTTTCTAGGAAGATGATTATGAGGAGGACTACGGCTCGGTGAGTTGAAGAATATGAGGTGCATGAGGACATTTTCTCCTCAAGTTAAGGATGTTGAGCAAGTTACTCAATGTTCTCAAGGTGACGAAGTCCCTATTGTGGGTGGAGGTAATGATGTTCTTGTCGTTCCCCTCGAGTTGAGTAATAGTGATATTAGAGATGCTTTTCTTCCCTTAGCCCGAGCAGTGACTACAGAAATGAATTCGAGTATGGTGTCTAGGGTGAATGTTGTGGAGAACACTATGACGTCTACATTGAGAGACTTTGTAAGGATTAATCCTCCTATCTTTCTTGAATCTAATATGGGAGAGGATCCCAAGAGTTCCTAGATGAAGTGTACAAGGTGTTGAGTGCTATGGGAGTTACATCTAGGGAGAAGGTGGAGTTGGCTTAGTACAAATTGAGGGATGTTTCTCACATATGGTACACTCAATGGAAGGAGAATAGACCGTTGTAGTCTGGTCCTATTGAGTGGGAAGTATTTAAGGAAGATTTTCATGGAAAAGACTTTCCCCATGAGTGGAAGGAAGTTAAAGTAAAGGAGTTTATCAATCTCAAGCAAGGCAATATGAGTGTTGAGGAATACTTTTTGAATTTCTCTATGCTATCTAGATATGCCCCATTCCGTGTGTCTAATCCAAGGGATGAAATGAGTCATTTTATGACGGGTGTCGCCATTCTAGTGAGGGAGGAATTTCCTCGGCGATGGTACATGATGATATGACCCTATTTAGACTCATGGTGGATATAGAATAAATTGATGAGTATAAACTTAAGAGGATGTCTAGAAACTTGAAAATGAGTGGTTCTAGTGACCAAGATCAAACTTGATTTAAGAAGAGGGCTCAAACTAAGTACGAACCAAGGAGTGCTAAGGTTAAATTGGAGAAAGGAGATGGTTCTCAAAATGTCAAACCTACATGTGTCACTTGTGGAACGAGGCATTATGGTGAGTGTCTAAGGGGTATCGGGAGTTGCTATGATTGTATTAAGGAAGGACACAAGGTGAATGATTGTAAAAACACTGCAGATTAAAACTTCTCTTTGTTAAATGTTTTGAAATATGACTAATAAATTATCTGGTCTAAAATTGTTGTAAATTGGTTAGATTTGATGTATATGTGTATGATATTGAATATAAAATGAGTTTTTGTTATTTGGAATGAAGCATGTGAGTTTTGTAACATGATGAGTTATAGAAGGTTTTCTAGTTTCTTCTTGTATTGTGAATCCTTTGACTATGTAAAATTGATGTTATCTTGATTTTTTTGTTTTATGAGATTTTATACGGTATGGTCATGATCGTCCAGTTTAATCTTTATTCTTGGAAGTATTCGGAGAGTGACAAGTGTCATTCGAGAGAATGAATATTTCCAATTGGGGAGAATGTAAGACCTCAAAAATGACTTAGGTGAAATAGATAATAACATGGTTTTCATAATGGTATAAGGTCGTAAATTGATATATTATATATTGAGGCAATGTCTAAGAGTTTAGTTGAATTGGAATTAAAACGTCAAGGGACGACTAACACGTTTGACGACTAAGTCACCTATGTGCCTCATATGTTTTTTATGTGTCTATGTGTGATTCATGAGGCTATAAGGCGCATGAATGATTTATTATAGTATATTTACGAAGTGTGTCAAGTTGCGTGAAGTTTGGAGGTCACACGTCTAAGAATGTCCATAAAGTTCGAAAGGTTTGCCATGAAAAAACCTTCTGTAGCTAGGCATATTTCGTCGAGTTTTTCATGTATGTTTTAGGTGAAATTCATGTGAGAGGTGATAAACTCATATACAAGCATGTTTGGGTTGGAAACGTCCGCACCAATAACCCCAAGGACCATCCAAGGGTCCTTGAGGAAGGACCAAAGTTAGTGCCCAAGGCTTCCCAAGACAGCTCAAACCACGAAGGCAATCGACGACCAATGGGTCACTCAACGCCATGTTGGTGGAATCTCGTCATCTAGGACTTATCCATGGGAGAGTAAATGGTAAAAACCAGACTCAGTCCCAAACCACAGACCTACAAGACGGTCTGTTGGTCAAGGAACGAGTCATCATTTGGCAACTGTTGGTGGACTGCCTCCTCGCGTGCAGTATACTGTAAGTTGAGGGGTAAACTTGTAAATTTACCCCACTTCAAAATTAGAGGTTTCACAGTTCCTAAGGGGTTTTTTGGGTATTTTAAAAATTTATATAAGTCTTTGACATTTCGAAGATTTCATTCTTCCAAATCAAAATCCCAAAATTCCCTTAGAAATTCCCTAGACATCAATTGGAGCCAAAACTCAAGAAAGGGATTGGTTTTGAAAATTGAGTGTAGATTATTAATCAAATTGAATAATTATATTCATTGAGGTATATTATTTTAACCTTCAAAACTCTCTTCATCAAGGAGCCCAACATTCAAAGATGTTTTCTAAAGTTTTCAAAGTTTAATTGTCCAATCATGATCTATCCATGGGTTCTTGCATTAATTGTTTTAAAACAATAAATAAATATTGAATTGTTATTTTATTAAATATTTTTAACTAAATTAACCTATGAACCCATGAATAAGATTAACCGTAGTTTTTGACTAAGTTATGGGTTATTTTATATTTGATCTAATGTGTATGAATTCTAACGTAGTTTCACATAGGTTATTGATTGATGTAATAATTCTAGTATATGGATATCTAGGTTGAATTAGATTGATAAATATGTAGTAAAGTTACTTAGTTTCCTGAATATTGTGATAATTATATTGAATTGTTGACTATGGCCATGGGTAAGGGCCTTCTGATATTCAATTGGGTGGTTTGGCATTGGATTAAGGTATTGAAGATGGAGTGGTGGTACGCTGCCCCATTTCCTTTATTTTAAGTTGATTAGACTTCAATTATATTGTGATTAGTATTGTCCACTTATGGTGGAGGTGTTATGTGCTATACTTGCAATTGATGTGGCCTTGTCAGCGTTATTTTAAGTAATGTGATTATCATGGCCTTGTCGGAAAAAACTACTTGAAGTAATATGGTTATTTGCGTAGTTGATTATGTGAAGTATGATAATGTATATCTACATGTTAATAAATGTAAAAGTATATGTGTTCTAATGATGTTATGTAACTTTTCATGTTAGACTATGACTTTGACTTTGTGTGTTTAACCTAAGAGTTGATGTATGTTATTCCTACTAGACTATAAGTCTATGATGGTCATATTGATGATGATAGTATATTATATATGATTACTTAAAGATGATAAGTGTTATTTCTATGTTTTTCTAGAATGACATTCAATATGTGATAAAGTGAAGTATGTGGTGTCTTGTCTTAGCTGACTTGTGCCCCTTGCTGGATGTATGTCTGATTGAGCATATTTGATATCTTGAATTAGCATGCTAAAGTTTCTTAGTCTTGATTGTTTTAATTACATAAAACCTGAAATGAAGTTAAGAGGGACCTTGATGTTAAACCTTGAACCCAGTGGTAAGGTTATGAATTTAGAAGTCGTAATCCGTAATGCTATCCTTCAAGTAAAGGAATGATAGACATAAGGTTAATTGGCTGGAATGGCATCATATTAATCCTTAGGTAACTCATGATGAGCTTCTTGTCGCCATTGTGAGGTAACCATAGTTGTCCTTACCTTGGTAGGGTAACTGTGATTGGGTTATGAACTTCATATGGAACCCCTTTATATGAACCTTTAGTGTAGATTACTCTATGAGAGCGAAGGCTAGAACGGTGGGAGTATGGTAAGGTAAGTAGTTATAGTTAAAGAAAGAGACTAGATTACAAAGCATGACCTTCATATTCCTTAACCATGTGGCTAAATGAGATGTGCCGAAGTTCTACCATTGGCAAGTAAAGCACCCTCATCGGAGTAGGTTAGAACTTTTGGATAACAGGTCTTTCTATCAAGGTCTATATCGATTATTTCCTATTGTCATCATACGGAATAACTATTAGCCTTTGAGAAGTTTTATGAAGTTTAGGTGGTGGTATGGAACACTATCTAGACATTGCACAATAGGCTTTGAAGGTGTTAGTTGGATTTCCTAGGTCCTGTCCAAGACCATTACTTGAATGTCCTTTGTCTTGAATGTCTCCTAAATGAACTAATGAAGGTAATGACTTATGTTAACAAAACAAGTTAAAAATATAAGTACTTATCTAGAGTAGTTAAGTGTCTAGTTAAGGTGTGAAGGGGGCATAGTAATGGCCACTTTGTATCTTACTTAGATAAGTCTTAAGAATGACTCTAGATAGGGAATGTTTGATGATGTGGACATGATCTAAACTTAGGATGTTTTAAGAAATATTTAGGTAGTCTTAAAGATGTCTGTAAGACCTTGAAAATGAATTAGGTTAAATAGAGCTTAACCTGGTTATTTTGATTGTCTAAGGACCTAAATAGGTCTAAAATTTGCTATTGAGGCAGTGTCCAAGAGTTTAGGTGCATTTGAAGTTAAACATCAAAGGAGGACTAAGACGTTCGACGACTAGGCCACCTCTGTGCCTCATATGTGGTACTATGTTTTTATGTGTGATTTAGAGGTTATAGGGTCCTTAAACGATTTATCATAGCGTATATGGACAGTGTTTTGAATTTCATGAAGTTTGAAGGTCAAACATCCAAGAACGTCCATGACGTTCGAAAGTGATGCTTTGAAATGACATTGTGTGTCTAAGCATGTTTTGTCGATTTTTACGTGTTCGTTTTTGATGAAATTCATGTGAGAGGCATTAAAATCGTACCATATTATCTTTGGGTTGAAAGAGTCTGAGCAAACATAACCATCCAAGGGTCCTTGAGGAAAGACCCAAGTTGGTGTCCAAGGCTGCCCAAGACAGCCCAAACCACGAAGGCAATCAACCCCCAGTAGGTCAGTCTACGCCACCTTGGTAGGGTCTCATCATTTCGGACTTAGCCATGGGAGAGGAGAGGACAACGACCAGCCTAAGTCCCCAACCATGGACCAATAGGACGGTCCGTTGGTCAAGGGACGTGTCGTCTTTTTGCAACCGTCGTACAGGCTATGTTCTGCGTGTAATTCACTATTTATAAGCCTCAAACACTAAGAACATTTAATTCTTCCAAATTAAAAACCCAAATACCTTAGAAATCTCTCTAGGATTCCATTGGAGTCAAAACTCAAGAAAGTGCTTTGAGTGACGAATTGAGCGGACATTCTGCATCAAATTGAAGAATTATCTTCATCAATCTATGGATTTTTATCCTTGAAACTCTCTTTATCAAGGAAACCAACTTTCAAATATATTTTTTAAACTTCTCAAGTTGAATTGTCCAATTTTATAATTTATTCCATGGGTTCTTGCATTAATGGTTTCTAAACATTAAATAATGATTGAATTGATAGTCTATTGATGATTTCAAACTAAAATGACCTATGAAACCATGAATTGGATGAAACCTCATTTTTTAGTACGTTATGGATTACTTGATATTAATGTAATGTTGATGAATTCTAATGTAGTTTTATGTAGGCTATTGATTGTTGTAATAATTGTAGTAAATTGACATCTAGGTTGTATTGGATTAGTGAATATGTAGTAATTTGACCTAGTTTCATGAGTATTGGTATAATTATGTTGAATTGTTGATGTGGCCATGGTTAAGAGCCTTGTGATATAGAATGTGGTGATTTGGCATTGGATTGAGGTGTTGAGGATGTTGTGGTGGTAAGATGCCCTATTTCCTTTATTTTATGTTGATTAGTCTTCAATTATGCTGTGATTGGTATGGTCCACTTATAGTGGCGGTGCTATTTGGTTTACTTGCAATGGATGTAACCTCGTCGGCGTTATTTTTAGTAATGTAATGATCATGGCCTTGTTGGCAAACTATTTGAAGTATGCGATTATTTGTGTAGTTTATTATGTGAAATATGATGATATCTATCTACAAGTTAAGTAATGTGAAAAAATATGTGTTCTATTGATTTATGTAGTTGATCATGTTAGACTATGCATGTCTATTTGTGTGTATAGTCTTAGGTTTGATGTATGTTATTCCTACTTGACTATATTGAGTCTATGATGGTCATAATTATGTTGATATGATAGTATATAGGATGACATGAAGATGATAAGGGTTATTTCTATGTGCTTCTATAATGACATGCATTATGAGTTTAAGTGAAGTATATCGAGTCCTGTCTTGGTTGACTTGCGTCTCTTGTTTGATGTATGAATGAATGAGACTAGATTATGAAGCATGCCCTTCGTATTCCTTAACCATGTGCGTACATGGTATGTGTCTAAGTTCTACCATTTTCAAGTAGAACACCCTCATTAGAGTAGGCTAGAACTTCGTATTCCATGTCTTGCTATCATGGTCTATGTCGGTTACTGTCTATTATCATCATTTGGAATACCTATTATAGAATAACTATGAAGTTTAGGTGGTGGTATGAGAGGTTATTTATACATTGCACAATTGTCTTTGAAGGTGTTAGTTGGAGTTCCTAGGTCTTGTCCAAGACCATTACTTGAATGTCCTTTATGTGTTGAATGTCTCCTAAATGAACTAATGAAGGTAATGACTGAAGTTAAGAAAATAATTAAATAATATAAGTACTTATCTAGAGTAGTTAAGGTTTGTCTAGTTAAGGTCTGAAAGGGGCATAGGAATGGTCACTTTGTATCTTACCTAGATGAGTCTTAAAAATGACCTAATTAGGGAAAATGGTTTGTTATGTGGACATTATCTAAACTTAGGTAGTCTTAAGGATTACTTAGGTATTCTTGAAGAGGTCAATCATGGACGTCATCTTCTTGATTTACTTAAGTAGGTATATTGATAGTCTTTTGAAGGAGAATGTTATATTTGGCATATGTTGATGTCTTGTAAGTGTGTATATGACTCATTATAAGTAGTCTTGAGGATCATTTAGGTATGCATAGAGAGGTTGTATGGGCGGTCTGTCTTTGTGTTGCTTAAGTGAGTCTTAGGATAGCTTTAAGTGGATTGATTACATACTAGAAGATGTCTAATGCAAAAATAAGCAACTTCACTGTACAATGAAGGAATTAACTGTAACAGTAAGTTGAGGTTAATGTAAAGTAACTTCAAAAATTATGATATTTTGTTTATTGTTATCTTATATGTTTCTAAGTTTATAAACGTTGTTCTTATTATTATAATATGATTTATAAATGAAAATATGCATATTTCAAATAAATCTCCATTTTCATGATTTTTATGCATTATGTCATGCTAAGTATATTTGGATAAAGTAATCCATGCTTTTATCTATTTCTATAGTTGTTGGTAGGTGATTAGCATTTGGGAAGGAAGACTTTGACCATAGCATTGTTCAAGGAAGTAAAACTATGTTATCGTTTGATTTGAGGGCATAGATGTCTTTTATGTTTCTCTTTGAAGTATTGTAATAGACTAAGTATTTCTATATTTTGAAGTATGGGCCGTGTCCTAAGTATTCTCTTGTCTTATGTCTGATGAGATTGAGACTTAGTATTTCCTATGACTTTATATGAAAGAGTTTTAAAAGACTATGACATGTTTTGTGAAAAGTTTTAATTCCTCACTACTTTTCATTATATTTATGCAACGAATGATATGTAAGGGCTTGTACAAGTCCTCCGAGAGGTCAGGTATGCCGGTTGCAATCCGAGAATACCCCTAACTTCTTGGATGTGGTTTCGGGATGTTACAAGATTTGTATCAGAGCGTAGGATATAAAGTGGTATTAGTAATCGAAAAGTCTCATCAATTCACTTCTACTAGATTCTTGATCATCGGTGTGAGTCGCGAGACATGTGGGAGAGAGGCTTTAGGAATATAGAGTTTTCCTTCTTGTCTACTCCTATGTCGTGCCATAGAGTAAAAGTTATGAGTACTCTTTTCTTATGGTTTTTCTAGTTTTTCAAGGAAGATGATTACGAGGAGGACACCGGCTAGGAGTGTTCAGGAGAATGAGGTGCAAGAGGAGATTCCTTCTCAAGTTGAGGATGTTTAGCAAGTTTTTTAAGGTGCTCAAGGTTCTCAAGGTGATCAAGTCCCTATTGTGGGTGGAGGTGATGATGTTCCGAAGTTGAGTAATAAGGATACTAGAGAGGCTTTTCTTGCTTTAGACCGAGCCGTGACTACTCAAGTGAATTTGAGTATGATGCCTAGGGTGAATGTTCTGGAGAGAACTATGACGTGTAGGTGGAGTGATTTTGTGAGGATGAATACTCCTATCTTACTTGGCTCTAAGGTGGGAGAGGATCCCCAAGATTTCCTACATGGAGTGTACAAGGTGTTGAGTGCTATAGGAGTTACATCTAGGGAGAAGGTGGAGTTAGCGTCGTATCAATTGAGGGATGTTTCTAAAATATGGTACACTTAATGGAAGCACAATACGCCGGAAGAATCATGTCCTATTGGGTGGGAAGAATTTAAGGAAGCTTTTCTTGGTAAGTACTTTCCCAGTGAGACAAGAGAAGTTAAGTTAAAGGATTTTATCAATCTCAAGTAAGGAAATATGAGTGTTGAGGATTACTCTTTGAAGTTCTCAATGTTATCTAGATATTCCCCATCTCTTGTATCTAATCCAAAGGATGAAATAAGTCGTTTCGTGATGGGTGTAGCCAATCTAGTGAGGGAGGAATGTCGTACGGCGACGCTACATAATGATATGAACCTAGCTAGACTCATGGTGTATGCCCAATCAATTCAAGAGTCTAAATTTAGGAGGATGGTTAGAAACATTAAACTGAGTGGTTCTAGTGACCAATATTAATCTAGGTTTAAGAAGAGATCTCAAACTCATGAAAAACCTGAGGGTGTTAAGGTGAATTTGGAGAAAGGAGGTGGTTTTCAAAATGTCAAACCTACATGTGTCACTTGTGGAAAGAGGCATTATGGTAAGTGTTTAAGGGGTACCGAAAGTTTCTATTGCTGTGGAAAGAAGGACATATAGTGAGATATTGTCCTAATATTGCTTCTAGATGAAAAAAGGGTCAGCAAGTTACTCCTAGTGTTCCGCAGAATGATGCTTCGACAAACAGGCATTTCTATGCACTTCAGACTAGTGGACGGAAGCCGGATGAGAATGACGTCTTTACTTTTAACTTTTATTAATATGAGTTCCTTGTGAGTGGGGGATTATGGTTAGTAGATGGTATAGAATGTGATAGAGGCATGTCGTATGTGCATGGTGTTTAGGAGTTTTGTTGAAATTGAATTTCATTAACCTCTTGCATTGTGTATTTTTATAAAGTTATGATTATGTTGTAACATATGTTTATATGATTTTACTATGATTATTAGCATTTTTCTATCAATAATTGCCTAGAAGTTGCATTTTTTAAAAAATTACCTAAATCACTATGAATCACTGGCAGTTCACTGTTAAAATTTTCAAAAAATTGACTAAATAATTATTTGGTCTAAAATTATTGTAATGTGGTTAGAAATGATGTATATGAGTATGATATTGAATATAAAATAATTTTTCGTTATTTGGAATGAGCATGTGAGTTTTATAGCATAATGAGTTATAGAATGTTTTCTAGTTCTTGTTGATTTGTGAATCTATTGACCATGTGAAATTAATGTTTTCTTTTTAATTATGTGTTATATAGTATGGTAATGAGATGATAGTTTAATCTCAATTTAAGGAAGTGTTCGGAGAGTGAAAAGTGTCATTCGAGGACAAATATTGTCCAAGTGGGGGAGATTGTAAGACCTCGAAAATGAGTTAGGTTAAATAGAGCCTAACATGGTTTTAATGACGGTATATGGTTCTAAATAGGTCGAAAATGTGGTATCGAGGCAGTGTCTAAGAGTTTAGGTGCATTGGAAGTAGACATTCGACGACTATGTTACCTATGTGCCTTATATGTGGTTCTTTGTTTTTATGTGTGATTCATGAGGTTGTAAGGTCCTTAAATGAGTTATTAAGCGAATATTGACAGTTTGTCGAATTTTGTCAAGTTTGGAGGTCAAACATCCAAGAACGCCCATGTTGTTCGAAAGTGTTGCCTTGAAATAACCTTGTGTGTCTATGCACGTTCTATCGAGTTTTACATGTTTGTTTTGGATGAAATTCATGTGAGAGGTTTTAAACTCATATACGATATGTTTGGGTTGGAAACCTCTGGGAAAACATACAGAAGGACCATCCACTGGACCTTGAGGAAGTACCAAAGTTAGTGCCGAAGGCTGTTCAAGACAGCCCAAACCATAGAGGCAATCGAGCCCCAGTTGTCAGTCGACGCCACGTTTGTAGGGTATCATCATTTGGGACTTAGAAATGGGTTATTAGAGGCCAAAGACCAGCTATGTCCCCAACCACGAACCAACAGGACCGTCCGTTGGTCAAGGGACGGGCCGTCGTTTGGCAATCGTCATTGGGGCTGTGTTCTGCGTGTAGTTCACTTTTCAGTAAGGAGTGAAAGTGTAATTTTACCCTACTTACAAAATAAGAGTATTGGAGGTTATTTAGGGGTTTTGTGGGTATATTTAATGTGTTTATAATCCTAAAACACTATGAATATTTCATTCTTCCAAATAAAAAACCCAAATCCCTTATAATTATCTCTAGAACTCCATTGGAGTCAAAACTCAAGGAAGGCTTTGGAGTGACGAATTGAGTGGAGATTATTCATCAAGTTGAAGAATTTTCTTCATAAAGGTATGTATTTTGATCCTTGAAACTCTCTTCATCAAGAAGCCCCACTTTCAAAGATGTTTTCTATAGTTTTCAAGTTGAATTGTCAAATTTTATGATCTATTCAAAGGATTCATCCAATAAAAGTTTTGAAACATTGAATAATTGTTGAATTGATATTGTATTGATGATATAAAACTAAAATTACCTATTAAACCATGAATTGGATAAACCCTAGTTTTTACTAAGTTATGGATTACTTGATATTTATCTAACGTTGATGAATTCTAATGTAGGTAGGCTATACATTGTTGTAATAATTATGGTAAATTGATATCTAGGTTGTATTGGATGAATGAATATGTAGTAATTTGACAAAGTTTCATGAATATTGATATAATTATATTGAATTGATGGTTATGTCCTTGGGTAAGGGCCTTGTGGTATCGAATGTGGTGATTTGGCGTTGGATTGAGGTGTTGAGGATGTTATGGTTGTAATTTTCCCTATTTACTATTTATGTTTATTAGTCTTCAATTATGTTGTGATTCGTTTGGTCCACTTATGGTTGCAGCGTTATGTGCTTTACTTGCAATTGATGTGGACTTGTCAGCGTTATTTTAAGTAATGTTATGATCGTGGCCTTGTTGTCAAACTACATGAAGTAATGTTATTATTTGTGTAGTTGATTATGTGAAGAATGATGATATCTATCTACATGTTAAGTAATGTGAAAGCATATTTGTTCTATTGATGTTATGTAGGTGATCACGTTAGACTATGAATATGGCTTTGTGTGTATAGTCTTAGGGTTAAAATATGTTATTACTAGTATATTATATGTGCATATGATGGTCATAATTATTTTGATATGGTTGTATATACGATGTCTTGAAGGCGATAAAGGTTATTTCTATGTGCTTCTAGAATGAAATGTATTATGAGTTAAAGTGAAGTATGTGTTTTCTTGTCTAAATTGACTTGTGTCCCTTGATTGATGTAAATATGAATGTGAATATGTGATGTCTTCACTTAGGATGCTAAAGTCTCCTAGTCTTGAATTTATTAATGACAAGTGACCTTAAATGAAGTTAAGATGGTCTTTTATGTGAAACCTTAAATGTAGTGGTAAGGTTATGAATGTCGAAGTCGTGATCGATAATGAGGAATGATAGAATTATGGTTAATTGTCTGGAACGTATCATATTAATCCTTAGGAAAGTCATCATGAGCTTCTTGTTGCCATTGAGAGGTAGCCCTAGTGGACCTTTTCTTTGTTAGGGTAAATGTGATTGGATTATGAACTTTATATGGAACCCTTTTATATGAACCTTAAGTTTAAATTACTCTATGGGAAAAAAGGCTACCACCGAGTGAGTATGGTAAGGGAATTATTTTTATTTAAATAAGGAGACAAGATTACGAAGCATGCCGTTCATATTGACTAACCATGTGCCTACATGGGATGTCTTTAAATTCTACCATTGGCAAGTAGAACACCCTCATCTGAGTAGGTTAGAACTTCGGATTCCATGTCTTGCTATCATGATCTATATCACTTATTGCCTATTATCATCATATGGAATACAAATTAGCATTAGAGAAGTTCTATGAAGTTTAGGTGGTAGTATGGGACGCTACTTAGACATTGCACAATAAGTTTTGAAGCTGTTAGTTGGAGTTCCTAGGTCTTGTCCAAGACCATTACTTGAATGTCGTTTATGTGTTGAATGTCTCCGAAATGAACTAATGAACATAATGACTTAAGTTTAGAAAGTATATTAATTGAATAAGTACTTATCTAGACTAGTTAAGGGCTGTCTAGTTAAGGTGTGAAGGGGGCATATGAATGGTCACGTCGTATCTTACCTGGAGGAGTCTTAAGAATGACTCTAGTTTGAAAAAATGGTTGGTTATGTAGAAAAGATCTAAACTTAGGTAGGTTTAAGGATTACTTAGGTAATCTTGAAGAGATCAATCATGGACGTTATCTTCTTGATTTACTTAAGTGGGTCTTTTGATATACATTGGAAGGAGAATGTCATGTAATGCATCTTTTGATGTCTTATAAGTGTGTATGTGACTCATTATAAATAGTCTTGAGGATCATTTAGGAATGCCTAGAAAGGTTTTATGGATAATCTTTCTTTGTGTTTCTCAAGTGATCCTTCGCATAGCTTTAAGAGTGATAATTACATACTAGAAGATGTCTAAGGTAAAAACAAGCAACTTCACTGTACAGTGAAAAAATTCACTGTAACAGTGAGTTGAGGTTACTATAAAGTGACTTTAAAAATGTGATATTATGTTTATTGTTATCTTATATGTTTCTAAGTTGATAAATGTTGTTCTTATGATTATTATATGATTTTCAAAAGAAAAGATGCATATTTCAAATAAATCTCCATTTTTATGATTTTTATGCATATGTCATACTTAGTACATGTGGGTGTTCTAATCAATGCTTTTATCTATCTCTATAGTTGTTGGTAGGTGAGGAGCATTTGGAATGTAAGACTTGGACCCTAGAATCGCTAAAGAGAAGTTGAAGGATGTCATCATTTGATTCGAGGGCATAGATGTCTTTTATGTTTCAATTTGAAGTATTGTAATACACGAAGTGTTTCCATATTTTGAAGTATGGGCCATTTACCAAGTATTCTCGTGTCTTAAGTTTGATGAGTTTGAGACTTAGTATTTCCTATGACTTTATATGAAAGAGTTTTTAAAGACTATGATATGTTTTGTGAAAAGTTTTAATTTCGCACTACTTTTTCATTATTTTTATGCGATGAATGATATGTAAGGGCTTGTACAAGACCTTCCAAATGTCAAGTATGCCGGTTGCAATCCGAGATTGCTCCTAACTTCTAGGGTGTGGTTTCGTGATGTGACAATTTACATGTAAAATATGCTTTTATGAAGTTCTAGAAACTATTTATATCACCAAGACAACACATAATACAATATTAGAAAACATCAAAACTACAACGGAGGTATGACCTTAGAAATTCCTTGGGTCCATTTGTCCAAGCGCTGATGAACCTCAGTGATCTTCCGCTCTATGTACTGGACCATTCTCCGCTCCAAGCACTCTTCTTCCTTAGCAATAGACCTCTGCAACCAGGGTTGGATGTGATGTAGAAGTGTAGCCCTCTTAAGGGATCCAAAAACTAGGGCACAGATTTAAGAGGAGCTCAAGGCAGTGCTACTATCCGGGATAGACTCGACCGGGGTAGTGTCAGTGGTTTCGGAAGCATCCTGTATAGCCGTGCGAGCCTGTGCTACCGTATCAGCCAGATTATCACCATGTGGAGGCAACTCTGAACGGGGTCCTCCGCGTGGAGCCAACTAATTGGCCTCATCTCTGATGAGGCTGATATCAACAAAGCCCAGCGGGGTCTTGAGCTGATCAATGTGCCAGATGGGCATACCTGCAGACCTGCATAAAGAAAATATCATGCACGGGAAAGGGTAAGTAGATGTTACCTTAAAAGCCCTCTCATGCATTACCTCCTGAAGAAGCCAAGCAAAGTCCACCTCAAATCCGGCTATCATGGTCGCCATCAGAACTGCACGATGCCATGTGATTATATTATCAACGGTTGTGGGGGAAAGGTAGTGGCGGAAAATCAACCATAATAACTTAGCCGTGAAGGTCAGGTTAGCATTTTTTAATGGATCCCTTCAGCTAAGTTACCCAATCAGTACCATCTCCATCAATAGACAAGTGCAGGGCCATCCACCTCTTTGTGGTCTCTCTCAGCGATGGCTCACGCTAGAATTGGCCATCTTTGACAATTTGCCACCGGTAGTCAAACTCGGCGGTGAGAGGGGTTCGGTTGGCATCAACATCCTCGTTGTATAGATACCGCGGATGACTGGCAGGGAGATATCAACCATAATGCCACGTACTCGGACATGCTTCAGTGGGGCCTATTTTGCGGGGGCAGCCCGCCTATCAATTTGTGATATGAGATTAGCCACGTAAGAGGCGTGAACTCTCTGACAAATTCTTCACTATAACAGCCCAACGAACGTGATGTCCACTACAGTCAGTGTCTCGTGAGGAGATTGTAGATCTATGTCATAGTCGAAAGACTTCTCGTAAGGACCTACCTATCCAATGTAAGGGTCCGTGTCATGACTGCTTTATCATTCATAAACTTTACGCCTGAATAAACTTGATATGGCCAGTCAACACACCACCAGTTCGGCTGGTCGGCAACTGGGGTGAGAGCACGAGTCGGTGAGCTGGGTGTGGTTTCAGAACTGTCAGCCTCATCACACGTGGAAGACTGTGCAGCTGTGGCTGGTGTAGGGACTTCAGCAGATCCAGAGGCTTCCTCCGATCACGAAACTCCTAAGGATCCAGACGCTCCTTCTTCACGAGTAGCTAACCTAGAAGGTGTGCCGGTCAGTGTGCGCTCCATGTCAGACAGGGAGGCAGTGACTACGCCGGATGCCACCTTTTTGGGTATGGCTCTTGCAGCATGTGCAGCTCGAGATGGGGTAGAAGTGCCTGGGGGCACGTACTTGGGGTCACGCTCATCATCAGAGCCAATTACCAACCGGGCAGATGGGGCGATCGACTTTGATCATCCACGTGCATAGACTCGATCTTGTTTTAGTGCCATTAGAGATAGTACCTGTAAGGAATCAATATTAGTACTAGAAGGAGCAAGCAAGACAAGCAAAACGACACAAAATAAATAAAAGAGTTAAGATGTAATGAAATTAATATAGTAATAGTGACACACGACGGACCAGGTGACGGCTCATTGTTAGTACGATGGACCGTCATGGGGTCCGTCATGTCTTACTTAAAACTATGTTTATGTAGAGACCCCTAAAGGAAAGTCTTTGTCAGTTATGACGGATAAACAGGATGGATCGTTGTGATGATGACGGTTCATCGTCTATGTCCGTCATGGGACACTTAGAACAAGTATGGGGACCCATAGGAGAGGGGTCTATGGCTGTCATGATGGTTTGTGCAGGATGGACCGTCAACGGTATGATGGTCTGTTGTAGGTGTCCGCTAGAGGACACTTGGAAAAAGTATGGACACCCTTAGGAGAGGGATCTCTGACCGTCATGACGGTTATACAGGACGGACCATCCAGGGTATGACGGTCCATCGTAGATGTCCGTAAGAGGACACTTGGAAAAAGTTGGAGACCCTTAGGAACAAGGTCTCTGACAACAAGAACGATTATGCAGGACGGACCGTCGAGGATAAGACGGTACGTCGTATATGCCCGTAAGAGAAAACATAGACAAAGTGAGAGACCTTAGGAATAGGGTCTGTGATAACTACTACAGCTGTGCATGACGGACTGTCATGGGAACGGCGGTCCGTTGCATATGTCCATTGGTGGACACTTGGAGAAAATTTGATAGTGGGGTGTTAGGGATGTTGGGACAGACGCTATGACTGTCCATCATGGGTACGACAGTCCATCATCGGGGTCTCATTCTGTCATTGAGTGACAGAACTGGGGTTGCCACAATCATCCCCTATGATCCAAATGGAATTTTTATGTTTAACCTACATGTGTCTAACCCAAATACCTAGTAAACTAGCAATGCTAAAGGACCTATTTGTAGAGTTTTAACAAGGCAATTTTGAGGATTCTCAACCTAGACCAGAAAAAATTTGTATTAAAGAATGAACCAATAAATACGAAATAGGCTAATACTAAGTGATAAACAAAAATGCAATTTAAATGGGTAGAAATCACAAACACATACTTGAGAATTTGAGAAAAAGAAGTGAGGAAGGTACTTGGTGATCAAGAAGAGAACCACAGCAGCAGGCTCCGACTAGTAAAGAGTGGATTTTAGGAATAGGGGAATTTGGGAAATGATCGGTTGAAAGAGAGGTAGAAAGTGGGAAGTTTAAAAGGTAGGGAATGGGAGAAAGAGGGAAAGAAACCGATCAAATAAAGCGGTGGGGGGTTTTATAGGTTGAAATTTTTTAGAAGTTTCCAGTCATGTCGGTTCAGGTATACTCATTAATGATGCAAAGAGTCCCCGACGATGGTCCATCAGAATTGCGACAGTCCATCATTGGTTCCATCGCGTGTGCCTTAGTTTTGAAAAGAGTTGAAAGACGCATCTGGCATGACGGATTGATGCGATGGTCTGTCGCGTTTGTGACGGTTGTCGATGGGCCCATCAGTGACTGCTGCAGAGTGATTTTCTACAGAATTTCCTGGTGATGTGCCTGCAAATTTAAAAACCATTAGTAGAAAATGCTACAATTATTAGAAAGAAAAACTATGAGTATTGGGTTTTCCTAATTTAACGTTGCGGCACGACTGAGGATACTTGATTACTTAGCCTTCATCAAGATGGTATGCCTCGATCACTTCATTTGCCTATTCAGTATGCCCAAAATAGGGTTTTATTCGTTCTCCATAAACCTTAAACCGTACTCCCTCCTTTGTTTCTAAGTCAACTGCTCCATGAGGGAATAATTGGGTAATCAAGAAAGGGCCAGTCCATTTGAACTTTAGCTTGCCCAGAAGCCAACGCAACCTAGAACTATCTAACAGCACCAAATCCCCAACCATAAACTCTGGTTTTTCACTTTTTAGGTCATAATCCTTCTTCATATTTTCTTTGTAGGATATAGCAGATACCAATTGGATATCACACTCTGCCTTATGGACCTATAAATGTTGAAGGTCGCTTCTTCATTGTTCAACAAAAATTTCATCTGCTCCTTTTCCATATAAACTAAGGCTCTACCCGTAGCAAGGAATGGCCTCCCAAGAATAATAGGCACTTCAATATCAACTTCACAATCAGGGATAACAAAATCTGCTAGAAATATGAAGGACTCCACTTTTACGAGCACATTGTGGCCACATCGCAGTGGGATTCGGGTCACCCAAACCCAACTTCTTGTAAATCGACAGAGGCATGAGATTTATGCTTGTTCCTAGATCAAATAATGCTTTTGAAAAACTTAATGACCCGACTGTACAAGAAATAGTGAACGCACCCAGATTTTCTTTCTTTTCTACGTGAGATCTTGTAGCAATAGCACTACCATTTTGCATTCTATTATCATCCTCAAAAGTGAACGATCTTTTCTTTCTAACCAAATCTTTCATAAACTTTGCATAATTGGGCATTTGTTCTAATGCTTCTACCAAAGGGACATTCATAGAAAGTTGCTTCAACATTGTTATAAAACACTGATATTTACCATCCCTGGTCTTGTTCACTAATATTTGAGGAATGGGGGTGGTGGCCTAGGCATGGGAGTTACCTTTATAGGGACTTCAACATCTTTTTCAGTGTTATATTCTACTTCACCACTAAACTCTATCACCTTATCATTATCTTTTATTACCTTTTTCTCCATAGACGGCATAAGTTGGTCAATAGTCTGCTTACCACCCCGAGTAGTGATTTCCATACAGTGTCAGTCATTTTTTGGATTTTGGACAGTATTGCTAGGAAGAGTGCCCGGTTTCCGTGTGTTCACAATCGCAGATAATTGGGTCATTTGCAACTAAATCTACTTTATTGATATTGCATTTGTATCGACTTTCTACCCAATGCCCGCTAAATCACTCCTTAACTCTTTAATGTGCTCATCATTAGCATCGAACCTCCTCATCATTTTGTGCAACATATCCTCAACTCGTGCCATACTTCCTCCACCATCCCTAGGAGTAACTTCACAATTTTTAGGAGGGACATAGTGCCCATTCCAATCATTTCTCTTACCATAGTTACCCCTGTTGAAGTTGTTGTCACGGTTGTAGTTTCCTTCTCGGACAAAATGACCCTCACAGTTATAGTTACCATAGATCTGACCTTGGTTTCCTTGACCTTGGCGCCAATTTTTGTGATTTGAGGCTTAGTCACTCGGTCCAAAAACCCCCGTCTGCTCATTTACTGCATAGGAATCCTCCACATAATAACATTCATCATGTAGTGGTGGTGGTTTAGAGAAGTAGTTAACTGCATTTATCCTTTCTGCACCCCCGGTGATATGTTCAATACCAACCCAAGCTCAAAAGTAGTTAACTGCATTTGTGGTTTAGTTCTTGGAGAACGGGTAGTAGCGTGCTAAGAAAACGTCCCTTAGTTGGTTCCAAGTGAAAATTGAATTATAAGGGAGCTCAGTAAACCATATAGCAGCCTTGCCCGTAAGTGAGAGAGGAAACACTCTTAGCCCTATTACATCCCAGTCCAAGTCAGGCCTGCCTACACAACTTTTCCACAATGCCTTTCCTTAGCTATATGGGCATGTCAATGCTCAGAAGGTAGCCATGAAAACAAACCTCTGCAGTGAGAATTTGCATCAAGCTACTTGTTACCACAAAGGTGTGTCCTGGTTGTAGACGGGGCAATACAAGTGGCCCATCGGAGTCTGCTATATTGTTATAGCCTCTGTAGTATTCTTGGGGCCGTGGAGCGGGATTTTGTCCCCTCTGTTGGTTTTCACCCGGAGCATTGGGTAACAACTGACCATGAACATCAAGCTGAGCTGGGATATTCTGGTTTTGATCATCATCATTAATACCCAAGTTTCGATTCATGTTGCGTAGTGTACGCTCTAATTCGTGATCGTAGGTAAACAAGGATTCCCTTCCTCTTCGTGTATTTCACATAAAAGGAAGATAGTTCTGCAAGAATAAAAAAACAAGAAACAAAGTAATATTAAGAAAATATCGACTAAACTATAGTAATAAGTTTAAGTTAATCTAAAAGCTACTTTCCACGGCAGCGGTGCCAAAATTTGATACGCTCAAACTTACTTCTCAAATAAGAAGTAAAGCGGTCCTATCAAGTAAAGAACCCAACTAATGAGGTTGGGATCATTCCACGAGGAAAATAGTTCAGACTTAACTTCAATCTATTATTACTATTATTTAGTCAATCATTTCCTAGGAAAACAAAGACAATAAAAAGGGGGGTTTTATTTCTAAATGAATTAAAATAATTAGCTAAATCAAAGTAGACAACTAACAGATTCAAATGTTGGAGTTTAATCAGTTAATAAAAGTAACTAGGGTTTAGGTTTTCCCCACAGGTTCCTAACTTGATAATTCTAACTATAACAATTCTTTGCTAGTATATTGAATGCAAAGTGATAAGTTATGTATTTCAAAATCCTTGGTCCGGCATCGAGAAAATTTCACTCCGCGCCTTGGTCCGGCTATGTGTGTTGCTATACTAACCCTTACCTTTACCTCATATTACGTATTGTATTTGATATATGTCTAAGTTATTACCTCGTACTAATCAATACTAGCCTATTAAATAGTATACACTAAATCTATGTTGATTTTTCTTTTCCTATTATCTACCTCCTTGGTCCGGCAAGTAGCATTAAGACGAGTTCTAACGTTGGCCATCTGTTAAAAAGACTTCTAAGCGAAAGAATAATCAATACATGCAAGACACTATTCTATAATTGTTATTTTAGTTAGGGTTTACCTCATTATTCGACTATAGTTCCCAGAACCCTAGTTATGGAGTGTAGTTACTCATAGTCATAATCACAATATTCATATATATAATATAAGAATTCATGCACTTACTTCAATGAGAAAAAATAAAATCCAAAAATTTAATTGATTAATCGACAAAATCACCAACAATCAACTCCAGAGAAAAGTGTAATACACCGAAGTGTAATAATCAAAATAATATTCTCCACAAAGAATCTAACATAAAGGTGTCTAATAACCAAGAGTCTAACCCCCAAAACGAGGTTTTTTTAACTATTTATAAAAAACAAAAACCTAATCAAAGAAGGACTCTATCAGCTGAAAATCTGTCAAAACGCGGCTGGGTCGACGGACCTCGCGATGGGTTGTCGTGGTTACGATGGGCCGCCATGGACTCTGTCGTCCCATACTTTGCAAATTCTTTTGTTGATCTCTTCATTACCCTCGACGGCAGGTATGACGGATCATCACAGGCGCAATGGTCCGTCAAGGGTCTTCGTTGCATAACACTTAAACTTTTGGAATTTGGGTACTGGGACTACTTCTTTGATCATCACAACGAACCAGCAGGACGGACAATCATGGCTACGACAGTCCGTCATGCACTTCGTAACCCCACAATTGGTCAGACTTCCCCATCTTTCTTCCGTTAGCTTCACTACGATTCCACTTATGGACCGTCACAGGCACGACGGACCGTCACAAGCTCTGTAGGTGGTACTTTTTTGTATTTCTTGCTCAAAAACTTCCGCGTTCATCATTAGACAGAGTTCCTGCAAATAAAGAGAAACTTTCATAAAATTAATACAAAAAGGCTTTTGGACAAACACCAAACATAAGGAAAAAGCATTAAAAATACTGTGAAACCATGGTATATCACGTGTGCAATGTAGAATTAGCATCCCATAATACAAACCCTACCATGAATTCCCATAAAACCCACATTGGTCACACATTACATTCACATTCATCACATACCAACAATCAAAAGTGAAATACATACATCAGTAGAAACATTTGGACATAAGAATATGTTCACTTCAACTATTATTTATATCACTTACAGATTCTTATATTACTTCATAAATTCAAAGAACTCCTTATAAAATCCCTCAAAGCCTACTATTGCAATGAACAAGTGAATTTCCATACCCCCACTTGAACTTAGTCCACTTATTAGGATATCATAGGCTAATTTCATACTTCATTCATTACTTTATTATTTAGGGCGGTCCTTAGGGGATCGTACATGGATGTTTTCATCCTATACGCATTTTTTTTTACCTATTTACAATATTTCTACAAGTTTTAGACTTCATACTACACTTCCAAACCTTCACAAAACCTAATGACGTTTACTAGTTCAATTGCACTAGTTTCAAGACGTCATGGTCATCCATTGATGTTTAGGCTATAATACTTCCTACTTGGTTTCAATACATTATTTTAGGCTTAGATATAGTGTTTTAGAGTTTAGTTCATCATGTTAGGCTCTAGGTTAGGTGATGGACTTTCGAAGGTTGCAAACATGTCTTTACCTTCTAGTTTTGGTCTAGCCATATCTGCAAAACATACCAAAATAAGTTAGACATTTTCAAGAATAAAATGCAGAAAAATAAGTTGCAAAAAGACTCACCGAACCGATTGGCGAGTTATTGAGTCACTTCGGTGAGATAGATCGGGTTGACTGAAAGTATTGGCTCTTAAGCTTTCAAAAAAATGTCTTGTCAGTGATGGAAAGGGCCTTTTGGAGATTTTTTGACACCTTTCAATGAGCACATATTATCCAGATAGTATCATACTGTATTTTAAGGGTTAGGGACACAGAAAGGGCAATTAACGAAGAAATTCGGTGAGTCGCTCAGTGCACTAAGTGAACTCAAGCTTCTCGCAGAAAATATAACACAAAAATCATCAAAAGCTCAGAACTAAAGGTGATAAAGGGGGATTCGGCAAAAGACCGAGCAGTTTGGTAAGATTGACTCAGCTCGCCATACTACCCAACATGCCTGTTTTCTACCTCGACTTCCAAAATAAACCTTTCACCCACCAAAATCAAAATCAAACCATACACTCATTCAATAAATCCTAGACCCATAAGACCCAAGCCATCGGGGTAATTAGACTTCCCAGTTTGGGAAACAATGGTACTTTGTGTCACGACCCAACCCGATGGGCCGTGACTAGTGCCCGTTTTGGACACCCACATACAAACCTGCTAAGTATAACCAACTGAAACTAAGACAATATGGAATTTAATCAAATCAAGCCAACCCCAACGTCATATATACATATAAGAGGACCTGTCTCATAAGGAGTCATAACCATTCAACCATAACAGCATACGCGAGCCGACAAGGCTGCCACTACACAATACACAATGATGTACGCAAATGACAAGGCTGCCCTGTACATGCGGACATCCCAAACAAACCATGTCCAGACCATTATCCAAAACATATATATATACAACCCACATAATGTCCACAGACCTCTAAGAGTACATTAGTGAAACTCGACGGACAGGCCCGCCATACCCATAGACGAGCAAAAGACTACACAAAAGTTATGTACCAAAACGATCGGGCTCGAACAATGGAGCTCTCCCAATCAAGAGAGTAGATATCCTAGGCGGAGGATCACCGAATCAGGCGTCTACACTGCGGGCATGAAACGCAGCCCCGAGGAAAGGGGGGTCAAGACGACAATGTAATCGAGTATGTAAAGCATAAGGTAAAGATGACAGATACCAATATGGCAAGTCGAAACAAAAGATCGCTACACATATACCCTTTTAAGTGAAAATCATGCATATATTTAACATTTAAGGTGCCCAGCTTCCCTAGTAAGGGCTCGGCAAAATAATCATCACGCTATCTCCGTCATCATCATCATCATAACCATCCTCATCACCAATTATATATATAATATACATACCCGGCCCTCTAGTGAGGAACTAGGTGACATATGCCAGAAACTCCGCACGAACATTACCCGGCCCGGGACTCTGTGAAATGATAAATGACTCTATGCACGAACGTAATATTATGAGCAACCATATGCAATTAAAATCATTTCTTATAACTCAATAGAACAATCAACGTGAACCAAAGAAGGAGTATTACCAAAGATTAATGTTTTATCAAGATTATGAACCTTTAATATGATATGGAAACGTAAAATCTCAATGACTCTAAGAAGCATTACCATAGATATTAGAGATCATCATAGCCTTAGACATAGCCGATATATAGAGGAATAATTGTGGAAGCAAGAATATACCTAACCTAGACGCTTTAGAGGAAAGTATCAAATCTGTCTGTTATTCGCTTATTTTTAAAAGTCATGCCAAGCAAAGAAAGAAGGGACAGCGTTACATACCGTATAATCGAGCCGCACGTCCAATATTTATCGCTCAAGCTATTAATCTATAACAAGCAACAATCGCTCCGCAATTAGATAAACATCGTGCTTTACTTTCTTGTAAGCTAGCTAATAATCTAACGAAAATTCGGCAGACCTCCCTTATTTTCCTTACTTCGTCCCAATCCGACAACAATCCAAATTATCCACAAGCAATACCAATAACACATATAACCCAAAGAATCATATTAAACAGCCTCCTCCCCAAAACAGTTCCGTCTCAGCAACCATAGCAGCGAAGCAACGACACACCGAGCGATAACTCGAATTATAATTCGCAACACATCTACCTTATCGTATTCATCCTTTGGAGTATATACTCATAATCACATTCAACATATACATAATGCCAAAACAGAATTTTCCTGCAGCTTTGCTTTAATCAAAACAGCCCAAGCACCAACACGACACCACTAATAATCCGATTATGGTTTCCATTCATACTTAGCACATTCAATAACTAAAACAAACTTCCTAAGCTACTGGTCACGCCTTCTTAAAATTAATGGATAATTAACAAGGGTATTCTAAAGAATTAACACACCAAACAAGGAGATTACTAACCAAAATTATTTGCAAATTTCCGCCAAGAGTTGCAGGTTGGTTTCTCCATTTCCATGGTCGCCTAAGACAAGTGGTGAAGAAGAAGATGATATGCAGCAATGCATTTCACCACTTTTATATAGCATGGAGTGGATTTCTCCACCTCATTTAATAGTATGAAGTGGAGGCAGCCCCTCTACACTCCGCCCACTAAGGCCACCACAATCCGATCCCTTTTTAATTTTTGCCTTGAGTGGTGGGGCCCACTTGATTAAATTAATCCTAATCAGCCACTAATTAATCCCTCACTTAAAGTTAATGGCACTTACATTAGCCAACTCATACTTAATATCACATTTGGAAATAACATCCTTGCCTAATATTTCTTTACGCCTTCTAGATCACGATCACTACGTATAAAAAAAATACGAGGCATAACATCCTTTCCCCCTTAGGAACATTCGTCCTCGAATGTTAAGTTAGCGTCTTGCAAAAACAAATTCCAGCGAGGTCTCTCTAAAAGTTATACCTATCAACCTCGCATTCAGTAACTTACAGATGCCTCACAAATACATAATCTCATTATCTATCAATATAGTCAAGCTAGAAATTGAATTACCCGCAGTACTGGGAACAAGTAAGGATACTTATTCTTCATTTCGCCTTCCACTTCCCAAGTCATCTCCTCCCTATTGTTATTTTGCCACAACACTTTGTGGAAGCCACATCCTTAGTACGTGAACCTTCTAACCTCGACGATCAAGTATAGCCACGGGTTTCTCCTCATATGACAACTCCTCTGCATTACCTGAATATCATCTACAGGAATACTCTAGAAGGATCACCAATACATTTACGTAGCATCGATACATGGAAGACTGGATGTACCGCCTCCAAATCGGATGGTAGATCCAACTCATAGGCAACCTTGCCTATCCTACGAACAACTGATAAGGCCCAATGTATCTCGGATCGAGCTTCCCCTTCCTGCCGAATCTCATCACACCCTCATGGGTGATACCTTCAGAATACCCACCACCAATCTGAAACTCCAAATCTCGACGCCGATTTTCTCAGATATGACTTTTGTCGACTCGGGTCGCTAATAATCTTTCTTGAATAAGCTTCACCTTGTCAACACTTATTTGAATCACATCCGGCCTATTAGCTTAGTCTCGCCAACATCAAACCAACCAATAGGTGATCTCGCACTTCCTCCCATATAAGGCCTCGTGACGGTGCCATCTGGATACTAGAATGGTAGCTATTATTATAGGCAAACTCAATGAGCGGCAAGTGGTCATCCCACCGCCTTTGAAGTCAATAATACAGCCCGCAACATATCTTCTAGTGTCTGAATAGTACGCCACCGCCCATCACCGAGGGTGAAATGTCGTGCTAAGGTTCACCTGTGTCCCCAATCCCTTCTCAAACGATCTCCAAAAGTTGGCTGTAAATTGAGCTCCTGTCTGATATAATGGGACGTGGGAACCCCATGAAGTCTCACTATCTCCCGACATATAACCTCGCATAATCTTCACCGAATAAGTAGTCCTGATCGAAGAAAATGGGCCGATTTTCACAAATTTATCTACAATAACCCATATAGAGTCATACTTCCGCTGAGTGCGAGGTAAGCTCAGAATGAAGTCCATATTAATCATCTCCCATTTCCAAGTCGGGATCTCTATCTCCTGTAATAATCCACCAGGCTTTTGATGTTCGACCTTAACTTGTTGACAATTCGGCACCGAGCAACAAACTCCGCTATGTCCCTTTTCATGCCATCCCACCAATATAAGCATCCGAGGTCATGATACATTTTTGTTGACCCTGGGTGAATAGAATAACGGGCAGTGTGCCTCTCCCATAACTCCTGCCGTCGTAGCCCCAAGATGTCGGGTACACACAATCTGCCTTCATATCGTAACACTCCGTCAGGTGTAACCTTAAATGGGGTCTTCTCCTTTTGAAGAGCTGCATCTCTATCTTGTGCGAGAATAGGGTCCTTGTATTGGTGTCTCTTTACCTCATCTATGATTGAGGACTCAAAGAACCTCTCGAATAGAAACTCCACTATCTTCCGAATTAGCTAGGCGGACTCCAAGGCCGATAGCCGCTGAATCTCGAACCATATCCCTCCTTTCTCGTTGTACATCCGCAAGCTACCCATGGACTTACGGCTAAGAGCATCCGCTACAACATTTGCTTTCCCTGGATGATATAAAATATCAACATCATAATCCTTTAGCAACTCTAACCACCGCCTCGTCGTAAGTTCACTCCTTCTTAAAGATATATTGGAGACTCTTATGATCTGTATAGATGTCCACATGGACACCATATAAATAATGTCTCCATATCTTCAAGGCATGAATCACGACCGCTAATTCAAGATCGTGAGTAGGATAGTTCTTTTCATGCTTCCTAAGTTGTCGGGAGGCATAGGCTATAACTTTGCCATGCTGCATCAATACACATCCTAGCCCAACACCAAGCATCACAATAAATAACATAGCCGCCTGGTCCCTCCTAAGAGTTAGGGTGGAGTCAGAGTCAATTTGTCTTTCAATAGCCGGAAGCTTCGCCACAAGCATCTGGCCCACCGAACTTGGCTGCCTTTTGAGTTAGCCTTGTCAAAGGCGCCAAATTGAGGCAAACTTTTCTACGAATCTCCTCTGTAATATCCTCGCTAACCCCGTAAAGTCGCGTGCACTCAAGAGGTGTCGAGGTCCGCCAAGTCTTTATCGCCTCAATCTTCTCGTGTCTACCCGAATACCATCACCCAATAATATGCCCCAAGAATGCCATCAAGTCAACCGTAACTCGCACTTAGAAAATTTAGCATACAACTTACGGTCTTTGAAGCACCCTAAATCTTGTCCTTAAATGATCTTCATGCTCCTCTTCAACGTGAATAAACCGTAATATCGCCTATAAATACAATAACAAACATATCAAGGAATGGTTTAAATACTCGATTCATTAAATCCATGAACACCGCCGAGCATTAGTCACCAAAAGACAAAGACTCTAAACTCATAATGCCCATATCGGGTCCTAATGCCGTCTTTGGAATATCTCGCCTCCCTTACCCGCACTGATGATAACCTCGACCGCAAGTCTATCTTTGAAAAACACTTTGCACCCTCGCAATCGTCAAATAGATCGCCAATCCTTGGGAGGATACATTCTTTCTTTGTTACTTTGTTTAATCGCCTATAATCAATACACATCCGCAAATGACCCATCCTTCTTCCTCACAAAGCAGACGGTGCTCCCCAAGGTGACGACTAGGCCTGATGAAGCCCTTTTTCTAGCAAATCCCTCAATTGCTCTTTCAATTCTTTCAACTCAAGAAAGTGCCATTCTATAAGGAGGTATAGATATAGGCCGTGTATCCGGCAAGACATCTATAGTAAACTCTATCTCCCGCTCGAGGAAGGCCTGGAAGTTCCTCGGGAATACATCAGAAATTCATTAACTACCGGATCGATTGAAGAGTCGGTGCCTCTGCCTTTATGTCATGCACCCGAATCAGATGGTAAATATAACCTTTTCTAACCATCTTCCCGGCCTTGAGGTATGAAATGAACTTACCTTTCGGCGATACTGTACTTCCCTTCCACTCTATAATCGGTTCCCCTGGAAATTGAAATTGAACTATCTTTCCTCTGCAATCAACATTAGCATAACAAGCAGCCAACCAATCCATGCCCATGATAATATCAAACTCAATCATATTTAATTCTATTAGATCTGCTACTGCATTTACGACTATATATAATTATCGAACAATTCCTATATACTGCTGTAGCTATGACAAAATCTCCTACAGGTGTAGCTACCTCAAATGGATCTATCAACTCGCACTCTATTCCGATCCTACTAGCAACAAAGGGAGATATATATGATAAGGTGGAACCTGGGTCTATCAATGCATACACACTTCGGGAGGATAGTGATAATATACCTGTGATCACATTAGGTGACGCCTCCTGATCTTGCCTATTAGTCAAAGCATATATACGGTTTGAGGGACCGCTAGAACTGGAAGCTCCACCACGTCCTCTACCACGGCCTGCTGGTTCCTGAATACCCTGCCCCGTAGGGCGCATAGCCACAGAAGAAGACGAACCTGCAACGGACCCTGTAGGCTGTGCCATACCACCTGCACTACCTCTAAAGTGACACTCCCTCATAGTATGGCCCTGACGGCCGCAAGAAAAACACGCACTGTAGCCCAACGACATTCCCAGATGGGACTTACCACAACGAGAACACCGAGGCAAAGGTGGCCTCGACCGCTCAAACCCGCCCATCTGCGACCACGACGCCTAGAGCTCGACCCGACTTCCGAATATCCCATACGATCGAACCCCTACCCATGAAGCGTGGGGGTGCACTCTGTCTTGGTGGGAAGAAAATCTAACATCTTCTTGAGATCGCCCGCTTTGAAACTCGTCACGATAACTCACGATCTAGCCCTCTTATCTTTGGCCTCTATTATAATCTCTATTTGGTCGACGTCCCGGTGCCGATCCTCTACCCCCTGGCATATGCTCGCACCCGAGCAATGTCCATACCTGGATGAAGAGTCACCGCCATACAACCGCCAATCGATAACGATCCAATCCCATCACATAACGATGTACCCGGGCCCGCCATATCGCCCACAATAGTAGGCGATGCCTAGCCAATGAATCAAACTCGAGGCTATACTCTCGAACGCTCCTGCCATTTTGCTTCAAACGCAAGAATTTATCGACTCTAGCTCGCTTCATCTCTGGAGGCGTGAAGTGGCCCCTGGAAAGCCTCCACAAATTCATCCCATACCGCTGGAGGAGCACCTCACCCCTAGATAACTCCCAAGACTCATACCAATTAATAGCTACATCCCGCAAACGATACGTAGCCAACTCAATGCACTCGGTCTCCGAAGCCTTGATTATCCTCAATGTACGCCGCATCGACGAATAAACTCTTGCGGATCATCCTGGGGCCTTGACCCAAAGAACTCGGAGGATTACAACTTAAGTAGTCACGAGCCCTTAAGCTATCGATCTGTCCGCATGATCAACTCCTAGTCCATGCCTGCGAGCCTGATCCGCCACTAATCTAGTCGACAATTGAACCGCATCTCTCATGGCCCTATCCTCCGCCCCGACCGAGGAGCCGAGGTTCAGATGTTGGGGCCTCGGGCCGGTGGTGTCCCCGAATCGAGCTGCCGCCGCTCTAAGCTCCTCTGGCGGTGGCGGTGTAGCAGAGCTCTCCGACTGGAGAATCATACCAGGCATAGACTGGGCACGGGCCCTAGTAACTCTCCGGGTCTGACTAGTACCTTCTGCTACCGATTTTCCCTTCTGGGCGGCTGTCGCTTTCTTTGGAGGCATAGCTGAAAACACACGGATTCGTTAGAGAGGGATTATCCTGTTAATATAGCTCTATCGCACGATCTAGAATAAGAAGAAAGAATGACATCCTAAATGTCCTGTAGCTTCCTGTTTATAGATGTGGTGCACAACACACCGATAAGCAAGACTCTACTAGACACGGTCTGTAGACACTTCCGAGGAAGAACCGCGCTCTAATACCACTCTTTGTCACGACCCAACCCGATGGGCCGTGACTAGTGCCCGTTTTGGACACCCACATACAAACCTGCTAAGTATAACCAACTGAAACTAAGACAATATGGAATTTAATCAAATCAAGCCAACCCCAACGTCATATATACATATAAGAGGACCTGTCTCATAAGGAGTCATAACCATTCAACCATAACAGCATACGCGAGCCGACAAGGCTGCCACTACACAATACACAATGATGTGCACGCCGACAAGGCTGCCTGCATGGCGGACATCCCAAACAAACCATGTCCAGACCATTATCCAAAACATATATATATACAACCCACATAATGTCCACGGACCTCTAAGAGTACATTAGTGAAACTTCGACGGACACGGGGCCCCGCCATACCCATAGACGAGCAAAAGACTACACAAAAGTTATGTACCAAAAGCAGTGGGCTCGAACAGTGGAGCTCTCCCAATCGATGAGTAGATATCTTAGGCGGGAGGATCACCGAATCAAGGCCTACACTGGGCATGAAACGCAGCCTCCCGAGGAAAGGGGGTCGATTTGACAATGTCTTGAGTATGTAAAGCATAAGGTAAAGATGACAGATACCAATATGGCAAGTCGAAACAAAAGATCGCTACACATATACCCTTTTAAGTGAAAATCATGCATATATTTAACATTTAAGGTGCCCAGCTTCCCTAGTAAGGGGCTCGGCAAAATAATCATCACGTCATCTCCGTCATCATCATCATCATAACCATCCTCATCACCAATCATATATATAATATACATACCCGGCCCTCTAGTGAGGAACTCGGTGACATATGCAAGAAACTCCGTACGAACATTACTCGCCGGGACTCAGTGATATGATAAATGACTCTATGCACGACCAGAATATTATGAGCAACCATATGCAATTAAAATCATTTCTTATAACTCAATAGAACAATCAACGTGAACCAGCAAGGAGTATTACCAAAGATTAATGTTTTATCAAGATTATGAACCTTTAATACGATATGGAAACGTAAAATCTCAATGACTCTAAGAAGCATTACCATAGATATTAGAGATCATCATAGCCTTAGACATAGCCGATATATAGAGGAATAATTGTGGAAGCAAGAATATACGCTACCTAGACGCTTTAGAGGTAAGTATCAAATCTGTCCGTTATTCGCTTATTTTTAAAAGTCATGCCAAGCAAAGAAAGAAGGGACAGCGTTACATACCGTATAATCGAGCCGCACGTCCAATATTTACTGCTCAAGCTATTAATCTATAACAAGCAACAATCGTTCCGCAATTAGATAAACATCGTGCTTTACTTTCTTGTAAGCTAGCTAATAATCTAACGAAAATTCGGCAGCACCTCCCCTATTTTCCTTACTTCGTCCCAATCCGACAACAATCCAAATTATCCACAGCAATACCAATAACACATATAACCCAAAGAATCATATTAAACAGCCCCCTCCCCAAAACAGTTCCGTCTCGGCAACCATAGCAGTGAAGCAACGACACACCGAGCGATAACTCGTTTTATAATTCGCAACACACCTACCTTATCGTATTCGTCCTTTGGAGTATATACTCATAATCACATTCAACATATACATAATGCCAAAACAGAATTTTCCTGCAGTTTGCTTTAATCAAAACAGCCCAAGCACCAACACGACACCACTAATAATCCGATTATGGTTTCCATTCATACTTAGCACATTCAATAACTAAAACAAACTTCCTAAGCTACTGTCACGCCTCTTCTTAAAATTAATGGATAATTAACAAGGGTATTCTAAAGAATTAACACACCAAACAAGGAGATTACTAACCAAATTATTTGCATTCTTTGGCCAAGAGTTGCAGGGTTGGTTTCTCCATTTCCATGGCTGCCTAAGACAAGTGGTGAAGAAGAAGATGATATGCAGCAATGCATTTCACCACTTTTATATAGCATGGAGTGGATTTCTCCACCTCATTTAATAGTATGAAGTGGAGGCAGCCCCCCTCTACACCTGTCCACTAAGGCCAGCCCACAATCTGATCCCTTTTTAATTTTTGCCTTGAGTGGTGGGGCCCACTTAATTAAATTAATCCTAATCAGCCACTAATTAATCCCTCACTTAAAGTTAATGGCACTTACATTAGCCAACTCATACTTAATATCACATTTGGAAATAACATCCTTGCCTAATATTTCTTTACGTCTTCTAGATCACGATGCGCACTACGTATAAAAAAAATACGAGGCATAACACTTTGACGATTTTAGACTATAAGAATGACGTCAAACACTCTATCATTGGGAAAATATGTCATTTAACAAAACTTGGGTTCTTCAGACTTCACTCAAATAGACTCCATAACAAGTACATTTTAATTTTTTTTTTAATCAATTTTAAAGCATGAAATTTGGGAAATCAATAATTTTGGGAATTTATGAACGAAATCAAAACAAAAACAGGAACACAAGCACATATTTGCAATTTCATAAAGTCCCAATACACATCACTAAGAATTATAATATTGCAAACGAGTTCAGCCACTAATTATGAGTTTTGGGATTCGGAAAACAAACCTTTAGTGCCGAATATAAGAATATGTATAACTAGTGGTATCCACTTTGGAACACCGAGTCAATGAGTAAAAAGTCGTCGAAATGAAAAAATATGGGAATATAGGGCGTTGTCTGTGATTTTAAAATGTAAAAATTAACGGAATGTGACAGAGTTTGAAAGTTTGAACTTTAGGCCTTTTAGAACCGTCCAGTTCTTTCCCTTTCGACAACATTAATTTTCCTCGCCAAACCCCTCGCCCACATGCCGAGAAGTTACGTACTACTGTGAGTTTTACAGAACATTCCATTAATGTCAGGTTAATGTGGGTCCAAATGGAGGAAAAAGTTGGGCTCGTCGACCGATTCAGTGAGTCACCGACTTGTCCATGGGCCCACCTAATTTTACAGAATTTATCCTCATAATTTCTTGAGTCCAATGGCGGTGTAAGTATGGCTCGTCGACCATGGTTAGTCGCCGACTAGACTCTCAGCTCACCAACCTATATATTTCAAAATCATCCCACTTCTTAACCTGCACAATCAGTAAACAAATATTCCATCAGCAAAAAGAAAGCAAACAAAAAAGTTGGGTTGCCTTACTAGAAGCGGCTTACTTAACGTCATGGCACGACATAGGCCCTTACCCAAACATCATTCTTATGATTTGTCATAGTATCACTAGGCAACCCTTCTTGTTGTCTCATGTTTAAATGAGAAGAAATTTGACCCATTTGGGTCTATAACCGCTTGATGAAAAATTGATAGAAACGAAATGAAAGGAAACCCTCTGGCTAAGGAAGATACATTTTCCTTCATTTATTTAAAAATTTTATCAGAACCTTTGATCTTGTTGAGTATACGAGACACCAAATCCTTATAATGGCCAGTCTTATAATCTTTGGGCATTTATTGATCGTGGAGAGGAATGTGCCTATCCAATAAGTGCTCTTCTGTAACACACGATTGTTGTATCAAACCTCCTAGAGAAAGTTAAACAGTTACTCCCTTGTTCACCGAATCAAGGCATCGGTAAATGTATAGTACCAAAACATTGTCGGGCAAACAATGAGTCAAGCATTGCAGCACTCAACTCTTAAATCTTAGAAAAGTCTTCTAGATTATCTCACCCTCCAAAAACATGAAGATCTGGATGTTGTCCCTAAGTGTTATAATCTTCCTAGCAGGGAAAATCTGCACTTTAAATGCGGAGACAAACTTTTCCCATAAAGTGATGATGTCTCCTGGTAATTTAGCTAACCACTTACAGTTTTTCCGATTAAGAAGAACGGGAAAAACCTCAACCTGGCCTACTCTTGGATATGTTTTTTAAAGGAGAATGACCCACAAAAATCAACAACGTTCTTTATATGCTCATGGAGATCCTCATGAGCCAAAACATCAAACAACCCTTTCAATTACAAGAGCTGCAACATTGTTCTTATAATGTGGAATACAATTATCTCTTCAACCATAGGCAAATGACTCGAACCAACTCCAACAACAATATTGGGGTCATAAGCATTCCACTCTTTGACATTATTGAGACTGCGGATTTCATCTATGTGTCCCACTTGGCTACTATTGCTTCCGTTTTCTCTCATTTCCTCTTTTTAAACAACAACACACAAATTAAATTTAAAAGTAAGTAGATCTACCAATGATTGAAAAGCAAAACTTAAACTTCACCAAATAATCTCAAACAACAACACTCCCTAGAAGCAATACCATTTTTATTAGTAACATTTCAAGAACACCTCATCCCATTCTAAGCGTCAACAATCATTATTAGTATCAAACCTTACTAAATTAGATGGTTTCGAATTCCATTGGGAGCGATACATGTTTAAGATTCAACAGGGAAGTATGATGAACATTATTAAATCAGTCATAAGAATAAAGTTTTCGAATAAAGACATAATTCAAATCAAGGGGTGTTACAAATATCAAATGGGGGTTTTGATTTGGAAATATAAACTACAAATAGGGGAAAACAGAGTAAAATAAAAATAATGAGACCTATTCTTAGGTTGAATTAGATTATAGGCTGATATAGACAAACGGGTAATTACAACTATTAGAAATTAGCAATATATTAGTGAGTAATATAGGCCATAGTGAAGATAAGCTTTCTCTCAAACAGTTTACCAAATCAAGAAGATTACTCTAATCATCAACAATCATGCAAAATAAAAACAGCCTACACCTTAGTCTATTCATTCTCCCGAGCTGAATGTGTGGAATTGGGTTTAGGATTCACTCTGTTTAGCTGAACCCATCTTAACCCAATGCCCATAGTCCATCAATCAATAATTGTAGTTTTAAAACCTCTATATTTCAGAAGACAAAAATCAAGGGTGGAAATGCATTTGCAACTAAAATTCTTAAAATAAAACCACAACTAATGATTGAACTCACTTGTAAATAGCATTAAACTAACAATTTGTAACACTCCAAAAACAAAGACATAGTTTAGTGCCTCACAGGAATGTCTAATGGTTGTAATTTTATTTTAAGATTAAAAACAATGTTTTATGTCATTTAGGAAGTTTAAGAGTTAAAACGTCAAGAAATGTCCATGACATCCGTAGACTAGTGAAAGCGTTGCTAGTGTGCCTTACACTATTGCTCAAGGTTTTAAGAGTCGGAAATTTATGAAATTTGGTTTAAAGGTGTCAAACAATAACTAGAGTAGTTTTAGGGAGAAACATGTAGGTACCTACGCTTGAAGAGGACCCTTCTATTTTTGCAAAAAGTTGTCAATATGGAATAGTTACCTATGCTTGCCATCGATGACGCCTGGCCAATCTACAGGGCGTAAATTCTTGCTTCGATGGACACTTAGTCAATTTCAAAAAAAGTAACAAATGTCTGCTCTATGATTCAAACCAAAGATGTGCAGGACAGAGGGGAACAATGCCCGGTCATTGACCTACGATTCGTAGGTCGAGGTCTCGTAGGACAAGCCTGCAACTTTTGCTGTTAAGTTTTAGTTGGTTCATTTAATTAATTAAACTAATTAGGGGTTTAATTAGGGGTTAAGTATTGGTTAATAATATTATTTAAGAAGCTATATAAACAACCCTAAGCCTAAACCCAACTTAACACTTCATAATCCCAAACCCAAATTCCTCTTCCTTCTCTCTACTTTCTCTCTCCCAAAGAAGACTCCATAAAAGACCAAGGTCTAAGGGTTATAAGGAAGCAAGATGGTATATTTTAATCATAAATATAAAAATAATATCAAGGTATGGGAACCTTTTACCTTAGACATTCCTTTCCCCAAAGGGTTCTTCTAAAATTGGTTTTCAAAAACACGATTTCATATGGGTTCTTCCTAATACGAATTTTATCTTCTAAATTGTATTGTTTATGGTTTATTTTGGTTATTATGATTATATTATGTTGTATTATGGTTAAATTATGATAATTCTTGATGAATTAACCTAATATGTTGTGTATATAATGAATTGATTAGTATTAATGCAATTGAATTACTTATTGTGTTAATTACTATTGAATGATGTTATAAAACCTATTTATCATGAAATGGGATTGGTTGATTTTAATACCAATGATGATGGATTTTGAAGGAGAATTATTAAGACTTAGTGATCTCAAAGCTTTACTTCAATTGTGGTGGCTTGTACTTGGTGATGAAGTTCAATTGAAGTATATATTGTGGTTGTATTAAGTAGGTGTCGGTATGATGATGTATTTGAAATTTCTTGATTATGTGAATGTAGAAGATTATGTTAAGATGTAATAATATATGGTTCAAATGGAATCATGAATAAGTTGGGCGACTTTAAGAATAGACCACTCAACCTTTAGATAAGAGTAGTGATGGAGTATATTCAAGCATTTCCGGATATTTACACACTCTTCCAACTTCATTAGCTTCAATGGATGAACTATTATCTTGGAAAATTCACTGGTCACCTATTTCAAGAATTCTATGCTTGTTATGCAGCTACTTTAATGAACCTTGTTGGAGAAACTAAAACAAATAATAAAGTTGCAGACACGTTGGGTCCTTTGGATACTATCACTTTGCGGGAAAAGATCATGAACATCTTTAAAGATATAATAAATAATGTTAAACATGGCCTAGAGTACATAACACCAACATCTGTGGGATTATTTGAGGATAAACACCATACTCTTACTAGTGAATTTGAGATGCAGGATCCTAGTTCGCAACAATGCATCATGCATTGGATTACATGTTACATTGTTCACGAAGGAGAAGTGGTAACATGTGTGTCTTAGCCACATGTTCAAATTACGAAGGCATCTCTAAATTCTATAGCAAACTTTTGTGGTCCATAGTTCAAGCACAAGTGTGACCCACAGAAAATGATAATACACTTACCCCATCACTGGCATCATTGGTTGCTCGTCTCATGGCCGGTTACCCTGTGAATGTGGTTTAAATCATCTCTAATGATGCATGATACATGTGGTTGAAAAATGACCAGGTTTCTCGTTTCCTTGTCTGATAGGTAAACTTTGTTTGTAAGCTATAACACTCCCCCAAATAAATTTGTTGATACGGCTGACGCGTTAAGGGTAACTATTTTTTCCAAAATTAAGGAAGTCACCAATCCTCTGTTTGGGAGAAAATCAGGAGTAGTGGGACCACTAGCATTAGTACCACTCTCATGACCAAGGAGCACCCTATAGACGTAATCGGCATCATATTCCTCGGAGAGGACTAAGACTAGTCTATTAGCATTCATCATTACATTTTATAGGTTAAAAAGAACATAAAGTTAAAACTTTTCATATATATCCATATAGTGAAGTTTACATAGACCTCTCGCATACTACATAGGGAGTTTAGTTAGAATCCTCGCATATTAAGCTTGCATAGGCTTTTCATTTAGACCACATAATGATACATAGGAATTACTCTAATGCTTCATCTCATATTGAACCATCTAAAACGAGTACAAATGTTGCGCATGACCAATACAAAGTCAATATGACATTATAGGCTTACTTCAATATCCAAATGGTAAAGGAATGAAGAATGACTTTATGACAATACAACTTTAATGCTAAACCATAGAGAAGGTAACATCTTCGAACATGATGACCTACTAATAGTTGGAGAAAATGTTCCAACTCTTCTTCAATCATCCTCTTAAGAACTCAGCGACCGGAACCTACAAATTTTTAGAAATCATAGAGATATGAGTTAGTACACCACTTGTACTAAGTATGTAAACATATGCACATAAAGCATTAAAATCAGACATTTGTTCAAAAACATGCTAATTTACTTTGAAAAGCCTTTATGCACAATCTAAATCACATACAAACCAATGAACATATATTCTTCAAGACAAGACTAAATACAATACAAGACAAACATCATTAAGTAATGTAAAGTCAAGATATATAGTAGCATATTAGAGCACATAATGAAAACAACTCCAACATAATGTCATAACAACAAAGCATATATAACAGTTTATAACATTACAAGTGCTATTATAAAGTGAAGTCCCAAAACCCCACACAACCAAGTAAACCCAAGAAAGGATCACAAGGAATGTCTAACTTCATATATCTTATCATCATGAGTAGGCATCATAATATTTAGAAATACAGACCAAAAACATGTTCACGAGTGAGTTTAACTTCATATAGGTCATCAACATGTAAAGTGAACATCTTCATATCATTAGAGTCATAAAAACATAAGAACATCTTCCTAAGATTTCCCATAAGGACAACTAGTGCAATGCATAGGTAGAATCCCATACCCCTACCTATACTGATAAGAACCCCTAAAGTCCTCCTAATTAGAGTTCCCATTATTACGTTCATTTTACTTTTGGGAACAATTGTCTTAAACGACATAGACCACATGAGCTAAATGTGGACTCTAGTGTCATGAAACCCTACACCTAATAAAGGTGGTGTACTTGCCAAGGTAGTACCATAACATGAACATAGAATTCTAGGTGGATCCACTAGATAATATTTCTATGGGGGCAACATAGTTCAAAAACAAGGAGACATACTTAAGAGACTCTTCATGCACAATTGCATTGTAGTATCTATATCATGAGAACAATTTTAATGATCAATTTTGGATTACGAATGAAACCCGTGTTTTTTCAACATTTGGACATCATATTTGAAGAACCCTCCGGGGAATGGAATCTCAAAGTTAAGAACTTCCATAACATAATAATAATTGAAGATTGATGAAGAGAAATTTGAATCTTGGACCCATAATTACCTTGAATTGATCTTCAATTGAGTCTTAGGAAATATAGAGAGAAAGTAGAGAGAAGGAAGAGGATTTTGTGTTTGGGAATTGAAGTGGGTTAGGTTTTTTTAATGAGGGATATGTATTTATAAAGTCCCTTAACTAACTTAATTAACCCTCAACAAACTACTAGTTAACCACCTAAGCAACTCACTAATAAAATGAGTTAAATAAAATATTAAAGGTGAAACATTGACCAAACTACGACTCCCAGACGTACAAACCGTAGGTCCATCAATGGCCCATGTTGGCAAGCCGTTGATGAGTTTAGAGAGTCTATTTTTTGAATATTTTTTCAAAAATGTCGAAGGAATTACTAATGTATCATGGTTTCACGGTACTTTCAATGCTTTTTTCTTATGTTTCGTGTGTGCCTAAAGCCTTTTTGTATTAGTTTTAATGTATTTTATCTTTGTTTGCAGGAAATATATACATAATGAAAACGCGGAAGAATTGTGTTGAAAATGTAGAAGTTACTACCTATGGAGCCATCAACAGTCCATTGACCCTTCGACGGTCTGTTTGTGGCCACCGTCGTATAAGGAAATATTGCTGAAAGAAGATCAGAGAATTCTAACTAAGTGTGGGTCTACGAAGGATATCGATGAAACGTCACCTCCATGACGGACCATCCTGCACATTTGTCATCGTTAACAGAAAGTAGCTACAGTACCCGACTTGAAATGATTCTAAGTATGGAGAAACGAAAGCCATCGCCGGACCGTCGTGCTCTCAACGGACCTTCATCCTTGTTTGGAAATGGTAAATGTGAGTTTGATAAGAAAGCAACTGAAAATAAAGCTAAGTTTGGAATGGAAGGGGGCCTTGACGGTCCGTTGGTTCGATCGTCGACTCAGACACATTTTGTGGGCATATTTTCCTTAAATAAATTTCCTTTTTATGTTAGGACTTCTTTATTATAAATACTGGTAAAAACCTCATTTTTAAGGTTAGACTCTAGGTTATTATTTTGATTTGTAATATTGGTGTTTGAATATTGGGTTTTGGAAAATACTCCATTTTTCAAAATCATTTATTGCATTATTTTCTCAAATTCGAGTGATTTTCTTCAATCTCATCAAAGTAAGTACATGAATTCTTGTCTACTAAATATGAATTGTGTAATTATGAATATGGGTAACTAAATCCATAGCTAGGTTTGTGGGTACCATGGGCTAAAACAACAAATCTAGAATAGTGACTTGCATGTATTGATAATTCTTTCGTTTAGAAGTTTTTTTAACGAGTACACGCATTATAACTCACCTTGTTGCTACTTGTCGGACCAATGAGGTAGATAATAAGAAAAGAATTATCATTGCAGATTAAGTATGGACTATCTAATAGGCTACTGTCGATTGGTGCAAAGTAACAACTAAGACATACATAGATGATGATGCTTAATATGAGTTAAAGGTTAAGTTGAGTAAAGCACACAGAAGTAGACGGACCAAGGTGCAGAGTAAAATTTCCTAGTTGAGAGACCAATGAATTGGGGATACATCCACTTTTCATGCAACATAGTAAGAATAGATTGTAATAGCTAAAATTACTACGTTATGAACTTGTAGGGAACACTTAATCCCTATTTACTTTTATTACTTGATATAAATTATATCTTTAAATCTCTCACTTGTTTATTTAAAAATAGCTAATTACATTTATTGGTTAATACCCCCTGTTCGTTACTTGTTGTCGGAAAGGACTTGACTAAATAGAAGTAATAATAGGTTAAAGTTAAGTCTAAATTATTTTCATCGTGGGATCGACCCCAATCTCATAGTTGGGTTCTTTACTTGATATGACCGCTAATACTTCTTTTTGAGAAGTAAATTTAAGTGTATTAAATTTTGGCGCCGCTGCCGGTGAAAGTGGCTTTAATATTAACTTTAAGCTTATTACCAAAGTTTATTTAACATTTTCCTAATTTTACTTTTTCTATTTGTTTTTGTCTTTTGCAGATCTAACTTCTGTGTATGCCAACTACGCGGAGTAGAGGAGAACTCATACTCTTACCTGACCCCGAACTAGAGCGTACACTGCGCCGAATGAACCGAAGTTTGGGTATTCTCGATGATGATGACAACTCCAAACTTCCACCACAAATTGATGCACATTATCAATTATTACCTAAAAATCACGGAGAAGGTAAAATACGGATGCAAACTCAACCTCCACGCCCTCAAAAATATTATAGGGGATATGATAATATTATTGACTCTGACGGGCCACTTGTCTTGCCTCCCCTACCACACGACCATACATTCTTGGTAACTAGTAGTCTAATGCAAATGCTCATAGCTAGAGGTTTGTTTTTGGGGCTGCCTTTTGAGGATCCACGTGACCACATCGCCAATGTGAGGTCGATGTGTAAGAGTTGTGTATGGAGGCCTGATTTGAATATGAACGTAATTATGTTGAGAGTGTTTTCTCTCTCACTGACGGGAGAGGCCTCTATATGGTTTACCGAACTTCGCTATAACTCAATCTACACTTTGAATTAATAGAGGGATGTGTTCTTAGCATGTTACTACCCGGTGTCTAAGAAGCTAAACCACAAAGATAGGGTGAACGAATTTGTGGCATTACCGGGAGAATCAGTCTGTAGTTCTTGGGAGAGGTTCACATCGTTCTTTAGAAGTTTCCCAAGAACTACTAACTGATTCTCCCGGTAGTGCGACAAAGTTGTTCACCCTATCTTTATGGTTTAGCTTCTCGGCAATCTAAGCATACAAAATCCTAAACCCAAAATAATTAATCTCTGGAAGTCCGATTCTTGGAAAAACACTTTTGCAGTGCAATCCGCACACAACCCAACAACAGATGAGATTCGTGAAGAAATGACTCAAATGAGAACAGAGCTTGGGTTTGTGCTGAAACACGTCACCGGGGGCAGAAAAGGTAAATGCGGTGAACTAATTGTCTAAACCACCACTACCAAATGATGAGTCTTACTATGAGGACTTTTATACGGTAAAAGAGAAGAAGGGGCCTTTCCGACCAAACGCCCAAGGCTCCATTCAGGAGAATTGGCGCCAGGGTCAATGTAATCAAGGTCGGAACTATGGTAATTACAACCAGAGGGTCATTATTTCCGAGATGGGAAATACAACCGCAACAACAACTTCAACTGGGGTAACTATGGTAACAAAAATGATAGGAGTAATTCCTATGTTCTACCTCAAAATCGTGAAGTTGCTCCTAGGGATGGTGGAGGTAGTATGGCACGAGTTGAGGATATGTTGAAGAAAATCTATAAGGAGGTTTGATGCTAGTGATGAGCACACTAAAGAGTTGAGGAGTGACTTAGCGAGTATTGGGCAAAAAGTTGATGCACATGCAATCTTGATCAAGCATCTTTAGTTTCAAATGGCCCATTTGTCTTCGACTGTGAACCCACGCCAACCGAGCACTATTCCTAGTATTATTGTCGAAAATCTGATAAGTGATGGACATTGTATGATAGTCACAACTCTAGGTGGTAAGCAAACCATTGACCCACTGATGCCGTCTAGTGTAGAAAATGTGATAAGAGGCGATGATGAGGTAGTGGATGTTAGTCTTGAGTTAGAAGGCAATATGGGGAAAGAAGCCGAGGTAACCCAAAAGTTGACCCCTATGTCTATATTACCACCTCCATTCCCACATAGGTTAGTGAAAAACACCGAGGATGGTAAATACCTGCGTTTATCACTATGCTCAAACAACTTTCCATCAATGTCTTTGTGATAAAAGATCTTGAACAAATTACTGGTTATGCCAAGTTAATGAAATATATGGTCGCTAAGAAAAGATCGGTCAGCTTTGAGGATGATGATAGAATATAACATTATAGTGATATTTCTACAAGGTCTCTAGTGCAAAAGAAAAAAAATTCAGGTGCCTTCACTATTCGATTTACAATCGGGTTATTACACTTTTCGAAAGCATTATGTGATCTTGGGGCAAGCATAAATCTCATAGCTCTATCTATACAAGAAGTTTTGTTTGGGTGACCCAAAGCCCACTGCGATGCAGCTACTTATAGCCGATCGAATAGTGAAGAGGCCTATTGGGATACTTCACGACGTGTTAGTAAAGGTGGAGCCATTCATATTTTCGACCGATTTTGTGATTTTGGATTGTGAGGTTTATTTTGAGTTACCTATTATTCTTGTGAGGCTATTCCTTGCTACGGGTAAATCCATGGTGGATATGGAGAAAGGGCAAATGAAATTTTGGTTGAACAATAAAAAACTGACTTTCTACATTTGTAGGTCCATGAGGCAGAGTGGTGAGATCCAATTGGTATCTGTCTATCTTACAGGGTTGAAAAGTAATTTAGGGTACAAATAGAAGAGCGTCGGGGTGTAGAAGCACTAGCGTGATCATGAACTTTTATAGTGATTGCATTGGTCGTGACACTTGATCGAGGTGATGTTCGTTTAAACCAAAGAAGTTGGAGTTAGATATGAAGCATCGCGAGTCTCCACTCGTAAAACCATCTATAGATGAGGCTCCACATGTAGAACTTAAGGCTCTACCACCTCATATGAGGTATGTATTCTTGGGAAAAGGTGACACTTTGCCGGTAATTATTACATCAGATTTTAATGTGCATTATCTTGAGAGTTTGGTGGATGTTTTAAAAAGGTTCAAAAGAGAAATTGGGTGTACTATTAAGGACATTATTGGGATCCCTCCTGGGATTTGTTCAAAGAAAATCTAACTCATGCCTGATCATAAGCAAAGTATTGAGCACTAGGACGTTTAAATCCACCTATGCAAGAGGTGGTGAAGAAGGAAATCATTAAGTGGTTGGATGATGGAGTGATACATCCAATCACCGATAGTAGTTGGGTATTGACGTATTCAGTGTATACCTAAGAAAGGGGGAATGACTATGTTCCCCAATGAGAAAAATGAGCTTGTTCCGATGAGGCCGTTGACTAGATGGAGGATATGTATGGATTACCAGAAATTAATTGAATGGACGGAGAAGGACCATTTTCTTATGCTTTTCATGGATCAGATGTTGGATAGACTTGAAGGAAAGGGGCGGTACTATTTTCTTGATGGCTATTAGGGTTATAATCAGATTTCTATTGCATCAGAAGATCAAGAAAAAAACCACCTTTACTTGTCCTTATGGGACCTTCGCATTCAAGAGAATATTGTTTGGGTTATGAAATGCATCAGCCATATTTAGGAGATGTATGACGTCAATATTCTTTTATATGGTGTAGGACCATATTGAGGTGTTTATGGATGATCTTCAAGTGGTTGGTGACTCCTTTGAGCGGTGTTTGAGTCATTTGTCCAAGGTTCTTATGAGGTGTGAAAATTGAAACCTTGTGCTAAATTGGAAAAAATGTCACTTCATGGTGAAAAAAGGTATTCTATTGGGTCATCGCTTTTGAGAGAAGGGTATAGAGGTTGATCGAGCTAAAGTTGAGGTGATATAGAGACTTCCTCAACCTATCTATGTAAAAAGTATGAGAAGTTTTCATGAGCATGCAGGATTTTATCGGAGGTTCATCAAGGATTTTTCAAATATTGCGCATCCTTTGTGCAAGTTGCTCGAGAACGAGTGTAAGTTTTATTTTGATGAATCCTATCTGAATGCATTTTGTGAGTTGAAGGAAAAGTTTGTGTCTGCACCTATCATCGTTTCTCCGCATTGGAGCAAGCCATTTGAGGTGATTGGTAATGCGAGTGGGGTTGATCTTTTTGTGTTATTGGCACAAAGATGGGACAAAATCCTTCATCCCATTTACTACGCTAGTAAAGCCTTTAATGAAGCCCAAAAGAACTACACTGTGACTGAACAAGAGCTCCTTGCATTATTGTTTGCTTTCGAGAAATTTCACTCCTATTTGCTTGGCACGAGGGTTATAGCGCATACTGATCATTCTTTTTTGAGATATTTGATGGAAAAGAAGGATTCGAAAGCGATGTTTATTCATTGGGTATTACTATTGCAAGAATTTGACTTTGAGGTGAAAGATACAAAAGGGACAGAAAATCAAGGTGCTGATCACTTGTCCTGACTAGAAGATGAAGCAATGAGGGAGTTAGGTGAAAAGGCTAAAAAAGATGATACTTTCCCTGATGAGCATGTATTGGCTGCCTCCCAAGACTTGATTCCATGGTTCACAAATTTTGCGAATTATCAAGTTAGTGATATCGTCCCACCGGACATGTCCTTTAAAGGAAAAAGTTCATTAATGATGTGAATTTTTTTTTGGGATGAGACATACTTATATAGGAGTTGTGCCAATGGGCTTATTCGGCGTTTTGTGCCGGAAGTTGAGATGTTGAGTGTTTTGGAGGCATGCCATTCTTCGCTTGTAGGTGGGCATCATAGTGGTATCTGGACTGCTCACAAGATCTTTCAATGTTGATACTATTGGCCAACCATCAACCAAGATGCTCATGAGTTCGCCAAGGCATGTGATAGATGCCAAAGACGTGGTGGCATTTCGAAAAGCAAGAGCTTCTTTCAAATCCCATTCCTGTGATTGAATTGTTCAATGTATGGGGCATTGACTTTATGGTCCCTTTTGTGAGTTCTCATGGGATGAAGTACATTCTTGTGGTAATCGATTATGTGTCAAGATTGGTAGAAGCTATCGCACTTGTGAATAATGAAGGGAAGAGTGTAACCGCATTTTTGGAAAAGAACATATATCCTATATTTGGCACCCCAAGGGCTATTATAAATGATGGGGGATCCCACTTTTGTAACAAGTTGTGTAAGGGATTATTTGAAAAATATGGGGTTTTCCATAATGTGGCCACTCCTTACCATCTTCAAACTAGAGGGCAAATTGAGGTGTCAAACAGGGAGATTAAGCAGAATTTAGCGAAAACGGTGAATGCTAGTAGAACGGATTTGTCAAGGAGGCTTGATGATGCTCTTTGGGTCTACCGGACAGAATACAAGACTCCCATAGCTATGTCCTCATACAAACTTGTATATGGGAAGGCTTGTCACTTACCGGTTTAATTAGAGCATAAGTCCATGTGGGCAATGAAGAAGTTGAAAATGGATTTTAATGAGGCTGTGGAATAGAGATTGGACGTCTTAAATGAGCTTGATGAATTTCGCCTGAAGGCATATGAAAGTTTAGCCCTCTACAAAGAAAAGATGAAGAAGTACCATGACCAAAATATTGAGAAGCGCAATTATTCGGTTGGAGATTTGGTGCTTTAATTCAATTCTAGGTTGCGCTTGTTTCTGGGAAAACTCAAGTCCAAATGAACTATTCCCTATTTGATCACCCAACTATTCCCTCATGTTGCGGTTTAGTTGGAGAACAAGGAAGGTGTGAGGTTCAAGATTAACGGCCAGCGAATCAAAATCTATCTAGGGCATGCTCAAATGGCGAAGGAAGTGATCGAGGCATACCATATTAATGAAGTCTGAGTAATCAAGAGTCCTCCGTCGTGACGCAAAGATAAATCAAGCGCTGATTAAGGGGAAACCCAATATGCTCATCTAGCCAACTATAGGTTTTTCATGATTTTCTAGGCATAGTTGCATTATTTTTGCTTTTATTACTTAAATCACGTAGGAATGTTCCTTTATTTTTCTTTAGAAGTGTTGGCTAGAGCATAGAGTAGGGTCCGTGTCCAAATTGTGTCCAAAAAATGCAAAAAGATTAGATTAATAGGTGTGAAATGTGCAGGGACCAAATCATCAGATATCTGTACAAAATTAGTCTGGTGCACCCATCGATGGATAATCAGTAGGGCATAGTCAACGCAGGGGTCGACATACCATCGAGCGACTTACTGTCCATCTACGGGAAATCATTGATCCCTCACCCACCAACTTGACCCGACCCGTCTGACTATATATAAAATGTTTTTAAACTTTTTAGTTATCCACCTCTTCACATAACCCGCATAATTTTTTCCCTCCCTATTTTCTCTCATTTTCCGCCACTTCTTGACCCATTTACTCCCATTCCATCATCTGATGCCCACACTTCCACCACTTCCACACAATCCATTCTCTCCCAAAATCTCCCATTTTCTTTATTTCCTCTGCGGGTCGGTGTTCGTGGTGGTGGTTGTTGTTGTTCAACTACTAGTGTTCATACTCTTTCTCCTCTACTAGAGTTGTCATGTATTTTTCTGAGCTGCGAGATTAACTTTTGTTAATATTCCTTATTACCGTGATGTCTAATAGTTTGGTTACTTAATTTTAATATTTTTCATGTTAAAACTTACACACAAAAGTCCTAAGTCCCTTAGAACAATGAAATTGAAAGGGATGGGGGTGTGTTGTTAAAAAAATAGCGTGTGTTTGCATGATTGTGTTCCTGGCCTAGGGTTTGATAGGCTGTCGAAAGTGCATGTTAAAACTAGGAAAATTCATGCCCTACAAATGATGGGATGCTTGGTAAATGTTTAGTAAACTTAGAATTCTAAGAATACTTCAAATTAATATGATAGGGTACCAAATTTGATTCAAAACTGTGTTCCCTGAAGGTCAGTACGACACCCCGTGAACAAACCATTGGTTCCGCGACAGACCGTTGTTGGGTTTCATCAACCCCAACTTCCCGAGTTTACTCTAAGTATCTGTCAATGGACCCTTATGACGGACTGTCGTCTCTTCGACAATCCATTTTGCACAACCGTCGACTGTGTCAGAACCTTTGCTTCAGACATTTTTATAATTTTTTCTAAGTTTTACTACGACGGGCCCTAATGACGGAATGTCATGCGTTCGATGGCCCTTCCTGTACAATCGTCGACACTGTCAAAATCTTTGTTTCTGATGTATTAAGAATTGTTTCAAAGTGTCCCTTAACGGACCCCCATGACGAATCGTCATACCTTTGATGGACCATCAATGGGTCCGTGCTGCACTCTATACTTCTGCACTATCATTCCTTTTCTATGTTTTGCTGCTTCCACTTGTTCTAACTACTTCTTTGTGTAGGTACAAATGACACCTAAACATGATCGTGTCTACTCACGAGGGAGTTCCAAGTCAGTCACCCTATTGAACCGGCTTATCATAGGCTCAGATGATGGACCCAGAGTACGTGCCATTAAGCACTCGTACTCCTACCCATGGTGACTGCCCCATAAGAGCCACGCCCACGAGGGTGGGGCCCGACGTAGTCACTGCCTCCTAGTCTTATTAGGAGCGCATACTTACCGGCACACCTTATAGGTCAGGTGCAAAGTCCGAGGTATCGTCTAGCTCCGTGGAGGCATCCTGTTTTGAGGAAGCTTCTTGTTCTATAGGGGCTTTTCGATCGGAAGACGCTTCTGCTTCTGCCTTGTCTGATGAGGCTGCTAGTGGTGACTCTACTCGAGCACCCCGATTGATGTCCCCTGTCTAGTTGCTGATCAGCACAATCGGTGGTGTGTCGAGGGGCAGTACCAAATCTACACTGGTGCCAAGATTCCTAATGACAAGGGGGTCATGACCTGGACCCTGACACTTGAGTGAAGGGTTTTCATGGGGAGTCTTCCCACCATGCTGACCATTCATGAGTTATTCACCCAATATTGGCTGGAGTGACGGCTCGAGATGTAGGCCACTATAGAGAGGAGATGGTTAGAGAGTTTTACAACTCCTATGGGGTGACTCTCCGATCTCAGCTGGAAAGGTGGGCCTCCCCCGCAAAGCATGCATCGTTGGAGTACGTTCTAGTCCACGACAAGCGGGTTAACATATCCTTGCAGGCTATCCACATATTTCTCTTTGGCGCGTATGTTGATGCCACTAAGACTCGTCTCACCACCGAGTTTGACAATCAATGGAAATTGATCAAAGATGGCCGATTCCAGCATGTGCTAGAGGTGAGAGAAACAACCAAGCGGTAGATTGCAAAATATTTCTTTGTAGATGGTGAGGCTACCGATTGGGTGCGGGAGTCCAAGGGGAATATCAAGAAGGGAAATTTCACCTTCAAAGCTAAGTTCCTATGGCTATTGGTCCAACGCTGCCTTTCCCCCACTGTTGCTGATAATATTGTCACCTGCGATCGTGCATTGCTGATGGCTGCCATGATTGGGGGGTTCGAGGTGGACTTCACATAGCTCTTACAGGGGGTGATGAATGAGAGGGAATTTAAGTCCATTACTATTTACATATTCCCTTGCATGAATATTGCATTGGGCAGGTCTGCAGGAGTGCCCATGAGGCACATTGATGTGATCAACACCCCGCCTGGCCAGCTTGATATCAGTCTCATCCAGCTTGAGGTAAATGAGTTGGCTCCCAACAGGTGCAGAATCTAGGTGAGAACCTGGAAGCCATGGTAGAGCAGGACCAAGGGGCTAATCTGGCTACATCTGAGCCTACCAATACCAGTCTGATCGAGTTTCTCCCGGGTGGTAGCACCGCTCCAAGCTCCTCCCACTCTATCCCATCTACTATACTCGCTTGCTAGGACCAGAAACTAGAGGCCCGAATTGCCACACTTCTGCATCATATCCAGCCTTGGATGTAGAGGTCCGTTGCTGAGGTAGAAGAGCATGTAGAGAGGAAGATGACCCATCGTATTGAGCGGAATATCATAAAGGTCCACCACTGTTTTAACGTATTTGAGTTGCGGGTTCTCGCTAGTCCCGCCCCTACAGTGGATGTGACGACTCTCCAAGATTTTGTGGAGAGTCTGAGAGCCGACTAGCACACTATACTGGAGGCTATGATTCCTGATTCTGAGTCCTCTTCTGCAGATCCTGATGAGGACAGGGTGATGGCTGACGTGTTCGCCACTACTTATGTTCCACCACCTCCACCATGAGAGCTTGACAAGAGGCACCAGAGTATAGATGAGGATGACTCCCGGGTTCGAAAGAAGGAGCACCATTAGTTGGAGGCTGCAAGGAGAGCCTCGTCGATTGATGAGGACGCCCGCCAGTTGAGGGTTATCGAGGTGGCTTCTGGGGCATCTAGTTCCAGAGTTGCAAAGGCTGAGAGGAGCACTACTGAGTGTGTTGTCATTGCTTAGGACAGTACTGATTGTGTCCCTACTTCAGAGGGAGAGGGTTTCGAGAAACCGGACCCGCCAACTTTTTGATCACCGGCGCTTTGCACCTCAGGTTTTCTTCACCTACCACTCTGTCTTATATACTTTCATGCATTTGGGTCAATTCCATTTTTTTGTTGGGGGTGGGGTAAATAGAAAGTGTGTGCTAGGGTGAAGTATGAGTAGCCCAGGTCACGATCCTCTCTTGGGGTTTTCTTGAATGTGTTCTTTTTCCCCAAGATACTGGTTACTTCATTGTTGAACCGGGATGTTGGTACCTTTAGTACATAGTATATAAATTGACTCTGAAGCATGATGGTTAAACAAAATGATATCCTAATTTAAAGAAAATGCTACATAACTAGGCACAGTAACTAATAAATCTCTGGTTATAAGCATGACATAGAGATAAACTATTGCATGACCCTAAATCTAAAACTCGGACTAGGTTTCTTATAATATGGTAGAGTAATGAGATGTCAAGTGAGTGTGAGGAAGATTTGAATATTCCACCATTGGTACTGAGCTATAACTTTCCTAGTTATTCCTACTAAAAGTAAGCTGTAATTGATACTTAGGAAAGGATCATATGCCTTTGTTCAATATAGCCAATCTTTAGCCTAAATAACAGAAACTAAATGAAATTAATCCCTTCTTTATCCAAATGATTTGAGCTCAAAATAGACCTTTCTTTTTCAGAAACTGATCTTTTCTTAGAACAATGTGTTGGCCCTGTCCTCCTTTAACATATGCTCCTCAGCTTATGCAAAAAGAATAAGTTGAGGGTGGCCAATGCAGAAAACAACCTTGTTGTGGCCCTGATCCAACTTTGAGTATTGTGTACCTTGACTAATGGCAAAGCCATGAGTTGAGGGTGGCTATTATGAGGAATGCTCCGGAGAGTGGGGTTGAAAGAACAAAGTGAGAGAAAGAACAAAAGAAATGTGACTCAAGTAAAGTTGAAAGAAAAGTGAAAAAAATATTTGAAAATGTGAAAATACAAGCAAGAAAAGAAAAGAGTCACTTACACAAAAGAAGAAAGAAGAGAGAAAATCAAGGTGAAAGAATGCAAGAAAATTATGAAATATGGTGGAATAAAACTATAAAAAGGTAGTTAGCCTAGCCATTATTTCAAGGAGGGTAAAAAGTCACTAAAATACATCTAAGTGTACCCTACCTGACCCCGAGCCTAAGTTACAAGCTAAAAAAGTCCTATCGTGATCCTAAGAGTCAATTATGGTGAACTTAAAGTAGTGAAAATAAGGGCAAGCCTATGGCAATATATATAAATGAGGTATGAAGTTGTTCTGAGAGAGTGTTGAAAAATAATCCTTATACATAAACTGATATCACTTTGTGAAAAATGAGGATATTGTTTTTAAGTGAGGACACTAGTTGTAATGCCGGAAAATTGGTACGTTTGTGAGAGATCAAAGAGGATAGGTGTCAATATGTGGTGAGTCAGAGTCATTGTCTGATACGCATGAGCCAACCTAAAATTTATAGCATGGAATAAACATAATGAAAATAATCCTTATTGATAGCCAGATTATTGAAAAAGCTAGAATAAGGATACTCTTGTACAAAGATTTTGTGATGAGTGATAGTGCGTCGCTTGAGGACAAACAACAAATTTAAGTTGAGGGTGTTGATATATTTTGCTTTGACGGTACTTTCAATAATTTTTCCTTAAGTTTCGAGTGTTTCTAAAGCCATTTTTATTAGTTTTGATGTATTTTTGTCTTTGCTTGCAGGAAATCTGTCCAGAATAAAAACACAGAAGAATTGTGCTAAAACAGAAGAAGTGACTACCTATGGAGCAATCGACGGTATGTAGGTCGTCACCGTCGTATGAAAGAAATGCTGCTGAAGAAAGATCAGGGAATTCTTACTAAGAGTGGGGATAAGGAGGCTCTCGACGGACCGTCACCTCCACGATGAAAAGTAGTTCCAGTACCCAACTTGAAAATATTCTAAATGTGGAGAAATGGAATTCATCGACGGACCATCATGCTCTCAACGGACCGTCATCCTTGTCAGCCGATGGTAAGAGTGAGTTGGAGAAGAAAGCAGCTGAAAAAGAAGCTAAGTGTAGAACTATGAGGGGCATCGATGGTTCGTTGGTCTGGTCGTCGACTCAAATGCATTTTTGGGTAGTTTTTCCTTAAAAAGATTTCCTTTTTATGCTAGGACTTCAGTATTATAAATATTGATAAAAAACCTCTTTTTGAGGTTAGACTCTTTGTTATTATTCTGATTTGTAATATTGGTGTTAGAATATTGGGTTTTTGAAAATACTTCATTTTTTCGGAACCGTTTATTGCATTATTTTCTCGAGTTCAAGCGATTTTCTGGATTTTGTTCAATCTCATATAAGTAAGTACCTGAAATCCTGTCTATTCAATATGAATTTTTTAACTATTAACATCGTTAACTAAATCCATCGATAAGCTTGTGGGAACCATGAATAAATAACAAGGTAAAAACTAGCTAAAATAACAAATCTAGAATAGTGTCTTGCATGTATTGATAGTTCTTTGATTTAGAATTGTTTTGTAACGAGTGCACGCATTAGAAATCACCTTGTTGCTACTTGCCAGACCAAGGAGGTATATAATAAGAAAAGAATTATCAACGTAGATTTACTATACACTATCTAATTGGCTAGTGTCGATTGGTGCGAGTTACAACTAAGCCATATATCGATTATGATGCTTAATATGAGGTAAATGTAAGGTTTAGTAAAGCATACACACGTAGACGGACCAAGGTACAGAGTGAAATTCCTAGTTGTCGGACCAACGAATTAGGGATACATAACTGACCACCTTTCATGCGAGATACTAGGAAAGGATTTTTATAGCTAGAATTACTGCGTTATTAACCTATGGGGAACACTTAATTACTAGTTACTCTCATTAACTGATAAAAATCAAATCTTTAAACCTCTCACTCGTTTATTTAGAAACAACTAATTACATTTACTGCTGAAAACCCCCTGATTGTTACCTGTTTTCGAAAAGGACTTAACTAAATATAAGTAATAATAGGTTAAAGTTAAGTCTAAATCATTTTCCTCGTGGGGTCGAACCAACTACCATAGTTGTGTTCTTTACTTGATACGACCGCTTAAACTTCTTTTCGAGAAGTTACTTCAGCGTATCAATTACCTATGGGGACACCGACGCCATGTCAATCAGGTGAAATATCATTGAATTGTTTCATAGATAAAAACCATCATTTGATAGCTTTTGGGTCATTATGGGGAGGACCCTTCGGGTGGTCCTTGGAGAGTCGTACCCGGACATTTCTACCCTAATCACTTTCTAAATTTTTTTTGAAATTTTTGTTGAATTTCCACTCATGAAACCCTATGAAACATGCCAAGGTACACTAACCTCTATTTCACAATTCACCAGACGTCATGGAGGTTTCTTCACGTTTTAAATCAAAAACATCCTAAATGATTTATATACATTATTTTAGGTCTTAAAATAGTGTTATAATTTATTATGTGAGGCTCTAGATTGGGCTTGGACTTCCGGAGTGTTACATTCCCCCCTGCCCCCCTTTTTTAGGAATATTCGTCCCCGAATGACACTAAAAATTTCTTATAGGGAGAGAATGACTCAAGACTAACAGACCAACAAAAAACATCATATAATAACATGAGTCACAAATCAATTCTGCTTAACAACATGCCATTTACACATAACAACTAAAATCTCAATTAACCGGATATAAGAGCTCTAGAACAAGACATAAGGAATTTCCTTCTCAATATTAACATGTGCTCAATATGATCATCAAGTCACTTATGCCAAAACATCTTACAAAACATTAACATGCTCAATAAAACTAACTTTTGCATAAACATATTACCATAAATATGCATTTTTTTTCAAAACAAGTCAAATTCATATTTACTCATTATTTTCATAATTGTTAGGAATAACTAACCTTAGTTGGGAAAAAGATGAGGATAACAGGACTTCATGTCGGCCTCAGACTCCCATATTTCTCCCTCAACTAGGTGGTTACTCCATCGAACCTTTACGAAGTCCACCTCTTTGTTCCTCAACTTCGTAACTTGGCGATCTAGAATTTCCACCGGAACCTCTTCATAGGAAAAGCTCTCATCCACACCTAACTGTTAAATAGAAAGACTGGATACGGGATCACTAATACATTGTTAAGCATGGAGACATGAAATACATGATGAACCAAAGCTAGTTCACTAGGTAGTCTCAATTCATAGGCAACCTTTCTGACCCTTTGCAAAACCTCATAGGGACCCACATACTGACTTAGCTTACTCTTCTTGCTAAATGTCATCACCCCTTTCACATGTGAGATCTTCAATACACCATATCACCTACTTCTAATTCAAGATCTCTTCTACTATTGTTGGCGTAGAACTTTTGCTGACTATAGGTTGTTTTCAACCTATCCTTTATCACACGAACCTTATCTAGGGCTTCATAGATAATAAAAGGACCAAGGAGTGAAGACTCACAAACCTGAAACCACCCAACTGGAGACCGACAACGCCTACCATAGAGTGCTTCATATGGAGCCCTAGAAATACTTGAATGGTAGCTAGTATAATAGGAGAACTCAATTAATAGCAAGTGATTGTCCCAATTCCCTTTGAAGTCTTATCTTAGCATATCTACTAGGGTTTGATTATAATGTTCCGCTTGACCATCTGTTTGGGGATGAAAAGCGGTGCTAAGCTTCACTCTAGTACCCAACCCTTTTTGAAAAGACCCCCAAAAATGATAAGTGAATTTACCATCTCTATCTGATATGATGGACAAAGGGATCCCATGAAGACTCAAAACTCATCAATTTAGATCCTTGCATAATACTCCGCCGTATAAGTAGACTTAACGGGAATAAAGTGAGCGGATTTTGTCAATCTCTCCACTAGTCTATCACCCTAACTAAGTCATTTTGCCTTTGGATTTGAGGCAACCCAACAATGAAGTCCATATTAATTTCTTACCATTTCAAAGTACGAAAACCCATTTTTCGAGTTAGACAACTAGGATTTCGATGCTCGACATTCACTTATTGGCAATTTGGACAATTGCATAAAAAATATGTTGTGTCCATTTTTAAGTCATCCCAGTAATATACCTCTCCAAGATCACAATACATATTTTGTGGAACCCGGATGAATGGAATATCGAGAACCATGAGATTCCTCTAACACCCTATTCCTCAAATCATGAACATCCGGTACACAAAATGTATTTTAGTATCTTATCATACCATACCCCTCGAGAGAATGACTCATTCAACTTACAAAGTATCGGTTTCCACAACTCCATCAATAGAGGATCAAGATGTTGTTTAGACTTCACCTCAACCACTAAGGATGACTCGGAGTTTTTTTGAACCACAAAACCACCATTTATGGAATCTTCCAACAAAACACCCAATCTAGCCAACCTGTGAACATCTTTCACTAGGTTTTTTCTTCTACATGATTCACACTACCCATGGTAATACGACTCAAAGTATCTACAACCACATTAGCTTTGTCAAGGTTGTAGAGAAAACTCATGTGGTAATTTTTCAACAATTCTAACCATCTTCTTTGAATGAGATTTAACTCCTTTTGGGTAAATACATATTGAAGACTATTATGGCTGGTATACACATCCACATGAACACTATACAAGTAATGATTCCAAATTTTAAAGCAAACAATACTGCCTCCTATTCAAGATCAGAATTTTGAAAATTATTCTGATGCATCTTGAGTTGTCTAGAGGTAAATGATACTACCTTCACTTGTTACAAAAGAACACACCCAGAACACTCTCGGGATATATCACAATATAACAAAAAACCCTTCGTACCCTTCGGCAAATTCAACACTGGAGCGGAGGTAAGCCAATCTTTCCAAATTTGGAATCTTCTTTCACATGGCTCCAACTACTAAAATTTCACACTCTTCTAGGTCAAGGTAGTCAAAGTAGAAGTAATGCACGCAAAACTATACAGAAACCTCCTTACCTGGTTAAACCCAAGAAACTTCTAATGTCGGTTGAATTCAATGGTCTAAGCCAATTCTTAACCTCCTCAGTTTGGGATTGACCTCAATGCCCTCACTTAAGATAATATGACCAAGAAACGCCACTGGTCTCAAAAAAAAGTCACACTTGCTATACTTGGAAAATAGTTGGAATTCCTTAACGACTTGTAGTACCACTCTAAAATGACCCATAAGGTCACCCTTATTTTTAAAATATACCAAGATATCGTGAATGAAGACAATCACTAAGGAATCTATGTAATTTCGGTACACCCTATATCTTACGTCCATAAAAGCCGTCGGGAGTTTGTGAGACCAAAGGACATTACTAGGAACTCATAGTTACCATACCTTGTTCGAAATATTGTTTTAGGTACATCCTCACCTCTCAACCTAAGTTGGTGACACCCCGATCCCAAGTCAATCTTAGAGAAGTAGTTTGCCCCATGAAGTTGATCAAACAAGTCGTTAATCAGAGAGATAGGATACTTGTTCTTACTGGTGACTTTATTGAGTTAGCGATAATCAATACACATCCTATGAGACCCATCCTTCTTCTTAACAAACAACATCTAATCTCCCCATGGTGAAATACTAGGTTGTATGAAACCATTATCTAACAAGTCTTTAAGTTGAAACTTTAACTCTTTCAATTCCGTCGGAGCCATACGATAAGGAGAGATTGTAATGGGATTGCTATGTAATAAGTCAATACCGAAGTCTGTTTCCCGATCGGGAGTAATTCTGGGCAAGTCATCAGGAAAGACATCCAGAAAGTCTTTCGCTAAGGGGACCGACTCTATTGAAGGAACGTCAGACTACAAATCTTTGAATCTTATAATATGGTAAATACACCCTTTAGAGATCATTTTATATGATTTTAGACAAGAAATTATATCATCTCAATGATTGAAATACCACTCTTCAACTCTAAGACGAGTTCATTAGGAATATAGAACTTAAACAGTCTTGTTCGACAATCAACAGCAGAAAAACAAGTATGCAACAAATCATTCCCAAAATAACATCAAAATAAACCATATCAAGTTCTACTAAATCCACCCATGTAACTCTATTGGCCAAAGATATATGACAACTCCTAAAGTCTCTTCTAGACACAACGGAGTAACCTGTCGGGGTTGTAACTGAAAATGGTTCAATTAAAATATCAGGTGAAACATCAAACTTTTTAGCTATTAGAGGAGTTACACATGACAATATAACACCGGGATCAAGTAAAGCATAAACATAAATATATAATACGTGTAACATGTCGATGACCACATTGAAGGACTCTACTTGTTCACCCTTAGAACTGAGCCATAAACATGGTTCCTTTTTGGAGATTCGGAACTAGGACCACTTGACTGAACTCAACCACTCCCCTTCTCTTGAATCCTCATATTAGGGATATTCTGTACTTTATGACCCTCTTTTTCACAACCCGTCCCAACTAGACAATCACCACAATACTTCTTACAACACTTGGACAAGTTGGTTTATTGCTTGGTGAATTTCTACTTCTAGCCTTTTGAAACAAAGGGTTAGACACCCTATCCTTGTTAGACTTGGAAAAGTTGGAAGGAATTTTATTGGGAACCCTATTTTTGAACGTAGGCTTGTTTAAATCTCAAGCCTACTTTTGGAAGTACCCCCTTCATAAGACTTGGCCCTCTTAAACTCTCTATTCTTCATCATGAGTTGAATCCCCTCAACATGTTTAGCATAAACCATAAACCAAGAGATATTCATATTTTCATGGATCATCTACGAATGACACTCTTCAACCAAGTCATCAGACACTCCTGTATCAAAGTGACTCATGTCATCACTTGGGTTAGATACCCAGGATGGAGCATACTTGGACAATTTTGTGAACTTCAAGGAGTAATTTTGCACACTCATACCTCCTTGAAGAAGGTTGATGAATCCTACACTTTGTCCTCCCTTTTCTCTTTAGGAAATAAACAATCAAGGAAAGCCCTTCTAAACACCTCCAATGTAATAAGAAGCGCTCTCAAGGCCCATTGTCTTTCAATTAGGTGTACCATGTTTGAGCCACATCCTTGAGTTTATAGGAAGCTAGCTCGGCCTTTTCATTAGAAGTAAACTCCATAGCATAACGAATCTTGTAGCCTCATCAATCAAGTCTTGGGGGTATCCATTAACTTATGACCCAAAGAACATAGGAGGGTTTATCCTAGTGAAGTCCCTCAAGCGGGAAGCCGTGGTACTATAATTTGGTTGAATCGGGGTGCAACCTCCCTATTTGCTTGTGCCGACATGGCTTGAGCTTGAGTATCTACCGCTTGTTATTGGGTAATCATAGCTTGAGCCAACTAAAAATGCCACGCTTATCTCTTCATCTGTCATAGGTGGAGGAATGACCGGAGCTTGTTCTTGAGGAAGCACTTTATGGTCTTATGGAGGAACGTGGTTGCCTTGGGGAGGATCTCCTGCATTATCCAAATCTTACCCCACTCTCCTTGCGGTTGCACGTCTTGAAATCATATCCTATATATACAAGAAAAGGATTAGAATAAATAGCACATGACACAACATTGAAGATTATCAATAAGTGAGTATTCCTAAGCGTCACATAGAATCTCATTCATAAGCGTGACACACTTCACACCCATGAACAAGACTCTACGTAAATGTAGTTCAATGTGACATCAATCCTAAGATTTCTTTAATCTCATGCTCTGATACACAGTTTTTCACGACCAGGGAGCACCCCTGAAACATCACCGGTGTAATCATCCTTTGAGAGGACTAAGACTAACCTCTTAGCATTCATCATTACATTTCACAGGTTAAGAAGTGCGTAAAATTAATACTTTTCATGTATATATAAATATATATAGTGAGTTTTATATGCACCTCTCGCATACTACATAGGGAGTTCACTTAGATTCCTCTCTTATAAAGCTTACATAACATTCAGGCAACATAATTGATACATAGGAATTAGTCTAAGACTTTGTCTCATATTGAAAAATCTAAAATGAGTACAAAAATTGGAACTAAACATTACAAAATCAATACTCCATTATAGGCTTACATCAATATTGAAATAATAAAGGAATGAACAATGTCTTTATGAAAATACAACTTCATAGCTAGAGCATAGAGAAAGTAACATCCATGAAAAGGAGGACCTACCAATACTTGGATAAAAGAGTCCAAGTCTTCTTCAATCGACCTTCTAGGAACTCAGTGGCCGGAACCTACATATTTGTAGAAATCATAGATATATGGGTTAGTACACCACTTGTAATAAGTATGGGAACATATGCATAGAAAACATTGAAATCATGTTTAAAGGAACATTTGTTCAAAACCATGCTAATTTACTTTGATAAGCCTTTATGCACAATCGAAAGCACATATGAACCGGTGAACATATATTCTTCAAGACAAGACCATATACAATACAAGACCAGCATCATCAAGTAAATTAAAGTTAAGATGTATAGTAGCATATTAGAGCACATAATCAAAACAACTCCAACATAATGTCATAAAAACAAAGCATGTATAAGAGTTCAAAACATTAAAACAAATGCAAGACCATTACTCATAACCAATTACTAAGATTACATGTGCAATGATCAAGTGAAGTCCCATAACCCACACAACCAATTAAATCCAACAAAGGATCACAAAGATTGTCTAACTTTATATAACCTAGCATCATGAGTATTCATCATCATATTTAGCAATATCGACCAATAACATGTTCATAAGTGAGACTAATATCATATAGGTCAACAACATGTAAAGTAAACATTTGAATATCATTAGAGTCATAAAAAACATAAGAACATCTTACTAAGATTTCTCTCAAGACCAATTAGTGCAATGCATAGGTATAATCACATGCCCCTACATGTACTAAGAAGAACCCCTCAAGTCCTCCTAGTTGTAGTTCACATTATTTCGTTCATTTTACTTTCGGGAACAATTGCCTTAACCGACGTAGACAACATGAGCTAAATGTGGAATCCAGTGTCATGAAACCTACACCAAAAGAAGGTAGTCGACTTTCCATGTAGTACCATAACATAAACATATCATTCTAGGTGCATCCACTAGCTAGTATTCCTATGGGGAAAACATAGTTCAAGAACAAGGAGACATACTCGAGACCCTCATTTTTACACAATTTCATTGTAATCTCTATATCATGAGAATCATTGTGAACCTACATTCCTATATTGGGAAGTGAAACCTCTAATAGCTAGGTGACTCGGTGATAAGCTAAAGTCCCATCTTAAAAAAATGTTATTAAACCGTTGTTAATCATCATAGCATAGTATAGGTGATACGACACTAACCCCTTTCATTTAAAACATTAATTCTTTACAATATCTACTAGAACCATCTAAACTTTAGAGTATACAACACTTGGGACTAATCCCATACAAGATAATAAGATAAAGACTCTTATATAAGGGACATGTGTGTATTGTCCTCGAATCGATGAGGAGTCACCAATTCTTCAACTTCAACCCTTAGGAACCTATCCATCCTCCATGGCATATTAAGACTTCCAATTCCCTACACTTTAGTCAAAAAGGGAAAAGAAGTGGTTATCACATTAGATGTATAAGTATGGAAGACATGCAAAAACCATGAAAAAGGGACATAGTAAATAACATAATTTTCATAATTTTCAATTAAAACATCATTCTATAAGAATAAGAGATAGATTTAACATCTTAGAAATACATACGAAATCATTTATGTAATTATCACATTTTTTGAAAACATTAAAGTTAAATTACTTCACTGTTACAGTGAATTCCTTCATTGTACAGTGAAGTTTCTTAGCTTCACTCTACACACCATTTAGCATATAATTCCCTCACTTAAAGCTATCCTCAGAATCACTTAAGTGAGACAAAGAGAGACCGCCCATACACCCTCTCAAGGCACACCTAAATGATCCTTAAGACTACTCGTAATGAGATACACACACTTCTAAGACATCAAAGCATCAACACATAGATAATATGACATTCTTCTTACAAAGACTATAAAAAGACATACTTAAGTAAATCAAGAAGATAACGTCCATTATTGACCTCTTCAAGATTACCTAAGTAATCCTTAAGACTATATAAGGCTTAGATCATGTCCACATAATTAACTATTTTCCCTAGCTAGAGTCATTTTTAATAATCATCTAGGTAACATACGAAGTAACCATTCTTATGCCCCGTTCACACATTGACTAGACAACCTTTAACTACTTTTGATAAGTACTGCTTCATTTAACATACTGTCTTAACTTAAAACATTACATTCATTAGTTCATTGAAGACTCATCCATCACATAAAGAACATTCAAGTAATGGTCTGGGACCAGACCTAGGGACTCTCACTAACACCTTCAAAGCCTATTGTGCGATGTCTAGATAGCATCCCATACCACCACCTAAACCTCGAAGAACTTCTATAATGCTTGTAGGTATCCCATACGATAAGAAGAGGCAATAACCGACATAGACCATGGTAAAAAAATGTCACGACCCAACCCGATGGGCCATGACTAGTGCCCGTTTTGGACACCCACATACAAACCTGCTAAGTATAACAAACTGAAACTAAGACAATATGGAATTGAATCAAATCAAATCAACCCCAACGTCATATATATATATATATATATATAAAGAGGACCTGTCTCATAAGGATTCATAACCATTCAACCGTAAAAACATACGCGAGCCGACAAGGCCGCCACTATCCAAAGCATAATAACATAAGTAAGCCGACAAGGCTGCCACTACACAATACACAGTGATGTACGCAGACGACAAGGCTGCCCCTGTACAAGCGGACATCCCAAACAAACCATGTCCAGACCATTAACCAAAACATATATATATACAACCCACATAATATCCACAGACCTCTAAGAGTACATTAGTGAAACTCGATGGGACAGGGCCCCGCCATACCCATAGACGAGCAAAAGACTACACAAAAGTTATGTACCAAAACGACTGGGCTCCGGAACAGTGGAGCTCTCCCAATCAGCAGAGTAGATATCCTAGGCGGGAGGATCACCGAACTGTGCTTCTACGCCTGCGGGCATGAAATGCAGCCCCCCGAGGAAAGGGGGTCAGTACGGACAATATACTGAGTATGTAAAGCATAAGGTAAAGATGACAGGATACCAATATGGCAAGTCGAAACAAAATATCGCTACACATGTACCCTTTTAAGTGAAAATCATGCATATCTTTAACATATAAGGTGCCCAGCTTCCCTAGTAAGGGGCTCGGCAAAATAATCATCACGTCATCTCCGTCATCATCATCATCATAACCATCCTCATCACCAATCATATATAATATACATACCCGACCCTCTAGTGAGGAACTCGGTGACATATGCAAGAAACTCCGCACGAACATTACTCGGCTCGGGACTCGGTGAAATGATAAATGACACTATGCACGAGCAGAATATTATGAGCAACCATATGCAATTAAAATCATTTCTTATAACTCAATAGAACAATCAACGTGAACCAGCAAGGAGTATTACCAAAGATTAATGTTTTATCAAGATTATGAACCTTTAATACGATATGGAAACGTAAAATCTCAATGACTCTAAGAAGCACTACCATAGAAATGAGAGATCATCATAGCCTTAGACATAGCCGATATATAGAGGAATAATTGTGGAAGCAAGAATATACGTCACCTAGACGCTCTAGATGTAAGAATCAAACCTGTCCGTTATTCGCTTATTTTTAAAAGTCATGCCAAACAAAGAAAGAAGGGACAGCGTTACATACCGTATAATCGAGCCGCACGTCCAATATTTACTTCTCAAGCTATTAATCTATAACAAGCAACAATCGTGCCGCAATTAGATAAACATCGCGCTTTACTTTCTTGTAAGCTAGCTAATAATCTAACGAAAATTCGGCAGCACTTCCCCTATTTTCCTTACTTCGTCCTAATCCGACAACAACCCAAATTATCCACAGCAATACCAATAACACATATGACCCAACGAATCATATTAAACAGCCCCCTCCCCAAAACAGTTCCGTCTCGGCAACCATAGTAGTGAAGCAACGACACACCGAGCGATAACTCATTTTATAATTTGCAACACATCTACCTTATTGTATTCATCCTTTGGAGTATATACTCATAATCACATTTAACATATACATAATGCCAAAACAGAATTTTCCCGCAGTTTGCTTTAATCAAAACAGCCCAAGCACCAACACGACACCACTAATAATCCGATTATGGTTTCCGTCCATACTTAGCACATTCAATAACTATAACAAACTTCCTAAGCTACTGGTCACACCCCCTTCTTAGAATTAATGTATAATTAACAAAGGTATTCTAAAGAATTAGCACACCAAACAAGGAGATTACTAACCAAATTATTTGCAGCTGCTGGCCAAGAGTTGCAGGGTTGGTTTCTCCATTTCCATGGCTGCCTAAGACAAGTGGTGAAGAAGAAGATGATATGCAGCAATGCATTTCACCACTTTATTTAGCATGGAGTGGATTTCTCCACCTCATTTAATAGTATGAAGTGGAGGCAGTCCCCCTCTACACCTGTCCACTAAGGCCAGCTCACAATCTGATACTTTTTTTAATTTTTACCTTGAGTGGTGGGGCCCACTGGATTAAAAAAATCCTAATCAGTCACTAATCAATCCCTCACTTAAAGTTAATGGCACTTACATTAGCCAACTCATACTTAATATCACATTTAGAATTAACATACTTGCCTAATATTTCTTTAATCACTTGGAACTTAAAATAAAATCTCATTCCCCGGACTTACGTCTACTAGATCATGATGCGCACTACGTATAAAAAAATATGAGGCATACCAAAAAACATGGAATCCAAAGTTCTATCCTACTCTGATGAGGTTGTTCTACTTACCAATGGTAGAACTTAGACACATCCATTGTAGGCACATGGTAAAGGAATAAGATGCTTTGTAAGATACTCTCATCCTTTAACTAGAACTATTTCTCTTACCATACTTACTTGGTGCTAGTGTTTGTTATCATAGAGTAATTCACATTTAAGGTTCATACAAAAAAGGGTCCATATCATGTTCATAGCCCAATCACATTTGCCCTATCAAGCAAGGGACAAGAAGATCATGATGACTTTACTAAGGTTTGATATGATGTCGTTCCATTCAATCAACCTTAAGTCCATCATTCCCTTACTAAAAGGATACCATTACGGCTTACGACTTCAAAATTCACAACCTTACCACTAGGTTCAAGGTTTCACATAAAGACCCTCTTAACATCATTCAAAGTCACGTATCATTAACACATTCAATACAAAGAGACTTAAGCAACCTAAGTCAAGTAATCACATATTCACTTTGATACATTCATCAAGCAAGGGACACAAGTCGAGCAAGACAAGACACCATATACTTTACTTTAACACATAGTACATATCATTCTTTAAGCCACTTAGGAATAACCATTTTCATCTTTATGGAATCCTATACACTACCACATCATCATCTATATAGGCATAAACCTAAGACTACACATAGAAGTACATAATATAGTTTACATGATTTCCTAACATACATAGCAATAACACATACTTTCATATTTCTTCACATATTAATAGATAGGATAATATTTCACATAATATAAACTGTACAAATAATCATGATAATGCTAGTAGTGCCGACAAGGCCATGATCATCATATTGCATAAAGTAATGTCGACAAGGCCACAACAATTCACATAGCACTGCCACCACAAGTGGACCACACAAACCAAAACATAATTGAAGTCTAATCAACATAAAATAAAAGGAATTAGGGAAGCATACCCTGACTCCATCTTACCATTTCGACTTCAAGGATAAATTATCCAATTCGATATCAAAAGCCCTTCCCATGGCCAAAACCAACAATCAACATAATTGTAACAATATTCATGAAACCATGTCAATTTATTGAACATCATAAATCTAATGTAACCTAAATATTAATTTACTATAATTAATACATCAATCAAAATCCTAGATGAAACTACATTAGAATTCATAAACCTTAAGTCAATATCAATTAAATAAGCTTAATATTCAATATATCTGAGAATGTACAAAATAGTCAATTTATCAAATTGAAACATCCTATGATCTAATTAACCTTAATTTATACATGAATCCAACCCCATAAAAATCTAGTCTTTAATTCATCAATATCAAAGCATGATCACATAACTCATATTTTATATAAATTAAGAGATTTGTGAAGGTCAAGGGTTCATGGAGAATTTCATTGGAAAAAATCAATTATACATCAATTTCATCATATCTTAGTGTTTGAAAACGTTTCATTCAAGAACCCAAGACTAAGAGTAGAAATTGGACTTTTCATCTTTTTTAAATCTTTGAAAATCATCTTTGAAATTGGCTCTATGGTGATAACAAGCCATAGATGAAGAACTCCCATACCTTATTTGAAGTATCCTATGAAAATTAAAGAAGACACTCAATTGAATAACCATCTTCAAGCTCCATCTTTACCTTGAACTCTCATGGAGGTTTTTAAAGAATCTTTTGAAGGGAATGTGTTTTGATTTAGGTATTAAAGTTATAACAAGATTTTAATGACTTATATACTCTTAAAATGAGCATAAAAACCCAAACAACCGTCCAACGACTTATTGAGGCTTGGGGTGAATTTATAACTTCACCCCTCAACTTTACAAAAAACTTGATGGAAAACACACAACACCATAAACGCCAGCATCGACGGTCCGTGGTCTCATCATTACCCAATCGATAGGGTCTCGTGGGTTGCTCCTTCAACTTCTCAAACTTGCACCTTACAGGTTAAATCGACGCCATCCATCAAAGGTCCATCTCATGGTTGACCGCTGTCGTTTGGGTCGTCGATTGGCACTCCCTGCCAGTGTTGAGCTCCAAGTTGGGGTCCTCTCTTAAAGCCCCTTGTGTGTCCTATGTGGAGTAGTACACGGAATTTTACAAACCAAATATGTTCGGATACGAGTTTAGGATCTACCACATAAGTTTCGTCCAAAACGAACGCGTAAAACTCCAAAAAACTTACATAGACACACAAGGTCATTTCAAAGCATACCTTTGAAACGTCATGGACGTTCTTGGTCGTTTGATCTCCAAACTTCACAAAACTTGACACACTGCCTATATACACTATAATAACTCATTTAAGAACCTTATAACCTCATGAATCACACGCAAAGACATAAAACAACTTTTAAGGCACATAGGTGACTTAGTCGTCAAACGTCTTGGTCGTCCCTTGACGTTGGACTTCCAATGCGCCTAAACTCTTAGACACTGCCTCAAACCTACATTATAAACCATTTTAATACCTTAGACCATAACGAAAACCATGTTAGAATTTAGTTGCACCTATACATGTTCGGGGTCGTACATTCTCCCCCACTTGGACAACATTCGTCCTCGAATGACACTTGCCACTCTCCAAACACTCCCACCTATAGAACTCAATTAGCAACTCAAGACTATACCATATAACATCTCTCATAATAAAAACATACAAGAGAACATCAATTTCACTAAATCAAGAGATTCACAACTTAACAAGAAAGTAGAAACCATTATTTAACTCATCATGCTACAAAACTCACATGCTTCATTCCAAATAACGAAAACTCAATTTATATTCGCTATCATACTCATATAAATCAGTTCTTAAAACATTACAAATATTTTAGAACAAATAATCAATTAGTCAAATTTTGAAAATCTTCACAGTGAATTGCTTGTGAGTTTGTGCAACTTTTCAAAAATGCAACTTTTAGACCATTCATGATAGAAACAATCTAATATGCAAGGTAACATCATATATTTACATCTTAGAACATAATAAATCTCATAAAATCACTTACACATGCTCAACTTTCACTATATGAAACAATTTGCAACCTACACTAGATGCACACGAATCATGAGGAAGATACCGTGCATAAAGATTCATTTTCTTATTCAACAAAAAGTCAACAAAACATGTGTATCGTAAGGAGAATATTTGGAAATCATCTTCCACAAATGACTCCTAGAAAAATCAAGTTACTAAGAACTCTTTGTTTTAGGCTTGAATAAACACATAAAGAAAAGTTAAGGGTACTTCACTCCCGACAACCATACTTTTAACCATACTCCCCCGCATAGGAGAAACCCATTCTAAGGTCAACATAATGTCCACTACAAGGAAATCCCTCAAGGAACCTTAAACCTTACTAATACTTTCTTAGCAAGGTTTACCTCAAAAAGACTAATGACTTTCAAAAGGTCTCATCATCCAACCAACTCTTGCTAGGAGAATTCACCATTACTTTTTAAAATCTCATCACCTCCCTTCCTATTGTTTGGGTCTTAAACAACTTCAAACTACCTTATCAACCGCTCCTTCACATTTCTAACAATATACCTTCCCATTCTTCTCAAACTTAAGTACCCTGCGAAAGGTAACCAAACCAATCTAAGGTCAAAACCACCTTCTATAATACCTCATCTCACAAGTCACATCTCATTTTTTTTCTCTCCCTCAATCCAAACTTAATAATGTAACCCTCAAGGGACCATCACATAAGGGAAACAAGGGAAAGACATCATATACAAAGTTCTTAGGCATAATTTGAGGAATATAGAACTGAAACTTTCCTAGCACCCAATAGCCTCCTATATAGCACACATCACCTTATAAACAAGACTCTACTAGATATGGTTCATGAGACAACTATGAAAATCCTTAAACCTTATGCTCTGATACCAAGGTTTTACCGATCCACAAGTACACCCTAGATGTTAGAGCGTGCTTGTGGCGTCACACGGAAAATAAGACTTCAACAAGTCTCATTTAAGCCTCTCGTATCATTCATTGCACAATAAACATACTAAAATAGGTAAGAATTTAAAATTTTCTTCACACACGAAGAACTCTTTCATAAACATTACACAAGCGGAAGACTTTCATTTAGAACATTAAATATTTACAACATCTACTTGAACCATCTAAACTTTAGAGTATACAACACTTGGGAATAATCCCATACAAAACAGTAAAATAAAGATTATGACATAAGGAACATGTGGATATTGTCCTCGAATTAATGAGGACTCACCAATACTTCATCTTCAGCCCTTAGGAACCTATCCATCCTCCATGGCACATCAAGACTTCAAATTACTTACACTTAAGTCAAAAAGGGAATGAAGGGGTTAGCACATTAGATGTACTAATAATAAAAGCCAAGCAAAAACCATGGAAAAAGGATATTTAGTAAATAACATGCTTATGAATTTCGATTAAAACATCATACTATAAGAATAAGAGCAACATTTTTAAAACTTAGAAACACATAAAAAATCATTTAAATAACTATCACATTTTTGAGAAACATCATAGTGAACTTACTTCACTGTAACACTCAATTCCTTCATTGTACAATGAAGTTTCTTAGATTCACGTACCTTTTAGCATATAATTTCCTAACTTAAAGCTATCCTAATACTCACTTAAGTGAGACAAAGAGAGCCCACCCATACACCCTCTCTAGGAAACCTAAATGATCCTAAAGACCACTCGTAATGAGACACACACACTTACAAGACATCAAAGCATCAATACATAGATTTTATGACATTCTCCTTCCAAAGGCTATAAAAGGACTTACTTAAGTAAATCAAGAAAAGAACGTCCACAATTGACCTCTTCAAGGTTACCTTAGTAATCCTTAAGACTACCTAAGGCTTAGACCATGTCCACATAAACAACCATTTTCACTAACTAGAGTAATTCTTAAGACTAATCTAGGTAAGATACGAAGTGACTATTCCTATGCCCCCTTCACACCTTAACTAGACAACCCTTAACTACTCTAGATAGGTACTACGTCATTTAAAATCATTTCTTAAATCAAATAATTACATTCATTAGTTCATTTAAGACTCATTCATCACATAAAGGACATTCAAGTCATGGTCTTGGACAAGACCTAGGGACTCTCACTAACACCTTTAAAGCATATTGTACAATTTCTAGATAGTGTCCCTTCCACCACCTAAAGCTCATTCAACTTCTCTAATGCTAGTAGGTGTACCATATGATGAGAATAAGCAATAAAAAGCATAGACCATTGTAAAAAACCATGGAATACCAAGTTATATCCTACTCCGTTATGGTTGTTTTACTTGACAATGGTAGAACTTAGACACATCCCACGTAGGCACATGGTTAAGGAATATAAAGAGAATGCTTTGTAATCTAGTCTCATCCTTTAACTAGAACTATTTCCCTTACCATACTCACTTGGTTCTAGCATTTGTTCTCATAGAGTAATTCACATTTAAGGTTCATATAAAAGGGTTACATATCAAGTTAATAATCCAATCTCATTTACCCTACAAAAAAGGTCCTATTAGGGCTACCTTCCAATGGCGACAAGAAGCTCATGATGACTTTCCTGAGGTATGATATGATGTTGTTCAAGCCAATAAACGTTAATTCCATTATTCCTTTACTTGAAGGATACCATTACAACTTACGACTTCAACATTCACAACCTTACCTCTAGGTTCAAGGTTTCACATAGAGATCGTCTTAACATCATTCAAGGACAGATATCATTAATACATTCATGACTAAGAGACTTTATCTTCCTATGTCAAGACATCACATATTCACTTTCATACATTCATCAAGAAAATGCCACAAGTCAACCAAGACACGACACCACATACTTTACTTTAACACATATTACATATCATTATTTAGGCCACTTAGGAATAACCATTATTATATTGAAGTCATCCTATACACCACCAAAAAATCATAAATATAACCATTAAAGAATCATAGAGTCAAGTAGTAACATCCATGAATCAATCATAAGACTACACATAGAATCACATAGTCATAGTTTACATCATTTCCTAACATACATAACAAGAAAACATACTTTCATATTTCGTCACATATAAATATATAGGATCATATTTCATATAATATCAACTATACAAATCATAATGATAATTCAAGTAGTGTCGGTAAGGCCATGATCATCATATTGCATAAAGTAACGCCGACAAGCCACATCAATTCACATTACACCACCACAATAAATGGACCATACAAACCACAACATAATTGAAATCAAATCAACATAAAATAAAAGAAATTAGGGAAGCATACCTTCACTCCATCTTACCATTTCGATTCAAGGCTTAATCAACCAATTCGATATCACAAGGCCCTTACCCATGGACATAACTAAAAATTCCACATAATTGTAACAATATTCAAGAAACTAGGTTAATTTACTAACATTCATCAATATAATGTAACGTAAATATCAATTTACTGTAATCATTACATCAGTCAAAATCCTATATGAAACTATATTAGAATTCATAAACCTTAAGTCAATATCAATAAGCTTAATATTCAATAGATGTAAGAATGTAAAATATTCAATTGATCAAATTTAAATAGCCTATTAGCTAAGTAACCATAATCTATACATGAAACAAAATCCTATAACAATCTACACTTAAATTCATCAATAGCAAAGCATGATCATATAACCCATATTTCAGTCAAATTGAGAGATTTGTGGAGGTCTAGGGTTAATGGAGAATTTCATTGGAAAAAAACATTTATACATGAATTTATTCATATCTTAGTGTTTGAAAATGTTTCATTCAAGAACCCAAGACTTAAAATAGAAATTGGACTCTTCATCTTTTTGAAATCTTTGAAAATCATCTTTGAAATTGACTATAAGGTGATATTAATCCTTAGATGAAGAACTCCCATACCTTGTTTTATGAATCCAATGAAAATTGAAGAATAAACTCAATTTAAGAACCATCTTCAAGCTCCATCTTCACCTTGAACTCTCACGGAGGTTTTTGAAGAAACTTTGGAAGGGAATGTATTTTGATTTAGGTGTTCGGGTTATAACGATATTTTAATGACTTATATACTCTTAAAATACCCATAAACATTCAAAACAACCATCCAAAGATTTATTGGGGCTTGGGTTGAATTTACAACTTCACCCCTCAACTTAATAGAAAACTAGCAGGAAAACACACAGCATCATCGATGCCAGCATCGACGGTCAGTGGTATCACCCACGCCCCATCGATGGGGTCTCGTGGGTTTCTCCTAAATCTCCTCAAACTTCCACCTTTTAGGCTCAATATACTCCACCCATCGTGGGCCGTTGTCTGGTCGACCAGCCATCGTTTGGGTCATAGATTTGAAATGCCTTTCTGTTTTGAGGTCCTCCTTTAGGGCCATTTGTGGGTACTATGTGGAGTTGTACCTAGAGGTTTCCAACCTAAATAAGTTTTCATACGATTTTAGGACCTACCATATGATGTTTCTCAAAAAAGAACACGTAGAAGTCAATGAATTATACATAGACACATAAGGTCGTTTCAAAGCAAACCTTTCAAATGTCATCGCCGTTCTTAAACGTTTAACCTCCAAACTTAATGAAACTTGGCATATTGCGTACATACTCTATAATGAATCAATTAATAACCTTATAACCTCATGAATCACACGTAAATGCGTAAAACAACATATCAGACACATAGGTGACTTAGTCGTCGAACGTCTTGGTCGTTTCTTGACGTTTGACTTCTAGTGCACCTAAACTCTTAGAACTCACTCAAACCCACATTATATACCATTTTAGGACCTCAGATCATCACGACAACCATTTTAGCCTCTTGCTTACCTAAGTCATTTTAGTGGTCTTACAATTAACCAACCATATTCATCCATTAATAGACTTAATATTATCATGTAAGAGTAATTAATGCAAGAACCAAGTAAACTGCATAATCACTATTCTATTGGATCAGCGGGAGCATTAATTTCATTGGTTAAAATCTTTTTAGGCAATTTGTGATCTTGTCAGAACAAGGGTCTATGTTCTCTTCCTAGCCTCTAGAGTAGATTATCTTAGCAGGACTAATCGGGTAAGTTCTATATTGGCACAAAAATTGCTTGAACAATTAACTTTTCTCACACACTCTTTGCACATCGTTTCATTATCAATTTTTTAGATTATACAGTTTACGTATTCACTTAAGTCATGAAATAAAGTTGGTTCATTTATCATGTCATACTCAGAGCCAACATATTCAACTCATTCTAGCCTATAATTTTTAGCATATATCATAATTTTAGATGGAAAACAATTTTTTTACAATGATTTTGCCATCATGCTTCATTCTTTCTCATGTTTCTACACGTACAATCCTAATACATGTCGGTTCAATAGAAAAGAAGTAGTCTCTTGGGGGGAAAATAGAAGCAAGAAAACCCCATGAGATGATTATAAGTTGGGTTACTTAGAATTCACCATATAACTCACAATCCATTTACCCCTCCCCAAACAAAAACATGTGAAACTGACCCCAATTCACAAAAAAGAAGTAAAAAGTAATGGGTTTAGGTGAAGCAAACATATTGCGCATAGCGCTGACAAATCATTAACAAGAAATTTCTTTGACTCCACAACAGCAACACTGGGGTCACCCTTAGTGGTGCCTACATCAACAAGTACAATACCCTCAATAGTGTTATCCATTTTTTTAACTGCACCATCAGTGGTGCTCGTATCTTCACCCACAGTTGTCGAAACATTTGTTATGGGCATTGAACTCGATGCCCCTGCGACCATGTCACAAACCCTCTGTTGCCACAACTGTTCATCTAATATAGAAGTATTCTTAGCTTGTTTCTCTTGCTTGTTATTCCTGTTCCTAGATCTTTCATTCTAAGTTGCATTATATGTGTGTCTGATCAGTGCCTATTGCCTTGGACACGTGTGGGCTCAGGTGCTCCTCCATGTCCCCACTAAATATTGCATCAAGGACCATATAATCACAGGGTAAAGTAGGTGAAACTTGTGGCCCTACTATCGGTGTGGAAAAAATAGAGGCAACATCTGCTCGGAGACTGTCTAACTCAATTTAGAAAGATCACAAATTAGTGACAAGGGCTAGTCGCTCGAGATCTCTCAATTCAAATGCATCTAGACGCTTATTAACAGTATGGACCTTCTAGACCATCATTATCTCTATTATCCACGCGGACTTTGCTATTTACTTTTGCATCCATGGTCGGACGTGGTGGAGCATCATTGATATCTAAGCCTATAATTCCTAAACCCTAGCTAATGGTAAAATAGAATCTTGACAAGGCGGGGTAGATCTGGATGAGCTAGGAGCTCGGCTAACAGCATAAGATAAGGAGGTAAGGAATCATCTGTGTGGACTAGAGGGGAAGTCTCATTGTCTTTCATCTCTCCACTGCATATACAAAATCATCGCTCAATGGCACATTGACCATGGCCCTTTACGTTGTGCTGACTTATTTGCCTCGTCTTGAATCAGGCCATTGTCTGGGTCCCTGTTGCCTGCACCAATTTGTCTCAATGTCAGATCAGCACTCTAGAATCCCTACATAGATGGAACATAAGACAAGGAAATGGGTAAGTAGTAGAGGTTTTGAAAGACATCTCATGAATCTCAACCAACAACATGAGGGTGAATTCGATCTCGAGCCCCACTACCAATGCCGCAACTATAACCTCTCTATCCTATGTAACAAAATTGTCAACCTTTGTCGGAGACACCCAGCTATGTACCACCAAAAAGAAAAACATGGCAACCAAATTTAGGGGGCATTACAAATACCTAAACATGGAGAGGGGACCCACTCCGCACACTCTCCATCCACAGAAATGTGCTGGCAATCCAGAGGAAAATAGCCACCTTATGCTTAGCATTACGTAAGAATGCTTCATTCCTCACACTATCCCATCTGTAGTCAAATTCGCCTGTGTTGAGTACCCAAATCTAACAGTAGGTTCCCAGCCTTAACCTAATTATTCTCATCACCAACCCTCTATGGATGCAACCCAACACCATCACCTAATTATAAGATTGTGTGGAACTCTTTGATTATGCATTCTCCGTAAAGTTTTGTTCAGTTCTGGATCGTAGGGAGTAAGTGGTTCTCCTTGACTCCGTGTATTTTTCATGCACTAGATTAGGAACCCGAGAGAGAAAAAACAAAAGAAAAAGTAGAATTAAAAAAATATTTGACTAAAGTTCAATAATGTAGTTAAACTTAATCCAAAATCCACATTCCCTGCAGTGGCGCCAAAATTTCATACGCTCAAATTACACCTCCATAAAGAGGAATAAGAAATTTTTATCACTTAAAGAACCTGATGTAGTTTTGAGTCGATCCCACGAGGAATATGGTTTAGACATAAACTTAACTGATGATTATATTTGTTTAGCCAATGCATTTCCAAAAACAAATGATTTAAGGGGGGAATTTGTGAAATAAATTCAGGAAATTATGTGAGTAATCAGTAAACAAGATTCAAACTTTAGTTGTTACCAAGGGGAGAAAGTAACTAGGGTATGAGTGTTCTCCACAAGATCAGAATGTGGTAATCCTAGTAATAGTAATCCCTTCCTAGTGTATTACATGCAAAGGGTGATAAGATAGGTATCTCTAGTTTCTTGATCCGTCAACTAGAGAATTTCACCCCACACCTTAGTTCTGCTACGTGTGTATAATCTACTAACCTTAACTTTACCTCATATTAGACATCACATCGATGTATGGTTTAGTTTTCATCGGTGCAACAATCGACATAAGACTATTAGATAGTATCAGAATAAATCTATGTTGATAATTCTTTTCTTATTAACTACATCATAGGTCCAACAAGTAGCAACAAGGCCAGTTTTAACATGTGCACTCTTCAAAAACACTTCTATATGAAAGAATTATCAATGCATGCAATAGCACTATTCAAATTTCTTAACTACTATTCATACTTTATTAATTGTTCATGGTTCCCACAACCCTAGTTGTGGATTTAGTTATCCATCATAGCAAGGTCACCGTTTCTATTTTTAGATGAAGAAATTATTAACTTACGTAATGAGAATAATAAACTCAGAATTTCAACTTAAATTGCAAAGTCATAATCTTCAAAATGTGCTTTAGAAATCAATAATTAGAAAAGTTTCAAGTTAATCTCCAAAGTCAAGAACTAGAACAAAAGTGATAAAGTCTAACCCCCAAAATGAAGTTTTACATGCTCTATATATAAAACAAAAATATTAGTTCCAACTAAAAAGTAAACGAAATAAGGAAATAATGTTTCGGGACACGTCTTCAATCTACGACACTAACACGTCTTCAATCTACGACACTCACCTACAGACCATTGATTGATCTACGGCCCGTGTATCCCTTCCGTGACCCAAGGCTTAGGCAAATTTTCAATCTTCAAAAATCTCTGACCCAAACAATGAATAAACAACATGATCCTTAGATTAATAAACGTTCCACCGGTCCTCCTCAGTAGCTCCATGCTTTGAAACTTCAAAAGTTAGGTATTGGAACCCCTCTATGAACCATTTGGCAAATCAATAGTAGGTTAGTAGATCAATCTACAATCCGTAAGTTGCATCCGTGGTTCCACACTTAGTCAAGAATTCCTTGATCTTACACTATGCCTTGTGAATCCATCTACAGAACGTAAATGGACCTACTCTCTATAAATCACGTCAAAGGATGGGCTTTTCTGCACATTCCTCACCTATGTCACTCAGTTCCTGCGCCTGAACATATTTCCTGAAAACATGAAATAAATACATCAAAACCTATACAAAATTACCCTAAACGCACGTAACTCTTAAGTGAAATATATTGTTAAAAAGTCATGATATATCAACCGCAAGTAGAACCACATAACATAGGTGGGAAACTTTCGTTAACGACCTAATTTTGATGGTCTTTGATTCCACCGACGGTCAACTAGTATAGTCCATGGTTCGACCTATGAATCGTAGGTCTGACCGTAGGTGAGGGTCAACAACCAATTAGACTAAATTATTGTTGGGTCAACTTCAAATGGTCATATCTTTTAGCACAAAATAAATTAGGTGGTCCATGACCTCTCAAATTAAAAAAATTGAACCTATTGAAAAGGACATCGAATTTTCTAAATCCAAGCTTGGAGTAAACATTTGTGCTAGTTTTATTAACCCCCTATTGTGTAGAGCATGAATGATGACTCCTAGTTACGGTTGGTAGCTAAAAAGATGGCCAGTCAGTCTTGTTGTATATTGCACTTGTCAGTTTAAAGTTTAATTCATTTTGGTCCTTTTCACTATGAATTAGGTACTTAAACTACGTCGTTTTATTCCTAAGCTACTCGTTTTACTCATACAAATCCGAATAACGTAGTCAGACATATCCAGAACCCTCATTCTACAAAAGTCATCCAAATTAAAAATAAATGAAGAAAAAGAGGCCCCAGTTTCTTTTAAGAACAAGCAGCAATGTTCTTCAAGTTTTATTCCCAAAATCAAATGAATATTTTCGTAAATTTTGTTACCATGTATGTAATATTTCACTAGTAGGTTCCTTTCATTCACTAGGTACCTAGAATTTTCACGACCCAACCCGATGGGCCGTGACTAGTGCCTATTTTGGACACCCACATACAAACCTGCTAAGTATAACAAACTGAAACTAAGACAATATGGAATTTAATCAAATCAAGCCAACCCCAACGTCATATATATATAAAGAGGACCTGTCTCATAAGGAGTCATAACCATTCAACCGTAACAACATACGCGAGCCGAAAAGGCCGCCACTACACAATACATAATGATGTACACAGCCGACAAGGCTTCCCCTGTACAAGCGGACATCCCAAACAAACCATGTCCAGACCATTACCCAAAACATATATATACAACCCACATAACGTCCACAGACCTCTAAGAGTACAGTAGTGAAACTCGACGGGACAGGGCCCCGCCGTACCCATAGACGAGCAAAAGACTACCAAAAAGTTATGTACCAAAATGACTGGGCTCCGGAACAGTGGAGCTCTCCCAATCAGCAGAGTAGATATCCTAGGCAGGAGGATCACCGAACTGTGCGTCTACACCTGCGGGCATGAAAGGCAGCCCCCGAGGAAAGGGGGGCCAATACGGACAATGTACTGAGTATGTAAAGCATAAGGTAAAGATGACAGGATACCAATATGGCAAGTCGAAACAAAATATCGCTACACATATACCCTTTTAAGTGAAAATCATGCATATATTTAACATATAAGGTGCCCAGCTTCCCTAGTAAGGGGCTCGGCAAAATAATCATCACGTCATCTCCGTCATCATCATCATCATAACCATCCTCATCACCAATTATATATATAATATACATACCCGGCCCTCTAGTGAGGAACTCGGTGACATATGCAAGAAACTCCGCACGAACATTACCCGGCCCGGGACTCGGTGAAATGATAAATGACTCTATGCACGAGCAGAATATTATGAGCAACCATATGCAATTACAATCATTTCTTATAATTCAATAGAACAATCAACGTGAACCAGCAAGGAGTATTACCAAAGATTAATGTTTTATCAAGATTATGAACCTTTAATACGATATGGAAACGTAAAATCTCAATGAATCTAAGAAGCACTACCATATATATGAGAGATCATCAGAGCCTTAGACATAGCCGATATATAGAGGAATAATTGTGGAAGCAAGAATATACGTCACCTAGACGCTCTAGAGGTATGTATCAAACCTGTCCGTTATTCGCTTATTTTTAAAAGTCATGCCAAACAAAGAAAGAAGGGACAGCGTTACATACCGTATTATCGAGCCGCACGTCCAATATTTATTGCTCAAGCTATTAATCTATAACAAGCAACAATCGTTCCGCAATTAGATAAACATCGCGCTTTACTTTCTTGTAAGCTAGCTAATAATCTAACAAAAATTTGGCAGCACTTCCCCTATTTTCCTTACTTCGTCCCAATCCGACAACAACCCAAATTATCCACAGCAATACCAATAACACATATAACCCAACGAATCATATTAAACAGCCCCCTCCCCAAAACAGTTCTGTGTCGGCAACCATAGCAGCGAAGCAACGACACACCGAGCGATAACTCGTTTTATAAATCGCAACACATCTACCTTATCGTATTCATCCTTTGGAATATATACTCATAATCACATTTAACATATACATAATGCCAAAACAGAATTTTCCCGCAGTTTGCTTTAATCAAAACAGCCCAAGGACCAACACGACACCACTAATAATCCGATTATGGTTTCCGTTCATACTTAGCACATTCAATAACTAAAACAAACTTCCTAAGCTACTGGTCACGCCCCCCTTATAATATTAATGGGTAATTAACAAGGTATTCTAAAGAATTAACACACCAAGCAAGGAGATTACTAACCAAATTATTTGCAGCTGCTAGCCAAGAGTTGCAGGGTTGGTTTCTCCATTTCCATGGCTGCCTAAGCCAAGTGGTGAAGAAGAAGATGATATGCAGCAATGCATTTCACCACTTTATTTAGTATTGAGTGGATTTCTCCACCTCATTTATAATATGAAGTGGAGGCTGCCCCCCTCTACACGTGTCCAATAAGGCCAGCTCCATATTTGATCCCTTTTTTAATTTTGGCCTTGAGTGGTGGGGCCCACTGGATTAAATTAATCCTAATCAGCCACTAATTAATCCCTCACTTAAATTTAATGGCACTTACATTAGCCAACTCATACTTAATATCACATTTGGAATTAACATCCTTACCTAATATTTCTTTAATTACATGGAACTTAAAATAAAATCTCATTCCCCGGACTTACGTCTACTAGATCATGATGCGCACTAGGTATAAAAAAATATGAGGCATAACATCCTTCCCCCCTTAGGAACATTCTTCCTCGAATGTTAAGTTAGCGTCTTTCAAAAACAAATTCCAGCGAGGTCTCTCTAACAGTTATACCTATTAACCTGCATTCTGTAACTTATAGATGCCTCACAGAGTCACAACTTACTACATAATCTCCTTTATCAATCAAAATAGTCAAGCTAGGAATTGAATTACCTGCAGGTACGGGGAACAAGTAAGGATACTTATTCTTCATTTCGTCTTCCGCTTCCCAAGTCATCTCCTCCCTATTATTATTTTGCCACAATACTTTGACGGAAGCCACATCCTTAGTACGTAACCTTCTAACCAGGCGATCAAGTATAGCTACGGGTTTCTACTCATATGACAACTCCTCTATTACCTGAACATCATCTATGGGGAATACGCTAGAAGGATCACCAACACATTTACGTAGCATCGATACATGGAAGACTGGATGTACCGCCTCCAAATTAGATGGTAGATCCAACTCATAGGAAACCTTGCCTATCCTGCGAACAATCTGATAAGGCCCAATGTATCTCGGTGAGCTTCCTCATCGCTGAATCTCATCACACCCTCATGGGTGATACCTTCAGAATACCTACCACCAACTGAAACTCCAAATCTCGACGCCGATTATCTGCATATGACTTCTGTCGACTCTGGGCTGCTAATAATCTTTCTTGAATAAGCTTCACCTTGTCAACAGCTTGCTGAATCACATCCGGGCCTATTAACTTAGTCTCGCCAACATCAAACCAACCAATAGGTGATCTGCACTTTCTCCCATATAAGGGCTCGTACGGTGCCATCTGGATACTAGAATGGTAGCTATTATTATAGGCAAACTCAATTAGTGGCAAGTGGTTATCCCAGATACCTTTGAAGTCAATAATACAGGACCGCAACATATCTTCTAATGTCTGAATAGTACGCTCAGCCCGCCCATCAGTCTGAGGGTGAAATGTTGTGCTAAGGTTCACTTGTGTCCCCAATCCCTTCTGAAACGATCTCCAAAAGTTGGCTGTAAATTGAGCTCCTCTGTCTGATATAATGGACGTGGGAACCCATGAAGTCTCACTATCTCCCTGACATATAACGTCGCATAATCTTCAGCCGAATAAGTAGTCCTGATTGGAAGAAAATGGGCCGATTTCGTCAGACTATCTACAATAACCCATATAGAGTCATACTTCCGTTGAGTGCGAGGTAAGCCTGTAATGAAGTCCATATTAATCATCTCCCATTTCCAAGTTGGGATCTCTATCTCCTGTTATAATCCACCAGGCTTTTGATGTTCGATCTTGACTTGTTGACAATTCGGGCACTGAGCAACAAACTCCACTATGTAATTTTTCATGTCATCCCACCAATATAAGCATCTGAGGTCATGATACATTTTCGTTGACCCTGGGTGAATAGAATAACGGGCAGAGTGTGCCTCTCCCATAACCTGGCGTCAGACCCAGCGATGCTCAGTACACACAATCTCGCCTTCATATCATAACACTCCGTCAGGTGTAACCTTAAATGGGGTCTTTTCCTTTTGAAGAGCTGCATCTCTATACTGTGCCAGAATAGGGTCCTTGTATTGGTGTCTCTTTACCTCATCTATGATTGAGGACTCAGCAACCTCTCGAATAGAAACTCCAATATCTTCTGAATTAGCTAGGCGGACTCCAAGGTTGGATAGCCGCTGAATCTCCCGAACAATATCCCTCCTTTCTGGTTGTCCATCTGTCAAGCTACCACATGGACACCATATAAATAATGTCTCCATATCTTCAAGGCATGAACCACGACCGCTAACTGCAGCTCGTGAGTAGGATAGTTCTTTTCATGCTTCCTAAGTTGTCGGGAGGCATAGGCTATAACTTTGCCATGTTGCATCAATACACATCCTAGCCCAACACCCGAAGCATCACAATAAATAACATAGCCGTCTGGTCCCTCCGGAAGAGTTAGGACTGGAGCTGTAGTCAATTTGTTTTTCAATAGCTGGAAGCTTCGCTCACGCTTATCAGTCCACTGGAACTTGGCTTCCTTTTGAGTTAGCCTTGTCAAAGGCACTGAAATTGAGGCAAACTTTTCTACAAATCTCCTGTAATATCCTGCTAACCCCAGAAAGCTGTGTACCTCAATAGGTGTCGTAGGTCTGGGCCAAGTCTTTACCGCCTCAATCTTCTGCGTGTCTACCCGAATACCATCAACTCCAATAATATGCCCCAAGAATGCCACTAAAGTCAACCAGAACTCGCACTTAGAAAATTTAACATACACCTTCTGGTGGTGAAGCACCCTAAGTTCCGTCCTTAAATGGTCTGCATGCTCCTCTTCTGAACGTGAATAGACCAGAATATCGTCTATAAATACAATAACAAACATATCAAGGAATGGTTTAAATACTCCATTCATTAAATCCATGAACACCGCTGGAGCATTAGTCAGCCCAAAAGACAGCACTATAAACTCATAATGCCCTTATCGGGTCCGGAATGCCGTCTTTGGAATATCTGCCTCCCTTACCCGCACCTGATGATAACCTGACCGCAAGTCTATCTTTGAAAAACACTTTGCACCCTGCAACTGGTCAAATAGATCGTCAATCCTTGGGAGGGGATACCTGTTCTTTGTTGTTACTTTGTTCAGCTCCCTATAATCAATACACATCCGCAGTGACCTATCCTTCTTCCTCACAAATAGTATCGGTGCTCCCCAAGGTAACGTACTAGGCCTATTGAAGCCCTTTTCTAGCAAATCCCTCAATTGCTCTTTCAATTCTTTCAACTCAGCAGGTGCCATTCAATAAGGAGGTATAGATATAGGCTGGGTATCTGGCAGTACATCTATAGTAAACTCTATCTCTCATTCTGGAGGAAGGCCTGGAAGTTTCTCGGGGAATACATTGGGAAATTCATTAACTACTGAGTCTGATTGAAAAGTCGGTGCCTCTACCTTTATGTCATGCACCCGAATCAGATGGTAAATATAGCCTTTTCTAACCATCTTCCCGTCCTTGAGGTATGAAATGAACATACCTTTTGGCGATACTGTACTCCTCTTCCACTCTATAATCGGTTCCCCTGGAAATTGAAATCGAACTATCTTTCCTCTGCAATCAACATTAGCATAACAAACAGCCAACCAATCCATGCCCATGATAATATCAAACTCAATCATATTTAACTCTATTAGATCTGCTACGGTACCACGACTATATATAACTACTGAACAATTCTTATATACTTGTGTAGCTATGACATAATCTCCTACAGGTGTAGCTACCTCAAATGGTTCTATCAACTCAGACTCTATTCCGATCCTACTAGCAACAAAGGGAGATATAAATGATACGGTGGAACCTGGGTCTATCAATGCATACACACTTCGGGAGAATAGTGATAATATACCTCTGATCACATTAGGTGACGCCTCCTGATCCTGCCTATTAGACAAAGCATATATACGGTTCGAGGGACCGCTAGAACTGGAAGCTCCACCACGTCCTCTACCACGGCCTGTTGGCGCCTGAATACCCTACCCCGTAGGGCGCATAGCCACAGAAGAAGATGAACCAGCAACGGACCCAGTAGGTTGTGCCATACCACCTGCACTACTGATACGCTCAAACTTACTTCTCAAATGAGAAGTAAAGCGGTCGCGTCAAGTAAATAACCCAACTAGTGAGGTTGGGATCGTTCCCACGAGGAAAATAGTCTAGACTTAACTTCAACTTGTTATTACTATTGTTCGGTTGATGACTTCCTTAGAAAGTAAAAGCATAAAAAGGGGGGTTTGTATTTCCTAATGAGTAAAAATAACTAGCGAACTTGAAAGAGACACTTAACAGCTTTTAATGTTGGGTTTTAATCAATTAATTAAAGTAACTAGGGTTTACGTGTTCCCCACAGGTTCATAACTTGATAATTCTAACTATAACAATTCTTTCCTAGTATCTTGCATGCAAAGTGATAAGTTATGTATTTCTAAATCCTTGGTCCGGCATCTAGAAAATCTCACTCCGCACCTTGGTCCGACTGCGTGTGTTGCTTTCCTAACCCTTATCTTTACCTCATATTAAGCATCGTATTCGATATTTGACTAAGTTATTACCTCGTACCAATCAATACTAGCCTATTAGATAGTATACACTAAATCTATGTTAATAATTCTTTTCCTATTATCTACCTCCTTGGTCCGGCAAGTAGCATTAAGGCGAGTTCTAATGTTGATCATCCGTTAAAAAGACTTCTAAGCGAAAGTATTATTAATACATGCAAGACACTATTTTAGAATTGTTATTTTAGCTAGGGTTTATCTCATTATTTGCCTATGGTTCCCACAACCCTAGTTATGGAGTTTAGTTCCTCATAGCCATAAACACAATATTCCAATATGTTAAACAAGAATTCATGTACTTACTTCAATGAGAAAGAATAAAGTCCGAAAATTTGCTTGATTAATCACCAAAAATCACTTGTAAGAATCTCTAAAAATCAAACACTCAAAACACAAAGTCTAATAATATGATGTTTTATTTCACAGAGTCTAACCTCAAAAACGAGGTTTTTCGAACTATTTATAAAAAAATAAAAACCTAATTAAACAAGGATTCTAATTACTGGAAATCTGCCAAAATGCGGCTGGGTCGACAGACCACGCGACGGACCGTCGTGGTCATGACGGACCGTCGTGGTCATGACGGACCGTCGTGGACTCCGTCGTCCCATACTTGGTGTAATTTCTTCTGCTGCTTTCTTCATTCCCCTCGACGGCAAGTATGACGGACCGTCATAGGCACAACGGTCCGTCGAGGGTCTCGTTTCAAAATACTTCAACTCTTGGAATCTGGGTACTGGGATCACTTCTCTGATCTTCACGACGAACCTGCAGGACGGACCGTCATAGCCATGACGGACCGTCACAAGCTTCGTAATCCCACACTTGGTCGACTTCCCATCTTCCTTCAAAGCCTTCTCTGCCGCCACCTACGGACCGTCACGGGCACGACGGACCGTCATAAGCTCCGTAGGTGGTCTCTTACGCATTTTTCGCTCAAAATCTCCGCATTCGACTTTGGGATGATTTCTGCCAAAACAAAGCGAAACTTATATCAAAATTAGCACAAAAAAGGCTTTCGGACACACTAAACTTAAGGAAAAAGTATTAATTATACCGTGAAACCACGGTATATCAACACCCTCAACTTAAATTCGTTGTTTGTCCTCAAGCGACGCACTACGACTCACTACACAATCTTTGTACAATAGTATTCATGTTTTATCCTTTGCAATCATTTGGCTATCAATCCCGATTAATCTCATCAAATCTATGCATGCTATCACTATTAGGCTTGAATTTTGTGGGATTCGAACATGACACAGACTCACCATGCACTAACACCTATCCTCTTCAATTTCTCACCGAGGTGCTAACAATTCCGGTATTGCAACTAGTGTCCTCACTTTAGAACAAAATCCTCATTTTTCACACAATGATTTCAGTTTGAGTATAAGGATTACATTTCAACACTCGCTCTCAGAACAAAGTCACACTCATTCATACCTATTGCCATAAGCTTGCCCTTATTTTCACTGCCTTAAGTTCGCTATACAACCCTTAGGATCACGATAGGACTTTTTTAGCTTGTAACGTAGGCTCAGAGTCAGGTAGGGTATATTTAGGTATACTTTAGTGACTTTTTGCCCTCCTTGACATATCGGCTAAACCTTCCACTTTCTATCACTTTATCTCGCCCAGTTTCTCCTATTCTTTCACCTTGTTGTTTCCCTTCTTTCTTCATTTGTGTAAGTAACTCTTTTCTTTTCTTGTTTGTAATTCTTGAATATTTCTCTTTTTTTTCTTTCAACGAGTTCTTGAGTCACTTTACTTTTGTTCTTTCTCTCTCTTTGTTCTTTCAACCCCACTTTCCAGAGCATTCCTCAAAACAGCCACCCTCAACTCATGGCTTTGCCATGAGTCAAGGTACACAATACCCAAAGTCGGGTCAGGGCCATAACGAAGGTTGTTTATGCATTAGCCACCCTCAACTTATGCTTTTGGCATAAGCTGATGTGCACATGTCCAAGGAGGGACCAGGGCCAACATATTGTTCCCAGAAAAGATCAGTTGGGGTGAAAAAGAAAGGTCTAATTTTAAGCTCAAATTATTTGGATCAAAGAAGGATAACTTTCATTTGGTTTCTTTTATTTAGGCTAGAAATGGTCTATATTGAATAAGGGCCTATGATCCTTTCCTAATTATGCATTCTGACTTACTTTTACAGACTAACCAGGCAAGTTCTAGCTCGGTACCAATAGTGGACTATTCAACTTTCCTCACACTCACTTGACATCTCATCACTATACCAGTTATCGGACACCTAGTTTGACTTGAAGATTTAGGGTAATGCAATGGTGTAACTCTATTTCATGTTTAGAGCCACACAATTATCGATTACTCGCCTAGTCATGCAACATTTTCCAGTTTTATCGGGATATCATTTTAGCCATCATGCTTCAGAGTTAAACTATGTACAAAAGATATAACGTGCCGGTTCAACAGAAAAAGTAATCAGTCTTTTGGGAAAAAAGAACACAGGCAAGAAAACCCCAAAAGAGGATAATGAGTTGGGCTACTCAGACTTCACCCTAACACTCACTTTCCATTTACCCCACCCCAACAAAAAAAACATGCAATTGTCCCCAATGCATAAAAAAATCTAAAGATTAGAGGGGTAGGTGAAGCAAACCTGTGGCGCATAGCGCCGTCGATCAGCAAGCTGGTGGGTCCGGTTTCCCAGAACCCACATCATCTGCAATCTGGACACCCTCAGTGGTGTCCTCAGCAACAACCGCACCATCAGTAGTGCCTCCTGCTGTCTCTACAGTGCGGGAGCTAGACGCCCCAGCCGCTATCTGCGATGCTCTGATTTGGTGTGCCTCCGCCCCAGCAAGTGAGGCTCTCCTCGCGGCCTCCATCTCTCGGCACTCCTTCTTCCTTGCTCGCGCCTCATCCTCTAATCGACCCCTACGCCTCTTGGCACTCTCTCGAGGGAAAGGTGGGAAAAGTTCTGAAGTAGCAAACAGGGCCGCCAATACAGTGTCCTCAACAGGCTCGACAGGCTCCTGCACTCTCGCCTCTAAAATCATGTCGATGTCTGCACGAAGACTATCGACTACAGCCTGAAGAGTCGACACATCTACCGGAGGGGCTGGGTGAGCTAAAACTCTCAACTCAAATGCATCGAGGCGCTGTGAACCTCAGCAATCTTCCGCTGCATCTTCCTCTCCATACGCGCTTCAAACTCAGTAATAGACTTCTGCATCCACGGCTGGATATGATGCAGAAGGGTGGCCATTTGTGCCTCCAGTTTTTGGACCCTAGCAAGCGGGGCCAGTAATGGTGGAGGGGCTGTGCGAAAGGAGCTCGGGGCTGGGCTACTACCCGGGATAGACTCGACCGGGGTAGTGTCAGTGGACGCCTGTGTAGCGGTGCGGGCCTGGGCTACTGTATCCGCAAGATCATCAGCAAGTGGTGGAAGCTCTGGACGGGGCCCTCGACGTGGGGCCAACTTATTGGCCTCGTCTCTGATGAGGCCGACGTCAACGGTGCCCTGCGGGGTCTTCAACTAATCTATGTGCCATATGGGCACACTTGCGGTCCTGCAAAGGGCAAAAATCATACACGGGAAGGGGTAGGTAGTAGTGACCTTGAATGCCCTCTCGTGAATGACTGCCTGGAGAAGCCATGCGAAGTCGACCTCGAAGCCGGCTATCATCGCCGCTATCAACACTGCTCAATCCCAAGTGACGATGTTATCAGCAGCTGTGGGGGAATGGCAGTGACGGACGAGCAGCCACAAGAACTTCGCGACGAACGTGAGGTTGGCCTTCTTGATGGCCCCCTTCGGCTCAGTGACCCAATCTGCACCCTCTCCGTCGACTGATAGGTGCAGGGCCATCCACCTCTTGGTGGTCTCTCTCAGTGCCTGCTCGCGCAAGAACTGGCCATCCTTCACTATCTGCCAGCGGTAGTCAAACTCGGCAGTGTGGGGAGTCCGCGTAGCATCTGCACTCTCGCCGTATAGGAACCGGCGGATAGCTGGTAGGGAAATATCAACCTGCACGCCCCAGACTCGAACCTGCTCCAGTGGGGCCTGTTTAGCGGGAGCAGCCCGCCTATCGATCTGTGATCGTAGAGTCGCTACGTAGGATGCGTAGAACTCTCTGACCACTTCCTCGATGTATCATCCCAACGGACGGGCTATCCACTCTAAGCGATGCCTGGTGAATAGGTTGTGGATCTCCAGCATCGATGGGAGACTCCCTGTAAGTACCCGCCGCTCCAAGGTGAGTGTCCGAGTCATTACTCCTTTATCAATAAGGAATTTGGCGTCGGAGTAAACTTGAAACTGGCCTTCGACGCACCACCGATTTGGCTGGTCACAGGCTGGGGTGGGGACCTGGGTTGGTGCACCGGATGTAGAGTCTGAACTGTCAGCCTCATCAGACGAGGCCGACGCTGCAGCAGTGGCAGGTTTGGGAACCTCAGCAGAGCCTGAAGCTTCCTCGGACCAGGATACTCCTAAGGAGCCAGACGCTTCTTCCTCATTTGTGGCGGACCCAGAGGGTGCGGTCGATGTCGCTCCTCATCGGGCCGGGAGGCGGTGATTCGCCAGACGCCACCGTCTTGGGTGTGGCTCTGGGGGCACGTGCAGCACGGGAAGGTGCGGAAGTGCCTGGGGGCACATATTCAGGGTCCCGCTCATCATCAGAGCCGATGATCAAGCGTACGGACGGGGCAACAGACTTGGATCGCCCGCGTGCGTAGGCTCAGTCTTGCTTGGGTGCCATAGTAGAGAGTACCTGCAAAGGATCACTATTAGTACGAGTAGTGTCAAACAAGACAGGCAAGCCCATATGGCATAAAACATTGAACATAGTGTGTAAGTGATATTGAAACTGTATCACACGACAGGCCTGGTGACGGCTCGTCGTGGCTATGACAGACCGTCATGAGGTCCGTCGTGTTGTACTTAGTCAATGTATATAGAAAGAACCCTGAAGGAGGGGTGTCTGACCATCATGACGGTCAAGCAGGACGGACCGTCGTCCATCGTAAGAGTCCGTCGTAGGACACTTAGAAAATGTTGGAAGACCCTTATCAGAGGGGTCTCTGACCATCATGACGATCGTGCAGGACGGACCATCATCGGTACGATGATCCGTCGTAAGAGTCCGTCGTAGGACACTTAGAAAATGTTGGGAGACCCTTATCAGAGGGGTCTCTGACCATCATGGCGGTCGTGCAGGATGGACCGTCGTGGGTATGACGGTCCGTCGTAGGACACTTAGAAAATGTTGAGAGACCCTTAGAAACAGGGTCTCTGACAACCAGAATGGTTGTGCAGGACGGACCGTCGTGAAGACAATGATCCGTCATAGGCATCGTTGGGCAGGGGTGCTAGGTCTTATGCAATGGACCCTACGATGGTCCGTCGTGTGTGCGACGGTCCGTCATCGGGGTCTCGTTCTGAGTAGCAGTGTTAGAACTGGGGGTACCCTACGCATCCCCGATGAACCCACATGGTCTTGTAGTGTTGTGGACCTATATGTGTCTATCCCAACGACCTAGGAAACTACCAAAGCAAAATCACCTATGCCTAGGGTTATCAACATGGCACATACGAACATTTTGAGCCTAGGTTTAGACATAATCATATAGAGGAAACAGTATACGACTAAGAACTAAGATAATACTAACTACAAAACCAAAATGCAAGATAAATAAGTATAAATGGAGAGACACATACCTTGGAAATGGAGAAGAAAACAAACGGAGATTGATTCTGGCAAGGTAGACACCTACAAAGAAGCAGATGATCTGAGCTAGTGGATGATAAGTATAAGGCTTAGGAGAATTTTGGGAGCAATGATCAGTGAGGGGAAGTGTGGAAGTTGAAGAGAGAGGGGAGATGAGGGGAATAAGGAAGTAATGGGGTGGAATATGGGGGGGGAGTATAAACGGTCAGATTTTGAATAGGACCAGCCGGGTAGAATTCATTAATCACGCGACGGTTCCCCGACGACGAGCCGTCGTAGGTTCCGTCGTGTGTGCCCTAATATTCAAAATGACAGAAATACGTACCTGGTGTGACGGATGCATACGACGGTCCGTTGCATGCGCAGCGGTCCGTCGTTGTATCCGTCGATGCTGCTTTGCGAGTAGTTTTCTGCAGAATTTCCTGTTGATGTGCCTGCAAATTTAAAACCCATTAATAGAAAAAATGCTACCATTATTAAAAAGACGATAAGTATTGGGTTGCCTCCCAACAAGCGCCTGATTTAATGTCGGGGCACGACTGGGGCCACTTGATTACTCAGACTTCATCAAGATGGTATAACCTCGATCACTTCATTCGCCGATTCAGCATGCCCGAGATAGATTTTTATGCGCTGTCCATTCACCTTGAACCGCACACCCTCCTTAGTTTCCAACTCAACTGCTCCATGAGGGAATAGTTGGGTAACCGTGTAAGGACCAGTCCATTTGGACTTGAGTTTGCCTGGAAACAAGCGCAATCTAGAATTGAATAGAAGCACTAAATCCCCGACCATAAACTCTCGTTTTTCAATTTTGTTGTCATGATACTTCTTCATCTTTTCTTTATATAGGGCTGAGCTTTCATAGGCTTTCAAGCGAAATTCATCAAGTTCATTCAATCCATTTAACCGTTGCTCTGCAGCTTCGCTCCAATCCATTTTTAACTTCTTCATAGCCCACATGGCTTTATGCTCTAACTCAACCGGAAGATGACAAGCTTTCCCATATACAAGTTGGTATGGAGACATACCTATGAGAGTCTTATAAGCTGTCCAGTAGGCCCAAAGAGCATCATCAAGCCTCCTTGACCAATCTGTTCTACTAGCATTCACTGTTTTGGACAATATCTGTTTGATCTCCCGATTCGATACCTCAACTTGCCCACTAGTTTGAGGGTGGTAAGGAGTGGCCACATTATGGCGAACACCGTATTTCTCCAATAACCCCTTGAACAATCTGTTGCAGAAATGGGAGCCCCCATCACTAATAATGGCCCTTGGAGTGCCAAAACGGGAGAATATATTCTTTTTCAAGAATGCAGTGACACTCTTCCCTTCATTGTTTGCGAGGGCTATGGCTTCGACCCATTTAGATACATAATCAACTGCTACAAGAATGTACTTCATTCCATGAGAACTCACGAAAGGGCCCATAAAGTCAATACCCCACACATCAAATAACTCAATCACAAGAATGGGGTTTAGAGGGAGCTCTTGCTTTCTTGAAATACCACCATCTCGTTGACATTTGTCACATGCTTTAGCAAACCCATGAGCATCTTGATGAAGAGTTGGCCAATAGTAACCACATTGCAATATCTTGTGAGCGGTTCGGATACCACTGTGATGTCCGCCAACAGGTGAAGAATGGCATGCCTCCAATACACTCAACATTTCATATTCTGGCACACAACGCCGAATAAGCCCGTCAGCACAACTCCTATACAAGTATGGTTCATCCCAAAAGAACTTCTTCATATCGTACATGAACTTTTTCCTTTGATGAAAGGACAAGTCTGACGGAACAATATCACTACCCACTTAGTTCGCAACATCTTCTAACCATGGCATCATGTCTTGTGAAGCCGCCAATACATGTTCATCGGGGAAAGTATTATCAATGTCAGTCTTATCCCCTAACTCTCTCATAGCTTCATCCTCTAGACGAGACAGATGATCAGCAACTTGATTTTCAGTCCCTTTTCTATCCATCACTTCAAAGTCAAATTCTTGCAGCAGTAATACCCAATGAATCAGCCTTGGTTTCGCATCCTTTTTCGCCATCAAATATCTCAATGTTGAATGTTCAGTATGCACTATAACTCTAGTACCTAGCAAATAGGAGCAAAATTTCTCAAAAGCAAAGACTATTGCGAGGAGTTCTTGCTGAGTCACTGTGTAGTTCTTGTGGGCTTCATTTAGGGCTTTACTAGCATAGTAAATTGGGTGAAGGATTTTGTTTCTTCTCTGTCCCAATACTACACCAAGAGCCACCCCACTGGCATCGCACATTGCCTCAAATGGACTGTTCCAATCCGGAGAAATAATGATAGGCGCAGACACTAACTTCTCTTTTAGATCACCGAATGCTTTAAGACAGGATTCATCAAAACAAAATTTACATTCTTTCTCCAGCAATTTGCACAATGGGTGTGCAATCTTTGAAAAGTCTTTGATGAATCTCCGATAAAAACCTGCATGCCCAAGAAAGCTTCTCACACCTTTCACAGAGATCGGCGGCGGAAGTCTCTCTATTACCTCAACTTTAGCTCGATCAACCTCTATGCCCTTTTCTGAAATGCGATGACCCAACACAATAGCCTCTTTCACCATGAAATGACACTTTTCCCAGTTTAGTACCAAATTGCAGTCTTCACATCTCTTAAGAACCTCAGATAAATTGGTCAAGCACCGCTCGAATGAATCACCAACCACAGAAAAATCATCCATAAAAACCTCTATAGTATCCTCCACCATGTCAGAAAATATTGACATCATACATCTCTAAAAGGTTGCGGGTGCATTGCACAACCCAAACGGCATTCTTACGAGCATAAAGTCCCATATGGACAAGTGAAAGTGGTTTTCTCTTGATCTTCTGGTGCAATAGAAATCTGATTATACCGCGAATACCCATCAAGAAAACAATACCACCCTTTTCCGGCAAGTCTATCCAACATCTGATCCATGAAGGTCATAGGAAAGTGGTCTTTTTCAGTCCATGAGTTCAGTTTACGGTAATCCATACACACCCTCCATCCAGTAACCGATCTCATTGGAACAAGTTCATTCTTTTCGTTGGGGACCACAGTCATTCCCCCTTTCTTAGGTACACACTGAACCGGGCATACCCAACTACTATCGGCGATTGGATAGATTACTCCAGCATCCAACCACTTGATAATTTCCTTCTTCACAACCTCTTGCATAGGAGGATTCAAGCGTCTTGGATTTTATGAGAGCAAATACCAGGAGGGATCCCAATAATGTCCGCAATGGTCCACCCAATAGCTCTTTTGAACCTTTTTAGTACCTTCACCAAACTCTGAACCTGTTGTTCATCCAGGTCTGATGCAATGATTACCGGTAAAGTGTCACCATTTCCTAAGAATTCATACCTAAGATGAGGTGGGAGAGCTTTTAATTCAACTTTCGGAGCTTCCTCTATAGATGGTTTAGCGGGTGGTGACTCGCGATTCTTCATATCAAGCTCAAATTTCTTCGGTTTAAACCGAACATCACCTCGGTCAAGAGCCGCGACTAATGACTCATACTCTTCAATGCAATCGCTATCAAAGTTCATTATCACTGCCGCTAATGCTTCGACACCTAGACGTTCTTCTATTTGTGTCTCAAATGTCTCACCCATGTTGTAGGATATAGCAGATGCCGATTGGAGCTCACCACTCTGCCTCATGGACCTACAAATATTAAAGGTCACTTCCTCACTGTTCAACCGAAATTTCATCTTCCCCTTTTCCATGTCTACTAAGGCTCTTCCCGTAGCTAGGAATGTCCTCCCAAGGATAATAGGCACTTCAAAATCAACCTCACAATCAAGAATAACAAAATCAATTTGGAAAGATGAATGACTCCACTTTTACTAGCACATCATGAAGTATCCCTATGGGCCGCTTTCTTTGTTCGATCGACCATCGATGTTGCATCGCGATGGGCTTTGGGTCACCCAAACCCATCTTCTTGTAAATCGAGAGGGCATGAGATTTATGCTTGCCCCAGATCACATAATGCTTTCGCAAAATGTAATAGCCCGATTGTACAAGGAATAGTGAACGCACCCGGATCTTCTTTCTTTTGGACCAGAGATCTTGTAGCAATAGCACTACAATGCTGCATTCTATCATCATCCTCAAAAGTAACCGATCTTTTCTTTGTGACCAGATCTTTCATAAACTTGGCGTAACCGGGCATTTGTTCTAAAGCTTCTACCAAAGGGACATTGATAGAAAGTTGCTTCAACATTGTTATAAAACGCCGATATTTGCCATCCTCAGTCTTTTTCACTAATCTTTGAGGAAATGGGGGTGGTGGCCTAGGCATGGGAGTTACCTTTTTAGGCACTTCAGCATCTTCTGCACTGTTATCCTCTAAATTAGCATCAACATTTACCACTTTATCAGTGTCTTTTGTCACCTCATTCTCATTAGATGGCATAGGTGGGTCAATGGTTTCCTTGCCACCGCGAGTAGTAATTGCCATACAATGTCCATCATTTTTCAGATTTTGGACAGTGTTGCTAGGAAGAGTGCCCGGTTGCCGTGTGTTCATAGTTGCAGATAATTAGGCCAATTGTAACTCAAATTTCTTAATCGATATTGCATGTGTATCAACTTTTTGCCCAATACCCACTAAATCATTCCTCAACTCTTTATTGTGCTCATCACTAGCATCGAACCTCCTCATCATTTTATGCAACATATCCTCAACTCGCGACATACTACCTCCACCATCCCTAGGAGTAACTTCACAATTTTGAGGAGGAACATAGGGTCCATTCCTGTCGTTTCTATTACCATAGTTACCCCTGTTGAAGTTGTTGTCGCGATTGTAGTTTCCATCTCGGACATAATGACCCTCACGATTGTAGTTACCATAGTTCCGACCTTGGTTCCCTTGACCTTGGCGCCAATTATCCTGATTAGAGCCTTGGGCACTTGGTCGAAAACCCCCCATCTGTTCATTTACTGCATAGGAATCCTCCTCATAATAACACTCATCGATTGGAGGTGGTGGTTTAGCCAAGTAGTTGACTGCATTAATCTTTTACGCACCCTCGGTGACATGTTTTAGTACCAACCCAAGCTCGGTTCTCATCCGAGCCATTTCTTCACGAATATCATCTGTGGGTGGGTTGTGAGTGGACTGCTGCGAAGGTGTTTCTCCTGTGTCGGACTTTCTAGTACTCAAGCTTTGTTGTTACGGAGATTTTCTCTAATTTCTCGACAATCTCGGATAAGGGCATTCTCCATAAGATCCACCTGCTATAGTGTCCAACACCGCTTTATTGTTATCATCATGTCCCCGATAGAAGTATTCCTTCAGTGACTCATCATCAATACGGTGATTTGGGACACTTCTCAAGAATGAGGTGAATCTATCCCAAGAACTACTAACTGACTCTCTTGGTAGTGCCACAAAGTTATTCACCCTGTCTTTGTGGTTTAATTTCTTGGAGACCGGATAGTAGCGTGCTAAGAAGACATCCCGTAGTTGGTTCCAAGTGAAACTGCAGTTATATGGGACCTCAGTAAACCACACAGCAGCCTCTCCCCTCACTGAGAGAGGAAACACACTGAGACCTATGACATCTAGATCCAAACCAGGCCTCCCCACACAACTTTTACACCTTTGCCNTTACCTTAGCTATATGGGCATGTGGATCCTCAGAAGGTAGCCCTGAAAACAAACCTCTGGCAGTGAGCATTTGCATCAGGCTACTAGTTACCACAAAAGTGTGGCCTGTGGGTAGAGGGGGCAATACAAGTGGCCCATCCGAGTCTGCGATGTTATCATACCCTCTGTAGTATGCTTGGGGCCGTGGAACGGGATTTCGTCCCCTCTGTTGATGTTCACCCGGAGCGTCGGGTAACATCTTACCATGAACATCCACTGGATTTGGGATATTCTGGTTTGGATCCTCATCATTTATTCTCAAGTTTCGATTCATATTGCGCAGTGTACGCTCTAGCTCGTGATCGTAGGGAAACAAGGGTTCTCTTCCTCTCCGTGTATTTGGCATACAAAGAGGATAGTTCTGAAAGGAAATCAAAAACAATAAAACAAAGTAAAATCAAGAAAATATCAACAAAACTTTAGTAATAAGTTCAAGTTAATCTAAAAGCTAAATTCCCCGGCAGCGGCGCCAAAATTTGATACGCTCAAACTTACTTCTCATATGAGAAGTAAAGCGGTCGCTTCAAGTAAATAACCCAACTAGTGAGGTTGGGATCGTTCCCATGAGGAAAATAGTCTAGACTTAACTTCAACTTGTTATTACTATTGTTCGGTTGATGACTTCCTTAGAAAGTAAAAGCATAAAAAGGGGGGTTTGTATTTCCTAATGAGTAAAAATAACTAGCGAACTTGAAAGAGACACTTAACAACTTTTAATGTTGGGTTTTAATCAATTAATTAAAGTAACTAGGGTTTACGTGTTCCCCACAGGTTCATAACTTGATAATTCTAACTATAACAATTCTTTCCTAGTATCTTGCATGCAAAGTGATAAGTTATGTATTTCTAAATCCTTGGTCCGGCATCTAGAAAATCTCACTCCGCACCTTGGTCCGGCTGCGTGTGTTGTTTTCCTAACCCTTATCTTTACCTCATATTAAGCATCATATTCGATATTTGACTAAGTTATTACCTCGTACCAATCAATACTAGCCTATTAGATAGTATACACTAAATCTATGTTAATAATTCTTTTCCTATTATCTACCTCCTTGGTCCGGCAAGTAGCATTAAGGCGAGTTCTAACGTTGATCATCCGTTAAAAAGACTTCTAAGCGAAAGAATTATTAATACATGCAAGACACTATTCTAGAATTGTTATTTTAGCTAGGGTTTATCTCATTATTTGCCTATGGTTCCCACAACCCTAGTTATGGAGTTTAGTTCCTCATAGCCATAAACACAATATTCAAATATGTTAAACAAGAATTCATGTACTTACTTCAATGAGAAAGAATAAAGTCCGAAAATTTGCTTGATTAATCACCAAAAATCACTTGTAAGAATATCTAAAAATCAAACACTCAAAACACAAAGTCTAATAATATGATGTTTTATCTCACAGAGTCTAACCTCAAAAATGAGGTTTTTCGAACTATTTATAAAAAAATAAAAACCTAATTAAACAAGGATTCTAATTACTGGAAATCTGCCAAAACGCGGCTGGGTCGACGGACCACGCGACGGACCGTCGTGGTCATGACGGACCGTCGTGGACTCCGTCGTCCCATACTTGGTGTAATTTCTTCTGCTGCTTTCTTCATTCCCCTCTACGGCAAGTATGACGGACCGTCATAGGCACAACGGTCTGTCGAGGGTCTCGTTTCAAAATACTTCAACTCTTGGAATCTGGGTACTGGGATCACTTCTCTGATCTTCACGACGAACCTGCAGGACGGACCGTCATAGCCATGACGGACCGTCACAAGCTTCGTAATCCCACACTTGGTCGACTTCCCATCTTCCTTGGCGAACTCCTCTACGCTGCCACCTACGGACCGTCACATGCACGACGGACCGTCATAAGCTCCTAGGTGGTCTCTTCTGCATTTTTCGCTCAAAATTTCCGCATTCAGCTTTGGAGAGATTTCCTGCAAAACAAAGAGAAACTTATATCAAAATTATAACAAAAGAAGGCTTTCGGACACACTAAACTTAAGGAAAAAGTATTAATTATACCGTGAAACCACTGTATATCAACTACCTCTAAGGTGACACTCCCTCATAGTATGGCCCTGACGGCCGCAAGAAAAACACGCACCTGTAGCCCAACGACATTCCCCAGGATGGGACCTACCATAGCGAGAACACCGAGGCAAAGGTGGCCTCGATTGGCTCAAACTCCTGCCCATCTGTGACCCAGACGCCCTAGAGCTCTGACCAGCTTCCGAATATCCCATACGATCGAACCCCCTACCCATGAAATGTGGGGGTGCACTTTGTGCTGGCTGGCAAGAAAATCTAACATGCTGCTGAGACTGCCCGCTTCGAAACTCATCAGGATAACCTGTTGATCTAGCCCTCTTATGCTGGCCTCTATTATAATCTCTATCTGGCTAACGTCCCCGGTGCCGATCCTCTACCCCCTGTGCATATGCATGTACCCGATCAATGTCCATACCTGGCTCAAGAGTCACTGCCATACAACCGTCAATCAGATAACGATCCAATCCCATCACATAGCGATGTATCATGTCTGCCATATCAGCCACAATAGTAGGCGCATGACTAGCCAATGAATCGAACTCGAGGCTATACTCTCGAACGCTCCTGCCATTTTGCTTCAAACGCAGAAATCTATCGACTCTAGCTCGCTTCATCTCTGGAGGCAGGAAGTGCCCCTGGAAAGCCTCCACAAATTCATCCCATACCGCTGGAGGAGCACCCTCACCCCTAGATGACTCCCAAGACTCATACCAATTAATAGCTACATCCCGTAAACGATACGTAGCCAACTCAACAGACTCGGTCTTCGAAGCCTTGATTATCCTCAATGTACGCTGCATCTGACGAATAAGCTCTTGCGGATCATCCTGGGGCCTTGACCCAAAGAACTCTGGAGGATTACAACTTAAGAAGTCACGAGCCCTTATGCTATCAGATTTGTCCGCATGATCAACTCCTAGTCCATGCCTGCGAGCCTGATCTGCCACTAATCTAGTCAGCAATTGAACCGCATCTCTCATGGCCCTATCCTCCGCCCACGGTGAGGAGCTGGAGGTTCGGTGTTGGGGCCTCGGGGTGGTGGTGTCCCTGAGCTGGGCATTCTTTGCTCTAAGCTCCTCTAGCGGTGGCGGTGTAGCAGAGCTCTCCGACTGGAGCATAATACCAGGCATAAACTGGGCACGGGCCCTAGTAACTCTCCGGGTCTGACTATACCTTCTGGTACTGATTTGCCCTTCTGGGCGGCTGTCGCTTTCTTTGGAGGCATAGCTGAAAACACACAGATTCGTTAGAGAAGGATTATCCTGTTAATATAGCTCTATCGCACGATCTAGAATAAGAAGAAAGGATGACATCCTAAATGTCCTGTAGCTTCCTGTTTATAGATGTGGTGCACAAAACACCGATAAACAAGACTCTACTAGACACGGTCTGTAGACACTTCCGAGGAAGAACCGCTCTAATATCACTCTTTGTCACGACCCAACCCGATGGGCCGTGACTAGTGCCCGTTTTGGACACCCACATACAAACCTGCTAAGTATAACCAACTGAAACTAAGACAATATGGATTTTAATCAAATCAAGCCAACCCCAACGTCATATATATATAAAGAGGACCTGTCTCATAAGGAGTCATAACCATTCAACCGTAACAACATACGCGAGCCGACAAGGCCGCCACTACACAATACACAATGATGTATGCAACCGACAAGGCTGCCCCTGTACAAGCAGACATCCCAAACAAACCATGTCCAGACCATTACCCAAAACATATATATACAACCCACATAATGTCCACAAACCTCTAAGAGTACAGTAGTGAAACTCGACGGGACAGGGCCCCGCCGTACCCATAGACAAGCAAAAGACTACACAAAAAGTTATGTACCAAAACGACTGGGCTCCAAAACAGTGGAGCTCTCCCAATCAGCAGAGTAGATATCCTAGGCGGGAGGATCACCGAACTGTGCGTCTACACCTACGGGCATGAAACGCAGCCCCCGAGGAAAGGGGGGTCAGTACGGACAATGAACTGAGTATGTAAAGCATAAGGTAAAGATGACAGGATACCAATATGGCAAGTCGAAACAAAATATCGCTACACATATACCCTTTTAAGTGAAAATCATGCATATATTTAACATATAAGGTGCCCAGCTTCCCTAGTAAGGGGCTCGGCAAAATAATCATCACGTCATCTCTGTCATCATCATCATCATAACCATCCTCATCACCAATCATATATATAATATACATACCCGGCCCTCTAGTGAGGAACTCGGTGACATATGCAAGAAACTCCGCACGACCATTACCCGGCACGGGACTCGGTGAAATGATAAATGACTCTATGCACGAGCAGAATATTATGAGCAACCATATGCAATTAAAATCATTTCTTATAAATCAATAAAACAATCAACGTGAACCAGCAAGGAGTATTACCAAAGATTAATGTTTTATCAAGATTATGAACCTTTAATACGATATGGAAACGTAAAATCTCAATGACTCTAAGAAGCACTACCATAGATATGAGAGATCATCATAGCCTTAGACATAGCCGATATATAGAGGAATAATTGTGGAAGCAAGAATATACGTAACCTAGACGCTCTAGAGGTAAGTATCAAACCTGTCAGTTATTCGCTTATTTTTAAAAGTCATGCCAAACAAAGAAAAAAGGGACAGCGTTACATACCGTATAATCGAGCCGCACGTCCAATATTTACTGCTCAAGCTATTAATCTATAACAAGCAACAATCGTGCCGCAATTAGATAAACATCGCGCTTTACTTTCTTGTAAGCTAGCTAATAATCTAACAAAAATTCGGCAGCACTTCCCCTATTTTCCTTACTTCGTCCCAATCCGACAACAACCCAAATTATCCACAGCAATACCAATAACACATATAACCCAACGAATCATATTAAATAGCCCCCTCTCAAAAACAGTTCCGTCTCGGCAACCATAGCAGCGAAGCAACGACACACCGAGCGATAACTCATTTTATAATTCGCAACACATCTACCTTATCGTATTCATCCTTTGGAGTATATACTCATAATCACATTTAACATATACATAATGCCAAAACAGAATTTTCCCGCAGTTTGCTTTAATCAAAACAGCCCAAGCACCAACACGACACCACTAATAATCCGATTATGGTTTCCGTTCATACTTAGCACATTCAATAACTAAAACAAACTTCCTAAGCTACTGGTCATGCCCCCCTTACAATATTAATGGGTAATTAACAAGGTATTCTAAAGAATTAACACACCAAGCAAGGAGATTACTAACCAAATTATTTGCAGCTGCTGGCCAAGAGTTGCAGGGTTGGTTTCTCCATTTCCATGGCTGCCTAAGCCAAGTGGTGAAGAAGAAGATGATATGCAGCAATGCATTTCACCACTTTATTTAGTATTGAGTGGATTTCTCCACCTCATTTATAATATGAAGTGGAGGCAGCCCCCCTCTACACGTGTCCAATAAGGCCAGCTCCATATTTGATCCCTTTTTTAATTTTGGCCTTGAGTGGTGGGGCCCACTGGATTAAATTAATCCTAATCAGCCACTAATTAATCCCTGACTTAAAGTTAATGGCAATCACATTAGCCAACTCATACTTAATATCACATTTGGAATTAACATCCTTGCCTAATATTTCTTTAATTACTTGGAACTTAAAATAAAATCTCATTCCCCGGACTTACGTCTACTAGATCATGATGCGCACTAGGTATAAAAAAATACGAGGCATAACAAGAATTCACTCAGTTCACTGGTTCTCTCTATCTTATTTAGACCTGGGATTTCTAAAACCTTGGATATTTATTATGATTTAGTTTCTAGTATCCTAAAATTGAAATAGATTGTTTGTTGCAAAGGTTTCTCAATTTCTTGTATCAAACTCAATCCTAGTTTGTATAAATTCTCGTTGCTCATGAATTATACTTGCCGTGTCAATTAAATAAATAATTATGCTCCAAATTTTGAATGTTACATTATCACTATATAAATGTTGCATTCTCAAATTGCATGTCAGTATCTTGATCTATTCAGACTAGGGCTCAGCGTACCCTCATAGTCTTAGAACTTCGTACCTCTGTAAGAGTATAAGTCCCCTCTGTTGGGTATCAAATTTAGTGATCACATCAGCCATGCCTTCATACCACTAGTAAGATATATTGAGTTCTCTCGATAGAGAATATACATTTGAATTCACCTTTAGCTCACATGGTTTATGTAGGTTAACAATAGCTCTAACTGTCGACTCTTAGTGCATTTGACTAGGTTTTTAGTATATACTTCAGCATTCAGTTCCGCATGTTATTTTCATGATTAGTACTTGGTCATTGCATTAAACTTAGGTTTTCAGTTATGTTTCAGTATTTACATTCTTGCTCATTTATGCTTTGTTTGGTTTATATATTTGTTCAACTTAGTATCTATATCCTGCATACTCTGTACATTCCAAATACTGAACATACTCAGCGTTATATCCGTACATTAAGTAGGTTCAAGTGCGCAATATCTAGATTGCACTTAGAATGGTTCTCGGTCCGCATTCAGCAACTTTTGTGGTGAGTCCTCATACTTCGAGTACAATAGATATGTTTTCCATTTTAGTCTTTGCATTCAGTTTTCTGGTTTGTTAGGGTTAGCTGCCAGGCATATCCCAGTAACTTGACATCAATTAGAGGTTTTTCAAACATAGTAGTAGAATCATCTTGAATTATTAAGTTTATTATTAGATGTTATTAAACTCTTATTATGTTTTACACATTCATATTAGTTGGGGGTTTCCCACTTTCAGTTATCTATTGTTTAAGCTTCCGCATAAAAAATTCTTATTCAGTTATTCTAAGTATGTTTGATATATGACAGACACATGGTTAGTTTGGGGTAACTTATGATCCTAGTCCCCGTGTTACATCAAGGGAGTAGCCTTGAGGTGTGACAAATATGAGTACATTTAATAGTTTATAGAATATGTTTTTCTATGAGTTAGTCTAAAACATCTATCTCGGTTAGGTCCCGTTCAGTACATACAAAATGTACTAGCATGAGAAGTTAGAACTATATCATTCTTATAATCAAGATAAATTGCATTTAATCTGATGCTACAATCATTATGATGGCTTGTCTAAATTTTCATATATGATTGTGAAAAGTAACTTTTAACTTATACGAACCGATGGTTTAATCTTCTCTATATAAGCTTAAACTCTTATATGAAAATTTGATCTACTTAATGTAACACTTCATTGAATTGAATAAAATAAATAAATAATTGTTTCATAATAATACTATATCAAAACACTTGGTTACTATACATATAAACACAATGATCTATTCAAACAAAGACAATATTATAATCATTATTATAAAATGTGAAGTACTTATAATGTGAAGTACTTATAGAGGATTAAATCAACATTATAACTCAACCATATGGTTAATAGTATATCCCAACAGATAAATCAGAAGAAATGTAGTAAATTGTATATTTGTTTTATTGGTTCACTAATTGAGAAAGGACGTTAGAGAAATAAATGGAAAAACGTAAGCACATGATGTGTTGATATCTAATTCTCCTTATCTTTGCTAAAGTTCATTATTTTAATCTTTCAAGAATACTACAAATTGATTTTGATTTTTTTCAAAAAGCACCACTATAGGCTCCAAGAATTTCGTTTTTTACTTAACCCTCCATCTCCAACGGGATCAAGTGTTTTTTCTATTGGCACTGCACATTCATATCCTCTCCACCTTCACCTATTTTTCCTTTATCCTTTTGAATTTGCTAATATGTTGGGTTTTGAATACTATTTGGATATCTAATTCTGGTTCCTTCTCCTAGAATTTGGGTGACACACTACTTAAGATAACGAGTTCTCATGCCCTATATTTGAAGTTGTTCAACACGTTGCTCCAAATCCTTTCGAATTATCAAGGTATTATGATTTTTCAATGTAATCTATTTCTTTTGATAACTATCATTGTTGTCTTTGCAATTTTTACAACTTCTTTTGTATGTATGCATGGACACTTAGAACTATATATATGATGACTTAAATACTTACATGTGTTTGCCTAAATGCATTTTGGTCATATTTGATTATTCTAGTTCATCTTTTAACCAAGATTTAAGACCGAACCAATTAATTTTAAAATCTCTCTTTTACTGCCTTTGTAGTTGTGAATAATACCGACCAAAATTCCTTAGACAGTTTATTTTACCACGTAGGAGTAGGGGCGGACCCATGTTAGTTCCAGGGTGTTCACCCAAACACTCTCGGCAAAATAATACATGATATATATAAAGTAAATTTTCTATATTTCTGTAGATGCATATATTTTTTAAACCCCCTTAATAACAAATAAAAATAGATGGCTCAATAGTAAGACCCGTGAATATTAAGCCGCATGCCCCAGGTTCGAATCCCTGCAACAACATTTATTTATTTTCCTTTATAGTTTCAGTCTATTTTTGTTTTAAAAAATCTGTTCTGTTTTTCAAGTATTTTTTTTAACAACGTGCCAAAAGTGTGGTTTTAAACCCAAAAAAATTCAAAGGGCCCATTTCGAAATACTTATTTACACGTTTACTTTTTATTTTTTGAACTCTCCTCCACTGCATAGAAGACTATAAACTATTGTTTTTATGAGTAGGATTGTGTATACCTAGCCCTATTCTAGAAATCCCCTTCAAGCTTGTGCATAAAAATTATATATACCTAGCTTGTTACAAATATATAATAAATACGAGGACCAGTGAGGGACTTGGTGAAGATATCTGCAAGTCAATTACTTGACTTCACAAATTTGGTAGCAATATCTCGTGGGAGTATATTTTCTCTAATGAAGTAACAATCAATTTCACTGTCCTTATTCCTCTCATGAGACACTGAATCTGATGCAATATAAAGTCCCTCTTGATTATCACACACAAGTTCCATTAGATCGGTTTCACCAATCTTCAGTTCTCTCAACATCTGTTTGATCCAAGATAGCTCACAAATTGCTACAATCATTGCTTAATATTCTTTGTTTGCACTAAATCGAGCAACCACACTATGTTTCTTACTCTTCCGCAACACCAATTTACCTTCTAATAAAACACAATATCTAATGTATAACGTTATCAAAGGGTGATCATGCATAATCAGCATTTGTATACTCGTTAACATACTCATGGCCTTGATCCTCGAAGAGTAGCCTTTGACAAGAGCTAACTATATATATCGTAGAATATGAATTACTACATACCAATGACTATCACAAAGATAAGTCATAAACTAACTTACAACACTCACAGAAAAAATGATAGGACTAGTAATTGTGAGACACTTCAACTTCCCAACCAGCCTTATATACCTTTTATGATTACTAAGTGACTCCCCTATCCTGAAAGAGGTGTAAATTTCAAATCCATAAGAGTGTCAATGAGTTTTCATCCAATCATTCTTATCTCTTAAAGAATTTTTAAGGCATACTTGCGTTGGAAATAACAATACTTGATCTAGAGCAAGCAACCACAATTCCTAGAAAACACTTCAAGCTGTTGAGGTCTTTAGTATGAAATGTTGAAAGAGATGAGATACCATGTTGATCATTTCCGACAAATATATCATCAACTTAAACAACCAAATAAATACTAAAATTTGGTGTTGAATGTCAATAAATTACAAAGTGATTAGCTCCACTACAAATCATGTCAAACTCCTGAATTACTGTGTTGAACTTTCCAAACCAAGATCCATGCTGATTGTTTCAGGCTATAGAGTTTCCTACGTAATCGAGCTACAAGTCTAATAGAATCCCCTAGGAGCAACAAAACCAGGTGGTTTCTCCACATAGACCTCTTTCTTAAGATCACCCTTCAGAATAGCACTCTTAATGTCCAACTAATTAAGAGGACAATGACGAACAACAACCATATATGGGGAAACATGTACCCATGCTATTTTTTCCACATGATCTAAAGTATAATTATAATCTAGCCCAAATGTATAACTATAACCTTTGGTAACAAGGCGAGTCGTAGGACTATCAACTTGACCGTCTGGATTAATTTTTACCGCATAAACCTAACGGAAACACATATCAGATTTACCTATAGGATGGAATACAAGCTTCTAGGTACGACTCGAATGTAAAGCATACATCTTATCAATCATAGCCTGCCTCCATCTAGAATAAGAAAGTGATTCTCATGTTGTATTTAGAATGGAATTAAAGGACAAAGATGAAACAAATGCATAATGGGGTGAAGATAGAAGATATAAATCAATAAAGTATAATATGGGTTAGAATTTCAAGTAGATTGTATACCTTTATAAAGTTTAGTCGATTGGCTAGGAGGAGGCAAGTCCACAATAAGATCATAGTCGAGTGCATGAAATGAATTAGATTTGACTAGTGCTAGACGTGGACAATGATGATAAGTCAGTAGTGGGGCACTATAAATGGAGATGGGGAAATAATTTTAAATTTTTTAAAAGTTGATACAGGTTGGACTTGAGGTATGGGTAAGACCTCAGAGACATATACCAGAGTATGTATAGTAAGGTTGAGATTAGAAGAATGTTACATCGATCGATGAAAATAATTTGTTTAGCAATGATACCCTTTTTTAAACTCATAAGTAACCAATAAAGACACATTTTAGATCATGAGGGGCTAATTTATGTTTCCCTGGGGCTAAATTATTAACAAAACATATTCTCCAAAAGACACGAAGGGGGTATGATAGAGATATGACAGAGAAAACAATATAGGATGTGGAAACTGATTTTGAATAGAAGATGAGGGGATTCTATTTATTAAATAAAAAGACGAAAGGACAACATTGCCCCGAAAAATGCAGCGGAACATAGCATTCAAAAGAGTGTGAGTAGCCTTAATAAGATGCCTATTCTTTCTTTCTGTTGCATCCTTTTTTTAGGAGTGTATGGACAAGATGTTTGGTGAATAATTCCTTGGTGATACATAAACTCCTAAATTGAGAGGATAAGTATTCTAATGCATAATCATTAGTAAAGTACGAATAGAAATAACAAATTGATTTTGTTTTTAGCAAAGAAACTTTTGAATAGAAAACTCAAGTTCATCTTGGAGAATCAACAAAGAAACTAACAAATAATGAAATCCTAAGGTTGAACTAACTCTACTGGGACCCCAAAATATCTTAATGAACTAAGGAAAAAATAGATTCTGAACAACCCTCTGTTCCACGTGAAAATGTGGAACGAATGTATTTTACAAGTTGGCACGACTCACAATTTAATGTGGATAAAATAAACAAACTAGGTACCATCTGCTGCAGTTTGGATAGACCGGAATGACCTAAACATTTATGAAATAGGTCTGGAATGACCTAAACATATATGAAATAGGTCTTGAGGATCTGTAACAAAGCATGATGCATATGAGGGAATTTAAAGAGGTAAGATAGTAAAGGTCTTGCGTTTTATGTCATATGTCAGTCATTCTCTCATTCTTCAGTCCTGTATGAGAAAAAAAATCATCAGAAAAGTTATGTCACAATTTATGTTACAAGTCAAACAACTAGCAAATGCCAGATTAAAACTAGAATTGGGGACATAAAGAACAGAGTCTAGAGTTACAGAAGATAGGGGTGTGGCTTTTCCAACACCTTTTGGTTTTGTTTGGATTCTATTGGCTAAAATAATAAAAGTTCAAGAGTACTAGACTATAAAACACAAACAAAAGATAAACTCCTAACAAAAACATCATCTTGAACAACTGAAGCTACTTTGTGAGTTGTTTACTTACTTGCTCGATATCGAAGAAACTCATTATATTCTACTAGAGCAATATAAGCATTATTGGAATGTCGATCGGGTTGAGAAATAGAGGCTACTTGTGTAGATGTCTGGTTACTTGTGTGATTCTGAAGGAACTCACTATATTCCTTTAAAGTAGTATATGAACATAAGTAGGTGTTGGACCGTGAATAATATGACATATGTCATGAGTATTCCTTCCTATGACAATAACTATACTTGGATCGAGATTTGACAAGACATCCTCATCATCATCGATTATCGATAAATTGATATGTTCATTTTTCTATGGTTTGAGATGCGAGAGGATACGAGTCAATTGTGGATGATGAAACTACATTATGACTAGGAGGTGCATCAAGACAAAGTAGACGCGAGAATAATTCTTAAATTGTAGGAATGGTAGGACTACCTAAAATATAATAACACAATGAAACATGATCAATAGGAAGTCCTGTAAGTATAAGAACGAAAAATGTCTTTCTGTGCTCTTATCTTACATGTTCCCAGTGACTCGAATTAATGTGTCGAATTCCTCCATGACTGCCTGTACTTGTCGCAAATAAGTGGACATATCTAATTCTTGTTTCCTTAAGTTGGTCATAAGAGATAACACATCATTAAATCGATTTATGTCATTAGTGTATGAAGTGTGAGCATTTTTTCAAACTGAATTACATGTTTGGAATGGTCCAGAAGAAGGGCATAAACTTGAAATCAATTTAAATAAGAGTGTAACACCGCGGATTCGAAAAGGGGTGATATTGAAAATTTCAGGAAGTTGCATGTGCAAGAGCAGATTGGACCACGGAGCGTAAGGTGGTCCATGGATTGGTAACCCCCGAAATCTTTAGAGGCCAGAAAACACGTCCACACCAATAGATCATCGCTTAGACCATGGTCTGTGAGTTGGGTCTCTTGGTTCACTTTCCCAAAAACAAGTTTCTGAACACGAACAACTGTTGTGCAGGAGGGCCTATCGTCCTGTCCACGGTCAGTTAGTCGTGGCCATGGTGGGCTAGAAATTATTTTTAGGGGTAGTTGGGTCTTTTCCTAATCATTGTATCTTTATACTATGTTGTTTTACCCTTCACTGAGACCCCTATATAAGTTATTTTAACCCCAAAACTTACTCATTCACTTAATTCTCTAAATTCACAAAAAAGAAACTCTCCAGTAATTCTCTCTAGAAAGCTTGAAGAAGAAGGATTCAACCTTCGGTTTCAAGTCAAGTGTCAATTCCTCCATTGAAGATTAGCAATTGGCTTCAAGGTATGATAATTTTCATCCACGGATTCCTTCCATTCATGGAGTTCCCAAATTCTCGTATTTTCAAAGTTAAAATCATCAATTAAGTTTGGGCTTTCTGCCATTATCATGGGGTCTCTTGATTATTGATTTAAATGATTGAATTATGACCTCTTATGCATAAATTAATGAAATACTATGATTTTATGATGATTTCCCCATGAACCCACCATGTTTCAAGTTATGATCATGTAATGTGAGATTTTAATTAATAAATGCTTAATTTTGTAAAACTCTTCCTTCATAAATAAAATCTCACATCATGTGATCATAACTTGAAACATTGGGATTACATAGGTTCATGGGTAAATAAGGAAGAGTTTTATGAAATTAAACATGTATCGAAATAACTACATGAATTTATGATGAAATTCATATCTAACCCATGTTTTCTAAATGTTGATGATTGAAAGTAGGTTTTGAACCTTGCCAAGTAAATTATGGAATTATGCATGTTGTTATGAAACCTATGCAAATGTTTTAAGGATGCTTTGACAGTAAAGTATCAATGATTATATTATTGTTGTGTTGTTGAAAGGATTGTTCTCAAATACACATGAAAGAATGATTTGAAAGGTTTTTATAATAAGGACTCTAAGATTGAAAGGCTTCTCACCTAATTGAATCAAAGATTAAGAGTTATGCTGATAAAATCTAGCTTGGATTAGTTATTGAATGATACCTTTCCATGGATGATGACTTAGCTTGGATTGGCAATATGATGTGTCCTTCCATGGATAATAATAACAAGTAACTATTATGTGGGACATATGCTTAGCACCGAGAAGATATAGGATGGAAGGTCTATCGTTAGTAGAGGTCGGGTTCCTAGAAGCAATCTCCTTATCTCTTACCTATGTGACCCATAGGATGATTGTCTATATATACATTAGCTACTGAATCCACCTAAGCTATAAGTTCATCGTCCTTACCTTGTCAAGTAGGACAATCCTTTTCGGTCTAGGAGACATTGGGGGTTCATGTTATAGCTCGCATGGTCTCTATGTTAGTTAAGGATAATTCTCACATTAATAATGAATTAGGTTACTTCAAGAAGTATATCATATGTGTTCAAAGGCTTTAAAGGTGTTAGCTTGCAGACCATGTTTTATGACTTATGTTTTCTAACTCCTTTATATCATGTTTTAGCTTTGGTCAATTGCATGTCATGAAATGTCCTCTTTATCATGATTTAAATGTTTTATGCATAGCTATCATACTTGGTACATTTTTTGTACTAACGCATACTCTTGTCAATATTTTCCCAAATGTAGTGTCCGACTTTCAGGTTTCTCAGTTTTGTGGCTAATGGTTGATTTTGAGGTTTTCGAGCTTTAGTGAGTCCCCAAGCTTCGTGGACGGATTATCAGCGTTTTAGTTCCTTTCTTATATTTTGAGTTATGTATATGATGTATGATCTAGGCCCAATTTAATTCTATTGTACTAGTTGGTTGTTCAGGCAAGTGTTTTAGACTTCCGCTTTAGTTTTATAAAACTATTGGACTTGAAATATTGTTTTACCTTTATTGTTTAATTTCTTATGTTATGAATGTGTTATGCCTCGTATTTTTTTTTTATACGTAGTGCGCATCGTGATCTAGAAGACGTAAAGAAATATTAGGCAAGGATGTTATTTCCAAATGTGATATTAAGTATGAGTTTGCTAATGTAAGTGCCATTAACTTTAAGTGAGGGATTAATTAGTGGCTGATTAGGATTAATTTAATCCAGTGGGCCCCACCACTCAAGGCAAAAATTAAAAAGGGATCAGATTGTGGGCTGACCTTAGTGGAAAAGTGTAGAGGGGGGCTGCCTCCACTTCATACTATTAAATGAGGTGGAGAAATCCACTCCATGCTAAATAAAGTGGTGAAATGCATTGCTGCATATCATCTTCTTCTTCACCACTTGTCTTAGGCAGCCATGGAAATGGAGAAACCAACCACCGCAACTCTTGGCAGTGTTTGCAAATAATTTGGTTAGTAATCTCCTTGTTTGTTGTGTTAATTCTTTAGAATACCCTTGTTAATTATCCATTAATTTTAAGAAGGCGTGACCAGTAGCTTAGGAAGTTTTTAGTTATTTAATGTGCTAAGTATGACCGGAAACCATAATCGGATTATTAGTGGTGTCGTGTTGGTGCTTGGGCTGTTTTGATTAAAGCAAACTGCAGGAAAATTCTGTTTTGGCATTATGTATATGTTGAATGTGATTATGAGTATATACTCCAAAGGATGAATACGATAAGGTAGATGTGTTGCGAATTCTAAAACGAGTTATCGCTCGGTGTGTCGTTGCTTATTTGCTATGGTTGCTTAGACGGAACTGTTTTGGGGAGGGGCTGTTTAATATGATTCTTTGGGTTATATGTGTTATTGGTATTGCGTGGATAATTTGGATTGTTGTCGGATTGGGACGAAGTAAGGAAAATAGGGAAGTGCTGCGAATTTTCGTTAGATTATTAGCTAGCTTACAAGAAAGTAAAGCACGATGTTTATCTAATTGCGGCACGATTGTTGCTTGTTATAGATTAATAAGCTTGAGCAGTAAATATTGGGCGTGCGGCTCGATTATACGGTATGTAACGCTGTCCCTTCTTTCTTTGTTTGGCATGACTTATAAAAATAAGCGAATAACGGACAGATTTGATACTTACCTCTAGGCGTCTAGGTGACGTATATTCCTGCTTCCACAATTATTCCTCTATATATCGGCTATGTCTAAGGCTATGATGATCTCTAATATCTATGGTAGTGCTTCTTAGAGTCATTGAGATTTTACGTTTCCATATCGTATTAAAGGTTCATAATCTTGATAAAACAATAATCTTTGGTAATACTCTTTCTTTGGTTCACGTTGATTGTTCTATTGAGTTATAAGAAATGATTTTAATTGTATATGGTTGCTCATAATATTCTTTCGTGCATAGAGTCATTTATCATTTCACCGAGTCGGGCGGGTAATGTTCGTATGAGTTTCTTGCATATGTCACCGAAGTTCCTCACTAGAGGGTCGGGTATGTATATTATATATATGATTGGTGATGAGGATGGTTATGATGATGATGATGACGGAGATGACGTGATAATTATTTTGCCGAGCCCTTACTAGGAAGTCGGGCACCTTAAATGTTAAATATATGCATGATTTTCACTTAAAAGGGTATATGTGTAGCGATCTTTTGTTTCAACTTGCCATATTGGTATCCTGTCATCTTTACCTTATGCTTTACATACTCGATTACATTGTCCGTCTTGACCCCCTTTCCTCGGGGTCTGCGTTTCATGCCCGCAGTGTAGACGCACGATTCGGTGATCCTCCGCCTAGGATATCTACTCTGCTGATTGGAAGAGCTCCATTTGTTCCTGAGCCCGATCGTTTTGGTACATAACTTTTGTGTAGTCTTTTGCTCGTCTATGGGTATGGCGGGGCCCTGTCCGTCGAGTTTTACTAATGTACTCTTAGAGGTGCATGGACATTATGTGGGTTGTATATATATGTTTTGGATAATGGTCCGGACATGGTTTGTTTGGGATGTCCGCTTGCAGGCGACCTTGTCATTGCGTACATCATTGTGTATTGTGTAGTGGCAGCCTTGTCGGCTCGCGTATCTTTGTTATGGTTGAATGGTTATGACTCCTTATGAGACAGTCCTCTTATATGTATATATGACGTTGGGGTTGGCTCGATTTGATTAAATTCCATATTGTCTTAGTTTCAGTTGGTTATACTTAGCAGGTTTGTATGTGGGTGTCAAAAACGGGCACTAGTCACGGCCCATCGGGTTGGGTCGTGACAAAGAGTGGTATCAGAGCGGTTCTTCCTCGGAAGTGTCTACAGACCGTGTCTAGTAGAGTCTTGTTTATCGATGTGTTGTGCACCACATCTATAAAGCGAAGCTACATGACATTTAGGATGTCATTCTTTCTTCTTATTCTAGATCGTGCGATAGAGCTATATTAACAGGATAATCCCTTTCTAACGAATCCGTGTGTTTTCAGCTATGCCTCCAAAGAAAGCGACAAATGCCCGAAGGGAAAATCGGTAGCGAAGGTACTAGTCGGACCGGAGAGTTACTAGGGCCCGTGCCGATCTATGCCTGGTATGATGCTCGGTCGAGAGCTCTGCTACACCCCCACCGCCGTAAGAGCTTAGAAGCGGCGGCTCGATTCGGACACCACCATTTCGAGGCCCCAACATCTCGAACCTCCACTCTCCTCACCGTGGGCGGAGGATAGAACCATGAGAGATGCGGTTCAATTCGGACTAGATTAGTGGCGGTCAGGCTCGCGAGCATGGACTAGGAGTTGATCATGCGGACAGATCGATAGCTTAAGGGCTCGTGACTTCTTAAGTTGTAATCCTCCGACTTCTTTGGGTCAAGGCCCCAGGATGATCCGCAAGAGTTTATTCGTCAGATGCAGCGTACATTGAGGATAATCAAGGCTTCGGAGACCGAGTCTGTTGAGTTGGCTACGTATCGTTTGCGGGATGTAGCTATTAATTGGTATGAGTCTTGGGAGTTATCTAGGGGTGTGGGTGCTCCTCCAGCGGTATGGGATGAATTTGTGGAGGCTTTCCAGGGCCACTTCCTGCCTCCAGAGATGAAGCGAGCTAGAGTCGATAGATTCTTGCGTTTGAAGCAAAATGGTAGGAGCGTTCGAGAGTATAGCCTCGAGTTTGATTCATTGGCTAGGCATGCGCCTACTATTGTGGTCGATATGGCGCATGTGGTACATCGTTATGTGATGGGATTGGATCGTTATCCGATTGACGGTTGTATGGAAGTGACTCTTCACCAGGTATGGACATTGCTCGGGTGCGAGCATATGCACGAGGGTAGAAGGATCGGCAAGGGGCGTCGGCGGATAGAGATTATAATAGAGGCTAGCATAAGAGGCTAGATCGAGTTATCCCCGACGAGTTTCAAAGCGGGCGCCTCAAGAAGATGTTAGATTTTCTTCCCGGCCCGATCTGAGTGCACCCCGCGTTTCATGGGTAGGGGTTCGATCGTATGGGATATTCGGAGCTGGTCGAGCTCTAGAGGCGTCGAGGTCACGCAGATGGGCCGGGGTTTGAGCGATCGAGGCCACCTTTGCCTCGGTGTTCGTTGTGGTAAGTCCCATCACTGGGAATGTCGTTGGGCTACAGTGCGTGTTTTCTTGCGGCCGTCAGGGCCATACTATGAGGAGTGTCACTTTAGAGGTAGTGCGGTGGTATGGCACGACTACGGTCCGTTGCGGGTTTGTCTTCTTACGTGGCTATCGCCCTACGGGCGGGGTATTGAGCGCCCGGTCGTGGTAGAAGGGCGTGGTGGAGCTTCGATTCTAGCGGTCCCTCAAACCGTATATATGCTTTGACTAATAGGCAAGATCGAGGCGTCACCTAATGTGATCACGGTATATTATCACTATCCTCCGAAGTGTGTATGCATTGATAGACCAGGTTCCACCTTATCATATATATCTCCCTTTGTTGCTAGTAGGATCGGAATAGAGTCCGAGTTGATAGATCCATTTGAGGTAGCTACACCTGTAGGAGATTTTGTCATAGCTACGACAGTATATAGGAATTGTTCGATAATTATATATAATTAGTAAATGCAGTAGCGAATCTAATAGAGTTAAATATGATTGAGTTTGATATTATCATGGGAATGGATTGGTTGGCTGCTTGTTATGCTAATGTTGATTGCGAGAGGAAAGATAGTTCGATTTCAATTTCGAGGAACCGATTATAGAGTGGAAGGGAAATGCAGTATCACCGAAAGGTAAGTTCATTTCATACCTCAAGTAGGGAAGATGGTTAGAAAAGGCTATATTTACCATCCGATTCTGCATGACATAAAAGCGAGAGGCACCGACTCTTCAATCGATCCCGTAGTTAATGAATTTCTCGATGTATTCCCGAGGAACTTCCAGGCCTTCCTCGAGCAGGAGATAGAGTTTACTATAGATGTCTTGCCAGATACCCGGCCTATATCTATACCTCCTTATAGAATGGCACTCTTTGAGTTGAAAGAATTGAAAGAGCAATTGAGGGATTTGCTAGAAAAGGGCTTCATCAGGCCTAGTACGTCACCTTGGGAGCACCAGATCGCTGTTTGTGAGGAAGAAGGATGGAGTCATTTGCGGATGTGCATTGATTATAAGCGATTGAACAAAGTAACAATAAGAAATGTATCCCTCCCAAGGATTGACGATCTATTTGACCATTCACGAGGGTGCAAAGTGTTTTTCAAAGATAGACTTGCGGTCGGGTTATCATCAGTGCGGATAAAGGAGGCGAGATATTCCAAAGACGGCATTCGGACCGATATGGGCATTATGAGTTTAGAGTCTTTGTCTTTTGGTGACTAATGCTCCAAAGAATGTTCATGGATTTAATGAATCGAGTATTTAAACCATTCCTTGATATGTTTGTTATTGTATTTATAGGCGATATTACGGTTTATTCACGTTGTAAGAGGAGCATGCAGATCATTTAAGGGCGGTACTTAGGGTGCTTGACACGAAGTTGTATGCTAAATTTTCTAAGTCACGAGTTACGGTTGACTTGATGGCATTCTTGGGGCATATTATTGAGGTGATGGTATTCGGGTAGACACGCGTAAGATTGAGGCGATAAAGACTTGGCCCGGACCTCGACACCTCTTGAGTGCAGCGACTTTCTAGGGTTAGCGAGGATATTACAGAGATTCGTAGAAAAGTTTGCCTCAATTTGATTGCCTTTGACAAGGCTAACTCAAAAGGCGACCAAGTTCCGGTGGGCGGATGCTTGTGGCGAAGCTTCCGGCTATTGAAAGACAAATTGACTACGGCTCGATCCCTAACTCTTAGGAGGTACCAGGCGGCTATGTTATTTATTGTGATGCTTGGTGTTGGGCTAGGATGTGTATTGATGCGGCATGGCAAAGTTATAGCCTATGCCTCCCGACAACTTAGGAAGCATGAAAAGAACTATCCTACTCACGATCCGAGTTAGCGGTCGTGGTTCATGCCTTGAAGATATGGAGACATTATTTATATGGTGTCCATGTGGACATCTATACAGATCATAAGAGTCTCCAATATATATTTAAACGAAGGAGTGAACTTATGACAAAGGCGGTGGTTAGAGTTGCTAAAGGATTATGATGTTGATATTTTATGTCATCCAGGAAGCGAATGTTGTAGCGGATGCTCTTAGCCGTAAGTCCATGGGTAGCTTGACGGATGTACAACCAGAAAGGAGGGATATGGTTCGGGATATTCAGCGGCTATCCACCTTGGAGTCCGTCTAGCTAATTCGGAAGATAGTGGAGTTTCTATTCGAGAGGTTCTTTGAGTCCTCAATCATAGATGAGGTAAAGAGACACCAATACAAGGACCCTATTCTCGCACAAGATAGAGATGCAGCTCTTCAAAAGGAAGACCACATTTAAGGTTACACCTGACGAGTGTTACGATATGAAGGCGATTGTGTGTACCCGACATCGCTGGCTACGACGGCAGGTTATGGGAGAGGCATACTCGCCGTTATTCTATTCACCCAGGGTCAACAAAAATGTATCATGACCTCAGATGCTTATATTGGTGGGATGGCATGAAAAGGGACATAGCGGAGTTTGTTGCTCAGTGTACGAATTGTCAACAAGTTAAGGTCGAACATCAAAAGCCTGGTGGATTATTACAGGAGATAGAGATCCCGACTTGGAAATGGGAGATGATTAATATGGACTTCATTACGAGCTTACCTCGCACTCAGCGGAAGTATGACTCTATATGGGTTATTGTAGATAGGTGACGAAATCGGCCCATTTTCTTCGATCAGGACTACTTATTCGGTGAAGATTATGCGAGGTTATATGTCGGGAGATAGTGAGACTTCATGGGGTTCCCACGTCCATTATATCGACAGAGGAGCTCAATTTACAGCCAACTTTTGGAGATCGTTTGAAGGGATTGGGGACACAGGTGAACCTTAGCACGACATTTCACCCTCGGTGATGGGCGGTGGCGTACTATTCGAACACTAGAAGATATGTTGCGGGCTGTATTATTGACTTCAAAGGCAGTGGGATGACCACTTGCCGCTCATTGAGTTTGCCTATAATAATAGCTACCATTCTAGTATCCGGATGGCACCGTCTGAGGCCTTATATGGGAGGAAGTGCGGATCACCTATTGGTTGGTTTGATGTTGGCGAGACTAAGCTAATAGGCCGGATGTGATTCAAATAAGTGTTGACAAGGTGAAGCTTATTCAAGAAAGATTATTAGCGACCCAAAGTCGACAAAAGTCATATCTGAGATAATCGGCGTCGAGATTTGGAGTTTGATTGGTGACTGGTATTCTGAAGGTATCACCCATGAGGGTGTGATGAGATTCGGCAGAAGGGGAAGCTCACCCGAGATACATTGGGCCTTATCAGTTGTTCGTAGGATAGGCAAGGTTGCCTATGAGTTGGATCTACCATCCGATTTGGAGGCGGTACATCCAGTCTTCCATGTATCGATGCTACGTAAATGTATTGGTGATCCTTCTAGAGTATTCCCTGTAGATGATATTCAGGTAACAGAGGAGTTGTCATATGAGGAGAAACCCGTGGCTATACTTGATCGTCAGGTTAGAAGGTTACGTACTAAGGATGTGTCTTCCATCAAAGTGTTGTGGCAAAATAACAATAGGGAGGAGATGACTTGGGAAGCGGAAGACGAAATGAAGAATAAGTATCCTTACATGTTCCCCGTACCTGCAGGTAATTCAATTTCTAGCTTGACTATATTGATAGATAATGAGATTATGTAGCTGTGAGGCATCATGAGAGTTACGGAATGCAGGTTGATAGGTATAACTTTTAGAGAGACCTCGCTGGAATTATTTTTGCAAGACGCTAACTTAACATTCGAGGACGAATGTTCCTAAGGGGGGAAGGATGTTATGCCTCGTATTTTTTTTTTATACGTAGTGCGCATCGTGATCTAGAAGACGTAAAGAAATATTAGGCAAGGATGTTATTTCCAAATGTGATATTAAGTATGAGTTGGCTAATGTAAGTGCCATTAACTTTAAGTGAGGGATTAATTAGTGGTGATTAGGATTAATTTAATCCGGTGCCCCCACCACTCAAGGCAAAAATTAAAAAGGGATCGATTGTGGGTGACCTTAGTGGGCCAGTGTAGAGAAGTGCCTCCACTTCATACTATTAAATGAGGTGGAGAAATCCACTCCATGCTAAATAAAGTGGTGAAATGCATTGCTTTGCATATCATCTTCTTCTTCACCACTTGTCTTAGGCAGCCATGGAAATGGAGAAACCAACCGCAACTCTTGGCCAAGTTTGCAAATAATTTGGTTAGTAATCTCCTTGTTTGTTGTGTTAATTCTTTAGAATACCCTTGTTAATTATCCATTAATTTTAAGAAGAGGCGTGACCAGTAGCTTAGGAAGTTTTTTTAGTTATTTAATGTGCTAAGTATGAACGGAAACCATAATCGGATTATTAGTGGTGTCGTGTTGGTGCTTGGGCTGTTTTGATTAAAGCAAAGCTGAGGAAAATTCTGTTTTGGCATTATGTATATGTTGAATGTGATTATGAGTATATACTCCAAAGGATGAATACGATAAGGTAGATGTGTTGCGAATTCTAAAGCGAGTTATCGCTCGGTGTGTCGTTGCTTATTTGCTATGGTTGCTTAGAGGCAGGCTGTTTTGGGGAGGGCTGTTTAATATGATTCTTTGGGTTATATGTGTTATTGGTATTCTGTGGATAATTTGGATTGTTGTCGGATTGGGACGAAGTAAGGAAAATAGGGAAGTGTTTGCCGAATTTTCGTTAGATTATTAGCTAGCTTACAAGAAAGTAAAGCACGATGTTTATCTAATTGCGGCACGATTGTTGCTTGTTATAGATTAATAGCTTGAGCGATAAATATTGGACGTGCGGCTCGATTATACGGTATGTAACGCTGTCCCTTCTTTCTTTGTTTGGCATGACTTATAAAAATAAGCGAATAACGGACAGATTTGATACTTACCTCTAGAGCGTCTAGGTGGCGTATATTCCGCTTCCACAATTATTCCTCTATATATCGGCTATGTCTAAGGCTATGATGATCTCTAATATCTATGGTAGTGCTTCTTAGAGTCATTGAGATTTTACGTTTCCATATCGTATTAAAGGTTCATAATCTTGATAAAACAATAATCTTTGGTAATACTCTTTCTTTGGTTCACGTCGATTGTTCTATTGAGTTATAAGAAATGATTTTAATTGTATATGGTTGCTCATAATATTACGCTCGTGCATAGAGTCATTTATCATTTCACCGAGTCGGGCGGGTAATGTTCGTCTTGAGTTTCTTGCATATGTCACCGAGTTCCTCACTAGAGGGTCGGGTATGTATATTATATATATGATTGGTGATGAGGATGGTTATGATGATGATGATGACGGAGATGACGTGATAATTATTTTGCCGAGCCCCTTACTAGGAAAGTGGGCACCTTAAATGTTAAATATATGCATGATTTTCACTTAAAGGGTATATGTGTAGCGATCTTTTGTTTCAACTTGCCATATTGGTATCCTGTCATCTTTACCTTATGCTTTACATACTCGATTACATTGTCCGTCATCGACCCCTTTCCTCGGGTCGCGTTTCATGCCCAGTGTAGACGCACGATTCGGTGATCCTCCCGCCTAGGATATCTACTCTGGCGATTGGAAGAGCTCCATTGTTCTGAGCCCGGTCGTTTTGGTACATAACTTTTGTGTAGTCTTTTGCTCGTCTATGGGTATGGCGGGGCCCTGTCCGTCGAGTTTTACTAATGTACTCTTAGAGGTCTGTGGACATTATGTGGGTTGTATATATATGTTTTGGATAATGGTCCGGACATGGTTTGTTTGGGATGTCCTGCCATGCGAGGGGCACTTGTCATTTGCGTACATCATTGTGTATTGTGTAGTGGCGGCCTTGTCGGCTCGCGTATCTTTGTTATGGTTGAATGGTTATGACTCCTTATGAGACATGTCCTCTTATATGTATATATGACGTTGGGGTTGGCTTGATTTGATTAAATTCCATATTGTCTTAGTTTCAGTTGGTTATACTTAGCAGGTTTGTATGTGGGTGTCCAAAACGGGCACTAGTCACGGCCCATCGGGTTGGGTCGTGACAGAATGTTAAGTGGCTTGTATGGTTCTTTTGGGGTCTTATACATCATGTTACATCTAGGGGGTACCCCTGGGTCGTGTCAAAGAGACTACACAAATAAGCATATCAAGCTTCTCTCATTATGCTTTGACTTTTGCATCTTCTTCATTAGCCTTTGCCTTTTCATCTACCATACAAGTATTGTTTGTTAAGTGATCTTTTACACCTTGATCCTTGGACCACAACTCAACCGAGGATGCCTAAGCTAAATAGTTTGAGCTTCCAATTAACGATTATGAAGTAATCATAGGGTTTAAACTTCCGATTCCTATATTTTTGGAGCCAAAAGTATCAATCCTTAAATACATGTGGAGAAATTAGAATATGTAGCCAACAACAATATTAGTAAAAAAGAATTTGTAATGTGTTTTTAGAATCTGAAAAAAAAAAAAATTGTTGAAATCTGAAAAGAAAATAGGGTTTTTGCTAAAAAAATATATCAGACAGCCAAATATTGGTCGAAATTAACAAATAGATATAGGGGTTGCGTCGGAATGAAGAGGCGATCCCACTAGAAAAAATTAGCAATTAAGTCATAATACCTAACATATTTAGTCAAAATAACAACACTTTAAAATATTTATTTAAAAGGGAAGAATGCTGATATATTAGAAAATAATATATATTCAGATTTTAGTATTTAAAATTAATTTTATTTATTAAAACTTTCATATATTGGACCAAATTCTAAACCAATTAGTTATAAATACCCATTAACATTCCTTCTTCACCTTTAGCATTTCTACCCCACCTTTCACGTTTTTATCCCTTTTTTCACATTTTCAGATTCTCTTTCTTCAAGGTGCTCACAAATTGTTCATCAAAATTCATATTTTAATTCAAGAAATTTTCTCTATTGTTAAATGAAATCTTTTTATTAATTCAAGAAGATTTATCAATTGGCAAGGTAATTTTCATTATTTATTCAAATTTATTTTGATTTGTTGTTTAAAATCAACGATAATGGTGTATATTTTAGATTCTATATATTGCGGATTTAAATATCACCATTTTTTATTTATATTTTGCATTCTATATATTATAGTTTTTTTTATCAATTTTTTATGCAAATTTATTTACATATTCATCTAATATTTATGTATCTCAGATTTTTAGTCGATTAAACAATTTTTTTTTATTTGTTTGTCTACACAATCAACATCTTATTTGTGCATTCATTCTATCTATATATCAAAAAGATTTACGATTTTTGTTTTTACATTGTATTTCAATCTCAATTAGTGCACCAACATGTTTGTATTTACTTCTTAATTTTTATTCATCCTAACTGTATGCTAACAATTTTTTATCGTATTGGGTATTCATTTTGTACTTCAATCTCAATTTATATGAACAAGTTTGTATATCTCTTTTGTTTTGTATTCAACCTAATTGTATACCAACAAGTTGTCTTTTATGTGCCTACTTAACCTTTCAAGGTCACTTTATATTTCAAATTGAGAGAGTATTTCTTTTGCATTCACAACTTTATATTCAATCTCACTTTGTATTTATAACTTTATATTCACTTTTGTTTTCATATATTGTTGTATTCAACATATAGTTCATGATGGATTAGTTTGTATTTTATCTTTCAAAATCATTTTGTATTTCAAATGAAGAAAGTATTTCTTTTGTACTCAGAAATTTATGTTCGATCTCACTTTGTATTTATAATTTTGTATTTTCATCTCACTTTTGTATTCATATATTGTTGTATTCAACATATAGTTCATGATCGATTAGTTACATTAACTTAATGGGATACAAATTATTGTATGCATTCAAACAGAAAAAAACTAATAAACTAAAAAAACAATTTCAATTCATTCATTATACATCTTAATTTGGATATAAAATTTTTGAAAAAAACTATAAATTCCAATGTATGCAATGATTTCGCTGATTCAATCAGCAAAAAAGAAAACGCTACTCTTGTACTTGACATATACGAACGAGTATCTCATCCAAATAACAAAAAATTGAAAAAAATACATAATTGTTTTTTGCTAATTCACTGGATGTGACAAATTTATAGTGGTCAATTTTGAAAATCCCGTTTTAAAATATATTGTATTCAACTTGAAGAAGCTTTGAAAGTTATCAAATGAATGATTTGGAGACAAACTAAATAATTTTGATTTTTTTTTATCTTCTTAAGAAGAAAGCAAGAAAACACTCGACAGAAAGTATTTGTTATTGTTTTTTTTTTTTTATCGATTTTCTGTTTCCAAATTACTTTCAAAAGTTCCTTCTAGGATAGCTTTGTTTGTATACCTCGACTACCCAACCAAATCCCTATATCCACAGGTATTGAATGGATTTTCCTATACGAAGATTTGTATTTGAAATTTTGTGGTTTCCCTCCCATCTCATAAAATTCAGGTCAAAGCTTGATATACAAGCCTATTTTATGGCTTCCAGAGTATTCCATCCTGTTGGAAGTAGTGCAACTTTTAGCAAAAACCTCTTCCCTCCTTCCCTAAAGAGTAATTAAGAGAAGAAATAGGGTAGGACAATTGCACATAATTAGTAGTAAATAAGATAAGTGGAATAAAAATACGAGATTTAGTAATTCATGAATCGAAGTACCCAAAATGAACAAAATAGCTCTCCTATCTTAATCAGTTTATTCTAAAAATAAACAAAATACATTTCAAACCCTAGATTACAATACAAACATCATAAGATCTTGCATTCATGCACATATTACAACCCACTTTATTAATGACCATAACTTGAATCTAAGACATACGTAGATAAGAACATCTGAAGACAAATTTAGCTTACAATAAGATATCAGTGAATAACAATCACAATATGTTCAATTCACCATACAGCAATCGTCCTATGATTTTTATTTTCTATATTAACTATTATTTGTTCTCCATATGACTATCCATGTCTTATAACTAACCAGTCAACCATGTAACAGTCCATGTCCTACAAAGGTATAACTTCACCATCAACACGACTTTTTGCTTCAACATAACCCAACCAGTGGCACAGGATAAGTCATAAACCTAATTTTGTGCAACGAATCAAATCAAGCACAATGTCTGACCCCTCTCTCCTCCAAAAAAAAAAAAAACAATTTGAACAAAATATGCAGGATTTCAAAGCGCACAAAGAATTAAAAAGAAACACAGCTGTCTCTAGGACTTCCACCAACACTGAAGAAACTCACTAAGAGCATGTTGCTCGGTCCAGCAAGATAACTCTAAAAACACACCAAGAAAAAAAAACTAAATTTGAACTAATTAATCAAAATCAATAGAAAGCGAAGAATCTAGAGGTGAATTGAGTGCAGCCAGAATACAATCTAAAGGAGTCAAAGCTGGACAATTTAATTATATTCTTGTTTTCAAGTTCATAAGGCCCTGCAGAAGATGTAGTTGTAAACTTTTAATTGTTACCTAAACTAGATGCAAAAGAAACTTCCGGATTTCCTGGGCACTGGCAAATTGTAATAAAGGAACTCTGTCCATTGGAGACATGATAGGAAGAAAGGGAAATTAAGCTGAGCCTGAAGCACATAAGCAGCCAAGGAAGAACCTGAACTTAAACCTGCAATGTCCACATACTCAGCGTTACCTTCACAATTACTACTTGGCAGATACTTGACTTACAAGGCAGGCCTCCAAGGTAAGGAAATACAAAGTTGCAATTACGTAGAACAGAACCATTTTAATAGATTGTTCCTCTACATAGAACCAGAGTGATAAATCAAGAACCGGCACTTGTGCTACTTGTCCAATCCACCTGCAATCTCAAAAATCAAATACAAAATAAGATTAGGTTATAGCCACAAGTATCACAAATTATGAGTAGAATCACTCAATCCGTCCCTAAAGAAAACCCAAAAAGAAATTAAATGATGGACGCAGAAAAGAGAGCAGTTGAAGCTCTGATGAACTAAACCTTCAAATTCTTCAATCAGAAGGTGCATGCAGAAAACACATGACCATAATCATTATGTCGTTTCATAACAACTCCATGCGAAGAGTGAATAATCATCTATTCATTCAGTAAAAACCCACTTCATCCACGTGAAGAAGCAATGTTTCGATATATGCTCAGGTAGGTCCGCCTGTATAAATCATGATATTAGACAACCACAAGCAAAAGTAATTTTAACATATCAAACAAGGATATTGCACACTATCTATCAACATTTACCCATGAGGCTGCCTAGGTACCCACACTCCTCTTTCCATCGACATAAAACAAAGATCTAACAGAAGTAACACGATGCATGCAACTCACTGCTCAAAATACTATTCTTTCACCTGAGAAAGATGAGTAAATCAGCATGATTTTGCAATTCAAATTGCTAAAGATGGACAAAATCCTCAAATTTGTTAGTTGCCCAGGTAACAGTCTAAATTACATATGACAAATGTCAAATGCTCTAAGAGCCTATACATGGAAGAGTTGAACACCTAAAGGTTCAGGATTCATATGTCAAATGTCAAGAGAGCAATAGAAAACTGGAAAAGTATGGCAAGACAATTGAATGAAAACAATGTATTTTGAACTTACGCTGCTCCAAGTGCTAGAATACCCATCAGTAGAAAGCAACCAGTCACCAGGTGTCGAATATAACTCCAGTCTATTTGTAATTACATCGGCAAATTCATCTCCATTTAATTCCTCAAAGTCAATATCCCTTCTCTTTTTCTTTCTGTGTTTTTGCCTTTTCTTGCGCTTATTTCTGGCTGACCTATTGTCCTGCTCAAACTCACTTTCTTCCAGAAGCTGATCATGGTCTAATATTGGATAAGTCTTTGATTTGCGGAAGCTTATGTTGTTGCAAGCAAATAAATTTTCCCAGGAACTGGAATTTCTGTAATCCTCAGATAAGTAACAGTAAAAGGCCCAAGACTGCAGTCCCAGCCATTTGATACTCTCAGAAGATTTTCTTCTGAAGCATTCCCTCAGAATTGGTGTAAATCTATCTTTAGGGCTTGTTGGTTTACAAATTTGGAAAATAACATGCTTAACCTTCTCCTTTTGCTCCTGACTACCTTCTTCACGTATAAATCGCATAAGCTGCCGACTTTGAGTAGCAACCGCATTCAAGAGAAGCAACTGATCAAGAGAATTATTGGCATCACACTTGGAGAGGATGATCTCAAGCAAATGATCAAGAGAATCATGGCAATCCATCTTTTGCAAGCTTGGTTTAACATAACTTTGGAGTAAGTCCAAGAAAACCATTAGATCTTCTTCCTCCAGAATGATGAGAAGGTGTTGACATAAGAAAGAGAAAGATTGCTCATTCAGAAACTCATCTATAATTTCCCATACTTCTTTCAAATTATCCTTGTACATCAAGTCAACAAACATATTGATAAAAAAATTATTATCAATGGTCAGAATATCACCATCTCTTAGTGACTCGGCAAATTCCTTAGATGACCAAAATTCAGGAACATACTCAAGAAAATTTTCCACTGTTCGTTCGACATCCAGATCAAGAAAATAGTGAGGCTTAGTGGCAACCATTGCAGGTGATTGCCCATGTTTCCCCTTCCACTCGAGCTCCTCCCAACAGATGTCTCTATTCACAAAAGCAAACTGGGAGAGTGCCTTAGCCCCCTTTGTATGGTCCACATAACCAGTACCAGCAAAATTAGAGAACCACTGCAAAATACGATTTCTGTTTCCTGCATGATCAATAATTTGCGCACACACAAGATACTGAGGTCAGATAATCAGTCCAGAAAATGTCTTAATAAGTGAGAAAAGGTGTACCACATAACTAACCCCTACAGTGATAAAAAATCACAAGGAACGAATCACACTGGACATTCCCATATCAAGAATATTAGAACAATGATTAGGAACACTGGTTATCGACATTAGCTTCTCATTTCCCTCAAACATTTTGAGAAGGAAAATTACATAGAAGAAATTAAGACAAATTATTTCACTTTATTGTTCGTTCAGTAACTCTTGAACAAGATAACCCAAAAAAGAATGTACTCAGGCAATTTATTCAGTTTTTATCTATGTTGTGGGACCCCCCTAAATCCCTGCCACACCTGTGTCGATCCGACACAAATGATATGATTTGTGGGTGTGGGACCAACACCAGATTTAGTCAACTTACCTCAGGTGCTTCGAAAAATATGTGTACGTATCCGTACCAGCTTGCACGCACCTTGTCTAATTCCATGGGGTATGTCCTACCTCCCACCAACATAGGTACCAAAAGACTGTCCATCAAGGCTTGGACTGATGAGAAATCTACACATACACATACATACATACATATATACATATATATATATATATATATATACATATATATATATATATATATATATATATATATATATATATATATATATATATATATGTATATATATATATATATATATGCATATATATATATATATATATATATTATGAGAACGTTTTGCTATTAAACGAGATATCATTTAAATAATATATTGGGTTTTCATAAATAATTAAATTTGACTGGTTTCTAATTCAATAGCTTTATTCAATCGAAATATTTAATTTCTTATTAGCAATAAAAATATACACTTATATATATGTCATAATATACAAAGATGTTTTGGTCACATATCCTGACTCATGATCCATACTCCTTAATCCTAAATTTTATATGATGAAGAATCCGATCTCTAGACCCACACTCATATCGGGTATCCGCACCTAAGACTGAGCAACATAGGTTTGTAAATGGTATATACCCCTTACCCAGAGCTGAACATAGATTTTTTTCTCCTTCACTGACTCGAGCCCCGTACCTCATTGTTAGATGAGGAGGGCCTTAACACTAAGCTATCAATTGTCATTTATAATGTCAACTTCAATGGCATACAGTTAACTAAATCTCCAATGTCATTTAATTATTTCAAAAACTGAAGCTGATAGATTTAAAAGTGTATCCTTTCGTTTTTCTAGTTGTCTATCCAAAATTATAGTATGTCCATGTGTTTTTTAATTTACTTTTTTATCAGGAAAAGATAAATCTTATTAATAAACTCAGTATCACGCTAGTACTCAGACAAGTAAAAAATATCGTTGAGAATGTTAGGTTTTTTTTCTATAACTAGTTGATCATACACATGTTTCGTGCATTCGTAGATCGGATATTAAAATCTTCTTTACATCGGGGTAAGAATCATTCCAAATAGCAAAGGACTTGCATCCAAGTGTGTGGCCTAGTGGTTAATGAAGTGGTTGAGAACCCTGAGGCCTTAGGTTCAAAACTCACCTGGACACAAAAAACACTAGATGATTCTTTCCATTTGTCCTAGCCTCGATGGACAGAGTTACTTGGTACCGTGGGAGGTAGCAGATACTCCTTACAATTAGTCAAGGTGTGAAAGCTGGCCCGGACACCACAATCATAAAAAAATAGCAGAGGACTTCTTAGGCTCAAAGAAATGGTACTATTCGATCAAAGGGGGAGGAATTTAATGAGTAGAATGGTAGTTAGCAAGAAAGTAATACCTATCGCTCGGTGGTAGAGTTGCTTTGGTCAACATTGTTTTAGATGCTTTAAGCACTTATGTGATGTCCTTGTTTCCTCCACCTCAAAATGTAACGGAGAAAATGGATGCGCTTAGAAGGAATTTCAGTTGACAAGGCAACAAAGAGAATCAAATTACCCACTTAGAAAAATGAAAATCCTCAATTATTAGCAAGGAGAGAGGTTGTTTGGGCATTAAAAATCTGAAGACTCAAACATCAGTCTATTGCTTAAGTGGTTATACAGATATACAGATAGAAATTGAGGGTTATAAAAGCAACAGAAAATACAAAGAGAGACACAAGTATCTCGTATCTCGTAAAACAACAAAAAATACAAAAAGAGACAAATATCTCGTATCTCTTAAAACAACCTTCTCTACATATAAAAAGATATATTACCATATATCTACTTAGTTATTAGATCTCATATTATGTAATAGATAACTTATAATTGTTAAAGAATGACAAAAAGTCTTACATCGGTGGTTAATGAGATGGGTGGACTCCTTATAAGGCTTGGACAATCTTCCTCCCTTTGAGCTAGCATTTAGGGTTGAATTAGGCCTAAGACCTAATTTCACATGGAATGAGAGCAGGATCCGTCTGACCCGATATTGGGTCCCCAAAATCAAAATTGCCCACACACCAAATGCTAAGCACTGCACATGAGGTGGGGTGTAAAAGAATGACAAAAGTCTCACATCGGTGGTTAATGAGATGGGTGGACTCCTTATAAGACTTGAGCAAACCTCCTCCCTTTGATCTAACTTTTGGAGTGTGAGTTAGACCTAAGACCTAATTTAACAATAACTACTTTATAACTATTTCGGATATGGATAGATAACTTCTAGTAACCATAAGCAACTGCCAAATAACTCCTAATAATGGTAAAAAACTGCTCATTGCTCAATGGGTGAAACCTCCGGGAATTTGAGAAGATGCAAACCATTATCTTCTCCTATCTTTCTTCACGTCCTTCTTGAATAAGTATGGAAGATACGTGCCTTATCAGCACACCCCTCCTCAAGGCGAAAATCTGGAAACTTTGCAACTCTCAGAGATTTTTGGCCATACGGCTGAAGACGTAAGAAAGAAGCATCACCAACATCAGAAGAGAGGTTCATGTGCTTATAATTTGCCTTTATAAGGTTCAACATAGCGTCTCTAGTCAACATTTGTTCTTTAAGGTTTGATTGGAAAGATGTTGTAGTGTTTCCGCAGGAACGCCTTGCAAAATATAAGTTCCCTCATTCAATGGGAAAATTAGGAACATCTCGTTCTAGTTGCCTTGTATTGTGTTCAGAGATGCTAGCCATTGTATACCCAAGGCATACCATGTATGTGCCACCAAACGAAAAATGAAAGAAAATGTGAATTATGACTAAGTTAGAAACCTCTACTGACACGTCATGACAAACTTAAATTCATTTGGTAATTTCACCATTGCCAATCTGCACACCAAAAGTAGAGACATACTGGACTGCCAACCCAAATTTCGTGACAATTTCTTCTGCTACAAAATTATGCTTCGAACCACTATCTACCGACATCAACACTTTATGCCTCCAAAGAGTGCCTTGAAGTTCCAAAGTTGAAGCAGATTCTTGGCCCAAAATTGCATGAAAAGAGATCTCCCCCAAATTAGTAGAGGGTATGTGAGGGTATGTCTTCCTACTGATTACCATCAACACTTTGCACATTGTTTTCATTTTGCATTAACTCCAATTATGCAAAAGTCTTAGTTTTGCAGCGATGACCAGCGGGGTAAAGTTGTCTCCACAACAATAGCATAGGCTTTTTTCTCGCCGAATTTGTTGTTCAGAATTTAGTGTGCGAGTGTTAAAAAGAGATGACTGTTGAAAATTGCATGTAACTGGTTGGCCGAATGATTGAAATTAAAGGATTCTTGAGCTGTTGGAGAGGAAGTCCCAATTGGTGAAGGTCGTGATGCCTGGACTGATTTAGTCCTTGTTTTCCTTCATATTCAAAGACCAAATTCATCGCCTTATACACGGATCAAGGCTTGTGAATCCTAACATCCACATGAAGGTCTTCTCAGAGTCTGCTAAGGAAAACACCAAGCAAACAATGTCATGCTTGCAGACAGTCTATTCCACGTACATCAGAACCAAGGGCAAGTGAAGTATTATCCCATCGCACATGTCATCCTCGCCAACATGTACTGTGCTCTGGGAAGGTGCAAGAAAGGGCATCGTTATTTTTCAGGGTTATAACTTGTAATCTCCTTCATTTGTGGATAATGAGTCACTTCTTGAAGGTACACGGGATCCAAAAGCTCCATACACTCGATAAACACAACGCTCTTAAGCACTTCAATGGGATGTTGTTCTAGGGAGACCTCAATAGGAGAACCAGAGTAGGATTGTTAGTACCATGTATTTTATGCATGGAAATTAATCAATACCTATTATGTTTTTCAGATTTCAATGTAATAGGTCATCAATAACTATTAATTATGTTAATCTGTTTTCTCGATAATAGGATTTGTAATAGTGCTTTGCAGCTTTTCCTATAGCAGTTGTTTTCTTTGTAGTAGTTATTAGCAGTACGGAGGACATTCCTCCACTTTCTCATTTCAGTATTGGTAGGCATAGTGGTAGGAAGTTATTTCCTTGTTATTAGGTGGGTGGTTAATCACCAATGTTGTATTTAAGTTATTTGAATTCAATGGAAAGATAAGAAGAAAAATTATTCATGTCTTTGAGTACTTCAGACTCAAGAGATTGCAGCTTTTCTCTAACAAACTAGCACCACATGTCATAGGAAGAAAACATTTGATTTCACATTACATAGCCCCATAACCGATCAATATAAAGGGATCATAACAACTTGGTATCAGAGCTGAAAGTTCTTTTTTTAAGACAAGGGAAACCTGCAGCCGCTACCCTTTTTGGGTGCGCACATGGTAAAACCTTGCTCCTATGCAATAGCTCGCAAACCACATAGGAGAAGTAACCCGCACTAGGCAAGCATGGTACGACGAGCTCGACCCAGAAGGCAAACTCCTTGCTTTCGCTGGCAAGGGATTTCGAACTTAAGACCTCCAACATTCAGAGCTGAAAGTAATAAGAGATCAAATCCAACAACAATTAGCACAATTATTGACTTTGTACCAAGAAGAACGTGCAACCAATTTAGCAAGATAAAAAGCCATAAATGCTCGCTTGGATGCACTAACGAAGGATTAAGCAAATTCAAAGGCAGATGTTGAAGCTATTGAAAATGGCAGTCACAATCGAGGTTGGAAAGCTAAACAACGATTGCAGGCTTAGGAACAGAACCAGGTGGGAATTCCATGATTCCTAAATATACAAAGTTGAATTTTCCATGATTTCATGTCCACGAAGACCCCTTGGGATGGCTGAATAGGTGTGAACATTTCTTTCGACACCAACATACACTAGAAAATGAAAAAATTGGACTCGCTTCTTTTCATTTGGGAGGAATTGCACAACTCTGATTTCTTCAACTAGAGAAACATATGCATCAATACACTTAGGATGAGTTCAAACATCAACGCAACCTTCGTTTTGGACCACCAATTAGAAGTCAAAAGTTTGGAGAATTGACTAAGTTATGCCAAATTGGATCTTTGGCACACTACCAAGAAAAAGTTTGAACAATTGGTTTCACGAGCGGGTACTCTTACATAAGCGCAAAAAATTGAACTTTACATTAGTAGTCCTGCTTATTATATAACAATTGAGGTAGAGTTGCATAATCCTCCAAATTTGGCTACGGCTATGAGTGTTCCCCACTTTATGAACGCAAAGAACACCCCCTAGGTTCGCAATTCTTAGATGCATGTAAATCAAAGACAATAGATTTCTCACCGCACAACACACTAGATTTGTGAAGAAATTGACAAGACCTAAAATGGATGAAAGACAACTTAAGGGACTTCGTTTCAATTGCTACGAACTATTCACTCCGGCCATCAGTGCAAGAAGTTATTCTTGATTGATTTCATTAACTATGCAGAAGAAATACTTTCCACACTTAGCACTTGAGGACAAGCGCGATTTGAAGAAGGGGAGTAATGTTAGTACCTTGTTAGTCTACCAACAGTTTTATGCATGAAAATTAAATCAATAGTTGTTAATCATGTTTTTCTGTTTTCTCTGTAATAGGTCATCAATAGTTATTAATTATGTTTTTCTGTTTTCTCTGTAATAAGTTCTATAGCAGGGCTTTCCCTGTAGCAGTTGTTTTGTGTGTAGTAGTTATTACCAGTAAGGAAGTCATTCCTCCACTTTCTCATTTCAATAGTAGTATTGTAGTAGGAAGTTATTTCCTAATTATTAGGGGGGTGGTTAATCACCAATGTTGTATTTAAGTTATTTGAATTCAATGGAAAGATAAGCAGAAAAATTATTCAAGTCTTTGAGTACTTCAAACTCAAGAGATTGCAGGTTCTCTCTTAACGAACCAGCACAATAGGTCATAGGAGAAAAAAATTTGATTTCATGCAACATAGCCCATAACCCGATCCATATCAGGGGACCATAACAAGGATGGGCTCAAATCTTCTCGAGTTAAGGGAGGACGATATCCAGTGGATGTTCGACCGATTCATCTCAAAAGAGGTTGTAGTACGAGGTGAGAAACAGAATAGACAAAATGCTAAAGAAAACATGACAAAGCATACTAAAAAAGAACTGTAAGATATTGATAAGTTCGACTAATATATTGATTCAGCTACCACCTGTAAAAGACAATATATCTCATGGAAACAGTCAATCAATTCAGTAAGATATTGGTAACTTTGACATGCAAAACAAGCTAAAATCAGAGAAACTTCATGGGAAAAATTAGAAGCCAAAGCTCATATATCAAGCAAAAAGATTTATCATAACCAAGCTAAAGAAAACAAAAAAATAAGATGAATCCACTAACTCAAGTAAAAGAGTAAAAACTTGCCTTTGAAGAAATTTTCTAATAAAAAACATTTCTTTGCAATGATAAGCCCTGCTTTCTGAGGTTCCTTCTGGAAAAGCAATTGTAGAAGTTGTCCAATTAAGGGTTGTTTTAGAGGCTTAGACCTCAATAAAGTTATGAATAACTCGCGTTGATTGCGTGGTGTTATAGACCTCATCTCAGCGACTGCATTACAAAGCCAAAGCCGACACTCAGATCGCCCTTCCACCAACATCAGTGACCAGATGACTGATTCTAGCTCGTTCAGAAGAGCTTTTCCCATCTCAACTGATTCGCCAGTTGCATTTTCCTTCCAAGATGGTTGAGATAGAAATAACTGAAGCATTATATCTGAAAAATCACATTGGTGTAGGAGCAGGTTAGTCCAAAATTATGTTTTCAATGAATACAAATTGGTAGTAAATGAAAGAGTTCAATTTTAAGGAGAGAACTACGGACAAATCTTATAGAACATGTATTTCCCCGTACTTTAATCTAAACACCCATCTCACAGGGTTGTAAAGCACCACTCAATAGTATAATACAGGTATACAGGAAATCGCACAAGACAAGGGTGAAGATGTGTCATTCATTTTCAAGCAGTCCTATATAGGTAATAGTACGAACGAGAGGGTTAATACAAGTATATAACTAGATAAACAAGCAGTTTCATGGATTCCACTTGTTTGGCCTCATACTTAACCCTTTTATTCTTTACTTTCAAAACTAAAAGAGCAAAACCTGAGAGGGTGTTTGGGTGAACTTGGTGGTCAAATAAGATCCCTAAAAAGATTGTACATGAGATCACGATTTTCAACTCTTTGTTTCCACAAAGAGTCATGTGAAATATAAACTAACCATCAACACCACCAACTCAGAAAATCCCATGGTAGGACGACATTTTCTCCTGATGGCAAACAATAAAGTTCATGTTTTTTATCCTAACATACAAATATATGCAAGTTAACTTTCGCTAAGATTGATCAATACCAAAACAACGTCACTTTCGCTAAGATATCAATACCAAAATAATATAACTAAGCCTACATTTATACCACGAATTTGTAGATCTTTTGATACAACTTTTTTCCATGTTATCTACCTCTACCCGTCCTCTTTTAATGCCTTCAGTGTCATAGATTCACACTAGTGAACCAGTTCATCTGTAGGTTCAACACAAAACATGTCCAGACATTCTCAAGCAAACTTCTTGCATTTTATCTTCAATATATCCCGGTGAATTTGCTCATTTTTAATCCTTAAGGACATATCAGTGATTATGTCAAAAAAAAGAAAGTATTGATTAGCAATTTTTAACCAAACACATCAACTGTTCATTATCAATTACAAGACTTATATCCAAATGTTCATATGAAATCAGTTTCAGCACTAAAAGTTGGTTTGACAACACTAAATGGTTAGCAGCTACTTCCAATCGGGCAACATTCCTTCTTACTGCTGCCCGTATTTAGGGTTATTGATTCAGAAGAAAAGATGTCAAGAAAATGCTCAGTTAAAAAGTGTCTCCAAGTAATCGACATTTGAGGTACAAAGCTTAGCAAGCGTAAAAATACCAAATATTAGCTCTATATGTATATGGGAGCAGTTGATATGGAAAACAAAAACAATAGATTGAAGAGGTAGAGAGAAAAAAAAAATCCTAAATGTTTTACCTGAAACGGTATCGGAGACGGAGGCCAACGTTTGGGGAAAAAATATTAGTGTATGGTTCGTTTTTCTAAAGGCATACATAATAATAATAACCGACCCGAATAGGATGTGGGCTTGACGAGGGCCCAGACCAAATAAAATCAGCTAAACATATATATATTTATAGCTTTTTGACGCGGAACAGAAAAGAAGGGCTGGCTAACAGGAAGAAGGGCTTTCTATTTCTCTCTGCAATTCCTGGTAACTTATTCGTATCTACTTGATTCTTTTTTCTTCTTTTTTTTATACAAGTCTATTTTGAATTTTTTTTTCTTTTTAATGTTTTCGCGATCAATTGGTTGTTGGTTTCTGAAACCAATAAGAGATTGGAATGTAATACCGTATTCAGTAGTTTGTTTCATATGCACAGTTGACTGAATGTCGGTTGACTCCCAAACTCTATTTTCTTTACCTTGTACAATCTTCATCCCCTTTCCCTCACATCCCAACAATCAGCCCTCAGTTTGTGTGCTGTGCTAAAGCATAACAAGCTTGCAGGGGCTGTTATGTGAGTCTATTCTTTTTAGCCGTTTTCAACCAAACTTTTTTTTTCTTTTTGACTCTATTAATGGGTAGTTCAGGTGATATTATGATGTTTCTTTTCTCGTGATTATGCTTATGGGTCACGCTGATGCACTAAGCTTCTTGTTCGCGGCTGGTGTGTGGTGTGCAACATACATGTTAGTTGCAGTTCTTGGCGTCTTTCAGATTTTCAATTTTCTTAGAACCTGTGTCTTCAGTTGATCTCTTGGCCACGTGTACAAGGAACAGAAAAAGGAAGTGGTCATGGGCTATGCACAGTTGGTTATTGGCCCTGCCGGCAGTGGAAAGGTGATACCTGAATTATATTGCTTCATGTTACTGTAACGGACTTTCCCTTGCTTTATACTTGGATATCCTGGTATGGTTAGTTTCAGCTAGACTATTTTTTTTACAGTCCACTTACTGCTCTAGTTTGTATCAACATTGTGAGACCACACGACGCACTATCCATATTGTGAACCTAGATCCTGCTGCAGAGAATTTTGACTATCCAGTGGCTATGGGTGAGTAGAGATGAAGTTTTGAGTTATTTGAGTGGAGATAAGTGCTATGTATATCTGTCTTAATTCTAGAATTAACTTTACTGATATTTGCTGCAGACATCAGAGAGCTCATCTCGCTGGATGATGTTATGGAAGAACTTGGTTTGGGACCAAATGGTGGCCTTATGTATTGCATGGAGTATCCTTCCCTTAAAAATTGTCGTTTTCTGAGTCCCAGTTCTATTGAATGTATACTTTAACATTCTATTTTTGTTCCTGATTAAATTTGTAAGCCCTTGATGGTGATCTCAGACATCTTGAAGAAAATTTGGACGAGTGGCTAACAGAAGAGTTGGAAAACTACTTGGATGATGACTACCTAGTCTTTGACTGCCCAGGTACTTGTACTTTTCCCCTCTCATATATGTTGTTCTTATTAGCTGGTAGTACAATCATCGTATAGGTATGCAATATTTTTCCCTTACAAATTTAATGCTAACTCTCATGCGTAGACTACAGAATTTTGTTAGTAGTAGGATAAGATACTAACCTAGAATATTACTAACATGACTTCATGTAAGTAAATACTCTGGGGACGTAGGATGGTGGACCATATTGGAGAATTTGACTAGCAGTTGTGTTTTTCCTTAAAAATTGTATTTACATATGCTTGCCATTTAGATAGTTCATGGATTAAACACAAAGGTTATCTGTTTCTTGTTAATTGACTTTGGAAGTTGTGCTACTGCACACATTCGTATCAAAGCATCTGAATTGATTTTCAGATACTTGTCTAATTCTTATTGCCATGTTCATGACCATGAGATCCCTCCTTTTTTCTCGTGAGTACATATCAGTGAATGAATATTGTATGCTCAGATATATACTCCTGATGATTAATCAAGGATAGAGTTCATGTTGACTGCTCTTAGTAGCTGTTTGCACATCCTGTTGCTGGATAGTAGACAGTTGTTTTAGTAAAAGAAAAATTAGTGAGATGAGAGAGACTTTGAGATTATGTTATCTGTTCTATCGTACTCCCAATATTGAGATAATGGGTTATGCAACTTACGAGATTAAGAAGCTTCTACTCTATCAGAAAATGATGGAGCAATCTTAGATATGAGATGAGAACTTAAGATCTCGTTATTTGTAAATGCATTACTTAAGGCTCGCATCAAACTGAGAACCTCCTACCTTTTCCACTCAATGGGCTCCATCTTTCTATCCCAAGGAAATAGTTATGGTGTTTTCTCTCCTTCTCTTGTCAAGTCACTAAAGATTAAATATGATCAAGCAATTCATATTACTTCATTGCACTCATGTAATTCCTACTTAACTCAAGAAAAGTTCTTTCTAGTTTCCTAACTGTATTTCTACATTTATAATTTTGTTCTTTGGACATTTGTCTCCTGATTATAAATACCCAGAATCTGAACTTCTGCACTGACCAGTAGTATTGTCTCTTAACAAACATATTTGTAGAAAGATATGCACAGATGCACTCACAGACAACATAGACACACATATATAAAGATGACTTACTTCTCATCATTATATAGGCCAGATTGAGCTTTTCTCACATGTTCCTGTGCTGAAGAACTTCGTGGAACACCTAAGGCGTACAAATTTTAATGTTTGTGTGGTATATTTACTTGATTCTCAGGTGCGTGGTCTTTACAAGTTGAATCCCTTCCTCTTTGTTCCCTCCCCTTCTGTTGTCCATGGATGTTCATGTTCTTTTGGTATCTCAGTTTATTACAGATGTGACCAAATTCATTAGTGGTTGTATGGCTTCACTCTCTGCTATGGTTCAACTTGAACTACCCCATGTTAACATACTCTCAAAAATGGATCTTGTGACAAACAAAAAGGAAGTTGAGAAGTTAGTCCTACTATAACCATCTTCATTATGTATTTGGCCCTTCCTTGTTTTTAGAGTTTATTAAAATATATGTTTCCTTTAGTTACTTGAATCCAGAGCCGCATCTGTTACTGGCAGAATTGAATCAGCGAATGGCTCCACAATTTCAAAAGCTTAACAAATCATTGATTGAAGTGGTAAGCTCTGATAGTTATGATGTTATCAAGATTTTGTGCATTAGTTATTGAATTGACTATCATGTCTTGTATACCTCATTATTCTCTTTTACGTTGGTACTTAATGACAACTTAAAGAGATTCTTTCTCCCAAGTAATACGAGATTGTACATGCTCGTAGGATATGCCTTGTCTGCCACTGGTTTCGCTGTACTTGACTCATGGCTTATTCGAATGAAAAGATATAAGAAGAAAGTGATTCGTAATAGCTGTTATTTTCTTGTGTACAGGTGGACCAGTACAGCATGGTGAGCTTTATCCCTCTTGACCTGAGAAAACAGAGCAGGTAATATACTCGGGTGGTAAATTTGAGTAGGCATTTGTCCATAGAAATCTAAAAAAATACTTTGTTTAGAATTTTGAAGTTGTAGTTGTGTTTGATTATACTATACTTTTTTCAAATAATATGAGGAATAATGTTAATGTTAGTTCACTTTTCCTAAATAAACATGACATGATTTGTACCCAATTTCTAAACACTAACAAAACCACCGAACTTGACTAATAATATCTCAAACAACTCTCTAACTGCATTACTCTTTGTTTAAATGATTCTGGTCCAGCTTTCTAGTTGGTGATTGTAATGACATTGTAAAATCTAGCACCAGAATTTTATTCCTAAAATTGCTCTACACCACTAGGTGCATACCACTACGATTATAACAGCTTTTCTTGTACACAATTTCATAGATTTTTTAAAGAAAAAAATAGCTAATTAACAAAACCACTGGCAAAAATAGAACTGGATTATGCATTTACCATATATGAACAAATTGGAGATATTCTTGAAAAAAGTGAATAATTTTCATGGTCAAATGGGTCCTAAGTATATTCTGCATGGGAAGCAGAGGTTTGTTTCGCCCATAGGTTGAATTTTAAAGCTTGATTTACTTGTGGAAAATATGAATTTATAGATGTTTTTAGTGTCTCAATTCTGTCAATGTGTACCTGGGCTCATTTTTTCATTCCCTGGTTCCCTATTTGGGTTCTCATAGTAGTGTTGTCAAATAACAATGTGAAGTTGACAGTCGTGTGATATATGTGCTTCTAGTTTCCAGATATTAGCCTTTTCTTGTTGAAATTACTTGCTTGGTGAACTTATGAGTACAAAGAACTTGACATTTTAGGGATACATACATTAGATGTTTGAACCACCGGTAGAATGATAACTCATTTGTGTGAATATGTATGTTCTATGTACATAGCCTATAGAAAGGCACCTTTTTTTACTATGTAGTCTTAATGACCAAGACCAATGTTCTCTACCATTTTGCAGCATACAGTACATCTTATCCCAGATTGACAACTGCATCCAGTATGGAGAGGACGCTGATGTAAAGGTTAAAGATTTTGACCAAGAGGAGGACGATTAGAAGTTATTTTTCTTGACTCATTCACCGTTGCTTTGGCAGGTGGTGAAAATGTATTAACGAGTGTCTTTTATGAGATTTACCTTTTTTGAGCTTCTGCTCATTAATTTTCTTCTGCGTTATAACATGTTGACTAAAAAGACGGCTGTTCGCTGGAATTTTCCCAGTTTCAAATCACAGCTTGTTGGACATTACGTTTAAGTGAAATTTCTCTTTCTTTCGGATGATTTTTTATTCTCTTAGGGTTTGTTTGGTTGTTTGTTAATAGTCATCTCATTTTTTTATCTTGCATAAAATAATATAATAGGTTCTCTCACAGCTTGTATATGTATTTGTTATATCTAAACTAACCAAACACTGTCCTTGGCGTGTTGTTATTCATATATAGCTAATTATTCTGCCAAACATGATCGTAAATATTATCCAGGATTTAGTGCATGGATAAATAAGCTCCTAACCAGCAATCAAACATGCTTTTAACTCTTTGATGTTTGTTATTAGTTCTAGTAGCCACGAAACTAGGAAAATGAGTGGTGTATCAATAGGAAAGGAAGGTATAACTTTAAACACTGGTGTGCCCCTAGGGGTTTGTTTGGTACTTGGGAAAATGCTTTTACATTATTATTTTTTTGGTTAGTTGGTTAAAACTTTTTCAAGAAAAATGAGTTGTTTCAAACTAAGGGAAAGACTTTTGGGATTTGAATTTATTCCTAGTCAGAGACCATTGTGTTTTCTTAGGTTGAATAGTGTAATGCGACACTAATTCGATAAGTTTTTTGTTATAAATATGCGTAAGTAATTAAAAGGGGAAAAAACAAAAATGAGGATAAATCTAGTACAATTACATTGCCTTTACAGATAATTATTGTAGCACACTTGCCTAGAACATATACACAGAAAGATGCTATGTCCGTGTTTAAAATATTGACTTATGGGAAGATAGCAAAACCTTGAATCAATAAGTCAAGAATAACCCTGTAATATATCATAACATGCGATAAAATGTCATCGAGATGTTTAAGGAAGGACGTTTTTGTTTCCTTAGTTGGTGGAGTTGGAAAAAGAAAACGATTCATGAAAATAAATAAAAGTTTTTTCTATTTTTTCTAGCGAAGTTATATTAAATTCACAAAAATAGAACTCCTCAACTTTGAGTAATACTCCCTTGTCCCTTTTTATTTGTCCACTTTTCTTTTTATAGTTATCCCTAATTACTTGTCTATTTTGACAAATCAAGAAAGGACAGTCTTTTTTATATATTATACCCTCAATTAAATGACTCACTTTAAAAAATGTAGAACTATTCATCCACTTCATAATTAATAGGGATAAAATGGTAAATTCAGTATGTCATTAATTATTTTCTTAATAAGTGTGTCAATTCAAAAGTAGACAAGTAAAAAAGAGACGGATGTAGCAATATATAATAGATTGGAAGGAGTTGAGATTGTGTATTAGGGATGGATAGTGGCCGTAATAATAGTCAAATTTTTTTTGTAATTTTTGTTATTTATTGTGTTTTTTATCATCACACTATTTTGATATTTGGTAGTATTTCCCCCCCTTCCTTTTTTGTAGACTTTGCATTGTGTTTCTTATTAATGCATATGTTTTCTTTTTTTGATTCTTCCTCTAGTTGGGTTTGATATACTTGAGGTAAGGGTCTTTTGATCTATCTCCACCAGGTAAGGTTTGTTACACTTCATCATCTCCAGATCGCACTTAGCGGTATTTCACTTGGTATGTAATTGTTTTTGATCTTATTTATTTTGTGTTTTGTTTTTAGTATAACAGTATAAATTTATTTATTTTTAATGTGACATCACTTACAGAAAATTGTACATACACCACTATATTTAAGGATGACAAATGATGTGGGGTGATTGCGGAGTTAACTCCCATAAATTCGCAGAGACTCCACACCATTAAAAAATCTCTTCTTCACCTGATCTTTTCCACGTTCAAAACAATCAATTTATAACAGCAGATTTGATTCCCCCAAAATTTGAAGGAATATAAGATCAATTATTAGATACTAAAATATTCAAATAATAAATAGATGATTTCAAGCAGTACCACCTGACTTTTACACAAAAACAATAGAAGCAATTTTAGCAGCACCAAGGCGCTCATCTTCAAGTTCTACATGGTTGGCAACATCATAAAAAATTTTGACGTTGTCATTATTGGTCAAGTTAGCCTTCAAACGTTCTTAATTATTGGAAAGATAACGAATCACTGTCTGTGTTGCTCATCTGAAAGAATAGGTCCAACACTCTTTAGTTGAGCTATTATATTTGACATCACCTTAAGGTGTTCTAGACATTTTAATCATGACGTTTTTTGTAAGTATCAAATTTGATAGTCAACTATCGGAGGCGGGTTACTAATGTACCCCGATATGTTCCTCGCAGATGTGCCGACATAGCATAAGCAGTAGAAAATTTCTATAGAACTAACTAATATTCCGTGTGCAGTGAAATTAGCCTTTATCCAAGCCTTATAAGCTTCAAGGTCTCTTCTGTGTTGTGTAGTATTTTCCTCTTCTGGTTGATTCAAAACATGATTTATACCTTCAAGAGTATTTTGTTCTTCCAGTACATACCATGTTTTACGACTTCATTTCAATTTTCGGCCTTAAGTCAACTATAATGCTTTTTGATGTCATGTCTTTTTGAGATATAATAAGACAAAAATTCTAAATCAGTGTTGTATGTGACATACACATTCATGCAAATTAACTCTCATAATAATTTCATATTTAATGTAAACTTGAAAAGACACGTGAGCATCCAATCACTATCTACAAACTAAATATTTCATCAAAATTTGAAATTAATTTCTTGATCTGTATCTTAAATATATTTTAGGTCATAATCACAGGGATTTATTCATCTAATAAGTAACATCATATAGTAATGCACAATAGAATAACATCACACTAATTCAAATAGGATAAAACGCATATATTCATATTAAAACATAATAAAAGATGTTCATAAAAAAATATGCCAAAACAAGAAAAATACTTAAATATTAGACTATGATTCAATGTAATCACGCTGGTCATCTAGCTTCAAAATTCACTCTAAACCTGATTCATTAGGACCAAAATTATGATAGATGTCTGCTAGTTTCTTCTGTCAATGATTTGGTAAGGAATTATAAGAATACCTAATCCAATGTAATCTTAAATATAGATGTAATAGTCATAAATTTGATTAATTTTGATATATATTTTTTTTTCAAGAAAATCAGCTAATTAGTCAGACATGTCATTTTGATATTTTGAAACTCTTCAAATAATCTTTTTTTCTTCTCTTTTACATGTTCTTTTATCTTTGTTCAGATTTTACAGTATCCTTGAGTCATTTCTTATGACTTCCGGCTTCGAATCTGAATCAATTTTTATTTTGATCAATTTGTGTCTCATCGTTCTACCATTTTTTTTTGTTCCTCTATTAGTACCACTCCCACTTGGAGCAATATCAACATGCTTTCGTTTAGCCATATCTAAAATGAGAATAAAAAATCATAAGTATGATTAAAGATCATTTAATGTGACAACTTATGTCACAAATATCTGATAGGAGATAAAATGATTTATTGAAAAGAGTATACTCCTAAGAGAATTATTACAAGATCAATTTAATTATTTTTCAAACAATAAAATATTTTCACACATACATGAACATATGGTTATTTATAAAGTACCAATCCTTTATGTGCTATATAAATCCTCTTAGAAAATTATATATAAAGAAATGAAGTTACTTGATGCATATGATATTAAAAAAAATCATCAAAGTCACATAAAATACTATATTATTTCTTTATAAAAGGAGAAATATCATTTCATATTCTTAGAGAAATTAAACACATTTTTCAAAATAAATATTTTAATGAACAAATATGTCACATCACTCTTTTTTCTCCTTTTTTAATTATTATTATTTAAAAAATAACAATTAAATCACATGTTACTCATTTAACAAATAAAAATTAGAGAGTGCTACGATTTTTTCATAACAAGTATAACAAAATCAATTAAATAGTAATAATAAATTTTCATGTTGATTCATTGAACAAACCAAAAAAAAAAGAGTACTACTTTCTCATGTACAACATAATCAATTTTTTTGATATTGTAGTGGCCCTACACATTTTCTTACTCTTTTTTCTTTTAAATAGGAAGAATTGTACTACAGTAGTGCAACAAGCCAAAAAATAATAAAAGAGAATTTTGATTAGTAAAGAACAATTTTTTCTTATATAAATGACTATTAACTTCTTTCTATTCAACAAAGTCATTGTAGTCTATATCCCGTAGAAATCAGGCTATTTATATTCTACCTTCTTCATTGATATTAACAAAACAAAAGTGACATTCAGTTTGTGGAAACATAGTTTTGATTCCTTGAAACTCAATGTTTGACTTGGAGCAACCTTTCACAAGATTTCATTATTATTTAAATGTTGTTAGTAGGTACACATTCTTGTTCATGCTATGATAATTTTAAAATTGTATCAGAGTCAGATTATTGCATTATATTTAAACAATATGATTGTTCACTGCTTGAATTCATCTATTTGTTGTTTAAAAGTGTTAATATCAAATAATAGATCTAATACTCCTTCAATTTCGGGGGGAATCAAATCTGTTGTTATAAACTGATTTTTTAAACGTGGAGAAGAAGAAGTAATTTTTGCTTGTTCATAAGAATAAAACATATATTTGGTGAAGAAATAGAAATTTCTTCTTTGTTTCTCCCTTTGTATTTTCTGTTTTATGTTCTTCACTCTTATTTTCTGAAAAGTATTCACCCTTAAAAGTAGAAAACAATATACGTTGGAACAATTACAAAGTAATTATTCTCACTCTTTCTCAAATTGATACTTATCTCTTTCTTAGAAAAAATTGAGTTGGATTATATCAGGTCGGGTCGGATTGATCCACAACCCAAAACTTACGACACCCACATAATAATTATGTTTTTGATATATTCCTTATAGATTTGTTTCGCACAATTTTTTAATAATTCTTTTTTTTAGCCGAGTTTGATAGTGGAAATCAAAATTCAAAAAATCATGTTCACTTAAATAGTATTAATTTAATATAATGACTTCAAGTTAATTTCTAAAAGGTCAATTGCAGTTTAAATACTAAGCTTTATCATATTGTTGTCCTCAATTAACTTCATAATCCTGTGCAATTTTTTCTATTTTCATTGTATTTGTAATTGAATGGTTTCAAGATAAAAAATAAGTAGATGAAAGTTCATTAAATATCACATGCATAACAAATTGTTATGCCAAATATATTATACATTATTTATATTATATTTCGTCTAGATTGATATTCTTTTCGTTATGAAATATTATAAAAGTTATACACTATATATTTACTAAACATGGGAATGAATTAACAAGGAGAAATTACGCAGATAAGTAAACATATACTAGTTAATTATATGACAAATTAGTTATGTCTCACAATTTAATTTTAGTTGTAAGTATTTTACCTCTCTTCTCTTCCTCTCTCTCTCATCTCTCTTCTCTTTTATACATATAGAAATACAAATTATACATATACATATACAATTATATGATATATATAAAATACAATTAGCCTCTTTCCACTCTCTTCCCTCTTTCTCTCGCCCCTCTCCTCTCACTCTCAATCTCGCTTGCCACATATACAAATCCATATGTGTACCAGTTACATGTATACAATTATTTGACAGGTATACGTATACAATTCAACTATCTTTACACCCTGTCATCTCTCGCTCACCTCTCTCCTTTCTCTAATATGTAGCTACGAATCATAATTAGCAAACTATAGATATGGAGAATAATTAAGTTATTTTTGAATGAATATATGCAAAAATTTGTTCCATTTTGGGAGACATAACCAGAATGGTTGCCGTTAAGACAATTTTATGAAAGTTAGGACTGAATCTATGGGTAGGAAAGGGGTGTACAAACCGAACCAAACAGCAAATCGAGTCAAACTGAAAAAAATCCGATTAGTAGTTTGATTTGACTTGGTTTGGTATTGAAAAAATCCGACTATATTTGGGTTGGGTTGGTTTTAACTAAAAAACCAAATCGAGACTAAACCAACCCGATATAATTTACTATGATATAATTTTTGAATATTTCTTAGACCTTTTCTTAATTTTTATCTTTTGATATATTATTTCAAGTTTGAAACTTAGAATTTTGAATGGTCCAACAAAGATGTAGTCCATAGATGTTCGTAATTATAATAAAGCTTAAAACAAAATCAAATTAATATAAATGCAAAAAGAAAATCAATTCAACACTGAGAATGACAATAATATTGAATAATTGTCTTTAGTTTTTTATTGGTTTAGATAATTAAAATACATAATCTAATTTTTTTTTAAAATATTTGTCAATATAACTAATTCTTATCAAACTTATTTTAGCATAATTTAGAAATTTTAAATTATGATCACTTTTAATAAGACTTAATAATTTGCAATATTTGTTGTATGTGGTTTCATTAATATATTTTGTTGGATATTTTAGTGTCATTAACCATACCATATTTTGTGTTATTTTCTTAATAAACACCTTAGATAGTTTTATATTTTGATAGGACTAAATAAATATTTGAAGTACAAGTAATTTATATGTTTGTATGAATACTTTAGTGGACGACCTAATTTTCGAAAAACCCAAAAAAATCTAAAAAAGAACTGGCATTGAAAAACTCAAGTTTTATTGATTTGGTTTAGTTTATTAATTCAAGAATTCAACATAAATGGTTTGTTTTTTTAGATCGAGAAAGATTTTGATAATCGACAAATAGAGGACAAACGAAAGGAATAGGTGGCGTTGGCATGCTCCTTTCGGACCATATTCTATTGGGGTAAGGAGAATGTCAACCACATAAATTATAAATTATAAAGCGGAGGATTATCTTTTTTAAAAGAAACTAGTGCAAAAAGGTTTCCTTTCATTAAGAAATACTAAGAGAAATAGGAAACATAAACAAAGTAGGAAGCATAAGCAAACAAGGAAGTAGAATGGCGTAAATAAAGATTTAATAAGGAAATAAATCAAATTCAAAATTCGAGTAACAAAACTACACCAATGAAGCTATGAAGTAGTGTCCGAGTCGAAAAAGACTTTAAAGATGCGGTAAAGTCAAGTTCGAGTTGAACAAGGTTTTGAGGATGCGGCAAAGTCTACTTTGAGTTGAACCAGACTTTGAGAAGTTGTGATCTATAAATAGGGCAATATTGTCGTCATAAAATATTGAGCACTTAAATGGAGAGTTACACGTTGAATACAATCAAATAGAGAGAGTTCATATTTGAGTGATTTCTGATTTCGAAGGGTAGCCAATGCAAGGAAATAAGAATTGAAGAGTTATTCATAGGCTTATGTTTTATAGTTCCTAAGTCAAGTTTGCTTGTATTGATTTTTTATCGAGTTGTTTTGATGAGTCCACGATTTGGACTTATCTAGGGATATAGTTTGATATATTTAGGGTGTGTTTGGTATGAAGGAAAATTCCGAAAACAGTTTTCCAAAAACTGTTTTCCAATTTTCTCATGTTTGGTTGGGCCAAATGTTTTGAAAATGTTTTCCAACTAAACTCATTTTCCTCAAATTTAAGGAAAATGAATTCCCTTCAAAATTTAATGAAAACTTTTTCCAAAATTCTCTTCCAACCTCTCTACCCACCCCATCCTACCATCCCCAAAGCCACTCCTAAAAAATTATTTTTCAAAAAAATATTTTCAACTTCAAAATTTCTTTTTTTCACCCTTATCATCGACCCGCGCACCCCCAATTCCAAAAAAAAATTAATTTAAGTTTGATTTTAAAAATATTTTCAAGTTTAAAAAATTCATTTTTTTCACCCTTACCCTCGAACCCCCTACCACCTCCAAAAAAGTTAAGTTTATTTTTAAAACATATTTTAAACTTCAAAATTTCATTTTTTTTCACCCCAACCCTCGACCCCCAGTCCCCCGCCACTACCCCCACCAGCCCCACCCCCACCCCAAAAAAAAATTGTGATATCGTTTTAAAGAAAAATTCAACTTCAAATTCTAATTTTTTCACCCTTACCTTTGAACCCCCTCCCCCCACGAAACAATTTCAAGTTTGTTTTTTAAAAAAACATTCAACTTCAAAAATTATTTTCTACTATAGTAAAAAATAAAAGATATTTCTCAAAAATATTTTTTCATTCAAAATTCGAACACTAAAATATATTTTTGTTAAATATTTTCTATTCACCAACCAAACATGAGAAAATAGGTCATAAATATACTTGTTTTCCAGGAAAACATTTTCCTTCATACCAAACACACCCTTAGTGTCCCCAAATGCATATTTTATATCAATAACTGATGAAAAATCTTGAGTTTCAGGTATTTAGACTTGAAGACAAAGTGTGGACACAACTTAGTAAAAAGGAGCAAGACAACTGAAAATGGAAGAAAAGATGGCCTGAGGATATCCTAATACATAGGCGAGCTGCCGATTGGCCTTGATCTCGCCTAATGTTCCAATGTGTTGAGCCTTGATGGAAAGGATCAGTCTTGGGTGAAAAGGATCAATTGGCCTTTTTCCGAGCAGCTTTGTGAAGTACTATTAAATCACCCAATGATCCAGAACGCAAAGATGTTAATGGCTAAAGCAAAAAGACATATACCAAAGGATGGATTGTCGAGTTGACCGGCGGTCCCGACTAATTGCGCCGAGTGATCCTTCGTAGCACTTTTTGAAAATTACAAATACTAACTGAGATTTATAGCTTACTATCATATTTTTAATTTTAGACTTAAGAACAATCAAATTATTCTAATTTTAATTCTTAGAGTTTTGGGAGACAAAGTTCTTGATCTTTGAAGAGTTGAAGGTTCCCAAAACCAAGAAACTGGATGTGGGTATTAAAGAATCATCATCCTTGACGTGTGTAAAGACATTTTCTATCATACTCAATTGATGAAAACTCTTTTTGGTATTGATTTCTATCTCTTTACTATGTCTAGCTAAAACCTCAATTTTGGGGGGTGATTATGTGAATTTGGTTTGAATTTACTACTGGTTTTACTAATTAATAGTTAATTTGATGTTTAAATTTTTTTTATTTCATTATTAGTTGTGTATGAATTTAATGGAATTATAATTGCAAATATGATTTCATCTTCATTTTTTTGGCTTGCTCAAGAGAGAGGTCTTAAGACCAAAACTACTGAGTCGATAGTCGGTGGTTATTGGGGTGTCATGGGCTCAGCCCGAGAGAGTGAGTCCTAAACTCTTTTCCACACATTGAGCTCGAGAGAGTGAATTAAGACGAAGGCTGGGCATAACTGTGTCTTATCGATGTTTGAGAGAAACTCATTTGATTCGAGGTAAATTACTTGAGAGAGAATTTACCCCCACTAAAGTCTAGTTTAGTTACAAATGAAGTGATTTACTATCAATAATATGCACCTGGTTGTTTGTTTTAGTCCATTTTCTTATCACATCCCAAGAATTATTTCTCGTTATCAGTATCTTTGTTTTTGTGTTTTTAGTTACTAATTTAGCTATACACAAACCCTTTTTATAATTGACACTTAAGTCGCCCCTTGGATTTATTATATTTTTTAATCGTAAATATCTTTTAGATATGATTAACTTGAACTGATTTGTACTTGGCTATTAATTCTTGAAAATCACTCCCTTGGGACTCGACCCCAACCCTTGGTTGGGTACTACTCGAAATCATTGAATTTTGAACCAGAATAGTGTTTTGATGAATTGTGAAAACATCAAAATGGCACCGTTGCTGGGGTGATAAGGGGAATATTTGCCAATACAGTAAATGCCTCTAGGACTGATTGGTCTTGGAATCTTGATGACGCCTATGGGCATATCATACTGCATACAAAACACTAATCGGTAAGTCTCCATATAATTTATTCTTTGCAGAGTCTTGTCATCCCCCAGTCGAATTGGAACACAAAGCTATGTGGGCATCAAAAACTTTGAATTTGGACTGGACCAAAAACTCTTAAGACAGAATGGAGCAACTAAATGAATTGGACGAATTCAGGTTTAAGGCTTACGAAAGCTCGGCGCTCTACAAGGAAAAGATGAAGAGATGGCATGATGCTAAAATACTTAAGAGAGACTTTGAAGTGGAAGATTGGGTTCTACTATATAGATCCCAACTTAGACTTTTTTTTTGGAAATCTCAAGTCCAAATCGTCTGGACTATTGAAAGTGATGAGAGTGTTCACAAATGGGGTCATCAAAGTTGAGGGACAAGAAAGACCTGCTTTTAAGAAGAATGGTCATCCTTTGAAAGCATACTTTGGAGTGCCAAGAAATATCCTTGATTGAGGTAGTGTATTTGGAAGAGTCTTGAGGTCACTTTCACGTCGTGTTGTCACAGTGTTAAATAATGCGCTTCTTATGAGGCAACACCAGTGTTAGTGTTTTTAGTAATCCATGTATTTATGTTGCATATGATAAATAATATGCAAGTAATTTTTGGCATGTCATGGAAGATGTTCAGTGAGCATGATTTAGTTCACCGATTGAATCAAAAAGTGAGTTTGAAATTCTCAAATGTTCGCCGGGAGACCTTAGTCATTAAGTGAATTATCGATGTGCTTAGGAGACCCGACCTTCTCCGCTCTTCTTCTTTTGCATTGCCATAATACTTTAGTGATTGATTCAACAGTATTCCATAGCTCATTGACGAGTCACAAACGTGGTCGGTGATCTTCTGAATTTTTGCCGAGTGACGTCTTATCGATAAGTCACACACTGGAAATAAAGATGAAGAGCTCGCTTGTTTGGTGCATCTTTGGAGCAATCAACGAGTGGCTCGTGATCTCGCCAACCAAGTGTTTAGTGAAAAATCATTATCACCTTGCTATGAATATTTACATATTGTTTTTAATCTAATAGCTTTCTTTGATTATGTTAGTTCTTATCATTACTTTTTTGGGAAGGGCCACAGTTGACTACAATGTAGAAAGTGTTCGATAAAAAATTCCAGTGGCGAGGTGCTAAAGAGATTGGCAACCCAACTTAACCTCTATTTTATCCGACCCAATTTGGATTTGGGTTTCGTATAACTCGGTGAGCAAGTGAAATTATTGGCTATCCGCCGACCTGATAAGCGATTCATATCTTGTTCACCATCTGGATACCTACATCAACTGAAGGTTCTATAAAAACGGTGAGGTAGGTGATCACTCGGCGTGTTGCTGAATGGATCGGCGAGCACTTGAAGGTTTTAAGGATACATGTTTAAAAATTTCAACCTCCCTCACTTTCCATCACATTTAGTCTTCACAAACTCATACCCGCACTTTTGTTTATTTATTTTTGCATTCTCTAGTATTTTAGTCGTTAATTTGTGCTCGGAGTTGGGGGGGACTTTGCTGCCTAGAATTGATGTTTTTATTAATCAACATCAAAGATATGGCCAAACAGATGAAGAGACTAAGTAGACAGGATCCTCTAATTCCTTCTCTCTCTGTCTTACTTTATTTCACTTTTTTGGATACTTTTTCTTCTTTTTCATTTGACGATAAATACTATTATTATAATGGGGTGAGGCCCACCTTTTTTGTGACTATTGATGTTCAACGTTTTGTTTAGTATTTGGGTTGGTATGCTTAAAATTATGTGTTATGCTGCTTTTGTGGATGATTGAGATTGTGCTCTTTATGCTTTAATTGTAAATGATTTGACCCATCCAAAAATTTTTTGCTACCTCTCGTATGTTGAATGTGGCTATTCTTTTGCAAAATTTTAGTCTAGGTTTTGATCAATATCTATGATTTGGATAGTGCTCTCAATCGAACAAACATGAATATACCGTTATGATGAGGCCAAATAAAGTTGCATAGACAATATGTGAACATTTTGCATCTCGTTGTGATTAGCCAAGTATCAATATGAGTTTCTTGCGATGAACATTGCACATTAGCGAAAGTATGGACTCTTGTTTGACTTTGGTGTCGATGTCTTGTGCGATGAGCTTACTATGAACCATGCATGATGACACCTAGAATTTTCCCCGTGGTCCGATTTACTAAGTGATATGATCTCATGATATGATTATAAGCAACTTTGAAGAGAGTGAAACAATTCGACGCATACCTCTTTTGTGGCCTACTTGGTGAGTGTGCTAACCTATTTTGAACACCTCTTGAGCCTTACCTTTCTTTGGAATAAATATAAAAGCATGGCCTTTGTTTATCCACTACCGATTATCTTGATTTGTGGTTGATTGAATAGCCAATATAGGCTTTTGGGGTGTGGTGTAAAGAGAAGGAAAGTCAATAAGTGCAAGAGAGTCTCCTTTAACCCATGGTGTTGAGGAAAATGGAACCCCCTCCATACAAAAAAATAAGAGAAAGAGAGCAACAAAAGAAAAGAATGAAAAAGAAAAAATTATGGAATAAAGTTATGAAAATGCAAGAAGAAATGGGGTTTCCGGAATATGAATGGAAGCTGAATAAAGGATGACTTATGAGAACGAAAGAAAATTATGAAAGAAAAGGAAAGGAAGTGTTCTGAGCACCAGATTTCATGAGGATTAAAGTCAAATCATCCTAAATTTATCATACCTTTGCACTCATCCCTGTTACAAGCCTTGAAAAAACTTTTTTGATCTTGAGTGAGCTGAATCAAATGTTGATTGGAAAATATAGGCAAACATATGGGTGAAATCATGCGATGTGTTCATCTTTGTGAGTGTTAGCATTGCATTTGATTCCAAAACTTAAAATGCTTGAACCATAGTGTGTGAAATTGCAATGATTCTTTGTGTAAGGGACTTTGATCATTTTTCGTTGATCTTGAACCTGCATTAAGTACTGTGAGCTTGAAAATAATTGATAATGATGTTTCACAACCTTAATGTTTGAGTACACAATTTATCCTTGCATGAGTAAGTTGACTCTTGTTGTGTACATTCATGATTCAGTCTAGTGTAGCACTATTTGAGACATCCTTTTTGAACAACTTAACTTGAGTTTTAGTTGAGGACAATCAAAACTTTAAGTTAGAAGTGTTGATGAGTGCATAATTTGGACTCATCTAGGGCTATATTTGAATAAATTTTGTAATGCCCCATAGAACCTAGGTAGACCTAGTTATTGTCTAATGGAATTAAGTAGTTAAAACTAGAGTCTCACATGTATGTTTATGGTTTAAAACTTGTTTGAAATGATGAAAATGTCTATTTAAGTTAGTTTGGTGATTTTAGAGGTCAAACGTTAGGAAATGACCATGACATCCAAAAACTAGTCATTGAATTGTAAAGGTCTTGTCGTCAAGATTTGGAGTATTGTTTGAGGATGAAAACTTGTATAAGTGACTCCTACATTTCTAACACCGCGTATAAGGGTAAACGTCTTGGTACTACTCTCCCAAGACCACTTGAGGGGTCCTAAAAGAGGTAAAGGGTGTGACCTACGAAGGGTCATCGATGGGTTGACGCCCGATAGGTCAAGGTCATAGGTCCCTACTTAGAATTTTGAAGAATCCTGCAACTTCTAGAATTGCAGACCCAATATATGAAGGGAAAACGATGGCCATAGGTGGAGGGTGTGGGTGATGCCACTTTTTACTCTTTTAGTTTTAAGTTGGGGTTCGGGAATTAATTAGTTAGTTAATTAGGGGTTAATATAGGTCGATTAATGAGTAAAATGATCACCTATATAAGTATAATAAAACCTGGACTAATCATTCTAACTAATCCACCTAAAGACGCTAAACTTTCTCCAAAAATCATACCTCTAAAATAGAAAAAAAAAGAGAAAGAAGAGAGGAAACATCTCGGTAGATTTTCCATTGGACTCTATATTTTCTTAGGGAAATTAGCAAAGGTATGTGAAGCTTAATCATTCATGCGTTCTTCCACCCATGGAGCCCCCATAGTTTCCCCCAGCTGTGAATCCAATGTCAAGACCCAACCCGATGGGCCGTGACTAGTCGTCTTGGACACCCACATACAAACCTGCTAAGTATAACCAACTGAAACTAAGACAATATGGAATTTAATCAAATCAACCCCAACGTCATATATATATAAAGAGGACCTGTCTCATAAGGATTCATAACCATTCAACCGTAACAACATACGCGAGCCGACAAGGCCGCCACTATCCAAAGCATAATAACATAAGTAAGCCGACAAGGTTGCCACTACAAAATACACAGTGATGTACACAGCCGACAAGGCTGCCCCTGTACAAGCGGACATCCCAAACAAACCATGTCCATACCATTACCCAAAACATACATATACAACCCACATAATGTCCATAGACCTCTAAGAGTAATTAGTGAAACTCGACGGGACAGGGCCCCGCCATAGCCGAGCAAAAGACTACACAAAAGTTATGTACCAAAACGACTGGGCTCTGGAACAGTGGAGCTCTCCCAATCAGCAGAGTAGATATCCTAGGCGGGAGGATCACCAAACTGTGCGTCTACACCTGTGGGCATGAAACGCAGCCCCCCGAGGAAAGGGGGTTTGTACGGATAATGTACTGAGTATGTAAAGCATAAGGTAAAGATGACAGGATACCAATATGGCAAGTCAAAACAAAATATCGCTACACATGTACCCTTTTATCATGCATATCTTTAACATATAAGGTGCCCAGCTTCCCTAGTAAGGGGCTCGGAAAAATAATCATCACGTCATCTCCGTCATCATCATCATCATAACCATCCTCATCACCAATCATATATATAATATACATACCCGACCCTCTAGTGAGGAATTCGGTGACATATACAAGAAACTCCACACGAACATTACCCGGCCCGGGACTCGGTGAAATGACAAATGACTCTATGCACGAGCAGAATATTATGAGCAACCATATGCAATTAAAATCATTTCTTATAACTCAATAGAACAATCAACGTGAACCAGCAAGGAGTATTACCAAAGATTAATGTTTTATCAAGATTATGAACCTTTAATACGATATGGAAACGTAAAATCTCAATGACTCTAAGAAGCACTACCATAGATTTGAGAGATCATCATAGCCTTAGACATAGCCGATATATAGAGTAATAATTGTGGAAGCAAGAATATACGTCACCTAGACGCTCTAGAGGTAAGTATCAAACCTGTCAGTTATTCGCTTATTTTTAAAAGTCATGCCAAACAAAGAAAGAAGGGATAGCGTTACATACCGTATAATCGAGCCGCACGTCCAATATTTACTGCTCAAGCTATTAATCTATAACAAGCAACAATCGTTCCGCAATTAGATAAACATCGGGCTTTACTTTCTTGTAAGCTAGCTAATAATCTAACGAAAATTCGGCGACTTCCCTATTTTCCTTACTTCGTCCCAATCGACAACAACCCAAATTATCCACAAGCAATACCAATAACACATATAACCCAACGAATCATATTAAACAGCCCCTCTCCAAAAGCAGCCTGTCTCGGCAACCATAGCAATGACAACGACACACCGAGCGATAACTCGTTTTATAATTTGCAACACATCTACCTTATCGTATTCATCCTTTGGAGTATATACTCATAATCACATTTAACATATACATAATGCCAAAACAGAATTTTCCCGCAGTTTGCTTTAATCAAAACAGCCCAAGCACCAACACGACACCACTAATAATCCGATTATGATTTCCGTCCATACTTAGCACATTCAATAACTAAAACAAACTTCCTAAGCTACTGGTCACACCCCCTTCTTAGAATTAATGTATAATTAACAAAGGTATTCTAAAGAATTAACACACCAAACAAGGAGATTACTAACCAAATTATTTGCAGCTGCTGGCCAAGAGTTGCAGGGTTGGTTTACCATTTCCATGGCTGCCTAAGACAAGAGGTGAAGAAGAAGAAGATATGCAGCAATGCATTTCACCACTTTATTTAGCATGGAGTGGATTTCTCCATCTCATTTAATAGTATGAAGTGGAGGCAGCCCCCCTCTACACCTGTCCACTAAGGCCAGCTCACAATCTGATCCTTTTTTAATTTTTACCTTGAGTGGTGGGGCCCACTAGATTAAATTAATCCTAATCATTCACTAATTAATCCCTCACTTAAAGTTAATGGCACTTACATTATCCAACTCATACTTAATATCACATTTGGAATTAACATCCTTGCCTAATATTTCTTTAATCACTTGGAACTTAAAATATAATCTCATTCCCCGGACTTACGTCTACTAGATCATGATGCGCACTACGTATAAAAAAAATACGAGGCATAACATCCTTCTCCCCTTAGGAACATTCGTCCTCGAATGTTAAGTTAGCGTCTTACAAAAACAAATTCCAGCGAGGTCTCTCTAACAGTTATACCTATCAACCTGCATTTCGTAACTTACAGATGCCTCACAGAGTCACAACTTACTACATAATCTCGTTTATCAATCAATATAGTCAAGCAAGGAATTGAATTACCTGCAGGTACGGGGAACAAGTAAGGATACTCATTCTTCATTTCGTCTTCTGCTTCCCAAGTCATCTCCTCCCTATTATTATTTTGCCACAACACTTTGACGGAAGCCACATCCTTAGTACGTAACCTTCTAACCTGGCGATCAAGTATAGCTATGGGTTTCTCCTCATATGACAACTCCTCTGTTACCTGAACATCATTTACGTAGCATCGATACATGGTAGACTGGATGTACCGCCTCCAAATCAGATGGTAGATCCAACTCATAGGCAACCTTGCCTATCCTACGAACAATCTGATAAGGCCCAATGTATCTCGGACTGAGCTTCCCCTTCCTTCCGAATCTCATAACACCCCTCATGGGTGATACCTTCAGGAATACCCAGTCACCAATCTGAAACTCCAAATCTCAACGTTGATTATCTGCATATGACTTCTATCGACTCTGGGCTGCTAATAATCTTTCTTGAATAAGCTTCACCTTGTCAACAGCTTGCTGAATCACATCCGGGCATATTAACTTAATCTCGCCAACATCAAACCAACCAATAGGTGATCTGCACTTCCTTCCATATAAGGCCTCGTACGGTGCCATCTGGATACTAGAATGGTAGCCATTATTATAGGCAAACTCAATGAGCGGCAAATGGTCATCCCAACTACCTTTGAAGTCAATAATACAGGACTGCAACATATCTTCAAATCTCTGAATAGTACGCTCAGCCTGCCCATCAGTCTAAGGGTGAAATGCTGTGCTAAGGTTTACTTGTGTCCCCAATCCCTTCTGAAACGATCTCCAAAATTTGGCTGTAAATTGAGCTCCTCTGTCTGATATAATGGATGTGGGAACCCCATGAAGTCTCACTATATCCCTGACATATAACCTCCCATAATCTTCAACCGAATAAGTAGTCCTGACTGGAAGAAAATGGGCCGATTTCGTAAGCCTATCTACAATAACCCATATAGAGTCATACTTCTGTTGAGTGCGAGGTTAGACTGTGAAGAAATCCATATTAATCATCTCCCATTTCCAAGTCGGGATCTCTATCTCCTGTAATAATCCATCAGGCTTTTGATGTTCGATCTTGACTTGTTGACAATTCGGGCACAGAGCAACAAACTCCGCTATGTCCTTTTTCATGCCATCCCACCAATATAAGCATCTGAGGTCATGATATATTTTCGTTGACCCTGGGTGAATAGAATAACGGGCAGAGTGTGCCTCTCCCATAACCTGCCGTCGTAGCCCCGCAGTATCGGGTACACACAATCTGCCTTCATATCGTAACACTCCATCAGATGTAACCTTAAATGGGGTCTTTTCCTTTTGAAGAGATGCATCTCTATACTGTGCCAGAATAGGGTCCTTGTATTGGTGTCTCTTTACCTCATCTATGATTGAGGACTCAGCAACCTCTCGAATAGAAACTCTACTATCTTCTGAATTAGCCAGACGGACTCCAAGGCTGGATAGCCGCTGAATCTACCAAACCATATCCCTCCTTTCTGGTTGTACATCTGTCAAGATACCCATGGACTTACGGCTAAGAGCATTTGCTACAACATTCGCTTTCACTGGATGATATAAAATATCAACATCATAATCCTTTAGCAACTCTAACAACCGCCTCTGTCGTAAGTTCAGCTCCTTCTGTATAAAGATATATTGGAGACTCTTATGATCTGTCTAGATGTCCACATGGACACAATATAAATAATGTCTCCATATCTTCAAGGCATGAACCACGACCGCTAACTCCAGATCGTGAGTAGGATAGTTCTTTTCATGGTTCCTAAGTTATCGGGAGGCATAGGCTATAACTTTGCCATGCTGCATTAATACACATCCTAGCCCAACACCCGAAGCATCACAATAAATAACATAGCCGTCTGGTCCCTCCGGAAGAGTTAGGTCTGGAGCTGTAGTCAATTTGTCTTTCAATAGCTGTAAGCTTCGCTCACAAGCCTCAGTCCACTTGAACTTGGCTGCCTTTTGAGTTAGCCTTGTCAAAGGCGCTGAAATTGAGGCAAACTTTTCTACGAATCTCCTGTAATATCCTGCTAACCCCAGAAAGCTGCGTACCTCAGTAGGTGTCGTAGGTCTGGGCCAAGTCTTTACCGCCTCAATCTTCTGCGTGTCTACCCGAATACCATCAGCTCCAATAATATGCCCCAAGAATGCCACTGAAGTCAACCAGAACTCGCACTTAGAAAATTTAGCATACAACTTCTGGTGCTGAAGCACCCTAAGTACCGTCCTTAAATGGTCTGCATGCTCCTCTTCTGAATGTGAATAGACCAGAATATCGTCTATAAATACAATAACAAACATATCAAGGAATGGTTTAAATACTCGATTTATTAAATCCATGAACACCGCTGGAGCATTAGTCAGCCCAAAAGACAGCACTCTAAACTCATAATGCCCATATCGGGTCCGGAATGCCGTCTTTGGAATATCTGCCTCCCTTACTCGCACCTGATGATAACCTGACCGCAAGTCTATCTTTGAAAAACACATTGCACCCTGCAACTGGTCAAATAGATCATCAATCCTTGGGAGGGGATACCTGTTCTTTACTGTTACTTTGTTCAGCTGCCTATAATCAATGCACATCCGAAGCGACCCATCCTTCTTCCTCACAAACAGTACCGGTGCTCCCCAAGGTGACGTACTAGGCATGATGAAGACCTTTTCTAGCAAATCCCTCAATTGCCCTTTCAATTCTTTCAACTCAGCAGGTGCCATTCTATAAGGAGGTATAGATATAGGCTGGGTATCTGGCAGTACATCTATAGTAAACTCTATCTCTTGTTCTGGAGGAAGGCCTGGAAGTTCCTCGGGGAATACATCGGGAAATTCATTAACTACCGGTACTGATTGAAGAGTCGGTGCCTCTGCCTTTATGTCATGCACCCGAATCAAATGGTAAATATAGCCTTTTCTAACCATCTTCCCAGCCTTGAGGTATGAAATGAACTTACCTTTCGGCAATACTGTACTCCCCTTCCACTCTATAATCGGTTCCCCTGGAAATTGAAATCGAACTATCTTTCCTCTGCAATCAACATTAGCATAACAAGAAGCCAACCAATCCATGCCCATGATAATATCAAACTTAATCATATTTAACTCTATTAGATCTGCAACGGTACGACGACTATATATAACTACTGAACAATTCCTATATACTCGCGTAGCTATGACAAAATCTCCTATAGGTGTATCTACCTCAAATGGTTCTATCAACTCAGACTCTATTCCGATCCTACTAGCAACAAAGGGAGATATAAATGATAAGGTGGAACCTGGGTCTATCAATGTATACACACTTCGGGAGAATAGTGATAATATACCTGTGATCACATTAGGTGACGCCTCCTGATCCTGCCTATTAGTTAAAGCATATATACGGTTCAAGGGACCGCTAGAACTGGAAGCTCCACCACGTCCTCTACCACGGCATGCTGGCACCTGAATACCCTGCCTTAGAGGGCGATAGCCATCAAGAAGATGAACCAAAGAACGGACCGTAGGGTCGTGCCATACCACCGCACTACCTCTGGGTGACACTCCCTCATAGTATGGCCCTGACGGCCGCAAGAAAAACACGCACTGTAGCCCAACGACATTCCCAGGATGGGACTTACCACAATGAGAACGCCGAGGCAAAGGTGGCCTCGACCGCTCAAACCCCGCCCATCTGTGACCTTGACGCCTGTAGCTCGACCGACTTTCGAATATCCCATACGATCGAACCCCTACCCATGAAAGCGTGGGGTGCACTCTGTCTTTGGTGGGAAGAAAATCTAACATGTCTTTGAGATCGCCCGCCGAAACTTGTCGGGATAACTCACGATCTAGACCTCTTTGGCTGGCCTCTATTATAATCTCTATCTGGCTGACGTCCCCGGGGCCGATCCTCTACCCATCGCGTCATATGCTCGCACCCGAGCAATGTCCATACCTAGCTGAAGAGTCACTGCCATACAACCGTCAATCAGATAACGATCCAATCCCATCAAATAACGATGTACCCTGTCTGCCATATCAGCCACAATAGTAGGCGCATGCCTAGCCAATGAATCAAACTCGAGGCTATACTCTCGAACGCTCCTGCCATTTTGCTTCAAACGCAAGAATCTATCGACTCTAGCTCGCTTCATCTCTGGAGGCAGGAAGTGGCCCTGGAAAGCCTCCACGAATTCATCCCATACCGCTGGAGGAGCACCCTCACCCCTAGATAACTCCCAAGACTCATACCAATTAATAGCTACATCCCACAAGTGATACGTAGCCAACTCAATAGACTCGGTCTCCGAAGCCTTGATTATCCTCAATGTATGCTGCATCTGATGAATAAACTCTTGCGGATCATCTTGGGGCCTTGACCCAAAGAACTCTGGAGGATTACAACTTAAGAAGTCACGAGCCCTTTAGCTATCAGATCTGTCCGCATGATCAACTCCTAGTCCATGACTGCGAGCCTGACCTGCCACTAATCTAGTCAGCAACTGAACCGCATCTCTCATGGCCCTATTCTCTGCCCCTGAATGAGGAGCTGGAGGTTCAGGTGTTAGGGCCTCGGGGGCTGGTGGTGTCCCCCGAACTGGAGCTGCTGCTGCTCTAAGCTCCTCTGGCGGTGGCGGTGTAGCAGAGCTCTCCGACTGGAGCATAATACCAGGCATAAACTGGGCACGGGCCCTAGTAACTCTCTGCGTCTAACTAGTACCTTCTGCTATCGATTTGCCCTTCTGGGCGGCTGTCGCTTTCTTTGGAGGCATAGCTGAAAAAACACGGATTCGTTAGAGAGGGATTATGCTGTTAATATAGCTCTATCACACGATCTAGAATAAGAAGAAAGGATGACATCCTAAATGTCCTGTAGCTTCCTGTTTATAAATGTGGTGCACAATACACCGATAAACAAGACTCTACGAGACACGGTCTATAGACACTTCCGAGGAAGAACCGCTCTGATACCACTCTTTGTCACGACCCAACCCGATGGGCCGTGACTAGTGCCCGTTTTGGACACCCACATACAAACCTGCTAAGTATAACCAACTGAAACTAAGACAATATGGAATTTAATCAAATCAAATCAACCCCAACGTCATATATATATAAAGAGGACCTGTCTCATAAGGATTCATAACCATTCAACCGTAACAACATACGCGAGCCGACAAGGCCGCCACTATCCAAAGCATAATAACATAAGTAAGCCGACAAGGCTGCCACTACACAATACACAGTGATGTACGCACCCGACAAGGCTTCCCCTGTACAAGCGGACATCCCAAACAAACCATGTCCAGACCATTACCCAAAACATATATATACAACCCACATAATGTCCATAGACCTCTAAGAGTACATTAGTGAAACTCGACGGGACAAGGCCCCGCCATACCCATAGACGAGGAAAAGACTACACAAAAGTTATGTACCAAAACGACTGGGCTCTGGAACAGTGGAGCTCTCCCAATCAGCAGAGTAGATATCCTAGGTGGGAGGATCACCGAACTGTGCGTCTACACCTGCGGGCATGAAACGCAGCCCCCCGAGGAAAGGGGGTCAGTATGGAAAATGTACTGAGTACGTAAAGCATAAGGTAAAGATGACAGGATACCAATATGGCAAGTCGAAACAAAATATCGCTACACATTTACCCTTTTAAGTGAAAATCATGCATATCTTTAACATATAAGGTGCCCAGCTTCCCTAGTAAGGGGCTCGGCAAAATAATCATCACGTCATCTCTGTCATCATCATCATCATAACCATCCTCATCACCAATCATATATATAATATACATACCCGGCCCTCTAGTGAGGAACTCGGTGACATATGCAAGAAACTCTGCACGAACATTACCCGGCCCGGGACTCGATGGAATGATAAATGACTCTATGCACGAGCAGAATATTATGAGAAACCATATGCAATTAAAATCATTTCTTATAACTCAATAGAACAATCAACGTGAACCAGCAAGGAGTATTACCAAAGATTAATGTTTCATTAAGATTATGAACCTTTAATATGATATGGAAACGTAAAATCTCAATGACTCTAAGAAGCACCACCATAGATATGAGAGATCATCATAGCCTTAGACATAGCCGATATATAGAGGAATAATTGTGGAAGCAAGAATATACGTCACCTAGACGCTCTAGAGGTAAGTATCAAACCTGTCCGTTATTCGCTTATTTTTAAAAGTCATGCTAAACAAAGAAAGAAGGGACAGCGTTACATACCGTATAATCGAGCCGCACGTCCAATATTTACTGCTCAAGCTATTAATCTATAACAAGCAACAATCGTGCCGCAATTAGATAAACATCGCGCTTTACTTTCTTGTAAGCTAGCTAATAATCTAATGAAAATTCGGCAGCACTTCCCCTATTTTCCTTACTTCGTCCCAATCCGACAACAACCCAAATTATCCACAACAATACCAATAACACATATAACCCAACGAATCATATTAAACAGCCCCCTCCCCAAAACAGTTCCGTCTCGGCAACCATAGCAGCAAAGCAACGACACACCGAGCGATAACTCGTTTTATAATTCGCAACACATCTACCTTATCGTACTCATCCTTTGGAGTATATAATCATAATCACATTTAACATATACTTAATGCCAAAACATAATTTTTCCGCAGTTTGCTTTAATCAAAACAGCCCAAGCACCAACATGACACCACTAATAATCCGATTATGGTTTCCGTCCATACTTAGCACATTCAATAACTAAAACAAACTTCCTAAGCTACTGGTCACGCCCCCTTATAATATTAATGGGTGATTAAAAAGGTATTCTAAAGAATTAACACACCAAGCAAGGAGATTACTAACCAAATTATTTGCAGCTGCTGGCCAAGAGTTTCAGGGTTGGTTTCTCCATTTCCATGGTTGCCTAAGCCAAGTGGTGAAGAAGAAGATGATATGCAACAATGCATTTCACCACTTTATTTAGTATTGAGTGGATTTCTCCACCTCATTTATAATATGAAGTGGAGGCAGCCCCCCTCTACACTTGTCCAATAAGGCCAACTCCATATTTGATCCCTTTTTTAATTTTGGCCTTGAGTGGTGGGGCCCACTGGATTAAATTAATCCTAATCAGTCACTAATTAATCCCTCACTTAAAGTTAATGGCACTTACATTAGCCAACTCATACTTAATATCACATTTGGAATTAACATCCTTGCCTAATATTTCTTTAATCACTTGGAACTTAAAATAAAATCTCATTCCCCGGACTTACATCTACTAGATCATGATGCGCACTACGTATAAAAAAAATACGAGGCATAACATCCAAATACTCGACTCTAGCTAGGGTTATGATTGCTTTATGGGTAGGGCTTGATTGTGACTCCAATCTAGGGGATAGCAATCAATTATGTTTCAATTCTTTGTTCAATTATTATATTATGTTTTCATAGGAATTCCATTATTAAACCTAATCTAAGTTGATGAAGGTGATCTTTGTGGGTTTACGCCAGTAGAGGCAAGGTTGAAGGTTCTAAATTGATCTTCATGTTTCAATTGTCTGGAATACTAATTGGTCTTAGTTAGGGTCATGTAAAAATGAATTGACCTAGAATTGTTTGAATAGGAAGTATCTTGTCATATAATTTTAGAATTTATCCTTTATGATGAAATAAGACTTAAATAACCTAGTAGTGAGAGGTGTGATCAAATAACAAGGAAATATAGGTATAAATAAGATATTAAGAAAGAAACCTTGAGATTAAGGTTTGTGATCATTATGTATAGAGATTTAGGGTGAGAATCATGTTATTACTAAGTGATGATAAAGCTTTGAGAATAAAGTCTAAAAGAGAATAGAAGTCTAATAGGTTGGATTGTGGTGAGAGACCTATGTTGTAAGACCCCACAAATGAAATAGGTGAATCTAGATCCTAACATGGTTTTCGTGATGTACTACGGTTCTAAAGTGTTTATAGTATGGGTTTGAGGCAGTATCTAATAGTTTAGGTGCATTGGAAGTCAAACATCAAGGGACGACCAAGACGTCCGACGACTAAGTGACCTATGTACCTAATATGTGGTTTTATGTGTTTATATGTGATTCACAAGGTTATAAGGTCCTTAAATGAGTTATAATAGCGTATATAGGGAGCGTGTAAAGTTTCAAGAAGTTTGGAGGTCAACGTCCAAGAACGTCCATAACCTTCGAAAGGTTTGCCTTGAAACGACCTTGTGAGTCTATGTATGTTTCGTAGAGGTTTACGTGTTCATTTTTTAAGAAACTCATGCGGTAGGTCCCAAACCCGTATACAAACATATTTGGGGTGTAAATTTTTGGGTACGACTCCATGTAGGACTCACAAGGAGTCCTAAATTAAGACCCCAACATTGGAGTTCAACACTTGTAGACAGTGGCCAAACGATGGCCGGTCGACAAGGCAATGGCCTGTTGATGGGTCTCGTGGATGGATCCAAGTTGAATGCAGGATGAGGAGTCTATGAAGCGACCCATCAGACCCCCATTGACGGGATGTGGGTGAGACCACGGACCGTCGATGCATCCCTCGATAGGTCTGTGAGTTTTCTGCCAACTTTCTGTTAACTTGAGGGGTTAAGTTGTAAATTCACCCCAAGTCTTATTTAATGTGAGGACGGTTGTTTTGAGTGTTTATGGGTATTTTAAGAGTATATAAGTCATTAAACTCTCATTATAACCCTAACACCTAAATCTAAACATATTCCCTCCAAAAGTTTTTCCAAAAACCTTCATATGAGTTCAAAATGAAGAGGGAGCTTGAAGATGGGTCTTAAATGGAGTTTATTCTTCAATTAGTTTTAGATTAATCAAATAATGTATGGGTTTTCTTCATCTAAGGCTTGTTATCACTTTAGAGCCAATTTCAAAGATGATTTTCAAAGATTTCAAAAATATGAAAAAGTCCAATTTCTACTCTAAGTCTTGGTTCTTTAATATATGGTTTCCAAATGTTTGTATATGATGAAATTGATGTATAGTTGATGTTTTCCAGTGAAATTCTCCATGAACCCTTGACCTTCACAAATCTCTCAATTTGACTAAAATATGGGTTAAGTGATCATGCGTTGATATTGATGAATTCATGTGTAGATTGTTCTGGGCTTTTGAATCATATATAGATTATGGTTCATTGGTTTATAGGTTGTTTCAATTTTATCAATTGAGGACTGAATATTCTTAGATCTACTGAATGTTAGACTTATTGAGTTGATATTGACTTAAGGTTTATGATTCCTAATGTACTTTTCTATTGGCTATCTAATCATGAAATAATTATATTCAATTGATATCTAGGTTGTATTAGATTGATAAGTATGTAATGAATTGACCTAGTTTCATTGATTATTGATATAATTGTATTGAATTGTTGGTTATGGCCTTGGGTAAGGGCCTTATGATATTGAATTGGATGATTTAGCTTTTGAATCGGAGTGGTAAGATGGAGTGGGGGTATACTACCCTAATTTGTTTTATTTTATGTTAATTAGACTTCAATTATATTGTGATTTGTATGGTCCACTTATGGTGGCGGTGTTATGTGCTTTACCTGCAATTGATGTGGCCTTGCCGGTGTTACTTTATGCACTATGATGAACATGGCCTTGTTTGCACTACTTGAAGTATTATGATGATTTTCTTAGTTGATTTATGTGAAGTATGAGCATATATATCTACATGTGAAGTAAGGTTAAAGTATGTGTGCTTTCTATATCTATTAGGATATCATGTAGACTATGACTATTTTCTTATATTGGTAGTCTTAGATGTTGGCACATGATTGTTACTACTTAACTATATGAGTTGTGATGGTTATATTGATGATCATATGATAATGTATAGGATGACATAAAGACGATAAGGCTAATTCCTAATTCCTTTAAAGAATGATATTTTATATGTGATAAGGTTAAAGAATGTTGTGTCTTGTGTGGTAGACTTGTGTCCCTTACATGATACATGTATGAATGATATGTGAATATGAGATGTCTTGACTAGGCAGGGTTAGTGCACCCTAGTCATTTATGAATGAAAGATATGTGTGACCTTAGAGGATGTTAACAAGGTCATGTACGTGGAAAAAGTTATGTTATAAATGTTGAAGTTGTGAGCTGTAATGGTATCCTTCATGAAAAGGAATGGTGGACTTAGGTTGATTGGCTGGAACAGAATCATATCATTCTTAGGGAAGTCATAATGAGCTATCTTAGTCTCCATTGAAAGGCAACCCTAGTGGACCTCTTTGGTAGGGTAAATATGATTGGGTTATGAACTAGATAAGGAACCTCTTCATGTGATCCTTTAATATCAATTACTCTATGAGAACCAAGCTAGCACCGAGTGATTATGTAATGGGAAGTAGCTCTACTTGAGAATGAGACTAGAGTACAATGTAGCTCTACTTGAGAATGAGACTAGAGTGCATAAAATCCCTTCATATTCCTTAACCATGTGCCTGCATGGGATGTGTCCTAGTTCTACCCTTGGCAAGTAGACTGCCCTCATCAGAGTAGGTTAGAACTTCGGATTCCATGAGTTGCTAGCATGGTCTATGTAGGTTATTTCCTATTCTCATCATATGAGATACTTACTATCATTAGAGAAGTTCTATGAAGTTTAGGTGGTGGCATGGGATGCTATCTAGACATTGCACAATAGGATTTAAAGGTGTTAGTAAGAGTCCCTAGGTCTTGTTCAAGACCATTACTTGAATGTCCTTTATGTGTTGAATGTATCTTAATGTACTAGTGAATGTAATTTCTTGAGTTAATGAAGTATGTTAAAAAAAAGTAGTTATTATCTAGCGTAATTAAGGGTTGTCTAGTTAAGGTGTGAAGGGGGCATAGGAATGGTCACTTCATATCTTACCTAATTAAGTCTTGAGAATGACTCTAGTTAGGGAAGTTGGTTGATTATGTGGACATGATCTAAACCTTAGGTATTCTTAAGGATTACTTAGGTAATCTTGAAGAGGTCAATTATGGACATTATCTTCTTGATTTACTTAAGTAATTCTTTTAATAGCCTTTGGATGGAGAATGTCATATCACCTATATGTTAATATGTAAAGTGAGAATGATTCTGTCTTAGGTAGTCTGTAGGATCTATTAAGTGTGTGTGTAAGGGATTGTATAGGAGGTCGCTTCACAACTCATTCAAGTGAACCTTAGAGTCACCTTGGTAGGAAAATCTCATGTTCTTATGTTAATGTCTCTTAATTGTGTATGTGACTCATTATAAGTAATCTTGAGGGTCGTTTAGGCACATCTAGAGAGGGTGTATGGGCGGTCTCTCTTTGTGTGGCTTAAGTGAATCTTAGGATATCTTTGAGTGAGAATATACATTCTAAAGGGTGTGAAGTGAAGTGAAGGAACTTCACTGTAACATTGATTGATTTCACTGTACAGTGAAGTGAATTCACTGTAATGTTTACTAAAAATGTCACTTTTTGTTAATTGATTTCTTATGTGTTTCTAAGTTGTCAAGTGTTGTTCTTATGATTATAGTACGATGTTTTAATTGAAATTCATGAAAAGCATGTTATATACTAAATGTCCCTTTTTCATGGTTTTTGCATGGCTTCCATACTTAGTACATCGAATGTGCTCACCCCCTCTTTTCCCTTTTTGACTAAAGTGTAGGGAATTGGAAGTCTTGATGTGCCATGTAGGATGGATAGGTTTCTAAGGCTTGAAGATGAAGTATTGGTCAGTCATGATCGATTCGAGGAAAATATCCACATGTCCCTTATATGTCATAGTCTTTATTTTATTTTCTTGTATGGGATTAGTTTCCAAGTGTTGTATACTCTAAAGTATAAATGGTTCAAGTAGATGTTGTAAGGATTTAATGTTTTAAATTAAAGTATTCTGGTTGTGTAATGTTTATGAAAGATTTCTTCGCGTGTAAAGAAAGTTTTAAATTCTTACCTATTTTAGAATGTTTATTATCCAATGAATGATACAAGAGTCTTAGATGAGACTTCTTGAAGTCTCTTTTGCCGTGTGACGACACAAGGATGCCCTAACTTCTAGGGTGTACTTGCAGGTCGTGATAGAGATAGTATCAGAGCATAAGGTTTAGGGAGTGTCTTATTGTCTTATTAACCACATCTAGTAGAGTCTTGTTTATAATGTGAAGCGCGCCACATTATAAATAGTAGTCTATTGGGTTCTAGGAAAGTTTCACTTCTTCATTCATCTAATTGTGCCTAAGAGCTTTGTATAAGGTGTCTTCCTCTAGTTTCCCTTATGTGTTGGTCCCTAGAGGGTGACTTTATGAAGTTTGAGTTGAGGGAGAGAAAAGATGAGATGTGACTTGGTAGATGAGGTATGATAGAAGGTGGTTTTGACCTAGTTGGTTTGGTTACCTTTTGAAGGGTAGTTAAGTTGGAAAGAATGGTAACGTATAGTGTGAGAATGTGAAGGAGTGGTTGTTGAGATAGTTTGAAGTAGTTTAAGACCCCAACAATAGGAGGGCAGGTGATGAGATTTTAAAATAAAGAGGTGATTTTATCCTAGTAAGGGGGATGTAGTGATTTTATGATGAGACTTGGAGAGTCTTTAGTCTCTATGAGGTAGAACTTTGGTGAGAAATTATTAGTAAGGTTTGAGGTGCCTTGAGGGAGTTCCTTATAGTAATGTTATGTTGACCTTATAATGGGTTTCTCCCAAGTGGGGGAGTGTGGTAAAGGTACGGTTGTAAGGAGTGACGTACCCTTAACCTTCTGTTATGTGTTTATTCAAGTCTAAAACAAAGAGTTCTTCGTAACTTGAGTTTTTTAGGAGTCTTTTATAGAATATGAGATCCAATTATTCTCCTTTTGATATGTATGTTTGATTGAAGTTTTATTGAAAGAGAAAATGAGTTTTCATGCATGGTATCTTCCTCATGACTCATGTGCGTTTAGTGTAGGTTGCTAATTGTTGCATATAGTTGAATAGAGAGATTGATTATGTTGTAAAAGATGTTTATATCATGTTACCTTGAATATTAACTTGTTTCTATCATAAATTGCCTAAAAGTTGCATTTTTTGATAAAGTTGCTCAATTCACTGTAATGCACTGCCAGTTCAGTGTAATATTTTTTAAAATTTGACTAGTTGATTCTTTGGTTTGAAATTGTTGTAGAGTGGTTAGAACTGATGTATATATGTATGATATTGAATATAAAATGAGTTTTTTTCTATTTAGAATGAAGCATGTGAGTTTTGTAGCATAATGAGTTATAGAATTGTTTTCTTGTTTCTTGTGTGTTGTGAATCTCTAGATTTTGTGAAATTGATATTTTATTATTGTGTATGTACTATATGGTATGGTCATAAGTTTATAATTGAGTCTTTATACTTGGGAGTGTTCGTAGAATGGCAAATGTCATTCAAGGACGAATGTTGTACAAGTGGGGGAGAATGTAAGACTCCGAAAGTAACTTAGGTGAAGCTAGAGCCTAACATGGTTGTATTGATGGCATAAGGTTATAAAATGGTTTATAGTATGGGTTTGAGGCAGTGTCTAAGAGTTTAGGTTCATTGGAAGTCAAATGTCAAGGGACAACCAAGACGTTCGACAACTCAGTGAACTATGTGCCTCATATGTGGTTTTATGTGTTTATATGTGATTCTCGAGGTTATAAGGTCCTTAAATGATTAATTATAGAGTACACAGTCAGCGTTTCAAGTTTAGAGAAGTTTGTAGGTCAAACGTCCAAGAATATCCATAACTTTCGAACGGTTTGCCTTGAAACGACCGTATGAGTCTATGTATGTTTCGTAGAGTTTTACGTGTTCGTTTTTGATGAAAATCATGTGGTAGGTCCCAAAACTGTATACAAACATATTTGGGGTGCAAATGTTTGGGTACGACTCCATGTAAAACCCACAAGAAGCCCTAAAGTAGGACCCCAACATTGGAGTTCAACACTGCCAGGCACTGGCCAAACGACGGCCGGTAGACAAGGCAATGGACCGTTGATGGGTCTCGTGAATGGATCCAAGTTGACTGCAGGATGAGGAGTCTCTGAGTCAACCCATGAGACCCCCATCGACGGGACGTGGGTGAGACCACGGACCGTCGATGCATCCTTCGATGGGTCTGTGAGTTTTCTGCCAACTTTCTGTTAACTTGAGGGGTTAAGTTGTAAATTCACCCCAAGTCTTATTCAATGTGAGGACGGTTGTTTTGAGTGTTTATGGGTATTTTAAGAGTATATAAGTCATTAAACTCTCATTATAACCCTAACACCTAAATTAAAATATATTCCCCCAATTGTGAATCCAAATACCCTAATCTAGCTAGGGTTATGATTGCTTTGTGGGTAGGGCTTGATTGTGACTCCAATCTAGGGGATACCAATAAATTATGTTTCAATTATTTGTTCAATGATTATATGATATTTTCATAGGAATTCCATTATTAAACCTAATCTATGTTGATGAAGGTGATCTTTGTGGGTTTATGCCAATAGAGGCACGGTTGAAGGTTCTAAATTGATCAACCTGTTTCAATTGTCTGGAATACTAATTGTTCTTATTTAGGATCATGTAAAAATGAATTGACCTAGAATTTTTTGAATCGGAAATTTCTTGTCTTATAATTTTAGAATTTATCCTTTATGATGAAATAAGACTTGAACAACCTAGTAATGAGAGATGTGATCAAATAATCAGGAAATATAGGTATAAATAAGATATTAAGAAAGAAACCTTGAGATTAAGGTTTTTGGTCATTATGGATAGAGATTTAGGGTGAGGATCATGTTATTACTCAGTGATGATATAGCTTTGAGAGTAAATTCTAAAAGAGAATAGAAGTCTTATAGGTTGGATTATGGTGAGAGGCCTATATTGTAAGACCCCAAAAATGAATTAGGTGAATATAGATCCTAAAATGGTTTTCGTGATGGTATAAGGTTCTAAAATGATTCATAGTATGGGTTTGAGGCAGTATCTAAGAGTTTAGGTGCATTGGAAGTCAAACATCAAGGGACGAATACGTTCGACGACTAAGTGACCTATGTGCCTAATATGTGTTTTATGTGTTTATATTTGATCCACAAGGTTATGAGGTCTTAAAATGAGTTATAATAGCATATATAGGCATCGTGTCAAGTTTCGAGAAGTTTGGAGGTCAAAAGTCGAAGAACGTCCATGACGTTCTAAAGGTTTGCCTTCAAACGACCTTGTGAGTCTATATGTATTTCATCGAGTTTTATGTGTTTTTTTTATATGAAACTCATGTGATAGGTCATAAAATCATATACGAACATATTTTGGGTGGAAACTTCCGTGTAAGACTCCATTTAGGACCCGCAAGGGGCCCGAAAGGAGAAAACCTAAAATTGGAGTTCAATACTTGTAGACAGTGGCCAAACGACGACCCAAACGACGGTCGGTTAACTAGGCAATGGCTCGTCGATGGGTCCAAGTTTACTGTGGGATGAGGAGTCTTTGAAGGAACTCACAAGACCCCCATCGATGGGATGTGGGTGAGACCACGGACCGTCGATGCATACGTCGATAGGTCTGTGAGTTTTCTGCCAGCTTTCTAACTTGAGGGGTGAAGTTGTAAATTCACTCCAAGTCTTATTAAATGCGAGGATGGTTTTTTTAGTGTTTATGGGTATTTTAAGAGTATATAAGTCACTAAACCCTTATTATAACCCTAACACCTAAATCAAAACACATTCCCTCCAAAAGTTTCTCCAAAAGCCTCCATGTGAGTTCAAAGTGAACAGGGAGCTTGAATATGGGTCTTAAATGGAGTTTATTAATTAATTAGCTTTGTATTATTCAAATAATGTATGGTAGTTCTTCATCTAAGGCTTGCAATCACCTTAGAGCCAATTTCAAAGATGATTTTCAAAGATTTCAAAAAGATGAAAAAGTCCGATTTCTACTCAAAGTCTTGGGTTCTTGCATAAATGGTTTCCAAACGTTTATATATGATGAAATTGATGTATAATTGATTTTTCAAATGAAATTCTCCATGAACCCTTGACCTTCACAAATCTCTCAATTTGACTAAAATATGGGTTAAGTGATCATGCTTTGATATTGATGAATTCATGTGTAGATTGTTATGGGCTTTTGAATCATATATAGATTATGGTTAATTTGTTTATAGGTTGTTTAAATTTGATCAATTGAGGATTGAATATTCTTAGATCTATTGAATGTTAGACTTGTGGAAATGATATTGACTTAAGGTTTATGATTCCTAATGTAATTTTTTATGGGCTATCTAATCATGAAATAATTATATTCAATTGATATCTAGGTTGTCTTAGATTTATAAGTATGTATGAATTGACCTTGTTTCATTGATTATTGATATAATTTTATTGAATTGTTGGTTATGGCCTTGGGTAAGGGCCTTATGATATTGAATTGGATGATTTAGTTTTTGAATCGAAGTGGTAAGATGTAGTGGGAGTATTCTTCTCTAATTTCTTTTATTCAATGTTAATTAGACTTCAATTATATTTTGATTGGCATGATCACTTATGGTGGCAGTGTTATGTGCTTTACTTGCAATTGATGTGGCCTTGTCAGTGTTACTTTATGTAATATGATTATCATGTCCTTGTCTGCACTACTTGAAGTATTATGATGATTTGCTTAGTTGATTTATGTGAAGTATGAGCATATCTATCTACATGTGAAGTAAGGTGAAAGTATGTGTGCTTTCTATGTATGTTAGGGGATCACGTAGACTATGACTATGTTCTTTATATGGGTAGTCTTAGATGATCACACATGATTGTTCCTACTTGACTATATGAGTTGTGATGGTTATATTGATGATGATATGATAATGTATAGGATGATATAAAGACCTTAAGGGTCATTCCTAAGTGCTTTAAAGAATGATATGCTATATGTGATAAGGTGAAAGAATGTTGTGTCTTGTGTGGTAGACTTGTATCCCTTACTTGATACATGTATGAATGATATGTGAATATGAAATGTCTTGACTAGGCAGGCTTAGTGCACCCTTGTCATGTTTGAATGAATTATATGTGTGACCTTGGAAGATGTTAAGAAGGTCATGTACGTGGAATAGGTTATGTTACGAATGTTAAAGTTGAGAGTCGTAATGGTATCCTTCATGAAAACGAATAGTGGACTTAGGGTCTATTGGCTGGAACGGCATCATATCATCCTTCGGGAATTCTAATGATCTATCTTAGACACCATTTAAAGGTAACCCTAGTGGACTTCTTTGGTAGGGTGAATGTGATTGAGTTATGAACTAGATAAGGAACCTCTTCATGTGATTCTTTACTATCAATTACTCTATGGAAACCAAGCTAGCACCGAGTAATTATGTAATGGGAAGTATCTCTACTTGAGAATGAGACTAAAGTACAATGTATCTCTACTTGAGAATGAGACTAGAGTGCATAAAATCCCTTCACATTCCTTAATTATGTGCATAAATGGCATGTATCCTAGTGCTACCCTTGGCAAGTAGAACATCCTCATCGGAGTAGGTTAGAACTCCGGATTCCATGAGTTGCTAACACGGTATTTGTTGGTTATTGCCTATTCTCATCATATGGGATACTTACTATCATTAGATAAGTTCTATGAAGTTTAGGTCGTATGGGACGCTGGCTAGACATTTCACAATAGGCTTTGAAGGTGTTAGTGAGAGTCCATAAGTCTTGTTCAAGACCATTACTTGAATTTTCTTTATGTGTTGAATGTCTCTTAATGAACTAGTGAATGTAATGAATTAAATTAAGGAAGTATGTTAAAAAGAAGTAGTACTTATCTAGAGTAATTAAGGGTTGTCTAGTTAAGGTGTGAAGTTGGCATATGAATGATCACTTCTTATGTTACCTAGATAAGTCTTAAGAATGACTCTAGTTAGGGAAGTTAGTTGATTATGTGGACATTATCCAAGCCTTAGGTAGTCTTAAGGATTACTTAGGTAATCTTGAAGAGGTCAATCATGGACGTTATCTTCTTGATTTACTTAAGTAAGTCTTTTGATAGCCTTTGGAAAGAGAATGTCATATCACATATATGTTAATTTGTTAAGTGAGAATGATTCTATCTTAGGTAGTCTATAGGATCTATTAAGCGTCTGTATAAGGGATTATATGGGAGGTCACTTCACAACTCACTCAAGTGAACCTTAGAGTCACCTTGGTTGAAAAATCTCATGTTATTACGTTAATGTCTCTTAAGTGTGTATGTGACTCATTATAAGTAATCTTGAGCGTTATTTAGGCATATATAGAGAGAGTGTATGGGCGGTCTATCTTTGTGTGACTTAAGTAAATCTTAGGATAGCTTTGAGTGAGAAGATTACATGCTAAAAGGTGTGTAAAGTGAAGTGAAGGAACTTCACTGTAACAATGAATTGAGTTCACTATACAATGAAGTGAATTCACTGTAATGTTTGCTTAAAATGTGACTTTTTGTTAATTGTTTTTTTTGTGTTTCTAAGTTGTTAAATGTTGTTCTTATTATTATAGTATGATGTTTGAATCGAAATTCATGAAAAGCATGTTATATACTAAATGTCCCTTTTTCATGGTTTTTGCATTGCTTCCATACTTGGTACATCTAATGTGCTAACCCATTCTTTTCCCTTTTTGACTAAAGTGTAGGGAATTGGAAGTCTTGATGTGCCATGGACGATGGATATGTTTCTAACACTTGAATATGAAGTATTGGTGATTCCTCATTGATTCGAGGACAAAATTCACATGTCCCTTATGTCATGGTCTTATTTTTATTGTCTTGAATGTGATTAGTTCCCAAGTGTTTTATACTCTAAAGTTTAGATGGTTCAAGTAGATGTTTTAAAGATTTAATTTTTTAAATGAAAGTCTTCCGCTTGTGTAATGTTTATGAAAGAGTTCTTTGTGTGTGAAGAAAGTTTTAAATTCTTATCTATTTTAGAATGTTTATCATGCAATGAATTATACGAGAGGCTTAGATTAGACTTCTTGAAGTCTCATTTGCCGTGTGACGCCACAAGGATGCCCTAACTTCTAAGGTGTACTTGCAGGTTGTGACATATATTCACCTAATCTAACTTAGGAACATGATAAATGTGATATAATCACTTGAACCTAGATTGATTGTTAAGGATATCCTTCCATGAGAGAAGAGTGTTAAATATGACTGAACAAGTAAATCTTGGTATGTATGCTTAGATCCAAGTGGATACTGTAAATGAGATGGAGTGTCACACAATATAGGGTCAAGACTTTAAGAAGAAATTAGAGCCATATCTAGTTTATGTGAGGACTATTCAAGTCAAAGGGGGAACTTTTACATATTAGGGTGTGGTTTTTCCTAAAGTAAGGTCTCATGAGATGGAATCCTTCACATAGTTGAGTAAAGGTTCCTAGTATAGATCTCCATATCATATGAACTAGGACATGCTTGAGACGCATCCAATAGTGTTCAAAGTATAATGAACTAAGACTTACATAATGAATTAACTTATAGTGTTCATAAATATAGATGAAATTAGACATACCAAAACTAGTATCTCATAGTGTTCATGAGTATAGATTGACTTAAACGTGCTTAAGATAGTATCTCATAGGGTCCATGTAAAGAAGGAACTTTGAAATACTTAAAGAAGTATCTCCTAGGGTTCGACTTAATAATGACCTAAGATGTTCTATAGAGAGAGTACCTCGTAGGGTTCTAAAGTTAAAAAAGGAACTAGATTCCAAACAAAGAGGTACTAGTAAGAGGACCTAAAAGTAATACTTAGCATGATTAGTATTATAGGAAGCTATGAGTACATTGCACAAAGTATGGCTTAGCGTCATTAAAGATAAGTCTTGAGATAGGATTGGACTAGATTTGACATTCCTAGATATAGTTGACTAAAGGTGAGAGATTCCCTTATTTTGAGATTTAAGTTAATAAAGAGGCCAAAGTAAGGTGAATATGACTAGGATGACTTCAAGACTATGCTTAGTGTGAAGGGTAGTCTGGGATGTCTTTTATTCATTACACAAGTGTGTCTTGGGGTTACTTAGAAGTATGGTACCCTTATGACATTGAGAAGCTTTAGAGTTCACCAAGTTTGTAGACTGTGATTAAGATGAATAAAAAAGGATACTTGGCTTGGGTATTATTATGGGATGTTTTCTTGCTTTGTACTTGTATGCTTTTAAAGTTACTTAAGAATGGTGTTATGATGATATGGATGACCAAAGTTCAATTATGTTGATATGATTATGACTTATGTCTTATGCTCATTAACTATTTCTTATGTTGACTTATGTTCATATGAAGCGTATGTTGGAGACTATTTTATGATTATGATGATTATGTTATGACCATGTTATTATCTCTTATGCTTATGTCTTATGTTGACTAACCATTTGAGATGCTCTTACGATGTTCTGCTAGCTTTTATACTTAGTATCTTTGTATTAACTCATATTGGATACATTCTAACAAAATGAAGGATTGGAGCATTGACTTGCTATTGGAGGCTATAGTTTAAAAAATTTAGAAGATTGAAGATCTTCGTTAGTCGTCATTGCTTCAAGGACAAGATCTACTTAAATTTACGTTGTTTACTTTTATTTAAGACTTTGTATGGATTGCGTCCCAAATCATAATGTTCATGTCAAGTTAGATGGTTTGAGACAAAAGAGTTTGAAAAGACTTCCATTTGCGGTTTATGAATATAAATTCGATGGTGTATCTTAATGTTCTCAATTCTTCTATATTTTCTATGATATTATGTTATGATTATGCTGAGATCTTGTGTGAGACCCCTTCAGGGTCTAGTACGCTGTGTTATGACTTGGGGTGCTCTCGGGTTTTGACAAACTTGGCATCAGAGCATAAGATTTTGGGAAAAATTTAGGCTTTTTCAAACTACGTCTAAGTACATTCTTATTCATGGGTGTGAGTCACGACACATTTTATTAATAGGAGGCTATTGGATTCTTAGAAAAAATCTCACTTCTTCATTCTCCAAGTCATGCCATTGATCTATAAGCTCTCTCTCTCTCTCTCTCTCTCTCTTATCTCTTATCTGATGGTCTTTTGGATGTGACTAAAAGAAGGGTTTATGGCTATCAAAGGCATTAAAAGTTGGTTTTGATGCCAATATGGCTATGTGACTTGGTAGATTTGAGATTATTGACCTTGATGTTGTCTTTAGTATGAATGACGCTTCATTGTTGCCTTTAGGTTATGAAAGATGTTTAGAAGAATTGAGTGGGTTTACTCCCAAGATAAGGATATTTTTCTCACCTAATAAGGTGATGGTAAGGTTATGTTTAGGTGTTGGTGGGTACCGACCTAGTCATAATGAGTTTATGAAGTATGTTGATAGATTGGTGATATAGGGTGTTTGAGTAATGCCTAGATGAACTTTAGTGAATAGGCTCCCCTAATAAGGGTAGAAGTGTAATTCACCATGGTTTAAGAGTCACCTTGGTGAAGATGTGAAATCTTAGTGACGCTTAAAAAGAAACTGGTATAGGCTTACTCAAAAGAGTGAGATAAGGTTGTTAAGTATCCTTGATGTGCATGAGCTGGGTTACTAGAGATTTTCACCTTGAGAGGTGTAGTGAGTAAAATAAGTTTAGTCCCAGTTGCTAGGCTCATGTACGATTATGGGTGGTGTTAGAAAGTTTACAAGGAGAAAAGGTAAGCAATTTGTCTCTAGTAGTGGGGATGTGGAGCCTCAAAAGAAAACAGGTTTAATGCTCTCCAATCTAGAGAAGATCAAGATCGATCTCCTCATGTCCTTTACGATATGTGTTTCATGATTTTGTGAAACTTCTAGATTTCTTGTATTTTATGACTTTTTATGTTGGATTTTGAAGTTATTTTAGCATATAATATGTTTAGAGAAGTTGGTGTAGGCTTACCCCTAAGAGGGGGATAGTGTGCCTGTTTAGTGGATTGTTTTGTGTGTTATGTGTTGCCATGATTTCCTTGTGTGCATGATCATGGAATTACATAGGTCTTGTTAGAAATGAATTTTATGTCATATTTTTCTCATTTTCCAGTGCATTTGAATAAGTTTTGCATATAGAGTTCATGAGTCATGTATGAACATACCCTAGTATTAAAGTTGAATGATTCCTCCTCAACTAAGTGCATTTTTAGATTGATCTGCATTTTAGGATCAAAGTGTATGTGTTGAGCATGTTTTATCTAGGATATGTTAGTTCCTCCTTGAGAATAAGTATATATAGAATTTGATGCATTTTGGGTTGGTAAAAATAGTTCCTACTCCCTATAGTTACATGGAATGTGTTTAGCTCAGAATTCAAGTGTTATTCCTTGACTATGTGCATTAGATGTAGTCTATACATAATGGTTTGCTAAGTCATATTTAATTCTTTATAAAGTATTCATAATATCATTCAAGGACGAATTTTCCCAAGTGGGGGATATTGTAATACCCCATAGAACCTAGCTAGACCTAGCTATTTTCAAATTGAATTAAGTAGGTGAAACTAGAACCTCAAATGTGAGTTTATCGTTGAGTACTTGTTTAAATGATGAAAAAATTATATTTAAGTTAGTTTTGTGATTTTAGAGGTCAAACATAAAGAAACGACCAAGACGTCAGGAAACTAGTCATTTAGACTACTAAGTTATAAAGGTCTTGTCGTCGAGATTCAGAGTGTTGTTTGAGGATGAAAACTTGTAAAAGTCACTCCTACATTTAGAAAACCATTTATAGGGATAAAATGTCCGGGTAAGATTCTCCCAAGACCACTCGAGGGGTCCTAGAAGACGACCCCATATCAGTTCCCAAAGGCTGCTTTAGCAGCATAGTCTGTAACATTTGGTGTGACCTATGAAGGTCCATCTATGGTCAGTTGATGGGTTGACTCCCTGTAGGTCAACGACATGTTTCCCCACTTAGAATTTTGAAGGATCCTGCAACTTTTAGATTTTAAGGCCCAATCTACGAAGGTCAAATGATGGGAAGTTGCTCCACCTACTGTCCGTAGGTGGAGGGCGTGGGTGCTGCCACTTTTTAGTCTTTTAGTTTTAAGTTGGGGTTCAAGAATTAGTTACTTAGTTAATTAGGGGTTAATATAGGTCGATCAATGAGTTGAATTATCACCTATATAAGTATAATAAACCCTAAGCTAATCATTCTAACATATCCTCCTAAAGACCCCAAAACTCTCTCCAAAAATCATATCTCTAGAATAGAAGAAGAAGAAGAAGAAGAGAAAGAAGAGAGGCAACATCTAGGTCAATTCTCCATTGGATTAAAGCGTTGTTTAGATAATTGATAAAAGGTATGTCAAGATTAATCATCCATGGGTTCTTCCATCCATGAATCCCCTATAGTTTCCCAATTGTGAATCCAAATACCCCAATCTAGCTAGGGCTGCGATTGCATTGTGTGTGGGGCTTAATTATGACTCCAATCTAGTGGATGACATTTAATTATGTTTGATTTATGTTTGTTTGATGATTATATGAAGTTTTCATAGGAATTCCATGATGAACCCTAATCTAAGTTGATGAAGGTGATCTTTCTGGGTTTATGCCAATAGGGACAAGGTTGAAGGTTCTAAATTGATCAACCTATTTCAATTGTCTTGAATACTATTTGGTCTTATTTATGATCATCAAATATGAACTGACCAAGACTTGATTGAATAGGAAGTTTCTTGTCTTAAAATTTTAGAATTTATCCTTTATGATTAATTAAGACTTGAATGACCTAGTAATGAGATATGTGATCAAATAACCGTGAAATCTAGGTATAAAAAAAAGAGATTAAGAAAGAAACATTGAGAGTAGGCTTTGTGATCATGATAGCTAGGTCTTTAGGATGAGGCTCATGTGATTACTTAGTGATGCTAAGCTTAAGAGTAAGTCTAAAAGAGAATAGAAGGCTAATCTAACTTAGGATTGCTTACTAGACAAAAGTGATAGAATCACTTGAACATATATTGATTGTCAAGTACATCATTCTATGAGAGAGGAGTGTTAAGTAAGGCATAGAAATTAAACCTTAGGGTGTATGCTTGCCTCCAAGTGGATATTGTCAATGATATGGAGTGTCACACAAGATAGGGTCCGAACTCCAAGAAGAAAGGAGATCCATACCTAGTTGATGTGAGGACTATCCAACTTGAAGGGACAAGTCTTACATAGTAGAGTGTGGGTTTTCCCAAAGTCAGGTATCATGAGAGGGGATCCTTCACATAGTTGAGTTAAGGTTCCTAGTAGATATCTCCATATCCTATGAACTAATACATGCTTGAGAAGCATCTCATAGTGTTCAAAGCATAATGAACTAAGACTTCTTTAATGAAGTAACTCATAGTGTTCACGAGTATAGATGAATTTGTGCATACCAAAAGTGGTATCTCATAGTTTTCATGGGTATAGATAGACTTAGACATGCTTAAGATTGTATCTCATAGGTTCTATGTGAAAGGAACTTAGACATACTAAATGAAGTATCTCCTAGGGTTTAACTTAATAATAAACTGGTATATGCTAAAGAGAGAGTACCTCATATGGTTTCAAATTTAAAGAGAGGAACTAGATTCCAAACCAAGAAGTACTAGTACGAGGACCTAAAAGTAATACTTAACATGATTAGTATTATGAGATGCTATGAGTGCATTGTACAAAGTATGACTTAGGGTCATTAAAGAGAAGTCTTGAGATAGGATTGGAGTGGAGTTGCCTTTCTTATATATGGTTGACTAAAGGTGAGAAATTCCCTTATTTTAGAGTTATGCTAATAAAGAGGCCAAAGTAGGGTGAATGTGACTAGGACGACTTCAAGACTATGCGTATTGGGAAGGGTAGTATCGGATGCCTTTCATGCATTGCACAAGAGTTTCTTGGGGTTAATGAAAAGTATGGTAAATCTTATGGCATATAGAATCTTTAGAGTTAACCATATATGTAGACTGTGATTAATATGACTAAATAGGGATACTTAGCTTGGGTTAAAATTATTGAATGCTACTCTTGCTTTGCACTTGTATGCTTTTGAAGATACTTGAGAATGGTGTAATAATGATATGTTTGACCAAGTTTCAATTATGTTGACATGATTATTGTTATGCCTCGTATTTTTTTTATACGTAGTGTGCATCATGATCTAGTAGACGTAAGTCCGGGGAATGAGATTTTATCTTAAGTTCCAAGTGATTAAAGAAATATTAGGCAAGGATGTTAATTCCAAATGTGATATTAAGTATGATTTGGCTAATGTAAGTGCCATTAACTTTAAGTGAGGGATTAATTAGTGTCTGATTAGGATTAATTTAATCCAGTGGGCCCCACCACTCATAATTGGTGGCTAATTAATATTTAATCCAGTGGGCCCCACCACTCAAGGCAAAAATTAAAAAGATCAGATTATGAGCTGGCCTTAGTGGGCCAGTGTAGAGAAGTGCCTCCACTTCATGCTATTAAATGAGGTGGAGAAATCCACTCTATGCTAAATAAAGTGGTGAAATACATTGCTGCATATCATCTTCTTCTTCACCACTTGTTTTAGGAAGCCATGAAAATGGAGAAACCAACCCTGCAACTCTTGGCCAGCAGCTGCAAATAATTTGGTTAGTAATCTCCTTGTTTGGTGTGTTAATTATTTAGAATACCTTTGTTAATTATCCATTAATTTTAAGAAGGGGGCGTGACCAGTAGCTTAGGAAGTTTGTTTTAGTTATTGAATGTGCTAAGTATGAACGGAAACCATAATCGGATTATTAGTGGTGTCGTGTTGGTGCTTGGGCTGTTTTGATTAAAGCAAACTGCGGGAAAATTCTGTTTTGGCTTTATGTATATGTTAAATGTGATTATGAGTATATACTCCAAAGGATGAATACGATAAGGTAGATGTGTTGCGAATTATAAAACGAGTTATCGCTCGGTGTGTCGTTGCTTCGCTGCTATGGTTGCCGAGACGGAACTATTTTGGGAAGGGGGCTGTTTAATATAATTCGTTGGGTTATATGTGTTATTGGTATTGCTGTGGATAATTTGGGTTGTTGTCGGATTGGGACGAAGTAAGGAAAATAGGGGAAGTGCTGCCGAATTTTCGTTAGATTATTAGCTAGCTTACAAGAAAGTAAAGCGCGATGTTTATCTAATTGCGGCACGATTGTTGCTTGTTATAGATTAATAGCTTGAGCAGTAAATATTGGACGTGCGGCCCAATTATACGGTATGTAACACTGTCCCATCTTTCTTTGTTTGGCATGACTTTTAAAAATAAGCGAATAACGGACAGGTTTAATACTTACCTCTAGAGCGTCTAGGTGACGTATATTCTTGCTTCCACAATTATTCCTCTATATATCGGCTATGTCTAAGGCTATTATGATCTCTCATATCTATGGTAGTGCTTCTTAGAGTCATTCAGATTTTACGTTTCCATATCGTACTAAAGGTTCATAATCTTGATAAAACATTAATCTTTGGTAATACTCTTTGCTGGTTCACGTTGATTGTTCTATTGAGTTATAAGAAATGATTTTAATTGCATATGGTTGCTCATAATATTCTGCTCGTGCATAGAGTCATTTATCATTTCACCGAGTCCCGGGCCGGGTAATGTTCGTGCGGAGTTTCTTGCATATGTCACCGAGTTCCTCACTAGAGGGTCGGGTATGTATATTATATATATGATTGGTGATGAGGATGGTCATGATGATGATGATGATGATGGAGATGTCGTGATGATTACTTTGCCGAGCCCTTACTAGGGAAGCTGGGCACCTTATATGTTAAATATATGCATGATTTTCACTTAAAAAGGGTATATGTGTAGCGATATTTTGTTTCGACTTGACATATTGGTATCCTGTCATCTTTACCTTATGCTTTACATACTCAGTACATTGTCCAAAATCTTGACCCCCTTTCCTCAGTGCTTTTCATGCCGCCAGTGTAGACACCTGATTCGGTGATCCTCCCGCCTAGGATATCTACAGTGCTGATTGGGAGAGCTCCACTGTTCCGAATCCCAATCGTTTTGGTACATAGCTTTTGTGTAGTTTTTTTCTTGTCTATGGGTATGGCGGGGCCCTGTCCCGTCGAGTTTCACTAATGTACTCTTAGAGGTCTGTGGACATTATGTGGGTTGTATATATATGTTTTGGATAATGGTCTGGACATGGTTTGTTTGGGATGTCCGCATGCGAGGCGACCTTGTCATTTGCGTACATCATTGTGTTTTGTGTAGTGGCAGCCTTGTCGGCTTACGTATGTTATTATGCTTTGAATAGTGGCGGCCTTGTCGGCTCAAGTATGCTATTATGGTTGAATGGTTATGACTCCTTATGAGACAGGTCCTCTTTATATATATATGACGTTGGGGTTGTCTTGATTTGATTAAATTCCATATTGTCTTAGTTTCAGTTGGTTATACTTAGCAGGTTTGTATGTGGGTGTCCAAAACGGGCACTAGTCACGGCCCACTGGGTTGGGTCGTGACAAAGAGTGGTATCAGAGCGGTTCTTCCTCGAAAGTGTCTACAGACCGTGTCTAGTAGAGTCTTGTTTATCGGTGTGTTGTGCACCACATCTATAAATCAGAAGCTACAGGACATTTAGGATGTCATTCTTTCTTCTTATTCTAGATCGTGCGATAGAGCTATATTAACAGGATAATCCCTCTCTAACGAATCCGTGTGTTTTCAGCTATGCCTCCAAAGAAAGCGACAACTGCCCAGAAGGGAAAATCGGTAGCAGAAGGTACTAGTCAGACCCGGAGAGTTACTAGGGCCCGTGCCCAGTCTATGCCTGGTATTATGCTCCAGTCGGAGAGCTCTGCTACACTGCCACCGCCAGAGGAGCTTAGAGCAGCAGCAACTCCTGTTCGGGGGACACCACCAGCCCCTGAGGCCCCAACACCTGAACCTCCAGCTCCTCAGTCAGGGGCGGAGGATAGGGCCATGAGAGATGCGGTTCAATTGCTGACTATATTAGTGGCAGATCAAGCTCGCAGGCATGGACTAGGAGTTGATCATGCGGACAGATCTGATAGCTTAAGGGCTCGTGACTTCTTAATTTGTAATCCTCTAGAGTTCTTTGGGTCAAGGCCCCAAGATGATCCGCAAGAGTTTATTCGTCAGATGCAGCATACATTGAGGATAATCAAGGCTTCAGAGACCGAGTCTGTTGAGTTGGCTACGTATCGTTTGCGGGATGTAGCTATTAATTGGTATGAGTCTTGGGAGTTATCTTGGGGTGAGGGTGCTCCTCCAGCGGTATGGGATGAATTTGTGGAGGCTTTCCAGGGCCACTTCCTGCCTCCAGAGATGAAGTGAGCTAGAGTCGATAGATTCTTGCGTTTAAAGCAAAATGGCAGGAGCGTTCGAGAGTATCGCCTCGAGTTTGATTCATTGGCTAGGCATGCGCCAACTATTCTGGCTGATATGGCAGACAGGGTACATCGTTATGTGATGGGATTGGATCGTTATCTNATTGNCGNNTGTATNGNAGNGANTCTTCNNCCAGNTATGGNNANTGCTCAGTGCGTGCATATGCACAGGGTAGAGGATCGGCACCGGGCGTCGGCGGATAGAGATTATAATAGAGGCCCGGCATAAAAAGGCTAGATCAAGGTTATCCTGACGAGTTTGGCCGGTCGTCTCAAAGAAGATGTTAGATTTTCTTCCCAGCCACACAAAGTGCACCCCCACGTTTCATGGGTAGGGGGTTTGATCGTATGGGATATTCGGAAGCTGGTCAGAGCTCTAGGGCGTCAGGGTGACAGATGGGCAGGGGTTTGACCCAGTCGAGGCCACCTTTGCCTTGGTGTTCTCGTTGTGGTAAGTCCCATCCTGGGGAATGTCGTTGGGCTACAGGTGCGTGTTTTTCTTGTGGCCGTCAGGGCCATACTCTGAGGGAGTGTCACCTTAGAGGTACTGCAGATGGTATGGCACAACCTACAGGGTCCGTTGCTGGTTCATCTTCTTCTGTGGCTATGCGCCCTAAGGGGCAGGGTATTCAGGCGCCAACAGGCCATGGTAGAGGACGTGGTGGAGCATCCAGTTCTAGCGGTCCCTCGAACCGTATATATGCTTTGACTAATAGGCAAGATCAGGAGGCGTCACCTAATGTGATCACAGGTATATTATCACTATTCTCCCGAAGTGTGTATGCATTGATAGACCCAGGTTCCACCTTATCATATATATATCTCCCTTTGTTTCTAGTAGGATCGGAATAGAGTCTGAGTTGATAGAACCATTTGAGGTAGCTACACCTGTAGGAGATTTTGTCATAGCTACGCGAGTATATAGGAATTGTTCAGTAGTTATATATAGTCGTCGTACCGTAGAAGATCTAATAGAGTTAAATATGATTGAGTTTGATATTATCATGGGCATGGATTGGTTGGCTGCTTGTTATGCTAATGTTGATTGCAGAGGAAAGATAGTTCGATTTCAATTTCCAGGGGAACCGATTATAGAGTGGAAGGGAAGTACAGTATCGCCAAAAGGTAAGTTCATTTCATACCTCAAGGCCGGGAGATGGTTAGAAAAGGCTATATTTACCATATGATTCGGGTGCATGACATAAAGGCAGAGGCACCGACTCTTCAATCAATCCCGGTAGTTAATGAATTTCCCGATGTATTCCCCGAGGAACTTCCAGGCCTTCCTCTAGAATGGGAGATAGAGTTTACTATAGATGTACTGCCAGATACCCAGCCTATATCTATACCTCCTTATAGAATGGTACCTGCTGAGTTGAAAGAATTGAAAGAGAAATTGAGGGATTTGCTAGAAAAGGGCTTCATCAGTCCTAGTACGTCACCTTTGGGAGCACCGGTACTGTTTGTGAGGAAGAAGGATGGGTCGCTGCGGATGTGCATTGATTATAGGCAGCTGAACAAAGTAACAATTAAGAACAGGTTTCCCCTCCCAAGGATTGACGATCTATTTGACCAGTTGCAGGGTGCAAAGTGTTTTTCAAAGATAGACTTGCGGTCAGGTTATCATCAGGTGCGGGTAAGGGAGGCAGATATTCCAAAGACGGCATTTCGGACCCGATATGGGAATTATGAGTTTAGAGTGTTGTCTTTTGGGCTGACTAATGCTCCAGCGGTGTTCATGGATTTAATGAATCGAGTATTTAAACCATTCCTTGATATGTTTGTTATTGTATTTATAGACGATATTCTGGTCTATTCACGTTGTAAGAGGAGCATGCAGACCATTTAAGGGCGGTACTTAGGGTGCTTCAAAGACCGAAGTTGTATGCTAAATTTTCTAAGTGCGAGTTACGGTTGACTTCAAAGGGCATTCTTGGGGCATATTATTGGGTGATGGTATTCGGGTAGACACGTAGAAGATTGAGGCGGTAAAGACTTGGCCTGCACCTCGACACCCTCTTGAGGTGCAGCCTTTCTTGGGTTAGCGAGGATATTACAGAGATTCGTAGAAAAGTTTGCCTCAATTTGGCGCCTTTGACAAGGCTAACTCAAAAGCGACCAAGTTCCAAAGTGGACTGATGCTTGTGGCGAAGCTTCCAGCTATTGAAAGACAAATTGACTACAGCTCCAGTCCTAACTCTTCCGGAGGGACCAGACGGCTATGTTATTTATTGTGATGCTTCGGGTGTTGGGCTAGGATGTGTATTGATGAAGCATGGCAAAGTTATAGCCTATGCCTCCCGACAACTTAGGAAGCATGAAAAGAACTATCCTACACACGATCTGGAGTTAGCGGTCGTGGTTCATGCCTTGAAGATATGGAGACATTATTTATATGGTGTCCATGTGGACATCTATACCGATCATAGGAGTCTCCAATATATATTTAAACAGAAGGAGCTGAACTTACGACAGAGGCGGTGGTTAGAGTTGCTAAAGGATTATGATGTTGATATTTTATATCATCCAGGGAAAGTGAATGTTGTAGCAGATGCTCTTAGCCGTAAGTCCATGGGTAGCTTGACAGATGTACAACCAGAAAGGAGGGGTATGGTTCGGGAGATTAAGCGGCTATCTAGACTTGGAGTCCGTCTAGCTAATTCAGAAGATAGTGGAGTTTCTATTCGAGAGGTTGCTGAGTCCTAAATCATAGATGAGGTAAAGAGACACCAATACAAGGACTCTATTCTGGCACAGTATAGAGATGCAACTCTTCAAAAGGAAAAGACCCCATTTAAGGTTACACCCGACGGAGTGTTACGATATGAAGGAAGATTGTGTGTACCCGATACTGCGGGGCTACGACGGCAGGTTATGGGAGAGGCACACTCTGCCCGTTATTCTATTCACCCAGGGTCAACGAAAATGTATCATGACCTCAGATGCTTATATTGGTGGGATGGCATGAAAAAGGACATAGCGGAGTTTGTTGCTCAGTGCTCGAATTGTCAACAAGTCAAGATAGAACATCAAAAGCCTGGTGGATTATTACAGGATATAGAGATCCCGACTTGGAAATGGGAGATGATTAATATGGACTTCATTACAGGCTTACCTCGCACTCAACGGAAGTATGACTCTATATGGGTTATTGTAGATAGGTGTGAAATCGGCCCATTTTCTTCCGATCGGGACTACTTATTTGGCTGAAGATTATGCGAGGTTATATGTCAGGGAGATAGTGAGACTTCATGGGGTTCCCACGTCCATTATATCAGACAGAGGAGCTCAATTTACAGCCAACTTTTGGAGATCGTTTCAGAAGGGATTGGGGACACAGGTGAACCTTAGCACAGCATTTCACCCTCAGATGGATGGGCAGGCTAAGCGTACTATTCAGACACTAGAATATATGTTGCGGGCCTGTATTATTGACTTCAAAGGTAGCTGGGATGACCACTTGCCGCTCATTGAGTTTGCCTATAATAATAGCTACCATTCTAGTATCCAGATGGCACCGTACGAGGCCTTATATGGGAGGAAGTACAGATCACCTATTTGTTGGTTTGATGTTGGAGAGACTAAGTTAATAGGCCCGGATGTGATTCAGCAAGCTGTTGACAAGGTGAAGCTTATTCAAGAAAGATTATTAGCAGCCCAGAGTCGACAGAAGTTATATGCAGATAATCGGCGTCGAGATTTGGAGGTTCAGAGTGGTGGCTGGGTATTCCTGAAGGTATCACCCATGAGGGGTGTGATGAGATTCGGCAGGAAGGGGAAGCTCAGTCCGAGATACATTGGGCCTTATCAGATTGTACGTAGGATAGGCAAGGTTGCCTATGAGTTGGATCTACCATCTGATTTGGAGGCGATACATCCAGTCTTCCATGTATCGATGCTACGTAAATGTATTGGTGATCCTTCTAGAGTATTCCCCGTAGATAATATTTAGGTAACAGAGGAGTTTTCATATGAGGAGAAACCGTGGCTATACTTGATCGTCAGGTTAGAAGCTTACGTACTAAGGATGTGGCTTCCGTCAAAGTGTTGTGGCAAAATAACAATAGGGAGGAGATGACTTGGGAAGCGGAAGACGAAATGAAGAATAAGTATCCTTACTTGTTCCCCGTACCTGCAGGTAATTCAATTCCTAGCTTGACGATATTGATAGATAATGAGATTATGTAGCTGTGAGGCATCTGTAAGTTACGGAATGCAGGTTGATAGGTATAACTTTTAGAGAGACCTCGCTGGAATTGGTTTTTTTTGTAAGATGCTAACTTAACATTCGAGGACGAATGTTCCTAAAGGGGGAAGGATGTTATACCTCGTATTTTTTTATACGTAGTGTGCATCATGATCTAGTAGACGGAAGTCCGGGGAATGAGATTTTATTTTAAGTTCCAAGTGATTAAAGAAATATTAGGCAAGGATGTTAATTCCAAATGTGATATTAAGTATGATTTGGCTAATGTAAGTGCCATTAACTTTAAGTGAGGGATTAATTAGTGGCTGATTAGGATTAATTTAATCCAGTGGGCCCCACCACTCATAATTGGTGGCTGATTAATATTTAATCCAGTGGGCCCCACCACTCAAGGCAAAAATTAAAAAGATTAGATTATGAGCTGGCCTTAGTGGACAGGTGTAGAGGGGGGCTACCTCCACTTCATGCTATTAAATGAGGTGGAGAAATCCACTCTATGCTAAATAAAGTGGTGAAATGCATTGCTGCATATCATCCTCTTCTTCACCACTTGTTTTAGGCAGCCATGAAAATGGAGAAACCAACCCTGCAACTCTTGGCCAGCAGCTGCAAATAGTTTGGTTAGTAATCTCCTTGTTTGGTGTGTTAATTATTTTGAATACCTTTGTTAATTATCCATTAATTTTAAGAAGGGGGCGTGACCAGTATCTTAGGAAGTTTGTTTTAGTTATTGAATGTGCTAAGTATGAACGGAAACCATAATCGGATTATTAGTGGTGTCGTGTTGGTGCTTGGGCTGTTTTGATAAAAGCAAACTGCGGGAAAATTCTATTTTGGCATTATGTATATGTTAAATGTGATTATGAGTATATACTCCAAAGGATGAATACGATAAGGTAGATGTGTTGCGAATTATAAAACGAGTTATCGCTCGGTGTGTCGTTGCTTCGCTGCTATGGTTGCTGAGACGGAACTGTTTTGGGGAGGGGGCTGTTTAATATAATTCGTTGGGTTATATGTGTTATTGGTATTGCAATTTGGGTTATTGTCGGATTGGGACGAAGAAAGGAAAATAGGGGAAGTGCTGCCGAATTTTCGTTAGATTATTAGCTAGCTTACAAGAAAGTAAAGCGCGATGTTTATCTAATTGCGGCACGATTATTGCTTGTTATAGATTAATAGCTTGAGCAGTAAATATTTGACGTGAGGCCCAATTATACGGTATGTAACGCTGTCCCATCTTTCTTTGTTTGGCATGACTTTTAAAAATAAGCGAATAACGGACAGGTTTGATACTTACCTCTAGAGCGTCTAGGTGACGTATATTCTTGCTTCCACAATTATTCCTCTATATATCGGCTATATCTAAGGTATGATGATCTCTCATATCTATTGTAGTGCTTCTTAGAGTCATTCAGATTTTACGTTTCCATATCGTATTAAAGGTTCATAATCTTAATAAAACATTAATCTTTGGTAATACTCCTTGCTGGTTCACGTTGATTGTTCTATTGAGTTATAAGAAATGATTTTAATTGCATATGGTTGCTCATAATATTCTGCTCGTGCATAGAGTCATTTATCATTTCACCGAGTCCCGGGCCGGGTAATGTTCGTGCGGAGTTTCTTGCATATGTCACCGAGTTCCTCACTAGAGGGACGGGTATGTATATTATATATATGATTGGTGATGAGGATGGTCATGATGATGATGATGATGATGGAGATGACGTGATGATTATTTTGCCGAGCCCCTTACTAGGGAAGCTGGGCACCTTATATGTTAAATATATGCATGATTTTCACTTAAAAGGGTATATGTGTAGCGATATTTTGTTTCGACTTGCCATATTGGTATCCTGTCATCTTTACCTTATGCTTTACATACTCAATACATTGTCCGTACTGACCCCCCTTTCCTCGGGGGGCTGCGTTTTATGCCCGCAGGTGTAGACGCACAGTTCGGTGATCCTCCCGCCTTGGATATCTACTCTGCTGATTGGGAGGGCTCCACTGTTCCGGAGCTCAATCGTTTTGGTACATAACTTTTGTGTAGTCTTTTGCTTGTCTATGGGTATGGCGGGGCCCTGTCCCGTCGAGTTTCACTAATGTACTCTTAGAGGTCTGTGGACATTATGTGGGTTATATATATATGTTTTGGATAATGGTCTAGACATGGTTTGTTTGGGATGTCCGCTTGTACAAGGGCAGCCTTTTTGGCTGCGTACATCATTGTGTTTTGTGTAGTGCAGCCTTGTCGGCTTACGTATGTTATTATGCTTTGAATAGTGGCGGCCTTGTCGGCTCGCGTATGCTGTTATGGTTGAATGGTTATGACTCTTTATGAGACAGGTCCTCTTTATATATATATGACATTGGGGTTGGCTTGATTTGATTAAATTCCATATTGTCTTAGTTTCAGTTGGTTATACTTAGCAGGTTTGTATGTGGGTGTCCAAAACGGGCACTAGTCACGGCCCACCGGGTTGGGTCGTGACAATTATGACATATCTCCTATGCTCATTAATTATGTCTTATGTTGAGTTATGTTCATATGAAGCTTATGTTGGAGACTATGCTATGATTATAATGATTATGTTATAACCATGTTATTATTATGTCTTATGCTTATGTCTTGTGTTGTCTTACCATTTGAGATGCTCTTATGATGTTGTGTTAACTTTCATACTTAGTACCTTTATACTAACGCATATTGCCTACATTGTGACTAAATGTAGGATTGGACCTTTGAGTTGCTATAGAAGGCTAGAGTTTCAAGGGTTTAGAAGATTGAAGATCTTGGTGAGTCCTCATAGCTTCAAGTACAACATACACTTACCTTTTACGTCATTTACTTTTGTGTTTAAGACTTTGTATGGGCTGCATTCCAACGCTTAATATGCATGTCAAGTTAGAAGGTTTGAGACAAAAGAGTTAGACTAGACTTTCGTTTGCGAATTACGAAAATAACTTCGAATGTATATCTTAAAGTTTTAAATTCTTCTATATTTTCTATGATCTTATGTTATGATTATGCTAAGGTCTTGTTTGATACCCCTTCAAGGTCAAGTACACCATGTTACGACTTGGGGGTGCTCTTAGGTCGTGATAAATTTGGTGTCCCCAAATTCATATTTTGTCTCAATGATGAAAAGACTTGCCTTTTAGGTATTTAGGATTGGGGACGACTTAAGGATTGCCAATCTATTAGGCGAGTCACCAAATGGCCTTGATCTCGCATAATATTCCCATATGATGATCCCTAATGGAAAGGCTGAAGTCGGCCATGAAAAATAAAAGTCGGCATTTCGCCAAGCATTTTCGCGAAGCAGTATTAGATCGCCCAATGATCCAGAAATGAAGATAGTGAGGGATAAAGTAAAACAGTAATGGAATATACCAAAGGGCGGATCTTTGAGTTGACCGACAATCCCGAATAACTGCACCGAATGATCCTTCGCAGCACAAATTTTTGAAAACTAAAAATAATCATTGAGATTCATAGCTTAGTATCATATTTTTAAATTTAGACTTTGGAAAAATTAGATTATTCTAATTTTAGTTCTTAGAGTTTGACATTGTTCTTGAGCTTTAAAGATTAGAAAGTTTCCAACTCCAAGAAATTGGAAGTGGGTATAGAAGAATCTTCATCCTTGACGTGTCTTAAAACATTTTCTATCGTACCCAATTGATGGGAACAGTTTTCGGTATTTCTATCTCTTTACTGTCTAACTAATATCCTAATTCTTAGGGTATGATTTTGTGAATATGGGTTGAATTTCGTGTTGAGTCTTGCTAATTGATAGTTAGTTGAAGTTTCAATGTAATTTCGTTAATTAGTTGTGTATGAACTTAATGGGATTATAGTTGCAAATATGATTTCATCTTCGTGTCTTTGGCTTGGTCGAGAGAGAGGTATTTAGACCAACACTAATCAATTCATAGTTTGTGGTTATTGGGTTATCATGTCCTCAGCTCGAGAGAGTGAGTCATAAACCCTCTCCCACACATTCAAATTGAGAGAGTGAATGGGTTAAGGTGAAATCTGGGAAGAACTGCGGCTTATCGTTGTTCGAGAGAAATCAATTTGAGTCAAGGTAAATTGCTCGAGAGAGAATTTAGTCTCATTAAATTCTAGCTCAGATTCCTATAACATCTCAAGGATTTCGTCTCATTATTCGTATCTCTGTTTTTGTTGTTTTTAGTTACTAATTTAGCTATATACATGTCACATCCGAGAAGTACCCATAGACGTAACCGGCATCATCGTCCTTGGAGAGGACTAGACTAGCCTCTTAGCATAACCAGCATCATCGTCCTTGGAGAGGACTAGGACTATCCTCTTAGCATTCATCATTACATTCATAGGTTAAAAAGTGCCAACTTAGGACTTCAAATAATGTCTTGAAACAACATGAGTGATATGAGTATCTTTATACTATAACAATGTAACATAGGTAGAGTAATAGAAAGGTATCATCCTCGGAACATGTGGACATACCCACACTTGGATAATTGATCCAAGCCTTCCTTCAAAGTGGTCACAAACCCTTCAACAACCGAAACCTAAAATGTTGGGGGAAAAGGGAGAAATTGGGTTAGCACATCTTTTGTACTATGTATGGAATCATATACACACACAATATCGAAATCATGCTAAAAAGGAAATTTGTTCAAAACCATGTCAAGTTACTTTGAAAATCCTTATGCACAATCAAGAACTCCTATAGAACAAAAACCACATATTAATTAAGACACTAGCATATTCAACACAAGACCAACATCATGAAGTATAACCAACTAAACATGATTAATAGAATACTAAAACCTTAACCAACACGACTCCTACATCATGTTATATCAATAGAGAACATGTAAGAGTTTATTTCATAACAACACATACAAGACCATTACTCATAACCCCCCATCAATTCTACAAGTGCAATGACCAAGTAAAGCCCATAACCTTACTCAGTCATGTAAACCCGACCAAGATTCATAAGCAATGCCTACCATCTCATAATATAGCATGAATAGTAATCATCATCATATTTAGAAATATAGACCAATAGCATGTCCTTACATGAAAGCAACATCATATAGTATCATCAACATATAAAGTCAACACACACATTTCATTCACTTTATAAGATCATAAATCATAAGAACATTCTCCTTAAGACTCCCATCAAGGCCTACTAGTGTAATGTATAAGTAGAGTCCCATACCCCTACCTAGACTAATTTAATCCCCTCAAGTCATCCTAGTTAGATTTAACTTTATTACTTCATTTTTCTTTCGGTAACATCTTACCTTAACCGAATACGGTATCATAGAACCCTACACGGAAGAAGGTGAACTATTTGCCAAGGTAGTACCAAAACATGAACTTAGCATCTATGTGGATACACTAGCTAGTATTTCTATGGGGGAAACATAGTTCAAGAACTAGGACATGTGTTTGGGACCTCTTTATTCTATATACATTATAGTCTCTAATATCATGTACATTAGTGAACCTACCTTCCCTGTGTGGGAAGAGACACTCCTCACTTCTAGTTCACTTCTAGGTTAACTCATCAAGAACTAGCATAACTGAATCATAATACATCATAATATACGTATAATAATCAACATAAACAATAGACAATGCAACTTAGAATATTAATTTCGTAATAGAAAAAAACCCACATGAAACTCAACTTTTTGAAATCAATTTTGGAAGAACCCTTTGGGGAAAAGAATCCCAAAGGTGAAAGGATCCCAGACCTCGTTAATTGTAGAATATTGATGGATAAAAGTAATCTTGTTTCTTCCCTAAGGACCCTGACCTATCCCTTCAATGGAGTTCTTCTTTTTGGGAGAGAGGAAGTAGAGAGAAGCAAGAGCATTTGTTTTTTGAGAATTGAGAGGTGTTAAGTTGTGTTTAGACTTAGGGTAGGTTATATAGTTATTTTAGTAACCTAATTAAACAACCCATAAACACTAATTAACCCCCTAAATAACTAACTTAATTAATCTATCTAATTAAAACTTCGCAGCAAAATAGTGGCCCTGACCTACAAGACCCCGACCTACGGGTCGTAGGTCAGTCAATGGCCAGGACCCGCTACGTCCTGTGCACTCGTCGTTTTGGTCAGAGAGTGAAAAAAATGTACCCTTTTAAAAAATTTCTAAGTGACCATTGACGCCTCATCGATCAGGCCGCGCCTCGTAGACTACAATCGTCGATGGCTACTGTCTTAAGACAACTTTTAGCCACAATGCAAGGGTCCTCCTCAAGGACCCTTTAGGGGGTCCTCAAGGAGTTGTACCCACACGTTTGGACCCTAAGACAACTCTAATACGTGTTAGACACCTTATTACCAAATCTCATATAATGCCAACTCCTAAAACCCTGTCAAATAGGCTAAGGCACACTAGCACCTTTTGCACCAGTCTCCGGACGTCTAGAAGCTCCTTGACGTTTTGACTCATAAACTTTCTAAATGATTTTATACATTAATATTGACCTTAAAACAGTGTTACAACCCTTGTAAACTCATGTGAGGCTCTAGATTAGGTTTTAGGCTTACGAAGTGTTACATTATCCTCCATTAGGAACATTCGTCCCCGAATGACACTAAAAATGTTTTGAAGGGAAAGGATATACTCAATACTAGCAGCTCCACCAATAAACATGCAAAATAAATATGAGTTACACTCAAATCAACATAACAATATGGAATTTACTCAAAGTAACTCAAAACATCAATTGCAACACATTAGAGCTCAAAACCGCATGATGAATTACATTCTGAATAACAACATGAGCTCAACACAACCTATAGAGTCACTTATTCCAAAATCTATTTCAACACATATTAACATGATCAATCTCATTTCATATAGGCAACAAACATACCAAATACACAAATAATTGCTAAGTTGAGCAAAAGAGCATTTTCATATGAAACTTCACTTTAGCAAAAACCTTTATCATAAACATGCACATCTTAGCAAAACAAGTCAAATTCAATTTATTCATTATTTTTATTATTAGTAGGAATAAATAACCTTAATAAAAAAAGAGATGAGGGTAACGAGACTTCACGTCGGCCTCGGCCTCCCATGTTGCTCTCTTAACTAGGTGGTTCTTCTATTACACCTTTACGGAAGCCACATCCTTGTTCCTCAACTTTTTTACTTGTCTATCAAGGATTTCAACTGTAACATCCTCATAGGGGAGGTAATCTTCTACACCTAGACCATCAATAGAAGAATGGACTCAGGATCGCCGGTACACTTCTTAAGCATGGAGACATGGAACACCGGATGAACCAAAGCCAATTCACTAGGTATTCTCAACACATATGCAACCTTACCAACCCTTAGCAAAATTTCATAGGGACCCACATCACAAGGACTCAACTTCCCTTTCTTTCCAAATCTCACCACTCCCTTCATAGTTGAAACTTTTAGGTAAACTTTATCACCCTCTTCAACTTCTAAATCCCTTCTCCTATGGTCGGCATAAGACTTTTGCCGGCTATAGGCTGTTTTCAACCGGTTCCTTATCATGTCAACTTTCTCCAAAGTCTTGTAAATCAATTTGGGACCTAACAGTTAAGACTCACCCACTTCAAACCGTCCAATTAGAAATCTACATCTCCTACTATACCAGGCTTCAAAATTGTTTTAAGAGAACTCAACCAAAGGCAAACATTTTTCTCAATTTCTTTTGAAATCAATTATACAAGCTCTAAGCATATCTTTAAGGGTTTGAATAGTATGCTCCGCTTGACCATCTGTTTGGGAATGAAAAGTGGTGCTTAGCTTCACCTTTGTACCCAACCCTTTTTGGAAGGACATCCAAACCTAGAAGTGAATTGTGCACCCCTATCTGATATAATGGATTATGGAATACCATGGCGACACATAATCTCATCTATAAAGATCCTTGCATAGTCTTCCGCCGAGTATGTGGACTTGACGAGAACAAAATGAGCGGATTTGGTCAACCTATCCACAACCACCCATATGGAGTCATGTTACTTTTGAGTCCGAGGCAAATCTACCACAAAGTCCATATTAATATCTTCCCATTTCCAAGTGGGAACTTGTATTTCTTAAAGTAACCCACTTGGCTTTTGGTGCTCGGCTTTCACTTGTTGGCAATTTGGACATTTTGCAACAAATTCTGCTATGTCCCTTTTTAAGCCTTATCACAAAAACACTTCTCTAAAGTCATGAAACATTTTTGTAAACCCCGGATGAATGGAATAAGGGTAACCATGACCTTCCTTAAGAATTCAATTTATGAAGTCACCAACATTGGGCTCACACAACCTTCCTTGATACCTCAAGACACCATCCCCCCTAAAGAGAATGAGTCATTAAGATTACCAAGAACCGACTCTTAACTCCATTAATGGTTGATCAATGTGTTTCTTAGACTTCACCTTAACCACCAAAGACGATTCGGAGGTATGATGGACCATAAACCACCATTTGGAGAATCTTCTAATCTAACACCCAAATGAGACAACCTATGAACATCTTTCACTAGGTCTTTCTTGGGTTCTTCAACATAAGACACACTACACATGGTCATACAACTTAGAGCATCCGCAACCACATTGGCCTTGCCGCGATGGTAGAGAACACTCATGTCGTAATCCTTTTATACTTCCAACCACCTTCTTTGTCGGAGATTTAATTCCTTTTGAGTAAAAACATATTGAAGACTCTTGTGGTTGGTATAACACATCAACATGGACAACATACAAATAATGCATCCTTATTTTCAAGGAAAATACCACAGCTACTAACTCAAGATCATGATTTGGATAATTCTTCTTATGCACCTTAAGTTTCCTAGAAGCATAAGCTAATACTTTCCCATGTTGCATAAGAACACACCCTAATCCCACTCAGGATGCAACACAATACACAACAAAGCCCTTGGTACCCCATGGTTAATTCAATACCAAAGCGGAGGTAAGCCGCTTTTTCAAGATTTGGAAGCTTTTTTCACATGACTCTGACCACTCAAATTTCATACTCTTTTGGGTCAAGGTAGTCAAGGGAGATTCAATGGATGGAAAACTATCCAAAAACCTCCTATAATATCTCGTTAGACCCAAAAAGCTTTTAATGTCGGTTGGAGTCAATGGTCTATGCCAATTCTTGACAGCCTCAGTTTTCCTTGGATCAGCCTCAACTCCCTCACTAAATATGATATGACCAAGAAACTCCACCAACCTCAACCAAAACTCACATTTGTTATGCTTGGTAAATAATTGGTTTTCCTCAAGCACTTGAAACACCACCCTCAAATGTTCCATGTGTTCACCCTCATTTTTCGAATATAATAAGATGTTGTCAATGAAGACAATGACAAATGAATCTTGGTTACTTCAAAAACACCCTATTCATGAGATCCATAAACGCCATCGGGGCATTAGTGAGACCAAAGGACATTATTAAGAACTCACAATGACCAAATATAGTCCAAAAAGCTGTTTCTGGTATATCCTCACCCCTCACCCTAAGTTAGTGATACCTTGATCAATCCGAGAAAGAGGATACTTGTTCTTAATTGTGACTTTATTGAGTTGGTTGTAAGATCCCGAAAATGACTTAGGTTAACTAGAACCTAACATGGTTATCATGGTAGTATAAGGTCATAAATAGGTCTATAATGTGGTAAAGAGGCAATGTCTAAGAGTGTAGGTGATTTGGAAGTGAAACGTCAATGGACGACTAAGACGTTCGACGACTAAGTCACCTATGTGCCTTATATATGGTTTTATGTGTGATTCATTATGTTATAAGGTCATTATATGAGTTATTATAGTATATAGAGTCAGTGTGTCAAGTTTCGTGAAGTTTGAAGGTCAAACGTCCAAGAACGTCCATGACGTTCGAAACTTTTGCCTTGAAACAACTTGTGTGTCTAGGCATGTTTCATTGAGTTTTGCATGTTTGTTTTGGATGAAATTCATGTGAGAGGTGATAAAATCGTATACGATCATGTTTGTGTTGGAAACATCTGGGAAAACATCCCCAAGGATTATCCAAGGGTCCTTGAGGAAGTACCCAAGTTGGTGCCCAAGATTGTCCAAGACAGCCCACCTACAGAAGGCAATCGACGCCCAGTGGGTCAATCGACGCCCCGTAGGTGAGGGATCATTGATGGAAACTTAGTATTGGGAGATCAAATACCAAAGGTGATTCTACGAACAAAACAATGGGAGGATAGAACAGTTCTTTTGTAGATAAACGGTCCGTCGACTACCAACCATCGATGGGTCTGTCCCTGCGTACAGTTCATTGTAAGTTGAGGGATGAACTTGTAAATTCACCCCATGTCAAAATAAAAATATTTGAGGTTCCTTAAGGGTCTTTTGGGTATTTTAAATGTGTTTATAAGCCTAAAACACTAAGAAGATATCATTCTTCAGAAATTAAAACTCAAGTCCCTTAAATTTTTCTAGACTCCATTAGAGACAAAACTCAAGGAAGGGATTTGGATTGGAGAATTGAGTGGATATTGTTCATCAAATTGAAGAATATCTTTATTGAGGTATGATTTTTTATACTTGAAACTCTCTTCATCAAAAATCCCAACTTTCAAAGAAGTTTTCTAAAGCTTTCAAAGATGAATTGTCCAATTTCATGATCTACACATGGGTTCTTGCATTAAAAGTTTGTAAGCATTTGATTAAATATTTATTAATTTGATTATTTTAACTCAATTAACCTATGAACCCATGAAATTGATGAACCCAAGTTTTTGACTAAGTTATGGGTTAAGTAATGTTGATCTAATGTTTATGAATTCTAGTGTAGTTTTCTATGGGCTATTGATTGATGTAATAATTATAGTAAATTGATATCTAGGTTGTATTAGATTTATGAATATGTAGTGGATTGACCTAGTTTCATTGATTATTGTTATAATTTCATTGAATTATTGTTCATGGCCATTGGTAAGGGTTTTATGATATTGAATTGGGTGTTTTAGCATTGGATTGAGGTGTTGAGGATGGAGTGGTGTTACGCTTACCTTTTCCCTTTATCTATGTTAATTAAGCTTTAATTATGTTGTTATTGGTATGGTCCACTTATGGTGGCGGTGTTATGTGCTTTACTTGCAATTGATGTGGCCTTGTCGGCGTTATTTTAAGTAATATTATGATCATGGCCTTGTCAAAAACTACTTGAAGTATTTCGATAATTTGTGTAGTTGATTGTTAAGTTGGATAATGCCTATCTACATGATAATCAATGTGAAAGTACATATGTTCTTCTGATGTTATTTAGGTGATCTAGTTAGACTATGACTACGACTTTGTGTATAGTCTTAGGGTTGATGTATGTTATTCCTACTTGACTATATGAGTCTATGATGATCATACTGATGATGATATGTTAGTATATAGGATTACTTAAAGATTATAAGGGTTATTTCTATGTGCATCTAGAATAACATGTAATATGTGTTAAAGTAAAATATGTTGTGTCTTGTCTTGGTTGACTTGTGTCTCTTACTTGATACATGTATGAATGTGAATATGTGATGTCTTAGCTTAGGATGCTAAAGCCTCTTAGTATTGTATGTATGAATGACATGAGACCTTAAATGATGTTAAGAGGGTCCTTTATGTGAAACCTTGAACATACTGGTAAGGTTATGAATGTTGAAGTCGAAAGCCATAATGCTATTCTTCAAGTTAATTGGATGTAACGGCTTCATATTAATCCTTAAAAATGTCATGATCGATTAGCTTCTTGTCGCCATTGTAAAGTAGCCGTTGCGGACCTTTCTTTGGTAGGGTAAATGTGATTGGGTTATGAACTTGATATGGAACCCCTTTATATGAACCTTAAGTGTAAATTAATCTATGAGAATAAAGGCTAGCACCGAGTGAGTATGGTAAGGGAAGTAGTTCTAGTTAAAGAATGAGATTAGATTACAAAGAATGCCCTTCATATTTCTTAACCATGTGCCTACATGGTATGTTTCTAAGTTCTACCATTGGCAAGTAGAACACCCTCATAGGAGTAGGTTAGAACTTCAGATTCCATGTCTTTCTATCATGCTCTATGTTTGTTATTTCCTATTCTCATCATATGATATACCCATTAGCATTCGAGAAGTTCTATGAGGTTTAGGTGGTGGTATGAGAGTCTATCTAGACATTGTACAATAGGCTTTGAAGGTGTTAGTTGGAGTTCGTAGGTCTTGTCCAAGACCATTAATTGAATGTTCTTTATGTGATGAATGTATACTCAATGAATAAATGAATATAATGACTTAAGTAAGGAAGTATGTTGAATGAATAAGTACTTACCTAGAGTAGTTAAGGATTGTCTAGTTAAGGTGTGAAGGGGGAATAGGAATGGTCACTTTGTATCCTACCTAGATAAGTCTTAATAATGACTCTAGTTAGGGAAGATGTTGATTATGTGGACATGATCTAAACTTAGGTAGTATTAAGGATTATTTAGGTAGTCTTGAAGAGGTCAATTATGGACTTATCTTCCTGATTTACTTAAATAAGTCTTTTGATAGCCTTTGGTAAGGATTATCATAGTATCTATATGTTGTTGTGTTAAGTGAGAATGATTCTATCATAAGTAGTATATAGGATCTCTTAAGTGTGTGTGTAAGGGTAGTATGGGAGATCACTTCACAACTCACTCAAGTGAGACTTAGAATTACCTTTGGTAGAGGAAATCTCATGTTCATGTGTATGATGTCTTGTAAGTGTGTATTTGTCTTATTAGAAGTAGTCTTGTGTTATGCCTCGTATTTTATTTATACGTAGTGCGCATCATGATCTAGTAGACGTAAGTCCGGGGAATGAGATTTTATTTTAAGTTCCAAGTGATTAAAGAAATATTAGGCAAGGATGTTAATTCCAAATGTGATATTAAGTATGAGTTGGCTAATGTAAGTGCCATTAACTTTAAGTGAGGGATGAATTAGTGACTGATTAGGATTAATTTAATCCAGTGAGCCCCACCACTCGAGGTAAAAATTAAAAAAAGGATCAGATTGTGAGCTGGCCTTAGTGGACAGGTGTAGAGGGGGGCTGCCTCTACTTTATAATATTAAATGAGGTGGAGAAATCCACTCCATGCTAAATAAAGTGGTGAAATGCATTGCTGCATATCATCTTCTTCTTCACCACTTGTCTTAGGCAGCCATGGAAATGGAGAAACCAACCCTGCAACTCTTGGCCAGCAGCTGCAAATAATTTGGTTAGTAATCTCCTTGTTTGATGTGTTAATTCTTTAGAATACTTTTGTTAATTATACATTAATTCTAAGAAGGGGGGTGTGACCAGTAGCTTAGGAAGTTTGTTTTAGTTATTGAATGTGCTAAGTATGAACGGAAACCATAATCGGATTATTAGTGGTGTCGTGTTGGTGCTTGGGCTGTTTTGATTAAAGCAAACTGCGGGAAAATTATGTTTTGGCATTATGTATATCTTAAATGTGATTATGAGTATATACTCCAAAGGATGAATACGATAAGGTAGATGTGTTGCGAATTATAAAATGAGTTATCGCTCAGTGTGTCGTCGCTTCACTGCTATGGTTGCCGAGACGAAACTGTTTTGGGGAGGGGGCTGTTTAATATGATTCGTTGGGTTATATGTGTTATTGGTATTGCTGTGGATAATTTGGGTTGTTGTCGGATTGGGATGAAGTAAGGAAAATAGGGGAAGTGCTGCCGAATTTTTGTTAGATTATTAGCTAGCTTACAAGAAAGTAAAGCGCGATGTTTATCTAATTGCGGCACGATTGTTGCTTGTTATAGATTAATAGCTTGAGCAGTAAATATTGGACGTGCAGGTCGATTATACGGTATGTAACGCTGTCCCTTCTTTCTTTGTTTGGCATGACTTTTAAAAATAAGCGAATAACAAACAGGTTTGATACTTACCTCTAGAGCGTCTAGGTGACGTATATTCTTGCTTCCACAATTATTCCTCTATATATCGGCTATGTCTAAGGCTATGATGATCTCTCATATCTATGGTAGTGCTTCTTAGAGTCATTGAGATTTTACGTTTCCATATCGTATTAAAGGTTCATAATCTTGATAAAACATTAATCTTTGGTAATACTCCTTGCTGGTTCACGTTGATTATTCTATTGAGTTATAAGAAATGATTTTAATTGCATATGGTTGCTCATAATATTCTGCACGTGCATAGAGTCATTTATCATTTCACCGAGTCCCGTTCCGGGTAATGTTCGTGCGGAGTTTCTTGCATATGTCACCGAGTTCCTCACTAGAGGGCCGGGTATGTATATTATATATATGATTGGTGATGAGGATGGTTATGATGATGATGATAACGGAGATGACGTGATGATTATTTTGTCGAGCCCCTTACTAGGGAAGCTGGGCACCTTATATGTTAAAGATATGCATGATTTTTACTTAAAAGGGTACATGTGTAGCGATATTTTGGTTCGACTTGCCATATAGGTATCCTGTCATCTTTACCTTATGCTTTACATACTCAGTACATTGTCCGTACGACCCCCTTTCCTCGGGGGGCTGCGTTTCATGCCCGCAGGTGTAGACGCACAGTTCGGTGATCCTCCCGCCTAGGATATCTACTCTGCTGATTGGGAGCGCTCCACTGTTCCGGACCCCAGTCATTTTGGTACATAACTTTTGTGTAGTCTTTTGCTCGTCTATGGGTATGGCGGGGCCCTGTCCCATCGAGTTTCACTAATATACTCTTAGAGGTCTGTGGACATTATATGGGTTGTATATATATATGTTTTGGGTAATGGTCTGGACATGGTTTGTTTGGGATGTCCGCTTGTACAGGGGAAGCCTTGTCGGCTGCGTACATCACTGTGTATTGTGTAGTGGCAGCCTTGTCGGCTTACTTATGTTATTATGCTTTGGATAGTGGCGGTCTTGTCGGCTCGCGTATGTTGTTACGGTTGAATGGTTATGAATCCTTATGAGACAGGTCCTCTTTATATATATATGACGTTGGGGTTGATTTGATTTGATTAAATTCCATATTGTCTTAATTTCAGTTGGTTATACTTAGCAGGTTTGTATGTGGGTGTCCAAAACGGGCACTAGTCAAGGCCTATCGGGTTTGGTCGTGACATCTTGAGGGTCATTTGGGTATGCCTAGGGAGGTTGTATGGGTGCTTTCTCTTTGTTTTTCTTAAGTGAGTCATAGGATAACTTTTAGTGGGAGAATTATATGCTAAAAGGAGTTTAAGATGAAGTGAAGTGATTTTACTATAACAGTGAATAACTTCACTGTACAGTGAATTAAGTTCACTGTAAAGTTGGCTTAAAAATGTGAATAATCACTTAAATGTTATCTTATGTGTTTTTTAGTTGATAAATGTTGTTCTTATGATTATAATATGATTTTTAAATTAAAAGATGCATACTTTCAATAAATGTATGTTTTCATGATTTTCATGCGTTATGTCATACTTAGTACATGTGGTTGTACTAATCCATGCTTTTATCTATCTCTATAGTTGTTGATAGGTGAGGAGCATTTTGTAAGCAAGACTTGGATCGTCGCATTATTCAAGTGAAGTTGAAGTATGTCCTCATTTGATTTGAGGGCGTAGATGTATTTTATGTTTCGGTTCAAAGTATTGTAATAGACTAAGTAATTCTATATTTTGAAGTATGGGCCGTGTTCCAAAATTATTCTCGTGTCTTAAGTTTGATGAGATTGAGACTTAGTATTTCCTATGATATAAAATGAAATATGTTATTAAAGATATTTCTAATGTTTTGTGAAAAGTTTTAATTTCGCACTACTTTCCATTAAGTATATGCGATTAACGATATGGAAAGGGCTTGTACAAGACCTCCGAGAGGTCCAGTACGTCGGTTGCAAGGCGATATTGACCCTAACTTATAGGATGTGGTTTTGGGATGTGACATTGGTGATAATCAATTCACATTCTAAGGGACACATCCTTCTTCTTCACAAACAATACCGGTGCAACCCATGGAGAAATACTAGGTCTAATAAAGCTTTTGTCTATCAAGTCCTTGAGTTGAGCCTTCAACTCTTTCAATTCGGCCGGAGCCATCTGATAAGGAGGAATTGAGATTGGGTTGGTATTCGGTAGCATGTCAATACCAAATCAATTTCTCGTTCAGGAGGGATTCCGGGAAGATCATTAGGAAAGACCTCCAGAAATTCCCTCACTATGAGGACTAACTCAATGGGAGAATTTTCAGAGTCTAAATCTTTGACTCTTTCAATATGGTATAAACACCCTTTTTAGATCATCTCACAAGCCTTTAGAAAAAAAATTATACGACCTCTAAGAATAGAACTCCTGCCCCCTCCACTCTAAGACGGGTTCATTTCGAAAATTGAACTTGACAATTCTTGTTTTACAATCAATGGAAGCAAAACAACATGCAACCGATCCATCTCCAAGATGACATCAAAATCGACCATATCAAGTTTACTAATTCAACATAAGTAACTCTATTGGGCAACATTATAGGATAATTTCTATAAACCCTCTTCGCAACCACCGACTCACCAACCGGGGTAGTTACCATGAAAGGTTCATTTAGGATATCGGGCAAAACATCAAACTTCCTATCTATCAAGGGAGTAACAAAAGATATTGCAGCACCCGAATCCAGTAAAGCATAAACATCAATAGAGAAGACTTTTAACATACCGTTAACCACATCGGAAGAACTCTCTTGTTCACCTCTATAGCAAAGAGCATAAAAGTGATTCTTCTTTGGATCATCCACATTAGAACCCCTATCTTGAGCTTGCACACTTCCTTTGTCTTGACCCTTCAAATTAGGGCAATGTTTAACCTTGTGGCCACTATTTCCACACCTAAAGAAATTGTCCGTCCCAACAAGCCAATCACCATAATATTTCTTGAGCACACTTTCCACAAGTTGGCTTATTAGTTGGGGAACTAGTACCTCTTCTTTTTTTAGACTTAGGGTTAGACACCCTATCATCACGAGCCTTAGGAAATTTGGGGAACATGATTAGAAAACCTCTTCTTGAATCTAGGCTTGTCTTGAATGTCAAGCCTACCCTTAGAAGAACCACCTTTATAAAACCTTGTCGTCTTGGCCTCCCTTTTCGTCCTCTTTAACCTAGTTTCTTACACTCGTTGAACATGAACAATGAGATTAGAGATATTCATCTTATCATGAAGCATAGACGAATGACATTCTTTAACCAATTCTTTGGACACTCCCATTAGAAAATGAATCATCTCATCCCTTGGGTTTGACCCCAAGGATGGAGAATACATGGACAATTTAGTATTTCAAGTAATATTCAAGTACACTCATACCTCCTTGATGAAGGTTGATGAATTCTTCCACCATAGTTTCTCTCATCTCTCTAGGAAAGAACCTATCAAGAAAATCCCTCTTGAAGATCTCCCAAGTCAATAGACCACCCCTTAGTGCTCTATTATCTCGCCATTGTATGTACCAAGTTTGGGCCACATCTTTGAGTTGATAGGCCGCCAACTCAGCCTTCTCAATTGAGGTCATACCCATAGCATAGAGAATATTATAGACCTCCTCGAGGAAATATTGAGGGTTATCATCCGACTTCTACCCAAAGAATATAGGTGGATTCATTCTAGTAAAGTCTCTCAAACGTGAGGACATAGTGTTAGCATGTTGAGGCACTCGAGGCCCAAACTCCAATTCACTTGGGACGTCATAGATTGACCTTGAGAAGTGAGGGAATTATCTTGAGAGGTCATCGCTTGGGTTAAAGTGATAAAGTCTTCCCTTATCTCTCCATCGGTCATCTATGGAGGAACAACCGGAACTTGATCACCCATAGCAACTTCTTCATGTGGAGGTACTTGGTTGTCATGAGCTCCCACATTTTCCATTTCTTCTTTGGCCCTTATAGAATCTACTCTTTGAGTATTAATACTTATAACCACGAAACAAGGTTTAGGTGAAAGCACAAAACAAGACTCTAGAGGCACGACATAGGAATACAAGGAGATGAGAGTTTTCTAAACATCACATAGTCTCTCATTCATAAGTGTGGAACTTTTTAAAATAATCAACAAGAATATACATATATGTGGTTTAATGAGACATCAATTCTAGGTATATTCAACCTCATGCTCTGATACCAAGTTTGTCACATCCGAGAAGTACCCTCTAGAAGTAACTAGTGGCGGCGTCCTCGAAGAGGACTAGGACTAGCCTTTTGGCATACATCATTACATTCATAGGTTAAAAAGTGCGAAAAATTTAAACTTTTTGATATACATATACTTCATGAGATTTACTTAGACCGCTCGCTTACACATAATATATTCATAGCGAGCATACATAGATTTTTTGTATAAGAAGATTACATAGTTTTCTACTTTTATGCTACATATAGACAACTAACATAATATAGTCTTAAAAGGGATATCTTACATTAAACCATCTAAAAGGAAGATAACAATACGGGCATAGCCCTTACACAAATATAAAAGTGCCACTTAGGGATTAAAATAATGTCTTGAAACACATGAGTGATATGAGTGTCTTTAGACTATAACAATGTAACGTAGGTAGAGTGATAGAAAGGCATCATCCTTGGTACATGAGGACATATACACACTTAAAGAAATGATCCAAGCCTTACTTCAAAGTGGTCACGAACCCTTCAATGACCGGAACCTAAAATGTTGGGAAAAAGGGAGAAATGGGGTTAGAACATCACTTGTACTAAGTATGGAATCATATGCACACACAATATCGAAATCATGCTAAAAAGGAAATTTGTTCCAAGCTACTTTGAAAAGCCTTATGCACAATCAAGAATTCATATAGGAAAATAACCACATATTAATTAACACAATAGCATATTCAACACAAGACCAACATCATCAAGTATAATCAAGTCAACATGATTAATAGCATAGTAAAACCTTACTTAACCAACACAACTCCAACATCATGTTATATCAACAACCATATAAGAGTTTATGTCATAACAACACATATAAGACCCTTACTCATAACCCCCATCAAGTCTACAAGTGCAATGACCAAGTAAAGCCCCATAACCTTACTCAATTATGTAACCCAACCAAGAATCATAAGCAATGCCTACTATCTCATAACATAGCATGATAGTAATCATCGTCATATTTAGTAATATAGACCAATAGCATGTTCATACATGAAACCAACATCATATAGTATCATAAACATATAAAGTCAATTCATACATTTCATTCACTTTATAAGAGCATAAAACATAAGAACATCCTCTTAAGACTCCCCTCAAGGCTTACTAGTGCAATGTATAAGAAGAGTCTCATACCCCTACCTAGACTAAGTCAAACCCCTCCAGTCATCCTAGTTAGAGTTCGCTTTATTACTTCACTTTTCTTTTGGGAACATCTTGCCTTAACCGACATAGACCACATAAGTTAATATCGAATCCGGAGTCATGAAACCCTACACCTAAAGAAGGTGGATTACTTGCCAAGGTAGTACCGAAACATGAATATAGCATCTATGTGGATCCACTAGTTAGTATTCCTATGGGGTCAACATAGTTCAAGAAGTAGAAGATGTACTTGGGACCCTATTTATGCTATATGCATTATAGTATCCTATATCATGAGTACATTAGTGAACTTATCTTCCCTATGTGGAAAGGGACACTTCTCACTTCTAGTTCACTCGGTGCTAAGCTAGAGTCCCTTTTGAAATGTCTTTTATTAATATTCATAACTTCGTTTAGGTAATAGGGTCTACCCTTATGTAGTTATAGTCATATCTCAATAGTAATTGCATGAGTACGTACTTTCAATACAATTCACACATATGTAATTAGCACATTCACATCACCATATCATAATAAGGCACATAGGAAATTCATCACCAACCTTATATCCTTACTTCTTAACCAACACTCACAAGCCATAAATCAATACATTTCAATTAAAACTCATACCAACCCTAATCAATCTTATCATCATGTATACTTCAATATAACTTCATCACTAAACACAAGTAATCGTAATTAAAGTAAAGGTTTGAGATCACAAGACTTACCCAATCTCCTTCACAATCCATCATCAAAGGTTTTGAAATAAACCATACAATTCAACCCAAAAATTGGTGTAATATCATCAAACAATAGTAATTAATGAAATAATGAAATCAATTGAATCACTACACATCAATTCATCACTAGTTCATGACCTACTGTTAGGGAGTTGGGTCAATTTCATGATCTATTCCATAAACAAGGTTAACTAATCAAGAACTAGCAAAATTGAATCATAATACATCATAATCTAAGAATAATAATCAAAATAAACCATAGATAATGCAGCATGGAATATCAATTTCATAATAAAAAGAAACTCACATGAAACTCATCTTTTTGAAATCAATTTTAAATGAACCCTTTTGGGAAAAGAATTCCAAAAGTGAAAGGATATCATACCTTGTCAATTATTGAAGATTGATGGATAAAGGTACTCTTCTTGATTCCCTAAGTTCCTTGACCTAGCCCTTCAATGGAGTTCTTCTTTTTGAGAGAGAAAAAGTAGAGAGAAGGAAGAACAATTGTGTTTTGGAAATTGAGAGGTGTTAAGTTGTGTTTAGACTTAGGATATGTTATACAGTTAATTAAATAACCTAATTAACCAACCCCTAAACACTAATTAACCCCTAACTAACTAACTTAATTAAACTAACTAATTAAAACTTGACAGCAAAACAGTGTCCCTTGCCTATGAACCCCGACGTACGGGCCATAGGTCAATCGATAGCCACGACCCCCTCCGTCCTGTGCAGTTGTTGTTTTGGTCAGAGAGTGAGAAAAATGGACCCTTTGCCAAATTTCTAAGTTACGATCAACGGTGTCCATCGATGCCTCTTCGATTAGGACAGGACTCGTAGCCAGCAATTGTCGATGGCTACTGTCTCAAGACATCTTTTAGCCACAATGCATGGGTCCTCCTCAAGGACCCTTTGGGGGTTATTGGGGAGTCCTACCCAGACGTTTCGACATTAAAATTTTTAATACATGTTAGACACATTACCACAAAATCTTATAAAATTCCGACTCCTAAAACCCTGTGAAATAGGCTAAGGCACACTAGCACCTTTTGCACTAGTCTCCGTACGTCGTGGACGTCCATGATGTTTTGACTCTTAAACTTTTTGAATGACTTTTATTAATTAATATTGACCTTAAAACAATGTCCAAATCATTGGACACTCATGTGAGGTTATAGATTAGGTTTTAGACTTTCAGAGTGTTACAATACAGAACTTTTTGATTTTTGACATTTGTGTCACCCCTTGGATGTATTATGTTTTTAATCGTAAATTACTACTCTCGATCATTGATGCTTGAACCGGAATAGTTTTTTGATGAATCGTGGAAACGTCATGTATCATTAATTCTTTCTAAATTATGTGAAGTATAAACTGGAGTAGGAATATAGTCTTCAAGTTGGGGCGACATAAAGACTTGGGAACATAAACCCTGGGGGGTTTGTATCGGAGTTTAGAAATTAGAGTAAGTTCCTAGTATTGCAAGAATTGTAATTTGAATTTATAATTTAAAGTATGGTCGATGATCTAGTTGGTTATTGGCATCTAGGAATCAAAGTTTATAATACCTTAGGTTACTTAGGTTTGTAATATTTTGTTGAGGCTCAAAATTTAATGCAGTGGAGTAAAATCCTACAGAGGTGTAGGTCTTGGTTTTTTACCCTTTATTAGTCGGGGTTTTCCAAATAAAATATTGTGTCATTACTTTATTTGTTTTACATTACGTAATTGTTGTAATATGCAAAGGAGCAGATATAATATACTTGTTCCTAGTTAAATCTGGAGGTCAGTATTTCAACAATTGGTATAAGAGCGAGTTATCTTTGTAGAGTCTAATAACTCAAGATAATATCACTATGAATTATTCACCTCCTACTGGACACAGTTTAGGTCAACACATAAACATACCACCACCATTCAATAGACATTTACAAGACCATAACTATGAATTATGGATGAGAGTTCTTGATGGTCCTCTTATTCCTATGATGAAGGATGGTGAAAGGAAAGTCATTCCAAAGACCAAGGCTCAATATGAAGAAGCCAATTATAGAATTCTAAAATTGAGTACATCCTAGTTTGTGGACTTGGACCCGACGAGTTCAATCACATCTCTAGTTTTGCTACAACAAAACAAATTTTGGACACGCTAGTAATTGAACATGAAGGAACTCCCCTAGTAATAAAATTTTGAATTGCTAGACTATCAACTGAATATGAAACTTTTAAGATGGAGAGTAGTGAATCACTTCAAGATATGATTGCTAGATTCACTACTTGTGTGAATGGGTTGGTGTTTTTGGGAAAAATATATACTACTGAGAAATAGGTGGATAAAGTGTTGAGGAATCTACCTAGGTTATGGGAGAAAGGTCACTACAATTAGAGAAGAAAAGATTTGACAACTATGAGCTTCGATATACTTGTAAGAAATCTAAAGAATTACGAGATTAATTTTGATCACACAAAAATGAGTAAAATTGTAACGACCCGCAAGCACCCTAGAAAAAAGGAGCACTCTTGAGTCGTCACAATGTGTACTTGACCCTTCAGAAGTCTTGTACAAGCCTCTTAGCTATCATTCATTACATAATCTATGAAAAGTAGTGCGGAATTAAAACTTTTCATAGCAATAATAATAAGAAACTCTTTTATAAAATACTAAGGAATAAGTCTCATCATCACAAGTCAACTTAAAGACACAACTTAATATTTTAGTGTCATGGCCCTTTTACATTGAAAGAAATACATAATAAGTCTTAAATAAGAACTAAAGTTCATAGAGTATTCAAAGACATACAAACTCTTGAGAGAGTCAACTTCCCAAGTGTTGCCTTCTAGGAACCTTCACTTGCTTTCAACCTATACTTTAGAGTATAGAAAGTATGGGGTTAGTACAAATATTGTATTAAGTATGACATTATGTAAAATCATGCAAAAGAGGAAATTTTAGTTGAAATAAAACTTTCATGCTATTTAAATAAAACCTTCATAAATATAGTCACAAAACATCAAATAGATCATCATTTAACATATAAAGTAAAACTCCCAGAATTTCAACATAATATTACACTTTACAGTGAACTCAACAGTCCATACCTATCCAAAGTTATCCTAGACTCACTAAGGTAAGACATGAAGAAACTATTCATAAAATCTCTTCAATACACACGTAAGTGATTCTTAAGGCTACCAAGGATAGGCATGTTTCATCTCAATTAACAAGTCAACGTTCAACATTAAAGACACTAGAGGAACATGCTTGCATTTAAGGACTTCACATAAGAACCATCCTCTAAGATAACCCCCAAGTTACACTTGGTGCAATGTGAACATAGCATCCCATACTACTACTTCCACCTTAGTGCTCCTTAAGGATTCCCTGAGACTAGGCATATCACATTCATAATTTGCATAATCTTCAAAAATATTACACAAAAATCATCATACTTCATAAATTTTAGACATAGAATCAACATGCTTCACTTTCATTAGACATAAAGTCACATTACTTCATTTAAATCAAATAATGACCCATTCATTCATTTTCACATAAGGACACACCAAGACTCCCTCCAAATGCCTACTATGCCTTCAATTCCATACCCGCAATACATATATAAAACATTCATATACTTCAAGTAAACACTGCCACCAAAGGTGGAGCATACCACTCAAAATCATTTCACTATAATAACTAAGCAAGATAGAAAAACTTACCCTCCATCCAAGCCTTTATCGTTTTCTCCAACAATACATCCTAAAATAGCATTTAAGGCAGTATCTAATCACAACATATCATAAAGAAAACCGTAGTTCTAACATTATCAAATCATGCACATTAAACCCACTCTATAAGCCAAAAGTTGGAAATATACATAAGCATGGGTTCATTGGGGTTTTGACATTAAAATAATCAACTAATCACTAAAAATAACATATTTCAATCATTAAAAAGTTTTCATGAAAAGACGCATGCTTAGAGTCAAAGATAGAAGAAGTTGGAGTTTAACCCCTTTTGAAATATCTTTGGAATGATTCCTTGAATGAAAGAAGGTTCAAGGATGAATAACATACCTCTATATGAAGAATCCCACAAATTCGGTGAAGAAAACATCCAAAACCTCCACTCCTAGCCCATCCTTGAGTTTTAGATTCTATGGAGTTTGAGAGAGTCTTTCTTGAGGGAGGGGTTTTTGGTTTTTGAATAATGAATTCTAACCTAGGTATAGGAGTATAAACTAACTTAAAATACCCTAAAGACCCTAAATCAATCGTCCAATCTTCATAAAAGATTTAAGGTAAATTTACTAAAACACCCCAAGCTTGGTCGTTTCTTGATAGTGGACCGTCGATGGATCGATGTCCCATTGATGAGGGCTCATTGTTTGGGTCTACAGCTCCCAAAACCTGAAGACTTTCAGGTCCGATTGATGGACCAAGTCGATGATCCATATATTTGTCGACTGGTTCATTGGTTGTCACAGTTTTAGGCAGTTTTTGCCAAACAGTTGGGGTCCTCCTCTAAGGCCCCTCGTGGGTCCTAGGTGGACTCGTACCCGGAAGTTGAATCCCTAAACATGGTCATCTAGGTCTTAGAGTACTCCCATATCAATTTGAACCCTAAAGAACTCCCTGAACATGCATAGGCACACCAAAACACATGCAAGCACATAGACGTCTAGTCGTTGAACGTCTTGATCTTCCCTTGACGTTTGACTTCCAAACTTACCAAACTGACTTCAAACATTAAAATTCACTATTTTAACACAGTATTAACTCGTGAAACACTAGCGAAGCTCCATTTCAACCTAGTTCATTATGAGAGTCACTACAAAAAGAAGCAAAGATATGATTTTTTTTCTTTCAAGGCAACTGAGAGTGATGAATCTGATCTAGATGATGAGGAAATAGACGTGATCAACAAAAGCCGAGCAAAGAAAAAAACAAACATTGATATGTACGCTGCTAGGGGAACACGTTCAGACAACTCAATTGAAAAATGATACAAAAGATTTTACTTTGATGGTCATGGAGGACTTCGAATCAGACATTAAGAAAAGGGAGGTAAACCTTCTTGACCTTAAAAATAAACTATTATGTTTTTCAAAGAAAAAATTATTTTCCCTTATTCTAACTCTCATAGATAATTTTCAAGAATTTAATGAAAATAAAGACCAGTAATTGACTTCCTTAACCAGTTTAAATTTTGAATTTATTAGTCTTGAAAAAATGAATTCTGATCTTAAGAAAGAGAATGAATTCCTAAAGGAATAGGTACAACAACTTGATTCCTACACTTTAGCCCTCAAATTTGAAATTTTGAAACAAAGTGTTACTGGAAATGGGAAAGAAAAAATTAGTGGGTGACCAGATCAGATGTGATCGAGATCTAATAAGGTTAAAATATGAACATTTTTTTGAAAGAGAAAAATCTAGAAGAATAAATCTTGACCTTGCTAGAACTAAGCATGAGCTTGAGAGTGCAAACAAATGGACTCATTCTTCAATGATTGTGACTCAGCTCAGTAGTAGCACACATAAAACTAAAGCTGAAATAGGTTTTGTCAAAGAAATCCTTAAGAAAAACTCTTATTTTGTGCACATATTGTGGTATTATTGGTCAGTCGAGGGGTGCATGTCCAATAGTTATAGCTCACATGAATAAAAACTTCACTGATGCCTCAAATATTAAAATCAAATATATTAAAATAAAGGGATTATGTCAAAGGAATAGGTTGGGGCAAAAGAAAAAATCTAAAAATGTCTTACCAAATTGGATCAATAGAGATCTCATTTTATCCTTTTTATCAATACAAAGGACCCAAGCTTTTCACGGTTCCTAAATCTAAAATTTGAATTTGCATGAGAAGTAAGAGGAAGCAAGCAACATTCATAAATGAACACATGTTACTCCAAACACATGAGTGAAACTAGAAGAAATTCCTCCAACCTATAGAAGAAAATGATGGAATAGTAGTTTTGGTGTTGACAATTCTTTTTGGTCGAATCATATAAGTTGAAAAAATAGGAAACACTAAAGAACACAAAACGAAAAAAGGCATCATGTTGAAGGAATGAACCAAAATCCACTCAGTTTATTATAGTTATGTAATAAGAGAAACAAGCATGCATGATAATGATGAGTTGTCAAGTAGCTCCGAATAAATTATAAAGAAACCTGTGAAAGAAAACAGGCCCAACCTATGTAGTATCTCACAATTATAAACATGAAAAGTCTTATGAGGCACACTCAGATGATCATAGTGTGAAAATTATGAGTCCATCCACTAAGAAGGGTAATCAACCTAGAGAAACACTTTTAAAGGAACATGTTGAAACTTGGGGATGATTAAAAGCACATGAGTATCCCTCAGTGGCTAATGAACATTGCACATACTGTCTCCTAATTTTGAATTTCATGCTCAGTCTTTTACATTTAGTTGTATGTCTCTATACAACTTTTAAAGTCAATCTACTCATACATTATAACATTGTATTTGCATTTGTCACGGGAGATAGGCTTTGTGAAAATTGGAGCGAAAATCATAATTAAATTTATAATCAATACTCATGTACTTGTTTGTTCCATGTGTCCCAAAAGATATATTCATGTCTGATACGCTCAAACTTACTTCTCAAAAAATAAGTAAAGCGGTCGTGTCAAGTAAATAACCCAACTAGTGAGGTTGGGATCGTTCCCTCGAGGAAAATAGTCTACACTTAACTTCAACTTGTTATTACTATTGTTTGGTCAATGACTTCCTTGGAAAGTAAAAACAATAAAGGGGGGTTTTCTATTTCTAAATGAGTAAAAATAAATAACGAACTTGAAAGAGACACTTAACAGCTTTTGAATGTTGGGTTTTTAATCAATTAATCAAAGTAACTAGGTTTTACATGTTCCCCACAGGTTCATAACTTGATAATTCTAACTATAACAATTCTTTCCTAGTATCTTGCATGCAAAGTGATAAGATATGTATATCCAAATCCTTGGTCCGGCATCTAGAAAATCTCACTCCGCACCTTGGTCCGGCTACGTGTGTTGCTATCCTAACCCTTATCCTTACCTCATATTAAGCATCGTATTCGATATTTGACTAAGTTATTACCTCGTACCAATCAATACTAGCCTATTAGATAGTATACACTAAATATATGTTAATAATTCTTTTCCTATTATCTACCTCCTTGGTCCGGCAAGTAGCATTAAGGCTAGTTCTAACGTTGGCCATCCGTTAAAAAGACTTTTAAGCGAAAGAATTATTAATACATGCAAGACACTAATCTAGAATTGTTATTTTAGTTAGGGTTTATCTCATTATTTGCCTATGGTTCCCACAACCCTAGTTATGGAGTTTAGTTACTCATAGCCATAAACACAATATTCAAATATATTAAATACGAATTCATGTACTTACTTCAATGAGAAAGAATAAAATCCAAAGTTTGCTTGATTAATATCCAAAAATCACTTGCAAGAATCTCAAAATCCAACACTAATACACAAAGTCTAAAAATATGATGTCTAATCTCACAGAGTCTACTAACAGAGTCTAACAATACAGAGTCTAACAATATAGAGTCTAACCTCAAAAACGAGGTTTTCGAACTATTTATAAAAAAACAAAAACCTAATTAAACAAGGATTCTAATTGCTGGAAATCTGCCAAAACGCGGCTGGGTCGACGAACCACGCGACGGCCATCGTGGTCACGACGGACCATCATGGACTCCGTCGTCCCATACTTGTGCAATTTCTTTTGCTGCTATCTTCATTCCCCTCGACGGCAAGTATGACGGACTGTCATAGGAACAACGGTCCATCGAGGGTCTCGTTCCAAAACATTTTAACTCTTGGAATCTGGGTACTGGATCACTTCTCTGAACTTCACGATGAACCTGCAGGACGGACCGTCAGAGACACGACGGACCGTCATAAGCTTCGTAATCCCACACTTGATCAGACTTCCCCATCTTCCTTCAGCAGCTGCACTACACTGCCACCTACGGACCGTCACAAGCAGACGGACCGTCATAAGCTCCGTAGGTGGTCTCTTCTGCAATTCTTCGCTCAAAATCTCCGCATTCAGCTTTGGACAGATTTCTTGCAAAACAAACAGAAACTTATATAAAAATTAGCACAAAAGGCTTTTGGGCACACTAAACTTAAGGAAAAAGTATTAATAATACCGTGAAACCACGGTATATCAACACCCTCAACTTAAATTCGTTATTTGTCCTCAAGCGACGCACTATGGCTCACTACACAATCTTTGTACAATAGTATCCATGTTTTATCCTTTGCAATCATTGGGCTATCAATCCCGATTAATCTCATCACATCTACGCATGCTATCACTATTAGGCTTGAATTTTGTGGTATCAGAACATGACACAAACTCACCACGCACTAACACCTATCCTCTTCAATTTCTCACCGAGGTGCTAACAATTCTGGTATTGTAACTAGTGTCCTCACTTTAAAACAAAATCCTCCTTTTTCACACAGTGATTTCAGTTTGAGTATAAGGATTACTTTTCAACACTCACTCTCAAAACAAAGTCACACTCATTCATACCTTTTGCCATAAGTTTTCCCTTATTTTCACTGCCTTAAGTTCGCTATACAACCCTTAGGATCACGATAGGACTTTTTTAGCTAGTAACATAGGCTCGGGGTCAGGTAAGGTATATTTTAGTAAACTTTAGTGACTTTTTTCCCTCCTTGACATATCGACTAAACCTTCCACTGTCTCTCGTTTCATCTTGCCCAGTTTCTCATATTCTTTCACCTTGCTATTTTCTCTTCTTTCTTCATTTGTGTAAGTGACTCTCTTCTTTTCTTGCTTGTATTTCTAGTGTATTTTTCTTTTTATTTACTTTTATTTTCATCTAATTCTTGAGTCACTTTACTTTTTTTCTTTCTCTCTCTTTGTTCTTTCAACCCCACTTTCTAGAGCATTCCTCATAGTAGCCACCCTCAACTCATGGCTTTGCCATGAGTCAAGGTACACAATACCCAAAGTTGGGTCAGGGACATAACGAAGGTTGTTTATGCATTAGCCACCCTCAACTTATGCTTTTGGCATAAGCTGAGGTGCACATGTCCAAGGAGGGACCAGGGCCAACACATTTTTCCCTAGAAAAGATCAGTTGGGGTGAAAAAGAAAGGTCAAATTTTAAGCTCAGATTATTTGGATCAAAGAAGGATAAATTTCATTTGGTTTCTTTTCTTTAGGCTAGAAATGGACTATATTGAATAAGGGCCTATGATCCTTTCCTAATTGTCTATTACAGCTTACTTTTAGCAAGACTAACCATGCAAGTTCTAGCTCAGTACCAATAGTGGACTATTCAAATTTCCTCACACTCACTTGACATCTCATCACTATACCAGATTATCAGACACCTAGTTCGAATTTAAGACTTAGGGTAATGCAATGGTGTAACTCTGTTTCATGCTTAGAGCCACACAATTATCAGTTACTATGCCTAGTCATGCATTATTTTCCAGTTTATCAGGATATCATTTTAGCCATCATGCTTCAGACTTAAACTATGTACAAAAGATATAAACATGCCGGTTCAACAAAAAAAGTAATCAATCTTTTTGGGGAAAAGAACACAGGCAAGAAAACCCCAAAAGAGGATAGTGAATTGGGCTACTCAGAATTCACCCTAACACTCACTATCCATTTACCCCACCCCCAAAAAAAGGCATGCAATTGTCCCCAATGAATAAAAATCTAAATACAAGAGTGGTAGGTGAAGCAAACCTATGGCGCAAAGCGCCGTCGACCAGCAAGATGGTGGGTCCTGCCTCTAACCCACGCCCTTCTGCAACTGGACACCCTCGGTGGTGTCTTCAAGAACAACCGCACCATCGCAGTGCCTCCGCTATCTCCACGGTCACGGGAGCTAGAAGCCCGGCCGCTAACTCGGATGCTCTCATTCGGCCGCCTCCTCTCAAGAAGGGAGGTTCTCCGCAGCCTCCATCTCTCGGTGCTCCTTCTTCCTTGCTCACGCCGCCTCTCTCGCCGACCCCTACGCCTCTTGGCACTCTCTCGAGGAGGTGGTGGAACTTTGAAGTAGCAAAGTGGTCGCCAACACGGTGTCCTCAAGAGCTCGATGAAGGGCCTCAGGCTCCGGCACCCTAGCCTCTAAGATCGTGTCGATGTCTGCACGAAGACTGTCGACTACAGCCTGAAGAGTCGACACATACACCGGAGGGGCTGGTTGGGCTAGCACTCTCAACTCAAAGGCGTCCAGACGCTGGTTAACCTCAGGGATCTTCCGCTCTGTAAACTGCATCATCTTCCTCTCTAGACGCTCTTCCGACTCAGTAATCGACATCTGCATCCACGGCAGGATATGATGCAGAAGAGTGGCCATTTGTGCCTCTAGTTTTTGGACCCTTGCAAGCGGGACCAGTGTCGGTAGAGGGGCTGTGCGAGAGGAGCTCGGGGCTGTGCTACTACTCAAGATAGACTCGATCGGGGTAGTGTCAGTGGACGCTTGTGTAGCTGTGCGGGCCTGGGCTACCGTATCAGCAAGATCATCAGCAAGTGGGGGCAGCTCTGGACGGGGCCCTCTGCGTGAAGCCAACTCATTGGCCTCGTCTCTGATGAGGCCGACGTCTATAGTGCCCTGTAGGGTCTTAAGCTGATCTACGTGCCATATGGGCACACCTGCGGACCTGCAAAGGGCAAAGATCATGCACGGGAAAGGGTAGGTAGTAGTGACCTTGAATGCCCTCTCGTGCATGACTGCCTGGAGAAGCCATGCAAAGTCCACCTCGAATCCGGCTATCATCGCCACCATCAACACTGCTCGATCCCAGGTAACTATGTTATCAGCAGCTGTGGGGAAAAGGCAGTGACGGACAAGAAGCCATAGGAACTTTGCTGTGAATGTGAGGTTGGCCTTCTTGATGGCCCCCTTCGGCTCAGTCACCCAATCGGCACCCTCTCCATCTACTGACAGGTACAGGGCCATCCACCTCTTGGTGGTCTCTCTCAGTGCTGGCTCCCGCAAGAACTGTCCATCCTTTACTATCTGCCAGCGGTAGTCAAACTCGGCAGTGATGGGGGTCCGAGTAGCATCTGCACTCTCGCCGTATAGAAACCGGTGGATGGCTGGCAGGGAAATGTCAACCTGCAAACCCCACTCGAACTCGCCTCGATGGGGCCTTAGCGAAGGGCAGCCCGCCATCGATCCAGAATCGAAGAGTCGCTATGTAGGATGCGTAGAACTCTCAGACCATTTCCTCGCTATATCGTCCCAACAGACGTGTTGTCCACTCTAAGCGATCCCTGGTGAAGAGGTTATGGATCTCCGGCATCACTCCTTTATCAGTCAGGAACTTGGCATCGGAGTAGACTTGAATCTGCCCGTCGACACACCACCGGTTGGGATGGTCAGTGGCTGGAGTGGGGACCTGAGCTGGTGAGCCGGATGTAGAGTCTGAATCGCCACCATCGACGAGGCCGACGCCGCAGCGATGGCGGGGCGGAACCTCAGCAGAGTCAGAGGCTTCCTCGGACTAGGATACTCCCAAGGAGCCAGACGCTCCTTCCTCATTTGTGGCTGACCCAGAGGGTGTGCCGGTCAGTGTGCGCTCCTCATCAGACTGGAAGGCAGTGACTACGCCGGACGCCACCTTTTTGGGTGTGGATCTGGGAGCACGTGCAGCACGGGAAGGAGTGGAAGTGCCTGGGGGCACATACTCAGGGTCCCCCTCATCATCAGAGCCGATGATCATGCGTGCAGATGGGGCGACAGACTTTGATAGCCCGCGTGTGTAGCTTCGGTCTTGCTTGGTGCCATAGTAGATAGTACCTGCAAAGGATAAATATTAGTACGAGTAATGGCAAACAAGATAAGCGAAACCATACGAAATAAAACATTAAAAATAGTATGTCATTGTTGTAGAAGCAGTGACACACGACGGGCCAGGTGACGGCTCGTCGTGACTATGACGGACCGTCGTGAGGTCTGTCGTGTTTTACTTAGACTATGTATATACAGGGAACCCTGAAGGAGAGTCTCTGACTCGCATGACGGTATGTGCAGGACGGACCGTCACAGGTACGACGGTTCGTCGTATATGTCCATCATAGGACACTTGAGAAAAAAAAGGAGACCCTTAGGAGAGGGATCTCTGATCGTTATGACGGTCATGCAGGACATACCGTCGTGGGTACGACGGTCCGTCACATGTGTCCGTTGAAGGACACTTGGGAAAAGATGAAAGACCCTTAGAAATAGGGTCTCTGACAACCAGAACGGTTGTGCAGGACGGACCGTTTTGAAGACGACGGTCCGTCACATGTGTCCGGTGGGGAACACTTGGGGAAAAAATGAGAGACCCTTAGAAACAGGTTCTCTGTCTAGCATGACGGTAGTGTAGGACGGATCGTCGCGAGTACGACGATCCATCACATGTGTCCATTTGGACAGGGGTGCTAGGGCTTTTGCAACGGACCCTATGACGGTCCGTCATAGGTACGACGGTCCGTCATCGGGTCTCGTTCTGAATAACAGTGATAGAACTAAGGGTACCCTAAGCATCCCCGATGAACCCACATCAACCTTGTAGTGTTTTGGACTTACATGTGACTAACCCAACTACCTAGGAAACTAGCAAAGCAAAAGCACCTATGTCTAGGGTGGTAAACATGGCAATTTCGAACATTTGTGACCTAGGTTAGAGAGAATAGTCTAAAGTAAACAACATACGATGAGGAACTAAGCATAATACTAACTAGTAAACAACAAGGCAAGATGAATGAGTATAAATTTAGAGACACATACCTTAGAAATGGAGAAAAACAAATGCACACGTACTCGGTGGCAAGGTAGACACTCACAGCAGCAGTTTCCACTAGTAGATAACACTTTAGAGATTTGGGGAATTGTGAGAGGGCAATGATCGGTGGTTGAGAGAGTGTGGAATTTGAAAACAGAGGGGAGATGAGATAAATAATGAATTAATGGGGGTGAAATGAGGGGTTGGGGGGTTTAAACGTTCTGATTTTGAAAAAGGGTTCCGCCGGGTTGGGTCGGGTATACCTCATTAATCACGCGACGGTTCCCCGACGACGGACCATCGCAGTTGTGATGACCCGTCGTTTGTTCCGTCGCGTGTGCCTTAGTTTCAAAATAACAGAAAAACGTACCTGGTACGACGGATGCATACGACGGTCCATCGCAGTCGCGACGGTCCGTCAATATCTCCGTTAGTAACTGCTGCAGAGTAATTTTCTGTAGAATTTCCTGGTGATCTGCCTGCAAATTTAAAACCCATTAGTAGAAAAATGCTACAATTACTAAAAAGATGATAAGTATTGGGTTGCCTCCCAACAAGCGCCTGATTTAATGTCGCGGCACGACTGGGACCCTTGATTACTCAGACTTCATCAAGATGGTATGCCTCTATCACTTTATTCCCCGATGCTTTATGCCCAAAATAGTGTTTTATTCTATCTCTATTCCTCTTAAACCGGACTCCCTCCTTGGCTTTTAATTCAACTGCTCCATGAGGGAATACTTAGGTAATCAAGTAGGGGCCAGTCCATTTAGACTTGAGCTTGCCCGAAAGACAAGGCACCGCAGAACTGTCTACAAGCACCAAATCCCCAACCATAAACTCTTGTTTTGCATTTTTCTGTTCAGTCTCCTTCTTCATCTTTTCTTTGTGGGATATAGCAGATACCGATTGGAGCTCACCACTCTGCCTCATGGTCCTACAAATGTTGAAGGTCGCTTCTTCATTATTCAGTCGAAATGTCATCTATCCCTTCTCCATATTAACTAATGCTCTACCTGTAGCAAGGAATGGCCTCCCAAGAATAATAGGCACTTCAAAATCGACCTCATAATCAAGAATAACAAAATCAGCTGGAAAGATGAATGACTCCACTTTTACTAGCACATCATGGAGTATCCCTATAGGTCGTTTCACTGTACGATCAGCCATCAGTAGCCGCATTGCAGTGGTTTTTGGATCCCCCAAACCCAACTTCTTGTAGATTGAGAGGGGCATGAGATTTATGCTTGCCCCCAGATCACATAATGCTTTCGCGAAATGTAATGACCCAACTGTACAAGGAATAGTGAATGCACAGGATCTTCGTTCTTTTGTACAAGGGATCTTATAGCAATAACACTACAATGCTGCAGTCTATCATCATCCTCAAAAGTGACCGATCTTTTCTTGGTGACCAGATCTTTCATAAATTTTGCAAAACCGAGCATTTGTTCTAGAGCTTCTACCAAAGGGACATTGATAGAGAGCTGCTTCAACATTGTTATGAAGCACCGGTATTTACCATCCTCGTTCTTTTTCACTAGTCTCTGAGGGAAGGGTGGTGGTGGCCTAGGCATGAGAATTACCTTGATAGGTACTTCTGCATCTTTTCCATTACTTCCCTCTGCTTCACCACTACCCTTTACCACATTATCATTATCGTTTCTCATATTTTCCTCAGTAGATGGCATAGGTGGGTCAATGGTTTTCCTACCACCCCGAGTAGTGATTGCCATACAGTGCGCATCATTCTTTGGATTCTGGACAGTGTTGTTGGGAAGAGTGCTCGGTTGCCGTATGTTCACTATCGCAGATAATTGGGCCACTTGCAGTTCGATCTATTTAATCGAAATTGCATGTGTATCAACTTTTTGCCCAATACTAGCTAAATCACACCTCAACTCTTTAATGTGTTCATCACTAGTGTCGAACCTCCTCATCATTTTGTGCAACATATCCTCAACTCGCGCCATACTATCTCCACCATCCCTAGGAGTAACTTCACGATTTTGAGGAGGGACATAGGGCCCATTCCTGTCGTTTCTATTACCATAGTTACCCCTGTTAAAGTTGTTGTCGCGGTTGTAGTTTCCATCTCGGACATAATGACCCTCACGGTTGTAGTTACCATAGTTCCGACCTTGGTTCCCTTGACCTTGGTGCCAATTATCCTGATTTGAGGCTTGGGCGCTTGGTCGGAAACCCCCCATCTACTCATTTACTACATAAGTATCCTCCTCATAATAACACTCATCATTAGGACGTGGTGGCTTAGCCAAGTAGTTGACTGCATTTATCTTTTCTGCACCCCAGTGACATGTTTTAGTACCAACCCAAGCTCAGTTCTCATCTGAGCCATTTCTTCACGAATCTCATTTGTGGCTGGGTTGTGAGTGGACTGCACTGCGAAGGTGTTTCTTCCTGTATCGGACTTCCTAGTACTCCAAGATTTGTTATTTTGGGAGATTTTCTCTAATTTTTCAACAATCTCAGCATAAGGGCATTCTCCATAAGATCCACCTGCTATAGTGTTCAACGCCGCTTTGTTGTTATCATCCTGTCCCCGATAGAAGTATTCCTTCAGTGACTCATCATCTATACGGTGATTTGGAACACTTCTCAAGAATGAGGTGAATCTATCCCAAGAAATACTAACTGACTCTCCTGGTAGTGCCACAAAGTTGTTCACTCTGTCTTTGTGGTTTAGTTTCTTGGAGACCGGATAGTAGCGTGCTAAGAAGACATCTCTTAATTGATTCCAAGTGAAGATTGAGTTGTATGGGAGCTCAGTGAACCATATAGCAGCCTCTTCCGTCAGTGAGAGAGGAAACACTCTAAGACCTATTACATCTAGATCCAAATCAGGCCTCCCCACACAACTTTTACACACTGCCCTTACCTTAGCTATATGGGCATGTGGATCCTCAGAAGGTAGCACTGAAAACAAACCTCTGGCAGTGAGCATTTGCATCAGGCTACTAGTTACCACAAAAGTGTGGCCTGTGGGTAGAGGAGGCAAGACAAGTCGCCCATCTGAGTCTGCTATGTTATCATACCCTCTGTAGTATGCTTGGGGCCGTGGAACGGGATTTTGTCCCCTCCGTTGATGTTCACCCGGAGATTCGGGTAACATCTGACCATGAACATCAACCAGAGCTGGGATGTTCTGGTTCGGATCCTCATCATTTATGCCCAAGTTTCAATTCATATTGCGCAGTGTACGCTCTAGCTCGTGATCGTAGGGAAACAAGGGTTCTCTTCCTCTCCGTGTATTTGGCATACAAGGAGGATAGTTCTGAAAAGAAATCAAAAACAATAAAACAAAGTAAATCAAGAAAATATCAACTAAACTATAGTAATAGGTTCAAGTTAATCTAAAAGCTAAATTCCCCGACAGCGGCGCCAAAATTTGATCCGCTCAAACTTACTTCTCAAATAAGAAGTAAAGCGGTCGTGTAAAGTAAATAACCCAACTAGTGAGGTTGGGATCGTTCCCTCGAGGAAAATAGTCTAGACTTAACTTGAACTTGTTATTACTATTGTTTGGTCAATGACTTCCTTGGAAAGTAAAAACAATAAAGGGGGTTTTCTATTTCTAAATGAGTGAAAATAAATAACGAACTTGAAAGAGACACTTAACAGCTTTTGAATGTTGGGTTTTAATCAATTAATCAAAGTAACTAGGGTTAACGTGTTCCCCACAGGTTCATAACTTGATAATTCCAACTATAACAATTCTTTCCTAATATCTTGCATGCAAAGTGATAAGTTATATATTTCTAAATCCTTGGTCCGGCATCTAGAAAATCTCACTCCGCACCTTGGTCCGGCTACGTGTGTTGCTATCCTAACCCTTATCCTTACCACATATTAAGCATCGTATTCGATATTTGACTAAGTTATTACCTCGTACAAATCAATACTAGCCTATTAGATAGTATACACTAAATCTATGTCAATAATTCTTTTCCTATTATCTACCTCCTTGGTCCGGCAATTAGCATTAAGGCTAGTTCTAACGTTGGCCATCCGTTAAAAAGACTTTTAAGCGAAAGAATTATTAATACATGCAAGACACTAATCTAGAATTGTTATTTTAGTTAGGGTTTATCTCATTATTTGACTATGGTTCCCACAACCCTAGTTATGGAGTTTAGTTACTCATAGCCATAAACACAATATTCAAATATATTAAATACGAATTCATGTACTTACTTCAATGAGAAACAATAAAATCCAAAGTTTGCTTGATTAATATCCAAAAATCACTTGCAAGAATATCAAAATCCAACACTAATACACAAAGTCTAAAAATCTGATGTCTAATCTCACAGAGTCTACTAACGGAGTCTAACAATACAGAGTCTAACCTCAAAAACGAGGTTTTTCGAACTATTTATAAAAAAACAAAAACCTAATTAAACAAGGATTCTAATTGCTGAAAATCTGCCAAAACGCGGTTGGGTCGACGAACCACGCGACGGAACATCATCGTCACGACGGACCGTCATGGACTCCGTCGTCCCATACTTGTGCAATTTCTTCTGCTGCTATCTTCATTCCCCTCGAAGGCAAGTATGACGGACTGTCATAGGAATAACGGTCCGCCGAGGGTCTCGTTCCAAAACACTCCAACTCATGGAATCTGGGTACTGGATCACTTCTCTGAACTTCACGATGAACCTGTAGGACTGACCGTCAGAGACACGCCGGACCGTCACAAGCTTCGTAATCCCACACTTGGTCAGACTAACCCATCTTCTTTCAGCAGCTGCACTAAACTGCCACCTACGGACCGTCACAAGCACGACGGACCGTCATAGGCTCCGTAGGTGGTCTCTTCTGTAATTTTTCGCTCAAAATCTCCGCATTCAGCTTTGGACAGATTTCCTGCAAAACAAAGAGAAACTTATATAAAAATTAGCACAAAAAGGCTTTTGGACACACTAAACTTAAGGAAAAGGTATTAATAATACCGTGAAACCACGGTATATCAATGTCCTATGCTTAAATTTTGATGTTCTCTAAAAAGAATCGAATCACGCTTTCTTGTGATAAAATATAACCAGATCTCTACCCTAGATAAAACGCATCATCTCAAAGGACTCTCAGTACTAGTAAACAAATATCTTATTAGTAGTCTATTTAAAGTCGTATCTAGTGTGATGGTCTATATGATGTTATGATTGAGATGAATTTAGTGGATGACACTTCTACTTTGGTGCCTTATAAAATAGAGGTTGTGGTGTAGGAAGTAGGCAGTATTGATTCTTACGGGGTTCTGTATTGGGCGTGTCTAAAATACTAAGGAACTCTTGGAGGATGTACCTTGTGAGGGGGAATATGTTGGGGACCCTACAATTGAAAAAAGTTCAGTTGCTAGGCTCAACTTGGATGCATCGAGTGACGGGAACCAATAGGGACCTCTCTGTTGAACCTTGATCTTCTATTGAGATCCATATAAATTGAGATTTAGGATTGATGTCAAAAAGTAGTATAGTTAGTGATGCACCTGATAGTACCACGTCTAGGAAACAGATTGGGAGAACATGTTTCTCTACAAATAATGCTTAAGAAAATTTTCCGTCTTACTGACTCTATTAAAATTAAAGATGACTCTATTGAAATTAGAGTTGTGAACTTTTGGAAGCGGACAGTTCTCTTAGGCAAGGTGATTACTGATTTGGGGGTTAGAGATGAGTGAACTATTGTTTCTATAAAGGACACATGTTGATTCAACCAGTTCCTTAAAGGGGATACAAAATGAAAAAAAATAAGCTGAAATTGAAGTTATACGTGTCACTCACCAGAATGCCATGGAACAGTTGCATATGAACTATGATCTTAAACATATAAGTCTGCTAAAGAAAAAAATTCATAAAGAAATCCTAAGAGAAGTAGGAAGCATAAGCAAGAAGGAAGTAGAACGACATGAATAGAGATTCAAGAAGGGAATACATTAAAGTCAAGTCGAGTAAGGAAACTACACCAAAGAAGTTGTGGAGTAGAGTTCGAGTAGAACAAGGCTTTAAAGTTGCCGTAAAGTTAAGTTCGAGTTGAACAAGTCTTTTAGGATGCAGTAAAGTCTAGTTTGAGTTGAACAAGTCTTTGAGAAGTTGTAATCTATAAATAGGGTTATATTGTCGTTAGAAAAGATTGTGCACTTAAATAGAGGGTTACAAGCAAAATACAATCAAATAGAGGGAGTTCATATTTGAGTGATTTCTTATTATGAAGTGTAGCCAACGCAAGAAAACAAGAATTGAAGAACTGATTCATAGGCTTATGCATGTTTTATAGTTCTTAAGTCAAGTTTGCTTGTATTTAGTTTTTATTGAGTTGTATCATTAATTCTTTCTAGATCTAGTGAAGGATTAACTGGAGTAGGAATAGAGTCTTCAGGTTGGGGCGACTTAAAGACTTGGGAACATAAACCTTGGGGGGATTTGTATTGGAGTTTAGGAATTAGAGTTAGTGCCTAGGATAATTCAAATTCATAACTTAAAGTAGGGTCGACAATCTAGTTGGTTGTTGGCATCTAAGAATTAGAGTTTATTATTCATTGGCTTACATAGGTTTGTAATATTTTGTTGAGGTTCAGAGTTCAATGAAGTGGAGTTAAATCATAGAGAGGTGTAGGTCGTGACTTTTTATCCTTTATGAGTTGGCGTTTTTTGGATAAAATATTGTGTCATTACTTTATTTGTTTTACATAATGTAATTGTTGTAATCTGCAAAGGATCGATATTCCAACAGTTTATTTTGAAAAACGTGAAGCAGCACTACCATGTACACTCCTAGGGTAGGGTAGAAGTTCATTTTATTCATACAAAAATTCCCTTCAACCAATAAAGAATACACATTTTGTCACAAGAAAATCAACTTCATCTCCGTCAAACACTCAAACTTGACCATTTTAGCAAACTCGAACAGGAAGAAAGTAACTAAAATAGACCATACTGGCATAGGCGAATTCGAACCGGTGTAACTGAAAAAGAAACCTCACCGGTATCATGCCACAAGCCTATTCTTGTATCCGTCCCTAGCATGGTCAGTATTTACTAACATTAGGTCTAACTCGACTACTCTTAATTAAACTGTCTACTAAAGAACAGGAACAAGACTTAGGACTTATTTTTATTAAGATTAAGACGTCTGAATCTGATTACACATCTGAATATTAAGATATGCATTAATATCTACACGTGTAAATCTGAATAAACATCTGAATATTAAGATGTTGTCTCTGAATCTAAATAGTAGGCTCCACTTGAACATTTTTGTTGTAACAAGGTAATATGATTTATCTACTTAGAATTTAATATTAAGTTACATCATTAATATGAATATTCTTTGCACTCAACCTTTGATAATCTAATATAACGCAATGTAAAATAGTTTATATAGAGTAGTAATGTATTGTTTGTGAAGAAATTTTATTTTGTACTAGACATTGTTATTAAATCGATCAAATAATTAATACTTTCTTATTTTCTGAAACATAAACATTATATCATTAAGTGTTTATCAATTTAAATATATTGATTAATTTATGAAAATAAAAGATGTATATTAAGCTAGTAAGAACAAAGGAAATTATAAAGGTAAGCATGTAATTAACATTAGTAAAATAAGAAACAAAATAATGAGTTGTTGTGATATAGTTGAATTAAGAAATGATTCTTATTTTTTAGTTTGAATGGTGTTAAGAGTGTGTTTCAGATATGATTCATTCAGACCCATCAATAAGCTTATAAGAAAATAAAACAAATAAACTTAATGAACTGAATCTGAATAATTAAAATTCAATCCTAAAAAACAAACACATTGAATGAGGCAAATCTAATTGATTAAGATTTAAATCCCATTAAGCGCAAACAAATGAGTCCTAAATTGAATCCCATAAGATTTCAGTTAGTCCAAATTTTATTTTATCTGCAGAAGGCAAACAAATGACAAGTCATCCAAAAAACTCTCAACATTGTTAACTTTAGAGGACTAGATGATTGGTACTTCAGACAAGACCACATCAACAACGTATGAGGAAGGTAAGATGTACAAAGATCATACTCCTACCTTTGCAAGGAAGCTGTTTCTAGTAAATCAAAGACTCAAAAAGAGAACCAAGTTATTTGAAGCAAGGTTGCAAGTAAAATATGACAGCAAAACATAAAACAAATACTAGTAAGTTATAAGACCAGGAGAATAGAAAAGCCCAATTACCTCAGCCAAATAGCATTCTTAAGAAATTTGGCACAGTTATCTCCCCAACATTAATGATGTGTCACTTCATAAATCCTTGATTTTTATCCATAAAGAAACCAATCATTTCTTCATAAAAAACAAAAGAATAAATTGTAGATCCAGAGAGATGAGTCGAGGTTCCAAAATTACTGATTGCTATTCATGCGTGTGCTTGATGGGATTTGTGCACACTTGCAAATCTAACCTCCTACATTGTCATACAGCAAGAAAAATTGTACTAAAGCATACAGAACTGAGATTTCTCCCTAGGAAGAAACGACAATATCACAAAACTATTAAGCACCAAAATATTATAATTCTAGTGTCTTCACTCATCATCATCCTCATCCTCATCATTTCCAGCAGCTGAATTCAAAGCATTCAGTCTTTCAATCAACTTAGCCTTTCTTTCCTCATAAGTCAGCTTCTTCAGATTGTACCTGTAACAGAAGCCCAAAGATAGCATAAAATAAAAAGACAACATAGAAGTGAATAAGTTGAAATGGCTGATAATCAGCATTCTAATTCGTCTTGCCCGCTAACACTACATAAAATATAATTAGACACTGATAATCATAGAGCATTTTAATTGGTCCAGTCAGTTAACATGATATATGGCACTACAGAATTGATGAGATTCACTAGAAGAAAGTTAAAAAGAGCCCCGTGTTCAAATAACATAAACAGGAAATATAGATCCTTCAAGCACACAGGAAACAAAACTAATGTGCCTGAGGACTTAAAAACACCTGATATTTGTGCACTTCGTTACATTTTTTTCAAGTACAACTTACTTCTTTTCACTAAATATAAACAAAAAATAGCTCATAAGGTTGAACAAACTAAATGTAATATCAGACCTCTTGTGCTTCTTGGGAGGCTGCTTCTCAGATTTCTTTGGGCTTGGTTTGGCACGTATGGCAGCATGAACCTTCTTGTACATCTCTTCAAGATTATCAGCCTCAAGACCCCGCTTAATGTACCCACTAAAGTGAGACTGATATTTCTCAGGTTCATCTTCGATCAAAGTCTGACAACACACAACTTCAACATTTTAGAGATGGACAATAGAAAGACACCACAACCTATCAAAGATGAACCTCACGAATCCAGATTAGCACAAAATATTGTCCATGGATTTTGTAACCAAAAAACTATTCAAATATAATCCTTTTTGTTTCACCTTCATATATGTTGCAACATGGCCACCATATATATACTTGCGGTGAACCTCAGCATCAAGTTGCTTGGAATCTTTGCTGAATCCAGCAAACCTCTTCTCACCATGAGGAATATCAAGTCCACCATCCAATGCACCCTGGACAGAAGCAGAGAATAGACAATGTGTATAGAATGAATAATCAGTGACATGGATAGACAAATCCTTCAGAGACAGGCTCACTACAAGAGGAAAAAAGACTTGCAGTAGAAGGCCATCAAACAGACCAACTAATCCAGCAGTATCTAAATTGATAATCAAGAACTCTTTAATTTCCAAAAAAAAATTGGAACCACGGTTTGTAATATCATTTTAGGTGTTTGTACCAAGTTGAAGCCATTCATTAAAGGTTGAAGGAGGTTGGAAGAAATAAATAAAGGGTCTGTTTCATGAAAAACTTAATCCAATATGGGCTACGAGTAAGAGAATGAAGAGCAAAAGTATTAGTTACCTTGAGAGCACCAAACACACGATTTCCAGTAGTAGTTCTAATAAGACCAACATCCAAGAGAGCACGGAAAGGCCTCCTGCTTTCAGCAAGTTCAACTGAGTAATCCTCTCCACTGGCCTGTAAAGATAAATAATACCCATTACTAAATAAAAGCTGGTACTACAGACAACAAAACGTGATGCACCTTGCGTGATATTGTAGCTGCCACTTACCTCAGGGTTCCCTTGATACTCCTCATCCATTTCAAGTTTTTTGAGAACTCGTCTTGCCAAGAGAAGTCCGGTACAGTATGCTAAATTAATATTGACTCAATTAGCACAATTTCAGGTAAGATGAGCGAAGAAGAAGAGGTTATGTAAATACCAGCAGCATAATTTGTGAGTCCAACTTGAAGGCCAAACTGAGGCAGCTCACGAGCATATGCAGAGGCAAGAATCATGTCACCAGCTATGCTAGCAGACACAATTTGGGCAATTATGTCCTTATTAGTCTGAAAAAAGGTTAAGGTAAATAAAGCAACAATATAACACAAGCCATCCTGGGTTACACACTAACAATAACAGGACAGGAAATATTATATTTTTGAATTGGATAAACTGTCGAAAAGAAATAGAGCGGTAAATCAAAGTTGTTAGGATACAAATCGGACAACAAAACGATATTTTGGAGTGTTGTACTTGTTTTTGTCCTGATTTATCAAGCGATTCCTGGCTCTGTAGTCAGTCTTTCCCTCTGCACAATAGAATAGAATAAATTGCACAGAAAGGAGGTGTGTGTGATAGTGAAAAATATAATAATGGATAAACAACAACACCTCTCCTTCTCTTGAATTTAACCTGGAAACGCTTAAAGTAAGCCCTAGTCTTCTGGACTTTGATGAATGCCTGCACAAAATACAATTTTTAAATTAGCACAAGTGCTTAGCAGTGAGTAGACAACACTAGAGAATAAAAGCACCGAAAATGGGAAAGCAGTGTACGCTATTACCATTGTTGGTTGCTTGTGAATTAGCCCCCGACGGCGGTAGGGGAATGAGGAGACGCTGTTTGTGAAGACAACAATTACTGCTGCCTCAAATACCTAAACAAAAACCCTACTCCATCCATCCATCCATCCTCATAATATATGTTTTGACTTTATTACCCTTCCACCCATTACCCTCTTTTCATTTTAATTTCCCTTTCTTTTAAAACAAAACTAGAAGATAGTCTTATTTAAATAATAATGGTATATTTAATACATAAATATGTCCCTTAATTTGGAGAAAAGACATAAATTAATCATTAAAGTTGTCTCAAATTTTTATAAAAATATTTTAACTTTATAACTGTCATATTACCCCCACTAAACAATTATAAACTAGTATTAGTGTATTATTTTTCTATCAGCTCCAAATTTTAAGAAGTAACTGTGTTCAAACATTAATTAATACATGACACATGTTAATTTAACTAAAAATATATATTTTTTCATTTTAAGTTTTTTTTTTGTTTCTCTCTCTTACTTTTTGAATTTTAATTTTGACTTATTTTAAATTTCATTTCATCTTCCACCTTTCTTCATTCTCTTTGTTTTAATCACCTCCTACCCCTCATGTCAAATTGAATCTCACTCCTATTTTTTTTTTCTTTTCTTTTTCTTAATTTTCTCCGGTCAAATTCTATTCATAATATTATTTATACTTTACTAAATTATTGATAACAAAATTAATTTTTTTCTAAATAATTTAAAATTTTGAAGTATCATCAACTACTCATTTTCATATAAATCCAAAATTAGAATCATAATTTTAAAAAAATAAATTGATTTTCGAAAATTGAACGAACTTAATTGAAATCGGATAAAACAAAAACTATATGATACTCCCTAATCATCTCATTATTTTGGCTCATTTTCATGTAATTTCAAAACTAGAAATGATAATTTTGAAAGAATCACAATTCTCCGAAATTTGAAAAAGTTTAATTGAAATTTGAATTTTAAAAAAACTAAATAATATGTACTAATCACCTTGAAATCTAATGTGCTTATCAAATTGTTCGAATGTAATATAATGTTTAGATATAGTTTTAAATTAAAAAGATAGTTAAAGTAACAATAGTAAAAAGGGGAGATGAAATTGTGATAAAAAGTGACATTTAAAGAGAGGAGCTTCAATTAAGATGAAAATGATTTTTTGAAGAAGAAGGAAGAAAGAAAAAGAAAAAATAAGAAGAAGAAAAAGTTAAGAAAATAAGAAAAACAAGAAAATGTATTTTATAGCAAAATACTTGCAAAAATAGAATTATATTCGTTTTTTTTTTGTTCATGCTCTTTAAGAGAGTGCATACACTCTCCATGTCATGTGGACAATAATCGATGTAATAATATCAGTTCAGAATTGTTTAGGGGGGTTATAGGACGCTTGCATAGTTTAGGTGTCTTTTTGAAAATTCAGAACAACTTCAGGTGTCACAATGTCTTTTCTCCTTAATTTGACACCAACTAACAACTATCACCATTAGTTTTAGGTGTGCACAACTATACACTTAAACTTATATACAATTTAACAAATGACTTGGCACCTTACATGGCAATTTTGTGGTTTGTGGTGTACATGGCATCCTACGTGTATTATGTCATGTACGCCACGTGTGTGTATGTGTAAAATTTTATTTAAATTTAAGTGCATATTTATGTACTCAAAGTTGAAGAGTTGTCGCTAAAATCAAGTTAAGGGTCATGTGGAATACTTGTCACGATCTTAAGTTTGTTTACTTTTAAACCAAAATTAGAAAAATTGTTGTAATAAATTTTTTAAAAAAATCTCGAATATATCACTATTTTGATTATTTTCATCAACCAAAGGCTATAGAAAATTCATCATTTCCAACATCACTTCTTTAAACCATTTAGCAGTTTTAACCTAAGGATTTAATTGCACCAACATTTTACATATTCAATACAAATAAAAACATATGATATGTTATCTCTTGTATTGAGATTAACAAATCAGATTTAATAAAAGATGAAAAGAAAAAAGAAAAAACTATCCGAGTTCATAGAATTCATTGTGCGTTATTAAGAAATTTAATCCCCTCAAGTATCCAAAATTGCAAATTAATAAACGGATTAACAATTAAAGAAGTAGCGGTACCTCAAACTTTAATAATTTCAACGAACTCAAAATAACAACAACAAATCACACAGACAAACATGATCAATCGATTTTGTTTTGTAAGAAATGTATGCAATAGAAGGAAAATTTTGATGCAGAAAAATGAGAGAAAGTCTCTCTATTTATAGTCAACATAGGGTAAAGGCAACAAGAAGACAACCTTTCAGAAAGGACAACCCTTCAGGCGAGTCACAACTCTTCATTTCTTGCTCACACCTTTAAAATCCAACAATCTCACACATGAATAGGGAATGACTATTGTTAAAACATATGCATGAAAAATTGTGTGATTCATAAGTAAGAATTGATTGCATCCGGATAACTGAATTTCCCTTTGAACTTCACATAGTGAATATATATCGGATATACTCGGTCAATCGATAGATTTGATATCTTTGAACTATCGAGCTTTGGTGTATACCTAGACAACATAAGTCACACAATTAACCCTTGAACTATTTCTGGTTCTCATCATTTTGTTCGATTCATCCATGAACACGTCTTGATTTATAAGTGCGTATAATACTGGCCTTACCGGATTCCCCTTGAAGCGGCTTACACTTCACACATACATAGGTTATATCTGAATGTGTTATTTCATTTGATATATCCTATATCAAACTTATAAACCATTAAAAGTAGCTAATGTCTATTGACAAGATTTTCCGTTATCCATATTATGACAAGACTTTCCGTTATACATCATGTTTCATGCCCTACCTATTGCAAATTAACTCTCACAGTGTATACATATTGGAGGTAAAGGTTTGTGATGAAAAATTTTCAAGAAAGTTCGAAGTCATTCAACTTTTTCACCGGGCTTATTTAAAGTGATAAGCCCAGATTCCATAGTAATACATTTTTGTTTGGAAGATTTTCAAGAGATTGATCCTCCACAAAGAGTAAATACATATCTCCTCGTGATTTTACTTTATTTGATTTGGTGATTTAATTTACATCACTATATTTCCAATATTGTTGAATACTAGTTATAATACAAAATATAGTTTTAAGTATGTTTTAAATACTCCAAAACTCTTTTCATTGTCACTCAATAAGTTTGATTGAGATTATTTGTGAACCGACTCAGTTTACTAATAGTACATGTTATATTTGATCGTGTACATGTCATGATATATATCATACTTCTCAATACTCTAGCATAATCCAATTATGAGTCAATTTTGTGTTCATTCTTTTGAAGTACAAAGTTTACATTTATTTGAGTCTTGCCAATATTGAAATCCATATAATTGAACTTGTCAAATACTTTTTCAATTATATCAGTAACTTTAATGTCTTTCATATCAAAGTTACTTTCTAGTAATTTATGTCAGAAATGTCTTAACATGTCATCAACATTAAAACAAACAACAACATTGTAATTTGAAGTGTCTTTAATGTAAAAACATTTGTCACATTCGTTAATCTTGAATTCTTTTGTCAACATAGTTTGGTCAAACTTAGCATGTCATTATTTGGGCGCTTGTTTTTAGTCTACAAAGTGACTTAACAAGTTTTTCAAATTTTTTTTCTTTACCAAGAACCATAAAACTCTTGGATTGTTCCATGTAAATTTCTTGTTCCAATTATCCATCTTTTTTTAAAAAGAAATTACATTACTTTTGACAAATTTGTTGGTCATATACTGCAACTAGTGCAATTAACATCTTATTGATGTAATCATAGTTAGTGGCTATTATGTGTCAAAATAATTAAGACTTTCTTATTGTATAAAGCCTGTGACAATAAGTCTTGATTGTATTTGTCAATAGTTTCATCAACTTTCTTTTCCTTTTGTAGATCCACTTTGAACCCAAAAGTTTATTTCCTGGAGGAAGATCAATTATCTCTCAAGTACGGCAGCTAATAATTGAATCTATCTTAGTATTGACAATCTCGTTTCAAAAAAAATGAGCCCAGAGAGGGCATACCTTCTTTAAATTCATGAGACTCATTTTCCATAAGAAATGTTACAAAATTAAACTCGAAGGAAGTAATTTTTCTATTAAAGTTTACAATGCCTTTGAATCGCTTTATTAAGTACATTCTCCTTTGGTTCGTACCAAGGTCACTTAGACCCTTCACTTAACTATCCAACGGTTTGGACATATGAACCATAAATTGACATGCTTTATTGTTGGTAGCATATCCAATGAACATACAATCCACAATCTTAGATCCTATTTTGACACGTTTGGGATAGTTTCCTCTTCCATTTCTAATATGGAATAGACTATATTGTAAATTGTTAGATCACTATCTTTCAAGAGTTCTTGTTTGTATATACTTTAAGGGGTGACAAACAGTTCTCTACCAGGATACAACACAGCCAAAACAAACAAAACATTTTGTTGCTCCCTTTTGAAAAACAAAAGTTTTTTTAATTTGTTGTCCCCTTTACTAACAAATAAAACTTGAGTTCCTCTTTTTCGAAACATACAAACTTTTTGTTGTTAATTTTTCTATATTGATAGCACCCCCACAAAATTTTTGGTAAATCTGAACTTATAAGTAGGTAGGGGTGTACAAGTCAAACCGAACTGACGAACCAAATCAAACTGAAAAAATACGATGTGGTTTGATTTGATTGGTTTGGCGGTTAAAAAATCGACCACTCTTGATTTGATATGGTACACACACAAGCCAAAGCAAACCGATGGACCAAATCAAATCGAAAAAATGACGTGGTATGATTTGGTTGGTTTAGCGGTTTAAAAAAATCGATCACTTTTGATTTGATATGGTATTATGTAACACTCCGAAAGTCCTATGAACTAGACTAGATCCTCACCTATCTAATAATGATTTAAATTATGTTTCCAGACCTAGACTAACATATAAATTTGATTTAGAAATATTAGAGACTAAACGTCAAAGGAAGACCTTGACGGCCGAAAACTAGCGAAATTAAACTAGTAGACGTCCTTGTGTTTTGGGAAGGTTTGGGAGTATAATATGAAGTCTAAAACTTGTGAAAAGACTTTGAATAAATAAAATAATATTTATAGGGTCAAAATATTTAGTCACGACTCCCCAAGGACCACTCGAAGGGTTCTTGAGGAGGACCCAAACATTGGCAAGCAGGCTGCGAAAGCAACCTGCGTGCAACCAAGATATGAAGGTCCTTGATCATCGCGCATGTCACATCCCGTGAGCACACACTAGAAGATATGGCACTCTCGGAGTGAAACCAGCGTACTTGACCTCTCGGAGGTCTTGTACAAGCCCTTCCGTATCGTTCATCGCATATAAACATATGAAAAATATTACGGAATTAAAATTTTTCACACGAATATCATAGAACATCTTTCATAATAAAATCATAGAAAATATTAAATCTCATTTCATAAAATCTTAGACTCAAGAATACTTGGGACACGACCCATACAATACGAATATAGAAATACTCTTCAACTTTCTTGAAAGATCTTCTAGTCCAAGCTTAGCTCCCAAAAGCACCTTCACCTATGATCACTTTAGAGATAGATGAAACCATAAAATTAGTAAAAACACATGTACTAAGTTTGGCATAATGCATAAAAATGAAGAAAACTAATATTTATTAGAAATATGCATCCTTTTGAATAAAACATCATATCATAAGCATAAGAACATCATTTAACACCTTAGAAACACATAAGAAATCATTTAAACAATTATTCATATTTTTAGCAACATTACAGTAAACTCGTGTCAAGTTACAGTGAACTATTTCTCACTGTTACAATGAAGTTTCTCAACTTCACAAGGAATACTTTCTAGTATGTAATCCTCTCACAAAAAGTTATCCTAAGCCTCACTTAAATAAGACAAAGAGAGACTGTCCATACAACCTATCTAGGCATACCTAAATATGCTTAAGACCACCTATAATGAGATATACACACTTACAATATATTAAGCACATCAACATGAGATCCTCTTACCAAAGGTGAATCTAAGGTTCACTTTAGTGAGTTGTGAAGCGACCACCCATACAATCCCTTCCACACACACTTAAGAGATCCTATAGATTACCTTGGATAAGATCATTCTCATTTAATACAATAGCATACATATATTATTACATTCTTTCTTCCAAATGGTATCAAAAGACTTACTTAAGTAAATCAAGAAGATAAAGTTCATGATTGACCTCTCCAAAATTACCTAAATAATCCTTAAGACTACCTAAATTTGGATCATGTCAACATAATTAACCAACTTCCCTAATTAGAATCATTCTTAAGACTTATCTAGGTAAGATACAAAGTGACCATTCCTATGCCCCCTTCACACCTTAACTAGACAACCCTTAAGTACTCTAGGTAAGTACTTCTTCTTTTAACATACTTTCTTAACTTAAGTCTATATATTCATTAGTTCATTTAAGACTCATTCATCACATAAGGACATTCAAGTAATAGTCTTGAAGAAGATCTAGGGACTCTCACTAACATCTTCAAAGCCTATTGTGCAATGTCTTAGATAGAGTCCATACCACCACATGAACTTCATAGAACTTCTCTAATGCTAATAGGTATCTCATATGATGAGAATAGGCAATAACCGACATAGACCATGGTAGTAAATCATGGAATCCGGAGTTGTAATCTACTCTGATGGAGGGTGTTCTACTTGCCAATCGTAGAACGTGGACACATCCCATGTAGGCACATGGTTAAAGAATATTAAGGGCTTACTTTGTACTCTAGTCTCGTTCTGCACTCGAGCTACTTCCCATACCACACTCACTCGGTGCTTGCTTTTGTTTTCATAGAGTAATTTACATTAAAGATTCATACAAAGGGGTTCCATATCAAGTTCATTACCAAATCATATTCACCCTACCAAAGAGGTCCTATAGGGCTACCTTACAATGGTGACAAGATAGCTCTTAATGAATTTCTTAAGGAAGATATGTTGTCGTTCCAGTCAACCAACCTTAAGTCCATCATTCATTACATGAAGGATACCATTTACGACTTTCGACTTCAATGTTCATAAACTTAGCACTAGGTTCAAGGTACTCTCTTAACATCATTCAACGTCCCATGTCATTCATACATTAAATACTAAGAGGATTTATCATCCTAAGTCAAGACGTATCATATTCACATTCATACATGTATCAAGTAAGGGACACACGTCTAACAACACAAGACACAATATACTTTACATATAATATATCACTTTAGAAGCACGTAAGCACAATCAACATCATCTTTTGGTCATCCTATATACTACTATAGCATCATAAATAAAATTATCATAGACTCATATAGTCAAGTAGGAACAATCATGCATCAATTCTAAGACAACAAATACAAAGACATAGTCATAGTATTATCATGATCACCTAACAACAATGGAAGAACACATTCTTTCACTTAATCACAAGTATATAATTATGATCATACTTCACAAATCATCATAATACTTCAAGTAGTTGCCGACAAGGTCATGTTCAACATAATACATAAAGTGACACCGACAAGGCCACATCAATTGCAAGTAAAGCACATAGCACCACCACCATAAGTGGACCATACCAATCACAACATGATTCAAGTTTAATTAACATAAAATAAAGATAATTAGGGCAGTGTACCACCAATTCATTCTCAACACTTCAATCCATAGCTAAATCAACCAATTCAATACCACAAGGCCCTTACCCATGGCCATGAACAACAATTCAATACATAAACTATAATACTCAATGAATCTAGGTCTATGCAATATAGATTTATCAATATAAGACATCCTATACATCAATTGAATACAATTATTACATCATTCAATAGCCCATAGAAAACTACACTAGAATTCATAAATATTAAGACAATATCACTTAACCAATAAAGTAGTAAAAAACCAGGGTTAATGAATTACATAGGTTCATAGGTTAATTGAGTTAAAATCATAAAATTAAAAACAATTCAATCAATATTCAATGCTCTAAAAGCTTTAATGCAAGAAGCCATGGCTAGATTTCAATTTAGAAAACTCATCTTTTGAGACGTCTATGAAAATCACTTTGAAGATTGGCTCCTTCATTAATAGAGTTTCAAGGATCAAAAACCATACCTCAATGATATTAATACACGAAATTGATGAACAATCACCACTCAAATCTCCAATCCAAGCTCTTCCTTGAGTTTTGCCTTCAATGGAGTTCTAGAGAATTTCTAAGATATTTTTGGGTTTTCATTTTGAAGAATGAATTCATCTAGGTTTTAGGACTTAGAAACTCACTTAAAATACATAAAATAGCGGCCATGTCTCTTATTTGGACGTGGGATGAAATTACCATTTTACCCCTTTCACTTAATAGTGACTGCGCTGGAAATAGCACCGTCGACAACTAGCCAATCGACGGACCATTTGTCAATCAACGGACCGTCCTGACTGGTCGTTGTTTGATTCAGAGCATGTATATTGAAAGCTCACGCTCCCACGCCTAAGTCTGGACTAATGACTCCCTTCGACGGGGCGTCGACTGGCCAACGAGCCATTTACTACCTCCGTTGTTTGGGACTGTTTTGGGCGTCGACTGGCCAACGGACGTTTACAACCTAAATATGTTCGTATACGAGTTTAGGACCTTCCACATCATTTTTATCCAAAACGAACACGTAAAACTCGACGAAACATGCCAAGACACACGAGATCATTTCAAGGCAAACCTTTCAAACGTCATGGACGTTTGACTTTCAAACTTCATGAAATTCAACAAACTGCCTATAAACACTATAATAACTCATATAAGGACCTCATAATATCATGAAACGCGCATATAGGAACATAACTACACATGAGGCACGTAGGTGACTTAGTCGTAGAACGTCTTAGTTGTCCCTTGACGTTTGACTTCCAATGTACCTATAACTCTAGAAACTGCCTCAATACCACATTATAAACCAATTTAGAACCTTAGACCTTCATGAAAAATATGTTATAGCTTCACCTAAGTTATTTTTGAGGTGTTACAACGCAACTATCACTTGGTGGGAAAATTTTGCCTCTCAAAGCAGGGCCTTCACGAGGCTCACTACCTGAACCTGAATTTAAAAAAAAATAACTGTAATTACCCCCCGCGATGCACAATCACTTCCCATATTCGTTCGATCATTTTTAAGTCAATTTTACTTCACAACAATACCCAATTAATTGAGGGGTACTTTGGGTAATTTAGGGGGTGACTATATTGATTTAAGGCCATTTTTAAGTCATTTTTACCCATTCAAATTGATTCCCCAAAGCACTCTCACTTCTCTCTAAAAATTATCTCCCTACTCAACCTCCAATTAAAGGATATTGAAAGCTTGAAGAAGAAAACCAATTCCTGAAGTTATTCACTTCAATTTCATGGGAAATTATCAATTAAGGTAAGCTAATTTTAGTTTTAGTTTTGTTTTCTTTTGAGTTGTTGTTTTGAGTGAACATGCTTAAGGATGTGGTGACAAGTTAGATATGGTGAGGCAAGGAGTCGAGGGTTACTTCAATCTATTTGCGTTGGTGACTCAGGTGCACGACTTGAACACCAAAATATCTGAGGTGGAGAATTAGTGCAAGAGTCAAGGGAGGTACATGCCTCCTTATGATTGAGTAAGGTCTAGGATCAATGAAGATAAACATATGGAGGATGAGATATTGATCATTCTCCTAAAGATTCATGAGAAAGATAAAAGTCTAGAGGCGATTAAGGGAAAATGGAGGTATTAGGACAAATGAGTGACTCTCACTCAAGGTCGATCAAGTTGATTGAAGACCTCTTGAACCACACATTACTCCATCTCTACCCTAGAAGTAAATGAGGGTTACCTAATGGAATTAGGTCTAGCCCCAAAGATGAAGCTTGACCGATAGTTCACATCGAGCCACGACGTTAAATATGGTGCTTGATGGGAGGCAACCCAGGGTGTTTTATATTTAGGATTTTACTTTTATAAATAAGGAATAATACATAAATATGACCTTTGACTTAGCTTTTAATCAAATTTATACCCTTCAAATTTGGATGTGCATAGGTAGACACTTACTCTTTTATAAAGTTGAATAAACAGACACACATATCCTACATGATATCCTACAAGTGATTTTTTTGTCTTACATGGTATCCTACGTGTATTTACTTGTTCTACTTTATACAAGTTTGAGTGTCTACTTGTGCATATTCAAAGTTGGAGGACATAAACTGAGGCCAAGTTAAAGGGCACATTTATGTATTATGCCTATAAATAATGGTGTGTTGATGTGGCAGGTTAAAATGAAGAGTAACATTTTAAAGATTGGTAAGTAAAGTTTCATTACGAAAACTACTAAATAGGTCAGGGAGCCCGACTGAATCCACAATTTGGCTCATGCAAGTGCAATACAGAGCCTGTAAAACTCGGCAAACTTGATAAGAAGTTAACTGCATTGCCTAACCGTTCAGCAATCTCAACTCAAACTTCCGTTGGATCCCCACAAAACTGAAGATTTTACATATTAGGCGGGATATATTACAACTTGGAGAATCGCTGAGTAGGTTGGAGAAATCGACTAACATCGTCAAATGGACAAGAACTGAACGATTGTATATGGCTAAAAATCTCAAAATTTTAAATTTTCTTACTTTCCCTCATTATATACTCCTAAACTTCATACCAAGGTATTATTTTCTAAATTTTTGTTTGCTATTAGTATTGTAGTTTGTAATTAGTGCTTGGGATTGAATCTTTTTGCCGCCTAGCATTTCAAAAGAATTTATATCGTCATTAAAGGTCAGTCCCTAAAACCCCGAGTTTTATCTTTGAAATGTTTGAAATCATTTGCAATATTATTATAGAATTGACGTGTGTTGGCCTATCTGGTAGGAATAGATTGCTTTAAGGTTGCTTTTAATTTGAATCATTTGCGTGTGATGTTCTAATCTTCGAATGCCCTTAGTTTTTGTGCTTTATATAGAATGGGCAATGTTTGATTGTTGTTAAATTGGTTGGGTTGAAATCTAAGTAACAATGTTGTGCTAATAAAAAAAATGGATCAATGAGAGAATGGGTGAAAACATTATTAAGGGTGATCGTAGTTAAAAGGCCAAATTTGGTAAAATCGAATAAAGTTTGAGTATTCTGGGGTGATGGGAAGTATGGGTCTCTATTGAATGTCAATAGTCATGCTTTCATTATGTTTTCTAGGTTTGTAAGATCAATTACGAGAAGTGAGTTTAAAATAGGCACGTTGAGCAATTTGGTGAGCTAGGTCAAGCTCACCAAACCACTCGGTGGTTCACCTACTGACCCCAGATCTCCCTTAATTGATGTCCTAGTGTTGGTGGGCTTTGACTTTTAATGCAAAGATTTTGATCGCCGAAAGTAGTCGGCGACTCGCCGAAAGTAGTCGGCGACTCGCCGAATATTTTCTTGACCGCCCTTTGCATGCCCCCTGAACCCTTTCGCACTGTACCTTTCAGTGAACAATCCAAGATCGCCAAAAGTGGTCGGTGAATCACCCAGTAGATCACTTCATCGCCAACTTGTCATACTTTTTAAGCGAACCCATTGTTACACCTCGGAAATTCAATGAGCTAGGCTAGAGCCTCACCTAATGAATAATGTTTAAAATGGTGTTTCCAGACTTAGACTAATTTAATAAACTTTATTTAGAGGTAGTAGAGCCTAAACGTCAAGGGACGACCATGACATCCGGAAACTAGTGAAATTGAACTAGTAGACTTCCTTAGGTCTTGTTTTTCAAGATTGGGAGAGTCGTATGAACGGAAATTTTTTTAATAATATTTAAATAGGTAAAATAATGTTTTTAGGATCAAAATGTCCAGTTGAGACTCCCAAGGACAACCCTAGGGGTATTTGAGAAGGACCCAACCATTGGCCAACAAGCTGCCCAAGGCAGCATGCATTTGTACATGGAAGGAGCATGTTCGTGTCGCAGACTAGTTCCCCCATGGGCCATATATTTGGTCTGCATCACGGACATGTCTCCAAATCTACTATCCCAAAATTTAATTCCAGAAAACTTCAAGGAACAGCTCCGCGATGTGAACTTTTTCTCCGACGAAAATTCTGAAAATTAAAGTTGAGTTTAACTTCACAAAAAGGTCTAACTAAGGAAGGGTGTATTTGGTATTTTAGGGGATGGGTATAAATTTATTTTGTGTCAGTTTTATAACACTTTTAATAACCCAAATCAAATCCCCAAATTTAAATCCAAATTACTCTCACTTCTCTCTAAATTCTCTCTCTATCCAACCTCCATTGAAGCTTGAAGAAAAAGACCAATTCTCCAAGTTTTCTACTCAAATTCGTGGCTGAAGTCTTCATTAAATTATGTAATTTTTTTACTCTTGGGATTTATTTCCCCAAGAGGTTCACTCAAAGATGATTTCAAATCCCCCCCAAATTAAGGGTTTTTCTCTACGCATGGGTCTTCTTTTAAAACCTAAATTGTGGATCAATTGTGATGAATAATGATTACTTAGGAGTATTTAAATGTATAATGATGGTTAATTGTTGTTGTTTATTTGAAATTCCATTGGACCCATGTTCTTCCCCATTTTCATAAATCTTGAATCTTGTTTGATGAATTACTTGAAGATAATGAGTATATCAATTGTTATATTGGTGGTAGTTGTATTATTACTTCATGGACTCTCTTATATAATGTATTGTTCGGGATTTGATCTAATTCTTTAATTATCCATGAATGTCCCTCTTCTCCTAACTCTAACTCTTTAATTGTGTTGATTAATGATTAAAGGTGATGTAATTGAGTATGTTCTTGTATAATTGACTATCCTATGATGCTGATAATTGACTTTATAGATACATATCATTGATTTGAGATGAAATCTTGAATGGGTTTCATGGCGGACATTGATAAGACTGTCACGTCCCGAAACCACACCCTAGAAGTTAGGGTCAATCTCATATTGCAACTGGCGTACTTGACCTCTCGCAGGTCTTGTACAAGCCCTTACGTATCATTCATCGCATATACATAATGAAAGTAGTGCATAATTAACACTTTTCACAAAAACAAATCATAGTCTTTAAAAACACTTTCATATGAAGTCATAGGAAATACTAAGTCTCAATATCATAAAACTGAAGACACGAGAATACTTTTGGGACACGAGCCATATAAAATACTAATATAGAAATACTTAGTCAAATACTTTAATAAGAAACATAAAAGACATCTATGCCCTCGAATCAAATAAGGACATACTTTGACTTCACTTGAACGATGCAATGATCCAAGTCTTCCTTCCCAAATGCTCCTCATCTACCAATAACTATAGAAATAGATAAAAACATGGATTAGTACAACCATGTACTAAGTATGACATAAAGCATGAAAATCATGAAAACGGACATTTATTCAAAATATGCATCTTTTTATTTAAAAATCATATGATAATCATAAAACAACATTTAATAAATTAGAAACACATAAGAAAACATATAAGCAATTTAACGTATTTTTGGTAGCACTTAACAGTATTCACTTCAATGTATAGTGAAGTCCTTCAATGTTACAGTGAAGTACTTTCTCTTCACTTTTAACTCTTTATAGCTAGTAGTCTTCTCACTAAAAGCAATCCTAAGACTCACTTAACAACACAAAGAGAGGCCGCCCATACAGCCTCCCTAAGAATACCTAAATGACCCTCAAGAAGACTTATAATAAGTTATATACACATTTACAAGACATCAAAGCATAAACGTAAGATTCTTCTACCAAAGGTAACTCTAAGTCTCACTTGAGTGAGTTGTGAAGCGACTGCCCATACAATCCCTTATACACACACTCAGAGATCCCATAGACTACCTAGGATAGAATCATTCTCACTAAGTGTATCAACATATAAATAATATGACATCTCGTCATCAAAGGCTATCAAAAGACTTACTTAAGTAGGTCAAGAAGATAAAGTCCATGATTGACCTCTTCAAGACTACGTAAATAATCCTAAGACTTCCTAAATTTGGATCATGTCCACATAATCAACATCTTCCCTAACTGGAGTCATTCTCAAGACTCATCGAGGTAAGATACGAAGTGACCATTCCTATACCCCCTTCAAACTTTAACTAGACAACCCTTAACTACTCTAGATAAGTACTTATTCCATTAACATAATTTCTTACTTAACTTAAGTCATTACATTCATTAGTTCATTTAGGATACATTCAACACATAACAAAAATTCAAGTAATGGTCATGGACATGACCTTGGAACTCAAAATAACACCTTCAAAGACTATTGTGAAATGTTTAGATAGCGTCCCATACCACCACTTAAGATTCATAGAACATCTCTAATGCTAATAGGTATTAAATATGATAAGAATAGGCAATAACCGACATAGTCTATGATAACTAGACATGGAATCCGGAGTTCTAACCTACTCTGATGAGGGTGTTTTACTTGCAAAGAGTATAACTAGGACACATCCCATGTAGGCACATGGTTAAGGAATATGCAGGGCTTTTATGCACTCTAGTCTCATTCTCAAGTAGAGGTACATTGTACTCTAGTGTCATTCTCAAGTAGAGCCACTTCCCATACACAATCACTCGGTATTAGCCTTGGTTCTCATAGAGTAATTGACATTAAAGGATCACATGAAGAGGTTCCTTATCTAGTTCATAACCCAATCACATTCACCCTACCAAAGAGGTCCAGTAGGGCTACCTTTCAATGGCGACTAAGATAGCTCATTATGACTTTCCTAAAGATTAATATGAGTCATTCCATCCGATTAACCTTAAGTCTACCATTAAGGCTCTTGACTTCAACATTTATAACATAACCTTTACCACATACATGACCTTCTTAACATCCTCTAAGCTCTCACATATCTTTCATTCATACATGACAAGGGTAACACTAAACCAACCTAGTCAAGACATATCATAATCTCATAACATTCATTTTATATATCAAGTAAGGGACATAAGTCTACCAAACAAGACACTACATTCTTTCACCTTATCACATATAGCATATCATTCTTTAAAGCAGTTAGGATGACCCTTACAATATTTAGGTCACCCTATACATTACAACAACATCATCAATATAACCATTATAGACTCCTATAGTCAAGTAGGAACAATCATGCATCAACTCTGAGACTGCACATATAAGGACATAATAATAGTCTAACATGATCTTTTAATATACATCAAACTTTCACATTGCTAGAATATAAGTATATATGATCATACTTTACATAATCAACTACACAAATAGTCACATTACTTCAAGTAGTGCCAATAAGGCCATAATCATCATATTGCATAAAGTAACGCCATCAAGGCCACGTCAATTGCAAGTAAAACACATAACATCGCCACCATAAGTGGACCATACCAATCACAACATGATTGAAGTATAAAAAACATCAAGGTAAAGGGAATAGGTCATTTTACCCCCAAAACATACTCAACATCTCAACTTGATGCTAAATCATCCAATTCCACAACATAAGGACCGTACCAATGGCCATGAACATCAACTGAACATAAAAACTATAATAATCAATGAACTAGGTCAATTCAATGTAAATTCATCAATTTAATACAACCTATATATCAATTGAATACAATTATTACAATATTAGATAGACCATATAAATCTACACCATAATTCACCAACATTAGGTCAATATCAAGTAACCCATAACTTAGTCAAAAACTAGGGTTCATCCGATTCATGGGTTCATAGGTAATTTAGGTTAAATTCATCAATAAAATATCAAATAAATCATTATTCAATGTTTAGAAATCATAAATGCAAGAACCCGTGGTAGAATCATGAAATTGGACAATTCAACTTTGAAAACTTTAGAAAAAATCTTGAGAATTGGACTCCTTGGTTAAACGAGTTTCAAGGTTCAAAATACATACCTTGATGAAGCTAATACTTAACTTTGATGAAGAATCTCCATTCAATTCGTCACACCAACCTCTTCTTTGGCTTTGGACTTCAAATGGAGTCTTGGGGAATTTCTAAGGGTTTTTGGGTTTTGATTTGGAAGAATGAAATCTTCTAATTGTTAAACACCTATATACATGTTTAAGATACTCAAAAGACCCCTAATGAACCGCCGAATCTCTTATTTGGAATTTGGGTGAAATTACAAGTTCACCCCTAACTTGGAAGTGAACTGAAGGCAGGACACAGACTCACCAACGATTGGCAGTCGACGGACTGTTTGTCCACAAACGGACCGTCCTGTCCTTCCCTTGGTTGGATCATAAACTTGACATGGTTCTCCTCTCTTCCTAGTATAAGTCCCTTTTAACGACACCCATCGATGGGGCGTCGATAGGCCCACGAGCCGTTGATGCCTCTTTTGTTTGGGGCTCCTTGGGACAGTCTTGACTCCAAGTTTGGGTCCTTCCTCAAGGACCCTTGGCTGGTCCTTGGGGATGTTTGGCCGGACGTTTCCAACCCAAACATGATCTTATATGATTTTATCACCCCTCACATGAATTTAATCCAAAAATAATACGTAAAACCCGATGAAACATGCTTAGACACACAAGGTTATTTCAAGGGACATCTTTCGAACGTCGTGGCCGTTTGACCTCCAAACTTCACGAAACTCGACACACTGCCTATAAATGCTATAATAACTCATTTAAGGACATTATAACCTCATTAATCACACGTAAGTACATAAAACCACATATGAGGCATATAGGTGACTTAGTCGTTGAACGTCTTGGTCGTCCCTTGACGTTCGACTTCCAATGCACCTAAATTCTTAGACACTACCTCAACAACATATAATAGACCTATTTAGGACCTTATACCATCAATACCAACATGTTAGTATGTAGTTCACCTAAGTCACTTTCGGGGTCTTACAATCTCCCCCACTTGGACAACATTCGTACTCGAATGACACTTACCACTCTTCAAACACTTCAAAGAACAGAGATTTAACTAGAAGATAATAAACATACAATATAACTCATAATAAATAAAAAAACATCAATTTCAAATAGTCAAGATATTCACAACACCACAAGAAACTAGAAGAGAATTGTATAACTCATTATGCTACAAAACTCACATGCTTCATTTCAAATAATAAAAACTCATTTTATATTCAATATCATGCTTATATACATCATTTATAACCACATTACAACAATTTTAGACCAAAGAATCATTTAGTCACTTTTCACAAAATTTAACAATGAACTGTCTAAAGCTACGACTTTTAACAAATTTTTCAAAATGCAACTTTTAGGCAATTCATGATATAAACATGCTATTATGCAGAACACATCTTACAACATAATCATAGCTTCACAAAATACACAATGCAAGAATTTAATGAAATTTAATTTCAACAGAACTCCTAAACACCATGCACATACAACATACTTCTAGGAATTTCTGTCCCATCTACTAACCATACTCCCCTACTTTGAAGGAACTCATATCACTAAAACGAAAATGCAAGGACTTACCCTCATCATCATCATCATTCTCATCTGGCTTTGATCCTCTTGCCTGGAGTGCATAGAAACACTTATTTATTGGAGCATCATCCTTTGGAGCACTAGGAGCAACTTAGTTACTCTCTCTTCCTCTAGCCGCAGTGATAGGACAATCTATCACCTTATGATCATCCTTCCCACAACCAAAACAACCACTAGTACCGGCTAGACACTTCCCATAGTGCCTCTTTCCACAAGTGACAACCACTAGTACCGGCTAGACACTTCCCATAGTGCCTCTTTCCACAAGTGACACATGTCGGCTTTTCACTTTGAGAACCACCTAATTTCTCAAATTTCACCTTAGCTCTCCTAGGTTCTTCTTGAGTTTGATCCCTCTTCTTAACCCTAGTTTTCTCATGTTCATTTGAACCACCCCTTTTTAAGTTTCTAGCCATCCCCCTAAGTTTAGACTCTTCAATTGATTGTGCATACACCATGAGTCTAGCTACGACGATATCATCATGTAGCATCGCTGTACGACATTCTCCCCTTACTAAGTCGACTACTCCTGTCACAAAATGACTCATTTCATCCCTTGGATTTGACACAAAAGAGGGAACATATTTGGATAGCTTAGAGAACTTCAAAGAGTATTCCTCAACAACTCATATTGCCTTGCTTGAGATTGATAAACCCCTCTACCTTAACTTCCCTTATCTCATGGGTAAATTACTTACCAAGAAAAACTTCCTTAAATTCTTCCCACTCAATAGGACCCGACTCCTCCGGCATATTGCCTTTCCATTGAGTGTATCATATTTTAGAAACATCTTTTAATTGATACGAAGCCGACTCCGCTTTCTCCCAAGATGTCACTCCTATAGCATGCACTATCTTGTACACCTCATTTATAAACTCTAGGGGATCCTCTCCCACCTTAGAGCCAAGAAAGATAGGAGGATTCATCCTTACAAATTTCCTCAACCTAGAGGTCATAGTGCTCTCCACCACGTTTGTCCTAGGTACCATACTCAAATTCACTTGAGTAGTCACGACTCGATCTAAAGAAAGAAAAGCCTCTCTAATATCCCTATTACTCAACTCCGGAGGCTCATCACCTCCTCCCTCAATAGGGACTTGAGCACTTTGAGGAACTTGCTCAACTTACTCAACTTGAGGAGGGATCTCATCTTGCAGCCCATTCTTTTCAACTCTCCTAGCCGGTGTCGTCCTCGTGTTCATCTTCCTAGAAACACAAGGAAAAACATAAGAAAAGAGTAATCATAACTTTTACTCTACGACACGATAGAGGAGTAGAAAACACAGAAATCTCTATTGTCCTATAACATCTAGCCCATAGATGTGTCGCGACTCACACCATTGGTCAAGACTCTACTAGAAGTCCCTTGATGAGAGTTTTCGATTCCTAATACCACTTTTACAACCAATGCTCTGATACAAAGATTGTCACATCCCGAAACCATACCCTAGAAGTTAGGGACAATCTCGAATTGCAACTGGCGTACTTGACCTCTCGGAGGTATTATACAAGCTCTTACATATCATTCATCGCATAAATATAGTGAAAAGTAGTGTGGAATTAAAAATTTTCACAAAACATATCATAGTCTTTAAAAATCACTTTCATATAAATTCATAAGAAATACTAAGTCTCAATCATCTTAAGACACAAGAATACTTGGGACATGACCCATACTTCAAAATACGAATATAGAAATACTTAGTCTATTACAATACTTCAATAAGAAACATGAAAGACATATATGCCCTTGAGTCAAATGAGGACATACTTCAACTTCCCTTGAACGATGCTACGATCAAAGTCTTCACTTCTGAAATGCTCCTCACCTACCAACAACTATAGCGATATATAAAAACATGAATTAGTACAACCATATGTACTAAGAATGGCATAATGCATTAAAATTATGAAAATGGAAATTTATTCGAAATATGCATATTTTCATTTAAAATCATATTATAATCATAAGAAAAATATTTAACAACTTAGAAACACATATGATAATATTTAAGCAATTTAACGTATTTTTGGAAGCACTTTACAGTAGCTTCACTTCACTTTACAGTGAAGTCCTTCAATATTACAGTGAAGTACTTTCTCTTCACTGTTAACTCTTTCTAGCAGGTAGTTTCTCACTAAAAGCAATACTACGACTCACTAAAGCAAAACAAAGAGAGACCGCCATACAACCTCCCTAATCATACCTAAATGACCCTCAAGAACACTTATAATAAGTCACATAAACATTTACAAGAAATCAAAGCGTCAATATAAGATTCTTCTACCAAAGGTGACTCTAAGTCTCACTTAACTGAATTATGAAGCGACCGCCCATACATTCCCTTATACACACACTCAAGAGATCCCATATACTACCTAGGATAGAATCATTCTCACCAACTGTATCAACATATATAAAAATATGACATCTCGTCATCAAAGGCTATCAAAAGACATACTTAAGTAGGTCAAGAAGATAATGTCCATGATTGACCTCTTCAACACTACCTAAATAATCCTTAAGACTTCCTAAGTTTGGATCATGTCCACATAATAAACATCTTCCCTAACTAGATTCATTCTTAAGACTCATCTAGGTAAGATACAAAAAGACCATTCGTATGCCCCCTTCACACCTTAACTAGACAACCCTTAACTATTCTAGATAATTATTTATTCCATTAACATACTTTCTTACTTAACTTAAGCCATTACATTCATTAGTTCATTTATGAGACAGTCAACACATAAAAGACATTCAAGTAATGGTCTTGTCCAAGACCTAGGTACTCCAAATAATTGTGCAATGTCTAGATAGCGTCTCATACCACCACCTAAACTTCATAGAACTTCTCTAATGCTAATAAGTATTCCATATGATGAGAATAGGCAATAACAAACATAGATCATGATAGATAGACATGGAATAAAGAGTTCTAATCTACTCCGATGAGGGTGTTCTACTTGCCAAGGGTAGAACTAGAACACATCCCATGTAGGCACATGGTTAAGGAATATGAAGGGCTTTTATGCACTCTAGTCTCATTCTCAAGTAGAGGTACATTGTACTCTATTATCATTCTAAAGTAGAGCCATTTCCCACAACATAATCACTCGGTGCTAACCTTGTTTCTCATAGAGTAATTGACATTAAAGGATCACATGAAGAGGTTCCTTATCTAGTTCATAACCCAATCACATTAACCCTACCAAAGAGGTCCACTAAGTCTACCTTCAATGACGACTAAGATTGCTCATTATGACTTTCCCAAGGATTAATATGATGCCATTACAGCCAATTAACCTTAAGTCCACCATTCACTTACATAAAGGATACATACCATTACGGCTCTTGACTTCAACATTTATAACATAACCTTTACCACGTACATGACCTTTTTACCATCCTCTAAGCTCTCACATATCTTTAATTCATACATGACGAGGGTGAACTAAGCCTACCTAGTCAAGACATATAATAATCTCATAACATTTATTAATATATCAAGTAAGGGATACAAGTCTACCAAAAAAAACACTACATTCTTTCACCTTATCACAAATAGCATATCATTCTTTAAAGCACTTAGGATGAACCTTACTATCTTTATGTCATCCTATACCTTAATACAACATCATAAATATAACTATTATATACTCATATAGTCAAGTAGGAATAATCATGCATCAACTCTAACACTACATATATAAGCATATAATCATAGTCTAACATGATCTCTTAATATACATCAAACTTTCACATTGCTAGCATATACGTATATATTATATCATACTTAACATAATAAAGTAAACAAATAGCCACATTAATTCAAGTAGTGCCAACAAGGCCATGTCATCATATTGCATAACCTAACACCGATAAGGCCACGTCAATTGAAAGTAAAAACACATAAAACCGCCACTGTAAGTGAACCGTACCAATCAAAACATAGTTTTGAAGTATAAAAAACATCAAAGTAAAGGGAATAGGGTAGCTTACCCCATAACATCCTCAACATCTCAATTTGATGCTAAATTATCAAATTCAACAACGTAAGGCTCTTACCAATGTCCATGAACATCAATTTAACATAAAAACTATAATAATAAACAAACTAGGTCAATTCAATGTAAATTCATCAATATAATACAACCTAGATATCAATTGAATAAATTATTACATTATTAGATAGCACATAGAAATCTACACCATAATTCACCAACATTAGGTCAATATCAAGTATATCATAACTTAGTCAAAACTAGGGTTCATCCAATTCATGGGTTCATAGGTAATTTAGGTAAAATCATCAATAAAATATTAATGTTTAGAAATAATTAATGCAAGAACCCATGGTAGAATCATGAAATTGGATAATTAGACTTTGAAAAATTTAGAAAACATATTGAGAATTGGGCTCCATGATGAAACGAGTTTCAAGGATAAAAATCCATACCTTGATGAATATAATCCTTCACTTTGATGAAAAATCTCCACTGAATTCATCACACCAAGATCTTTTTTGACTTTAGACTTCAATGCAATCTTGGGGAATTTCTAAGGGATTTTGGGGTTTTGATTTGGAAGAATGAAATCTTCTAAGTGTTAAACACTTACATACATGTTTAAAATACCCAAAATACCCCTAAAGAACCGCCACACCTCTTATTTGGGGTGAAATTACAAGCTCTCCCCTAACTTGGAAGTGAACTGCACGCAGGACACAGACTCACCAACGGTTGACAGTCGACAGATCGTTTGTCTACAAACGGACCCTCCTGTCCTACCGTTGGTTGAATTAGAGACTTGACATAGTTCTCCTCCCTTCCCAGTACCTACCAGCAACACCCATCGACGGGGTGTCGATAGACCCACGAGCCGTTGATACCTCCGTCGTTTGGGGCTCCCTAGGACAGTCTTGACTCCAAGTTTGGGTCCTTCCTCAAGGACCCTTGGTTGGTCCTTGGGGATGTTTGGATGGATGTTTCCAACCCAAACATGACCGTATATGATTTTATCACCCTTCACATGAATTATCCAAAACTAACACGTAAAACCTGATGAAACATGCTTAGACACACAAGATGATTTCAAGGCACATCTTCTAACGTCATGGATGTTCTTGGACTTTTTACCTCCAAACTTCATGAAACTCAACAAAATTCCTATACATGCTATAATAACTCTTTTAAGGACCTTATAAACTCATTAATCACACATAAACACGTAACACCACATATAAGGCACATAGGTGACTTAGTCGTCGAACATTGTGGTCGTCCCTTGATGTTTGACTTCCAATGTACCTAAAATATTAGACACTGCCTCAACACCATATTATAGAACTATTTAGGACCTTAGACCATGAATACCAACGTGTTAGGATCAATTTCACCTAAGTCATTTTTGGGGTCTTACAAAGACCTTCAAGGTCATGAACTTATTATTGTAATATTATTGGCTTATCTTTAATGTTTGTCAGTTGAGTATGAATGACTAAATTTATAAATTTACAATCATTATATGAATAATATGGTTGTGAGATGATAATAGGTGTACTATTATGAGGGATTGGAGGTAATTCCTATGTGCATCTTATGATAATGATATGGTGTAATGTTGTCACATGATGTTGGGTTTGTGAAATGACTTTCTCATACTATAACCTATGAGATATGAACATGTTATATGAGGGGTTAAACTTGCAAGACCTATGCTATGAATTAATGGTAAAGGAAGACTTACAGATACTTCAAAAAGGAAATTTTATCTTATTAACGAGTGAACATGTTATATGAGTTGGAAACTACAATGCTAATTAGCATAAAAAAGGTTTTTAGTAACGACCTCCAAGTCCCTTAAATATGTGCCCCCATAAGAAACCTAGCTAGTGGACCCACCTAAATGCTATGATGATGTATATGCCCTGCCTTGGCAAGTAGGAAACCCTCATTTTAGTGTGAGGGGTTGACACCAGATTCAATGTTAGCTCACATGGTCTGTGTCGCTTAAGGTAACATATCCTGAAGTAAAATGAATGAATGAAACTAAGATGATGAACACTAAATAATACTACTTAAGAGGTGTTACTTAGTTTTGGTAAGGGTATGGGAATTTACCCATACATTGCACAAGTGGAACTTGAGGGGAATTCTTGGGTGGTTTATTTACATATGAATGATGTATATGATGTTGGTCTTATATGGTTGGTATTATGTGATGTTTGTTCACTTGATATACATGACGTTGGTCTAAATTATTATTCATGATGTTGACTACACTTAATATGATGTTATATCTGGTATAGGCAATGTTTATGGTCTCTTTGCTAGTTTACATGGTTTATTTGGGGTTATGGGACTTCACATACACATTGTAGTAGTGGACTTGGATTGGGGTTATGAGTAAGGTCTTGTGATGTATTGATGAACTGGACTCTAAATATGAAATGTTGACTATGGCTTTGTTATGATGTTACTCTTGAACATGAATATGAATATGTCTTTTTGTTATGGTGATATGGACTTGTATATGTTCTTGAAATGTGCATAAATTCTTTTAAAGTGAACTTGGCATGTTTATAACAAAATGTCCCTTTGTGTATGCCTTCAAAGGTTTTAGTTGCATATATCCATACTTAGTACATGTTGTTTGTTATATCTCTTCTATTTTATACACGAAGTGTAGGTTCGGGCCATTGAAGATTTTCTAGTCGTTTCTTGAAGAACTTGGATTTCTATCCTCGAGTTTGTGAGTCATCAAGCCTGAGGATGGAGATGTTAATTCTAGTTTCACATTTCCTTATTCAAAGACTTTATTATAAGTTCCTATTATAAGATGTATACTAATGATGTAAGGGCTATGTCTCATTTGTCATACTCTTATATTTTAGATGGTCATGAGAGACAATTATAGATTCTTTTTTGATATATGTGAAGTGAATTTGAACTTCAAATGAAAAGTTTTAATTATTTTCCGCTTTTTATTCTATCTATGATGTGATGATGTATGCTAAGGGCTTGTCTATGGCCTCTTTGAGGACGAAGACGCCAGTTATGACTAGGGGGTGCTCTCAAGTCGTGGAAAACATGGTATCAGAGCATGAGGTTGAATAATCTTTGAAATTATGTCTCACAAAACCACGTCTATGTAGAGTTCTATACATAATTGTGAAGCGCGCCACTCTTATGAATGAGAGGCTATGTGATTCTTAGAAAATTCTCACTTCTTTGGTATTCTTTAGTCGTGCCTCAAGAGTCTTAACGCTATGTTTCTTTTTCTTCTAATCCTTTTCTTGTGGTTATAAGCTATGACTACTAGAAGGGCGAAAGAGGAGATTTAAAATGTGGGAATTCCTCCCCAAGACAACCAAGCTCCTCCTCAAGAGAAAGTTCCTCTAGGTGTTCAAGCTCCCGTCATAGATATTCAAGCTCAAGACGTAACTACTCAAACTCAAGCTATGACGACCCAAGAAAATCAGGAAGTTGCACCCCATGTGAATAAAAAATGCTAGTACCTTGGATTCTCATTTGAGAGACTTCAATAGGATGAATCCTCCAATGTTCTTTGGGTCTAAGGTAAATGAAGATCTCAAGACTTTCGATATTAGGCCTATAATATCTTGTATGCTATGGGGGTGAGTTCAAATGATAAAGACGAGCTAGCCGCTTATCAACTCAAGGATGTGGCTCAAACTTGGTACACTCAATGGAAGGATAATAGGGCTTTGAGAATGGATCCATAAGTTGGGAAGTCTTTAGGAGGACATCTTTTGATAGTTTTTTCTCAAGTGAGAAAAGATAAGAAAAAGTGGAAGAGTTCATCAACCTTCGTCAAGGAGGTATGAGTGTTTAAGAATACTCTCTGAAATTTATCAAGATATCCAAGTATGTTTCATCTTTGGTGTCTAATCCTAGAGATGAAATGAGCAATTTTGTGACGGGTGTGTATGACGATCTTATGGAAGAGTGTCGTACGAAAATATTTTATGAGAACATGGAACTTTCTCATTTAATGGTACATGCTCAACAAGTTGAGAAGAGTATGATTAAGAGGAATAATAGGGTGCTTAGAGGTCAAGGCCCTATGATGGAAATACATCTAAGGGTAAGTTTGAAATCAAAGACAACCCAAAGTTCAAGATGAGGTTCTCCAAACAAGTTCCTTCTAATTTCTCCAAGGCTAACAAGTATAGAGGGACTAACTCTAAGCCTCAAGTAGGAAAGGGTGGTGGTTCACAAGGTGAGAAACCTAGTTGTACCAAATGTGACAAGAAGCATGTAAGTAAATGATGCCTAGTTGGTACGGACAATTGTTTTTCTTGTGAAAAGAGTGGCACATGGTGAAATATTGTCCCATGGCAAATACTCAAGGAAGTGAGTGTAACCAACCTCAATAAAGTGATCTTAATTTCAATGATCTTGAGAAGAACTGCATCTATGCTGTCAAATCTAGGGGTGATCAAGAGGATTCTCCCGATGTTGTTACAGGTATATTAAAAGTATTTTCAATTAGTGTTTATGAATTTCTAGTTCTCGGTGCCACTTTATTTTACGCAAACCATTAGTGTTTATGAAGTTTGATGTGCTCCCTGGTGTCTTAGTTTAACCTTTTTCGGTTTCTACCCCGGTGGATGACTCTGTTATTCCTAAAAGAGTCTATATGAGTTGTCCTTTATTATTGTCCAATAGAGTTATATTGGTTAATTTGGTAGAACTTGATATATTGTAGTTTGATTTCATATTGGTATTGATTTACATGTTTTTTTTTTGCTTCAATTGATTTTAGAACAAGGGTAATTAAATTCCGATATCGTAATAAACCCGTTAAAGAATAGAAGGGTGGAAACTCAATCCCTAGAGGTCAAATTAGTTCATGTCTAAAAGATTGTAAGATGAATTCTAAGGAATATCTCTATCATTTGTGAGGGTCAAGGACCTTGAGTCCGAGGCTCCTCCTGTTACGACCGGAGATCACCCCAGAAGTAACACGATGTTCTTGACCTCTTGGAGGTCTTATACGAGACTTAGCATTCATTCATCCTATTGTCATAAAATCAGCAGAAAAATTAAAACTTTTTCATAACATAACACAAGCCTAAAACGTCACATCATTTAAAAACTATTAGTACATAGTTAGGACACTAAGTCTCGCCTTTCCATCTTAGGCACGACTTTAATGGAATAGGGACACGACCCTTAACAATACAAAAGAATATTTCCATACTATTACATAAACTTAATTTAAACTCTTAACATGAAGTCCTTGAATCATTAAGGACACACTTGAACTTTGAAATAATAATCCAAGCTTTTCATTCTAGAAAATATCCTTTACTAACACCACCTACACTTAGGGTAAAAAGATGAAGAAGAATGGTGTTAGTACAAGAATACACTAAGTATAATAACCTTGCAAAAATATGCTTTAAAGTGGACATTTAGTTAGAAACCATACATATGTCTTTTCCAAAAACTTCATAAGCAGTTGATACAATAAGCATAACATAGTTCATATACATCATATTACAAAAGGATACCATTCCAAACAACACATAAAGTCATTTATCATATTTAAGATACATTCAATAGCTCCAATACATGACCTTTCCTTTCTACCTTAACTCCTTTACATAAAGAAACCCTTAAGTAATACTTAGTGCTATGCATGAATAGTGTCCCATTCACCATTCATACAAAATTATCACATTAAGGTCATTAAGGTATATCATACAACCTTCATCAATTCAAGCACATACATTCATAAGGACACAAGCATATCATAGATATAACCTTCACACAAGAACCATCAACTAACACAACTCCAAGTAACACTAGTGCAATGTGGTAGTAGCATCCCATAATATTATTCACACCAAGTGTTCCTAAAAAGTTACCCTAGACTAGGCACATCACAATTACTAACTCAACAACATGCTCATTTAACCTTAGATATAAGACCCACATACTTCATAGACATCATGTAAGAACTCATTCATTTATTACATCATAGCCATAATCCATTTAGTCTTTATGCATATCTAAAGACAACAGACAAGTCCATGCTAGAAATATCACAATAATGAAACCATAATTAACGTTACATATTTAGAGTTCATTTCATCTATATGTCAAAAGACCTTACTTATAACTCCAATCTAAGTCTAGTAGTGCAATGTGTATGTGAAACCCCATAACCTCACGCATACCAAGTAAACCAACAAGGAGATCACAAACATTGCCCTTATCTTCATACATCACCAGGACAAGTATAGCCAACAACATGCATACTAAGTAAAACTTTCATCATGTATATCAAATGAGGCTAAAATTATGCATATTAGTGATAACAATATGTTAACACCATAATGTCATGCATAATATATATATATATATATATATATATATATATATATGTACCTACACCAAGTAACATCTATTAGGTAGTCCTAGTTAGCGTTCATCTTCTTACTTCCATTTGTTCATTTTACATTTGGGAAACTTTTCTATAAGCGACATAGACCATATAAGCTAAATATGGAATCTGGTGTCAACCCCACACACCGAAAGAAGGGTGTTTTACTTGATAAGGTAGGGCATATACATTTATATAGCATCTAGGTGGATCCAGTAGCTAAGGTTCCTATAAGGGCACATATTTAAGGAACTAGCAGGTTGTTACTAGAAATTCTCTTTATGCTAATTTGCATTGTATTTTCCACCTCATGTAAACATTGGGTGAAACTCCCTTCCTTTGTGAAGGAACACCTCTCATTATTAAGTTCACTAGGTGCTAACCTAAATTCCCTTTTTGGAGAACCTTTAAGTATTTCTTGAATATTAGCTCATAAGATATACCTTAGGGTCTTAGTCCTTAGATAACATGTAAATAGATCATAGGTTATATGATGAGAATGTCCTTTTATCAAAACCAATATCATGTGAGAATGTCCTTTCACATAATCATAATATCCATAACATAGTCTAGTTTAGAGTGCAATTGAGTAAGCCTTTCAAGAGCCTCTCATTCACTAGACTATCACTAACATCCTTCATTCATACATTCATGTGTGTGTATACATATGTGAGAAAGCCTTTCACATAAATACCTTTAAACAAAACATGTCATACTTCTTTTTTCATATACTTTTCATGATAATTACAGATAAAGATGCATATGACAATTTTTTTTTTAATTGACACCATAAACATATCATACTCATAGTTATGCATCAGGTTTGTGTGTACTTATTGTTCATCATTATCACATAAGAGTAACAATCCAGTTATTAAGGAAACCTCCTCTCAAAGGATCATAACACATTTACAATATCCCCAAGTCATGAACAACTCACATATATAGTATTTAGGGATTATAGACCACACACCCACATTTCATCATAGAAGACAAGAGCACATTCAACATTGAATAGACAACTCCTAACATGTTTAATATCACACATTCATATAGGGTTATATAGGTAGGGTTGATCCTACAATATTACTTATCACAGTCAAGCATGTAGACCATACCTTACCTTAACATCATCATTCACATTATACTTCATATTATCAATACACCCGAATCTTGATACTGATATTGAGGACTATATACATAACCTTCGTAGTCATGATCATCATAATAACAATTCACTTTAAATCTATTGACCTAAAGGACACGATCAAAACATGTATAGATAGACAAGAAGTAAACACCGCCACCATACATGGACCAAGCCATACAACATCAATTACAATACTAAAGACTAGAAGTTAGGTTAACTTACCAGTTCGCCAAGACATGAACAATCATATATAAATCCTCAATAATTTATGATCAATAGCTAAAGATAATAATACCATTCAATAATACATCACAATCTAAGCATAATCCATTAACATCCAATCAAGATAAAAAAAACCCACTTTATAAGCTAAATTGATATATTAGGGAGATCATGGGTTCTTCAAGGAAATACTGTGAAAATCATCTTAAAAACCTTGACTCGATATTAATTAATCACTACAATGTTTGAAAACCATTTGACAATGAACCCCTGTTTAGATTGAAAATTGGGCAATTTGATCTTAGAAACACATTGGAAAATCTTCGATAGAGATCCTTGGATAAAGATTATCCAAGTATCAAAAGTTATCATACCTTATTGATTGAATACCCATGAAATTTGAAGATAAATCAGTTGAAATACATCTTCTAGATAAGAGCTTGAGCTTTACCTCCAAAGTAATTTTGAGAGAATATATTTTTGGAGGGAAGGGTTAAGTTTGTAAGAATGAATTCATATTCTAGGTTTAGGTGTTTTAACCCACTTATTTTACCCTAAAATTGGTAAAATAACCGTCCTACAAAATACCAAAACACCTCTACACTTAATTGGACTTGTAGAAACATCCAACTTAACTTTTAAACAGCGTGACCAAATCTGGGACATGGCTACACGTTGCGGAGGCACTTCCGAATCTTGGTTATAAATCAAATTTGAGGCAGAATGGTTCATGTTGAGCCTGCATTGCAAGAAACATTTTTTCCATTTATGTGCTGGTGGCGCGTTGCACAAACAACCCCAAAACCTGCTTCCCCGCAGTTTTCTTGACCAACTTTTGGGTCCTCCTCAAGGTCCTTTAAGGTGGTCCTCGGGGAGTCGTACCCAAACGTTTTGACCCTAGACATATTTATTAAGACCCTAGAACATGCACATCATACTAGAACATACTACCACACAAAAGACTAGTTTCCGGATGTCTTGATTTTTCCCTGATGTTTTACTTACAAACACTTTAAAACAACATATTACAAGTTGTTTCCATCCTTATTAACAAGTTATTAACTCATAAAGCTCATATGAGGCTCTAGTTTATCCAAGTTCTTATTGAGGGGTGCAATATTATCCCTCAATTGGGAAGATTCGTTCTCGGATGACACTTAAAACACTTTCAAGGACTCAATGACCCATTTAGCAGCTCCCCACATTCAACATTAGTAGAACATGATAGTCAATGCACCAAACTTACAAGGAACACCAACTTCATATCTTTATGCACTCAATGCAACACAAGCAAGTAGAAACTTCATTCACCAACTCATAATGCATCAAATACATAAAAATTTCTCATGTTCATAGGAGGAACTACCTTCTCCTAATCATGAAATGACCTTTACTTTTCATCTCATCAAAATCTCCATATGCAATAACCATTAAATCACACACAGGCAAGTTCAACATTATAGCTCATGAGGCAAATAAATAACTCATACTAAATGCACATAAATCATGAGTAATGCATATCAACAATAATCTTTATCATTTTAACATGATACCATAAAGGACCTACATAACATCACCATGTTTAGTTATGTTCAAGGTGGAATTTCCTTCTCCTTAACATACTCATATGTCATCATGAAGTTCATGTACAAGAATTTCACAAAGGTCAATTCATTTTATGGGGAAATTCTCAAATTCTAACCAAGGCATGCCCAAACTCCTTTATGAAGTCAAAATGATAGGTCATACCAAACACATCACAACAATAGGAAGTTATTTCACAAAATTTCAATTTCTTGCATAACACTAGTTTTCATGATCATGCATCATTTAGGAAAAGTTCTTACCATTCATAGTCACACATCAATAATATTGTCTAGACACACCATCACTTCACAAATTACAAAATCACATATCCTTAAAGGAAATTTATCTTTCCTCATTTAAATAAAGCTCAACATCTAAACATGGGGCCAAAATACCCTTACATCAAAAGTGAAATCAAGCATGCTCACTAAATCATCTCATGAAGTCAAATGCACATTTACCATATTAAGACGCATAACAATATGAGAAAAATGTAATTTATCATACATCCCTTTTCACGAAATAAGAATCTTTCAAAATATGCACAACATAGTGTCAACTAGGACATACATATCATATGGAGAACATGCAACTTATACTCATATGCAAGACTCCACAACATGAATAAGCTACTAGGAACTCTTTGATCTTATCTTGAGTAAGATAGAAGGAAAATATAGGGATATCAACAACCTTACTACTCAATCACTATTCCCCACTTAGGGTAAACCCATAAAAAAGCTACTCATCTCATCCAAGAGAACTTTGACTTACCAACCCTTCTAATCAAGCACCATATCCCCCTCTTGGGATGATGTTCATGCAAACCCTTTTAATAATCACCTCATTCCACTCTATAGGAGGAAGCATTTTTGACTAAATCTTAACCACACTCCATTAGGGGAGTACTTCAAGTAATCCCAAAATAAGTATCTAAGTCACTACACTTCATATCCATCACTTAATGTGATTCTCAACATGGAGAAGTTCAAGGAATCTCAATGTAGGAACATTAAGGGCACTCAAAACCTAACCAACTAGGCACATAATCCCCCACTTGGGGTGAGCTTAATCAAATCTTCGTCACATCATACCCTTAAAATTCTATGTTCGAGGCAAGTTAAGAGTAAAATTCATACTCCTCACATAATATGATTTTACACCATTGAGGATTTCACTCCTATCCAAATAAAATGGGTTTATCAATTCCAACATCAATAGGTACCAGTCAAGTACCACTCTTCCTCCAAGTCCATCTTCTAAAGGGAACTCACAAAAATAAGTTGGGTTATGCATGTCAACAAGCTATGGTCATAACTAACACAAAAATTCACCATATTTCATTTATCAAGTCAACACTTAGACCATTTCAACCCTTATCATCACTTTTGGTAGAATCTTCCAACCAATTATGCTTGGGTACAATCTAAACACTCTTCTCAAATGACCATACATAACATCAATGTTAAAAGACAACTAACCTCTTTAAAATTGGTCAACAAAATTTCTCTTCTTCTCCCTATGAACTAAGGGGTACAATCTACCCTCCAAGTCAACCTCAGAGCAAAACATAATCCCAAATTATGGAATAAAACCCCTTCTTCCCTTTTTCCACTCTCAAGATAGGTTCATATGGGAATTAATCAATTGTCATATAGGTTCTCCCATTAATTCACCCTGCCTTTCAAGGAAACCTTTTGCCCTTAAAGTTTCGGTGGCACGTCGCAAAAGCAGCCCCCAAAACCTACTGCCTGGCAGCTTTCTTGACAACTGTTCTGTCCTCTTCAAAGAATTTAGGGTGGTCCTCAAGGAGTTGTATTGGAACATTTTGACCCTAAACATGTTTATTAAAAACTAGGGTCACCGCCACTGTTTTTAGACTCCAAAACAACACATAAAAACATGCACAACATACTAGAACACATTAGCACACAAAAGACTATTTTCATGACATCTTGGTCATCCCTTGATGTTTAACTTCCAAAAACTTTAAACCAACTATTACAAGGTGTTTCGAACTTTATTAAAAAGTTATTCACTCATTAATGTCATGTGAGGCTCTAGTTTATCCTAGTTCTTATTAAGGGGTGCAATACCTCTTTTAGAGTCGATCCCTATAGTGAAGGACTTTCTGAAAGTCTTCCCCGAAGATTTACTCGAAATTCCTCCCGAATGGAAAATAGATTTTGGCATAGATTTTATGCTGGATACTAAACCATATCAATTCCACCTTACCGGATGGCTTCGGCCAAGTTGAAAGAATTAAAGGCTCAACTTAAGGATTTTCTAGACAAGGGTTTTATACAACCAAATATATCTCCATGAGGCGCTACGTTGTTATTTATGAAGAATAAATATGGGTATCTTAGAATGTGTATTGAGTACCGACAATTGAACAAGGTCACTATAAATAATAAGTACCCTTTCCCTATAATTTATGATTTGTTTGACCAACTCCAAGGGGCTAGTTACGTTTTGAAGATTGATTTAAGGTTGGGGTATCATCAATTTACAGTTAGTGGTGTTGACATTCTTAAAATGTCATTCCGAACAAGATATGGTAATTATGAGTTCCTAGTCATGTCTTTTGTTCTAACTAATGCTCGACAACTTTTATGGACATTATGATTAGGGTGTTCCAGAATTATCTAGATTCATTTGTAATTATCTTTATTTATGATATCTTGGTATGTTATAAGAGAGAGGATGAACACATGGGTCATTTGAGGATAGTATTGCAAGTCCTCAAGGAACATCAACTTTTTTTTTAAATATAGTAAATGCAAATTTTGGCTAATATTGTTGGCTTTTCTTGGTCACATTGTATCTAGTGTAGGTATTGAGGTTGATGCGAAAAAGACGGAGGTGGTTAAGATTAGCCTAGACATCTAACCCCCACCAATATTCATTGTTTCTTGGATTTACCCGGGTATTATAGGATATTTGTTTACGGATTTGTATCTATCTCCTCTCCATTAACTAGCTTAACCCAAAAGAAAGTTAAGTTTGAATGGACATAATCTTGTGAGAAAGTCTCTAAAAGTTGAAAGATAAGCTTACCTCCGCTCCGGTCTTGACTTTACTGGAGGGTATCGAAGGGTTTGTTGTGTATTGTGATACTTCTTGAGTATGTTTGGGTTGTGTTCTCATGCAACATGGTAAGGCGATAGGATATGACTCTAGAAAACTCAAGGTGCATGAGAAGAATTATCCAACTCATGATCTTGAATTAGTGTCCGTAGTGTTTGCTTTGAAAATTTGGAGACAGTATATATATGGAGTGCATGTAGATATTTTCACCTATCATAAGAGTCTTCAACATGTGTTCACTCAAGAAGAGTTAAATCTCCGACAAATAAGTTGGTTAGAGATTTTTAAAGATTATGATATAAGTGTCATTTACCACCCTAGGAATGTCGATGTGTTTGCGGATGCTTTAAGTCAAAAGTCTATGGGTAGTGTACCATGTTTCAATGGTAAGAAAGAGTTAGTAAAAGATGTGCATAGTTTGGCCCAGTTGGGTGTTCGACTTGAAGATTCTCTAAAATGGGGTTTCATGGTTCATGATAACTCTGAATCATCTTTATTTGTTGAGATTAAATCTAAGCAACATCTTGATCCTATATTAATGGAGTTGAAGGAATTGGTTCTAAGTAAATATAATTAGTCATTCTCTCAAGGGGTGGATGGGGTACTTAGGTACCAAGGTAGGTTGTGTGTGCCGGATGTAGATGACTTAAGAGGATAAATTTTGGAAGAGGCTCATATTTCTCGATATTCCAATCATTCGGGTACCACCAAAATGTATCGTGATTTTCAAGAGATCTATTGGTGGAATGGTATTAAGATTAATATAGCCAAATAACCTAATTGTCAACAAGCCAAAGTCAAACATCAAAGATTGGAAGGGTCTCAACATATAGCTATCCACACTTGGAAGTGGCAAGATGTCAATATGGATTTCTTGTGAGTTTGCCTTGTACATGAAGGCAATGTGATTCGATGTAGGTTATTGTTGATAGATTGTCCAAATTAGCCTGTTTTATTCCCATCAAAGCTAATTATTCAGTGGAAGAATATGCTAAATTGTATCACAATGAGTTGTCAGAACGCATGAAGTTCCTTTGTCTATCATCTCGGATAAGGGTACTCATTTCACTTCTCACTTTTGGAAAGCATTCCAAAGTGGACTTGGTATCAAGGTAAAACTTTGTACTGCATTTCATCCATAAACGGATTGTTTGGTGGAACATACCATCCAAACCTTAGAATATATGTTGAGGGCACGTGTCATTGACTTCAAGGGTAATTGGGATGAACATCTACCATTAATTGAATTTTGCTACAATAATAGTTATCAGTTAAGTATCGCCATGGCACCCTATGAGGCCCTTTATGAGAGGAGATATAGATCTCCAATTGGGTGTTTTGAGGTAGGTGAGTTTGCTCTAATAGGTCTCGAAGCACTTGATGAGGCTGTTGAGAAAGTCTGACTCATAAAATGTAGATTTATGATGGCCCAAAGTCGGCAAAAATCTTTTGCCTACAATAGAAATAGGGACCTTGAGTTTATGGTAAGTGACTTAGTCTATTTGAAGATACCACCCATGAAAGGGGTGATGAGGTTTGGAAAAAAGGGGAAACTTAGTCCCTAGTATGTGGGGCCACATGAGGTTTTAAAACGCGTCAAAAATGTTGACTATGAATTAAAATTACCTATTGAGTTGACTATGATGCATCCAATTTTCCATGTGTCAATACTCAAAAAGTGCATAGGTGATCCGATGTCTATCCTTCCTCTAGTAGGTTTAGAAGTTAATGCTAACCTTTCCTACGCAGAGGTCTCTGTTGAGATTTAAGACCGGAAGTGAAGAAGTTGAGGAATAAGGAAGTAGCTTCCATAAAGGTTCTCTGGAAGAATCATCCATTAGAAAATGCTACTTGGGAGGTCGAGGCTGATGGAATGTCCTGATATTCTCATCTTTTCCTTCCTCTTTTAGTCAAGGTTGAGATTAGTAATTCCTCAAAGTTTTGGTTTATGAAGGGTCATAAATGTATTTTACCATTCATTATTTTCCTTAATTATGCATGCTCATGTGAAAAATCTATGTTTCATATGTCTCTTGAATTATATGTTCTTCATACTTGATGACACTTGATTATATGGTTGGTATAGTTGAGTTATGTGATATTTCTTGTGGAATTTATCAAGTGCAAAGTGATGAAATGATGTATTGCAACTTGTGGAATATGTTGAGCTATATGAGAAGGAGAAGGACATTCATCCTTGCATAGTGTGAAATGATGAAATGTTCGCATAATGGGTAGCTGATATAGTTACCACTTCATAATGATGCATTGTTGAGAATGGACTTAATGTTTCCTCCTTTTTTATTGAATTATCATTATGTATCATGTGTTGGTTGGTCTGCTAGTCTTGAGTCATAGATTCCAAAAAGATGTTTGAAGTGTCATTCGAGGACAAATGTTCCCCATGGGGAGGATATTGTTACTCGGAAATCCTACGACCTAGGCTAGAGCCTCAACTAATAAATGATGTTCTAAATGGTGATTCCAGTCTAGAATAATGTAATAAACTTGATCTAGAAGTATTAGAGCCTAAACGTCAAGGGACGATAATGTCGATTGAAAACTAGTTAAATTTGGACTAGTAGACGTCCTCAGGTCTTGTGAATGTTTGGAAGTGTCGTATGAAGGGTTAAACTTGTAAAAATACTTTAAATAGGTATAATAATGATTTTAGGAACGAAAACTCTAGTTGCGACCCCCCAAGGAGTCCTTGTGAAGGACCCAACCATTGGTCAACAAGCTGCCCAAGATAGCATGGACTTGTACGTGGAAGGAGCATGTCCGCATCGCAGACTAGTTCCCCCATGGGAGAAATGTTTGGTACGCATCGCTGAAGTGTCGCAAACTCTTCTGTCCCACAATTTAATTCCTGAAAAATTGAGGGAACAACTCCGCGATGTTGACATGTTCCCGGATGAAAATTTTGAAAATTAAAGTTGAGTTTGATTTCACAAAAAGGTATAACTAAGTGAGGGGTGTTTTGGGTATTTTAGGGAATAGGTATATATTGATTTTAATTGAGTTGTATACCACTTTTACCCACCAAAATAGATTCCCCAAATTGAAATCCAAATTACTCCCACTCCTCTCTAAATTCTCTCTCTACCCGACCACTTGTGAAGACCGTTGAAGCATGAACAAGAAAACCTATTCTCAAAGTTTTCTTCCCAAATTCGTGACTGAATTCTTCATTAAGGTATTAATTCTTTAACTCTTGGCCTTCTTTTCCCCAAGAGGTCCATTCAAAGATGATTTGAAATCCCCCAAAAATCAAGATTTTTTCGCTACACATGGGTCTTCTTTTAAAACCTAAATTGTGGATCAGTTGTGATGAATTATGATTGCTTAGGGTTGTTTAAGTGTATAATGATGATTAATTGTTGTTGTTTACTTTAAATTCCATTGGACCCATGTTCTTTCAAAATTTCATAAATCTTAGATCTTGTTTTTAGAAATTTCTTGAAGATGATGAATATACAATTGCTATATTGGTGTTAATTTTATTATTGATTCATGGACTGCCTTATATCATGTATTGTTTGGGTTTTGATCTATCATTTAAGAACCCATGAATGTTCCTTTTCTCCTTACCCTAACTCTTGAATTATGTTGATTAATGATTAGATTTGATGTAATTGAGTATTTCTTGTATAATTGAATATCCTATAATGATGATAATTGATTTAATGGATACATATCATTGATATTATATGAAGTATTTAATGGGTTTCATGGAGGCCATTGATAATACCGTCAAGGTCATGAACTTGTTATTGTAATATTATTGGCGTATCCTTGGTAACGTTGGTCAATGAAGTATGAATGATGAAATTATGTATTTATGATCATGCTATTAATATGATAGTTGTGAGATGATCATAGGTGTACTATTATGAGGGTTTGAAGGTAATTCCTATGTGCATCTTATGATTATACTATAATTTAATGTTCTGACATGATGTGGGGTTTGTGATGAAAGGAATTTTTCATCCTATAACCTATGAGTTATGAACATGTTATATGATTGGTTAAACTCTTAAGCCCTATTTTATGAATCAATGGTGTAAAGGAAGACTTAAAGATACTTCAAAAAGGGAATTTATCTTGGCACCGAGTGAACTTAACAATTAGAGGTGTTCCTTCACAAAGGAAGGGAGGTTCACACTATGTTCTCCTGAGGTTGAAACTACAATGTTAATTATCATAAAGAGGGTTTCTAGTAACAACCTCCTAGTTCCTTAACTATGGGACTTCATAGGAAACCTAGCTAGTAGATCCACTTAGATGCTATTATGATGTATATGCCTACCTGGCAAGTAGGACAACCTCTTTTCGATGTGAGGGGTTGACACTGGATTCCATGTTAGCTCACATGGTCTATGTCGGTTATGGCAAATTTTCCTAAAAGTAAAATGAATGAACGAAAGTAAGAAGATGAATACTAACTAGGACTACTTAAGAGGTATTACTTAGTGTAGGTAAGGGGTATGGGACTTTACCTATACATTGCACAAGTGGACCTTGAGGGGAATTCTAGGGTGGGTCTTTATCCATGAATGATGTATATGATGTTGGTCTTATTGATGTTGGTTTCACTTGAAATACATGATGTTGGTCTAAATTGTTATGCATGATGTTGACCACACTTTTTATAATGTTATATGAGGTAAAGGAAATGCTTATGGTCTTTGCTCGTTTACTTGGTTTATGTGGGGGCATGGGGATTCACATACACATTGCACTAGTGGACTTGGATTGGGGTTATGAGTAATATATTTTTATGTATTGATGAAATTGACTCTAAAAATGAAATGTTAACTATGGCTTTGTTATGATGTTACTCTTGAACATGAATACAAATATGTCTTATTGTTGTGGTGATATTGACTTGCATATGTTCTTGAAATGTGCATAAAGGCTTTTAAAGTGAACTTGGCATGTTTATAACAAATATCCCTTTGTGAATGTCTTCTAAAGTTTTACTTGCATATATCCATACTTAGTACATGTGGTTTATACCAACTCATATCTCTTCTATTTTCTAGATGAAGTGTAGGTTCGGGCCATTGAAGAGTTTCTAGTCCTTTCTTAAAGAACATGGATTAATATACCCAAGTTGGTGATTCCTCAAGTTCGAGGATGGAGATGCTAGTTCTAGTTTCATATTTCCTTATACAGAGACTTTATTGTAGATCCTCTTATAAGATGTATTGTAATGATGTAAGGGATAAGTCCCATTTTTCATACCTTATGTTTTAGATGGTCATATGAGACAATTATAGATTCTATTTTGATATATGTGAAGTGAAGTTAAACTTCAAATTAAAAGTTTTAATTTTCCCCCTTTTTTATTCCATCTATGATGTATGCTAAGGGCATGTCTAAGTCCTCTTCGAGGACGAAGACGTCGGTTATGACTAGGGGGTGCTCTCAGGTCGTGACACCTATTTGGCAAGTTCGTTTGAGTTTCCCAAAGAGTTTTGGTGATTCACCGACTCGTTCGGCAAACCTTTCTTCCATAGATTTTTTTGTTTAAGTGTGATTACTCTTATGATTAACCGCAAACATTTAGCGATATAGTAAGCACCAACATAAACACGCTATCCGAAAGAAGGCAGCACATGACATTCACATCAATGAAGGAGGGTCGAACCATTAAAAGATAGGAGAGGAAGAACTCCCACAGGGTAAAGGCAAGAGGAAGAAAATCATATCCAAGAAAAGAGAACATATTGTGGCTCAACCCACATAGTCTAACCTTGATGATATTCAGCTTCTACGCAACAAAAGGATTGAGCGTACAACTGGATCACAATCAATTTCCACCAGAGTACCATTTGATGTCACTCTTCTTGAACCAGCTTCAGATCCAGCTTAGGAACCTCCAGTGGCGCCAACACCCCATGTAGCTCCTCAACCATAATTACTGAGCAGATCAAAAGATGATGTGGTAAGAATCATCATAAACTAGAAACTCTTATCTGTGAAGGACATGGAAGGCAAATATCATGATGCCCTATAGACCATCCACTTGCATGAGTTCACAAAACCCCGAGGCCCCTATATTCCTTCTTGCTTGAGAGAATTCTCCACAACTTATGGGAAGTTGATGACTAAGAACAAAAAGAAGGCAAATGAATTCAGAATGGTGAGATCAGTCATTGTCAGAGGCATGGAAGTAGAATGCCATAGTGATCATATATTTCTTATCGTGACCAGCAACACTAACAATTGTTAGAGTGTCTACGATCGTCTATAATATGGTAACCCAACCGAGGGTTGGGGTCACGTCCCAAGGGAGATTTTTCAATAATATGTAGATAATTAAATTCCATTGTAAGTAGTCGTAGCTAAAGATATTTACGAATAAAAACATAATAAATTAAAAAGGGGGTGACATGAAAGTGTAAAAAATCAAATGGGGGGGTTTGTCACAAGTAGTCAAAACAGTAGAAATTAAAAGAAAATCAAGTATGAGGGGGAATTTTGGGGATATGACCGCAATACAAGTTAATACAGATTATTGGGTACATGCTTTGGATAGAAATTTTGTAGAAAAATAGTGACTAGTCTAAGCTTTAATTGGAAATAAGTTCTCTTTCGGGCAACTTACCCTGTTTCAAATGGGTTCCTCTCAAATGGGTTCCTCTTTGGGAAATAAGTTCTCTTTGGGGCAACTTACCCTGTTTCAAATGGGTTCCTCTCAGCCACCCACTTTCCACATGAAGACTAGACTAGGCCTTTCCCCACTCACTCTATTGATATGGGACTAGGGTTAACCCTCTTGTGCTGAACCTCATGTCGATCCACTCCTTGGGTCATTAATCTAGAGGTCTTGGTTTCGCTACCTCTCTCTCTCGAGCAAGCCGAAAACACATGGGTGAACTTGTATTAACAACTAAAATCCATTATATTAAACCACAACCACTATAATAGATCACCATTAAAATACAACTAAGCTATCATCAAGCAAGACCCAACAATAATATTAACTCATTTTTGCTAAATCACACCCCAAAAATAAGAAATTATACCTTTAATGATGTTGAAATAAAATGGTTATAATAAGATAAATCTTGATTGAAGAAAAGGAAGATGAATTAAGAAGACTCACTTCAAATTTGGGGAAGATGAAATACTTTCTTCATCAAGTATTCTAAAAACCCTCTTCAAACTTGAGAGAAAATATGAAAACTAAAGTTTAAAGTCTAAAAACTAGAATAATTTCCGGACTCCCTAATTAACAACTAAATCTAGTATTTATAGTTTTCAGATTTTGAGATGCAATGGATCGTTCGTGACGTTAGTTGAGGTCGACGAATGACTCAACAACTAGCCCATCTACTACTACATTGCCTTTTTATTCTTGCCCATACCATTTTCAAGTGTTGGATCATTGGGTGGTATAGTACTGCTTTGCGGAACTGTTTGGCTGCGCGTCGACTAGTCCTTTCTCTACCGATTTGATCCTCTTTCTTCAGGTCTTAACGTGTTGGAACAAAGGGAGAAGTATGTCCCTTCGGAGATGCTCAATCTTTGATTTCCTTGTTCTTTTCAGCATTTTTGTTCCTTTTCGCGCTATAGTGTCCATGTTTTCCTTGAAACTTCAAGTACCTGAAACTTGATAGTGTTCATCAGATAGCGAGATAAAACAAGCATTAGAGGACACTATTTTTATTAAAATGTAGCTCTAAATGAGTCCAATCTATGGACTCATCAACAACCCCAAGTTAAACTTTTTCTTGTCCTCATGTAAAACTCAAGTTCAACAATTCAAATATGATGTCTAAACCAGTGCTACACAAGACTCAATCATGAATATACACAACCAGACTCAAACTACTTATTCAAGGATCAATGTTGTACTCAAATATTCAAGTTGTGACACACCATTATCAAAGATTCTTAAGCTAGCAGCTTCAAGTGCAAGTACAAGATCAAACATAAGCATTTGAATGCCCTCACACAAATGATGATTCCATTCTCACGAACAAGTGTATAATCAATTTAAAGTTCAGGAATCAAATTTAACCCTCACTCTCAAAAAGTGGAACACAATGCATACTTTCACCCATAGGTTTGCCCTTATTTTCCAGTCAATAATTATTTCTGCTTTCTCAAGATCAAAAAGGTCTTCTAAGGCTTTTAATAGGGCTGAGTGCAAATGTATGTTCTTTAGTCTAAGTAATTAATGGTCCACATGAATTGTGGTAATCATAACAATTTCTTTGTTCTTCCTTCCTCATCTTAGTTAGTGCTCATAAGTCATCCTATATTTCATTGCCCATGGATTGCTTGGAAACCCTATTTCATTTTGACTTTTATTCCACAACTTTTCTTTTTGTTTTCTTTTTCTAATCTTTTTTATATATGTAGGATTTCCATATTTTCGCAACACCATAGTTTAAGGGCAACTTTCCTTGCACTTCTTTTGACTTTTCCTTTTTTCTTTTCACCACACACCCAACTTAGGCTTTTGGCCTAAGTTAGCTATTTCAATCAAGCCGATTATTCATCAGGATTACGCGATATGGGTCAATAAAGATATAATCTTTATATAGTTTCTTTAAAATAAGGTAAAGGATCAAAGGGTGTTCAATAAAGGTTCACACACTCACAAGGGAGCTCAAATGAGAGGTATACATCAATTTGGCTCACACTCTATAAAATTGCTTAAGATTATTTCAGGAGAAAGAATTGCTGAATTTACTTGACTAACGTAGCAAAATCTAGGTTAAAATATTCATGGTTCATGGCAATCTTATCACACTATGCATCAACACTTAAGTTAAACAAGACTACACACTTTCTCTAATGTACAACAGTCATAAAAATATGTCAATTTTGATACATGTCTAATCACAACGAGATGCAATAAATTCACATATTGTCTGTGCAACTTCATTTGGTCTCGTCGAAGCCGCACATTCATGTTTGTTCGATTGAAAGAAATATTCAATTCATTGGTATTAATCGAAATCAAGACTTAATTTTACAAGAGAACAACCACTTTCAAAACAAGTGGTGGCAAAAATTTCCAAAAAAATAATTTTTTTAAGGGTCAGATCATTTGCACTTTAACCAAAAGAGAAGACATAAGCTCAAACAATTGCACAAGCAGTATAAAATACAATTATTAAAAAACAACAACCCAACTATAATTAGAACATAATTTAAGAAAACAAAGAAGTAAGTCTCACCCCTCCACGAAACAAAATATTTATCCTCAAATGCCAATAATAAAAGTATCTGAATGTGTAATTAAAGTAAGACACAAAGAGGTTGTAATGACCTAAGAGTACCCCCTAGGCGTCACACGACATACTTGACCTCTCTGCGGTCTTGTACAATCCTCTTAGCATTTATTTATCACATAGATATGAAAATTAGTGCGGAATTAAAAATTTTCACAATAAAGTAAATAAGAAAATCTTTTATAAAATGTAAGAACACTAATTCTCATCATCACAATCCACTTAGACACATTTTATCATCATATAGTAATGGACCTTACATAGATAAGAAAATCATGTCTAATACAAAGTCTTTAATATAAAGAAAACTAGAAATAACACGTCCTAGAACATATGAAAACGTACCAAGAGACTTGAGACAACAATCTACTTCCCATGCTTCAACTCTAAGATCCTTACTTACTTCCACGTAAACTTGTAGAAATAGAATAGAATATGAAGTTAGTCCAAATACTGCGCTAAGTATCGCAATATACAAAAACATGCTTTAAAAGGACATTTTAGTTGAAACATGTTTTTCATGCTATTTTAGTAAAACCTCATGAAATAAGTGTACAAGACATAATATTAATCATTAACATAAAATCTAATACATTCATAATTCTCAATATATATCCACATTAATCACTTAGACCCTCCATCAAAAGTAATCCTACGACTCACTTAGGTAAGACATGAAGAGACCGCACATACAACTTATTCAATACACCTAAATGATCCTTAAGACTACTAAAGAAAAGGATACTTCATCTCAATCTAACAATTCAACATTCATTAGTAGAGCAAACATTCATGTATTTAAGAACTTCAAATAAAGACCATCCTCTAAGACAACTCCAATTTATAATAGTGTAATGTGAAAGTAGCATTCCATTCTACTACCCCCACTTAGTTCTCCTGAGGAATCCCTCTAGACTAGGCATATCACATTCAATCATTTATATAGTCTTCATCAACATTAGACATAAGACATAACATGCTTTATAATCATTAGTTATGAAACTTAACATGCTTCGTTATCATTAGACATAAGACTTAACATGTTTCATTGTCATTAGACATAAGGTCAACTACTTCATTAACATCATATGGTAACCCATTCATTCATTTACAATACAAGGACATACCAAGACTTCCTCCAAATGTCTAGTTGTGCAATGCATAGATGGAGTCCCATTACACTACTTACCCTAAGTAGTACACCCTTAGAAAGACCTAGTTTATTACATTCAGTTGTGGGGGCTAGCTTTAATCGACATTGAAAATGAGAGCTTAACATGGAATCCTGGTATTAACCCCTACCGGATGAGGGATCCCCACTTGCCTAAGGTAGGGTCATTATTTTAGCCTTTACATGGAACACCATTAGCTAGTCCTATGCGGGTGCACAGTTAAGTAATAAGGAGATTTCTTATAACTACTACATCTCAACTCACGAAGAATACCCATATCAAGAGGTACATTTGTATACTACATCTTACCTCACGAAGCGTATCCACCCCTTTGTCAAATCCTCTAGGTGCTAAGCATAAATCCCTATGGAGTTTTAGAAATTCATTATCGATATGTTAAGAGGTTTATACTAAGAACTACATCTCAACTCAAGAGTACTCATATCTAGAGGTTAATTTTGGATACTACATCTCATATCACCAATTCTATTTAACTCCAAACCTCTCATTCATTGACTGGAAAGCTCTTAGGAATAGTGAGGTTGCTACTAGACACTACATCTCAACTCAAGAAGAAAGTCGATCCTAAAATCCCCCATTTTCATTCATAAGGGTTATATTGAGAAAACCTTTCAATAGACTCTCATTCATTACATTTTCATTATCTTCATCATTCATTCATTATGTGTATGTTATTTCTTCTAAACATGACCATACTACATTCATCATAATTCACACACAACCATATTTTACATTCACATCATACTTCAAGTAGTCATAGTATCTTCAAAAGACACATTCATAACTTCATAAGACATCTCTATGCATATACACCACTTTACTTAACATTCAATCCCTTCAAGGCCATAATCACAATTCACATATACATTAACTAAACACTGCCACCATAAGTGGACCATACCACACAAATAAATTCAAGAAGACTAGAACAATTTAGGCCAAATACCCTTCCCTTCATCCAAGCCTTGATCACCTTTTCTCAATTATCCAACAATTCATCAAATTAGGCATAATTGTCACTAGATAATTATAATACAACATAGTATAAACACTATTCTAACAATATCTAATCATATTCATGAAACCCACTTATATGCCAAAATTAAAGAATTAGGATGTTCATGTTTCCATGGAGGTTTTTTTTTTTATCATAAATTCATAAATTAACAATGAAAACATCATAATTCATCCATTAAAACCTTTTAATGCAAGTACCCAATCTTAGAATTCAAAATAGGAGATTTTAGGATTTTGAAATGACAGAAGAATAAGGGATGAATTAATATACCTTATTAGTAGAAAACCCACATAATTTGATGAATAAACATATTCAATCCTAGCTTCAACTTCGGTTGATATTCCCATGGAGTCTTGAGAGAACTTTGTTTAGGAGAGGGTTTTGATTTTAAGAAGTGAAGTCTAATTTAGGTCTAGTTACTTAAACTAACTTAAAATACTTCAAAACACCTTAAAGAACTGTCTACGAATTAATTAGGACGTAGGTGAATTTACCAATTCACCAATAAGTTAGTCGAAACCCTGCAGAAGGTTGTAGGTGCCAAATTTTGGGTCCCATTGACAGGGTTGCGTTTGGACAACGGACCGTCCTACTGGTCGCCACTAGGATCATAGACTCCCCAAAATGGGGTCTAAGCTCCCACAACTAAGTTTGGAGCCACACCCCTGGTTAATGGAGCATCCTTTGATCAAAGGAGCGTCAACTAGGGTCGTTGATTGGGGTTTTTTTGGCAGCTTCATGTCAAACAATTGGGTCCTCCTCAAGGACCCTTAGGGTGGTCCATGGGGAGTCATACCAATACATTTCGACCCTACACATGACCATATAGATGCTAGGGTTCCTTCAACTCATTTTAGACTCCAAACAACACATTAAAACATGCAAAGGCCCACTTGCGCACACAAGACTAGTTTCCGAATATCTTGGTCGTTCTTTGACGTTTGACTTACAAACCATTTAAAATTGACTTATAAATCTATTCTTTATTTTTTGAACATATCATTAAATTATACAACACATGCGAAGCTCTAGCTTGTTTTGTTGCATTTTGAGGGTCGTTACAGTCTCCCCCACTTTGAAAGAAATTTGTCCTCGAATGAAACTAAAACACCTTCAAGGACTAAAATACTAAACTATCAGCTCATAGAACACATCATCATGGATAAAACACTCATAGTCAATGCACAAAACTTACAAGGAACACCTACTTCACATCATTATGAACTCTAAGTAACACAATCTGTTTGGAACTATATTCACAATTCATAGTGCACACATACTTCATCATTTTCATTGCATTTTGGAGGAACTACCTTCTCCAACTTTAGACATGCTCATCGTTTCATTATAAGGCTTAACATGCAATTATTTTCAAATAACACATAGGCCTAATTATTATGACAGCTAATAAGACAATTAAGAAAATATCATTAGATGCACATTGACATGAGAAATATAGATTAACTACTAATCTTCCCATGTAACTATAATATAATCAAGTGCATGCAAAACATATATCATCAAAATATACTCATATCATAAGGATACATGCAACTCATACTCATATGCATGACCCCATAACATAACCAAACTACAAAGAATTTTTGTCTTAAGCTTGAGTAAGAATAGAAGGAAAACATAAGGATATCAAACACTTACTAATCAAATCACTCTCCCCCACTTGGGTTATACCCATCTAAGAGCAATTCAAGACAATCAAAGGAAACTATAACTCATCGGGGCTTTTATTCACGATAATTTCTCAGCCAATTCTCAATATATCTAACTAGGACCCTTACCAAGCATCTTAAATGTCTCATTCTTCATGACCCACTATACCTCTCATTAGGTGGGAACTTATGCAAACCTAACTATGAACATAAAGACTACCAACCAACCTTACTAGTTAAGCATAACATCCTCCTCTTAGGATTTAAGCTTAGAAAAACTCTTTTATACATCACCTCATTCAACTTAAGGCACCATATAACTCAAACTCATGGAATAAAACTCTTTTTTTATATTTCAACCCTTGAGGTATATTTATTTGGTAACCAAAAATATAGATATATGGGCTCTAGCATTTGCTATCATAACCTCACAATTACCTTGCTAGGTAAGCACATTATCACCCTCGCTGAGGAATAAGCCTACACAAGAAATTCAATCCAACTCAGGGACAACTATGAAGCATCACTTATACAAAAGGGAAACTTTCAACTCTTGTTGTTTACCACATTGCTCCAAAACTCCTCAATTCTACACCATAACTTTCTACAATCATTACACATAACTAAAGGTAACTCATTCTCCCCAAAATAAGCTTAATTCAACCATTATAAATTTTATCATTCTAAAACTATATCACAATACAAATTTCCATCAGGAGGCCTCAAATCTCATAGATCACACATACTCATAGTTGGCATCACAAAAAACTCTTCCAAATCCACCTTTACATATACTCATCTAGTAACAAACCATAATATACATCAAAGCTCACCTTCTTCTCCCTCAAACATTGCAACATCACCCTTTCCAAGTAATCCCATTGAGAATACCACCGGAAAATGGAAGTAAGAGAGAGATTATATGAAGTTAAGCTATATGGAACAACACAAGAGTAATGAAGAAGGTTAAACTTCTATCATACTATAGTCTCTCGCTAATAGATGTTTCGCGACTCAAACCGATGAACAAGACTCTACTAGACGTGGCTTGTGAGACTTTGGACCGTAAATACTACTTCATAACCTTATACTCTGATGCCAAGTTTGGAACGACCCAAGAGTACCCCTTAGGAATCACACAGCGTACTTGACCTCTTGGAGGTCTTGTACAAACGACTTAGAATACATTCATCACATAGATATGAAAAGTAGTGTGGAATTAAAAATTTTAACAATAAAGTTAACAAGAAACTCTTTTATAAAATGTAAGAAAACTTGGTCTCATCATCACAATCCATCTCATACATATCTTATTATCACTTATATAGAAAAAAACTCATGTCTAATACAAAGTCTTCAATAGAAAGAAAACTAAAAATAACATCCACGTCCTCGAACATATGAGGATGTACCGAGAGACTTGAGAGAGCAATCTACTTCCAAAGCTTCAATTCTAAGACCCTTAATTCCTTCAACCTATACTTGTAGAAATAGAGAAGAATATGGAGTTAGTACAAATAATTCACTAAGTATGGCAATAGGCAAAAACATGCTTTAAAAAGATATTTTAGTTGAAATATGATTTTCATGATATTTTTGTAAACCCTCATGAATCAAGTGTACAAGACATCATATAAATCATCATCAACATACAAGGCAATACTTTCATAATTCTCAACATACCTACTAATCACTTAGAACCTATATCCAAAGCTATCCTAAGACTCACCTAGGTAAGACATCAAAAGACCGCCCATACAACCTCTTCAATACACCTAAATTATCCTTAAGACTACCAAAGACAAGGATACTTCATCTCAGTTCAACAAGTCAACATTCATTACTAGAGGAAACATTCATGCATTTAAGAACTTTATATAAAGACCATCCTCTAATACAACCCCAAGTTACACTAGTGCAATGTGAAAGTAGAATACCATTCAATTACTCCCACTTAGTGCTCCTTGGGAGTCACCCTAGACTAGGCACATCACATTCGATCATTTACATAGTCTTCATCAACATTAGACGTAAGACATAACATACTTCATTATCATTAGACATAAGACTTAACATGCTTCATTATCATTAGACATAAGACTTAAAATGTTTCATTATCATTAGACATAAAGACAACTTACTTCATTAACATCGTATGGTAACCCATTAATTCATTAACAAATACAGGGACTCACCAAGACTCGCTCTAAATGTCTACTTGTGCAATGTATAGATGGCGTCCCATTCCACAACAAACCCTAAGTTGTATACCCTTAGGAAGACTAGTTTATTGCATTAATTTGTGGGGGATAGCTTTAACCGACATAGACTATGCGAGACTTAACATGGAATCCCAGTTTTAATCCCTACTGGATGAGGGATCACCACTTGCCTAAGGTAGGGTCATTATTTTAGCCTTTACATGGAACATCATTAGCTATTCCTATGCGACTCATAGTTTACGGATAAGGAGATTGCTTATAATTACTACATCTCAAGTCAAGAAGAGTACGCATCTCAAGAGGTACATTTGGATACGACATCTCAACTCACGAATAGTATCTACCCCTTTGTCAAATATCTTGGTGCTAAGCATGAATCCCCATAGAGTTTTAGACATTCATTACATACATTATCTATATATTAAGATATTGCTACTTATTACTACATCTCAGCTTACGAAGAGTACTCATCTCTAGAGGTTACTTTTGTATACTACATCTCAACTAGTGAAAGGTATCCAACCCCAACCTATCATTTATTCATTAGAAATCTGTCAGGAATAGAGAGGTTGCTACTGAATACTACATCTCAAATCACGAAGAGTGTCCACCCCAAAATCCCCCATTTTCATTAATTAGGGTTCTTTTGAGAAAACCTTTCCATAGAATCTCATTCATTACATTTTCATTAGCTTTATTCATTCATTTTGTGGATGTGATAAAGCCTTTCACATAATAACCATCATTCATTACATTGTCTTCTAAACATGACCATACTACATTCATCATCATCAACACACAACCATACTTCACATTCATATCATACTTCAAGTAGTGATAGTATCTTCAAGACAAACATTCATAAATTCATAAGACATCTCTATACATATACATCATAACATCACTTTATTTCACATTCAATTCCTTCAAGGCCATAATCACAATTCACATACATTAACTAAACACCGCCACTATTAGTGGACTATACCACACAATATCAATTCAAGAAGACTAGAACAATTTAGGCCAAGTTACCCTTCATCCAAGCCTTGATTACCTTTTCTTAATTATCCAACAGTTCATCATAATTAGGCATAATTAGCAGTAGATAATCATAATATAACATAGTATAAACACTATTCTAACAATTTCCAATCACATTCATCAAACCCACTTCATAAGCCAAATTAAATAATTCTGATGTTCATGGGTCCATGGAGTTTCTGATCATAAATTTACCAATTAACATTGAAAACTTCATAATTCATCCCTCAAAACCTTTTGATGCAAGAACTCACGCTTAGAATTCGAAATAGGAGATTTTAAGATTTTGAAATCTTTTGAAAAGACTTTGGATTGGATCCTTGAAAGATAGAAGAATCAAGGATGAATTATCATACCTTATTCGTAGAAAACCAAAGAAATCCGAATCTCTTCCATCCTAGCTTCAACTTGGGTTCAAGCTCCCATGGAGACTTGAGAGAACATCGTTTAGGAAAGGGGTTTTGATTTTGAAAAGTGAAGTCTAAATTAAATTTAGGTCTAGGTGTTTAAACTAACTGAAAATACATTACAACACCTAAAATAACCATCTATGACTTAATTAAGACGTGGGGTGAATTTACCAATTCACCCTTAAGATGGCCGAAATGTTGCATGAGCCAAATGATAGCTCCAATTGATGGGGCGCCGTTAGGATGAGGGACCGTCTGCTGGACGTAGTTCAGATCGGAGTCCCCCTAAATAGGAGCTAAGCTCCCACAACTAAGTTTGGATCCACGCCCCCTATTGACGTGCGTCATTTAATCAAAGGAGTGTCAACTAGGGTTGTCGATTGGGGCTGTTTTGGCAGCTTCATGGTAAACATTTGGGTCCTCCTCAAGGACCCTTAGGGTTGTCCATGGGGAGTCATACCTAGAAATTTTGACCCCAAACATGACTATCTAGATGCTAGGGTCTCTTCAAATCATATTAGACTCCAAACAGGACTATCTAGATGCTAAGGTCTCTTCAAATCATATTAGACTCCAAATGACACATTAAAACACATAAAACATGCAAAGGCATACTAAGACACACAAGACTAGTTTACGAACATCTTGGTCGCTCTTTGAGGTTTGAATTCAACACTCTCTAACTCACTTATAAATATATATTTCATTTTTATAACACATCATTAATTCATAAAACATATATGAAGCTCTAGCTTGTCCTATTTCATTTCGAGGGTCCTTACAGAGGTGATTTAGGGATCCTGTCTACTGCTCGCTCCATCCAGCATGGCATCAGTGCCTGGTGCATATATTTGGATCAGGGTGCTTGTACTCAGAGTTGCGTCATCCTGCTTTTGGATTTCAATATCTTTTGTTGCTTCGGTTGCGACTTCAACAACTATATTCACCTCCACCATCTTACCACATCGTGAATTGCATTAAAGGCATTGATTGCATAAATGAACCCTCATTTCCAAGATGGAATAGTTGGGTCAATGGGAAACATCTTGCTAAAACTTTCCTTATTCTTATATCTCTTCTCCTTTGCTAGCTTTGCTATCTTTTCATCTCTTGTGAACTCCCGTGCTATTTCCTGCTTGGATGGATTGTCTCTCCCTGTTACCTTTTGTCTAGCCATTTCTACAAAGACTTCAAGAAAAAATTAGTGAGTATTTAACAAGGGGAAAAAGGGGAATTTTGAGTGTAGATTCACTTCAGCTAACTAGTTGATGAAGTGTTCATCCATCTAGGCGATTTGCGAAAGGTAAAGCATATATGGTATAAGGATGCATACAAAAAGGGCAAACATGAAGTCTTTTGGTGTGTTGTTGAAAGCATTCGGTTACATAACATTGATCGCCAAAATTTTAGAGTTAACTACACATTTGGCATTAATCTAAGAAGGAATAGGGACGTTAGGTGAAACGCCAAACCGTTCGGCCCATTCTAGTCAGCTCAACAAACAACCTAATATGCCTAATTTCAACCCATTCTTTCAAGTTCAACCCTGCAACCTCTAGGATTGCAATCTAATACTATAAAACACTAATTCATAGAGGATTCATAGTACTTTCACACTCCCACTGTAAATCAACTCAACTCAAAGTACAGTCAAACAAGATTTTAGCATTTAAATAAGAGTTGATGAAAACAAATGTACTTCAATCAACTGTGTGAGACTCGACAATGATTTATATAATATTAATGAGTATAATACCAAAGAAATAAATACGATTCTTGATTTACCAACCTTTGATGCCAAATAAAATGTTATTAAATTTGAGGAGGCACTGCAATCCAAATCCGAGCAACTAGAGTGCTCTACAAATGCAATAAATATAAAGCTAGAGTGCCGGTATGAATTTGTGCAGAGGAAAAAGTGAGAGAGAGTAACTGAAAATGGAATTTTAAACCTTTTGCTTCTGGTGACTGTCTAGTTTCTCCACGTTCAGTGATATTAATTAAACTTGCCATCCACTCGACAAAGTGCTAAGTTTTGGGGTCTTCGCCGAATATGACTGGATCTTTATCGCCGAATATGACTGGATCTTTAGCTCATGTAGGAATCCAAATGGCGCCCTTAATTGAGATCACAACCTGGTTTGCATTAGGCCACTAATGCTCTATAGACCACTGAGTTTTATAGGATCCAAACTGAAGGTTCAGTGAGTCAGATGGCGGAACAAATCGTGTTTGCTGACCCTGTCGCTGGTTCGTCTACCTGGACGATTTCTCTCCTTCACACACTCTTTGGAACACTTCCTAACTTCAACCTGTACAAACATCACACCATTATTTTACTCATAAACAAAAGAAAATTTTAAAAAGGTTTTTGGGTTGCCTCCCAAATAGTTTCTTAGTTAACGACATGGCATGACGCAAGTCAACTTTTAGATCTCACTTTTGGGGTTAGCCATAGCATCACTAGGAAAACCGCCTTGCGGTTTTGGATTTAGGTGAGACAAGATATGAACCATCTGGGTTTCAAACTATTTGATTGACACTGAATGAGGGTAACAGTCTCACTAAGGGTGGACACATCTGCTTTCATGCCTTTAAGCATATTGTTTGACCCTTCAAATATGTTGAGGATACACGAGAGCATGCCCTCACACCTTGAACCTTCCAAATCCTTGGGCTTCTAACACTAATGATGAGGCACATATTGATCTTTCTCCCCATCTTTTCAATTCAGATTAGGTGCCTCCATTCACGATCTTTCTCCCGCTTAGTCCTAATTTTTTGAACTGTAGACAAGTTTCGTGAAATGGCTTTCCATTCAGAAGCTTAATGCTTTGAAACCTATCCCGAATAGTCATTATCTTCGAAGGAGAAAAAACATCTTACATTGAATGCAGTGACCAACTCTTCCTATGAGTGATCAAATTTTGTGGTAATTCATTTTACCATTTGCGAGCTTCCCACATCATACAAAATGGTAATATCACAGTCTAACTGACTCTTGAGAGATGTTTTTAAAAGAGAAGGGTCCGTTAACATCTACGAAGTTTCAAAGATGTTCATGAGGACCCTTATGAGCCAATCCGCTGAATAGTTCTTTTAGTTGCAATAGTTGAAACACAATGTTCGTTACATGGAACACAACATTCCCTTCAACTAGGACTAAGAGGATGGCTCCAACACCTCCTATGAGATAAGGTTCATTGACTTTTTGCTCTTGAATATCATTGAGATTACCGATGTCATCTAGGTGGCCCACCTGGCTACCATTATTGCCATTTACACTCATAGCTCCTACTTTCAAACAAACACTTAAAACAAAGCTAAAAATTAAGTAAGTACATTACAAGTAATAAGAATAAGAACTCAATTAAACTATAAATTTTCAACTAATGCCACTCTCCGGCAGCAGCGCCATTTTGATGCTTATCGTGACCAACAACACTAACTACGCTTTGAGTGTCTATGATCGTCGATAATACAGTAACCCAACCAAGGATTGGGGTAGGGCCCCAAGGAAGCAGTTTAAATAATATTTAGCTAATTAGAATTCCATATTTTAATAAGTCATAGCTAAAGAGATTTACGAATAAAAACATAATAAATTAAAAATGGGGTGACACAAAAGTGTCAAATATCAAATGGGAGGTTTTTCATAAGTAGAAAAAACAGTAGAAATTAAGGGAAAATCAAGTATGAGGGAGAATTCTTGTGATGTAACCACAATACAAGTTAATATAGATTATTAGGTACATGTTTTTGATAGAAAATTTGTAGAAAAATAGTGACTAAGCTAAGATTCAATTGGAAATAATTTTTCTCAAGCAACTTACCCTGTTTCAAGTGGGTTCTTCTCAGACACCCACTTGACGCATGAAGAACACCCTACGCCTTACCCCACTAACTCTTTCAAGCTGAATGTTAGGATATGGTACTAGGGTTCACCCTCTCGGGCTGAACCTTTTGTTGATCCACTCCTTTGGCCATTAATTTAATGGTCTTGGTTTCACGACCTCTCTCTTGAGCAAGAAAAAAACACATGGGTGAACTTGTATTTGCAACTACAAATCCATTAGATTAACCACTACATGAAATCACTATTAGACTATATCTAATCTATCAGAAAGCAAGACCCAACAATAATATTTACTCATATTTGCTGAATCACAGCCCAAGAACGTGGGGTTTTAATAACACATCAAGAAATAAGAAATTATACCTTTAATGATGTTGAAATCAAATGAGTATAAGAAAATAAGTCTTTATTTAAGCAAAGGAAAAAAAATTGAGAAGTCCCTCTTCCAATTGGGGACAATGAAATCCTTACTTCATCAAGTCAAAAAACTCTTTTAAAACTTGAGAGAAAATATGAAAAACTAAACTTTAAAGTCTAAAAACTAGAATAATGTTCAAATTCTCTAATTAACAACTAAAACTAGTATTTATAGTTTTCAGATTTTGTGTTGTGATGGATCTTTCAGCGAGGTTAGTCGAAGTCGTCGAATGACTTAGAGACTCACCCATATTCTAGTTCATCTCCTTTTTGTGCTTTCCCACAAGTCCTGGACCATTGGCGGTTACTTTGTGGAATTTTATGGAGGCATGCCAACTGCTCCTTCCTTCGCCGATTTGATCCTCTTTCTTCAGGGATCAAATTGGTAGAACAAAGGGGAAAATATGTCCCTTCGACAATGTGCCAAGTTTACTTGGCGATACTTAGGCTTCAGTTTATTTGTTCTTTTCAGTTTTTTTGTTTCTTTTTGCGCCATAGTGTCCATGCATTCGCTGAAACTTCAAATACCTAAAACTTGATAGTTTTCATCAGATATTGAGATAAAATAAGCATTATAGGACACAATTTCTACTAAAATGTAGCCTTAAGTGAGTTCAAATTGTGGACTCATCAGCATATCAATGTTTTATTGGGAAGGCCGCTGCACTCTATACTTTTGTATGACATATTACCCATTGTTACATCTTTAAACTATCTGAATTAATGGTTAGCTCCTATGATTTCTGAAGACACTTCTAGATCGCGCTAGGAGCTCTAATCTAAAAGAGGTTCCTAAACTATAATGACCCTAAAAATAAACTAGGTTTATCTAGAGCTTCACATGTGTTTTAAGGGTTAATAAAATGTTAATGAAGTGTGTTACATCTTGTATAGTTAATTCGAAGAGGTTTGTAAGTCAACTGCCCAAGAATGACTAAGACGTTTGGAAACTAGTCTTTTGCGTGCTAGTGTGTCCTTGTATATTTGCCTTGTTTGTAAGTGTTGTTTGGAGTCTAACAATAGTATAGATGACCTTAGTATCTTAATAAACATGTTTAGGGTCATAGCGTTTGGGTAAGACTCCCCGAGGACCACCCTCAGGGTCCTTGAGGAAGACCCAAACGTTGTACAATGAAGTTGCCAAAGGCAGCGCGCAGAACCAAAATATGGGGGTCAGTCCGCATTGGCACTCAGCCTGACTCCGCGTCACACGATTGATACGAGGCTAAGTGCCTCAAAAATTTTGTGAGGCAAGATTTGGAGCTGCCTCCTCAATGCTCAACCAGTTCCCATATTTGGTTGCGCCGTTTAAAGTAAATTTAGACGGTCAAAAGGTCCAATAAGTTTGGGGGTGTTCTGGTAAATTTGGGAGTCAATTTTAAATTTTTTTATGGAGGTTTTTTGGTATCTTTGGGAGTCTGTTAAACTTTTTTTAAGACTTATGAAACCCCTTTCCATAGGCAAAACCGTAACACCCAATAAGAAATAAAAAATTCCAAAACTCTTATCTTTTCCAAATTCTCTCAAACCTCCATTGGAGGGATAACAAAAGCTCAAGCTAGAAGATGAATTTTGGAGTGCTTTATTCTCAAAATATGTGGTATTTTATTCTATTAAGTATGTTAACCCTTGATCCTTATTTAACCTTTCATCTAAGGAGCTCTTTCAAAGGTTTTCCAATTAGATTCTATGATCAAAGATCCTATCTTTTAATCTAGCCCTGGATTCATTTACAAATTATTTTCGAAGTCCTTCTAATGGTCAATTTATAATTCATCAATGATTTTAAGATGAATTTTAACCCAATTCCACGAAGAATCATGATCTCATAATTTCTCTATTTAGTTTATAATGTGGGTCTTGTGATCTTTTTTAGATGTTAATGAGATTGTGATTCAATTATGTTGTATTAATCATTGCTATTTTTATATATGTAAATTTGTTATGAATTGCTGTGAATAGATAAATGATGATAAAATCTTGGAGAATCGCTAAGTTGACCTAATTTGTAGCCTATGGTGTTTGTATTGACATTGTGTGGTATGGTCTACTTATGGTGGTAGTGCTTACATTCTTGTCTATGTATCTATGTTGTGATCATGTCCTTGAAGGCAATAGACTTAAAATGTATTGATATAATGCTTATCATGATTTATGTATGGTTGATGTGTAGTCTTTAATCCTAGTACAATGATCTAGGTATAGTGGTAATGTGATTGATGTTGTTAGGATCAGGTGGGGTCTATATGTGTAACATTGATTAAGTATACTTGAAGGATGTCCCCCTATATATGTAACCCTATATGAATGTGAGGTCTTATGCATGATTAGGAGACTTATATTCAAATAACAAAAATGTTCTTGCCTTATATGCTATAATGTTGGAGTGTGGTTTATAGTCCCTATTACTCTTTATATGAGTTGGTCATGCATTGAGGGATATTGTGTATGTATAATGATCCTTGGAGGGTGTTCACAATATCATGGTGTTACTATTATATGATCATATTGACCAATATACATACTCTCACACATCTCATGCATACCTATAAGTTTAACATGTTCATGAGGTCAATTGAATGAATCAAAGTATGAAGGATGCATCTTAACTGGGATTACTTGAGAGGTGTACTATTGTAGGTAAAGGTGTGGGACATTACCTATACATTGCACATGTGAACCTTGAGGGGATTCCTAGGGTGATTTTTATATGCATAAGTTATGAATGTATGATTAAGATATGAATATGATCCACATAAATGATGAAGTATGAATATGTGGTGTCTAAATGTGTTTATATGAATGGTTCGCTCATATATGTACACCCACACACATATGAATGTATAAATGAAATGTGTTATGATAATCTAGTAAATAGGGTCCTTTGAAAGGTGTTACTCAATTGTACTATAAACTAGAATATACGATGAATTTGTTATGATTATGTGAAAGGATATTCCGTATGAGTTAGGTTTTGATAAAAGGACATTCTCATCAATTAACCTACGATCTATGTACATAGATCAGGGGTTACTCTCTAAAGCCTATCTTAATAAGTAATATTAATAAGGACTTAAAGAACTTTCAAAAAGGAAAAGTTAGCTTAGCCACGAGTGAACTTGAAATGAGAGGTGTCCCTTCAAAAAGAGGAGGTAGGTTCAAAAATGTGGTATCCCTTCCCAAAAAGGGAAAGTAGGTTCACCAATGTTCTCATGTGTTAGAAACTATGATGCTATTTGGCATGAAGAGGTTTTCAATTGCACTTCTCTTAGTTCCTTAACTATGTTCCCCATAGGAACCTTAGAAAATGGATCCACATTAATGCTAATTTCATCTTCATGTCCTACCTTGGCAAGTAGGATACCCTTATTTCGATGTGAAAGATTACACCAGATTCCATGTTTAGCTCACATGGTCTTATTACCTGTTAAGACAAATTTTTCCAAAAGTAAAATGAATAATGGAAGTAAGATGATGAACCCTAACTAGGACTACCTAAGGTAAGTTTCTTAGTGTATGTGATGGTATGAGACTTTACTTATGCATTGCACAAGTAGCTCTTGAAGCGAGTTCCAGCACGGAGTTCTACGTATATGTATATGTATCTCATGCATGACATTATGGTGTTGGCCTACTTGTTATGATAATATATTCATCCTATTGTGTCTATATGATGAAGGTCTTACTTGATATGCATGTAGTTGGCTATACTTGTCATGTTGATGTATGAAGTAAATGGTAATGCTTGTGGTCTCCTTGTGGGTTTACTTTGTATATGTGTGGTTATAGGGCTTCACATGTAGATTGCACTAGTAGTCTTAGATAGAGATTATGAGTAAGGTCTTAGGATGTATTAATGAAATAAAGTTCAATTATGCATTTATAGACTATTGTCTCATTTTGATGTTATTGTTATTATTGACTTGCATCTTGTCTTGAAATGAGTATAAATACTAAATGGGTTATAATATAAACTAATAAGTAAATGAGTCTTATATGAGGTTCAGGAAGTATGTTGGTTCATATATGAAGTATAAGTTTCATGATATGTTATGCTTCTATGATTGTATATGTTTTAGTTAATAAATGTTGTACGAATGTTCACCTTGGTGACCTTAAGGTTGTAGTTTTGTGTGAATGGTCAAATGGGACACTATTCATGCACTACACTAAGTACTACTTAAGGGTTGCTTTTGTGAAAGGATTTAAGGTAAAATCGAAGGTTAATGTTACGACAGTATTGAATGTGTCTCGAATGAAATGATTGGCTTTATGTGATATTATGAGTAGTATTCACCTCTATGGATTGTATATGGACTATACTGTGTTATTTTTTCAATGTTTTTGAAGTTTCCTTAAAAAGGAATGTTGCATGATTTCTAATTAAATGTCCTCTTTAAAATCAGATTTTTGCATGGTTGTCATACTTAGTACATTCTTGTACTAATACCATTCAGTACATTCTTGTACTAATACCATTCTTCTTCATCTATTTACTTAAAGTGTAGCTGGTGATGGATAAAGGAATTTCTCTAGAAAGGAGGATCTTGGATTCATATCCCCAAGTTCAAATGGATTCCTTAAAAATTCAAGTATCATATCTTATTTTCTTAAGTTTATGTAATAGTATAAATTATGTTTTTATGTTGTTAAGGGTCGTGTCCCTATTCTATTCTATTGATGTTGAGTCTAAGATGGCAAAAGAAGACTTTATGTATAAACTATGTACTTATGATTTTATAAATGAAGTGATGTTGTAGCATTTGATGTGCTATGAAAAGTCTTAAATTTTCTCCTAAATTTATATGACAATACAATGAATGATGTCTATGGGCTTATATAAGACCTCCGAGATGTCAAGTATGCCATGTTACTTCTAGAGGATTCTCCCCAATCATGACAAAAGTGGTATCAGAGCATCATGTTATAGAAAGTAGTTAAGCATCCAAAGTCTCATAATTCAACGTCTAGTAGAGTCTTGATCATCGGTATGAGTCATGACATCTCTGAGCAAGAGGATATTAATGATAGATTTTCACTTTTTTCACTACTCTTGTGTTGTGCCGTAGAGATTAACTCTATATGATCTCTCTCTTGTATTTCCTTATCCGGTAGTCTTTTAGAAGTGATTGCTTGGAAGGGATAATGTCTCAATGCTTGAGGGAGAAAAGGTGAGTTTTGATTCTTATTTTGATTGTTATGACTTGATGAGTGTATGTGAAGGTGAATTCAAAATATTTTGAAGTGATGCCATTTAAGGTCATATGTGATCTATGAGAAATAAGATGTTATGATTGAGAAGTTATGCTATGATATGGTTATAGCTTGTTAAGAGTTATTATAGTTGAATGGAGTCCTCTTGTGTAATTATAGGTTGCTTTATGGTTATGTATAGTGATAGAATTAAGTTATGGTATTGGCATGAAAAGTTTTGAAGAAATATGGTTAGTAGAGAAGGATGAATGTTTCCTTTTGTATATAAGTAATGCTCCATAGTTGTCATGTGTATTGGAGCCTTTTGTATAGGTTTGCTCCTAAATAGGGAAGGTAGTGTGCTTACTTTGTAAGGAAATTGTGAAGTAAGCTAGCTAATGGGAGATCCCATAGGATTGATTAATTACTTACCTTATGAACCTATCCTAAGAGTGGGGAAAAAGGGAAGAAGGGGTTTTATTCCATAAGTTGGAATTATGTTTTGCCCTAAGGTTGACTTGGAGGGTAGCAGGTACCCCCTAACTCATAGGGAGAAGAAGAGAATTGATGTTGACCTGCTTTAAAGAGGTTAGTTGTCTTTTAAGTTTGATTCTAAGTATGGTCATTTGGGCAAATGCTTATATTGTACCTAGTCATGTTTGGTTGAAAGGTTCCATCAAAGGTGATGATGTAGGTTGAAAAGACCTAGAAGCTACGTTGCCCTAGTGTTGAAAGAAAAGAAAGAGGCCTCTATGGACAAATCTCTTCTATTTTTCCCTTAAGATTTTTCCTAGAGAGGATGGTTACCCTAAAACTCTAGAAAAAAAAGTGCTAGTAGATCTTAAGAGTTCCACCATATATTTTGTGATTGGTTAGCATCCGGGATTTCTATAGTCCTAAGTTGTAAAGAGAATCATCTAAAGGTTGTGAATAAGCTACCTAAGGTGATGACCATTGTATGCTTAGAATCAGAACTACTTACCTTGTTATGACTAGGTAGTAGAATAAGATGAAATTGTGGAATTACCCTTTGTATTCATGGTAATAGTTAAGGCCTTATGTGTTGGGTAGTGTGACCTAAATTCATTGTTTTGAGTTCCTTTAGGTGATAAACTTAGAGGAATGAGTTGTGCTTGAAGAGTACCTTTTGATGATTGGGTTAGAAAGCTCCTTGATACGAGATTAGGATGTAATCCTCAATGATGTCAAACCTTCTTATGTGAGGAGTATGTAGGTTTGGTCTTGACTTGACTTGACCTTTGTATTTAAGGGAATGATATGATGAATATTTTATTAAGATTACCACAAGTGGGGGATAATGTGCCTAGATGGTAAGGTTATAAATGCCATTAATGTTCCTATTTTGACTTCCCTTGAAATCCTATGTTAAGAATCACTTTGAGTGATGGATAGGAAGTAGAGTGACTTAGATACTCATTTAGGAAGTCTTGAAATCCTCACCTAATGAAGTGTGAGTAAAGACTAGTGGGAAATGGTTCCTTCTTGAGAGATGGAAGGAGGGAATGTTTAGAAGAGTTTGCATAAGCTTGATCCTAAAAGGGTGATGTTGTGCTTGACTAGAAGGATTGGTAAGTCCAAGTTCTCTCAAAGTTGATATAAGGTTCTCTTAAATGGGTTTACCCTAAGTGGGGGATGATGATTTCAGTAATAAGGTTGTCGATACTCCCTATCTTTTCTTTCTATTCTTACTCAAGCTTGAAACCAATGAAGTTCCTAGTAGCTTGTTCATGTTATGGGGTCTTTCATATGAGTATAAGTTCATATGTTGTGCATGTCTTCAATGACACTAATTTACTGTTTTGAAGAATTTATATTGCATAAAACAAGATTTTTTTTATAAAATGCATGTTGCTCATGTATATGTGCCAATGAATTGTAACAATTTTCTTAAATGATGCATGTTTAAGGAAGCTAGTATTGTGCCAGAAATAGGAATTTTTGGAAATAACTTCCTAAAGTTGTGATGTACACGGTGTGATCTACCATTTTGACTTCATAAGGAAGGGAGTATAAGCATGGTTTGATTAGAAGTGGAGAAGTTCTCCTTAAAATGAATTAACCTTAGTGCATTGCTTTTATATGAACTCTACAATGACATGTAAGTATGTTAAGGAGAAGGAAATTCCTCCTTGAGCATAACTAAACATGGCAATGATATGATGGCATTATGTCTAAATGATATTGATTTTGTTGATCCATATTACTCATTATTTGTGAGAATTTAGTATGTGTTACTTTTTTGCTCTTGAGTTATAGTGTTGAATATGCCTATGTGTGATTTAAAAGGTTATGAAATATTCAGACTTTTGGTGAAACGATATAAAGGATCATTTCATGATTAGGAGAAGGATGTTCCTCTGATTAACATGAGAAAGACCTATGTGTTTGAGACATTAGGAGTGAGTGAATGAAGTTTTTACTAGCTTGTGTTGCATTGAGTACATGATAGTATGAAGTCAGTGTCCCTTGTAACTTTGGTGTATTACTTGCTATACGATGACATGTGTATTGATGTGAGATATTGTATGGGTCATTGAGTCCTTTAAAATGATTGGAAGTGTACCAAGTGTCATTCGAGGACGAATGTTCCTAAGTGGGGGATAATGTAATGACCCTAAAAATGAACTAGGTTTATCTAGAGCTTCACATGTGGTTTAAGGGTTAATACCATGTTAATTAAGTGAGTCACAGATTGTATAGTTAATTTGAAGAGGTTTGTAAGTCAAACGTCCAAGAACGACCGAGATGTTTGGAAATTAGTTTTTTGCGTGATAGTGTGTCCTTGTATGTTTGACTTATTTTTATGTGTTATTTGGAGTCTAAAACAGTATAGGTTAACCTAGTGTCTTAATAAACATGTTAAGGATCAAAATGTTTGGATATGACTCCCCGAGGACCACCCTAAGGGTCCTTGAGGAGGACCCAAACGTTGGACAAGGAAATTGTCAAAGGCAGCGCGCAGAACCAAAGATACGGGTCAGTCCGCGTCGCAATCTTGGAAATATGACTAGCTCTGTGTCACGCGACTGACACGAGGCTACTGTCTCAAAAATTTTGTAAGGCAAAATTTGGAGTTGCCTCCGCGACGAGCAGCCACTTCCCAAATTTGGTTGCGACATTTTACAGTCAATTCAGACTCGGTCAAAAGGTCCAATAAGTATGGGGGTGCTTTGGTAACTTTGTTAGTCATTTATTAATTTTTTTAAGACTTATTTAACCCCTTTCTCAAGACAAAATACTAACACCCAATAAGAAATCAAAAATCCCAAAACTTTCTTCTCTTCCAAATTCTCTATAACCTCAATTGGAGGGAAAATTCAAGCTTAAGCTAGAATATGAAATTTGGAGTGAATTTTTTCTCCAAACGTGTGGAATTTTCTTCTATTAAGGAATGGTAACCCTTTATCCTTAGTTAACCTTTCATCTAAGGAGTTCTTTCAAAGGTTCTCCAATGAGATTCTATGATCAAAATTCCTATCTTTCAATCTATCCATGGGTTCATTGTCAAATTATTTTCAAAGGAATTCTAATGGTGAGTTTTTGATTAATAAATGATTTTAAGATGAATTATAATGAAATTCCATGAAGAACCCATGATCTCCATAATTTCTTAATCTAACTTATAATATAATTCTTGTGATCTTGTTTAGATGTTAATGAGATTGTTGTTTCATTACGTTGAATTGCTTATTGTGATTTTTATACATGTAAATTGATAATGAATTGTTGTGAATCGATCAATGATGATAAAATCTTGGAGAATCGGTAAACTGACCTAATTCCTAACCTAAGGTGTTTGGATTGACATTTTATGGAATAGTCCACTTATGGTGACGATGTTTATGTTCTTGTCTATCTATTTATGTTGTGATTATCGACTTGAAGGCAATAGAAGTAAAGTGTATTTATATGATGCTTATCATGATTTATGAATGGTTGATGTGTAGTCTTTAATCCTAGTACCATGATCTAGGTATAGTGCTAATATGATTGATGTTCTTAGGGTTAGGTGTGGTTTATATGTGTAACTTTGATGAAGTATTCTTGAAGGATGACCTCCCTACCTATGTAACCCTATATGAATGTGTGGTATTATTCATGATTAGGAGTCATATGTTCAAATGATAAAGATGTTCTTGTCTCCTATGCTATATTGTTGGTGTGTGGTCTATAGTCCCTAATACTCTCCTATATGAGTTGTTCATGACTTGAGATATATGGTGTATGTCTTGTGATACTTGGAGGGTGGTTTCCTCAATATCATGTTGTTGCTATTGTATCATCATGTTTCCCAATGTACACACGCTCACACATCTCATGCATACCTATAAGTGTATCATGTTCATGAGGTCAATTAAATGAATGAAAGCATGAAGGATGCATGTTAACTAGGATTACTCGAGAGGTATACTCTTGTAAGTAAGAGTATGGAACTTTGCCTATACATTGCACATGTGGACCTTGAGGGGATTCCTAAGGTAATTTCTAGCATAAGTCATGAATATATGATTTAAGATATGAATATGATGTATATAAATGTTGAAGTATGAATATGTGGTGTCTAAATGCGTGTATATGAAATGTTTGATCATATATGTACACCTACACTCATATGAATGTATGAATGAATCATGTTATGATAATTTAGTAAAATAGGTTCTTTTGAAAGGTGTTACTCAATTGTACTCTAAATTAGACTATATGGTGAATATGTTATGATTATGTGAAAAGATATTCCCACATGAGTTAGGTTTTGATGATAGGACATTCTCATCATTAACCTATAAATTATGTACATGTATATGAGGGGTTCATCTACTGAATCCTATCTTACTAAGTAATGTTAATTAAGACTTAAAGACTTTTCAAAGAGGGAAAGTTAGCTTAGCAGCGAGTGAACTCGACAATGAGAGGTGTCCCTCCAAAAGAGGAGGTAGATTCACCAATGTGTTGTCCCTTCCTAAAAGTGAAGGTAGGTTCAGCAATGTTCTCATGAGTTGGAAACTGTAATGTTATTTGGCATAAAGAGGGTTTCAATTACAGATCTCCTAGTTCATTAACTACGTGCCCCAAAGGAACCTTAGCAAGTGTATCCACATTAATGCTAATTTCATGTTCATGTCCTACCTTGTCAAGTAGTATACCCTACATTCGGTGTGGGGGGACGACACCGGATTCCATGTTTAGTTCACATGGTCTTAATGTCGTTTAAGCGAAGTTTTCCCAAAAGTATATGAATAATACAAGTAAGATGATGAATCCTAACTAGGACTACCTAAGGTAAGTTGCTTAGTGTAGATGATGGTGTGGGACTTTACCTATGCATTGCACAAGTAGATCTTTAAGCGAGTTCTAGCAGTGAGTTCTATATGTATATGTATGTATCTCATTCATAACATTATGGTAATGGACTACTTGTTATGATAATATGCATAGTATTGATCCTATTGTGTCTCTATGATGAAGGTCTTACTTGATATGTATGTAGTTGGCTATACTTGTCATGATGATTTATGAAGTAAATGGTAATGCTTGTGGTCTCCTTGTTGGTCTACTTAGTATGTGTAAGGTTATGGGACTTCACATGTACATTTCACTAGTAGGCTTAGATGGGGATTAAGGGTAAGGTTTTAGGATGTATTAATGAAATGAAGTTCAAAGATGCATTTTTTACTATTGTCTCATTTTGATGTTATTGATAGTATTGACTTGCATGTTTTCTTGAAATTAGTGTAAAGACTAAATGGGTTATAATAGGAAGTAATAAGTAAATGAGTCTTATATGAGGTTCATGAAGTAATTGGTTCATATGTGAAGTATGTGCTTCATGATATGTTATGCTTCAATGAATATATATGTTTGAGTTAATAAAGGTTGTACGAATGTTCACCCTGGTGACCTTAAGGTGGTACTTTGGTTTGAATTGTGGAATGGGACATTATTCATGCATTGCGCTAAGTACTACTTAACGGTTGCTTTAGGGAAAAGAGTTAAGGTAAAATAGAAAGTTACTACTATGTAAGTATGGAATGTGTCTCAAATGAGATGATTGGATTTATGTTATATTATGAGTAGTATTCATGTCTATGTATTGTATATGGACTATATTATGATATTGTGCCAATGTTTATGAATTTTCCTTTAAAAGGCATGCTGCATGAGTTCTCATTAAATGTCCTGTTTAAAAGCATGGGTTTGCATCGTTTCCATAATTAGCGCATTAATGTACTAATACCATTCTTCCTCATCTTTTAATACAAAGTGTAGGTGGTGATGGCTAGAGGATCTTCTATAGAATGGAGGAGCTTGGATTCATATCCCTATGTTCAAATGGGCTCCATAAAGATTCAAGGACCATATGTCATTTTTTATGTACATGTAATAGTATAGATTATACTTTTATGTTTTTAAGGGTAGTGTCTGTATTCTATTTTATTTGATGTTGAGTCTAAGATGGAAAAATGATACTTAGTGTCTAAACTGTGTAATTTGATTTTATAAATGAAGTGATGTTCTAGTATTTGATGTACTATGAAAAGTTCAAAAATTTTCCATTAAATTTCTATGACAATGCGTTGAATGATATCTATGGGTTTGTATAAGACCTCCGAGAGGTCAAGTACGCCATGTTACTCTAGAGGGTGCTCCCTGGTCATGACATAAACATTGTTGCTAGGTTCTGATTTGGCTTCATCAGTAGTATCCTCATGCCATCAGAACGAGTCTGATTTGCATCTCCTTAAGGCAGCTTACCTTGGGTGCATTATGTGCAGAAGGCGGATTGTTTTGGGGCTTCTTAACTCACATGAAATGGCCATGAAAGAAAATCAGAAGTATGTATTGATGTAATTGAACCATAAAGCATGAATATGGCTATATTCACTCAGTAAGAAGAATGTGAGAAGAAAGCTAAGGCTAGAAGATCCTATAATCTACCTATTAATTAAGATATAATTAATTGATGAATAATGAAACTTAGGATAGTTTTGTTGGCTGTATATTTAGGATGATTTAATGGAAGAGATAGATTCACTTGAGCATGGAGAGATTTTCTAGGACATACCTCCATGATAAAGAAGGTTGATCAAGGCTTGACAAGAAAACCTTGGAGTATATGCTTGACTCCAAGTAGATATGCAAAGTTTGATACAGATAGTCTAGCAAGAGTCCAGACTCCAAGTAGAAAGGAGAGCCACACCTAGTTGTTGTGATGACTATCCAAGTAGGTCTCGTGAGGCGTGAGTCCTTCGCATATTAGAGTCAAGGTATCATAGTAGATATCTCCATATCCTATGAACTTAGACGTGCTGGAGAAACATCTCATAGTATTCAAAGCAAAGAATGAACTTAGACATGCCTAAGGGGTATCTCGTAGTATTTATAATATGTGAATAAACTTAGACATGCCCAAGGGGTATCTCATAGTGTTCATAATTAAGGATCAAGACATACCTTAAAAAGTATCTCGTAGGAGCCATATAATTAAGGAACTTAGACATACTTAGAGAAGTATATCATAGTGTTCATAAAATAAAGATAGGGTCTAGGCTCCAAAGTAATAAGTCATAAAAAAAGATCCAAATGTAGTACCTTGCATGAATGGTGGTATGGGACATCATGAGTGCATTGCACAAGGTATAACCTAGGGTCATTAAAAAAGTGATTGAAGATAGGTTTGGACTAGTGTTGCCTTTCCTAGTAAAGTAGGCTAAAGATGAGAGAATCATAATAAATGAAGTTAAGTAATGATAAGGCTATGAAGGGTGAACATGTTAAGGATAACTTCAAGATAGGCTTATTATGTGAGGTAGTATGGGCTGCCTTAGGTATATTTAACAAGAATGTTTTGAGATGACCACAAGGGTATAGTAGTCTTTAGTATGAAGAACTTAGGTCTTAATTATGAAAGTGAACTATCATCAAGTATGACCAAAGAGAGGTACTTAACTTTCATAGTAGTATGGGATGCTACCTTAGCCTTGCACAAGGTAACTTGAAGGTAGCTTGTGATGTAGTTCATAGTAGTAAGAAAGACAATGAGTTAATGATGGACTCTTATATGCTTATTGATGCTTTTGTATGCTTATGATGTATATGTAACGCTTATGTCTTTCTCTCTTATGCTTATGTACCTTATTGACTAACCCTTAGAGATATATTAATTTTTGGTGTGATAGTTTCCATACTTAGTACATACCGTACTAACTCATATTGCGTACACATTTTCCATGTACGGTCTTGAGAAGTTCGAGTTGATTTGAAGGGTAGAGTTTGAAGGTTTCCAACAAGAGATGAATTGGTGAGTCCTCATAGCTTTGAGGATGAACCTTTATGTTGTCTTTACATTTTAGACTTTATGTGAGTTGCGTCCTAAGATGTTTCCTTCGTATCAAAGCTAGATGGATTTTGAGACAATGTTATTAGAGATGCTTCCGCTTTTATGAAATACCTTTTCGTTTACGTTCAAAGAAAATTTTAAATTCCCTCCATTTATGCATGATATTATGTAATAAAGTCAAGAGGCTTGTACAAGACCTCCAAGAGGTCAAGTACGTCGTGTTTCAACCCAAGGGTTGCCCTAAGTTCTAGGGTGTACTTGCGGGTTGACACATGTGACAAACCCTTTTGATATTTGACACTTTGGTATCACAAATTAAATTTACTTTGATTTTATTCAAAAATTTCTCAAACTTTTACTAACTAGAAGGGAAATTCTAGGCTAGTTACTATTTTTACTATAGCTCCCTTGGGACATGACCCCAACTTTTTATTGGGTTACTATACCCTCTTAGATTCAGAGAAACTCAGACTGTATGCTAGTGTCGTTGATCACAATATCACTAGAAGCATCAAAATTGCATCGTTGTCGGGGAGTGCTGTCACGTGAAGATGTAGTTCACTAGGTTTTTTGTTCTAGTGTCTTTACTAATTTTGCTCTTTGCTTTGTTTTTCTTTCTTCCATTGTTTTGTTTTTCCTTTTTGTTATTTGTGTATGCAGGTCCTCTAAGCATGGTTGAAGGAGTGGGTGGCAAGTCAGTTGAGGCAGATTTAGAATTCGAGGGTGACTACAAGGTACATGCACTGGTATCTCCACTAAACGACTTGACCACCAAAATATCTGAGATGGAAAACCAACGCAAACTCCAAGGAAGGTATATGAATCCTCATGGGTTGAAGAAGTCTGCAAAAGATGAGAAAAGTCGTGTCGAGGGCATGCCTCAAATTATTCTCCAAAATATCATCGATCAAGATCGAGTGTTGGACGAAATGAGAGAGAATTTTGAAGCATTGAACCAATTGATTAGATCTCACTCCAGATCAATCTAGTACATCATATCACTTCTGATGTTTGGCATGCCTCAAATCCTACCTAATGATATATTTGAATTACCTAGTGAGACTAGGTATAGCCCCAATATCATGAAGTGAGGCAAGACCTACATTGAGCCACGACGTTAAATAAAGGGCTTCTAAGAAGGTAACCCAAGGTCGTAACTGTATGATTTACTTTTATAAATAATGTTGTGTTAATATTTTAGAATAAAATAAGAAAAGTGTGGAACGTCTCAGTATTAGAAGCAGAAGATTCATTAGCGAGAATCCATATAGGACGGCGAGCCCAGCTGAACTCCGCCATTTGGCACAATACACAAGTAGTATATGTAACACTTCAAAAATATAAAACGTGTTCTAGAGCCTAATATGAGTGTCGTAAGGTTTAGACCCTTCGTATAGGAAGATTACTTAGTCTTCTACTTTCATTGCACATAAGTATATAAAATATAACATAGTCATAATAGTCGTCTCATCACATAACCATATAATAAGAGTGTAATAACTTGGGCATAACCCATACATCAAAGTAAGAATACATCACATTCTCTATACAATGTTTTACTAAATGGAAAATTTGAAACCATAGAAGTCTTTAACTAAAAAGCAACTCCATAAGCTCGATAGTTTCAGTTCCCTCAGAAAGTGAGGACCTACCCTTCTTGGATGAATAAGAGATCCAAGCTTTCTTCAAGTCGTCTTAAAAGCACTTCATTGATCGAAACCTAAAATGTTGGGAAAATGAAGAAATGGGTTAGTACACCACTTGTACTAAGTATAAGACCATATGAACGCATACACAATCATATTAAGAAAAAAAGACATTTCATAAATTATGCACTTTTTATTGAAAACCTTTATGCACATTCAACAACACCAAACCCAACTCATATTGCATGTTCATTAAGTCATAGGCATGTACTCATAAAACCAACAACATCAAGTATAGTAAAATCAACATGCATAGTATATAGTTGAATACCTATTCAAGTAACTCTATCATCAAGTCATATTAGCAACAAGCATGTATAAGAGTACGTTTAAACTTAAACAAAGCAAGACAAATACCTATGAACCCCGATCAAGTCAACAAGTGCAATCACCAAGTAAATCCCCATAACCTTACTCAATCAAGTAACCTAACAAGAATCATGACTAACATCCTACTCACATATCATAACATTTAAGAGTATATAGCAGTGTACTATAACAATATAGACCAACACATATTCATGAGTGAAACTAACCAACATATAGTAACAAAAATGTGCAAGTTCATCATATACATGTCATATAGAATTATAAGCATTTTCATACATAAGAACATCCTCCTAAGACTCCCCTCAAGGCTAACAGGTGCAATGCTTAGTTAGAGTCCCATACCCCTACCTATACCAAGCTAGACCCCTTAGGTTATCATTGTTAGAGTTCAATCCTTTAGTTCATTTTACCTTTTTGGGAACATCTTGCCCTAACCGACATAGGCCACATGATCTAATGTGGAATTTGGTTCCATAAAACCCTACACCGAAATAAGACGTACTACTTGCCAAGGTAGTACCAAAATATAAACATAGCAACTACGTGGATCCACTAGCTAGTATTCCTACGAGGGCAACATAGTTCAAGAACTAGGAGATATAGTTGGGACCCTATTTATGATACATGCATTGTAGTCTCAAATCTTAAGAGTACATTAGTGATCCTACCTTCCCTATGTGGGAAGGGACACTCCTCGCTCTAGTTCACTCGGTGCTAAGTTGGAGTCCCTTTATGAAATATCTTTAAGCCTTTATTATCAATCATAGCTTAGTTTAGGTCATAAGGTATAACCCTTGTATAACATCATCATCATCATAGCTCAATAAGAATTGCATGAGTATAAATCTTTTCATTACAATTCATATAGGGGAGGTTACACATTAACATCTTCATAGCATGATAAGGCAAATTTGTAAATCATTCACCATCCTTACAACATTTACAACTTAAGCTAACACCTGAGAATTCATAGTAAAGATATTTAAATTCAACATCATACCACCCTATCAATCCTAACACAAAGCATACTCCAATACAACATCATGACTTACTCACAATTAACCATAATTTTGAAGTAAAGGATAGGGACCATAAGACATACCCAAGTCTCGTTCATAGTTCATCATCAAGGTCTTACCATAAACCCAAAAATCAACCAAATTTGGGTATACGTCATCATAAGTAAATAATCAACATGCTAACAAGGCTAGAAGAATCACTACATTATAATTCAATACTAGATCATATTTAAGACAAGATACTTAGGTCAATTTACAATATACTTTATAACCTAGATCATATTCTCAAGAACTAGCATAAAATATTACAACTAATCCTAGTTTTGTTCAAGATTAGTGTACCAACATCATCTATTATTGATTCAACCAATAACCAAGTCAATTGAACCAAATACAACCTAATTCATATCAAGATCAAACTTAGGGTTAAGGGTCATCTTCTACAAATTATACCAAACCATCACGATATATAATCATTAAGTTAGAATACATGTTAATATATTCATAATATCCAAAATAAATCATAAATAAATCAATGATTAACATAATTTTCCAGATTGAGAAAGACCCACATGAAAATTCAACTTTTGAAAATACTTTGAAGGAACCCTTTGAGGAAAGAGGTCTCAAAGGTGAATTAGTTCTCATAACTTAATGTATTGATGAAGCATTTATGGTGAAATCGTCTAGTTACAGCCCCTAAAATCCTCCCCTAGCTTGTTCTTCCATGGTGCCTTCCAGTAGAAGAGAAAGACGAGAGGGGGGAGAGAGTTTGTTTTGTGAGTTGTGAGAGTTTTGTGCTATTCTTAATTAGGTTAGGGTTTCATATAGGGTGTTAATCAACATAATTAACCTTACCATAAACCCTAATTAAACTCATAACAAAGAAAACTAATTAAACAACCTAAGTGAAAACGTGCAGAAATTTTACAGTGTCACAGACGACATCACTATCGACATATCGTGGCTGAATCTACGGATCTGCCCCCCCTTCCGTGCTGCACATCCATAGTCTTGGTCAGAGAATATGCACACAATACCTCCAAATGACTTGGCTAATGCTGGTATACGGATGGCATCCCCCCCCCCCCCCCGTCGATCCACACATGCCTCGTCGATGCCCACTCGTGGAAGCACACTGCCCAGGTAGTGTTTGACTCCGCTTGCAAGGGTCCTTATCAAGGGACCTAGGTTGGTCCTCTGGGATTCGTACCCGGAAGTTTCGACCATGAATCAACTTAACCACATGTTATACACCCTTCCACAAATTTTCATCTATTGTCGACTCTTAAAAGCTAGTCAAATAGGCTAAGGCAAGCTAGTACCTCCTTCAACTAGTTTCCAAAACGTTATGGACATTTTGGTTTCTAGGCTTCCCAAATGACTTATACTCATTTAAATGGACCTTAAAATTGTTTCTAGACCTTATGAAACTTATGTTAGGTTCTACAACCCGTCTTGAATTTTCGAAGTATTACATTATCCCCCCCCCCTTAGGAACATTCTCCGAATGACACTAAAATCTTTTGAAGGAAAGAATAGACTCAAGACTAGCAGCCCAACCAACATTAATACATAACAAAATCAACCATATCACTTACACACGGCAATTCAAAACTTCAATTACCACACATAAGGCTCAACATTACATTATTAGGAATATCCTTCTTACAATAACAAGAGCCCAACATAGCATTTATCAGTCAATTATGTCAAAGTTCAACTTACCAACATGCCACATATCATTTCCTAAAGACTCACCATATCAAAATGCAGGACATAACTCAAAACAAGCCAAACAGCAAAAATTCAAGTCCAAATGCATAATTTTACAGTAATTCACTGTAACAATATCAAAAATGCACTTTTTGCAAAACTTCACTAAAACTCAAAGCAACTTCAATCTTAGTCATTTTTTTCATTATTAGTAAGAACTACTAACCTTAATTATCAAATAGATAAGGATAACAAGACTTCATGTCGGCCTCATCCTCCCATTTTGCACCCTCAACTAGGTGATTCTTCCATAACACCTTTATGGAAGCCACCTCTTTATTCCTGAACTCCTTCACTTTCCTATCAAGAATTTGAACTAGAACTTCCTTATAAGAGAGGTTATCCTTCACACTAAGACCCTCAATAGGAAGAATAGACTTGGGATCACCGATACACTTCTTACGCATAGAAACGTGCAAAATTGGATGAACCAAAGCCAATTCAATAGGAAATTTCAATTCATAGGCAACCTTACAAACCCTTTTCAATATTTCATACGGACCCACATAAAGAGGACCCAAATTCTCTTTCTTGCCAAATCTAAACATCCATTCAAATACACTTTATCACGTTATTCAAACTCCAAATCCCTTCTCCTATGATCGGCATAAGACTTTTACCGACTATAAGAAATTTGCAATCATTTTCTTATTATTTGCACTTTCTCCAAAGTCTTATAAATCAAATCGAGACCAAGAAGCGAAGGTTCACCCACTTCAAACCATCCAATAGGAGACCTACACCTCCTACCATACAAAGCTTCATAGGAAGCCATGGAGATGGATGAATGCAAACTATTATTATTAGCAAACTCCACCAAAGGTAAGTGTTTATCCCAATTTCCCTTGAAATAGATAATACAAGCCCTAAGCATATATTCAAGGGTTTGAATAGTACGCTCCGCTTGACCATCCATTTGGGGATGAAAAGTGGTACTTAACTTCACCTTTGTACCCAACTCTTCTTGGAATGACCTTTAAAGCCTAGATGTGAATTGTGCACCCCGATCAAATATGATGGATAGAAGAATATTATGGTGACACACAATATCATCTATGAAGGTCATAGAATAATGTTCCACTGAATCAGTAGACTTGACGGGAATAAAGTGAGAAGACTTGGTCAACCTATCCCCAACCACCCATATACAGTCATATTGCCTTAGAGTGCGAGGTAAACCCACTACAAAATCCATATTTATGTCTTCCCACTTCTAAGTAGGAACTTGGATTTCTTGTAGTAAGCCACCCGACTTTTGATGTTCAGCTTTCACTTGTTGGCACTTTGGACACTTACCAACAAACTCCGCTATGTCCTTCAAACATTCCATCCAAAATACTTCCCTAAGTTCATGGTACTTGTTGTTGAACCCGCATGAATGGAGTAGCGGGACTCATGGGCTTCCTCAAGGATCCAGTTCCTCAACTCATCTACCTTGGGAACACAAAATTTTCCTTGGTACCTCAAAACACCATCCCCCTAAGAAAGATGACTTATTAAGCTTGCCACGAACAGATTCCTTCAAATCCATCAATGATTTATCAAGGTGTTGTTTAGACTTCACCTCAACTACCAATGATGACTCGGACTTATGATGGACCATGAAAACACCATTTGGAGTATCTTCCAACCTCATACCCAACCTAGAAGACCTATGAACATCCTTCACCAGGACTTTCTTTGCTTCATCTATGTGAGACACACTACCCATAGTCATAAGACTTAGATCATCCACAACCCACATTGGCCTTGTCGGGGTGATAGAGGACACTCATGTCGTAATATTTAAACAATTCTAACCACCTTCTTTGTTAGAGATTCAATTCCTTTTGGGTAAATACACAATGGAGACTCTTATAGTCAGTATACACATCAACATCGACACCATTCAAGTAATGACTCCATATTTTCAAGGCAAATACCACGACCGCTAACTCAAGGTCATGAGTTAGATAGTTTCTCTCACGTACCTTAAGTTGCCTAGAAGCATAGGATATTACCTTCGCATGTTACATAAGCACACACCCTAAACCCACTCGGGATGCGTCACAATACACTACAAAACCCTTTGTACCCACCGGGTAGAGTTGAAATTGGAGCAGAAGTATGCCTATCTTTCAAAATTTTGAAGCTTCTGTCACATACATCCCACCACTCAAATTTCTTACACTTTTGGGTCAACATTGTCAAGGGAGATGCAATGGACGCAAAATCATCCACGAACCTCCGATAATAACCAGCTATACCCAAGAAACTTCTAATGTCGGTTGTAGTCAATGGTCTAGGCACATTTTTCACCGACTCTATTTTCCTTGGATCAACCTCGACTCCCTCACTAGATATGATATGACCAATAAATATCACCGACTTCAAATGTTATACTTGGCAAACAATTGAGCTCTTTAAGTACTTGCAACACCACTCTCAAATGGTTCATATGATCACCATCATTTTTTGAATATACCAAGATGTTGTCAATGAATACAATGACAAATGAATCTAGGTAGTTTCGGAACACTCTATTCATGGGATCCGTAAACACCGACGGGGCATTTGTGAGACTAAAGGACATTACAAAGAACTCATTGTGAACATATCTAATCTAAAATGTCATCCTTGGTATATCCTCATCTCTCACCCTAAGTTGGTGATACCCCGGTCTTAAGTCAATCTTAGAAAAAGTAGCTTTCCCCTTGGAGTCGATCAAACAAGTCATCAATCCGATAGAGAGGATACTTGTTCTTGATTTGACTTTATCGAGTTGGCGGTAATCAATGCACATCCTAAGGGACCCATCCTTCTTCTTCACAAATAGAACCGGAGCACCCCATGGAGAAATATTAGGTCTAATAAAGCATTTGTCTAGTAAGTCTTTGAGTTAAGCCTTCAACTCTTTAAATTCGGCTGGAGCCATCCGATAAGTAGGAATTGAAATGGGATTTGTATCCGGTAACCAGTCGATACGAAAATCAATTTTTTGTTCGGGAGGAATACTATGAAGATCATTAGGAAAGACCTCCAGAAATTCATTCACTATGAGGACTGACTCAATGTGAAGAATTTTGGAGTATAAATCTTGGAATCTTATTATATGGTATAAACACCCTTTGGAGATCATTTTGCATGCTTTCAAACAAGAGATGATATGCCATCTAGAGAATAGAATTTCCCCGCTTCCACTCTACAATAGGCTCATTTGGAAAGTTAAACTTCAGAACCCTCGTTCTACAATCAATAGAGGCAAAGCAAGCATGCAACCAATCCATACCCAAGATGAGATCAAAATCAAGTATATGAAGTTCTACTAGTTCAAAATAAGAAATTCTATTGGGAAACATTATTGGGCAATTTCGATACACAACAATCGACTCACCCACCAGAGTAGACACTATAAAAGGTTCACAAAAAATATTGGGGAAAATGTCAAACTTTTTAGCTACTAGAGGAGTAACAAATGATAAAGTAGCACTTGGATCAAGTAAAGCATATACATCAATACAGAAGACTTACAACATACCAGTCACCACATCGGGAGAAGTCTCTTGCTCACCCCTAGAGCGGTGAGCATTAAAGTTGTTCCCTTCGGATCCTCATTTGAATAACTTGCTTTAGCTTGACCACTACCCTTGTCTAGGCCCCTCACATTAGGAATATCCCTAACCTTGTGCCCATTTTTTCCACAACCAAAACAATTGTCTGTCTCCTTCAGACAATCACTATAGTGCTTTTTGCCACACTTTCCACAAGTTTGCTTCTTGGTTGGTGAACTAGTACCCTTTACCTTTTTAGGCTTAGGGTTAGACACCCTATCACCACTAGACTTAGGGAACTTGGGAGAAACATAATTACAAACCTGCTTCTTAAATCTAGGTTTGTCTTGTATCTCAAGACTATTCTTTGAAGAACCTCCATCAAAAGATCTTGCCCTCTTAGAATCTCTACTCTTCCTCTTTGACCTTGCCTCCTCCACATGTTGGGCATGCACCATAAGACGAGAAATTTTCATGTTGTCATGTAGCATAGACGAAATACAATTCTCTTTCAAATCATCCGACACCCCCATCATGAAGCGGCTCATTTCATCTCTAGGATCGGAAACCAAAGAAGGAACATATTTTGACAATTTAGTGAATTTCAAGGAGTATTCATAAACACTCATTTATCTTTGGCGAAGGTTAATGAACTCCAGCAATTTAGCTTCCCTCTTTACCCTAGGAAAGAACCGATCAAGAAAAGCCTTCTTGAACACTTCCAAAATCACGGGTCCACCTCTTAAAGGCCTATTGTCCCTCCATTGGACATACCACGCTTGAGCCACATCTTTGAGTGTGTAGGTGTCTAACTCGGCCTTCTCACTATTCGACAACCCCATAGCATAGAGGATCTTGTAGATTTCATCGATGAACTCTTGGGGATCTTGGACCCATAGAAAGAAGAATTAATCCTATTGAAATACCTTATACGGGAGGCCATGGTAGAAACGTGTTGATGTGCTCGGGGTACAACCTCCCTATTAGCTTAGGCCTCCATGGCTTGAGCTTTAGTAGTGGTGGCTTGTGATTGGGTAGTAATGGCTTGGGCAATTTGTAATAGAGCGTCCCTTATGTTCTCATCCATCAAAGGAGGAGGGTTTACCAAGTTTTGGTCATCATTCACATCTTCCTCAAGAGGAGGAACTTGATCACCACAGAGATAAACTCCCGCATTAGAAATCTCTTCTTCAAATCTTCGTGCCGCATTCCTTCGAGTATACATTTCCCTGTAGTAAAAAAATAGGATTAGATGCAAAAGCATATAGAGATAATACTCTAAGGCACGATATTGGACTTCCAAGAAAGTGAGAGTTTCCTAGGAATTATGTCGGTTCCTATCCATAAGTGTGGCGCTCTTCACAATTATGAACATGAACTTATATAGCCGTGCTTAAGAGAGCATTGACTCGAAGATAATTCAACCTCATGCTCTAATACCAAGTTTTGTTACATCCGGGTTTACCCCTAGACGTAATCGGTGTTTTCATCCTCTTTGAGGACTAACACTAGCCTCTTAGTTTACATCATCACATTCATGGTCAAATTTAGCGGAAAATTTAAAACTTTTCATTACTTCTAATTGGAGGTTTACATAGACCTCTACCTACATACACACACACAAACACATACACAGATACACACCGATATATATATATATATATATATATATATATATATATATATATATATATATATATATATATCGAGTATACATAGACCCTTCGTATAGGAAGATTACTTAGTCTTCTACTTTTATTGCACATAAGTATATAAAGTCTCATCTCATAACCATCTAATAAGAGTGTAATAATTTGGGCATAACCCATACATCAAAGTAAGAATTCCTCACATGGGCTATACAATGTCATACTAAATGTAGAAGTTGGAACAATAGAAGTCTTTAACTAAAAAGCGACTCCATAAGCTAGATAGTGGTATCACCCTTGGAATGTGAGGACCTACTCTACTTGGATGAATAAGAGATTCAAGACTTCTTCAAGTCTTCCTCAAATCACTCCAATGACCGGAACCTAAAATGTTGGGGAAAAGGAAGAAATAGGGTTAGTACACAACTTGTACTAAATATGAGACCATATAGACACACACTTCGAAATCATTCTAAGAAAAAGGGATGTTTCATTAAGTATGCACCTTTCATTTAAAACCTTTATGCACATTCAACAATACCATACCAACTCATATTGAATGTTAATTCAGTCATAGGCATGTACATCATAAAACCAATAACGTCAAGTCTAGTCAAATCAACATTCATAGCATATTGTTGAATACCTATTAAAGTAACTCTATCATCAATTCATATTAGCAACAAGCATGTATAAGAGTATGTTTCAACCTAACAAAAGCAAGACAAATACCCATGAACCCCTATGAAGTCAATAAAGGCAATGACCAAGCAAATCCCCAAAACCTTTCTCAATCAAGTAACCCAACAAGAATTATGACTAACATCCTACTTAACATATCATAACATTTAATAGTACATAGAACCATACTTTAACATTATAGACCAACGCATATTCATATGTGAAACTAACCAACATATAGTATAAACAATGTGCAAGTTTATCAGATGCATGTCATATAGAATTATAAGCATTTTCTAACATAAGAACATCCTCCTAAGACTCCCCTAAACGCTAACTGGTACAATGCTTAGGTAGAGTCCCATACCCCTACCTAGACTAAGCTAGACCCCTTAGGTTATCATAGTTAGAGTTCAATCTATTAGTTCATTTTAACCTTTTGGGAACATCTTGCCCTAATCGACAAAGACCACATGAGCTAATGTGGAATCCGGTGTCATAGAACCCTACATCGATAGAAGGGGCACTACTTGCTAAAGTAGTACCAAAACATAAACATTGATACTAAGTGGATCCACTAGCTAGTATTTCTATGGGGGCAACATAGTTCAAAAACAAGAAGATATAGTTCGAACCCTTTATATGCTACATGAATCAGTCTACAATCTCAAGAATACATTAGTGATCCTACCTTACCTATGTGGGAAGGGACACTCCTCACTCTAGTTCACATGGTGCTAAGCTAGATTCCCTTTATGAAATGTCTTTAAGCCTTTATTATCAATCATAGCTTAGTTTGGGTCAAAGGGTCTAACCCTGTATAAAATCATCATCATCATAGCTCAATAAGAATCGCATGAGTATAAATCCTTTAATTACTATTCATATAGGTGAGGTTAGCACATTCACATCTTCATATAATGATAAGGGATTCTATTAAATCATTCACCTTCCTTATATCATTTACATATTAAGCTAACACCTCACAATTCATAGTCAAGACATTTGAATTCAACATCATACCACCCTATAAATCCTAATACAAAGCGTACTCCAATACAACATCATGACTTAGTCACAATTAACAATAAGTTGAATTAAAGGTTAGGGACCATAAGACATACCAAGTCTCCTTCATAGTACATCATCAAGATAGTTAGGTTAATTTACAACATACTTTATAACCTAGATCGTCTTCTCAAGAACTAGAATAAAAGATACAAATCATCCTAATTTTTTTCAGGTTTATTGAAACAACATCATATATTAGTAATTCAACCAATAACCAAGTCAATTGAACAAAATACAACCTAATTCATATTAAGATCAAACCAATAGTTAAGGGTTAAGGGTCATCTTCTACAAATTAGACCAAAAAATCAAGATGTATCATAATTAAGTTAGAATACATGTTATTCATTATATCCAAAAACAATTGTAAGCAAATCAATTATTGACATAATTTTCGAGATTAAGAAAGACCCACATGATAACTCAACTTTTGAAAATACTTTAAGGGAACCCTTTGAGGAAAGAGGTCTCAAAGGTGAATTGGATCTCATACCTTAATGTTTGATAAAGAATTGATGGTGAAACTGACCCTTTACTACACCCTAAATCCTCCACTAGCTTTGTCTTCCATGGTGTCTTCCAATAGAGAGAGAAAGAAGAGAGAAGGAAGAGAGTTTGTTTTGTGAGTTGTGAGAATTTTGTGTTAGTCTTAATTAGGTTAGGGTCTTATATAGGGTGTTTATCCACTTAATTAACCTTACCTTAACCCCTAATTAAACTCCTAACCAATAAAACTAATTAAATAACCTAAGTGAAAACGTGCAGCAATTTATAGTGTCACAGACGACACCATGATCGACAGATCGTGGGTCAAGCACGGACTTGTCCCCCTTCCGTGTTGCACATCCCTAATCTTGGTAAGACACTATGGAGACAAGACCCCCCAATGAATTGGACAATTTTTGGTCGACGGATGGCATCGACACCCCGTCCATCCACACACGCCTTCTCGATGCCCTCTCGTGGGTGCACACTGCACAAACAGTGTTTAACTCCACTTGCAAGGGTCCTCCTCAAGGGCCCTTGATTGATCCTTGGGGAGTCGTACCTAGAAGTTTCGACTATGAATTAACTTAAACACATGTTCTACACCCATACACCAATTTTCATCAATTTCCGACTCCTAAATGCTAGTCAAATAGGCTAAGGCACGCTAGTACCTCCTTGAACTAGTTTCCGAACGTCATGGACGTTTTTGGACATTTTGGTATTTAGGCTTCCCTAATGACTTATATTCATTTAAATGGTATTTAAAACAGTGTATATACCTTATTAAACTTATTTTAGGCTCTAGAACCCATCTTGGATTTTTGAAGTGTTACAAACACGACGGAGGGTCATGTGACCGTCGTCTCACAAACAGACTGTTTGTCGGGGTCTCTTCTTTAAGGACCTATTTTTTCTGCACGTTTTAACTTAATTCATTTAATTAGTGGGATTATTTCGGAGGTTAATCAAGGGTTAGGGTAGTTCTAATTAAGTTAGTTAACTACCCATATAAAGCCCCTAAACTAATTAGACTAACCTAAGCTCTCTTAATTTCCCAAACCCAAAACTCTATTCCTTCTCTCTTCTTTTTCTCTCCCAAAGAAATCGCATTGAAGACCAAGCTAGAGGTGGGTTCAAGGGCTGCAAAGGGTCGAATTTCTCCATCAATCTCTATCAATTAGTAAGGTATGGGATCCCTTTCACCTTTGAGACCTCTTTCATCAAAGGTTTCATCAAATTGATTTCAAAAGTTGGGTTTTCAAGTGGCTTTCATCCAATACAAAATTGATTTTGTGAATTGATTTGTTTGTGATTTCTGTTTAATATTATGAATATATTAACATGAATTTTAACTCAATTACGTTATATCTTGATGGATTGGTCTAGTTTGTAGAAGATGACCTATTCCCCTTAACCATAGGTTGTGACCTTGATATGAATTGTGTAAGTTGGTTTAATTGAATTGGTTATTGGTTGAATAACTAGATGATGTTATTGTATAAATTATGAATATATTAAGATTAATTTGAGTCTTATCATGATAGTTCTTGAGTAATTGATCTAGGTTATGAAGTATATTATGGAATTGACCTAAGTCTCTTGTCTTAAGCTGTGAACTAGTAATGGATTATGATGTAGTGACTCAATTGACTTTGGTATCATGTTGGTTATGGATATGTGATGATATTATACCCTTGTTGGGTTTAATTAAGGGTTGATGATAAGACCTTGATGGTGAATTATAAAGGAGACTTGGTAAGTCTTGTGATACCTATTATTTACTTCAATTATAGTTAATTGTGATTAAGTCATGATGTTGTATTGGAGTATGCCTTGTATTATGATATATAGGTTTGGTATGATGTTGAATTGAAATATCTTAACTATTGTTTGTGATGTGTTGGCTAAGATGTAAATGTTATAAGGATGGTGAATAATTTACCAATGTGCCTTATTATGAAGAGATATCTAAATGTGCTAACCTCACTTATATGAATTGTGATGAAATGACTATACTCAGGCAATTCTTATTGAGCTATGATGATTATGATAATTATACAATGGATAAACCCTATGACCTACATTAAGTTATGATGATTAATAAAGACATTAAAGACATTTCAAAATGGACTCTAGTTAGCACAGAATGAATTAGAGTGAGGAGTTTCCCTTCCCACAAAGGGAAGGTAGGATCACTAATGTACTCTTGATATTGGAGACTGTAATGCATGTAGAATAAAGAAGGTCCCAACTATATATCCTAGTTCTTGAACTATGTTGCCCCCATAGGAATACTAGCTAGTGGATCCACGTAGTTGCTATGTTCATGTTTTGGCACTACCTTGGCAAGTAGTCCGCCTTCCTTCGGTGTAGGGTTCCATGACACTGGATTCCACATTAGCTCATGTGGTCTATGTCGGTTAAGGAAAGATGTTCCCAAAAGGTAAAATGAATTGAAGGAATGAATTCTAACTAGTATAACCTAAGGGGTTTAGCTTAGTCTAGGTAGGGGTATGGAACTCTACCTTAACATTACACTAGTTAGCCTTGAAGGAAGTCTGAGAAGGAGGTTCTTATGTATAAATATGCTTATAATAGTACATGATCTGTATATGATGAACTTGCATATTGTTGATATTGTATGTTGGTTGGTTTCACTTCTGAATATGTGTTGGTCTAAATTGTTAAAGTATGATGGTATGTACTCTTAAATGCCATGCTATGTGAAGTGTGATGTTGGTCATGATTCTTGTTGGGTTACTTGATTGAGTAAGGTTATGGGGCTTTGATTGGTCATTGCATTTTTTGCCTTAATAGGGGTTCATGGGTAATTGTGTTCTTTGGTCATGTTAAAATGTACTCTTATTCATGCTTGTTTATGTTAGTACTTGAGGACAGAGTTCCTTGACTATGTGTTCAATTATATGATATGCTTGTTGACTTGAGTAGACTTAGTATTGTTGGTCTTGTGGTGTACATGCTATGGACTTAATTAATATGTCTTATTGATTGGTATGGTCTTCTTGAATATGCATAAGGATTTCTAAAACGTAAAATAGCATGTTATCATGAAAGGTACCTTTTTAGCATGTTTTCATGTTATGTGTGAATATGGTCTCGTACATAGTACAAGTGATGTACTAACCTCATTTCTTCCTTTTCCCTAACATTTTAGGTTCCGATCGTTGAAGGGATTTTTGAGACGACTTCGAAGAAGACTTTGAATTCTTAATCATCCAAGTTGGGTAGGTCCTCACTTTCCGAGGGCAATCCCACTATCAAGCTTATGATATTGCTTTAGTTTTAAGACTCTTATGTTCTTCCTTTTCATTTGGGTATTAAACATTGTATGACCTATATGTGGTCTTATTATATTGATGTATAGTCTAGACCCAATTTGATATACTCTTGTACAAGGTTATGAGATGAGACATGCTTTGAGACTACGTTATATTTTATATATATCTATGTTCAATAAAAGTAGAACACTAAGGAATCTTCGTATATGAAAGGTCTATGTATACTCGATATATATCTATTATGTGTATGTAGAGGTCTATGCATACCTTAATGTAGAAGTAATACAAAGTTTTAAATTTTTGCTAATTTTAACCTATGAATGTAATGATGTAAGATAAGTGGCTAGTCATAGTCCTCAAACAAGACGACGACGCCAATTACGTCTAGAGGGTATTTCCTGGATATGACAGTGTACAGCTTGTAAAACTCAACAAACTTAGAAGAAGATCGACGCATTGCCAACCTGCTTGGCAATCTCAAAGCAAAATGTCGATCTTACCTTAGTAAATTGCAAACTTTAAATAAAAGGCCAAGATAAAAGACTACTCGGTAATTCGATGAGTTGTTCGGCAAGTACGACTAATTTCGTTTAATGGATGAGATTGAACAATTATATAAGGGCAAATGTCAAATTTTTGAATCTCTCACTTTCCTTTGTTTCGAATTCTCAAAGATCATAACAAAGCTATTAGTTTATTGATTTTCATCTTGAATTAGTATTTTAGACAATAATTAGTGCGTAGGGTTTGATTTCTTTGTTGAATAGCATAACAAAAGTCATCAACAAAGGTTACTTTCTAAAACCCCCAATATGTTTTCAATAATTTTGAACTCATTTTTTTCATATTGTTTTTGTGAAGTGTAACCCACTATTTGTGCTAAATAATGAAATTATCTAATGAGGGAATGGGTGACAAATTTCTTAAGGATAATCATAGTTAAATGGAAAATTTGTTGAAATCGGAAGAATTCTGAGTACTCTGAGGAGAAATGAAGTATGGGTCTTGTATGAATTTCATGTTTGCATGCTTTGACTTTATTTTTGAAAGTCATATTGACGGTTTTGAGAGCTCAATTTAGATAGGAATTGTGTCATTCGGCGAGTAAAGTCAAACTTGTCGAATGATTTGACAGTTCGCCTACTGATTATAGACCTCCCTTAACTCTCATCCTTCGTGCTATAAGATCTGGAACTTTTGGCAGACACACTTGTGATCGCCGAAAGTAGTTGGCAATTTGCCAATAAGATTTTAGATCACCCTTTACATGCCCACTTTTACCTTCTTCACTATGTTCTTTGGTGGACAACCTTGTCATCATCGAACAAAAAGGTTTTTCGCCGAGTAGACTTTTCCACCGCCATTCTGCCTAGATTGCAGGATAATCCACTCGGCGAACTAAACCTAGATCTCCAATGAGATTTGGTGAATCGCCTAGTGGAACAGCGAACCTTGCCTGCAACAAATTTCTGTGTTTGCATTTTGTTGTTATTTGATTAATCACTACCTTTAGATGCTATGATACGCACCAACATTAAAATACAACCCCAAAAGAAGGAAACTCTAGGTATTCGTATTAACGAAGGGGGTTCAAATCCTCCGAAGAGGGGAGAAGAAATCAATCCAAGCAGAGATAGAATGATAAAAAGAGTGGAAAAGAAAAGAGTAGCCGCTGAGGTAAATATTGAGTGGGATGAGCCAAAACATGATCAACCACTGATCCATAGACAACACAGGCTAAGGAACATGCCCTATCCCTCAACTAACAAGAACTCAACGGATATTGCCACTTCTACCAAAGACACACCAACCACTTTTACTCCTGAGCAAAATAGCATAGCCTTTTTCGGTGGTTCCTACACCTCCTATTCCTCCCAAGCCACGACCATTAAATAGGTTGAAGGATGATGGGGTCAATACCATTATAGAGGACAAGATTGTATGGACTTAAGGGCTGTACAAATATACTAAATTTCTTGTGATCCTCCCATTCCACGAGTTTGAGCAGTTCACGAGGCCCCGAGGCCCACACTTCCCTGATTGGGTCAGGGAATTCTATGAAGTTTATGGAGTACTGGTGCCTAAGAAAAAAAAGTAGGCAAGTGAGTTCGGACCAGTGAGGTCTATTACAGTTAGAGGCAAGGAGGTGGATTGATACAGTGAGTACATAATTTTGTGAGAGGAAGGCATTGCACGTGATATGTACTTATGAGATCTTGCCCACTGATGCATCACTAGATGACCTTAAGGTGTTGTTGGGGCCCATAATTTCATAGAACACCGACAGATGGATTGAGGTTGGAGCTCAAATTGAGAAGAAGGATCTAAATGTGGCTGCTAGATTTTTGTTCAATTTCATCAGCAGCACTATCATGTCATCCAAGAACGATCCTGTTCTGCGACTTATCAAGGCAACTTGCCTTGGAAGCATAATGTACCAAAGATCATTTATTTGGACTTGCTGATCTCACATGATATGTCCATGATGTCCCAAACAAAAGCATACTTATCTACCTTTTCTTGTTCTTGTGACTGAGATTTGCAGATGTGCAGGAGTGCACAGGTATCCTATAGGAGACTTGAGGTCATTCCATTAGCCTGTACCGACATCCAGCAATTTGAGGCCGAGTATACTAGCAAAGAGGCAAATAGGAAGGGAGTAGCTCTACCTAACACCACTCCTAAGATTGGTATTGACACGCTACCCTTAGATGCATCAGTCCCCAATCCTACTTCTAATGACCCATATAAAGACCCCAAATCGAAGTATACTAAACCCAACTCATATCATTCCAGAAACCAAATTACTCCTCCTTCGCTCCTCTTTCTCTCTCCAAAGAAACCCCATTGAAGACCAAGCAAAGAAGGGTCCTAGGGCTGCAAAATATCAAGTTTTATCCATTAAACCTCATCAACTAGTAAGTTATGGTATCCTTTCACCTTTGAGATCTCTTTCCCCAAAGGGCTCCTTCAATGATGATTTCAAAAATATGAAATTCAAGTGAATCTACATCCAATACGAAATTGATCTTGTGAATTGATTTGTTTATGATTCCTTTTGGTTATTATGAGTAGATTAACAGGTATTATGGTTACATTATACTAATTCTTGATGTATTAAGCTAGTTTGTGGAAAATGACCTTTTCCCTTTAACCTTAGATTGTGATCTTGAATTGAATTATATAGTATTGATACAATTGTCTTGGTTAGTGTGTGAATTACTATCCTAAGTTGTTATTATGCCAATTTATGAGTATATTGTGATCTATTTTAATCCAATTATGCTATTCTTTATTAATTCTCCTGGGTTGTGAAGTAGATCATGAACTTGACCTAAGTCTCTAGTCCTAGGATATGAACTAGTGGTGAATTATTGTGTAGTGATTCAATTGAATTTACTATGATATTGGTTATTATGGTTTGATGATGTTACACCCATTGTTGGGCTGAGTTTAATGGTTGATGGTAAGACCTTGATGATGGATTGTGAAAAAGATTGGGGTAAGTCTTGTGATCTCGATTCTTTACTTCGATTATGATGACTTGTGATTAAATGATGATGTTGTATTAAAGTATACCATATATTAATATTGATAGATTTGGTATGAGGTTGAATTTAAATGTCTTGAACTATGATTTGTGAGTTGTTGGCTAAGATGTAAATGTTATAAGAATGGTGATAACTTACCAGTGTGCCTTATTATGATGTGATATGTAAATGTGCTAACCTCACATGTATGAATTGTAATGAAAGGACAATATTCATGAAATTCTTATTGATCTATGTTGATGACGATTATATAAGTATACACCCTATGGCCTACATTATGTTATAATGATTAATAAAGGCATTAAAGACATTCCTAAAGGGACTCTAGCTAATCATCGAGTGAACTATAGTAAGGAGTGTCCTTCCCACATAGGGAAGGTAGGATCACTAACTTACTCATGATATTGGAGACAATAATGCATGTAGCATAAAGAGGGTCCCAACTACATCGCCTGGTTCTTTAACTATGTTGCCCCCATAAGAATACTAGCTAGTGGATCCACATAGATGCTATTTTCATGTTTTGGTACTACCTTAGCAAGTAATCTGCCTTCTTTCAGTGTAGGGTTCCATGACACCGTATTTCACATTAGCTCATGTGGTCTATGTCCGTTAAGGCAAGAGGTGCCCAAAAGGTCAAAATTAGTAACTAAATAAACTCTAACTAAGATAACCTAAGGGGTTTAGCTTAGTCTAGGTATGGTTATCGAACTTTACCTATACATTACACTAGTAAGCATTGAGGTAAGTCTTAAAAAGATGTTCTTATGTATATATATGCTTATAAATGTAAAATAATGTGTATATAATGATTTTACATGTTGATGACACTATAGACATTGGTTTCACTTATGAATATGCCTATGGTCCATATTGCAACGGTACGATGATGATTTTTCTAAATGATATACTATGTGAAGTTGGACATTGGTTATGGTTCTTTTTAGGTTTACTGGATTGAGTAAGGTTATGGGGCTTTGAGTAGTCATTGCACTAGTGGACTTAATGAGGGTTCATGAGTAATAGTCTTGTTTTTGTTATGATATTATGAACTCTTATACATGCTTGTTGATGTTATGACTTGATTATAGAGTTGTCTTGACTATGTGCTCAATTATGTTGATATGCATGTTGACTTGACTAGATTTAGTATTGTTGGTCTTGTGATGAACATGGTCATGACTTAATGAATATGTACTCTTTACTTGTATTGGTTCTTTAAAGTGCATGTTGCTTTTCAAATGAAATTGCATGTTTTAATAAAATGTCCCTTTTTTTAAAAAAAATTTGTGTGTGTGCATATGGTCCTATACTTAGTACTAGTAATGCGCTAACCCCATTTTCTATTTTTCCCCAACATTTAGGTTACGGTCATTGAAGGGCTTGTGACTAATTTGAAGGAAGACTTGGAATTCTCACTCTCAAAGATAGGAAGGTCCTCACCACTTCGAGGAAAACTTTCTAGCTTCGGATATTGGTTAGTCTTAAAAATTATATGTTCATTCCTTTCATTTGAGTACTAAAGATTGTATAGCCTATATGTGTATGTGTATATATATATATATATATATATATATATATATATATATATATATATATATATATATATATATATATATATATATATATATATATATATATATATATTATGTACATGTGAGATGTCTATTTTAAAATTTTAAAATTTTCCTTATTTTTAACCTATGAATATAATAATGTAAGCTAAGAGGTTAGTCTTAGTCCTCGACGGGGACGACAACGCTAGTTACGTCTAGTGGGTGCTCTGCAGATGTGACAAATTTGGTATCAAAGCATGAGGTTGAATATCTTAAAGTCGATGTCTCACTTAACCTCGTCTATGTAGATTCTTATTCATAATTGTAGAGCGCGTCACACTTATGAATAGGAAACTATAAGATACTTAGGAAATTTTCCTTTTCTTTGAAATCTAATATCGTGCCTCGAGATTCTTGAATCTATGTTCACTTAGCATCTAAATTTTTTAATGTGATTACGGGAAATGAATAGTCGAAGAACAGCCACTCGAAGACTTGATGAAGAGATTGCCAATGCGGGAGTTCCTCCCATCAACTCACTCCTGTTGAAGTAGTTTCTAATGATGACCAAGCTCCGATCAATCCTTCTCCTTTGATGGATAGGGACATAAGGGAAGTCTTTCTCCAAATGGACCAATCCATGACAGCCCAAGCTAACCGGGAGATTGTACCCCGAGGAAATCAACATGTTGGCACCATGGCCTCCCGTTTGAGGGATTCCACAAGGATGAGTCCCCCTACTTTCTGTGGTTCCAAAGTTCAGGAACACCCCCAAGAGTTCAATGATGAAACCTACAAGATTCTCTATGCTATGCGGTTTACTACTAGTGAGAAGGTCGAGTTAGCCACTTACCAACTCAAAGATGTGGCCCAAACTTGGTACGTCCAATGGAGAGCTAATACAGATTTAAGAGGCGGATCGGTGACATAGGAGATCTTCAATAAGGATTTTCTTGTTAGGTTCTTTCCTGGGGAGGAATTCATCATCCTTCATAAAGGAGGTATGAGTGTACTTGACTACTCTTGGAAATTCACTAAATTTTCCAAGTATGCTCCTTCTTTGGTTTCCGATCCTTGGGTTGAAATGAGTCGCTTTGTGACAGGGGTGTCGGATGACTTGAAGGAAGAATGTCGTTCGGCTATGCTACATGATAATATGAACATTTCTCATCTCATGGTTCATACTTAACAAGTGGAAGAGACAAGGCTTGAGAGAAAGATTAGGTATGCCAAGAGGGCAATATCATTTGATGGTGGTTCTTTAAATGGTAGGCTTGACATTCCCAAGAAGAGGTTTTCTAATCAAGTTCCTACCAAATTTCCCAAGGATCGTGATGAATGGTGTCTAACACAAAGTCTCAAAAGGGAAGAGGTATTATCTCACTAAGCAAGAAACCAACTTGTGGAAAGTGTGGCTAGAAGCATCATGGTGCTTGCCTTGTTGGGATGGAAAATTGCTTTGGGTAATCCTCCAAAGAATAATCGCTTTTCTGTACTTCGCTCTAGGGGTTAAGAAGAGAGTTCTCCCAATATGGTGACTGGTATGTTACAAGTCTTATTTATTAATGTATATTCTTTACTTGATATGGGTGCTATATCATATTTTGTAACTCCATTTATATCTAAAAATTTTAATATTTTGCCCGATATTTTATATGAACCTTTCATGGTAACTACCCCGGTAGATGAATCAGTAGTTGCAAAGAGGCTGTATAGAAATCGTCCTATAATGTTGCTCAATAGAGTGACTTATGGGGAATTAGTAGAACTTGATATGGTCGATTTTGATGTCAATTTGGGGATGAATTGTTACATCATTGTTTTGCTTCCATTGATTGTAGAAGTAGAATTTTCAAGTTCAATTTTCCAAATGAACCCTTTTTAGAGTGGAAGGGGGGAAATTTTATCCTAGAGGTCATTTTATTTCTTGTCTTAAGTCTTGTAAAATGATCTCAAAAGGGTGTCTATATCATATTGTAAGAGTCAAAGATTTAGACTCTGAAAATCCTCCCATCGAGTTAGTACCCATAGTAAGAGAATTTCCAAAGGTCTTTCTTAATGTTCTTCCCAGAATCCCTCCTGAACGGTAAATGATTTTGTATTGACTTGCTACAGGATACCAATCCCATTTCAATTTTTCCTGATCGGATGGCTCTGGATGAATTGAAAGAGTTGAAGGTTCAAATCAAAGATTTAATAGAAAAATGCTTCATTACACCTAGCATTTCTCCATGGGGTGCTCCAATTTTGTTTGTGAAAAAGAAAGATGGGTCCCTTAGAATGTTCATTGATTATCGACAACGTAATAAAGTTACTATTAAGAACAAGTGTCCTCTACCTTGGATTCACAACTTATTTGATCAACTCCAAGGGGCAAGATATTTTTCTAAGATTGACTTGATATCGGGTATCACCAACTTAGGATGAGAGATGAGGATATACCGAAAATAGCATTCTGAACTAGATATGATCACCATGAGTTCTTAGTAATGTCTTTTGGTCTAATGAATGCCTCTGTGGCATTTATGGATTTCATGAAGAGGGTGTTTTGAAGTTACCTAGATTCATTTGTCATTGTCTTCATTGATGACATCTTGGTATGTTCAAAAAAAATGAGGGTGAACACATGGACCATTTGAGGGTGGTGTTACAAGTACTTAAGGAAAACCAATTATTTTTCAAGTATGACAAATGTGAGTTTTGGTTGAGGTCGGTGGCATTTCTTGGTCATATCATCTCTAGTGAGGGGGGTGAGGTTGATCCAAGGAAAATCGAGACGGTGAAAAATTGGCCTAGACCATTGACTCCAACTGACATTAGGAGTTTCTTGGGTAAAGCAGGTTATTATGGGAGGTTTTTCGATGGTTTTGCATCCATAGCATTTCCCTTGACTACTTTGACCCAAAAGAGTGTGAAATATGAGTGGTCGAAGGCATGTGAAAGAAGTTTCTAAATCTTGAAAGATAGGCTTACTTCCGCTCTGATGTTGACTTTATCGGAGGGTACCAAGGTATTCATTATGTATTGTGATGCATCCCGAGTGGGCTTATGGTGTGTTCTTATGCAACACGGGAAGCTAATAGCCTATACCTCTAGACAACTTAAGGTGCATGAGAAGAGTTATCCAACTCATGATCTTGAGTTAACGCCATACAATTTTCCTCGAAAATACGGAGGCATTACTTGTATTGTGTCCATATTGATGTGTATACTGACCAAAAGAGCCTTCAATATGGCTTTACTTAAAAGGAGTTGAATCTCCGACAAAGAAGGTTGTCGGAATTGTTGAAAGATTACGACAACAGTGTTATCTACCATACCGTCAAGTCCAATGTGGTTTCAGATGCTCTAATTTTTATGACCATAGGTAGTGTATCTCATGTAGAGAAAGACAAAAAATACCTAGTGAAAGATGTTCATAGGTTGGCTCGTCTGGGTGTTAGGTTGGAAGATTCTTCGAATGGTGGTTTTATGGTCCATCATATCTCCAAATCATCTTTGGTGGTTCAGGTGAAGTCTAAGAAACACCTTGATCAATCATTGATGGATTTGAAGAAATCGGTTCCTAGAAATCTTATTGGGTTATTCCCCTTGGGGGGATGGTGTGTTGAGGTTTCAAGGAAGATTATGTGTGCCCAAGGTTGATGAATTGAGGAACCGGATTCTTGAGAAAGCTCATGGTTTGCGTTATTCCATTCATTCGGGTTCTACAAAGATGTATCGTTCCTTAGAAAGTATTCTGGTGGGAAGGATTGAAAGGGGACAAAGTAGAATTTGTTGCAAAATGTCCGAATTGCCAACAAGTGAAAGTCGATTACCAAAAGTCTGGTTGTTTACTTTAAGAAATCCAAGTTCGTACGTGGAAGACATAAATATGTATTTTTTGGTAGGGTTGCCTCAATCACAAAAGCAACATGATTCTATATGTGTGGTTGTGGATAGGTTGACCAAATCCGCTCATTTTATTCCCTTCAAATCCACCTACTCGGTAGAGGATTATGCAAAGATCCTCATAGATGAGAATGTCTGTCACCATGGTATTCCGTTATCCATCATATAGGATAGGGGTGCACAATTCACATCTAGGTTTTGGAGGTCATTTAAAAAAGGGTTGGGTACCAAGGTGAAGCGAAGCACCGCTTTTCATCCCGAAACAGATGGTCAAGGTGCGTACTATTCAAACCATTGAAATATTCTTAGGGCTTGTATAATCTATTTCAAGGGAAATTGGGATTAAACACTCGTATTTGGTTGAGTTTTCTTACAACAATAGTTACCATTCATCTATATCTATGGCTCCTTATGAAGACTAGTATGGTAGGAGATATAGATCTCCAATTCGATAGTTTAAAGTAGGTCAATCTTCACTTTTGGGTTCCAATTTGATTTATAAGACTTTTGAGAAGGTTCATATTATAAGGAATCGCTTGAAAATAACCTATATCCGGAAAAAGCTTATGCCAATCATAGGAGAAGAGAATTAGAGTTTGAAGAAGGTTATAAAGTGTATCTAAGAATTTCACCTATGTAAGGAGTGGTGAGATTTAACAAGAAAGGGAAGTTGAGTCCTCGTTATGTGGGTCCCTATGAAATTTTGCAAAAGATTGGCAAGGTTGCATAGGATTTGAAGTTGCCTAGTGAATTGGCTTCGGTTCATCTGGTGTTCCATGTTTCCATGCTTAAGAAGTGTATCGATGATCCCGAGTTCATTCTTACTATTGAAGGTCTAGGTGTTCCAGAGAACCTCTCCCATGAGGAGGTTCCGGTTCATATCCTTGATAGACAAGTAAAGTAGCTAAGGAACAAAGAGATGGTATCCGTAAAGGTGTTATGGAAGAATCACCTAGTTGAGGGTTCAATATAGGAGGCTGAGGCTAACATGAACTCCCGTTACCCTCATCTATTTTTAGTGAAAATAATGAGTTTATTTAAAATTGCCTTGATTTTTGGTGAAGTTGTGCAAAAAAAAAAATGCATGTTACAGTGAATTTTATGCCTAAAAAATGAAAATGTTGCTTTTTACTTGTTTTGAGTGTATGTTGTGCAATTTTGTATATTGTGCTTCCATGAATTATTTTGAGCATGTTGACATGTGTTGAACAAAGCCTTGGCATAATAAATAAGCATGAAATGAATTTTGAAATCTTATGAGTTAAAAAAAAGGTGTCTTGAGTTGCATTGTGTGAAAGGTCATGTGCCATGAAATGAATCATATGTTGTTGTTGTTTGGGCTGCTAGTCTTGATTCTATTCCTTCCTTTAAAAAAAATTTAGTGTCATTCGGGACGAATGTTCCTAAGGGGAGGATAATGTAATACTCTGAAAGTCTAAAGCCTAATCTAGAGCCTTATATAAGATTCTAATAATTGTAACACTGTTTATAAGTCAATTATAATATATTTAAGTCATTTAAGATGTTTTAGAATCAAAACATCAAGGAACGTCCATGACGTCCAGAATCTATTTCAAGAAGTGCTAGTGTGCCTTAGCCTATTTGACTAAGTTTTAAGAGTCGTAAAGTGATGAAATGTGGGGGTAATGTGTCTTACATGTATTAGAGTTGAATAATTGAAATGTCTGGGTACGACTCCTTAAGGACCAACCAAGGTCCCTTGAGGAGGACCTTTGAAGAATGGCTAAAAGTTGTCTAGGACAGTAGCCATTGACGAGGGGCAACCCACAAGGAGTGGTCCAATCATTAGGGAATCGATGGACGCCGTCGATGGACACTTATACAATTTCATGGTAGGTCATTTTTGCAGTCTGAATCGCAAATGACAATTGTATAGGACAGCCATGAACAATGCCCATCGATTAACAAACGGCCCAATGATCAGGATTTCCTCTGTAAAGACACTGTTTTGCTGCACATTTTTAAGTTGATTTAGTTAATTTAATTAAGTGGTTAGTTAATTATTTAGGTGTTAAGGTAGTCTTAATTAAGTTACCTACTGACCCCTATAAATACCCCAAACCTAATTAGACTAAACCCAACTCTTATAATTCCCAATATCAAATTGCTCCTCCTTCTCTCTTCTTTCTCTCTCCAAAGAAACCCCATGGAAGACCAAGCAAAGGAGGGTTGTAGGGCTAAAAAAGATCATTTTTTCTCCATCAAACCTCATCAACTAGTAAGGTATGGAATTCCTTTCACCTTTGGGATCTCTTTCCCCATAAGGTTCCTTCAATAATGATTTAAAAAATATGAAATTCAGGTGGGTTTACTTCCAATACGAAATTGATCTTGTGAATTGCTTTGTTTATGATTCCTTTTGGTTATTATGAGTATATTATCATTTATTATGGTTACATTATACTAATTCTTAAACTATTGACCTTGTTTGTGGAAGATGACCTTTTTCCTCTTAACCCTAGGTTGTGATCTTGAATTGAAATATATAGTATTGATACAATTTTCTTGGATAGTGTGTGAATTACTATCCTATGTTTTTGTTATGCAAATTTATGATTATATTGTGATGTATTTCAATCCAATTATGTTATTCTTGATTAATGGACCTAGGTTGTGAAGTAGATCATGAACTTGACCTAAGTCTCCAAACCTAGGCTATGAACTAGTGGTGAATTGTTGTGCAGTGGTTCAATTGACTTTACTATGATATTGGTTATTGTGGTTTTATGATATTACACCCATTGTTGGGTTGAGTTTAATGGTTGATGGTAAGACCTAAATTGGCTTGTGAAGGAAATTGGGGTAAGCCTTGTGATCTCGATTTCTTACTTTGATTATGATTACTTGTGATTAAGTGATGATGTAGTATTGAATTATACCTTATATTAAGATTGATAGGGTTGGTATTATGTTGAATTTAAATTTCTTGAACGATGGTTTGTGAGTTTGGCTAAGATGTAAATGTTATAAGGATAGTGATAACTTACCAATGTGCCTTATTATGATGTGATATGTAAATGTGCTAACCTCATATGTATGAATTGTAATGAAAGGACAATATAGGGGATGGACCCTATGACCTACATTAACCCATGATGATTAATAGAGGCATTAAAAACATTTCAAATGTGACTCTAGCTTAGCACTGAGTTAACTAGAATGAGGAGTGTTCCTTCTACCATAGGGAAGGTAGGATCACAAACCTACTCATGATATTGGAGACTATAATGCATGTAGCATAAAGAGCCTCCCAACTACATCTACTAGTTCTTGACTATAATGCATATAGCATAAAGAGGGTCCCAACTACACTTCCTAGTTCTTGAACTATGTTACCTCCATAAGAATACTATCTAGTGAATCCACATAGATGCTATGGTCATGTTTTGGTACTACCTTGGAAAGTAGTCCGCCTTTTTTCGGTCTAGGGGTCCATGACACCGGATTCCACGTTAGCTCATGTGGTCTATGTCAGTTAAGGCCAGAGGTTCCCAAAAGGAATGAATTCTAACGAGGATGACCTAAAAGGTTTAGCTTAGTCTAGGTAGGGGTATGGGACTCCACTATACATTGCACTAGTTAGCCTTGAGGGAAGTCTTAGAAGGATGTTCTTATGTATATATATACTTATATATGTAAATTATGTGTATATGATGATCTTACATATTGATCACACTATATGACATTGGTTTCACTTATGAATATGTCTATGGTCTAGATTGCTAACGTATGATGATGATTTGTCTAAATGATATAGTATGTGAAGTTGGACATTGGTTATGGTTCTTGTAAGGTTTACTTGATTGAGTAAGGTTATGGGCTTTGCTTATTCAATGAACTAGTAGACTTAATGAAGGTTCATGAGTAATAGTCTTGCTTTGGTTATGATGTTATGAACTCTTATACATGCTTGTTGATGTTATGACTTGATGATAGAGTTATCTTGACTATGTGCTCAAATATGTTGATATGTATGTTGACTTGACTAGACTTAGTATTATTGGTCTTGTGATGAACATGTTCATGACCTAATGAATATGTACTCTTTACTTTTATTGGTTTTTGAAAGCGCATGTTGGTTTCCAAAAGGAAATTTCATGTTTTAATGAAATGTCCCTTTTCAACATGATTTTATGTGTGTGTGCAAATGGTCCTATACTTAGTATAAGTGATGTGCTAACCCCATTTTCTCCTTTTTCCCATATATTTAGGTTCCGCTCCTTGAATGGATTGTAATGACTTTTGAAGGAAGACTTGGAATTCTCCCTCTCCAAGTTGGTAGGTTCTCACCACTTCGAGGACAATGCCATTTTCTAGCTTCAGATATTGATTAGACTTAAAGACAATATTTTCATTACGTTCATTTGAGTACTAAAGATTGTATAGACTATATGTGTCTTTTATTGTATATATATATGGGATATTCCCAATGTTATACTCTTTTTAGATGGTAATGAGATGAGACATCCGATTTTAAGACTATGTTATAAGAAGGGTCTATGTATACTCGATATGAATATATATATATATATATATATATATATATATATATATATATATATATATATATATATATATATATATATATATAATATGTATGCGAAAGGTCTATGTAAACCTCATGATAGATAGAAGAGAAGTTTTAAATTTTCCACATTTTTAACGTATGAATGTAATTATGTAAGCTAAGAGGCTAATCTTAGTCCACAATGATGACGATTACGACGACGCCGGTGACGTCTAAGGGGTACTCTCCGGATGTCACAGTTATAGTCGTTGCACTTACTCCTATCAACACCTATGTCAATGCCTTGACCTTGAGGTTACATCTTGCGAGAGTAGAGAAGGGAGACCATCTGAGATATTGTCTATGAAAGTCGACATCGCATACTTGCGACAGGACATATATAATCTAAAGTCTGGTCGATTTCAAATCTTATGAGTATGGATGATGATGGAGTCCCCAGCGACCACGGAGATTTTTCCAGCTACTACTGGGGATGTACGGATGGGAGATGCAATAGCCAGTTATGCAAATGTAGAGACAGAGAAGGAGTTAGTGGCAGCACAGGAGAGGCAAACGAGCAATCGTCGGGAGGAGCAGAGCATCTTTGAAAATTTGTCAGATCTGGTAAGGACACTGATGTAGTCGACAACCCAGACATCGTGTCCTGAGACACCCACAACTGCCCCCACATTACTTTACAGTGCTTCTCTTGCTTAGTCTACTCCAGGCTTTGATGCCCAAGCATAAATTTGGTGGTTAAATCTGAATACCCCTATATATATATATATATATATATATATATATATATATATATATATATATATATATATATATATATATATATATATATATATATATATATATATATATGGGTTTTCTGTTTTAATTGTTATTTTAAAAAACTGCTTTTGCGATTGTTTGAGATTATGGCTCTCTTTTGGTTCAATTGCAAAAAAAAAAATTGACTCTTCCATTAAGAATTCATTTTTGAAAATTCTCATCACCTCTTGTGTTGAAAGTGGTTGTTTCTTTACAAATTCAAATCTCGGTTTCAATCGATCTTGATGACTTGAAAAGTGATCTCAATCGAACAAACATGAATATAAGGCAAAAACAAGGATAAATAAAGCTACATAGAAAATGTGTAAACTCATTGCATCTCGTTGTGATTAGACATTTATCAAATTAATTCTTTTGTAATGACCGTTGAACACTAGCAAAAGTTTGTAGTCTTGTTCGTCTTAAGTGTCAATGTCTTGTGTGATGAGCTTACTTTGAACCTTGCATGAGTGTGTGAAACGCTTTTGAACACCCTTTGAGGATTATATGTCTTTGGAAGAGCCTCGATGAACTCAAAACCTTATGTGATCCACCACATGTAATCCTCTTTATTTGTGGTTTAAAGTGAATAGCCAACTTTGTACGAAATCCTAAGTTGGGTTTGCGGTAAAGAAGAGAAGTCAAGAAGTGCAAGAAAAGTCTTTTTTAACCCATGGTAGTGCAGAAAAATGGAAACCCTCAATATATATAAAAAAAACAAAGGAAAGAAAAAGAAAATAAGAGAATGAAAAAAAAGGTATGGAATAGAAGCACCAAATAAATTAGGTTTCCATGCAATCCATGGAGGTTAGTAAAAAGATGACTTAAAAGCACTTATAAAGATTTGATAAAAGGAAGAGAAGGAAATGTCTTGAGAATACCACATCTCATAAGAAAAAGTCACTGATCCTAAATGACCATACCTTTGTACGCAGCCTCATTACAAGACTTATAAAAACCTTTTTGATCTTGAGTAAGCCAAACGGAAGATTGATTAGAAAATAAGGGGAAATTATGGGTGAAATCATACATTGTGTTTATCTTAGTGAGTGTGAGCATTGCATTTGATTCCTGATCTTTAATTGATTAATCCTTATGTGTGAATGTGGAATCATTCTTTGTGTGAGGGCATTTAGATAATTTTGTTGAGCTTGAACTTGCATGAGCAGCAAGTGTTGCGAGCATAAGAATCTTTGGTAATGGTGTGTCAAAACTTGAATCTTAGAGTATACAAGTGATATTTGCATGAGTAATTTGAATCTTGATGTGTATGCTCATGATTAAGTCTTGTGTTGCACTATCTCAGACATCCCAATTGAATTGTTGAACTTGAATTTTACTTGAGGACAAGCAAAATCATAAGTTGGGGGTGTTGATGAGTCCTCATATTTGACTCATTGTGGGCCTTATTTTAATGAAAATAGTGTCCTCAAATGCTCATTCTATCTCAATATCTAATGAAAACTCTTAACTTTCAGGTATTTGAAGTTTTAGTGCAAGCATTGACACTTAGGCGCAAAATAGAGACAAAAAAGATGAAAAGAGTTGAAAAGGAACACCTGAGCATCACTAAGATGCCTAAAGTATGTATATCTCCCTCTGTTCCAGCAAGCGAAGCCCTCAAGGAAATGAATCAAAAAAGCAATGAAAAGGTTGGCGCTTCACCGAGTAGTTTTGTAAAGCAGAATTATTTTGCCCAATGATCCAAAATGCATAGATTCTAAAGGTGTAATGATCGGGGAGAACCATTTAGAAGTTACACGGCGTACTTGAACTCTCGGAGGTCTTGTGCAAGACTCTTAGCTTCATTACATAACATCATGTTAAAATGGAGGTAATTAAAACTTTTTTTAAACATAATGCAGAAATATTTTCATAAAAATGGAAGTCATTCTAACATATGTATCAAAACCATCAACGAAATACATGAGTAAAACTATCTTGGGATGCAGCCCTCAAAAGTCTAAGACATAGTAAAAGACATAAATGGAACATAAGGGTGTTGTCCTAGAATGCTATGAGGACTCACCAATCTTCACTTCTTGAAAGCCTTGGAAACTCTACCCTCCAAAGCAACTCAATATTCTCAACACCCTAAATTGGATTAGAATTTAGGAAAATATGTGTTAGTACAAAATGTACCAAGTATGAAAGCTAACATGCAAAACATAAGATCTATCAAAGGGTTAGTCAACACTAGACATAATCATAAGAGATAATAGCATGAACAAAACATGAATATCATAAGCATAGTAACTCATCATAAGGCATACATAAGTTCATATTTTAACCATTTGTCATTCTTACTTAAGTGAACTACATCACAAGCCACCTCCAAGTATACTTGTGCAAGGCCAAGGTAGCATCTCATTCTACTACCTAAGCAAAGTACCTTCTTTGGTCATTCTTGATCATAATATAATTTCATAATTAAGACCTAAGTTCTTCATGACATAAGATTACTATAGCCCTAGGTTACTTCAAGGCACACTTGTGCAATGCATGAGGGCATGCCATTCTACCTTACAGACTAAGCATATCTTGAAATCACCCTATTCATATTAACCATCTTAAGGTGTCATCTTAAACCTACTTCATATTGACAAAGAACTATCATTTTGAGTTAATCATATCGTGGAAGGCAACTAAAGAAACTATCCAAGCTAAGGTCATTTCATAGATAGTTTCAAGTCATACTTGTGCCTTGTATGAATAGCTTGACATTCTACCATTCATACTAAGTACTTCTTTAGGCTAACCTAAACAAAGCTAACTGATCCTTCATTTTAGTCTATTAAGCTTAACATAGTAACATAATAGACCTACTACCATGGAAAGCATCATAACATACAATCCAAGAAAATAAATGAAGGATATAAGAATACAAACCTAGCCACCATGCAACCAATCATGTAGATGCAAGCTAACCATAGGAGAGCATGAATCCTCAACCCTCAGATACAATATAAAACCTATCTTAAGGTATCCCGTGAAATGCAACTTGCATGTAAGTCAAGCTACTATTAGGAGAGTATAAGTCATTTACCCTAAATCTACCATGAAATGGTTTTGGCCTAACCAAGTCAACCTATCATCAAGGCACTCTAGTCATGATACTTCAAGCTATTCTTAGGAGAGTTTCATTACTCAATCCCAAGCTACCATGCGAATCACTATATTCAAGCTTCCATGAGATTCACTTTCTCAAGCTTCCATGAGATTCACTATCTCAAGCTGCCATGAGATTTACTTTCTCAAACATACATGAGATTCACTATCTCAAGCTACGATGATATTTACCATGTCAATCACTATGAGATACGTCATACCAACCTACCATGAAATGCACCTTGCATGCACTTCAAGCTATTCCATGAAGGATTCATAAAACTCAACCTCAAGCTATTCTATCTTGGTATTATCCTACCAAGTCAATTAAACAAGAAGTGATTATATAATGAAACTTCAAGCTATGCTAGTCTATCATGCTTTGATTCATTTTTAAGTTCTTATGTCAATTTAGAATCCATCTATGTAAGACAACTTGCTTCCCCTAGCTTGTTCATGTCTAAGTGTATAGGACAAGGAGAATAACTCATTACAATCCCCTTATAATGACTTCAAACCCAAATCCGTAACAACAATGTCTACAATCCCTATCTTCAATACTAGCTTCATTTTATCATGATCCATATCTAATTACAAGCTATTTCACTTCCCTTGATCATTAGAAGGTAATTTTAGTCATGCTTGATCGCATAGGTTAAATTCTAACTTTTACAAGTCAAGATCCTTCTCAATTAATTAGACTTAGTTCAATTCATATCTAGGTGATTCTAACTATGATAAATTAACATTCAAGATGATTGAATTAAGAAGATCAACTTAGAAACATAGCCTTGCCTATAATGGCCTAAACCCACCATGATAACCTTCATCATCAAATCTTAGAATTAATAAAGGGAACAACATGAAAACATCATACAATCATCATATAAACATAATTGAATGCTACCCACTAGATTGGGATCACAAACAATCCTTACCCACAATGCAATCACCACCCTATCTAAATTGGGGTATCTTGGATTCACAATTGAGGGATATTTATGGGACTCCATGGAAGGAAGAATCCATGGATAAAAAATCTTCACATACCTTTAATTAGAGACTTTACCTAAGCTTCAAAACCATGGTGAATTTCATCCTAGAAGCTGCCTCCTTTTTCTCTTCTTCTTCAATGATAATCTTGAGAGAGTTCATGGAGGGAAAGGTTTTGTTTTTGGAGTATGAAGTCCAAATGACTATTTAATTGATTTAATATGCTTAATATACCTAAAAACATTAAAATTAACCACCCATTTCTTAATTGGAAAGTGGGGTGAATTTCCCAATTCACCCCTCACTTGGTTGAACCTACTGTAGAAATTGCATGTTAAACGACAGACCCAACCGATGGGGTGTCATTGGGTTGACGGGTCGTCCTGCACTTTGTCATTTGTGGTTGAGGCCCCTCATTTGGGTGAAAAGATCCCACTACTAAGAGTGGAGCAATGCCCCCTTTTGATGGGGTGTCGATCAGCCTATTGGGCGTCGATTGAGACTGTTTTTTTGGGCAACCTCTTGCCAACCTTTTGGTCCTCCTCAAGGACCCTTAGGGTGCTCCTTGGAGAGTTGTTTCCGTACTTTTTGACCCTAAATATGGAAATATAGATTTCAATGTCACCTTCTATCATTTTAGACACTAAACAACTCGTAAAACATGCAAAGTCACATTTACACACACAAAACTAGTTTCCGAACGTCTTAGTCGTCCTTTGACGTTTGACTCTAAACTCTTCAAACTAACTTATAATCTATTATTCATCATTTTAACACCTTATTACATACATGATAGGCTCTATTTTAACTATTTCATTTTGAGGGTCATCACAGTATTCCCCACTTGGGAACATTCGTCCGCGAATGACACCTTTTTAAGCACTTCTTAAAACACCAACTCTAAACTAGCAGCCCATCATGTATCCATTATTTCTAAATGCACACACCCAACCAAGGTAACTTTAATTCTTACCTATACATTTCTAATGCAAATCAACATGCATGAAGGAAACATTCTTACTAAAATCCAAAGATAAGCTAACATATCCTAGCTATGACATGTTCAACATAACTTTATGGAGACTAGAATGCTCATTGACTAAATTATATCTCATCGAGAGACAATTTTATGCAACTTGGTCAATTATGACAAGGTCTATACACCTACAAAACTTTTAATGAAAACCATGGCTACATATAATCATATAAATACCTTATGGAAAAGGCTCTCTACCCCCCACTTGGGAGTAATCCACACATGTTTTTCTATCATCAATTCATCATAACAAGAAAAAAAACATCAAATTCGACAAAGCAAGTCATGAATACAAGAAAATTTGGAAATTTTGATAAAACATTAAGGAAGAACATATCGGAAAGGGATATAAGGAGATCATTCTTGATCAACCTTGGATTGGAGAGCATAAAACCTATTCCTCTTTTGAGGCTCATCAACCACCACCACTAATAGAAACTTGTTTTCCTTCTCTTCTTATAACCCTAGCCTTAGGGCAATCTTAATACAAACCACTCACAAACTTATTTGATCCTAGAAAACAGGGACTAAACTTCTCATACTCACCATACCTATCAAGGTGAACATCTCAAGTAACCCTAGATCATGCACATCAAGGATACTTAACAATATTATCTCCCACATTTGGAGCAAGCCTATGCTAACTCGTTTCTAAAAATCACTGAGATTTCACATTCTTCACCCAAGGTGACCCTTAAACCACGGTGAATTACAATTCTACCCTTCTTAGAAGAGTCTATTCGCTCACCTCTTCTAGGTGGTACTCAAACACTCTATTTCATAAATTCCATAAACATACCTCAAGACTCATCATGGCCTTCTACCAATATCAACATAACCATAGATCAACATATTCATACTAAAAACAACATGATAACCCACCATCTCAACACTATTAAGTCACATAGCCATAATTGGCATTTCAGCCCACATTTCTCCCTCACTCCTTGTACCATAACCCTTCTAATAGTCACATCCATAAGACTATCAGATAAGGGATAAGAGAGAGAGAGAGCTTATAGATCTATGGCACAACTTGAGGAATGAAGAAGTGAGACTTTCCTAAGGATCGCATAGACTCCTACTCATAGATGTTTCGCGACATACACATATGAATAAGACACTACTAGACGTGGTTTTTGAGACATCCTAAGCCCATTTCATAAACTTATACTCTGATACCAAGTTTGAAACGACCAAGGAGAACCCCGTAGAAGTTACGCGGCATACTTGACCTCTCGGAGGTCTTGTACAAGCCTCTAAGCTTTATTACATAACATCATGTAAAATTGAAGGGAATCGAAACTTTTTTTTAAATATAATGTAGAAATCTTTTCATAAAAAATGGAAGTTTTTCTAACATATGTCTCATCACCATCTACGAAATACATGAGTAAAAATATCTTGGACGCAGCCCTCAAAAGTCTAAAACATAGTACATGACATGAATGGGACATAACAGTATTGTCCTCAAAAGCAATGAGGACTCACCAATCTTCACTTCTTGAAAGCCTTGGAGACTCTTCCCTTCAAAGAACAACTCAATCTCCTCAACACCCTACATTGGATTAGAATGTAGGCAAATATGCACTTGTACAAATTGTAGCAAGCATGAAGCTAACATACAAAACATCAGATATCTCAAAAGGTTAGTCAATAATAGACAAAATCATAAGAGATAACATGAACATAACATGAATATCATAATCATAGTAATCCATCATAAGGCATATAAAAGTTTATAATTTAACCATTTGTCCTTCTTACTCAAGTGAACTACATGACAAGCCACACCTCCACGTATATTTGTGCAAGGCCAAGGTAGAATCTCATTCTACTATCTAAGTTAAGTACCTCTCTTTGGTCATTCTTGATAAGAATCCACTTTCATAATTTACCAATTTTCCCCTCACTTTTCCTAACCTACTGCATAAATTGCAGGTCCAAATGATGGACCCAAACAACGGGTCGTCGTTGGGTTGACGGGTCGTCCTGCACTTCGTCATTTTTTACAAAGGCCCCTAATTAGAGAGCTAAGCTCCCAATACTAAGTGTGGATACACGCACCCTTTTTTTACATGACGTCTACCAACCTACTAGGTGTCGATCGGGACTATTTGTTTGGCGGCCTCTTGCCAACCTTTGGGTCCGCCTCAAGGACCCTTAGGGTGGTCCTTGGGGACTTGTGCCTAGACTTTTGACCCTAAACATGAACATATAGATTTTGGGGTCCCCTCCTATAATTTTAGACACCAAACAACTCGTTAAACATGCAAAGGCACACTAGCACACACACATGACTAGTTTTTGGACGTCTTGATCGTCTTTGACATTTGACTTCCAAACTGACTTTTAAAGATATTATTCATCATTTTAACACCTTATTAATTCATAACATACGTGACAGGCTCTATTTTAATCTATTTCATTTTGAGGGTCATGACAGAAGGCAAAGAACAAACGACAATGATCTAGAAGAAGGGTGAATCACCAAATCACTCGGTGTTCGCGACTAACCTCGCCAAATGGATTCATCGAGACAAATTTTGAAGTCTATAAATATTAAAATCTTTATTATTTTTAAGAGATGAAGTAAAAGGTAGATACATAATTTTTTTTCATTTTGAGACTTAGCTCTTAAGTTTAATATTTCTCTCTCAAGTTTTGAGAGGGTTTTGTGGGAGACTTGAAGAAAGGAGCTCTTCTTCCTCAAATCAGAAGCGGGTCTTCTCCATTATTATTCCTTTGCTCATATTAAGGTTTAATTTATTACACTTATTTGATTTCTTTATCATGTGTATTTGGTTATTGATGATGTGTGGCTAAAAACTCCATTCTTGGGTTGTGATTTAGCAAATATGTGTTAATATTATTATTGGGTCTTGCTTGTTGATTGGTTAGATATAGTTTAATGGTGATTTGACCTAGTGGTTGTGGTTTAAGTTAATGGGTTTGTAGTTGCAAATACAAAACCACCCATGTGTTTTCGGCTTGCTCGAGAGAGAAGTTGCAAAACCAAAACCGCTAAACTGGTGGCCTAAGGAATAGGGCGACATGAGGTCAGCCCGAGAGGGTGAACCTTAGTATCATATCCTGTCATTCATCATCAAAACAACATGTGTGGGTAAGGCGTAAGCTGGTTATTAGAAGAGTGGGTGTCCAAGAGGAATCCATTTGATATGGGATAACTTGCCCGAGAGAGAATTTAATTTCACCTAAAGCTTAGCCTAGTCATCATTATCTAGCAAATTTCTTATCGAAAGCATGTATCCAACGATTTAATCCAACATATATTGCGGTTACACCCCAAGAACTTTTTCACATACTTGATTTCCCCTTGTTATTTTTGTTGTTTTTACTACTTGTGACAAACCCTTTTGATATTTTACACTTTGGTGTCACAAATTAAATTTACTTTGATTTTATTTGAAAAATTCTCAATCAATTACTAATTAAAATGGAAATTCTAGGTTAGCTACTATTTCATTACCGCTCCCTTGGGACACGACCCCAACTGTTGGTACGGTTACTATACTCGCTTAGATTCATAAAAACTCAAACTGTAGGGATGAAAATATCACTGGAAGCATCAACTGGTCTACGGACCGTACGTCATGGTCGTAGATGGGGACTTATCTTGGGGTAGTTTAGCTCCCCAAATTTGAGTCTCTGAATGAAACTACGGAGGGACAGTAAGGGCAGTAACTCCACCTACGGTCCATAGGTTGAGGGTCGTAGGTGTTGCCAAGTTTTAAGTTTTTAGTTCCAGCTTAGGGGTCTTAGTTTTGTTAGCTAAATAATTAGGGGTTAAAAGTGGTGGTTAGTCAAGTAATTACCTTTATAAAACTAACTATAAGACCCTAATCTTAAGACTTTAAGTCATTCAACTAAACTCAAAACTCAAGAACTGGACTTTTCTCCATCAATTATCAAGGAATTCATCATGGTATGAAAGCTCTTGACTCTTGGTATTTTCTTCCCGAAGAGGCTCTCTCAAAATTGGATTTCAAAGTTCCCAAATTCTTGGATTTTACTCAATTTCGTGGGTCTCTTTCTAAACTTGTTTCCATTGATATAAGTTGATTAAATATGAAGTTTTATGGATGAATTCAACTAATTTTTATGGTTTTAGAACAAATGCCTACAAGACCCATGAATCTCCCTTCTTTCTCAAATCTTAAACCTAGTATGCTTTGATTGATCAATGAAGGATGAGAATATAGTATGTTTCTATGCAATTCATTATCGTATTATGATTTTACCATATATGATGAAGGAATATCATGAAGTTAGATTATATCTTGAAGAAAGCCTTGAAGGCTATGAATGAAGGTTTTCAATTTGATTATCTTTATTGTTGACTTGTTGATCCATTTATGGTGGAGGTGTTTACTTGATCAATAGTCTTATAGTAAATTGTTGATACGCTTATGGTGGAGGTGCTTACTTTATTTATGAATTGCGGTTTTGAGTCTTTTTCCTCTTCCCTACAACCCCTAATTATGATCAAGTATGCTATGATATGATATGAACATATATTTTATGATATGATACGAATATGGATGTCATGTTATGATATGAATATGAATGTTATAATATAATTTTGTTAGTGTTTATATGTTGAAAAAAAGGTAATTCTCCTAAACACTATATGAATATGATACGAAAGAATATTCTCACATGTTCTTGGTTCTTTTATTGAGAGGTTGTCCTCATCTTCGAAGACTTTGAGCTCTACGCTATATGAGTAGTTGATTCCTTAAAGCATTATTTATGAACTAATGCATAACTCAAGACTTAATTTTACTTTAAAGGGAATTGTGTTTAGCACCGAATGAACATGAATATGAGATGGAGGGTTATATGTTTAGCAAATTCGGCTTCCCATATGGGTTCGTTATATATTTAGAAAGTCCAAGATTCCCGATATGTATATATTGTCTCATGAGATGGAAACCTTATACATTAGTAAGTTAGGGTTTCTAGTAGCAATCTCCTTGTTCCTTAACTATGTGCCTGCATAGGTATTAGGTAGTGGATCCACATTATAGCTAGGTATGTCAATTTCACCTTAGTCAAGTGAAACGCCTCTTTTAGTTGTTGGAGCAGAACATTGGATTACATGTAGCTCACATGGTCTATCTTGGTTATGGATAATCTCCATATGTTTTTAAAAAAAAAAAACTAATTTATGAATATGAATATGAACTATAACTCTAACTAGGGCTTCTTGAGGGGTTTACTTAGTCTAGGTAAAGCTATGGGACTTTACCTATACATTGCACTAGTGGGATCTTTGAGGGGTTCTTGTGTAAGTCTCTTAGGTATGATGACTTACATATGATGACTTACGTATGATGACTTATGTATGAGGACTTACATATGATGATTTATGTATGATGATTTATGTATTATGTTGAGGTGGGTTTCACCTATTATGATGTTGATTATGTATGTGATTATACTTATGTCTTCTTCATGGCTTTGCTTAGTATTTATATATGGGAGTACGGGACTTCATATGTACATTACACAAGTAAACTTGAAAAGGGAGTCATGGGTGGTGTCGTTATGGTAATATGTTAATTGAACTCAATTATGTAAGATATGAATTATGGTTATGCATGATGTTACTTATGATCATGAAATGTCTCTTTATTCTTATGGTATGGATTGATTATGTCTTACTTGAATGTTCATAATGGCTTTTAACTTGAAATAGCATGTTGTCAACTAAAGGTCCCTTTTGTGCATGTTTTAATTCTCTTAATTGCATGGTTTCCATACTTAGTACAAGTTGAATGTACTAACTCATATTTCTCTTATTTTTCTACTAAGTTTCGGTTCGAGCTAGTAAGTTCTTATATTGAAGAATGAAGGCTTGAATTGCATTCTCCAAGACTTTGGTATGTCCTCAAGTTCTAAGGACAACATAATGCCATTTATGTTCTTTTTATTTATAATAGACTACTTATGTACTTTCTATTATGATTCATTCTATTGTAAAAGAGCTATAGTCCCTATTTGAGACTTCTATGTTTTACTTATATGGTTGATGAGATGGCATCTAGACACTCTATTTTTCTTTTATGAAAGAGTTAGTCATTGATTAAAAGGTTATAAATTTTGCATTATTCAATGTCTTACGCAATGATGATATGCGAAGGGCTTGTATAAGACCCCTTCCGGGTCGAGTACACCGTGTTGCGTCTAGGGGGTCCTCCCGGGGCGTAACATTCCCAAACCTTAAAGGATCCTTTGATGTGAAGGATAGCTTCAAATAGTTTTGGGATTAAATTATAGTGTCACTTAGGATCCGTTAGGTAGGAGGTATTAGTCAAAATAATCCATGGATTAAAATTTAATCCAACAAAACATTGTTTGGTTACTTTATTTAACCTAATTCATGGATTAGTTATACCTCATACAAGGTCTTATTTTATCCTTTGAAAGGGGATGGATAACTATCTAAGGTTTAACAATCCTTGGATAAGACCGCTAAATGACTAAACTATCCTCAAATATTTTTTTTAAATTTTTTGGTTATTTAATGTTCTTTTTTATTTATTTTTATGAGACTATTTATAAATTTTCTTTTAAATTCATCAAATTCGTTCCATGTGATTTGATGATTTCACAAATTAGTATTTTTTTCTTCGTTGTTTGATTTGTTATATTGGATTGATTTGTTTTGTTTTTTTAAATGTAGTTCATCGATTGACCACTTATGTTATTTATTTTTTAAATAAAATAAAGTTTCGTGCATTTTAACAATTTAAGTAGCCTTAAATCTATGTCAAATTTAAGTTATATTTGAACAATAAAAAATTTGAAATACATATTGTTCTATCAATGATATCTATAGTGGCATATTACACCCCAATAATGATAATAATTTCTTTTATATTTTAATATTTAACTTTATTAGTTTAATGAAATATGAAATTTCATAAAAACAAAAGGGTATAATAGGAAAGAAATATTTTCTAGAGTTCTAAACCAAACATAAAATTAGGTAGGAAATAATGAACCAAACACTTGATAATTACTAAATTCTGTATCACTGATCCCTGCATTATTAATTCATGTTTTAGTAACCCTGTATTATGCATCTTTGTACCAAACGACTCCTTAATTTGTAGTTTGATTGGCAAGTCTGGGATAGCTTGTGTCGGGATTAATAATTAGTACTGCGATACGTTATCCCTTTCCTTGGGTGGTATAGTAATCCCGGGATCACTTATCCCCGGATAAATGACTAATGAAAAAAATATCCCTTTAAACACTTTATACATTACCTTTTACATTCATGAAGGGAATTTTTAAAAAATATATGGTGTTCTTGAGATTTATTACATTGAACACAACAAAATAAACACTCGATAAAAAATAATCTTAGAATAACTTATTTCATCATAACTTATCTCGTCATAACTAACCTCATTATAACTTGAATTCAAATCAAACGACTCCTAATTTTATAGCAATGGAAAAATGGGTCCACCTTTGAAGTACTTGGTTGAGGTTATTGGTCGGATTCGTAATTATCCATTGGTCACTAAAGTATATATTAATATATATACCCGCGAGTATAAAGACCCTCACATTATATTTATTTTAACTACCTTTTGATTTTATCTTATTATAAATCATATATATATATATATATATATATATATATATATATATATATATATATATATATATATATATATATATATATATATATACCCTAAACCCTACATGGCACCATCACAAACAAGAATTCCTTTGTAATTTATTTATTTTCAATACTAGTCTTTTCCTTTCATGAAAAATTGCAAATTGCAAATTTTATGGAAAGTTGGGACTTTAATGAAAAGTTGTGACTTTTATGAAAAGTCGTGACTTTTATGAAAAGTCGTGACTTTTATGAAAAGTCGTGACTTTTATGAAAAGTTGTGACTTCTATGAAAAGTTATGATTTTTGTCAAAAGTTGTGACTTTAATGAAAAGTTGTGGATTTTGAAAGGTTGTGACCTTTCTGAAGGGATGCATCTTTTCCAAATAGTTGTAACCTTTCCGATAAGCACAATAAACATTTGTTCACATTATCCTTTTTTGTCTATAAATAGAGGTCTCCTTTTAAAACAATGAAAATTTTGAACCTCTTGTTCTTCTTCTTCTTTTTTTATGCACAATTATATTAAATATTTGTGTACTTTGCTCCTGTTGAGTGGATCATTGATATCATTGCGTACGTTACAGATCCTGGTATGTATTTTTATAGTTATTAATTTATGCTTATGTTAGTAAGGATAAATGATAAAATGTTATATTTTTCATTTTCATTTTCATTTGCATCGTCAATGTGTTGTAACATTTACGATAAGACACAATAATAATTTATTCACACTACCCTTTGTTGTCTATAAATAGAGGATTGTCCTTCTCATTACAAAACAATGAAAATTTATACTTCTTTTTCTTCTTTTGGACAATTAAAAATTTGTGTACTTTTCCCGACTGAGTGGCTCAGTGACACCATTATTTTTGTATCAACACATTGATAAATAGAATCGTTCTATATTGGGAGGATCTATTCCTTTAAATATCGGGTACTAGAAGAGAATAATTTCCTTAAAGGGACAGTATGCATTCAATATGCTCGATTTTTTTCATACTTTTCATTCTATTATTCAAGATCTTGGTATGCTTCTTACAGTAATTAATTTATGTTTATATTATTATTATTATTATTTAGTACATGATTTAAATCTTGTTGTTTATATTTATGCAAAGTTATTGTTATAAGTATCTGTTAGACAGATTAAAGAATAAACATAAGTATTCAAACAAATTTTCTCTACTAAAATTGTTGAAGGTACAATAAAAAGAAGTCCTTACAAATCTCTAATTTTTCATTAAAAACGTCATTTCTTCAAATACAAGTATGTTATTTTGTGTTTTTTAGAAAATTTCTCTGAGAGTTAATAACTTTGCATGCCCATAGTTTTAATTTTTTTGTTGTAATTATTTTTTACTAAATTTTACCTGTGGATATTATGAGTACTTTAGGGATTGAAAGTTCATTGAAATGTTAGTCAATTTTTTGAGGTGTGTTATTTCAAAATATAGGAACTTTTGTGATTATAATAATTTTTATCAGCATTGAATATCTCATAGTTTACTCTCTTTGATGTATTTCTTTCCTCGTTGTTTTGTTGTTTCCTTAAAATTACATTAACTATCTTTTGTTTTTATGTATATGATCTCATTTGGACAAAAATTTTCGTCCTTTTAATGTTTTTTCTTTTTTTCCTTCTCATTAGTCTCTTCAAATATTTTTGGTTGAGTTATGACTATTTTCTAAATTTGAAGAATATGAAACAAAACTTAATATAAATATAAGTAAAATCTTAAACTACAAAAGATAGGTCTATTAACATAGATTTGTTGTCCTCCATGTCCCAAGTCATTGTTGAGCGTTTGAGTTATCAAGGTTAGACTTATTTTTTTTATTTTTTAATGTTTGAGATAATTCTTTGACATAAGTCTAGAATATAAAATTTTAATCTACTTATACTTTAATAATGCAACAATATACATACATTGTAGGCACGTAATTTTTATCAAACTTAAGTTTTATATCTTTTTTAGAACTTAAATATTTTTATTAAAATATAAATGAAATATTTAAACTTTTACCTTTTTTAATTGACTTTATTTTAAAAAGAGCTGAAAACAATAAAAAATAGAATCATGTTTTAGATAAAGTTTTCTTACCAATTGTTTAAAAAAAGAAAAGAAAATTTCAAAATATATATATGTTTTCTTTTAGTGTTTCTTAATTATATTATTATTTTTAATTAACTATTTAAATTTTTTTTATATATTTATATTAAAATAATTAATTAATTATAATATTTTTATATTTATATACACCTACCCACTACCCACTTCCCTTTCTACCCACTACACCACACCCCTATAAATTGAATAAGTACGTATTGTTATACAATTTTTGTGGTGTTAACTTTTTCAAATTTTCACCTAACGAAACTGATATCATAAGTCATATCATTTTGTTTACTATTTATATATAACTTGTTGGACATTATACACATTTAGTCAGAGTTAATAATAATGATTTTCATTGAATAAGGTGTTTAATATAAAGGAAAATAATTATTTTAACATTAGATAAACTTTTTACACCTTTTAAAAAGATTTGTGTTAATTAAGAATGTCGTTGTGTATACTTTTTGAGACAACTAAAAATAAACTCAAGGATGTAGTGACACTCCTTCTTTAATAATATAATTAACTTTTATTAATTTAAAATAGATATTTATGAAAATAAGTTTAGTGCACTAAATATCGAAACCAATAATGCGGTTACGCATCTAGGTTGAAATCAAATAAAAGTTCAACAATAAAAATATGAGTGAAACCGTAGCATATAAAATATGTCCACAAATAATTCGAAAGTAGATAGAAGTCAATAAAAGTGACCGTGTTAGAACCATGGAACTCAAAGCATGCCTAATACCATTCCCTCGATCAATATAATTCTTTGCCCGAGCTTCGTATATTGACTTTTACTTGATTTTATTATTTTATTTTATTTGTTATACTGTGTTTGATGGCCTAATGTGCTTCTTGTTTCTCGCTTATTGATTTTTTTTATCTATATTATTGAACTATACTAAATTTTTCTTTTGTGCACACTTTTTGAGTCTTTGAATACACGTAACACACGTTCCCAGGAATGCAGTTATGCATCCTATTTTCCTTGAGATAAAATTGGAGTGTCTTGACACCTAGTGAAAGATATTTAGTCACATATGTTAGGCGAGGTTGGACTAGCAATGAAGTCGGAATAGCGCTTCTACCGATAAGTTGCCCTTCCCTGGCTCGAATTGTCCACTCGGGTAAATCAGTCTAAATACCCTATCGTATTCAGGTTTGAATCTAGTTAGCTAGAATATAGGCATGGTTATCATAGAAGACTCTACTTATTTGCATCATTTTCATGTGACTTAATGAGCCTTTAAACAAGAGTTAGGTCCGTCCAGGAAAAGTATTCCTCTCTTACTTGACAACTTAGCTCATTCTATGTGCTATATGAAAATGCATTTATTTAGAAGTGTCTACAAGTTGACGCATTTTAGTGTGAAAAAAAGAAATTAAAAAAAAAAAGAAACACGAAAATATTTCTTCTTTTAGAAGTTATTATACATTTCTGAAAATAAAATAATATTTTTTGCTTTACTCAATGAAAAGAATAATAATATTTTTATTTAGATTTTTTTTCCATAAAGTTTGTAAAAGAAAATTCAAAATATTTTACTTTCATAATACTTTGAAAACTTGCATTTGTCAAATAAAAAGAAGTTATAATATCTCAAAGTTTTTTTCTAACTGTCCAATCCGAACAAACTACGCACACATGATTCTCATCTCGATGAGATACGCAGGAAATATTTCTTGAGTTCGGTGATCCATATTTAATAATTTTAAAATGTTTTAATCTTTATTCAAAAATTTAAAAAAATATGAAACAATTTATGTATCCTTTCTCAAAATATATATATATATATATATATATATATATATATATATATATATATATATATATATATATATATATATATATATATATATATAAAAAAAAAAGATTTGTTCTTCTCAAAGATAAAACAAAATAAAATATTTTTACTTCATATATCTGGAACAACGTTTGACCTGATTCTTGATTTTACAAGATATGTAGGCAGCCTTATGTTGAGGTTCGGTCAAACTAAGAAAAAATCTAAAAAGTCCTCGTCATAAAAATTGGAGCAAAACATGTATTTATTTATTTTTTGAAATTTCTTTTAAACTTGATTGGTATCAACATACTTAAAAATATGCATAAAAATAATAAAGTCTTAAACTATTTGGCAAGAAAGATCAACTTTGTTGTGACCTATAGACTTCTTTCAATATCTCTTAATATATTCATGTAATATTTCAGAAACCGTTTTGCTTAAAGTTAAGGTTAAGACAAACGCGAACTCATGTTTCATGTGCATTGTGTGGTGAACTTTATTATTATTATTATTATTATTATTATTATTATTATTATTATTATTATTATTATTATTATTATTATTATTATTATTATTATTATTATTATTATTATTATTATTATATATATATATATATATATATATAATTCAATGGCATGACTTTGTTGACCTAGATCTTGGCCCTAATGTTTGTTGAGGTGAATATGGAGCAATATTTATGTTGAGAAAGGATTATAGCTTTTCTTAGATCCGATTGTGTCTTTCAAGCCTACGAAATGTCATGTTATTCATAGAATTCTCATTTCGAGACTAAATTTTTTTTATTTCAATAACCATATTTTAGCATATATATTTCAAGTGCAATAGTGCATTATACCTTGGTCCCACCTCCCTAAGTGTGCTAGCAATTATCTACACAATGTTAAAGACCTAAGTTGGATAACAAAATGAAAAGCTCAAATATGTGAAAGTTTAAAAAAAATAACAAAGAAATATAGAATGAAAAATTGAAAAAAAAAAAAAAAAAACTCCAATAAAAAGGAGAGAAAATGAAAAAAAATGAGGAGAAACTTTCAAGAAAACAAATGTCAAATGCTAGAAAAAAAAATTGAGAGCATTTTCCAAATTTGAAGGAGAAAGTAGTCACTTTATCTCAAATAAATATTCTATCTTTCTCTAAGCCTACATTACAAGTCAATGACAAGTCCTATTTGATCTCATTTTTTCTGTCCTCACATCAGTCGATACTTACGTAAGTGTCACACATATGGTATCTCAATATCATGCATCGAACATCTTTCTAAGTTTGAGTGACTTTCAAAAATGTCCTACGATATAAAATATTCTATAGTTTGTGAGAAGGGCTTTATTTGTTGTAAGAGAACTTGAAATATGAGGATATGAATAATTCTTGTCCCTTAATTTAGGCAAAATGAATTCATCTTGTAAATATTTAAGTATGTTCGAGATACTATTTGAAACTATAGGAATCACTCAAAGTTGACCTCAAATTTGTTGGTACCAAGTAAAATCAAAACATTGTCAATTATGAACTAATTCGTTGAAAAATACTTTTATTTATTTATATGAAGTATGTTTGACCTGATTCTAGCTATACAAGATATGTAGGCAGTCCTAGAACGAGCTTGTTCTCACAAAATAAAACTTTATATCCTTGAAAGATCAAAATTGATTTTTCTTTTAAAAAAATTCAAAAATCATAAATTAAAACGAGCTTCAAAGTTTCTCAATTTAAAAAACGGACATATTTTTATTTGTTAAAAACATGATTATTGTTTTTAAAAAATAAACACTCTGTCATCATTCATTTTTAGGGAACAAACACCCTAATTGCATTTATCTTTTGGTATAGGTATTTGACATACGTGCTTATAAAACATATAAAATATTTTCTGATGTAAATTGGGCTAAAAATAATGTTGTGGTGATTTCAAATGATGTTTAGTAATATATTCTTGAGTAATGAGATTTGCATTAGCAAAATCCTCCTACATAATGGGTTTTAATTAGTTTCACAAGACCCTCTTACATAATGGAATTAGCATGATCCTCCTCATAATGTAATTTAGATTAGCAGCACTCGCCTACATAATGGGATTAACAAGACCCTCCTCGGAATGGGATTAACAGGACCCTCCTCATAATGGAACTTAGATTAGAAGGATCCTCATACATAATAGGATTAACAGGACCCTCATCATAATGGGATTTAGTTTAACAGGACCTTTCATAATGGGACATAGAAGGACTCTCCTCATAATAGGACTAGAAGGACCCTCCTTATAATGGAATTTAAAATAGAAGGACCCTCCTCATAATGAATTAGTGGGACCCTACTTATAATGGAATTTAGTTTAGAAGGACCCTCCTCATAATAGGACTAGAAGGGTTATCTTCATAATGGGACAATGGAAATTAGAATAGCATGACCCTCCTCATAATAGGATAACCAGGACCCTCCTCATAATGAGACTTGCAGGACCCTCCTCATAATGGGATTTAGTTTAATAGGACCCTTCTCATGATGAAATTAGTAGGACCCTCCTCATAATGGTATTTTGTTTAGCAGACCCTCCTCATAATGAGATTTAGTTAAGCAGGACCTTTCTTATAATGTGATTAGTGGGACCCTCTTCATGATGGGATAAGTAGGACCCTTTTTATAATGGGAGATAGACAAGCAGATTCCTTCTCATAATGGGGCATAGTATAGTAAGGACCCTCCTAAATAATGGGACGTAGTATAGCAAGGACCCTCTTGAACAATGGGACGTAGTATAGTAAGGACCCTCCTAAAATATGAGGCGTAGAGTAACAAGGACCCTCCTGAACCATGGGACGCACTATAGCAAGGATTCTCCTGAACAATGGGACGTACCGTAGCAAGGACCCTACTGAATAATGAGACCTAGTATAGTAAGGACTCTCCTGAACAATGGGATGTACCCTCTAAAACAATGGGACGTAGTGTAGCAAGGACCCTTTCGAATAATGGGGCGTAGTGTAGCAAGGACCCTCCTGAATAATTGGACGTAGTATAGCAAGGATCCTCCTGAAAAATGGATCATAGTATAGCAAGGAACCTCTTGAACAATGGACGTAGTATAACAAGGACCCTCCTGAAAAATCAGATGTAATGTAGCAAACACCCTTCTGAACATTAGGACGTAGTATAGCAAGGAACCTCCTGAAAAATGGGATGTAGTGTAGCAAAGACCCTCCTGAGAAATAGGTAGCAAGGACCCTCCTGAACAATGGAAGTAGTGTAGCAAGGACCCTCTTGAATAATGGGACGTAATGTAGCAAGGACCCTCCTGAACAATGGGACGTAGTATATCAAGGACCCTCCTGAACAAAGATACATAGTATAGCAAGGACCCTCATAAACAATGGGACGTAGTATAGCAACGACCCTCCAAAACAATAGGAATTAGTGTAGCAATACCCTCCAATCGAATTTAGATTAGCAGGACCCTCCTAGAAAATGGAATTAGTAGGACCCTCCTACATTATGAGATTTGGTTACTTTCTCCTAGATAAACACTTCCTTATCTGATATCCACCAAAATCAAGGTGATATCTCAAAGTCAAGACTCAAGTGAGGACTCACCATAAACTGCATAGATAGTATCTTGTACTTTTATTTTCTTCGTAATTTGCTTTTATTTTTTTTATGTAAGGATAGGGGCCGCAATTTGAAGCCTAGATGGAACATCACTTAACTTCTAACCCATCACCTCATGTCCTTAAATTACACGTGACCTGATTTCCTTATAACTCGGGATATGTAGGTTGCCCAAAATAGGACTCGGTTGCATATTTTTCTTTCAAATAAAAATCTGGTCAAAACTTGTCTCTTTGTCGGAAAACTCTTCGTGTTTCCAGTCAAAGAGGGGCAAACAGTAGATAAATAATATTTTATCGAACTTAAGTTTTATACGTTTTTAGAGCTTAATTATTTTTATTAAAATATAAATTACATATTTTGAATTTTACCTTATTTTATTGACTTTATTTCAAAAAAAATTGAAAACAACAAAAAATAGAATCACGTTTTCAATAAAGTTTTATTTCCAGTTGTTTAAAAACAAAAGAAAATTTCAAAAAAATATATTATGTTTTGTTTTAGTGTTTCTTAAATATATTATTACTTTTAAATTTCTATTTAATTTTTTTATATATTCATATTAAAATAATTCGTTAATATAGTCAATTATTATATTTTTATATTTATATATACCTACCCACTACCTCACTTCCGTTTCTACCCAATACACCCACACCCCTATACACTGCATGAAAAACACACCCACCATACACCACTTCACAACCTTATCTGCACACTCCTATAAACTACAACACGACAACAAAACAAAAGAAAAAAAAGAAACAATTACTCCAACCATCTTAACATACACGACAAACCCACAAAAAAAGAAAATGAAAAAATTTGCACATATATACACTACTATATACGCATAGCAACGAAAAAAAATAATTTTCAAGAAGGCAACAAAAGAAAAAATCAGCAATCCCAAATACCAAAACATACAAATATACAAATACAACACACATACAAAAAGTTTCGTGGATGGTTAAATAGAGCTTCAGTCAAAAAATTTCGTTATTTATTCTCTCTATTTAAGGTTAAACTCTATCTTATTTCTTTAATTTACCTATGAAATTTGATGTAATTTTGTGATACTTTTTTATATACAATTTTATATCATTTATAATTTGATTGAAATGAATTTAATTTGCAATTAAATATATTTTTATTATTTATTGTTGTACAATTTTTATACTTTGAAAAGTTTTTAGTTAATGTCACGAAGAATTTCATTGAATATAAAAAATTAATTAAGAATTTAGAGTTAGTACATGGAGTTTTAAAAAAAAAAAAATAACAATTTTTGGCTTAAGATAGATTGAATTATAAATTGAACTACTACATATTGCTAAACAGTTTTAGTTGGTGTTAACTTTTTTAAATTTTAATCTAAGAAAGCTTATATCACAAGTCATATCATTTTGTTTACTATTTAAATATAACTTGTTGGACCTTATACAAATTTAGTCGGAGTTAATAGTAATGACTTTCATTGAATAAGTTGTTTAAGATTTATAAAGGAAAATAATTATTTTTAACGTTAAACAAACTTTTATACACCTTATGAAGAGATTTTTGTCAATAAAAATGTGGTTGCACATCTTTTTTGATACAATTCAAAATAAGCTCAAGGATGTGGTGACACACCTTGTCTAATAATATAATTAACTTTTATTAATTGAAAATAGAGACTTATAAAAATGAATTTACTAAGTGTGATGAAAGAAGACAATTATGTCTTTAAATATCAAAACAACGAATGTTGTTACGCATCTAGGTTATAACCAAATAAAAGTTCAACAATAAAAATATGAGTGAAATCGTAGCATATAAAATGTGTTCACAAATAATTTATAAGTAGGTAGAAGTCAATAAAAGCGACCATGTTATTACCACGGGATTTGAGGGATGCCTAATACCTTCTCCTCAGTCACTAAAATTTCTTACTCAAATTTCTGGTTCGCAAATCAAATAAAGAGTCATTTCCTTTTGATTATGGATTAAACAAAAAAAGTGACAAAAAAAAGTGACTTAGAACACTACAACTCAATTCCAAGTGGAGATTTTGAAAAAAAATCTCTAATTAATAATGTCACTTAAAATGAAAAAACACTTGCATGTGCGAAAAGGAGTGTGACATATCTGGTGACTCCGCCTGGGAGTAACCAGAATTCGAGCTTTGTACATTGACTTTTATTTTATTTTATTAGATATATTGTGTTGGCCTAACGTGCTACTTGTTGCTCCTTTGTTGTTTTTTGTATTTATACTAGGTAAATTGTTCGTGCTTCGCACTGGATTGAACTATTTTATTAAGCTTGCATATGATCATTGAATAATATTTGTATTTTCGATACATACACTACATTGTCAAGAATATTTTATCTTAAGGCAAAATGTTCCTCCGAAATCTTAAAATGCTTAGTTTTTTAATTTTCATTTTTGTTATGCAAAAATTATAAGGCATAGATTTTAAGCATATGAAAGAAGCCTAAGAAATTCTCCCTAGAAATAGTTGGTCAGAAGTAATGATTTTTTTAAAATTTCAAGAAGTTATAAAGAACAACATCAGACGTTACAAAGAGAGAGAAAAAATATTGAACAACAACACTAAATGTTCACAATGGAATATTCTAAACTAATTTTTTGACATATTGTATTAAAATCTCACAGCATAAATTTTGTGAGCACTTGAACTCACAAATTCCAAAAATAATAATAAAGACAACCTTACTTTCCTAACAATCAAGAAGAAAAAGGAATGTAGCTTAAAATATTTTTCAAAAAGATAATCTTTCGGGTTGTATCCATGTTTACAATTCACAAATTTAATTGAAAGAAGCCAAAAGAAAGAGTTATTACTTCTTTATAAAAAAAATAATCAAAAGCTTCATAAAAAGAATGAGTTATCACTACAACAAAAATGTTCTTTAAAACCATCTCCAACCCACCTTTATTTTACTCTTCATTCTATATTTGGAGAGTAAAATAGAGAATGAGCACTCCAACTCAGCTCCAGATCACCTACTGTTCTTCATTTATAGAGAGGTAAATAGTAATACTCCAAATTTGGAGAACTACTATTCACACTCTCTATTTCACTTTTTCATTATTTCTATTACATTCTAATTAACATATTATTTTATATATAATTTCATTAAATAAATATCTAATTCCTAATTCTTATTTTAAATGTAATATTATATTTTTAAAAATATTTTTTTAATACATACTACTTTATTTTCAAATTAGTAGTATTTTATTTTTTTTCTAATTTTCATCAATAATAAAATTTTATTTCATTATTAATTTTCATTATAAAGAATACACAAAATTAAAATGACAAGATGAGACATTTAATTTAAAAACACAATACATGATATGATAATTTAAATACAAGATAACAATACAATACATAACATAATAATTTAAATACAAGATAACAATACAATACATAACATAATAATTTAAATACAAGATAAGAATACAATATAATACATAACATAATAATTTAAATACAAGATAAAATATGATACATAACATAATAATTAATTGATCACAATAATAATTTAGAAATCCGGTAGGTCGTTTCCAAATATAGCACTACAAATTGGGATATGATTCCAAGAATTGTTGCAATTGTGATTGTGAGTGCGGTTGTGATTGTCGATTTCTATTTTCAAGTATTCGTTGTTGTTCTCGTTGCAGGTAATCAAGAACATTTGGATCACTAATAGATTCTAAATTTTTATTAAAATTTGGTTTTGTCTCTAAATTCCTTGGCTTTGATGTATCTATCTAGCCTATCATCGTCCTTTGTTTTGATATAGCAGACTCCGATAACATCTGTTCAAGTCGATTATTTTCTATGTTGAAAAATTTCATAGTGGAGAAAGACCTTCATCATTTGATATCTTTAATTTTGATTTCTTCACCCCAATAGGTCGTTCATATGAAGTGTGATGACCTGAAAATTTATCATTTGAATTAAGTGAAAAAGATTATAAGTAAGGAGATGATACTATAGGTGATATAGGACTAGGAGCCTCGGATTCCGGTGATTGCAAAGTAAAGTCTTGTCCCAAGTGGTCTACAATTTTTGAAACTATTCATGATTCTCACACCAAAGAGAAGAAATATTTCGTGATGAAACAAGAATCGTGCCGAAAAATATTGAACGTGCATTCGCAATTTCCAATTATTGCGGGACCGTCACGTTTTTTGGAGAAAGAAATCGCTACATAATATCGCGACCACTTGTATTTATACTGCACAACATGATAATTGAGGATGAAACTGATATCAATGCACTATTTAAGATGTCGTAGAGGCTCCAACTCCAACTATATAAATGGTGGTAGCTGAAAACCTTCGGTTTGAACAATTTTTACCTGACATAAAAAATTAAGGACAAAACTGCTTATTTTGAACTCCGTAATGCATTAATAGAGTATTTATGAAAGCAACGTAATGATTTTGAAAGTTGAGTATTTATGTAATTGTATATCACTTTTACTTGAATGTTTCATCCCCTTTTTTATGTATAATATTGTGCTTTCTTGCAATTTATGTCATTTTAAAAATTAGAATAAAATATAATTTTATATCACACTATAAATTAATTATTTGGGAAAAAAGAAACAAATGATTTACATTATGAAATAAAAAATATAAGAATGAAATATATATAATATAATATTGAGGAGAGAGAAAAAAATTCTTTTTTAGAGAGTAAAATAGAGAATTTGGTTGGATTGATTGTATGAAAAAATAAAGAACTTTAAATTAAGAGAGTAAAATAGAGGATTGGGTTGGAGATGCCCTAATGATAATTAATATCTTAATTATCGATAAATATGTATTTTCAAAGGCAACTGGTAATCTGTATAAATGTCCCTAAAGTCTATAGCAACATTGAATCCAATGACAATTAATTGGTGTCAGTAAATGTTGTAGCACTCTTCGTGAGCGTACATTTTTATTGCCGATAAAAAAAAATTTTGTTATAGTATAATTTGGACATTTGTTAGTTTCACGAAAACTTGATCTTTTATTATGCCCAAAAAGAAGAGAAAAAGAAATATGATAAATTAGTTAACTTGTGATAAAAGATGCGGACGAATTGTCTCTATACAAATATTGTACAAATGGTGCAATGGCATACAAAATGATTGCACCTAAAAAAAACAATCAAAGTAATATACTAACTGTGACAAGCAAGAGATAAATTATTTTTGTTCTTTTCACACTTTATAAGAAGCTTAATTAATGTATTTGAATTTTAAAAAAAAAACATACAAATAATAGTGGCATAAATAAAATATTTGCTTACTACAGAACCAAATGTAATGAATTCAACTATCAATCATTTCAACAGCGTTATGAATTGTGCACTACGAGCTTTAAGAATGGTAATGTCGCATTGCAATTGAAGTCACTTTTCTTTGTTAATACAAAGTAACCTGTAGAAAGAGACAAAAAAAAAATCTATTTTCAGTCCTTGTTGAACTTTAACAGGTTAAAAAAAATCATCAAAATAGAAAAAAAGAAATTGTCATAGTTACATGATCACTATGAATTATTGTAAAGATTAATCTCCATGAAAACAATCCGAAATAAAACAAACTTAAAAGTTTAATTAATTTATATGAATTTGACTACCCTACAGAGAAGGGGGGAAACCTTCAAATAATAATGGCATGAAATTTCTCTATTCATAGAAAACATAGGGTAGTATGAACAAATGTGTATTGTGCCTTATCGAAAGAGTCACAACTCTTTGAAAAAGTTACAACCCTTCAGAAAGGTCACAATCTTTCACAACAGTCACAATTTTTCATAAGAGTTGCAACTTTTCATAAAATTCACAATTATTCATGAAAAGGGAGGATAGTTTTAAAAATAAATAAATTTAACGTGAAATCCTGATTTATGATGGTGCCGCATAGACAGACCTAGAATTTTCTTTTATATAAATATATGATATAGTCAACTGCTACCCCGCTTTCGTTTCTACTCACTACACCCATACCCCTATAAACTACAATATGAACAACACACCCCACCGTACACGACTACACAACCTACCCCTATAAATTACAACACGATAACAAAAAAAAGAAAAAATCAATTATCTCAAACAAACCCAGCATACACGATACACACATCATAAGGAAATACAAAATCTGCACATATATACACTACTATATACGCACAACACCAAAACAAAAAAATCTACACAAACGCAGCAAAAAGAAAAAATCAGCGACCCAAAGTATCAAAACGCACAAATACATAAATACAACACATATACAAAAATATTCGTGGGTGTTTTAATCAAAATTCAGTCAAAATTTTGCGGTACTTATTCTCTCTATTTGAGGTTAAAATTTTATCTTTTTTTGTTTAATTTAATCATGAAATTTGATGTAATTTTATGATACTTTTTTTATATACAGTTTTCTTTCATTCATAATTTGATTGAAATAATTTAATTTGAAATTAAATATATTTTTGTTGTTATTTATTGTTGTTTAATGCTTTGAATAAGTACTTTCTAGTTAATGTCACGTAGAATTTCATTGAATATGAAAAATTAATTTAGAGTTAGTACATTGAGTTTTGAAAAAATTAAATGTCACGACCCAAAACCGGGCCGCGACTGGCACCCACATTTACCCTCCTATGTGAGCGAACCAACCAATTTAAACCTTAACATTTCAATATAATATCAACAGAAAGTAATGCGGAAGACTTAACTCATTAATAAAATCAATAACTATTATTATCCCCAAAATCTGGAAGTCATCATCACAAGAACATCTATCTCAAATTGCTAAACTAAAACTGTCTAGGAAGCTAAAACTAATAATAGCTAGTCCATGCCGCAAGTTCAAGGCATCAAGACTTGAAGAAGAAGACCCAGTCCAAGCTAGACGCATTAGCTCACCCTGAATTTCCGAAGGTAGTGAAGACTGGCTAGATCTACTGTTGAGTTGAAGTTGACGAAACATTTGCTGCATTCCACAAATAACAAAGAAGAAAACATAAAAGTAGGGTCGAAGACAACCACAAGTACTGAGTAGATATCATCGGCCAACTCAAAATAGGGAACAGTATATATCAATAATAATGTAAATCAACTACAATACTCAACATGTAGCAATAACAACATAAATTCATCAATAACTACAACCGAGTTCACACATGAGGACTCAAGCCTCAATACCATACTCATTTGAGAATTAAGTTCATTAGATTGAGTATATTCATTATCTTTCAAGATTCATTATCTTTCTTCCTCTTGTGTCGGTACGTGACACTCCGCTCCTCTATTTCTATCCTGGTGCCTAACGCGTGGCACTCCGATCCTCATATACTATCCTGGTACCGGAACGTGGCACCCGATCCATATTCTATCCTGGTGTCGGAACGTGACACTCCGATCCTCATATTCATTCTATCCTGGTACCGGAACGTGGCACCCGATCCATATTCTATCCTGGTGTCGGAACGTGACACTCCGATCCTCATATTCATTCTATCCTGGTACCGGAACGTGGCACCCGATCCCCTAATTCATCAAGCCTTCTTTCATACTAAGGCATCATCATTAACAAGTGAATTAGGGTTTCTATCAAGATTTGGGATTCAATCGCTTTATCATGCTTATTTATTCACAATTTCATAATCATATTCATGCGAGCATACAGTTTAAGCATATAGAAGGGTTCACAATACTATCAATACATATCATTCACTATTAAGAGTTTACTACGAATATCGTAAGAGAAACCATAACCTACCTCCACCGAAGAATGGAATCAACAAGCTATCTTCTCAAAATTCTTGCTATCCTCTTCGTTTCTCTCTCTCTACTCGTTCGTTTCTCTTCTCTTTCTGTTCTTTTTCTTTTTCTTATTCAAACCCTCTTTCTTTTACCCTAATTCATATATAATTAAGAATGAAAGATGGTAATAATGACCCACTAATTAACTTAAGGTTACCTATTTTAACCCCCAAGTAATTAGATTTATTAATAATAACCCTCAAACTTTATAATTAAGGAAAGAATAGTCCAAAACGTCCTTAAAGCGTGGAAAGAAATCCGATTTTGATCGGGATCGCGCGACTGTGACGGCCGTCGTGAGTGCGACGGTCACACAGTCGTCGCCGTGACGGCCGAGGGTCAATTTCATCACGGCATCGTGACGGTCCGTCACACCGTGACGGTCCGTCCCCGCCACTCCGCTACGATGTTCGGAGAGTTGATTTTCGCATTACCCAATTTGAAGTTCTAAGTGTTTTGAAAGCGAAACCTCGTGACGGACCGTCGTGCCTGTGGCGGTCCGTCGGGTGTCTGTAGTCTAGGCCAGTTTGTCCAGAAATAAAATCTGCTGCTCAAACCGACTAAACGGGTCGTGACAATAGATACCCATTTACCCATCGTTCGTCCCCGAGCGATCAAAAGAAGACAAACAAGGGCCGAAGGAAGTACTGAATCAGAAAAGCGGATGTGGGTATTTTTCTTGCATATCTGCCTCCTTCTCCCAAGTAGCCTCTTCAACGGGTCGATTCTTCCATTGAACCTTGATGGATGCAATCTCCCTTGACCTCAACTTGCGAACTTCTCTATCTAAAATAGCGACTGGATCCTCCTCGTAAGACAAGTTCTCATCAAACAAAACTGAATCCCAACGGATGATATAGTTTCCATCTCCATGGTATCTTTTCAACATGGACACATGAAATACCGGATGTACTCCGGACAGCCCTGGAGGCAAGGCTAACTCATAAGCCACCTCCCCTACTCGCTTTAGTACCTCAAATGGTCCAATATACCTTGGACTTAGCTTACCTCTTTTACCAAACCGCATCACCCCTTTCATAGGTGAAACCTTCAACAAGACTTGTTCACCCTCCATGAACTCCAAGTCTCTAACCTTTCGATCTGCATATTCTTTTTGCCTACTTTGCGCCGCTAGAAGCTTTTCTTGAATGCCCTTCACCTTATCTAACGAATCCCTCAAGAGATCAGTACCCCAAGGTCTAACCTCGAATGCATCAAACCAACCAATGGGAGATCTACATCTCCTCCCATACAATGCTTCAAATGGGGCCATATCAATGCTTGAGTGATAGCTATTGTTGTATGAAAACTCTGCCAAAGGTAAGAAGCTATCCCAATGGCCACCAAACTCTATTACGCATGCGCGAAGCATATCCTCCAACACTTGAATCGTTCGTTCAGACTGACCATCGGTCTGAGGATGGAACGCAGTACTAAGGTCCAACCTAGTACCCAATTCCGTATGCAATGTTTTCAAAAACTTAGAAGTAAACTGCGTACCTCTATCTGATATGATGGATAGTGGAACCCCATGCAACCGAACAATTTCTGAGACATAGATTTTGGCTAACTTCTCTGCATTGTAAGTCACCTTGACCGGATAAAATGAGCGGACTTAGTTAACCTATCAACAATTACCCAAATGGAGTCATACTTACCCAATGTCTTTGGAAGACCAACCACAAAGTCCACAGCAATCCTTTCCCACTTCCATTCCCCAATGGGCATCCTCGGAAGTGATCCTCCGGTCGTTTGGTGTTCATACTTTACTTGTTGACAGTTTGGACACTTGGCAATAAAGTCAACAATATCACGCTTCATTCTACTCCACCAAAAGTGTTGCTTTAGGTCACGGTACATCTTGGTCGCACCCGGATGTATAGAATACCGTGAACTATGAGCCTCTGTCAGAATAGTGTTGATCAAATCATCGACGCGGGGTACACATACCCTTCCTTTGATTCTCAAAACACCTTCCTCATCGATTTGTGCTTCCTTAGCCTCTCCTCGCGATACTTTATCTTGAATTCGTCTTAGTTTCTCATCATCAAACTGCTTTCCCTTAATCTTGTTGAGAAATGAAGATTTTGACTCCACACTAGCCAACAATCCTCCCTTCTCATTTATTTCTAACCTCATCAAGTCGTTAGCCAGAGTCTGAACCTCTCTAGCCAATGGGCGTCTAAAAGCTTGCAAATGAGCTAGACTTCCCATGCTTCCCGCCTTTCTACTTAAAGCATCCGCTACAACATTCGCTTTTCCCGGATGATACAAGATAGTGATATCGTAGTCCTTTAGTAACTCCATCCATCTCCTCTGTCTTAAGTTCAAATCTTTCTGAGTGAAGACATACTGAAGGCTACGATGATCCGTGTAGACCTCACACTTAACCCCATATAAATAGTGTCTCCATTGCTTTAATGCGAACACTACCGCGGCCAATTCCAAATCGTGGGTCGGATAGTTACGTTCATGCACCTTTAATTGCCTTGAAGCATAAGCAATCACACTCTTCTCTTGCATTAGTCGCACTCCAACCTGAATAGGATGCATCACAATAAACAATGAAGTTTTTACCCTCTATTGGCAAAGTAAGAATTGGTGCGGTAGTCAACAAAGTCTTAAGCTTCTGAAAGCTTTCCTCACATTCATCTGACCATACAAAGGGAACATTCTGCTTAGTCAAGTTCGTCAATTGAGAAGCAATAGAAGAGAATCCCTTGACGAATCGGCGGTAGTAACTAGCTAACCCCACGAAACTTCTTATTTCTGACACATTAGTGGGTCTCACCCAATTCTTCACTGTCTCAATCTTAGATGGATCTACCATCACTCCATCCTTAGAAACTACGTGCCCCAAGAAGGACACCGCATCTAGCCAAAACTCACACTTAGATAACTTGGCGTAAAGCTTTTTCTCCCTCAACATTTCCAATACCATTCTCAAATGCTCTTCATGTTCCTTCTTGCTCTTCGAGTATACCAATATATCATCAATAAATACGATCACGAAAAGGTCCAAATATGGCTTAAAGATCCCGTTCATCAAGCTCATGAACGCAGCAGGGCATTCGTAAGACCAAAAGACATCACTACAAATTCGTAATGCCCATACCTCGTTCGGCAGTCTTTGGCACATCTATCGCTCGTATTTTCAATTGATGATAACCGGATCTCAAGTCGATCTTAGAAGACACAAGCACCTTGTAAATCGATCGAACAAGTCATCAATGCGAGGAAGAGGATACTTGTTCTTTATGGTTACTTTGTTTAGTTGTCTGTAGTCTATACACATTCGAAAACTCCCATCCTTCTTCTTTACAAACAAAACCTGAGCACCCCAAGGAGATGCACTTGGTCTAATGAAGCCCTTGCTCAACAACTCTTGAAGTTGAGCCTTTAACTCTCTTAATTCGGGAGCCATTCTATACTGAGGGTATAGAAATGGGGCGTGTGCCGGTTCAAGATCGATACAGTCAATATCCCTATCCGGTGGCATACCGGAAGATCTGCAGGAACACATCCAAAAACTCACGGACTCAAAAACCGACTCAATTGAGGGTACTTGAGTAGTGTCATCCTTGAGATGTGCCAAGAAAGCTAAACACCCTTTACTAACCATTTTCTTAGCACGAAGAAAGGAGATGATACGCGCCGGATTAGAAGTGTAGTCACCCTCCCACACTAACAGATCTGTCCCAGGCTTGGCTAACGTCACAGTTTTAGCATTACAATCCAAGATCGCAAAATTCGAAGAAAGCCAAGTCATACCCAGAATTACATCAAAATCAACCATTTCTAAAATAACCAAATCTACATAAGTGTTGCTCCCCACAAAAGTCACCAAACAAGACCTATATACCTTTTCAACTATCACAGACTCACCCACCGGAGTAGAAACACGAATAGGCATGTCAAGTAATTCACACGGTAAATTTAGACCATTAGCAAATGAAGAAGATACATAAGAAAACGTGGATCCAGGATCAAACAATACATAAGCCATGCAATCACAAACCAAAAGATTACCTGTGATGACAAAGATCGATGCCTCCGCCTGCACCTCCCAGGAAAGCGTAACAATGGGCCCTATCGTTCGTCCCGTCCGCTGCCCTATCATGTTGTGATGTAGTGGCTCCGGTTGCCCATCACCTCTGCCGTTTTGGTGACCACCATTACCTCGACCACCACGTCCTCCAGAAAAACGGCCTCTACCATGACCACCTCTACCTCTAGCTATTGGGGTTCTGTAACTCTGGTTTGGACAATACCTCTTAATGTGTCCAACCTCCCCACATCCATAACACTCTCGGGGTTCATGCATAGGTCTCTCGGAGTAGTGTTGACCGTTCTGAGGTGGTCCCCCAACTACAGTCTGTAGTGAAGACTGAATTGGTCGACTTGCGTAACCTCCGGAGCTCTGTCCCCTGGAGTGAGAACCATTAAACTTGCCTCCCCTTCGAAACCTTTTTGATGTCGATGTAGTGGTGAAGTCATCTGGCTTCACTCCTTCCACCTCTATCACAAAGTCTACCACCTCTTGGAATGATGTTGCCGTAGCCGCTACCTGTAAGGCTGAAATCCGCAATTCTGACCTCAACCCCTTTACAAAACGGCGGATCCGTTCTTGTGGACTGAAACAGAGTTGAGTGGCATTCCTTGATAAAGCACGAAACTTAGCCTCATATGCGTTAACCGTCATCCTACCTTGCTCGAGACTCAAGAACTCATCCCTTTTTCTATCTCTCAAAGTCCTTGGGATATACTTCTCCATAAACAGAGTAGAGAAGGATGCCCAAGTCATGGGTGTGGCCTCTGTCGGTTGACACTCGACATGTGATCGCCACCACATTTTGGCGTTCCCTTGAAACTGATACCTTACGAACTCAACGCCAAACCGTTCTACTATCCCCATCTTGTGTAGTAGCTCATGACAATCAACCAGAAAATCATAAGCATCTTCGATTCTCGCACCCTTGAAGACTGGAGGTTTCAATTTCAAGAACTTCTTGAAAAGTTCGTGGCCGATCGCTTGTCATTATCGGTCCAAAGAGTCGACGTGGAAATGTGCCTATCTCCAATGAGGCATCCATGCGAGGAGCCATAGTAGCGCATGTCGTATCTCTGAAACCGGAGGTGTTGGTGCGTAAAACCATTGGAGGTGCCTGACCGTGATCGATAACCCGCTAAGATAAGCGAGAACGATTGATCATCTCGGGGTAGGTTGGGGTGGCAAATCCTCATGTTGCGCTTGTTCATTCTCCTTCCTCACCCTCTCTTATCACCTCTTGATCGGTGGAGGAGTCACCGCCCTAGTATCGGATGGGCTAGGTGCTCGTCCTCTTCCTCTAGAGGGCGCCCTCCCACGACCTCTTCCACGGCCTCTTGCCGCTACTCTTCCTCGAGCCCACGGCCCGGTGGTGGCTCAGTTCACCCTGTCCTGCCGGTCTTTGGTGTTGGTGTTGGCGTAGTCGTTGCTCTAGTTCTAACCATCTGCGAAAGAGAGTGAAGATGGTCAGATACCAATTCGTATCGCCTAGATACCAATTGGACTCAAGTAGTAGCACGAAAGAAAGAATGAAAGAGTGAAATTTTCCTAAAGTTTTATAGCCTCTCAAGGAAAAGTAAAGGCGTCCCCCTACCGTTCCTTAAGACTCTACTAGACCTGTTCTTGTGTGATGAGACCAACGAACCTAATGCTCTGATACCAAGTTTGTCACGACCCAAAACCGGGCCGCGACTGGCACCCACATTTACCCTCCTATGTGAGCGAACCAACCAATTTAAACCTTAACATTTCAATATAATATCAACAGAAAGTAATGCGGAAGACTTAACTCATTAATAAAATCAATAACTATTATTATCCCCAAAATCTGGAAGTCATCATCACAAGAACATCTATCTCAAATTGCTGAACTAAAACTGTCTAGGAAGCTAAAACTAATAATAGCTAGTCCATGCCGGAAGTTCAAGGCATCAAGACTTGAAGAAGAAGACCCAGTCCAAGCTAGACTCATTAGCTCACCCTGAATTTCCGAAGGTAGTGAAGACTGGCTAGATCTACTGTTGAGTTGAAGTTGACGAAACGTTTGCTGCATTCCACAAATAACAAAGAAGAAAACATAAAAGTAGGGGGTCAGTACAACCACAAGTACTGAGTAGATATCATCGGCCAACTCAAAATAGGGAACAGTATATATCAATAATAATGTAAATCAACTACAATACTCAACATGTAGCAATAACAACATAAATTCATCAATAACTACAACCGAGTTCACACATGAGGACTCAAGCCTCAATACCATACTCATTTGAGAATTAAGTTCATTAGATTGAGTATATTCATTATCTTTCAAGATTCATTATCTTTCTTCCTCTTGTGTCGATGCGTGACACTCCGCTCCTCTATTTCTATCCTGGTGCCTAACGTGGCACTCCGATCCTCATATACTATCCTGGTACCTAACGTGGCACCCGATCCATATTCTATCCTGGTGTCGGAACGTGACACTCCGATCCTCATATTCATTCTATCCTGGTACCGAACGTGGCACCCGATCCATATTCTATCCTGGTGTCGGGCGTGACACTCCGATCCTCATATTCATTCTATCCTGGTACGAACGTGGCACCCGATCCCCTAATTCATCAAGCCTTCTTTCATACTAAGGCATCATCATTAACAAGTGAATTAGGGTTTCTATCAAGATTTGGGATTCAATCGCTTTATCATGCTTATTTATTCACAATTTCATAATCATATTCATGCGAGCATACAGTTTAAGCATATAGAAGGGTTCACAATACTATCAATACATATCATTCACTATTAAGAGTTTACTACGAATATCGTAAGAGAAACCATAACCTACCTCCAATCAAGAATGGAATCAACAAGCTATCTTCTCAAAATCCTTGCTATCCTCTTCGCTTTCTCTCTCTCTACTCGCTCGTTTCTCCTCTCTTTCTCGTTTCTTTCTTTTTCTTATTCAAACCCTCTTTCTTTTACCCTAATTCATATATAATTAAGAATGAAAGATGGTAATAATGACCCACTAATTAACTTAAGGTTACCTATTTTAACCCCCAAGTAATTAGATTTATTAATAATAACCCTCAAACTTTATAATTAAGGAAAGAATAGTCCAAAACGTCCCTTAAAACGTGGAAAGAAATCCGATTTTGACTGGGACTGCGCGACCTGTGACGGGCCGTCGTGAGTGCGACGGTCCGTCACACAGGTCGTCGTGACGGTCGAGGGTCAATTTCATCACGGGCACTGTGACGGTCCGTCCTGCCACTCCGTTACGATGTTCAGAGAGTCGATTTTCAGTACCCAATTTCAGAAGTTCTAAGTGTTTTGAAACGAAACCTCTGTGACGGACCGTCGTGCCTGTGACGGTCCGTCGGGGTGTCTGTAGTCTAGGCCAGTTTTTCCAGAAATAAAATCTGCTGCTCAAAACGACTAAACGGGTCGTTACATTAAAATAATAATTTTTAGCTTATGATATATTGAATTACTACAGATTGTTATACAATTTTAGTTGGTGTTAACTTTTTGAAATTTTAATATAAGGAAGCTTATTTCATAAGTCATATCATTCCATTTACTATTTAAATTTAACTATTTGGATCTTATATAAATTTAATTGGAGTTAATAATAATGATTTGTATTGAATAAGTTGTTTTAGCTTTATTAAGGAAAATAATTATTTTTAACGTTAAACAAACTTTTGTACACCTTTTGAAAAGATTTGTGTCAATTAAGAATGCGGTTGCACACCTTTTTTTAGACAATTAAAAATAAACTCAAGGATGTGGTGATACACCTCATCTATTTATATAATTAAATTTTATTAATTTGAAATAGAGACTTATAAAAATAAGTTTACATAGTATGATGAAAGAAGACAGTTATGCCTCAAAATATCGAAATCGAGAATGTTGTTACGCATATAGGTTGAAATCAAATAAAAGTTCTACAATAAAAATATGAGTGAAACTGTAGCATATAAAATATAATCTATAAATAATTTAACAATCGGTAGAAGACAATAAAATGGACCGTGCTAGAATCAGGGGACTCGAGGGATGCCTAATATCTTTCCCTTGGTCAACAGAATTCATTATCCGTCTGGTTCGCAGACCAAATAAAGAGTCATTTTCTTTTGATTAGAGATTAGAAAAAGGTGACTTGGAACACCACAACTCAATTCTAAGTAGCGACTCCGAAAAAAATAATCTCTAATCAATAATGTCACTTAAATTGGAAAAACCCTTGTGTGCGCTAAAAAGGTGTGACATACATATTTATGGAAAAATCGTAAAGTTGCATTGATGAAGCACCTAGAAGGGCCTTTTATAAATTTTGTTAGAGTAACAAAGTAACAGTAACGAAAAGTGGTGAACGTTTGACCCAAGACACTAAAAAAATTATTTATGTTATGGTGTTGTACAATTTTTAACGGTCTTAACTTATTTATAACTAAGGGCTTGTTTCGATTGGCTTTTGGCTTATGACTTATAAGCCGAAAGCCATAAGTTAGGATTTCTAACTTATGACTTTTGACTTATTTTTGTTATTTAGACTTTAAAAAAGTGCTTGTAAGCACTTTTTAACATTACCCAAACACTTCAAAATTGCTTAAAAGTTATTTTGGCTTAAAAGCACCTAAAATAAGTCATTTCAAACGGGTACTAATATTGATTACCAAAAACATGCACATAATATTTTTTTCAAAAAGAGTTATTCTAACCATAAACTTATCAGATACATATATTATGATAAATTATGTAAAAGATAAAAGTAATTAAATGTCAAGATATTTTTTATCATTAGTTATATATTTACATTTTTTGCGATATATGATAATATTAGATCATTTAATTTTTGTTAAAATATTCTATAAACCTACTAAAATTTATTTATTATTTTCTTCTATCAGTCATTTATTGGAAAGATTATTTAAATATTTAGAAAAATTATTAACACCCACGCAAAACGTGGATAAATTACCAAGTTTATTTATATAGTATTAGAATCTTATCCACATTATGACGTTTATTTTTATAATTTGAAAATTTCTCATTTAAAGTTGAAGTTCAAATTATGCAAAAAAAACATGTCAAATAATAAACTATGAAATAATTTTGAATTCGGAGCTTCATAAAGAGCCCACTCCCATTCACCTTTTTTATGTCGAAATTAACAACATTTATTTTAACTTATCCAATATTTTGATCAAATAATAAAAGAGTAAATGTAGTAAGGAGAGAGCTATATTATTTTGTCTTGCAATTAATAATAAAATAATGTAACAAACATTTTATGAAGCATACATTGTTTTCTCTTCCAATCAAAAAATAATGTTAGCCAACAATTTTAAAACTTATCGTACAATTCAAGTTTATAAAAATAAAAAAAAAATAAGAATACCCAATTAAAATTAAATTGAAGATTTTCTGAATAGTCAATTATTATTGTAAAGATTTAAAGAAAATATGGAAAGAACGAACACAATTTGAGTAGATATATAGTAAGAGTATGCCTACTATATTTAATTGATCTTTTATCTTTTTAAGAATTTTCAATTTTCTTCGTTGATTAGGAAACAATATAAAATACACAATAAAGGAAGTACTATGTAATGCTGAATTTATTCATGGTATAATATGCATGTTTAATAACATATCACAGAAAGAGGAAAATTTACACGCATTGGGTGTTCATATCCACTCAATAAACAAATGATACATGTTATTTTCTTAACTACAAGTATCTATTGTTAACTAGAGTCGACTAATATTATATTTATGCGTATCATAATAAATAAAGTTGTCACGATCCGAAACCGGGCCGCGACTGGCACCCACACTTACCCTCCTATGTGAGCGAACCAACCAATCTAAACCTTAACATTTCAATATAGTATCAACAGAAAGTAATGCGGAAGACTTAAACTCATTAATAAAATCAATAACTATTATTATCCCCAAAATCTGGAAGTGATCACCACAAGAACATCTATGATCAAATTACTAACTAAAATGTCTAAGAAGCTAAAAATACATAAGAAGCTAGTCCATGCCGGAAGTTCAAGGCATCAAGACTTGAAGAAGAAGATCCAGTCCAAGCTAGAAGCATTAGCTCACCCTGAATTTCCGATGTAGTAAGACTGGCTTGAATTACTGTTGAGTTGAAGACGACGGCACGTTTGCTGCACTCCACAAATAAACAAGAAGAAAACATAAAAGTAGGGGTCAGTACAAAACACGGGTACTGAGTAGATATCATCGGCCAACTCAAAATAGAAAACAGTATATATCAGATAACATCATAAATCAACTAATATCCTTAGCATGCAGCATTTTCAATTACCATAACCCTTGGTCACAACACCAAGCACATCAATGAGGACTCACGCCTCCTCATCATACTCATTTGGGAATTAAGTTCATTAGATTGAGTATATTAACATATTTCAAGATTCATTATCTTTATTCCCCTCGTGTCGGTACGTGACACTCCGATCCTCATATACTATCCTGGTGTCGGAACGTGACACTCCGATCCTCATTCTATCCTGGTGTCGAAACGTGACACCCGATCCATATACTATCCTGGTACCGGAACGTGGCACCCGATCCATATACTATCCTGGTGTCGGAACGTGACACTCCGATCCTCATATACTATCCTGGTACCGAAACGTGGCACCCGATCCATATACTATCCTGGTGTCGGAACGTGACACTCCGATCCTCATATACTATCCTGGTACCGGAACGTGGCACCCAATCCATATACTATCCTGGTGTCGGAACGTGACACTCCGATCCTCATTCTATCCTGGTACCGGAACGTGGCACCCGATCCTCTATCTCTATCCTGGTACCGGAACGTGGCACCCGATCCCCTAATCTCACCCCTTTCGTTCATCAAGCCTTCTTTTGTACCAAGGCATCATCATTAACAAAGTAGATTAGGGTTTCTTTTTCAAGATTTGGGATTCAATAGCTTCATCATGCTTATTTATTCACAATTACATAATCATATTCATGCAAGCATACAATTAAGCATATAGAGGGGTTTACAATACTATCAATACATACAATTCGCTATTAAGAGTTTACTACGAATAGCATAAAAACCATAACCTACCTCCACCGAAGATTCGTGATCAAGCAAGAATTTTCCCAAAGCCTTGTGTTTTCCCCTTCGTTCGATTCTCCCTCTCTCTCTTGTTCTTTCTATTTTTCTTTATTCAAACCCTCTTTCTTTTACCCTAATTAGTATATAATTAAGAATAAAAGATGGCAATAATAACCCACTAATTAACTTAAGGTTACCTCTTTTAACCCTCAAGTAATTAGACTTATTAACCTTAACCCTCTAACTTTATAATTAGAGTAGGAATAGTCCAAAACGTCCCTTAAAACGTGTAAAGAAATCCGACTCAGACTAGGATTACGCAGTCTGTGACGGGCCATCGTGCCTGCGACGGTCCGTCCTGCTGCTCCGTCACAGACTTCAGAGAATCAATTTCTCTGAAGAGTCTGTGACGGTCCGTCACACCTGTGACGGTCCGTCCTGCCATTCCGTCACGAAGTTCAGAGAGTCGATTTTCAGTACCCAATTTCAGATTTCCTAAGTGTTTTGAAACGAGACCCTGCGACGGTCCGTCGTGGGGTCCGTCGTTTCAGCCAGTTTTTCAGAAATAAAAATCTGTTGCTCAAAACGACTAAACAGGTCGTTACAATAGATACCAATTTACCCATCGTTCGTCCTCGAACGATCACAAGAAGAAAAACAAGGGCGAGAAGGAGTACCTGAATCTTTAAACAGATGTTGGTATCTTTCTTGCATATCTGTCTCCTTCTCCCAAGTGGCTTCTTCAACCGGTCGATTCTTCCATTGCACCTTGATGGATGCAATCTCTCTTGACCTCAACTTGCGAACTTCTCTATCTAAAATAGCAACAGGCTCCTCCTCATAAGACAAGTTCTCATCAAGCAAAACTGAATCCCAACGGATAATGTAATTTCCGTCCCCATGATATCTTTTCAACATAGACACATGAAATACCGGATGCACTCCGGACAGCCCTGGAGGCAAGGGTAACTCATAACCCACCTCCCCTACTCGCTTAAGTACTTCAAAGGGAACAATATATCTTGGGCTTAGTTTACCTCGCTTACCAAACCGCATCACCCCTTTAATTGGCGAAACCTTCAGTAAGACTTGTTCACCTTCCATGAACTCTAAGTCTCTAACCTTTCGATCTGCATATTCTTTTTGTCTACTTTGCGCCGCTAGAAGCTTTTCTTGAATAGATTTCACTTTCTCTATCGAATCCCTCAAAAGGTCAGTACCCCAAGGTCTAACCTCAAATGCATCAAACCAACCAATGGGAGACCTACATCTCCTACCATACAATGCTTCAAATGGAGCCATATCAATGCTTGAGTGATAGCTATTATTGTATGAAAACTCCGCTAAGGGTAGGAAGCTATCCCAATGGCCACCAAATTCTATCACACATGCACGAAGCATATCCTCCAACACTTGAATCGTCCTCTCAGACTGACCATCGGTCTGAGGATGGAACGCAGTACTAAGGTCCAACCTAGTACCCAATTCCGCATGCAATGTTTTCCAAAACTTAGAAGTAAACTGCGTACCTCTATCTGATATGATGGATAGTGGAACCCCATGCAATCGAACGATTTCTGAGATATAGATCTTGGCTAACTTCTTAGCATTGTAAGTCACCTTGACCGGAATGAAGTGAGCAGACTTAGTTAACCTATCAACAATTACCCAAATAGAATCAAACTTTCCCAATGTCTTGGGAAGACCAACCACGAAATCCATTGCAATCCTTTCCCACTTCCATTCAGGAATGGGCATTCTCTGAAGTGTTCCTCCGGGCCTCTGGTGTTCATACTTTACTTGTTGACAATTTGGACATTTGGCAATGAAATCCACAATATCACGCTTCATTCTACTCCACCAAAAGTGTTGCTTTACGTCACGATACATCTTGGTTGCACCCGGATGTATAGAATACCTTGAACTATGAGCCTCTGTCAGAATAGTGTTGATCAAATCATCGACGCGGGGTACACATACCCTTCCCTTGATTCTCAAAACACCTTCCTCATCGATTTGTGCTTCCTTAGCCTCTCCTCGCAATACTTTATCTTGGATTCGCCTTAGTTTCTCATTATCAAACTTTTTTCCCTTAATCTTGTCAAGAAAAGAAGATCTTGACTCCACACTAGCCAACAATCCTCCCTTCTCATTTACTTCTAATCTCATAAGGTCGTTAGCTAGAATCTGAACTTCTCTAGCCAATGGGCGTCTAGAAGCTTGCAAGTGAGCTAGACTTCCCATGCTTTCCGCCTTTCTACTTAAAGCATCCGCTACAACATTCGCCTTCCCCGGATGATACAAAATAGTGATGTCGTAGTCCTTCAGTAGTTCCATCCATCTCCTCTGTCTCAAGTTCAAATCTTTCTGAGTAAAGACATACTGTAGGCTACGATGATCCGTATAGACCTCACACTTAACCCCATATAAATAGTGTCTCCATTGCTTTAATGCAAACACTACATGGTCANTTCCAAATCATGAGTTGGATAGTTACGTTCATGCACCTTTAATTGCCTTGAAGCATAAGCAATCACATTCTTCTCTTGCATTAGCACTGCACCCAAACCCGAATAGGATGCATCACAATAAACAATGAAGTTCTTACCCTCTACGGTCAAGGTAAGGATAGGTGCGGTAGTCAACAAAGTCTTGAGCTTCTGAAAGCTTTCCTCACATTTGTCCGACCATACAAATGGAACATTCTGCTTTGTCAAGTTCGTCAATTGGGAAGCAATAGAAGAGAATCCTTTGACAAATCGGCGGTAGTAGCTAGCTAACCCAACAAAGCTCCTTATTTCTGACACATTAGTAGGTCTTACCCAATTCTTCACTGTCTCAATCTTAGAAGGATCCACCATCACTCCTTCCTTAGAAACCACGTGCCCCAAGAAGGACACTGCATCTAGCCAAAACTCACACTTAGAGAACTTGGCATAAAGCTTTTTCTCCCTCAACATTTCCAATACAATTCTCAAATGCTCCTCATGTTCCTTCTTACTTTTAGAGTATATCAGTATATCATCAATAAATACAATCACAAAGAGGTCCAAATATGGCTTAAAAATCCCGTTCATCAAGCTCATGAACGCAGCAGGGGCATTCGTAAGACCAAAAGACATCACTACAAATTCGTAATGCCCATACCTCGTTCGAAAAGCAGTCTTTGGCACATCCGTTGCCCGTATTTTCAATTGATGATAACCGGATCTCAAGTCAATCTTAGAGAAGACACAAGCACCTTGTAACTGATCGAACAAGTCATCAATGCGAGGAAGAGGATACTTGTTCTTAATAGTTACCTTATTCAGTTGCCTGTAGTCTATGCACATCCGAAAACTCCCATCCTTCTTCTTCACAAACAAAACCGGAGCACCCCAAGGAGATGCACTTGGCCTAATGAAGCCTTTGCTCAACAACTCTTGAAGTTGGGCTTTTAACTCTCTTAACTCCGCGGGAGCCATTCTATAAGGGGGTATAGAAATGGGGCGAGTGCCTGGTTCAAGATCAATGCAGAAGTCAATATCCCTATCAGGTGGCATACCAAGAAGATCTGCAGGGAACACATCCAAAAACTCACGGACTACCGAAACTGACTCAATCGAGGGTACTTGGGTAGTGTCATCCTTGAGATGTGCCAAGAAAGCTAAACACCCTTTACTAACCATTTTCTTAGCACGAAGAAAGGAGATGATACGCACCGGATTAGAAGTGTAGTCACCCTCCCACACTAACAGATCTGTCCCAGGCTTGGCTAACGTCACAGTCTTAGCATTACAATCCAAGATTGCAAAATTCGAAGAAAGCCAAGTCATACCCAGAATTACATCAAAGTCAACCATTTCTAGGATAACCACATCTACATAAGTGTTGCTCCCCACAAAAGTCACTAAACAAGACCTATACACTTTTTCAACTATCACAGACTCACCCACCGGAGTAGAAACACGAATAGGCATATCAAGTAATTCACAATGTAAATTTAGACCATTAGCAAATGAGGAAGATACATAAGAAAATGTGGATCCAGGATCAAACAATATAGAATCCATGCAATCACAAACCAAAAGATTACCTGTGATGACAGCATCAGATGCCTCCGCTTCGGACCGCCCAGGGAAAGCATAACAATGGGCCCTCTCACCTGTCTGTCTGTTGCCCCTACCATGTTGTGATGTAGTGGCTCCAGTTTGCCCATCACCCCGGCCGTTTTGGTGACCATCATTACCTCGACCACCGCGCCCTCCAGAATGACAACCTCTTCCATAACCACCTCTACCTCTAACATTTGGAGGTCTGTAACTCTGTTTTGGACAATACCTCTTAATGTGTCCAGTCTCCCCACATCCATAACATTCTCTGGATTCAAGCATCGGTCTCTCAGAGAAGTGTTGACCGGTCTGAGGTGGACCCCCAACTACAGTTTGTAGTGAAGACTGAATTGGTCGGACTGAGTAACCTCCGGAACCCTGTCCTCTAGAGTAAAAACCATTAAACTCACCTCCCTTTCGAAACCTCTTTGATGTCGACGCCATGGTGAAGTCATCTGGCTTTACCCCTTCCACCTCTATCACAAAGTCTACCACTTCCTGAAAGGATTTCGCTGTAGCCGCTACCTGTAAGGCTGAAATTCGCAACTCTGCTCTCAACCCCTTCACAAAACGGCGAATCCGCTCTTGTGGACTGAAGCATAGTTGGGTGGCATATCTGGAAAGTGCACGAAACCTAGCCTCATAAGCAGTAACCGACATCCTACCTTGCTCTAGGCTCAAGAACTCATCTCTTTTTCTATCCCTCAAAGTCCGGGGAATATACTTTTCCATAAACAAGCTAGAGAATGAGGCCCAAGTCATGGGTGGTGCCTCTGTTGGTTGACACTCAACATGTGACGGCCACCACATTTTGGCGTTCCCTTGAAACTGATAAGTCACAAACTCAACACCAAACCGTTCTACTATACCCATCTTGTGTAGTAGCTCATGACAATCAACCAGAAAATCGTAGGCATCCTCAGATTCAGCACCCTTGAAGACTGGAGGTTTCAATTTTAAGAACTTACTGAAAAGTTCATGCTGATCATTTGTCATTATGGGCCCTGTAGTCAGACGAGGAAACGTGCCTATCTCCAATGAGGCATCCATGCGGGGAGCCATAGTAGCCGCATGTTGTACCTCCGGAACCGGAGGTGTTGGTGCAGAAAACACTGGAGGTGCCTGACCCTGATCAGATAACCCGCTAAGATAAGCAAGAACCTGATTGATCATCTCTGGGGTAGGTTGGGGTGGCAATTCCTCATTTTGCACTTGTTCGTTCTCCCCTTCCTCACCCTCTCTTACTACTTTCTCAGTCGGTGGAGGAGTCACCGCCCTAGCATCAGATGGGCTAGGTACTTGTCCTCTTCCTCTAGAGGACGTCCTCCCACGACCTCTACCACGGCCTCTTGCCGCTGCTCTTCCTCGAGCCACAGCCCCAGTGGCTGGCTCAGACGTTTCTTGTCTTGCCGGTGTCGGTGTTGACGCAGTCGTTTCTCTAGTTTTAACCATCTGCGAAATTGAGTGAAGATGGTCAGATACCAATTTGTATTACCTAGATACCAATTGGATTCAAGTAGTAGCACGAAAGAAAGAATGAAAGAATGGAATTTTCCTAAAGTCTTATAGCCTCTCAAAGAAAAGTAAAGGCGTCCCCCTACCGTTCCTTAAGACTCTACTAGACCTGTTCTTGTGTGATGAGACCAACGAACCTAATGCTCTGATACCAAGTTTGTCACGACCCAAAACCGGGCCGCCACTGGCACCCACACTTACCCTCCTATGTGAGCGAACCAACCAATCTAAACCTTAACATTTCAATATAATATCAACAGAAAGTAATGCGGAAGACTTAAACTCATTAATAAAATCAATAACTATTATTATCCCCAAAATCTGGAAGTGATCACCACAAGAACATCTATGATCAAATTACTAACTAAAATGTCTAAGAAGCTAAAAATACATAAGAAGCTAGTCCATGCCGGAAGTTCAAGGCATCAAGACTTGAAGAAGAAGATCCAGTCCAAGCTAGAAGCATTAGCTCACCCTGAATTTCCGATGTAGTAAGAGTGGCTTGAATTACTGTTGAGTTGAAGACGACGGCACGTTTGCTGCACTCCACAAATAAACAAGAAGAAAACATAAAAGTAGGGTCGATTACAAAACACGGGTCTTGAGTAGATATCATCGCCAACTCAAAATAGAAAAGCGGTATATATCGATAACATCATAAATCAACTAATATCCTTAGCATGCAGATTCTCAATTACCCTAACCCTTGGTCACAACACCCACCACATCAATGAGGACTCACGCCTCCTCATCATACTCATTTGGGAATTAAGTTCATTAGATTGAGTATATTAACATATTTCAAGATTCATTATCTTTATTCCCCTCGTGTCGGTACGTGACACTCCGATCCTCATATACTATCCTGGTGTCGAAACGTGACACTCCGATCCTCATTCTATCCTGGTATCGGAACGTGACACCCGATCCATATACTATCCTGGTACCGGAACGTGGCACCCGATCCATATACTATCCTGGTGTCGGAACGTGACACTCCGATCCTCATATACTATCCTGGTACCGGAACGTGGCACCCGATCCATATACTATCCTGGTGTCGGAACGTGACACTCCGATCCTCATATACTATCCTGGTACCTAACGTGGCACCCGATCCATATACTATCCTGGTGTCGGGCGTGACACTCCGATCCTCATTCTATCCTGGTACCGAACGTGGCACCCGATCCTCTATCTCTATCCTGATGGAACGTGGCACCCGATCCCCTAATCTCACCCTTTCGCTCATCAAGCCTTCTTTTGTACCAAGGCATCATCATTAACAAAGTAGATTAGGGTTTCTTTTTCAAGATTTGGGATTCAATAGCTTCATCATGCTTATTTATTCACAATTACATAATCATATTCATGCAAGCATACAATTAAGCATATAGAGGGGTTTACAATACTATCAATACATACAATTCGCTATTAAGAGTTTACTACGAATAGCATAAAAATCATAACCTACCTCCACCGAAGATTCGTGATCAAGCAAGAATTTTCCCAAAGCCTTGTGTTTTCCCCTTCGTTCGATTCTCCCTCTCTCTCTTGTTCTTTCTATTTTTCTTTATTCAAACCCTCTTTCTTTTACCCTAATTAGTATATAATTAAGAATAAAAGATGGCAATAATAACCCACTAATTAACTTAAGGTTACCTCTTTTAACCCCCAAGTAATTAGACTTATTAACCTTAACCCTCTAACTTTATAATTAGAGTAGGAATAGTCCAAAACGTCCCTTAAAACGTGTAAAGAAATCTGACCCAGACTAGGATTACGCAGTCTGTGACGGGCCGTCGTGCCTGCGACGGTCCGTCCTGCTGCTCCGTCACAGACTTCAGAGACTCAATTTCTCTGAAGAGTCTGTGACGGTCCGTCACGCCTGTGACGGTCCGTCCTGCCATTCCGTCACGAAGTTCAGAGAGTCGATTTTCAGTACCCAATTTCAGATTTCCTAAGTGTTTTGAAACGAGACCCTGCGACGGTCCGTCGTGCCCATGACGGTCCGTCGTGGGGTCCGTCGTTTCAGCCAGTTTTTCAGAAATAAAAATCTGTTGCTCAAAACGACTAAACAGGTCGTTACAAAAGTAATGTTTAAATAGTTTAACTATCTTTTTAACACTAACTTGAAATACAATTGTTGTTTTCATACCCATAATCGGTGAACTTAGTTACTAATTCTAAATATTGAATCCACCTCTATCTAGCATTATCCAACATTATGATAAAAGAGATAAAAGTGTTTGGATTGGTTTAATTTTAGTGCTTCTCTTTTTATATTTTCAAAGTAGCTTCTATCAAGAAAAAATCTTCATCAAAAATATATTACATGCACGCGAACATCAACCTAATGCACTTAATTTCTATGTATAAAACTACAAAAACTATCACTACAACAAAAAATAATTTTTAACGGCATTAAATATTGACACTAATAAAGAGTGCTAACGTCTTTATCTGCATTAGTTAAGTGTCATTAGAACCAATGTTGCTAAAAGCTTTAGGAACATATACAAAGAGTGACAATTGCTTCTAAAAATATATATTTAGCGGGAATTAAGAATTAAATGTCGCTAATGGTGATAGTGTACGCATATTTATGGACCTCAATATGCATATTAACTACACAAAATATACAATACCTTTCTATGCATGAAAACTACAAATTATGCACATTTAACCAGAGTCCGGAGCCTAAAGGGTATAAAATATTTACAAAAAATTCAAAACGGTATATAAAATTTTATATTAACCAAAACGGCAAAATCGCTGGAACAACAGTGATTTACTCCATCGGAAAAAGCAAAGTCGCTGCTACTGCAACGATTTTGCATGCAAAATGTGATTTAAAAAAAAATCAAATCGCTACCTAGGCAACGATTTTTAATTTTGTTTTAATTTTTTTTTTTGAAAATCGCTGCCTTTGAATTTTTTTTTGAAAAAAATATTTTAAAGAGGCAGCGATTTTCAAACAAAAAAAATTGAAAATCATTGTTTTTTTTTAAAAAAAATAGGCAGCAATTTTCTTTAAAACAAAAATATTTAAAATGAAAAAAAATATAATTTTTTTAAAAAAAATAAAAGTCGCTGCCAAGGTAGCGATTTGAATTTTTTTTAAAAAAAAACACATTTTGCAAAATCGCTGCAGTAGCAGAGATTTTGCTTTTTCCGATGGAGTAAATCAATGTTGTTCCAACAATTTTTCCATTTTGATTAATTTAAAATTTTATATACCGTTTTAGAATTTTTGTTAATATTTAATACCTTTACGCTCCGAACTCCATTTAACCAACTCAATATACATAAGAACTATACAAAATCTGCATCATTATGCACCTCAAGCTAATTTTTTATCTTTCTACATAAAAATTACACACATTCTTGAAATTTTAAATATAAAAATTGCAAATAAAAAAGTTTATTCAAGCGCTATATTCATGTATATGTTACTATCTAAAAGCAACGAAATTAATTTTCTAGGTTCTTCTCACAACTGTCTCATAACATTTGATACCATATTATTCTTTACAAAAAGAATTCAAAATTTAAACTAAAGGATTCCACTAGCTTACCAAAACTGCATAGCAATGCAACTATCATCAAAGCCATATGCATTCCAGTGCCTCAATTGTACTTGTTTTCCAACGTAGTTGTAGAGTATAATTGTTGTACAAAATTAAAATAAGTAAAATAATGAAAATCTTGTAATTAGTGTATAATCTTACTAATTCTATATAATTTCTCTATAAGAATATATTGTTACATACCCCTGATGTATTTTCAACACTCTCTAACAAAGTTAAGAGTGAAATATTTGATTCATTCATATCAAAATCAAAAATATCATGGTTGCAAATAAAAAGAAAATCAATACAAGTTAATAATATGAAATAATTATTTGACATAAGAAAATTTACATTGAAAATAAAAAAAAAAGAACAAGAGAAAACAAATATGTTGATTGATTTCCAGTAAAGGAGAAGTTGCTTGACATGGAGTATACACATTCTCCTCAAATAATTTATTTGTTTATGGAACAACAACTTCTACCGATTTCTCTATATGTAAATAAAATTTAAGTACATTATATATTACAAAAAAATTAAAACTAAGTGAAGATAAAACTTGAAATTGTACTAGCTAGTTTTCTCACAAGTTGACTGAGTAGTTTTTCTTTTTTTGGGTTTCTCCAAAAGTCTTTGGATACGATCTTTGCGAACACCTGGAGCTTTAACATTAAGAGGGTCCAATACCTCGTCTTCTATGTTTCTCACGCCACCTTTTGTTGAATGATGAAGAAGATAATGAGTACTTTTCCTAGATAGTCATCCAACTCAAGCGAAGCATTTTCGAGATGTCTTTGAATAATTTCTCGACTCTTCTCATTAGATTTGCTAAGATGCGCAAGATTGTAACAAGTTTGCATTACACTGTTAGTATAAACTACCTCAGATTCTGAACTTTCATTGATAGTACAACTCTTACTTGATAGGTTTTTATTTTTTTTCCTCACATTCTTGGTCAATCTTTTCAAAATGTATTCATCAGCGAATGCTTTATAGAAATTAAAAATTAGTAAACAGTGCACACATAAGATACCCATATATTCAAACTTCTTGCAAGTACATGTCACATGTAAGATTGCGGGATTCAACTCCACAAACCAACTCTTGCTTGAACTATGCGTTTTTACTTTTAGAAACTTCATCATCATAACATATATGTGTTTCAATAAAACATGCCCTAGCTCCTTTGAGAAACTCCTTCTCAAATATATTATAGATCTTGTGAGTGTAGATTGTAGATGCTTGAGCTAAAATTGGACTATATTTAACAGCAAGAGTCGGCTTACCTTGTTTACAGTTGAAATATTCACGTTCTTCATTCATCTGCCACTTAGTCACTATATTTTTTTTTATAATTAGTCACAAAAATATATAAATAAGAGCTTGAATATCCAACCCCGTTTAGAACATTGTTAGTACTTTCACTTCGGGATGTCGCTTTCAATCCAGCACTAAACACATCATTATTAAAAGCTCTAGACCACATATGTCAAATATTGTAAAGATTATTCAACCATCTATGTTCTTCTACATTGTACGTTGTAAGTATCATCTTCCTCGATTCTTCAAATTAACCAATAGAATCACATTTATACAAACACTTATAAAAAAGTTTTAAAGAACCTTTATTATTCTTAAGTGAACCCAAATGAGATGGGGCATTATGAGCTATGTGTCACTGACACAATCTATGTCTAGTGTCTGACATCACTTCTCTAATGGCAACAGTTATTGCTCAAGCTTGGTTAGTTATAAAAGTTTGGGCATAATACCTCCCATTGACTTTAAGAATGTTGAGAATAACCATTTGAAAGATTCTGCCGACTCATCAGATAAAAAAGCACAATCAAAAATCATATTCTGTTAATGATGGTTGTCAAGACCCAAAAATGGACGTGATGACATTTGTCTTATCCATCCAAAACAAGTCAATCTAAACTCAACCATTATAATAAAATGCCAAAATTTTATAATCAACTCAAAAATATCCCCAAAATCTGGTTTTCCGTATACAAGTCTCTAAAAAATTTAAATTATTGAATCAAAAGAAAATACAAGTCGCATATGACATTGTTTCTAAAGTAGAACAAGATCACAAATAGGAGTAGAAGGTCTGTTGAGATGAGAAATAACTACCTCAGAAATCTCTAACAAGCCCTGGAAAAGAAGAGAATATATCACAAAGGTCCGGCTAGTAACCTACAAAAAATTATAGAAGCAAGGGGTGAGCACCAAACCACACAGTACTCAACAAGCAACCCTCTGAACACAAGTTAAAGGACCAGAATCCGAGTACACCTACCACCCCAACCGAACCTCAACATATACAAACTACATACAACCAACTCAGTTTACATAACACACAGCTCAACAATACTCTAACAATTACATATTCTCAACAACGAACTTATTATTCATCAATCTCAACTTTCACAAAAAGACACTCACAATATCAGCAATACAAGATCAAGGTCATCAATGATAATAGTGTGCAATGCGATGAAATTCAATATCAAGTATAATGATGCATGTATGACCTAGTGATACACACCCATTGTCACTCAGTTCGGGATCCATATTGGGAGAAATAATTATCCATGCAATCAACATGGTGTGCGATATGACTCTCAATAACAGTAATCATCGCGGCGCGTGATATGTCCTTCGAAATATAGTATTCATCGCGGCGCGCGATATGTCCCTCAAAATATAATGTCCATCGCGGCGCGCATACGACCCTCAAAATTGTACATCATCTTATCACATAATATCACAACTATGTCTCAGAACCAGTGCAACTGACATGTTCATACAAATAATGAGGAGATGACCATTTTAATATCAATGCACAATTTACACCAATATAATCGTGATACAACATCAACAATGATTCAACAAACTTTTCAAATCATTCTCAACATATCACAAAAATAATTAATCACATTACTTTTTTATTACCCTTTTTCCATCTTTAGAAATCTTCAACATGGAAAAGTCAACCCATCACCAATTCTCACTACTCCCAAACACATACTACAAGGAAATACATGAGTTCCAACACTTAACAAGGATTTAGAAATCCACCTGTCTCAAATAGTCGAATAATCACTCTTGGACTTCCCTTTTATTGGACTTTCAACTCAAAGAAATTTATTCATATAAATAATCACAATAAGATTTCTTAATTAACAACACCCATATTACTTTGTGTCTAGCTTAGACCCAGAAACTCGTCCATTGGCATAATTCATATATTGAACTCTAAACTTGACCTCAAATTTTAACTTTGACCTCCAACTTTCATAATGCACAAACAAACACTTTAACTATCCAACTTTTAAATAAACAAACACATGAGTCATAGATGGCACAATACACGTATGACATCACGTATGATAAAAAATGACATGTAGGACATGTGTGTCTATTTGTTCAACTTTATACAAGTTTAAGTGTCTAATTGTCCACACCCAAAGTTAAAGGGCATAAATGTGATTCGAAACCAAGTTAAAGGGCACATATATGTATTATGCCATCCATAAAATATGCATTATTTCGTAAAAGAATGAACCTATAAACAAGCATATTGATATACTTCAATTTCACCTCGTACTCCAAAAATCACTCAAACGTCATAGAGTTCACATTTACAATCAAGTCCTTACTCTTGATATCAATTAATATATCAACTCGCATGTTTCCTAAATTTTAAGTGGGGGTCAAGTCTCGATTACTCAAAATATAAAAGTCAATCGATAATCATGGAATACAATATACCTACTATTTATTACCTGTTTAACTATATTAAAGCTTGAACTTTACAAACTATTTGAAATTAAATGACCATGGCTAGAACCACAATTCCCTTCAACTTTACGCAATTTGTATAACATATGACTTGTAAATATTAATCCACAAGCCATTCACCCATTCACTATTGTCATTTATTATTTAAAATGCATTCTAGAATTCTATAGAGTAGTTCAAATAATTAGTACGTCAATAGTTGGCTTCAATCATTAGGAACTTAGTTCCTAATTATATTTTCTCTTAATTAATTAGCTGTTGCATAATCCTCAATTCCTTAGCCCTTAATTAAATACATCTACCAACATATCATAGCTTAAAATCATAAATCATAATATAGAAAATTCCAGCATAGCTTCAAGTTTCAAAAGATAAGAATGGAAATTAGGCAGTAGCTAATCTAGTATCTAACTTATGTATTAATTAATAATTCATAAACATATAGCTAAAACACATTACATGTAGCAATTTCCGTTGGAATTTTGCACCTCGCCATTTTATGCTTAGATTAATAATTGAATCATCATCATGGTCATAAATGATCTATCATATTTTTTCCTCTAGCCTTACATAACCAAACACTTACAATATTACAATATTTTATACCAAGGATATGCCTCATATTTGAGCTTTCGCTAGGTTCTTACCTGAATCATTGATGCTAATTCTCTCGACGACGCCGCACGAAGTAATATTGATATTCTATAGTGTTGTTATGATCTGAAAGAGTCGACACTCAACCCTATCAATTTTTTTCCATTTTAAACAGGTCCACGAGACATGGGATATTTAATATATATTGAATTTGGCACATTAACTATCAATTAAATTAATTATGTAAAATTTATTCGTCAACTAATTCACTATAGTTAAGTGAATAGTTCGAAATTATCATCTAAAATTTACATAAATGGTCTTGTACGAAAGGGAGAAGACTAGTTTTCAAGATGAGCTTACGAGTTTTTACATTATCCACCACTAAAAATCATGTTCGTCCTCGAACATAATAAAGAAGAAAAAAAAATATAACCAATGTTACCAAAAGCTTGAGTTATAACCTACGCTAGTCGGTGTTCATCTTTCCAAGTGGGCTCCCTTTTTAAACCATTCCATCAAGATCATCTACTAAGAATTGCACTTTGGATCAAACTTTGAAATGTGTATAAATTAGGAACGATTATCAAGCCACAGACTAACCCATGAACACAATCTAAATTGAAATCTAGTGGACCATAACACAACCATCTTGAAGAATCTTTTCTCACATAACTAAGAAACATTTTGAATCGATACTAGCTACAATTAGAATTGAGCTTTAACCAATTATCACACACTCATAATGCACGAACCATCCAAATCTTATCAAGATTTTATTTTCACATCTTTTCACGAGCTGAAGTTATAAAAATCTAATTTTTAGACATTATGTATTCATCAAGGGAGAATTCAAACTTATCTAATCCAAAGGAAAAAATGATCATGTAAACAACCAACAAGTGATATACTTCAAAATGTAGAACCTGTAACAATACTTTTAGACAGTTGCAATTCTTCATAGCTCTTATATAAGTTCTCATAGGCAATGTTGTGCGTATAGAAATACTGGTATACTTCAACTATTCTAAGACAACACCAAACATTTCATATAAAAATAATTAAGTATGTCCAAGCATCCTATCCTACCAAAAGGACATCACTTGATCTGTAAACCCGATCCACCACTAGGGATCCACCCACAAAAGTAAAAATACGGGTGGGTATAGCTAGAAAATCATACTTTAACTACGTACATTATATAATAGGCGGTCATACAAGAATGTACATAAAAAAGGTCGAATAACACAAAATACTCTTTTCATAATGCCCATATCAAACATTTCCATTCATCTAACTTCATATCCTTGATTTTTAGCGATCCACAATCAACCAGTTTGGTCCTTATTATAATCGTACACATACTCAATCTATCAAAACCCTTCATACTTCTCGCAATGCTTTGCTAAATTCAAAACTCTTAATAGTAAAAAATGTCATAATCACACCGATCATTTACCTTACTCTCAAACCGGCATTCTTATCAAAATCTTCTTAGTACATTATTTCCTGCAAATTTTTCAAACTATGACTCCCTCTCTTTTCATTTAAGCATCCCACGATAAACACGAGTCTCACAAAAGGCTGATAGCACTAATTCCAAATATGATAATACTTTCCCATTTGATATAGAGCTATTGAATCACGTCCAATGTCAATTCCATTCAATCTTACACATACCAAGTTTCAACTATTATTTAAACCATTATATACCTCAAACCAAAACTCAAGAAATTCTTGGTAATTCCAATAATTTTGTATGCTATAACCTCTACTCACATTAACTGTCTATTTAACACATCATAATTGTCAGCATCATTCCATCGACAAAGTAGTTTCAATTCCCTCGAAATTCTTCTTAACTACACATCATAGGGTTGAAGCAGAGGTCTTATTCTTTCACCTTTCTTAAATTCTTTCCATGTCAAAGATGTCAAATACCTTGAACTCTTCAGTATACCTGACTCCTGTTCTTTTCACTCACTTACTTACCAAACTTATCTATTTACCAACAACCCATGACATTTTATATTTTAATTTAAACTAAAACTTTTAAGTGAAACTCTTCCTCGGGTCTTTTAACAATCAAAAGTAACAACTTTACGATCCAAATCATGCACAAGTCCTCCCAATTGCTTAATAGTACCTTATCAATTCACACCTTGACTAAAACATACTACCACAAATGTAGACTTACAATGAAAAACTTAAATTTGGATCCCAACCATACTAGTTACCAAACTCGAAACCACAAAAAAACATATTACCACTGCACTCGAGCCGAATGTATGTAAACTTCTTTCTGAATATCCTATAGTTTTTAATACATTTCAATCTTATATGCATTTTCTTACTATAATCTCCAATTAGCTTCACACAGGTATACTCTTTGAGACTTCCTTTACCTATAAGCTTTTCATTCTGGTATATATCCATTCCCTAGGACCTTAAGATGGAATCACTGGTCCTCATTTAGAACCCTCGGGATACACTTCTTAATGTAACACATTAATATCGTATCAATAATCCACCACTAAAATCTTTCTTATACACACACTTAACCCCAAACATTTGTAGTAACAACCTAGCTAGTTGGTTTCTCAAATGTGAATGCAACATCGAATTTCATTATACGATCATGTGATACAACTAATAACTTTTTAAGTAGTTAGTAATCGCACTTGACATCAACATCCATTTTCATATACCACTAGTACCACCTTGTGAAGTTTGTTAAATCCACCACTAGAAAACATCATACTATTGAGAAGATTTTACCTAAATAGCCTACACATTTCTGCCTCATGAAGTAAGTAACATACACTATCAAATTTGTTCGATCTCTCATCCAAAGTGATGCGCATCCCTTTGTAGATCAGTTTAATAACAGCGGTAACACATTCTCTAACTCTAAACAAGTAAGAATTTGTACCATTATTATGACCCTTTTGACATACACTCAATCTACGAAAGATTCTAACCTCGATTTGCGCAACATCATTCGCTAAGCAACCCATATATGTTATGACAACTATACCAATTGTATTTTGCAAGGTTACACTATTCACTATCTAGCTATCTATTTAATCATTCCACTTTTAATTTTCAAACCACTCCAGATATCTCTTATACTACACAAGTACTAATCCCACTACTAGATGACTAGTCAAAAAAGACGATCATGAATTTCCATATTAAACCTAGCAGTTTATTTATCCTCAAAGTGAATCATCAAACCATAAACCTTACCCAATTCCATTGAATCATTAACCATTCTAAATCTGACCAAACATCATATCCACAAGTATATCACTCCAACCCTAGTACCATGTCTAACATCCAAGCCACATGCAACACAAACTACTAACAGGAGAAACCACGCACGAGTCATCACATAAATGAGAGTGAATGGAATAAAACAATAAGAATCAAATTAGACCAAGTACGCACGATAGAGATTCAAGAAGTAAGGATTTTTCCTAAAAGACACTATAGCCTCTCGAAGATAAGTACAGACGTCTCCATACCGATCCCCGAGACTCCATTTAGACTCAACTTGTACACACGTAAGACCTATGAACCTGGAGCTCTAATATTATTTTATCACGACCCAAAAATGGACATGATGGTACTCGTCTAATCCAACCAAGACAAGTCAGCCTAAACTCTTCCATGACAATAAAATGCGGAAACTTTAAATCAACACAAAAATATCCCAAAATCTAATTGTCACGTGTACAAGCCTCTAAAAAATTTTAAACTATTGAATCAAAAGAAAATGCAAGTCTCATATGACATTATTTATAAAGTAGAAAAAGATGATAAATAGGAGTAAGAAGGTTTGTTGAGATGACAAACAACTACCTCACAAATTTCCAAGAAGACTCGGAAAAGAAGAGAATATATTACAAACGTTCGGGCTAGTAATCTACAAAAAAATTGTAGAAGCAAGGGGTGAGTACCAAACCACACGATACTCAAAAGAAAACCTCTAAACACAAGTTAAGGAAACATAATCCGAGTACTCCTACCACCCCAACTGAACCTCCACAACCATAACTTACCAACAACCAACCTAGTTTACATAACACACAGCTCAACAACAACACTCTAACATTTACATATCCTCAGCAACAAGCTTCTTATTCATAAATCACAACTTCCACAAAAATGCACTCACAATATCAGCAACACAAGATCAAGTTCATCAATGATAGTAGTGTGCAATGCGATGAAATGCAATGTCAAGAATAATGATGCATGTCTGACCTAGTAATACATACCCGCTGTCACTCAGTTTGGGACCCATGCGAGACATATTTGTACATGCATCCAACACGGCGTGCGATACGACCCTCAATAACAGTAATTATCACGGCGCGTGATATGTCCTTCGAAATATAGTATCCATCGTGGAGCGATACGTCCATAAAAATATAGTATCCATCGTGGCGCACGATACATCCCTTATAATATAGTATCCATTGCAGCGCACATACGTCCCTCGAAATGGTACATCGTCTTATCACATAATACTTATCACAATCATATCTCAGAATTAATGTAAATGACATGTTCATACAAATAATGAGGAGATGATCATTCTAAAATCAATGCAGGATTCACACCAATACAATTGTGATACAACATCAACAATGGTTCAACAACCTTTTCAAACATTCTCAACATATTACACACACAGTTAATCAAATTACTTTTTCATTACCCTTTTTCCATCTTTAGAAATCTTCAACATGGACAAATCAACCTATAACATATACTCACTATTCCCAAACACATACCACAAGGAAATACACGAATTTCAACACTTACCAAGGGCTTAGAAATTCATTTGCCGTAAATAGTAGGCAAATGATCACGCTGGAACTTGAGTCTTTCCCTTTTATAGGACTTCCAACTCAAAGAAATCTATTCACATAAACAATCACAATAAGATTTCTTAATTAACAACACCCATATTACTTTGTGTCTAGCTTAGACCTAGAAACTCGTCCAACTCCATAAAATATGCATTATTCGATAAGTGAATGAGCCTATAAACAAGTATATTGATATACTTTTACCTCGTACTCCAAAAATCACTCAAAATCCATAGAGTCCACATTTACAATCAAGTCCTTACTTTTGATATCAATTAATATACCATCTCGCATGTTTCCTAAGTTTCAAGTCTAGGGTTAAGTTTGATTTTTCAAAACATAAAAGTCAAATGATAATCGAGGAATACAATATACCTACTATTAGTTACCTATCTAACTATATTAAAGCTTGAACTTTGACGAACTATTGAAATCAGTGTTAAAAGACTCTATTGGGACTCGCCTCAAGGCTCGCCCTTGGGCGGAAATCTAGCAAACCGCCTCGAGACTCAAGTGTGAGACTTAGTTTGAGAAGACTTACGCCCTAAGCGCCCGACTGTACGCCCTAAGCATGCCCAACACCCAACGCTCGGGACTCGCCTAACAGATCTTATACAAATTATGTGTTAAAATCTTTAATTAACATTGCTGACCCTCATAATTCTTGAATAAATGAATGATACATGACATTTTAATCTATAAATACAAAAAGATTAAGAGTAACTCAAACAACAAATGTAGTATCACATATTTACTATCTGGTAATACTATGAAGGTAATTATATATTTCGTAACATTTCTCTTTAAAATATGTAGCGAAATTTTACTTTTGTCTTATCATTGGTCTTCATGGTTTGTCATATGTCTCAAAATTATCATATTTTATTTAACTATTTGAAAGTAATTTTATTTTTACTCATGAGAGAGTGATGTTTATATTTCTCAAATAGTAATTCTAATACTTTTTTTTTATATAGATTTCAATATTTATCTCAAATAAAAATCATAATATAATTTCTATATATTATATGTTTTTCATAAAAAGTGATTTGTAAAATCATTGAAAGGAACTTAATTAGTAGTAAAACTATAAAATTGAATATACATGAGACTACACCCCGTAGATTCATGATACTTAGGTCCCGTATCTCGGGACTTACGCCTCGCTCCGTACTGTATAAAACACCTCGCCTCACACCGCCTCCTTTTAAAACACTGATTGAAATTAAATGACCATGGCCATAACCGTACTTTCCTTCTACTTTATGTGATTTGTATAACATATGACTTGTAATTATTAATCCACAAGCCATTCACTATTGTCATTTATTATTTAAAATGCATTCTAGATTTTTTAGAGTATTTCAAATAATTAGTACGTCAATAGTTGGCTTCAATCATTAAGAACTTAGTTCCAAACTATATTTGCTCTTAATTAGCTGTAGCATAATCATCAATTCCTTAGCCTTAATTAAATACATTTACCAACATGTCATAGCTTAAAATCATAGTGGGAAAATTACGCTGAAAAGCAAACTAATACTATTTAATCACTCATTATAGCTATAGTTTGCTATAATTACCACTCGCAACTAACATAACACATTAATTACATGGTTGACTTCGACTTTATATAATTAGTCATGTTTGTATATGTATAATTCTCCAGTTATACAAAAAAATATGTATAATAATTTTTTAGCATATATACATATACAATTCACCTTGCTCCACTCTCTGTCCTCTCTCGCTCACCTCTGTCCTCCCTCTCTCAGTATCGCTCGCCTCTCTCCTCCTTCTCCCAATATTGCTTGACATTCATGTATAATATACAGTTATATATAATTATATACATATACAATTTTCCTCTCTCTCGCCTCTCTCCTTTCTCTCGCCTCTTTCCTCTCTCTCCCAGTCTCGCTCGTTTCTCTCGTCCCTCTCCTAGTCTCTCTTTCCATATATACAATTACATATGTGTAATATACAATTATCTAACCAATATACATATACAATTAACCTTTCTCCCACTCTTATCCCCCCTCTCTCTCTCAGTCTCGCCCGTCTCTCTCCTCCAAATAACATATATCTATAAATTGTAATTATCAAATTATAGCTATAGAGAGTAATTAATTATTTTTAAGTGTTATATGTGAAAGTTTTCCTTTTCTATATGGTATGAATTATGATTGGGAAACTTTCACATATAACACTTAAAAATAATTAATTACTCTCCATGGCTAAAGTTTGATAATTACAATTTATAGCTACATGTTATTTGGAGGAGAGAGGCGAGCGAGACTGGGAGAGAGAGGAGAGGAGGAGAGAGATGGGGAAAAAAGTGGGAGAAAGGTGAATTGTATATGTATATTGGTTAGATAATTGTATATTATACATATGTAATTGTATATATGGAAAGAGAGATTGGGAGAGGGAGGAGAGAGTTGAGCGAGACTGGAAGAGAGAGGAGAGAGGCAAGCGAGATCAAGAGAGGCGAGCGAGAGAGGGCAGAGAGTAAGAGAGAGGTAAATTATATATGTATATAATTGTATATTATACATGAATGACAAGCGAGATTGGAACAAGGAGGAGAAAGGCGAGCGAGATCGAGAGAGGGAGGACAAAGGCGAGCGAAAGAGGGCAGAGAGTGGGAGAGAGGTGAATTGTATATGTATATAGGCTAAAAAATTGTATATTATACATATTTATTTGTTTATCCTGGCGAATTATACATATACAAACATGATTAATTATACAAAGTCGAAGTCAACACACGTAATTGTATAATATTAGTTGCGAGTGATAATTATAACAAACTATAACTATAATGAGTAATTAAATAGTATAAGTTTGCTTATCCGAGTATTTTTCACTATAGAAATTCCAACATAGCTTCAAGTTTAAAAAGATAAATTTGGAAATTAGGCAGTAGCTAATCTAGTAGTTAACCTATTTATTAATTAATAATCGAAAAAGGGTCTAAAATACCTTGAAGTATTGAAAATGATACAAAATTAACATTCATCCACCTATTGGCTCCAAAATGCCCTTTTCAACCACCTATTGGCTCCAAAATACCCTTGTCATCCACTTTTGAGTTCAAAATTGACCACTTTTTAATTGTTTTAAAATTAATCTCTTTAAATATTTTCTAAAATACTTGGCGTTCAACTATTGGTTATAATTTTATAAACCAACTCACTGCCCAGTCATTACTAACTAAACCTCACCCAATTAATAATCCAATTATAATATCAAAATCGTCATGAACACTTCTAAAACACGATGAAACTATAGATACATGAGAATGACATCCAAATTATTCGATCCGAATCGAAGCCCCAATTAAATTTAGGTTGAGCCGCTTATTTAGGAGGACACTTTCTTTCAAAATTGAATTAGAAATTTATGATTAAAGGTACATAAGTAATACATCCCGAATTAATTCATGCACTTTTTTAAAATATAATTTTATAAATATTTATGATTTGTTTTAAACCTTTAATATATTATTTTGAAAAAAAATTACCTATGAAGTAACATCACATAATTGAGACATAAGAATAATTAAGATGAACATAGTCAGACTATTAAGTTTATGGGTGATTTTTATTTAGCCACTTGAATGTATGATAATTTACCTCTATAGATTGCATTAATAATATGATGAGTTTATTAATTTAGAGACATTTAATTAGTAATAGGTGGGTAGTGGATTGATTTATAAATTATACTAATTAGTTAAATTATAACAAATATTTGAGCGCCACGTATTTTAAAAAATATTTAAATAGTTTAAATATAAAACCGTTAAATAAGTGGTCAATTTTGAACCAAAATGTGGATGACAAGGGTATTTTGGACCCAATAGATGGGTGGGAAGAGTATTTGGAACCAATAGGTGGATGGAGGATAATTTTGTATCATTTCCAAATAACATGTAGCTATAAATTGTAATTGTCAAATTATAGCTATAGATAGTTATTAATTCTTTTGAAGTGTTATATGTGAAAGTTTCCTTTTTCTATATGGTATGAATTATGATTGGAAAACTTTTACATATAACACTTAAAAATAATTAATTACTCCCTATAGTTATAGTTTGATAATTATAATTTATAGCCACATGTTATTTGGAGGAGAGGGGCGAGCGAGACAGGGAGAGAGAGGAGAGGGTGAGAGAGAGGGGGAAAAGTGGGAGAAACGTGAATTGTATATGTATATTGGTTAGATAATTGTATAGTATACATATGTAATTGTATATATGGCAAGAGAGATTGGGAGAGGGAGGAGAGAGGCGAGCGAGACTGGGAGAGAGGGGAGAGAGGTGAGCGAGAGAGGGCAGAGAGTGGTAGAGAGGTGAATTGTATATGTATATAATTGTATATAATTGTATATTATACATGAATGACAAGCGAGATTGGGAGAAGGAGGAGAGATGCAAGCGGATTGAGAGAACGAGGACAGAGGCGAGCGAGAGAGGGCAGAGAGTGGGAGAGAGGTGAATTGTATATGTATATAGGCTAAACAATTGTATATTATACATATTTATTTGTATATCCTGGCGAATTATACAGATACAAACATGACTAATTATACAAAGTTGAAGTCAACACACGTAATTAATGTATAATGTTAGTTGCGAATGATAATTATAACAAACTATAACTATAATGAGTAATTAGATAGTATAAATTTGCTTATCCGCGTACTTTTCACTATAGAAAATTCCAGCATAGCTTCAAGTTTAAAAAGATAAATATGGAAATTAGGCAGTAGCTAATCTAGTAGCTAACTTATTTATTAATTAATAATTCATAAACATATAGCTAAAACACATTACATGTAGCAATTTCCGTCGGAATTTTGCACCTCGCCATTTTATGCTTAGATTAATAATTGAATCATCATCATGGTCATAAATGATCTATCATATATTGTCCTCTCGCCTTACATAACCAAACACTTACAACATTACAATATTTTATACCGAGGATATGCCTCATATTTGAGCTTTCGCTAGGTTCTTACCTGAAGCATTGATGCTAATTCTCTTGACGCCGCCGCACGAAGTAATATTGATATTTTATAGTGTTGTTATGATCTGAAAGAGTCGACACTCAACTCTATCAATTTTTTTCCATTTTGAACAGGTCCACAAGACATGGGGTATATAATATGGAAAATTATATTTAATAGCAAACTAATAAATCAAAACTAATTGCAATAATTATCCTTTTGATTTAATTGTGTCCTGTACTAAACTGTTTGTCAGTCACCTCAAACTTTTGCTCGCCACTCTCCTCTTTCGCTCCATCTCTTGCTTGCTTCCTCTCACTTTTATACAAACACAAGTGTATAAAATATGTTTCTATTTGTATAAAGCGGAGGAAATTGTATAAATACATATATTTTGTTCCCCTCTCTCCCCTCTTTCAGATCTGGCTCGCCACTCTCCCTAGTCTTGCTCGCCACCATCACCTCTCTCGCTTATACAAACAGAAGCGAAATTTATAAATTGTGTTTCTGTTTGTATAAAGCGAGAGAAAAATTGTATATATACATGCAAATACATATATTTTCGTCCTATAGACTTATAATTATACGATAAAAATACTCCTCTGCCCAGTTTCTTTTGTCTTTCTTTCTTTCTCGTTTTATACAAATTCAAATTGTATATAATTTCTCTATATCTCGCTTTATACAATTTGATTCAATTGTATATTCCCCGCCCAAGTCTCTTTTGTCTTTCTCTCTTTCTCATTTTATACAAATTCAAATTGTATCTAATCGTTCTATACACTTATAATTATCCAATCATTTTATACACTTTATTTTTATACAATTTTCTGTCCAAGTCTCTTTCTCTTTTTTCTACAATTCGCTTCAATTGTATATGTATAGCGAATTATACATTTATATGTTTGCTATGTAGTCAATTTATGCAAACTTTGATATAGCATACACATATAAATATTATGTTTGCTATATATGAAAGTTGCCCTATTTAATATATATTGAATTTGGCCCATTAACTATCAGTTAAACTAATTATTTGAAATTTATTCGTCAACTAATTAAATAAAGTTAAGTGAATAGTTTGAAATTCTCATCTAAAATTTATGTAAATGGTCTTCAATGAAAGGGAGAAGACAAGGTTTCAAAATGACTTTACGGGTTATTACAATGATTTATTCCAATAAATGGTGCACAAATCATACGATAATGTTCGTTCGATATGTGGTATCGAAAGACACGGTATAAAAAAATGCATAGTCAATTCTAGATCAACCATCTCTCCAGAAAAAGTTAGTCATACGCCCTTCAGAATCTAGTTGAACATCCCAATAAAAAAACGCATCAATCACTTGTCTATTATTAAATTCGTTAACAACACTTTGTGCATCTCCGACTTCCACCTTTGATTTTATTTACTAATGTATAAAATTAAGGCAATCTATTTTTGAATAACCTAACACATCAGCCCCGCCGACTTCTTATGTCAAGTAAGAATAAGTTGTTGTTGGTTTTATACCAGCGTTAACCATATTTTCAATCACCAATCCTTTGGTTTTTTATATCAAACGAGCAGATCTTAACAAATGCCTTTTCTTTGGTGAAGTAATTTCATGATTATGCTCTGTAACAAATCTGTCTATCACGAAAGGACTACTCGGCAGCTGCCGATTAAAACTTATCATTGCAGGACACTTTAATCACGTGTCTATTTGAGTATATGATGTCTTGCTAGATTTCCTTTGCCTTTCATCTTTTTCGTCATGCCGATAACACACGAATCATTTTTCTCTAACCACCAAACCATATTGAAAATAATATTGTTTATCTTTTCTTATGCTAAAACTTTGGAGTGTGCATATTGACAATATATTTTATAAGCTTTTTCCTCGTCCTTAACAATCTGAGTTTTCATTTTCTCTTCAAATTCGATTATGAAGCTTGTAATACTTTTCTCCTCTTTATCAATTTTAGTATCTCCTACTAAATCTTCATGATCTTCAACATTATGCGACTTCTCAAAAGTTGACTTCCGTTATATTACAAAAGAAGAAGAAATCAAGTATTTGTAACATGTTTAACCACACACAAAAAGACAAAAATATATAAATCTATAAATCAAATTCACCCGGGTTCATGTAAATAGATACTAAAAGGCCAAACTAATAATTAAAAGAATTTAGAGAGTATAGACTCTATATAACTAAATACTACACGTTTTATTCAATATGCACAAGCAAAAAGATGAGTGTTTTGTTTTCAACATGACAAGCATTGTTCTCAATTATTCTTCCAATATAGATATGTTTTTAGATAGATAGAAAATTGACTAACCTAATATGTGTAGGCTCCTCTTTAATCTGGAGAATCAATGATACTAAAGGGTAAGAACAAGTGTGAGTCACAACCATAAAAACGGTAAGATGTGGAGGGAAAAAAGAATAATAATTTGATAGTAACCCTAATTACAATGCCCAAGAAAAATAAAGACGAAGTTGTCAATAACCCCAGCTCTTTCAATAGTAGTTATTTTCAAGAAATATTTAAAATAATACCTGTAGTGAATATTAACTTGTCTTCTTTGTTTAGTTTAACTACAGTGGGTGTATATAACCAGTGCGGGTAAGTTTTCCCATATCACTAACACAACTAAGAGGAATGCACTAGTTTAAAATAACAAAAATGTATGTGCCTTTTCTTTTATATTAGACGGAATGGTTTGATAAGACATTATACTCGTATGCGTCTGTATTATGGACCCTTTTGTTGTGACGAAAAGATGAAATCGAAAATCTAACAATAAAGAACACCAAGTTAAACGTGGAAAAACCCTTCAAATCGAAGGTAACCACCACGGGATCGAAAAGTTCCGAATTGCTTAACTATACCAATAAAGGGGTTACAAATATTCTTCTAATGACTACACAACAAGTGCCAAAAGAGAACAAACAATAGCTACACCAACAAAAGATAAATTGAAAGAAATACCACTCAAACTCAGCTTCTGTTTGGACCTAAAACAGGATATTTTTTACCACCAAATCCGATCTCCACCGTTCAAATAAGCCACCAAGATGTCAAGAACACTCAGTCCAAATTTCAGATCGATCCAACGGTTAGTAATTGGTAAACACGATCTGAACGTTGCTGGTCGGAGAAAAAGACTACAGCAAAAGAACCCTTTTCTTTCTCTCTTTCCTCTTGTTGAAAGCTCTCTCAAAAACCTCTCTTATGTTCTATGTCTTTCAAAGACAATACCAATGAGCAATTAATTATTCTATCAAGACCACCCTCTATTTATAGAGTTGTGCTTTTCCTTACAAAGCTAAAACCAACTACAAATAGGATTACAATTCCAATCTTTTTCCTAATAGAATTGGAAACCAAATAAAGGGAATAATTCCAATCCTTTTCAAGTAGGATTAGGCCATGGGCCTTTGTATGGAACATGGGCAATAGCCCAACAAACTCCCCCTCCATCCAAGGGCCAAATGGACTTCAAGTGGAGGATCTCTTGGCAGGCTTCATGCCTGCCACACTTCTACAAAACTCATGCTTATCTACGATAACCACTTTTGTAAGCATATTTGAAGGATTATCATCAGTGTGTATCTTCTCAACCTCAAATAATTTCTCTTCTAGGGCCTTTCTAATCCAATGATATTTTCTACTAATATTCTTGGACTTAGAATGAGAGGTAGAGTGCTTGGTGAGACAAATAGCACTTTGATTATCACAAAATAAGACAAATCTTGATTGTTCAAAATCAAGATCTTTGATAAACTCCTTCATCCAAAGAAATTCCTTGGCACCTTCAGTAATGACAATATATTCGGCTTCTGTGGTAGATAGAACTGTGCACTTCTGAAGTCTTGATTGCCAAGAAATAGCTCCCCCTCCAAAAGTGATCAAATAGCCAGAATTGGATTTTGAATTGTCAAGATTTCCTCCTAAATCAGAGTCTGTGTAGCATACTAGTTCAGACTTGCCACTACCAAAGCACAACTCCATATCTGACGTATCCTTCAAATATTGTAGTATCCATTTCACTGCACCCCAATTTTCTTTTCCAGGATCAGAAAGAAATCTGCTAACGGTACCAACAACATGTGCAATATCTGGTCTAGTGCAAATCATAACATACATCAAACTACCAAACACATACGAATATGGAATACTCTACATCTCATTCTTCTCTTCATTAGTCGATGGACTTTGAGTCGGACTCAACTTGAAGTGTTTAGCAAGAGGTGTACTAACCACTTTTGTCTTTGTCATGTTGAACCTCTTGAAGTACTTTCTCAATATACTCCTTTTGGGATAGAGATAACTTCTTCCTGTGTCTATCTCGATAGATTTGTATGCCTAAGATCTGCTTTGCTGTCTCCAAGTCCTTCATCACAAATGAATTGCTTAACTCTTTCTTCAGAACTGCAATTCTAGATTTATTTTTGCCAACAATCAGCATATCATCCACATAAAGTAGTAAGATAATAAAATCATCATCAGGGTACTTCTGAAAGAATACACAATGATCTGAAGAAGTTTTCTTGTATCCCTGATTTTCAATGACAGATTCAAACTTTAAGTACCAATGCCTTAGAGCTTGTTTCAAGCCATACAAACTCTTTCTCAATTTGCAAACATGGTTTTCTTTCCCATTAACTACAAAACCTTCAAGTTCCTCCATGTAGATTTCCTCTTCTAAATCACCATGAACAAAGGCAGTCTTGACGTCCATCTGCTCAACCTCTAAATCTAGACTTGCGGCTAAGGCTAAAACCATACGAATGGAGGACATTTTCACAACAAGAGAGAAAATTTCATCAAAGTCAATCCCCTTTCTTTGACCAAAACCTTTGACGACTAACCTAGCCTTGTATTTAGGTACAAATGTATGTTGATCTTGCTTTAATCTAAATATCCATTTATTTGTTAAAGCTTTCTTACCCTTCGGTAACTCCACTAGCTCATATGTGCCATTCTCGTGAAATGACTTCATCTCGTCTTCCATGGGTTCTACCCACCTATCTATATGAGTATCTAGAATGACTTCATTATAACCTTCAGGTTCTCCCATGTCAGTCAAGAGGATATACTCATTAGGAGAATAACGTGTTGAGCTTCGCTTTTCTCTAGTAGATCTTTTACAAGAGGTTTCTGGAGCATCTGAAGCAGTCATCCCAACATGAGTTGGTTGATTATCAACCACAACATCATCAGTAGGAACAATTATATGTTCTACACTCTCGTTATTATCTTGATCATTACCTTGGTGGTTCCCTCATGTGCAGAAGATGTATCAATAATAGGAATTGGATCAACATCAACTAAGCTCTCATCAGTATGAGAATCTAGTTTCTCAGTCTTGTCAATATCTTCAATAGTTTGATCTTCAAAGAACACAACATCACGACTTCTAATGAGTTTCTTATCAATTGGATCATAAAAGCAATATCCAAACTCATCTTTACCATAACCAATGAAGATACATTGCTTAGTTTTAACATCCAATTTTGGCCTCTCATCTTTTGGAACATGCGCACAAGCTTTACACCCAAACACTTTCAAGTGATCATAAGAAACATCCTTATCAAACCAAACTCTGTTTGGAACATCACCATCCAAAGCAACAATAGGAGACAAATTGATAACATAAGCAACAGTGTTAAGTGCTTCAGCCCAAAAAGAATTTGGAAGTTTAGCCTCTGAAAGCAGACATCTAACTCTCTCAACTAATGTTTTGTTCATCCTCTCTGCCAAACCATTTAATTGAGGAGTCTTTGGAGGAGTCTTCTGATGACGTATTCCTTGCAATTTGCAATAGTTATAAAAAGGACCAATATACTCACCACCATTATCAGTGCAAATACATTTCAATTTCTTTCCCGTTTGTCTCTCAGATAAGGCTTGAAATTGTTTAAACACATCAAGCACTTGATCTTTGGATTTTAAAGGATATACCCAAATCTTGCGAGAATGATCATCAATGAAAGTAGCAAAGTAAAGTGCACCACCTTTTGACTTCACTTTGAAAGGACCACACAAATCTGAGTGTACTAGCTCCAATAGCTCAGACTTTCTTGAAGGAGGATGACTGTGAAAAGAAACGTTTTTTTGTTACCTACTAAGCAATGAACACATCTTTTCACCTTTGTTTGTTTCATACCAGCAAGCAAATTCTTCTTAGCCAAACAAGTGATTCCCCTCTCGCTCATATTACTAAGCCTCTTGTGCCACAATTCTGATAAAGTCTCGCTCTCCACCAAATTTATAGAGTCACCAAGAATTGATCCTTATGTCACGTATGAATTTGAATGTTTTCTTCCTCGAGCTAAAATCAGTGAGTCTTTGGTGAGCTTCCATTGTCCATTGCACAAGTCATTATGATAGCCATCATCATCTAGTTATCCTACAGAGATCAAATTTAAGGAAATGTTTGGAGCATGCTTGACATTCTGAAGGACCAACGTTGAATCGGTATTGGTTTTCAAACAAACAGTGCCAACACCAAACAGATTAACCTCACCAGCATTACTCATCTTTAACACCTCAGAGTTAATAGAAGTATAAGATGAAAAGAAGTCTTTTCTTGGTGTGACATGTGATGTAGCTCCAGAATCTACTATCCAACTTGTATCTTGAGATACAAAATTTATGACGTCTTTATTACAAGCGAAGCAAAGGTCATCTTGGACAACAATAATAACATTATTTTCATTGTTTTCTTCCTTCTTCCCTTCTTTATGATCTTGCTTCAATTGTTTACAAAATCTTTTAATATGTCATTTCTTTCCACAATGATAACATATAATATTTGGATTCTTGAATTTTGACTTGCTTCCACTTTTACCTTTACTCCTCGGATCTCTTGTCTTATGTCTCCCTCGATCTTCTATATATAGAACATCTGAATGTGAAGATGTGTCTTGAGATTTTCTTCTTCTAACATCTTCATTCAACACACCACTCTTTGCATATTCCATAGTCACCTTTCCACCTGTGGCAGAATTTGTTAAAGAACCGAAGAGTTTCCCAAGAATCCGGTAGAGTATTAAGAAGCCAAAGTCCTTGTATTTCATCATCAAAATTAACACCCATTCCTGATAGCTGATCAAGAATACCATGAAAATCATTTATATGATCAAGAATAGGACTGCCCTCCTTGTATTTAAAGGTCATCAATTGCTTTAACAAGAACAATTTGTTATTGCCAGTTTTTGAAGCGTAAAGTGTCTCCAACTTTTCCTACAATGTTCTAGCATGTGTCTCATTCACAATATGATTGCGAACATTATCTTCAATCCATTGTCTTATATATCCACATACTTGTTGGTGCTCAAATTCCCAATTTTCATCGGTCACATTGTCGGGTTTATGAGCAGAAAAAACCAAAAGATGCATCTTCTTCACGAACAATAGATCTTTCATCTTGATTTTCCATATGTTGTAGTTTCTTCCATTTAGACATACCATCTTTCTCATATTCCCCTCCATATAGATAACCTTAGCTCTAATACCAGTTGTTGTGATGAAAAGATGAAACCGCAAAAGTAACAATAAAGAACACCAAGTTAAACGTGGAAAAACCCTTCAAACCGAAGGTAACCACCACGGGATTGACAAGATCCGAATTGCTTTACTATACCAATAAGAGGATCAAAAATATTCTTCTAATGACTACACAACAAGTGCCAAAAGAGATGAAACAATAGCTACACCAACAAAAGATAAATAGAAAGAAACACCACCCAAACCCAGCTTCTGTTCGGGACCTAAAACGGGATCTTGCTGACCTCCAAATCTGATCTCCACGGTTCAAATAAACCACCAAGATGTCAGGAACACTCAGTCCAAACTTCATCCCAATCCAATGGTTAGTTAATCGGAAAACACGATCTGAACATTGTTGGTCGGAGAAAAAGACTGCAGTAAAGAACTCTTCTCTTTCTCTCTTTTCTCTTGTCTAAAGCTCTCTCAAAAACCTCTCTTTTATGTTCTAATGTCATTCAAAGATAATACCAATGAGCAATTAATTATTCTCTCAAGACCATCCTCTATTTATAGAGTTGTGATTTTCCTTACAAAGCCAAAACCAACTACAAATAGGATTGCAATTCCAATCCTTTTCCTAATAGAATTGGAAACCAAATAAAGAGAATAATTCCAATGCTTTTTAAAGTAGGATTAGGTCATGGGCCTTTGGAAGGAACATGGGCAATAACCCAACACCTTTTACTTAATCATTTACCAATTGAATCCTTGAGCTCATTGAAATTTAGTATTTTAAATCCTTTTCTTTCATGGTGGATAGTGCGTGCAATACACTTCATACATGTCAAATTCCACCTCATTTTTAACTGCCATGTGGAAAATAAAATGGTAAAATTAAGTTAAAGCCCAAAATTTTATTTAAAAAAACTTTCTCTTTTTTCCAATTATCATCCTAATTTCTCTCCTTCCTCCTTTCTCATTTCAAAGGTTTTCCCAGTAAAACACAGTAATAATAAGATCGTTCATACACTGCAATGTGGTGTTGGATCTACCACTCGAAGATAGAGAGGGCAACTTCATCACATTCGATTTTGAAAAAGTAGTGATGGCGCCAAACGACTACGATACTCACTCCAAAACCCTAGATCTTACTACTCGTTCAAATTACTCAACCCTTAGATTCTCTTTATTCACTCATCCTCCATGTTTCTTTTTTTTTTTAATTCCTTCTTTTTAATTTTAGATCAATTTAACTTTTTAGTGTCTTATGATTTTGTGTCCTGACGATTTGTAGAAATTGGTGTTGTTGATAGCTCCGACGATGTTATGTTAGGAGGATGCCAAATATTTGTTGAAGAATAGAATCGATAAGTCTATTTATTTTTTTGGACCAAGGAAAGAAATTTGTTAATTCTAGAAATTCTTTGTAGATTAATAAAGATTGAATTTATTCAAGAAATAACGAGTCCTTTGTAGAAGATGAAAGACAACTTGAAACAGTTGAAAAAATGGAGATAAAGAATTTGGAGATAAGTATAAAAGTCCCTTGTCCCCCCAAAGCTTCTTTTCTTGTCCAATAATGGTAAATGAATAAATGGAGTAGAAGATGCTCTTAATTAGGTCAAAACTTGACATTTTTGACTTTTTTGAAGGTCTCATGCTCTTGAAATATGTGTATCACACGCACTTTGAAAAAAAATGTCACATAGGATCACATGTCAAAAAAAGGGTTTAAAATATCAAATTTCAATAGGTTTGGGGGTTTAGTTGATAAACGATTAAGTATAAGTGTCAATAATACAAACTTATACAAGTACAAGGTGTTAGGTAGTGGAGCCTGATTAATTTTAGGCTTTCCTATTTATTCTCTATTTTAGACTTTCCTATTTATTCTCTATTTATTCTCTGTAACCAAAAATACTTTGATTTATTAATATATATATACCTCACCGCCGTGGAAGGTTACTCACGGGGTGTTACCATGAAATATTGGGTTTTTTTTCTCTCTCTCTAGATCTCTCATCTCTTTCTCTTGAAAGTTCTTGTGTTCTTCATTCATCTAGTGTGTGTGCGTGAATTCGATCCTAACAACTGGTATCAGATCTAACGAGATTCAACACGATCACTGAAGATGGACAGATCAAATCTTGGAATCGAGAAGTTTGATGGATCCGATTTCAGTTTCTGGAAGATGCAGACTGAAGATTATCTGTACCAGAAAGATCTTCACGAACCGTTGACCGGGGTGAAGCCGGAATCCATGACGGAAGAGAAGTAGAAACTCAAGGATCGCCAGGCTCTAGGGTTGATCCGGTTGACTTTGTCAAGAAACGTGGCGTTCAACATCGTGAAGGAGAAGACTACGTCCGGTCTGTTGAAGGCACTGTCAAACATGTATGAAAAATCATCGGCTATGAACAAGGTATATTTGATGCGTAGATTGTTCAATTTACAGATGTCTGAGAATGGATCCGTTTCTAATCATATAAACGAGTTCAATATGATTGTGAGTCAACTCAATTCTGTGGATATTAATTTTGAAGATGAAATTAAGGCGTTGATTTTGATGTCATCTCTGCCCGAGTCTTGGGATACTGTTGTTCTTTGCGATTAGCGCCTCAGTGATCCGAGAAATAAGTTTGATGAAATCCGTGATGTTGTTCTTAGTGAAAGTATTTGCAAACGAGAAGTGAGAGATTCATCGGGCTGTGCTCTCAGCATTGATCGAAGGGGGAGAAGTAAGACGAAAGGCCAAAATCAACATGGTCAATCAAAATCAAAGAATCGAGGAAAATCCATGAACAGATCAAACGTGACTTGTTGGAATTGTGGAGAAAAGGGGCACTTTCGGACGAACTGTACAAAGCCAAAGAAGAAACAGAATCAGAAATTTGGAGATTACAATGATTCTGTAAATTCAGCAGAGGACATTGGGGATGCTTTAATCCTTAGTGTGAACAGCCCGGTTGAATCATGGATTTTGGATTCTGGTGCATCTTTCCATTCGTCTCCAAGCAAGGAGTTGTTCCAAAACTTCAAATCTGGAAATTTTGGAAAAGTATATCTTGCTGACAATAAAGCCTTAGAGATTGAAAGAAAGGAGGATGTTTGCATAAAGACCACCTCGGGAAACTAGTGGACATTGGAGGATGTCAGATATATTCCTAGAATCAAGAAAAATCTGATCTCTGTTGGTCAGTTGGATAGCACGGGATATGCAGCAGAGTTTGGGAAAGGTTCGTGGAATATCGTGAAAGGTGTTATGGTAGTAGCTCGTTGCACCAAATCTGGAACCTTGTACACCACTGCAGGGTGTATAAACATGGCCACTGTTGCTGAAGGTGCTTCCAGTTCATGTATGTGGCACAACAGACTTGGACACATGAGTACTAAAGGAATGAACATGCTGGTTGCAAAAGGAGCATTATAGGGTCTGAAGTCTGTTGATATAGGTCTTTGCGAGAGCTGTGTTTTGGGCAAACAGAAGAGAGTAACTTTCACAGAGACTCCTAGAGAGCCAAAGAAAGTGTGATTGGAAATGGTCCATACAGATGTTTGGGGACCATCTTCAGTATTATCACTTGGAGGATCCAGATTATATGTTACCTTCATTGATGATTTCAGCAGGAAGGTATGGGTTTACTTCTTGAAGCATAAGTCAGATGTGTTTGCAACTTTCAAGAAGTGGAAAGCTGAAGTTGAGAATCAGACCGGTTTGAAAGTCAAATGCCTAAGGTCTGACAATAGAGGAGAGTATGAAAAATCAGAGTTCAAGTCATTCTGTGCAGCTGAGGGAATCATTGATGAGAACAGTTCCTGATAAGGCATGGCAGAATGGAATTGCTGAGAGGATGAACAAAACATTGAATGAGCGTGCAAGGAGTATGAGGATACACTGTGGGCTGCCCAAAACACTTTGAGCGGATGCTGTGATCACAACTGCATACTTGATCAACAGGGGACCATCAGTTCCTTTAGGGTTCAAGATTCCAGAGGAGGTGTGGACAGGAAAAGAACTCAAGTACTCACACTTGAGGACTTTTGGTTGCACTGCTTATGTTCATGTTGATCCAAAAAACAGAGACAAGCTTGATGCCAAGGCTGTGAAGTGTTACTTCATAGGATATGGTTCTGATTTGTTTGGTTACATGTTTTGGGATGACAAGAACAGAAAGATCCTGAGATATTGTGACGTGACATTTGATGAGTCTGTCATGTACAATGACAGAGAGCAGAAGGTTCTACAGATTACAAAGCAAGTGGGAGTTGAGGTTGAGTTGGAGAAGAGTAACCCCAGAGATGTCAAAGCAGATACTCAACCAACTCCTACTGAAGAATCTGAAATGGAGCAAGTTACACCTGAGCAGGTGTTAAGGAGATCATCCAGATCCATAAGGGCACCAGATAGGTATTCACCTTCATTACACTATCTATTGCTGACTGATGAGGGGGAACCAGAGTCTTTTGATGAGGCCCTACAGGTGGAGGATTCGATCAAGTGGGAGCAAGCCATGGATGATGAGATGAGGTCACTTGAGAAGAACGACACATGGGTGTTGACTGAGCTACCTGCAGGGAAGAGAGCTTTGCTGAACAAGTGGGTGTTCAGAATCAAGACTGAACCAGATGGCAAAAGAAGGTTCAAGGCTCGTTTAGTGGTTAAAGGATATTCACAAAGGAAAGGTATTGATTATGCTGAAATATTCTCTCCTGTTGTGAAGTTAACCTCTATTCAAATTCTGTTAAGTATTGTTGCATTGGAGAATTTGCATCTAGAGCAAATGGATGTAAAAACAGCGTTTTTACATGGAGATCTGGACAAAGAGATCTATATGCAGCAACCGAAAGGATTTGTGGTTCCAGGCAAGGAACACATGGTGTGCAAGCTCACCAGGAGCTTGTATGGACTAAAACAAGCACCAAGGCAGTGGTACAAGAATTTTGACTCCTTCATGACCAAGAGTGGATTCTGTAAAGCTGAAAAGGATCCTTGTTGTTACTTCAAGAAATACACTGATTCATATATCTTTCTACTCTTGTATGTGGATGATATGTTGATTTCAGGATTTAGTCTGAGGGAGATTAACAATCTGAAGACAAGGTTGTCTGCAGCATTTGAGATGAAAGATTTGGGTCCAGCAAAACAGATTTTGGGGATGAAGATTTCTCGGGATAGATCTGCTGGCACTTTAAATCTATCTCAGGAGTTGTACATTGAGAAGGTCTTTGAGCGTATTCAGGGTTAATGATGCTAAACCCAGGACTACTCCATTGGCAAATCACTTTAAATTGTCAAAGGAGCAGTCACCCAAGACTGCCGAGGAGCGTGATCACATGGCACTTGTTCCATATGCTTCAGCAGTTGGTAGTTTGATGTATGCTATGGTCTGCACTAGACCTGATATAGCACATGCAGTGGGAGTTGTTAGCAGGTACATGGCGAACCCTGGGAAAGAGCATTGGGAAGCTGTGAAGTGGCTTCTGAGATATCTGAGAGGTACATCCAGTACTTCACTTTGTTTTGGCAAAGGCAAGGTGACTCTACAGGGTTTTGTGGATGCTGATCTTGGTGGGGATGTTGACTCAAGCAAGACTACATCTGGGTACATTTACACCATAGGTGGAACAGTAGTGAGTTGGATGTCCAGGCTTCAGAAGTGTGTTTCTCTTTCATCTACTGAAGTTGAGTATGTGGCAATAGCTGAAGCTGGGAAAGAGATGATATGGCTGGTAGATTATCTTGAGGAATTGGGCAAGAAGCAGAGCGAGAAGATTTTTTACTCAGATAGCCTGAGTGTCATACAGTTGGTAAAAAATCCAGTCTATCATTCGAAGACAAAGCACATCAGAAGGCGATATCATTTCACTCGCAGGGCAGTGGAGGATGGTGATATGTGCTTGGAGAAGATAGAGGGTGCAAAGAACCCGGCAGACATGTTGACGAAATGTGTTGATGTTGGAAACTGAGGTTATGTAAAACCTTGGTTGATCTTCTGTAGTTGTTGCTACAGATGTTGCAGTGTGATAAAGATGTTGATGATGAAGAGATTTTTTTTTTTGAGAATATATTTTTTGGATGACTGAGTCAATCTCCAAGTGGGAGAATTGTTAGGTAGTGGATCCTGATTAATTTTAGGTTTTCCTATTTATTCTCTATTTTAGGCTTTCCTATTTATTCTCTATTTATTCTCTGTAACCAAAAATACTCTGATTTATTAATATAAATATACCTCACCGCCGTGGAAGTTTACTCACGAGGTGTTACCACGAAATATTGGGTTTTCTCTTTCTCTCTCTAGATCTCTCATCTCTTTCTCTTGAAAGTTCTTGTGTTCTTCATTCATCTAGAGTGTGTGCGTGAATTCGATCCTAACACAAGGGTCTATCAGACCATTTCGCCTTTATATTATGCAACGAAATTAGTCTCTTTATCATTATGAAATAGTCTTAAAATTTGTATACTATTCATCCTTTAAAATTTCACTTATAGAATTTTACTGATTATACTATTGTAATTGAAAGAGGAAAAAAAATGATAAAATGGGATCGGATTCCCACTAATAAATAAGGTGTTAGATATCTTAACAATTAATTTTTTTTTTATTGAAATGAATTGATGTTCAAATTCTTGAAATACAATCTAGAAGGGTTCATTTTTATTGAAGTGTGCTTCATAATCACTATCGCCCTAAACAAATAGTAGAATCTATCTACAACAGTTATTTTATGTAGTATAAAATTATATGAAGTTTTATACTATGATAGTGTTTGCTTATACCAGTAATGCAGTAACCAAATAAGTGAATTTCGATAACGTATCAAATGAAATTCTACATGTGAAGTTTGAGAAGAATAGATTGCACACAAATTTTATCACTATCTCATGAATGTAGAGATAGTGTTTCAATAAGATAATTGACTCAAGTACAACAGATTCAATTACAAAGAAGAAGGAGACTGTGAAAACAATATAGCAAGTAACAAGGAAATAGTCCAAAGTCTACCGGAAAGGAGACAAAACCATTAATAAAATAACATGACAATCAAAACATAATAAATAATATACTAGGATAGATTATCAAAAACAATAATAAACAATGATTAAAAAATAAAAAATAAGAACTACAACAATCCAACTATGCAAATACTAGCAACCCTAAGTAAGAAAACATTACACTACCTAGTAATCTTCTATCATAATATGTCTCTTTTACACCCTCTTACCTAAGGTCATGCCCTCGATAATCTGAAGTTGTGTCATATCTTATTTTATAACCTCCGCTCAATACTTCTTTGATCTATCTATGTCTCTCCTCATACCCTCTATAACCAATTCGTTGCACCTCTTTATTGGTGCGTGTACGTATCTCCTCTTCATATATCCAAACTATCTCAGTCTCGCTTCGCTTGTTTTCCACCACATAGGTCACGCCCACCTTATCACGGATATCCTTATTTCTAATCTTATCACTCCTAATATGACCACACATCCACCTAACCATTATCATCTCTACAACATGCATCTTTTGGGCACGACAGCTTTGACCAACACTTCGCCCCATACAAGAATGTCGGTAAACCACTCTATAGAACTTATTACCTTTGAGTTTTGGCGGTACCTTTTTATTGAGGCAAGTCTCCACATCATCCGCGCCGCACCAAATGTAATGCAGTAACCAAATGTGGAAGTGTAATACAACTTTTCACAAACAACCTAACTGTTGAGATGGTGTCGAGGAGAAACAACTAACATAACTAGGAGACAGAACATCAAACATGGAGTCCTACCAATGATTAGGAGTGTCAATTATGTACTTAACAAAATCAAGGTTGAGAGCGTCTGAATAAAGCTTATAAGTTGGTCAAGCAAGCTTATCGATCACATAAACTAAGCACAGATACAGATGGATGTCTTTTTGAAATGTTTCATTTAGGGATTGCATCCTCTATTTCATTTACTTGAATTGGGACATTTCCTCCAGCCCGCCCCAATACATGCTTGGGCAGTGAGCAAATATTGATAATTTGATATGAAATGACCATAGCTTCAAGGTTCTCTAAACACCCCTTAACTCACTATTCTAGAAGGGAACCCTTGGAATAACACTTAACAGGGTTTCATAGTACTGAAATTAGCAATAAAAGAAACCCAACAGTTCTTTATATTCATGCACCGGTACGTACAAACCATGTCGAAAATTTACTTTGTTAAACTGGAATAGCAGAAAAGGGAACATTATTAATCTGGTTACGGTTGCATTGATAATAGACCTAGAAAGTATAGAGGAAACATCATTTATCCACTTGTAGATTTGCACGTGAGAAAGGATTAACCAATCCGAAGCTGAAACTTGTATTATGACAGGCTTCACTGTAAAGCAATAAAGCCAAGGTCATTCGGCACCTTTGTCAAATTATCTGATGAAACCAGAGACCATTCTGCAAACTAAGAAGCTGCTGTTGTATTGCTTCTAAACCCTGTAAACCAAAAGTCAAAACAAAAAATTATCACACTGAGAACATCAATATGTACCTGTTCTGCTAGGTACAAATCTCAGTAGCTACTTTTACCTAGCAAATGAAACAAAAGGAACAAAGAAAATGAGTGTGATGCCCTATGACATGGATAGTGGATCTATAAAGACCATTGGAAAAAACAGTGTTACATATTAAAACAGGAGCGGTACACTACTTTCCACACACCTTGTTGGTCACGGTAATTCAGTCTCATGGTGGAAACAGTTAGAACTACACTTCTGCTAATTCGACCAACATGAAATATTTTTTAGCTGAAAGCAAGCTTGCAAGTTCAGCCACTCTTGTGGAGAAAATAGAGACAAAAATCACTAGCAAGAAACCAAAGCTTTAAGCTGATTCAGGCAAAACACTATTATGTCCCTAAGATGCAGGAGAAAATAATTTCTTAAAGAACCCAAAATTCACATGAAACTGAACTATGCCATCAAGAGCCAAAGGGGACAAAGGAGATGGAACAAAGAAAAATAATGTGTTATATTCATTTACTCTTTAATGAGAGTGTCTCCCACTCACCAAATTCATATATCATGCGCACCTTTTAGCTTTGTGGTGAGCCAATCTTCAAAAGGCAAGGCAGAGGCGAGAATGGCATCGCCTTTAGTATTTTCTTAAAAAAGGCTATCAATTTGGGATTTTAGAAGTTGAAAGATAATTTGAGGTTTTCTTTTCAAATCCCCACAGTTGCACTCTTAGACAGAGACTGCAATTCAAACCAATCGACTCGACTAGACTTCTCTGGTGATTAGCCAGACTTTTCTGGCAACTCCAAAGTCCAATCAATAAGTATTTCTTTTCTTCAAATTTTCTCTTCCTCTGTTATTTTTCCCTTCTTCTCAGAGTTACTTCTACATCCGTTTTTTTCTCACTATTCTGATTTTTGTTCTCATTTGAGTTCTAGACTTTTAGTATGTATTATTTATTTTCAGTTTTTGAATTGAAAGATTTTTTAATATGTTGTTGCTATTCAAATTTTGATTATTTAGATATGCAATTAAATATTTTCATTTTTTGGTATTAATGGCGCCACACATCAAAAAGGCGAGTGGCCAAGCAGACCCTTGTCGCCTTTCACCGTCCATAAGACCAATCATGTGTAAGGAGACAAAAATTTTCTAAATTTGACCAGATTTCTAGGTACACTAAGGGGTCAAGTTTCACAATTTTCTTTTCCTTTGTTTAATACACTATCATTATAGGCATGGCTAATAAGTAACTCATATGGATTGTGGAATATGATTGAGGCATTTCTCTGAATAGTCAATTTTAACTTCCTTATGTGCTTCCAAATGAATTATCCATTGTAAAGCCCCGTTGAGCCTTTTAGCCTTTAATTTTTGATTAACCACATTGAGTCGAATCCTTTTTATTGATACCATGACTTTGTTTGATCCAAAAATTGATCCTTAATGCACTATGTTAAGAGGCAAAATGAAAACAGTGGTAGAAGTGAAGTAGGTGGAAATGCTTGTTTTGTGGTGAAATTAAAGAAAGAGGGTGAAAAACATGGCCCATGATTATAAATTGCAAACGAACTTGTATTGAAAAAAATTATAAAAGAAAAATATTCCTTGAATAGGAAACAAGTGCTTAAATATACCAAAGGTTAAAGCTTGAAACAAGAATTGAAGGATATTTGTGAGGTTTGTACCAAAGAAAAGAGAAGTTGTTGAAGAAGTATGTCTGAAAAATAAAACAAGTGCATTAGGGAGGAATAGTCACAAAGGCTGTATTTGGTATGAAGATAAACATTTTTCAAAAAATGTTTTTCAATTTTCTCATGTTTTATTGGGTTAAATGTTTTGGAAAATATTTCCCAAATCAATTCATTTTCCTCAAATTTAAGAAAATGAATTTCCTTCAGAACTCAAGAAAAATATTTTCCAAAATTCTACTCACCAACAAAACATGAGAATATAAGTCAAAATCTACTTATTTCCAGGAAAACATTTTCCTTCATACCAAACACACTCTAAATATATCCTAAGAGATCATTCGGTAGAGTGTATAAGAATAATGTTAAATAGAGTGTATTAGTAATTGTCGCATTAGCTATGCATGTGCTTGTATTGTGATTATTTCATTGCATTGTTTGGTTTGGTGCATTAAAAATAGTATGTATTTCATTAAAAAAAATTATTTACAAAGATACCATTCACGGTGAAAAAGATGTTTAAAAAGCTTAGAGGACAATTGGGTCTTTTATCATGTTAATCTGTGCTGTAAAACCATTGCATTGCTAATACATAGAAATCCATGATATTATCAATGCACACTTTAATACACAATAGAGTGTATAACTAGTGCAAGCATTAGTTATACATAGGTTGAAAAAGAGTACCAAGGCTAATACATGCATTATTTTTTCTAATACACTCTACCAAACGACCCCTAAATGTACCCTCCTTTGCCTTAAGCCAACATTACAACCAAACTTAAGTCCTCTTGATTCCATGATTAGTGCTTTGTGAAAATTAAAGTACACTAAGGGCAAGCTTATGGTATATTAGAATATGTAAGAACATTTGTTGAGGATGAGTACTAACCTTGAAAAATAAGCCATGGTTTGAAATATGACGAGGGTAAGGCTATACTAAAAATGGTGAGGGCATTCATGACGCAAGTTTGGGTGAATTATATTTTGGTGTGTTCTTATATGATTACGTTGGCCCGAAATATTCGTGAAGAGTCATTCATTGAGTTATGTGGTGTTGATTGGTAAACTAACAAAATGAACTAAATTGTTGATTGTTACATAAAGTGTGGATTACAAAAGCATGATTGACTATGTTTGGTTGATTTTACTGTGGGTGGATAAGTCCAAAGTTGATAAATAATGAGGTAGTGATCTTGAGCGTATTTATATGCCCAATTACTACGTATTGCTCGTGTTTACCTTACGTTTTGAGAGCATTCTAAATTCTAATTGGTATATTTAGATAATTCCTACGATGATTGCACAATAACCTATATGATTAGTTGAATGTAGGGATTCCTAAGGAAGTATGTACATAACGGAAGCAGAGAATGACATTGACGAAAATGAACCAAAGGAGAAGCCGGACGCACTGCCCCAGCACATTAGACGCAATGGTGTGGCAGGGCGCGAGCATCAAAATTTTAGAGAACACTTCCAGGCGTAACTGGCGTAAGGCGCCAGGCCTGGACATGCCCAAACCTCTCTTGGCGCGATTCTGGTGCATTGTCCCCGACTTTTCCAGCGAATTTTAGTTGTTTTAGGATTCCAAAGTTAAATAAAAGTGGGAATTAATTTCCTAAACTCTATAAATATGACCCTAGGGTTATTTGGTGAAGTACTTCTTTTTCGTGCGCGAGAGCAATGGATTAACAATTTGTGTTAGGTTTCAATCCTCTACTCTTCCTTTAAATTCGATTTGTATGAAATTAATAGTCTTTGTGTCTTTGAATATTATGATTGGCTAAAAAAATTTGTTTTGGGGCTGTAGCTATAAGTAATTGTTAAACATCAATTGTATTGAATTAACGTTGGTAATCACTTAAATTACTTTTGTTTTCTTTGTTTTAGTATTTTATGTTAGATCATCATAGAGAAAATCTATCGTCTATTCTTGAACTCAAGAGATAGAGAGGTAGATAGACCAAAGAATACAAAGAGCTCAATCTCTCTTACATATCTTTGAATATTATGATTGGCTAAAAACTCTTGTCCTGGGGTTGTGGCTACGTGTAATTGTTGAACATCAATTGTTTTAAATTATGTTGGTTATCGCTTAAATTACTTTTGTATTCTTGTTTTAGTATTTTATGTTTGATCACCATAGAGATAATCTAGACATAATTACTTTTGTATTCTTGTTTTAGTATTTTATGTTTGATCACCATAGAGATAATCTATTGTCTATTGTTGAACTCAAGAGATAGAGAGATAGATAGACCAAAGAATACAAAGAGCTCAATCTCTCTTTCATATCACTTGTTCAGATTCGTGTTCAGGATTGATACTGAACGAACACTGAGCTTGGTTAAGAAACGAGATAAAATTACAAATGCTTGCCAATTGAGTTTTGTCTATCTCCATTCGACGATATGGTTAGATAGTCAATTAGAGTAGGCGATTAGAGGTCGAGAGATCATGATCATAAAATCAACCTTGTAAATCAGTCATTTGATAACCATAGTTGATTCATCGCGTGAGATATGATACATGAAACCCTATGCATGTTGCAGCCTTGGCATTGTCCCATAATTATTTCAATCACCGAAATTGAAGTTGTCGTTATTAGTTACTTTTATAATTGAATAATTCGCAATAACAGTATTGAACAAAAACAGAAGTTCTTGAAAACGCTTTCTTTAAATTGTTAAATTAATATAAATTGATCGTAAGTACTTTGGGTTCGACAACTCGATTCTAAAAAAGGCATTTATTACTTATGCGACTACGTACATTTGCTTATGCATTTGGGAGCAACAAGTTTTAATAATAGTTATTTATAGTTGTTATTAGCAATATCTCATTCCAGTAACATTAGGAAACCATGTCACAGTTTCTAGGGGGGAGTTTATCTCATCAATATTGAGTTTAAAATCTATATTTAACCAATGAAATCTAAGCAGAAAATTATTCCAATATTTGAGTACTTCAACTTAAGAGATTGCAGGTTCTCTCTTGATGAACCGAAAGCATAGTCCTAGGAAGAAAACATCTAATCATGCAACTTCTCATAACTAGATTCATTTAAGGACTGTAACAACTTATTATCAGAGCAGGCATTATGGGAGACCAAATCCAACAATGGGGACAATTGGTGAACTTGTTCCAAAAAGAATGTGCAGCCAATTTAGCCAAGACATTAAGCCATAAATGGTCATTTGGATGCACGCACAACGTATTTAGCAAATTCAAAGGCCAATTATGAATCAAGTGAAAATGTCGGTCGCAATTGAGGTTGGAAGGGTAAAGCTACAGTGGAAAGAGGGTCAAAATCATAATAGGAGGAAGTTCCATCATTCCTAGGTATACAATGTTGGATTTTCCACAATTTAATGGCAAATAGGACCCTTTGGGATGGCTGAACAAGTGCAAGCATTTCATTCAACACCAGCAAACACACACCAGTAGAAGAAAAAATAAGACTTGCTTCTTTCATTTGGAAGGAACTACACAACTCTGGTTTCTTCAACTAGAGAAAGATATGCCTCAATGCTCTTGGGATGAGTTCAACAGTCAATGCAACCTTTGTTTTGGACCAACAATTAGAAGTAAAAATTCGGGAGAATTCGCTAACTTAAGACAAATTGGGACGGTGTCAGATACCAAGAAAAGTTTGAGCAACTGGTTTGGCGGGTTGGTTACCTTACACAGGGGTAAAAAGTTGAATTTATATGTAGTGGTCTTGCTGATTAAATAGCAATTGTGTACAATTGCATAACCTTCAATTGAGGTAGAGTTGCATAATCCTCCCGATTTGGCTATGACAAGTATTTCCCAGCTTTATGAAAGCAAGGAACAACCTCTTTATTTGCAATTGTTAGATGTATATCAAAGACAACATACAACACGCCAAATTTGTGAAGAAATGACCAGATTTGAATTGCAAAAAAGACGACTTAACAGGACTTTTTGTTTCAACAGTGGAGAACTGTTCACCCGAGATTATCATTGTAAGATATTTTTCTAGGTCGACTCAATAAAAGATGAGGAACAATTTGTTGAAAAAGAGGGAAATACTAGTAGTTTCCACCCTGAGCGCTTGAGAGATGAGCAAGATTTAAATGAGGGAGGAAACCATGTCCTAGTTTCTAGGAGTAGTTAGCTTATTAATACTGTATTTAAACTCAATGGTTATCCCATGAAATCTAAGCAAAAAATTATTCCAGTTTTTGTGTATTTAAACTCAAGAGATTGCAAGTTATCTCTTAACGAACCCGCACCATCGGTCATAGGAAGAAAACATGTGATTACATCTTGCAGCGTGTCCAATAACTAGATCCATATTAGGGACCATATTAAAGTAGTTACAACAATGACGCATCCTAAACTATTATGCATGCTCTTATATCAAAAGAAAATGAGGTCCACTATTTCAGATGGAAAATAGGTTTCTGAAGACAACATCCATTATGGAAACACTCTCTCTACCCCACAAAGGTAGGGTTAAGGTCTAAATACATCCTACCCTTCCCAGAGACGCTTGTGAGATTGCACTGTGTTTGTTGTTGTTGTTGTTTGATGATGGAATCCATCACATCAATACCTAGGAGTACTCTCTTTTTAAGAAAGGCAAGTAGAACATCAATGCGTAGGTGTGCTCATTTACTCCATTCTTTGTTGCAATTTACTTAGTATGTAAGGAAATCAGAGAGGAGGGAGCTACTCCCTTCTCTGCTGCACTTTACTCGGTACGTACATCATCTACCATGCCATAGTCATATTTATCTTACGCACGGTACTCGGAACAATCATAAGAATGGCTCCCAAAACTTGAAGTTTGTTGTGTAAGAGAATACTTTTATTACATGCAGATCAATTAATGTAAACAAATGAAGTAGGCAGCCAAAGGAAGAAAAACAAAGAGAACTTACCCCATGATCCATGGGCTGGCAAGCTGACGTACTGAGGACATGACCCTCTTGAGCTTGTATCATGTGCACAGTCACGAGGCTGTAAAAAGGACGGTATTGAAGCACATGCTTATTATTCACTTCTAATTGTAATGGGGAAGATTAGGGGAATGACAGTATGCAAATAATAGAGATTCAAGATAAACATGAATTAACTTTTCCCAGTAACTTGTATGATGAATAAAATCAAAAGACCAAAACAAAGCCCATATTCTTCCTAATCCCCCTGCTTCTAACATCTAGGATATTTATCAATGGGATGACCCAGGGGGTAATGGATGATCAAAAAGAAGGAAGGTCATTGTTTATTGTTCATTTGTCTAATCAGTTGGCCTTTCGGCAATCACAAAACCTTAGTAACTAGACATATAAACAAGATATACATCCTAAACTATCAAATCATGAGCTTCTCTGCATTATGGTCATGTATTATCTACTGCTGAGGCTGTCCGGGATAGAAAAGAATGGAAGGTACTTCCTTGATGCTTACAAAGATTTCTGTTTTAGATCAGGCACCGACAGATGTGTCTGATATTTTTTATTTGATGCTATAAGAATCATGGTCACATAACAATAAATGTGAGATCACAAAGCATCTATTGCAGTATTTCTGTCAGAGCATCAGAGAGACGACCAACCTCAAAATTCTTATAGAAACATATACGAAGTTCTTCCAGGGCATCGCCTGAGCATACCAACTCTGGGGTTGTATGAAAAGCATTTTGAATGGATGAAATGATGCCTCCTAATGGATACTTTTCAGAATCTGATGGTACATATCCAGCTTCAAATAGAACTTCCTGGCATTGTGTTTGAGTGTGTAATTTTAGTCAAGTACCACACATAACCACTATTTGGTTAGTTGACTAACAGGGGAAAAAAACTTACAAGTGTTCAACAGATTTTAAAAGGAAACAGTAGAGACTAATCAATGAGCTACAGCATATTCATATGCAATTATCAGGCATAAAATTGTGAGGTGATTAGTTTATTGACATTGAAGAGGTCTTGTTAATATTCATCTGATAACAAAATGAAACTGTATCAACAATAATACCATTATAAAGAGTTTTTAGTGCATAAACAATGATATCAAGAATATTTTGATACAGTTGATTAATCCACAAGTTACAGCATGTACGTTACACAATGCATGTCCAGGTTACGTCCCCTCCTCTCCCCTTAATTCTTCTGTTAATTACCAAGTCACAAAGATTTCCCTCTTGATAAATTTTGTATGGACAAGAATAATAAACATCCATAAGTAAGTTTTAACATATAACTAAACGACTGAAAACAAAATGAAACTGTATCAACAATAATACCATTATAAACCATTTTTAATGCATAAGCAATGATATCAAAAATGTTCTGGTACAGTTGATTAATTGACAAGTTACAGCATGTATGTTACACAATGCATGTCCAGGTTAGGTTCCCCACCCCCCACCCCCCACACCTTGATTTTGCTGTTAATTACCGAGTCACAAATATTTCCTTCTTGATATATTTTGTATCGGCAAGAACTAGGTACTAATAAACATCCATAAGTAAGTTTTAGCATATAATTATTCAAGATGCAACTTCTTCTGTGTTTGATATCATCATCAACTTCATAGAACGAAAATATCCCAACAACAGTAGAAAAAATTAGAATGTATAACCAAAAAGAAGGAAAAGGACATGAAATTGCTACAATAAAAAAATATATTGGCCTTCCAAGGACATTATATCAAAACTAAAATACATAGCATGAAAATTACTTACTGTGACGTTATATTTGAAGTAAACATTCAACGTTGTCAAAAAGAATTCATATTCGTCAAGGACAACTGGATAAGCACATGTCCCGTGTTTTTCTGCAATCAATAAGCATGAAAATATAGTCACAAAGGATAAATTAAAGAGGCTCCTATCTGACTTATGTCCGTGTGATATATTTAAAGCGCATATAACTGTACCAGACCTTCTGTACTATAATCAGATTGGATTTAGTAGAGAGATAAGGCCCTGTGTTAAACTCCATATACCTCCCTATTGAAACCAGGCGTTTCGTTGGTAACCATAATATATTATACCACAGCATAATACATACTATGAGGTGTTGGTTGAGGAAAGAACATGATTTTTTTTACATATTGCATTGCAAAAAAATATGATAACCACTTTTTGTAGGTGGATCCTCAGTGTAATGTAGAGGGATTAATGCTCCTGATAACCCCACACTCCCCTCGATACTCCTTAACCGCTACCAAATGCAGAATATGAGTTATTCAAGCCCATCCACAATCTTTTTTTGGTTGGTTAAAAAGTAGGCAAAAGTAAAGCCCATCCCTAATCTAGTTCTGTGAATCTCTCTAGATCTGGTTGCATTAGGGTCCGTTACAATCCACCACTGATGTGAAATCTCATTAAAATGCATTGGCAATTGAATTTGAGAAACATCCAAGGGACGGAATAGCATAGCATTGTATAGTGTCCTCTTCATACTTCCTCGAGTTGTCTCATTACAAATATCTCAATTGAAATTATATGTAAATATTTTGATAACCAAAATTATATGTAAACCTTGCTAGCTAAGAAACACAATGTTTTGTCTGTATGTCCTATGTTGGCACATTATTGTCATGCCAAAGGAGATTACGGTATCCTCTTTGTATGCACATTAAGTGCACACCCAAAGACATCTCATTGATGAAATGACAAAAGCAGAAGGAAAAAACTACCTCATACCTCAGTTTTAGAAGGAGAAGAAAGAAATAGATTAATAGTAGTAATAACAATAATAATAATAAATAATAATAATAATAATAATATACCAGGAATTAAATGTCTTATCACTTATCAGTATCCAAGGTGAAGAAGGGAGCTACTCTCAATTTTTTAAGAGATGTAAAGAATCAAGTAATTTCTAGGTTTTTACATCCTTGGCTCCTTGCTGCAGAAATCTAGAACCCTGCTTCTCAATTAGATTCTAGAAAATAGCAAGCTCTTAACCTTCTTTCATCTTGTACAATTAATTTTATTTTTTGGTAAATGACAATATTATTACAGAAGTCAACATTACAATCCAGAAAAACAAAAACAGAAAAACAGAGAGGCCCAGCTGGACATGAAGACCCAAGCCAGCTACAACTAACAGCAAAGTACTCATAGCCCCCAAGTCCTCAAGTATCAGCTAGTAAACTATAGCATTGAAGGTAGTAGTTAAGTTCATCCATTCTCCTAGTCAATCTCTTGTATGATTAATTTAATATAAATAAAGAATAAGGCAAGGTAATTACCCCACTGTAATTATCTCCAGAGTCAGCATAGAGGAGTGCAAGAAGAATGTGTCAGTTCCTTAATGGTATCAAATTCAAATAATCAATAAGATAACAGTGAAACCACCTCATGACCCCAGAATGGTCCTTTTTTGTGATGGCAAGATCTGGGGGAACTACAACTTAAGGAAGGCCAATACTTCCTCATTGGCTCGAGCAATGTTGAAATCTGACAAAAAAAACTTGGCTCATAAACAAAAAAAAGTGATCTCAGTGATGAGGAGTAAGCATGAAATAGATTAAAGAGAAACACCACTATGATTAAGGAAATCTAAGCTTCTCAATGACCTCGGAATTTGCAAATATCCTAGCTAACCAATAAAGTTCCGGAATTTGCAAATATCCTAGCTAACCAATATAGTTCACAGACGCTTGCCGCTGCTAAATAGGATAAAGCATTTCAAGCCAGTTCACACCAAAAGATTACTGATGGCTTAACGCTCTAATTGTTTTGCCAAAATTCTTTGGTGCACATCACATAATCTCACATCCTAGTCTATGTTGCCAATAAATATGTGCAAATCATATCACAGAATTAAGATCTGAAAACTTAAATCATACATAGACAGAAGGTCATATATTCACATACTTCTTGATTAATAGTTAAAATAATAGCATGTAGAACAAAGCATAAGTATTCACACAAGAAGAAATGCTCAATATAAAATTTGGGAAATCCTAAGTTGTTGAATGCCTAAACATTATCAGAGCTGTGCAGCCAAAGGTGTTGCCAGTGATATAGCTGGAATGAGGACAACGGGAGACAAATGTTTGAACCCCAACAGAAGCGAAAGATGTAGGTGATTTTTACCTGACGGCTGACGCCACTACTATCCCAACAAAAAGGAAAAGAAAAAAGAAATTGTGAACTCCTGTTACTTAGTCGTGGCATCAGAAGACACTGTTGTTCCAGTTACAAACTGTTGAGTAGCAATGCAGATAGTTCTCACATTGAAATCATCTCGGGCGGAAAGCAGAATAAGCAAACTTACCTCCTTCTGATCAAAAGGGCGACCAGAACAACAGGAAGGCCAAGTTCCATCGTTATATTCAGTCCAAAGTCCATCTAGAAGACAAGAAACCTTATTCAGTTGTATGTTTCACTTGTGACCACATGAAACTGAACTACTACAGAGCTCTGGCAGAAGGGAGTGGGACTTACGAATTGTGAATACAGATGGCGAGTTTGAGCTGGAAAAATACAAAAAAAAAATCACAAAGGTAAGCTCCTATTTGAAATTGTAGGAAAACAAAGAGTCGTGTCGGTGGAGCGAGTAGATTTAGTTATGAAAGACCCAATATTCTAAGAAGAAATGAATGGATTTGCCCAAATTTGAACGTAATAGTATAAATTAAAATAGATACCGGCTGCAACAAGCGTTGGAAGAGCAGCAATGGCGAGTTTTCCGGCAATAGGTGCCGGGCCATTGAAGAGCTAGCTTGAAGTAATCGAACTGTCTCTGTTTTCCTCCTCTTCTAAGTAATCCAACTTCCTCATCCCATCCACCCTTCACTGCAATGAGAATACAACATACTAATAACATCCACAGATTCACAATTGCAGGAGAAGACATGGTGGCTTTTCTCTTCAAATTTTCACTTTTTTTTTTTTTTTGGATTTCTTTCTATGGATGCAATCCATTGAATTGTCAAACTGTATTAAATACTAATAATGAAAGAAGACGAAGACCGGTAGGACACGGCAGTTTTGGATTATTTTTGAAAAAAATAAATGAAAATGAGTAGAGGCATAAAATGCAACTTGAGAAAATTAAGCTAAAGGTGTCAAATAAATCTCATTTTTATTTTTGATGACACATTAATTAAGAGCTGGTTAAAAAAAATTTAAAACATAATTAATTAATTATGGACTAAATTAACATTTTAAAAACTTTCTAATCTTTAATAAAATACAAAAAAGCACACTTTTATAATTCGAAACAAATCATTTAAAAAGAAAAATATTTCATCTTCCCTCCTCTCGTCTCTCTCTTCTTTTCTTCATCTTTTTCCTTAGAAATTCGGGAATCTGTCATTACTCTTCATCTGCCGTCGTTACTCTTCCTCTCCAGTCCTCTATTACTCTCTCATCTTTCTAATCTGTAATTGTGTTCGACTAGAAATGGGTAAGTATTTTTTTGAAACACTTTACAATTTTCGAAGTTCTTTTCTTAGATTAATGAACAATAAAATGTTCTTTAGGTGTAAAAACTGAATATTCGACTTAATGATGTGTATTATTTATCATTTTTGAAAGAAAATCAGCCAACTCAAAAAATCCTTATTTTGAGGAAATGTATTTGTAATGTTATCATTCAGTGAAAAGTCATTTTTTGTTGCTGTTGTTGTTCTTTTTTTTGGCCATTTTGTTGATATGATTTTAACGTGTGTTGCCACATTTTAGTGATGTGTTGGTCATCTGTTGCCACATATGATTCAAATGTTGCAATAATCAGTACAAATTTGTCAACATATGATGCATATGTAGCTACATAAGATGTATATTTGTCAACATATGATGCATATGTAGCTACATATGTGGCAACATAATGTTAATTTATTGCAACAGACTATCCATCACTTGCAACATACTGCTAATATTATTTTATAATGAATTGTAAATTGATATGTTGGTCATCTGCTGCTACATAAGATTCAAATGTTGCAATAATCTGTATAAATGTATCAACATATGATGCATTAGTTGCTACATAAGATGGATATGTTGCGCAACAGCAGGTACATATGTGGCAACATAATGTTAATTTATCGCAACAGAATATCCATCGGTTGCAACATACTGTTATTATTATTTTATAATGAATTGTAAAATATCAATTTTTTTTATTTACCTTGTAGATGAAATGAGACAAGAAGCTTCTTCCATGTCAACAACTCAATATTCTAACATGAAGTGCTTTTTTTGTCTATGCGAAGAATGTGAGCAGAAACATGATTATTTTATTAGTCGTGTTAAAAAACTCACTGATATTTTTAAGGAAATGTCTCATAATATTGATGTGCAAAGATCCAAGAAGACTTCACAGCCTTTGAAATGTAGGAGGTTGAAAAAATCTATTTCTCAAACACTTTCTATGATTATTCAGAAGAAAGAAAAGGAGAAGAAGGCAAAGGAGGAGAAGGAGAAGGAAAAGGAGAAGAATGCAAAGGAGGAGAAGGAGAAGAAGGCAAATGAAGAGAAGGAGAAGGGGAAGAAGGCAAAACGGGAAAAGGAGAAGAAGAAGAAGAAGGCAAAGGAGATGGAGATGGAGAAGGAGAAGGAGAAGGAGAAGGAGAAGGAGAAGCAGAAAGAAAAAGCGAAAGCGAAAAAGAAAGGAAGAAAGTCGAAGTTGTAAGTTGTGATGTGAAGCGACAATATTCATTTGAAGGTTTTAACATTGACGGTGAGGGTCCAACTGAACTAATGTCATCCTTCTCACAATGGATAAAAGAGAGTCTTTACAAGCATCATGCAAAAAAGTAAGTAAAGTAAAGCAAGTAAAGTCGTTCAACTATTATTAGAATTTCTTCTTGTTGTCCAATATATAATGATTTATAATGATTACACAATTGCTTAGGAAACAAGGAGGATCACTACTTAGCCAATTGCTCAAAACTTGAATTCGACGAACTTGATTTAGTAGTTTCATTTCTAATGAATAAGGACTGGTTTGACGTAATGTCTCAACCCAATAGGTGCTGGAATGATGAGGTAAATCCATACTCACTTTTATATGTATTGTTTAGTACATGAATATATACAATTAAATTGATACACTTGTTTGATTGCATGTGTGCAGTATGTGGATGTCATATTTTATTATCTGTGTAAGAAGTCGAAGCAAAAGATTCAGTCTGAATATCAATATACCATCACTAGTTGTTTTTTCAAAACATACATTGACAATTCTAGTGAATATGAGGATAAAATCATTGACATAATGAAAGGGTATGCTATACCTTCTGGAATGCCTTGCACTTGATGGATGATGTTTATGTCCCTGTAACTAGTAATGGGGGATTCAATTGGGTCTTGGCAGTCGTTGCATTGAAGGAGCGGTGCATAAAAGTGTATGATTCCATGTCGACAAAAAAATATTCTTTCGATAGTAATAAACACGACAAAATTTATATATGTAGCAACACATAGTATATATGTAGCAACAGATAGTATATATGTAGCAACAGATAGTATATATGTAGCAACAGATAGTATATATGTTGCGACAGATAGTATATCTGTAGCAACAGAGAGTATATATGTAGCAAAAGTTTGTACATATGTAGCAAGAGATATTATATATGTAGAAACATATGTCCACAGTTTGAATTGTCAAAATTAAAAAAAATGGCTTTATTTTCATTTTCCCTCTCTCCTCTCTTCTATAAATGTCGTTTCGTATTCCACAAGATTTATTTATTTATACTAATTTCTCTTCTATATATAAATTTTTGTAGTAATAAACACGGAAAATTTATATGTTGCAACAGTTAGTATACATGTAGTAACATATATTATATATATAGCAACATATTTCACAGCTTGAATTGTCAAAATTAAAACAAAATTGAGCGGTTTTAATTTTTATTTTCCCTCTCTCCTCTCTCCTCTCTCCTCTCTCCTCTCTGTTCTATAAATGTCGTTTCGTATTCCACAAGATTTATTTATTTATATTAATTTCTCTTCTATATATGTAATTTTTGTAGTAATAAACACAAAAAAATTATATGTTGCAACAGTTATTATATATGTGCAACAGATATTATATATGTAGCAACATATGTCACAATTTGAATTGTCAAAATTTTTAAAAAAATTGAACGGTTTTAATTTTCATTTTCCCTCTCTCCTCTCTCCTCTCTCTTCTATAAATGTCGTTTCGTATTCCACAAAATTTATTTATTTCTTCTCTACTGCCAACTTCTCCTTCTTCTCTTCGATTCTCTTTGTCCTTCCTTCACATATCATCTTCTACAGCAAGGCAGTGTTGTCCTCATAATTTCCACTTTATCGTTAATATATATCTTCTTAGGTAAGGTAACAATTAATTAGGGTTTGAAATGCATGTGCTTATCTGCTTATTGCCCTGTTTTGACTTGTGGTAGTAGTTCATGTGTGTGTGGCTTTCAAATATTTTATTTTTGTGGTTGAAGATACAAATATAATGGCTCTTGTCAAAATAAAACTTGATATTGATACATCAGACCAAACAAAGATCCAGAAGAAGCCTAGGTCTAAAATTAATAGGAAGAGGAACGAAAATACTACATTTTAAGAAAAAAACTTGCACCTGAAGCGATTTCTTCTTCTTAAGCAGAAGTAGAATTTTGTCAAAAAGAACATAAACAAAGACAAGTAATGGAGGAAGAAAATGGAAAAAAAAAGTTGAGGTACAAGGGAAAATAAATAAAGTTCAGGAAGAAGAACGGGAAAATATAGAAGTAGTAGTTGTGGCACAACAAGAAAAAATAAATGAAGTTCATGAAGAAGAAAAAGAACTTCATGAAGAGTTCAATGCTAGTGGTGATGATGAGATAAAAATCATCAATGTAGACACTTTTTCTGTGCATCTGCGGCGTGATGCTAATGGTGACAACATCATTAGGTCAGTCCTGGGAAGACCATTCATCAAATTCAGGAATATCTTCAAGAGAAACCAATTGGAAGATTTTTTCAGAAATAGTTGTCTTGGTCATTTTCTTGATTTACCCATTGATCCACTTCCACATTTTCAAATGATCATCGTGTTTGAACTTTTGAAAAGAAGGTTCATTTTTGAAAATTCCAATAAAAAGGATGGGATTCTAATTAATTATTGTGGCATGCCAATTTTCTTTGGCATAATAGAGTTTGCCATAGTTACAGGGCTAAAATGTCATCAACCTGTTGAGACCATTCCTGAATACATTGTTAAAACAGAACCACAACGAAAGAAAATAGCTAAAGAAGTAGCAGAAATAGGACAACAGTCACTGCCAACTGAGGAGCAGGATTTGATGTCCCTTGTTGGCAAAAGCTTTAAAAATTCTGACTTATTAAGTTTGTTGAAACGGGAGGATACATCAAGGAAGCACAAGGAGTCATTGTTCTTACTTTGGTTTACACATAATATTCTTTTGCCGAAGGATCCGGGCAACAACATACTTTTAAAGTATGTCAATTTCTGTCAGAATATTGAAGTTTTCAAGAACTACCCGCGGGGTCATGAGAGCTTTCATCTAACTGTCGACTACATATTGAGGCCTTTAGGAGAAAAGACCAGCAACTTGTTTGCTTTCATGGTAAAGCTGAATGTTTTTAATATTCTTATATTATATTAAGTAATAATTCAACATTTGATTATTGACAGATTTTCCTTTTTTACAGGCTTGGGCATTTGAAGTCATTCCTAATTTGACCCACTAAGTAATTGCAGCAGAAGAGAGATCATCCCCAAGGATGATGAGATGGTGGATGGCAAGAACAAAAACTACCAAAGAAGGGCATATTCCAGATCTTTTTAACCCTCCTTTTGATGCAATAAGTTATTATTAATATATTACAGACATATGTTGCTACATTTGTGCCACATGTTGCTATAGATAATGCATTTGTTGCTACAGATGAATTGTTTGTCGTAACATGTGTCACAAATATTGCTACAGATGAATCATCTATAGCAATTTGTGTCACATGTTGCAACACATGACTCGTCTGTAGCAACATGTGACACAAATATTGCTACAAACGAATCATGTGTTGCGACATGTGTCACAAATGTTGCTACAGATGATTCATCTGTAGCAACATTTGTGACACATGTCACAACAGACAATTTATCTATGGCAACATTTGTGACACATGTTGCGACAGACAATTCATCTGTAGCAACAGAAAAATCTTACTAATGACTCATTTTTACTATTTTAGGTTGTCCATCCATGTATTACCCCAACAAAAGAGGAATTGCAAATGTCATATCTAATTACTCTAGAGTTGGTTGAAACCATTTCTGATCCTGTTGCGGATAGAGTTAAAATGGTGTTGGCTATAGCAACAACCATCAAAAGAAAGAGAGTTTTTTAATGAAGTCAGTAATGAATTAGTTGTTTTTGATGCTGATGATGGTGTTGATGTTGATTATGGTACTGGTGTTGGTGCTGCTACTGCTGCTTGTGTTGTTGCTGGTGCAGGACAACACAAAGGGTCTACCTCTTGTAGACGATGTTGTGGCTTTCTCTATGAGAAGTGTAAGAAACATGATGAAGATTCTATCATGTATCTACAAAAATTGAGTGAAGCTGTCAATGAATTTAAAAACAAGAGGGGTGTGAAGGTCATTATATCAAAGAATATGCGGCATGCATGTACTCCAAAGGTCAAGCAGAGAAAAGAATCATTTGACAAGGCAATGCAAAATTTGAAGAGAAAGATGTTTGGAGAAATTCCAAGGGTCGTAATGGAGGAAGAGGTGAAGGAGTATAATAGGTTGAATATTTATAGGCGTCCCTCTGTAGCTGAAAAAGAAGCAGTAATTAAGGTGACCGGTGCAAAGGATATTTGAATGGAGTACGACATGCATGTTTTTACTGGTCAAGATTTCAGGAACATGACAGGCCTAACAGTTTGGTGGGAAGACTGCTAATCCTATTTTTTATATTATTAACTATTTCTTAGGTCTTTTCAGTTAATAATCTTCCTAACTATTTAATATTATTTTTTATTTCAGTATATTGACGAAATCCTTAACCTCATGCGTCAGAGGCATTGGAAATACCCAGACTACTATGATCCAAGAGATAGAATCCTGGATCTCAACTTCTGTATGAACTTCCTACATAGATATAATCAAATGAGTGATGAGGCAACAATGTCAGGTGATAAAAGCATGAGTCAGTTACTAGATGACTTTTTATGGGATGATGATATGATTGACTATGTCAGGGGTATTTGGCCAACTCCTGGAGGCATGGATTGGATTGATGCAAAAGGATTTTGACAGTCATGAATATTTCGGGTAATCATTTTGGGACTATTGAGATTCTCTTGCGCGAGGGATTGATCAATGTTTATGACTGCAACCTGGTGGTTACAGAAAATGACAAGTTTTTCACACTCATACAACCTGTATTCGAGTTGCTGCCTAAATTGCTGAAACATAGTGGAATAATGAATCATTTTCCAGAGAAGTTGCTCATCAACCATGTGAATTAAACGGTCGAATAGAACCTATGGTACAAAATGCAAGTGGAGCGGCGTGCGGGTCATATTCCATTGCATTCATTGAGCACTTGATTAGTCAAACAGAATTGCATCCACCCAGTTCACTGTTATGTGACAATCTAATTGAACAGATGCAATATATTTGGGCTAATGGGATAATATCTCAGTGCTTAAAGCCTTGACATTATGCTTGTAATTGAAGACAATGTTTAATTTATCAAATATGTTATTTTATTTTATCTTAAAGACAATGTAATTAAAGGCAATGATTATTTTATCAATTTGTCTATCACAACATTTGGCATATATCGCTACAGATGATTCGTATATCGCAACATTTGAGTCAAATATTGCTACAAATGATTATATGTAGCAATATTTGTTGCATATGTTGCTATAGATGATTTTATGTAGAAACATTTGAGTCAAATGTTGCTACAGCTTATGCGTATATCGCAACATTCGTCCATCACGACATGTGGCATATGTTGCTACAGACGAATCAGCTGTAGCAACATTTGAGTCATATGTTAGTATAGGTGATTATATGTAGCAACATTTGAGTCAGATGTTGCTACAAATGATTATATGTAGCAACATCTGAGTCATATGTTGCTGCGTATATCGCAATATTCTTCCATCACGACATGTGGCATATATTGCTACAGACGAATCAGTTGTAGCAATATTTGAGTCATATGTTGGTATAGGTGATTATATGTCGCAATATTTGTGTCAGATGTTTCTACAGATGATTATATGTGGCAACATCTGAGTCATATGTTGCTACAGCTGAAGCGTATGTCGCAACATTCGTTCGTCACAACTACATAATAATTTGTTGTTTTATCAGGAGTGCAAAACTACGTCTATTTAATTCCACAACTATGATAATTGTATTGGTTGTACAAAACTACATAATAATTTTGTATCCTCTATAAAAATTTTCTTGTTAATGCTTAAAAATACAAGACAAAAAACAAAGAACACCAACATTAGCTTCCAGATGCTACAACATTTGGTCTTTTTCTTCTCCTTCATCCGCCATTTGGTACTTCTTTTGATATGACTTTCATCAACAATTTTCAACTCCTTAATTTTGTTCGCCAATCAGAGAATAACGAACTTGAATCGTATATCTCTTCACGATCCCTCCATCTAAAGAAGTTGCATGAATTCTTCTAAAATAACACAAAGAAATAAATTTTAATTAAAAAAATAAAGAGATCTGAAATCTCCAAAATATTTTAGAAATAAACACACATACACGATATCGTGGACAAGATCAAAATCTACGACCTGGATCGCCTTTTGACCATGAAGTTTGCATTGAAAGTAGATCTCCATGTTTGGAATACATTTTAACATTCAACATAGTATCATTTTCATCATCACAAATTTGACTTAGTATAGCATTTGACATCATACCATTGGAGTACCGAAATTTGGTTTAACCAAAGACGAATCAAATATAGAACAGTGTGATTGACAAAAAATCAAATTAGATTTTAAAAAAGGCACCAAAAATGAAGCGGCAAAGATGAAAAATTTGAATACCCTATTCTTGAAATGAAAATAAAAACATATTCTAGAATGGGTTGGGCCTATTTTACATTTTTTTAAAAAACAGAATGGGCTTTGCCTATCCATTGGGTCACTTTTAAAAAAGAGTCATTTGTTATAATTATATGTTGCAACAGTTTCATTATATGTTGCGAATTTAACAATAGAAACGGCATATGTTGCTACAGATGAAAAACTAAAGAGACACTAATAGATGTTTCGATCGATTTAGGAAAGGAAAAATGAAAATTTGAACCAAATTTTAGTGATAGAACATAAATAATCAATAATAATAAGGTATAACATTTGGAACAACGATTTAGAAGGGTGTTATATAACTATCATATGGATTTACTAGGACAATGTATGATGAACTAGTGAGATAATTGTCTTTATATATATAATTTCTATAATCCAATGGAGAGTGTTGTTAACGACCATAATTTCTTACTTAGACATGTTGTAGTACTATATATTGGTGTTACATATCGAATTATGTGGCAATTTAATTGAATTAAGCCCCAAAAAAGTCATTTGTTATAATTATATGTTGCAATAGGTTCGTTATATGTTGCGAATTTAACAATAGAAACTGCATATGTTGCTACAGATGAAAAATCAAATAGACACTATAGACGATTCGATCGATTTAGAACATAAATAATCAATAATAATAAGGTACAACAATGAAGAGTGTTGTGTAAGACCATAATTTGTTATATCATAATTCGAAAATAAGTACGAAATAAGTGAACGCAACATTTTCACCATATGCAATATAATATGTTGCCACATATATAATTTTAAAATAAATACAAAAAACAATAAAATCAACATCGTCTTCAACAAAGATTAAATTAAATTATTCCCACACAGTAGTATGCGGATGAAATTTAACTAGATAATCTAGTTCTAAATCAGAAAGACACAATTCGCAACAAATGTCGTCTTCATCGTCACTTCCTCTGGGCCAACCAATCCTGCGGACATTTTGTTGGGGTTGATGCACAATGCAAAAAATGGGTCTTACACCAAAATATTAGGTTTTTGCACCCACATTCGATTTAAAATGCATTGCAAATGGTGTCGACATCTTCTCACTATTACTGGCATGTTTTTTTTTTCATGTTGGCAATGTACATCAAGCCTTCTCTCATGGAAATACCTCCTTCAAATATTGAAAGTACGGCAAGCACATACGCTGCACCTCCGTGACCACCTTCTGCTGCTTTTTTAACCATTCTCAATGCAGTTGGATCATTACGATTGAAAAAATCAAACTATAAAATAAACAACACATTAAGATTACAAAATAAATTGATGAAATGTGAAAAAGAACTAAAAATACTAAAATTACCATGCCTTTTCTGTATAAGGATTCTAAGTTCTCCGATGCTATGCAAATATTCATGAAAGACACGACATGTTGATTTGTCATCCATGTAGGTTAAGTGGGAAAGCTGGCCAATGTAACCTTCTAATATACAAAACGTTTACTATAAACTTCATTGAGGAACCTAGAACATAATTTAACATTAACTAAATCTTCTAGAGAGTAGGAAACAACCCTTTCAACGATAAGAATTACTAGTTCAGTCGGGAGGGATTCGAAGAGGTTTAAACTAGTTGAAGCCATTTTTTAGAATGAAGAAGAAGAGAAGAAGAGAAGACAACTTTTGACTTATCAATCCCTTCTTGTGTTCTTATAAAGGCCAACAATTTCAAAATGTTCCAAGACATGACGTTTCAACAGAGTGAACTGAAAAGTCGTCATTATTAATTGTATATGTTGATTCGTCTGTAGTAACATTTATTGCATATGTTGCCACATCTAATATATCTAAAAGCACAATCTCACGTAATCATTATTTAAAAGTATATGTTGCTACAGATGATTATATGTAGCAACATTTGAGTCATATGTTGCTACAAATGATTATATACATTCGTCCGTCACAACATGTGGCATATGTTGCTTCAGCTGATTCGTCTGTAGCAACATTTATTGCATATGTTGCCACATCTAATATAACTAAAAGTACAGCCGTAATCATTATTTAAAAGTATATGTTGCTACAGATGATTATATGTAGCAACATTTGAGTCATATGTAGCTACAGATGATTATATGTAGCAACATTCGTCCGTCACAACATGTGGTATATGTTGTTGCTACAGCTGATATATTTGTAGCAACATTTATTGCATATGTTGTCACATCTAATATATCTAAAAGCACAGTCGTAATCATTATATTGAAGTATATGTTGCTCAGATGATTATATGTAGCAACATTTGAGTCATATGTTGCTACAGATGATTATATGTAGCAACATTCGTCCGTCACAACATGTGGCATATGTTGCTACAGCTGATTCGTCTATAGCAACATTTATTGCATATGTTGCCACATTTAATATATCTAAAAGCACATTAAAAGTAGATGTTGCTACAGATGATTATATGTAGCAACATTTGAATCAAATATTGCTATAGCTGATGCATATATCGCAACATTCGTCCGTCACAATATTTGAGTCATATGTTGCTACAGATGATTATATGTAGCAATATTTGAGCCATATGTTGCTACATATAATCATCTATGGCAATATATACTTTTAAATAATGATTACGTTGGAGTGTGCTTTTAGATATATTATATGTGACAACATATGCAACAAATGTTGCTATAGGCTAATCACAACATGTGACATATGTTGCTACATATCATTCGCCTGCAGCAATATTTGTTACATATGTTGCCACATCTAGTATATCCTGTAGCAACATTTGACATGTGTTGACACAGAAACGAAGAAGAGCAACAAATCACGCATTGGGGCATTTCTAAATAAGATTATATAATAGAGATCATCCTCAAATAAGAAAGAACATTCATTAAAATTCAACAACACAATGCTTAACACTTCTTATGAGGCATTTCAATTTGGGCATGTAGTTTTTTTGTGGCCAAAGTCCCTACATACTGAACACTTATTTTTTTCTTGTTGAAAATGATTCACCAACTCCACGTTGTCTCTTATATGTCATTCTTCTGGGTTTACTTGGATCAACATATGGAGGAGGTATTTCTCTCTGTGTGATATCCAAAGGGACAATCTAAGAATCTTCAGTTGGCACCGGGTGAATTTCCTGACAATATGCCATTAGGTATTTTTTCACTGAATAATATGGAGAGGAGTACAAGTAAATCTGATTTCCAAATCATCACCTTGTTGGGATTGAATCGCTGCCATGGCATGTGGACAAGGTATTTTGTCCAAATAAAAAATTCTACAAGTACAAGTTCTTCTTTGTAGATCCACAGTAGCAACATATCCATGACCAGTGACACTGCACTTGTAGTTAGCGATTTTATGGGACAACAACTTGTTGCCCGCGTTGACATACTCTGATATATCTTTTTCAATTGAAGGAACAAATCTATTTGTGGAATGCACTAGTTTCATAGGCTTCTGGTGAAATAACAATGCAAATCTCTTGTTTATTTCATCAAATAGAGCGACAATGGGAAATTCTCTTTCAACATCAAATATAACATTCACCAATTTCGCGATGTTTGACGTCATAATGTTATATCTACAGAACAATAAATAAAAATCAATTAAAACACATAAAGTAAAAATAAACTCAATTGATATGGTACCTATTTCCCGAGCAAAATGCCCTGCTCCATGTGTAAAATCCAATACGTTCAAGAGCTTTAGCGGCCTTTGGTACCAAATCTCTTAGTTGATTCAAATGGTCATTGAACTCACATATATCGTACGCCTTTGCAGCTTTATAAAAATGGCACACTACCTTTAAATTGTGAAAGTTATTTCGAATATTTTTCCCAAGGTGTCTCATGCAACAACCATAATGAGATGGAGGGTATATTCTCGGAACCATTTTTGGATACTTGGATGCCTATCATAGATAATGCACAAATCATCAATATCATCTACAAAACTTCTCATATTTTGAAAAAAAATATTCATATGAGGCATCACATTCCTTGTCCACAACACAGAAAGCCACTGAAAATATATGATTCTCGGCATCTTGTGCCACCGCCGATAGCAGAATTCCTCCATACTTGCTCCTTAGAAATGTACCATCAACGGCTATTACTTTTCTCATTTCTTGAAAAACAATTATCCAATCAACATATGATACAAAGAAGTACTGGAACCTCCCATTTTCATCGAGCGACAATGCCATCTTGCTTCCTGGATTCGTAACTTCAAGCATATCTGGAGTGCGCATTAAGCCTTTGCGTGCACTGCTCTCATGTGTTCCCTTAACATTAGACTTAGCATGCTCCATGCCCTTATAAATCTTCCAATAGCTTACCTTACAACCCAATCGCGGAGTTGATTTGACATGTATCTTGTGGATGGGTCTTTACCATTGAGAAACCTATTTTCAAAGTACTTACCTATGACTTTTGTCGTGGCGTGGGGATTATGGCTTGTAAGATGCTCTGAACCACACGTATGGTACTTTTTATATATTTTAATGGCAATCCTATCATTACTTGTAAATTTAACAGCCCTCAGCCACCAATTGCAATCCGGATATGAACATTCAAAGGAAAACACATTACGAGAATTGATCATCTTTTTCAGTCTAAAATCTTTTTTCAAGCAAGCAACTTCCAATGAATTTGCCAGTTTTTGCTTGTTCTTGAATGTCATTCCCTTATAAAATTATGTTTCATAATCTCTAACATTATTCACACGTGAAGTTTGAGAAGCACATGGATTGTTGCTGCCAACTATAGGTGTGGGAGGAAACTTGCTTTCAAGGTCCAACCCTTCAGCTTGAGCTTCACCTTCACCTTCACCTATTCCAATTTCATCATCAGGATTATTGATGTCCGCAAGATGAAATTCATCACTAAACATATCTTGTTGGCCTTGGTCTACATTATGATCCTCCTCGATAGGAGTTTCTTCCACATAGACTCTTAATATTGGTGGTTTCTCTGTTCCTCCCAAATAAACATTCAAACTAGATTGATAAGTTATTCTAAAAGGTAAAACCTTCTCATTATGAAAAAAATGGGGAATGTAACTCATGACAAAAACTTGCGGTTTACAATTTTATCCAGACTTTTACACAACTAAATTAAAGAACTCATCATACAAAATGTTTCTTTCGACATACATCCCTACTGAACCGGCTCCTCGTTTTTTACTATACTCCCAACACCATATGAATCGATTTTTATTCTCGACCCATTCACCACGACAATCAATCCCTACAAATAATGACATTGTACCTGAAGAAAATAATTAAAAAAATAATTACTAATTTTGAAGAATAAGTATATGTAGCAACATATGACTATTCTGTGGCGATATTTGAGTCATATGTTGCTACATATGACTGTACTGTTGAGAAAAATAAATCAAAATGTTGATACATTTTTTAGTTATATCATATGTAGCAACATATGACTATTCTGTTGCGATATGTAAGTCATATGTTGCTACATATGACTGTTCTATTGTGAAAAATAAATCACATGCTGATACATTTTTTAGTTATATCATATGTAGCAACTTATGAGTATTCTGTTGCGAGATGTAAGTCATATGTTGCTACATATGACTGTTTTGTTGTGAAAAATAAATTACATGCTGGTACATTTTTCCGTTATATCATATATATGTAGCAACATATGACTATTCTGTTGCGAAATGTAAGTCATATGTTGCTACATATGACTGTTCTGTTGTGAAAAATAAATCACATGTTGCTACATTTTTTAGTTATATCATATGTAGCAACATATGACTATTCTGTTGCGAGATGTAAGCCATATGTTTTTACATATGATTGTTCTGTTGTGAAAAATAAATCAACATGTTGATACATTTTTTAGTTATATCATATGTAGCAACATATGACTATTCTGTTGCGAGATTAAGTCATATGTTGCTACATATGACTGTTCTTTGTGAAAATAAATCATATGTTGCTACATATGACTATTTTGTTGCGAGATGCAAGTCATATGTTGCTACATATGACTGTACTGTTGTATAAATAAATCACATGTTGCTACATATGACTATAATATGTTATAATAGTCAACTGTTGCAACATATATAACAATATGTTGATAACGCGAATGGAGATTATTGAAGAAAATACAGGTACCCAGATCAGATGATAATAATTGATTTTAAATAAATATTAATTGTACTTACCAGAAACAACGGTGTATAACGCTTATGTAGTAATTTCAATTGAACAAAATGAAATTCGGTCCACCAGTTACAGATTAGGTAAAAAACTGATTCAAGAAGAAAACACAAGCACTGCCAGCGAAGATCCTCAATGTACAAAAATAAGAAGAGGAAGAAGAAGAAGAAGAGAAAGATGAAGAGAGCAGGAAGAAAGGAAAGCAAGCAAGCAAAGACGAGAGCAGAAAAAGAAGAGGAGGACAAATACGACGGCTGGAGGCGGGGGGGAAAGCTTTTATTTCCTCTTTTGGCTCGATATTTTCCCACCAAATTAGGTTTGGTGTAGTCAATTTACTATTTTACCCCTCATTTAATCCCACCAAAAGTTGGTTAAATTAGGTATTGTGAAATTACCCTTTTAACCTTCATTTAATTCGGTGGACCAAACTGTCAACTTATAAACTTGAGGGCAACTCCACAATCCGTAATCATTAATCACATAATTGTCATACACTCAATACTTAAGACTTATGTCACCACCCATTTTTTTGAAACCTTAATGTCACTTTTTTTTTAATATTTCATGCAACTTGCCTTGCTGATAAGTTCATCTTCGTTACCAATTTAAGCGCTTTTTATCTTTTATTCATGTTTTTTTTCCAAAAATTAACACAATATTATTTTTATAAATATAAATTCTAATCAATTTATTATTTAAAAGACTAATTTTTATTCTAGTGTATGGCAAAGTAGCCAGCATATTAAAGCACGTTACCCCATGTGCAAGCAATAATTAATACTTTAAAATAGGAACAGTCTTATTAAAAAATTATCATCGTTTACTACTTAATTAACTAAAATAATGTAACAGCAAAAATTTCATCCAATGTTAATTGGGGGTATAGCAATCTTCATCTACTAAATTTTTTATTCATTTACTTCGTCATTTTTAGTTCTCTCTGTCTTTGTTTTGTTTGATCCTCTCCATCCTAATTTTTTAATGTTTTCTATTTTCTTTTAGTTATTTTTTCCTTAATCAATCTTAACATATTACTATATCCGTCTCCTTCTAATTTTCATAGTTTTTTTAGAGTCAAATTATAAAAAATTTGACTAACATTTTACCATTTATTTTTTATTATATTGATACATAAAAAATTATAGTATAGTTTTTAAATATTAAAAAAAATTTGTTTAAAATATCGAATTAATGTGATCTAATTTAACTTTAAAACTAATCAAATTGATTTCAAAAGATATAATATGACAAATGAAGTGGACGGGAAGTATTACTTACTACCCTATCCGTTTCAAAAAGAATGACCTCATTTCCTTTTTAGTCTGTTTTATAAAGAATGACCACTTTATTTTTTTGGTAACAATTTTTTATGTGGCGTGTTTAAGTCTACAGGATTAAAGGGCAATTTTGTACATTTGACATAACTTAATTTAGGGTCACATGATCATAAGTCTTCTTTATTTTCTTAAACTCTGTGTCAAGTCAAACTAGATCATTCTTTGAAACGGGAAGAGTATTAAATAGATCAACGTTCACATATAACAAACATAAATATGATATTTGTATGTTATAGTTATAGTTTACATAATTGTGTTTGATAGCAAATCTATGCAACTTTTGATTTGTATAATTCGCTACAAACATCCAATTTTACACAAATTGTTCAATTTTGTATAAATTCATTTATGCATTGTAATTTGAATAATAAGATATTTATATAATTATAAGTGTATAGGACGAAAATATATATACTTGTATTTGTATATACAGTTTTCTCTCATTTTATACAAACACAAACTTATTTTATACATTTATATTGAAATATATAAAATGGCTAATTAAATACCAAATCAGATGGCAAAAAAGGATGTTTTGTAACATCTCGCAATTTGAAATAACTAGGAAGAAGCTTATAATTGGAAATAGTCCTTTTTGGAAAGACTTAAAATCTAAAAATTTACTTAAGTTAGGAAAAAATGAGTTTTTGGTCAACTTCAAATGGTCATAACACATAGATCAGGATGAGTTAGGTGTAGTTCCAGATATGGTTGGAATGATCTTTCCAACCCCGCCGAGTTTTTGCGATTCCGAGTTCACATGAATGAGTTTTCCCTTTGGAAATTGGGTTGTTGGAATAAGGAAAGTCCTATCCGGATTTTTAAAGGGTGTTCTGGTCTTTTCCTTACCCTTTTATTTCAATTCATTTTTTGTAATATTATTAAGGGTCTAAACTGAACTTGGTCGTTTTACACTTTTGGAGAAAGGTTAGGGTTTTGGAGAAGAAGCAAGAGAAGAAGAAAGGAAAAAGGAGCCAAGATCATTGAGTTCGTCAAGAATAACTTGTAGATTTTGTAGGGGGTGATCCTACAAGGTATGTGAGTCTCTCATTGCGTTGGCTTCATTCACCCACGCGTCAAACATGTTTAGTTCAACGCAATTCATCCTAAAAGAGTTTTGAAAGTTGATGTTCTTGACATGAATTCTTGAATTAGAATGTTGTTCTTAATTGGATTGAATTGTGGAGCTTTTGAGATATTTATGTTGTGTTCTAGAGTTATCTTGAGTTAGGTTCTTGAGTACATATGTTGGGCATCAGAATCTAAAATAAAGTTGCTCCGTGTCACGTACATGACACGGACTCCATTGTCTCAAAATTTATTTCGTAAATAATTATCTAGGAGTCTCTCTGCGTCGTGGACTTGTTCCAAGACAGTGATTTCACAAATTTTCTCAAGTTTAGCTATTCGGAATCATTCATAAACATTATGAGGTATTTTCAAACACAAATCAAAATCCTTGAATCCATAATTCAATTCAAGGATCAATTAAGAGTCAAATTAAAGTAAGAGTTAAGCTCAAAATTGAGAGCCAAGTCAAGTGAAGTTGATCAAAGTTTTCAAGAGTCTTTTACAAATGTTTTAGCTTTGTTTAAGGCTAAAAGTTCAAGTTAAGCTAAGAATAAAAGAGCTGAGTTCATTTATCAAAAGCTATACGGGACTAAGTATTCCTAAAGATTTATAAATGTTTTCACATTTAAGATAAGAGGAAACTCAAATTTTCAAAAGAGTTTAGAGCAAGAAACAAATATATCGATTTCAAGTGAGCTTTTAATCTAAGCTTGAGTAATTATCTCAAATCAAAGAAAGAAATTTGTTTTTAAAAACATATGATCTCATTATATCTTTGCAGTAGTATTCAACATCGATGTGGGGATGCGAGTTCATATTAACTAAAGTCTCCATAAATCATGTAGCCATCATCGGTATTAATGGGTCATACTTTTTAGATGATCACATAAGTTAAGCTAGTCGATCCACTAAGTTAAGAAGTTTTATCTGACGGCAAAGTATAGGACATCCTGACAGTGTGATTGTAAAAATGTTATATCATCACTTAGGCTCATAGTGGTGGTTGTAGGTTAAAGAAACTCCCACAATAGTTATTGCATGGTTCCTCAAGGGGTTCTGTTAGTATGAATGGGGTATGGGACTTCATTCATGCATTGCATAAGTAGAATTTGAGAGGAAACATGATATGTCTTTGTGATATTATGATTATGAGTTGAAATAATGTTTCAGACAGTTTTCTTTTTCTTTATATTGCACTTGTTTTAAACTTTTTTATAACGAAATGAGTTCAGTTAAGTATTCATGAGTTGAGAAGGTTCAAGGTAAGTATTTCTTTCATAACCTTTTTCAAGCCTATGCTATTTTAGAATTCCAACTTGAATACTCGTACATTCAATGTACTGATGCTAGTTGGCCTGCATCGTATTATGATGCAGACGCAGGTAACTAGGATTGGCACCCAGTGCACCGTTAATCTAGTGAGCAGTTCAAAGTCATGTGGTGAACCTCATTGCGTTCCAAAGGGTTTTTTCATTATTTTCAGTTTTATTTTTAGTTATTAGGATGATCAGAGGTCTTGTCCTGACATCCATCTCAGTTATTAGAGGCTTCATAAATAAACATTTAGGATTCTATTGTCTTTACATTGTCATATATCATATACTAAGACTTGAGTTTCCATTTGGCTAAGTTGAATGTTTTATTTTTAAATCCGTTCTAAGTTATCCTTAACAGTCGAGTAAGTGAACTTTAATTCTTGTATTAATACTTTGAGTCTTCCGTTGAGTTAAGAAAGTCTGGCCAAGGGTTCGCATGGGGCCAGCAATAGTTCTCGTGTGCCTATCACATCTAGGGTGTAGGCTCGTGATGTGACAAACTTGGTATAAGAGCACAGAGTTTAAGAGTCCTTGGGAGTATATGAAATCGTGGCAGTAGAGTCCTAGTAATCGGTGTGAAGCGAGCCACATCTAAAATTAGGAGGCTGCAACATTTAGGAAATTATCTCACTTCTTTCACACTCTTTTTGTGCGTTAGAGTTTGATCTCTATAAAGTTTTTCTCTAATTCGTGCTTGTGCATGTTTTTGGACAATCATGCCTCCACGAAGGGAAGTCAAAGGTTGTCTTGCTAAGAGAAATGTCGTGGAAAAGAAAAGGTACCTAATGCACCAGAAGTGCAACCCCAAGGTCACCCATGTTGAATTCTGTGAAGTTATTCGTAGGTTAAGTCAAATTGCGACCTATCAAGTTGGGCAGAGAGATAATCGGCACAAAGTGGATAATACTTCAAGGATCTGTGAGCTTTTAAGGATGAACCCCCCTAATTTCACAGGTTCAAGTGTCACTGAGGATTCAGAGAACTTCATTGAGGAGTTGAAAAATATATTCGACGTGATGTATGTTGCTGAGACGGAGAGGGTAGAACTAGTTACATACCAAATGAAAGGTGTCGCTAGAATCTGGTTCGACCAATAGAAAGAGAATAAGACTGAGGATGCACCAGTAGTGAGTTGGGTTGTGTTTAAGAGTTCTCCCATGAGATGTTTCATTCCCCGTGAATTGCAAGAGGCAAAAATAAGAGAGTTTTTAGCCCTTAATTCAGAGTCTATGAGTGTTAATGAGTACAGTCTGAAGTTCGCACAACTTTCTCGCTATGCTCCAGAGATAGTTGCTGACATAAGGAGCATGATGATTTTATTTGTTGCCTGGTTGTCTCGTCAGTCAAGCAAGGAAGACAAGGCAACTATGTTGATAGGGGTATATGGACCTACCAAGGCTTATGATCTATGTACAATAAATTAAGGAGGATAAGTTGAAGGACAAAGAAGAGTTTAAGAATAAGAGGGCTAAGACGTCAAGAAACAAGTTCAGGCAGCAAAAGAGTAATGTCGACCAATCATCCCTCCTACAGAAACAGAAGAAACAGAAGGAATTTACTCCACCATTCGTTAGTGCACCTGCACGTAAGAACAAAGGTGAGTACAATAGTCAGAATTCTCAAGGTCTCAGAGCTAAACCTTCATATTCTCAAGGCATTATGGCACAAAGGAGTAGTAAGGCTCTTGCATGTGCTAGGTGTTGTGGAAAACACCAAGGTAAGTGTTGTGACGGACATATGGGTTGCTTCAAGTGCAAACAAGAGGGTCGCTTTTTGAAAGAGTGTCCAAAGAACATGCAAGGAAATGGTACTGGGAAAGGAACAAACCGCATACCTGTTGTTGCTAGTCACCAAGAGAAAGACAACTCCTCAAATGTTGTCACTCATATAATCAAAGTCTTTACTTTTGATGTTTATGTTTTGTTAGATCCAAGGGAAAATTTATCTTTTGTAATTTCTTATGTTGCTTTGAATATTAATGTTCCTGAGCAACTTAGTTAATCATTCAGTGTTTCTAGACCTGTTGGTGATTCTATTCTAGCAGAGAGAGTCTATCGTGATTGTACCATTTTCGTCAATCACAAGAATACCATGACTTATTTAATTGAGTTAGACATGATAGATTTAGATTGTCATTCTTGGTATGGACTGCTTCATGCTTGTTTTGCCTCAGTTGATTGTAGCACTTGTGAAGTTTCAGTTTCCAAATGAGTCAGCCTTAGGGTGGAATAGCAGTTCAGCAGTGCCTAAGAGTCATTTTATTTTGTACCTTAAGGCAAGAAAGTTAGTTTCGAATGGTTGAATTTATCACTTAGTACGAGTTAGTGACTCTAATGTTAAGATACCTCCTATTCAATCAATTTCAGTTTCAGTAGTAAAAAAGTTTCCAGAAGTCTTCCCAAGTGATCTACCCGGAGTCCCTCCTAAGAGAGAAATAGACATCGGCATAGACATCATTCCAGATACTTGTTCTATCTTTATTCCACCATTCAAAATGGAACCAGCAGAGTTGAAAGTGTTGAAATAATAGTTGAAGGATCTTCTAGATAAGGCTTTTATTAGACCAGATTGTCTTAGAAGAAAGTTATGTCACACCCTTATGTCACACCTATTTTGCGCGCGGCGGTAGAGTTTTTCAATTTGAAGTGACGGTATTGATTGAGTCACCACTTGAATTGAGTTATGGTGTTTCAAGTCACCTTTTTTAAACCCTAACCAAAAGGATTGACTCTTTATTTTGGTCCGTGAACCAGAAATTCAGGTAAGAAATTCTATTGACCGAGGGGAAGGTAGGCATCCCTCAAATCATGTGGTTCTAGCACGGTCTCTTTATTGATTGTTGTATGACTTGACTTAATCTTGAATATATATGTTTATTGGCCTAACAATTTATTTATGTCCCGCTTCTTTGATTTATTTTAACTATCTTGTGTAGATTTTTAGAGTTCATAGAATTTTAATATTGTCTTTTTAGTGGATTTTTTTTTTTAAAAAAAAGATAGTTGTATTATAATCTGAGGTAAAATTTTATAGAATTTATGCGTAGTTTTAGAAAAAATGTTAAGAAAGTTAAGACCAATTTTTTGAAAATATTATTTTTTCCTTTTTTTTGGTTTTATTTTATGTGCACGTTATTTTGTAGTTTTTTTAGACTACGTTTTTCTTTCTCATTATCTTTTCCTTTTATTATTTTTTTTAAAATTGATTTTCACTTGTTTTTGTTTTAACTTTACTTTGTTAATTATTATTACGTTTTCCTTCTTCTTCTTCTTCTTTCTTTTCAACTTCTATCTTTTATTTTATTATTGTTATTTGAGAATATGCACAAGTACACCGTCAATCTATGCTCGAAATTCTAGAGACACACTTATACTATACTAAGGTCCTATTACCTCCTTAACTTATTCTATAAGTAATTTTCTACCCCTTTTAGGCCTACGTGGCACTAATTTGAAAAAAAGCCAACCAGCATTGGGCCCACAAGATAGTGCCACGTAAGCCGAAAAGGGGTAGAAAATTATTAATAAAATAAGTTCAGGTGGTAATAGGACCTTATTATAGTATAAGTGTGTCTCTGAGATTTCGGGCATAGGTTGAGGGGCACTTGTGCATTATCCCTTGTTATTTTCATATATATATATTTCCTATTTTTTACCTTTTAATCTTTTTTTTACGTCATTAACATAAATAGAAAAGTACTAACTAAAATTAACATCTTTGCGTGATAAATCTTTGTCATTAATTATTCTCATCATTTTAATTTATTGAGCCATAACTACACATATCATTAAAAAAATGAAAATAAGAATAACTTGAAATAGTGTTACTTAAATGTGTATTAAACTATAGGTTGTTTAAACATGAAATAAATTATGGGCTATTACAACAAAATTACACTAAATCTATCAATATAAAAGATATGACATGAAGTGGATATGAAAATTTTGAACATATTTCATATTAAAACATGTGAAAGTTGACGACTTTAATATATTGCAACCAATGCTTGTATAACCATGAAATTAAATTACACAATAAAATTACATGGTACCTTTTGCGAAAATTCCACGAAAAGAAAACAATCTGAATAAGGAACCACGAATTCAGAACCTCGAACTCAAAACCTCTTAATGTGGGTTGGAAGAAATTGAAATGATGTTTTGATTTATTTTAATTATTTTTTTTCTAATTGCTCGTCTTCTTTTTATGTTGTGTGTTTTTTTACAGCTTTTTTTTCCTTTTCTTTTGGTATTTCTCTTTGGTTTCTCGTGTATATTTTTTTCTTTCTTGTAGATTGTTGTTTTTGATTTTTTTTCTTTTTTTTCTGTTTTTTCTGTGCAGATTGTGTGTCCTCCTTTTGTTTTTTTACTTTGAAAGTGTATAAATGTGTATTGTATAATAGTGTCTGTAGTGGACTCGTGTGTTAGTGGGTAGATGTGGTGTGTAATACCTTGAAAATGACTTAGGTGAAGCTAGAGCCTAATATGGTTGTCATGATGGTCTAAGTTTCTAAAGTGGTCTATAATGTGGTATTGAGGCAGTTTCTAGAGTTTAAGTGATTTGGAAGTGAAATGTCAAGGGACGACCAAGACGTTCGACGACTAAGTCACCTACGTGCCTCATATGTGTTTATATGCTTATATGTGTGTTTTATGAGTTAATGAGGTCCTTATATGAGATATTATAGTGTTTATATGTAGTGTGTCATGTTTTGTGAATTTTGGAGATCAAACGTCCAAGAACGTCCATGATGTTCGAAAGGTTTGCCTTGAAACGACCTTGTGTGTCTTGGCATGTTTCGTCGAGTTTTACATGTTCATTTTGGATGAAATTGATGTGGTAGGTCCTAAACTTGTATACAAACATATTTGGGTTTGAAATGTCCGAATGAAAGTCTGCAAGGATCAACCAAGGGTCCTTGAGGAAGGACCCATTTCCTTGAGCCAAGACTGTCCAAGACAGCCCCAAACGGCGGAGGCAGTAAACGGCTCGTCGGACAGTCGACGCCCCGTCAATGGGTGTCGTGGGTGGACACTTAGGCGTGGGAGGAGAAAATCCAAAGACCAGCCTCAGTCCCAAACCATGGACCAACACGAGAGTCCATTGGTTGGGAAACGGGTCGTCGATGGCCACTCGTTGGTTGAGGTTGTTTCTGCGCAACTTACTGTAATGTTTAGGGGTGAAGTTGTAAATTCACCACACGTCCATATAAGACAAAAAGAGGTTACTTAGGGGTCTTTTGGGTATTTTAAACATGTTTATAAGCCTTTAACACTTAGAAGACTTCATTCTTCAAAATCAAAACCCAAATTCCCTTAGAAATTCTCTAGAACTCCATTGGAGTCAAAACTCAAGGAAGGGATTGGATTGGAGATTTGAGTGGTGATTCTTCATCAAATTGGAGGATTAAATTTATTGAGGTATGGTTTTTTATTCTTGAAACTGTAATTGTCCAATTTTATGATTTATCTATAGTTTCTTGAATTAAAAGTTTTAAAGCATTGTATATTGATTGAATTGTTGTTAATTAGATGATTTTAACTCAATTAACCTATGAACCCATGTAATTGATGAACCCTAGCTTTTGACTACTTTATGGGTTAAGTGATATTATATCAACGCTTATGAGTTATAGTGTAGTTTTCTGTGGGCTATTGAATAATATAAGAAATGTATTCAATTGATGTATAAGTTTTCTTAGATTTATCAATCTATATTGAATTGACCTAGATTCATTGAGTATCATAGTTTTTATATTGAACCGATGTTCATGGCCATAGGTAAGGGCCTTATGGTATTGATGGTATGCTGCTCTAAATTATCTTTAATTTATCTTAATTATACTTCAATAATGTTGTGCTATGTGCTTTAATTGCAATTAATGTGTCCTTGTTGGCGTTACTTTATGTATTATGATGATCATGGTCTTGTCGACACTACTTGAAGTACTATAATGATTTGTGAAGTTGATTTATGTGAAGTATGATCATATTTATCTACATGTGAAGTAATGTGAGAGTATGTGTTCTTTTATTGATATCAGATAATCATGTTAGGCTATGACTATAGCTTTATGTATGTAGTCTTAGGGTTGATGTTGATTCATCCTAATTGGTTATTGAGTCTTACTATGGCTATATTGATGATGTTATAGTAGTGTATAGGGTGATATAAAGGTGATGAAGGTTGTGCCTCGGTGTTTCTTGAATATGATATGCGATATGTGATAAAGTGAAGTTCTAGTGTGTCTTGTGTGGTAGACTTGTGTCCCTTACTTGATGCATGTATGAATGTGAATATGAGATGTCTTGACTTAGGATGCTAAAGCCTCTTAGTCTTGTATATATGAATGACATGAGACCTTGAATGATGTTAAGAGGGTCCTTTATGTGAAACGTTGAACCTAGTGGTATGGTTATAAACCTTGAAGTCGAAAGTCGTAATGGTATCCTTCTTGTAATGAATGACGGACTTAAGGTTGGTTGGATGGAACGACATCATATCAATCCTTAGGAAAGTAATTATGAGCTTCTTTTCGCCATTGTAAGGTAGCCCTAGTGGACCTCTTTGGTAGGGTAAATGTGATTGAGTTATGAACTTGATATGGAACCCCTTTATATGAACCGTTAACATAAATTACTCTATGAGAACAAAGTCTAGCACCGAGTGAGTATGGTAATGGAAGTAGCTATAGTTAACGGATGAGACTAGAGTATATAGAACGCCCTTCATATACCTTAACCATGTGTACATGGGATGTGTCCAAGTTCTACCATTGACAAGTAGAACACCCTCTATCGGAGTAGGTTATCACTCCGGATTCCATGCTTTGCTACCATGTTCTGTGTCGGCTATTGTCTATTCTCATCATATGAGATACCTACTAGTATTTGAGAAGTTTAGGTGGTGGGATGGGACGTTATCTAGACATTGTACTATAGGATTTGAAGATGTTCGTGAGTGAGTCCTTAGGTTTTGTCCAAGACCGTTACTTGAATGTCCTTATGTGATGAATGAGTCTTAAATCAACTGATGAATTTAATGGCTTAAGTTAAGAAAGTATGTTAAATTAATTACTTATCTAAAGTAGTTAAGGTGTGAAGGGGGCATAGGAATGGTCACTCCGTATCTTACCTAGATAAGTCTTAAAAATGACTCTAGTTAGGGAAGTTGGTTGATTATGTAGACATGATCTAAGCCTTAAGTAGTCTTAAGGATTACTTAGGTAATCTTGAAGAGGTCAATCATGGACGTTATCTTCTTCATTTACTTAAGTAAGTCTTTTGATAGCTTTTAGAAGGATAATGTCATATCATCTATATGTTGTTGTATTAAGGGAGAATGACTCTATCTTAGGTAGTCTATGTGCGTAAGGGATTGTATGGGCGGTCGCTTCACAACTCACTCAAGTGAGACTTAAAATCACCTTTGGTAGGAGAAATCTCATGTTCTTATGTTGGTGTATTATGAGTGTGTATAATTCATTATAGGTGGTCTTAAGGATCATTTAGGTGTGCCTAGAGAGGTTGTATGAGCGGTCTCTCTTTGTCTTACTTAAGTGAGCCTTAGGATAGCTTCAAATGGGAGGTTTGCATGCTAGGAAGAGTTCCTTGTGAAGTTGTGAAAACTTCACCGTAATAGTGAAGAAGTTCACTGTACAGTGAAGTAATTTACTGTAATGTTGCTCCTAAAAATGTGATGAATGGTCCAAGTGATTTCTTATGTGTTTCTAAGTTGTTAATGTTATTCTTATGATTATGATATGATGTTTTAATGAAAAAGAGCATGTTTCCAATAAATGTCTGTTTTCATGATTTTTATGCATTATGACATACTTAGTACATGTGGTTGTACTAATTCCATGTTTTTATATATCTCAACAGTGGTTGGTAGGTGATGAGCATTTGGGAAGAAGACTTGGATCGTAGCATGATACGCTCAAACTTATTCTCAAATGAGAAGTAAAGCGGTCGCGTCAAGTAAATAACCCAACTAGTGAGGTTGGGATCGTTCCCACGAGGAAAATAGTCTAGACTTAACTCCAACTTGTTATTACTATTGTTTGGTTGATGACTTCCTTAAAAAGTAAAAGCATAAAGGAGGGGTTTGTACTTCCTAATAAAATAAAAATAACTAACGAACATGACAGAGACACTTAACAGCTTTTAATGTTGAGTTTTAATCAAGTAATCAAAGTAACTAGGGTTTACGTGTTCCCCACAGGTTCATAACTTGATAATTCTAGCTATAACAATTCTTTCCTAGTATCTTGCATGCAAAGTGATAAGTTATGTATTTCTAAATCCTTGGTCCGGCATCTAGAAAATCTCACTCCGCACCTTGGTCCGGCTAAGTGTGTTGCTTTCCTAACCCTTATCCTTACCTCATATTAAGCATCATATTCGATATTTGACTCAGTTATTACCTCGTACCAATCAATACTAGCCTATTAGATAGTATACACTAAATCTATGTTAATAATTCTTTTCCTATTATCTACCTCCTTGGTCCGGCAAGTAGCATTAAGGCGAGTTCTAACGTTGATCATCCGTTAAAAAGACTTCTAAGCGAAAGAATTATTAATACATGCAAGACACTATTCTAGAATTGTTATTTTAGCTAGGGTTTATCTCATTATTTGCCTATGGTTCCCACAACCCTAGTTATAGATTTTAGTTCCTCATAGCCATAAACACAATATTTAAATCTATTAAACAAGAATTCATGTACTTACTTTAATGAGAAAGAATAAAGTCCGAAAATTTTCTTGATTAATCAACAAGAGTTACTTGTAAGAATCTCCAACAATCAAACACTCAGAAAAACAAAGTCTAATAATATGTTGTTTAATCTCCCAGAGTCTAACCTCAAAAATGAGGTTTTTCGAACTATTTATAAAAAATAAAAACCTAATTAAACAAGGATTCTAATTACTGGAAATCTGCCAAAACGCGGCTGGGTCGACGGACCACGCGATGGAACGTCGTGGTCATGATGGACCGTCGTGGGCTCCATCGCCCCATACTTGGTGCAATTCTTCTGCTGCTTTCTTCATTCCCCTCGACGGCAAGTGTGACGGACCGTCATAGGCACGACGGTCCGTCGAGGGTCTTCATTACAAAATACTTCAACTCTTGGAATCTGGGTACTGGGATCACTTCTCTGATCTTCGCGACGAACCTGCAGGACGGACCGTCATATCCATGACGGACCGTCACAAGCTATGTAATCCCACACTTGGTCAGACTTCCCCATCTTCCTTCAGCAGCTTCTCTACGCTACCACCTACGGACCGTCACAAGCACGACGGACCGTCATAAGCTCCGTAGGTGGTCTCTTCTGCATTTTTCGCTCAAAATCTCCGTATTCAGCTTTAGACAGATTTCCTGCGAAACAAAGAAAAACTTATATCAAAATTAGCACAAAAAGGCTTTCGGACACACTAAACTTAAGGAAAAAGTATTAATTATACCGTGAAACCACGGTATATCATAGCATCATTCAAGTGAAGTGAAGTATGTCCTCATTTGACTCGAAGGCATAAATGTCTTTTATTTATCTTATTGAAGTATTGTAATAGACTAAGTATTTCTATATTCGTATTGTATGAGCCGTGTCTCAAAGTATTCTTGTGTCTAAGATTTGATAAAATGAGACTTCGTATTTCCTATGAGTTTTATATAAAAGATATTTTAAAGACTTATAGAATGTTTATGAAAAGTTTTAATTCCGCACTACTTTTCAGATGTTTATATCCGATGAACGATAGGAAAGGGTTTGTACAAGACCTCCGAGAGGTCGAGTACGCCGGTTGCACTCCGATAGTGTCATATCTTCTAGGGTGTGGTCTCGGACGTGACATGGTGTGAGGAAGTGGGTTAGTGGGGTAGTGTGTAGGTATATATAAATATAAATTATAATAATAAAAATTATTACTTAATTAATTTAAATTAATATATATTTAAGAATAAATAAAAAAACTAGTTTATTTGTCAACTCTTAATTAAAAGAAATATGTACATTTTTGTAACTTTTCATTTCTTTTTTAAACAAATAAAAAGAATAATAATACTAAAACTTACACAAATTATGATTATGTTTTTGTTGTTTTCTAATTCTTTAAATAAAAACAAAAATAATTAATTCAGATTCTTATAAAATATTTAAGTTTTAAAAATGGCGTAAAATTTAAGTTCGCTGAAAAATTATGTGTCTACAGTTAAGTCTCAATGGTCTGAAGCTTGTGGGAAAAACTTTTAAGAAATTAAAAAAAATTGACTGCTTCCCAATTTTGAATATACCGGAAGGTATTCAAGCTTTTTTGGTGTATTGTGATACATCTAAAGATGGTTGGGTTGTGTGTCAATATAGAATGACAAAATTATAGTTTATGCCCTAATGAAGTATTACCCAACCTATACCTTAGAGTTGGATGTTGTAGTATTCGCCTTCAAGATATGGTGACATTATCTTTATGGTACTCATAAGGATGTGTTCACCGATCACCAGAGTCTTCAGTTTGTGTTTAGTTAGAAAGAGTTTAATCCTAGACAAAGAGTATGGTTAGAGTTACTCAAAAATTATTACATGAGTATTCTTTATCATTCATATAAGACTAATGTTGTTGTTGATGACTTGAACAGTTGTCTATGGGTTGTACCACCTATTTTGAGGAAGGTAAGAAAGAGTTAGCAAAAGGATGTGCATAGACTTGCACGATTAGGAGATTTATTAATGAATTCCATAGAAAGAGGAATCGTGGTGACAAATGGCATTGAGTCATCATAAGTGAAAGAGGATAAAGGTGAGCAAGACCAAGACCCTATCTTGTTTGAATTAAAGGCAAATGTTCATAAGCAAAGAAAAAAAACTGATGGCTTCTAAACAAGGGGGAGATAGTGTTTTGAGGTATCGAGGTAGATTGTGTGATTGATTTCAAGGGTAATTGGGATGATAACCTATCTCACATTGAGTTGCTTACAAGAATAACTACCATTACAATACAAATGGCTCCTTATGAAGCTCATGGGAGAAGATGCCAACCTCTTTTTGGATGGTTTGAAGTTGGTGAAGCAGGGTTCATAGGTCCAAAGTTAGTTGATCAAGCTATGGATTAAATGAAAGGCATTCAAGAGAGATTGGAAACAACGCAGAGTCGTCAAAAATCCTATATTGATTTAGGAGAGTGGAATTAGAGTTTGACGTAGATGACTGAGTCACTTGAAAAGTTTCGCCCATGAAAGATGTTACGAGATTTGATGAGATGAGGAAGCTCAATCCCCAGTATGTTGGTCCATACATAATATCCAAGAGGATTGGCAAGGAGATTATGAATTGGAATACCACAAGAGTTAGAATTCATCCATCCCGTGTCTCACATCTCCATGTTATAGGAGTGCATGAGAGATAATTCACTTATCATACTGACTGCAAACATCAATATCCAGGATAGTTTATCTTATGAGGAGGTTCCAATTCAGAATCTAGATCGCCAAGTTCACAAATTGTGAACAAATGAAGTAGCATCAAGTCAAAGTTATGTGGAGAAGTCAGTTAGTAGAGGAGCTACTTGAGAAGTTAAAGAGGATAGGAAGAAACGATATCTACATCTCTTTGAATCCGGTAAAAATTTCATACCAATGTACTAATTTTTTTCTTAGTACCCCTTAAATTATGAGTGAGCATGTTGGTTAATTGCATTTGCTTGTTAGGTGTTTCAACTAGATGTTACACCCTTAGCCTAGTAAGAGAAATCTCATTCGAGGACGAATGTTTTCAAGAGAGATATTGTAACATCTCGCAATTTGAAATAACTAGGAAGAAACTTATAATTGGAATAGTTATTTTTGGAAAGAATTAAAATCTGGAAATAATTACTTTTGGAAAGTATAAGGAAATCTTGAAAATTTTAAGTAAGTTAAAGTGAGTTTTTACTCAACTCCAAATGATCATATCACCTACTCAAGATGAGTTTGGTGTAGTTCCATATATGATTGGAAAGCTCCTGTAACGATCTTTCCAATGCCGCCAAGTTTGCGTGATTCTGAGTTTGTATGAGTGAGTTATGCCCTTTAAAAGTTGGGTTGTTGGATTAAGGAAATGTCCAAATCCGTAAGGAAATGTCCAAATCCGAATTTTCAAAGGGTAGTTTGCTCTTTTACTTATCCAATTAATTTATTTCATTTTTGGATAATCTTAGTGAGTTTACATTTTTACCAAAAAAAAGTTAGGGTTTTGAGAGAAGAGAAAATAAGAGGAGGAAAGAGGAGAAGAAGCAAGATTCGCCAAGATATTCTAGTTTGATCGTGAATTTCGTCGGGGTAATCCCTACCAGGTATGTGAGTCTGTCATAACATTGTGATTCAAGCATATTATTTCAGTTTGGATTCATTCTAAAAGTGTTTGAATATTGATGATTTTGAAGTCTATTTTCTTGAATTCATATATTATTCTTAAATTGCTTGAGTTGGGAAGTTTCTGAGTTTATTACGTTGTGTTTTAGAGCCGTTTCAAGTTAGGTTCTTAGGTAAATTTGTTGGGTACCTGTATCTAAAAGTGATTTGAGAAAAAGAATCGAGATTGGGTAATTAAATTGGAGGTGGAAACAAAGAAGAAAATTCATTGAACGATATCTGAGCATGGTGGTGTGTCGCGCGCCTGATCCCCAGAATTAAAATTTTCAGCTTTGCGTCGTGGAGCTGACACGAGGTGTCTGCCTTAAAAGACATTTTCAAAATCAAAATTTAATTATGTCTCCGCGTTGCAAACCCACCTCCAAATCTGTATTTTCAGTCTTTTCTCATGTTTAGCTATCTAAAATCAATCCTAAACAACAAGAGATCCTTCCAAACAGAAATCATAATCTTTGAATCCATAATTCAATTGAAGGATTAGTTAAGAGTCAAGTCAAGATCAGTTAAGTTCAAGTTAAGATTAGTTAAGAGTCAAGTCAAGAGCAGTTAAGATCAAAGTCAAGAGTTAAGTCAAGACAAGTTCTTAAAGTTCTTCAAAAGTCTTTTACAAATGTTTTAACCTTGTTTTAAGACTTAAATTTTGAGTTCAGTAAAAAGTAAAGTTGAAGTTCTTTTCTTCAAAGTAGTATATGGGGAATATGTATTTCGAAAGAGATTCAAAATGTTTTCACATTTAAATAAGGAAGAAAACTGAGATTTTCAAATAGCTTTTGGGCTAGTTTTCATAAAAGAGTAATCACTTTCTAAATAAAGTAAGAGGGGAAACTTTGATTTCCAAGATAGCCTTTGAGCTAAGTTTTTTAGCACAAAACTCAAATAACAAAAGAAGTTGATTTTAAAACATATGAGCTACGTATATTTTTGGGAGTAGAATTGAGCACCAATATGGGAGTGCGAGTTCATATTAACTCAAGTCTCCATAAATAATGTAGCCATCAAGGATAGAAAATGGACGTAATTTTTAGATGAAGCATTTTCACAATAGACTAGTGGATCCACTTAGTAGTTTAGGTCCTATTCTCCGGAAAGGTTTAGGTGATCCCAACAGGGTGGGGCTGATAACGATGTATCATACATTAAGTGATGGTTGTCGGTTAGATAATAAACTCCCACACCATAAATTGCATGGTTCTTCAAGAGATTCTGCATAATATGAATTAGGGTATGAGACTTCATTCATGCATTGCACAAGTAGACTTTGAGAGCAAGCATGGTATGTCTTTATAATATTATGATTATGAGTTGACATCATGTTTTAAATAATTTTTCTTTTTCTTTATATTGCACTCGTTTTAAACTACTTTGTAATGAAATAAGTTCAGTTAAGGATTCATGAGTTGAGAAGATCTAAGGTAAGTGTTTCTTTCATAATCTGTTTCAAGCCTATGTTGTTTTCGCATTCCAACTCGCATACTCATACATTCAATGTACTGATGCCAGTTGACCTGCATCGTATTATGATGCAGACATAGAGTTAACTAGAATCGACGTCCGATGAGCAGTTTAGAGTCTATTGGTGAGCCTTCTTGCTTTCTGAAGGATCCATTTTTTTCTTACAGCATGAGTTGTAGTTCATTAGGATGTTATGGATTTTTTCCCAACATCTATCTCAGTTTTAGAGGCTTCATAGATAGTCAGTCAGATGTTAGTTCATTCGTCGTTGTTTTGTTATTGGCTTATGTTATATTTGAATTTTTCCACTTTGACTAAATTAAAATGTTTGTTTACAAAACATTATGAGTTCAATTTGACGCAGTTAAGTTGTTAGCATTTGAAATCTTTTCTTAATGCTTTAAGTCTTCCGCTGAGTAAGTAAGTCAGATCAAGAGTTCACTCGAGGCCAGCAATGGTCTTCGAGTGCTAATCCCGCTCAGGGTGTAGGTTCGGCGCATGATAATTTTTGTTTTATTTCAAAACATTTGATTTTAGTAGCAGACGTCTAGAATAATGTATTAAGAATAATTTATTTTCTATTGTTAAAAAAAAACGATGTATATTTGAAAAGATAGGATTTCAATATCATATTATTCAGTGCAATTAAAAAGTAAAAAGTTATTCAGTACATTTATAAATTTATATAAAATCAAAATTTTGATTTTACTATAAGAAGTCTAATACTTGGTCGATTCGCCGAGTTAATCAATTTTTTTAAAAAAACAATGACACTCCCAACTATAGTACTTTATCATAATATATTCAAAATCTTAGTTGGTTAATTTTTTTCATTTGTGCTTTCATTTTTTTAGTTTATTTCAATTTTTACACGGATAAAATCCATTACATAGTTCACATCTTTGCAAAGTCTAAATCTGTAAGAAAATATTATCTCTATATAGTTGCTCTACGTACATGGAATCACTACTAATTATGTATGTATCTTTAGACAGAATCAAATCAATCGACTTAGTCTGTACTGTTTACCCACCACAAAATCGATAGGCACACACAAAATAAGTATCAAGATTTCAGAAATTATTTTTCTATACTCTTTATCGATGAAATTTATAAAATAAAAAATGAAATGTCTTAAGCCAATAAATATCTGTGATTGTATTTTTCAAATGATGCATTTTATAATTGAGTAATTAAAGAAAATTGAAGAATTGATTTTTTTTATGTTTACAAAATAGACTGACAAATGTATTATCAAGGAACTATTTTAGACCTACTTCAATAGTTCAGGGACCATTTATGTAATTCTCTAATTATGAACAATCGTAGCTAGAGAAAATTTTATATATAGCTATGAATTTTTTTCTTAGCAAATAGTTGAATTATTCAACCACAAATTTTAAGTCGTCGCTATTTAACACATTACATATTTTGTGACTTTTTTTATTGTCACTAAATCATAGGTTGATTAGACACTATAAAATTATTGTCACCAATTGTTTAAATTATTAGTGACAAAAATAAATGTCACAATTAAATCTAATCTTTTTACATCTAAAACTTCTAATACTTAACTACAAAGTCTTATTTGTCGCTATTGTAAAAATATAATTTTTTGAGATGAAATTATTTTGTGTCAAAAAATAATTTAATTTTAAGAAAAAAATAATTTGTCACGAATTAGATACATCATTTGTGACGAAATAATATGTCACTGATAAATTTAAATTTGTGACTGAAAATATTCAATAAATGGCGTCAATTCATTTTTTTGTGGGAAAATTAGTGGACAATTTTTGCCACAAACTTTTGTGTTTCGTCACTTAAAGTATATGTCTCATATATTTAAGCACGAAAAGCAATTTTTGTCACTAAAAGTAAATAATTAGTGACGAATTTTATGTCGTACCTAATAATTTCATAACTATATATCATATTTGTTATAGTGAATTGAAGAGATTTCGATCAAAGGTCCAATTTATTTATTCTCTTTTCATGTTGTTTTTAGTTTTATATTTGATTACATATATACATAAGTTCTTATTGATATTACCTTGCTGTTAAACTTTTTTATTTATATTGACTGGATATTGATATTTTCTTATTGGATTGATATTATCATTCTTCCTTTATTTTAATTGAAGTGAAGTAGGCACAATTTTAAGTTATAAATTATAAGTGATTTGTTCATGGGTTTTACATAGATGCATGATTTGAAGAACAAACTTATGATAGTATGGGTTAAGTTAATATAACAAATTTATTTTAAAAATATATTGTAGAATTCTTTTCATCATAGGATAAAACATTAGCTGACATTTGCATATTCGATAAATTAATAAATTTAACTCAATTTAGTTAGTGTTTTATGTCGATCTTCATGGGTCCATTTGATTATGATCAATTGATGTTATTCTATATTATTTTACATGATTTAACCTAATTATATGATTTATAATTTATCTCATGTGAATCATTTTTTTATGCTTTGATTTTCACTTATGAACTATGATCATGAATTGATAAATGCCCGTACAAGAAAGTACGAATTCAGCAACACTTTTTAGCAATAATATATTCTTGTTTTCTTATATCAATAAATTGCAACAACATGATTTAATTGTTGATATTTCTTTTAAGTTTTAACCACAATATTTTTTTTATTGCCATATATTTTGATATTGTTGTTATGCTCTATTTTTTATATAATAAGTCTCAATTATATTTAAATTACAATAACATTTTTGCAACAACCACAATATTGTTACCTTATTTTAATAAATTGCAACAATTTAATTAATTAATTGCTATATTGGAAAATACTTTGGCAACTTATATTGGTTGTGCCATAAATTTTAATTTTCTTTTTCAATTTTCCGCCAAAACAAAATAGAGTCTTTTAGTTTTCACCAACATTACTTGACAAAGTTTTCCCAACTTTTAACGGCTAGTTAAATTTTTTCTAAAATGAAAGCTAGGTTCTGCATAGAAAGCTAGGGTCTGGAAATCTCTGGTATGTTTTCTATTTACTGATTTAGTCACTTTTCACAAAGTTGGTGAATTTTTTCCTATGATTTTAGTCCCTTTGATTATCGTCTTCTTGCGTATGAATCATTACATTCTATGTTTACACAATGGAATCAATATACGATTGTTTTGAATATCTTCTCTACAATTATGATAACTTTCCTTCTCAATAAATTATGACTATGTTAAATTTTGGTTAATTTTGTTAGATTTTGATTGTTTTTTGCTTATCTGAGCATTTTTTATTAAGCCTTTGTTGGGTGTTTGTCAAATTTTCATCTTATTATCTTGACTTAAAGTGTTACTTGGATTAATAGTGTAAAGTTATTTTGTGTTTTCTTGAATATTTCTAATTGAGATTATGAATTTACCGATTAAAAAATCTTTTATTAATGTGTATATATGTTGTTTGTGTTTGTTTCAAGTCTTTTTTTTCTTTCAGATATTTGTAAATTCTATCAGTAATAAATGGATCAGTATTATAAAATATTTTTATGGTTACTGAAGGCATTGAGTTTTTTTTTCTAATTTTAAAATTGACGCCTAGATGATAATGACTTGAAAATTGGGGTTTATTTTGAGGAAGAGTTGAATGGTTGATCGTATTTAGTTTGAGAGCTAGATATATTAGATTTATGATTGTATTTGGTGAAGTCAATCATATCCATTTCAACTTTTTCATCAAACATCGATCGGAAATGTTAATTTTCGGTGACAAGTTAAATTGTCTTATAAGATTTACCACAATTATCTGGCAATCTGAAAATTCATACTTATTTAGGGGTAAACTAGTTTTGTTCTATTAGTATCTTTTATTCCTTGAGTCGTGGATCTACCGGAAACAATTTCTATACTTCTAAAGTAGAGGTTGTTAGGTTGTGGAGCCTGATTAATATTTGATGCACTGTCATTTATTCTCCATTTATTTTCTGTAACCTAAAATAATCTGAATTATTGATATACATACCCACCGCCGTGGAATTTTACTCACGGGATGTTACCACGAAATATTAGTTTCTCTCTTTCTCTCTCTAGATCTCTCATCTCTTTCTCTTGAAAGTTTTTGTGTTCTTAATTCATCAAGTGTGTGTGTGTGGATTCAATCCTAACAAAGGTAAGGTATGTTTACATTCTATCATCTACAAACACCACTTTGTGAGCTTATATTGAGTATGTTGTTGTTGTAGGCAATTACGATTATATTTTATTCTCAAACATTCACTACAAAAGGAATCTCAATTACCAATTAAAAAATCTGTTGGTAAATTGATCAAATCGGTTGGCAAATTGAGTTACCAACTAAATATCAACTTATATTAGTTTGTTGCTAAAAAGTTTGTCACTGAATATTATCAACCGATTTTAATTTGTTAGTAAATTTACCAACTAAAAATCAGTTGGTAAACACCCAAAAATGTTGTCACAAAATTTTGAAACCTAGAAAAAAAATTCTTCATTGTTTGATTCCATTGCTTGGCAATTTTAGTAACAGATAATTTATATTGGTAATTCACCAGTAAATTTTAATTACTTTTGCTTAGTTGCCCATTTGGTGTCCAACACCCACATTGGAGCCCGGCTATATCCTGATTCACGCCGGGCTCTGTACCTAGAGAGAATCGAACCCGAGACCTCTTGGTTAAGAAATGAAGAGTACTTATCACTCGACCCAACTCTAGTTGATAATAAATTTTAAATACGTTAGTATGATTATTTATTTTTCTAATTGATTATTAGATTGTCGGTAATATATCATTCAAGTTTAATATTAGGTTAGTGATTGATTGATAATATGTTCAAAATATTATTAACTAAATGATTATTCAATAGTAAAATATTTATTAATTTATTGCTTTTAAAAATCTAAGAGCACAAATATAAATTCAAAAATATTAATATCAATTTTAGAAATCATATATGAATGACATAATGCAAAATCTATGATAACAAGTTAAGTTAATATCAATATGACACATATCATTATATCATAAATTTAATTTGAGTACATTTATCAAAAATATTGACCAAATCTAATTATTGCTCAAATATTAAAAGTTAAAACGCCTAATAACACAAACTGAAAAAGGAAGCCTCAAAACCTGAACAAACCATCCTATTAGATATAAAAATGATCTTCCGAAATATTATCCCACTGACAAAATTCTCATCAGAGCATTTTCATACAAAATGTTAAGCAAAGTTAAAAGTTAAAATGCCTAAGGTATTAACTGAATATGAAAACCTCAAAATTCAAATCAACCTTCCTATAAGATGAAAAATGACCTTCCAGAGCTAACTGTGCTGAAAAACTTCAAATTTAAGCATGTTTCTAAAAAAATTGACCAAATTCAAATTTTAGCCAAAAGTTAAAACGCTTAACTATACAAACTGAAAATAAAAGTCTCAAAACCCGAACCAATCATCCTATGAGATCAAAACTGAACTTGTATGGCTAAATGCGGTGACAAAATTTTAATTCGAGCACGATTACAAAATATTGACGAAAGTGGAATTTTGATCAAAACTTAAAAGTTAAAATGTCTAACAACAAAAACTAAAAACAGAAGCCTCAAAACTCAAACCACATGTCTTAGTACATCAAATGTGACCTTTCGAATCTAACCGCACTGACAAAATTTTAATTTGAACGCGTTTATCAAATATATTGACGAAATTAAATTTTGGCCAAAATTTTAAGTTAAAACAACTAATGACACACACTAAAAATGAAAGCCTCAATATCTGAACCAACCATCCTACTAGATAAAAAATAACTTTTGGAGTCAATTACGATGACGAAATTCTCATCTGAGCACGTTCACAAAAATATTGGCCAAAGTCAGATTTTGGCCAAAATATAAGATTTAAAACATCTAACGGCACAAACAAGAAACGAAAGCTTAAAAACTTGAACTAACCTTCCTATTAGATAAAAAATGATGTTTCAAAATTAACGACACTGACATAGTTTTAATCTGAGCACGTTTACAAAAAAAATTGACCAAAGACAAAATTTAACTAAAATTTAAAAGTTAAAACGTCTAATGACACAAACTGATTATGAAAGTTTCAACACTAGACGATGATTTACCAAAAAATTTAACTTCAATTCATAAATTTAACTATTCAAATATAAGTTAGTAATTAATAATTTATCAATAAATTTTACCACATTTGATAATAGTTTATATTCAATTAAGCATTTATATGTAATATTACCAACGAATAATTAATATGTTGGTAATTTTTACCAATGAATTAATGATCAGTTGGCATAGTACCAACTATTTTAATGATGTTAGTAATTTACTAACTACAATCTTTATTCTTCGGCAAAATTTCCAACTAATAAGATATTGGTTGACAAGTTTACGAACAAATTACGTTTTGTTACTAATTTACCAACATATTAATAAATGGTTGATAAATTTAGCAACACAATCCAGTCGTTGGTAAATGTTTGGTTAGTAATTCATTGGTAATATGTTATTAAATTATACAAACATTTTTTTGGTCATATTTCACCAACCGATATATTCTTCGTTAGTAATAATTCAGTTGGTAGTCCATTGATAGAATGTTGCTAAATTTTACGTCATTTTTTCCCTTCGTATTTAGCAGCTAAAATACTTAATTAGTAAAATTTTGGTTGGTAATTTGTTATAAGTTTGTTGTTAAGTTTTAAACTATAAGTCAGTTAGAAATATGTTGATAATTTGTTAGTAAAATACTAACCAACCTAAGTTATAAGTAGAATGTGTTGGCTTTTTGGGATTTTGTTGTAGTGATTAATATTAATTTGTGAATCTTTCAAGGTAAACAACATGAATTAAAATAAAAATGGGCATTCTAAACGCATAGCATAGAGGGTTATAGAGAAACTAGTGCTTGGTGACTCAAGAAAGTTGGGGAAGTTGCAGGTCATCTTTAATGGAGGACGAAAAGATGGAAATGTTATGAGAGAGTCAGGTTGGCCAATTGATTTCAAAGGTACATTAACTATTTGTTAAAATTACCAAAAGAAGAAAAAATGGCTAGCTAGCTTTCATGAGACACCCATTCAACCCAGTTACTCTGTTGAAAAAAGAGCAGTAAAATTATAATTTATGATGTGCTTGAAGGAGTTGACATTAGCAAAATATATGACGTAACCAAGATTTGAACTAGGAATGCTTTGCAATCGTAGCTAATTTGTTGAGTGAATTCAAGAACTATATTAAGTATTTCATGGAGTGCCAGAAAAAAGGTCGAAATAGATTGTCTTCAGGAACTATATTAAGTATGTCATGGTGTGGCCAAAAAAGGTCGAAATAAGGTACGATGATGAATGATTGTCGGGCTCATATCCGACAATCAAATATATTAAGGAAGTAGAGCGGGCGTAAGCTCATGTTTCATAGACTGTTTGTAGAGGATAATTTGGCTAGAAAATATGGACAAAACCCGCTTAGTGTTTCTCTCTCGATTGGTATTTAAACTTAAGTCGACCACATAATGCTTAACCAATTTCATTTACCACTAAGCTATACCCCTAAATGCTTTTGTTTAGGCTTCGTAAGTAGTGAGACTTAGGATATGAGATACTGCTCGGTTCTATTATGTTCAGGTTTTCTAGTTCTTATTAGAATGTAAATTCTTTGAATAAAGTCAAAGTATGTATGGTTTTGGGTTGAAAAGAAATAATAGTATCTTATTATTAATTCATCTTATGCTACTGAATGGTATAATGTGGTAAATAGAATTTACTAGTTGTGTAAGTTTCATTCAGAGGTCTTAATTAGAGGTGGAGCTAGAGAAATTTTTTTGAATTTGACAGAACTCAATAACTTTTATCAAAATTTTATATTTGTGTTACGAAATTCACTATATATGTAATAATAGATAGTATTAAATAAATAGTATAAAATAATATTAGTATATACTTTGTACTAATCCTAGTCCTATTAGGATTAGTACTCCTTCCTATATCTCCTATATATATCTCCCATGTATTCCCTTAGGTTAACACTTTAATACAATCAATATTCCTTCATGGTATCAAGAGCCAGAAAACCTAGATCTTCTTTTATCTAGGTTTTTTTCTCTTTTTAGGGCACCGATCGTTCCCTCTCTTCTCTTGGGCGGCGGCAACCATGACAATCGAGGTGGATCCTCTCGATTCACTTCCTTCTGGCGTTAAACTCCTTCTCAGGCATCTTCATGCCCTGATTCCCAAAAAATTATCAGACATAAATTACCCTACATGGAAAATCACCGTTCTTACAGCCCTTGAGGCCAATTACCTTCTCAAATACGTCGATGGAAGCACAGAACCGCCGCCGACAGTCATCACCGCCATGGACAAATTAGAAAAAACCAATCCGGCCCATGCCGCCTGGAAAGCCGTGGATGGACAGATCCGATCATGTTTGATTGCGGTCATCTCTCCCACGGTTCAGAAACACGTCCGATCCTACACAACTGCTTCAGCCCTGTGGACGGCCCTCGCAACACGCTATGCATCAATTTCTCACTCTCATATTTTTCAATTGCATGATCGTCTCCACACAATTACCAAAGGCACAAAAACTATGGCGGAGTATTTATCGAGGTCTCCACCATCATCACAGCCCTCGACACCGTGAACAAAATCATTTCCGAAAAAGATCTCGTCGTGTGCGTCGTTCGGGGGCTCCCATCAGCTTACTCCTCCATTAAATAGGCGGTTCGCATCAGTCCAACGCCCATTGACCTGGTTACTCTCTCCTCGTGGCTAAAAAGTGAAGAAATCAACGTGGATCTTGAGAGCAAACTTCTTCTCCGAGAAGCCGCTGTTATGGAGCCAGCCACCGCCCTCACCGCAAGCCAGAACTATCGCAGGGGGCATGGTGGCAGCCGGCAGGGGAGCCGCGGTGGCTACGGCAGAACAATGGAGCGCATGCTGGCGCGGTCGGCGAGGCGCCGTCCACCGACGACGGTCAAAGACGGCGAAGAATAATAGCCTGCACTCCTTCGGCAGCGGCGGGCAGTCATCTTCCAGCGGCGGGCAGGGCACTTACGAGCGGGATCGTCCAACTTGTCAAATCTGTCAGAAAATAGGACACACTGCTGTTCGTTGCTGGTTCGGTATGAGGAGAGCCAAAATAGTGATAACCGTGCCAATTATGCATCTCAAGTCGGCCCTTCCTCTGAATGGCTGTTGGATACTGGGGCCAACATGCACGTTACTTCTGATCTATCCAAGCTTAATGCTCAAAATTTATATCATGGCTCCAATGGTATTACTGTTGGCAACGGTGAGTCCCTTAATATTTCTCACACTGGCACGGGTACCATTAAAACCCCCACCGCTATCTTTCACCTAGGTAACCTTACCCACGTCCCCTCTATTAAAACCAATTTCCTTTCAGTTCACCAATTCACAAAAAACAACAATTGCTCACTCTTGTTCACCTCTAATGATTTTCAGATCCTAGACAATACTACCAAGAGGGTGATTTTTCAGGGCCCATGTGAGCATGGTCTGTACGTTCTTCCTGGCACAAGTTTGTCTGCCCACCCAGTTTCAGAAAGCGTTCGTGTGGCTCCGGTGGCTCTTTCGGCTGATGGCCACAGTCTGTTATGGCACAATCGTCTGGGTCACCCGTCTACTCAAATAATAAATTCTTAAATGTCTCAATTAGGTTTTTCTTCCATTCATGTAAACAATTGTGACTCCTGTTCAATTGCTAAATCTCATAAATTACCTTTTACTTTATCTGAGAAGCGTAAAACTGCACCTTTTCAACTTATTCATTCTGACCTATGGGGTCCTACTGCTGTTCCTTCATTTGCTGGTTTTCGCTATTATATTTGTTTTGTGGATGATTTTACAAAATACACTTGGTTGTACCCACTAAAACACAAATCACAGGCATACACCACCTTTGTCACCTTTGAAAAAATGGTCAAAACACAATTCAATTCTCATGTTAAACTTTTTCGAAGTGACAATGGAAAGGAATATGTAAATAACATCTTTGGCCAGTTTCTGCAATCCCTGGGAATTATACATCAAACCTCCTGTCCATACACTCCCGAATAGAATGGGGTGGCTGAGCGTAAGCATCGCCATCTCATTGAAACGGTGGTTACTCTTCTACATCAATCCCATCTCCCTGTCTCCTTTTGGGTAGAAGCTCTAGCCACTGCAAACTACCTCATTAACAGAATGTCCAGTCACACCCTCTCCACCAAATCACCCTATCAACTCCTTTACCAAGAACTTCCCAATTATACCAACCTCTGCGTCTTTGGGTGTCTTGCCTACCCTTGGCTACGCCCTCATATTACTCACAAATTACAATCCCGGTACCGTCCTTGTATTTTTTTAGGTTATCATCCTACCTCCAAGGGTTATCGCTGTCTTGACCCACAAACTCATAAAGTCTACATATCTCATCATGTCAAATTTTTTGAAAATGAGTTTCCCTACGAGTCTATTTCCTCCTCCACAAATACATCATTCATTGGCGTCCTTCCCCTTTTTCCAACATACTCACAGGGTCCCTCACCACCTTCCCCCACACCTCCACCCACTACCCAACCACCCCTCATCACCCCTTCGACCGTCACCCACAATACACCCGCAACCACCACCCACACTCACAACCAACCCGAACCACCCCATACCCACAACATCTCCAGCCCGATCCATTTTGGGTCCTTCCCGGCCACCCCCGAATCACCACCGCCCGTGCCACCCCTCAATACTCATCCCATATTAACCCGTGGCAAAGCGGTATCTTTAAACCCAAAATTTTTCAGGCTACCATACTACCAAATACACCCCTTCCCGATAGTGAACCAACAACCTACTCTGTTGCCTCAAAAAATGCTTATTGGCGTCATGCTATGGATGACGAGTTTAAGGATTTGACTGATCAGGAAAAAATTGGGTTCTTGTACCTAAGCCCCATGGGCGGCACCCAGTGGGCTGTAAATGGGTGTACAAAATTAAACACAATGCAGATGGCAGTATTTCCAGGTACAAGGCTCGTTTGGTTGCTAAAGGCTACAATCAGGAGTATCGACTTGATTACTCCGAGATATTCAGTCCTGTTATTCGGCAAGAAACCATTCGCTTGGTACTGTCACCGCCGTGCGCAACAATTGGCTCATCAATCAGTTGGATGTTTCCAATGCTTTTCTTCATGGCATGCTTGATGAAACTATCTACATGACGCAACCACCGGGCTATGTTGATCCCCGCTTCCCTCAACATGTTTGCAAACTCCAGAAGTCTCTATATGGGCTCAAGCAAGCCCCCCGTGCTTGGTACACACGTCTGAAAACGTTCCTCCAGGGACTCGGCTTCACGTGTTGCGTACACGACACGAGTCTGTTTACTCGACATTCAAAGACACTGCAGTACTCATTCTTCTTGTCTATGTAGATGATATCATTATTACAGGCTCTACTGCAGCTCTCATTCAGGATGTCACTCGAGTTATGCATACTACCTTCAAAATGAAGGACCTTGGCCCGTTACATTATTTTATGGGAATGGAGGTTTCTCGGACAGGCAGCGGCTTGTTTCTTCATATGTCAAAATATGCTCGAGATCTGTTGCAGAAAGTTGGACTAGAAAAATGCACCAGTCAACCAACACCGATGGCAGTCTCTTCGTCTACGAATGGAGCCGACACCCCCTTTGCCGATATCACCCACTTCCGCAGCCTCATTGGGGCTCTACAGTATCTAGCCATTACCCGTCCTGACATCCAGTTTGCTGTCAACCGAGTTGCTCAACGCATGCATCAACCAAGTGAACATGATTACCATTGTCTAAAACGCATTCTCAGGTACATTTTTGGCACTCTTGGTCGTGGTTCACTCATTCGACCCGGGAACTTGGAGCTTCGGGATTTCCCAGATTCAGATTGGGCGAATGATAAAAATGACAGAAAATCTACATCGGGGTTTCTCGTTTTTTTGGGGCCGAACCTGATCTCCTGGTGTACAAAAAAACAACCCAAGGTCTCTCGGTCCTCGACTGAAGCTGAATACCGCGCCCTTGCTCTTCTTGCTGCTGAGACCATGTGGGTCACATATATTCTTCGCGAACTCCGCGCCACTCACACTGTTCCTGCTCTCTATTGTGACAACAAATCAACCATCTGTGTGGCCAAGAATTCCGTCCTACACACCAGAATGAAGCATGTTGATACCGATTGTCTCTTTGTTCGCGATGAAGTTCAGGCCGGCACTACGATCAGGCAAAGATGTACCCACTGAAGAACAATCGGCTGATATTCTCACCAAACCTCTCCCGAGCCGACAGCACGATTACCTCAGTTCCAAGCTTCCGTTCGCTTCCGCTCAGCTCAGCCTGAGGGGGGATAATAACAGATAGTATTAAATAAATAATATAAAATAATATTAGTATTTACTGTGTACTAATCCTAGTCCTATTAGGATTAGTACTCCTTCCTATATCTCCTATATATATCTCCCATGTATTCCCTTATTAGGTTAACACTTTAATACAATCAATATTCCTTCAATATGAAATTGATTTATCAAAGGTAGAATTCATAAACTTAAATTTATGACTTCACCTCTAGTCTTATTTATTAAAACGTTCCTATTAGTGTTTGTTCTGTTGAATCCATCCCATTGTTTTAGTCAACTTTAGCTATTCAATTGGTACAAGCAATTGTTAAAAATAAATAGTAATTGGAGTTGAAAAGAAAAGATTTGGTAGTTGGCAAATTGGTAAGATTTGCAACCATTTTTGACTTTGCTAGTGACATAGGTATGGTTTTATCCTTCTATAAATAGGGCATTCTTGCTCATTTGTAGAACACACCAAGTTAGAGAGAAAAACCATTTTGAGAGCAAAGTGAGGTATTCCATAGACTATACAAGAAAATAGTCTGTGAAGAAAAATAGAGTGTGAGCGATATTTTAGTAAGACGGAAACCAAAAGAGTGTAGTTCCTTTTGAGTGTGTAGTCACTTTGAGTATTGTATTCGTGACTACACAGTGTAAAATTCCTTACTATAGTAATATCAATTGCTCCTCTTAGTCCGTGGTTTTTTCCCTTATTTAGAAGGGTTTTCACGTAAAATTCTTGGTGTCGTTATTTTCCCATTTTATTTCCATTACTTTTACCATATATATTTTTTTGTGCTTGTCCGCTTTTTTCCAACAAACTGGTATCAGGGCCAAGGTTTTATCTGAGTATGCTCTGTGGTTGCAGCACAGTCTGAACTTCCACATCAGAAAAGATTTACTTTGATTTGCGATAACTATATTTTTTGGGGAAAACAATGGAAGCCAACACAAGTAGAATGGTTACTTTGAATGGTGTTAGTTATGCCATTTGGAAGGGAAAAATGGAAGACCTGCTTTATGTTAAGAATTTTTACAAACCAGTATTTACCACTGTAAAGCCTGATAATAAAACAGATAAAGAGTGGAATTTGTTGCATAGACAGGTCTATGGATTCATTAGGCAATGGGTCGACGATAATGTGTTGAACCATATTTCTGGGGAAACACATGCTCGAACCCTATGGGAGCATCTTGAAAGTTTGTATGCTCGAAAGACTGACTACAACAAAATGTTCTTAATAAAACAGATGTTGAGTTTGAAGTATCATGATGGTTCTCCGATGACAGACCATCTGAATAATTTTCAGGGGATAATGAACCAATTATCTGCTATGGACATCAAATTTGATGAAGAAATTCAAGGCTTGCTTCTACTTGGTTCCCTACCAGATTCATGGGAAACATTTAGAACGTCATTGTCAAATTCTGCTCCGGATGGTGTGATCTCTATGGATTCCGCCAAGAGTAGTGTCTTGAACGAAGAGATGAGAAGAAAAACTCAAGGTTCCTCTTCGTCGGATGTCCTGATAACTGGCCCCAGAGGGAGAAATAAAACTCGTAGTTCTCAACATAGAGAACAAAATAGGAGCAAATCCAAAGGCAGACTTAAGGATATTGAGTGCTATCATTGTGGCATGAAAGGGCACACAAAGACGTTCTGCAGGAAGTTGAAGAGGGAGAACAATAACGAAGAGGAAACTAAACAAGATGGCAATGAAAATTTCCTAGCCACCGTCACCACCGAAGATCTTGTTACCGTTCTTGATACAAACATGATAAATATTGCTTGTGATGTGTCAAACTGGGTTGTAGACTAGTGTCGCATCTCATGTGACATCAAGGAAGGATTTTTTCTCTTCCTACACTCCTGGTGATTTTGGAACCTTGAGTATGGGTAATGAGACTGTTTCTAGGGTGGTTGGTATTGGTACAATTTGTTTGGAAACTAGTGTTGGAACTAAACTAGTTTTGAACAATGTGAAACATGCTCCTGATGTTCGTCTGCACCTTATTTCTGTTGGTGTTTTAGATGATGAAGGATATGTTAGTACCAACGGTGATGGAAAATGGAAGCTCATTAAGGGTTCCTTGGTTGTGGCTCGTGGTAACAAACGTCGTGGTCTATACTGGACTACGGCCTCTGCTTGCGTTGATATGGTGAATGCGGTTGAGAGAGATAACTCTTCAACATTATGGCACAAGAGGCTTAGCCACATTAGCGAGAAAGGACTTAATGTTCTAGCCAAGAAGAAATTATTGTCAAATTTCCAAAGTGCTGAATTAGAAAAATGTGAGCACTGCTTGGCTGGTAAACAAAATAGAGTTTCCTTTAAGTCCCACCCTCCTTCGAGAAAGACAGAGTTGCTTGAGTTAGTGCACTCTGATTTATGTGGTCCAATGAAGACAAAGACATTGGGTGGCGCACTTTACTTTGTCACTTTCATTGATGATTGCTCGAGAAAACTTTGGGTCTATGTCTTGAAGACTAAAGACCAAGTGTTAGGTGTCTTTAAGCAGTTTCAGGCTTTAGTTGAAAGAGAAACTGGAAAGAAATTGAAATATATTTGTACTGATAATGGTGGTGAATATTGTGAACCATTTGATGAATACTGCAAGCATCAAGGTATTAGACACCAGAAGACTCATCCCAAGACTCATTTTGGGGTGAGGCTTTATTGACCGCTGCACATGTTATTAATCTATCTCCTGCTGTTGCTTTGCAAAGTGATGTACCAAATAGTATTTGGTATGGAAAGGATGTTTCCTATGACCATTTGAGAGTATTTGGTTGCAAAGTTTTTGTACATGTGCCGAAAGATGAGAGGTCAAAATTAGATGCCAAGACAAGGCAATGCATCTTCATTGGATATGGCCTAGATGAATTTGGTTACAGGCTATATGATCCAATTGAAAAGAAACTTGTGAGAAGCCGTGATATTATTTTCATGGAGAATAAAACAATTGAAGATATTGACAAAGCGGAGAAGGTAGAATCTTCATATTTTGATGGTATAGTCCATCATGATGAAGTTCCTCACACAAGTGTGCATGATGTTATTGGGTTTGATAATCATGGTGACGCCCAGAATCATGTATCAAATCAACATGTTGATGTTGATAATAACAATGATATTGTTATTGATGATCTTGTTGTTCATGAAATTGTGGATGAATCAAATATTCCTCTTCGGAGGTCCACAAGACAGCGGTTTCCTTCCTCCCGTTATTCACCCAATGAGTATGTGTTACTCACTGACTGGGGAGAACCTGAATGTTATGAGGAGGCCATGGAACATGAGCACAAGAATCAATGGATTGAAGCCATGCAAGACGAGATGAAGTCTTTGCATGAGAACCACACTTATGAGTTTGTAAAATTGCCCAAGGGCATGAGAGCTTTGAAGAACAAGTGGGTGTTCAAAGTTAAAGTTGAAGAACACAACTTGAAGCCCAGGTACAAAGCTAGATTGCTTGTTAAGGGATTCGGTCAAAGGAAAGGTATTGACTTTGATGAAATATTTACTCCTGTTGTGAAAATGTCCTCGATTCGCACAGTTCTAGGTTTGGCTGCTAGTCTTAATTTAGAGATTGAGCAGATGGATGTGAAGACGGCTTTCCTTCACGGTGACCTAGAAGAAGAGATTCATATGGAACAACCTGAGGGCTTCAAAGTAGATGGTAAACAAAATTTTGTATGCAAACTCAAAAAGAGTCTCTATGGCCTAAAACAAGCTCCTAGACAGTGGTACAAAAAGTTTGAATATGTTATGGGGGAGCAAGGCTATAAGAAGACTTCTTCAAATCATTGCATATTTGTACAAAAATTTTCTGACAATGATTTTATCATCCTTTTGTTGTATGTAGATGATATGTTGATTGTGGGCAAAAATACTTCCAAGATTGACGAGCTAAAGAAAGAGTTGTGTAAGTCTTTTTCAATGAAAGACTTGGGTCATGCCAAGCAAATTATGGGCATGAGAATTACTCGTCTTAGAGATAAAAGGAAGATTTATTTGTCCCAGAAGAAGTACATTGAACGCGTATTGGAGCGCTTCAATATGAAGAATGCGAAGCCTGTGAGTATACCTCTTGCTGGTCACATGAAGTTGAGCAAGAAGATGTGTCCTATAGCTAGGGAAGGAAAAAGAGAACATGGCCAATGTTCCATATTCTTTCGTTGTCGGAAGTCTAATGTATGAAATGGTGTGCAGTAGACCTGATATTGCTCACGCAGTTGGTGTTGTCAGTAGATTTATCGAAAATCTGGGAAAAGAGCATTGGGAAGCTGTGAAATGCTTGTGTTTTGGAGCATCAAATCCAATCTTGAAAGGCTATACAAATTCTGATATGGCAGGTGACCTTGATAACAGAAAATCCACTACTGGATATTTGTTTAGTTTTTCAGGGGGAGCTATATCATGGCAGTCAAAGTTGCAGAAGTGTGTTGCACTATCTACAATCAAGTCGAGTATATTCTGCGCTCTTGAAGCCGACAAGGAGATAATATGGCTAAAGCGATTTCTTCAAGAGCTTGGTTTGAATCAGATGTAGTATATTGTCTATTGTGACAGTCAGAGTGCAATAGACTTGAGCAAGAACTCCATGTACCATGCAAGAACAAAACACATTGACGTCAGATATCATTGGATTCGTGAGAAAGTGGAGAATGAATTATTTCATGTCAAAAAGATTCACACAAGTGAAAATCCTGTAGATATGCTGACCAAGATGATACCAAAAGACAAGTTCAAGTTATGCAAAAAACTTGTGGGTATGAGCTCTCTCTAAAGAAGTTGAAGATACCTTCTTCAAGTAAATGGGACTGGAGGGGGAGATTTGTTGAATCCATCTCATTGTTTTAGTCAACTTTAGTTATTTAATTGGTACAAGCAATTGTTAAAAATGAATAGTAATTGGAGTTGAAAAGAAAAGATTTGGTAGTTGGCAAATTGGTAAGATTTGCAACCATTTTTGACTTTGCTATGTTTACATATGTCATTAGTGACATATGTATGGTTTTATCCTTCTATAAATAGAGCATTCTTGCTCATTTGTAGAACACACCAAGTTAGAGAGAAAAACCATTTTGAGAGCAAAGTGAGGTATTCCATAGACTATACAAGAAAATAGTCTGTGAAGAAAAATAGAGTGTGAGCGATATTTTAGTAAGACGGAAACCAAAAGAGTGTAGTTCCTTTTGAGTGTGTAGTAGTCACTTTGAGTATTGTATTCGTGACTACACAGTGTAAAATTCCTTACTATAGTAATATCAATTGCTCCTCTTAGTCCGTGGTTTTTTCCCTTATTCAGAAGGGTTTCCACGTAAAATTCTTGGTGTCGTTATTTTCCCATTTTATTTCCATTACTTTTACCATATATATTTTTTGTGCTTGTCCGCGTTTTCCCAACATGTTCTTCTATGTCTATAATTTCAAATACCAATTTTCTTAACTTCTCCAATTACTTTTATGGAAGGACCGTGGATAAGTTATTGATTTGACAAGCAAAGAACAATGCAGGTCAATTTTGGAACCTTTAATGCATGCCACTATACCAGGATTTACTTTCCTGGAGTATGAAAATGTTCAAGCAGCAAAATAAGTAATTCAGTGTGGTAAAATAGCTACTTTATTTGTCGAACCAATCAAAGCTAAAGTGAAGGTGGCATATGATAGTGCATTTTCTCTTATTGTATTAAGAAAATATATTGAAACTTTTACTTGTATTTTCTTTTATTAGATTCAGTGTAGCCTAGAAAGAAGTGGGTATTTTTTGACGCACAAGCTTAACAAATACCCAGATATTATTTGATTCTCTCTACTTTATAATTTTTTAGTTGTATATTTATAATTTTTTTTATCAAAATATAATTATATATATCGTTTATTTGGAAGATGAAAATGTTTAATTTAACAACAGTGTCGTACAAGCTAAGTACTACTAAAAGCAAATTCTTTGAAAATTGTGTGTAGAATTAAAATACAAGACACCCCCCCCCACACACACACACACATTCCCTCTCTCTCTATATATATATTACTCCTATATTAGAAATGGCATAATCAACATGCTTGCTTCAAGGGTTATTTTGGTCTATACAATGCTTCAAGGGTTATTTTGGTCTTTACAATGCTTGCTTCAAGGGTTATTTTGGTCTTCTCTTTGTTAATCAATTTTGCCTTTTCATTTTCTCAGCTAACGTGTCTTCTTATTACCTTTTCATTTTCTCAGCTAGCGTGTCTTCTTCTGATAAAATGAATATGCATGTCTTACTCCTAATTCTTCATTTATAATGATTCACTATTTGCACATGGAAGTTCACTCTCTTCAGCCTTCTCCAGGTAACTTTTTACATGTCTCAATTAAGCTTTATTTTTCCTTCATCTTCCTTTCAATCAATGTTCAAGTTCCAAATTTGATCTGGGTGTGTAAAATTTTGACTTATTTTTTCGTTTGGAATTGTTATTGATGTTGGATTATCCTTTTGGTTGTCTCATTGAGATTGATTTAGGTGGGTGAATATACCCAAATTTGATTTGGGTATGTGATTCTTGTTCCATGTTACAAAAATCCCAATAATGTAATCCATTTGGGTGTATTTTGAATTCCTCATTCAAATTTCTGGTTGTCTTCTTTTCTTTATGTATGAAAAACCTATGTATTTTCACATGCAGTAACTTTTGGTTCTCTTTATCAGATGTAGTGTTAGTTTGGTCTTCCAATTCAAATTTTTGGTTGTCTTCCTCTGTTCATGTATGAAAAACCCATATATTTTCACATGCAGTAAATTTTGGTTGTCTTTTAATCAGGATGTGTTTGGGCTACAAAACTCTTCCTGATTATCTCCAGTTTGGGTATAGAATTGGTAAATTTTACCAACCAAGGTGTACTTGCATCTGCTGGCCATTTTGACTTTGAAATCTTCTTCCCGAAAGGTTATGGAAGGGTATTCTTGCTGAGTGCTAATAATAGGAGGCATTATGTCTATGGATGGGACATATCGATTTTGATTAACTCTGATTTCAATTTTTATTAAATCTGATTCGAGAGGATAAGTATTGGGTCACAATGGGGGGTGAATGGTCTGGAATTCGAGTGGAATTATTTTTGCTGAAGGAACTATTGATAGGAGGTATGTTTTGAAATTGTTAGGAGTTATGTTGGTTGGTTTTTTGCAGGTTTGATCTCTGAATGTTTCAACAGAATCATTCCCTTTGTGATTATTCTTCTCGTTTAGTCCATTTCCTGTAGCCTGCATAAACGGTGTACCCTTCTCATGCTCATTTTGATTAACTAGGACATTACAGGGAACATTACTATGATCATTAGGAGTTATCGTGCTAGGGACTAACTTACTTCTGGTGCTATTGTTGGCCTTTGTGTATAATCCTTACAATTTATTTTGTGGTTTATGATAGTTTGATTTTCTTCTCCTAGACTATTGTAAGTGTAGCTCTTGAAGATCCTCCAAAAACAAACGGCTTAGATTAAGATTATGTGGTGTGGGAATATATTTGTGCTGCAATTAATTTTGTACTTTTAATTTACCACAAATCTGCACTGTGTAAAACGTGTTCTTGTTCTTGAATTCATTTTTGCAGAGACCCTTTTAAGCCCAAAGGCCTTTCATGATTTTTCGATAACGGTATGAGCTCTTTCTTATTATGGTTTGAGTTCTTCGTTTGACTTGATGTGGGGTTTTATTTCATACTGTTTTGTTCTCTGTAGTTGGTGAGTTGGTAATTTGTTTTGTTGGTCTATTATTGGGGTTACTTTGTTGATTCTGAGTTTAAAGATTCAAATTTTGTGCTTTTTTGTTCTGTTATAAGTTATTTTCGTGTATTGTTACTGCTTAGTTGAGCTGTTATATGATTTTTTTCCGATCAATATTTTGCATCAATAGTAATTAAAAAATTATACACGCATACTACCAAAATAAGTGAACTGTTGAATCCAAAACAAACAATAATTGAGAAGTCAATACAAGGACAAAATACGCAGCAAAAGAGTTATCTCAAAGAAAACAATTCAGCACCACAAACTAACAGAAGATGATAAAAGCAGAACTATATTGACAGATTCTGCTATGCACGAGTCCTTTGTGAGGTAGTTTAGACGGTCTACTACATTTGAGTATTTTTCTGTTTATAGGAAGCGATTTGGAAGAGTTTGTACAGAGTGGTTGATAAACTTAGAAGTTCCTGACATATGTCAATTACAGAAATCGACAAATGAGCCTTGTCTAAAGCTGCAACATTTGGCTATTGCGAAATGCAATGAATAATCTCACAGTTTCAACATCCCCAGTTATTCTTCAAGCTGCTCTTCGATCTTTACTTGTAAGTCCTACACGAGTAAACCCAGAAGTTATACACATTATCTTTTCCAGACCTCACCTGGTGGGATTACACGGGGTATGTTGTTGTTGTTATCCTTATGACGTTGGCACCGAGACCTTGAAGTTTCATTTCTAAATTTTCATAACCCCTATCAACATGGGAGATTCCACTGATTTCAGTAATTCCTTTGGCAGCCAGACCAGCCAAAACTAATGATATTCCCCCATGCAAATCAGTTGCATTGACCTGAGAAGCGCGGAGTGGACTAGCAGAAGATCCATAACAACATCAATACGCGATATAGTTTGTATAGAACATTAGGAAATAAAGCAAGAACTATAAACTTACCTTGCCTTTCCCTTCCCATAAACAGTTGCTCTGCTTCCAGAGACCTGAATATTAGCTTTAAATTTCTGCAGCTCAGTTACTGCACACAAGAAGATAATGAAACCTTTGAAAGAAACATCGAATACAATTATCTGTCGAAAAAAAGAAACGGTTTTGCAGGCGTTCTGACATGATATTCTTTAGAAATTATGTGAGAATTATGATCCCTTAGTTTTGTTTGGGTGGTCCAAATTCTTCTGAAAGAATTACCAATTATTTTATTCTTTAGTGTGTAAAAAACCTACTATTTCAGTATGCTTTAGTCTTTTTTGGTTCTTGAACAAGATTATCTGGATAGTGTCTTGATTATATGACTGTAAACATATTTGGCTGTTAATGAGATATTTTCTTGATTTTCCATGACTGAAATGTGTCAAAATCTTAAATTCTTTCTTCAAGGTTGGGTTGCTGGCATTTATACATCTACTAAATTTGTATCTCCATCTATAAAACTAAAAGAGTATCAGGTGTTTCTCTTTCCCCCTTGATGTGAATACAGAGGGTGTAGCAACCCACCTCTCCTTATTAGCATCATTTTCCTAATATATACTTGTAATTATGTTATGCTTATATTTTTCTACATCCCTACTGCATTATGACTTTTTAGCTGGCAGAGTTTGCTTAAGCATTAGTCAATTGAGATGTGTTCAAAGATATGCGAGGATAGTGGAATAGTGGTTTTATGGATAGTTTTATGGTGCCCTTCAATATTTTCCCAAATCTTTAATATGTGACTATACAATTTCCATGAACTAAAGCATAAACTGAGAGTAACAGATATAGGGGATTCATATAGCCGACTTCAAATGTAGACAAAGAGATTCATACTGTCGACTTCAATTAGTTTGGAATTGATGTCTAATTGTTTGGTAGGACAAAAATCGCATCGCGTAATAGTCAGTTGTTTCCTTCTCAAATTATATGCTATATATGTCATGTCAAAAATCTAAATTTAGCTCTTCTCTTGTTTTCTACCTATATTTCATAATCCATGCGATACCCTACATATACAAATTCCAGCAATCATTCTGTGATAGAGCCACAAATGTCTTTGTCAAAAATGATTGAGAGTATAATAGGAAAGAAAATGCATTGTTATATACATACAATCCGTTCTCATTTAGCGTAATTACATGGTTTGAGAACGGATTTCGACTAAAACTATTGAGTTCTGTCAAATCTGTACCTATCCTGTGACTCCGCCTGCACCAGCAGAGTGCATGTGCATATATATTAAGCTAAGGGACCAAATGAGTCATCAAGGATACCTACAGCAACCCCATGTCCACTCAATCAAATGTTTTCATACCATAAATTTGGCCTTATATGGGCAACTTTCCCCCCTCCTAATTAAGAACAATTAATTATGACACCTTTTCATTTCTCTCCTTACATGTGAATGGTAATTTTTTTCCACCTGAAGTCTGCAGTGATTGTACTGGATTTCCTATTATAGTACCTTCTTCTTAACTTGTTACAGTAATCTTGTTAAAAGGGGAAATATTGTGACTTCACACTAGGAGCTGCCAGATGATATTAGTACAGATTTAATTTATATCCACTGACAGTGTAATGTTGAACATTGTCTTGCTGTTCAACTAGTGACTTTATAATGTATAGAAGATATTATTTTGTCAACGTATAGAAATTAAACTCGATTGGTATGCCAATAATGACTTAATATATTGTGATTTAATGATGAGCCATATGCATTATTTTTGAAGAAGTGGCATCTATGGTGTTGTAGCATTACTAGGAGATTCTCTAAAGTCAAGCAGACTAGGACAAATTGATAAGCCTATCAAAGACCTGTGCCTCCAAACATTGCCAATTAAGAAAACAATGAAGCCAAGAGATTTTGTTTCTAAATGGTCCTCTTATGTTAGCAAATAAGTGGTCCATGAAAATGCTTCATATGTGGTATTATAGTAGGAGTTTGCTCAGATTTCCAGTAGATAAAGGAGGAGTAGTTTGCAATAAGTTGACAGCTGAGGTAGAAAGTGCACATCTAGACATTTTAACTAGCAACTAACGCTCCAACTCATCCCCACTCCTCACATTGATATGACACACAAACTTTCGAGGTGTCTTTGTAAGTTTGAGTGTTGAACTTACATAACGAACGTGAGTTGAGGTATCTAAATGTGCATACTCAAAGTTAGTGTGTTAACTTGTCAGCCGAAGCCAAGTTTGAGTGTTTGTTTATATTATATGCCTTCATATGATTGATTGCAACTTGCTTGAGATTGAGGCGTCATCTTGTGTTATAGTATAAGATAGGATTAGTTAATGAAGATAAGTATGATATGAAAATGAGAAATTTATGTATCATCTTAGGAGGAGGTACAAGTCGGATTCACCAATTGTTCTCCATCTAATATTTGTCGTAATTGTCATATACATATGTGTTGTTTAGTGAGTGACATGATTCTTGTCTATGTGAATTTTACTTCCGTCACTTTTATGTCCTAACTTGCATGTCCATTTGGGATTATATAATTATGACTAATAAATTACATAACTTAAAAAAATAAAACAACATACATATTGGAAAATATATATAATTTTTTTTAATAAATCCTTTATAATGTTTGTAGATGATGGTTTTAGTACAGGATTACAACTTTACTTTGAGGAAGTGTTAGGACATTTCTATTCAATATTTTGTCTAATTCCAGGTAGGTTTAAGAAAGTGAAGGAATTATTTCGCATTTTGTTGTAGGATATAGGTATAGCTATAGATTATAGATCATAGTATAGTAAATAGTATGTAATATTAGAGATAGAATTGCATTAAATAATATTTTGGGAAAAGTATCATCAGTGCATATAAATGGAATGACTGACAGTAACATGACGAATTTTAACAACAGAAATAAGTCTTTTGAGGAACTCTACATGTTAGCAGTACTTTCATATCAGATAAAACTTACTCAATAGTTACCCACCAAAAGAGAGACAACAAGTAGGAATTCCCCATGGTCATGGCTACAACCCACTCTTCCAGCCTTAGTTGGGGTTAATTAGTGCGTACACACACCCATCATCCACCACGTCTGTTCCTACTTCACATTTCGTTTATAAAAATATTTCCACTTGTCGGTTAGCTTTACACGTATTTCAATTACTTCACATTATTATATATGATTTGAATTTTATCGATTATTTAAGAGCAATGCAAATACACAAATTTAGGTATTAGTATTATAGGCAGCATGACCATTGTGTTTAGGACTTAAAATTTTGCAAATGTATTTTGTTGGAAAACATGAATACATTTTTCTAAATGGAGTTAGTTTACCTTTTATAACTGCTCGTAATAGATGTCTTAATTGAATTCGGTTTACCTTTTCTGAGTGTAACAACAGCTAAGCCTCCTACTTCTTTAAGAAATAAATCATATGAAAGTTTTCTTATTAGTTTTCAATTTCTCCCCACTTTTAAAAGACTTTAGCATCCTCATCAGAGAAATTCTATCAACTCTACCAAAAGCGACTATACTAATTATGAGCTCATACAAACTACAATATGCTAACAATGCCATTATGACTTACCGATTGGTACTAATATTTTCATTCGAGTATTTAAGTTTAATAAGTCAGTTGTTTTGTTTGTCTAAGCTTTCATATATTCATATGGCTACACTAATATCATACATTTAAGACGAACTATTAGAGATGATATTTGATAGATAAAACTTGTTGAAAATACTAAATTCCTTTTACAATTAGTTTTTGTGTGCAGTGTGAAGATAGGAATTCACAATTACTACTACTGCAGTCTCTGCGCTACAGTATGTTCTTTTCCACCCGTTATTATGGTTTCTCTTTTGCCTTCTGTATTAATTTTCTGCATTTTTACTAAATTCTGCAAAGAATAATTTGGTGTGTTAAATTATTTTGAATTGTTTTATGCATGTAATTTGATTTGTTATAATTATTTTGAACTGTTTTGTGCATGAGTAAGAAAACTAAAGTAAACATATAATTTATATCTCATATTCAGGATAGATAACAGTTCTACAAATGTTAGACAAAAGTAATAGAAATCATCTGAATTCTGAAAAAGCTCACGCTGATAAAAAAGCTAGATGGCAAGAATTATATAAACTGGCACAATCCTATAAGAAAGATGCCCATCTAGCTGGCAGACGGGCAAACTCAGCCATCGAGAATAATTCCTCCATCGGTGCTAGCTCCAGCACCACCACATTGTCTACACATGAGCAAACTCTTAATAGAGGTAAAATAACTAGATAGGCTATTATCTAAATAATCTTTATCTACTAAAATTAGTTTTAAGAATTAACTACATTATGCAGGATGTAGTTCAACAGAAGTTAATTACATGGAAACCATCCACCCGATAACAAATTATGCTACCCTAAAAGATGTTCCCCGGTGTAAATTTTGTACTGCAAAAATATTTGAATAACTGACCAATCTAGTTTGAGTGTTTATTTGCGAGGAACAAAAAGACCGTAAATATTAAGAGTCTACGTGGAAGAAACTCCTATCGAGGAGGATCCTAATGTAGACCAAGGCCAACAAGATATGTTTAATGATGAATTTCATCCTGCGGACATGAATAATCCTGATGATGAAATTGGAATAAATGAAGGTGAAGGTGAAGGTGAAGGTGAAGGTGTAGGTGAAGCTCAAGTTGAAGGGTCAGACCTTAAGAGCAAGTTTTCTCCCACACCTATAGTTGGCAGCAACAATCCATGTGATTCTCAAATTTCACATATGAATAATGTTAGAGATGATGAAACATGATTTTATAAGGGAATGACATTCAAGAACAACAAGAACTGGTTCATTGAAAATTACTTGCTTGAAAAAAGATTTTGTACTGAAAAAGGTGATCAATTTTCGTAATGTGTTTTCCTTTAAATGTTCATATCCGGATTGCAATTGGTGGCTGAGGGCTGTGAAATTTACAAGTAGTGATAAATTTTTCATTAGAATCTATGAATAGTACCATACGTGTGGTTTAGAGCATCTTACAAGCCATAATTTCCACGCCACGGCAAAAGTCATAGGTTAGTACTTTGAAAATAGGTTTCCCAATGGTAAAAGTCCATCCACAAGAGACATGTCAAATCAACTCCGCACAGAATTGGATTGTAAGGTTATCTATTAAAAGATTTATAAGGGCATAGAGCATGCTAAGTCTAATGTTAGGGGAACACATGAGGACGGGTACAGTGCTTAACGAGTACCGGTATATGCTTGAATGAATTCAGGAAGAAAGACGATAGTATCGCTCAATGAAAAAGGGAGGTTCCAGTACTTCTTTGTATCATATGTTGCTTGGATAATTGGTTTTCAAGAAATGAGAAAAGTAATAGCCGTTGATGGCATATTTCTAAGGAGCAAGTACGGAGGAGTTCTGCTATCGGCGGTGACACAAGATGCCGACAATCATATATTTCCAGTGGCTTCCTGTGTCGTGGACAAGGAATGTGATACCTCATCTGAATATTTTTTTCAAAATATGAGAAGCTTTATAAATGATACTGATGAGTTGTGCATTATCTCCGATAGGCATCCACGTATTCGAAAAATGATTTCGAGAATGTACCCTCATCTCATTATGGTTGTTGCATGAGACACCTCGGGAAAAATATTCGAAATAACTTTCACAATTCAAAGGTAGTGTCCCATTTTATAAAGCAGCAAAGACGTAAGATATATGTAGGTTCAATGACCATTTCAATCAAGTAAGATATTTGGTACCAAAGGCCGCTGAAGCTCTTGAACGTATTGGATTTCACACATAGAGTAGAAATTTTGCCTGGGAAATAGGTACCATCTCAATTGAGTTTATTTTTACTTTATGTGTTTTGTTTGATTTTTATATATTGTTGTGTAGATATAACATTATGACGTCAAACATCGCGGAATCGGTAAATGCTATGTTGGATGTTGAAAGAGAAATTCCCATTGTTGCTCTATTTGATTAAATAACCAGAGATTTGCATTGTTATTTCACCAAAGGCGTATGGAACTGATGCACTCCACAAATAGATTTGTTCCTTCAATTAAAAACAATATATCAGAGTATGTCAATGCGAGCAACAAGTTGTTGTCCCATAAAATCGCTAACATGTCACTGGTCATGGAGATGTTGCTACTGTGGATCTACAAAGAAGAACTTGTACTTGTAGAATTTTTTATTTGGATGAAATACCTTGTCCACATGCCATGGCAGCGATTCGATTCCAACATGGTGCTGATTTTGGAAATCAGATTCACCTTTACTCCTTTCCATATTATTCAGTGAAAAAAATACATAATGACATATTGTCAGGAAATTCACCCGGTGCCAACTGAAGATTCTTGAATTGTCCCTTTGGATATCATACAGAGAGAAATACCTCCTCCATATGTTTGATTCAAGTAAACCCGAAAGAAGGACATATAAGATAAGGCGTGGATTTGGTGAATCATTCTCAACAAGAAAAATTAAGTGTTCAGTATGTAGGAACTTTTGCCATAAAAAAACTACACGTCCAAATCGAAATGCCCCATTAGAAGTGTTAAGCATTGTGTTGCTGAATTTTAATGAATGTTCTTTCTTATTTGAGGATGATCTCTATTATATAATCTTATTTAGAAATGTCCCAATGCGTGATTTGTTGTTATTCTTTGTTTCTGTGTAAACACATGTCAAATATTGCTAGAGGATATATTAGATGTGGCAACATATGTAACAAATTTTGCTACAGGCGAATCATATGTAGCAACATATGCCACATGTTGTGACGGACGAATGTTGCCATATACTCATCAATTGTAGAGCCATATGACTCAAATGTTACTACATATAATTTTCTGTAGCAACATATGACTCAAATGTTGCTATATATAATCATCTGTGGCAACATATACTTTTAAATAATGATTACGTGGAAATGTGCTTTTAGATATATTAGATGTGGCAACATATGCAACAAATGTTGCTACAGGCGAATCATCTATAGCAACATATGCCACATGTTGTGATGGATGAATGTTGCGATATACGCAACAGTTGTAGCAATATATGACTCAAATGTTGCTACATATAATCATCTATAGCAACATATGATTCAAATGTTGCTACATATGATCATCTGTGGTAACATATACTTTTAAATAATGATTACGTGGGAATGTGTTTTTAGATATATTAGATGTGACAACATATGCAATAAATGTTGCTATAGGCGCATCAGCTGTAGCAATATATGTCACATGTCGTGAATGACGAATGTTGCGATATACGCATCACTGTAGCAAAATATGCAACAAATGTTGCTACAGGCGAATCATCTGTAGCAACATATGACTCAAATGTTGCTACATATAATCATTTGTAGCAACATATACTTTTAAATAATGATTACGTGAGAGTGTGCTTTTAGATATATTAGATGTGGCAACATATGAAACAAATGTTGCTACAGGCGAAACAGCTGCAACAATATATGCCACATGTTGTGACGGACGAATGTTGCGATATAAGCATCAGCTGTAGCAACATTTGCTACATATAATTATCTGTAGCAACATATGACTCAAATGTTGCTACATATAATCATCTGTAGCAACATATACTTTTAAATAATGATTACGTGAGAGTGTACTTTTAGATATATTAGATGTGGCAACATATGCAACAAATATTGCTACAGGTGAATCAGTTGTAGCAACATATGTCACATGTTGTGACGGACGAATGTTGTGATATACGCATCAGCTATAGCAACATATGCAACAAATGTTATTACAGGCGAATTATCTGTAGAAACATATGATCAAATGTTGCTACATATAATCATGTGTAGCAACATATAGTTTTAAATAATGATTATGTGAGGAGTGTGCTTTTAGATATATTAGATGTGGTAACATATTCAACAAATGTTGCTACAGGCGAATCAGCTGTAGCAACATATGACTCAAATATTGATACATATAATCATCTATCCCAATATACTTTTAAGTAATGATTACGTGGGAGTATGATATTAGATATACCTTTTGTTTAATAATTACAACTCTTCAGTTGACTCTGTCGAAACGTCAAGTCTTGCAACGTTTTAAAATTGTTGGCCTTTATAAGAACACAAGAAGGGAGAGATAAGTCAAAAGTTATCTTCTCTTCTTATTCGTTTTCAAAAATGGTTTAAAATAGAAAAAACTTCTTCGAATCCCTCCCGACTGAACTAGTAATTCTTATCGTTGAAAGGGTTGCTTCCTAATCTCTAGAAGATCTAGTTAGTGTTAAATTATGTTATAGGTTCCTCAATTAAGTTGGTAATGAACGTTCTAATTTAACTGTTTTTTAATTATTTTTTTCACCTTGCGTCAATTTATTTTGTAATGCTAATGTGTTATTTCTTTTATAGTTTGATTTTTTCAATCGTAATTATCCAACTGCATTGAGAATTGTTAAAAAAGCAGCAGAAGGTGGCCACCGTGGTGCAGAGTATGTGCTTGTCGTAATTTCAATTTTTGAAGGCGGTATTTTCATGAGATAAGGCTTGATGTACATTACCAACATGAAAAAAACATGCCAGTAATAGTGAGAAGATGTCAACACCATTTGTGGTGCATTTTTAAATCGAATGTGGGTGCAAAAACCTAAAATTTTGGGGGCAAGACCCATTTGTTGCACTGTGCATCAACCTAAAAAAAAGGCCAGCAAAATTGGTTGGCCTAGAGGAAGTGTCGATGAAGACGATATTCGTTGCGAATTGTGTATTTGTGATTTAGAACTAGATTATCTAGTTAAATTTCTTCCATATACTACTGTGTAGGAATAATTTAATTTGTGTTGAAGACGATATTGATTTTATTATTTTTTGTATTTATTTTAAAATTATATATGTGGCAATATGTTTTGTACTTATTTTCGAATTATGATATAATAAATTATGGTCTTAAATGATACGCTCAAACTTACTTCTCAAATAAGAAGTAAAGCGGTTGTGTCAAGTAAATAACCCAACTAGTAAGTTGGGATCATTCCCACGAGGAAAATAGTCTAGACTTAACTTCAACCTGTTATTACTATTGTTTGGTCAATGACTTCCTTGGAAAGTAAAAACAATAAAGGGGGGTTTCTATTTCTAAATGAGTGAAAATAAATAACGAACTTGACAGAGACACTTAACAGCTTTTGAATGTTGGGTTTTAATCAATTAATCAAAGTAACTAGGGTTTACGTGTTCCCCACAGGTTCATAACTTTATAATTCCAACTATAACAATTATTTCCTAGTATCTTGCATGCAAAGTGATAAGTTATGTATTTCTAAATCCTTGGTCCGGCATCTAGAAAATCTCACTCCGTACCTTGGTCTGGCTACGTGTGTTGCTATCCTAACCCTTATCCTTACCTCATATTAAGCATCGTATTCGATATTTGACTAAGTTATTACCTCGTACCAATCAATACTAGCCTATTAGATAGTATACACTAAATCTATGTTAATAATTTTTTTCCTATTATCTACCTCCTTGGTCCGGCAAGTAGCATTAAGGCGAGTTCTAACGTTGGTCATCCGTTAAAAAGACTTTTAAGAGAAAGAATTATTAATACATGCAAGACACTAATCTAGAATTGTTATTTTAGTTTGGGTTTATCTCATTATTTGCCTATGGTTCCCACAACCCTAGTTATGGAGTTTAGTTACTCATATCCATAAATAGAATATTCAAATATATTAAATACGAATTCATGTACTTACTTCAATGAGAAAGAATAAAATCCAAAGTTTGCTTGATTAATATCCAAAAATCACTTGCAAGAATCTCAAAATCCAACATTAATACACAAAGTCTAAAAATCTGATGTCTAACAATACAGCGTCTAACTTATATGGTGTCTAACCTAACATAGTCTAACCTCAAAAATGAGGTTTTTCGAACTATTTATAAAAAAACAAAAACCTAATTAAACAAGGATTCTAATTGCAAGAAATCTACCAAAACGCGGCTGGGTCGAGGGACCGTCATGGTCACGACGGACCGTCATGGACTCCGTCGTCCCATACTTGTGCAATTTATTCTGCTGCTATCTTCATTCCCCTCGACGGCAAGTATGACGGACCGTCATAGGCACAACGGTCCGTCGAGGGTATTCGTTCCAAAACACTTTAACTCTAGGAACTTGGGTACTGGGATCACTTCTCTGAACTTCACGACGAACCTGCAGGACGGACCGTCATAGCCACGGCGGACCGTCACAAGCTTCGTAATCCCACACTTGGTCAGACTTTCCCATCTTCGTTCAGCAACTGCACTACGCTGCCACCTACGGACCGTCACAAGCACGACGGACCGTCATAAGCTCCGTAGGTGGTCTCTTCTGCAATTCTTCGCTCAAAATCTCCGCATTCAGCTTTGGACAGATTTCCTGCAAAACAAAGAGAAACTTATATAAAAATTAGCACAAAAAGGCTTTTGGACACACTAAACTTAAGGAAAAAGTATTAATATACCATGAAACCACTGTATATCAGTAAACAACATTCTCCATTGATTTTTCATCTTTAGCAACATATGTTGTTTCTGTTGTTGAAATTGCAACATATACTCTAATTGTGGCAACATATAGTTATAACAAATCGGTCTTTTGCATCTTTATTCAATTAAATTATCACGTAATTCGATATGTAACACCAATATATAGTCCTACAACATGTCTAATTAACAAATTATGGTCGTACACAACACTCTCCATTGGATTATAACAATTATATTTACAAAGACAATCATCTCACTAGTTCATCATACATTGTCCTAGTAAATCCATATGATAGTTATATAACACCCTTCTAAATCATTTTTCCAAATGTTATACCTTATTATTATAGATTATTTATGTTCTAAATCACTAAAATTTGATTCAAATTTCCATTTTCTCTTTCCTTAATTGATCAAATCGTCTATTAATGCCTCCTTGATTTTTCATCTGTAGCAACATATGTTGTTTCTGTTGTTGAAATAACAACATATACTGTAATTGTGGCAACATATAGTAATAACAAATCGGTCTTTTGGGGCTTAATTCAATTAAATTGTCACGTAATTCGATATGTAACACCAATATATAGTCCTACAACATGTCTAATTAACAAATTATGGTCGTACACAACACTCTTCATTGAATTATAGCAAATATATTTACAATGACAATCATCTCATTAGTTCATCATACATTGTCCTAGTAAATCCATATGATAGTTATATAACACTCTTCTAAATCGTTCTTCCAAATGTTATAACTTATTATTATAGATTATTTATGTTCTAAATCACTAAAATTTTGTTCAAATTTCCATTTTTCTTTCCTAAATCAATCAAATCGCCTATTAGTGCCTCCTTGATTTTTCATCTGTAGCAACATATGTTGTTTTTGTTGTTGAAATTGCAACATATGTTGTAACTATGGCAACATTTTGTTATAACAAATCGGTCTTTTGTAAAAGTGGCCCAATGATAGACAAAGCCCATTCTGTTTAACAAAAAGTAAAATAGGCCCAACCCGTTCTAGAATACGTTTTCATTTTCTTTTCAAGAATAGAGTTTTCAAATTTTTTATCTTTGTCGCTTGAGTTTTGGCGCTTTTTTCACTCTCTCTCTCTCTCTCTCTCTCTCTCCTGGGATGTCCTATCTCCTATAGGATCTGTCGCTTCACATTAAATGTAATGATCTTATTTGATTTTCTGTCAGTCACTCCCCAGTCACACTGTTCTCTATTTGATTGGCCTTTGGTTAAACCAAATTCTGGTACTCCCATATTCAACAATAATTCGATTTCCGTTAGATCGATTTTTGTTAGTTGATTTGGTATGATGTCAAATGATACTAAGTCGAATTTGTGATGATGAAAATCATACTATGTTTGCAAACATGGAGATCTACTTTCAATGCAAACTTCATGGTCAAAAGACAATCCAGGTCGAAGATTTTGATCTTCTCCACGATATCGTGTATGTATGTTTAATTCTAAAATATTTAGAGACTTCAGATCTCTTTATTTATTTTTAATTAAAATTTATTTCTTTGTGGTTTGTATTTTAGGAGAATTCATGCAACTTCTCTATATGGAGGGATCGTGAAGATATTGATATATGATCCAAGTTTGTAATTCTCCTATTGACGAATAAAATTAAGGAGTTGGACATTGTTGATGAAAGTCATATCAAAAGAAGTATCGAATGGGGGATGAAGGAGAAGAAAAAGACCAAATGTTGTAGCATCTGGAAGCTAATGTTGGTGTTCTTTGTTTTTTTTCTTGTATTTTTAAGCATTACCAAGAAGAATTTAATAGAGGATATAAAATTATTATGTAGTTGTGTACAACCAAGACAATTATCATAATTTTGGAATTAAATGGATGTATATTTGCACTCCTGATCAAACAAAAATGTAGCTGTGACAGACGAATGTTGCTACAGACGAATCATATGTAGCAACATATGCCACAAATGTTGCTACAGATGATTCGTCTGTAGCAACATATGCCACAAATGTTGCAACAGATGAATCATATGTAGAAACATTTGCCACATATGTAACAGACGAATGTTACGATATACACATCAGCTGTAGCAACATATGCCACAAATGTTGCTACAGACGAATCATATGTAGCAACATTGCCACATATGTAAAAGACGAATGTTGCGATATATGCATCAGATGTAGCATCATATGCCACAAATGTTGCTACAAACGAATCATATGTAACAACATTTGCCACATACATAACAGACGAATGTTGCGATATATCATTTGTAGCAACATATGCCACAAATATTGCTACAGACGAATCATATGTAGCAACATTTGCCACATACGTAACAGACGAATTCTACGATATACGCATCAGCTTTAGCAACATATGCCACAAATGTTGCTACAAATGAATCATATTTAGCGATATATGCCACAAATATTGCTACAGACGAATCATCCGTAGCAATATATGACACAAATATTGCTACAGACGAATCATGTGTAGCAACATATGCAACATGTTGTGACAGACGAATTGATAAAATAAACATTGTCTTTAATTACATTGTCTTTAAGATAAAATAAAACAACATAATTCATAAATTAAACATTATCTTTAATTACAACCGCTAATGTCAAGGCTTTAAGATTTGAGATATTGCCCCATAAGCCCAAACATATTGCATCAGTTCAATCAGATTGTCACATAACAGTGTTTTAGGTGGTTCAAGGTCTGTTCTGCTAATCAAATGCTCAATAAATGCAAGGAAATATGACTCACACGCCGCTCCAGTTCTATTTTGTACGATGGGTTCCACTCGACCTTTAAATTCCCATGGTTGAGTGAGCAACTTCTCTAGAAAATGATTCATTATACCACTCTGCATCAACAATTTAGACAGCAACTCGAAGACAGGTTGTATGAGTGTCAAAATCTTGACATGTTCTGTAATCATCAGGTTGCAGTCATATACATTGACACGACCCTCGTGCAAGAGAATCTCGACAGTCACAAAATGGATACCCACGTGTTGATGACTGTCAAAATCTTTTTTGCATCAATCCAATCCATGCCTTCAGGGGTTGGCCTAATACCCCTGACATAGTCAATCATATCATCATCCCATACAAAGTCATCTAGTAACTGATTCATGCTTTTACCACCAACCCTTGTTGCCTCATCGCTCATTTGTTTATCTCTTTCTAGGAAGTTCGAATAGAAGTTGAGATCGAAGATTCTATCTTTAGGATCATAATATTCAGGGTATGTCACATGCCTCTGACGCATGAGGTTAAGGATTTCGTCAATATACTAAAATAAAAAATAATATTAAATAGTTAGGAAGAGTAGTCACTGAAAATATAAAAGAAATAGTTAATAATATAAAAAGTAGGATTACCCAGTCTTTCCACAAAACTTCTATGCTTGTCATGTTCCTGAAATCTTGACCGGTAAAAACATGCATGCCATATTCTATTCGAATATCCTTTGCAGTCATCACACTCAACACTTTAGTTTTTTCAGCAACAGAGACATGCTTATAAATATTCAACTTTTTATACTTCGTTACTTTCTCAATTACGGCCCTCGAAATTTCTCCAAACATCTTCCTCTTCAAATTTTGCATTACCTTGGCAAATGATTCTTTTCTCCTCTTGGCCCGTGGAGTATATGTATTTTGCACATTCTTTGATACAATGCCCTTCACACCTCTCTTGTTTTTAATTCATTGACAGCTTCACTCAATTTTTTAAGATACATGACAGAATCTTCATTATGTTTCTTACATTCTCATAGAGAAAGGCAGAACATCGTCTACAAGAGGTATTTCCATCGTGTTGTCCTGCATCAGCACCAGCAACAACAACAACACCAACACCGACACCAGCACCAGCACCACCAGGACCAACACCAGCACCATAAAAAATAACTAAATTCATTGGCGACTTCATTATGAAGTCGGTCTCTTTTGATGGTTGTTGCTCCAGCCAACACCATTTTTACTCTATCCACAACAAGATCAAAAATGGTTTCAACCGACCCTAGAGTTATTAGATATGACATTTGCAATTCCTCTTCTGTTGGGGTAATCCATAGATGTACAACCTAAAATTGTAAAAATGAGTCATCAGTAAGAATTACCATGTTGCTACAGATGATTCATCAGTTGCTACATGTGAAATAAATCTTGCTACAGATAATTCATCTGTAGCAACATGTGGCAGCTGTAGCAACAGATGAATCATCTGTAGGAACATGTAGCACATGTCGCTACAGTGATCCATATGTTTCTACATGTGACAGAAATTTTGCTACAAATAATTTCTCTGTAGCAACATGTGAAACAGATGTTGCTACAGATGATTTATCTGTAGCAAGATTTGTTTCACATGTTGCTAGAGATGATTCATCTGTTGTTACATGTGACATAAATCTTGATACAAAGGATTTATCTATAGCAACATGTGAAACAAATGTTGCTATAGATGAATTGTTTGTTGCTACATGTGCCACATGTTGCTACAAATGAATTGTTTGTTGCTATATGTGCCACATGTTGCTACATATGATTTATCTGTAGCAAGATTTGTGTTATATATAGCAACAACTGAATCATCTGCAGCAATATGTGAGACATATGTAGCAACATGTGACTGTAATATACTAATGATATTCTCATCTTACTGCATCCAAATGAGGGTTAAAAAGATTTGGAATATGCCCTTCTTTGGGAGTTTTTGTTCTTGCCATCAACCATCTCATCATCCTTGGGGATGAACTCTCTTCTTCTGCAATCACTTTATGGGTCAAATAAGGAATGACTTCAAATGCCCAAACATGTATAAAAAGGAAAACCTGTCAATAATCAAATATTGAATAATTATTTAATATAATAGAAAAAAGGGAAAATGCACAAGTACCCCCTCAACCTATGCCCGAAATCCCAGAGACACACTTATACTATACTAAGGTCCTATTACCCCCCTGAACTTATTTTATAAGTAATTTTCTACCCCTTTTTAGCTTACGTGGCACTAGTTTGAAAAAAAAGTCAACCATCGTTGGGCCCACAGGATAGTGCCACGTAGGCTAAAAAGGGGTAAAAAATTATTAATTAAATAAGTTCAGGGGGGTAATAGGACCTTAGTATAGTATAAGTGTGTCTCTGAGATTTCGGACATAGGTTGAGGGGGTACTTGGGCATTATCCCTAGAAAAAATTAAAAACATTCAGCTTTACCATGAAAGCCCATGGAAACCCAAACAAGTTACTAGTCTTTTCTCCTAAAGGCCTCAACAAGTAGTCGACAGTTAGATAAAAGCTCTCATGACCCCACGGGTAGTTCTTGAAAGCTTCAATATCTTGACAGAAATTGACATACTTTAAAAGTATGTTGTTGTCCGAATTCTTCAGCAAAAGTATATTATGTGTAAACCAAAGTAAGCACAATGACTCATTGTGCTTCTTGGTGTATCCTCCCTTTCTAACAAACTTAATAAGTCAGAATTTTCAAAGCTTTTGCCAAGAAGGGACATCAAGTCCTGCTCCTTAGTTGGCAGTGATTGTTGTCCAGCCTCTCTGCTACTTCTTTTACTACTTTTTGTCTTCGTGGTTCTGTTTTAACAATGTATTCAGGGATGGACTCAACAGGAGGATGCCATTTTGACCTTGTAACTATAACAAACTCTCTTATGCCAAAGAAAATTGGCATGCCACAATAATTAATTAGAAAACTGACCTAATAATATTGACACCATTAGCATCAGGCTGCAGATGCACATGAAAAGTGTCTGTATTGATGATTTTAATTCCATAATCACCACTAGCATTGAACTCTTCATGATGTTCTTGTTCTTCTTCATGAACTTCATTTATTTTTCTTATTGTGCCACAACTACTACTTCTGTATTTTTTCCTTCTTCTTCCTGAACTTCATTTATTTTCCCTTGTTCCTCAACTTCTTCTTGTTTTCTATCTTCTTCATCCATTACTTTTCTTTGTTCATATTTCTTTTGACAAAATTCTACTTCTGCTTGAGAAGAAGAAGCTGCTTTAGTTGCAAGATTTGCTAAAAGTGTAGTATTTTCGTTCCTCTTCTTAGTAATTTTAGACCTAGCATTCTTATGGATATTTGTTTGGTCAGATGTATCAATATCAAGTTTTCTTTTGACAGGAGCCATTATATTTGTATCTGCAACCACAAAAATAAAATATTTGAAAGCCACAAAATGAGCTACAACCACAAGTCAAAACAGGGCAATAAGGATATAAGCAAGCAAATGCATTTTAAACCCTAATTAAATATTACCTTATAAGATATATATCAATGATAAATAAAAATTATGAGGACAACACAACACCGCCTTTGTTGTAGAGGATGATCTGTGAAAGAAGGAAAAGAAGAAGAGAAGAGAAGGAGAAGTGTACTGTACTGACAAAAGGAGAGGAGAAAAATGAAATTAATTAGCATACATAAATAAATCTTGGAATACGAAACGACACATGCGAGAGGAGAGAGGAGAAAGGGGAAAGGAGCGAGGAAAAATAAAAATTAAAGCCGTTTAATTTTTTTAATTAGGACAATTTAAATGTGACATATGTTGCCACATATATACTGTATGTTGTTACATATATATGATCTGTTGCCACATATAATTTTGTCGTGTTTATTACTACAGAAATTACATATGTTACGACGTATATACTAACTGTTGTTACAGATTATTCACTCTGTTGCCACATATAATTTTGATCCTTTCCATCATAATTGACATTTGTTTAAACAAAATCAGAAATAATCATAAAAAACATTTTAATACATAACCATCTATCTAATCAATGGTTGTAAACACAACATTTTCATCGATCTTAGCTTTTTTTTTAGTTCTATGCATCTCTGGTCACTAACATAACCATTTCGAGCCTTTACAATCCCATAATTCCTTAGGAGTGAAACATATCTCAAGCGAAAGGTGTCAGCACTAATTTCATATGATGGTACTTGTAATCTATCACTCAAATACTCAGCATATGTAGCAACAAAAATTCCACAATCTCTGCATGGTATATCATCAATCAGAAAATATAATAACTTCACATTTCGATAATCGTAAGACAAAATAATATTGTGATACTTACAGACTACTGCTTTCTTGTTGTGCAATACTATTAACATGATGACTTTGAATGGGTGAGATTTGTTCTTTCCTAGGTAACATTTAAGAACTGATCAGTTGATTCGCTCATTTTGCTCAAAAAATTCACTCAACTCAAGGTACTTTGGCAACATTGTAGCCATCTTTTTAATATCGGAGGATAGTTTTCTATTAGACTTATTTGAGGACATGAAATCATACACTTTAATACACCGTTCCTTCAATGCAACGACTGTCAAGACCCAATGGAATTCTCCATTACTATTTACAGGGACATAAACATCATCCGTCAAGTGCCAAGGCATTCTAGAAGGTATATCATACCCTTTCATTATGTCAATGATTTTATCCTCATATTCACTAGAATTTGTCAATGTATGTTTTGAAAAAATAACTAGTGGTGGTATATTGATATTTAGAATGAATCTGCTGCTTTGACTTCTTACACAAATAGTAAAATATGACATCCACATACTGCACACATAAGATGAAACAAGTGTATCAATTTAATTGTATATATTCATGTACTAAACAATACATATAAAAGTGGGCATCGATTCATCTCATCATTCCAGCACTTATTGTGTTGAGACATTACATAGAACTAGTCCTTATTAATTGAAAATGCAACTACTAAATCAAGTTGGTCAAGTTCAAGTTTTGAGCAATTGGCTAAGTAGTGGTCCTCCTTGTTTCCTCTGCAGTTGTGTAATCATTATTAATTAGACAACAAGAAGAAATTCTAATAATAGTTGAACGGCCTTACTTTACTTACTTTTTGGCATGATGCTTGTAAAGACCCTTGTTTATCCATTGCGAGAAGGATGACATTAGTTCAGTTGGACCCTCGCAGTCAATGTTAAAACCTTCAAATGGATATTGTCGCTTCACATTACAAATGACAACTTTGAATTTCTCCCCTTTCTTTTTCGCTTTCGCTTTTTCTTTCTGCTTCACCTTCTCCTTCTGCTTGCTTCTCCATCTCCATAATCTATCTTTTTTGCCTTCTCCTTCTTCTTCTTCTTCTTCTCCTTCTCCTTCTTCTTCTCCTTCTCCTTCTCCTTCTCCTCATTTGCCTTCTTCTCCCTCTCCTTCTCCTCCGTTGCCTTCTTCTCCCTTTTCCTCCTTTGCATTCTTCTCCTTTTTCCTCCTTTGCATTCTTCTCCTTCTCCTTCTCTTTCTTCTCCTTCTCCTCCTTCTCCTCCTTTGCCTTCTTCTTCTTTTCTTTCTTCTCAAATAATCATAGAAAGTGTTTGAGAAATAGATTTTTTGCAATCTCCTACATTTCAAAGGTTGTGAAGTCTTTTTGGATCTTTGCACATCAATATTATGAGATATTTCCTTAAAAATATCAGCGAGTTTTTTAACACGACAAATAAAATAATTATGTTGTTGCTCACATTCTTCGCATAGACAAAAAGAGCATTTCATGTTAGAAGATTGAGTTGTTGTCATGGATGAAACTTTTTGTATCATTTCATCTACAAGGTAAATAAAACAATATTAAAATTTTACAATTCATTATAAAATAATAATAACAGTATGTTGCAACCGATAGATAGTCTGTTGCGATAAATTAACATTATGTTGCCACATATGTATCTGCTGTTGCGAAATATATACATCTTATGTAGCAACAGATGCATCATATGTTGACACATCTGTACAGATTCGTGCAACATTTGAATCTTATGTGGCAACAGATGACCAATGTATCAATAAAATGTGGCAACATACGCTAAATATTTAAACAAATGAAATAAATTTTGGATGCCTGAACAACACTATATTTCTAAAATCATTAACAAAATAACCCAAAAAAATCAACAACAGCAACAAAAAACTACTTTTCATTGAATGATAACAATACATATACATTTTCTCAAAATAAGAATTTTTTGAGTTGGCTGATTTTTCATTCAAAAATGATAAATAATACTCACTATTAAGTCGATTATTCATTTTTTACACATACAGAACATTTTATTGTTCATTAATTCAAGAAAAAAACTTTGAAAATTGTAAACTTACCCATTCTAGTTGAACACGATTACAGTTCAGAAAGATGAGAGAATAATGGAGGACTGAAGAGCTGAGTAACAACTGGAGAGAAAGAGTAACGACCGATTTCCGAATTTCTAAGGAAGAAGATGAATCCCCAGTGGAGGAAGAAAATAAGAGAGAGAAGAGAGGAAGGAAAATGAAAAGAATTTTTTTTCTTTTAAATGATTTGATTTGAATTATAAAAAGTATGCTTTTTTTATATTTTATAAAAGATTAAAAATTTTTAAAAAAATATTAATTTAATCACATAATTAGTTAATTACATTTTAAAGAACATTTTACCGGCTCTTGGTCAATCCATCGAAAAAACAAAACACCCTTAATTTTCTCGGGAAACTGAAAGCATCGATTCCGTTTTCTTCTTTCCAATCGGCATTTTGAATTAGGTTTTATTTCAGTTCAACCAAATACTAATTCGAAGACGAAGCCTTTGGTCAATTGCTAAACCCTAATTCCTTAGTTTGAATTCCTGACGACTTTCGTGCTTTCACGGATTCCAAAATTAACTTTATTGGATTTGGATCAGCGAGTAAGCTCCTTTTCCCTTTTTCCTAATTTTGTTCAAATTCTCAGATCAACATGTTTCATTTATGAGGGAAATGACTAGAGCTTTGATTTTGCTTATAAAGTATTGATTTTTAGGGTAGCGAAAGAATCACCCACCCTCGGAGTTCAACTCTTTTGGTAACTTGGGCACTACTCTGATTGCTATGCTCAAAACTTGGTCTTGTTGCATTTCTCAACTAACTTTCTAAAAATGTTGAGCTTGGCCTCATAGTCTGCTTTTTCTTGAGCTACACAATGAATCTCTAAAAATGTAATAACGGGACTGTAGCTAATTGAAGTTCCGCTGAATGAGGAATCATACAATTGCTGTTAGCTGTAGAAAAGGAAAGCAGAAAATAGACAGTATAAAGGAAAATCAATTTCTTGCATGGTGAAGAAGCCTACTGTTGTTAGTTGTTTGGTGGGGTCTCCATTTTTGCATGTTTAGATAAGATGTATATTTCAAGCTTAGGATAAAATATTTTATCAGGTACTTCTGCTGCTTAGGGATGTGGTATCTACTTGTTAAAAATGAAAAAAAAAAACTTGCTAGATTTGCTATTGGAAACTGTTATAGTTAGTTTTGTATAAAAGTTTGATGTCTTGGTGTTTGCAATTCCTGTTGTCATTGTCTACTGAAGAGAAGTAGTCTTTTCTCTTGTGTTCTCCTCTTTTTGGGATCCCCATTAACAATCTGATTAAACATTATGTATCACTTCCTTTTTCATCTATCTCTTCTGCCTTGTAATCACAGATGTGGACATCATTGCTTAAGTACGACTTGCCTCCTTACTTACCCAAAAAAGAAAGAACCTTCTACATCTTGTGAAAGCGTAGTGCTGAACATTGAGTAACTTTTTGCCTACTTCAATAGATTTTGTTTTCTTTAGTCTTATTTTGTTCCACGTCCTTTTGGAAGTATCTGTTCATGTCCACTCTAAAACTTGCCAACCCCCCGGAAGGTGGAGCTTTAGAAATTGAAAATATGAGTGTATCTCTGTGTGAACCCGCATTCTGATTTTTCTATTAAGTTCTCCCAAAAATGTTGTAATGTTGTTCTGAATTTAGCTTTGTTTTGGCACATTCTTTTTTCCTTTTGTTAGACCAGGAAAGCTTATGCAAAATGAGGGCATCAGGTAGTTTATTTTTCGACAAGGTAAAGAGAAAGGTTGATGAGCTCTTTTTGAGAAGGTAACATGTATGTATTAAACAAAAAACAATACATGAGTTGTACTGGAACAATATATACAAGTGAGCTAAAGAGAGCAAAACCATTCTACAGTTGTGACAGGAACATAATGCGCCTATCCTCAGGGTGTTTCTAGTTTCACCAAAAACATAAGAGCTTAATACGGTTAAGTTTGATTTTCTGCACTATGTGGCTGCTGTTCTCAAAGCATCTAGAGTTCCTTCCTTTCCAAATTGTCCACCAAATGTGCAAGCAGTGACCATATTCCATCTTTTAATACTTCCTTGTTCTTTGTGGTGGTCTCAGTATTACTCTTACATCTTTTAGTTTCTGCTTATACTATACATTCTGTTTTAGTGCTAGTGCTGTACTCTGACCGTTGCCTAGAAAGATAGTTATGGACCTATTCTAACCTATTGATATTTTCCAGGAGATAATGCTGTACTCACATACTTGTTACTAATTAATGGATCCTGATAACAAGAGATTTGGAAGAGGTAAGACCCTTATAATATTTTGCGTTTCCCTTTGAAACAGAACTAGTAACCTACAGTCCCTATATTGACTACTCCAGATATTTGATAATGCGAGGGTCTTTATATGCATAACTAGGTTCTGTTTTACAGTAAAATGAATTTCATTTCATCAGGTTTTTGCTCAAATGTGCAGCTGGCTGATTTATTTTCCCTTGCAATCCTTGTTTTGTGGTTGTTATCTCTTTCAGGATGTAAAAGTCATCTTTTACTGCCTTCTCATTTTTGTGTGATTTCTGCATCCAATGGATTCATGGTTTATTTTGGAGAAAAGAAAAGGACTATTGATGATATGTTATAACTCTGGGGCCTTACATGTGGCATAATTGTTTATCATAGAATGAGTTTTTGTAAAAGTTTGTCATCACAAAACAATGTATTCTCAAGCATTTTCCTTCATCACCTGGATGGTGTTAGCTGTCAGATTATAATTCTTTGACTTCTGATCGTTGTGACTATTATAATCCTAAATTTATTAAATCTTGACAAAGGGAATTGATATTTTGTTCACATGTGAGGTGTTGTAGAGGTTACTGGACTACTAAAGAATATGGGATTTCTTTTACTTGTCTAAAAACAAAAGCTTATGTGTTTTCTCGAAGTGCTTGGATTTATATCTTGATGTCTCAGATGATGGATTGAAATTCATACTCTGATATGGTAATCTTTTTGATAACCAAGATAGCCACATCAGAGTCTGAATTTTAATCCATCATCAGACTCTGATATGGTTATCTTTAGAATGCCTGCCATTTTTAATCAAGAGATCTTTAGTTTATAACTGTTTTGGTTTGGTCAAAATGCACAACCAGGGCCCAGAGAACTTACAGGTGCTGTGGATCTTATTAGTCACTTCAAATTGTTGCCTCATCAAGAGTTCTTCTGCAAGAGGTCACTTCCATTTTCTATTTCAGATACCCATTATCTTCACAATGTGGTGGGTGACACAGAAATTAGGAAAGGGGAAGGGATGCAATTGGATCAGCTTATACAGGATACTTCCTTGTCAAGAGAGACGAGTTCCCGCATCCAGCCATTTGACCTAGACGTTCTTGGTGAAGCTTTTCGACTACGTGAAGCGGCTCCAGTGGATCTGCCTCCTGTAAGAAATCTACTGATTGAAACTTAAGTGTCAAGAATCCATCTTAGTTAAGTGTTTGTTAAGTAATGCTTTAACTTCTTCTGTTTTATAGTCTGAGAAAGGCATCCCTACTGTAGCTGGAAAATCCAAAAGTGAGTCGAAAGACAAGGAGAAGAAGCATAAAAAGCACAAAGATAAGGACAAGGAGAAGGACAAAGAGCATAAGAAGCACAAACATCGTCATAAAGATCGAAGTAAAGACAAGGATAAAGACAAAAAGAGAGACAAAAGTGTTCATCATGATTCTGGTGCTGATCTTTCGAAGAAACATCACGAGAAGGTCTGCTACTAGAAATACCTTGAGACAATTGGTGCAATATGTTGATTCTTACTAAATATATCATCTGCTTTTTTGGTATGAAGAAGTTCAGACGACTGGTTTAAAGAACAGCTCTTTCAAATTAGTTTGCTAAATATTATCTTTTCTTAACAGAACTGTCCAAAGGTGCTGAATTTTTTGTCATGTGATAGTAGAACTTTGCTGAACACTACCCTTCCGTAAATTTCACTGGATCATACAATTCTATCGAGTTTGTTATTTTTTCCTGTTTTCAGTTGCCTTTATTGGATTGCAGGGTGAAAACGTCAAGGAAATAAAAGTTTACCTTTCTTGAAAAATGCAACCTGGACCCTGTGAAATGCTCTGTTGCTTGACTCTTTAGTTAATCAGGCAAAAGGTTGAGTTTACTCTATGTTTAGCTTATTAAGGTACTTCGACATCAGCATAAACTCTTTCTTGATGCTGTAGCTTTGATACAGCTCAAGCTATCTCTCTCTTCTGACCCATTTGCAGTAACCTGAGCTTTGAATTTGTTTATCTCATTTTTTGAAAAGGTAAGGTAAAATTTACGAATGATACAGCACAACAACTGCGGTAGCTATTTCATATCAGCTGTGGAATCTCAAAAACAAAAGACTAGCCCCAAAGTGATTCTAAAACCTGTATCACTATTTCCACCTCATTTACATATCCCAGTCTACACCTAAAACAAAACAAAAATCTTGTGAATAGAGTTGGCACCATTGTTAAAGCATCTGCCAGCATATGCCATCATGTGTTAGTACTGAAATAGAGAGACTAGGTTGATGTAGTAAACTTCTATTTGCAAACCTTGGTTTTTTTCCCTTTCCAATGTAAGTTCTTGTTCAATTGATGCTAATCTACCATCTACTTGAGATGCTTTTTGAAAATCACCAATTTTTGCTGGAGTATAGGACTTCAGCCAGAGGCAATAATGGTACTTCACAGTACTGAAAGTGTTGACTGATTATGATATTTTCATTGATCCCAGAAAAGGAAGCATGATGGAGAGGAGGAATTTAATGATGTCCACAAACACAAGAGAAGCAAGGTAGAACTGAATAATTTTGAATTCATATGTTCCTTTATCTTTGGTACGTTAGCAAACTTTAAAGTGGTGTTTGAACAACTTCCTTCAAGTGTTTTCCTTGGAGAAATATCTTTGAGGAAACATTTTTGCAAGAAAGATGTCTGGATAAATGTAGTACCTTTTTTTTTTCAAGTTGAAGTTGCGTATCTTTTGATTTGAATATTTTTATTTTTTTCAAAAAGTAACCCAGAATATTTTTGTCGGGAATTTTTATGAAGAACTTAACCAAGCAAGTATCCAGAAAGTTTCAAGTTTATTGTTCTGAACAAGTTACATAGGTGATCTTGCATTGGTACTTTTATCTTTATCTTTTCTAACTCTGCCGTATTCGCATGCTGAAATATTGCAGCACAAGAGCTCAAAGATTGATGATATTGGTGCAATAAAGGTAGCAAGCTGAAATATGTGTGTGGTTATATCATTTGTTTTATCCTCAGACTTTGCAATTGAGAATTTGGAGGGATCCTTTACTTAGTATTGTGGAAAATCAGAGGTACAGAAGTTAATTCATGTTATATCCCATTAATTGAATGCTATATCCCATTAATTGAAGAACTTAGTGGCTTGCCCTGTTGCTTTAATCTTATATTTTTTACACTGGTAAGATTGATCCATTGAGTTCACAGTTCAGTCAGATCGCACCACGTTTTGTGCTTATGTGATTTTGCTTTGTATAATGCAACTTTCTTTTTCGTTTCTGAAATTACCTAGTCAACTAACAAACACATTAACCATCTTGTCTGTGTTAAAGGAGCAGCATATGAAGAATCAGGTATACTTTTTGTGCTTCTATTAGGCATCTAAATTAGTATTTCTCCTCCTTAAAAGCCAGATAAATTTATCTTTAGTATTTATATCTAGATACATGTTCCTTCTTTAAAATGCTAAGTAGTATATCATCTCAATAGATAATAAAAACATCAATAGGTTAAAATATGGTTGTGGTAAGAGAAATATTTGACAAGTCGTGGCAGAACTCAACATGCATATTATCCCAATGCCTGACTCTGTACTCAGCTAAGGTGTAAAATAATCATATTTGTCTACCTTGCCGTACATGTAAACTGGAGGATAGAAGGTTAAAGTTGCCGAAGGATTGAAACCAGGGGCGGCTCTACAGCTTTGCAAAAAAAGCATTCGCCTTAGGCCCCCAAATTTGAGGGGCCTCATTTTTTTAAAAAAATAATAGGTTATAAGTATTTTTTTAAAAAATAATATCGAGTATTATTTGTAGAAAATAATTTTTTTTATATAGAACAGTAAAGAAGTGATAGAAGTTTGACAAATTATGAATACTATGTCTCAAGAAAGATTAAATTATTGACTATAATAAACTTTATAAAAATATATATTCAAATTTAAGGCCTCCATTTGAATTCGGTTAGGCCATCGATTTACTAGAGCCACTCCTGGTTGAAACTTTTTAGGCCTATTGGCAATCCAAGCAATCAATTCGGTGTGATCCCTTAGCCCTTGGTTTCCAATTATTATAGAATATTCTATTATATAAGGGTTAAATATACATAAGATTCTTAGATGTGTCTCTAAAAACTTTGATCCACAGAGGATGTTCATGACCGTGTAAAATGGAGTATATCAACTGATCAAGCATCTAAGTATTTGTATTTTATCCAACTTAGATAATGCTTAGGCAGAATGACTCTGTAAATTTGCAGTATGATATTTGTTCTTTTGGACATAATTGTAGGTGGGTGAGAAAGTGGAAACTGGATGCTTGTGAAGGAATTGCATGAGCAGATTGCTAACTTTTTTGCTCAAGCACCCTTCTCTTAATTTTTTATTAATTATGTAGAGGGAAAGGGGATTACAAGGTGGGGAATCGAACCCCCACCAACAAGGCGGAAGTTTAAGTAGCCAACCAACAGGGGCGATGATGGGCTTACGTACCTGGGTGCATAAAAATATCAATTTGAATGTCCAAATTCATTGGTAAATCTGTTCACTTTTTGGTTGTTGAGTTGCCATTTAAAATAAATACTGATGTAAGCCTTGACTAAAAAAAACTGATGTAAACAGATTCATCTTTATTACGAAGTTTTTAGTTTCACTTAATTGAAGTATATAACGGTTTGACCTATTTTTCCTTATTTTGTATTATTCCTCCCTACTTTTGTTCTCTAGAAAAGAAAAGAGAAGAACAGTATCAGAAGGAAAAAGAGAAGAAGGGACAAAAGTGAAAAAGGAAAATAAGGATATCAGGAAATCCATGTTCCCTTATCGGGTATTAAAAGCAGGAACTTGACTTCACAGTATAAACTTGCATTGCATCTCAATGTGAAGAAAACCCACTATATTTTACTAATTGTTAAGACTGGTTCTATGTAACCAGTTGGCAAGTATTTTGCTCCTTCCGAAAAATTGTGAGGAAGGATCCCAAAAGGAAAAGAATTTGCCTGGCAGTCTGCAGAGGTTAATAATCGCATGGACCGCTTCTTATTTATATGATCCATGTACTTGCATATGTTTTAGAATTCTTTTTTGGGAAAAGGGTTTGATATACCCCTCAATTTTGTCATTTGGAGCTGATATACCCCTCGTTATAAAAGTGCCACATATATGCCCTTATCGTTATATAAACGGCTCACATATACCCTTGCCGTTACAAAATAGCTCACATATACCCTTCATTTAACGGAAGTTAAAAGATTAATTTTAAATTTATATTTATTAGTTCTTATTTTTTTAAAAAAAATATTTAGAAGTATATATGATTCTTCTATCAAAGTTCAATGTGTATTTTAATTTTTTTCATACATAAATTATTTTTTTACTTCTTTTATTATAATTATTTGAGTTTCTTATTCTTATTTTCTTTTTTTCTTACATTCCTTAGTTTAAAGAAAAAAATTAAACTATTTTTTTGTGTGTATTGTAATTTAATTTCCTATTCGAAGAAAAAATTTGATCGTGTACAATAAGTTTTACAAGAATATTAGTGAAACATAAAATAAATTTGCTTCAAAATAATAATTATAAATTAGTCATTGAAATAAAAAAAAAGTCAAAAAAAAATATGTTTGACGATGATTAAATTTACTCATATAGGATTATATTTTTTAGAAAAAAATAATAAAAATTTAGATTAAAATTATTATTTTTTTCATTTCCTTTAGAGAAAAAGGGTATATGTGAGCCATTTGTTTACAAGTAGGGGTATATATGAACTACTTTCATAACAAGGGGTATATCAGCTCTAAATGACAAAGTTGAGGGGTATATCAGACCCTTTTCCCTTTTTTTTTTTGGGATAAAAGAGGAGCGCACTACTTATACTTTATTTCTCCACAAGAATGTTAATGTTGCACCAAAAGTGTTAGTAGCAGCATAGTATGCACTCCCTCAAGTGCAAATGTAGGCAGTCCTTTGACTGCTAATTTGAAAATCAAATGCCAGCAACTACCATCACACATTTGTCTCTCTTTTTCTCCTCTCATCGTGTTTTATTTTTAAAGCTGGAGCTGTGATAAGAAAAAAAAGAAGATGGTAATGTATAATTTGTTTTCAGTTATTGTAGAAAGGCTAAACAAGACACAATTAGAAGAGTACTTCAGCATATGATATTGAACAATGCGCTTCCAACAAAAGATGCACTTATGTTGTCAGATGTCCCTGAAGGGACTCCAAAATTGCACATTTTGGCTTAAGATAAGCAGCTACCTGTTCAGTTTCTGAAATTTTGTATTTAAGGTGTTGTAGAAAGGTTAGACAAGACATAGTTTGGACAGTGCTTGGACATGTGAATAGTAAATGGTTGGATTTGATAAAGCAGTTCTGTGTTCAGTCTCTGCACCATTCTGAATTCACTTTTAACAGGTATCCACAGTGAACATCTGTGTATCTAATCCTAGTGATATTTAAACTTATTTCTCTATCTGCAACATATGTGATTTGTTTTTTGAATGCTTGTTTCACTTCCTTTTGAAGCCAGTCTCTGCGCCAATCTGAATTTTCACCTTTGAAAGGGACTATTTCCATTTAGAATATATGCCATTTGATGCTGAATGCATGTTTCTATTTGGAAGCATCTATAAATAAATTATCTTTTCGCTTGCTACCGAATGACTTTTCAGTTGTTATAAGGGTCTAATTTTGGAAACCAAGTCTTTGATCTTTTTGTGCGTGGAGTGTAATATTTCAATGATAGGCTTCTTTTTTTGGGTGGGTGGGTGGGATTTTCAGACAGGTTTATCAGTTTCTAGTTCACATTTGTAATCAAAGGATTTATGTGGGGCTTCTGTGTGTGCAATCCCAAGATTGAAGTGAAATGGAATTGGACATTGGTACTCTGGGAATGCAGCGTTCATTACAAGCAAGACAATTGAAGCGTTAAGAGAAAGTGTATAAATCTTCTACTTTAATGGTGTGTGAATTTGTGAGTACTTTAGATAAAGTTTGTTTGACATGAAATTTGTCACTTCTTGTATCCTTGTTGATTTTATCAACTAAGTGCAGAGCAGCATGGTGCCTGTTACGCAACATATTGCATAATGTGCCTTTGGACCTACTAAAGATTTCCAAGAAAGTGTACTCACTCTCGTTGAAGTAGATTTTAGTGCATGGTACAACAGCTGAAAAAGCACCTCTTTGGGTCATATAAAAAGGACTTTCCTATAGTTGGAAACTGAAACTGAACCTTGATCCCTTCATTATGCTTTAGTGAGAGTGTGTTGTGTTAAAACAACAGGTTTGGATAATAAGACTGTAAGTGTTGGTGTGGAATTTTATGATTTGTCCTTCCTATTGAGCTTGAAGGTGATGTCTTCATCAGCAAAGATCCAACATAGGAGAGGAAAATGTTTAAAAGAAAGTCTATATGTACAATGGTAGAAGTTTTGCTTGTTGTGGCTATGTATTTTGGGTAGAATGAGATCGAATAACCAATAGCTGAGGATATTGAAGTAAAGACAATTGTTTCATCCCCGGGCAATTTGCATTCCTTGTAGAAGGGAAAAGAAAGTTTGAACATTTAGCGCTTGTTTGGATTGACTTAAAAGTTGGTCAAACCTATTTTTAAGTCAATTTTTTACGTTTGGAAGTGTTTGACAAATATAAAAAATAACTTAAAATAAGTCAAAAAAGACTTAAAATAAGTTACGAAGTGTTTGACAAGGTAAAAAATGATTCAAAATAAGTCAAATATGACAATAAATCAAGAAATCAAAAGTATGTCTCCCCTACTTTTTATTTTTTTGACTTAAAAGGATCGGCTGAAACACTCGAAGATGCACATTTGGGGATTCCGCGACAAAGATCGGACAATGATCTCATTTCAGTTTAATTTTTTTTGACTTAAAAGTTATCTTTTTAAAGCCAATTCAAACGGGCTTATAGTTTATTTGATAACTATCCTCATCAACATAGTTAACAAATCTTGTAATTGTTCTATTGTTGTGAAGTAGGAAATTTTTTATTATGGGCGAGATACAATTACTGTCAGTTGTATGAGGTCTTGTTTGGTTGCTACATGTTAATGAGATCACATTCCACTTTCATTTCATAGATGTTATCTCTCTTTCATTTTTAGCCCTTCTTTTTTTCTACTATTTTTTTGTATGGTATTTTTTTTTTTTTCATTTAATATTTGTATTAAAATTCGATTATTTTAGATTCGTATTGTTTAAGACTTTGTTCGAAAAGATTTTTTGTCTACAAAAATTTTTCGTATTCAAAGCTTGAAATCGAGACCTTTAGTTAAGCAAGAAACGACATCATTTGATCCCATTGTTTATTTGAGGAATAATCAAGTTGGGCGTGTCGAAAATTCAAATTTAATTTTTAATGAGTTTTAAGGAATTGAAGAAAGTCTATGAGTCATATACATATATATATATATATATATATATATAAATATATATATATATATATATATATATATATATATATATATATATATATATAAAATGCGCTTTTGATATTATTAAAAAAATAAAATTGCAAAATAAATGAAAAAACAAAAAGTTGATTTCACAATTATTATTTTCTGCGGTTGCACTTTCTTCAATTTATTAAAACACATTCAAAAAATTATATTTAAATATTTTTACGCACCCATTTTGGTTTTTCCTCGTTCACAACTCTGAAAGCCGAAGACGAAGCGAGGAAGGCAGCTACAGAGCAGCAGACATATGATGGAGTAGAGGATGATAATATTTTTTACTTAATTAAAAGTCTCTAGTTCAAATTTTGAATATGAAAAAAAATTCTTGATAGATTGATTGTATATCTCTTTGAATAAAGTCTTACACGATTTTAAATTTTAAATATTTTAATTTTAATGCAGATGTTGGATGGCAAAAAAATCAATACAAAAATAAAATTATGTTAAATGTTAATAACAAATAGAAAAAGGCAAGAAAGAATTGGGAGGAGAAAGTAAAAGTAAAAAAGAAAAGGTTAAAATAAAAGAGAAAAGGAAATGAAATGAAAGTGGAATGTGAGTTCCATTAACATTTGGTAGCCAAATGAGTCTCATACAACTGATAGAAGTTGTATTCTGCACATAATAAAATTTTCGTGTGAAGTAGACCTCAAAAGATTAATGGCAGTTTATATAATTCACTTTGTGTTGCTATTTGTTTCTTTTGAATGAGAAAAAGGGGACCGTAATCTGGAATGACATTAATAACAACCGATCTGATCCATATAGTAATTTTATTATGGTTGATGTCTGAGTGATGACAGTTTGCTAGGAAAGAGCAAATGCCTTTTTGTCCAAGATGAACAAATATGTTGAGAGTTTTATTATTTATATATTCCAAAAGAATATTACTACTGCTAGAGTAAAGTACCAAGATTCATAGCAATCTTTTTCCCGCATTGATTTTTTTGTATTGGGGGTTGTCGTCCTTTGTGATTTCAAAACCTCATAATAAAGGTCCAATATTGAAGGAGCAAGTGAGGTAATTATCTTACATTTACTATGGACCACTTTTATCTTAATATTCTTTTTAAATGGTTGTGATGAACATTTGCAGTCTTTTTAAAATAAGTAAATATGTGTATTTCTTTCGGCGTACACACCGTTTCAAAGCCTTAACTTTTGGGTCTTGATACGTTGAGTAATAGAAGATAATAGTGTTGTAATGCATGGGAAAGAGGCACACTTGAACCACACTAATGAATAAAAGGTATAAAATATTTATAATTATTTATGAAAAACTAAATCATATGTTCAAGAAATTATATAATTTATCCGTGTGATTTAAATGTAATTAAGTAAATTTGGGATCAAGTTAATATTTTCAAAACTTTTTAATTTTTTATAAAATACAAAAGAATACTACATTTTTCAACTTTTATAATTCTATCCAACCATTTAAAAAAAAGAGAAGATAGAATTGTCTTTTCTTCTCCTGATGTTCTCTCTTATCTTCTTCCTCTTCCTTAGAAAATTCAAAAATCCGACTATCAAAACAAATATTCTCACCATTATTATATCTTCCTCTTCATCTCCGGTCGTAACTCTTTCATCTTTTTGATATGAAGATCGTGTTCGACTTTGAATGGGTAAGTGATTTTTTGAAAGATTTTACAATTTTCGAACAATAGTAAATTTTTTCTTGTGTTAATGAACAATAAGTCGTTCTATAAATGTGAAAACTGAATAATGATGTAATGATACTTATTTTTATTGTTTCTGAAAGAAAATCAAAAAGCTAAAAAAAGCCCTAATTTTGAGAAAATGTAAATGTATTGTTAACATTCAGTGAAAAGTCATTTTTTGTTGTTCTTTTTGTGACCATTTTTTTTCATATGATTTTAGAATTATTGAAAGATGTGCCGTATGTTGCAACATTTTAGTGATATTGGTACATATTCCAACAAAATTTTCATATATTGGAATATGTCACCTATGTGTAAGGACAACGAAAAACAGAAGATTTTTTCGTGGCAACAAAAGGTACATCTGTGGCAGTAAAATGTACATCTGTGGCAAAAAATATTCATTTGTGTCAACATAAGTATAAATTGCTACCCATTATTATTTTATAATCAATTGTAAGCTCTCAACCTTTTTTTTTTTTATCTTGTAGATTAAATGCCACAAGAAGCTTCATCTATGACAACAACTCAATCTTTTGTAGGTGTTGATTCATCTTCTAATATCAAATGCTCTTTTTGTCTACGTGAAGAATGTGAGTAGCAACATGATTATTTTATTAGTCATTCTAAAGAACTCATTAATATTAAATGACTTACAAAATTGATTTTCATATACCCAAGAAGATTTTATAGCCTTTGAAGTGTAGTAGGTTGAAAAAATCTATTTCCCAATCACAATATCACACTCAAACCAAAAAGGCAAGGAGAAAGAGAAGGGGAAGGAGAAGGAGAAGGAGAAAGAGAAAGAGAAAGAAAGAGAAGAAAGTCGTCAGTTGTGATGTGAAGCAACAATATTCATTTGAAGGTTTGAACATTGACGGCGAGGGTTCAACTGAACTAATGTCATCTTTCTCCCAATGAATAAATGAGGATCTTTACAAGCTTCATACAAAAAAGTGAAATTGTTCAACTATTATTAATATTTCTTTTTGTTGTCCACTAAATAATTATTTATAATAATTACATAATTGCAGAAGAGACAAGGACGATTAACAACTTAGCAAATTGCTCAAATCTTGAATTCATACAATGTGATTCTGTAGTTACATTTTCAAAGAAGGACTGGTTCTACGTAATGTCTCAATCAAATAGGTGATGGACTAATGAGGTAAATTAATGCCCAATTTTATATTTTGATTAAAACATGAATACATACAAATAATTGATACAAAAACACATTTGCTGATGCATCTCTGTAGCATGTGAATGTCATTATATACTATTTGCAAAAGAAGTCAAAGAAATAGAGTCATCGAAATATCGACATACCACTACTATTTTTTTTTTTCAAAACATACATTGACAATGTCATTGCTGTTCCTAAAAATGAGTATAAAATCGTTGACATTATCAAAGGGTTTGGTATACCTGCTGGACTGTGTTGGCATTTCACATATGAGGTTTATGTCTCTGTAAATTGTAATGGGGAGTTTCATTAGGTCTTGACATTCGTTATATTGAAGGAATGATGCATAAAGGTGTATGATTCGATGTCCTCATCTAGGACTAAATACAAATTATACGTTGAGATTCAAAAGTTGTCTATATGTTGTCAAAGTATCTTTGATCCAGCGATTTTTTGAGCAAAAAGAACAAACCAATTGGTCAGTTCTTGAATCTTACCAAGGAAAGAACAAATCTCACCCATTCGAAGTCATACATGTTACTGATATTGCCTAACAAAAAAGCAATAATAATCTGTAAGTAACACATGTTTTTTTTGTTTCACCACTATTGAAATGTGATGTTATTAGGTTTATTATATTTTTTAATTGATGATATACCATGCAGAGATTGTTGACTTTTTGTTGCTGTATACGATGTGTTTTTGAGTGATGAATTACAAGTACCATTTTATGGAATTATTTCTGAAACCCTTTATATGAGATATGCTTCAATCCTATAAAATTATGAAATTTTAAAGGCTCGGAGTGACTATGTTAGTAACAAATGAATACTCATAGAGGCCTAGACCTAAAAAATCAAACTTCATAGATGAAAGTGTTGTGGTTACCATCATTGATTAGATACAGTTTTGATGGTTATGTATACCAATATGAATTACCTTTTTGTTGATAAGTTGTAAAATATAATTGGTGAAGAGTTCATTTTTGCTGATGATATAATATTAATGATATTATTAATTTTATTTTGTTGGAACAAGTGTCAATTATGTTGGAAAGGAAGAAATATGATATCTGTGACAACATATATATATATATATATATATATATATATATATATATATATATATATATATATATATATATATATATATATATATATATATATATATATATATATATATATATATATAACCGTTGTTGTAAAAAATCACATAACACCCGAAAGTACCCTCTAGAAGAAGGGGGCAACCCTTAGGTCGGAACAATTGCGTACTTAACCTTTCAGAGGTCTTGTACAAGCCTTAATTATCATTCATTACATATGACATGAAAAGTAGTGCTGAATTAAAACTTTTCACGAATAAATTAAAAAAAGGAAACATCTTTCATAAAAGCTAAGGAGTGATCTCGTCTTCACAAGCCAACTTAAATACATAAATATCGTAGGGAAATGACCCTTTACATTAAACGAAAAAACATAATAAGTTTTAATGCTAGAAACTAAGAAATATAACTATGCCCTCGAATATATAAGGATATACTTAGTCTTGAGAGAGTCGATTCCCAAGCTTGCCATCTAGTCTTCAACTTGCCTTCAACCTATACTTATTACGTATAGAAAAGTATGGGGTTAGTACAAAATAATTTACTAAGTATGACATATGCAAAAACATGCGAAAAGGGACATTTTAGTATAAATAAAACTTTCATGCCAAATAAGTAAAACCTTCATGAACATAGTATTAAAATAGTATAAGAATCATCATTTAACACATAATAAAAGATAAACATAATTTCAGAACCAAATTTTTTTTTCCAATAAACCATACAACTTTACAGTGAACACATTTTACAGTACAGTGAACTCTTTCCTTCAAAGTTTCCCTAACCAATGTATCCTAAGATTCACTAAGGTAGGATATGAAAGAACCACCTATACACCCCCTTTAATACACTCCTAAGTGACTCTTAAGACTACCAACCATAGGTTTACCTCGTACGAGAAACAAGTCCACACTCTAGACTAGACATTAGAAGAGCAATCATACATGAAGGACTTCATGTAAGGGCCCTTGTCCAACAGGACTTGTAAGTAACACTAAGTGCAATGTGAGAGTAACATCCATACTACTACTCCCACTTAGTGCTCCTTGAGGGTTCCCTTCGATTAAGCACACTACATTAGTCATTCATAAATTCATTACACAAAACTTAACTTTAACATGCTTTCTTAACATTAGACCTTAAGTCATTAACTTCATTTACAACACATGATATCTCATTAACACACTTAGTATAAAATATACCAAGACTCTCCTTTCGGAAGGTCTACTTAGTGCAATGGATAGATAGCATCCCATACCACCACGTACCTTAAGTAGTACATTTTTTAGGAGACTTAGTTCATACACTTCATATAAACACACCAAGACTCCCTTTTTGGAAGTTCTACTTAGTGCAATTGATAGATAACGTCCCATACCACCACCTACTACGTTCTTTTGGGAGATTTAGTTCATTCATTCTTTTGTAGGGGATAGATTTAACCGACATAGACCATGAGAGTTAGACATGGAATCCCAATACTATCCTTATCGGATGAGGGTTCCCCACTTTCCTAGGGTGGGGTCATTCTTTTAGCTTTTACATGGCTTATCCAATAGCTACACCTATGTGGGCGCATAGTTAAGAGATAAGGAGATTGCTACTAAGTAACTCACTCTTTCTACTTACGAGGAGTACTAATTTCAAGAGGTACATTGGGTACAACATCTCTTCTCACAATGTGCACCCACCCCTTCTTCAAATCCTCGGTGCTAAGCATAACTCCCCCACGGAGTCTTAAACATTCATTACTTTAGGTCAAACGATAGCTAATTAGCACCACATCTAAATTCACGAAGGGTACTCTCAACTCATAATGGGTATCCAACCTTCAATCTATCTTAGAAAGCTCTTGGGAACAGTGAGGTTGCTACTAAACACTTTATTTCAATTCACAATGAGTGTTCACCTCAAAACTCCCCTTTTTATGCACATTCTTTAACTTCATTCATTCATTCATTCACTCAAACTGTGAGTGTGTGTGTACATGTGAACTCACCTTTCACATAATCATCATGTTTATAACATTGACTTCTATACATGCTTACACCTTCATTCATGATATTACATACTTTAACATGCTTCACATAAACATATAGTTCATTTAGACATAATCTCTAGCATACTTCACATAACAAGCTTCATAAAGCACATTAACAAGACAAAATCATTATCATCTTATTTCACATAATATGCCTTCATGGAGTTATTCACAATACACATGTAAATTCACATTCATATATTCAAGTAAACACCGCCACTAAAGGTGGACCATACCATTCAAGAGCATTTCGTAATAAGAGTTAAACAATGAGGCCAACTTACCATTCATCCAAGCTTTGAACACCTATTCAATATTTACCCAACAATTTATCATAAAATATCCCTTAGGGCAGTAGCTAAACTACATTTTAACCATCAAGAAACCATAACCCTAATATTTACTAATCTTGCTTATTAAACCCATACTTAGAGTCAAGGAATAAAGAAGTTTGATATTTTAAACCCTTTTAGAAATCTCTTTGAAGTGACTCCTTGAAAGAAAAAAGGTTCAATGATGAATACCATACCTCAATGATAAGGAAACCCACTAATTTTTGATGAAGACCACGACCACAACCAGTCCTCCAAGCCCATCCTTTGAGTTCAATCTTCCAAGAGGTTTTAGAGAGTCTTTCTTGAGAGAGGGTTTTAGGTTTTTGAAAATGAAGTCTAAAATTAGGTCTTAGTGTTGAACCCTATTAATATACCTAAAAGACCCTAAATATTCATCAATGGTTCATAAAAGACTTGGGGTAAATTTACCAAACACCCCAAGCCAAGGCAAATTTTTGATAGCTTTATGTAAGCACCATCGACTCCCCTTCACAGATGGACAGTTGCCCAATCAACGCCCCTTAGCTAGGGTCCTTTCATTGGGGTTGAGGCTCTATATTGTGCAGGATTTTCAAGCCTTGCAGGGCCGGTCGACTCCTAAGGTCGACGGGCTGTTGTTTGACCAACGGTCCATCCCTTGTAGCCGTCGTTTTTCACTGCTTGGCAGCATCCTGCCAAAGGGATGAGGTCCTTTTCTAGGGCCCCTTGTGGGTCCTATTAGGGGTCGTACTTGGATGTTAAACCCCTACACATAGTAGTTTAGGTCTTAGTAACATCCCACATCAATTTTTTTCAAAACGAACACGTAAAACTTGCTAAAACACATGAAGGAACATAAGCACTTTCTAAGGCATACCTTCCGAACGTCATGGACGTTTGACCTCCAAACGTCACCAAACTTCATACACTTACTAAGGACATAATTATTAACCATTTTAACACAAAATTAACTCATGAAATATTTACGAAGTTCTAGTTCACCTTAGTTCATTTTAGGGTGTTACATTCTCCCCTACTTGGAACAACATTGGTCTTCGAATGATTAAGTACATCAAGGACTCAATTAGAATCATATAAAATATCAAATAAACATCAAAACGTTCATATCCATTGCACCAAACTTACAAGGAACACCGACTACACATTGACATGCATTTTGCTAGGCAACACATACAACTCTTGGAAATAATTTCCACACTTCAACACACATTCTCATTCTTCATTTATGGAGGAACTACCTTCTACAACATTAAAACATGCTAATATAAATCATTTTAAACACATTTAAACCAAAAATCATGGAAAAACAATTTTTTTTTCTAACTTTCAAAATTTTATAGTGAGTCCCAAAATTCACACCGTGAAACATGCATGAAATTTCAATAATTTATCCTTTAAGCAATTTATCAAGAAGGCATGAACATATGAAATTTAAAACCATATAAACTCATATTACAACACAACCAAGCAACTATAAGAATTAAGACTTACCAAGGCTTTCATTCCAGATTAGTCCCCTACCCGATGTTCAAGTGCATAAAAATGATTCTCCTTTATGGAGCATTGGGATCTAGGCCACCTTTAGGAGCTTGGTTTACCTCTTTCCCTTTTGCCTTGAGGACCGAGAAATCCCTCATCTTATAACCCTTATTAACACACCCAAAGCACACATCCATTCTTGTAAGACTTACCCAAATGTAGCTTTCCACAAGTAGCACACCTAGGACTTTCAAAAGCATGGCTACATCCTTGGGAATTTCGGTTGGAAACCTTATCCTTGTTCCCTATGGGAGACTCTTGATGATAAAATCTCTTCTTAAGTTTGGGTTAATTTGGTTCATCAATTCTAGGCCTCTTACCATCCTTATTCGTTTGCTAAGCTTGGACTCCTCAATTTTTTGAGAATACTCCATGAGCCTAGAGGTATCACAAAACATTATGCGATCAAAGACACTCATAACATAAAGAGAAATGCAACTCATACTAATATGCAAGACTCTTAGTCATTACCAAACTACCAAGGATTTGGCCTCAAACTTGAATAAGAATAGAAGGAAAGACAAGGATATCAACGACCTTTATACTCAACTAATTCTCCCCCACTTAGGGTAAAACCATCTTCAAAGGTCTCATACTTCAAAGTACCACTACACCTCTCACAAGGTAGGAAGTCAAACTACCCTTAACTCATGCACACCAAGAATAAACATCAACCTTACCAGTCAAGCATAACACTCTCATCTTAGGATTTAATCTAGGGCAACACCCTTAAGGATCACCTCACTAAACTCTTGGGCATCAGATATCTCAACTCATGGAATAAAATCCCTTCTTTTTCACAACATCACCACATTCTCTCAAAACTCCTCAAATTTACAGCTTAATATTTCTACTGTCATTGTACACAACTATAAGATATCTCATTTCCCCCAAAAGAACTTCATTCAAACTATTTAACAATCCCAATACTATTTAACGAAGGCAACAATACACAAAACACAAAATAAGTGCAATTTAAGAAAAATAGCATTTTCATATGAAAACTTATTTTAGAATGAACCTTTTACCATAATTATGCATGAGAAAAGACATAAAGTCACCAGTGAAGTTGTCTCGGATTTTTATAAAGACACCTTAATTTTGCGACTATTCTCTTCCATCTCCCACTTTCAAGTGATTCATCCTTTCACTTTCTTTTATTTTCTTCACCACACACCTACCATGTCAAATTGAAACCACTTCCATTTTTTTTTCTTTTGTTTTTCTTCTTCTTCATCGGTAATTTTTTTTTGTAAAATTCGTACAATTATTTACACTTTATTGAATTATTGATAACAAAATTAATTATTTTTTTAAGAAAATTTAAAATTTTGAAAGTATCATTAACTACTCATTTTCATATAAATTCAAAATTAAAAATGATAATTTTAAAAGAATCAATTAATTTCTAGAAAATTGAAAGAACTTAATTGAAATCGAATAAAAACACTATATGATACTTCCGAATCATCTTCAAGTCTAATGAGTTTATCGAATTGTTCGGAATGTAAGAAAATACTTACACAAAATTTTTAATATAAAGAGAGTAAAACTAATACTTATAAAAAAAGAAGAAGGTGAAGTTGTCGTAAAAATTGTGATACTAAAAGTAAGAAGCTTCAATGAATGGAGATGAAAATGAATTTTTGAAAAGAAAGCAAAAAGAAAGAGAAAAAATAAAAATGAAAAGAAGTTATAATAATAAGAAAATATACATTTTCATAAAATACTTGTAAAAATAAAATTATATTAGTTATTTTAGGCTGGTCACTCTCTTTGAGAGAGTGAACAATACTCACTATGTTATATGGACGAAAAATGATGTAATTATATCTATTCAAAATTATTTAATGGGGTAATAGGACAGTTGCTAAGTTAAGACGTCTTTTGAAAAATTTGAGACAACTTCAGGGTGACTTTATGTCTTTTCTCATAATGCATATAGTAGCAAAACAAGAAAAATTCAACATTACTCGTTATTTTCATTATTAATAGGAATAACTAACCTTAATTAGAAAAAAAAATGAGGATAGTGAGACTTCATGACGGCCTCGGCCTCCCATGTTGCTCCCTCAACTAGGTGGTTTCTCCATAGGACTTTTAGGGAGGCCACGTCTTTGTTTCTCAACTTCTTGACTTGGCGACCTAAAATTTCCACCAGAACCTCTTCATAGGAAATACTATTATCCACACGTAAACCTTTAATAGGAAGAATGGATAGAGGATCTCCAATACATTTCTTAGGAGACATGAAATACCGGATGAACCGAAGCTAGTTAACTAGGTAATCTCAACTCATGTGCAACCTTTCCAACGCATTGCAAAACCTTATAAGGACCCACATATCGTGGACTTAACTTCTCTTTTTTGCAAAATCTCATCACCCCTTTCATAGGTGAAATCTTCATGTACACCATATCCCCTACTTCAAATTTGAGATATCTTCTTCTATTGTCGGCATAGGTTTTTTTTGCTGACTATAGGTTGTTTTGAACCTATCCCTGATCACTCAAACCTTCTCCAAAGCTTCATAGATTATTTTGGGACCAAGGAGTGAAGAATCACCAACCTCAAACCAACAAACCGTACACCTATATCGCCTAATATAGAGTGCTTCAAAAGGTGCCATGAAAATACATGAATAGTAGCTATTATTATTGGAGAACTCAATAAACAGTAGGTGATTGTCCCAATTCCTCTTGAAATCTATCACACAAGATCTTAACATATCTTCTAAGGTTTGAATAGTATGCTCCACTTGACCGTCATGTTTGAAAAGCGGTGCTAAGCTTCACTTGAGTAGCCAAACATGTTTGAAATGACCTCCAAATACGAGAAGTGAATTGAGCAACCTCTATCTGATATGATGGACAAAGGGATACCATGAAGACTCACAATCTCATCAATGTAGATCCTTACATAATCCTCCACCGTATAAGTAGACTTAAAAGGAATAAAGCGAGCGTATTTTGTCAATCTATCCACTATAACCCAAATTGAGTCATTTTGCCTCTGGGTTCGAGGGAACCCAACAACAAAGTCCATATTAATTTGTTCCTAATTACAAGTAGGAGCACCCATTTCTTGGATTATCCTACTAAGCCTTATAGGCTCGAGTTTAACTTGTTGGCAATTTGGATACTTGGATACAAACTCCGGTACGACCCTTTTAAAAAAAATCCATCCCACCAATAAACGTCTCTAAGGTCACAATACATTTTATTACGACCCGGATAAATAGAATATAGGGAAGCATGAGCTTCTTCCAAAAATTTTCCCTCCAAATCATCAACATCCGGTACACATAATCTACCTTGGTGCCTAAGCACACCATCCCCCCGAGACAATGACTCATTGAACTTGCTAAGTAACAATTTCATCAACTTCATCAATATTGGTTCAAGATGTTTCTTAGACTTCACCTTAACCAATAATGATGACTCGGAGTTATTATGAACCATAAAACCACCATTTGGGGAATCTTCCAACTGAACACCTAATCTAAAAAACATATGAACATCTTTTACTAGGTCTTTCTTCCCTTCTTCTATGCGAGGAACACTACCCATGGTCATACAACTTAGATTATCAACAACCACATTGGCCTTGTCGGGGTGGTAGAGAACACTCATGTTGTAGTCTTTCAACAATTCCAACCATCTTGTTTGTCGGAGATTTAACTTCTTTTGAATAAGCACATATTGAAGACTCTTATGGTTGGTATACACATCCACATGAACAATATACAAGTAATGTCTCCATATTTTCAAACCAAACACTTCGACCGCCAATTCAATATTATGAGTTGGATAATTCTTCTCATGCACCTTGAGTTGTCTAGAGCCATAGACTACTACCTTCCCATGTTGCATAAGGACACAACCCAAACTCACTCAGAAAGCATCACAATATACCACAAAACCCTTGGCACCCTTTGGTAAAGTCAACACCAGAGCGGAGGTAAGCCTATCTTTCAAAATATGGAAGCTTCTTTCACATGCCTCTGACCATTCAAATTTAACACTCTATTGAATTAAGGTAGTCAAAGGAGAAAAAGTGGATGCAAATCCATCCACAAACTTACTATAGTACCTAACTAAATCCAACAAACGTCTAATGTCAGTTTGAATCAATGTTCTAGGCCAATTCTTAACCATTTTGTTTTTTTGGATCAACCTTTATACCCTCACTTGAGATAATATGGCCAATAAATGCCACCGATCTCAACCAAAACTCACACTTTCTATACTTGGCAAATAGTTGGTGTTTCCTAAGGACCTGCAATACCACTCCCAAATGGTCCATGTGTTCACCCTCATTCATCGAATATACCAAGATATCGTCAATGAAGACAATCACAAATGAATCCAGTTAATTCCATAACACTCTATTCACTAGGTCCATAAAAAGTGCCGAGGCATTTGTAAGACCAAAGGACATCACTAAAAACTCATAGTAACCATACCTAGTTCGAAATGTCAATTTAGATACATCCGCATATCTTACCCTAACTTTGTGATACCCCGAACTCAAGTAAATCTTAGAAAAGTAGCTTGCCCATTGGAGTTGATCAAACAAGTTTTCAATCCGAGGGAGAGGATATTTTTCTTAATGGTGACATTATTGAGTAGAGGATAGTGAAGTCACATCCTAAAGGACCCATCCTTATTCTTAACAAACAACACTGGGTCTCCCCATAGTGAAATAGTAGGTTGAATAAACCCCTTATCTAATAAGTCTTTGAGTTGGATCTTTAACTCTTTCAACTCTGCTGAGCCATCCGAAAATGAGGAATTGGAATGGTATTCATATCCGGTAACAAGTCAACATCAAAGTCTATTTCCCGCTAAGGAGGAATTACCGGCAAGTCATCCGAAAAAACTTCTAGAAAGTCCCTCACTATGGAGACCGACTTTATAGGAGGAATATCGGACTCAAGAGCTTCCGCTCTTACAATATGGTAAAGACACCCATTATAGATCATTTTACAGAGTTTGAAACACGAAATGATACAACCTCTGGGAATTGAATTATCCCTCTTCTACTATAAGACGGGTTCATTAGGAAAGTTCAACTTCACTACCTTTGTTCTACAATCAATGGAAGCAAAACAGGCATGCAACCAATCCATTCCCAAAATAACATCAAAATCAACCATATCAAGCTCCACCAATTCCACCCATGTAACTCTATTCAGCAAAGATATCAGAGAACTCCTAAAGACTCTCCTTGCCACAACAGAGTCACCCACCGGGATTGCAACCGAAAATGGTTCAATCAAAACCTTGGGTAGAACATCAAACTTTTTATCTGCTAGAGAAGTTACAAATGATAACATAGCACAAGTAAAGCATAAACATCAATAGAGAAACTTGTAATATACTGGTGACCACATTGGGAGATTCCTCTTGCTTACCGCTAGAGAAGAGAGCATAGAAGTGGTTCCTTTTTGTTGCATCAGAGCTAGAATCCTTGATTGAGCTTGACCAGTCCCCTTTGTCACTACCAGGATCTAGACCCTAGTCAAAACCGTATAGGTTAATGTTAGCGGAAAATTTAAAACTTTTGTTTCTTCGAATTATACATAGACTTCATAGTAAGAATTGCATTAGATCACATCAGTTCAGAACAAAAATGTAATAATGAGATACTCAAATGAAGGAAATATTTCATAGCTACATAAATATAAAGTTGCCAAAATGGCACCAATACAACGTCTGAAATAAGCGATAAAGAAACGGTAGTGGAACATCCACCAATATCTCATGCCTACATCTAAGCTACAATACAAAAGATAAGCATCCTCTAAAGCATGAGGGCCTACGAATTCTGGATGAATGCTCCACGTCCGGATAGTGTCAACGTAGTCTCGTAAGCTCTAGCGCCCACATGTACCTGCACCTAAAAGTAGAGGATTGTATGGGATTAGTACACACTTGTACTAAGTATGGGTGTATGCAAGTACACACCAAGGACATGCATGATAAAGAATATCTCTCTCCTAATGATTATGAATTATGGAAAGCCAAGTTAGTTGATCTTGCTAAATAAGATTAGGAAAATTCATGCTATGATAGTAGCATGCATTACCATTCTTTTCATATTTCACACAACACATAATATATTTCATATAGTACAAACATATATTACATATCATCCATTCTATATAATGAGACCTTGGTATCACGGTCTTATCATTAGGACTTCCCAACTGAGGGCTCAACATATGGGACCTCAACGTGGGAGCCTTCTTTCACAAACACAGAGTCTGCTTCATCCATTTATACATACTTCATTTTCATTCATTCGTATACCTACGATTTTGTTTAAGACTTTCATCAGGTTCACTTTGAAATGACCAAGAATGAGCTAGTGTCATACTTGAATCTAGTTCACCTCTTGATTATCCTATCCAAACACCTTTGGTAGAATTCATTTCATTGTGTGCAATACTTGAGGTTGACCTCATTCTTTATTTGGGCACTTTAACTTTAACCGAGATAGATCATGTGAGCTCCATTAAATCCAGTGTCTACCCCATACCAAAAAGAGGTGGAATCAGCGGCCAAAGTAAAACTAAAACATGATAGCATGTATAGGGAAATGAACCCTGCTAGAACCCAATATTGGGTGTATAAGTTCAAAGACTAGGAGATATAATGATACCCATACCCGTCCAAATGGACAATCTCATCTCATGAGATTTACATGAACCTCTGCCTTCCTGAAAGAAAGAATCGCGACTCATAGCTAGCCTATTGGTGCTCCGTATAAAGTTCCATTACATTTATCTCACACATCATAAAAGATGGCTTCTAGCATGAGGGCATTATTGCTTATTAGATGATTTCTCATCTCATCATAAGTATTAAATGTGCATTAATCTCAATACTTTCATTAGAGTGCTTCATAGAGATAGGTCCCTTTATTAATCTTACACTCTCATAGGTAAGTACGATTTTTGGTTAACATTTACATAGGCTTATTTGAGATTGATCTCGTCTTTCATATTATCCTCTTATCATATAGTCACCACATTCATTAACTTTAGCATATTAGATTTTCATAATTACTCACCCCTTTACGTTAATGTTCATTTCGTCATGTGCCAATGCACTTGGCCTTTTAGTTTGTTTTAAACACATACGTAACGCTTCTGAGGCCACATCATTTCATCACATACATCTTAGGTTCACATACTTTTAAACGTACGCTGGATGTATGAACCCATACGTACAATCCATGAGGCTTCATTCATATTTCGTCTTAGTGACTCATATGTACCCAAGATTATTTGGTACAAGACTTATGCATCTTGTGAGTATGCTAAGGTCATGAGTTTGATTCCTATGGCAGCATTCATTAAATATTTATTCATGTAAGACTTATATATCAATACGGAGTTGGGAAAGGGAACCCGATTTCAAATCTCTTGGGCAACACTTAGTCTTTACTATATTTTGATTTAAAATTTGGGCTTGGGGACCCGAGGTCAAGATGCACGCCCACACATCTAATTTTTTTTGTTTTCTTTTTTTTTCCCTTTTAGTTTTAGGCCAAGAGATTATGATATCTATTCCACACAACCTCATTATATATATTTTTTAATTTTCCCCCTAAGTTCCTCACCTATCCGAGAGGTTGTGGGTTCGATCCCCACACACCTCAATTTTTAATTCATTCCTTCTTTTATTCTTTCACTTGAGCCTTACCCCATTTTGAATCCCCATTACCTCATTTTTATTATTGAATTTTTAGTAGATGCATACGATGAGGTCTTGGGTTCAACACCTAATGACCTAATATCTTAAAAAAGATTTTAAAAATCAAAATCCTCCACACTGCCCATGCTATGATCAATTTCCAGATTTTTGGAAATTCGGTCATCCTTTCAATCCACTTTTTCTCAACATGTATAAGTTGGATTTTTATGAGAAATTATTTAGTCATTTATTAAATTATTATATGAATTATTTCCATGTAATTTTATACAAAAACACAAGGTTTTAACATGCCATTTTCATACTCCGAACCATGCCCAAGAACACGGTTGCACACACATTTTGCATACGTTTATCATCACATAATTCCGAACATACATAAATGAACATAATCGTCATGAAAACACTTTACATTCATAAATTCTACTAGAAATCATACCCAACCTACAACAATCTATGGGAGCTAGTGACTGGGACATTCAAAGGGGAACATTCCTAGTTTTCGGATTAGAATTCAATTGAATTTTAGGGGTATCTTGGAAAGGGACCAAGAGGAAGTAAACCAATACCTTTTTCGTCGTTTATCACCTTTGAAACCTTATCTCAATTGCTTTAATCTCCAACGTAAAACAAATGCTTCTCCAATTAAAAATCATGCGCAAACCATTTGAAAAAAGATTTTTCTTTTCATTTGTTTAGTTTAGTTTTTCCTTTGAATTTTAGTGTACAAGTTCTTCAAGAGTGATGAAATTTAATTTTTGTTCTTTTTGCTGATGATGAGCGTGAGAAATATTGTGGAGAGACGTGAGAAGGAGAGTGGAAAGAGATGAAAGTAAGTGTAGGAGTAGAAGTTTTAGTTGAAGACTTAGCCAAACTAGGACTCCTTGCCATTTATTATTAAAAATCTGATTTTTAATTGATTAGGTGAAATTACTAATCATGCCCTTACTTAAATCAGATAATTAATATAAATTAATTAGATTTAACATTGCTTCCACCCAGGATCGAACCCGGGTGAAGTTTAACTCGCGAAAAGGGTCAAATTCTTGTAATCCCTACCCGAATTTTCCATTACTCACATAAATTAATTAATTAATTAATTAAATCTTTACGGTAATTAGGATACTACCCTTATCCTGGAAAAGTCCATTTTACCCCTAGACCCACCAAACATAAGATTACCCCTTTCAATTCCGGTTAAGATTCATTCGGGTGAATTTTAGTATTCGGGAACCCTACATGGCTTGACCCTACCTTGACTAGCTCAACTAACTCACAAAGTTGGTTGTCTTGGCTGGTGCATAGGTTCTGAGGTCTGGTTCCACATGCATCAATTTGTGTGAAACCGGTCTAATCTAGGCATTCTAGGTATATTAGACATTAATTAGCATGGCCTTTTTTGGGTTGTTACGTTATCCCTCCTCAGGAACATTCGTCCCTGAATGACACTCATAATTATATAGCACAATGCCAGTCATATCATATCATAAGTAGTATACACAGTCAAGCAATAGCAACAAAGAATAGAGGAGATAAGGAAACTTAGACTTAAGAGTAGGAAGTCTAACCTCAAGAGCTGAAAAGATAAGGATTAAGGGATCTCATATCTGCCTCGGTCTCCCACGCAGCACCATAAATACCTTAACTATGGAAACCTCTTTGTTTCTCAGTCGCTTCACCTGCCGTTCTAAAATATCAACAGGAATCTCCTCATAGGAAAAATCTTCATCAACCCCCAAACCTTCAATAGGCAGAATCGATGCTGGATCTCCAAGGAAATTCTTTAACATAGAGACATCAAAGATTGGATGAACAAAATCTAGCTCCGCAAGCAATGCCAACTCATAGGCCACCTCACCCACACGCTGTAGAATTTCGTATGGCCCAACGTACCTCGGACTCAACTTTCTATTCCTGCCAAACCTCATCACCCCATTCATGGGTGATATATTCAAGTAGACGTGGTCACTAACAACAAACTCTAAGGGTCGCTTCCTATTATCGGCATAAGACTTCTGCCGACTGTAAGCATTAGCCAACCTATCCCTAATCACCCTGACCTTCTCTAAGGTCTCGTGAATGATCTCTGCTCTCAAAATGGATGAATTTCCAACCTCAAACAACCCAAATGGAGACCTACACCTCTTACCATGCAGTGCCCCAAAACGGTGCCATGCTAATGCTGGAGTGATAGTGTCTTTTATACAAAAACTCTATTAATGGAAGATGGTCATCCCAACTACCCCTGAAGTCAATCACCCACATTCTCAACATGTCCTCCAACGTTTGAATGGTGCACTCTGCCTTCCCATATATCTGAGGATGGAAAGTAGTACTGATCATTACCTGTGTGCCTAAGCTCTTGTAGAAGGATCTACAGAAATGTAAAGTGAAATAAGCTCCTTTATCCGAAATAATAGACAAAGGAATCTATGCAACCTCACCATCTCATCAATGTAGAGTCTCGCATAATCCTCAGCCTTGTAAGTAGACGTCAAATGGATAAACTAAGAAGACTTAGTCATCCTATCCACATATCCCATATAGAGTCATGTTGTCTCCTAATCTTCGGAAGACCAACCACGAAGTCAATGTAAATGGACTCCCACTTACAAGTCGTAGCCTCAATCATTTGTGTGAGACCACTAGGATTAAGGTGCTCCGCCTTAACCTACTTAAAATTAGGACACCAGTCCACATACTCAGCAATGTCCTTCTTCATTCCATCCCACCAGTAGATCTTCTTGAGGTCATTATACATCTTGGTGGAATCTCGATGTATCAAATACCTTGAATCATGGGCCTCTACAACAATCTTGGACCACAAATCATCCACGTCTGGTACACAAAACATGTTCTAGTACCTAAATATGCCGTCACCTCTATATGCAAATGACTCATTTATCTTTATCAGCACTGATTTCTCAAACTCCATCAACACATGATCAAGATGCTGACCCTTCTTGACTTCAGCTACCAAGGATGATTCAAAGCTGGGATGAACTGAAAAACCCCCATTAGTAGAAGCCATCAACGGCACACCCAGTCTGGCCACTCTATGTACATCCTTCACGTACTTCTTCTTCCATCATCAACGTGGGTTGCACTCCTTATGATCAACCGTCTCAAAGAATGTATTACAATATTTGCCTTCCCTGGATGGTATTGGACACTCATGTCATAGTCCTTCAACAACTCCAACCACCTCCGCTGACGTAGATTCAACTCCCTCTGCGTGAACACATACCGGAGACTCTTGTTGTATGTGAAAACATCCACATGTACTCCATAAAAGTAATTACTCCACAATTTCAATGCAAACACTACAATTTCCAACTCGAGGTCATGAGTGGGTTAATTTTTCTCATTAATCTTGAGATATCTAGACGCGTAGGCGATCACCTTATCACCATGCATAAGAAAAAAACCCAAACAAACCCTAGATGCGTCACAATAAACATTGTAATTCTCACCACATTTAGGCAACTTAAGCATTGGGGCTGAAGTGAGTCTCTCCTTGAGCTCCTGGAAACTCTTATCATAAGTCTCCGCCCGTTAGAACATGGTCTTCTTCTTAGTCAAAGCTGTTAGTGGGGAAGCAATGGAAGAAAAACCACCCACGAACATGCGGTAGTATCCAACCCATCCTAGAAAGCTACAGATATCCATAGGACTAAGAGGTCTTGTCAAGTTCTCAACAGCCTCAGTATTCCTGGGGTCCACCTCCACACCCTAATAGGACATAATATGACCAGGGAAGGTCACTGATCTAAGCAAGAATTTACGTTTGCTGAATTTGGCATACAACTGATGTTGTCTAAGTACCTACAAAGTTATTCTCAAATGCTATTCATGATCTTCCTTGGTCTTAGAGTAGATGAGGATGCCATCAATGAATAGTATGATGAATGAATCAACGTATTCACGGAAGACTCGGTTCATGAGGTCCATAAACGCAACTGGTGCATTAGTGAGACCAAATAACATGACTAGGAACTGATAATGACCATAACGGGTACGAAAGGCTATATTTTGGATATCTTCATCCCTAACCCTAAGATGATGATACCCAGAATGCAGATCAATCTTCGAGAAGAAACTAGACCCTTTGAGATGATCGAATAAGTCCTCTATTTTGAAAGTGGATACTTGTTTTTTCAAGTCGCTTTGTTGAGCTGCTGATAATAGATACACATCCTAAGGGTTCCATCTTTTTTTTCACAAACAACACTGGAGCAACCCAATGGAATATGCTCGGCTTGATGAAGGCTTTATCAGTGGAATATTTAACTTCAGCTTTTCAACTCCTTCAGTTCAGCTGGAGCGATTCTGTAGGGAGGAATTGAAATTGGTTTGGTATCGTGATCTAGGTCGATACTAAAATCAATCTCTTGAGGTTGAGGGATTCAAGGAAAATCATCGGGAAAAAAAGCTTGGAACTCATTCACTACAGGCACAGAGTCTATGGAAGGAATGTCATGATCTATATCATTTCCACTCACAAGATGGGATCAAAATCCCTTTGACATCATTTTATTAGCTTTTAGGTTTGAAATCAAGGGACTTGAATGACTCGAATTGTACCCCTCCCAGACCAGCTCCACTTTATTAGGGAAATGATATCTCACAACCCTACTACGACAATCCATGAAGGCATATAATTAATGGAGCAATTCTATACCAAGTATAATATTAAAGTCATTCTTGGGTAAATCAACAAGGTCTGCACACATAGTCTTTCCACTTACTTCTATTGGGCAGTCTTTATGAACCCTATCAGCTCTTACATTTTCTGCTAAGGGAGTACTAACTACGATGGGATCATCCAAAACCTCAGGTAGTGTTTAAAAAGTAAGAGCAAGCAAGGGAGTCACAAAAGAAAGCGTAGACCCTGGATCAAGTTAAGCATAAACAGAGGTTGAGAAGACTTGAAGCATACCTATGACCACATTAGCAGACTTCTCTTGCTCCTCCCTGCCCTTCAAGGAGTAGAATATGTTCCTCTTACGAGGCTCAGCTACTGTAGCATTCTGGGTATTAGGCCTAGGTTGAGCATTACCTCCAGCCTGACCCCTATTCTATTGACAGTCCCTGACCATGTGTCCACTCTTTCTGCAACCGAAGTAGGCATTTGTCCCTAGTCTACAGTCTTTACTATGAATATGGCAACACTTGCCACATTCCTTTCTGGGACGCTGCACATCACCTCCATTGACCTTCTTGGGTTGAGGTCTACTTCCTGTAGGTGCTGCACTCCTCTAAGATTTTGAGCTCCCTTAACTCTGATGCCCCTTCTTAAATCTGGTTGATCACGAACTCCGAAAGTGCTCCTTCCTCTACCTCTATTGGAACCTGTCATGTCAGAAGGGTTAGGATTCCTGACCTCAAGGACTCTCCTCTTCTTCCTGCTGTCCTCAACCTGCTGAACATGCACCATCAGCCTGGACAAGTCCATGTTTTCATGGAGCATTGCAGTCCAACATTCCTCCTCCAATTCCTCTGAGATACCTGTGAGGAACCTGCTCATCTCGTCCCAACTGTTCGACACAAAAGAAGTGGCATACTGTTGTACAGTGGTTTCATGGTACTTTTAATGCTTTTCAATAAGTTTAGTGTGTGTCCAAAAGCCTTTTTGTGTTGATTTTTATGTAAGTTTCTCCTTATTTGCAGGAAATTTGTTCAAAGATGAACGTGGAAGTTTTTGAGCGAGAAATGGAGAAGATACCACCTACGGAGCTTATGATAGTCCGTCTCGAGTCTGTGACGGTCCGTAGGTGGCATCATAGTGAGGAGAGAAGCTGCTGAAAGAAGATGGGGAAGTCTGACCTAGTGTGGGATTACGGAAATCCAGGACGGACCGTCATAGCCACGATGGACCATCGTGATGGTTCTTCATAATGATAAGAGAGTAGCCCAGTACCCAAATTCCAAAAAGTTAAAGTATTATGAAACGGAGACCCTTGACGGACAGTCTTGCTAGTAACGGTCTGTCATACATGTTCGTTGAGGGTAATGAAGAAAGCAGTAGAAGAATTTATGAAGTATGGGATGACGAAGGCCATGATTGCCCGTCGTGACCACTACGGTCCATCACGAGGTCCCTCGACTTAGACGCGTTTGGACAAATTTTATGCAATTAGAATCATTCTTTTATTAGGTTTTTCTTTTTACTATAAATAGTTTGAAAAACCTCATTTTTGGGGTTTGACTTTTCATTAGACGGTTAGTCTTTCAGACTTTTTATTAGACTTTTTAATAATTTTTTGTTCTCTTGTTCAAGTATTGAATTAATTTCAGTAATTGATACACTTTTTATGGAATTGACTGTTGGTGTTTTTGTTGATTAATCAAGTGAATTTCTCGATTTTATTCTCTCTCATTAAAGTAAGTGCATGAATTCTTATATTAAATATATGAATAGTGTGATTATGACCATGGGTAACTAAACTCCATAACTAGGGTTGTGGGTACCATGGGTGAATAATGAGATAAAATCTAACTAAAATACGACTTCTAGAATAGTGTCTTGGATGTATTGATAATTCTTTCGTTTAGATGTCTTTTTAACGGATGGCCAACGTTAGAACTCGCCTTAATACTACTTGCCGAACCAAGGAGGTAGATAATAGGACAACAATTATCAACATAGAATTAGTGTACACTATCTAATAGGCTAGTGTCCGTTCGTACGAGGTAATAAATTAGTAAAATATCGAATACAATGCTTAATATGAGGTAAAGGTAACAGTTAGTATATCAACGCACGTAGCAGGACCAAGGTGCGGTGTGAAAATTTCTAGATGCCGAACCAAGGATTTAGAGATACATAACTTATTACTTTACATGCAAGATACTAGGAAAGAATTGTTATAGTTAGAATTATAAAGTTAGGAACCTGTGGGGAACACTTAAGCCCTAGTTACTTTTATTAATTGATTAAGCTCCGAGATTTGAATCGGTTAGTTGTTTACTTTAATTTAGTTAATTATTTTCATTAAATTAGAGTTAAAAAAAACCCCTTTTCTATCTTTTGTTTTCTAAGGAAATAGTTGACCAAATAATAGTAATAATAGAGTAAGTTAAGTCTGAACTATTTTCCTCATGGGATCGACCTAAATCTTATTAGTTGGGTTCTTTACTTGATATGACTGATTTACTTATTATTTGAGAAGTTAGTTTGAGCGTATCAAACTTTGGCACCGCCGCCGGGGATAATAGCTTTTAGATTAACTTACACTTATTACTGAAGTTTAGTAAATATTTTCTTAATTTTAATTTTTATTGTTTTTTATTCTTGCAGAACTAACTTCCTTGTATGATAAATACACGGAGAGGAAGAGAACTCTCGTTTCCCTACGACCACGAATTAGAGCGTACACTATGCAATATGAATCAAAACTTGGGTATTAACGATGATGATCTAAACCAGAACATCCCAGCTCTAGTTGATGCTCATGGTCAGTTATTACCTGATGATCATTGTGAAAATTAACAAAAGGGACAAAATCCCGCTCCACGTCCTCAAGAATACTATAAAGGTTATGATAATATTGCAGACTCTGATGTGCCACTTTTCTTGCCCCCTCTACCACAAGGACAGACCTTTATGGTAACTAGTAGTCTGATGCAAATTCTCACTGTTAGAGGTTTCTTTTCAAGGCTACCTTCAGAGGACCCACATGCCCATATATCTAAGGTAAGGGCAGTGTGTAAAAGCTGCGTAGGGAGGCCTGATTTGAATTTGGATGTAATAGGGATAAGAGTATTTCCTCTCTTACTGATGGGAGAGGCTGCTATTTGGTTCACTGAGCTCCCTTATAACTCAATTTTAACTTGGAAAAAACTAAGAGACGTTTTCTTAGCACATTACTACACGGTCTCCAAGAAACTAAATCACAAATACAGAGTGAACAACTTTGTGGCACTACCAGGAGAGGCAGTTAGCAGTTCTTGGGGATAGATTCACTTCATTTTTTAGAAGTGTCCCCAATCACCGCATAAATGATGAGTCACTGAAAGAATACTTCTATCTGGGACATGATGATAATAATAAAGCGGTATTGGATACTATAGAAGGTGGTTTTATGGGGAGTGTCCTTATGCCGAGATTGTTGAAAAGTTAGAGAAAATCTCCTGGAATAATAAAGCTTGGAGTACTAGGAAGTAAGATACTGGAAGAAATACCTTCGCAGTGCAATCCACACACAACCCAGCCACATATAAGATTCGTGAAGAGATGTCTCATAAGAGATCTGAGCTTGGGTTGGTATTAAGACATGTCACTGGGGGTGCAGAAAAGATAAATGCAGTGAAATACATGTCTAAAACACCATCACCAAATTATGAATATTATTATGAGGAGGATCCCTATGCGGTATGTTGACACCCATTTTGATACCCAACCCATTCCTTTAACCCCAGGCACATTCCTCTTCCAGCCCATTTATCCCAACACATTAAATCCCAACCCAAACCCAATAACCCGACCCAACCCAACTTCTCTCTCCCTCTTAACCTGACCCGACCCGTCTCCCCTTCCCTCTTCCCCCCTTCCTCACGTCCTTTTTCCCAGAAAAATAGACGCAAAACAGAAAGAAAAATTTTCAGAAAAAAACAGACGTGCGACCTCCCTCCCCCAAATGGAAACCCGCGTCTCTCCCCCACGGTCTCTCCCTCTCCCTCCTCCTCTCGTTCCTCCTCTCTCTATCACGCGTGGTGGGGAGGTAGCAACGAACACACCTGCTGTCCTGTTGACCCGTACGCTGTTTTGTAGCACAAGGCGACGCAAAATCGTCCTATTTCGTACTAGCGATAACGAGATGATGACACATAGCTCGTAAGGACCACGATTCGATATCGTCCCTCCACCTCGACCTCAATCCATTGGAGATTTTGGCATCTAATTGGCATATTCTCAGTTTGGATAGGATTTGGGTTTTTGAAATTCAAATTCGGTATGGGCCTGAAATTCAATCCTTCAGCCCTTTCCCTTGTGAAAAAACCCTACCATTTTTCTATAAATAGTTCTTTCTCTTCACTAGTCAGGGGTTGAAAATTTTGGTTGGGAAAATTTAGTTGAGATTTCGTTGTAAGGGTTTGCTGGAGTAAAATTTCTTTCTGTTTAGCACTGAAATATCAAGAAATTTGAGAAAACATCGCAAATACTTTGAAAACAACTAATAGATGGAAGAGTTGCTAGTGTTCCGTGTTTGGGTCTAAGTTATCGACTAGACTTCGTTTCTTCGCCAGGGGTTCGAGTCTTCGTAAGGTGGTGAAGTCATTAGCTCGTCGCTGTTCCAGTCGCTGCTCTCGAAAAGGTAACCTTCTCCTGCCTCTTACTACCCCTTGTTTCTTCTGTTTCGAAGTAGTCTCTTTTGTCGCTTTGGTACTCTGTGAGTTGCTTCTGATATATCTGCTGGTTTTTCCTGATTTGTTTGGATCAAAATCTGTTAAGAGTTCGACTGTGAGCACGCAAGGCCTGTTGCTGTGAACATAGGCTGTTTATTTGTTAGTTTTGGTTCGAGTCTGTGATGTATCATGTATTATAGTTCTGTTTCGTTATGTTGTTCGTCTTATGTCGCTTTCTATTGTTACGAGTTTGTCATGGTGTAGACATTATCGTGTTGGTTTTGACTTTGTTCCGTTTTGGAGCCATCCTTTGGATGAGTTCTGGCCTGTTTCGAAGCTTCTATCTTGGTTAGGTTGGAAATTCTCCATGGTACAATAATGTCTAAGGAGGTTTGCTGAACATGAATGGGTTTTCCTCTTCCCCTAAGTAGTTTATGAGGATAAAGCATGACTTTCCTTGTTTCTAGCATACTTTAGTTACAAATAATTATGTGTTACTGTTACCTTTGGCATAATGAAGTCACCTCCTTAAGCTTTGATTCCATGTTGCCTATCGCTATTCTTTGGGTTTGCTTTAGTTTTAAATGCTTATGTATGTCTAAAATTTAAGGAATCCGTTCTTGCCTAATGCTTGCTTTATTGAGGATCTTGTTTTAAATGATAATTTTTAGTGGTTCTTGTTAATCCTTTTCTTTTGTTTTTCTTTACATGAGACATCGATTCGAGTCTGTTTCGGACTCCACTCCCGCATTTCTCTGAGTTAAAAGATCTTTTAGTCAGCCCATTTCAAGTCTAGGAGGTCTTAAGACCCATTTACAGGTCGAAATACGGCATTGGAGAGCTACTGGAAGTGGCGGATTACAGGCACTTGGCTGCGATTTTTTTTTGAAGCTGTGTATCTGATTTATACACAATATATACACTGTGATACAGGTAAAAACTCCACAGGAGGCCCGAACTCAAAATCTGAGTTGACGACAGGGAAATTACGCTCCTGAAAGTTGAAAAACAGGCAGATATGCAGCCTGTATACAGAGATATACGGGAACGATATACTATATATATGCTTAAAAAATGTGATTGGCAGGGGAACGTACATGGACGTTTATTTTAACTAAAATTCGGGATTAGGCAAATAATGCGGACATAGGGTGCAGCCCGTATACATTAGTATACATTATTGATCAACGATATACACTTGTTAAGTAAGTTTTAAAAATGATACAGGTACAAATACGCAGGGCAATACAGAAAAAAAATAACGGAAAACATGTATTCAAAAAGGTGCAGGGATCGAGAGGTCCAAATGGGTCAAATATATACTGTATACAGCATATATACTTTTATGTATACCCTTCATGATCTCTTTTTTTTTTTCAGGAATGGGCCAGGGCCCTTCAACATCTTTTTAACAGGCCCAAGGGGGCAAAATGTTTTTATGCAGGATTTTTAATTTGTTTAAAGGATCCAAGTCCATATTTGAAATTAGATAGAACAGGTGGGCTAAAGCCCAATGGGATGAATTTGGGCAATAAGACCCAAGTTCAAATTTTTCTTCTCCTCTTTGTTTATTATTTGCTTGAATTAATTAATGTGTGGTAGAATTTTAATAATCTCCTAAAGGTTAGCCAATATTCACTATTTTAAAATTTACCACTTTATTTGCTTATTTTTGTTTTATTTTATCACCATTTTCCTTAAAGTTTCTCCTTTAAATGTTTTCCTTTAGAAGTTATAAGGAAATAAAAATTTAAAAATTAAAGAATATATCAAAACGATTTCTTACTAAGTTAAAAATTGAAAATATATATTAAAGTCTTTTTAGTCAAATCGCCGGTCAACCGCAAGTTAGCGGGCATCCCGAGGGCCTAACACCTTCTCGGGATGTACATTGAACTTTGAACCTTTTCAATTGATTTTAATCTATTTAAATCTTTTGAAATTTTTCTTGGTTTTGTCAAAATCAAGTGGCAACTCCATAATTTTGAAAAGTCTATTTTTCTTAAACAATAAGATTAATTGATTTTTCAAAATCTAGTCAACTAATTTTTCCATTTTAAAACCAAATAATAGTAGTAGTATTTTTTAAAATAAAACAGAATGGCGACTCCGCTGGGGACATTAAAGTTCTACCACAAGATTTGATTGTTTGACTACTTGTTTAATTTATTTTATTTATTGTTTGTGCGGAATTGTTTAATCTTTTATGTATTGTCATTGCATGCATATCATATCATACTTACGTCAAACGACAATTATTTCATTTCCACTAAAGGACAATTATGCGGGTTCGCAGTCGTTCGTTAACCAAAATCTTCTCGGGGCACCCTGACGAGTGCAGTTGACTACTTGATAGTCAACGATCGTTAATTGTCCCAGCCTAAGTAGTCCGCTTGGGTAACCCATTCCACATTAAATACAACCCACTCTTAGTCAAACTACGATAGAGCGAAACCCAATCCCGAAAAATAGTGCATTGGCCTAAGACGACCCGACACCCAAGGAGTGTTGGGCCCATTAGAAAGACCACCTTGAGTCCAAAACGGCCCACGACCTAAATGGACGTTCATACTTATGTGTTTAAATTTGAAGGACGTATACGTTGTTTGAGAAAATCATTGTCTCATAGGGTAAGGATTAGATTATAGTTAAAGAAAGAGCTTTAAAAGCTACTGGTCCATACAAAGACGTTGGCACCCGAAGGTTACAAAAAAAGTCAAGAAAAAAGAAGGATCTTTCGTGGAGGCATAGTTTAGTGTCGTACCCCTGCGTGAGACTGATTATTTTGTATACATTTCCCCTATTGTGTATCCCCATTAAGTTTTATTCATGAAATTTGTATAAATTTGAGTTTTGCGGCAATGAAATGTTTCAAATGACGTATACATCCCTCAAATCGCTAGGCCCACCCTTGGCACAAAAGGGTCACATATCTGTTTAGAACGCGCAATATTTGTTTATGTGCTTATGTGTTTACACCTATATGTGATATCTTATATTATTTACCACCTCCAGGCACTAACATATTGGCCTTTTAAGTTTTTTCATTTTTCAGGTACTTAAAATTGATTTGTGTTGATAAGTTGGTTGATCATCCGTATTTCACAAGGTCTAAGGCCCTAAAGATTCCTTTTCCAATCAAAATTTGCAAAAAAGAAAAAGAAAAAAAGGAAAAGACAACAATGGGGGATAACAATGATGAGATCGACATGAATGATGTTGTCGTGGCTCAACCCGCCGCCGCTGATAAAAATGAATTGATTATGCAATTGATGCAACAGATTGCCGAAGTGAGGGTCGAAATGCAAAGAATGCAAGATGTGTCTAATCCAATTTCATCCTTCAACCCTCCAAGAGATGGAAGACCTCCACTTCACTTTCTTCCACCAAGCACGAAACAGGTTCAAAACCTTCTCTCTAACCCTACTCAAAATCCTCCAATCATTGACTTAACTACCCCCAATTTCCGTCACGCCACCACATCATGTCAAGCACCACGCCCTCCTCAAATACCAACCTTCAAATCCTTCATCTCTCTCAAAACCAAAATACGAACGATGCTCAAACCTTCCCCCATCTTCAAAACAAAAATACTGATCCTCAAACTTTCCCCCAAAATTATCAAGCCACTCAAAATACCCAGAATCCTTCCATTGTTCTACCCATACCTCGAAAGTCTACTTTCCAAATCCCAACTTCAAATGAACCTTATGCCGACTGTTCCGAGTTTGATCACTATAAGGAACAGGAGAGAGAGAGGAGGTCAAAAGAAGAGGTAGTCAAGCTGAATATGAAAGAGGAAATCAGGAAAGCCATTAAGGAGTTGCACTATATTTCCGAAGTCGATGGATTGAGCTATATGGATTTATGTATCCATCCGAATCTCGACCTCCCAGAAGGGTTCAAAGTGCCAAAGTTTGTCACTTTTAACGGAACAGGATATCCTCTAGCACATCTGAAAGTTTATTGTGATCAACTCGTGGGAGTTGGCAAAAATGAAGCATTATTGATGCGTCTCTTCAGTTGAAGTCTAAGTGGAGAAGCTCTGGAGTGGCTTACATCACAAGAGCTGAAACAATGGAAAAGTTTGAATGCACTCGCAAAGGATTTCACAGAAAGATTTGGACATAACATAGAAGATGCCCCAGATCGCTACTACTTGGAGAAGATCAAACAGAAGTCTACAGAAAATTATCGAGAGTACGCTCTTCGTTGGAGAAAAGAGGCCGCAAGATTTCAACCTCCCATGTCCGAACGTGAGATCACTGAAATGTTCATTCGTAGTCAAGAGCCTGAGTACTATGAAAAAATATTGTGTATGATGGGACAAAAGTTTGTCGAGATTGTCAAAGTGGGAGAAGCTTTGGAAGATGGTTTCAAGACTGGAAAGCTCGCCAAATTTACCGCATTGCGATCTAATGGAAAATCTACTAGAATTAGTGATATGAATAAATCAAAAGGAAAAGTGGAGGAGGTAAGTATGGTCACGACTACCCGTATGAGGCCAGCTTCTCAAAGGAAATATCAAAACCATAGTGTCAATCAAGAAAAATTTCCTCGCCCTAAATTTAGGAAGGCGCCTAAGGTATTTACACCATTAAGGGAATCTCAAACTCAACTTTATGAAAGGTTGAAACAAATGGGTATGCTCTATCCTATAGAAGGAAGACCAGCAAATCCTTTGGGAAAATTTTACAGAGCTGATCACAGATGTGCTTATCATTCAGGAGCCGTTGGACAAGATACAAAACATGATCAACAACAACTTGATCAATATTGAAGAAACCACCTGAAAAGATGACATATTGGATGTTCAAGAGTGAGTACAAGACATTTCTGAACTGAGTCATTTGAAGATATTCATTCGAGAAGAAGAATGCCCAACATTGGCAAAAATTTTGCATATGAAGTTTTGTTACCTTTCTTTTGAATATGTATCGCGCATTTCTTGTTTGAACTACGTTCGACCTGATTTCTCAAGAATGAGATACGTAGGCGGCCTATGTCGGCCTCAATCATTTCTTTATCAAAACTTCCTATTTTGGTTAATCCTTGTGAGGGGGAACTACGTTTGACCTGATTCCTGCTCCAATGGGATACGTAGGCACCACTACGGCTCGGTCATATACTCAGTAAGATTTCTATTTCTCTTCATAATGGAAACTGGGACAAAATTTTTGAGAGGATCTGAAAAATTCATTTGAAGTTGGACTTCTTTAACAAGTCAAACCAGAAGACCAAATTCTACGAAGATTAGCCTTTGGGGGATCTCAAAAATTACGATAATCTAGTTTGCAACTGGGACAGAATTTTTGAGATGATCTCAAAAATTCCACAAATGGCATTTGTTACTTATTGAGGTAAACTGGGACAAATTTTGAGGAGGGGCCTCAAAATTCCAGAATGAGCAACCTCAGAATTAACAGAGCAAGTTATGAGAGTTCTTATATATTTTAGATCGGGACAAATTTTGAGGAGGGTCTTCAAAAGTTCCATCAAATATATCATACAAAAGACGGGCGAGCGTGTAAGCCAACTGCAAGAAGGAGCATGGAAACAAGACCAACACAAACCAGTCTTTCAAACTAAGAATTTTTCTTTGGATGCAGGAACATTGAAGTCAAAAAAATGGCTATATAAAGCTGGCAAGAATGACAAAGGGCGTCACTTGCACCCATCATGGACTCATCAACGAAACTTAGAAAATTTTCAATCTCATTTGATCTCTATTTCTTTATATTGCCTCAAGTGATTTATAAACAAGTTTCTTTTTATCTTGCAGGAATATTATAGCCAAACACTAATAGATTATTCCAAAGTTGCAAGAAACAAGGTGATAGTATGGGTAAAGCCAGAGTCGTATGTTATAGCGACATCAAATTTTGAAGATGATCAAAGTGACACTAACTTAGAAATGTTGCAAGGGAAATTGCCGAGTCCATCACATCAGAAAGATGATGGTTCCTATTTTTGAATTATATGGAATATTATCGAGTCATCCACCTCGTTAGAGTTGGACTATTATCGAGCCATCCACCTCGTTACAGTTGGACTATTATCGAGCATCCACCTCGTTACAGATGGAATATTATCGAGTCATCCACCTCGTTACAGTTGGAACATTATCGAGCCATCCACCTTGTTACAGTTTGAATATTATCGAGCCATCCACCTCGTTACAGTTGGAATATTATCGAGTCATCCACCTCGTTACAGTTGGACTATTATCGAGTTATCCACCTCGTTACAATTGGACTATTATCGAGCCATCCACCTCGTTACAGTTGGAATATTATCGAGTCATCCACCTTGTTACAGTTGGACTATTATCGAGCCATCCACCTCGTTACAATTGGAATATTATCGAGCCATCCACCTCGTTATAGTTGGAACATTATCGAGTCATCCACCTCGTTACAGTTGGAATATTATCAGCTATCCACCTCGTTAGTGTTGGAATATTATCGAGCCATCCACCTCGTTACAGTTGGAATATTATCGAGTCATCCACCTCGTTACAGTTGGACTATTATCGAGTCATCCACCTCGTTACAGTTGGAATATTATCGAGCCATCCACCTCGTTACAGTTGGACTATAATCGAGCATCCACCTCGTTACAAATGGAATATTATCGAGCCATCCACCTCGTTACAGTTGGAACATTATCGAGCCATCCACCTCGTTACAGTTGGAATATTATCGAGCTATCCACCTCGTTACAGTTTAAATATTATCGAGTCATCCACCTCGTTACAGATGAAATATTATCGAGTCATCCACCTCGTTACAGTTGGATAATTATTGAGCTAGCTAGCTCGTTACAGATGACTCCAAAGAGGAGAAAACTATCCCAAAATCAAGGATTTTCCTAGAAGCAAGAGGCATTTATATCACTTATGTCAAAGACTTGGGAATATGAATTGTTTATTTCAATACAGTTCCAACAATATGAAATTCACAAAGAGCGTCTAGCCAGATTCAAAGGTGAATCAAACAGGAATTTCAAGGGAGAGTTAACGATTTCTGTAAAGGACGCTATTTGCATTACATCATCAAACAAGATAGTTATTGTCAATCAAGACAATGCATTACCCCAGAGAGGATAGTTATTTTATTATTATTGTTATCGATCAAGGCGATATATTATCTGGAGGTCGTCTTGCCGTTATCATCAATAGAGATGATTCATGCATTGTGAGATAAAATCATGCATCGCGTCGAAAATCATGCATCGCGTTGAAAATGATGCATTGCGGAAAATCATGCATTGTGGAAATCATGCATCATGGAAAATCATGCATCGCGGGAAATCATGCATCGTGAGTCAATAATTATGCGCCACGAGAAGATTTCATGCCTCGTCAATTTATACATCGCGAGAAGATTTCATACCTCGCTGGAATTTATGCATCGCGGGAAGACTTCATACCTCGCTGATAGTTATGCACGATGAGAAGATTTTATGCCTCGTCAAAGTTTATACATCGCGAGAAGATTTTATGCCTCATTGAAAGTTATGCATCGCGAGAAGATTCATACCTCGCAGGAATTTACGTATCGCGACAAGATATTCATGCCCTGCAAGAGGACATACACGGATAAAGAAAGAGCAACACTTATCCATTGGCCTCGATTACATTCTGTTATTTCTTTTAAAAGTAAACATCAAGAAGAGCATCGAAGATGACTACAAAAGAAACATCAATATTACATCAGCATTTATTTATTAATTTCAACGTCAAGTATAGAATACATTGAAGATGATATTGCAAAGCACAAGGCATAAGCTTTATTTGCTGGACGTCTGACCGATCGAGTCGATGTCGAATATTGAGGAGAACAATGAAGTGTCGACATGGTAAAAAGACACTGTCTCCCATCCTAATTGCATTTTTAAGCTGACGAGTTTTATCTCAGTCTTTGTCGAGAGCATCCAAAAGGATGAATTCTCCAGAAACCACAGGTACGGACGACATCAAAAAGGATGCAGCACAACGTGGAACTTTTTCTTAGCAGCAAACTGGGACACAGTCCAAAGAGGAGTGCAAAACTCTTAGGACGCGAGTAGAGGAGCGACTTCCACCACAATCGAACCAACCCTCTCGAAGCATGCGTGTCTTTCTTTAGTTCTGTCAGTTTTAGTCTGGCATCCGAAATTTTTGTTTTATCGGAAGCAAGTTTCTAATCTGAGTGACAATGCGTCAAGAGCTTTGGAAATTATGTCTGTGTAAGTTCTTAGTTATGGGTGTGCAGGGGGCCACGTTCATGGCTAAAAGCCTCCTTTTCATACTCGTTAATTTGTCAGTCGTCCAAAACCGTAGGTTACCTAGCATAATAGATTTCCTTTTTCCACCGATTGAGTCGAACTACACACAGCGTGATTCCGAAGGTTTAAGGATATGTAGGCGGATTCAATATTGAAAACTCGGCTGTATTCCAACGTTCGCTCTCGAACTTTACTCTCGAGCATTTCGATACCTTCAAAATTCGGTATCGAGGTGGCTTTTGATTCTTTCAAAATCATGCGGTAAATTAAGCTTATCGAACTACAAGTGGCCTTATTTCTCATATGGCCTGAGATATGTAGGAAACCCATTTCAAGGGTTCGGCCATAATTCCTAAACTCTTTGTCAAATCCTTCCTTTTAAAAAATGAATGGGGTTGGTCAAAATTGGTTTGGTCAATTTCATTTTCCTCGAATTGCTTGCATCAATCCAAGTAAAATGAGGGACAGTTTGACACCCATTTTGATACCCAGCCCATTCCTTTAACCCCAGGCCCATTCCTCCTCCAGCCTAATTATCCCAACACATTAAATCCCAACCCAAACCCAATAATCCGACCCAACCCAACTTCTCTCTCCCTCTTAACCTTACCCGACCCGTCCCCCCTTCCCTCTTCCCCCTTCCTCATGTCCTTTTTTCCCAAAAAAACAGGCGCAGAACAGAAAGAAAAATTTTCAGAAAAAAACAGACGCGCGACCTCCCTCCTCAAATGGAAACCCACGTCTCTCCCCCACGCTCTCTCTCTCCCTCCTCCTCTCATTTCTCCTCTCTCTGTCGCGCGTGGTGGGGAGGTAGCAACGGACACACCTGCTGTCCTGTTGCCCCGTACGCTATTTTGCAGCGCAAGACGATGCAAAATCATCCTATTTCGTACTAGCGATAACGAGATGATGATACGTAGCTCGCAAGGACCATGATTTGATCTCGTCCCTCCACCTCGACCTCAATCCGTTGGAGATTTTGGCATCTAATCGGCATATTCTCAGTTTGGATAGGATTTGGGTTTTTGAAATTCAAATTCGGTTAGGGCCTGAAATTCAATCCTTTAGCCCTTTCCCTTGTGAAAAAACCCTACCATTCTTCTATAAATAGTTCTTGCTCATCACTAGTCAGGGGTTGAAAATTTTGGTTGGGAAAATTTAGTTGAGATTTCGTTGTAAGGGTTTGCCGGAGTAAAATTTCTTTCTGTTTATCACTGAAATATCAAGCAATTCGAGAAAATATCGCAAATACTTTGAAAACAACTAATAGACGGAAGAGTTGCTAGTGTTCCGTGTTTGGGTCTAAGTTCTCGACTAGACTTCGTTTCTTCGCCAGGGGTTCGAGTCTTCGTAAGGTGGTGAAGTCATTAGCTCGTCGCTGTTCCAGTCGCTGCTCTCGAAAAGGTAACCTTCTCCTGCCTCTTACTACCCCTGGTTTCTTCTGTTTCGAAGTAGTCTCTTTTGTCGCTTTGGTACTCTGTGAGTTGCTGCTGATATATCTGCTTTTTTTTTCCTGATTTGTTTGGATCAAAATCTGTTAAGAGTTCGACTGTGAGCACGCAAGGCCTGTTGCTGTGAACATAGGCTGTTTATTTGTTGGTTTTGGTTCGAGTCTGTGATGTATCATGTATTATAGTTCTATTTCGTTATGTTGTTCGTCTTATTTCGCTTTCTATTGTTACGAGTTTGTCATGGCGTAGACCTTATCGTGTTGGTTTTGACTTTGTTCCGTTTTGGAGCCATCCTTTGGATGATTTCTGGCCTGTTTCGAAGCTTCTATCTTGTTTAGGTTGGAAATTCTCCATGGTACAATAATGTCTAAGTAGGTTTGCTGAACATGAATGGGTTTTCCTCTTCCCCTAAGTAGTTTATGAGGATAAATCATGACTTTCCTTGTTTCTAGCATACTTTAGTTACAAATAATTATGTGTTATTGTTACCTTTGGCATAATGAAGTCACCTCCTTAAGCTTTGATTCCATGTTGCCTATCGCTATTCTTTGGGTTTGCTGTAGTTTTAAATGCTTATGTATGTCTAAAATTTAAGGAATCCGTTCTTGCCTAATGCTTGCTTTATTGAGGATCTTGTTTTAAATGATAATTTTTAGTGGTTGTTGTTAATCCTTTTCTTTTGTTTTTCTTTACATGCGACATCGATTCGAGTCTGTTTCGGACTCCACTCCCACATTCCTCCGAGTTAAAAGATCTTTGAGTCAGCCCATTTCCAGTCTAGGAGGTCTTAATACCCATTTACAGGTCGAAATACGGCATTAGAGAGCTGCTGGAAGTGGCGGATTGCAGGCACTTGGCTGCGATTTTTGTTTAGAAGCTGTGTATCTGATTTATACACAATATATACTTTGTGATACAGGTCAAAAATCCCAGGAGGACCGAACTGAAAATATGAGTTGACGACTGGGATATTACGCTCTTGTAAGGGAGTTTTAAACTTTCGAAAGTTGAAAAACAGGTAGATATACAGACTGTATACACAGATATACAGGAACGATATACTATATATATGCTTAAAAAACGTGATTGGCAGGTGAACGTACAGGGACGTTTATTTTAACTAAAATTCGGGATTAGGAAAATAATGCGGACGTAGGGTGCAGCCCGTATACATTAGTATACATTATTGAGCAACGATATACACTTGTTAAGTAAGTTTTAAAAATGATACAGGTACAAATACGCACGACAATACAGAAAAAAACAACGGAAAATATGTATTCAAATAGGTGCAGGGATCGAGAGGTCCAAATGGGTCAAATATATACTGTATACAGCATATATAAATTTGTGTATACCCTTCATGATCTTTTTTTTTTCAGGAATGGGCCAGGGCCCTTCAGCATCTTTTTAACAGGCCCAAGGGGCCAAAATATTTTTATGCAGGATTTTTAATTTGTTGAAAGGGCCCATGTCCATATTTGAAATTAGATAGGACAGGTGGGCTAAAGCCCAATGGCATGAATTTGGGCAATAAGGCCCAAGTTCAAATTTTTCTTCTCCTCTTTATTTATTATTTGCTTGAATTAATTAATGTGTGGTAGAATTTTAATAATCTCCTAAAGGGTAGCCAATATTTACTATTTTAAAATTTACCACTTTATTTGCTTATTTTTGTTTTATTTTATCACCATTTTCCTTAAAGTTTCTCCTTTAAATGTTTTCCTTCAGAAGTAATAAGGAAATAAAAATTTAAAAATTAAAGAATATATCAAAACGATTTCTTACTAAGTTAAAAATTGAAAATATATATTAAAGTCATTTTAATCAAATCGCCGGTCAACCGCAAGTTAGCGGGCATCGCGAGGGCCTAACACCTTCTCGGGATGTACATTGAACTTCGAACCTTTTCAATTGATTTTAATCTATTTTAAATCTTTTGAAATTTTTCTTGGTTTTGTCAAAATCAAGTGGCGACTCTATAATTTTGAAAAGTCAATTTTTCTTAAACAATAAGATTAATTGATTTTTCGAAATCTAGTCAACTATTTTTTCCATTTTAAAACCAAATAATAGTAGTAGTATTTTTTAAAATAAAAAAAGGTAAATGAGCAGACGGTGGTTTCCGACCAAATTTCCAAGGCTCAAATAAGGAGAATTAGCGCCAAGGTCAATGAAACCAAGGTCGAAACTATGTTAACTATAACCATGAGGTAATAATGTCCGAGATGGAAATTACAACCGCGACAACAACTTCAACAGGGGTAACTATGGTAATAGAAATGATAGGAATGGGCCCTATGTTCCTCCTCAAAATCGTGAAGTTTCTCGTAGGGATGGTGGAGGTAGTATGGAGTGAGTTGAGGATATGTTGCACAAAATGATGAGGAGGTTCGATGCTAGTGATGAGCACCTTAAAGTGATAAGGAGTGATTTAGCGGGTATTGGGCAGAAAGTCGATACACATGCAATATCGATTAAGCAGCTTGAGTTGCAAATGACCCAATTATCTGCGCCTGTGAACACACGGCAACCAGGCACTCTAGTTAAATATCGGCGTTTTATAACAATGTTGAATCAACTTTCTATAAAATTCCCTTTGGTAGAAGCTCTAGAACAAATGTCCGGTTATGCCAAGTTTATGAAAGATCTGGTTACCAAGAAAAGATCGGTCACTTTTGAGGATGATGATAGAATGCAACATTGTAGTGCTATTGCTACAAGATCTCTAGTACAAAACAAAGAAGATCCAGGTGCATTCACTATTCATTGTACAATCGGGTCATTACATTTTGCGAAAGCATTATGTGATCTGGGGGCAAGAATAAATCTCATGCCCCTCTCGATTTACAAGAAGTTGGATTTGGGTGATCCAAATCCCACTGCGATGCGGCTACAGATGCCGGATCGAACAGTATAAAATCCTATAGGGATAGTCCACGATGTGCTAGTAAAAGTGGAATCTTTCATATTTTCGGCAGATTTCGTTATTCTTGATTGTGAAGTCAATTTTGAAGTACCTATTATTTCTTGGGAGGCCTTTCCTTGCTATGGGTAGAGAATTAGTTGATATGCAAAAGGGGAAGATGAAATTTCGGTTGAACAATGAAGAAGTAACCTTCAACATTTGTAGGTCCATGAGGTAGATTGGTGAGCTCCAAACGGTATCTGCTATATCCTACAAATAAAAGATGAAGAAGTACCATGACCTAAAAATTGAAAAACGAGAGTTTATGGTTGGGGAGTTGGTGTTTTTATACAATTCTAGGTTGCACTTGTTTCAGGGAAAGCTCAAGTCCAAATGGACTGGCCCTTACCTGATTAACTACTATTTCCCATGGAGCAGTTGAGTTGGAAACCAAGGAGGGTGTGCGGTTTAAGGTGAATGGACAATGAATAAAAATCTATTTCGGGCATGCTGAATCAGCGAATGAAGTGATCGAGGCATACCATCTTGATGAAGTCTAAGAAATCCAGTGTCTTCAGCCGTGCTACGATGGTAAATTAGGCGTTGGTTAGGAGGCAACCCAATACGCAACACATCACTAGGAAATTATGAAGAAAATCACTCCGCAATATTCACTAACAAATACATCCACGAACCATCATGCTAGCGACGCACCATCGCATGAATTCGTCATTGCAGGTATGTTTTTCATTTATTTTCAATATTAGGTCACACACGACGGAACCCATGACGGACCATCACATCTGCAATGGACCATCACCAGGGACTCGTTGCGTCATTAACCATCAACCCGACCAGACCCGACTAGGGATTTTAAAAAGTTTTCAACCTTATAAACTCCCCACCCCTTCATTTGAACCGTTTCTTTCCCTCTTTCTCCCATTTCCTCACTTCCCAACTTCCTACCTTTATCATCCTCTTCTATATGAACTGATCCACATCACTTCCGTAAATCTCAAAATCTCCTTTCTACTGGTCAGAGTTTGCTGCTGTGTTTCTGCTCTTGATAGCTGAGTGCCTCACTTGCTTGTTTTTGTCCTCTTCTCAAGTATGTGTCTCTGATATCTACCCATTTACATTGTATTTTTGTTTTTCAATTACTATTGGCCTATTTCTTTTTGGTAGGTCTTTGCTCTTTGATCCAATTTTGTCTGATCTAGGTTGAGAGTCCCTTGAATTGCCTTGTTAAAACGCGAGAAATTGGTGTTTTAGCATTGCTAGTTTGCTAGGTATTTAGGTTAGAAACATGTAGGTTAATATCAAGTATTCCATTTGAGGCACAGGGGATGATTGTGGCATCCTCACTTCTGTCACTGAATGACAGAACGAGACCCCGACGACAGACGTTATAGAGTTTGTCCCAAGACCCCACTATTCGTTTTCTCTAAGTGTCCATCAACGAACATATGCGATGGACCATCATACCCATGACGGTCTATCCTGCACAACCTTCATAGTTGTTACAGACCCTTGTCCTAAGGGTCTCCATTTTTTTAAGTGTTCACTAATGGACATAGACGACGACCATCGTACCCACGATGGTCCGTCTAGCACAACCGTCATGGTTGTCATAGACCCTTGTCCAAAGGGTCTCTATTTTTCTCTAAGTGTCCACTAAAGGACATATACGACGAACTATTGTACTCTCGATGGTCCATCCTGCACAATCGTCATAACGGTCAGGGACCCCTCTCCTAAGGGTCTCTATACATTTTCTAAGTGCCCCACGACGGACATCAACGGTGGACCTTCATTATCATGACGGTCCGTCCTGCTTATCCGTCATAACTGTCAAAGTCTTTCCTTCTGAGAGTCTCCAAATAAACATTGTTGAAGTAAGACATGACGGACCCCATGAAGGTCCGACATCCTCACGACGGGCTGTCATCTAGTCCGTCGTGTTTCACTGCTACTACAAAGATACCATTACATATTTTCTGTTATGAGCATTTTGTCTCATTTTTGCTCGTCTTGTGTGGTCCTTCTAGTATTAATAATGATTTATTATTCTTTATAGGTAATATCGCTAATGGAACCGAAACAAGATTGAGTTTACGCACGTGGGCGTTCAAAGTCTGTCGCCCCTTCTGCCCGACTGGTTATAGGCTCTGATGATCAGCATGACCCGGAGTACCTGCCCAGGATCGGCCACTCCAGCATGAGCTCCATGTACAACCAGAGTTACGCCCAAAAAGGTGGCATCCAACGTAGTCACTACCTCCCAGTCTTATGAGGAGCGCACACTAACCGGCACACCTTCTAGGTCAGCTACACAAGAAGAAGGAGTGTCTTGTTCCTTAGGAGTTTTATTGTCGGAGAAAGCCTCCGGGTCCACAGAAGTCTCTGCACCCACCAGGACTGCACAGTCTGCCTCGTCTGATGAGGTTGACAGTCCTGATTCCACTCCAGGCTCATGGACTGGAGTTCCCGCCCCGGTTGCCGACCTTCCCAACCAGTGGTGTGTCAACGAGCAATACCAAGTGTATTCAGAAGCCAATTATCTAAATGATAAATGTGTCATGACACGTACCCTTACACTGGATAGGTGGGTCCTTATGGGAAGTCTCCCCACCATGCCAAATATCGGTGCTGTCTAAACCAAACACCGGCTAGATTGGACGGCTCGTTCTATGGGCTGCTACAGTGAGGAGTTGGTCCGAGAGTTTTACGCCTCTTATGTGGCTACTCTACAATCACCAATCGATAGGTGGGCTGCCCTCTCCAAGCAGGCCCCACTTGAGCACGTCAGAGTACGCGACAAACAGGTTGACATCTCCCTGCCTACCATCTGCGGGTAACTGTACGACAAGGATCTTGATACCACTAGGACCCCTCTCACATCCGAGTTCGACTATAGGTGGCAAATTGTTTAAGAGGGCCATTTTTTGCGTGAGCCATCGCTGAGAGAGACCACCAAGAGGTGGACGGCCCAACACTTATCTATTGATGGAGAGGATTCCGACTGGGTAATGGAGCCGAAGGGAGCCATCAGGAAGGCTAACTTCACCTTCACGACTAAGTTTCTATGGTTGATTTTCCGCCACTACCTCTCCCCCACAGTTGTAGATAATATAGTATCATGAGATCGCGCAGTTCTGATGGCAGCGATGATGGCCGGGTTTGAGGTTGACTTCGCTTAGCTTCTTCAGGCGGTCATGCTTGAGAGGGATTTCAAGGTCACCACTACTTACCCTTTTATGTGCATGGTATTTTCATTGTGCAGGTGTGCCAATCTGGCACATTGATCAGGTCAAGACTCCGTAGGGCACTGTTAATATCGTCCTCATCAGGGATGAGGCCAATGAGTTTGCTCCATGCAGATGTGCCTTCACTTGGTGAGAATCTAAATGATACTATAGCGTACGGCCGAATGGCTACGCAAGCTACTTCAGCAACCACTGACAGTACCGCGATATCCTGGGTAGTAGCACTGCCCTAAGCTCCTCTAGCTCAGCCCCTTCCCCCACTCTGATCCCGCTTGCTAGGGTCAAGAAACTAGAGGCTAAGATGGCCACACTTCTTCATCACATCCAGCTTTGGATGCAGAGATCTATTGCTGAGGCAGAGGAGCGCTTGGAGCAAAAGCAGGCACAGCACACAGAGAGGAAGATCGCGGAGGTTCATCAGCGCTTAGACACTTTTTAGTTACAGGTGCTAGCTCTTCCAGCCCCTCCGATGGACGTGTCGACCCTTCAAGCTGCGGTTTAGATTTTGCGAACAGATATTGATATGATCCTAAAGGCTAGGGTGCCTGAGTCTGAGGCCCCTTCTGCAGAGCCTGCAGAGGATACAGTCTTGGATGTTTTATTCGCCACTTCTGAGATTCAACCACCTCCCACTCGAGAGCATGCCTAGAGGCGTAGTGGTCGAGAGGAGGATGAGGCTAGGGCAAGGAAGATTAGAGCGTCGTGCGATGGAGGCTGCGAGGAGAGCCTTAATTGCTGATGAGGAGAAACATAAGATTAGGGTTGTAGAGTCAGCTACTAGGGCAACTAGCTCCACAGAATGGAGACTGCGGGAGGCACGACTGATAATGTTGTTGCTGATGAGAACACTAATGAGGGTGTCTAGACTACAGAGGTAGTGGGTTCGGAGGAGCTAGACCCACCAGCTTGCTGATCGCCGACGCTTTGCGCCTCAGGTTTGTTTCACCTACCACTCTCGTATTTCAATTTTTTATGCATTGGGGAAAATTTCATATCTTTTTGTTTTGGGTGGGGTAAATGGAAAGTGAGTTCTAGGGTGAAGTCTGAGTAGCCAAATTCACGATCCTCTTTTGGGGTTTTCTTGCCTGTGTTCTTTTCTCCCCAAAAGACTGATTACTTTTATTGTTGAACCGGCATGTTATATCTTGGTTACATAGTATAACTCTGAAGCATGATGGCTAAAACAAATATGATATCCCAATATGAAAATGATGCATCACTAGGCATAGTAATTGATAATTGTGTGGCTCTAAACATGACATAGAGATACACTACTGCATGACCTTGAATCTAAGACTCGAACTAGGTGTCTAATAATCTGGGAATGTAATGAATGTCAAGTGACTGTGAGGAAAATTCAAAGGATCCACCATTGAGACTGAGCTAGAACTTGCCTGGTTAGTCTTGCTAAAAGTAAGCCAAAATAAACAATTAGGAAAGGATCATAGGCCTTTGTTCGAAATAGTCAATCTTGAGACCAAAGGAAAAATAAACCAGATGAAGTTAATCCCATATGGATCCAATTGATTTGATCATAAAAACAGATCTTTCTTTTTCACCCCAACTAATCTTCTCTGGGAACAATGTGTTGGCCCTGGTCCCTCCTTGGACATGTCCACCTCAGTTTAAGTCAAAAGCCTAAGTTGAGGGTGGCTAATGCAGAAAACAAACTTTTCGTGGCCCTGACCCAATCGTGGGTATTGTGAACCTTGACTCATTGCAAAGTCATGAGTTGAGGGTGACTATTATAAGGAATACTCCAAAAAGTGGGGTTGAAAGAATGAAGATAAATAAAGAAAAAAATAGAAGTGACTTAAAAAAAGTCACTTACATATAAGGATAAAAAAGAGAAAACAGCAAGATAAAAAGAAAATTGAGAAATTGGGCAAAATAATATGATTAAAAAGTGGTACATTTAGCTGATATGTAAAGGAGGGTAACAAGTCACTAAAGTATACCAAAATATACCCTACCTGACCCTGAGCCTATGTTATAAGCAAAGAAAGTCCTATCGTGATCCTAAGAGTTTTATGGCGAACTTAAAGCAGTGAAAATAAGGGCAAGCTTATGACAATATGTATAAATGAGTTGTGAATTTTTTCTAAGAGTGAGTGTTTAAAAGGAATCCTTATACTCAAACTGAAATCATTTTGTTGAAAATGAGGATGTTGTTTTGAAGTGAGGACACTATATGCAATACAAAAATATTAGCATCTCGGTGAGAAATTCAAGAGGATAGGTGTCAGTGCGTGGTGAGTTTGTGTCATGGTTTGGTTCCACATAATTCAAGAATAATAGTGATAACATGCATAAACACTATGAGAATGATTGGGATTGATAGACAAATGATTGTGAAAGCTATAATATGGATACTTTTGTACAACGATTTTGTAGTGAGTCATAGTGCGTCGCTTGAGGACAAACAACGAATTTAAGTTTAGGGTGTTGATGTACCGTGGTTTCATGGTACTTTAATGCTTTTTCCTTAAGTTTAGTGTGTATTCAAAATCCTTTTGTATTGATTTTTATGTAAGTTTCTCCTTATTTGCAATAAAATATGTCCAAAGATGAACGCGGAAGCTCTGAGCGAGAAATGCAGAAGAGACCACCTACGGAGCTTATGACAGTATGTCCAGTCTGTGACGGTCTGTAGGTGGCATCGTAGTGAGGAGAGAAGGTGCTAAAGGAAGATGGGGAAGTCAGACCTAGTGTGGGATTACGAAAGTACAAGACGAACCGTCATAGCCATGACGGTCCGTCCTGCTAGTTCGTCGTAGTGATCAGAGAGTAGTCCCACTACCTAAATTACAAGAAGTCAAAGTATTATAGAAAGGAGACCCTCGACGGACCGTCGTGCTAGGAACGGTCCATCATACATGTTAGTTGAGGTTAATGAAGAAATCAGTAGAAGAATTTGTGAAGTATGGGACGACGGAGGCCATGGCTGCCTATCGTCACCACTATGGTCCGTCACGAGGTCCGTCGACTCAGACGCGTTTGGAAAATTTTTCAGTAATTAGAATCCATGTTTTTATTATAAATAGTTAGAAATACCTCATTTTTCAGGTAAAATTTTTCGTTGGACGGTTAGACTTTCAGACTTTTGGTTAGACTTTTCAATAATATTTATTCTCTTGTTCAAGTATTGAAGAATTAATTTCAGTAGTTGATACACTTTTTTTGGAATTGATTGTTGGTGTTTTTGTTGATTAATAAAGTGAATTTTTGGATTTTATTCTTTCTCATTAATGTAAGTGCATGATTTCTTATATTAAATATATGAATAGTGTGATTATGACCATGGGTGACTAAACTCCATAACTAGTGTTGTGGAAACCATTTGTGAATAATGAGGTAAAATCTAACTAAAATAGCAATTCTAGAATAGTATCTTGCATGTATTGATAATTCTTTCGTTTAGAAGTCTTTTTAACGGATGGCCAACGTTAGAACTTTCCTTAATTCTGCTTGCCGGACCAAGGAGGTAGATAATAGGAAAATAATTATCAACATAGATTTAGTGTACTCTATCGAATAGGCTAGTGTCGGTTGGTACGAGGTAATGACTTAGTCAAATATCGAATACAATGCTTAATATGACGTAAAGGTAAGGGTTAATATAGAAACACACATAGCCGGACCAAGGTGTGGAGTTGAATTTTCTAGATGCCGGACCAAGGATTTAGAGATACATAACTTATTACTTTACATGCAAGATACTAGGAAAGAATTGTTATAGTTAGAATTATCAAGTTAGGAACCTGTAGGGAACACTTAGGCCCTAGTTACTTTTATCAATTGATTAAGATCTTAGATTTTGAATCTGTTAGTTCTTTACTTTAATTTAGTTAATTATTTTCATTAATTTAGAGTCATAAACCCCCTATTTTGTCTTTTGTTTTCTAAGGAAATAGTTGACAAAATAATAGTAATAATAGAATAAAGTTAAGTCTAAACTATTTTCCTCGTGGGATCGACCCCAACCTTATTAATTGAGTTCTTTACTTGATACGACCTCTTTACTTCTTATTTGAGAAGTAAGTTTGAGCGTATCACATACCTAGACAATTTAACAAACTTCAAGGAATACTCCCTGACAGTCATCGAGCCCTACTTAAGGTTGATGAACTACTCAAACTTAGCCTCCCTCATCTCTCTGGGGAAGAACCTCTCCAGAAAGGTTGTCTAAAACATCTGATGTGACCAGACCTCCGCTCAACGCCCTGCTATCCTGCAACATCTTGCAACAAGTCTATGCAACATCCTTCTCAAACTCCATCGCACCCATTGCCACCAGAATTTTCCGGACCTACTCCAAGAACTTCTGAGGATCCTTTGCAGTCTTAGATCCTGTAAAGATTAGAGGATTCATCCTCGTAAAATCTCACAACATGTTCGCCATGATGTGGGCTTGTGGGTTCTCCCGCTAAACCTCTAGTCTTTTGGCCTGGGCCATCATAGCCAGAGCCTGCACAGTGATGGCTTGAGCCATCTGTACCAAAGTTGTCCGCACCTCCAAATCACTTAATCTAGCTGTGTTAAGTGGCATGGCCACTCATGTAGCTGGAGACTGGGCTGGAACTTGGTTGCCCAAAATAGCTGCTCCTACTCTTCCCTGAACAGTATTTCCCCTTGTGTTCATTTTCTGGAAAAAAAGAATTGATGTTAGATGCGCTCATAACATCAAGAAATCAGGTATTAAGGAAAGCACGATAAGATCAGAAGAAGGGAAATTTTCCTATGCATCATGTAGTCTCTAATTCATGATAGTGTTTTACTTCACTTCCATAAGTTAGAAACTACTCGATGTGGTAGAGGTGAAATTAATATCCTTGGAATTAAAACTAATGCTCTTATACCACGTTTTTCATGACCGGGATCTAGATCCTAGTTGAAACTGGCGTCGTTGACCTCTAGGAGGTTGCGGACAACCATGCATACTCATCATTATATCGTATAGGTTGATGTTAGCGGAAAATTTAAAACTTTTGTTTCTTCGAATTATACATAGATTTCTTAGTATGAATTGCATAATATCACATAAGTTCACAACAAACATCTAATAATGAGATATTCAAATGAAGGAAATAGTTCATAACTGCATAAACATAAAGTTACCAAAATGGAACCAATACAACGTCAAAAATAAGTAAGAAAGAAATGCTAGTGGAACATCCTCCACTACATAATGCCTACATCTATGATAGAATATAAAAAATAAGCATCCTCTAAAGCATGAGGGCCTACCATGTCTGGCTGAATGCTCCACGCGCGGATAGTGTAAATGTAGACTCGTAGGCTCTAGCGTCCACCTGTACCTGCACCTAAAAGTAGAGGATTGTATGGGAGTAGGACACACTTGTACTAAGTATGGGTGTATGCAAGTACACACCAAGGACATGCATGATAAAAAAATATCTCTCTCCTAATGATTATAAATTATGGAAAGCCAAGTTCGTTGAACTTGCCAAATTAGATTAGGAAAATCATGCTATAATAGTAGCATGTATTACCATTCTTTTCATATTGCACACAACACATAATACATTTCATATAGTACAAACATATATCACATATAATCCATTATATATCATGAGACCTTGGAATCATGGTCTTATCATTAGGACTACCCAATTGAGAGCTCAATATATGGACCTCAACGTAAGAGCCTTCTTTCGCAAACATAGAGTCTGCTTCATTCATTTATACGTACTTCATTGTCATTCATTCATATACCTAGGATTTTGTTTAAGACATTCATTAGGTTCACTTCACAATGACCAAGAATGACCTAGTGTTATTACTTGAGTCTAGTTCACCTCTTGATTATCCTACACAAACACCTTTGGTATCATTTATTTCATTGTGTGCATTACTTGAGGTTGGACTCATTCTTCCTTTAGAAAATTTAACTTTAACCGACATAGATCATGTAAGCTCCATGAAATCAAGTGTCTATCCCACACCGAAAAGAGGTGGAATCACCGGCCAAAGTGAAACCAAAACATGCTAGTGTGTATAGGGAATCGAACCCTGCTAGAACCCTATGTTGGATGCATAGGTTCAAAGACTAGGAGATATAAGGAGACCTATACCCGCCTAAATGGACAATCTCATCTCATGAGACTTACACAAACCTCAGCCTTCTTGAAAGAAGGAATGGAGACTCATAGCTAGCCTATCGGTGCTCCGTATACAGTTCCATTATATTCATCTAACATATCATAGAAGCTGGCTTCTAGCATGAGGGAATCATTGCTCATTAGATGATTTTTCATCTCATCATTTGTATTAGGTGTGAATTAATTTTAATACTTTAATTATATTGTTTCATAGAGTCAGTTCTCTTTAATAATCTTACACTCTTTTAGGTGAGTACTGTTTTTGTTAACATTTACTTAAGCTCATCTAAGAATGATCTCATCTTTCATATTAGCCTCTTATCATATAGTCACCACATTCATTAACTTTAGCACATTAGGTTTTTATAATTACTCACCCCTTTACGTGAATGATCATTTCTCATATGCCAATGCACTTGGCCTTTTATTGTGTTTCACACTCATACTTAACCCTCCTGGGGCCATATCATTTCATCATATACATCTTTGGTTCACATATTTTTAAACGTACGGTGGACTTATGAACCAATACGTATAATCCGAGAGGCTTCGTTTATATTTCATCTAATTGACTTAAATTTACCCATGATTATGTGGTACAAGACTTATGCCTATGGGCAGCATTCATTAAATATTTATTCACGTAAGACTTATGTATCAATATGGAGCTTGGCAAGGGAACCTGATTTAAAATCCATTGGGCACACTTTGTATTATACTAATTTTTGATTTCAAATTTTGGGCATGGGGATTCGAGGTCAAGCCCCGACGCCCACACTTCTCATTTATTTTTTTCTTTTCTTTCCCTTTTCATTTGAGGCCAAGAGGTTGTGGGATCGATCCCCCACAACCTCATTTGATTTTTCTTTTATTTTTCTCCTAACTTTATCACCTTTACGAGAGGTTATGGGTTCGACCCCACACACCTCAATTTTTAATTCTTTCCCTCTTTTATCCTTTCACTTGAGCCTTACCCCAATTCGAATCCCCTTACCTCATTTTTATTATTGAATTTTAAGTAGCTTGTATTTGATGAGGTCTTGAGTAAAAAATTTAAAAATCAAACTACTCCACACTGCCCATGCCGAGACCAAATTCAAGATTTTTGGAAATTTGATCGTCTTTTCAATTCACTCTTTCTCAACATGTATATGTTGGATTTTTATGGCAAATTATTTAGTCATTTCGTGCATTTTTATATGCATATTTCCAAGTAATTTTATACAAAAAGTAATTTTATACAAAAACACAAGGTTTTAACATGTCATTTTTATTCTCCAAACCATGCCTAAGAACACGGCTGCACACACATTTTGCATACGTTTATCATCACATAATTCCGAACATACCTACATGAACATAACCATATCGAAACAACTTTACATTCCTCAATTCTACCAGCAATCATACACAACCTACGACATCGTTGGAATCTAGTGACAGAGACATGCAAAGGGGAACATTCCTAGTTTGCAGATTAGAATTCGACTTATTCTTAGGGGTCTCTTGGGAAAGGGGTCACTACTGATGAAGTTTAATTTTTGTTCTTTTTGTTGATGATGAGCCTAAGAAAGAGTGTGGAGAGACGTGAGAATGAGAGTGGAGATATATGGGAGTAAGGTGTAGGAGTAGGAGTTTTAGTTTAAGACTTAGTCAAACTAGGACTTCTTGCCATTTATTATTAAAAATATGATTTTTTAAAGGGTTGGGTTAAATGACTAATCATGAACTTACTTAAATCAAATAATTAATATACATTAATTATATTTAACATTGCTTCCACCCAGGATCGAACCCGGGTGAAACTTAACTCACAAAAAGGGTCAAATTCGGGTCAACCCTACCCGAATTGTCCATTACTCACATTAATTAATTGATTAATTAAGTAAATCTTAAGGGTAATTATGATACTACTCTTATCCTAGAAAATACCATTTTACCCCAAGACCCTCCAAACTTAAGATTAACCCTTTCAAGTCCAGTTAGCACTCATCCGGGTGAAACTTAATATTCGAGTTCCCTACATGGCTGGACCCAACCTTGTCTAGCTCAACTAACTCACCAAGTTGATTGGCTTGGCTGGTGCATAGGTTTAGAGGTCTAGTTCCATGCGCATCAATCCGTGTGAACCCGGTCTAATCTAGGCATTCTAGGTATGTTTGACATTACTTAGCAAGGCCTTTTTCGGGTTGTTACACCCTTCTCGTGAATACTAACATTAGGTCAAAAACTAACCTTATGGCCACTCTTGCCACACCCAAAGCAATTTTTCGTCCCAACTAGACACTCACCCCAATGCTTTTTTACCACACTTGGCACAAGTAGATTTCTTGCAAGGTTAATTTTTCTTCATGCCTTTTGATACTTAGGGTTAGAAACCCTCTTTTTTTACCTTAGGGAAATTGGAAGGAAATTTCTTGGAAATTGTAAGGGTCCTGACCAAATGAGTCGACAAAGGCATGGGTGTGACAATGGGTTGGCATGAATGACTTTGCCAAAAGCCAAAATGCGGGCGAAATCAAGCATGCATTGTGTGAAAAGAGTGTTGGAATGGTAAAATGGATTCCAAATAGGTTGGTAGGACAGTATCAAGATATCAAATGGCGTTGGCTCGGGAATAGCCCATGCCATGACTTAGGCGTTGGCCGACATCGGTTGTGGAAATAGTTGGCATGCGAAAAATCACATGTACTGGTCAAATGCGGGAAAAATAAGATGAGCTAAATTGAAGCATTGTCAATTGTGAATAAAACGCAGCAAAACTATAAGAAAAGGCACAAGTGGATTAAAAGATAACAAGGCCTAAGCGAGGCAGCGACAGGGCGTGGTGGTGTGCAAGCATGGAAAATGTACTGTTGGATTCGGGTAGAATTTGATGAGGCAAAGGCTATCCAATTTTTAGGCATTGTATTAGAGTCAAATATATTGAAGGAAAATGCAGTAAAGGGACGAAATCCAGTCAACCAAGTCACATGTCAAGCACATGCAGCGAATACCTTTTTGTAATCCCTTTTGTGCAGATTCGTTATATCACTTGTATGCTTTTTGAATTAAAATTTGAATGTTTGTTATCAGTTGGGGATGTCAATTGAATAATATTTTAGTAGGCTATGTATTTGACAAATGTTGCACATGTGTCACAACATAATGCAATGTAAAACACAAAGCAGCCACATGGTTAATAAATGGACAGTATTGGTGTTGGAAAAATTTGGCTATGTAAGGAGGATAAACTTGTTTTACTAAGGTGATAAAGGGAATATTAAGTATTGAATTTCACCAAGACACTTTTAATAAAATGTGTGGGTTGTAAAAAGTGTCTAAGGTAAAAATCGACTTGTGATTGTTCCTTTAGTTGAAGTCGAAGTTGGACAAAATTATTGTTCAATGAGTGAGTCCTTTGTATAATATGATTATACATATACAGGTTGGGTTTGCTCATATTTTTATGTGTTGATTTCCTGTTGAAGTCTGAAAAATAATCTAAGGCATAAAAGAAGAAAAATGTCCTTGAATGTTAGGCAGAATAGGGTGTGAAAGGGGCTGAGTTGAGTGAGACTTGACTGCCATTAGGTTGGGTTAAATTCTTACAGGAAATTAAGGTGGAATAGTCTTCTCGCTTAAGAATTGGTATCATAGCGTTGATTAGATTATTTGATTGTTGGTGGAAACACTGAACTACGGGAGAGGGTGACAAGATTGGAAGCATTTATTGGTGGAACAAATTATAGTGAGGACTCGGTTGATCTGGTAACTCAAATCCAAAGAGTTAAGGTAGAATTAATCTTGACTAAAGAGTTGAAGAACGAAAAAGTTTTCTTGTTTGAGGCAGAATATGCATCCAAACACAAAACTTCCCAACAAGAGATGGAAATTGTTCGCAGGGAGAAAAAAGGTCTGCATGGTGAAGTTTTTCTATGTTGGGCGTTGTAAGGAACAATTGTCCCCATAAGAATGAAGTTTCCAGAACCGAGGTTTAAAATGGTGTGAGGAGTGCCAAGGAATTGGAGAACTTTCTTTGGGATATCGAAAAACACTTCAAGGCAGCAAAAATTCAAGTTGATAAAAAGGTGTCAGTCACCATAATGTATTTAAGTTATGATGCTAAAGGTTTGGTGGAGAACAAGGGTTATTAAAGTAGAAGGTTTGAATTTTCTACTAATTGAAACGTGGAAATATTAAAGAAATAATTGAAAACACATTTCCTTCCAAGAAATTTGTCTTGGTTTGCAAGGGAGGGGATTCAACGTTTAAACAAGCCATCAAAGGCTTATATCAAGGAATTTTCATCCTTGATGTTAATATCGGCAACATGGTAGAAGAAGAAAAGTTATACTATTTCATAAGCGGGTTGATATGATTGGCACAAAGATATTTAAAAAGACAGAATGTTCAAACTCTTAATTCTGCCATAGTGGCAGCAAACAAGTTCTCTGACTTTAATGAAGGTGACGACCCAAGAGATTTTTCACACTTCAAGTAGAAACAAAAGGGAAAAAAGTGGAATAAAAATGGGAAGGGTCAAGATGCCGAAAAGGAAGATGCAGGTGGGAAAACTAGACAAGGGGTGTCTTCATTTCCAAAAGAGAAGGGAAAGTTTGGAGGATGATTTACTTATGGTGGTCCTCGTTTGAAAAGGGACCGTCCAGTGCAAGTGAAAGTAAATGTCATATTTGCTGCAAAATTGGAAAAGGAAAAGAACAATTAGGCAGAAACGTCTTGTTGAATATGAAGGTGATGGACAGGATATAATCCATGTCCGGAACTCAAATAAGTTAAGATGAATGATGTCCTCGACGAGGATGTTGAGTTTAATTATGTGGGGGGAGTTTGTAACGGTTCATACCAAATGACTCGACATAGGCATAGGTTTGGCAAGAGTTTGGCATTAATGACTTTGCCAAAAGCTAAAAGATGGGTAGAATCAAGCATGTGTAGTGTGACCAGAGTGTTGGCAAGGTCAAATGGGTTAAAAATATGTTGGTAGGATAGTATCAAGGCATGAAATGGGTGCTGGCAAGGCAATATCCCATGGAATAACTTGAGTGATGGCCAACATCATTTATGGACAAAGTTGGAACGCGAAAATCACATGGTCTGGTGAAATATGGGAAAATTAAGCAGATTCAAATTGAAGAATTGTCAATTGTGAATAAAATGCAGCAAGAATATAAGAAATGGAACGAGTGTATTAAAAGTTAACAAGGCCAAAGTTTGGACACGGCAGGAAGCGGCAGGGCGTCAGTGGTGTGCTGGCACGGAAAATTTGCGGATGGATATGAGTGGACTTTGATGAGGAAATGACTATAAGATTTTATACATTGTATTGGAGTCCCAAAAAATGAAGGAAAATGCAGCAAAGGGCCGAATTCCAGTCAACCAACTTACAAGTCAAGCACATGCGACAATTACCTTTTTGTAACCGCTTGTGTCTAGATTCATCGTATCTGTTGTATGCTTTTTAAATTCAAATTTTGAATGTTTCTTATCAGTTAGGGATGTCAAATTAATTATATTTTAGTGGGATAAGCATTTTACAATTGTTGCACATGTGTCACAACACTATGCAATGTAAAACACAAAGCTGCCACATAGTCTATAAATGGTTAGCCTTGGTATTGGACGAATTTGGCTGAATAAGGAGGATAGACTTGTTACCTGAAGGTGATAGAGGGAATATTAAGTCTTGAATTTCACTAATACACTTAGAATATAAGCGTGGGTTTTATGAAGTGTGATAGGCAACAATCGATTTGTCATTGTGCCTTAAGTTGAAGTCAAAGTCGAAGTCGAAGTTGGACATATTGTTCTTTAACGAGTGAGTCCTTTGTATTTTTTTTATTATAAATAAAGGTTGGATTTGCCTGTATTTTTATGTATTACTTTATGTTTAATTCTTAAAAATAATATAAGGCATAAAAGAAGAAAAACGTCCTTAAACATTAGGTAGAATAGGCTGCGGAAGGGGCTGATTTGAGTGAGACTTGACTACCATTAGGTTGGGTTAACTTAATGAAGGAAATTAAGGTGGGGTATTCTTCCCTCTTAATAATTGGTAGTTGCTTAGATTATTCGATTGTTGGAGGAAATGCTGAACTATGAGAGAGGGTAACACGTTTGGAAGCACTAATTGGTGGAACAAATGATAGGGAGGACTTGTTTGATCTGGTCACTCAAATTCAAAGAGTGAAGGCAGAATTTACCTTGACTAAAGAGGTGATGAACTAAAATGTTTTGTTGTTAGAGGTAGAATATGCGTCCAAATATGAAATTGCCCAACTAGAGATGGAACTTGTTCGCAGGGAAAAAATAGAAGAAAAATGGGAAGGGCCAAGATGCCCAAAAGGAAGATGAAGGTGGGAAAACTAGAAAAGGGGAGTCTTCTTTTCCAAAACAGAAGGGGAAGTTTGGAGGATGCTTTAATTTGGGTGCTCCACATTTGAAAAGGTATTGTCAAGTAAAAGTGAAAGTAAATGTCATACTTGCTGGCGAATTGGTCAAGAAAAAGAACAATGAGGCAGAAACGTCAAAAGTAAACTGTTTGACGTTGGTTGAAGATAAAGATAATGGACATGATATGATCCTTGTCCGGAACACAAATAGGTTTAGATGAATGATGTCCTCGATGAAGATGTCGAGCTTAATTAAGTGGGGGAAGTTTGTAAGGGTCCTGACCAAATGACTCGACATAGGCATGGTTGTGGCAAAGAGTTGACATGAATAACTTTGCTAAAAGCCAAAATGTCGGTGGAATCAAACATATGTTGTGTGAGAAGATTGTTGACATGTTTATATGCGTTCAAAATATGTCGGTAGGAAAGTGTTAAGACATGGCATGGACGTTTGCAAGACAATTGACCATGGAATGACTTGGGCGGTGGCCGACATCGGTTGTGGAAGAAGTTGGCATGCGAAAAATCACATGGTCTGGTTAAATGCGGGAAAATTAAGAAGATTTACATTGAAGAATTTCCAATTTTTAATGAAATGCAGCAAAAATATAAGAAATGGCACGAGTGGAATCAAAGTTAACAAGGCCAAAGCGAGGCAACGGCACGGCGTCGGTGTTGTGTAGGCATGGAAAATATGCGGATGTATTAAAGTGGGATTTGATGAGGCAATTACTATAAAATGTTTAGAAATTGTATTGGAGTAAAAACTCTTGAATGAAATTGCAACAAAGGGCAAATATCAAGTCAACCAAGTCACATGTGAAGCACATGCGTCGGCTACCTTTTTGTACTTGTTTGTGTCTAGTTTTGTTGTATCTCTTCTATGTTTTTAAATTCAAAGTTGAATGTTTTTTATCAGTTGTGGATGTCAAATGAATTATATTTTAGTAGGATAATCATTTGAAAAGTATTGCACATGTGTCACAACACTATGCAATGTAAAACATAATGCCGCCACATGGTCTGTAAATGGACAACCTTGGTGTTAGACCAATTTGGCTATGTAAGGAAGATAGACTTTTTATCCTAATGCGAGAGATGTAAGATTGAGTCTGGAATTTCACCGAGACACTTAGAATGAAACATGAGGGTTTAAAGTGTCTGAGGCAACAATCGACTTGTGATTGTGCCTTAAGTTGAAGTCGAAGTTCAAGTTGGACAGAATTGTTGTTCAACGAGTGAAACCTTTTTATTATTTTGATTATAAATATAAAGGTTGGGTTCGCCCGTATGTTTATGTGTTGATTTCCTGTTGAAGTCTGAAAAATAATCTAAGGCATAAAAGAAGAAAAACATCCTTGAACGTTACGCAGAATAGGCTGTGAAAGGGGCTGAGTTGAGTGAGACTTGACTTCCATTAGGTTGGGCTAACTTCTTGCACGAAATTTTGGAGGAGTAGTTTTCCCTCTTAACAATTGGTATCAGAGCGTTGCTTAGATTATTCAATCATTGGGGAAACGATGAACAATGGGAGACGGTTAAACGATTGGAAGCACTAATTGGTAGAACAAATGATACGGAGGACTTGGTTGATCTGGTTAATCAAATACAAAGAGTGAAGGTAGAATTAACCTTGACTAAAGATGTGATGAACAAAAAAGTTTTGTTCTTGGGGGCAGAATATGCAACCAAACACGAAACTTCCCAACAAGAGATTGAACTTGTTCGCAGGAAGAAATAAGATCTGTGTGGTGAAGTTGTTTTTCTACGAAGGGAGTTCTATAAAAAAAGTGGCCCCATAAGAATGAAGGTTCCAGAACCGAAGGCTTACAATGGTGTGCGGAGTTCCAAGGAATTAGAGAAATTTCTTAGGGATATCGAAAACTATTACAAGGAAGAAAAGTTCAAGATGCTAAAAAGGTGTCAGTCACAACAATTTATTTAATTCATGATGCTAAGTTTTGGTGGAGAACATGGGTTGCTGAAGTAGAAGGTTCGAATTTTTCACAAATTGAAACGTGGAAATGTTAAAGAAAGAATTGAAAACTCAATTACTTCCAAGAATTTTGTCTTGGTTGGAAAGGGATGGTCTGCGACATTTGAGACAATGTAACATGGTGAGGGATTATATCAAGGAATTTTCGACCATAATGTTGAACATAGGAAACATGATCGAAGAAGACAAGTTGGACTATTTCATAAGAGGGTTGGAAGGATGGGTACAAAGATAGTTAAGGAGATAGAATGTTCAAACTCTCAATCTTCCATAGTGGCAGCAGACATGTTGGCTGACTTTGATGAGGGTGGAGACCCAAGGGATTCTTCTCACATCAAGCAGAAAGAAAAGGGGAAAGAGTGGAAGAAAAATGGGAAGGTCCAAGCTGCCGAAAAGGAAGATGAAGGTGGGAAAACTAGACAAGGGAGTCTTTTTTACAAAAACAGAAGGGAAAGTTTGGAGGATGCTTTAATTGTGGTGGTCCACATTTGAAAAGGGAATATCCAATGCAAGTGAAAGTAAATACCATACATGCTGCCGAATTGGAAAAGGAAAAGAACAATGAGGCAGAAACGTCAAAAGTAAACTCTTTGGCATTTGTTGAAGATAATGATAATGGAAAGGATATCATCCTTTTTGTAACCCAAATAGGTTCATATGAAATATTTTCTAGACGAGGATGTCGAGTTTTGATTAAATGGGGGAAGTGTGTAAGGGTCCTCAAAAAATGACTCGACACAGACATGGGTGTGGCAAAGGGTTAGACTTAGGCAAAAGGCAAAATCCGGGTGGAATCAAGCATGTATTGTGTGAGAAGAGTGTTTTCATGGTCAAATGGGTTCAAAATATGTTGTTAGGACAGTTTTAGGACATGACATGGGCATTGGCAAGGCAATAGACCATGGAATCACTTGGGCGCTGGCCGACATCGGTTGTGGACAAAGTTGGCATGCGAAAATCACATGATCTGGTGAAATGCAGGAAATTAAGCAAAGTTAAATGGAAGCATTGTGAATTGCAAATGAAACTCATCAATAATTTCAGAAATGGCAGGAGCGTGTTAAAAGTTAACAAGTCAAAGCGAGGCAACGGTAGGATATGGTAGAGCGTCGGTACTGTGCAGGATTGGAAAATGTGCGGACGGATTCGGGTGGACTTTGTTGAGGAAATGACTATAAAATGTTTTGAGCATTGTATTGGAGTCAAAAATCTTGAAGGAAATTGCAGCAAAGGGCCGAAATCCGGTTAACCAAGTCTCATGTCAAGTACATGCAACAGTTACCTTTTATAACTGCTTGTGTCCAGATTCATTGTATCTCTTGTATGCTTATTGAATTTGATATTTTGAATGCTTATGATCATTTGGGGATGTAAACTTAATTATATTTGAGTAGGATAAGCATTTGACAAGTGTTGCACATGTGTCACAACACTATGCATTGTAAAACACAAGGTTGCGACATGGTGTATAAACGGACAGCCTTGATGTTGGACGAATTTGGGTAAGTAAGGAGGATAGACTTGTTATACTAAGGTTAAATAGGGAATATTAAGTATAGAATTTCACCAAGACTCTTAGAATAAAAAGTGAGGGCTTAAGTGACTAAGGCAACAATTGACTTGTGAATGTGCCTTAAGTTGAAGTCGATACTGAAGTTGGACATAATTGTTGTTCAACGAGTGAGTCCTTTGTATTATTTTGATTATAAATATAGAGGCTGGGTTTGCCTGTATGTTTATGTGTTGATTTCGTGTTAAAGTCTGAAAAATAATATAAGTCATAAAAGAAGAAAAACAACCTTGAACGTTAGGCAGAATAGGCTGCGAAAGGGCTTAGTTCAGTGAGACTTAACTTCCATTAGGTTGGGTTAGCTTCTCGCACGAAATTAAGGTGGATTAGTTTGCCCTCTAACCAGAAACCCTCTTCTTGAACCTAAACTTCTCTTGAATTTCAAGCCTACACTTGGAAATACCTCCCTCATAAGTCTTGGCCCTGTCAAACTCCCTAATCTTCCTCTTGAGTTTAGTCTCCTTGACTTGTCGAGAAAGAATCATCAACCAAGAGATATAAATATTGTTATGTAGCATCGTCAAACGACACTCTTCAACTAAGTCATCAGCTACTCCCGTCATAAAGCGACTTATGTCATCCCTAGGATTAGATGACATTTGGAAAATTTAGTAAACTTTAAGGAGTACTCTTGCACACTAATACCTCCTTAATGAAGGTTGATGAATTCATCCACTTTCACCTCCCTTTTCATCCTAGGAAAGAAACGATTAAGGAAAGCTCTTAAGGCCCTATTGTCTCTCCATTAGTTGTACAATTTTAGAGCTACGTCTTTGAGTTGGTAGGAAGCTAGTTTGTCCTTTTCATTCGAAATTAAACCCATAACATAAGGAATCTTGTAGAACTCATCAAGGAAGATTAGAGGGTCTTCATTCTTTTTCGACTCATAGAACATAGGAAGGTTCATCCTAGTAAAATTCTTCAAGTAGGAAGCCATGGTACTAGTGTTTGGTTGAACACAGGGTCCAACCTCCCTATTCGCTTAAGCCTTCATGGCTTGAGCTTTGGTGGTCATGGCTTGGGCCAAAGTCACAAACGCCAACATTATATTTTCATCCGTTATAGGTGGAGGAATTACTGGATCTTGGTCATGAGGAAGCACTTGATTACCTTGTGGAGGGACATGGCTCTCTAGGGGAGGAACTACCGCATTAGCCAAATCTTCCTCAATTTTCCTTGCATTCGTCCTTCTCGTATTCATCTCCTATTTCAACTAGAAAAGGATTAAAAGATAAAGGGACACTTAGAGTTTCAACTCATTAGGCACGAGTTTCAAGATTACCAAAAGTTAGAATTCCTAATCATCACATAGCCTCTCATTCATAAGTGTAGATCACTTCACTCCCATGAACAAGGCTCTAACTAGACGTGGTTAAGTGATATATCAAACCTAAGATTATTTCAACCTTATTCTCTGATGTCAAGTTTTCCACGACCGTGAAGTGCCCCCTAGCCGCAACCGGCGTCGTTGTCCTAAGAGAGGACTGAGATTAGTCTCTTAGCGTCATTACATTTCATAGGTTAAAATGCTTAGAAGTTAAAACTTTTATATAATGAGGTTTACATAGACCTCTCACATACTACTTATAGAGTTAACTTATACTCCCCTCAAAGTAAGCTTACATAGGCTTCTCATTTTGACAACATACACCAATACATAGGAAATAGTCTACTATTATCATCTCAAATAAAACCACCTAAACGAGTAGAATTGTTGGACATAGCCAATACAATGTAAATATGAAATTATAGGCTTACATCAATATTTCAATTGATAAAGGAATGACAAATGTCTTTATGAAATATCAACTTCAAAGCTAGAATGTGGAAAACGCAATATCCTCAAACATGAGAACCTACCAACTCTTCAAGAAAAGAGTCGAAATCTTCTTCAATCGGCCTCCTAGGAACTCAATGGCAGGGACCTACATATTTGTAGAAACATAAAGAATATGGCTTATACAACCACTATTGTTATGTATTGATATATGCACATTAACCATTTCAAATCATGCTTATAGGGACATATAGTTCAAAGTCATGCTAAGTCACTTTTGAAATCGTGAATGCAGAAATAAGAACATATGCAAGCCAATGATCACATATTCATTAACACATGTTCATATGCAACACAAGACCAACATCATCCACAAAGTAAACGCAACATGGATACTATAAACATAAGGTCATATGACCATGAATTGTAGCATATCAAGTTCATACCAAAGTAACTCCTACATTATCACAAAACATGTACAAGAGTTCATATCATCATATCATACAAGACAATTACTCGCAATCCCTTCCCAATCCTATAAGGGCAATTTCTATTTGAAGTCACATAACCCCACATAGTCAAACAATAAAGGAAAGACATCGTAAATAATACCCAACTTCATATAACATATAGACCAATAACATATTCATAATTTAAATTAACATTATATATGATCATCAACATGTAAAGTCAACATTTGCATATCAATGTTATAATATCATCAAAACATTCTACTAGGACTTCTCTGAAGGACATATAGTGCAATTAATAGTACCCTTACCCATAGTATGAAGAACCCCTTAAGTCATCCTAATTAGAGTTCACTTTATCACATTTATTTTACTTTTGGAAAAAAAAATCCTTAACAAACATAGACCATGTGAGATAAACATGGAATCGAGTGGCATGAAACCCTACACCGAAAGAAGGTGGTCTACTTGCTAAGGTAGGACCAAAACACGAACATAATATTTTAGATGGATCCACTACATAGTATTTCTATGGGGTAAACATAGATTAAGAACCAGGAGACATACTTGAGACCCTATTTATGCACAATTGCATTGTAATTTCTATCTCATGAGAACCATTGTGAAACTACCTTCCCACATTGGGAATGGACACCTCTCATAACTAGTTCACTCCGTGCTAAGCTAGAGTCCATTTTTTAAGTCATTCTTAATCAATCATAGATTAATATAGTTCATAGGAGACTAACCCCATTGTATAGAATATCATTTCGATCATTAGGTATTGCATGAGAATGTCCTTTCATACAACCCTTAATTTGTGAGATTCATACACCATCATCATCATATCATAGTAAGGCACATAAGTGATTAACAATAAACCTTATATCATCATACCTTAATCATAATATCACAATTCATATAGCCAAAAATTTCAATTACGTTCATCATTCCATAACCTAAGTAATCCAATCACATCTAACACTTCAAGTGAACATCATTATCAAGTATAAGTCATCACAAAAAAAGTAAGAATTCACGTTCATAAGTTCTTACCAGTTCACCTTCAAAGCCTTCCTCATCATCTTACCATCAAGCAAACCATATTCATACATCAATATACTTAATAACATCGTATAATAGTAATCAACACAAGAACTAAGTTAATTGTATCATCACTAACCAATTCAACAGCAATCTATAACCTAGGGTTAGCGGAATACGGTTCATCATGAATTTTTCAAGAATTAGATTCCATACAAACAATACATGACCCTTGGCAGTCCATAAATGAATTTGGATAGTTCAAAAAAGTATAACAATCAATAAATTTGTCAATTCCCATCAATTCATAAGCAAGATCTAATATTTGAGGAAATAGGGAAAGTACACGATCCACACAAAATACCCCTATTTGACATCAATTACTCAAAAATATATACTTAATTAGCCATAGGTAATCACAATTCGTCACAATTAATCATAAATCTCATATTTAGAAGAAAACCCATTGGTAGGGAAAACCCTTGGAATTGGGTGATTTAGAACACAACTTTGGAAGGACCTCTTGGGGAAAGGAATACCAAGATTTAAGGCTCCATACCTTATAGAGATTTAATCCACTAAATTTGATTAGAAATTTGGGAAATTAGGCTTTCTTCTTCTAGCTTCTTGGTTCCTACAATGGAGGTTAAATATAGAGAGAAGTAGAGAGAGGTGAGAGCTTTTGAGTTTTGATTTGGGAAAATTATTTGAGTGAGTAAATGTGTGTTAAATGATTTAAAATCATCATATAACACTCCTATGAAATACCCTAAATACCCCTAACTTAGGTTGACCTTTTAGAGAGGTCAAACTTTATGTGCAAATTTCAGATATTCGTCGGGGAACAAGTTTGTGAGGCGGAGCTGTTCCCGCAAAATTTTCCAACTTAATTTTTGAAACAGAAGAGTCCAATAGGTGTCTTCGATGATGACCACAAGTTTTTGTTCTTGTGGGCCATGACCGCGATGCGAGACATTTCTGCCAAGGCCAATTTGGCTTCTTTGGCACTTGCTTTGCCAAGGGTGGGGTCCCTTCATGAACCTCTAGGGTGGTCCTTGGGGGGTCATACATGGACATTTTCAACCTATATCCCTGTTTTTACCTATTTAAAATATTTATTCAAGTTTTTGACTCCATATAACACTTACGAACCTTCACGAAACCCAAGGACATTTTACTAGTTCAATTGCACTAGTATTCGGATGTCTTGGACGTTTCTTGACTTTTTGAATCTAAAACTTCCTAACTAGTTTTAAGATATTAATTTATGCTTAGAAACAATATTATTAGGTTTAGTTCATCATGTGAGGATCTATGTTAGGTCATGGACTTTCAGAATGTTACATCAATATCCAGAACACATAAATGACCTTGGTACCTAAGCACCCCATTTTCCCCTTGGGAGAAATCCTTGATGGACTTGTTGAGTACCGATTCGTTAAAATCCACTAACATGGGATCAAGGACTTTCTTGGAATTCATGTCCATTACGAAGGATGATTTGGAACCATTATGGACCGTGACTCCACCCTTAGTTAAACCCACTAGTTAGATACCTACCCGAGGTAATCTATGCACATCACAAGCTAACTCCTTCTTTTCCTCCTCTACTTTGGCCAAAATACCCATGGACAATTGACTTAGGTGCGTGGCTTTGCTGGGGTGGTAAAGGACGCTCATGTAAAATCCTTTAAAAGTTCTAACCTTTTTTTTATTGGAGAATCAAGTCTTTTTGAGTAACACATATTAAACACTTTTGTGATCAGTGAAAATATCCTACGGACCCCATACAAGTAATGTCTCCATATTTTCAATGCAAATACTACCTCCACTAAGTCAAGATCATGGGTCGGATAATTCATTTCATGGATCAAGAGTTGCCTTGAAGCATATCCAATCACCTCACCATGTTGTATGAACAACCATCTCAACTCCAATATTGAGGCGTCACGATATACCATAAAACCATCGGTCCCCGTCATTTAAGGTCAAAACCAGAAGTTAGTCTATTTTTCAAATCTTGAAAGATTTTCTCACAAGCCTCCGACCAAAAAAATTTAGCTTTTTTTGAGTCAAAGCCGTCAATGGATAAGCAACAGAGGAGAAACCCTCAACAAACATCTTATAATAACCGACAAAAACCAAAAATATTCGAATATTAGTAGAAGTCAGAGGTCTAGGCCAACCCTCACCGTATCTGTCTTCTTATGTTCTACCTCAATACCCTTGCTCGACACATACAAACCTTAGCCAAAACTCACACTTACTAAATGTCACGACTCGAGAGTACATCCTAGAATATATGGTATTCTCGAATCGCAACGCGACATACTTGACCTATAGAGGTCTTGTATAAGCCCTTAGACATCATTCATTTCATATATACGAAAAGTAGTGTGGAACTAAAACTTTTTCTCTCCAAATACATAATGCAGAAGTAATTTCATAGAACACCTAACATATGTATCAAAAACCATCTATGGCGTCAAGAGTACAATAGTCTTGGGTCACAAACAATAAAAGTCTAAACGTGAAAGAACATAAATGATAACATAGTATTGATGTCCTCGGATGCTATGAGGATTTACCAATATTCACTTTCTAATAAGCCTTGGAAACTTTAACCTTGAAAGAACTCAATCTCCTCAAGACCTTAGATGGACAACATGTAGGCAATGTGCTATAGTACGATATGTACTATGTATGGAAACTATTATAGCAACCATAAGATATCTTAAAAGGTTATTAAATAATAGGCATAATCATAAAAGATAAAGACATAATCATAACATAAAACAAATAAGAGTTCATACATAACCAGTTTTTCCTTCTTACTCAAATAAACCATATCACAAGCCACTTCTAAGTAAACTTGTGCAAGTTTAACGTAGCATCCCATACTACTACCAAAGCTCAATACCTCTCTTTTGTCATTCTTGATCATAATTCACTTTAATAATTAAGACCTAAGTTGATCATAAAATATGATCACTATGCCCCTAGGCCACCTCAAAGCACACTTATACAATGTATGTGAAGCATCCCAAACTACCTCACACACTAAGCATATCTTAAAGTCACCTTATCTTGTTCCATGTCATCTTAGGAGTTTATAATAGACCTACTTCATCTTACCAAGGAACTATCATCTTAAGTCAATCATATCGTCGAATGCAATCCTAGTAATTATCAAAGCTAAGCATACATCATGAAGGGGGTCATGTCATAGGTAGCTTCAAGTCATAATTGTGCGATGTATAGATGGCATCCCATACTACCATCCATACTAAGTACTTCTTTAGACTAACCTAATCAAAGTTAACTTATCTTGTAATATTGTCTATTAAGGTCAACATACTAACATAATAGACCTACATTAATGGAAAGCATCTCAACATACTAACAAAGCTACTAAAGAAGGATACAACCATCCTATCCATCATGTAACCAATCATATAGATTCAAGCTAACCACAGGGGAGCATGAATCCTCGACCCTAGGCTACCATGAGAAACTAATCTCAAGCTACTCCATAAAATACACCTTACAATCAAATTAAGCAATCATTAAGAGAGTATAGATCTTTCTCCTAAAGCTACAATGAAATAGTTTTGGCCAAACTTAGTCAAGGTACCATGCAGTTCAACACATTAAGATACCATGAGTAATCTAGCCCAAGCTTCCATGAGACTCAACATCTTTAGTTACCATGAGTATTTCAACTGAAGCCTCCTTGAGATTTACTATCACAAGCTACCCTGGATATCTACTATCTCAAGCTTATAGTGAGGTACACCCTCTAAAGCTATCATGAGATATAAATCTCAAGATATCATGCGTTGGTGTTGTCTCACCAAGTCTACTATCCATGAAGTAATCATACAATCCTTATTTAAGCTAATCTATTTCATCATGTCTTTGTTAATTTTAGGTTCTTAGGTAAACCTATAATTAATCTATGTGAGAGAACTTGCTTCTCCTATCATATTCATGTCTAAGTGTAGAATAAAAAATCATCATAATCTCTTCATAATGACTTTACCCTCAAAGCCCTATCATAAATGGCATAACATCCCATACACAATTACTACCTCTAATTCATTTTCATCAATGTTCAATTTCATGCTTTCTTCTTTCAATTAGATCGTTAGGAGGTAATTCTAGTCATGCAAAATCACATAGTTTAAATTCAAACTTTACAAGTCAAGACCAACCTAGATCAATTACGCCTAGTTCATATTCAATCATTATCATATAGTACACAATATAATTGAATTAAGAACATCAACATAAAACCTTCACCTAGCCTCTAATAACCCAAAATCACCATGATTACCTTCATATTTAATTGCTATAATTTAACATTAAAATATCATGAAAACAGCGTATAATCTTCACATAAACATAATTTAATGCTACCCACTATATTGGGATAACAATCAAGCCTTACCCATAATGCAATCACAATACTCTCTTGAATGGGGTTCTATGGATTCACAATTGAAGGGAAACTAGGGGGACTTCATGGATGCAATAATCCATTAATGAATAATATTTACATTCCTTATATTATATCCTGTATCCAAGCTTGAACCCTTAGTGAATTCGTCCTAAGCTTCTGCCCCCAACTTCTCTTCTTCTTCTATTGTGTTCTTTAGAATTCTAATGTGAGAGAGAGGTTTTGATTTGGATTCTAGAGTATACTGGGGTCTTTTCTTTTTCAAATACTCATAAAATACCTAAAAAAACCTAATTTATTTACCCATGAATTTATTTGTATGTGGGGTGAATTTCCCGATTCACCCCTTCACATAACAGTGAGCTACGAGAAAACTGTAGGGCCATTGATGTAGGGCATCGACAGAACATTAGTTGGAGGACGATCCATCCTGAAGGTACTTATTATTGTTTAGAGAGGCATAATTTGATTTATTAACTCTATAATATGAGTGTAAACCAATTTCCCCCATCGACAAGGCGTCGCGTTGATGCCCCTCGCTGGTTTGGAATGATTTTTGACAGCTTTTCTCACACGATGGCTCCTCTTCAAGGAACCCTGGGTGGGATCTTTGGAATTTTTCCCCATACATTTCCACTAAAAAAGGTCTGTATATATGCTAGGAACCTTCCCTATCAATTTGAGCTGCAAACACTACATAAAACCTCATGAAAGATACCAAGGCACGCAAGCACGTTCCCAAGGCTAACTTTAAAACATCTTGGACATTTGACCTCCAAATCTATATACTTCTATTACCACCATATTTAGTCAATTTATGTCCTTATAGGCACATGAAACACATGATAGGATCAACTTTTACTTATTGCTTTTTTGGGTCCTTACAATATTCATCCTTGAATGACACCTTTTTAAGAACTTCTTAAAGGACCAATTGTAGACTAGCAGCCGATCGTGCATGCATTATACCTAAGTTCACATACCAAAATCAAGGAAAAAAATTAATTCCAAGCTACACATAACTACACATATTCAGAAAAAGATTCATAAAAAGGCTCCTTATCACCCACTTGGGAATAAGCCATACAAGTCTTTCTTACATCAATTCCTCATCATTAGGAAACATCAAAATCAACAAGACAGATTATAATCATGGAAATTTTTGAAATTTTCATAAATCAATAAAGAGACACATACCGGAAATGGATAAAAGGATATCACTCTTGATCACCCTTGGATAGGAGAGCATATAACCTACCTTTCACTTTAGGGTAACCTTCGTCACTATTTTTAGCAACTTGCTTGCCTTACCTTACATTAGATTTTGCCTTAGGGAACTTCTCATCATGTGGCAAGTCTCACTATACCCATAGCAACCATCCCTACCGGCCAAACACCTACCCTCATATTTCTTACAACACCTAGGACAAGTAGGTCGGGAATACTCACTCTTCCATTGAGTTCTAGGGTTATACACACTTTCATCGTCATACATAGAACCACTAGTATGACCTTTTCTAGAAAACTTTTTTCGATTCTTAAAACGACCATGTCCATCGGATCCCTCCTTGTCCATCCTAATTCAACTTTTCTCCTTCCTAAGCTTGCACTCTTCTATTTGTTGAGAAAACACCATGAGTCGGGAGATATCAATGTCATCAACAAGGATTCCCATACAATATTCTTCATCTACCCCCATAATGAACCTATTCATCAGTCTCTAGGTGTAACGCCTCAACCCGAACTAAGGTGAACTAGAGACACATGAGTAATTCTTGAGTTAATTTAGATTTAACATGAGTTACTTTAGTGTTATTCGGTAGTGTGTGATGTTTGGTTAAGTTTGGAGGTAAAACGCCCACGAACGTCCATGACGTTGGGAAGGTGCGCTTTAGATAGCGCTTGTGTGTCTCTATGTGTTTGAGTGAGTTTTACATGTTCGTTTTAGTTGAAACTTGTATGAGATGTTCCTAATACCTAGAAGACTTAGTTTATATGTTTAAAATCCAGAAAGGACCCCACCTAGGACCCAGAAAGGCCCGAGATGGGGCCCAAGATTTGGACAAAGCTGCCAAGGACACTACCTAATCGACGGAGCAGTCTACTGGGCATAAGTCCATTGATTCCCCGTCGACCGAGGGGACGTCATTCCACACTTAGTGGGAGGATCAGTCCCTCCCTTTACTAAACTCTGATGCCATCGATTCCTAGCAGCATTGGCCGTTGACTCATCAACGCCCAGTAGCTTGGGTCGTCGACTGGCCACCTCCAAAAGTTGTGAAAGTTGCTGCCAACATGGGGTGTTTTATGTAAATTCACCCCATATCTTTTATGACCCTAGGACGTTATTTTTAGTGGTTATTGGGTATATTAAAATGTTTTAAACCGTAAGACCTCATTTTAGACCCCTATTCCTAAAAACCCAATATTCCTCTCTCTTAGAAGACTCTCTCAAGTCTACATGGAAGCTAGAAGTCAAGAAATGCTAGGAGGGATGTTTGTGGTGGTTTATCCATAAAAAATATTTGGTATTTCTTCAATGTGAGGTATGTTATCCATCCTTCAAACCCTCTTCCATTAAAGGAATCCCTTCTAATGAATTTTCAAAATGGGTTCTCATCCCTAGTTTCTTCTATCTTCAACTCTAAATATGGGTTTTACATTAAAACGTTTATAATGACTTAGTAATGGTATTTATAATGTTATTTGATTATTTTAAGGTTAAAATTTCAATGAGATCATGATAAATATTTTCGTTATTGTTGTCTTAATAAATGGATTAAATGAAAATGTTTGTGTAGAGAATGAGCTCTGGTTTTGTTGTGTTGTTATTATTGTTTATCTACCGTCCTAAGGGCTACATTATGATTAAATGTTTAGAAAATTTTATAGGTGATTAAAGCTTGTATTAAAGAGTAAGTTGGTTATGATGATTATCTTTGATTTTGAAATGCTATTGAGTGGTATGGTCCACCTTCTTGGTGGTTTTTACTTGAATTGTATGAATGTAAAGTTACTAATTGTGAATAAGGCTATTAATGATTGTTATGTCAAGTAAGATGATAAATATTCTTTTCTTTTTAAATGTTCCTTCTGAATTGATTAAGTTATGTAGAGTAAGGTATATGCTTGAATGAATTTATTCTTGTTAATTGCTATATGAAACTCGTTATGAGAAGTATGTTAAGGATTAAGTATAAAGGACTTATATGATTATATGAAGCATATAAAGTATGTGATGTGATGAATGAAAGTCTAAGCATGTATAGGAGTTAAATGTAATTGAAATGAAGCTTATGTGAAAGGTGTGCTCACATGTACACATACACTCACACTTGAATGAATGAATGAATCTAGGTTAAGTTCAAAAGGGGAGTTTTGGTCTGAACATTCTTTGTGAGTTGATATGAAGTGTTTAGTAGCAACCTCACTACTTCCTACGAGATTTCTAAGATAGGTTGGAGGATGAATACCCTACTTGAGTAGAGATATGGTGTTCACAAGTTATCCTTAACCTATAGTCTATAATGTTGAGAATTCGTGGGAAGTTATTCCTAGCACCGGGAGGATATGAATGAGATATGGATTAAATTTTGTGAGTTGAGATGTTGTATTCCAATGTACCCTCGTTATCCATTAACTATGCGCCCACATAGGTGTAGCTATTGGGAAAGCCATATAAATGCTTAGAGAATGAGATCATTCTAGGCAAGTGAGGATCGCTAATTAGATAGGGGTTACTAATCGGGATTCCATGTGTAACTCTCATGGTGTGTGTAGGTTAAGATAACTCCCACAAAAGAAATGAATGTGCTAAGTCTTATAAAGGAGTGTTCTACTTAAGGTAGGTATTAGAATGAGACGCTATTTATCCATTGCACTAGGTAGGCAATCCGAAAGGGGAGTCTTGGTGAGACTTATTTTAGTTTAATGAACTAAGTCTTCTAAAAGTACGTACTACTTAGGGTAGGTGGTGGTATGGGACACTATCTATCCATTCCCCGAAGTAAGACCTTTCCAAAGGGAAGACGTGGTGCCAAACCTTCTAAAAAATGTGCTACTTAGTGTAGTTGGTGGTATGGGACGCCATATACTCATTTCATTAAGTAGGCATTCTGAAAGGGAAGACTTTTGTGGTTTGTTGGGTGCCTTTTCATGTCTTGCCATTGATTGAGGGGCTTATCTCTCATGAGTTGAGTAAGACAAAAGGGGTAGTCTTGAGGATTACTTTGGTGTGTATTGAAGGAGGCATATGTATACTTCCTTCATGTCTTACCTTAGTGACTCTTAGGATAATCCTGAGGTTGGGGAACTCTTACGGAACATGAGTTCACTTTCTCTTTCGCTTGGCCTTGGAATTTCACTCATTTAGAATAGGATTAGTTCATTGTAATTGCTCAAGTTGAATGCATTGTGAATGCTTTAAGTGATTTATTGTAAATGCTCAAATGGTTTCACTGTAAAAGTCTTAATTAGTTCATTGTAATGTTAGTAGAGTTGATTGTAAGTTTTTGGGAGTTTACTGTAAATGTCTCTTTTTGGTTAATATCATGTGAGTTCTTCTCTAAGTGTTAAATGATGATTATCATGTTGATTTGCTTCTAAATTCATGATGTTTTACTTAATTTTTCATGAAATATTATTTTACTAAAATGTCCCTTTTTGCATGTTTTTGCATATGTCATACTTAGTACATTATTTATACTAATCCCATACATTTTCTATACTATCTAAGTATAGTTTGGAAGCAAAGTTGAAGTCTAGAAGGAAAAGCTTGGGAAAGTTCCTCTCAAGATAAAGTGTTTCCTCATTTATTGAGGGCATAATTCCTATGTTCTTAGTTTCTTTATGTTAAGATTTATTATGCATTTCATTTCAAATTAAAGGGTCGTATCCCTAAGTTATTTATGTCGTGTCTTTAAGTTTTTCTTGTGATGATGAGATTTCTTAAATAATTATGAAAGAATTCCTTTTATATCAAATTTCTTGAAAAGTATTAATTCTGCACTACTTTTCATGTCTTATGTAATGAATGCTAGTTAAAGGGCTTGTACAAGACCGCAAAGGGTCAAGTACGCCTGGTCACGAAATGATGGTTCCTCCTAACTTCTAGTGGGTACTTTCAGGTCGTGACACTAGGATTTTCCACCAAGCTTGGAGCAAACATAGACAAAAGAGGGAACTTCAATGAATACACCTTGACACTCAAACTAACGTGCTTGAGGTTTATAAACTCCTCCAACATAGCCTCCCTCAAGTCTCTAGGAAAGAACCTATCAAGGAAAGCAAACTTAAAAGTCTCTCACTCTATAGGGCCCGCTCTTAAAGGTCTACTATCTTTCTATTGCTCATACAAAAGTTGGGCAAAATCTTTCAATTGTAGGAAGCCAACTCCGCATTTTCGATGGAAGGTACTCCCATGAATGCAAGCACCTTATACACCTTGTTAATAAACCCATTTGGATCTTCATCAACTTTGGAGCCATAGAACTCTAGTGGATTTATTCTCAAGAACGCCCTAATTCTTATCACATCCCTAAACCATACCCTAGAAGTCAGGGGCGATCTCAGATTACAACCAATGTACTTGAACTCTCGGACATCTTTTACAATCCCTTACATATCATTCATCACATATATAAAATGAAAAGTAGTGCGGAATTAAATTTTTTCACAAAAACATATCATAGTCTTTAAAAACACATAGATATAAAGTCATAGGAAATAGTAAGTCTCAATCTCATAAAACTTAATACACGAGAATACTTTTGGGACACTGCCCATATACAATATTAATATAGAAAAACATAGTCTATTACAATACTTAAATAAGAAAGATAAAAGATATCTATGCCCTCGAATCAAATGAGAACAAACTTCAACTTCACTTGAATGATGCTACGATCCAACTTTTCCTTCCCAAATCCTCCTCACCTACAAATAACAATAGAGATAGATAAAAGCATGGATTAGTACAACCACTGTACTAAGTATGACCTAATGCATCAAAATCATGAAAATGGATATTTATTAGAAATATTCATCTTTTCATTTAAATATGATATTATAGTCATAATAAGAACATTTAACAACTTCGAAACACAAAAGATAACATTTAAACGATTTAACACATTTTTAAGCGAACATTACACTAAGCTCAACTTACTAGAAAGTTAAGGAATTCACTATTACAGTGAAGTTGTGTAGTTCTTCCTTAGACACTTCTTAACGTGGAGTCTTCTCACTAAAACCTATCCTAAGAAACACTTAATCAACACAAAGAGAGACCTCCCATAAAACCTCCCTAAGTATAACTAAATTACACTCAAGAATACTTATAATAAAACACCTATACACTTATAAAAAAAATCAAACATATCAACCTATAGATAATATGACATTCTTTAGTCAAAGGCTATCAAAAGACTTACTTAAGTAAATCAAGAAGATAATGTCCATGATTGACCTCTTTAAGACTACCTAAATAATCCTTAAGACTTCCTAAGTTTAGATCATTCCTTGAAATCCTTATGCTCAAAACATTATGGAGACATGGTGAACATAAGGATTTGCCCATGCGACGTATTATAGCAAATCAAGCAACCTATTTTCATATTTTTTGAAACTACCACAAGGCCTTTCTTACCGATTGCTTATTGTCATGCAAATACTATTAATTAGGCACTGGAGTAAATATAGTAAGGATTAAGAACATTACCTTAATATTGACGTTGGGAGTGAAGCAATTTATAGAGTTTCGGGAGATTTGAGAGAGCGAATAAGAAAATGGGGAAACTATTTCCTTTTCAATATTCTTACTTATTTCAATCCCTTTTTATTACCGCAATGTCATTGCCACTGCGGTCACGCCTCAGCAGGAACACTACCACTCAGATAGAGCCAGACTATATAATTCGACACCTTTTTCTCAATGTGTTAACTCATTTCCCTAGACGGTTCCATGGGTAATGACCCTTTTCATGCTTTAAAATTGGAAACAACTATACTTCGTTGTTATGTAGTGGTCCAAGTCATTAGTTTTGAAATAGTACAAAAGGGCTCGTGCTTATACATTCGCTAGTCGTTCTATAAAGAATGAAGGATAAATTTTTATCCACTGTAACGAACCGAAAAATCATAACTAATGAAAGGAAAATCATGTGGAGAATTAAGTCCATCATCAGTAGATGGAAGCTTTGTTCTATGAAATAGGGGTAGATAATGTTTTGATTTCCAATTTATGTGCTATATGCCGATTAAATGTTTATTGTATGAATATGTGTCTATGAATAGAGTATTATGAATCGAACATGATGAAATGACTAAGTATGTTAATTACTTGTAAAGAACCTGTTGCTGATTGTATTAATATGTGAACTCTTCATTATGGGTGTTATTATGATTTTAGTTGTGCTGACTGGACCGGGTTTTGAGTTCATACACATGCATTGAATGAAGTGTCACGTTCCAACACAAACATATTGGATTAGGTGTCACTTTCCGACACACTAATAGTTAGGGTGTGGGTTCCATGAGATAACCATTTGTGACTACTATGTTTAAATCTAGGTGTTATGGATATTGTATATTAGTATGGATCTAATATATTGTAATTGAATTATTAATTATGTATATATGTGAATATAGTTTTCGTGTTCACTAGTTATATTTCTCATTACTAAATGAAATGTGAATTGTCAAGCCCAACTGTGATGTGGTATGGTATGTGGTGGTTGAGGGTCCCTGTGTACTATATGGTACTTTAGAGAGGTTGTTTATTTTTTTAAAAGTTAGACGAGTGAGGTGGTGTTCATGTCGTAATTGTTAAGTAGTAAGGTCCTACCGTGAAAAGAGCATTCATTTTGAAATGGTTAGCGAGTATTGATATAATATACTATGTGGTCTAGGGCTGAGTTGTGATGAAAAAGAAGCAACGCTTTCTCATAAGTATTCAGTTGTAATCATAGTCGTTATATCCGAGGATTCTTTAATGAGGTACAAGGGATGAGCTATTATCTAGAAAAGAGCAAGTAAGGGGTTAAAGTCAAATGTACTAGTATATTTTAAAGTATTCGGGAATGGTAGAGGCAGGAGGATAAAGGAGGTTGGGTGAATGGTCTTACTGCATATTTCCTTCAAGTCGAACTCTTTATATTATATTGTCAGTATTGGGTTGATCGATGATGCCTACCGCTATATGTGTTTCGTAATGATACTACTTTTGCTATTCCTTTTTGTCGTAGTCTTGTTGCGTGGTCAGTGATTCTACATAGTTGAAGACGAAGACAATCTCCAAAAACTCATAGTTGAAGACGGAAACAATCTCCAATAATTCCTATTTTTCGATCCACGTGGTGGGAATTTCATAATCTGTTGTTATGGTTATACCTTGTAATTTTAGAATCTCTTGCGCATGATTAGACTAGAGCCTTGGGGGAGTTGATTACTCTACGAGTTAACTCGAATCACATTACAACTTTTTCTTTTATAAAAATTCCATGAATTTCCTTTTATCTTTGGTTTTCTTAATTTCCACATGTTAAACATTTTGAACTTGAGGGTTATCCTACTTACTTTTTAGAGTAGGTGTCTGCACGACCCGATAGGTTAGGTCATGTCACATTATATGGAAGTCTACTTATTTTCCCATTGCTTTGCTAAACTTCCTCAAATCTCTCCTTGTTTGATTTAAATTTCTTTGTTTTATCTATGATTTATATTTCTTTGAGAAATTCAAAATATTAATAGGTAAAATAACATGTCACATAATCATTGAGGCATCACAAAAATTAATTTTTTTGTAGTTGATATGAGGGGTGTATTATGATTTCAAAATTTATGTTGACGAACTTATACTATTACAAGTATTTCTAATCATTTATAAGTGAATCGTGTTAAATATGCTCAAATCTACCGCTTCTTATGGAAAAAATAAATACACAATCGTCAAGTCTTCTGTAGAATGGGCCTATGGTATGGAATTTTGCTCAATTATCATAATATAACTTCACAATTCTACTAAATATAATCATTGTGGGTTAAAATAACTACTAAATATTTGATATGCAATTGATTAAGGTATAATATATAAATATTCCCTTTAACTTTGTCTCAACTCACATTTATGTTCTACAATCTTCGGTATGCACGAGTAGACACTTGAACTTGTATAACATTGAACAAGTAGATACATGCATAATATTTGGTATGAAAATATGTGTCCTACGTGGTGCTCTACGCGTATATGTCATGTATGAATGATGTGTATCTACTGGTTCAACTTTATACAAGTTTGAGTATGTACTCATGCACACCCAAAGTTTGAGGGCATAAATATAAGTTGATCAGATTAAGTAAAAAGATATATTGGTGTATTACGTCATTGATTAATCAGGTCAAAGAAGATTAGAAAGTTGAGTTATAATTCATAGGCACATAAGCTACAAATAGTTTGAGTATAAGTATAATTGTGCAGTGATAGTAGCGAATTGAAGATCCCTTCTTATTGATGTAGTTATAAAAGTTTTTATTCTCAAGAGATTGTGAGATTATGTTTTAGTTTAGCAACATCATTTCGAAGAATTAAGTTATTAATAACTTAAATTTAAAAGTGTAGGTCAGAAATAATAATGTTTTAACACGATCTAATTGAATAGATTTATTTGTTAGATAGTATTATTGGACAGAAAAATATTTCAAAATTACTAGACTTGATCGAGAGATAATAGTGACTTTAAAATATTTATGATCAATGGAGATTTTTTAGAAAAACATTACAGTGAAACTAATGAGAAGGAACTCAACAATTGGAAAAATCATATCTTTCGCCCTTCTTAATCTTGTTTCAAACTTCATCCTCTCTTTATTAATAACTTTAATGCTTTAGATTTTTTGAAGAAGTAATTTTAAATAAATATCTTAATATTAATAATTCTAAATTTGTTCATACTTATTTTCCCAAAATTTATAGTAAAAAACTCCAAATGTAAATTTAAATAATTTTTCCAGAATGAATTAAAAAAACTTCTATTACATGAAATGAAACTTAATAATATTTTTGTTTTTAGCTACTGAAATATCAATAAATTGTTATATTTATCGTTTTAATATTCTATTACGCCTTCAGTTTTTAATTCACTGAAATATTCATTTTTTGTTTACCTTTTGCATGTGGCAAAACTTTTTAAATTTATTGAATATTAAATTATTTAAATATTCTTGTATTATATCGAATATATATTGCTAAATCATATTTAAGAGTAATGTTATATCTAAAGCAATCTAGATGTAGTATACTTTCAACATTAAATGCTTGATAATATATCATAAAAATAAAATTTAATACTTACGTGATTTATACTCATCATATAAAATAAAACAAGCTAAAAAAAATAATATGAAATTCACTTTTCTGGCTTCTACTCATCAAATTAAATTCAGAATTTTATCTTCTTTGATTGTACATATCAAATTAAATGTTTAAGAATACATCACAAAATCTAAAATTTAAAATCTACCCTGTCTCCTCACTAAATCATGAAAATTACTCTCTTTGCTCTATCTTCTAAAATTAAATAAAATAAAATTCAAAATTTATCCTCCTAGAACCTGACTTCTACTAATCAAACTAAATTCTTGAGAAAATAATATCACTAAAACTAAAATTTGAAAAGTACCCTCTTGACTCCTACTCATAATATTAAATTAAAGTAAATCCCAAATTTTCTCTTCTAGCTCACACTCACCAAATTAAATTCTTAAGAATATACCAGAACTAAAACATAAAATATACCCTCTAAACTCTAACTCATCAAAGTAAATTAAATAAAATTCTAATTTTACTCTCATAGCTCCTACTCACAAAATTAAATGCTTAGGCAAGTATCACAAAAACTAAAATTTGAAATTTGTGTTTTTGACTTCTACTCATCAAATAAAAATGTAAAGAATAAGAGAAACTACTAATTTCTTCTTAAAGACATAAAGTATTACCATGATGTTTGTAATATTCCTATATGTACATGTTTCTTTACTATCCGATTGCCTACAATCCTCTTTCAATTGTATTCTCAAACAACACATGTTATAAAATTTGTAAGTTTCTTCATCAACTCTCTGAATTTTTTGTAAGAAATAAAAGTCAAATTCTTATTTGTTTCTATCAATCAAAGAGTGATGTTTCATATATTGTTTTGTTTGTGAGGTTCTTTTATCTAATGATTTGGATTTTGATTTCTATATAAAATTTTAAATTTATGGCGAGTAATACATCATATTTAATTCTAGACTAGTCATGGACTTTACAAAGAAGATGCAAAAATTGTTTAAGAGATGATGAGAAATAAAAAGACGACATTAATAAAATCTAGTTAAAATTTTGAAGCAGGTGCTTGTCTGCTTGGGTAGAACTTCAGCATCTCCAAGAGGAAAACTGATGGCGTAGTCAATGATTGAATTATCTACGTAATGAGGACGAAGATTTTTCTAAGCAATTTAAGGGGTTTGGATATCCCTCTCCTACTAAGGATTCAAAGGTGCAACAGTTTTTCTCTAAAGAGAGCTTGCAGAACACATAGCATGAAGCTGAGACTGCAATTGAAACATGAGGATTGGTTCAATTAAATATAATTTTTGAAGCAAAATGAATAAATCTTGTTGATAATTAAGTATGTTTGAGGTACCAAATGAAATTTTAGGTAATACATTGAATTCAATCATAGACATAAAATGAGAAAAAAAGGAGAGAGATTTACATGCAATCCTAACTCGTGGTACCAATTGAAGTCAAAGACTTGACTATCTTTTCATATTCTTTAGTTTTTTTTTAAAAAAAAAAATAGTGCGCAACTGCCAACCTCTTACTATTTTTCAGAGCATTTTTAGATTTTTTCTTTTGAAAATCATAAATAGTGTTTGTTTTTTAGGTTGTCCATTGTAAAATGTGACATTATGCAAATCTCATTAGTGCGAGACATTAATTTTACTTTATTGGGTCGGTCGTCTCAAAAAATGTTACATATATTTTTAAGGCTTTGAATGTTGTAAGAAATATCATTTTTCTATTTCATAATGTTCATATTGTATATTTTTTACAGACGATCATATCTCATATTCTTTGCTGCATTAATCAAAGGAATGAACCTAAAATTGGCTAGATTCCTGGATCAACAAAATATGTAGGCCCCATGACGGCTTGGTCATGTACCTAGTGCAATTTTCAGTTTTCTTCTTAATAAAAATTCGGATAGGATTTGTTGGGATAGATTATTGGAGACCACTTTGAGATTTATAAAGAGATCTTATTAAGTCAATATTTTTGAGGATTACCTAAAAATTTTAACAAGTATCAACAAAAGTTTGATAGTCAATTTCAAATGATCTGTAGAATCTCTTGAAGTTCAAAGTCGACTTCAAAATCTCAGGCATTGCATAATGGAGAGAAAATATTTTAGGTTATGAGCCGCCAACACCTTATACAAATTTCTTTACAAGATATGAGGTACAACGATCACAAAGTGTTCATGAAAAAAATGATGACTGCTTACATCTGTCAAAATTATAAGGAACTTAGTACACATTTTCTCATTAATCTTTTTCCTTAATATTTCTTGATCAATTTTCTAGCTAAATCGATATGGTGTCTATTAATCATTCCTTTGCGAGTTCAGGAACAAATAAAAGCATTAAACAAATGACACTTTGGAGATATCGAGTCATCAACCTTGTTACAATTGGACATACCTCAAGCTATCTACCTTGTAAAAGTTAACAATCATCCAGCCATCCATATCGTTACAATGGACATCATTTTTCGCTTGCAAAGAGAGTCATAGAATTTTTTTAATTTTCTGAGAGGAAAATTAGATGATTAGTCATAGTAGGATACCATTTAATAATGTTCTCAAGTTACATATATTCAAATATGAAGGATAAAAAATATCCTATTGATGGATTCTCACAATTTTCACCGATGGACATACATTTATTTTGTCCAAGAAAATCCTACCAATGGATTCTTCTCATTTTTCCTAATGGACAAACAATTGTGGTGCAAAATATCCTACCCATGGATTCTCAAGCATCAATTGACAAATATGCTTTTATTTTGTAATATGTTTTATCACGGGATTCACATTTGTCATAAAATGGACTGACAATCATTTTATCACCACAATTATATTTTTTTGATAGATATGTTTGTCTTTTTAATAAACTCACACCACAGTTCAACAATCAGATGAAGGTTGTAAACATGCAAAGAAAATGATAGAAAGTATCGAAACGTATGCTACCTTTTTCTATATATTATTTTCAACTATTGAATTTTATCTTAGTTTTTTTAAGAACATTCAAAAGGACGCATCTCAATTAAGCCACATGTGTGGACTAGGTCGACAAGGACGTAAAATAATGTGTGAAACCATTTTATAATATATTGAGGAGCGACTTCTATTACATTCAAAGTACGCTTTAATATGAAGGTAATTTGTTCAACAAAAATTGGATTTGCAAATTTTGTTTGTCTATAATTTCTTTCATCAATCATATCCAAATAAATGGATATTTGTTGACATTTTGGCATAAAAGTTTCAAAATTCATAACCTATAAGTTTTATAGATTCAATAGTTCAAAATACATTTTAAATATAATTTTAAATATCTTTATCGGAACTTATCTTTATTCCTCAACGTTTAAGGATTTTTATCAATTACTTTTTCATACATTTTTTTTTACAATTGTTTGAGTATGCTCATATATTTGCTCCGTTTGATAAAATCATTTATTTTAAAGTGAAATTTTGGTAAATATCATTAATCTCATTCGTTACACTAGTTATTATTCATTTCATTAACTACTTTAATTGATATTCATTTTGGTATTTTTCGCACAATATAGAAATATCTTTAAATAAGGATAATAATTATATACACCAATACTTTATTAGGACTATTACCTATCAAAGTTTTCATTAGGTTAAACAATAAAGTGGGTGGTCGGACATTCTCAAGAAGAGAAAAACACTAAAATATTTTCCTATCCTATTCGAAAAGAACAACCTCCACCTAAAGCACCTATTCTTTCCATTGACAATCAACGAAAACCACCATCAACAGCCACCAAACCACCCCCCTTACGCCGTTGAAAAACGAGTGAAGAACGAAAAAATCCATCTTCTCATCTCCAAGCAACCACCGCTTCAACCCACTGTTGGACAAATAAACCACCCAAACAACTAAAACTTGCTTGCATTTTAATTCATCAAACAACCCCCACCCTCCCCCCACCCTCTTCATTTTTTTCTTTTTTCGTGTGAACCAGTGAGCCTTTATCTCCAAAAAGAAACAAGATTTGTGTTTTCAACACGAAGCCATTGATTTTGTACACAAATCCAACTGTTGGAGCTCGCCGCTAGATCCAAAAGAATAAATTAGCAACTTTGACAACCCTTTTACTTTCATATCTGCTCGGAAAAGCAACACTTCAGTAACCCTTTTAAATTTGTATTTTTAGATTCATTTAGGTTTGTTTTTCAGATTCTTTATTGTTGTTAATTCTTTCTAAGTGTATTTACACTTATTACTGTTTTGGGGTTCATATTGATTTCATTGTTTATTGATTTGATTTTAGTTATTAAGTTATTGTTGCTGCTAATTACTGCACATTTAAATATTGTAATAATTTTTTTCAATCATTAAATAATCCTTCAACTGTAAGATTTTATTGCTTTGTTCACATTTTTATAATTACTACCAAATAATTCCTCTATTTCTATGTTTAAATTTCTTGTATTATTGGTTGGTTGATTTCATATTTGACTTTTATGTTAATTTTTATTTTAAACTCCGAATATTATTGTTGATATAATGTCACATTGATTTTATTATATTTAATACTTAACATATAAATGATCATTTTGTCATTTGATATGGTTCCCACCAGGGATTTTTCATTATTTTAAAATGTGTGGATTATATTTTTTCTTACATTACAAGTTATAATTGATCAATAAAGAAATTATCGTGAATTTCCAAGGAATCTCATAATAATAATACATGTTTTATTTTCAAATTATGATTACTTACATTACCATTTCCTCCTCAATTTAAAAAAGAAATCAGCTCAGACCCACATTTTTAGATTTTGATAGATGACTAACACCTTCTCTTCAAAAATACATGAACCCTTACGTAGAATACATTGATTTTGTACATATTTTCTTCTGTAATTTATTAATTGGTTTCCTTGTTAATTCCTAAATTAGGTGGAAACTCATTTAAAACTCTTTTATTCTTTAAATTTTTTATAATATAATTTAATTGATATAACTATTATTGAGTTACCACGATGTTTCACCCTATTTTATTACACTAGGGATGAACACAACTACTCATCGAACTAAACACCTGAGAAATTATCAGTAAAACTAAAATTCAAAATTTACTCTGTATACTTCTACACGTAAAAAAAATTTAAATAAATTCCAATTTCTCTATTAGCCTATAACATTAAATAATTAAGAAAATATCACAAGAACTTAAATTTGAAATTTATCCTTCTAACACCTACTCATTAAAAAGAATAAAATAAAGTTTAAATTTATCCTCATGACTCCAACTCATCAAATTAAACCAAATAGAATGTTTTTGTTACATCTCACAATTTAAAATAGCTAGGAAGAAGCTAAGAACTTGAAATAGTCATTTTTGAAAATAATGAAAGTATAGAAATTTGTTTAAATTAGGAAAAACGTGTTTTTGGTCAATTTTAAACGACCACAACTTCTAGCTCATGATGACTTATGTAACACTCCAACAGTATATCGCCTAATCTAGATCCTCACATGAGTAATTAGTACTTGTAGCACTATTTTTGGATCTAAAATAATTTATATAAAACGTTTTGTTGGTGTTGGAGTGAAATTGTCAAGGAACGTCCACAACGTCCGGTGAACCTGTATCTTGGACTAGTGTGTTGTCTTGATGGTTTTTAGGAGGTGTCTAATGGATTAATCATGGTGAGGTGATGAGAATGCAAAAATATTATTAAGAGGGGGTATAAGGAAGCAAGGCCAAGTTAAGAGTGTCTACCTTCAAGGGCAAGCCAAAGCCAAAAGGCCATTGCTGCCAAAGAAGGGAGGCTACTTCCTCACTCTTCATGAGCATGGCCACTGTTCGTGATCATGACATTCACGAACGGAATATAGAACCCAGATGAGACCAGAGTCGTTGACATCAGAGGTCGCAGACAAGCTTGCATGTGTCATCGTTAGATCATCTGGGTTAATTTTATGGAAAATTATAAATTTTTAGTTACTTGAAGTTTCCATAGACTTCATAGTAGGATATGTTATACTTATATAAGATTTATCTACATCAGTTCATTATCGTTCAGAACAACCATCTAATACCAAGATACTCAACTAAATGAAATAGTCATATCTTCATAAAATATAAAGTTGCCAAAATGGCACCAATACAATATCTGAAATTATTGGGAAAGAAACACTAGTGGAACATACTCCACTAGCTAACCTACATCTAATGCTAGATAAAATTGTAAACATCCTCGAAAGCATGAGGGCCTACCAAATTCGGATGAAAGTTCCACGTCCGGATAACTTCAGCATCGACTCGTAAGTTCTAGCTTCCAGCTTCACCTGCACCTAAAAGTATAGAGTTGTATGAGATTAGTACACACTACGGACATGTATGATTTAGAAAAGATCTTTCCTAACTATATGAGTTACGGAATTTCAAGTTAGTGGAATTTCCAAAATTGTATTAGGAAAGCCATGCGATGAGAGTTACATGCATCATAATACGTATCATATTGCACACAGAACATAACAATATGCATATAGCACATAACAGAATTCATATAACACATATCATATTTAATTTCATTCGTTCATATGCCATGAGTCCTTGGAATCATGTACTTAACATTTGGACTTCCCAAAATGAGGGCTCAACATATGGGACCTCAACTAGGGAGCCTTCTTTAGCTAACACAGAGTCTGCTTCATTCATTCATACGTACTTCATTGTCATTCGTTTGTAATCTAGTGTAAACACCATCCATACCTAGGATGTTGTTTAAGACTTTCATCGAGTTCCCTATGCAATGACTAAGAATGACCTAGTGTCATTAGTTAAGTCTAGATCACCTATTGATTATCCTATCCTAAAACCTTTAGTGTCGTTCATTTCATTTTGTCCATTACTTGAGGTTGACCTCATTCTTTCTTTGAGAACTTTAACCATAACCAACATAGATCGTGTGAGAATCATGAAATCTAGTGTTTAACCCCACATCAAAAAGAGGTGGAATCACTGGCCAAAGTGAACAAAAACTTGCTATCATATGAAGGGAGTCGAACCCTGCTAGAACCCTATATTGGAAGTATAGGTTCAATGACTAGGAGATATCAGGAGACCCAAACCTGTTTGGACAGACAGTCTCATCTCATGAGGATTACACCAACCTCTGTCTTCTCGAAAGTAAGAATCTCAACTCATAGCTAGCCTATCGGTGCTCAATATAAAGTTCCATTACATTCATCTCATACATCATAGAAGTTGTATTATAGCATGAGGGCGCCACAACTCATTAGATGATTTCTCATCTCATCACTAGTATTAAGTATGCATTAACTTCGATACTTTCATTATAGTGTTCATAGAGATTGGTCTCTTCATTAACTTTACACTCTCATAGGTGAGTACGTCTTGGTAACATTTACTTAGGCTCATTTGATAATCCTCTCACCTTTTGCTTTATCCTCTTATCATGTAGTCACCACATTCTATAACTTTAGAACATTAATTCTTCATAATTACTCACCGCTTTACGTGAATGTTCATTTCATCGTATGCCAAATAACTTGCCCCTTTAATGTGTGTCACACTCTTTCTTAAACCCTCTGGGTTTTTGATTATCTCATGACATAAAATCTTAGGTTCACTTACTTTTAAATGTATGCTACACTTATTAGTCCACACATACAAGCCATGAAGCTTCATTCATAGCTTGTCTAAGTCATTCATATTTACCCAAGATTATGTGGTACAAGACTTATGCATCTTGTAGATATGCCAAGATATTGATTTCAATGATTGGAGGCAGCATTCATTAAATATTTGTTCACGTATGACTTATATAAATACGTAATTGGGCAAGGGAACCTTATTTAGAATCCCTTGAGCAACACTTAATCTAATATTAAACTTGATGATTTCATTTTTCAGATATTGGGGGACCCTAGTTCGATCCCCATCACTCCCATAATATTTCTTTTATTTTCCTTTTCTCTTTTTCTTTTAAGGAAAGAAGGTTGTGGGATCATTCCCCCACAAGCTAATTCTTTTTCTCTTAATTTATCTCTTAACTTTCTCACCTATTCAAGGGGTTGTGAGTTATATTCCCACTCTTCACATTTATTTTTCTCCTTTAGTTTTCTCATAACTCTCTCATCCATTCAAGAGGTTGTGAGTTCAATCCCCACCATATTAAATAATTAATTAATTAAATATTTAGGATAATAACAATACTACCCTTAGCGTGGAAAAGACCATTTTACCCCTAGACCCTCCAAAACTAAGATTACCCCTTTTTAAGTCTTGTTAAGACTCATCCAGGTAAATCTTTATATTCGACTGCGCTAAATTGCTGGACCCAACCTTTCCTAGCTCAACTAAATCACCAAGTTTAATGGCTTGGCTATTGCAGAGGTTCAGAGGTCTTGTTCTACCCGCATCAATCTGTGTGAACTTGGTCTAATCTAGGCATTCTAGATACATTAGACATTACTTAGCATAGTCACTTTAGGGTTATTACAATGACCATGGACATGGTGTGGAGATATTAAAATGCGGAGAAAAGAGTTCATGAGACCTAGCTATTGTCTAAGGCACCACAAGACACTTCACGACTCGTGGTGTACTTGAAACAAGAAGAGAGGAAACTTTAAAAATGCCTTGGCAAATTAAGGTGAGTTTGGTGGTGTTGGTGAGCTACTACCTATGTGCACCACAATCCACATAACGGGCCATGGTGCATCTTTACGGAAGGGAGCAACGTGGATCGTGGAATTGCATTAGAAGGAAAAATGGAGGTGGCTTATTTGGTTGAGCTACTGCCTCACCTTTCACGGCTGCCACCACGGTCAATCATGCACTTCATGGACCGTAAAGTGGGGCATGAAGGTGGAAGGGATTCAAAAGTTAAAGTGATGTTGGACTTGACTTTTGGAGGTCCAACATAATGAGGGGTAGTATGGGTATTTTGGGATTGGACTATATATTGAATTTAGGGAAGATTACATTAATTTTCCACTCCAAAACTTAAACACAAATTTAAAACCAAATTGATCCAACTTCTCTACTTTTTCTGTATATTCATCCTCCATTGAAGAACAAGGAAGACTTGACGAAGAAGACAAATTCTCAAAGGTTTTCACTCAATTTTTGGATACAATGCTTCATCAAGGTATGAATTCTTCACTATTGGGTTTCCTTTTCCCGAGAGGTTCTTTTGATAGATAATTCCTAAACAACTCAATTCTTAGGGTTTTATTCTACTAATGGGTTTTCTTATACATTAAATTGATGATTTAATATGACGAATTATGATTACCTATGACTTACTAAGTATATATTTTTGAGTAATTGATTCTAATTCAGGGGAATATTATTCGGTCCATGTCCCTTACCCAAATTTCCTCAACTCTTTGATCTTGCTCATGAATTGATGGGAATGGCTGAATGTATTGATTATTAGACTTGTTTTAACTATCATAAAGGATTCATGGACTGCCTATGGTAATGTATTGTTGGGATTTACTCTAATTATTGAAGATTTCATGATAAACACTATTCCCCTAACCTTAGGTTATGGATTGATTTTTAATTGGTTAGTGATGATACAATATACTTAGTTCTTGTAAAGATTACTATTGTATAATATTATTAATCCCGTTGATAGGAATATGGTTGGTTGATGGTAAGACCATTGAAGGAGGCTTATGAAGGTTAATTAGTAAGACATTATGATCTTGAATCCTTTACTTCAATTGTGATGGTTTATACTTGATGACGATGTTCAATTGAAGTATTACATATGGTTAGATTATATAGGTGATGGTACGATGAATGTAATTGAAATGTCTTGACTATATGAAATATGAGATGATGATTAAGGTATGCTGATATAAGGTTGATTCTGAATAATTTTATGTTCCTTATTTATGATAATGATGATGATGATGCTAATCTCAACAATGAAAGGAAATTCTCATGCAATAACAAATCAACTAATAATAATTATATAAAAGTAGTTTGTCACCTATGACCTATATTAAGATACGATTGATTAATAAAGGCTTAAAGACATTTTAAAAAGGAACTTTAGCTTAGTACCGAGCGAACTAGATATCAGAGAGGCCCCTTCCTAATATGGGATAGTAGGATGACAATAGTTTTCATGAGATAGAGATTACAATTCCATGGTGCATAAAGAGGGTTCAAACATGTCTTCTAGTTCTTTACTATGCTACCCCATAGGAACACTAGCTAGTGGATCAACTTAGAATGCTATGTTCATGTTTTGGTACTACCTTTGCAAGTAGTCCACGTTATTTCGCTTTAGAGTTTCATGACCCCTGATTCCACATTTAGCTCATGTTGTCTATGTCAGTTTAGGCAATTGTTCCCGAGTAAACATTCACTAGGGTGACTTAAGGGGTTTAACTTAGTGTAGGTAGGGGTATGGTACTCTATCTATACATTGCACAAGTTTGACTTGAGGGTAGTCCTAGGACGTTTTTCTTATGTTATTATGTATTATGCTATCATGAAATGCATAAGTTGACTTTATATGATGTTATTCTTATATGATGTTGGTTGCATAACATGGTATTGGTATAAATTGGTATTTGTGGTGATGACTACCTATGATGATATGTGTTATGAAGAAAGGCATAACTTATGATATCCTATCTTGTTTACTTGATTGTGCGGGGTTATGGACTTCACATGGTCATTTCACTTGTAGGCTTGGGATGGGATTGTTGGTAAGGGTCTTGTACGTTAGTAATGTGACTTGCTGAGCATGAAATACTAATATGACATTATGATGATATTTTTCTTTTTTGTGAACATGTCTAATTTTGTTTTGATTCTTTTCTTGTATATGGTCTCTAGTCCGTGCAAAATGGTTTTCAAAATGACTTAACATATTTCTAAAGAAATGGCCCCTTTCATGCATGTCTTCAAATGGTTTTATGTGCATATATCCATTAATAGTATTATTGGTGTGCTAACCCATATTTCTATGTTATCTACAAATATGTAGGTTCAGGCCATTAAGTTGCTAGGAGGCCGATTGAAAAATGCTTTAAGTCTTTTCTCCAAGTGTTGGTAGGTCCTCATGCTCGTGGTTGTTACACTTTCTATGCTCTATCTTTGAAGTTGCGTTATCAGTTTGACATTGTTCATTCCTTTATCATGTGAATATTGATGTAATCATATAGTGACATATTGACTTTGTATTTTGTATGTCCAACATGTGTACTCATTTTAGATGTTTCAATATGAGACAATGTATTAGACTAATACCTATGTATCGATTATGTTATCTAAATGAGAAGCCTTTGCATGCTTTATATGCGAGGGTCTAAGTAAACTCCCCATATTGTATGCTAGTGGTCTATGTAAACCTCATTATATAGATATGTATGAAATGATTTGAATTTTTTGCACATATTTTGAACCTATTAAATGTAATGGCAAATGCTAAGAGTCTAGTCTTATTCCTCTCCGAGTATGACGACACCGGTTACATCTAGGGGTGCTCCTCGATCGTGATAATTTGGATGTTCTTCTAGCTATGGTAGGAAAGATCTTGGAACAATCTTTCCAACCCCACTAAATTTATACAATTCCATGTCTGTATGAGTGGGTCGTGCCCTTTGGATTTTAGGTTGTTGGAATAAGGAAAGTTCAATCTAGATTTTGAAAGAGTAGTTTGGTTTTCCCTTGGCCAATTATTTTATTTCGTTGTTGGTAATTAAATTAGGGCCTAATACGAATTAGATAAGTTCATGCTTTTACAAAATACACTAGGGTTTGTATAATAGAGAAAAGAAGAGGATAAAGGAGAAGAGAAGCAAGAATCATCAAGATCATCTTGTTTAACTTGTGGTTTTCGTCGGGTGTGAGCCTTACAAGTTATTTCAGTTTACATAGCATTTGGTTCATTTACTCACACACCAAACATGTTTTTTCCGTGTAATTTCGTCCAAAAACGATGAGAATTTGATGCTCTTGAGTTGTATTCTTGAATTTCTTTTGTTCTTTAATTTGTGATAAGATTGAGGAGTTATTGAGAGCCTATGATCGATTATTAGAGTTTATTTGAGTTATATTATTATGTAAATGTTATAGGTACCTGAATCTAAGGAGTTATTGATAAAAAAATCAAATAGAGGAAAATTGGGGCGAGTAAACGAAGAAGGAAAAAGTTTGGCAAAACAAGGTACTAGGTCTGCAATGCAGAGATGTTCGTCAAGATCGTCAAAAATCTTCTTCGCGTCATGGGGGGTGAAACAGAGTGTTATGCCTAAAAAGATATTTCATGACCAAAAAATTTTATGCATCTCTGTGTCGCAGAACTGCTTCTAGACTTTAATTTCTTTATCCTTTGTTATGTTTAACTATCTACAATCACTCCTAAACATTATAAGATCTTTCCTATATCACAATTCTTGAATCCATCATTCAATTCAAGGATCAATTAATATTCAAGTTAAGACAACTTATGAGCAAAGTCAAGAGAAGTTCATAGAGTTTTTCAAAAGTCTTTTACATATGAATTAACCTTGTTTTAAGACTTGAGTTCATGTTGAGTAAAGAGTAAAGATAAATATTGAAGTTCATATCTTCAAAAGTATATGAGAACTATGTATTCCCAAAGAGTTTAAAATGTTCGCACATTTAAACAAGAAATGAAACCATTATTTCCAAAGAGACTTTGAACAAGTTTTTTACGAAAGAGTTTTGAGCTAGCTTTTCAATAAAGAACCTTTGAGCTAGTTTTTCAATAATGATCCATTGGGCTAGTTTTTCGTTAAAGAGTAAATGTTTTCACGTTAAAGCAAGTGAGAAAACATTTATTTTCAAGATAGCCTTTTAGATGTGTTTTTGAGTAATTATTTAAAATCACAGAAAGAATGATGCTTTTTTAAAAACATACTTTGAGACAATTCCATTGGTGGAGAGATCACACACCTCATAACCCCCATAAACCATGTAGTCATCATTGTTAGAAAAAGGTTCATACTTTTTAGACAATTCAATTGGGGCCCTGTAGCATAAACTTGTGGATCCACTTAGTAATTAAAGTTCTATACTCATAGGAAGGTATTGGATGACACTAGTGTCGTGTGGTAAAACATTGTATCATCATGAAACATCTTATGTGATGGTTGTAAGTTAGAGAAACTCCTATAAAAATATATTAAATTTTTATATATATTAGAAATATTTTGTATTTTCTTAACCAAAAAGAGTTTGTTTTATATCTTTGAATACACACAGAGTTATTATTGTATTTCCCAATATATAATAAGTTGAAAACCATGTTTTAAATATTTTCTTGATTCTTTATTTATTTAAATTTCTTTATATTATAATCAGTTTAGTTGAGTTGAGCCTTGTATATTCTTTAATACATTTCAAACTTATGACTTGTTTTGGAATTCCCCTCACATACTTGTACATCCAATGTACTGATGCCATATGGCCCACATCTTCTTATGATGCATAGACGGGTAACTACAATTAATGTCTAGTGCATCATTGATCCAACGAAGCACTCAAAGTCAATTTGTGCGACTTCATGATTTTTGGAGTATCATTTGGTTATGTTTTGTTTTATTGCTTGCTTATTTAAGTTGTTAGGAAGATCAGGGGTCTTGTCACGACATCCATCAGAGTTTAGAGGTTCATAGACAGAGTTAGTTGATGTTATTTCATGAGTTGTTACTTTCCTTTTCAGTTAAGTTGAGACTTGAGTTGCCATTTTGGCAAAGTTTAATGTTGACTTATACATTCTAAGTTAAATTTTGAGCATTTCAATTTACTTGTTTTAAAAGTATATATCTGCAGTAAAGTCTTCCACTGAGTAAGAAAGTCAAGACAAGGGTTTGCTTGGGGAAAACAATGGTTCTCGAGTGTTAGTCTTGCCAAAAGTGTAGGCTTGGGGATGCCAAACTTCGTAACGAAGAAAAGAGTTGAAGACTACTAGGGAGTTTATAAAGCCATATTTGTAGAGTCCTAGTTATCGGTGTGAAGTGCGCCATAACTATAATTAGGAGGCTGGAGCATTAACGAATTACTTTCACTTCTTTCATACTCAGTTTGTGTGCTGTAGTTTTATCTCTAAAAAAAATTTTTCTACTCGTACTTACGTGTAACCGATGTTGAGTTGGACTGTTTTGAGAGGTCCTTCATGAGGCATTTCTTTCCTCATGAGCTAATAGAAGCGAAGAGATGGTTTCTGATATGAGAAGGAGAATGAGTTTATTCATAGTTGGGTTGGCTCGTCTATCAATTAAGGAAAGTAAAGCATCCATTCTAATAGGTTACATGGGCATACCAAGGTTACACCAAGTAAAAACAAGAGTTCTAAGACATCAACGAATGAATCCGGGCAGCAAAAGATTAATATTAACCGATTTATTTCCAACATAAGCTAAACGGACCTACTCTAGCATGTTCCAATGCAACTACACCAAGGAACTAATGTAAATACAATAGTCAAAATTCTCAGAACTTCAAATATAGACCTACGCATTTGCAATGTAGTAAAGCACAAGGGGGTACTAAGACTCTTGCATGTGCTAAGTGTGGTAGGAACCACTCTTATATCTTTCGTGATGGCTCCACTAGTTGCTTCAACTGTGGCTAAATTGGTCATTTTATGAGAGAGTTTCTTAAGAGCAAAAAAGTTATGGTAATGGGGGCAATAGATCCTAATATTTTTTCAGTTGTTCCATGAGACAGAGCTGCACCTAAAGGGGATATTTCAGTTACTAACAAAGGAAGAAATTTCTTATTTGTTATCACATGTCATTAAGAGAAAGAAGATTCACCATACTTTTTCACTAGTATGGTCCAAGTCTTCAATTTTTATGTTCTTTCTATGGAAAATCTTGAGCCCTTTAGTGTTTTTACACTTGATGGGGAGACTATTATAGTAGAAAGTGTCTATTGTGAGTGATTACATTCCATCAATCACTAGAGACCATGGCTTATTTAATGAGTTAAACTCGGTAGATTTGATGTTATTCATGGTATGGACTATCTTCATACCTCTTATGCATCAATAGATTGTAGAACTCGAGTAGTAAAGTTTCACTTTCTAGTGAACCAATTATATAGTTTAAGAGTATTTCAACAGTGCGTAAGGGTTGTTTTATTTCATACCTTAAGGAGAGAAAGTTTGTTTCTAAGGAGTGTGTCTATCACTTAGTTCAAGTTAATGACTCATGTTCTAAGATACCTCCTATTCAGTCACTTTTAGTTGTAAAAGAGTTTCCACAGGTCTTTCCTGATGATCTTCCTGGAGTCTCTCCCGAGAGAGTGACAGACATTGGTATAGATAATCTTCTAGATACTCGTCGTATAGCTATTTTTTCCACATATAATGATACCATTAGAGTTGAAAGAGCTTTAAGAGTAGTGGAAGGATCTATTAGATAAGGGGCTTATTCTACCAAGTGTCTCACCTTTGGGCACTCTAGTCTTATTTCTGAGAAAGAAAGATGGTACCCCTAGGATATGACAAAGTTACCATAAAGAACAAAAATCCTCTTCCAAGGATTTATGACTTATTCAATCAACTTCTGAGTGTCACCTATTCTTCTAAGATAGACCTCATATATGGCTACCATCACTTAAGAATAAGGGAATGTGACATTCCAAAGACAACTTTCAGAACGCGTTATGGTTATTATGTGTGTATGTTCATATTGTTCAGTTTAACTTATGCACATTAAACTTTCAATGGAACTTATGAACAAAGTTTTCAAACCTTATTTAGATATGTTTGTTATCGTCTTCATTAACGATATGTACTCTATTAGAGGAATAAAGAAGATCATGCTAGTCATATAAGAATAGTTTTTCATACTTTGAATGATAAGGAGCTATATGGTAAGTTATCTAATGTGACTTTTGTCTTGAGTCCCTACAAGTCTTAGGACACATTGTGTTTAGATAGGGAATTAAATTTAATACTCAGAAAATTAAGAAAGTGCAAAATTGGTGTAGACCTATATCTCAAACTGACTTGAGGAGTTTCTTTGATTTAGTTGCATATTATAAAGGTTTGCATAGGAGTTATCGTTAATTTTGTCCTCTTTGAAAAAATTGACATAGAAAATAGTGAAGTTTCAATGGTCTGAAGCTTGTGTGAAATGTTTTCAAGAATTGAAGTAAATGTCGGCTACTGCCCCAATTTTAACATTAGTAAAAGGTACTTAAGGCTTTTTTGTGTATTTTGATGCATATAGAGTTTGCATGGGTTGTGTCTTAATACAGAATGACAATGTTATGGCTTGTGCCTTGAGACAGTTCAAAGTTCATGAGAAGAACTATAAAATAGATGAATAAGAGTCAGCTGTTGTAGTATTCACTTTGAATATATGGCATCATTATTTGTATGATGTTCATTTTGATACATTCACTAATGACAGGAGCCTTCAATATGTGTTCACTCATAAAGAGCTTACTCTCACACAAGGAAGGTTATTACAATTACTCAAAGATTATGACATGAGTATTATTTATAATGCATTGTAATGTTGTTGTTGATTCCTTGAGTAGGTTTTCTATGGGTAGTGCTGCCCATGTTGAGGAATAAAAGAAAGTTAGCGAAATATGTGCATAGACTTGCACGCTTAAGAGTCTGACTAAGGATTCCAGATAAGGAGTAGTAGTAGTCGTTAATGGGGATAAATTATCATTACTATCAAAGGTGAAAGAAAATTAAGACCAAGATCCCATTTTGTTTGAATTGAAGGTGAATGTTCATAAGCAAAAAGTATTAGCTTTTGAACAAATCGAAGTGGTGTATTGAGATGTAAAGATAGGTTGTGTGTACAAATGGTGGATGGACTCAATGAGAGGATAATGATGGAAGCTGATAGCTCCTGATATTCCATTCATCTAGGTTCCACATAGATATATCGTGATTTTAAAGAGGTGTATTGGTTGAATAGTGTGAATAAGGTCATTTCAAATTTTTTTGCTAAGTGTCCGAATCGAAAAAATAAATTAAAGTAGAGAACCAAAGGGCTGGTGGTTTTGCTGATAAAATAAAACTTCCAGAATTAAAGTTTGACATAATTAATATAATATAGATTTCATCACAAATTTACCAAGGTATCTCAGGAAACATAATTCTATTGGGTGATTCTCGACAAAATGAAAAACTCAACACACTTTGTCTGTAAAGACTACTAATTTTGCAGAAATTATGCTAAGTTTTATTTTCAAGAGTTTGTTAAACTTCATAGGTACAAAATTTACTGCACAGTTTTGGAAGTCATTCCAAAAAGTCTTTGGTTCAAAGGTGAACTTAAGTACTTCATTTCATCCTTAGATAAATGGGCAAGAAGAGTGCATTATTCAGAATTTAGAGGATATGTTGAGAGAGTGCGCGATCGATTTCATAGGTAATTAGGATGATCACCTACCTCTAATCGAGTTCGCTATTAACAATAGTTACCACTCGAGCATCAAAATGCTCTTTATGAATCTCTTTATGGGGAAGATGCAGATCTTCTATATGATGATTTGAAGTAGGTGTAGCAGGGTTAATAAGACATGATTTAGTCGATCCAGCTATGGAAAAGGTAAAAGTGATTCAAGGGAAGTTTAAAATGACACAGAGTCATTATAAATCCTACAATATTGTTAGGAGAAGGGCGTTAGAGCTCGAAGTAGATGATTGGGTATATTTAAAAGTTTCACCAAGGAAGGGTGTTATGAGGTATAGTAAGAAGGGGATGCTCAATCCTTGGTATATTGGACCTCATCGAATATCCAAGAGTATTTGAAAGGTAGCTTATGAGTTGGAGCTAGTATAAGAGTTATCCATGGTTCATCCGGTGTTTCATATAAACATGTTGAGGAACTGGATGTGTGATCCTTCATTTATCATACCAACTTAAAATATTGGGATCAAGGATAGATTATCAATTGAAGAGATCACTATTTAGATTGTAGATCACCAAGGTTGCAAGTTGATAACAAAAGAGGTAACATTAGTGAAAATCCTTTGGAGAAACAAATATTATTATAAGATACATGGAAATATGAAGAAGATATATCCGTATCTCTTTGAATACGGAGAATATATAGATCAAGATACTAATTTTCTTCTTAGTACTATTTTAATAATGAGAGAGCATGTTGTTTGTTTCCATTTACTTGTTGGGTGTTTGAATCGATCTTAACACCCTTAGCCTAGTAAAATAAATCTCAGTCAAGAAAGAATGATCCCAAGGGGTATATATTGTACGTCGCAATTTGAAATATCTAGGAATATGCTAAGAACTGGAAATAGTCATTTGTGAAAATGATGAAAATCTGGAATATTGTTTAAATTAGGAAAAAAGAGTTTTTGATCAACTTCAACTGGACATAACTTCTATCTCAGCATGAATTATAATCACTTCAAGATATGGTAGGAAATATCATGGAAGGATCTTTCAAAAATCACTGAGTTTGCGAAATTCCATGACCGTATGAGTGGGTTATATCTTTTGTAAGTTAAGTTGTTGTAATAAGGAAAGCCCAATTCGAATGTTGAAAGGGTAGCCTTGCCCAATTATTTTATTTCATTTTTGGTATTCAAGTTAGGGTCTTATTAGAATTAGATCAGTTTATACTTTTACAAAAATACGCTACGGCGTGGAGAAATGTTCTTTAGTTATATTATTGAATTTCTTTTGTCCTAAAATTTGGAATGATATTTAGGAGATATCAAGAGTTTAAGATAAATTAATAGAGTTTATTTGATTTAGATTGTTGTATATATGTTATGTAACCTGAATCATAATATATATTTACAAAAAGAATCAAATCAATGTGAATTTGGGCTAGAATATGAAAAGGAAAATTTCAGGCAAAACTTGGTACAATTCTGCGATGCCGACCTTATCCTCATGATTGCCAACAGATCTTCTCCACGTCGTGGGGGAGAGACAGAGTGTTATTCATGAAAATTTATATGGTTTCCAAATAAATTAATCCATCTCCGTGTTGCAGACTTGCTTCAAGACATTGACTTGTTGATCTTTTCTCATGTTTAACTATCTTAAATAACTCCTAAACATCATGAGATATTTCCTCTGTCAATTCTTAATCCTTGAATCCCTAATTTAATTCAAGGATCAGTAAAGAGTCAAGTTAATAGAAGTTAAGAGCCAACTGAAGAGAAGCTAATAGAGTCTTCAAAAAGTCCTTTACAAATGATTTCACCCTCTTTTTAGACTCGAGTTCAAGTTGAATAAAGATTAAAGAGGTAAGATTGAAGTTCATTTATTCAAAACTATATGGGGACTATGTATTCAAAAAAAGTTTTAAATGTTTTCACATTTAAACAAGAAAAGGAAACCTTGATTTCCAAAGAGCCTTTGAGATAATTTTTCAAAAAGGATCCTTTAAGCTAGTTTTTCACTAAAGAGCCCTTTTTGAGTAAAGAGGATTTTGAGCTAGTATTTTAGTAAAGTAGCATTTTGGCTAGCTTTCAGTTAAAGAGTATATGGTTTCACGAGATATCAAGAGAGGAAACTTTGATTTTCAAGATAGTTTTCAGCTACGTTTTGGAGAAATTATCACAAGTCAGTGAAAGAAGTATTTTCTTTAAAAAAATATAAGAGCTAGTATCATATTTTTGGAGGATTATTGAGCATCGATATGAGGGAGAGTTCAAAAAACTCACAACTCTCATAAACTACATAGCCACTATGGGTAGTAAAGGGTGATAATTTTGTAGATCATTCCTTTAGTGATTTTTAGCGCAGATTAGTTGATCCACTTAGTAGTTCAAGTTCTATGCACATGGCAAGGTATAAAACGGCCCTGATAGTGCTTAAGAAAACATTGTATCATCACGATAACTCTTAAGTGATGGTTGTCGGTTATAGTAACTCCTACAACAATATTTTGTATTTTGAAATATTTTGAATTTTCAACTACAAACAGAGTTTATATTGTATCTTTGCATACATATATAGTTATTATTGTATTTTTAAATACACAGAGTTGAAAACTATGTTGTAAAGATATTATGTATACTGGATTTATTTACAATGCTTCATATTGAATCAGTTCAATTGAGTTGAGTTGGGTTGATCGAGGTAAGTTCTTCAATCGCTTCCAACCTTACGTATCCTTTTAGAATTTCCCTCCCATATAAGTACATTCAATGTACTGATGCCGACCTTTGGCGTGCATCTTCTTATGATGCATACACATGTTACAAGGATCAACATCTAGCGCATCATTTATCCAATTGATCACTCAGAGTTAGTAGGTGATCCTAGTTTCTTTCGGAGGATCCCTTTGGTTATGTTTTGTTTTATGTCTTACTTCTTTCATTGATAAGGATGATCGGGGAGGGGGGGTATTATCTCAATATCTCTAAGAGTTTAAGGATTCATAGACAGAGTTAGTTGATGTTATGTCATGAGTCGTTACTATTCTTTTTCAATTAGGTTGACACTTGAATTGCCCTTTTTGCAAAGTTTAATTTTCACGCATAATACAATCCACATAAATTTTGAACATTTCACTTTACTTGTTTTAAAAGTATTTATCTTCAACAAAGTCTTCCGCTGAGTAAGAAAGTCAGGCCAAGGGTTTTCTTGGGGCAAAACATTGTTCTTGAGTGCAAGTCTCACCCAGGGTGTAGGCTTAGGGCGTATAATTTAATGAATAGATAAACTACTAATTCTTGTGGGTCCTTTTTATGGAGAGATTGAGATAAACTACTAAAATCAGTGTCGTAGAAAAGTTGTTTATAATCTAAGAGATGAAGAAGAATATATTTCTAAGAGAATTTAGGAGTTTGGATATCCCTCTCCTACTATGTAGTCGGAGGTGCAATATTTGTCCTCTGAAGAGAGCTTGTAAAACATAGAAAATGAAGCTCAGAGTACAAAAAGAAATGTTTATCTTCCGTCGGATGGTGGGCCTTTGTCTATGGCTGAGTAAAAAATTTGAATATGCATATCCATATATTAGTGATTTTTACAATGAAAATGATGATTCCTGATTTAAGGTAGGGCAAGTATTGTTATCATATGATACCATAGATTCCATTCCTAGATTCTATGCAATCATTACGAAGATTTTGTATCATTTATTTGAAATGTGAATAACATGGTTAGAGTTAGAGCCACTAAATAAAGATGAAACAAAATGACTATCTAGAGGCTTTCAAACTTCTTGTGCTAGGTGTAAACTAGGAACTTAGAAGACATTGAAGATCAGGTATGTGCAATGAATGGAAATAACAACTATGTAATAAAGATATTTTCATAGGAAGGAAAAACTTGGTCTCTCTTCAAAGATTTTGATATGAATTTTTGTCCTCAAGAGCTCATAAAAAGTTCAACTATGTATTTGTTGAGATCTTGAAAGTTCATGTTGATGCTATTGGTGTTCATGTTCCCTACTAAGATAAAGAAAAAGGCAATACTTTTCTTTCCAATCGAGCAGGAGACAATTTCTAGATCCAGCAAAGGATATGTTTTTATACTAAAATTAATAAATTAGAAAACATAAATACGACATAGTCTTGTTGGAAGGTCCTTTAGCAAAAACATTCTTCTTGATCCCTTTCAGCTTAGTAGAAGGAACTCCATGGGAGAATCTAAACATATCATTCATTGAAACAATAAATTGATCTCCTACTAGATGTAAAAGAGAACTAAATCCTTTTCCTTTATCTAAGTATGAAACATGCACATAAATTCCAACAACATAGTCTGACAAGATCTCTACAAACTCGTAGATAAAATTTTATTACTCCGAAGATGAGGGAACCAACTAATATTACAGTATTTAAAAAGGGCCCAAGTTTCTTCTTCCATTAGAAATATCATTAACGCATCATGGTTGTTTCCATTTATATCACATAACAAAGAACTTAGGATGATCTTCAATGTCTTATAAGTTTCCTAGTTTGAACCTAGCATAAGAAGCCTGAAAACTCTCAGATAACCCTTTTTTGGTTTAATCTTTATTCATCGGCTCTGTCATGTTACGTGCAATTTAAATAGATGAGATAAAATATTCTGGATGACTGCATACAATCTAGGTAGGAGATCTAAGATATCATATACACCGTACTTGCCCAACCTTAAAGTAGGACTCGTCCTTGTCATGTCAAAATCACTAAAATTTGTATCTTCCTATTCAAATGTTTTCGAGTCGGTCATAGTAGAAATTCCTATAGGTTAAGGAAGATTAACACTTCCTTTTGCTGTTTCATCTTCATTAACTCTGTTATGCAACCTCTTTTTACAGAACCCCCTTTGAATCATATAGAAACATCTTCTTTTATAACGTACATAAATGACATGTTGTGTACACCGCATAGATCTTCGCTGGTGTGTCTCATTGAGACATTGAAAAATCTACTCGTATAAGAACTTACTTCCCAATTTTCACTAGATTTTATTATTGTCTTGACCACTACCATAACCTATATCTACACCCTGGACGTGGACAACACTATAAAAATCATTGTTGGTCTCAAAGAGAATCCTCATCCTTGCTGACTACAGTTAGTGCAAGATTTACTTGAGCATTCATAATCATCAAATTGAAAGAAATGATTAAAAATAACTTATCTTATCTAAAAACTTTTTAAAATATAGTCAATATGAATCATAAGTATAAAAAAAAATCTTAAAACAGAAAGACTCTCAAAAGTTTTCTATCCATGAAACCTCTACTATACAAATATGAGTGTCCGATAAGACTCGTGACTTCTCCAAATAACTAACACTAACAACTCATAAAACAAAAATACTGTGAAAGAAAGGAGGTCTTATTCAAAAGACTTGGAGTAGACGAAGTGATCTCGACATACTCTTGTTGAGGATCCTAATAAACTGTATATAGACGATAAAAAGATGTACGTAGAATGACATCGGTACATTGAATGTACGAGCATGTAATATAGATGAATACCAAATAACTGAATGAAAGGACTGGTATTAATAACAATTTACTCAAGGTTAATGTAAAGAATAAAAGAATTAAATCATTTCAAGATTTAGAAAATAGCTTCTCATATGTGAAATAGACATAAAGGTGATATATAAAATTTACTTTAACTATATTGGGAGATTCTCTAATTGAAAACCATTACTATGAGCTATATCATTGTATAACGTCTCGCCCATGCTTCCAGAATTGTAATATAGATGAATTGCAAATAACTGAATGAAATGACTGGTATTAATAACAATTTACTCAAGGTTAATGTAAAGAATAAAAGAGTTAAATCATTTCAAGATTTAGAAAATAGCTTCTCATATATGAAATAGACATAAAGGTGATATATAAATTTACTTTAACTATATTGGGAGATTCTCTAATTGAAAACTATTACTACGAGCTATATCGTTATATAACGTCTCGCCCATGCTTCTAGAATTGTCCTATACCTTACCAGGGTATAGAACACGTCAGCTAGGTGTATCCGGTATGATTTGCTTAAAGGCACTTAGATTCATCTAAAAAGTATGATCATGTACACATGTTTGCATATATGATTTATGAGGAATCTATGTTGTTTGAAATTATCCCTACATAGATGCTCAATGTTACTCCCAATAATATATACCTCATGCTCTTATGTATAAAAACACAACTCTTCCACTTCATTGAGATAATGACTCAAACTAACCTCTTGAAAAAGCTTACTACTCTTGAAATATATTTTCAACTCATAAATCATTTAGAAATCAAAGCTTCTATTTTTTAAATGTAAAAACTAATACCGTTGGAAATATTTGGTGGATTTACCTAACAGAAAATAAAACTAGTTAGATGTAAGTAGATGTTCATGGTTAAAGGAAACCATATGGTTTCATGGCAAGATGTAAGTCTAGGAATATGTCTAATGTGTATGCTCATACATATGTAGTGAATTACTTATAGACCCTTTCTCTCATTGCTATACTCTTTTGAATTTGCTTATTCATTTTTCTAGCTACTTCAAAGAGTTAGCCTTCACATAAATTTGATATCAAGCGTAATCTCTTTCGTATTGATCTTTGAAAGCAATTATATATGGACAAACCCTATAATTTACTTTATTAAAGGGAGGATGGGAAAGACCGTCATTTGAAGAGTCCTTGTATTGCTCGAGCTTGGTTTTGAATGTTTAGTGAGATATTCAATAATTACTATTGAAAATGAGCAAATGTGATCACTTAATTTTCTATCAGCAATAAAGAACTGGAACTATAATCTTGTTGTATATTTGATGACATTGTCAATACAAAAAGTGATTTTTCACGAGCCCAGGGTACACCTTGGACGTAATATGACGTATCAGATCCCTATATACCCTACACAATCCCTCTAAAACTCATCATACAAGATAATAAAAGTAAAAACATGAAACAAAGAATTTAATATATCAAAAGTTTTAAAAAACAGAAGTCTAACATAAGTCTCGAAGCCATCAATTTCTTCATAGGGAAAAATGTTATTGAGTCTAACCCATACATTATTTACATAGTTTTAAATAAACAGACAAACTTATAAAATGTCTCAGTCCTCAGATCACGAGGACTCACTAATCAAATGAAGAACCCATGTGATATTTATCCATGACTGTACGGAGTAGGAACATCAGACCCTAAAATTATGAGATAATGTAGGCCCAAGTATAAATAAGTACATAAAATGTACTATGGACGGGGAGATATGATTAAGCATAAACCTATAAGTATAAATAGTTTAAAACATGTACACATGATCAATAATTGGACATATTAACAAAAGGAATAAAAAATGGAAATTATAGGATATAGTCAATGCTTATGGAGTAAAGGAAATAAGAAAATATTTGAAGAATAACATAGTAGTTTTTGTGGTATTTTTAGATTGAACCGACAATAAGATCATGATAAATATATCATGGAATCCGGTACAACCCTCATACATAAAGATAGGGAAACTACTTGCGAAGGTAGATGTCACGACCCAACCCGATGGGCCGTGACTAGTGCCCGTTTTGGACACCCACATACAAACCTGCTAAGTATAACCAACTGAAACTAAGACAATATGGAATTTAATCAAATCAAATCAACCCCAACGTCATATATATATAAAGAGGACCTGTCTCATAAGGATTCATAATCATTCAACCGTAACAACATACGCGAGCCGACAAGGACGCCACTATCCAAAGCGTAATAACATAAGTAAGCCGACAAGGCTGCCACTGCACAATACACAGTGATGTACGCAGGCGACAAGGCTGCCCCTGTACAAGCGGACATCCCAAACAAACCATGTCCAGACCATTACCCAAAACATATATATACAACCCACATAATGTCCACAGACCTCTAAGAGTACATTAGTGAAACTCGACGGGATAGGGCCCCGCCATACCCATAGACGAGCAAAAGACTACACAAAAGTTATATACCAAAACGACAGGGCTCCGGAATAGTGGAGCTCTCCCAATAAGCAGAGTAGATATCCTAGGGGGGAGGATCACCGAACTGTGCGTCTACACCTGCGGGCATGAAACGCAGCCCCCCAAGGAAAGGGGGTCAGTACGGACAATGTACTGAGTATGTAAAGCATAAGGTAAAGATGACAGGATACCAATATGGCAAGTCGAAACAAAATATCGCTACACATGTACACTTTTAAGTGAAAATCATGCATATCTTTAACATATAAGGTGCCCAGCTTCCCTAGTAAGGGGCTCGGCAAAATAATCATCACGTCATCTCCGTCATCATCATCATCATAACCATCCTCATCACCAATCATATATATAATATACATACACGGTCCTCTAGTGAGGAACTCGGTGACATATGCAAGAAAATCCGCACGAACATTACCCGGCCCGGGACTCGGTGAAATGATAAATGACTCTATGCACGAGCAGAATATTATGAGCAACCATATGCAATTAAAATCATTTCATATAACTCAATAGAACAATCAACGTGAACCAGCAAGGAGTATTACCAAAGATTAATGTTTTATCAAGATTATGAACCTTTAATACGATATGGAAACGTAAAATCTCAATGACTCAAAGAAGCCCTACCATAGATATGAGAGATTATCATAGCCTTAGACATAGCCGATATATAGAGGAATAATTGTAGAAGCAAGAATATACGTCACCTAGACACTCTAGAGGTAAGTATCAAACCTGTCTGTTATTCGCTTATTTTTAAAAGTCATGCCAAACAAAGAATGAAGGGACAGTGTTACCTGCTCAAGCTATTAATCTATAACAAGCAACAATCGTGCCGCAATTAGATAAACATCGCGCTTTACTTTCTTGTAAGCTAGCTAATAATCTAACGAAAATTTGGTAGCACTTCCCCTATTTTCCTTACTTCGTTCCAATCCGACAACAACCCAAATTATCCACAGCAATACCAATAACACATATAACCCAACGAATCATATTAAACAGCCCCTTCCCCAAAATAGTTCTGTCTCTGCTACCATAGTAGCGAAGCAACGACACACCGAGCGATAACTCGTTTTATAATTCGCAACACATCTACCATATCGTATTCATCCTTTGGAGTATATACTCATAATCACATTTAACATATACATAATGCCAAAACAGAATTTTCCCGCAGTTTACTTTAATCAAAACAACCAAAGCACCAACACGACACCACTAATAATCCGATTATGGTTTCCGTCCATACTTAGCACATTCAATAACTAAAAAAAACTTCCTAAGCTACTGGTCACACCCCCTTCTTAGAATTAATGTATAATCAACAAAGGTATTCTAAAGAATTAACACACCAAACAAGGAGATTACTAACCAAATTAATTGCAGCTGCTGGCCAAGAGTTGCAGGGTTGGTTTCTCCATTTCCATGGCTGCCTAAGACAAGTCAGTCACTAATTAATCCCTCATTTAAAGTTATTGGCACTTACATTAGCCAACTCATACTTAATATCACATTTGGAATTAAACTTCCTTTCCTAATATTTCTTTAATCACTTGGAACTTAAAATAAAATCTCATTCCCCGAACTTACGTTTAATAGATCATGATGCGCACTACGTATAAAAATAATACGAGGCATAACATCCTTCCCCCCTTAGGAACATTCGTCCTCGAATGTTAAGTTAGCGTCTTACAAAAACAAATTCCAGCGAGGTCTCTCTAACAGTTATACCTATCAACCTGCATTTCATAACTTACAGATGCCTCCTAGAGTCACAACTTACTACATAATCTCGTTTATCAATCAATATAGTCAAGCTAGGAATTGAATTTCCTGCAGGTACGGGGAACAAGTAAGGATACTTATTATTCATTTCATCTTCCGCTTCCCAAGTCATCTACTCCCTATTATTATTTTGCCACAACACTTTGACGGAAGCCACATCCTTAGTACGTAACCTTCTAACCTGGCGATCAAGTATAGATACGGGTTTCTCCTCATATGACAACTCCTCTGTTACCTGAACATCATCTATGAGGAATACTCTAGAAGGATCACCAATACATTTACGTAGCATCAATACATGGAAGACTGGATGTACCACCTCCAAATCAGATGGTAGATCCAACTCATAGACAACCTTGCCTATCCTACGAACAATCTGATAAGGCCCAATGTATCTCGGACTGAGCCTCCCCTTCCTGCCGAATCTCATCACACCCCTCATGGGTGATACCTTCAAGAATACCCAGTCACTAATCTGAAACTCCAAATCTCGATGCTGATTATTTGCATATGACTTCCGTCGACTCTGGGCTGCTAATAATCTTTCTTGAATAAGCTTCACCTTGTCAACAAATTGCTGAATCACATCCGGGCCTATTAACTTAGTCTCGCCAACATCAAACCAAACAATAGGTGATCTGCACTTCCTCCCATATAAGGCCTCGTACGGTGCCATATGGATACTAGAATGGTAGCTATTATTATAGGCAAACTCAATGAGCGGCAAGTGGTCATCCCAGATACCTTTGAAGTCAATAATACAGGATCGTAACATATCTTCTAATGTCTGAATAGTACGCTCATCCTGCCCATCAGTCTGAGGGTGAAATGTTGTGCTAAGGTTTACATGTGTCCCCAATCACTTCTGAAATGATCTCCAAAAGTTGGCTGTAAATTGTGCTCCTCTGTCTGATAAAATGGACGTGGGAACCCCATGAAGTCTCACTATCTCCCTGACATATAACCTCACATAATCTTCAGCTGAATAAGTAGTCCTGACTAGAAGAAAATGTGCCGATTTCGTCAGCCTATCTAGAATAACCCATATAGAGTCATACTTCCGTTGAGTGCGAGGTAAGCCTGTAATAAAGTCCAAATTAATCATCTCCCATTTCCAAGTCGGGATCTCTATCTCCTGTAATAATCCACCAAGCTTTTGATTTTCGATCTTGACTTGTTGACAATTCGGGCACTGAGCAACAAACTCCGCAATGTCCTTTTTCATGCCATCCCACCAATATAAGCATCTGAGGTCATGATACATTTTCGTTGACCCTGGGTAAATAGAATAACAGGCAGAGTGTGCCTCTCCCATAACCTGCCGTCGTAGCCCCGAAGTATCGGGTACACACAATCTGCCTTCATATCGTAACACTCCGTCAGGTGTAACCTTATATGGGGTCTTTTCCTTTTGAAGAGATGCATCTCTATACTGTGCTAGAATAGGGTCCTTGTATTGGTGTCTCTTTACCTCATCTATGATTGAGGACTCAACAACCTCTCGAATAGAAACTCCACTATCTTCTGAATTAGCCAGACGGACTCCAAGGCTGGATAGCCGCTGAATCTCCCGAACCATATCCCTCCTTTCTGGTTGTACATCTGTCAAGCTACCCATGGACTTACGGCTAAGAGCATCTGCTACAACATTCGCTTTCCCTGGATGATATAAAATATCAACATCATAATCCTTTAGCAACTCTAACCACCACCTCTGTCGTAAGTTCAGCTCCTTCTGTTTAAAGATATATTGAAGAATCTTATGATCTGTATAGATGTCCACATGGACACCATATAAATAATGTCTCCATATCTTCAAGGCATGAACCATGACCGCTAACTCCAGATCGTTGAGTAGGATAGTTCTTTTCAGGCTTCCTAAGTTGTCGGGAGGCATAGGATATAACTTTACCATGCTGCATCAATACACATCCTAGCCCAACACTCGAAGCATCACAATAAATAAGATAGCCGTCTGGTCCCTTCGGAAGAGTTAGGACTGGAGCTGTAGTCAATTTGTCTTTCAATAGGTGGAAGCTTCGCTCACAAGCATCAGTCCACTAGAACTTGGTTGCCTTTTGAGTTAGCCTTGTCAAAGGCGCTGAAATTGAGGCAAACTTTTCTAGGAATCTCCTCTAATATCCTGCTAACCCCAGAAAGCTGCGTACCTCAGTAGGTGTCGTAGGTCTGGGCCAAGTCTTTACCGCCTCAATCTTCTGTGTGTCTACCCGAATACCATCAGCTCCAATAATATTCCCCAAGAATGCCACTGAAGTCAACCAGAACTCGCACTTAGAAAATTTAGGATACAACTTCTGGTGCTGAAGCACCCTAAGTACCGTCCTTAAATAGTCTGCATGCTACTCTTCTGAACGTGAATAGACCAGAATATCGTCTATAAATACAACAACAAACATATCAAGGAATGGTTTAAATACTCGATTCATTAAATCCATGAACACCACTGGAGCATTAGTCCGCCCAAAAGACAGCACTCTAAACTCATAATGCCCATATCGGATCCGGAATGCCGTCTTTGGAATATCTTACTCCCTTAACCGCACCTGATGATAACCTGACCGCAAGTCTATCTTTGAAAAAACACTTTTCACCCTGCAACTGGTCAAATAGATCGTCAAACCTTGGGAGGGGATACCTGTTCTTTATTGTTACTTTGTTCAGCTGCCTATAATCAATGCACATCCGCAGCGACCCATCCTTCTTCCTCACAAAGCGATCTGTGCTCCCCAAGGTGACGTACTAGGCCTGATGAAGCCCTTTTCTAGCAAATCCCTCAATTGCTCTTTCAATTCTTTCAACTCAGCAGGTGCCATTCTATAAGGAGGTATAGATATAGGCTGGGTATTTGGATGTACATCTATTGTAAACTCTATCTCTCGTTCTGGAGGAAGGCCTGGAAGTTCCTCGGGGAATACATTGGGAAATTCATTAACTACCGAGACTAATTAAAGAGTCGGTGCCTCTGCCTTTATGTCATGCACCTGAATCAGATGGTAAATATAGCTTTTTCTAACCATCTTCCCGGCCTTGAGGTATGAAATGAACTAACCTTTCGGCGATACTGTACTCCCCTTCCACTCTATAATCGGTTCCCCTGGAAATTGAAATCGAACTATCTTTCCTCTGCAATTAACATTAGCATAACAAGCAGCCAACCAATCCATGCCCATGATAATATCAAACTCAATCATATTTAACTCTATTAGATCTACTACGGTACGATGGCTATATATAACTACTGAACAATTCCTATATACTCGCGTAGCTATGACAAAATCTCCTACAGGTGTAGCTACCTCAAATGGTTCTATCAACTCAAACTCTATTCCGATCCTACTAGCATCAAAGGGAGATATATATGATAGGGTGGATTCTGGGTCTATCAATGCATACACACTTCGCGAGAATAGTGATAATATACATGTGATCACATTAGGTGACGCCTCCTCATCCTGCCTATTAGTCAAAGCATATATACGGTTCGAGGGACCGCTAGAACTGGAAGCTCCACCACGTTCTCTACCACGGCCTGCTGGCGCCTGAATACCCTGCCCCGTAGGGCGCATAGCCACTGAAGAAGATGAACCAGCAACGGACCCTGTAGGCTGTGTCATACCACCTGCACTACCTCTAAGGTGACACTCCCTCATAGTATGGCCCTGACGGCCGCAAGAAAAACACGCACCTGTAGCCCAACGACATTCCCCAGGATGGGAATTACCACAGCGAGAACACCGAGGCAAAGGTGGCCTCGACTAGCTCAAACCCCTGCCCATCTGTAACCCTAACGCCCTAGAGCTCTGACCAGCTTCCGAATATCCCATACGATCGAACCCCCTACCCATGAAACGTGGGGGTGCACTCTGTGCTGGCTGGGAAGAAAATCTAACATCTTCTTTGAGGCGCCCGCTTTGAAACTCGTCAGGATAACCTGCTGATCTAGGCCTCTTATGCTGGCCTCTATTATAATCTCTATCTGGCTGACGTCCCCGGTGCCGATCCTTTACCCCCTGTGCATATGCCTGCACCCGAGCAATGTCCATGCCTTGCTGAAGAGTCACTGCCATAAAACCGTCAATCAGATAACGATCCAATCCCATCACATAACGATGTACCCTGTCTGCCATATCAGCCACAATAGTAGGTGCATGCCTAGCCAATATATCAAACTCGAGGCTATACTCTCGAACGCTCCTACCATTTTGCTTCAAACGCAAGAATCTATCGACTCTAGCTTGCTTCATCTCTGGAGGCAGGAAGTGGCCCTGGAAAGCCTCCACAAATTCATCCCATACCGCTGGAGGAGCACCCTCACCCCTAGATAACTCCCAAGACTCATACCAATTAATAGCTACATCCCACAAACGATATGTAGCCAACTCAACAGACTCGGTCTCCGAAGCCTTGATTATCCTCAATGTACGCTGCATCTGACGAATAAACTCTTGCGGATCATCCTGGGGCCTTGACCCAAAGAACTCTGGAGGATTACAACTTAAGAAGTCACGAGCCCTTAAGCTATCAGATCTATCCACATGATCAACTCCTAGTCCATGCCTGTGAGCCTGACCTGCCACTAATCTAGTCAGCAACTGAACCGCATCTCTCATGGCCCTATCCTCCGCCCCTGACTGAGGAGCTGGAGGTTTAGGTGTTGGGGGCCTCGGGGGCTGGTGGTGTCCCCCGAACTGGAGTTGCTGCTGCTCTAAGATCCTCTGGCGGTGGCGGTGTAGCAGAGCTCTCCGACTGGAACATAATACCAGGCATAGACTGGGCACGGTCCCTAGTAACTCTCAGGGTCTGACTAGTACCTTCTGCTATCGATTTGCCCTTCTGGGTGGCTGTCTCTTTCTTTGGAGGCATAGCTAAAAACACACGGATTCGTTAGAGAGGGATTATGCTGTTAATATAGCTCTATCGCACGATCTAGAATAAGAAGAAAGGATGACATCCTAAATGTCCTGTAGCTTCCTGTTTATAGATGTGGTGCACAACACACCGATAAATAAGACTCTACGAGACACGCTCTGTAGACACTTTCGAGGAAGAACCGCTCTGATACCACTCTTTGTCACGACTCAACCCGATGGACCGTGACTAGTGCCCGTTTTGGACACCCATATACAAACCTGCTAAGTATAACCAACTGAAACTAAGACAACATGGAATTTAATCAAATCAAATCAACCCCAACGTCATATATATATAAAGAGGACCTGTCTCATAAGGATTCATAACCTTTCAACCATAACAACATGCGTGAGTCGACAAGGCCGCCACTATCCAAAGCATAATGACATAAGTAAGCCGACAAGGCTGCCACTACACAATACATAGTGATGTACGCAGCCGACAAGGCTGCCCCTGTACAAGCGGACATCCCAAACAAACCATGTCCAGACCATTACCCAAAACATATATATACAACCCACAAAATGTCCACAGACCTCTAAGAGTACATTAGTGAAACTCGACGGGACAGGGCCCCGCCATACCCATAGACGAGCAAAAGACTACACAAAAGTTATGTACCAAAACGATTGAACTCCGGAACAGTGAATCTCTCCCAATCAGCAGAGTAGATATCCTAGAAGGAAGGATCACTGAACTGTGCGTCTACACCTGCAGGCATGAAACGCAGCCCCCCGAGGAAAGGGGGTCAGTACGGACAATGTACTGAGTATGTAAATCGTAAGGTAAAGATGACAGGATACCAATATGGTAAGTCGAAACAAAATATCGCTACACATGTACCCTTTTAAGTGAAAATCATGCATATCTTTAACATATAAGGTGCCCAATTTCCCTAGTAAGGGGCTCGGCAAAATAATCATCATGTAATCTCTGTCATCATCATCATCATAATCATCCTCATCACCAATCATATATATAATTATACATACCCGACCCTCTAGTGAGGAACTCGGTGACATATGCAAGAAACTCCGCACGAACATTACCCGGACCGGGACTCGGTGAAATGATAAATGACTCTATGCATGAGCAGAATATTATGAGCAACCATTTGCAATTAAAATCATTTCTTATAACTCAATACAACTATTAACGTGAACCAGCAAGGAGTATTACCAAAGATTAATGTTTTATCAAGATTATGAACCTTTAATACGATATGGAAACGTAAAATCTCAATGACTCTATGAAGCACTACCATAGATATGAGAGATCATCATAGCCTTAGACATAGACGATATATAGAGGAATAATTGTGGAAGCAAGAATATACGTCACCTAGACGCTCTAGAGGTAAGTATCAAACCTGTCCGTTATTCGCTTATTTTTAAAACTCATGCCAAACCAAGAAAGAAGGGACAGCGTTACATACCGTATAATTGAGCCTCACTTCCAATATTTACTGCTCAAGCTATTAATCTATAACAAGCAACAATCGTGCCGCAATTAGATAAACATCGCGCTTTACTTTCTTGTAAGCTAGCTAATAATCTAACGAAAATTCGGTAGCACTTCCCCTATTTTCCTTACTTCGTCCCAATCCGACAATAACCCAAATTATCCACAGCAATTCCAATAACACATATAACCCAACGAATCATATTAAACAGCCCCCTCCCAAAAATAGTTCCATCTCGGCAACCATAGTAGCGAAGCAACGACACACCGAGCGATAACTCATTTTATAATTCGCAACACATCTACCTTATCGTATTCATCCTTTGGAGTATATACTCATAATCACATTTAACATATACATAATGCCAAAACAGAATTTTCCCGCAATTTGCTTTAATCAAAACAGCCCAAGCACCAATACGACACCACTAATAATCCGATTATGGTTTCCGTCCATACTTAGCACATTCAATAACTAAAAAAAACTTCCTAAGCTACTGGTCACACCCCCTTCTTAGAATTAATGTATAATTAACAAAGGTATTCTAAAGAATTAACACACCTAACAAGGAGATTACTAACCAAATTATTTGCAGCTGCTGGCCAAGAGTTGCAGCGTTGGTTTCTCCATTTCCATGGCTGCCTATGACAACTGGTGAAGAAGAAGATGATATGCAGCAATGCATTTCACCACTTTATTTAGCATGGAGTGGATTTCTCCACCTCATTTAATAGTATGAAGAGGAGGCATCCCCCCTCTACACCTGTCCACTAAGGCCAGCTCATAATCTGATCCTTTTTTTAATTTTTACCTTGAGTGGTGGGGCCCACTGGATTAAATTAATCCTAATCAGTCACTATTTAATCCCTCACTTAAAGTTAATGGCACTTACATTAGCCAACTCATACTTAATATCACATTTGGAATTAACATCCTTGCCTAATATTTCTTTAATCACTTGGAACTTAAAATAAAATCTCATTCCCCGGACTTACGTCTACTAGATCATGATGCGCACTACGTATAAAAAAAATATGAGGCATAACAGTAGAATCAGTACATATCATATTTTGCTAACGTGAATTCACTAGGTAGGTCATATACAAAAATCCTATGGAGGCACGCAGTTTCGGACTAGAGGTTTCTAAAGTAGAATGAAGTACCGAAAACATTGATAAAATCCTAGTTCTTCTTCTTTTTTTCTTCCTTAGGCTCGAGAGAATTTCTGAGGATGATTTTGGTGACTTTTAGAAAATATAGGATATGAGTTGTAGTTGGTTGATTTTGGGGATTAAAACCCTTGTGTAGGGCTTAGGTTAGATGGAAAAACACCATTGTTTTGATATGAAATAACAAGGAAAAGACCCAAAAGCCCCATTAAATAAATAACAGACTTTAATGTGCGGTTAAGACCTATGGACTCTAGGACTTTATGTTGTCCATAATTGTCAACCATAGGTAAGATACTTGGACCATAATTTTATAATGTTTTTTACGTAACGCTGATACGGTAGCTTGTCTTCCTACCATATTTAGACACCAATAATACCCCACTTTCACCATTGAAAAATTTAACTAGGTTTGTTACTAACCTACAAGGCTTATTTATGACTTTTACAATGAATGATAGACCGTTCTAATGAACCGTACAAAGGGTACTGAGACTTGATTCTAAAAATGGATTCCCGTTCCAGTGGATGCCATTTATTTCCCATACAAGATTCTATGGTGCGTAGATGGGAATCGTAGGCAAAACTTGCAACCAAAATACTTTTTATCCTTCTTTTCCAAATCCTAGGTTTTATAATAACTCCCCTTTAGATAATTTGTGCTCTAATGGAACCCCAACCATTATAAGGAGAGCCTTAAACAAGATTGTACTGACTAACATGAATGCAACTAACTCACAACACACAATATCATGGAGCAACACCGTTCAAAGATCAAACATAATCAAAACATCATTTCATCAATAATACATGAAAATAATGCACCAAATCGGGGAGATTTTGATCAAGTTAACTAATTTCCTCAAAAAACAAGTTTCACCAGTATCCATACATGAAGAATCATGAGAACAACTAAAACCTTTGAGACAAAGATGGATGAAGCATGAGTAACTAAATGTATTCATCTAGAGTAGGGCTGAGGGAAAGAGATAGGAATAACGGGAGATGTTGTCAGCCTCTAGTTCTCAAATAGTGGCCTCAACCATTTGATTACTCAACAACACTTTCACATATACAACTTATCTATCAACTCTTGGACTTGTATGTTTAAATTTTCAACTAGATTCTCTTCATAAGAAATACTTTCCTTTATACCACAACTCCCCAATGGTAAAATGGATGTTGGGTCACCAACACAGTTCTTTAATAAGGAGATTTGAAAAATCATATTTACCATAACTAAGTGATGAAGAAAATCAGTTTCATAAGCAACATTAAAATACGCCTCATATCAGATATCGTCAAACAGATGGGGTTTAAGTTTCCCATTTTTCCCAAATCTCATTACACCCTTGATTGGTAAAATTTTCTGATAGACCAATTCATGCACATAAAATTCAAGATATCTTCTTCTAATATCAGAATAGGAATTTTGACGACGTTGAGATGTTTCTAACATTTCTCTAATCATTTTAACTTTCTCCATAATCTCATGTACAAATTTCGTACCTATAAAATCAACCTCACCAACTTCAAGCTAACATATAAGAGATCTACACCTCCTACAATAAAGAGACTCAAACAGAGCCATACTAATGCTTGAATGATAGTTATTATTATGCAAAAACTCAATCGTATGACAATGATGATGTGAATTACTGTTGATGTCAATCATACAAGATCTCAAAATATCATCAAAAATTTGATAGTACGTTTCTCTTGCCTATTGCTTTGAGGATCAAAGGATGTATTGTGTTTATCACGAGTAGTAAGACCCTCTTTAAAAGAATTCTAAAATAGGGTAGTGATTTAAGAACAAAGATCGGAGATAATGGATAGGGGCACTCCATGAAAACGACCCATCTTTTTCAGGTACAACATAGAAAAGACTTCCTCCAAATAAGAAATTTTGATGGGAAAGAATTGAGGTGCCTTCATCAAATGGTCTACAATTACCAAAATCGAGTTATCTTATAATGAGTGTTGGGTAAAAACAAATAAAATATTTAAATACTCCCACTTCCATGTAGGAATACTAAAATTTTGGGACAAACCTCTTTGCTTTTGATGCTCAACCTTCAAATGTTGACAATTAGGACACTTAGCCACAAGTTTTATGATAATCTTTATCACCCTATTCCACCAATAGACCCTCCTCAAGTCAGGGTATATCTAGGTGGCTCCTAGGTTAATGAAATATCAAGAACTGTGGGATTCCAATAAGATTGGATCCCGCAAGTCATCAATATTGGAAATGCACAAACGACCTTGATATCTAAGTACACCATATCCCCCGTGGGAGATAGCCTCAACGAATTTTTAAGTAGCCCTTTGTCCAAATCAAGAAAGATTAGATGTGGATCTTTATTATATTTCACATCCAACACAAATTGTGATTCTAAAAATAATGGACAACAACACCACCTTAATTAGAATCAACAAGCCAAACACCAAATCGAAAATTTGTGATAGATTATGACACTTATCAAGACCCACAAAATGAAATAAGTTATATAGAGACTCACATGTGCTTTAATGAGATAATAACTCGTTAATTAATTGTGTCATAACTTGTTATAGTCGTTTTAAAGAGTTTGGGAGTCAAACGTCAAAGGACGACCAAGATGTTCAGAAACTAGTCGTTTGTGTGCGTGTGTACTTTTATATGTTTTTTTTGTCTTAGAGTGTTTTTTGGGGTATAAATAGATAGAGAAGGACCCTAATAACTACATGGACGTATTTTAGGGTCTAAACATCCAGGAACGACTCCCCAAGGACCACCCAAAGGGTCCTTGAGGAGTACCTAAAAGCAGGCAGAACACTGCCTTAGCAGTGTCAATCGATGCCTAGCATCGACGCCTCATGCATTGACCAACAACCCGTAAATTAGGGGCGTTGCTCAACACATAGGGCGTGAGAGCTCAACCCCCAAAAGTATGCCTCATTCACAAATGACAAATATGCAGGATGACACTATCGTTCCATCGACGGTCCGTCCACATGTATGTCATTAGGACCTGTAGTGCTACTCTCTAGGCAGTTCCAAGTTAAGGGTTAAATAAGTAAATTCACCCCACGTACTAATTAAATTATAGACGGTAAGTTTAGGTGTCTCTATGTAATTTAATTTAGTATATAAGACTAACACCTAATTTAGAACTCATTTTTCACATCAAACCTTTCCTCCCAAATATCAAAATTCCCAAATATTGGACACAAAGCTCAAGAACAAGCTAGGGAGATGGGTTACAAGTGCTTTCTTCCCCAAATTATCGTGGTCTTTTCATGTACTAAGGTATGGTAACCCTTGATCCTTAGTTTATCTTTCATCTACGGAATTATTTGAAATGTTTTTCAACATGATTATAAGATAAAGAATCCTATCTTTCAATCTAGCCATGGGTTCAGTATCAAATTGATTTCAAAGTCATCCTAATGATATATTTATGATAATTCAATGGTTTTAAAATGGTATTCAATACAATTCCATGAACAACCCATGATCTCATTAACCTGTCAATTTATGATATAATGCGGGCTTGTGATCTTGATTAGATGATGATTCAATTGTTATTAGATCATAGTCTATTGCTTAGAAATAGTTTTATGTATGTCAATTGATTATGAATTATTTATAATTGATCAATAATGATCATATCTTGGAGACTTTGTAAGTTGACCTAATTTTCTAGCCTTTAGTATTCGAATTGTCATTCTGTGGTATCGTCTACTTATGTTGGTGGTGTTTACATTCTTGTCTATTTTTTTTGTTGTGATCATGGCCCTAAAGTGTATTGATATGATGATTAATATGACTTTGAAGTTATGTGTAGTCTTCCATTCTAGTTGCATGATCTAGGTGTGTGGATGATGTTGTATATAGACGGATGATCATGTTAGGGTTAGGTATGGTCTACATGATTATAAGTGATGAATACTCTTGTAGCATGACCCCTACCTATGTGTTTCTATATTATATGTTATTTTATGCATGTTAGGAGAAAACTATACTAATGTTGAATATGTTCTTGCCTCCTATGATGTAATGTGAGTATGTGTAGTCTATAGTCCTTACTACTTTATATGTATGTGACTTATGACTTGAGGGATGTTTGACATATATTGTGATATTTAGAGGGTGGCTTCATCAATACATTTTTGTTTCCATTATATGATCATGTTGACCAATGTACACACACACTATTATGCATAGTTAGTAGGATTATTCATAGTAACTAAGGAAAGGATAGTTATCATATGCACCATTGTCTATTTCTATGAATGGAAAATATATGCTAAATGAATTATGAGCATGTGTTTCCTAGAGGTGTTTATGTGAAATACTTTCTTACATAAGAATGCACATGCACAAGAATGTATGAACGGTAGAATTCTGTGGATGTATATTCTCACATAAAGTAGGTTCTATTATGATAGGACATTCTCATCTTGAAAACCTTTGGCAATATCATGTATGAGGGATCAAGTCCCAAAAAACTACTTTATTAACTAATATTAATTAAAGGCTTAAAGATGTGTAAAAAGTGCGTATGATATTACCACCGAGTGAACATGAAAAAATTAGAGTGGGGGCTTCACGTTTAGTAAGTCCGACTTTCACAAGAGAATCTTCACGTTTACGAAGTATCGGTTCCCAACATAGATCTTGTCTCATGAGATGGAAACCTCAACATTATTAATTCAAGGTTTTTAGTAACAATGTCCTTTTTCCATAAGTACGTGCCCTCATAAGTCTTAGCTTTGTGGATACACTAGAATTCATTTATGTGTGAAGGTCCTACCTTGGCAAGTAGTACCCTCTCTTTTTCGGTGTAGGAGTGGAACACCAAATTCCATGTAGCTCACATTGTCTATGTCGGTTATAACTATGTCTCCCAAAAGTAAGAAATGAACTAAGATAAGAATATGAACTCTAATCATAACTCCATGAAGAGTTTAGTTAGTATAGGTAGGACTATGGACCCTACCCATGAGTAGCACAAGTGAACTTCAAGAAAGGATAGTAATGGAGTTCTTATGAAATAAAGAATTATGTTTATGTATCATTAGTATGAATGCATGATAAGGTTAACCTTGCTCATGTCAAGACATGAATTATGATTATTTTTGCGAAATACACTTATGGCTTCTAAAAAGGTTTACTTGGAATTTGTGGGGGTATGTACTCCATGTGTACATTGTACAAATAATATTGTAAAGGGGTTGTAAGGGTGGTTTACCTATGATATGAACTAAATGAGTTATGACTAAAGTCGTAGTAAATGAATGAGTCCTTATATGATGTTATGCAGTATGTAGTCCTATATCTAGTGATAAATGAAGGTGTTATGACTTGTTAAATATGATATTATAGTCTAGGGTGGCTTCTTATGAAGAGTTGGAGTAAGTAGTATTATACGATGTTACCTACATATTGCACTACTGTGACTTCGGGGTTGTCTTAGGTGATGGTTCTTATGTGAAGCTTATGTCCTATGATGTGCTTATGACTTTATGGATATATGTGGTTGTGTTGATAAAAATTATTTATGAAAGACCATCTTAAGTGACGTTAAGATCACATATTGTACTAAGTATTACTTAAGGGTTGCTTAAGGAGAGAAGTAAAGGTAAAAGACAGGTAATGTGTTGTATTTATTGTATGTGCCTCAAAATGTGATAAATGGATTTATATGTTATTATGAATAGTGCCCACGTCAATCTGAAGTTTGTGAACTATATTGTAATTAGTGTATCAATGTTCATGAAGTTCACTAAAATTAACTGATGCATAATTTCTAACTAAATGTCCTGTTTAGATGCATGTTTTTGGATGGTTGTCATACTTAGTTCATTCTTGTACTAATAATATTCTTATTCATCTTTTACGCAAAGTGTAGGTGGTGATGGCTTCAGGATGTCTTCTTAAAGTTAAGAGCTTGATATATGTTTTCCAAGCTCAAAAAGTGATCCTTAAGATTCAAGGATTTCCTATGTCACGATATTATTTAAGTTTGTATAATAGCTTAGATATTATTGTATATTTTTAAATGTCATGTCCCTAATATACTCTATTGATATTGAGTTGTGTCATAAGGGGGAATAGGAGACAGTGTCTAATCTACGTACTTACGATGATGTTCTACCAATCTATATTCTTTCAAAAGTTTTAAATTTTTTGCTAAATTTCTATGTCTATGCGATGACTGATGTCTATGGGCTTGTAAAAGGCCTCCGGGAGGTCAAGTACGCCATGTAACTTGTAAGGGGTGCTCCCCGATCGTGACAACACTAATTTCGTAGTCCTTTAAGAGTTCTATCCATCTACATTGGCGAAGAATCATATCCTTTTGTCTGAAAAAATATTTCAAACTCTTAAGGTTTGTAGAGGCATAAATATAAATACTATACAAATAATGCCTCAAAATCTTTAAAGCTAAATAACCGCCACTAGCTCCAAATTATGAGTAGGATAGTTTTTCATGAATCTCTAGTTGTCGTGAAACATAAATGACTTTCCCATTTTGCATAAGAAAACATTCTAACCAAATTCTTGAATCATCATCATAAACAAGAAACCCATCGGGACAATGTCAACACTAGATATGAGAAGAGTCAATTTTTCTATTCCTAAAAACTCTTGTCACAAGCTTTCGACAGTAAGAACTTGACTTTCTTTTGGATTAATAGTGTTAATGAAGAGGCAATCGATGAATCCCCTTACACAAACCTTCTAATGTATTCTACAAAACACTATAAACTTTGAATATATGTAGGGGATAATTATCTAGGCCAAATATTAACCACATCTGTCTCTTTAGGATGTACCTCAATATCCTTCATGGAGACAGTGTGACAAAGAAAAGAAACATATCTTAACAAAACTTTCATATATTTAACTTCACAAAGAGATATCATTCCTTAAGGACTTTCAACACAATATTCAAATGATCGACATGCCCATACTCACTACTTGAGTAAAACAAAATATCATCTAAACATGATCACAAATATATCAAGATTTTTTTCTAAATACCCGATTCATTAAGTCCGTAAATGTGTCCTTAGTGTTATTTAACCCAACCGACATATCTAAGAATACATAATAACCATACCAAGTTTGAAACATCATGTTTTGGATTTCATCCTCCTTTACGCCAATATGGTGATAACCCAACCAAAGGTTGATCTTAGAGAAGTAGCCTACTCCTTGGAGTTGATTAAATAAATCATCAATCCTTAGAAGAGGGTAGTTTTTCCTAATGGTGACTGTTAAACTATTGTAGTCCATGAACATACGAATGGAATCATCCATATTACAATTATATAGGATGGAAACACCATGTTGAGAGATACTTAGTCGGATGAAACCCTAATAAAAAAACATTCAATTGCTTTTTCAATATCATTAAAGTACCAAGTTGGGATAAATAATTCGACGAACACAAGATACCAGATATTCTATAAGTACACTTTCTATCCCTTCATTATCATATATCATCAATTAGAAAATAATCATAACATTATAACACTTAACAAATATCATATAGACATCTTATAGCCACATTACTAAACATAAACAACTTCAAATTATACCTTAGCATAAAACCTAACATTATACCTTTAAAATTCACACAAAATGACAACAAGACCATTATCATAATCATACACAACACATAAGCACCACCACCATACGTGGAGCATACCACTGAATAACAATTATAGATCAATTCTACATTAACTAAGGGGATTAGGTCAAATTACCTTCTTCCAATAGCCAATATCACCATTCCTTAAAATCTCCAAATATTTAGAACATAATAGCCTAATTAACAATCGATATCAATATACGAACATAATGAAGACTCAATTCTATCATCATTAGATCATAAGCAATTAACCCATTTATAAGCCAAATTTAGAGATTTGAGAAGATCGACAATTCATGAAGATTTTTATTGTAAAACATCAATTTAATATTAATAATATCATATCTAATCATTTGAAAACTTTTCATGCTAATTTCCATGACTTTGATTGAAAATTGGACTTTTTCATAAACTTTGAGATGTTTGAAAATTACTCTGAAATTGGCTATAAGGTGATAGCAAGCCTTACATAAATAACTCACACACCTTATTAGACGAAAACCCATGAGAATTGAAGAATAAACCCATATGAATCCAAAGCCCAAGCTCAAAGAACTTGACCCTCAATGGAGGCTTGAGAGAATTTCAAAGGAAAAAAACTTATGAAGGTTTTGGAAATTATAGATTCTAACTAAGGTTTGGGGTTTTATGGGAGAATGAGTGTATAATGAACTAAAATAACTATATAATACACCACAAAACCTTCAAAACAACCACTACCTTTTAGATAAATCAAACTCATCTTAAATTTTCAGAATTATCGTTGGGAAACAAGTCCGCGTCACAGAGTTGTTCCCTCAAGATTTTTGAAAATGATTTTTTGGGATAGTAGAGTCCATGATATGTCAGAAAGGTGGACCAAACTTGTGTCCTACCATGAACCAAGTCCGTGACGCGAACTGGTTTATTCAAAGAACAAAACTTGTTGTCTTGGGCAGCTTGTTTTGCCAATGTTTGGGTCCTCCCGAGGACCCTTAGGTTTGTCCTTAGGGATTCGTGCCCAGATGTTATGACCCTAAACATGTACTTCTAAATGTTAGGTTAATACCAAATGATTTTGGACTCCAAACAAAAAATAAAATTCATGCACAACATACAAGGACACACCAGCACACAAAAGACTATTTCCGAACGTCTCGGTTGTCCCTTGATTTTAAACGTCAATGTTCTTTAAAAATGACTTATAAAACTAGTCATTTTTATTTTAACAAGTTATTTAACTCATAAAACCCAAGTTGATCTTTATTAAAACGTCTTTTATTTTTAGGGTCGTTACATTCTCACCATTTTGGAACATTCGTCCTCGAATGACACTTCACACTTAAAGGGATAACTACCAAAGAAAACAACTTATACTCACACATAGAATATCATAAGCCATAAAAATAGCTACGAGGTAGATTAATCCACAACAAAATGTTCAAACAATTTCATGCAATTCAAGAAAGTATAACTACATCGACAAACTTCTTATGCATCATTCTTTACCAGTTCTCATGCTATTGGAGTAACTTCCTTCTCCAAGTTACATATTATTTAAACATTACTAAGTACTAATGAAATTTCTAATAAAAGCATAATTATGCAATATTTCAATAAGGCACACTCAGAGCAATTTATTCTCCATAATAAATTAGGCATGCTCAATAAGTTAACTTATGCAGCATTTTAATCACACTCACAATTTCACTTGATGAAGCAAATATACAATCTACACTAAATTCACTTGAACAAGAGGGATTATAATTCATGAGAACACACTTTCGCATTCTACAAGAATTCAATTAAAACATTCATATTATAAGAAGATTATTTGGAAACACATTTTTTCACAAAAAAGTCCAACATGAACCAAGAACTAGGAACTCTTAGTTTTAGGCTTAAATATGAACATAAGGAAAACATAAGAATATCACACTCCCAACACCCTTACTATTCACCATACTCCCCAGCTTATGAGAAACCCATCTAATGTCAACATGATCATACTATAAGGTTCTCAATCAAGAAACCATCAACACTGTCACCCAAATCTTTAATTTACTAAACCTCTTGAAACAACAACAGCAAGCCTATCTCATGAACACTAAAGAGATCTCAAAAGTGTCATCATCCATCCATAATATCCCCTGTTAGGAGAAACTCAAACTACTCTTTTAAACATCACCTTCTCATTTATCTAAAGTCGGATCAAGACAACATCGAACCTCCTTACTAATCACTCTAAGGTCATCATCACAAACTCACATATCCAATCTAACAAGTCACACATAATTTCCTTTGCTCTCCCTTAATCGCTAAAACCAAACTCTTCAAAGGTCACACCCTAAGGACCATCATTGTTATGCCTCGTATTTTTTTTATACGTAGTGCGCATCATGATCTAGTAGACGTAAGTCCGGGGAATGAGATTTTATTTTAAGTTCCAAGTGATTAAAGAAATATTAGGCAAGGATGTTAATTCCAAATGTGATATTAAGTATGAGTTGGATAATGTAAGTGCCATTAACTTTAAGTGAGGGATTAATTAGTGACTGATTAGGATTAATTTAATCCAGTGGGCCCCACCACTCAAGGTAAAAATTAAAAAAAGGATAATATTGTGAGCTGGCCTTAGTGGACAGGTGTAGAGGGGGGCTGCCTCCACTTCATACTATTAAATGAGGTGGAGAAATCCACTCCATGCTAAATAAAGTGGTGAAATGCATTGCTGCATATCTTCTTCTTCTTCACCACTTGTCTTAGGCAGCCATGGAAATGGAGAAACCAACCCTGCAACTCTTGGCCAGCAACTGCAAATAATTTGGTTAGTAATCTCCTTGTTTGGTGTGTTAATTCATTAGAATACCTTTGTTAATTATACATTAATTTTAAGAAGGGGGTGTGACCAGTAGCTTAGGAAGTTTGTTTTAGTTATTGAATGTGCTAAGTATGGACGGAAACCATAATCGGATTATTAGTGGTGTCGTGTTGGTGCTTGGGCTGTTTTGATTAAAGCAAACTGCAGGAAAATTCTGTTTTGGCATTATGTATATGTTAAATGTGATTATGAGTATATACTCCAAAGGATGAATACGATAAGGTAGATGTGTTGCGAATTATAAAACGAGTTATCGCTCGGTGTGTCGTTGCTTCGCTACTATGGTTGCCGAGACGAAACTGTTTTGGGGAGGGGCTGTTTAATATGATTTGTTGGGTTATATGTGTTATTGGTATTGCTGTGGATAATTTAGGTTGTTGTCGGATTAGGACGAAGTAAGGAAAATAGGGGAAGTGCTGCCGAATTTTCGTTAGATTATTAGCTAGCTTACAAGAAAGTAAAGCGCGATGTTTATCTAATTGCGGCACGATTGTTTCTTGTTATAGATTAATAGCTTGAGCAGTAAATATTGGACGTGCGGCTCGATTATACGGTATGTAACATTGTCCCTTCTTTCTTTGTTTGGCATGACTTTTAAAAATAAGCGAATGAAGGACAGGTTTGATACTTACCTCTAGAGCGTCTAGGTGATGTATATTCTTGCTTCCACAATTATTCCTCTATATATCAGCTATGTCTAAGGCTATGATGATCTCTCATATATATGGTAGTGCTTCTTAGAGTCATTGAGATTTTACGTTTCCATATCGTATTAAAGGTTCATAATCTTGATAAAACATTAATCTTTGGTAATACTCCTTGATGGTTCACGTTGATTGTTCTATTGAGTTATAAGAAATGATTTTAATTGCATATGGTTGCTCATAATATTCTGCTCGTGCATAGAGTCATTTATCATTTCACCGAGTCCCGGGCCGGGTAATGTTCGTGCGGAGTTTCTTGCATATGTCATCGAGTTCCTCACTAGAGAGTTGGGTATGTATATAATATATATGATTGGTGATGAGGATGGTTATGATTATGATGATGACGGAGATGACGTGATGATTATTTTGCCGAGCCCCTTACTAGTGAAGCTGGGCACCTTATATGTTAAAGATATGCATGATTTTCACTTAAAAGGGTACATGTGTAGCGATATTTTGTTTCGACTTGCCATATTGGTATCCTGTCATCTTTACCTTATGCTTTACATACTCAATACATTGCCTGTACTGACCCCCTTTCCTCGGGGGGCTGCATTTCATGCCCGCAGGTGTAGACGCACAGTTCGGTGATCCTCCCGCCTAGGATATCTACTCTGCTGATTGGGAGAGCTCCACTGTTCCGGAGCCCAGTCATTTTGGTACATAACTTTTGTGTAGTCTTTTGCTCGTCTATGGGTATGGCGGGGCCCTCTCCCGTTGAGTTTCACTAATGTACTCTTAGAGGTCTGTGGACATTATGTGGGTTGTATATATATGTTTTGGGTAATGGTCTGGACATGGTTTGTTTGGGATGTCCGCTTGTACAGGGGCAGCCTTGTCGGCTGCGTACATCACTGTGTATTGTGTAGTGGCAGCCTTGTCGGCTTACTTATGTTATTATGCTTTGGATAGTGGCTGGCCTTGTCGGCTCGCGTATGTTGTTACGGTTGAATGGTTATGAATCCTTATGAGACAGGTCCTCTTTATATATATGACGTTGGGGTTGATTTGATTTTATTAAATTCCATATTGTCTTAGTTTCAGTTGGTTATACTTAGCAGGTTTGTATGTGGGTGTCCAAAACGGGCACTAGTCATGGCCCATCGGGTTGGGTCGTGACAATAATAGAAGAAACAAGGGAAAGACATTATATAACAAAGATCATAGCAACAATTAGAAGAATGAAGAAGTGAAATATCCTTAGAAACCAATAGTCTCCTATTCATAATATGGCCCACATCACATTATGAACAAGACTCTACTAGATGTGGTTTTCGAGACAACCTAAGACAGTCCAAAACCTAATCCTCTGATACCAAGTTAATGACCGAGGAGCACCCCTAGAAGTTACTGGTGTGCAAGACTCCAAAAATTCTTATACAAGCCTCTTAGATCATTCATTTTATACAATACTCAAAATAAGTAAGAATTTAAATTTTTTTACACACGAAGAATACGTCATTAACTAGAAAGCGTAAGATCTTTAAAATCATTATACCTTTACAATGTCTCCTTAAACCATCTATACATTAAAATATGAAACTTGGGCCTAATCCCATACAAGACTTGAAACAAATACTAAAAGACATAAAAGAAACATGTGGGTGTTTTCATCGAATCTTTGAGGACTCACAAAAACTTCATCTTCAAATCTTAGAAACCTATCCATCATCCGTGGCATATAAAGACTTCCAATCCTTACACTTTATATAAAAAGGGAAAATAAGGAGTTAGCACATTTTATGCACTAAGTATGGAAGCCATGCAAAAATAATGAAAAAGGAACATTTAGTATAAAAGCATGCTTCGATGATATTTTGATAAAAACCTTCATATGAGTATAAGTGACATAATACAAACCAGTAATTACATATAAGACAATACCCAATTAATCCACAATATATGAACACAATCACTTAGAATCCATTTAAGCATTTAGATCACTTCCCCACTAAGGTTATCCTAAGATCCATATGATTAAGATATGAGGCAGCCTCCCATATAACACCTTCTTATACACCGAGATGATCCTCAAGACATCCTCGAGTACAGATAATCATTTCCATCAAATAACACTTAGTTCCATATTCATCAAGTACACCTTTACTTCATTTAGAATCACTACCTAAGTTTACTCTAAGACACACTTGAGTAAGACATAAAGAGACCTCCCATACACCTTCTACAAGCACACCTAACTGATCCCAATATCTACCATAGATAACTCTTTCTATTCAACATACTTTCATCAGGGTGAACATTCTTTACTTAATTAATTTAGAAGTCAATGATACAATAAAGGGACTTCAAATAATGGTATTGGAAGCCCAAGCGAACTCATTCTACCTTCTTCAAAGTCTACTCTTGCCATGTTTAGATAGCGTTGCATTACACTACCTATACGTTATATAACCTATCATAACTAGAATGCACTTCCCACATGATAAAAACAGGCATTAAATCACATAACAATACTAGTTACATAAGGAATTGTGTTTCATAAGACCCCACACGATGGAAGGTGTTCTAATTGGAAGAGGTAGAACTAGGACTTATCCAATGTTGGCACATGCTTCAAGGATATCAAAGGATTCTCTGAACTTTAGTCTCATACTTAAGTAGAGATACTACCACAAGCATATCCACTTGTGGCTTTGCTTTTTGGTTCTCATAAAGTAAGTTCATTCACTTAAAGGTACACAAAAAGATGATATTTCTTTTTCCTACAACCTCATAATACCCCTACAAAGAAAAATTCAACTAGGGATTCCACTCAACGTCTATAAGGAAAGATCTTATGCTTTTCTTAGAGAAGGTTTCATGCCGTTCCAGCCAACATACCTCTAAGTCCATCATTCCACTCAAATCCAATCTTCAATATTAACTTTATTTTCATATTAAAGGCTTCTCATTCTGAATGTTCTTTTAACATTGAAGGTTCCACATTAGTCTACAATAAAAGGTCACCTACTTTAGGTCTAGCGATCATAAGATTTCCATTATTTCATTAATTCATACATGTACATGACAAGGGTTCCTGAGCCTACCAAGTCAAGAGATCACATATTCACATAACATTCATATATGAGGAAGAGAGACCAAATTCTACCAATCAAGACACAACTCATCATATAATTTATCCAATATCATTCAAGAACAAAAAAAGGAAAACTAAGTCTACCAACACAACATACAATATTTTTCTATAAGGACACACCCTAGACCTTTATTATCATATATCATGAAGTAGAGAAGAATCATAAAATTATAGCACTCACTCAATATCATATAGACATCACCTCATCCTTCCCTTTATACCCTCATCTAAGCCATAACACCTTTATTATAGTAACAATACTACACATAAACAACTTCACATTATACAATAACATAAACCCGAACATGATACTACTATAATTCACATAATAATGAAGAAAAATCCATGACCATAATCATATACAACACATATGCACCGCAACCATAAATTAACCATACCAATGAATAACAATTTTATATCAATTATATATTAATTAATGGAATTATGTCAACTCACCTTCTTCAAATAGCGAAGATCACAATTGCTTAACATCTTCAACAATTCTCAATATAATAGCGTAATTAACCATATAAATCACCATTATAACATAATCTAAACTCAATTCTCTCATCATTAGATCATAAGCAAATAACCCATTCATATGCCAAATTTAGAGATTTGAAAAAACGATGGTCATATATTTTAAATTGAAAAACATCAATTAAATATCAACAATATAATATTTATTAATTTGAAAATGTTTGTTGCAAGAACACATGAGTTAGAATGAAAATTGGACTTTTTCATAAACTTTGATATGTTTGAAAATCACTTTTAAATTGCGTCTAAGGGGATGTAAACATGTAGGTAAATAACTCCCATAATTTATTATATGAAAACCCAAGAGAACTGAAGAATAAATCTGTTTGAATCTATAGCCCAAGATCCAATACCTTCACCTTCAATGGAGGCTTGAAAGAATTTTGGAGGAGAAGAACTTTTGAGGGTTTTGGAAATTTTAGATTCTAATTGAGGGTTTGAGTTTTTTTATAGGGGAATGAGTGTATAATGACCTAAAATATGTATACGAATAACCCTAAAATACGCAAAAACACCCCTATATTAAAAGGCCCCTTTTAAATAAGTCAAACTCAAATTAAATTTTCAAAATTATCGTCGTGGAACAAGTCTGCATTGCGGAGAAGTACCCTTAAGATTTTTGGATATAATGTCTGTGTGCAATGCGTACAAAAATTTTCTCCTAGGGTGAACAATGTCCGTGACGCAGTCTGGTTTCTTCCAAGGATAAAACTTGCTGCCTTGGCAGCTTATTTTACCAATGTTTGAGTTCTCCTCGAGGACCCTTAGATTGGTCATTGGGGAGTCGTGACAAGACTTTATGACCCTAAAAATGTCCCTCTAGGTGTTAGGGTAATATCACTTATTTTAGACCCCAATCGACACATAAAATCATGTACAACATATAAGGACACACTAGCAAACACAAGACTAGCTTTCGAACGTTTTGGTAGTCCCTTGACTTTGGATTTAAAAATTCTGTAAAACTGACTTCTAAAACTATTTTTCATTATTGTAAAAAGTTATTTAACTCATAAAACCAAAGTGAATCTCTACTTCAACCTACTTCATTTTTAGGGTCGTTATACTAAACTACATTGTTTTACTCGGTCTAGTTAAATAACTCAGTCACAATTACCCAAAACCCTCATCACAAACAATCAACTAAGATTGGAGGGAAATAAACAGGGAAAATTAAACCTAACCTCCCAAGAACAAGCAATAATGTTCTTCAAGGTTTAGCCCCTAAATCAAAAGGATTTCTCCATAGATTGCGTCACTGAGTATGTGGGATTTCTCTAGTGAGTCCTCTCATTCACTAGGTCCCTAGAATTCAGTCGTTTTTCTTAATTCTCCATATCTTATTTATACATAGAGTTTGTAAAGTATTAGGAATTTGTTGTGATTTCAACTGTTATATAATCCATAGTAAAATTTCAGGTTTTCTAGGAAATACCTTGTATAATACATAGAACCCCAGTATGTATAAATTCTTTTAGTTCATAAATTGTATCTGCTATGTCAGTGAAATAGATATTAAATCTCCAGATATTGAATGCCATATTATCAATATATTAACATTAAATTCTCATATTGCATGTCAATAATTTTAGTTGTTCAGCATTTAAGATACATTTGTGTCATACATATATAGTTGGGAGTATATTTAGCAATGAGTTGAAGTAGGGTTCAACGTATCCTCATAGACCCATAACTACGTGCCCTTACAGTATTATAAGTTCCCTCTAGTGGGAATAATATCTAGTGATCACACCAGTTATGCCTTTATATCGCTAGCAAGGTATATTGTGTCTTCTTAATATGGCGTATACATTGAACTCCACATTTAGCTCATGTGATTTACGTCTATTAATAGTACCTTCTATAGTCAAACTCTTATTGCATATTACTAGGGTTTTAGTTGTTATAACATTATAAAATTCGACATGTTATTGTCATGATTAGTACTTGGTCATTACATTCAATTTAGCTTTTCAGTTATATATAAGAATTGATATCTATGCACTATAAAGCCCTTGAATATGAATTTGTAGTTATGCCTATTGGAATACAAATGCTCTTGGAGCATTCATGGACTTAATTTACAGAGTGTTCAAATAGTATTTGGACTTGTTTTTCATCGTCTTTATCAATGACATCCTCATTTGTTTTTAGAGTAAGGAGTAGCATGCGACTCATATGAGAGTTGTTCCCTAAACTCTCAAAGATCCCTAGTTATTCACTAATATCTACAAATGTGGATTCTCATCATAGTCTATTGATTTCATTTTTCATGTGGTATAAATCAAAGGGATTCGAGTTGATTCTAACAATATTAAGTCCTTAGAACCATTGCCTTGACCTGCCTCTGCAACATATATCAGGACATTCATAGGTTTGACTGGTTTTACAAGGAATTCCTTTGAAGGATTTTCAACCATTGCTTCCTCATTAACATGTTGACTCAGAAAAAGGTCAAATTTCAATGTTCAGATAGTGTGAGAAATTTTTTTCTTAACTAATGACTAGGTTGACTTTAACCCCTTTCTAGACTTCACCATATTGTTTAGATGATTATGTGATTTATTATGACGCATTCAGGGTCAGGGTAAGTTGTGTGTTTATTCAATAAGGTAACGATATAACTTATTCATCTATACAACTTAAGGTCTATCAGATGAGATACCTGACTCATGGTCTCGAACATGCATTAGTAGTATTTTCCCTGTTAATTTGGAGACATTACTTGTATGGTGTTCATGTAGATGTGTTTATAAACCATAAGAGCCTCCAATATGTGATAACCCAGATTGAGTTGAATTTTCTTTCAGAGGAGATGACTTTAATTCCTCAAGGAGTTTGACATGAATATGCTTTACCATCTTGGAAAGGAAAATGAAGTGGTTGATGCTTTCAGAAAGATTTCTATGGGAAGTGTAGCACACGTTTACTAAGAAAGAAAAGAGTGATCCAAATATGATCACCAGCTTCCTAGCTTAGGAGTTTTCCTCACGGATACATCAATTAGTACGGTGACAGTTCAGAATGCATACAAATCTTCATTGGTAGTGGAGGTTAAGGAAAGAAAAGATAGTTAACTAATATTATTTTAGTTGAAATATGTAGTTCATTGGCATAAAGTTGAGGTTTTCTTCCAAGAGGGATATGGTGTGCTTTGTTACCAAGGTCATTTATGTGTTCCTAATGTGAGTGAGATTAATTAGCATACCCTTACTAATGCTCATAACTACAGGTAATCCATTAATGTAGGTTCCACTAAGATGTACCCATACGTGGTGGATGTGTTTTGGTGGAATGACATGAAGAGGGATATAGTGAATTTTCTGGCTAAGTGTCCTAATTGTAAACATGTTAAGGTAGAGTGTAACACCTCTAAAATGACTTAAGTAAAACTAGAGCCTAACACTTATGTAATAAGGTTCAAAAGTTATGAAATGGTTTATAATAATGCTCATAGGCACAGTCTAAAGGTTAGTGATGTTTGGAGGTTAAATGTCCAAGAACGTCCATGAAGTTCGAAAGGTTTGTCTTGAAACGTACTTGTATGTCTTAGAGTGTTTGTCAAGTTTTAAGTGTTTGTTTTTGTTGAAATTTATGTGATATGTCCTTAACATGTGTACTATTATATTCTAGTTAAAAACATTATGGAAAACACCCCCAGGACCAAATTAGGAGGTCATTGAGAAGGACCCAACTTGTGAGAAAGAATGCAAAAAATAATCTCAATAGAGGGAGGCAATCAACGCCCATTAGGTCAATAAACGCCCCATAGAATGTGGCGTGGGTTTATAATTAGACTACGGAGATTAAACTCCCATTCGTAAAGCCTCTCACCCAAATCACGGACCAGTAGGACAGTCCATAGGTAGGTTTATGCGGCATTGATAAGCAACCGTCGATTGGCCTGCAATTTCCTACACTGCCTCGGCTAAGTGAAGGGTACGTTGGGAATTTCACGTAGACTTACTAAAATTTGTTTGAAGGTTTATTAAGTTTATTTTAGGTATTTTAAATAGTTTTATAAGTATATAACTCCTATTCAAGTCATGATTCAAAATCGAAACCCCAAACTCCAAGGAAGAACTCTTTAGAACACCATTTAAGCTTGAAGCTAGATTTGAGGTGGAGTCTTTGTTTCTCCATCACTTTGCTTTCAATTTCATGGCTTAGAATCAACTAAGATATGGTTTTCATCATTCACTCTCTTTTCTTCAAGGATCCAATATTCAAAGTGGCTTCCAAGACATTTTTAAAAGATGAACTTCTAAATTGTAATCTAGCCATGGGTTTTTGCATAAACCATTTTAAATCATTGTATTATGTTTAAATTGATATTAAATTGATTATTTTAGACAAAAAACTCTTTGAAAACATGAAATCCTTATTTTGACTATTATATGGGAGATTTGATCATGTCTCTATACTATTGAATACTTGTGTAGTTTTATCAGAGTTATTGAATTACAAAAGAATAATGTTAGAATTATAAGTACTCTATCCTAAACTGATAATTTTATATTGTATTATATTTGATTTGTTGTATATTGAGGTTATTGGATTGAATTGGTGATCATGGATATTATTAAGAGCATTTATATATTGTGTTCGTTGATTTGGCTATGGATAGATGTTATGAGATTGGAATTGTGGTATGTTGACCTAACCTTCTCTATATTGTGTATTATAGGTTTAGAACTATGATTATTGTTAGTGTGGTCCACTTGTGGTGGCGGTGCTTCTGTGCTATACTTGAATAATGTGGCCTCGTCGACATTACTTTATGAATTGTTAAACAATGTGGCATCATCGACATTACTTTGCGAATTATAGTATTATTATATTATAACCTTATTATGTGAGTATTTTGAAGGTCTTTATGACTTAAGTGCATTTGTGAAGTCAAAGTATGTGTTCTTCAAGTAGATGATAAGTCATCATGGTAGGCTATAGTGATGCCGTGTATGTGTATATTTGATGTTCAAGTGTGAATCTTCTAAATTAACTATATGATCCTTATCAGGTGTTATCTTGATGATTCAATAGTGTGTAGGGAGACTTGTAAGTATAGTTAGTTGACCCTATGTGCTACATGAATGATATTGTACATGTGAATAGATGATAATGATGTTTGTCTTGTGTATGTAGACTTATGTCCCTTACTTGATACATGAAGAATGTGAATATGAATCATTGACTGAGTAGTATAGAAAACCCTTTGTCATGAATGAATACTCATGTATGGAACATGATCTTGTATATAGAAAAGAGGGTCATTTGTGTGAAACCTTTTAGAAAGAAGGTTATGATATCCTTGAAGCTGAATGTTATAATGGTATCCTTCTCTTCTGAATGGTGGACTTAGGGTTGGTTGGATGGAAAGGCATGAAATCATCCTTAGGAATGTCATTGAGCTATGTTAAAAACTATTGTAGCTCCCAGAAATACTCTTAGTGCATTTGACTAAGTTTTCAACACTTAAAACAATATACATTCAACATATTATTTTCATGAGTAGTACTTTTGTGATTTTATTCAGTTTAGATTTTAAGTTACATTTCATAATCTATATATTCTATACTTTATTGCTCAGTTATGCTTTGTTTAGCTTATTTATGTTTTTCAACTTAGTATCCACTTCCTTAATGGTTAGTATATTCCATGTACTGACGGATACTAAGCTACATCCTTTTAGCATATAGTTCTAGGTGCGCAACATCTAAATCACACTAAGATCAATTCTCAGTTTGCATTCACCAGCTTCAGTGGTGAGTCCTCATATTCAGAGGACAATATACATGCTTTTGTTCTTTACTTTCAACTTTGAGTTTTAGTTTTGTTTAATTTTTTTAGGGGGCATGTCCCAGCAACTCAACTCAGTTTGGGGCTTTTTATACATAGTAGTATATTACTATGGAGTTATCAAGCTTATCTTTCATATATTATTAAACTCTTCGTATATTTTATATATATTCAGACTAGTTGGATTTTGCCCATTTTTTGTTACCCATTGTTTTAGGATTCTCCTAGTACATGTCTTATTCAATTGCTTTTAGTATGGTTAATATATGCCAGACACATGTTTAGGTTGGGTCACTCATGATCCTAGGTCATGTGTTACTTATAGGGGGTAGCCTCGAGCTGTAACAAAGACCCCACTAAATGTACCTAAGGAGACATCCAATAACCTTTCTAAACCTTATGCTCTGAATGTGAAACTATTCATCATCCCAAGGTACACCTAGGTATAACATCATGGTAAGACACTTCTAAGCCTTACACAGAAAACCTAGCATACATTATATATTAAAAGTTTGACAAAGCAGAAGTGTAACACAAGTCTTAAAACCATATAATACATCATAAAGGAAAAAAATTAGGGTGTAACCTATATATCACTAGCTAATTGTGACATACAATGTCATGAAAGATTTAAAATGTCTGAGTACTTAGATCATGAATATTCAACAATCAACTGAAGCATCTAAGGGATGTCCAGACACAAGTTGGTGGAGTAGGAACTCGGACCTTACATTCATTAGAATATGTAGGAACAAATATATATTAGCACATGAAATGTACTAACTATGGGGCAATATGAATAAAGATAAACATGATAGTATAAATGGTTTAAAACATATAAATATGATCAATAATGTACATTTTAACACAGAGAAATAAAACACATGAATTATAGGATATAGTCATTATATAAGGAATAAAGTACATAAGAAATACTTTAAAGAAAACATCGTCATTTTGGGGAAGTTTTGCTTTAACCAACAATAAGACCATGAGATCTATATCATGAAATCACTTATATTCCTTATAGAAAAAAATGGGAAAAAGTCTTTCCAAGGTAGAATCCGTACATATCATGTTTTGCTAGAATGGATCCACTATTTAGGTGAATTAAGAAAATCCTATGGGGGCACAAAGTTTGGGACTAGAGGTTGCTACTAGAGACTACCCTACTTGAGCCTCCACCTCAAAGCCTTCTTGGTGCTAAGTCTATATCCTAATGGAATACATAAGAAGCCAAATATCAATTTCAGATAGGAAAATAAACAATCCAAATCATTCAAAATAAAAACATAGAATACTTCTTAAACATAATTCAACATAAATGAGCAAATATTTAATTTTGTCAAAGTAAATCAATACATGAGAAATATTTTTTACAATCATGTTAGTAATAGAATGTGAGAAAACCTCTCACAATAATACTGGTACTTTATTTTCAAAATATCCTTAAATTAATTTACTAATAAATTTATAAAGACGTATATATCTTCACAAATTACACAATTCATTGATCTATGTATTAATCATAGATTTTTAGTTGAGAAATAATAATTTAGGCACGGTAAAACATAATCTCAACTACGTATCATATCTTATCATTAAAATATGCATTAGAAAACTTTATTGATAACAATCAATCAGAATTGAATCAAACCCATTAGATTGAATTGAACACCTGACTTAAATTAGTGAAACAAAATGGAGAATTTGAAAACCTTTGAGGATCAATGTAGGAAGGAACTCCATGGGTGATAACTCACATACCTTAAATCCAAAAGACCAAGAAGAATAGAGGATGAAAACTTGGATGAAATCCTAGCTCTTCTTATTCCTTAGTCCTAAGACAATTTGAGAATAAGAATTTTAATGAGCTTTTGAGATTTTAGGATTTGGGTAATTTGGGATGTAAAAAATTTCTATAAGGATTAGGGTCGAGGAAAAAATAATGTCTCTTTCATTCAAATCAATTAATGAAAAATCCTTTAAAAAAGTGTTTGACTTCTGCCTAGTGTTAAGACCTACAGACCGTAGTACTTTATACGATCATACTAGTCCATAATAGACCAATTGTTTGGATCATAATTTGAACATCACTTTTAACAAAACATTTTTATGTCTCATAACTGATCCCAATGTCCATAGAAACAACCCGTAGGATTTCACTTTGAACCTTTAAATTTAATCAAGTATGGGACTAATATATGAGACCTACGTACGACTCGTACGAGTAATAAAGGAGAGTCCTAGTGAACCGTAAAAAAGTTATTGTGAGTTAATTTCAAAAATTTATTTCCTTTTTCGTAAGAATTACATCTGCGGCCCATAGAATCTTGTACATTCCTTTGATGCGAGCCGTAGACATAGATTTCAACCCAAAAAAACTATTTTCCTTATTTTCCCTACACTAGGTGTTACATGATTACAAAATGACTTTCTTGTATGCTAATTTTCATACAAAAAACTTAGGTCAGCTAAAATACCATTTAGTATTAGAATTTAATAGAAGCAAGAAGGGAATTTTTCTATCTCTATTCTTTAGGTACTTGTAGACATCTGAAATTGGCCACAAAACCTTGCTGTACTGAAATTGTCACGACCCAACCCGATGGGCCGTGACTAGTGCCCGTTTTGGACACCCACATAAAAACCTGCTAAGTATAACCAACTGAAACTAAGACAATATGGAATTTAATCAAATCAAATCAACCCCAACGTCATATATATATAAAGAGGACATGTCTCATAAGGATTCATAACCATTCAACCGTAACAACATACGCGAGCCGACAAGGCCTCCACTATCCAAAGCATAATAACATAAGTAAGCCGACAAGGCTGCCACTACACAATACATAATGATGTACGCAGCCGACAAGGCTGCCCCTATACAAGCGGACATCCCAAACAAACCATGTCCAGACCATTACCCAAAACATATATATACAACCCACATAATGTCCACAGACCTCTAAGAGTACATTAGTGAAACTTGACGAGACAGGGCCCCGCCATACCCATAGATGAGCAAAAGACTACACAAAAGTTATGTACCAAAACGGCTAGGCTCCGGAACAGTGGAGCTCTCCCAATCAGCAGAGTAGATATCCTAGGCGGGAGGATCACCGAACTGTGCGTCTACACCTGCGGGCATGAAACGCAGCCCCCCGAGGAAAGGGGTCAGTACGGACAATGTACTGAGTATGTAAAGCATAAGGTAAAGATGACAGAATACCAATATGGCAAGTCGACACAAAATATCGCTACACATGTACCCTTTTAAGTGAAAATCATGCATATCTTTAACATATAAGGTGCCCAGCTTCCCTAGTAAGGGGCTCGGAAAAATAATCATCACGTCATCTCCGTCATCATCATCATCATAACCATCTTCATCACCAATCATATATATAATATACATACCCGGCCCTCTAGTGAGGAACTCGATGACATATGCAAGAAACTCCGCACGAACATTACCCAGCCCGGAACTCGGTGAAATGATAAATGACTCTATGCACGAGCAGAATATTATGAGCAACCATATGCAATTAAAAACATTTCTTATAACTCAATAGAACAATCAGCGTGAACCAGCAAGGAGTATTACAAAAGATTAATGTTTTATACCGTATAATCGAGCCGCACGTCCAATATTTACTACTCAAGCTATTAATCTATAACAAGCAATAATCGTGTCGCAATTAGATAAACATCGCACTTTACTTTCTTGTAAGCTAGCTAATAATCTAACGAAAATTCGGCAGCACTTCCCCTATTTTCCTTACTTCGTCCCAATCCGACAACAACCCAAATTATCCACAGCAATACCAATAACACATATAACCCAACGAATCATATTAAACAGCCCTCTCCCCAAAACAGTTCCGTCTCGGTAACCATAGCAGCGAAGCAACGACACACCGAGCGACAACTCATTTTATAATTCACAACACATCTACCTTATCGTACTCATCCTTTGGAGTATATACTCATAATCACATTTAACATATACATAATGCCTAAACAGAATTTTCCCGCTTTTTGCTTTAATCAAAACAGCCCAAGCACCAACACGACACCACTAATAATCCGATTATGGTTTCCGTCCATACTTAGCACATTCAATAACTAAAACAAACTTCCTAAGCTACTGGTCACACCCCCTTCTTAGAATTAATGTATAATTAACAAAGGTATTCTAAAGAATTAACACACCAAACAAGGAGATTACTAACCAAATTATTTGCAGCTGCTGGCCAAGAGTTGCAGGGTTGGTTTCTCCATTTCCATGGCTGCCTAAGACAAGTGGTGAAGAAGAAGATGATATGCAGCAATGCATTTCACCACTTTATTTAGCATGGAGTGGATTTCTCCACCTCATTTAATAGTATGAAGTGGAGGCAGCCCCCCTCTACACCTGTCTACTAAGGCCAGCTCACAATCTGATCCCTTTTAAATTTTTGCCTTGAGTGGTTGGGCCCACTGGATTAAATTAATCCTAATCAGCCACCAATTATGAGTGGTGGGATCCACTGGATTAAATTAATCCAAATCAGCCACTAACTAATCCCTCACTTAAAGTTAATGGCACTTACATTAGCCAAATCATACTTAATATCACATTTGGAATTAACATCCTTGCCTAATATTTCTTTAATAACTTGGAACTTAAAATAAAATCTCATTCCCCGGACTTACGTCTACTAGATCATGACGCGCACTACGTATAAAAAAAATACGAGGCATAACATCCTTCCCCCCTTAGGAACATTCGTCCTCGAATGTTAAGTTAGCCTCTTACAAAAACAAATTCCAGCGAGGTCATTCTAACAGTTATACCTATCAACCCGCATTCCGTAACGTACAGATGCCTCACAGAGTCACAAATTACTACATAATCTCGTTTATCAATCAATATCGTCAAGCTAGGAATTGAATTACCTGCAGGTACGGGGAACAAGTAAGCATACGTATTCTTCATATCGTCTTCCTCTTCCCAAGTCATCTCCTCCCTATTATTATTTTGCCACAACACTTTGACGGAAGCCACATCCTTAGTACGTAACCTTCTAACCTGGCGATCAAGTATAGCTACGGGTTTCTCCTCATATGACAACTCCTCTGTTACCTGAACATCATCTACGGGGAATACTCTAGAAGGATCACCAATACATTTACGTAGCATCGATACATGGAAGACTGGATGTACCGCCTCCAAATCAGATGGTAGATCCAACTCATAGGCAACCTTGGCTATCCTACAAACAATCTGATAAGGCCCAATGTATCTCGGACTGAGCTTCCCCTTCCTGCCGAATCTCATCACACCCCTCATGGGTGATACCTTCAGGAATACCCAGTCACCAATCTGAAACTCCAAATCTCGACGCTGATATCTGCATATGACTTCTGTCGACTCTGGGCTGCTAATAATCTTTCTTGAATAAGCTTCACCTTGTCAACAGCTTGTTGAATCACAGCCAGGCCTATTAACTTAGTCTCGCCAATGGGTGATCTGCACTTCCTCCAATATAAGGCCTCGTACGGTGCCATCTGGATACTAGAATGGTAGCTATTATTATAGGCAAACTTAATGAGCGGCAAGTGGTCATCCCAGCTACCTTTGAAATCAATAATACAAGACCGCAACATATCTTGTAATGTCTGAATAGTACGCTCAACCTGCCCATCAGTCTGAGGGTGAAATGTTGTGCTAAGGTTTACCTGTGTCCCCAATCCCTTCTTAAACGATCTCCAAAAGTTGGCTGTAAATTGAGCTCCTCTGTCTGATATAATGGACGTGGGAACCCCATGAAGTCTCACTATCTCCCTGACATATAACCTCGCATAATCTTCAGCCCAATAAGTAGTCCTGACTGGAAGAAAATGGGCCGATTTCGTCAGCCTATCTACAATAACCCATATAGAGTCATACTTCCGTTGAGTGCGAGGTAAGCCTATAATGAAGTCCATATTAATCATCTCCCATTTCCAAGTTGGGATCTCTATCTTCTGTAATAATCCACCAGGCTTTTGATGTTCGATCTTGACTTGTTGACAATTCGGGCTCTGAGCAACAAACTCCGCTATGTCCTTTTTCATGCCATCCCACCAATATAAGCATCTGAGGTCATGATACATTTTCGTTGACCCTGGGTGACTAGAATAACGGGCAGAGTGTGCCTCTCCCATAACCTGCCGTTGTAGCCCCGCAGTATCGGGTACACACAATCTGCCTTCATATCGTAACACTCCGTCAGGTGTAACCTTAAATGGGGTCCTTTCCTTTTGAAAATATGCATCTCTATACTGTGCCAGAATAGGGTCCTTGTATTGGTGTCTCTTTACCTCATCTATGATTGAGGAATCAGCAACCTCTCGAATAGAAACTCCACTATCTTCTGAATTAGCCAGACAGACTCCAAGGCTAGATAGCCGCTGAATCTCCCGAACCATATCCCTCCTTTCTGGTTGTACATCTGTCTAGCTACCCATGGACTTACGGCTAAGAGCATCTGCTACAACATTCGCTTTCCTTGGATGATATAAAATATCAACATCATAATCCTTTAGCAACTCTAACCACCGCCTCTGTCGTAAGTTCAGCTCCTTCTGTTTAAAGATATATTGGAGACTCTTATGATATGTACAGATGTCCACATGGACACCATATAAATAATGTCTCCATATCTTCCAGGCATGAACCACGACCGCTAACTCCAGACGTGAGTAGGATAGTTCTTTTCATGCTTCCTAAGTTGTCGGGAGGCATAGGCTATAACTTTGCCATGCTGCATCAATACACATCCTAGCCCAACACCCCCAGCATCACAATAAATAACATAGCCGTCTGGTCCCTCCGGAAGAGTTAGGACTGGAGCTGTAGTCAATTTGTCTTTCAATAGCTGGAAGCTTCGCGTCCATTGGAACTTGGCTGCCTTTTGAGTTAGCCTTGTCAAAGGCGCTGAAATTGAGGCAAACTTTTCTACGAATCTCCTATAATATCCTGCTAACCCCAGAAAGCTGCGTACCTCAGTAGGTGTCGTGAGTGCAGGCCAAGTCTTCTGCCTCAATCTTCTGCGTGTCTGCAGAATACCATCAGCTCCAATAATATGCCCCAAGAATGCCACTGAAGTCAACCAGAACTCGCACTTAGAAAATTTAGCATACAACTTCTGGTGTTGAAGCACCCTAAGTACCGTCCTTAAATGGTCTGCATGCTCCTCTTCTAAACATGAATAGACCAGAATATCGTCTATAAATACAATAACAAACATATCAAGGAATGGTTCAAATACTCGATTCATTAAATCCATGAACACCGCTGGAGCATTAGTCAGCCCAAAAGACAGCACTCTAAGCTCATAATGCCCATATGGGGTCCGAAATGCCGTCTTTGGAATATCTGCCTCCCTTACCCGTACCTGATGATAACCTGACCGCAAGTCTATCTTTGAAAAACACTTTGCACCCTGCAACTGGTCAAATAGATCGTCAATCCTTGGGAGAGGATACCTGTTCTTTATTGTTAACTTTTTAGCTTCCTATAATCAATGCACATCCGCAGCGACCCATCCTTCTTCCTCACAAACAATACCGGTGCTCCCCAAGGTGACGTACTAGGCCAGATGAAGCCCTTTTCTAGCAAATCCCTCAATTGCTCTTTCAATTCTTTCAACTCAGAAGGTGCCATTCTATAAGGAGGTATAGATATAGGCTGGGTATCTAGCAGTACATCTATAGTAAACTCTATCTCTCGTTCTGGAGGAAGGCCTGGAAGTTCCTCGGGGAATCCATCGGGAAATTCATTAACTACCGGGACTGATTGAAGAGTCAGTGCCTCTGCCTTTATGTCATGCACCCGAATCAGATGGTAAATATAGCCTTTTCTAACCATCTTCCCGGCCTTGAGGTATAAAATGAACTTACCTTTCGGCGATACTGTACTCCCCTTCCACTCTATAATCGGTTCCCCTGGAAATTGAAATAGAACTATCTTTCCTCTGCAATCAACATTAGCATAACAAGCAGCCAACCAATCCATGCCCATGATAATATCAAACTAAATCATATTTAACTCTATTAGATCTGCTACGGTACGACGGCTATATATAACTACAGAACAGTTCCTATATACTCGCGTAGCTATGACAAAATCTCCTACAGGTGTAGCTACCTCAAATGGTTCTATCAACTAAGACTTTATTCCGATCCTACTAGCAACAAAGGGAGATATTAATGATAAGGTAGAACCTGGGTCTATCAATGCATACACACTTCGGGAGAATAGTGATAATATACATGTGATCACATTAGGTGACGCCTCCTGATCCTGCCTATTAGTCAAAGCATATCTACGGTTCGAGGGACCGCTAGAACAGGAAGCTCCACCACGTCCTCTACCACGGCCTGCTGGCGCCTGAATACCCTTCCCCGTAGGGCGCATAGCCACTGAAGAAGATGAACCAGCAACGGACCCTGTAGGCTGTGCCATACCACCTGCACTACCTCTAAGGTGACACTCCCTCATAGTATGGCCCTGACGGCCGCAAGAAAAACACGCACCTGTAGCCCAACGACATTCCCCAGGATGGGACTTACCACAGCGAGAACACCGAGGCAAAGGTGGCCTCGACTGGCTCAAACCCCTGCCCATCTGTGACCCTGACGCCCTAGAGCTCTGACCAGCTTCTGAATATCCCATACGATCGAACCCCCTACCCATGAAACGTGGGGGTGCACTCTGTGCTGGTTGGGAAGAAAATCTAACATGTTGCTAAGACTGCCCGCTTCGAAACTCGTCAGGATAACCTGCTGATCTAGCCCTCTGATGCTGGCCTCTATTATTATATCTATCTGGCTGACGTCCCCGGTGCCGATCCTCTACCCCCTGTGCATATGCCTGCACCCGAGCAATGTCCATACCTGGCTGAAGAGTCACTGCCATACAACTGTCAATCAGATAACGATCCAATCCCATCACATAACGATGTACCCTGTCTACCATATCAGCCACAATAGTAGGCGCATGCCTAGCCAATGAATCAAACTCGAGGCTATACTCTCGAACGCTCCTGCCATTTTGCTTCAAACGCAAGAATCTATCGACTCTAGCTCGCTTCATCTCTGGAGGCAGGAAGTGGCCCTGGAAAGCCTCCACAAATTCATCCCATACCGCTGGAGGAGCACCCTCACCCCTAGATAACTCCCAAGACTCATACCAATTAATAGCTACATCCCGCAAACGATATGTAGCCAACTCAACAGACTCGGTCTCCGAAGCCATGATTATCCTCAATGTATGCTGCATCTGACGAATAAACTCTTGTGGATCATCTTAGAGCCTTGACCCAAAGAACTCTGGAGGATTACAACATAAGAAGTCACGAGCCCTTAAGCTATCAGATATGTCCGCATGATCAAATCCTAGTCCATGCCTGCGAGCCTGACCTGCCACTAATCTAGTCAGCAACTGAACCGCATATCTCATGGCCCTATCCTCCGCCCCTGAAGGAGGAGCTGGAGGTTCAGGTGTTGGGGCCTCGGGGGCTGGTGGTGTTCCCCGAACTGGAGCTGCTGCTGCTCTAAGCTCCTCTGGCGGTGGCGGTGTAGCAGAGCTCTCCGACTGGAGCATAATACCAGGCATAGACTGGGCACGGGCCCTAGTAACTCTCCGGGTCTGACTAGTTCCTTCTGCTATCAATTTGCCCTTCTGAGCGGCTGTCGCTTTCTTTGGAGGCATAGCTGAAAACACACGGATTCGTTAGAGAGGAATTATGCTGTTAATATAGCTCTATCGCACGATCTAGAATAAGAAGAAATGATGACATCCTAAATGTCCTATAGCTTCCTGTTTATAAATGTGGTGCACAACACACCGATAAACAAGACTCTACGAGACACGGTCTGTAGACACTTCTGAGGAAGAACTGCTCTGATACCACTCTTTGTCACGACCCAACCCGATGGGCCATGACTAGTGCCCGTTTTGGACACCCACATACAAACCTGCTAATTATAACCAACTGAAACTAAGAAAATATGGAATTTAATCAAATCAAATCAACCCCAACGTCATATATATATAAAAAGAGGACTTGTCCCATAAGGATTCATAACTATTCAACCGTAACAACATACGCGAGCCGACAAGGCCGCCACTATCCAAAGCATAATAACATAAGTAAGCCGACAAGGCTGCCACTACACAATACACAGTGATGTACGCAAATGGCAAGGTCGCCACTGCATGCCGGACATCCCAAACAAACCATGTCCAGACCATTACCCAAAACATATATATACAACCCACATAATGTCCACAGACCTCTAAGAGTACATTAGTGAAACTCGACGGTGACATATGCAAGAAACTCTGCACGAACATTACCCGGCCCGGGACTCGGTGAAATGATAAATAACTCTATGCACGAGCAGAATATTATGAGCAACCATATGCAATTAAAAACATTTCTTATAACTCAATAGAACAATTAATGTTTTACCAAAGATTAAAGTTTTATCAAGATTATGAACCAGCAAGGAGTATTACCAAAGATTAATGTTTTATCAAGATTATGAACCTTTAATACGATATGGAAACGTAAAATCTTAATGACTCTAAGAAGCACTACCATAGATATGAGAGATCATCATAGCCTTAGACATAGCCGATATATAGAGGAATAATTGTGGAAGCAAGATTATACGTCACCTAGACGCTCTAGAGGTAAGTATCAAACCTGTCTGTTATTCGCTTATTTTGAAAAGTCATGCCAAACAAAGAAAGAAGGGACAGCGTTACATACCATATAATCGAGCCGCACGTCCAATATTTACTACTCAAGCTATTAATTTATAACAAGCAACAATCGTGCCGCATTTAGATAAACATCGCGCTTTACTTTCTTGTAAGCTAGCTAATAATGTTACGAAAATTTTGCAGCACTTCCCCTATTTTCCTTACTTCGTTCCAATCCGACAACAACCCAAATTATCCACAGCAATACCAATAACACATATAACCCAATGAATCATATTAAATAGCCCCCTCCCCAAAACAGTTCCGTCTCGGCAACCATAGCAGCGAAGCAACGACACACCGAGCGACAACTCATTTTATAATTCACAACACATCTACCTTATCGTATTCATCCTTTGGAGTATATACTCATAATCACATTTAACATATACATAATGCCAAAATAGAATTTTCCCGCAGTTTGCTTTAATCAAAACAGCCCAAGCACCAACACGAAACCACTAATAATCCGATTATGGTTTCCGTTCATACTTAGCACATTCAATAACTAAAACAAACTTCCTAAGCTACTGGTCACGCCCCCTTCTTAAAATTAATGGATAATTAACAAAGGTATTCTTAATAATAAACACACCAAACAAGGAGGTTACTAACCAAATTATTTGCAGCTGCTGGCCAAGAGTTGCAGGGTTGGTTTCTCCATTTCCATGGCTGCCTAAGACAAGTGGTGAAGAAGAAAATGATATGCAGCAATGCATTTCACCACTTTATTCAGCATTGAGTGGATTTCTCCACCTCATTTAATAGTATGAAGTGGAGGCAGCCCCCCTCTACACCTGTCCACTAAGGCCAGCTCACAATCTGATCCCTTTTAAATTTTTACCTTGAGTGGCGGGGCCCACTGGATTAATCCAAATCAGCCACTAACTAATCTCTCACTTAAAGTTAATGGCACTTACATTAGCCAAATCATACTTAATATCACATTTGGAATTAACATCCTTGCCTAATATTTCTTTAATAACTTGGAACTTAAAATAAAATCTCATTCCCCGGACCTACGTCTACTAGATCATGATGCGCACTACGTATAAAAAAAACGAGGCATAACAGAAGGTAGCCATCGAAGCCACGTCGATTGCACTCGTCTATGCACACTACCTTTTGGAGTCATACTTGTACCTTTTGACTATGAGTTAACTTTAGTACGTGTTATAGACCCTTGGATAAATTTTCATCATTTTCCGACTCTTAAATGCTAGTCAAATAGGCTAAGGCACGCTAGTACCTCATTTAACTAGTTTCCGTTCGTCATGGACGTTCTTGGACATTTTGACTACTAAACTTCATAAATGACTTCTAGTCATTCAAATTGACCTTAAAAAAGTGATTAAACATTTTTACACTCATGTTAGGGTTTATAACATGGTTTAGACTTACGAAGTATTAAATTATCCCCCTAGGAACATTCGTCCGGAATGACACTAAAATCTTTTGAAGGAAGGAATAGACTAGCCCAACTACCACAATGCATAACAACAACAATCATATAATTTACACAAGGAAATTCAAAAATTCAGTTACCACAAATAAGAATCAACATCACATTATGAGGAATATCCTTCTCACAACAAGAGCTCAACATATCATATATGAGTGAATTCTGCAAAACATCATCTTACCAATAGGCTACATATTAATTCATAAAGTCTCACCATAAAAAATTGTAAAACAAGAAGAAATGCAACGTTTAATTCAATCCACACAATTTCATTGTAACTACACTGGAATGACACCAAAAATGCACATTTTGCAAAACTTTACCAAAAATCAAACAACTTAAATTTTGAATCATTATTTTCATTATCAATAGGATTAACTAACCTTAGTTATCAAATAGATTAGGGTAACGCGACATAATGTTGGCCTCGGCCTCCCAAGTTGCACCCTCAACTAGGTAATTCTTCCGTAACACCTTTACGGAAGTCATCTCCTTGTTCCTTAACATCCTTACTTGCCCATAAAGCATTTGAACCCCAACCTCCTCATAAGAGAGGTTATCCTTCAACAAAGACCATCAATAGGAAGAATAGACTTGGGATCACCGATACACTTCTTAAGCATAGAAACATGGAACACTAGATAAACCGAACCCAATTCTCTAGGCAACTTCAAATCATATGCAACCTTACCAACCCCTTGAAAGATTTCATAAGGACCCACATAACGAGGACTCAACTTCCCTTTCATGGTAAATCTAACAACCCCTTTCATAGGAAAAATTTTAAAGTACACTTAATCACTTTCTTCAAACTTAAAATCTCTTCTCATATGATTCACATAAGAATTTTTCCCAGTATAGGATGTTTGCAACCTGTTTCATGTGATATGAATTTTTCCCAGTATAGGATGTTTGCAACCTGTTTCATGTGATATGAACCCTCTCCAAAGTGTTATAAATCAAATCAAAACCCAAAAGTGAAAAATCACCCACTTCAAACCATCCAGTTGGAAATCTACATCTCCTACCATAGAAGGCTTCATAAAGAGCCATGTATATGGATGAATGGCAGCTATTATTGAAAGCAACCTCCACCAATGGAAAATGCCTATCCCAATTTCCTTCGAAATCAATTATACAAATTCTAAGCATATCCTAAGGGTTAGAATAATACATTCCGCTTGACCATCCATTCGAGGATGAAAAGCGGTGCTTAACTTCACCTTAGTACCCAACCCTTGTTGGAATGACCTCCAAAACCTAAATGTGAATTCTGCACCTCTATCCTATATGATGGATAATAGAATATCATGGAGACACACAATCTTATCTATGAAGATCTTTGCATAATCTTCCGCTGAATAAGTAGACTTGACAGGAATAATGTGGGCGGTTTGGTCAAGCTATCCATAATCACCCACATAGAGTCATATTGCTTTTGTGTTCAAGGAAAACCTACCATAAAATTCATATTTATGTATTCTCACTTCCAAGTAGGACTTTGGATTTCTTGAATTAAGCCACCCGACTTTTGGTGTTCCACTTACACTTGTTGTCAATTTGGACACATAGCAACAAATTTCTCTATGTCCTTTTTCAAACCTTCGCACCAAAACAATTCCCTAAGGTTATGATACATCTTTGTATAACCCGAATAAATGGAGTAACTGGACCCATGAGCTTCCTCAAGAATCCGGTTCCTCAAACCATCTGAATTGGCAACACACAACCTTCCTTGTTTCCTCAAGACACCATCCCTTCCGAAGGATAATGAATCATTAAGCTTGCCAAGAATCGATTCCTTTAACTTCATCAATGTTTGATCAAGGTGTTTTTTGGACTTAACCTCAACCACCAAGGATGAATCGGAGTCATGATGGACCATTAAACCACCATTTGTAGAATCTTCCAACCTAACACAAAATTTAGCGAACCTATGAACATCTTTCACTAGGTATTTCTTGGTTTCATCCACATGAGACACACTACCCATGATGATACGACTTAGACAATCCACAACCATATTGCCCTCCCAGGATGATAGAGAACACTTATGTTGTAATCCTTCAACCATTCAACCACCTTCTTTATCGGAGATTCAAATCCTTTTGAGTAAACACATATTGGAGACTTTTGTGGTCGGTATAAACATCTACATGAACACAATATAAGTCATGCCTCCATATTTTCAAGGAAAATGCTACGGCCGCTAACTCAAGATTATGAGTATTATAGTTTCTCTCATGCACCTTAAGTTGTCTAGAGGCATAGTCTACTACTTTTCCATGTTGCTTAAGCACACACCCGAAACCCACTCAGGATGCATCACAATGTACAATGAAACCTTTGGTACCCTCCGGTAAATTCAACACCCAAGCAAAACTAATATTATCTTTCATGATTTGGAAACTTCTCTCAAATGTCTCCGACCATTCAAATCATACTCTTTTGGGTCAAAGTAGTCAAGGCAGATGCAATGTACGCAAAACTATCAACAAACCTCTGATAAAAACCCTCTAGACTCAAGACACTCCTATTGTCGGTTGGAGTCAATGGTCTAGTCCAATTCATGACCGTCTCAATTTTCCATGGATCAACCTCAACCATCTCACTAGAGATGATATGACCAAGAAAAACCATCGACCTCAACAAAAACTCACATTTGCTTTACTTGGCAAATAATTGATTCTCCTTAAGCACTTGTAACACCACACTCAAATGGTCCATATGATCATCCTCATTTATTGAATATAACAAGAAGTCGTCATGAAGACAATGAGAAATTAATCTAGGTAACTTTAAAATACCCTATTGATGAGGTAAATAAATGCGGCTAGGGCATTAGTGAAACCAAAGGACATTACTAAGAACTCAAAGTTACCATATCTAGTCCGAAATGACATTTTTGGGATATCCTCATCTCTCACTCTAAGTTGGTGATACCTTAATCTCTAGTCAATCTTAGAAAAATAACTTGCCCCTTGGAGTTCATCAAACAAGTTGTCAACCTGAGGGAGAGGATACTTATTCATAATAGTGGCGATAACCAATGCACATTCTAATGGAACTATCCTTCTTCTTCACAAATAAAACCGGAACACTCCATAGAGAAATACTAGGTCTAATGAAGCCTTTGTCTAGTAAATATTTGAGTTGAGACTTAAACTATTTCAATTCCTCTAAATCCATCCGATAAGGAGGAATCAAAATGGGATTTGTATCTGGTAGCAAGTCCATATCAAAATAAATTTACTGTTCTCGAGGAATAAATGGAAGATACTAAGGAAAGATCTCTGAAAATTCCCTCACTACATGGACCGACTCAATGGGAGGAATTTTGGAGTCTAAATCATTAATCTTACTATATGGTATAAACACCCTTTAAAAAACATTTCACAAGCTTTAAAACAATAAATGATACGACCTCTAGGAATAGAATCCCCCCCTTCAACTCTAAAATGGACTCATTTGGAAAGTTAAACTTCACCACCCTTGTTCTACAATAAATGGAAGCAAAGCAAGCATGCAACCAATCCATACCCAATATAATATAAAAATCAAACATATCAAGTTCTATGAATAAACATGAGTAACTCTATTGGGCAACATTATATAAAAATTTCTATATAACCCTCTTTGCAACCACCGACTCACCTACCGGGGTAGTTAATATGAAGGGTTCATTTAGACGTTAGGAAAAATTTCAAACTTCTTAGCTATCAAGGGAGTAAAAAGCAATATTGTAGCTCTAGAATAAAGTAAAAAATATATATCAATAGAGAAGACTTTTAACATAGCGGTCACCACATTGGGAGAAGTTTCTTGCTCACCGCTAGAGCGGAAAATAAAACGCCATTCTTCTTCGGAGCATCATTAGAACCACTTACTTGAGTTTGACCACTACATTTATCTTGTCCCATCAAATATGGGCAATATCTAACATTGTGCCCACTTTTACCACATCCAAAATAATTTCCCGTTCCAAGTAAACATTCCCTGAGATGACCCTTTCACACTTGCCACAAGTACGCCTTTTGTTCGGTGAACTAGTACCCCTTCCATTTTTCGGCTAAGAGTTAGACACCCTATCATACCTAGCCTTAGTGAATTTGGACAAAACTTGGTTAGAAACCCTTTTATTGAACATAGGCTTGTCTTGGATATAAAGCCTACTCCTAGAAGAACCATCATCAAAAGATCTTGCCCTCTTGACATCTCTACTCTTTCTCTTATCCCTTGCATAGTCAACTTGATGAGAATGAACCATAAGGCAAGAAATGTTCATATTTTCATGTAGCATAGCTGAATGCAACTCTTCTTGCAATTCATTTGAAACTCCCGTCACAAAGCGATTCATTTCATTTCTAGGATCGAAAACCAAAGCAGAATCATATTTTAACAATTGAGTAAATTTAAGGAGTATTAAAGCACACACATACCTCTTGACGAAGGTTGATGAACTACACCACCTTGGCTTCCATATTCTGCCCATAAAACATTTAAAAGCCTTTTTGTACACCTCCCAAGTCACCGGTCTACCCCTTAACGGCCTATTGTCCATCCATTGGACATACAAACTTTGGGCCACACCTTTGAGTTTCTAAATTGATAATTCAGCCTTCTCACTATTAGTAAATCCAATAACATAGAGTATCTTGTAGATTTCATCAACTTGTTGGTTTGCTTGGGGTACAACCTCCCAATTAGCTTGGGTCATCATGGCTTGAGCTTGGGCAGTGGCGGCTTGTGTTTGGGTAGTAATGGCTTAAGACATGTTGAAAAGAATCCCTTATGTCACCATCCATAAAAAGAGGAGGGTTGACCCGGGCTTGGTTGTCATTCATATCTTTCTCAATAGGAGGAACTTGATCACCACAAGGAGGATTTCCCGCATTGTCCATCTCTTTTTCAAGTATTCGTTCTGTGTTCCTTCGAGTATTCATTGCCTATAACTACAATAAAAGTATTAAATGCAAAAACACATAGTGTTAAACACTAGAGGCATAATATTGGACTTCCAAGAAAGTGAGAGTATCCTAAACATAACATAGATTCTTATTCATAAATGTGGCACGCTTTACAATTATGAAGACGAACCTGCATAGGCATAAATGAGAGAGACATCTCATGTCATAACCATCTAACAAGAGTATAACAATTTGGGCCTAGCCCATACGTGAATGAAATAAAACCACATATAGGTCATACAATTTTTACTACTTCAATAAAAAGGAAACTACATAAGCGTCTTAAAAACTAAAGCAACACCATAAGCTTGATTATGGCATTGGCATCGGAAAGTGAGGACCTACACAATTTGTATAATTAAGAACTTCAATTCTTTTTCAAAGTCGTCTCCAAAAGCCCTTACACGACCAAAACCTTAAATGTTGGGGAAAAGGAAGAAATGACGTTAGTACACCACTTATACTATGTATCAGACCATATGCACACATATCATGAAATCATGCTAAGGAAAGGGACATTTCATTGAACTATGCAATTTACTTTGAAAACCTTTATGCACATTCAAGAAGACCATACCTATAAATAATACATATTCCTCAGGTCATAGGCATGTAAATTAAAAGAACCATAATGCAAGTTCTAGTCAAGTTAAGATGCATATAACATAATTGGCTACTTAGTCAAAGCAACTATATCATAAAGTCATAATAACACAAGTATGAATAAGAGTACATTTAAATATAACCAAAGCAAGACCATTACTCATGACCCTCTTTAAGTCTACTTGTGCATTTACTAAGCAAAGACCCATTACCTTACTTAATCATGTAAACCTAGCAAGAATCATAACCAATGTCCAACTTCACATACAAAAATATTAAGAGTGCATAATATCATACTTTAGCAATATAGACCAAATACATGTTCATACGAGTAATCAACATCACAGAGTGACATTAACATATAAGATCATCATGTACATATCATTTACATTTATAAGCATATACACACATAAAGACAACCTCCTAAGGCTTCTTCAAGGCAAAGTAGTGAAAGGCGTAGGTAGAATCCCATACCCCTACCTAGGTTAAGTCAAACCTCTTAAGTCACCTTAATTTGTTTATACATCATTACTTCATTTTCATTTAGGGAACACTTGCTTAACACATATATATCACAAGAGCTATGTGTCGAGTCTGGTGTTGTAAAACCTTACACCGATGGAATGTGGTCTACCAGCCAAAGTGCAACCGAACATAAATGTAGCTTTCTAGGTGAATCCACTAGCTAGTCTTCCTATAGGGGAAACATAGTTCAAGAACTAAGATATAGGCACAACCTCTCTGCCTTCCACTTGTAAATTGGAGTCTCCTCTCATGGGAATCCATAAAGTGAGTATCCCTCATAGGGGAGTCAACACCATATGTGGAATTATAGGGTGAATCTTCCTCTATGGAAAGTCACAACTCTCTTTGTCAAGTTCACTCGGTGCTAAGAAAAGTCTCTTTTGAAATATCTTTCATACCTTTTTTAGTCAGCACATCTTAATGCAGGTCAGAGGGTCTAACCCTTGTATAAACATCATTATCATCATAGCTCAATAAGAATTGCATGAGTATTGTCCTTTAATTACAATTCATATAGGTAAGGTTAGCACATTAACATTTTCTTATCATGAAAAGGCACATTGGTAAATCATCACCATCCTTATAACATTTATATCTTAGCCGACACCCCACAAATCATAGTCAAGACATTTTAATCCAACCAACCCTATCGATCCTAATTACAAGACATACTCCAATACAACATCACGACTTAATCACAATTAACAATAATTGAAGTAAAGAATACGAATCACGACACTTACCAAGTTTCCTTCATAATTTATCATCAAGAACTTAGCATCAACCCGTAACTAGACCCCATAAGGTTCTAATATCATCATATATCAATAACCAACATGATAATAAAGTCAATTGACTCAACATCACTATCCATCACTAGTTCATTGCTTAAGACAAAAGACTTAGGTCAATTCGATTACATTCATCATAATCTAGATCAATTACTAAAGTACTAGAATAATTAGACCACAATTTATCTTAATCTAACCATAATTGATATAATAACACCATCTAGTAGTAATTCAACCAATAGCAAATTTAATTGAACCAATGTTACCCAATTCATATCAAGATCACAATCTAGGGTTAAGGAAATGGTCATCTTTTAAAAACTAGAACAATCCATCAAGATATAACATAATTGATTTAAATACTTGTTAATATTTTCATAATATCGAAAAGAAATCACAAACAAAGCAATTCACAGTATAAATTTCATATTGGATGAAAATCCACTTAAAACCCCGACTTTTGAAATCACATTGATGGAATCCTTTGAGGAAAGAGGTCTCAAAGGTGAAACTTATTTCACACCTTACTAATTGATGAAGATTGATGGAGAAATTCGACCCTTTGCAGATTTTGAATTCACCACTAGCATTGTCTTCAATGGAGTTCTTCAACTAGACAGAGAAAGAAAAGACAAGGAAGAGGATTTGAGTGTGGGAATTATTAGAGATTATGTTAGTATAATTAGGTTAGAGGATTTATATAGGTTGGTTAACAACTTAATTAGACCTCCGTAAACCCTTAATTAGCCTCATAAATAAGCCAATTAATTAATTGAACTAATTAAAAATGTTCAGCAAAACAATGACCTCACAGATGGAACCCCGACCTATGCCCCGTTTATCAATCAAAGGTACAAGGACCAATCGTCCTATTGGTCCATCGTTGAGTTATGAGACTGTACAAAACATGTTCTTCTGTAATTGGGCTATGTGTTTATTGGAGGTGGATAGTGACTCACAGTCTATTTATACATGCCTTATCGATTGCACTCGTCTGTCTACCTTTTATTTTGGTCGCTTCTTGCGAAAATGTAAGGGTCCTCCTCAAGGGCCTTGGTTGGTCCTTGGTGAGTTGTATATATATTTCGACTATTAACTAACTCTAGTACGTGTTAGACACCCTTCAACCAATTTTAATCATTTTTCTGACTCTTAAATTCTAGTCAAATAGGCTAAGGCACGCTAGTACATGATTAAACTAGTTTTTGGACGTCATTGACGTTCTTGAAAGTTTTGACTTCTTAACTTCATATGTGACATATTCATTAAAATTGACCTTAAAACAATGTCTAAATCTTTTGGCACTTATGTTAGGCCCTGGATAACGTCTTAGACATTGGATGTATTACATCTTCCCAAAAGACTTTATTAATGAAAAGGGGAGTTTTGAGGTGAACACTCTTCATGAGTTGAGATGAAGTGTTAAGTAGAAACCTCACTATTCCCAAGATCTTTCTAAGATAGGTTTGAGGATGAACACCCTTCATGATTATAGATTTTGTTTTTAAAGTAACATCTAGGGATAAGTACCTTTCCTGAGTTGAGATGTGGTGCTAATTAGCTATCCCTTAACCCATAGTAAATAAATGTTTAAGACTCTATGATTGAGTTATGCTTAGCATCGAGAGGATTTGAATAAGGGTGAGTTCACTTTGTTAGTATAGATGTTGTACCCAATCTATCGCTTGAGATGACTACTCCTAGTTATATTGGAAGGAGTTACATAGAAGCAATCTTCTTATCTTTTGATTATGCGCCCGCATCGGAGTAGCTATATTGTGAGCATGCATAATGTGTGAGTGTGTGTTTACATTGGTCAACATGATTATATAATGGCTTTAAACAACACCTTGAGGCAGCCACCCTCTTAAGACCACATTACACTTCAAGCATAGACCACACAACACAATTTAGCATAGGAGGCAAGCTAACTTCATATTACACTTTAAGACTCCCAACATTAGCTATTCACACCTTCACATAGGGGTACATGGGTAGGGGTCATCAATCCTTAACAGTTCATTAATGGAAGAACCTACACATGATCTTATCATAGATATATACATGCTTATACAATAGCCATACAACCTAGATCACTCATATATTCATCAATTCGCCTTCAAGGACATGGTCAACACATATATAATGACAATATAAAGTAAACACCACCAACATAAGTGGGCCATACCACACAATGCCATACAAGGCTTCATCAACAATACTATAAAGAAGTAGAGAAATAGAAGAGTAGAGTAATTCTTACCAATACTTTAGCCTTTGGTCATCATTGACCATTACTACTCTTTCATCTATAATTCAAGTATAGGACAGTAGCTAAAGTACAATAATCATGAAATAAATCATGTAAAAGTCGCTACAAGATCATACTTCAATCTCATACCATACACCACATATATACTATAAAGTAGAGAGTTATAGATCATCAACCGGTTAATTTTCATAGTATTGTTCATCAATCATATTTTACCAATAATGTACATTTAGGGAAGTATCTAAAGATATAGAACATCATAGCTAAATCATGCTTCATTCGCCCGAGAACATAGTTCACAACATATGCATTACTCTATCAATGTTTATAGGCTAGTTTGACTTAAATCAATCTTTACCAATTCAATTGTTATATATTCATATTGGATCAATTATAATTAATTATCATTATATTACACATATAGTCAGTAGCTAAGACACTTCACCATAATCGAGTCATATGACAACCAACCTAATGTCAAGATCAGAAGTTACTACTTGATAGACTAGAAGAACCTAGATCAATTCAAACCAAGCCTTCTTTAATTTGATCATACAAGATTTATATCCACAATTAAACCATAGTATTAATCCAAGAAAGTAGCTACAAGCATCTTAACATATTCTAATTCCACTCTCATACATTTAAAGATCAATGTTATAGTGATCGCATAGAGGCATAGGCTAGTCACGTTCGATTCTTCATATATTGATCCAATTGGATCATCCATAAATAATTCACCATCAATATACTTGAATAACAGTAAATATGAGCAATTCAACGTAATAGAATCACAATTCAATCAATAACAAGCCATGATCACAATGCCCATGCAAGGGCTTAATCGAGTTTGGGAAGGGACATGGGTTCACAATCAATTGGATTGTTTTTCACGTTAAAACCATCACATTATCATCAATTTATCATGATTAAGCCATAAAAATGTTTTGAGAAAGAAACTATGGCTAGATTGAAAGTTTGATCATGGAATCTCTTTGAATACATTGAGATTAACTCTCCAAGTGAAAGGTACTTAGATATGACGGATCACCACACCTTTATCTAGACGAAAACCTCTAAAACTTGATGAAGAAACCATAGGAATCCAAGCTCCAAGTTGTTCTTGAGCTTCACCTTCAATGGAGGTTTCCAAGGAGAAGATTTTTGGGGGGAAAGTCTAATTTGAGTGAATTTGTTTGGGAATGGGTTGATCAGGTTTTTGATCCTAATAACTAAAAAAAACCAGTAGGTTTATATTCAAACGTGGGGTGAACTTAAATAAAACAGCCACAGGCATGTAGTTGCAGGCCACTATCGACGGGCCGTCTGTGGCTTCATTCGATGGGATCTTGGATTGTTCTTTGGCTGACCGTAAATTAGTCTAAGTTTCTATCGAAGACACCACCATTGACAGTCCGTTTGTCAACAAACAGACCATCGTTTGGTTCAGCTTGGCAGTGTCTCGACAGCCCTTGGGTCCTTCTTGTAGTCCCTTTTGCGGGGCCCTTGGGAAGTCGTACCCGGACGTTTTCAACATATATACAAACCTTAACAAGTCAAGGAACTTCCACATCAGTTTCACCCAAAACAATTACACGCAACACCTCCAAATATGCTAGACCCCATCAAGACACACATGAACGTTTCAAGGGCTAACTTTCGAACGTGATAGACGTTCTTGGACGTTTGACCTCTAAACTTAATGAAACTCCATAAACATCATTATAACTCATTTTAAGACTTCATAAGCTCATGAATCATTCAAAAGCACATAAAAGCATCTATGGCCCCTTTGGCGACTAGTCGTTGAACGTCTTGGTCGTCCCTTAACGTTTGACTTCCAAATCACCTCAAACTTTACACACTCCCTTAATACCATATTATAAACCATTTTAGGACCTTAAACCCTTATTAAGAACATGTTAGGCTCTAGACACACTAACTCATTTTGGGGGTCTTACAATATCCCCCACTTGGGAACATTCGTCCTTGAATGACACTTAGAACACTTTAATCACAACAAGGACTTTCAACGAGTTATAAATAAGTTCACATAATTCATAAAATCATCATACATAAGTTAATGCACCAAAATTACAAGGAACACAACTTCAAATCTTTTAGTACTCAATGCATACAAGCAAGCAAAACTTTATTCTCTCACTCTTTAATGCATCCAACACATAGGCTCTTATCATGTTCATAGGAGAAAAATCCTTGTCCTAATCATGACATGGACATTGCACTTCATTTTATATAAGAGCTCATCATATGAGGTCACACATAGGGAGATTCCAACAATACTAAAAAGTCATTTAAGCACTCATACTTCAATGCACATAGACTTGAGTTAATTAGATTGACAATGGGTACTTATTAGTTATACCTAGTGCTATGAGGATCATACTCAACCATACCATGCTTAGTTTTGTCCATGGAGAAATGTGTTTCTCCTCAACACACTTACATGTTTCATGAAATCATACCCAAGCAAATGCACAAAGGTCATTTTTACTGTAACATAAGAATTACTCAACTTTTAAACAAAGGCATGCTCATGTTTTCTTCCTAGTGAAGTCTAATAGTAGGTCACACCAAGCACATCACCACAATTAGGAAGCCTTTCCACAAAATTTCGATTTCTAACATAGCAATAGTCTTCACAGTAAGCATCATTTAGGGAAAGTCTCACAATTCAGAGGCACACACAAGGACAATAGCTAGACATGCCTTCACTTTTCAAAAGTAGACCTACAATCATGCTTTCCATACCATACAATTCACATAGTTTTCAAAAGACTCAACATATTTCATATTAAAGAGGCTTAATTTCTCATTATAAGGCTAAACCTTACATATCAAAAGTAAATTCAAACATGCTTCTTACCTTGACTCATGAAGTTAAATGCACAACCAGCATATCAAGATGCATAATCAACATGAAAAAACCATGAAGTTAATCAAAATTTTCATTCACTTTAGAATCTTAAAAATACTATTAAGATAGTGTCAATCAAGACATACCAAACATGTTAACGTCATGCAATTCATATTTGAGACAAGACTTCTATCATGAACAAGCTTACTAAAAATTATTAGATTCAAGTTCAAGTAAGAGTAGAAATATCTACAACCTTACTACTCACATCACTATCCCCCACATAAGGTAGACCTAATTAAGAAAAACTTAACCCAACCTTAAGAGGATATTAACTTAACAACCTTCAAGTTTATCACTTAAAAGAGATCCACTTTAGAAGGGATTACAGTAATTCAACCAAGGCATTCTAAACCTCATATTCTAGGCAATTTATCCCCCAATTATCAAGTTAAGTTATATTCTTCAACCACATAGGGCTCTTTATACAATACAATAGACACCAAAGTCATAAAACATTAGGGGAAAACAACAAGGAGACTTAACCATAGAGACTCTTCTTTTTCATTCATTTTTACAATAAGGTGACTTCTAGGTCAATCAAAACCCACATCATCACCCTACAAAGACAATATGCTACCATTGCCTCTAATACCAAGCCTATACAAAGACTTAAATCCATACAAAACAATCATGAAAGGTCACACATATAAAAAAAGGGGGCAACATTTGAAACAACATACATATATTCTTAGGGCATTTTGCTTCTTTACCATTTAACATATTCTTAGCATGCCTTAACCATATCATAACATATAATTCCCAACATAACATGCTACTTCACATAAGTCTCACATATTGCCACAAGGGAAATCATATCAACATATCATTGCTAAATTCACCTTCACACGTAGCCATGAAACAATAAAACCAAGATAAGCATCAAATCTCATTTTTTCTCCCTCAAGCATAGATATACAATCTCATCCAAGCAATCACATCTAAAAGACCACTTGAAAAGAAAACATAAGAGAGAGATCTTATGGAGTTAAGTTTTATGGCACGACATGAGAATGATCAAGAAGGGAAACTTTATCGTCTGATATCCTCCCGTACCATTTGATATGTCGCGACTCACCACCAATGATATAAGACTCTACTAGACGTAGCAATATGTGAATCTTATAACCTAAAACCAATTTCATAATTCTAATGCTCTGACACCACATTTGTCACATCCGGGGAGCACCCCCTAAAAGTAACACGACATACTTGACATCTCGGAGGTCTCATACAAGACCATAGCTATCATTAATCGTATGTCATAGAAAATTTAGTGAAAAATTTAAAAAATTTGATAGCACATCATATGCTAGAAACTTTACCTCATATATATATGAAATATCATAAGTACATATTTAGATCTTAAGTCTCTTTGCCATCCTAGACACAACATCATAGGACTACAACAGGGACACGATTCTTATAACATAATCATAAATATAAAATTACAATACTTTAAACATAACTTGACATAGGACATCCTTGAATCTTAAGGATTCCTTTTTCCTTGAGCTTGGGAAACACATATCAAGATCCTCAATCATTTATACATCCTTCAAGCATCCACAACCTAAACGTTGTGAAAAAAGTAGAGAATAATGGAGTTAGTACAAGAATGCACTAAGTACGACAAACATGCAAAAACATGCATATAAATGGGACATTTTCTTGAAATCATACTTCATGCCTTTTTGTGAAAACTTCATAAAACCTTTATACCATAGAATTTGTATCATTTTCATACTTCCTATAGACATATTCAAAGGCCAAATATCATATAAGATCACATATAGAATTTAAGGCTTTTTTGAGTCATATTACAGTAAGCACTTTCACATTACATTGAGCTTATTTCTCTTTACAATGAATTCTTTCTTTTTTTATTTCCTTGACCTTCCAAGTAACCCTATAGTGATACTTGGTGCTATGCATCACCTTAAGGACACATGAAACCCATAAATACAACAACACAAGTCATCATATATCATCATAGAAGGATAGTATATGATAGACACATTTAAGTCAAGACCATAAGGAATTACAGTGAACTTTACATATTATTCACATATACCAATTTCACTTCACATAGTACATCCTCAGACCTTACTCACAATCCCAATCTAAGTCCACTAGTGCGATGTACATGCGAAGCCCCATAACCTCACACATACTTAGTAAACCTATCATGAGACCACAAGCGTTACCCTTCTATTTCACACATTATCAAGTAAGTGAAGACAACTTCATTCATGTAAACAACCTTCATCATATAGTCATTAATACCAACATAGTGCATATAATCCCATCATGTAGACACTGACACAATGTGATGCAAGAGAACCATAATCATAGACACATGCATTAGAACACCTTCCTAGGACTTCCCTCAAGAGTCACTTGTGCAATGCATAGGTGAAGTCACATACTCTCACCTACACTAAGTAACTACCCTTAGGTTATCATAGTTAGAGTCCTTACTTTACTTTCATTAACCATTTGACTTTAGGAAAACTATAGCCTGAACCGACACTAAGACCATAGGTGCTAAACATGGAATTTGGTGTTGTAGAACCTTAGACCAATAGAAGATTTTCTCACCTAGACAAGGTAGAACATTAGCATACATACTAGCATACTAAGTGAATTCACTTGCTAGATCCTATGTGGCAAGCATAGTTTATGGAACTAAGAGATATACATGACCCTCTACATGCTCATTGGCTTTGGAGCCTCATGAGAAAGCATAGGTGAACCTTCCTCAAGGGAAGCCACCACCTCATGTGGAACCATAGGTGAATATTCCTATAAGGGAAGTCAAACCTTATGGGAAGCCAATGGTGAATATTCCTCCAAGGGAAGCCAACACTCTATGAGAAACCAATGGTTAATCTTGCTCATGGGAAGCTAACACCTCTCATTATCAAGTTCACTCGGTGCTAAGTTTAGTTCCCTTTTTATTAAAACGATTTATTACTTCACTTCATAAAACATAGGCTTAGGATATTGATTACTTATATGCCTATAGCATACTAAAGAACCTATCTAGTTTTAGGGTACACATATATGCTTATAGCATACTCAAGAACCTATCTAGTCTTAGGGTACACATGAGCACGCCTTTAAAGGCCCCTCTATTGGCTAGATCTCCATACATGTGTGTGTACTTGTATGCGAGCAAACCTTTCACATAACATATAAATGTCACACATGTTCATATATCAATGCATAAGTCTATAGGTGTACCTATATGAGCAATCATTTCATATCAATACTTTAAGACAATATGCATGTTCATATTTCATCGTTATAATTAACATCATAGCATATAAGACATATTCATGGCATGTCCTTATATTCATTTTCATGTTCATAGAAACCAAACCTAGGAACTATCCTATCAAGTCACACATGTGCAATGCATAGACAAGGTCTCATACCCTTCCCCATACTAGTACACCTATCAAGCCATCCTAGTTAGTGGAATACATAACATACTTCACATTCATTTATCTTACATGCATTTTAGTAGGCATTTAGTGACTATGAGATCAACCTTTCATTAGACATTATGAACCTTTACTATATTGTAAGCATGCATAATGTGTGAGTGTGTTTGTTCATTGGGTATACCAAGTTTGAGCCACCTCCTTGAGTTGATAGGAGGCTATCCTTCCCATTAGAACTCACACCCATAGCATAGAGGATCTTGTAGACCTTATCAAGAAAGTCTTGGGGATATTCATTCACCTTCGAACCAAAGAACATTGGAGGGTTCATCCCTGTAAAGTCCCTCAAGTGAGAAGCCATGGTACTAGCATTTTGTTGATCACGGGGTCCAACCTCCCGATTTTCTTGAGCCGTCATGGCTTGAGTTTGATTAGCTACCTCTTAAGATTGGGTAGCCATAGCTTGAGCCAAGCTTAGAAATTCCAACTTTATCTCTCTATCCATCATAGGTGGAGGAATGAACGGTGATTAGTATCGCGAAGGAACTTGATTGCATTGTGGAGGAGCTTTGTTGTCTTGGAAAGGAACTCTTGCGTTAGCCAAACATTCCTCCACTCTCCTTGCGGTTTCCCTTCTCATAGTCATCTCCTATATCCACAAGAAAAGGGTTAGAAGTAAAAGGGATACATAGAGTTACTACTATTAAGGCACGACTTTCAAGATTACCAATAAGAGAGAATCCTAAGCATCACATAGCCTAACTGTGGTGCGCTTCAAACCCATGAACAAGACTCTACGTATATGTGGTTTAGTGAGACATCAATCCAAAGATTATTTCAACCTCGTGCTCTTATACCAAGTTTGTCACAACCGGGGAGCACCCCCTAGACGTAACCGACATCGTCGTCCTTGTATAGGACTTAAACAGGACCCTTAGCATTCGTCATAGCATATCATAGGTTAAAATGAGGAAAATTAAAACTTTTTATGTATTGAAGTATACATAGAACTCTCACATACTAAATATGCATTTTACTTAGACTCCTCGCATATAAAGGTTACATAGGCTTCTCGTTTAGTAAACATAACCAACATATAAGGATTTAGTATAGGAGCACTGTATCACATAAAATCATATAAAATGAAGTAGAACATTCAGGCATATCCCTCATACACATTCATATTTGTCACATAGGGCTTGCAACAAATGTCTTCAAGAATAGGTTAGAAATAAATGTCTTTAAGACAATATCAATACTACTAAGGTAGAACATATGGCATCATCCTCGAACTAGAGGACCTATTAAAACTTGGGAAAAAGACCAAGTCTTCTTGCAAAGCGACTTTGATACTTCAACGGCCTGAACCTAAATATTTGTAGAATCATAAAGAACATGGGTTAGTACAACCACTTGTACTAAGTATGGATATATGTGCATAAACCATTTGAAATCATACTTAAATGATATTTAGTTCCAACCATGCTAAGTCACTTCCAAAAACCTTTATGCACAATCAAGAATATATACAAGCAATTAGACATAAAACTACTCAAGACAAGACCATAATCAACACAAGACCAATATTATGATAAAGTCAAGTCAAAATAGATATTATCAACATAAGGTCATATCAATATGAATAGCATCACATCAAGATCATATAATCCTGACAACTCCAAAATAATGTCATAGCAACAATTCATGTACAAGTATCCATAGCATCACATCATAAAATACCCTTACTCACAACTCCTTCCCAAAGCTTACAAGTGCAATGCTTATGTGAAGTCCCATAACCCCACATAATCAAGTAAACCAAGTAAAGTATCATAAGTAATGTCTACCTTACATATATATTCATATCATGCATATTCATAATCATGTCTATCAACATAGACCAATAGCATGTTCATCAACGAAACTAACATCAAATAGGATCATCAACATGTAAAGTAATCATATACAATTTATTCATATCATAAGTAAGTAATAACAACCTCCTAGGATTTCCCTCAAGTCCAACTCGTGCAATGTATAAGTAGATTCACATACCCCTACCTACACTAAGTATAACCCATTAAGTCAGTGTTCACTTCATTACTTTTCTTTTACTTTCGGGAACAATCGCCTAAACCAACATTAGACCATGTGAGCTAAACATGGGATTTGGTGTCATGAAATCCTACACCGAAAGAAGGTGACCTACTTGTCAAGGTAGGACCAAAACATGAACATAGCATTTTAGGTGGATCCACTAGCTAGTATTCCTATGGAGGAAACAAAGTTAAGGAACTAGAAGATATTTCTTGAACCCTATACATTCCCATTAGCAATTGGAGTCCTCATTTCATGAGAACATTTGGTGAATCTCCCTTCTATGGGGAGTCAACATCTCTCATTGTCAAGTTCACTCGGTGCTAAGCTAAAGTCACTTTTTGAAATGTCTTTTAAGTCATTCTTAATCAAAATAGATTAATATAGATCATAGGATACTAACCCCTTGTATATCATATCATTATCTCATTAGGTATTGCATGAGAATGTCCTTTTATAACAACCCTTCATTTGTGAGATCAACACATCATAATCATATCATAGTAAGGCACACAATTTATTCACATTCAACCTTGCACCATCATAACCTTAACATGATCTCACAATTCACATAGTCAAGACATTTCATCATATATCTCATATCATTCATCATATTTAATCATCAATTTTAAGTTTAGAAGAAAACCTATTTGTAGAGAAAAACCCTTGGAATTGGGTGATTTAGAAATCAACATTGAATGGACCTCTTAGAAAAAGTAATCCCAATAGTGAAAAAAAACCTTATGAAGACTTTAGTCACAATTTGAGTAGAAAAACTTGGGGGATTAGGTCTTTTCTTCAAGATTCTTGGTTCCTTCAATGGAGGTTGAATTGAGAGAGAAAGTAGAGAGAGGTAAGAGCTTTTGGGTTTTGATTTAGGGATTTTATTTGAGTGAGTGAATGTGAGGTAAATTGATTTAAAGTAAATATATATCCCTCCCCTAAAATATCAAAAATACCCCTTACTTAAGTTGACCTTTTAGTGAAGTCAAACTTGAATTCTAAATTTCAAATTTTTGTCGGGAAACAACTCCGCGTCGCGAAGATGTTTTCGAAGAATTTCGAAATTAATTTTCGAGACAGTAGAGTCTACTACGTGTCCGCGGAGTGGACCAATACTTTTGGTCCATGGTGAACTATGTCAACGCGGGCTGGTTTCTCCATAGTGCAAATAGCTGCTGCCTTTGGCAGCTTGCTTGGCAAAGGGTGGGGTCCCTTCAAGGATCCCTAGAGTGGTCTTTAGAGGGGTCAGACCTAGATGTTTTGACCCTATATACATATTTTTACCTATTTAAAGTATTTTTACAAGTTTTAGACTCCATAAAACACCTTTAACCTTCACAAGACCTAAGGACGTTTACTAGTTCAATTGCACTAATTTTCGGACGTCATGGTCGTCCCTTGACGTTTTGGCTCTAATACTTCCTACATGGTATCAATACATTATCTGAGGATTATAAACAGTGTTTAGTTCATCATGTGAGTCTCTATACCAAGTCATGGACTTTGGAGTGTTACGAAAAAGGTATTTCTAAAGCTTGTAATAGGGATGAGTGCAAAAGTATGGTTATTTAGGCTGAGTGACTTTTTCTCATGAGATGTGGTATTCTCAAGACATTTCATTCTCTTCCTATTATCAATTCTTTTTCAAGTGTTTCTAATTCATCTTTTTTTCACCTCCATAGATTGCGTGGAAACCCAATTTCTTTCGTGCTTTAGTCCACAACTTTTTCATTTTCATTCTTTTCATTTCTTTTTATTTCATTTCTTGTGTTTTTACATATTGAGGGTTTCCATTTTTCTGCACCACCATGGGTTAAGGAAGACTTTTCTTGCACTTCTTTACTTCTCCTTCTCCTTTTCACCACATCCCAACTTAGGCTTTTGGCCTAAGTTGACTAGTCACTTTAAACCAAAAATCAAGAGGATTACAGGTTTGTGGACCATAAGATTTAAAGTTCATCAAGGTTCTTCCAAAGACAGGTAAGGCTCAAAGGGTATTCAAAAGAGTTTCACACACTCACGGGTAGGCCACAAAAGAGGTATATGCCAAAGTTGGCTTACACTCTATAAAATTGTCTTAGATCATCTCAAAATGACAAATTTCTAAATAAATCAAACTAATCGAGAAAATTATAGGTTTATTCATGCAAGGTTCAAATTTAACTTATCACACAAGGCATTGACACTTAAGCCAAACAAGACTACACACTTTTGCTAGGGTGCAATGATTATTACAAAAGAATCAATTTGATAAATGGCTAACCACAATGAGATGCAAAGAGTTCATACATTGCCTTTGTAACTTCATTTATCCTTGTTGTAGACGTATATACATGTTCTTTTGATTGAGAACACTATTTAAGTCGTCGGTATTGATTGAAACCGAGATTTGATTTTTTAAAAGAATAGTCACTTTCAACACAAGAGGTGGCAAAAATTTTTGAAAATAAAATTTTTTCAGAAGGTTCAAAAGTATTTTGCAATTAAACCAAAAGAGAGTCATAAGCTCCAACAACCGCAAACAAAATTCCTTAAAAACACAATTAAAACAGATGACCCATATATATATATATATATATATATATATATATACCCACACCCATCTACAAAAGAAATGTGTTTGTCCTCAAATGCAAGTAATAGTATCGAAAAAGTAAAATCAAAGTAAGATAGATAAAGGTGAAGAAAGATCATGTTTATGCAGTCTCTCTATCTGTCGAGGTATCAATATTGTGAGCAGCACGCTGTGCTTGGGAACCAGTGCCCGGGGTATCCTCAATAAGAGCAGGTATGCTAGGTCTTATGGGTGCAGCTGTGAGAGTCTCAGCAGAAGATATCTGGGTTGTCGACTGTACAATGGCCCCCACTAGGTTTGGCAAATTGCCAAATATGTGTTCTTCCTCTGCCCTTTCCTGTGTTGTTACTAACTCCTGATTAGTGTCTGCATCTGCATATGTGGCTACTACATCTCCTATCTGTACATTCCCAGTAATAGCTGGAGGAATCTCTGAGTTCGCAGGGGCTTCTCCATAATTGGCCATTCTCATAAGATTATTGAAGTCAACAAACTTCTGATAATCAATGTCCTAGAATAGGCCTGCGATATCGTCTTACATAGGTGGTATCTCGGATGGTCTCTACTTTTTGCTCTCGCAAGCTCTAACCCTCAAGTTCAAGGCATGGAGTGGGGCAATGCAGTAGCTATGTCACTCTTTATCATCCATGAGACTGATCTCTCCAGTGTAGTCACATGTGCCTCGGCCTATTGGGACAAACATCTCATCTTTAGGATCATACTCTAGGTGAACCTAATCGGCTGACAAAAAGAAAAAAAAAGCACATGGATCCTGTGAAGAGGAGAAAAAAGCTAATGTACCTGTGGTCTTAAAGGTCGGCGTGGGGGTTGATGCATCTGCAGGTAGCATTACAATATCGATCTCTGGAGTAGTATAAATAGGAGATAATCGCCTCATGTGAGCCTCTTCTTGGTTTCACTCGGCTTCAAATCACCAAATATGAGTGGAAGCTGAGGGAATGACCTCAAGGTCTCTTTCTGGGTCCAAGGCACTCCAACACGTTTGCATAGCTCAGTAACCAAAACAGGAAATAGGAGGGAAGTTTGCTTCCGTTTGGATCTCATGGCCATCTCCTATGAGTTCAGCATGCCTAGATCAATGCTCCGTTGATGCATGATACTACCCAGGTAGGCTTCTTTAAGAAGTTGCAGATTAGACTCATTCTGGGATGGCATGATACTGCTGCTGATGAAAGTGAACCAAAATCTGGAATCCATGTTTAGATCTATTTTCTCAATTTGAGATCAAGTCCTGATACATCTATTGTTGTTCTCCCAAAATCATGGGTCGTAATTATAACTTAAGGTCATCTAGTGATGCAGTAGGGGGAAAGCCCTCATAAGGATGTATCACATGTAATGGCTTTCCCATAACAATATTTATGTGCTCAGTATAGCAATCCACCTCCTTGACTTTGACTATAACTGACCTCACAGGTCTACACTCACATGTCTGCTTTTTGTTCTAAGGCACTGATGCTCCATAGGCTTCATAAAATTCCCTGACCTAAGTAGGGATGTATGGGCCTCGTGAACTCGTGGAAGCGAAGGGAGACAAAATATTAGGATATCTGTCAAATCCTTTAGTTGATAGAAGTTTGATCCTCTATAATGGTCCGGTCCAGACCCCATCACACTTCAATCTTCTCAGTAGTGTAGAAACCTCTAGATGTCGTTGTGCTTGCTCTGGGGTTGGCTTAGGATTAACTGTGGATGGTCTGTTCTGGTAGAAGTGGCAACATCCGTTGAGTTCCAATTAGTTGAGGGTTGGGGCATGTTCCTCAACCTGTGTTGTCTGTGGATCGGTGGTGAATCATCTTATGGCTCATCCCACTCAGTATTTACCTTAGTGGCTACTCTTTTCTTTGGCACTCTTTTTATCTTTCTGCCTCTACTTGGTTAGAGTTCTTCTCTTCCCCTTTTCGGAGAATTTTAATCCCCTTCATTGATACGAATACCTGGATTTGCCGTCCTTTGGGGTATCATATTAAGGTTGGACTATACCATATCTGTAGACGGATGTGATTAGTAAAATAACAACAAAATGCAAACAGAGAAATTTGTTGCAGACAAGTTCGTTGTTCCACCGGGTGATTCACCAAATATCTTTGGCGATCTAGGTCGAGCTCGTCAAGTGGATTTGATAGTGGTGGGAAATTCTATTTTGTGAAACTCCAACTTCATTTGGCGATTACAAGGTTGTTTGCTGAAGAACACAGTGTAGAAGGGAAAAAGGGGTATGCAACGGGTGATCTAAAATCCTATCGCTAAATCGCCAACAACTTTTGGCGATCACAAGTGTGTCTGCCGAAAGTTAAATAACTTATAGCATAAAGGATAAGACTTAAGGCCGGTCTATAATCAGTAGGGGAATCACTGAATCATCCGGTGAAGTTGACTTAACTCGTCGAATGACACAAGGTGCCCATTTCTAAATCCAACTCTAGAAAACGTCCTTACGATCTTTAAAACCAAAATCAAAGCATGCAAACATGAAATTCATACAAGAACTAGACTTCCCTTCACCTCGGATTACTTAGACTTCTTCCCACTTAGACAAATTTGACCATTTAACTACGAATATCCTTAAGAACGTTCTCACCCATTCCCTCATTAGATAATTTTTATTATTTAGCACAAACGATGGGTTACTTTGCCTTCACCAAAATAACATAACAATAATTAAGGAACACCCATTGGGATGTCAATCAATACAAAGCATAAGTATAAAGACATTAAAATATTTAAGCAATTCACACAAATTTTTTGAATACAAATAGCATATCAACAACATATTTCTATTAGAGAGGCCCAACACACATCATCCTGATACTATGATTGCAAATGAGCTCAAATTATTGAAAATAGATTTGGAGTTTTAGAGACTAACCTTCGCTGCTGATTAGATAACTTCTTATAATTCTAGGCAACAAAGAAATCCGACCCCACACACTAATTACTGTCTAAATACTAATTCAAAGATGAAAATCTAGAAAATAATAACTTTGGTGTGATCTTGGAGGGTTTTAAATGAGGGAAAGTGAAAGATTCAAAAAATTGACTTTTAGCCCTTATATAACCATTGAGCTCTGGTCCATTCGGCGACATTAGTCGTACTTGCCGGACCATTGGCGATCCGGTGAGCAGTATTTTATCTCACCCTTTTCTTCAAAGTTTGTAATTTCCTGGGTGTGAGATCGGCAGTCTGCTTTGAGATCCCCAAGTAGGTTGGCGATGCGCCAAGTTTCATTCGAGTTCTCTGAGTTCTATAGGTTCTATACTACTCGTGTGTTGAGCCAAATGGAAGAATTCAGCTACGGTCACCATCCTTTTTGGCTTCTTGTGAATGAATCTTCTATTGCCAATCCTGAGACATTCCACACTTTCCTCATTTTATTCTGCAACATTAACACACCATTATTTATAAAAGAAAAACTCTACAGTTATGACCTTGGGTTGCCTCCTAAGAAGCGCCTTATTTAACATCGTGGGTCGACGTAGGTCATGCCTCACTCTCTAATATTAGAGTTAGACGTAGTGTCACTAGGTAACTCCAATATATCGTTAGGGTGGAGCTAAGGCATGGAAAACATCAAGAGTGATATAATGTGCTTGATTGATCTAGAGTGAGATCCAATAAATTGGTGCAACGCTTCACAATTCTCTCTAATTTCGTCCAACACTCGATCTTAATCGGTTATCTTTTGTAGAATGATTTGAAGCGTTCTCTAAACACAACTTTTCTCATCTTCTCTAGACTTTTTCTGCCCATTAGGATGCATATACCTCCCTTGGCGTTTCCATTGGTTTTCCACCTTAGATATTCTGGTGGTCAAGTTGTTTAGTTGAGATACAAACGCAGTTATCTCGATGTTACCCTCGACTTCTCGATTTGCCTCAACTGAATTTTCACCCTCTCTTTTAGACATTCTTAAAGGATCTTCTTACACAAACAACTAAAAGGAAAAATAAAACGGGAGAAAGAAAAGCAAAACTAAAAGTAAAATTAGTAAAATACACTTAAAAGGACAAAAAATCTAGTGAACTACATCTTCATGTGACACCACTCCCCGGCAGTGGCGCCATTTTTATGCTTCTTGTGATATTATGATCAACGGATTGTGTCCCAAGGGAGCGGTAGTGAAAATAGTAGCTAAACTAGAATTTCGATTCTAGTTAGTAATAGCTTGAGAGATTATCGAATAAAAACAAAGTACATTTAATTTGTGACACCGAAGTGTAAAATATCAAAAGGGTTTGTCACAAGTATCAAAAACAACAAAAATGACAAAGGGGAATTATGTATGGGAAAAAGTTCTCGGGGTGCAACCGCAATATATTTTGAAGTAAACCGTTGGGTACATGCTTTGTATAGGAAATTTGTAAGATAATGATGACTAGGCTAAGTTTTAGGTGAAAGTATATTCCCTCTCGGACAACTTACCCTATACAAAAATGGGTTTATCTCGAACATCCACTCGTCTAATAAAGATCATCTTATGCCTTACACACACCCGCTCTTTCAATGATGAGTTCTAGGATATGGGACTAGATTTATCCAATCATGTGTACTTGGTTACTTGTTACCGAATTCAATCAATTAATATGTTGTGTTACAAAATCCTATTTTTTACGTAAATAATCTAACCAAAAGTACAATCAATAGTAAATTACCCTAAGTCTAGACTTCATTCCTCGTGGGACTGACCCTAACTTCTGTTAGGTTCTTTATTTGACAACGACCGCTTATACTTCATTAGGAAGGTATAATTTAGGTGTATCAATTAATCACAAAAAAATTGATCCTGAACTCAAGCATTAGTGTTTAAATTTTAAAATACAAAATATATATATTTAAAATTATGTAAAATATATTATACATCATAGAAACTGAAAATTCGAAATACTTGTGAGGCATATGAAAAAAAGGTTGTCTTTTGAAATCCAAAAGATATCACTAACAATAGAAATATGTATCTCTTTTTTCTTCACTCGATGTCTATTTCTTCATTCTTATGGGGTTGAACTATAATTGTTTCTTCACCAAATTTTCACATGCAATCCCCAATTTTAATTTCCTCTTTCACAAAGTTTAAAAATCAATTTATTATTTTTTTTCTTTCTGAACTTCTTTTGTTTTTGATTGTGTGATTGATTTATATTTCAAAAAAGTGTGATTTAAAATTGGTCATAGCTATAATGGGAAGATCACACATGGATCTTCGAAAGTAATTAAAAAATATAACCAGTTAATCCTCCAAAAAGGTGTGGCTTTTGACTTTTTAAAAAAAACAATAACATGTTGTAAAAAAATTTAAAATGCTTGTAAAATATGAGAAAATAGACAAATGACCGTTCTAATACAAATATTGTCACATCATCAGACCTATGTTCCTTCTTTGCATATATATAGACCCGACTAGGTTTCATCCCCTGGACAAAGATCCGACACTGGATCTGAGACTCGAACCTGACCTTGACACCTGACTCACAACCCAAACTCGACCAACACCCGAGCTCGATCCAAGACCCAAAACCCAATTGAAACTTGAACCTGACCTGACTTGAGAACAATACAAGAACTTGACCTTATACCTAACCTCGACCCTGAAAAATGAAACGAGACTCGACGACGTTCCTGAGGCATCACCTTGGGACTTGAACACGACCCTGAACTTAGATCCAACCCTAGACCCAACTTTGATCATGACACATGGTTTGAGACCTAACTAGTATAACATCAAAAAATGGAAAATTGAGTAAGGGAAAGGAGTTGCAGATTCTAGGTTCACTAATGCAAGGTTTAGGGGTCCTGTCTATGGTTCGTAAAAGGTTATACGGGCCGTAAAAGAAAGTCGTAGGAAGGGTTATTTCAAGTCTCTGATGATGGTCTACGGATAAAAAGGATGAGTTGTAAGTTTTTTACTAGCCATAGTAAGTACCCATAAAGTTGTTACAGACTTGAATTTTTGGATCCTTAGACAGGACGGTTAGACCTTGAGTCATACAATCTGTTACTGACCATATACAGAGTGAGCACTCGTCACAATGATTCGTTGAAATTGCCCAGGATTTTGAGTCCAAGTAAATGATTCTATGACTGAATAGGACGGTCCGTAGAAGTTCCTATGGACCGTAGAACGATTTCGTAGGGTCTTTTAACTGTATTTAATTAAAGGTACTTTTTTCCGATAAGTAACCTATAAACTACGTAATTTTGTCCCTATAACTTTTTCTACCCTTAAAAAAAGCCTAATACTCTCATTCACTCAAATTTCCCCAAATCCCTCAAATCTTCTTCTCCAAAATTCTCTCAAGATCTCCGTGGTGAAGAACTAGGGTTTTAAGCTTCAAGGTTTCTTCCTCCTTGCATACTTAGGGTTGTGATTGTCAAGGTATGTGGGAATTTACCAACAGATCCCTTTCATCCATTGACTCCCAAAAGAATTTCAATCTCTTAAATTAATTTAAGTCAATTCCATTAGGGTTTTATGTCATTCTCCATGGGTTATGTTTATTATGATTCAATTTTATATTCAATTTTATTGTGCATAATTTGATTTAATTCTACCTAAAATTCATTTGATTTCATCAGGCCATGCTTATGTCTATTTCATGAACTTAAATTATGAACAATGCTTATGAATTTGTGAACTATAATCAAGAATATGATTAAAGATTTATGTGTCTTATTCATAGAATGATTTACAACTAAAGGATGCTTTTAAGATAAAGTATCAATAATTTGTGAAAGGTTTTCTCGTAATTGAATGGAATCTTGATTTAGATGCTTAGAAAGGTAAGTGTCTACTATGAAAGTTTTACGAAATCAGATTGAAAGAAGCTATAATGTGGACTCATGATTGGATTGATATGACTAGATGCCTACTATTCCAAGTATTTCAATATGAATGTGATTATGTATTTTATGTTGGATTTTACTTAGCAGTGGGAGGACTTTGAAATTGAGGTCCTAGTAGAGGTTCGGTCTTTAGCAGAAATTTCTATTGTCTCAAACTATGTGCCTCAATAGGATTGTCTTAAATGACCTAACAAGGGGATACACTTTAGCAAATAATGAATGTGATAGAGTTATACACTGGCAAGTAGATTCTCCTTTTTGGTGTGAGGGTCATGCCGAATTCCATGTTATATCTCACATTGTCTTACTGTTGGTTAATGGTAAATATCCCATAAATGAATTACGTTCTTTAAGTATGCATTGACCTTGTTTATGTTTTTTTTTTTTTGTTTTTAAAAGCTTTATTATATTTTACTTGGTCTTGCATATTATGTTTAGAATTATCGTCTATTATGCCTACATATTATGCATTTTCTCATACTTAGTACATTTATCTTACTAATGCATACTTATGTCTATATTGTCTCATACTATAGGGTATGATGCTCCTCCTTCTGCTCGTAAATAGCTTGGATTGTTTCATTAGCACATTGTATTTATGATTCCTCCTGCTCTGAGGACAAGATCGTGGATGTTTTAGTTATTTTATCGTCTTTTCGTTTCAGAATTATACATGGTGTATGGGTTACGTCTTGATCACTTTTATGTTGAAAGAAAGGCTATGTCAAACACGATTTAGTTCTCGGCACTTACGTTTAGATTTCTTATATGATATGAGACTTATGTTACCTATTCTCCCTTGTAGTACTTCTTTTATGTCATGTTTTGGTCAAGTGGTTTGTTTAGGATCTTTCGGGAATATATTCATCATGTCACGTATAGGGTGTACTTTAAGTCGTGACACAACCCCAACCCCAAGACCTGACACCCGACTTGAGACCCAAGACCCAACGCAAACCTGAGAACCCAACATCGACCCTGACCAAAGACATGAGACTCGACCCAAGACCTAATTCAAGACCCGATACCGAGACCTGATCTTAGACCAGACCCCAACCCTGACACCAGACCTTAGCACCCAAACTCACACCCAACTTGAGACTCGACCTCAACCCAAGACCTAACCCTGACCAGATACCCAACCTAGACCCAAGACTAGACGCCAACCCTAACTCAAAATTTGACCTCTATTTCTAACTTGAGATTCAACAATGACTCAATCTAAAACTCGAGGGTTGGGTCTCGAATCGAGATCAAGTGTCTGGTCTCGAATGGAGAATCAGGAGTCAGATTTAGGATTAGTATTAGAAATCAAGATTTGAAACTTAAGTTAGGATGGAAAGTTTAAGGTATGAGGTTCATGATGATTTTGGATAATGTTTTCCTTATTTTTAAAGGCAAGTCATTTTCCTTAAATTTGTGAAAAATAAGTTTACTTGGAAAACATTTTTTGTGAAATATTTAAGACAACCAAACGTGAGAAAATAAAACATAAAAGAATATATAATGTTTGTTGGAAGAAGAATAGAAATGAAAAGGACGAAGGAGTAATTTACTTAGTCATCCACAACCTTATTTCTAGAATGATAGAAATGCTGAATAATGCAACAAGAGTAACAGCAAAACCAACATTCCAAGCAGTCCCTGCACCTCCTAAATGGATTCCATAGAAAACATTTGTTGCTGCCAAAATTATCAAAACCCTTCCCAATATCTGATGGTACCAATTCCAATATTTTCTTACTTTTGATTCCTTTTCTGGTCGAGCCAAAAATGCAATGACCTAACCATATATATATATATATAGAGAGAGAGAGAGAGAGAGATAATCAACATTATTTTATAATAATATATATAATTCATAAGATAAGATAGTAAAAACAGGTAGATGAAGAAACCTGCAAGCAAGCAAGAACAAGAATGAAGATGCCAATGGCTTTGTGTTTATCAACATGAGCGCTAAGACGATCTTCAAGAACAAAACCACATACAATACCAGAAAATCCAAGAAGAAAGGCAATTGATTGAATAGTTGTGTGAGTATAAAACCATATTGGATCATATTGCCGAAAGTATCTAGCAACCATGACCCCAATTGGTATCAAAATACCCCAGCTCAACATATTCAACACTCCATGACTACTCCTAAGATTTGCATAAGGGATCTTTGATTTACTTTCACCTGTTAATCAACCATTCAAAAGCAATTCATTTCTTCTCCCACTTCAATTAAAATTAAAACTAAACAGGAGCACAATAATTCACTAATGTGAGTTGTAGTGTGATTTTGCATGTGTTCCCTCTCACCAACATAGATACATGTATTGACCACATGAACTAGTCCTTGTACCTCCATTGCCAACATAAGCATATAGGGTAAGGGTGTCAAAATAATATGAAAAATTGATCGAATCGAAATGATTGATATCATTTTTTCAGTAAAATCATGGACAATAATTGAAGTGTATAATCGTTCAAACAATAGTGATGGTCTTTCAATTTATCAAAAAAAACTCGAAAAATTCTTGAATCAAACCGAATAACTTTACATGTATATAAATATATTTTATATATTAACAATATGTTAAATTTAATATGATGTATTTTATAACATTTTTTAAATATAGGTATAATGTAAGTCCTGGGCATATGGTGACTGAACAACTTTAGGTTTTGCTCTAGGCTTTAATTTATTAAGTTTTAAACTAAAAGATACTATAATAGACACTCCATCTAACAATACAACAAGATCTATTTATTTATTTGGAGTATCTATTAAAGTATTTTTAATTTATTTGTAGTTTCAATATATGATCCTTCTCTTTTTCTCATTCATATTTCTTTCTATTTGTTTATCATATTTTTATAGTAAAGAATGCGAAAAAAATAAAATAAGAATAAAAAACTTAAATAATAATACTCAAAAAAGTAAAAGAAAAAATGTGAGAAGGATCATATATATCCCTATAGGAATTTTTTAAATAATATAAAAATCAAAGCAATAAATTTAAAACAATTCACTTTTATTACATAAAAGGAGTATACTGAACCACTTTGCAATGATATGGGTAATATATGAGTCATTTTTATAATGATGGTATATCAACTCTAAATAAAAAAATGTTAAGAGTATATTATGCCATTTTTTTCCTTTATCCTAACATAAAATCATGTTAAAGTTTTGTTTTTTAAATGAATTTCTTTAATTGTATTTTAAATTTTTCTACAAGTGTTAATGCACTTTTTATAATTTTTATGTTATTATATTTTTTTATAAATCAAAAATTAGAAATGCATAAAGTACGCATGCCTCAGCATAGTAAGATCGTCCCACTTTTTAAAGGAAAAATTGTATATAACGGTAAACTAATAATTCAAATTAAATGTTATAAAAATACTTTGATTTAATTGTGCCTTGTAACAAACTGTTTGTTCGTCGTCTTTCTCCCTCAAACTCTTACTCACACTCTCTTACTCGCTCCATCCCTCTCATTCTTATACAAACACAAATGTATAAAATGTGTTGGTTTTTATATAAAGCAAGAGAAAATTTTGTGTGTGTGTGTATATATATATATTCGTTTCCCGCTCCCATATCTCGTTCGCCACTCTCCCAGACCTCGTTTTCTACCCTCGCCTCTCTCGCTTATACAAATAGAAACGAAATGTATAAATTGCGTTTTTTTATAAAACGAGAGAAAATTGTATATACACGTGCAAATATATGTATTTTCGGTCTATACATTTATTATTATATAATACAAATATTCTCCTGCTCAATTTTCTTGTCTCTCTTTCTCGTTTTATACATACACAAATTATACAACTGATCTTTTGTATACAACTATTTTCTTTTGTATATGTATAACAAATTATACAACTGGTTTTTTTGTATTTGTATAACAAATTATACATCTATTTTTTTGTTTGTATATGTATAGCGAAATATACATATTTATGTTTGTTATGGAGCAAATTTTAAAGTATAATTGTAGCATACAAATATAATTTTTGTGTTTTGTTATATGTGAATTACAAAAAAACATTGATTTGAATTTTTTTAAATTTTTTACCTCGTGTCCGAAGCCCAGATAGAGCCCACACTGATTCGGAGTTACATTCCAAGTCTTCATTAACTAATGAAAATATTATGCATACCAACATATTTTGGTGGTATTATTACTTTCTCTGTTATATTTTTGCTTTTTACAATTTAATTGGAAATATTCATTAAAAAAATTAGGCCTAAGTCATCCATAGCCACTTAAAGTTGTCCTCATATTTCACTTAAACACCTCAACTAAGCAATGTACCTATTGAACACTTAAACCTTAAAAAATTTATACCTATTTGACACAAACTCACAATCAATTGAAAAATAAAAACGCGTGTATCTCAAACGCGAATTCATATTAATTTTACCAATAATATGATGACACGTGGCATTACATTTAATTTTTTTAAAACCTTTATATGATTAATTCATAAAGTATTTTAAAAAATTAAAAAAAATAATTTTTAATTAAAGCCTCCACCCTCCCCACTTTCTTCCTCCTTCTTCAGAAACCCATTTCTAATTTTCCATGGAGTTGGTGTTGCTCCATCTCTTTCTTCTCTTCCATGGAGCTACAATGACACACAATTGTTGTCTATTCAAGCTATATGCAAGCTATATGCATTCTCTTTCATTTCAATAGCATTAAAATTTTCACACATTGTCTTCATCTTTTATACATTAGAAATTATTTATTAGAATTGAAAAAAAAATTAACAGACTTTTGCTCAAAAAAATCTATTCATATTTTTTTTATCATTGTAAATGAAACTTCTTCGAGATATTTGAGACGAAAATCGATATAAGAAAAAAGAAGAAAGCAGGAAAGAACAATGAGGGTGAGAGAAAGAGAGGTGGAGGGAGTGTAGAGTGCTGTGTAAAAAAAAAAAGAGATAAAAATGGTGAAAGAATAATATGATAGAAAGGGGGAAGAAGACAACTATGCTTCTTCTTTTTTGTTAATTAATTTTTTTTTTAAATTAACTTAGGGGATAAATTAAGAAAAAAAAAGGAAAAATATTATTTTTAATAAATTAACGCGCTCAAAGAAAGTGAATTACACGTTTTTTGCCATGTCAGCATTTTGTGTCTAATAGGAATGACTTTTGAACAAATAAAGTGTTCAATTGGCACAAGGATTAGTTGAGGTGTCTAAATGAATTATGCGGACAACTTTGAGTGGCTGCAGATGACTTAAGCCAAAAAATTACTTATTAACATAGATATTTTAAGTACATTATCCTTATTAATTGCGTTTAGTATTAATTTTTGAAAAATAATTTAAAAACTAGTATTTAGTATTATGGATAAAGTGTAAAAAAATAATTATGTTTTTATATTAATAAAATGAAAATATATTTAAAAAATAGGATATAGTTAAGGGTATCAAATGGGTAGGTTGAGTTAAAATTGGAAATATTATAATAGGTTGAATAAAAATTGGATTGGGTCTTGACCCGTGCAAGTTTACTTTGACCTCAAATGGGTTGGGCTCAAATGGGCTAAAACAACTAGTTGGGTCTTGACCCACCCAATTTAATCTAATTAATCTCAATAATTCAATATTGATATTTAACTTCTATAATCACAATTTGAATTTTCGTTCAATATTTTTTTGTTACAAAAGTAACAAATTGATAGATAAATCCTAAAAGATGTTAAATAGATAATAATTCACACTTTCAATATAGGAACACATCTTAATAAAAAGTTTTTAAACGGGTTGAAATTGGAGATTGAATTGGATTCAATTGAAAATTTTCTTCAAATGGGTTAAGCTTAAGTGAGTTGATATTGAAACAAATTAAAATTATTTTGAATCCAATCCTTAAAATTCTGGATGAATTACGCGATTTACCTATGTTTGAATTTATTTTTTACATAGCAGGTGTAGTTAGTAGGAGTGGTTGATAAAGTAGCTGGTTAGGTGGAGATAAACTACTACTACTTAAACTGCTTTCCCTCGAAAATGACATTACAGAGCACAAAACGCGTTCATCACTTTCCGTGGGCCCCGCACTGATTTCATGTAATGAATTAATACATTGACTGACCAATTACTCTCCGTGGAGTCAAGAATTTAATGAGCATTCCAGAAAAAAGAAAAAAAAAAGATATTACTAGTAATATTTGAACACATATATTTTCGGGAGGCATTTAAAATAACTGGACTGCAACATTTTATTTTATTAAAGAGTGTCTAAATTTATTATTTAATTATTTTATATATTATTTCACTTATAAATTATTTTCAATGAAAAGTGTCCAATCAGACACTCTCTTTATAGGATAGCTACGGCCCTGAATACTATAATGGTTTTCTCTAATTGGTACTTTTCACAAAACTAAACTTAATCATAAAACCTGTATATGTAATTGAATAAATATGCTAATCAGTCTAACAGATTGGTCTAAAAAATTTTCAATTATTAATAATTTAATTCTTAAAATATTGATACTGCTAATAATTAGGTCTAAAAATATCCACATTATTATTTACAAAATGCCTAAAAAGAAGTTGGAATTATGGAATCAAAGATAAACAAAAGAAGAGTTTTTGAATTTATTTACCCGTCCTTTTATGCTAATTTATTTAGGAGTATATTACTACAGATCATTAGGAATGTTAAAATTATAGGTAATCTGTCTGTCTGATTCATTCAGAATTTTTATTTTTTGAATTTGGCTCGAGATTATATAAATAGGGTTCAATCACAATAAATACATACATACCTGAGTTATAATCAAAGAAGGTGGAGATATGTGCGCGATGTTGTGACAACTGATAATTGATGGGTGATGGTAGGCGTCCGTTAGGACCGAGGGAGTAAATAAGTCGATTTGTGGGTGTTACTGCGGTGCTCAATTGAAAAGCCATATAAATCCTTGAATTTTCAGCTATAATAGAAGATGTCATATTCACCAATTGAAGATTCCCTTCATCTGGTACAACTTGTGCCGATGATTGTCCACCTAGATAATACCTTTTCATGGTGGAAGACCCATCGTTGCTTATCCATCCAACAATTGCACTTGAACCCACCATTTTACCATCTTTTGAAAAACCCATCCCTATGAATGAATTGCTATTTGGGGCTGATAAGAGGAAACTCCATACTTTTGTATCCGTCTGCAAATACTGCAATCATATTAAAATAAATGAGATTAGTATATATATATATATATAGGAGTAAATGTATCAAACATTCTACCTCTACTTACTCTCAGGATATAACCTTGTTCATCCCATACTGAAACACAATGAAATGAAGAAGTATCAAACAGAGGTTTGTTTTTTAGGTTAAGATTTGAAGTACATGAATCTTCACTATTAACTTCCAACAACAACAACAACCACAACAACAAAAAAAGCTTCATCTCTCTTTGCTTTACTAATAATGATGAGAATCCAAATTTATCATATCATACTAGTTGACCTTCCACTATAATATTCTGCTAACAGTTGGCTACCAACTTTATTATTTATCTATTTCCAAAAACTAACATGGCTTACCACTTTGTAGGTAAAGAAAGATTCAGAGGTTACAAGGATCAAACTTGCAAAGTCCAGGGACCAAACGTGCAATTATCCCTATGCTAGCACCAATAGTAATGAATACTTTGTTGCGTTATTGCGTTGCCCTACCAATAACAATATTCCCTCCGTTCCTAATTATTTGTCCACTTTAAATTAACACATTTATTGAAAAAATAATTATTGAATCAAAAAACTTAGAATTTAACCTTTTTCAAAGTAATTAATTGAGAATATAATAAGTAAAAGAAAATTTATCACATCTTGATTTGTCAAAATGTACTAGTAATTATGGAGGGGGAGTATTTCTTTTCTTTTCCATATTGCTTTTGATATGTTTAACTTTGAACCAAGGTCTAATTAAATACTCCTTCAGTAAAGAATGACCTATTTCTTTTTGACATGTTTAAGATCACAAGATTAAAGGACAATTTCATACATTTAACATAACTTTAATTTAAAACTACATGATCAAAAATTTTCTTTATTTTCTTTAACTTCATACCAAGTCAAACTAAATCATTCTTTGTGAAACGGAGAAAAATATAATTTTTCTATCTTCACAAGGTAAAGTAACACTACCCTTCCAAAATCCTCTGAAGGAATTAGAGAAGAAGTGAAATTTAAACTCAACATAAACAACTTCATGTGATTATGATAAAAGATTGTATAAAATCACGTCCAAGTAAACTTATAATATGATAGTCAAAAAGGAAAAAAAACAATTTCAGCAATATCAATTAAAAGGATAATTTCACTCACATTTTAACTTATTACACCAGGATCAAAAATAATTTCTGTGTAAAGAAAAGCTCGTCCAACTTATCATGAAATTAATGAACTACTTCATGTGACAAACGAATTTTGCTTATATGTCATTGAAAACAACTCATTTATTCTTATAATAATGTTTAGTCAAAGTTGAGTACTCGATTAATTGTTTTGATGGAATAAAAGTTAAGAATAACCCACAACTAAACAAAAGGGAAATAAAAGAACAATTTTTACAACTGGTTTCAGCTTTCCCTTCATTTTTTTGCCCCACTTTGTTACTTTAATGTTTCTTCCTCCTTCCCTCTTAGGATTGGTATTCTTGGTTGATCATCACCCGCACACATATTTTACTTTGCAAAACGGCTGACACCCTAAACTTCATTCCTTCCTAGTAAGTATTTTTCACTAAATTAATACATTGATTTGTACAAGAGAGCTGATTACATGGTGCGAGAGACTACTTCCGCGATGAGATGCTTTGTTGACCTGCTGAAGACACTGTTCCATTACTTACAGAATGGTCATGATCTGTTTTTACCCTCCGATAGAAAAGCACATAAGCAGCAGCAGACTTCACATCTTCTTCATTAATCGGTGATATGTGGCTGTCATCAAAGTTGTACCATCTATTTTCATCAAGAAGCTGCATGACGGAAAGACTAGCATATTAAAATGTACAATATATTTGCACAATTTTCATTTTCAAGAGATAATATTGTTTTTTTTTCAAACAAATTGAAAGATAACCTTCAACAAGGAAATCTTAACCAATTTCAACCTTCAATGAGATTGTATCCATGAATCATGAGGACCTCACCACTTGCAAGATTTAATTACTGATTGCTCCATATCATTCTAATTTTAGACTAAAATCTATGTTATGCAATAAGTGAAAACTACCAGAGACTTCAATGAACTAAAGATAGGATTAGATAACCACTTGCATAACAAAATTACGCACCTTGATATGTGCAGTGTAGTGCCCACTTCCCATCCCACCATAGTGATTTGTTAGTGCATACAGTTCATAGAGCTGACGTCGAGAGTTGTTCTTGTTGGCCACATATTTTGTCAAGTCAAAATCATGAATAGGAAAATTTACAAAAGTTTCCAGCTTATGCTTCATGGACCGGCTGTATGAAAACCTCTTCAGGTGGATAACAAGCACTTCAGGAAGCCTCCAAAGATCTAACTTCTTACTTGCTTGTCTTCGCTCTTTGCATGTAGGACAATACCTAACATTTAAGCAAAAAAAATTGATATAATCAACCACTTGAAAAGGAAAAACATTGTATGCAAAAACATCAGGCATATAATGAGCAAATAGATGTCTCCTTTTTGGGAACACTCTGGCAACATGAGCAATGAGAACAGGAAGAAACTAACCACATATCTTCAGGAACCAATGGCTCTTCACGTAAGAAAGCTTCCAAGCAACTGTACAGTGAAAGAGGTTCAGTTCGAGCTTTTTTTGTAGCTGGTCCATACTTTGTGACTTCCGGCAAATTCTCTATGTAACGAGTATCATAATTTTCCAAAAGCTTCTGAGACCAATCAGCAAATACAAGTATTGAAACTGACGATGAAGACAATTTGACAGATTTATCTTCCCCTACAGTTAGGTCAATGCATGCATTATTCTCATCAACCAATTGCAGAGGTAGTTTCTCCAAGTTCACCAATTTTGAGCTAGGCACATCCTTCTGTCTTGGATCATCATTTGCTAGACTAGAGTCTACACAGGCTTCACTAGAAGCGGCAAGACGGGATGCGTTGGCTGCTGCTGCTGCTGCTGTCTTAGAGCGAGAAACACAATTAAATCCTGGATTTTCTGCTCTTAGCATAGGCGAGAGCATTCTGTGAACTATCAACTGTATATCGCCCCTTGTGGTGACATCATCACAACAGATTGGTGAAACAAGAGGTGTTCCATAAGGCTTCCACCCAACATTACTTTGAGAGATACCAATTTCACTACAAAGAAAAGAGGCAGCATTAATTAGAAGAGAGAAGATTGCATATATGTTCTTACTAAAATAGCATTTTAAATACCAAACATCAACGCCTTGGAGAATTGGAAAGAGACTGAAGAAAATAGGAAGTGCATAGTGGTGCAAACAAGTTACAAACTATGCATACCGTTCTTCCCGGCGGTGGATTAGTTGAAGAAACTTTGAGTTCTTTATTGATTTTGGCATCTTGTAGGCAGCAAGATGATCATCATCTTTTATAGAAGACAGAGATATTAGAGAATCTTCCAGAAAACGATGAATCAAATGACCGCGTATCTACAAGCAGCACAAGAAACAAGTGAATCCAAATTAGAAATCAAGTATATCACGCTTAAATGCTAACTTGAGTGATCAGAGGACTAACCTCAGCAAGCATAAGTTTCTCATTTTGCTTCAAGGAACAAGAATTACCAAGTGCCTGAATCAAGTCCCTGCAACGTCCCTGCTTTGGTACAGTAACTGTACAGGCAGCTGGCAGTGCACTTCCGTCACAAGTGAAGATTGTTACTGTCATAGTACGAGATGTGGCAGATTGAAGCGGCAAGGAGAGATACATGAATGGGTCAAATGTTACTGAGACTTTATTACACACAGGACACACTAGAGTTGACTTGTATTGGCCCTGTAAAACAGAGGACATGTAAATTCCATAACCATAGAAGGGCAAGGAAAATAACATTCTTATTGTTTATTTTCTTTCTTCCCTTTCTACTTTACATAAGTAAATACTAGTACTACTGAAGCTATTAACAGTTTTCACATGTCAGTAGAGAGACTAGGAGGGGAGAGGGGGGGGGGGGGGGGGGGGCGCTAGAATTTGCTCTTGAAGGGCTAAACAAAATTGAAACTGCTTGCTTGAGGAATGAAAATAGCCCTTGATATTTTTGAAGAAAGAAAACCTGGACTATAACAGAAGTACAGTACAGTAGAATGTCAAGCTTAGGTCCACATTTTATCATTTCAAAGCAAAGTGAACTTCACAGAAGCAGAAATATATAGCAAATCAAAGATCAAGTAATTCATTTAGTTGTTCACAACTAAGTTGCTCGGACTTAAGTCCCGGTGTCGATACAGGTGTGGATCTAGAGGCCGGATCCTTCATGATCCAAAAGTTTAAAGATTCGGGGGTATGGATCCAGGTAAGGATGCGGGTAAGGGGATTCGGCCAAACATAATTCAAATTTCAAATATCTCAAAATAGAGTTATATGGCTAAATTATGAGACATTATCTGAGAAACTTACACCGTATTCCGAGGAGAAAATATTGATCAAGCAGAGAATCCTAGAAGATAAAAAAGAGAAAAAGACTGACATGCAAATTTCTATATACAAGCTAATTTTGTTTCCTTCAATTTCCCCTAAGCTTTTGTTTGGATTACAGAAATCACAGATATTTGTATCGAATTTCTCCTTCGATTTTGGTCAAAGTATCCAAAATCAATTGATCAAATCATGTACGAATTCCACACCCACGTTGTGTTGATACGGGTGCGGCATCAAAAATGAGGAGTCTCAGCAGTTCAGAATTAGATCAACCAATCTTCTAAATAATAAAATTTCTTTCACCAAACTAGTCAACTGAAATGGCAGACCCAGAAGCAAAGTGCATCACCCATCATTAGTCAGGTATTAACATTTTCTCGCAATATGGTACTCACTTGGCATACATCCACAATTATGGAATCATTTCGGGCAATGTGATTTGCCCAATATTCATCAGCAACTTCTTCATCTGGTCGGCCATCTGCATCTTTTGATTTTATGTAAGGCTTGTGTTTAACACGATTTAAGTCTTCGTGAAGTCCATCCAACAAAAACGCAAGGAGTTCCTGAAGAGAAGAATTGAGTGTAAAGGAAGCCCGATTCATAGAAGGTTAAAGTGGCGATAATTTCTAATAATTTACTCCACCTGAGAGTCATGCTGGTTGTATCCACTAAATTGTGGGGCAAAGCGAGCAAGCTTTGCCTTAAAAGGACGAGGGGCAACTGGAGTGCGCCCTGGTGCCCACAATTTTCGTAGCAAATCACCAAATGCTAAAGCCAGTTCACCCTACACATTTAGATTAAAAGTCAAAAGTCAATATATTTTCCGACTAAATTATTAATCAGATAGGTTCCCAGCCCACCTACGTCCCTACCAGATTTAGTTTGACAGATTTTTCAGTATCCCAGCCACCTCCAGGTATGTATACACTTGCTAAAACATTTTACCATATAGCAATTTTTATGACTAAGCAAATAGTACGGTTCTTAGTAAACTTTTCACCTGTCCAAGATCAAATTTGAGAAACTTTTCAAATAGGATATTCTTGAAACTTACAACCATCCCCAGAGGATTCTGCCGATTTATCTCCTGATAATAATCTTCTCGAAAGTACCGAGCAAATTCTGGAGTGTGAACAAGACATTGTATGGCACTATTCATGAAGCAAGTATTCCCAAGGTTCAACAAGCCTGTAAGACCACAAGCAGATCCCCTTGTACTAACACCACTGCTCCCGTAGGTCTTGTCTGTTCCTGAAGAAGCAAGTTGTTGTGACTGCGACAACTCTGCTGTGCCATTTCTAGTTGAACCTTTACTCAGAGACAACCCTTCGGCATTTGAGAAGTTAGGCTGAGATGGTTTCACAAGAGCCACAGTTCCATTATCTGCCGTTCCATTTTCATGAAAAGAATTCACACCACCGGCTGAATTATCATTAGCAACCTCAACCAAGATCTGCTTCAATGTAATCACATTGCAAAACAGGGGGGAGAAGTCTTAGAATGCTGGGAAAAGTTTGGAAACAGTAAAGTGAAAGAACATCTTCAAAAGAAACAGAAGCAATCATCACGTAGGCGGCTATTTGAAGCAATCATCACATAGGCAGCTATTTGAAGAAATCATCACGTAATTCAGCCCAGTTTGAAACTGGGCTGATATGCAACCCAGATTGACCCATGAGGAACTTTGTTTAAATATTTAAAATAAACATTTTTTAACGACATGTTATATATATAAGGGAAAAAGTTTTATTAGGTACTCAAACAAAGTAAGAATTGGGTTGGGTTATGACCCAATTTTTAGCCTATTTCAGCCCAACCCATTACCCCAAGTTAACTTTTGGGCGGGTCATTAACTAAGACCATTTTAACAAGTCCAAATTCAGCCCAACCCGTCCATTTTACACCCTAATATCATCATTCATGTTTATGCAAGACTGACCCATTTAGTGACAGCATGAACGCATAGAAGAAAAAGAAAAAGAAAATACATGTAATTAGAATTTTGTGTACAAGAAATGGCACTAAACTACTCATTACACTCTTAACCTTCACCTTTTTCAAAAAAATAAATAAAAAATCATTACACTCTTTAGGGCTTTCTGCTATGAACTGTAACAATTAGATTCAGAAAAGTTTATCCAGTCATACAGGAAATGCATGGCAGAACTTAATTTTAAAAAATAATGAATAACGCAGTGTAGTCAGAGCACACTTAAGCCCTGAAGTGAGGCTCAAAACGTATTGAGCGCTTCGACTCACTTTATGTGTGCTTCAGTGTCATCCTCAAGGTTCTACGGCAGACTTTCCTTGCCAATGAGACTCTTCTGAAGAAGTGACAACTAAACAATTGATAATTCACTTCATCATAATTTTTTTCAATTTCTTTGGTCATATATTTGTAATTAATTTTGGACTAAACAGATATATTTGTATTTTTTTCTCCCTTTGCACCTTTTTTCATTAAAGCACACTTTATTTGCGCTTAATGTCCCAAAGGACCTTAGAGTTGTGCTTTTCACCTTTGATAAAACTGTGAATAGGCACATATTTTCTGGGGTCCATTACTTTTTTCTCGGGGAAGAGGGGGCAAACCTCGATCATTCCACCGTGTACATCTACCTCCCACCAGCACAAGTGCCGAGTAACTCTCCCCACCAAGGCTTAGGTAGATGGGAAGAAATCACCTCGTGTTTCTTCTCTTCTGGAATTTGAACCTTGATGTCCAAGTTTTGCACCACTTAATTCCAGGGTCCATTACTTTAGAGGCCAGAAACTAGGAAACCAAAAGAAAGTGAGACAATAACTCAGGTTCAAAATAGACCCAACTGCAGACCAATCCTCGACTATCTTCCAACTTGTCTCACAAAGTAGTCTAATGGAGAGGACATGCATCTACTCATTCATTAGCTCTGTTCTTTTTTCCCTTTTATTAATTTGAAATGAAACACAAGAAATATGAACCTTTTATGACTGCCATGAAATATCTTTGAATTAATCACAAAATAGAACTACCATGCATGGATTCAAGCACTACATCCATATATGTTAAGTTTGTGGAGAGCTCCATGCCATCTCCAAGAAGAAACATTAAGGATACCAAAGAGCAGTTTTTTCTATCTTTTTTTCAGATGTAGCCAAATGCTAGAAAAATATTTGACATTCAAGCAAAACTGAACAAATAAATTCAAATATAGTTTTACTGATAGATAAAACTAGGGGTGGCAAAATTATCCCAAACCCACGCTCGCCAAGTTTTAATGGGTTTGGGCATGATTTTGATGATGGGTTAATTTGGGATAGCCCAAGTTGATCATCATAAATCAATAGCCCAAATATACCTATCATGATGCCCAATCTTGACCCATGGAAATTGCTTACTTTTAGCTTCTAAGGTTCAATTCTAGATTTAGATTTTGCATATGAAAAAATGTTTAATTTTTTTTCATTATCATATAAATATGGGTTACTATAATTATTATTATTAGTGAAATATAATTTTTACTTACTTTTTGTAGAGGAAAAAATACAGCAAAAAAATTGGGGGACAAATTTAAAGGAACAGTAAGGAACAAAGTTGTGTTGATGCAAGTCAAAACATAAAATCAACCCGGTAATGGCAAGATACGCTATTATCAGAGGCAGTGGGGAATAAATGCAACTTATATGGAACTCATGTCTCTTAAGGGTGCAGAACTTGCGTTCCACCAGAAACTACTCCCGCTGGAAATTGAAACGGACTCCACAGAGGAAATAACACTCTTATCAGACAACACAAACTCAATTTATAACACTCCTATCTCATCCGCAGGTTTTGGCTGAAGGATCTGGCGACTCCGGCATAACTTCTGGGAAGGCAATAAAGTGGCACACTTTTTGGCATACTATGCAAGGATAAATATTACCCTCTGGACTCCACCGCTTTAGGCAGTACAGAGCCTATCAGAAGACAAGTGTGCATACATTACTACTAAACAAGTGTCCTCTTCAACTTGTAATAATCTAGTAAATCAAGTTGAAGAAATCTAGTAAATCTTGGTAACACTAGTAGCCCTGATGTAATAGCTAATTAAGACTACCAAAAAAAAAACATCAAATCATCTAAAGATTGAACAATATCTCATTCTTTACAAATAGGTATTTTTCATGTTCTTTTTAGTTTAGGATAAGCGATTGGGTCTTGGTTTTGAAACACTGAGATGGAAAACATCATGGTAGGGAGATTGAGTTTTAAATGCAAATTCGAAAGTTAAGGTCTTAATGCAGGTACTGAACATCAGGTGGGAAATAAAAAAGGCGAGACTATTAACTTCTAGATTTGGAATCTTGCTAGCAACAACGATTATTTCTACACAAGGAATTATAAAATATGAATGGCCAGTTCATTATTCAATAGGTTTCTTTTATATCAGATGAAATCATGAAATGTAAGTTAAAAAATTATATAAATGGTGAGTCAAGTTGGGGGGGTTGGGCTTTGACCCATTGTTTAGCCCATCTTAACCCAACGCTTCAATCTTCATAGTCCATCTCAACTTTGGGCAGGGTTGGGCAATGACTCATTTATTGTTTCAGCCCATCTTGACCCAGCCAAAATAAACCCAAATGGCTCATTTCCCACCCGTAGATAAAACCAAAGAGCACTGAAGTTACACCAGATTTCTAGATCTTTAACTAAATTGTCTGTGGCAGTAATAGTCTTAAAATAATTAATTGCAGCATACAGAAACGTACATCCTGATCCATTTGTATATTCGCATCATCAAGCATCTTATCCATGTCATTCATCAAAGCATGCTTTTGATGGTTAAAGTAATCCCAAATGCATACCTGAAGAGAACAGAAAGGGTTCAAATTACAGAAGTGAAGAATGATTGATATCTTTCAAGAACCCAATGAAGACTCAAAAATGTATACAAACAGATTCTCTTACTAGTTCTGGAATGAGAGAGAACATCTCACAAGCTTTCTTATGAAGTTGTCTAATTGTTTCCTGCTCAAACAAAACAACAAAGAAATGACCTCTTAAACAACATTATAAGGTTAGAGGCTTCATGATCAAAATAAGGAAAACTTTTTTTTTGAAACATGTATCAAATAACGAAAACTTTCCTGTAAGGTTATTTCTCTGTAATTGTTTTTCCACTGTCTCATTGAAAGAGGGTACGAAAAAACGGACTTCTTCTTCCCCTCCTTCAATGAGACAGTTAAAAAACAATTAAAGAGAAATAAGTGTACTGCAGTTGTGTGGTTATGATTTATCAAAAATTGGGTTGTGTTTAAGTAAGGGGTTAAATGATCTTACCTTTTTACTTATTCTTATGGTAGAACGTTCATCTTTTGGCATCAGATGTAACTGAAGGCGCAGAGGATAAACTTCTACAGCCAACTCAGTCTGGGAGAGGCCAGAGTTGATCACCTTCCGTGGCAATATAGGACCTCCTCTGTACCTAAACCAAGAAATGGTTATTCTATTTCCTCAACAGTGGCTTCAACCGAAAATGGCAATTAAATTTCCCAAATACTTCCTCTACCTGGCTCCTGGAAACCTTTAGTGCTTTTATAAATTTACCCAAACAAAATCTCCTCTAAACCAAAACAGTGAAAAGAGGATTAAAGACAATCAAATGCGGGGAAAATACAGGTGTTCGGCAAAATGAAAATAAATTGTGACTTACAGAGGACGCATACCTTTGGAATCAACAATTTGGAAGGGGATAGCAGTCAACAGCACTTATGGAAGCGAATAAGAGATGGTCAAATCAAGTTCAATTTTTTTTAGATCCTTTTTTTAATTTTATTTTAAAATAGCGCGCTGTTCTAATTATAGCTGTTGATAGTGAGAACATTAGTATAGGAGCTTATAATTCAAGGGACCAAATTTTTTTAAAATACTGTATTCTTGGAACTTGTCATCCCCTGAAACAATGTACCATCCATTTTATTATACCCTTGTTAGAAATCTAAAAAATGAATGAAGAAGAAAAAGGCAGTGAGAAAAGGTATAGTCCAGCAACACATATAATGGACAAATGGTGAGTTCTCAGGACACCCTCAGTTGGGAGTGAGTTTACCATCTCCTCAAACTTTTTGGTGCATGTCACATGTTCAACTCTGTAGCAGACAAAAGCTTAGTAATGATATGAAAAATGTTGAAGGGGTAGGCCAATTATCCGTCACGCTTCGAACCATGCATGGCTCTTAGGATTATTCTCAGTTAAAAGAAAAACTATATAGAAGAAAGTCAAGCTAAGTTTTTTCTTGCATCAACTCTATTAGTTTTCACAAGGACACAAACTACATCTATGTGTGAAATGGAAAAGAATATTAGTTACCCATTGTACCATTGCTGGCAAAGTATGTTGCTCGGAGTCTCCAAAAATGTCAGCAGGTACGTGTCGGGTTCTCCATGAAGTGAAGAGTCTGCATAACTTCACACAATTCATCATAGTAGAGCAGGCAGAGGTCCAGGATTCGAGTCTTGCCGCCACTTATTAACAGTGGAGGTAGGAGAAGGCTAGCCTAAGCTGAGAACTTTTTTTTTAAGACGTGTTCGGGACTCAATGGGTGATGCTGCATACAGCAAAGGAGCTCTTTAGCTGTTGGTGAGGCTATAGACGTGCAAAGAAAATTAAAGGAAGGGAGAACTATCCTAGCCTGTATAGTGCTGATCCTTTTGAATAAAGGAGAAAAATATGTGAAGACAAGAAAACAACAATACATCTTTTGAAGAAAAAATGCTTACGACTTGACTTTTGGTATGAACTTGAAAATCTTATGAGTAGGAGTAGAATAAAACGGAAGATTTTTTTTTATATAGGTAAGTTTGTATTCTTCAGCATTAAGGATATGCTGGCCACCACCAATAAAACGAAAGACTTCTATTTGCAGATCTGATTTTGTAAAAGATCCTTCATTTTTTTTGTATCCTCCGGCACTAGTGTAGTGCTTGGCTATTTCGATTGTAAATAATACTTGCTATACTTATATTAAAGAAAAGGACACTGCACTTTTACATGTCATTTATTTTATAAGCTTATTTTTAATAACTGAGAAATCCCGGAGGTCGCAACTAACACAAGTTTAGAAACTCAGTGGATAATGGTGGCCACCACCAATAAAACGAAAGACTTCTATTTGCAGATCTGATTTTGTAAAAGATCCTCCATTTTTTTTGTATCCTCCGGCACTAGTGTAGTGCTTGGCTATTTCGATTGTAAATAATACTTGCTATACTTATATTAAAGAAAAGGACACTGCACTTTTACATGTCATTTATTTTATAAGCTTATTTTTAATAACTGAGAAATCCCGGAGGTCGCGACTAACACAAGTTTAGAAACTCAGTGGATAATAGATGGCCCCTCTAACCATCTCCACTTAAATACTAAGATTTTGTCTGCAATAAGTCAAACCCAGAACGTATGCTTAAACCACACATCATGATCTTGAACTTTTACCAATAGACCAAAGCCTTGGGGACCATTTAAATTATGAGTTGCTGCATAAAATAATTTACATGTGTATGATTAGGATACTGCAATCCCAGCTTACACTTAAAGCTCAGAATGTTGTAGGTGACCAATTTTCTGGTAAAGGAGGAAACACTTGAACCAAGACATTTGACATCATATACAATTACACCCATCAGAAGAAAAAATAACTACCCAACCAAGCTAAAAGTGAAGGAAGTATTGTCAAAGGTGAAATCTAAAAAGCACTCCAGGTTTATAAGGGCTTTAAGCCCATAACGCAACTTAAATAAGGGCTTGAGCAGTGTTTTGGGAAGCGAGAAGCGGAAAAAAGCGACGAGGGCTTATTTAACAGAAGCGTGAAGCAAAGCGCAAGCTTTTTTTTAAAAAAGCGACATTTAGTATAAAAATAAAAAAATATTAAATAACTAAATAAAGGTAACATAGTCAAAGATTAAAAGAAAATAGATAGTCAATAATACTCATAAGTCATGACATATAAAGCAAAAAATCAAAAACATAATTAAATCACAAAGACTCAAACTCCTATTCTTCAACAAGATCCTCAAACTCTTCAAGTGCCATAACCAAGGGTTCTACTTGGTCATCATCTTCTTCATTATCAGAAGGCTCATCAACAAGGCTTCGACTTGAACTAGAACCTCCAACTCCTCTTTCCTTGCCCCTTAAAGTACTCCCCCTAAAACTATAAATATTCTCCTCAACACCACTTGCCACAGAAACATCACCATAAGTGAGACTTTCTCCTTCGTACACTTCTTTAAGAGAAAAGAAACTCACAGAGATGAAGCAAAGGCGAAGATTGTATATTTCAGGAGAAAAGAAACTCATAGAGATGAACTAATAAATATCAGCTAAAACTTACATGCAGTCGCGGTCGAGGTGTGAAAAGCGACGCAGTCTCAGTCGCGGTCGTGAAGAGATAAGAAGCGAAAGAAGAGTCGTGAAAGAAAAATAAAGTTACATTGTATATTTCAGATTTTTTTAAAAAAAAACTAATTTTTTTTAAAAAACCCTAATTGTCGCTTTTTTATTAAAAGCGCGCTTTATTGCGCTTTTGCCTTAGTGTCGCTTCTCGCTTCTTTATCTGAAGCGAGCGCCTATTTCAGATCGCATCGCCTCAGGAGAAAGAAGCGCACTGGTGTCGCCTCGCTTTGAAGCGTGCTTTTCACAACACTGGGCTTGAGTAAAAAATGTGCAATGATTGAAAAAAATAAAATATGTATGTAATTCCAAAGAAAAAGTAACAAATGCAATCATAATATGTTTCTTAACAACTAGTACACTTAATTTGCAGATTACATTTGTTGTTTATTACCACTGAATTCAAGATAAAACTCATGGGCAATCGGGCGCACATCTTAATGCCCTTCCATACCCCCAACCACAGCTTAAGCAACACAAAGTGCCCTCGTTGAACATTTCTGAGCTTCCATCGGCTACTACAAAATACTTTTGCCCTCCAAGTTTCTTCAAACAACCACCATAATGTAATACTCCCTTTGTTCCCAATTCATGTGGCAGTGTTTAATTTGGCACATTGTTTAAGAAAAAAATTATACATTTGAAATTTGTGTACTAAAACAAAGCTTAGACATTTGTGAGGCTATAAATCATTGCATTTAGGGTAAAAGGCGAATTTTAAAGTTAAGTTGTTTCTAATAATATAAAAGGTGACATTCTTTTTGGAACAAACTAAAAAGGAAAGTGTGCGCATAAATTGGGATGGAGGGGGTAGTTTTTCTTCCAGATGTAATTGCAGCAGTAGATGATCTACCTTTACATAAATCCAAAGTCCTATCAGTAGCTTATATCGAGATTTCTTTAAACTATTTATCAACAGTTCTATATCTTTTGTTTTCTCTAGTCTTCCGAGTTCTATAATCTAATAAGTTAGCTGTTTTTTTATGAATGTACATACTACCTAGCTGACACACATAAAAGTATGCTAAAATGTATAAGCAAGAACATTTTCTAAAAAAAAGCTCACCATTCATATAGTTGATTCCACACTTCCTGAGGAAGTAATATATAATCGGTGCCTTCAACGAGGGTATCATGCAGGTCAATCCCCGCGCTAGAATCCCCTGAGGCTGCTTCATATATCAAGTCGGAATTATCAATACTGGAAGGCCTCTTCAAAGCACTAGAACCACCAGTGCAATGCTCAGAAGCAGATCCATCATTTACAGTATTAGCCTGGTTTTGGTTCACATATTCCAACCATTCTTGCCACCATCTGTACCCATTAAAAAAATTATAATCATTTACCCAACAGTCTTGCAGAAAAGAATTTACATAACATTTATCTCGCATGTCCTCTAAGAATTTCAAGTGATAATCTGAAATTTATAAGATTATATTCAAATAATAGATGCACTGAGGTCTGAAACTCATGGATATTGTATTCCTGAAGGATCGAAACCTCTCAAGGATTTGTCAATGGCCACAATGCTAGAAGAAAGACTCAGAGGTATGTGTCCTCTGGGATTGGTGTGATTAAGAACAAATATGGAGTTGAGGACCAATGGTACACCAAAGAAGTAAAAACTGCATCTGGAGCCTCAGTTTGGAGAGAGAAATATTAGAGCTCACATGCTTTGTTTCAAATCTAGAATAGGTTTCCAGGTGGGTTGGAACAAAAATATCCTTCTGGAAGGATAACTGTATTTGGACATGAGCCATTGATGGACTGGTTTCCTGATCTATTAAACTGACAGAAAAAGCTTCAGCTTTTCTGGCACAAAATAGAGAAAATGGGGATAGGAATATCAACTTCAGAAGGAGGAGAGCCAATGACAGAGAGGCTTACAGGACTACTGAATTTTTCAGTCACTTATGCGCATTCCAACAGCTTACTGAATCAGAAGATGGCATCATTTTTTTCCAATTAAGTAACAAGATTTTATTAAACATATGAGCAGAAACATCTCTATTCAAGGAGAATACATAAGGAGAAAACAGACAAAAAGATACTTCCACTGGTTCGATTTAAAGAAAGGAAACTTGTGATCTAAAACCCCTCTCAAGTTAAGCTTGTTTTACCTTTGATAGAGAGCAAACAGTGTGTCCATGAGAATTTCACAATTATTCCATAGGGTAGTTGCTACCTCCCACATGCACAGATACCGGATATCTCTGCCCACCAAGGCTTAAGGAGATGAGAAGAATTACCTATTATTTTGGCCTCGGTTGGAACTAGAACCTAAGACCTCATAGTTCTCCTCTCACTTCATATGCAGTGGGCCATGCCTAATTCATCAACTGATTAGGTGTTTCTGGAACAAAATGGGACTACACACAGGAAAGCTTTGGTTGAATATGGTACCTGCATTTATTAGGTGGACTACTTGGACTGAGAGGAAGAAATGATACTTTGAAGACTGCTAGTTCTATCATTAGAATAAAGTCCAGATGTAATATTTTGTTTTGCTCGTGATGTAGAATGGAAAAGGTAAATGCTAAGTCAGTATTATAATGTTAGGAGTACGAAAGGATTAGAAAGTTTGATTAGAAGGGGCAGATTTTTGCTTCAGTAATTACTTGTTACAGCACATCTTTTTTGCTTGCTTAGTTGTTTCCCTTCTCAAAAGAAAGAAAACAAAACTGCCTGTTTATCTATAACATAACCTTACCTTTTACTAACAAAATGTCAAGAAGAACATAACAACTCAATAATGGCTTCCAGTGAAGCAAATAACTCCTGAAAGTTTGCACTCTTCTTTCAATAGATCTTATTTCAGTAAACCAAAAGTATAATTCCTAATTTTGTCCTTATTGTTAAAAAAGAAGTTAATGCGAAAGCTGCATAACTTCTATCCAATGTTCCTTAAGGAACAGAAAAATTAGGGTATAAAATAGCAACATACTTCAGAAGGGTCAGTTTTTGTTTAATGTGGTGTTTGTCTGGGCACAAAGTTTAAGAAAGAAAGGAATATTTTTAGAGCTTGTGATCTTACATATGATATTCGTATGGCTATAAAATCAGGTCATTAAGGGTAAAATGAATATTTTGAAGCTAAACTATCTCCGAATATAGAAAGAAAAAATGTAAGAGAGGGATTAGAACATAGTTTTTACAGACAAATAGCAACCTACGCCTTATCTTTGCACACCACATTAGCAAATCTCTACTATTCCAGCCATACATGCTGACTCTGCCCATCAAGGTTTAGGTTAATAGGAAGAATTTATGCTTTCTGTGCTGGATTTGAACCCAAATCACCATGATTTTCACCCACTTCATCAAATACTTGACCTTTGGGTGCAGAAGAGATTTATATGTTGAAATGAAAAGGGGGGAGGACTTGTTAATTTATGTGTTAGCATACAAGGAGTTTCTGTTAAACCTAAATATATTAGGGCAGATAAAGGAGATTCTTGAGTAGAAAAAAGAAAAATAAACCCTAGAAATAAGAGGCCATTAGATTAAATTTACCGTTGAGTGATCAAATAAAAGGTGTCGCCTTGTTTGGTTTGGGCTTCGGCAGCAATAGATATATCTCTGATAGTGAGCTTCTCTTCCTCCGGCGTCATTTCCCTTCTCTTCCGCTAAACTCAAAACTCAACAAACCAACATTTCTCTCTCTCTCTCTTCCGAGCACTACTACACAGAGGGGTACAACCTAACTTGCCTCTACCTCAAATATTTATTTTTTAACATATTCATGTGAATGTTCTAGATGGATTTTTTAAAACAAAGCCCAGCGTTTCTTATTTTAATTAAAATTTATTTACACAAATAATATATTATTATAAATGCCTCAATGATGAGAAAAATATATATATTTAAAAAAAAAAATAGAACTTTTTAGATTATTTCTTTTTACACAATAATATTATGTGTATATTGCTATTAATAAGTTACTTAATGAACATTACATCTCCTAACCTTTTAATAATGTATATAACACATAATCTTTAATTTAATAATGTAACTCTTAACCTTTCATATTCATAACCTTCAAAATATTTAATATAAAAATTATAACTCTTAAATATTAAATATTACACCTATAAAAATCCACTTAGAGACACTGCATGATGGTCATTTTATTTTTATTTTCTTTATTCTTCATTTTTTATTTCTTTGATTTGTTAATTTTAAATTTTTTTTTTGTCTTCTTTGATCTGATTTTTACAGGAGAGGGATGTATAATGAAAAATGTTATATATTTTGCATATTTTGATTTTGTGAGGTAAAATGATTTTACATGTCTAATTATCATTATCACTTTTGTTCTATTGTAATTACATATATATTTGATATTATTAGGTTGGATTGTTGATGATACAAATCATGATTGTTTTATAGAAAAAATAATTTGTTCATTTTCTCTTTTGCTTCTCTTTGTAGTTTTTGAGATTTTTTTTTTATTCTAGTAGTTTCTACCGACACTGATTGTCTTTAATCAATTTGTAAATTTGAAGAATCGAATTATGTTATGTTGAGAACATGATCCTTCTTTCCTCTTCAAATCATATATAACTAAATATTTTAAATATTTTTGTTTGATTAGTTAACTATAATTTTATGTCTTTTTGTTGTTATTATTGTAAGGATTGTAATTATGTTATGTTGAGTGTGATCCTTCTTTCCCCTTGAAATCATATATAACTAAATATTTTAAATATTTTTGCTTGATTAGTTAATTAATTTAATGTATGTTTGTTGGTATTATTGTAAGGATTGTTTATAGTTCTCCGGTTAAACCTCTTATGCAATAAGAGTTGATTGGTTCTTTATCAGATTAATTAGTTAATTGAAAAAACGCCAATATATCTTATTTCTAATTTCGTCTAACAATATCTTCCTCCTCACTAGCTATAAAAATGTCATACATATATAAAAAATATAAGTAATAAAAAAAGTAATATATCACATCTCAATATAAAATAAATAAAATACTAAATATTAAATAGAAATATTATATAGCTAAGAATCAAATAAATTGATTCCTCTTATAATTTCGTATCTCACAATCACATAACAATGATATGATAAAAATACATAATTTTAACGTTGCATTATTTATTATATTATTTATATATAGAAATTATTTATAGGCCAAATGTTTCACAATTTTGAGAATTTAATCAACAAAAAATTAAATATTTTTTAATTTTATTTTAAAACATCGTACGATTACTCTTTTTTTTTTTTTGATAATTTCAAAAAAAATTGTATTCCTTTTGATCAACTTTTTAATTCTGTATCCCCTTTTAAATTTATTTTTAATTAATTTTTCTCTTAATAGATATCTCTCTTAAAATATAAAATAAGAGAAAAAGTATATATTGTTCAAATAATAGTAATTAATAAAAATAATGTTTATTATTAGAAGCATTTTGGAGACTTTTAATAATTTGAAGTTAGAAAGATATTGTTAGACAAAATTAGAAATAAGATATATTGGCGTTTTTTCAATTAACTAATTAATCTGATAAGGAACCAATCAACTTTTATTGCATCAGAGGTTTAACCGGAGAACTATAAACAATCCTTACAATAATACCAACAAATATACATTAAATTAATTAACTAATCAAGCAAAAATATTTAAAATATTTAGTTATATGATTTGAAGGGGAAAGAAGGATCACGTTCTCAACATAACATAATTACATTCCTTACAATAATAACAACAAAAAGACATAAAATTATAGTTAACTAATCAAGCAAAAATATTTAAAATATTTAGTTATATATGATTTGAAGAGGAAAGAAGGATCATGTTCTCAACATAACATAATTCGATCCTTCAAATTTACAAATTGAATAAAGACAATCAGTGTCGGTAGAAACCACAAGAATAAAAAAAAATCTCAAAAACTACAAAGAGAAGCAAAAGAGAAAATGAACAAATTATTTTTTCTATAAAACAATCATGATTTGTATCATCAACAATCCAACCTAATGTAATGATCCTCTTAGTCGTTTTAGAAATTTTAACCAGCATTATTATATTAACCTTTTTAGTAGATTTTTTTTAATAATTTATATGACTTATAAGAATGAGTGACATAATTTTTAGATTTAATAAAGGATTATTTTGTTGCTAAAATAATGAGAAAAAAAAAAGAAAAAAATAGAAAGAAACAAAAAAAAAGAAAATCAAATAAATAAATAAATAAATAAATAATAAAAAAAAGGGGCAAAGTGCCCTAAATGGTGCCGCACACGATCTGTGAGAAAAAAAAAAGAAGGAACGATCTGTGAGGAAAAAAAAATACGCAGAGAAGAAAAGAAAAGAAAGGGAGAAAAGAAAAGGGAAAAGGAGGAGAAAATCAATATTTTCATCTCAAGGCGTCAAGGTAATTATTCTTATCCTTTCTATTAAACTTTTGTGTAACTAGGAATAGATTTTTAGGTTAAAACGTGTATAATTTATACTAATATGTGAACTTGTGAACTTGAGATTATAAATGTGTATAAGTATTATGGTTCAATCATTGGACAATGATTAGTCCTAATCATTGGACAATGATTACTCCAAGATTAGGATTATTAATAGTGGAACGATAAATATGAATTGAAACATTGAAAATAAGTGGTTTCAACAGATAGTTTTGTAGTTCGCAATTGATGTGTTGGACAGTTAGTTTCGGCTTTAATTATTTTCATTTGATTATCATATTAGGATTCAAGTTTTGATATATTGAGATATGTGTTAAATAGTGGGTGCATTATGATATATAAAAATCATTATAATTATGTTATTCAGAGAATTAAGATTTAACCTAAACTTGAAATTCAGAAAATATGAGATTTGATCAATTGGTTGGAATAAAGATTTAGAAATTTTATTATAAATTTGGATGAGTTTTGGGTCTAAGCTAGAGATATAGCAATATGAATGTTGTTAGTTTCGAAATCATATCGTGGTTATTTATTTGAATAGATTTTATTGGTTTGGAAGTCAACCAAAAACGGAAGGCTCAAGTTTTGGAGTCATTGTTCGACTATTTGAGGCAAGTGGATTTCTAAACTCTTGTTAAGTGTATGAAATGCGTGTATGTCCTTGTGGTATATGTTGGGAGTAACGGGATTGGTGATGGGTTGATTTGTCCACATTGATTAATTCTAATGATGAAAAGAATGGGGATAACAAAAGGCAATGTGATTAATTGTTTATGTCTGTTGTGTTGAGAAAGGGTTGAAGGCTTGTTGAATCATTGTGGATGTAACTTCATGTTTGTGTGGTTGTGAACTGTGCGATGTTATGAAAATGGTCATCTCCTCATTATATGTGTGAACTTGTCATCTGCATTATTCTGAGGCATTTGTTGTGACAAGTGTTATGTGCATTGAGAAAGAATGGGTACTTAAGAGGATGTACCATTTCGAGGGACGTATCGCGCGCCGCGATGGATACTATATTTCGAGGGACGTATCGCGCGCCGCGATGGTTACTATTATCGAGGGTCGTGTCGTGCGCCGCGACAGATGCATGGACAGATATGTCCCCCATGGGTCCCGGACTGAGAGACAGCGGGTGTGTATCACTAGGTCAGACATGCATCATTATACTTGACATTGCATTCCATTACATTGCACATACTTATCATTAGTGAACTTGATATTGTGTTTTGCTGATCTAGCGATTGCCTTTTTGCGGAACTTGTGATTGTTGAATACTGAGCTTGTTATTGAGGATATATGATTTGTTGAAGTGTTGTTGTTGAGGATATGTAATTTGTTGAAGTGTGTTATTGAGGATATCTAAATTTTTGGAAGTGTTGCTATTGAGGATATATAATTTGTTTAAGTGTTGATGTTGAGGATATATGATTTGTTAAAGTGTTGTTGTGGAGGATATGTAATTTGTTAAAGTGTTGTTGTGGAGGATATGTAATTTGTCTAAATGTTTTTGTTGAGTTACGGTCTATGTAAACTGTGAGCTGTTAGGTTGGGCTGATGTTTATGCATGTTGTAGTTGTGGAGGTTCGGTTGGGGGTGGTAGGAGTACCCGTATTTTATCCCCTTAGCTTGTGTTTAGACGTTTTACTTGCTGGGTACCGTGTGGTTTGGTACTCAACCCTTGCTACTACAAATTTTTTTGTAGGTTACTAGCCCGAACTTTGTGATATTTCCCTTCTCCTTGTCTGAAGTTTCTTGGAGATTTGTCAGGTAGCTGTTTCCATCGCAGCAGACTTTCTTCTCCTTAATTATGATCTTGTTCTATTCTAGAAACAAGTTCATCTGAGACTTGAGTTTTTCTTTTGAATCAATTGTAATACTTTAGAGGCTTGTACACGTGACTACCAGGTTTTGGGGGTTTTATTAAGTTATTTATATTTTATTTCCGTACTTTATTGTAATGTTGAGTTTTAGGCTGACTTGTCTTGGAGGGATAAGACGAGTGCCATCACGTCCATTTTTGGGTCGTGACACCTAATAATATCAAATATATATGTAATTACAAATGAACAAAAGTGATAATGATAATTAGACATGTCAAATCATTTTACCTCACAAAATCAAAATATGCAAAATATATAACATTTTTCATTATACATCCCTCTCCTGCAAAAATCAGATCAAAGAAGACAAAAATTAACAAATCAAAGAAATAAAAACTGAAGAATAAGGAAAACAAAAACAAAATGACCATCATGCATTGTCTCTAAGTGGATTTTTATAGGTGTAATATTTAGGAGTTATAATTTTTATATTAAATATTTTGAAGGTTATGAATATGAAAGGTTAGGAGTTATATTATTAAATTAAAGGTTAGGTGTTATATATATTATTAAAAGGTTAGGAGGTGTAATGCTCATTAAGTAACTTATTAATAGCAATATATGTATATATACATATATATTATTGTGTAAAAAGAAATAATCTAAAAAGCCCTATTTTTTAAATATATATATATATATATATATGTGTGTGTGTGTGTGTGTGTGTGTGTGTGTGTGTGTGTATAGATATATATATATATTGATATGTAACATTTTTTTACCTTTTTCCTCTTATTTTTATATATTTATTTTTAATTTAATTTTTATCATAAACTCAAACCTCTTCATCTTTCATAACCTCTATACTTAATTAATACTTATTAGTAATACCTATAACTTCCAACTTTATACCTTCATAACCTCAAAGTACTTAATGTTTAAATTTGTGACATCTTAAAAGCACATCAAAAAAATATTTTTAAACAAATATATTTTTGTTTAACTTAATTGTCCTCTACTTTAATCTTGTAATGCAAAATCTATCGACAAAGACTGCTTTGTGTAATTATTTTTACTTCTAATAAGAATGATACAAAATAAGATAGATAAAAGAATATAATTGATTTGTTTTCTTGCATGAAATTATAAGAGCAAGATCATTACTAAAAGTAAAACAAATAATTCTTGAAAACACTAAAATGTATTTGTAGATACGCTTAGCGGGGGGAGATAATCAAAATTATTATGAAGTTATTTTTAAATTTTAAATAAAATATGAATCATGAAAAATATAATAAAAATTAATTAAGAAAATTCATTTAAACATTTTGCTTAAATTAATAAAAAGCTAAAGACAAGCTAACTTGATTATGTTAAGATTTGATGCTAATTATTATTGTTTTAAAAAAAAATATATAAATCTATATATATATATATATATATATAAAGCCGAATCTCAATTTGCTGATGTGGCATGCCTCAATGGCCAGTATTACTATTTATCTATTTTTTCATTATTTTCAAATTTTTTCATCTTTTTTCTATTGAAAATTTGTTTTAAAAAAATATTCTTCCCTCATTATGAACATTTAAAGCATTTAAAACATTTAACCCTTCCTTCCAAATTAAGTTGTGTAATGGTTATAAAAGAATGTATCTACCCTTCCATTTTTTCAATCCACTGTTACTTAATTCTAATTTGTACATATAATGACTTTTAATATGTATTAATTTTTGAGTTATTATATGTTAATTAATTTTGTGTCTTCCAATCGTCTATGTTTTTGTGCTATATATATAGATTGGGATTTCTTTTTTCTTTTTTCTTTTTATGTTGTAACTTGTTTACTCTATTTTGCTTTTAATTAGATTGTTAATCTAAAATATATTTTTTTACGGTATTAATATGATACAGATGGTTTGATGATAAGATTTTTTTTTCCTTGTTATGTTGTAGCTTGTTTACTCAGTTTGCTCCTAATTAGATTGTTATCTGATGTATTCTTCTTCTCTATCAGTGTTGATCATTACTGATATAGATGATTTGATGATACGAAATAAAATTTGAAGAAAGTGAAATGTAATATATTTCAAGAAATGTTGCGAATTGATTAATCTGGGTATAATTCTTATTGACTAAAAAATATCTTATATAGATTAAGATTTCTTTTTTCTTGTTATGTTGTAACTTGCTTACTCTATTTTGTTTTTAATTAGATTGTTCATCTAGCATATTTTTTTACGGTATTGATCTGATATAGATGGTTTGATGATGAGGAATTCTTTTTCCTTTTTATGTTGTAGTTTGCTTACTCATTTGCTCCTAATTAGATTGTTATTCTGTCATATTCTTCTTCTTTTTCAGTGTTGATCATTACTGATATGGATGAATTGATGATAAGGAATAAAATTCGAAGAACGTGAAATGCAATATATTTCAAGAAAAGTTGCGAATTGATTAATCTGGGTATAATTCTTATTGACTAAAAAATATCTTATTACATATTTTTATAATACTAAATGTGTAGACATGTTGAAATCTATATATATAAAATAAAGTGAAACATAGACGAATTGATGTCATACTTTCTTGTAAGATTTCCATTATAATTTATCTTTATTTTTACTTTTCATTTTTTTCAATTTTAAATATATAATCAACCTATTAAATAAAAGGACTTATAATGGCTATGGATGTGTATATTAATATATGAGTAAATACATTTTAAATTAGTTTTTTTGTCTTTTCGTAGTCTATTATTTTGTGCAACACATAGATCAGATGCGTATCCTTTCCTAATGTAGCTTTCTTAATCTATATACCTTGCTTTCAGTTGGATTGTTAGCATGCCATATTTTTTTCAGAGTTAGATTACACATAAAGACAGTTTGATGGTAAATGGTTAGGATTTACAAAATGTGGAATGTTATTACTTTCAAGAACATGACGATCTAATCAATTTGAATAAATTTTTTGTTGACAAAAAGGAATCTTGTTCCATGAATATTAGTCTTTTCTACACATTCTTTTTAAAACCTTTTAAATTCTCAAATTACTTATGATTAAAATTCGATGAATCATATGGTCAAAAGAAAATAAGTTAGCAGGTTCAAATCAAGTTGATTGAAGGTTCTTTGTTGATTATTGACAACTATCACATGTGTCACGACCCAAAACCGGGCCGCGACTGGCACCCACATTTACCCATATAAACCTTAACATTTCAATATATAACAACAGAAAATAATGCGGAAGACTTAACTCGTTAATAGAACAATTCAAAACTATTATTAATATCCCCAAAATCTGGAAGTCATCATCACAAGAACATCTATCTCAAATTGCTAACTAAAACTGTCTAAGAAGCTAAAACTAATACTAGCTAGTCCATGCCGGAAGTTCAAGGCATCAAGACTTGAAGAAGAAGACCCACGCCAACCTAGCCGCATTAGCTCACCCTGAATTTACGAAGGTAGTGAAGACTGGCTAGATCTCTTTGTTGAGTTGAAGTTGACGGAACGTTCTTTGCATTTCACAAATAACAAAGAAGAAAACATAAAAGTAGGGGGTCAGTACAACCACAAGTACTGAGTAGATATCATCGGCCAACTCAAAATAGGGAACAGTATATATCAATAATAATGTAAATCAACTACAATACTCAACATGTAGCAATAACAACATAAATTCATCAATAACTACAACCGAGTTCACACATGAGGACTCAAGCCCCAATACCATACTCATTTGAGAATTAAGTTCATTAGATTGAGTATATTCATTATCTTTCAAGATTCATTATCTTTCTTCCTCTTGTGTCGGTACGTGACACTCCGCTCCTCTATTTCTATCCTGGTGCCGGAACGTGGCACTCCGATCCTCATATACTATCCTGGTGTCGGAACGTGACACTCCGATCCTCATATTCCTTCTATCCTGGTACCGGAACGTGGCACCCGATCCTCATATTCATTCTATCCTGGTACCGAACATGGCACCCGATCCTCATATTCATTCTATCCTGGTACGAACGTGGCACCCGATCCTCATATTCATTCTATCCTGGTACGAACGTGGCACCCGATCCTCATATTCATTCTATCCTGGTACCGAACGTGGCACCCGATCCTCATATTCATTCTATCCTGGTACCTAACGCGTGGCACCCGATCCTCATATTCATTCTATCCTGGTACCGGAACGTGGCACCCGATCCCCTAATTCATCAAGCCTTCTTTCATACTAAGGCATCATCATTAACAAGTGAATTAGGGTTTTTATCAAGATTTGGGATTCAATAGCTTCATCATGCTTATTTATTCACAATTTCATAATCATATTCATGCAAGCATACAATTTAAGCATATAGAAGGGTTCACAATACTATCAATACATATCATTCACTATTAAGAGTTTACTACGAATATCGTAAGAGAAACCATAACCTACCTTCACCGAAGAATTGGAATCAACAAGCAATTTCCCAAGCTTTGATATTCTTCTTCCTCGTTCGACTCTCTCTCTCAATCGATCAATCTATCTCTCTCTTTTCTTTTCTCTTTTTCTTATTCAAACCCTCTTTCTTTTACCCTAATTATTCTATAATTAAGAATGAAAGATGGTAATAATGACCCACTAATTAACTTAAGGTTACCTATTTTAACCCCCAAGTAATTAGATTTATTAATATTACCCTCAAACTTTATAATTAAGGAAAGAATAGTCCAAAACGTCCCTTAAAACGTGGAGAGAAATCCGATTCTGACTGGGACTACGCGACCTGTGATGGGCCGTCATGAGTGCGACGGTCCGTCACGCCGGTCGTCGTGACGATCGAAAGTTACCTTTCATCACGGCATCAGGACGGTCCGTCACCCGTGACGGTCCGCCCCGCCGCCACATTTTGAGTTCAGAGAGTCGATTTTCAGTACCAAATTTAAGAATTCTAAGTATGCTGAAACGGTGCACCCTCGACGGGCCGTCGTGCCTGTGACGGTCCGTCGCAGTGCCCGTGGCCTTGGCCAGTTTTTCCAGAATTAAATCTGCTGCTCAAACGACTAAACGGATCGTTACAATAGATACCAATTTACCCATCGTTCGTCCCCGAACGATCAAAAGAAGAAAACAATGGCGAAAAGGAGTACCTGAATCTGTAAACAGATGTGGGTATTTTTCTTGCATATCTGCCTCCTTCTCCCAAGTAGCCTCTTCAACGGGTCGATTCTTCCATTGAACCTTGATGGATGCAATCTCTCTTGACCTCAACTTGCGAACTTCTCTATCTAAGATAGCAACAGGCTCCTCCTCATAAGACAAGTTTTCATCAAGCAAAACTGAATCCCAACGGATGATGTAGTTTCCATCTCCATGGTATCTTTTCAACATGGATACATGAAATACCGGATGTACTCCGGACAGCCCTGGAGGTAAGGCTAATTCATAAGCCACCTCCCCTACTCGCTTTAGTACCTCAAATGGTCCAATATACCTTGGACTTAGCTTACCTCTTTTTCCAAACCGCATCACCCCTTTCATGGGCGAAACCTTCAGTAAGACTTGTTCACCTTCCATGAACTCTAGGTCTCTAACCTTTCGATCTGCATATTCCTTTTGTCTACTTTGCGCCGCTAGAAGCTTTTCTTGAATGCCCTTCACCTTATCTAACGAATCCCTCAAGAGATCAGTACCCCAAGGCCTAACCTCAAATGCATCAAACCACCCAATGGGAGATCTACACCTCCTCCCATACAATGCTTCAAATGGGGCCATATCAATGCTTGAGTGGTAGCTATTATTGTATGAAAACTACGCTGGGGTAAGAAGATATCCCAATGGCCACCAAACTCTATCACACATGCACGAAGCATATCCTCCAACACTTGAATCGTCCTCTCGGGTGACCATCGGTCTGAGGATGGAACGCAGCGATACTAAGGTCCAACCTAGTACCCAACGCATGCAATGTTTTCCAAAACTTAGAAGTAAGCTGCGTACCTCTATCCGATATAATGGAGAGTGGAACCCCATGCAATCGAGCGATTTACGAGATATAGATCTTGGCTAACTTCTCTGCATTGTAAGTCACCTTGGCCAGGGATAAAATGAGCGAACTTAGTTAACCTATCAACAATCACCCAAATGGAGTCATACTTACCCATTGTCTTTGGAAGACCAACCACAAAGTCCATTGCAATTCTTTCCCACTTCCATTCCTGAATGGGCATTCTCTGAAGTGTTCCTCCGGCCTTTGGTGTTCGTACTTTACTTGGTGACGCTTTGGACATTTAGCAATAAAGTCAACAATATCACGCTTCATTCTACTCCACCAAAAGTGTTGCTTTAGGTCACGGTACATCTTGGTCGCACCGGATGTATAGAATACCTTGAACTATGAGCCTCTGTCGAATAGTGTTGATCAAATCATCGGCCTTGGGTACACATACCCTTCCTTTGATTCTCAAAACACCTTCCTCATCGATTTGTGCTTCCTTAGCCTCTCCTCGTAATACTTTATCTTGGATTCGCCTTAGTTTCTCATCATCAAACTGTTTTCCCTTAATCTTGTCGAGAAAAGACGATCTCGACTCCACACTAGCCAACAATCCTCCCTTCTCATTTATTTCTAACCTCATCAAGTCGTTGGCCGTAGTCTCAACCTCTCTAGCCAATGGGCGCCTGAAGCTTGCAAATGAGCTAGACTTCCCATGCTTCCCGCTTTCTACTCAAAGCATCCGCCACAACATTCGCCTTCCCTGATGATACAAAATAGTGATGTCGTAGTCCTTTAGTAGTTCCATCCATCTCCTCTGTCTCAAGTTCAAATCTTTACGAGTAAAGACATCTTTGAAGGCTACGATGATCCGTGTAGACCTCACACTTAACTCCATACAAATAGTGTCTCCATTGCTTTAGTGCAAATACTACCGCGGCCAACTCCAAGTCATGGGTCGGATAGTTACGTTCATGCATCTTTAATTGCCTCGAAGCATAAGCAATCACATTCTTCTCTTGCATTAGCACTGCACCCAACCCAGAATAGGATGCATCACAATAAACAATGAAGTTTTTACCCTCTACTGGCAAGGTAAGAATTGGTGCGGTAGTCAACAAAGTCTTAAGCTTCTGAAAGCTTTCCTCACACTCATCTGACCATACAAATGGAACATTCTGCTTGGTCAAGTTCGTTAATTGGGAAACAATAGAAGAGAATCCCTTGACAAAGCGGCGGTAGTAGCTAGCTAACCCAACAAAGCTTCTTATTTCTGACACATTAGCGGGTCTTACCCAATTCTTCACTGTCTCAATCTTAGATGGATCTACCATCACTCCATCCTTAGAAACTACGTGCCCCAAGAAGGACACTGCATCTAGCCAAAATTCACACTTAGAGAATTTGGCATAGAGCTTTTTCTCCCTCAACGTCTCCAATACCATTCTCAAATGCTCTTCATGTTCCTTCTTGCTCTTTGAGTATACCAATATATCATCAATAAATACAATCACGAAGAGATCCAAATATGGCTTAAAAATCCCATTCATCAAACTCATGAACGCAGCAGGGGCATTCGTAAGACCAAAGGACATTACCACAAATTCATAATGTCCATACCTAGTTCGAAAAGCAGTCTTTGGTACATCCGTTGCCCGTATTTTCAATTGATGATAACCGGATCTCAAGTCAATCTTAGAGAAGACACAAGCACCTTGTAACTGATCGAACAAGTCATCAATGCGAGGAAGAGGATACTTGTTCTTGATAGTTACCTTGTTCAACCGCCAGGTAGTCTATGCACATCCGAAAACTCCCATCCTTCTTCTTTACAAACAAAACCGAGCACCCGAGGAGATGCACTTGGTCTAATGAAGCCTTTGTTTAACAACTCTTGAAGTTGTGCCTTTAACTCTCTTAACTCCATGGGAGCCATTCTATAAGGGTATAGAAATGGGGCGAGTACCCGCTTCAAGATCAATGCAGTCAATATCCCTATCTGGTGGCATACCAGGAAGATCTGTAGGAACACATCCAAAAATTCTCGAACTACCAAACCGATTCAATTGAGGGTACTTGAGTAGTGTCATCCCTAAGATGTGCTAAGAAAGCCAAACAACCCTTACTAGCCATCTTCCGAGCACAAAGAAAGGACACAATCTGAACCGGATTGGAAGTGTAGTCGCCTCCCACACTAACGGATCTGTCCCAGGCTTGGCTAATGTCACCGTCTTAGCATTACAATCCAAGATCGCAAATTGTGGCGAAAGCCAAGTCATACCAATTACATCAAAATCACTCATTTCTAAGATAACCAAATCTACATAAGTGTTGCTCCCACAAAATTCACCAAACAAGACCTATACACTTTTTCAACTACCACAAACTCACCCACCTGAGTAGAAACACGAATAGGCATATCAAGTAATTCACAANGTAGATTTAGACCATTAGCAAATGAGGAAGATACATAAGANAATGTGNATCNAGGATCNAACAANNNGGAAGCCATNCAATCACAAANCAAAGGTTACTGTGATGACAAAGATCGGACGCCTCCGCTTGAGATCTCCCAGGAAAGCGTAACAATGGGCCCTATCACCCGTCTGTCCATTGCCCCTACCATGTTGCGTAGTAGTGGCTCCGGTTGCCCATCTCCTCGGCCGTTTTGGTGACCACCATTACCTCGACCACCACGTCCTCCAGAAAAACGGCCTCTACCATGACCACCTCTACCTCTAGCTATTGGGGTTCTGTAACTCTGGTTTGGACAATACCTCTTAATGTGTCCAACCTCCCCACATCCATAACACTCTCGGGGTTCATGCATAGGTTTCTCGGAGTAGTGTTGACCGTTCTGAGGTGGACCCCCAACTACAGTCTGTAGTGAAGACTGAATTGGTCGACTTGAGTAACCTCCGGAGCTCTGTCCTCTAGAGTAAGAACCATTAAACTCACCTCCCCTTCGAAACCTTTTTGATGTCGATGTCGTGGTGAAGTCATCTGGCTTCACTCCTTCCACTTCTATCACAAAGTCTACCACCTCTTGGAAGGATGTTGCCGTAGCCGCTACCTGTAAGGCCGAAATCCGCAACTCTGATCTCAACCCCTTCACAAACCGGCGAATCCGCTCTTGTGGACTGAAACAGAGTTGAGTGGCATACCTTGATAAAGCACGAAACTTAGCCTCATATGCGTTAACCGTCATCCTACCTTGCTCAAGACTCAAGAACTCATCCCTTTTTCTATCTCTCAAAGTCCTTGGGATATACTTCTCCATAAACAGAGTAGAGAAGGATGCCCAAGTCATGGGTGTGGCCTCTGTCGGTTGACACTCGACATGTGATCGCCACCACATTTTGGCGTTCCCTTGAAACTGATAGCTTACGAACTCAACGCCAAACCGTTCTACTATCCCCATCTTGTGTAGTAGCTCATGACAATCAACCAGGAAATCATAAGCATCTTGATTCTCGCACCTCAAGGCGGAGGTTTCAATTTCAAGAACTTATCAAAAGTTCGTCTTTGATTGTTTGTCATTATCGGTCCGATGGTCAGACGTGGAAATGTGCCTATCTCGATGAGGCATCCATGCGAGCCGTAGTAGCCGCATGTCGTATCTCTCAAACCGGAGGTGTTGGTGCGAGAAACCATTGGAGGTGCCTGACCGTGATCAGATAACCCGCTAAGATAAGCGAGAACCTGATTGATCATCTCTGGGGTAGGTTGGGGTGGCAATTCCTCATGTTGCGCTTGTTCATTCTCCCCATCCTCCCCTTCTCTTACCACTTCCTCAGTCGGTGGAGGAGTCACTGCCCTAGCATCAGATGGGCTAGGTGCTCGTCCTCTTCCTCTAGAGGACGTCCTCCCACGACCTCTACCACGGCCTCTTGCCGTTGTTCTCCCTCGAGCCACAGCCCCAGTGGCTGGCTCAGACGCACCCTGTCCTGCCGGTGCTGGTGTAGTCGTTGCTCTAGTTCTAACCATATGCGAAAGAGAGTGAAGATGGTCAGATACCAATTCGTATCGCCTAGATACCAATTGGACTCAAGTAGTAGCACGAAAGAAAGAATGAAAGAGTGAAATTTTCCTAAAGTCTTATAGCCTCTCAAGGAAAAGTAAAGGCGTCCCCCTACCGTTCCTTAAGACTCTACTAGACCTGTTCTTGTGTGATAAGACCAACGAACCTAATGCTCTGATACCAAGTTTGTCACGATCCAAAACCGGCCGCGACCGCACCCACATTTACCCTCCTATGTGAGCGAACCAACCCATATAAACCTTAACATTTCAATATATAACAACAGAAAATAATGCGGAAGACTTAACTCGTTAATAGAACAATTCAAAACTATTATTAATATCCCCAAAATCTGGAAGTCATCATCACAAGAACATCTATCTCAAATTGCTAACTAAAACTTTCTAAGAAGCTAAAACTAATACTAGCTAGTCCATGCCGGAAGTTCAAGGCATCAAGACTTGAAGAAGAAGACCCAGTCCAAGCTAGACGCATTAGCTCACCCTGAATTTCCGAAGGTAGTGAAGACTGGCTAGATCTACTGTTGAGTTGAAGTTGACGGAACGTTTGCTGCATTTCACAAATAACAAAGAAGAAAACATAAAAGTAAAGTCGATTACAACCACAAGTCTTGAGTAGATATCATCGGCCAACTCAAAATAGGGAACAAGATATAACAATAATAATGTAAATCAACTACAATACTCAACATGTAGCAATAACAACATAAATTCATCAATAACTACAACCGAGTTCACACATGAGGACTCAAGCCCCAATACCATACTCATTTGAGAATTAAGTTCATTAGATTGAGTATATTCATTATCTTTCAAGATTCATTATCTTTCTTCCTCTTGTGTCGGTACGTGACACTCCGCTCCTCTATTTCTATCCTGGTGCCGGAACGTGGCACTCCGATCCTCATATACTATCCTGGTGTCGGAACGTGACACTCCGATCCTCATATTCCTTCTATCCTGGTACCGGAACGTGGCACCCGATCCTCATATTCATTCTATCCTGGTACCGGAACATGGCACCCGATCCTCATATTCATTCTATCCTGGTACCGGAACGTGGCACCCGATCCTCATATTCATTCTATCCTGGTACCGGAACGTGGCACCCGATCCTCATATTCATTCTATCCTGGTACCAAACGCGTGGCACCCGATCCTCATATTCATTCTATCCTGGTACCTGAACGTGGCACCCGATCCTCATATTCATTCTATCCTGGTACCTAACGTGGCACCCGATCCCCTAATTCATCAAGCCTTCTTTCATACTAAGGCATCATCATTAACAAGTGAATTAGGGTTTTTATCAAGATTTGGGATTCAATAGCTTCATCATGCTTATTTATTCACAATTTCATAATCATATTCATGCAAGCATACAATTTAAGCATATAGAAGGGTTCACAATACTATCAATACATATCATTCACTATTAAGAGTTTACTACGAATATCGTAAGAGAAACCATAACCTACCTTCACCGAAGAATTGGAATCAACAAGCAATTTCCCAAGCTTTGATATTCTTCTTCCTCGTTCGACTCTCTCTCTCAATCGATCAATCTATCTCTCTCTTTTCTTTTCTCTTTTTCTTATTCAAACCCTCTTTCTTTTACCCTAATTATTCTATAATTAAGAATGAAAGATGGTAATAATGACCCACTAATTAACTTAAGGTTACCTATTTTAACCCCCAAGTAATTAGATTTATTAATATTACCCTCAAACTTTATAATTAAGGAAAGAATAGTCCAAAACGTCCCTTAAAACGTGGAGAGAAATCCGATTCTGACTGGGACTACGCGACCTGTGATGGGCCGTCATGAGTGCGACGGTCCGTCACGCCGGTCGTCGTGACGATCGAAAGTTACCTTTCATCACGGGCACTGTGATGGTCCGTCACCCCTGTGACGGTCCGTCCTGCCAGTTTTGTTACGGAGTTCAGAGAGTCGATTTTCAGTACCAAATTTAAGAATTCTAAGTATGCTGAAATGGTGCACCCTCGACGGGCCGTCGTGCCTGTGACGGTCCGTCGCAGTGCCCGTGGCCTTGGCCAGTTTTTCCAGAATTAAATCTGCTGCTCAAACGACTAAACGGATCGTTACAACATGTAAAAGGATTCAAAACTTTTCTTGAGAGGTAAAAAATTAAAGATGACAAAGTTTGATTTTACAACACATGCAAAGAAGAAAAAGACTCTACTGAAAATCATTCAAATTTTAGTTAATTATCTGTCATATATTATTAATTATGATATTTTTTACCGATTTCTCTTCGGATGCTACTAATTTAGTGTTACCAAATAATTACTTTCTTAGTGAAGTATAAATTAATTTCAGGTATTAACATTTTTCTCTTTTTAGGCTTCAAATATTTGTCATATAATATTTTTTTTAAAAAATAAATAATTATATAAAGGATAAGGTACAGCAATACTCATGGACAAAATAGTAGATGAACAGACACCCACAAAATAGCCATATGATAAAATTATTAATTTGTAATGTTGTAATCAATAAAATATATTATTTTGTGGAAATAATTATTTATTTTGAAAAGGAGCAGAGAAGTAACGGTAAAAAGAAGGATGCGAAAAATGAAGGTAAAGAAAATACAAGGATTAATGCGCTGTTTAGTGTGAAAATTGTGAATCTTATGAAGAATAATTATTTCAAAGTTATTAATCGTTTAATTTTTTTTGTGAGCACAAATAAAAGTTGTTTTTTGTATTATTATAAATAATTTAAAGTGAAAAGGTGAAACATATTTTTATTGATTTTTAAAATTTTAAAATTCAACTTCAAAGTGAATTTACTAAAAGATAATTTTTTTTACTTCCAACATCATTTTCTTTTAGAATTTAACTCTCAAGAAAATAATATTTCATGAACAAAATGGTAAAAGGGCGATGGATAAAAAAAGTCAACAAAAAAAGAGAGAAAAACAATTTTAAAATATAGAAAAAAAGGAAGATAAAAATTATATAGCAAAACCCATTAAAGAGATGTTGTGAAAAAAATCAAGTATTATTGTTTACTTTCACATGCTCAAGTAGAATAAATATATTTTTATCTCATTTGATGACATAAGGTAATACGAGGAATCAACCTTTCTTCAAATTATATCACACTTTCAAATGATACAATTTAGTGGAAAGCAAATATTAACAATCGATTAGATTAAAATTTGAATTTTGATAAGTGATAACTATATCAAAAATTATCACCGCAAAGCGCGGTTAAATTCACTAGTATTATAATAATAAGAAGTATGAGATAGAGAAGAGAAATTTTCTTATTCAAGTGTGTCTTCCAAATGGTGAGTGATTCTCTATTAATAGTGTTGATATATCACTCCAAAAGTCATCTAATTAATAGATACGTAGTTATTTTGGAAGTTCTTATCAACTTGGAAGCACCTATACATGAATTCATTTAATAGTGGATAAATCTAATGGATAATCCACATATATTATACAATGGATTTACAACACCCCCCTTGGATATCCATAGATTATGTGCCTCGTCAAAATCTTACTAGGAAAAACCCAGTGGGAAAATGTCTAGTGAAAGAAAAAGAGTACACATATCTCATAATACGCTTTGAATGTTGCCTCATTAGAAACCTTACCAGGAAAACCCAACTTGGGACAAAATCATAGTTAAGAAAAAGAGTACAACCCGTATTTCACTCTCCCTGATGAAAACTTTACTTGATATCTCGGAGACTGCACTTTCCAATTTTGTATCTCAACTTCTCAAAGGTTGATGTTGGCAATGCCTTAGTTAATAAATCAGCAAGATTATCACTTGAACGAATTTTTTGAACTTCTACTCACCATTTTGTTGAAGATCATGGGTGAAAAAGAACTTTGGTGAAATATGTTTTGTCCGATCTCCTTTGATGTATCCTCCTTTCAATTGAGCTATACATGCAGCATTTATCTTCGTACATTGTGGTTGGTATATTCTTTTCGAAGAAAAACCGAACATTTCCTGAATATGATGGGTCATTGATCTCAACCAGACACACTCTCGACTTGCTTCATGAATGACTATTATTTCTGCATGATTTGAAGAAGTGGCTACCAACATTTGCTTCATTGATCGCCAAGATATTGTCGTGTCTCCACATGTAAATAAATAGCCTATTTGTGATCGAGCTGTATGTGGATCAGATAAATATCCTGCACCTACGTAACCAATCAGTTCTGACTTGGATTTGTTAGAAAATAAACCCATATTCATGGTCCACCAAAGGTATCGAAGTACGTGTTTTTTGACACCATTCAAATTTCTTCTTATTGGGGAGGAGTTGAATCTTGCCAATAGACTTACTGCAAAACAGATATCTGGTTGAGTATTGTTAGCACGGTACATTAGTTTTCCGACTGCACTAAAGTAAGGAGTTTCATCACCAAGAAGCTCTTCATCCTTCTCTCGAGGTCGAAATGGATCTGTATTGGTGTCAAGCGATCTTACCACCGTTGGAGTACTCAATGGATGTGAATTATCCATGTAAAAATGCTTTAATATCTTTTTTGTGTACTTTCATTGATGAACAAGTATTCCATTTGACAAAATCTCAATCTGTAGGCCAAGACAAAATTTTATCTTGCCGAGATCTTTCATTTCAAATTCTCTTTTCAGACACTCAAAAGCTTCTAAAGGCTCTTTACGAGTGCCAATTATGTTCAAATCATCAACATACACATCTATTATAACAAATTCAGATTTCGAGAGTCTAATAAAAATGCAAGGACAAATCGGGTCATTTTGGTATCCTTTCGTTAACAAATATTCACTCAGACGATTGTACCACATCCTCCCTGGCTGTTTAAATCCATACAATGATTTTTGAAGCTTTATTGAACAAATTTCTCTTGAATCTTCGTATGCTTCAGGTATTTTGAATGCTTCAGGAATTTTCATGAGAATATTGTGGTCCAATGAGCCATATAGATAGGCTGTGACAACGTCCATTAGACGCATTTCATGTTTCTCATGAACTGCAAGATTTATGAGATATCTGAAGGTGATTGCATCTACCACAAGAGAATATGTCTCCATATAATCAATGTCAGGTCTTTGAGAAAAACCCTGAGCAACAAGTCGGGCTTTATATCTCACGAATCCACCTTTCTCATTTTTTTTTCGTACAAAAATCCATTTGTACCCCACTAGCTTGATACCTTCAGGTGTTCGGATTATTGGTTCGAAAACTTCACGTTTTTTTAGTGAAGTCAATTTTTCTTGAATTGCATCCTTCCATTTTGGCCAATCATTTCTCTATCTACATTCGTGAACAAATTTTGTGTTGCATTATGTCAATAGCAACATTATAGGCAAATATGTTGTCAATCACAATATTATTTTTATTCCACAACTTTCTCGTCGAGACATAATTCATTGAAATTTCATTGTTTTCAGAAGTTTGAACCTCCTCGGATATTTCATCATGTGTTATGACTTGGGTCTCATCTTGAGAAATTTCTTTCAACCCATGATTATCTTGATCATTTATTTCTTTTCTCTTTCGAGGATTTTTATCCTTGGAACCAATTGGTCTACCACGTTTCGAATGTGGTCTACACTCATTTACCTTAACTATTTGTCCCGTCTAGACATCAACTCGAACTGGAGCGTTAGTAGCTGAATATGCGATTTAGTAATCCTTGGAAGATTAGTAAAAGCATCTGGCAACTGATTCACAATATTCTGTAAATCAATTATTCTTTGAACTTCTTGCTCACATTGATTTGTTCGAGGATCTAGATGAGATAGAGATGATAAATTTCAATCTATCTCTTTTCCCAACTGTTTATGTTCTTCCCCTAATGTTGGGTATACTAATTTATCAAAATGACAATCAACAAATCTTGCCTTAAATAAATGTCCAGTCATAGGCTTCAAATATTTTATGATTGAAGGAGATTCATACCCAATAAAATATCTCCAACCTTATTTGGGGCCCCATCTTTGTGCGTGTGGTGGAGCAATTGGGACATACACCGCACATCCAAAAATTCTAAGATGGGAAATGTTTGGCTCTTGAACAAAAGCCAATTGTAATGAGGAGAATTCATGATAATTGGTCGTCCTTATGCGCACAAGTGCTGCTGAATGCAAAATAGCATGCCCCCACATAAACACAGATAACTTTGTTCTCATAAGTAATGGTGTAGCTATCAATTGCAGACGTTTAATCAATGATTCTGCTAGACCGTTTTGAGTGTGAACATGCACAACTGGATGTTCAACTGTTATACCAGTAGACAAACAATAATCATTAAATGCCTGAGATGTAAACTCACCAGCATTATCTAGACGGATTGTCTTTATTGTATAGTCTGAAATTGTACTTTCAATCTTATTATTTGAGCCAACAATCTCGCAAAAGCCATGTTGCGAGTTGATAAAAACACACATGTGACCATCTTGTAGATCATCTATCAAGACCATATAATATATAAAGGGTCCACATGCAGTACGTTCCACAAACGCAGGGGATTCAATTCCAACCTTAACTATTGATGGTTTAATGATCAACTTTCCTTGAGAACAAGCAGCACAAGAGAATTCCTTTGATTGAAGGATATTTGGTCTCTTTAAGGTGTGCCCATGTGAATTCTCAACGATATTGCGCATCATGTTAAATCTGAAATGGCCCAACCGGTCATGCCAAATGATAAAATCATTTAAATTAGTAAACCTTTTGTTTACTATGACATGTGATTCAACTATACTTATACTTGTATAGTACAACCAAGAAGAAAATGCAGTAATGTTTCATGCACAATTTTCTTCTCTACATTAACTGTAGTAATGTAAAGGTATTCAACCTTTCCTTCATTAGTCGTCTCAACGTGATAGCCATTTTGGCGAATAACTTTGAAACTTAATAAGTTTCTTTGAGACTTACTAAAATATAATGCATTATCAATGTCCAATATTGTCCCTCCAGGTAGTAATAAGGTCGCTCTTCCAGATCCCTCAATTAATTTTGTACTACCTGATATTGTGTTGACGTATGCCATTTTCATAACCAAATTAGAAAAGTATTTCTTTTCTTTTAATATTGTATGTGTTGTAGCACTATCAAGAAGACATACATCTCCATTACTCATCTTGAATCCAACTGGGATTTCTACTAATTTTCATTAAAATAAAAAATACATTAAAAGAAGTACGAACAAAACTAACAACGAAAATTTAAACACTTCAACATGAAGAACGTGATAACCTAAAAGCAAATAAGTAAAATATTAACAGACTTCATTCCCAAGCTAAAAGATCAAACATTAGTTTCGATCTCCAAAAAAGTCATCAACTTCCATATGAGTAATGTCACCAAGGCCATCAAAAACATCATTAAAGCCAAATTTTCTTCAATATCCTTATCATATTTCTGAGATGTTCCCAGCTTATCATCATCTTTAAGAGTCATATTTGACTCAGCTCGAGCATTGGAAGAGGAAGCACCACTTTTATTTCCTTTCCTATTAAAGGAATTTTGGTAGTTCTTAACAAAATGCTAATGTGTGCAACATTCATTCTTCCAATGGTCTTTCAGTCCACAACGATGACAATTACTTTTTGAGGGGTTATTTTGAGAACTCATGTTGTTCTCCCTTTTTTTATGACCACCACCTCGACGATTGGTGTATCACCTCTTATCTTTGTCACGTCCCCATGCATTATTATAGCCCCGATGATCATTTCTTTTACTTCGATTGATCACGTGCTTCCACCACATTTGCCTCCGGTAATGGAGCAGCTCCAATAGGATGAGCTTCATGATTTTTCATTAAAAGAGCATTACGTTGCTGAGACACCAAAAGACATGAGATTAATTCAGAATATTTCTGCAAACCCTTTTCACGATATTACTGCTGCAATATCAGATTTGAGGCATGGAAAGTAGTAAGTGTCTTTTCCTACATGTCCTCATCTTTTATAGTCTCCCCACATAATTTCAATTGGGAGTTTATCCCGAATACAACAGAGTTGTTCAATTACGGTCTTAAAATCTTGAAACCGTAAATGCATCCACTCATAACGAGCTCTTGGCAACACTGTTGCCTTTAGGTGGTCATATCTCCCCTTAAAATCAGTCCACAATTCAAGTTAATCTTTTACCGTCAGATATTCAATCTTCAGGCCCTCATCAAGATGACGACGAAGGAAAATCATAGCCTTCGCCTTATCTTGGCTCGATGCTTCATTTCCCTATGTAATGGTGGCATTAAGAACTTTAGCAGCTAAGTGAATCTCAGCATCAAGTACCCATGAAAGATAATTCTTTCCAGAAATATCTAATGCCACAAACTCAAGTTTGGATAAATTCGACATAATGAGATTATGAGAGAATATGTGAAAATATTTATATAACACCTTTGCAAGTAGCAACTTCGTGCTGATAACGTATTATAAAGAAAACTCAGAATATTATAATAATAATAAGAAGATAAGAAGTATAAGATAGATGAGAAAAATTTTCTTATTCAAGTGTATCTTTCAAATGGTGAGTGATTCTCTATTTATAGTGTTGAGATATCGCTCCAAAAATCATCTTATTAATAGATACATAGCTATCTTGGAAGTTCTTATCACCTTGGAAGCACTATACATGAATTCATAATAGTGGATAAATCTAATGGATAATCCACATATACTATACAATGGATTTACAACAAATATTACTATTAGATAAAGGGTTATTTGCTTACATTTAATAAAGGTTTCAATCTTAATCACTCAAATTCACCTCATTAGATATGTTAGTTTTTAAAGTCTCATTTGTTTTCATTAAGATTAAGAGGTCTAAATCTGAATATTAAGATATGGTCTCTAAATCTGAACAATAAATAATTAATGTTGTTTGTTTTCAATATTTGAATATGCAAGTGAAATTAAACATTATATTAATAAAATATTATAAAATTTTCATTTCAACTAAATATACCACATTTGATTAATTTTTTTTTAATAATCATGATTTGGAGTACTATTTTTTCATTCAAAAACTTGATAAACAACAATACACCAAAAAATTTGTTGCAACTAGTATTCTTGACTCACGTCGATACAAGAAAATTATTAATATTAAAAAATACTTAAAATGATTTATGAAAACTTACCAGTTCAAGAGGGGGGAAATGATGTTTGATTAAGAAAACAGAAAAATAAAGTTTTTAGTTATGAGATAAAAAGTCACTCTCAAAGTAAAAAAGGGATGATTTATTATTCGATAACTTATCAAATGAGTCTGAATGTTGTTAAGAGCTTCCTATATATCTGATTCGTTCAAACCTCTTCAGACCATTTAAGAGGTTTTTAAAAAAATGAAAAAAAAATGAGCTTAATGGGATGAATCTAAAATGATTCAGATTCAAACCTAAAAATCAAACGTACTTAATGAGCTAAATTTTAATGATTAAGATTCAAATCTCCATTAAGTGCAAACAAATGAGACCTAAGTCTAAATCTTAATTATTCAGATTCAGTTCATTAAGCCCATTTGTTTTTTTTAAAGTCTCTTAATGAATCAAATATGTAGGAGAGTCTTAATAACATTCAGACTTATGGTAAAATTAGAATTCAATATCACATAATTCATAAAATAATACTTAATATCTATCATTCATTAAAACTAAAACACTATATTATCTTACATACAAGATTACGTAGTAACAAACATTAATTATGTAAAAGAAAATTAAAATTATTACATCTTATCATTTATATCCCTAATAACACAGGCATTAATTATTGACAATAAATATACATACCAGGATCAGTAACATAAGTTATGAACTATATTATCTTACATATAAGATTATGTAGTAAAAAACATTAATTATGTAAAGAAAAATGAAAACTATTACATCTTATTATTTATCCTTAATAACATAAGCATTAATTAATGACAATAAAAATACATACCAGTATCTGTATCATAAGCCAGTGTCAGTGAGTCACTCAACATGAGTAAAGTACACAAATATTTAATTGTGAAGAATAAGAAGAAGAGGAGGAGGTTCATATTTTTTGTTGTTTTAAATAAGAGAAAATCCATCTAATAGTGTGAACCAATGTTTATTATGTCTTACCATTACAACTATTTGAAAAAGTTGCAACCCTTTGGAAATGTCACAACATTTCATAAAAGTCACAACTTTTCACAAAAGTCGCAACTCTTTAAAGTCACAACTTTTCATAAAAGTCGCAACTTTTCATTAAAGGCGTAACTTTTCATACAAATTGCAACTTTTCAATAAAGTCATACCTTTTAATATAAGTTGCAACTTTTCATTAAAGTCGCAGCTTTTCATTAAACTCACAACTTTTCATAACTGTTACAACTTTTAATGTAGGGAGAAGACTAGTTTTGAAAATGAATAAATTAAAAGAAAATTCTGATTTGTGGTGGCGCCACGTAGGCGGGCCTAAGGTTCTCTTTTATATAAATATATGATTCTAGAAAAACAAATCAAGTCATCGCTCATTGTGTGACTTTTTCTGTCTCTCTACAAACTTTCTTCCTCTCTTTTCTGAACCAAACAACATTATTTCCCCTTGAACTAGTAAGTTTTCATAATTTTTACAAATATTTTCTTGTACTAACATTTTTTGGGGTTGTATTGATTTTTGTCAAGAACTCTTGTTATAATAATATTTTCGTGTGTATTGATATTTATCAAGCAAGATTTTTGAGTAAAAACATAGTAGTCATGATTAAAAATAACAATTATATTTGCATATTTGAGGTCTTTTATGAAAATTTAATTAGTTTAAAGGAAGGATATTGAAGACTTCACGTCTATCCTTTTCAAATATGTGTACAATTTTTTTTGAGGTTGTACAACAACATGAGTTTATGATTAGAGTTCAAGTTATGCCTATATCTAGTTCGTGAAAAAATGATGGATCTCCTGATAATTCTTCATCACAATTTTCTGTTTCGATTAATAGAAAAGTTTTGAGGAAGAAATTGATGAGAAGATTAGTATTGCTTTAGAGTTATTGATAATATATAGTGCACCTAACTTTGATGAATGCAAAGAAAAAATTAGATGAAATTGGATAGGAAGAACCATTATACAGTACGTTGTTAGTATATTTTGTGAAGGTGACAACTACCAAAAAGTATGATGACTTTAGAGGTTCGCAAGTAAGAGAATTGGATTAAGGTCACTAAAAAAAATGAAATTTTTAAATTTTTCTGATTTGCTAGAATATATGTTATGTTTTGATGTTATGAAATATTTTTTATTATTTTTAGTTTAGTATCTATCATATTTATTGAATTTTTCAATATTATATCATGCGTATGAAATATATATTTTATCGTGATATATTTTCTGATAAAAAGATGTTATGTTGATTTCATAAAAGAAATCATGTTACGATAATTTTTGTATCGATATAATTTTATTTGCGTATAGTATAATTTTTTAAATCAAATAAAAACATTCGAAAACATTATTATTTATTGAAAAGTAATACTTTTTATTGAAATGAAATTTTTATTATATTTAAATTCATATGCGCATTCAGATATTGAAAATAGACAATCTTAATCATTCAGTGTTTAGATTTAGCATCCATATCTTAATATTTAAATGTGCATTCAAATCTAGACATTCATATCTTAATACACATCTTAATAGTCAAATGTTTATTCAGATTTTTAGACGTTTTAATCTTAGTGGAAACAAATAAAGCCTAGACTCCCTAATAAAAATAATTTCAATGAGGACACTAGAATCGAGGTTGGTTTTGGGGGCTCTACCTCAAGTTTTTTTTTTAATTTTTTATTCGATGTTCAATATTTTACTTCGAGCATGATTAATTTAGATTTGTACAAAACAATTTACATTGTTAGGTAAAGGCTCCCAGGTAAAAGTGATTTCATACTATAGGGGATTCAAATTGAGGTTGGGTCTAGGGTAGGGGTGGACGTTCGATTCTCCGGTTCAGTTTTATCAAACTTTGGTTCTTTGGTTTACGGTTTTAGAAAAGTGAGCACCATATAGCAAACAAAACTAACTCGGTTAAGTTTGGATTTTTTTACTTCAGTTTGATTTAGTTTTGTGTTTCTCAATCGATTTTTCGGTGTGAATGAAAAGTAAAATAAGGACACAGAAGAAGATACTTAAAAATTTAAAAACTATATAAAGAAATGATGTGTTTTACCATAAAACACTTATTGTGGTTACTAAAATATTATATATCAAGAATATTGTTTCACAATCGGGGAGCACCCCCTAGAAGTAACCGGCGTCGTTGTCCTCGGAGAGGACTAAGACTAGCCTCTTAGCATTCGTTATTATATTTCATAGGCTAAAAAGTGCGAAAAATTAAAACTTTTCATATACATATCTATGTAGTGAGGTCTACATAGACCTCTCGAATACTACATGTGGAGTTTACTGAGACTCCTCATATATAAAGCATACATAGAAATCTCATTTAGACAACATAATATACATAGGATATAGTCTAATACTTCGTCTCATATTGAACCATCTAAGCAAGTACAAATCTTGGACATAGCCAATACAAATTTAAAATGCCAACATAGGCTTACATCAATATCCAAATGATAAAGAAAGAACAATGTCTTTATGACAATTCAACTTCAAATCTAGAATATAGAAATAGGTGACATCCCCGAACATAAGGACCTACCAACACTTGGAGAAAAGAGCCCAAGTCTTCTTCAATTGGCAATCTAAGAACTCAATGGCCGGAACCTACATATTTTTAGAAAACATAGAGATATGGGTTATTGCACCACTTGTACTAAGTATGGAAACGTATGCACATAAAACATTGAATCATGCTTAAAGGGACATTTGTTCAAAACATACTAATTTACTTTGAAAAGTCTTTATGCACATATAAGAACACATATGAACCAATGAGCACATATTCATCAAGACAAGACCATATATAATACAAGACCACCAACATCAAGTAAAGTCAAGTCAACATATGTAGTAACATATTAGAGTACATAACCAAAACAACTCCAACATAATGTCATAACAACAAAGAATATATAAGAGTTCATATCATTACAACATATGCAATACCATTACCTATAACCCATTACCAAGCTTACAAGTTCAATGATGAAGTGAAGTCCCATAACCTCACCCAACCAAGTAAAACCATCAAGAATCGCAAGCAATGTCCAACTTCATATAACATAACATCATGAGTGGTCATTATCATATTTAGCAATATAGACCAATAACATGTACATAAGTGAAATTAACATCACATAGGTCATCAACATGTAGAGTCAACATTAGCATATCATTAGAGTCATAAAGCATAAGAACATCCTCCTAAGACTTCCAGAAAGGCCAACTAGTGCAAAGCATAAGTAGAGTCTCATACCCCCACCTATACTAAAATGAACCCCTTAAGTTATCCTAGTTAGAGTTTACACTATTACATTCATTTTACTCTCAGAAATAATTGCCTTAACCGAAATAGACCACGTGAGCTAAATGTGGAATCCATTGTCATGAAACCCTACACCGAAAGAAGGTGGAGTACTTGCCAAGTTAGTACTGAAACATGAGCATATCATTCCAGGTGGATCCACTAGCTAGTATTCCTATGGGGGGCCCATAGTTCAAGAACTAGGAGACATGTTTGACCCTCTTTATGCACAATTGCATTGTAATCTCTATCTCATGAGAATCGTTGTGAACCTACCTTCTCACCTTGGGAAGGGACACCTCTCATAACTAGTTCACTCGGTGCTAAGCTAAAATCCCTTTTTGAAATGTCTTTAAGCCTTTATTAATGATCATAGATTAGTAAGGGTCATAGAGGACTAAATCCTTGTATAACATTATTATTTGCTCAATTTGAATCGCATGAGAACTTCCTTTCAATACAACCCTCACATGTGAGATTAACACATTATCATCATCATGACATAGTAAGGCGCATAAGTGATCCATACTCAACCTTATATCATTACACCTTAATCATAATCTCAAAATCCATATAATCAAGACATTTCAATTATATTCATCATACCATCATCTATCTAATCTAATCACAATCAGTATTTCAATTGAACATTATCATCAAGTACAAGCCACCCCAATTGAAGTAAGAGTTCAAGATCATAGGTCTTTCCAATTTACATTCACAAGCCTTCTTCCATGGTCTTACCATTAACCAACCAAATTCATCCAATAATAGACTTAACAACATCACATAATAGTAATTAACACAAGAACTAAATGTAACACCTCTAAAATGACTTAAGTGAAACTAGAGCCTAACGCTAGTGTCTTGATGTTTTGATGTCTTAAAATGATTTATAATGATGATAATAGACAGTTTTTAAAGTTTGGCAAAGTTTGGAGGTCAAACGTTGAAGAACGTCCATGACGTTGGACAGATTTGCGTTGAAACGTGCTTGTGTGCCTTAGTGTGTTTCGTCAAGTTTTACGTCTTCGTTTTGAATGAAATTGATGTGAGGGATGCATAACATGTGTACGAACATAATTGGGTTGGAAAATTTGGGGAAAAACTCCCCAAGGATCAACCAAGGGGTTCTTGAGGAGGACCAAACTCAAGAGCCTAAACTATCCAAAACAACCCAACCTATGGAGGGAAATTAACGTCCAATAGGTTAGTCGACACTCCATAGGTGAAGGGCATAGATGGAGACTTAGTGTAAGGAGATTCATCTACCATTTTCAAGGATCTGACCCAATCGACGGTTACCAGCACGGACCGTTGATGGGTTGACGCCACATACGTCCTGGGCATTGTTTGATGGTCTGCAATTTCCTACAACATCTCGGCCAACGAAGGCTATTTTTGGTATTTCACCTAACCTTCCTAAAATTAGTTGGATGGTTCCTTAAGGATATTTTAAGTGGGTTTGTAATTCTAATACACTTAGATGAATTCAGTTTTCAAAATCAAAACCCCAAGACCTCTAATGAACTCTCTAGAACACCATTGAAGCTTGAAGGGAGATTGAAGCTTGAAGGTTGAATTCTCCATCAATTCTTCTCAAATTTCGTGGTCTAACATCATTTAAGGTTCACATTATTACATTCATTTTACTTTCGGGAATAATTCCCTTAACCGACATAGACCATATGAGCTAAATGTGGAATCCAGTGTCATGAAACCCTACATTGAAAGAAGGTGGACTACTAGCCAAAGTACTACCAAAATATGAACATAACATTCTAGGTGGATTCACTAGCTAGTGTTCCTATGGGGGCAACATAATTCAAGAACTAGGAGACATGATTGAGACCCTCTTTATGCACAATTTCATTGTAATCTCTATCTCATGAGAATCATTGTGAACCTACCTTCCCACCTAAGGAAGGCACACCTCTCATAACTAGTTCACTCGGTGCTAAGCTTAAGTCCCTTTTTGAAATGTCTTAAAGCCTTTATTAATGATCATAGCTTAGTATATGTCATAGAGTACTAACCCCTTATATATCATATTCATTAGCTCAATTGGAATTGCATGAGAACTTCGTTTTAATACAACCCTCGTATGTGACATTAACACATTATCATCATCATAACATAGTAGGCGCATAAGTGATCCATAATCAACCTTATATCATTACACGTTAATCATAATCTCACAATCCATATAATTAAGAAATTTTTATGTGAGGTCAAAATAAATATTTTTAACCATTATTTGCCTTGCATTTATTATTTATATTTGCCCTTTTTGATCATAAATTTTATGGATTGAGCTAAATTGTGAATTTTATTTGTAGGATTAAATTGATGGAAAAATGAAGAAATTTGAAGCTAAAACAAATTAAAAATGGAAGATTGAAGAAGGAAATAAAGCAGACAGCTTAATAGATTAAAATGAATAAAATAATATATTTATATATAAGGGAATATTGCAGCTGCGAATTGCAAAAGAATTCAGGAATAAGTTGCTAGCCTGCCACGTGGAATTTCTCAATGCACTGGCCAACAAATGGCGGTGCAGAGTCTTTCATTGAGGCGGCAAAACTGTTCACGCGGAAAAAAATAAAAATTAAAAAAGGACTGCAATTCTTTTTGTTTTTTGATTACTAATTTGTTTGGACTCAGTTAGTTTATTTAGGATTTCCTACATCTATAAATACGACATAAAAATTATTATTCAGAGGAAGCCAAGAAACAATATACAAGACATAATATCAATTTTCTTCTAACTTTGGAGCTTTGTCAGAGCCGTCGTGGAGGCTAGAGAATTGTGCTTTAATCTTTATTCTCCTTTATTATTTATTTGTATTCGCGATTAATAATAGATAGTTTAACTATTGTTCTTAACTTTTTATGATTAACACAAGCATATTTATTTTAATAATATTTTGATTATGTTTTGAGATAATGAGTAACTAAACTCCACAACTAGGTTTGTGGGAACCATGAGCAATTCTCAAATAGGTTCTTGAATGTATTGATAATTCTTTCACTTAGAAGTCTTTTAACTAGTACATGCGTTAGAACTCGCCTTGTTGCTACTTGCCGGACTAAGAAGGTAGTTAATAAGAAAATAATTATCAACATAGATTTAGTGGGATACTATCTAATAGTCTAGTGGTGTCTAATATGAGGTAAAGGTAAAGGTTAGTAGCTTATACACACGTAGCCGGAACAAGGTACGGGGTGAAATTCTCTAGATGCCGGATCAAGGATTTAGAGATACATAAGTAAAGGTTAGTAGCTTATACACGCGTAGCCAGACCAAGGTATGAGGTGAAATTCTCTAGATGCCGGATCAAGGATTTAGAGATACATAACTTACCACTTTACATGCAAAACATTAGGGAAGAGTTGCTATTACTAGGATTACCGCGTTATAAGCTTATGGGAAACACAAACCTATTTATTTTTTTATTAATTTTGATATAAATAAATACTTAGTTCAAAACTATTTTTATTTCTTTTACTGTTATTTCAATTTAAAATCCCCCATTTTTATATAACGACTATCGAGTTAAATATTTGCTATGAATAATATCCTTTCATATTCTCTGTGGGATCGATCTGGACTCATAGGTGAGTAAATATATTGCAGATGATCGTTTATATTTCTTAAAAATAAATATATTTGAACGTTATCAAATTTAAATTACATTCATCATACCATCACCTATCTAATATAATCACAATCAATACTTCAATTGAACATCATCATCAAGTACAAGCCATCCTAACTGAAATAAGAGTTCTAGATCATAGATCTTACCAATTTACCTTCACAAGCCTCCTTCCATGGTCTTACCATTATCCAACCACATTCATCTATAATAGACTTAACAACATCACATAATAGTTAGTAACAGAAGAACTAAGTCAATTGCATCATCACCATTCAATTCAAATATTAATTCATAACCTAGGGTTAGGGAAATAGGGTCAATACATGATCTCTTCTACAGAACTAGCTCTAACATGAAGAAAAACCCTAATTCACCAATAATTAAACATATTATATCCATAATAATCAAAATATACCAAGAACAATACAATTTGAAAGATAATTTTCGGATTAGGAATGAAATTCATTTTTTAATCAACTTTTGAGAATCAATTTGGAAGAACCCTTTGGGGAAAGGAATTCCAAAGGTGAGGAGTTCCCATACCATATTAATCCTTGAAGTTTGATGGAGATGAAGTGAAGTTCTTGCAGCCCTAAGCCCCTTGACCTTTGTCTTCTATGGAGTCTTCTTTGGGGAAAGAGAAAATAGAGATAAGGAAGAGGATTTGTATTTTTGGAAGTGAAGTGAGTTGTGTTAGTTTAATTAGGTTTAAATCTTTATATAATACCTTAATTAACTTAATCAGACACCCCTAAAACTTGATTAACCAACTAACTAATTAAAATACCCCACTTAAAACTGACCAGTTTATAACAGACCTAATCTATGAGACCCCGACCTATGGTCCGTAGGTCAGACACCCACCTGCGCCCACCGTATTGCACGTCTGTCGATGGTGACAGAGACTTGATATTTTGGAACATTTCATGAAAATGTCTAATTATTGAATGACTGAGCCATCGACGCCCCGTCAGCCAGGTGACACCCTGTCGTTTTGCTCGTTGATTACCATTGTCATTTGTTAGTTTTTAGCAAATTTGGAAGGGTCCTCCTCAAGGACCCTTTGGGTGGTCCTTGGGGAGTCGTATCCGGACTTTTTGACCCTAAACATATTCTAATACATATTTAAAACCTTACTACTAAATTTCATCAAATTCCGACTATTAAAACCCCATGAAACATGGCAAGGCACACTAACATCCATTTACCGAACGTCATGGACGTTTCTTAACATTTTGACTCTAAAACTTTATAAATGATTTATATACATTATTTTTGGCCTTAAAACAGTATTACAAGGTCTAGTTCATCATGGGAGGCTCTAGATTAGATCTTAGACTTCCGGAGTGTTACAATTGTGCCACCAAGTACTTCTAAAAAAAATAAGTACAAAGACGGGTTCCTTTGCATAATGTACATTGGTAGAGATATGTTTGAGTTCTCTTGAAAATTAAGAGTTAATAATTTTGATGGTCACTTTACTTTCAATTGTTTTCACAAAAAGTCACTTAATTTTTATTTTCAACTCAAAAGTCATTCAACTATAATTTGTTTTTACCAAAGTCACTCAACTATAATTTGTTTTTACAAAATTCACTCAACTTTCATTTTCAACTCAAAAGTCGCTCAAATTTGACTTCTTTGCACAGAAAGACACTCAACCTATTTAATTATTTTTAATTAAAATTTAGTGACATAGAATTTAATTATTAACCAAAATTTTAAGAACCAAATATACATTTTAATGACCCACTCCATTTAACCCGACCCGCTAAAAATATAACATTTAACATTTTATTTTTCCATTAATTTCCTAAATCTTTCTCCCTCGTCTCCATATTCTTTCCCTCCGTTGCAACTTCTATTACATATCAGATTGTTAAACTTGTCATTTATATCATACATTTAAAAACTTAAAATTTTTATTTTATTCTTCAATTTGATGGTTTATACTTAACTCTTGGTATCAAAATATAAAGCAAACAACTATTGAAGAAAAGGGAAAAATTAAAAATTAATTGTAAAATATTAAATATTATATTTTTAGTGGGTCAGTTTAAATGGGGCGGTTATTAAATGGTTTAAATGGATATATATTAGGTTCTTAAGATTTTGGTTAATAATTAAAATTTCATGTCACTAAATTTTATTGAAAAAATAACTAAATAGATTGAGTGAATTTTTGTGCAATGAAGTGATAGTTACTATTGTTGAAAATGAAAGTTGAGTGACTTTGTGTAAAAATAATTGATAGTTGGGTGACCATCAAAGTTATTAACTCAAAAAATAATATTTGAAGTTAACTATTAAATTGTACATTTTTTACTACTTTGATTTGTTCATGAATCAATTAATTGTTAGTTGAAATTTTGTTTTTAGTTAAGAGAATGTCTATAGATATACCGAAGTTTTGAGACCCTTACACTGAATCAAAGGATCAAGCTATTGAAAAAATAACTCCGATATCGAACCAAAAAACCAAAGAACCAAAATTACCAAACATTAGCTTAAATTTTTTTTTGACTTATTAAATTTTTTGGTACTCATGCACACCCCTAGTCGGGGGTCTACCTCATGTATTCCTTTTTTCACATTTTTAATAGAGTTTAAAGTAAATCGATCCGTGGTAAGATTTTTTTTTTCATTTAGTCTTTGCTATTTTTATCAGAGCTCGATTAAATTTTAATTTTTACCAAACATTCCACATTAGTCGGTGAAAACTCCCTAATAAAAGTGATTTCATACTATGAAATTCAAATTAAGGTGGGCTTGGGGGTCTACCTCAAATATATCAAATTTTTTTTGGAGATTCAAGTGAGTCGCCCCGAGATGAGTTTTCTTTATTCAATGTTTGGTATTTTTATTACAACTCGACTAAATTTAGATTTGTGCTAAAAAAATTTTACACTGTTGGATAAAAGTTTCCTGACAAAAGGGATTTCACGAGAACTTGAATTGTGGTTGGTTTTGGGGTCTACTGTAAGTATTATGTTTTTACGGCTTCAAATTTGATTTAATTTTTTTGAAAAAAAATTAAGGTCAGTGAGTCTAATTCCTACTGACCATTTTATTGAATAGTTAAAACAAAATAAAACGACATGTACATCTAGCTATTATAAAGTAAAAAAAATAAGTGAAACAAAAGTAAAGTATATTTCCAAATTGAAACTGAAAGACCGAGAGCTTTTTTTTTTTTTGCTACTTTTCAAGATCTAATGCATCGATTCATTTGCTCTATTCAGATAAGGTATAATTTTGTATTATCCTTACATCTTCTTGATATTTTACTTGTTTTCCTAGTTCTCTTTCAATTTTCTCTTCCTTATTTTGTTCCTTAAAGATCTCATTTTTTTTTGGTGTCCAAATTTGGTGGTGGCTTTTGTGTAAAGTAGTGGTCTCTATTTTAATTTGGTCCTGCCATGTGTTTCCGCTTAAGGTTGGTATTTTGTTCTTTCTTCGACTTAGCTCTTTGGTTTGGGTCAACATTTTGCCCATAGGCTTATCATTTTTGAGTTTGTTACACATATTCGAATTGTATCTTACTTGAATAATCACTTTTTCTGACTTCTATTTGGGAATATTGATTTCTTCATGCTTATTATTTTCCATTGAATTTTGAGAATTAAGTTGAGCTTTAGAAGATGTTTATACAATCACTATCCAATTTTTAATGTATGCAATATAGGTTTAAGGCGATTCAGGTGAATCAGCCCAAAGCAAGTTTTTTTTATTTGGTGTTCACTATTTTTACTAAAATTCGATCAAATTTAGTTGTGCTAAAAAATACATATTGTTGGGTAAAGGCTCCCTAATAAAGTAATTTTATTTGAGAGGACTCGAATTGAGGTTTGATTTGGGTGTCTAACTCAAAATTCTTTTTTCATATTTTTAGTGGCGATTTAGGTTTATCACGTTGAGGTTCGTTTCTTTTATTTATTTGATATTCAATATTTCTATGAGAGTTTGATTAAATTTAAATTTGTGTTAAAATTTTTACACTGATGGTGATCTTGAGTGTATTTTTATGCTTATGAATCAAATAACACCCTTACTTTAGCTAAGTTTGAGGATCACTTCTTATGTTATTGTTAGTGTATGAGTCATATTATTTTATTTTGATTAACAAATATGATTAGTGATTGTAAAATGGGAAATAGAAGAACAAGATAGAAAAAATGAAAGCATAAGAAGTGAACATGCATCTGATCAATAAAAAGCAATAGATAAAGTCTAAAGAGAGAAAATGAAGTTCAAAGTGAGAAAATCAAGTGTGACACGGAGAGGGAATTATTTATTGTACACTGATGATATAGAGACAGAAGACTATGTATATCACACTCAATCCTACACCCTAGACGTGGTAGAACTTGGTATCTAAGCGAACAATTGACCTTGTAAACTACTTAGCGGAAGAATTACTTATGCAATAAAAGGCTTAAAAATAGATTTTACGAACATTCTAACTCAAAGAAAATACTCAAATCAAATTATATGTAAGATACTCAATAATACCAGTAAAATAGTTTGCAAATACATCTTATGGAAAAGTACATACTAAAAAAATTTCTAAACTCTATCTATTCATGAAGGTGGTAGGTGTCGGGACAAGACCCATGACCCCTCAAAACAACTAAACTACAAGTAAATTTGAAGTACTCCGGAATGCAATAAGACTTACCAAATTATCTAGAGTGTAGAGTGATCTCTGGGAACACATGTTAATGATTCTAAATACATGTATCTGCATGTATCTAGAACACATGTATCATGAACACACGTATATGTATCATAAAAGATGTAGGTTAAATGACATCAGTACATTTGAATGAATGAGTATGTAATATGGGTGAATTAACAGTTAACTAAACTGAAGGACTGAAAGGAACTCAACTGAATCAATACACGAACATGAATTGAAAAATCATTTAAGCTTTACACTAACAAATAAAATAAAAGCAATATGTAAAAAAAATATAATTTACTTTGTTGGAGTTTCTCTAACCGACAACCATTATTATGAGCCTAGCAACGATAAAACGTTTGTCCCATGTTGCAAGGATCATTCTATATCTTGTCGAGGTATAGGATGTCCTATAACTATTAAACTTTAAAATAGATCTTATTTGAGGTAGTGAGAAGTCGCAAGAAGAATCAATGTTGTCTTATCCTATGCTTGTTACATGGTTTTATGGAACTTTTGAGTTATAATAGACTCTTACAAGTTCGGTGCTCGATATTAATCCAAAAATAATCAATATATCTTTATGCTCAATTCACCCTTACAAAGAAGGGACTACTACTTTATTTGTAACTTTGGTTTTCTGAAGAACTTCTCAATAACTATGTTCTTTCTAAACTGTCAATGATACACATTAAAATATTTGATTCTCTTCTCAAGGATTTTGTTTAAAACTCAGACTTTAAAAACGTATGCTTATGAACTTAGAGGATCTTTCATGCAATTTACTTTGAAAAAATAACTTTACTAAATCAATAGGATTCATGTGATATTAAGCATGAACAAAATTATACGATTTACATGCAAAAATAGGAATCAAAACCTTAAAATGTTGAAGAACTATGAATTATTATGTTAGATGTAACAATTTCTGACTGAATTGAGATGTAGGGTGAGATGAGAACTAGTCTAACACTATGAGTAACCTTATATACTTTATCATGAAGATTTTAGAATGAATTTTTTTGCGGAGACTTGACTTATCTTTAGATTAAGGAGGAAAACTAGCTTTTTGGAGGAAACCTTTACCTTGGTGCTTGCTCTTGATAAAAGAAACTCTTTTATGAAGTTCTTATAGTGGTAGAACATGGAAAAACCTTGGGTGGAAGGATTTCCTTTGTATCCTGAATTTTTGACTTGAAGGTTAGAATTCTTGTTGGAGAAGAGGAACTCTAGGTGAGTCTTAAAAGAATTTCAAAATACTTGAATGATTTGATGTAACGACCTGTTTAGTCGTTTTGAGCAGCAGATTTTATTTCTGGAAAAACAGGCAGAGACGACGGAACCCACGACGGACCGTCATGGGCACGACGGACCGTCGAGGGGGTCTCGTTCCAAAACACTTAGAATTTGAAAATTTGGGTACTGAAATCGACTCTCTGAACTTCTTGACGAAGTGGCAGGACGGACCGTCACAGGCATGACGGGCCGTCACAGGCCCTTCAGACAATTCGAGTCTCTGAACTCTGTGACGGAAGCAGCAGGACGGACCGTCGCAGGCACAACGGCCCGTCACAGGCTGCGTAATCCCAGGCGGGGTCGTATTTCTTTAAATGTTTTAAGGGACGTTTTGGACTATTCCTGCTATAATTATAAATTTAGTGGGTTAATGTTAATAATTTAACTACTTGAGGGTTAAAAGAAATAACCTTGAATTAACTAATGGGTTAATTCACCATCTTTTATACTTAATTATATGCTAATTAGGGTAAAAGAAAGAGGGTTTGAATAAGAAAAAGAAAAGAACAGAAAGAGAGGGAGAAACGATCGAGAGAGAGAGGAACGAAGAGGAAAGCAAAGATCTTGGGAAATTGCTTGCTTGATCACAAATCTTCGGTGGAGGTAGGTTATGGTTTTTATGCTATTCATAGTAAACTCTTAATAGCGAATGATATGTATTGGGTAGTGTTGTAAACCCTTCTATATGCTTAATTGTATGCTTGCATGAATGTGATTATATAATTGTGATGAATAAGCATGATGAGTCTATTGAATCTCTAATCCTAAATTTACCTTGTTAATGATGATGCCTTGGTATAAAAGAAGGCTTGATGAACTAAAGTAATGAGATTGATGATGCCTTGGTATAAGAGAAGGCTTGATGAACTAAAGTAATGAGATTGATGATGCCTTGGTATAAAAGAAGGCTTGATGAATTAATAGAATGAGATTAGTGGAGCGGGTGTCACGAACCGACACATAGAATTAGGGGATCGGGTGTCACGAACCGACACGTAGAATTAGGGGATCGGGTGTCACGAACCGACACGTAGAATTAGGGGATCGGGTGTCACGAACCGACACGTAGAATTAGGGGATCGGGTGTCACGAACCGACACGTAGAATTAGGGATCGGGTGTCACGAACCGACACGTGGGAATTAGGGGATCGGAGTGTCACGTACCGACACAAGAGGAATAAAGATAATGAATCTTGAAAGATGTTATATACTCAATTTAATGAACCTAATTCCCAAATGAGTATGATGGGGAGGCGTGAGTCCTCATTGATGTGCTTGGTGTTGTGACCAAGGGTTATGGTAATTGTAAATGTCGCATGTTGAGTATTGTAGTTGATTTTATGATCTTATCTGATATATATTGTTTTCTATTTTGAGTTGGCCGATGATATCTACTCAGTACTTGTGTTTGTACTGACCCCTACTTGTATGTTTCTTTCCTTGTTATTGTGGAGTGCAGCAAACGTACCGTCATCTTCAACTCAACCGCAACTCTAGCCAGTCTTCGTCACACCAGATTTCAGGGTGAGCTAATGCCTCTAGCTTGGACTGGATCTTTCTCTTCATGACTTGATGCCTTGAACTTCCGGCATGGACTAGCTTTTTACTTATTTTAACTTCTGTGATACTCTTAGATTAGTAATTTGAGGATAGATGTTCTTGTGATGATGACTTCCAGATTTTGGGGATAATGATAAGTTTTGAGATTTAGAAGTTGATTATTGATTTTGTTAATGAGTTTTAAGTCTTCCGCATTGTTTTCTATTTATTATGTTTGAAGCGTTGGGGTTTAGATTGGTTGGTTCGCTCACATAGGAGGATAAATGTGGGTGCCACTCGCGGCGCGTTTTGGGTCGTGACAAACTTGGTATCAGAGCATTAGGTTCGTTGGTCTCATCACACAAGAACGAGTCTAGTAGAGTCTTAAGGAACGGTAGGGGGACGCCTTTACTTTTCTTTGAGAGGCTATAAGACTTTAGGAAAATTCCATTCTTTCTTTCTTTCGTGCTATTACTTGAATCCAATTGGTATCTAGGTGATACAAATTGGTATTTGACCATCTTCACTCTATTTCGCAGATGGTTAGAACTAGAGCACATACCGCGCCAACACCAACACCGGCAAGACAAGAAGCGTCTGAGCCAGCCACTGGGGCTGTAGCTCGAAGAGGAGTAGTGACAAGAGGCCGTGGAATAGGTCGTGGGAGGACGCCCTCTAGAGGAAGAGGACGAGCACCTAGCCCATCTGGTACTAGGGCGGTGACTCCTCCACTAACTGAGGAAGTGGTCAGAGAGGGTGAGGATGGGGAGAATGAACAAGTGTAGAACGAGGAATTGCCACCCCAACCTACCGCAGAGATGTTCAATCAGGTTCTTGCTTATCTTAGCGGGTTATTTGATCAGGGCCAGACACCTCCAGTGTTTTCTGCACCAACACCTCCGGTTCCGGAGGTACAACATGCAACTCTCGTGGTTCTCGCATGGATGCCTCATTGGAAATAAGCACATTTCCTCGTCGACTACGTGGCCTATAATGACAAATGATCAGCATGAACTTTTCAGTAAGTTCTTGAAATTGAAACCTCCAGTCTTCAAGGGTGCTGAATCTGAGGATGCCTACGATTTTCTGGTTGACTGTCATGAGCTACTACACAATATGGGTATAGTAGAACGGTTTGGTGTTGATTTTGTGACTTATCAGTTTCAAGGAAACGCCAAAATGTGGTGGCGGTCACATGTTGAGTATCAGCCAACAGAGGCACCACCTATGACTTGGGCATCATTCTCTAGCTTGTTTATGGAGAAGTATATCCCCCGGACTTTGAGAGATAGGAAAAGAGATGAGTTCTTGAGCCTAGAGCAAGGTAGGATGTCGGTTACTGCATATGAGGCTAAGTTTCGTGCATTATCCAGGTACGCCACCCAACTTTGTTTCAGTCCACAAGAGCGGATTCGCCGTTTTGTGAAGGGGTTGAGGTCAGAATTGCGGATTTCAGCCTTACAGGTAGCGGCTACGGCAAAATCCTTTCAAGAAGTGGTAGACTTCGTGATAGAGGTGGAAGGAGTGAAGCCAGATGATTTCACCATGGCATCAACATCAAAAAGGTTTCGAAAGGGAGGTGAGTTTAATGGTTCTTACTCTAGAGGACAGGGTTCAGGAGGTTACTCAGTCCGACCAATTCAGTCTTCATTACAGATTATAGTTGGGGGTCCACCTCAGACCGGTCAACACTTCTCTGAGAGACCTATGCATGACTCCAGGGAGTGTTATGGATGTGGGGAGACTGGACATATTAGGAGGAATTGTCCAAAACAGAGTTATAGACCCCCAATAGCTAGAGGTAGAGGTGGTCATGGTAGAGGCCGCTATTCTGGAGGACGTGGTGGCTGAGGTAATGGTGGTCACCAAAACGGCCGGGGTGACGGTCAAATGGGAACTCTTTACGCCCAACATGGTAGGGGCAACATGCCAGACAGTGATAGGGCCCATTGTTATGCTTTCCTAGGAGATCTCCGGAGACATCCGATCTTTGTCATCACAGGTAATCTTTTGGTTTGTGATTGCATGGCTTCTGTATTGTTTGATCCTGGATCCACATTTTCTTATGTATCTTCCTCATTTGCTAATGGTCTTAATTTACATTGTGAATTGCTTGACATGCCTATTCGTGTTTCTACTCTGGTGGGTGAGTCTGTGATAGTTGAAAAAGTATATAAGTCTGGTCTGGTGACTTTTGTGGGGAGCAATACTTATGTAGACTTGGTTATCTTAGAAATGGTTGATTTTGATGTAATTCTGGGTATGACTTGGCTTTCTCCAAATTTTGCGATCTTAGATTATAATGCTAAAACTGTGACGTTAGCCAAGCCTAGGACAGATCCGTTAGTGTGGGAGGGTGACTACACTTCCAATCCGGTTCGTATCGTCTCCTTTCTTCGTGCTAAGAGAATGGTTAGTAAGGGTTGTTTAGCTTTCTTGGCACACCTCAGGGATGATACTACCCAAGTACCTTCAATCGAGTCGGTTGCGATAGTCCACGAGTTTTTAGATGTGTTTCCTGCAGACCTTCCTTGTATGCCACCGGATAGAGATATTGACTTCTGCATCGATCTTGAACCGGGTACTCGCCCCATTTCTATACCCCCTTATAGAATGGCTCCCGCTGAGTTAAGAGAGTTAAAGGCCCAACTTCAAGAGTTGTTGAGCAAAGGCTTCATTAGACCAAGTGCATCTCCTTGGGGTGCTCCGGTGTTATTTTTGAAGAAGAAGGATGGGAGTTTTCGGATGTGCATAGACTACCGGCAGTTGAACAATGTAACTATTAAGAACAAGTATCCCATTCCTCGCATTGATGACTTGTTCGATCAGTTACAAGGTGCTTGTGTCTTCTCTAAGATTGACTTGAGATCCGGTTATCATCAATTGAAAATACGGGCAATGGATGTGCCAAAGACTGCTTTTCGGACCAGGTATGGGCATTACAAATTTGTAGTGATGTCTTTTAGTCTTACGAATGCCCCTGCTACTTTTATGAGCTTGATGAACGGGATTTTTAAGCCATATCTGGATCTCTTTGTGATCGTATTTATTGACGATATATTGATATACTCAAAGAGCAAAAAGGAACATGAGGAGCACTTGAGAATTGTATTGGAAATGTTGAGGGAGAAAAAGCTTTATGCCAAATTCTCCAAGTGTGAGTTTTGGCTAGATGCAGTGTCCTTCTTGGGGCATGTGGTTTCTAAGGATGGGGTGATGGTGGATCCTTCTAAGATTGAGACAGTGAAGAATTGGGTAAGACCTACTAATGTGTCAGAAATAAGGAGCTTTGTTGGTTTAGCTAGCTATTACCGCCGATTTGTCAAGGGATTCTCTTCCATTGCTTCCCAATTGACGAACTTGACTAAGCAGAATGTTCCATTTGTATGGTCGGACGAATGTGAGGAAAGCTTTCAGAAACTCAAGACCTTGTTGACTACTGCACCAATCCTTTCCCTGCCAGTGGAAGGTAAGAATTTCATTGTCTATTGTGATGCATCCTATTCGGGTTTTGGTGCAGTGCTAATGCAAGAGAAGAACATAATTGCTTACGCTTCAAGGCAATTAAAGGTGCATGAACGTAATTATCCGACCCATGATTTGGAATTGGCTGCGGTAGTGTTTGCATTAAAGCAATGGAGACATTATCTATATGGGGTTAAGTGTGAAGTATACACGGATCATCGTAGCCTACAATATGTCTTTACTTAAAAAGATTTGAATTTGAGACAGAGGAGATGGATGGAACTACTGAAGGACTACGATATCACTATCTTGTATCATCCGGGAAAGGCTAATGTTGTGGCAGACGCCTTAAGTAGAAAGGCAGGGAGCATGGGAAGTCTAGCTCACTTGTAAGTTTCTAGACGTCCATTGGCTAGAGAGGTTCAGACTCTGGCTAACGACTTGATGAGGTTAGAAGTAAATGAGAAGGGAGGATTGTTGGCTTGTGTGGAGGCAAGATCTTCTTTTCTTGACAAGATTAAGGGAAAACAGTTTGGTGATGAGAAACTAAGCAGAATCCAAGTTAAAGTATTGCGAGGAGAGGCTAAGGAAAGCGCCGTCGATGAGGAAGGTGTTTTGAGAATCAAGGGAAGGGTATGTGTACCCCGCGTTGATGATTTGATCAACACTATTCTGACAGAGGCTCATAGTTCAAGGTACTCTATACATCCTGGTGCAACCAAGATGTACCGTGACCTAAAGCAACTCTTTTGGTGGAGTAGAATGAAGCGCGACATTGTTGATTTTGTTGCCAGATGTCCAAATTGTCAACAAGTAAAGTATGAACACCAGAGGCCCGGAGGAACACTTCAGAGAATGCCCATTCCTGAATGGAAGTGGGAAAGGATTGCAATGGACTTCGTGGTTGGTCTTCCCAAGACAATGGGTAAGTATGACTCCATTTGGGTAATTGTTGATAGGTTAACTAAGTCTGCTCACTTCATTCCGGTCAAGGTGACTTACAATGCAGAGAAGTTAGCCAAACTTTACATCTCGGAAGTGGTGCGATTGCATGGGGTTCCACTCTCCATTATATCAGATAGAGGTACGCAGTTTACTTCTAAGTTTTAGAAAACATTGCATGCGGAATTGGGTACTAGGTTGGACCTTAGTACTGCGTTCCATCCTCAGACCGATGGTCAGTCTGAGAGAACGATTCAAGTGTTGGAGGATATGCTTCGCGCATGTGTGATAGAATTTGGTGGTCATTGGGATAGCTTCTTACCTTTAGCAGATTTCTCCTACAACAATAGCTATCACTCAAGTATTGATATGGCCCCATTTGAAGCATTGTATGGGAGGAGATGTAGGTCTCCCATTGGTTAGTTTGATGCATTTGAGGTTAGACCTTGGGGTACTGACCTTTTGAGGGATTCATTGGAGAAAGTGAAATCTATTCAAGAAAAGCTTTTAGCGGCGCAAAGTAGGCAAAAGGAATATGCAGATCGAAAGGTTAGAGACTTGGAGTTTATGGAGGGTGAGCAAGTCTTCTTTGAAGGTTTCGCCCGTAGAAAGGGGTGATGCGGTTTGGTAAAAGAGGTAAGCTAAGCCCAAGGTATATTGGACCATTTGAAGTACTTAAGCGAGTAGGGGAGGTGGCTTATGAATTAGCCTTGCCTCCAGGACTGTCAGGAGTGCATCCGGTGTTTCATGTGTCTATGTTGAAAAGATACCATGGGGATGGAAACTACATTATCCGTTGGGATTCAGTTTTGCTTGATGAGAATTTGTCTTATGAGGAGGAACCTGTTGCTATTCTAGATAGAGAAGTCCGCAAATTAAGGTCAAGAGAGATTGCATCCATCAAAGTTCAATGGAAGAATCGACCAGTTGAAGAAGCCACTTGGGAGAAGGAGGCAGATATGCAAGAAAGATACCCACACCTGTTTACATATTTAGGTACTCCTTTTCGCCCTTGTTTTTCTTCTTATGATCGTTCGAGGACGAACGATGGGTAAATTGGTATCTATTGTAACGACCTGTTTAGTCGTTTTGAGCAGCAGATTTTATTTCTGGAAAAACAGGCAGAGACGACGGAACCCACGACGGATCGTCATGGGCACGATGGACCGTCGAGGGGGTCTCGTTCCAAAACACTTAGAATTCGGAAATTTGGGTACTGAAATTGACTCTCTGAACTTCGTGACGGTGGACGGACCGCCACAGCCCTTCGCACAATTGAAGTCTCCGAACTCAGGATTTTAGCAGCAGGACGGACCATCGCAGGCACGACGGCCCGTCACAGGCTGCTAATCCCAGGCGGGGTCGGATTTCTTTAAATGTTTTAAGGGACGTTTTGGACTATTCCTGCTATAATTATAAATTGAGTGGGTCAATGTTAATAATTTAACTACTTGAGGGTTAAAAGAAATAACCTTGAATTAACTAATGGGTTAATTCACCATCTTTTATACTTAATTATATGCTAATTAGGGTAAAAGAAAGAGGGTTTGAATAAGAAAAAGAAAAGAACAGAAAGAGAGGGAGAAACGATCTCGAGAGAGAGGAACGAAGAGGAAAGCAAAGATCTTGGGAAATTGCTTGCTTGATCACGAATCTTCGGTGGAGGTAAGTTATGATTTTATGCTATTCGTGGTAAACTCTTAATAGCGAATGATATGTATTGGGTAGTGTTGTAAACCCTTCTATATGCTTAATTGTATGCTTGCATGAATGTGATTATATAATTGTGATGAATAAGCATGATGAGTCTATTGAATCTCTAATCCTAAATTTACCTTGTTAATGATGATGCCTTGGTATAAAAGAAGGCTTGATGAACTAAAGTAATGAGATTGATGATGCCTTGGTATAAGAGAAGGCTTGATGAACTAAAGTAATGAGATTGATGATGCCTTGGTATAAAAGAAGGCTTGATGAATTAATAGAATTAGATTAGTGGAGCGGGTGTCACGAACCGACACGTATAATTAGGGGATCGGGTGTCACGAACCGACACGTAGAATTAGGGGATCGGGTGTCACGAACCAACACGTAGAATTAGGAGATCGGGTATCACGAACCGACATGTAGAATTAGGGGATCGGGTGTCACGAACCGACACGTAGAATTAGGGGATCGGGTGTCACGAACCGACACGTAGAATTAGGGGATCGGGTGTCACGAACCGACACGTAGAATTAGGGGATCGGAGTGTCACGTACCGACACAAGAGGAATAAAGATAATGAATCTTGAAAGATGTTATATACTCAATTTAATGAACCTAATTCCCAAATGAGTATGATGGGGAGGCGTGAGTCCTCATTGATGTGCTTGGTGTTGTGACCAAGGGTTATTGTAATTGTAAATGCCGCATGTTGAGTATTGTAGTTGATTTTATGATCTTATCTGATATATACTGTTTTCTATTTTGAGTTGGCCGATGATATCTACTCAGTACTTGTGTTTGTACTGACCCCTACTTGTATGTTTCTTTCCTTGTTATTGTGGAGTGCAGCAAACGTACCGTCATCTTCAACTCAACCGCAACTCTAGCCAGTCTTCGTCACAGCAGATTTCAGGGTGAGCTAATGCCTCTAGCTTAGACTGGATCTTCCTCTTCATGTCTTGATGCCTTGAACTTCCGGCATGGACTAGATTTTTACTTATTTTAACTTCTTAGATACTCTTAGATTAGTAGTTTGAGGATAGATGTTCTTGTGATGATGACTTCCAGATTTTGGGGATAATGATAAGTTTTGAGATTTAGAAGTTGATTATTGATTTTGTTAATAAGTTTTAAGTCTTCCGCATTGTTTTCTATTTATTATGTTTGAAGCGTTGGGGTTTAGATTGGTTGGTTCGCTCACATAGGAGGATAAATGTGGGTGCCACTCGCAGCGCATTTTGGGTCGTGACATTTGATTAACAGCAAGTATTTAGTTGAATGATATACTCAATTTAAATACTTAAAAATGACTTAGTTAAAAACAATATAAGGAAAAGACCAGAACGACCCCAACTTTAAAATTGGCAAGATTCCTTAAAAGGGAGGCTTCATGGGACTGTTTAAGGCTACACAGCTCGTGAATCACTTCAACGACCATATAGCCAGCCGTGAAGCTTCACTTGCCCGATAGGGCTTCATTAAAACGGGCATAACTTTTCACTCCAAACTCAAAATGAGGGAAATTTGATTGTGTTGGAAAGAGGACTCAAGACCTTTAATTTGATAGGTCATAGGCTACATAATTCATTATATTTTGAGAGATATGATTTTTTTAAGGTTACCCAAAACTTAAAACCTGATGGATGACTTGTATGGACCGCAAAACATACCGTGCAAGTCACCATGGACCATCTAGGTGACCCCACCTTTGAAGCCTTGGACAACCATCCACCATGCTCTGAATAGGTTTTGGACCCCTAATTAGATTGTCTAAGGTTTCGCAAGGGATTGATGGTTCATTTTGGGTTCATTGACTTGACCGTAACCTATCTTTTGTCTTTTTTGAAGTTCAAGGTGTAACACGAACGATTTAAATTTTATGAGTAGAGTTGGGATATGTTATAGAATGATTTAGGTCTTATCTCAAAAAAAATTTAGGTGTTACACTATCTCTCTTGGGATCATTCTTCCACGAATGATTGTTGGACTAAGAATGAAAGGAGTTACTCGTACTATATTTCTAGCTTCTCAACTTGCCTACTCCCATAGACAGAGAGTTTGAAACTTTCTAGAGCACATAAGTCAATAACAATTTTTTTAACATACTCACGCTCTATCTGAAGTTATTTTACCTGAAACAAATGAAATATGGCCAGGAAGTAACAAACGAATATAACACCTTAAGCAATAGAATTGCTAGATTTCAAGCCTAGAAACACCTCTATATCTTGACCACCTTTATGAATACTGCACCTCATTAGTTGCAACTCATAACTCTTACAAGGGTTTATGACTACTCTAACCAAGTTCTAAGTTAAATTTGTTTGTTCTCACTGTGTTCCAACCTAATCTCTCTAAATTACAAGATGCTAAATATGAGATGTTTATACTAATCTAAATCACAAGATAAGGGTTTTATGGCTTTGTATATACTCAACCCACCTTGAGCTCATATCAAGAAACACCTAATGCATCACACATTTGTCCACATGTTAACAACACTTCATTGAAGTTTAATACTGTAACCACTCCATGGGCTTCTACTTACCAACCTTCTAAGAATTTCTCAATCCTTCATTTTCTCTACCAATTGAAATTTCACGCATTACTATCAGGAACTAACTAGCAACTACCACTGAACTATTACTTATAGTAAAACTTCGTCATCCTTCCTTAACTTTTATCAAGATAAGAAACACCAACCTTATCCTTCTATCATCACTCAACTACTATCATCAACATCACAATCCAACTAAAAGGGATCATTGAAAGAGGTTTAGGGCAAAAGATCATAAGGACGATTCATTCAAAAATTCTAATATAAGACTATGCATGCCATAACATTATGTTGCTAGCCATTGAGATTAAATCATGCATTTGCAAGACTAAGCATACTATGAGATATGAGTGCCTATATAAATAGGTTCATATCATGAGCTGATATCCATAACTTTATGGAGTAAGAGTGAGATCAATGGGCTAAATATTTTCCCCATATTTTCGGAATTGAGCATAGATGTGAATCTATCTGAAGTGCATGAGAATATATCATAGACATAATTCTAATATTAGAGACATCAATAAGATATTTGAATGACTGAACTTTGATGAATACACAAGATTATGAATGGATTGATATATCTCTATAACTCTTTCTGAACACATTGTTATCTAATTGCAACACCCGGGAAATTCTATGACCTAAGCAGAGACTAACCCAATGAATTATGACCTAAAAGGGATAATTACAGTCCGAAGTGTTTGGGGAAAGAGTCGTGGAAGTTGGGAAGGTTTAGAGATGAAAATTAAAGAACGCGCCTGGTTCCAAATTCTGAAAAATTTGAACTTCCTGTCGCAGAGCTAACACAAGGTCTTCTGCCTCAAAATGTATTTTGAAAATGGAATTTGGACCCTGTTGCGCGTAACAAACCCACTTCCGATTCTTGATAATTTTGGGATTTAGTGAAAAGTCAAGTTGGACTTTTATTTTAAGGTCCAACTAGTATAGGGGTGTTTCGGGTATTTTGGGAGGATTAATATATATATATATATATATATATATATATATAGTTGTTAGTAATTTTACACACAGTCCCCAATAAAAAAAAACACTCAATTAGAAGTCAACAAAATAATTTATTCCTTTTCAGTAGTTTCTCTCTCCCCTAAACCTCCATTGAAAAACATTGGAGCTGCAAGAAGAGGATCGATTCTTAAAGAATTCAACTCAATTTCTTGTCTAAATCTTCATTACGGTATGGTTTCTTTCACTCTTCGGATTCCTTTCCCCAAGCTCTCCCTCTAAAGATGTTTCAAAATTCCCCAAAATCTAGAGTTTTTCTCTACACATGGGTCTTCTTTGGAAAACAAAATAATGAATCAATAATTGTGAATTATTATAACTTAAGGTTGTTTAGGTGTATAGTGATAGGTAATTGTTGTTGTTCACTTGAGATTCCCTTGGACCCATGTTCTTCCCCAATTTTACAAATGTTGGATTTGATATGGTAAATTTATTAAAGATGAATATATCAAATGTTTATATTCATATTAGTTATGTTATTGCTTCATGAATTACCTTATATTATTTGTTGGTTATGCGTTGTTGGGTGATTGAAGAATGAAGTCCCATGAAGGGAAAAAAGGTATAAATGTTTGTTCTTCCTTGAACTCAAGTATGCAAGATAAGTTACTTCGATAGAAATTATGCTATTTCTATAGTGTTATTGTGGTGTTGATGAAAATGCTCCCTTATCTTTAACCCTATACACTTGAATTAGTTATGAAGTATGTATGTATGATACAGTATGATTGTTATATGATTGAAATGTAGTTCTCATGATTATAATGAATTGTTAAAGTGAAAGGTTTACTCACTTGCTAGTGTTTCAAGGGTGAAAGGATTATTATCACTTGTGAACACCTATGAGGTATTATTATAAGATGTTACATAAGAGTCTAGAAAAGTTTAATGTGAACTTATATTATGACCAAATATGATTACTAAAGGAAATAGATGCCTAACACCGAATGGGCATGTAAATGAGATGGGGGTGTCACGTTTAGTAAGTCCGACTCCCCACATGGCTTTCCTCATGTTTAGCAAGTCCAGATGCTCATAATATGTGTTGTCTCATGAGATGGAAACCTCCACGATTAGAAAGTTAGGGTTTTTAGCAACAATCTCCTTGACCCTTAACTACGTGCCCACATATGAATCTAACTTAGTGGATCCACCTAGTTAGATATGTACAGAAGGTAACACCTCAGACAAGTGTTAACCCTCTCCTTTTGGTGTGGGAGTAAAACAACAGATTCCATGTAGCTCTCATGGTCTCATGTCGTTTATTTCAACCTTTTTCCCTAATATAGAAGTAAATGAATAATGAAATGTATGAACTCTTATTAGGGCTTTCGTAAGGGGTTCCTTATAGTGTAAGAGAGGGTATGTAACTTCTCTTACATATTGAACTTGTGGGATTCTAAGAGATGGTTGTAGTAGTGTTCTATTATGACTATGTTAATTATAACTTTTGTACTTCATTATGTATATAGCATGTTATGATGAGATATTATATTGTGAATTCATGCATGAAGTATATTGCTTAATATGATACTTAGCTTTGGATAGAGTTATGAGATTCTATTCTTTGCATTGCACAAATATTGCTTGGGTTGTCTACATGTTCGGATGATATTATGTTGGGTTGACTTATGATGCTTAACTTATGTGCATATTGGGTTTACTTGATAAAAAACATGTTTTGACTAAAATGTCCTTTTATACATGTTTCAATGGTTTTTATGCATAGTAGCCATACTTAGTACGTGTGATATACAAACCTATATTTTCTTCTCTTTTTCCCAAACATTGTAGGTTCGGGCCTTTGAGGAGATTTCAAGTCTATTTATTATGTTCTAGCTTCTTAGTTCTTTTGTTATGTTGAAAGACATTGTCATATTTTCCTATTTCTAGACTTCTTATTGATGTAATGGCTAACTCCCCAAATTCTAAACTTTTATGTCTAGATGGTATGTTGTGATGAAGTTAGTTCTATTTTTCATATATGAAGTGAAGTTTAACTTTCGAAGTAAAAGTTTTAAATTTTTCCGCATTTTTATTCTATGATATATGTTATGACGTATGCTAAGGGCTTGCATAAGACCTCTTCGAGGTCAAGTACCGCGGTAACAACTAGGGGGTGCTCTTGGGTCATTACAAACTTGGTATTAGAGCATAAGGATGATAATTATGTAGTATTGATGTCAAAAATACCATGTCGATTAGATTCTTGTTCATGGGTGTGAAGCGTGTCATATTTATGAATGAGTGGCTATGAGATGCTTATTAACTTTCCTTCTTTTGTTATTCATTAGTCGTGCCTAAGAGTCTTAACTCTATCTAGTCCTTTCTTCTAATCCTTTTTTTGTGCTTATAGGCAATGAATAAAAGAAGGACCAATGCTAGGAGGGTCGAGGAGGAGAATGTGAATGAGGCGGTTCCCCCTCAAACTCCTCAAAACCCTCAAATACCTGTTGAATAAGGGGATATGTCTAATTTTGAGATAAGGGCTACTATTCATAATTTGAATCAAGTCTTAGCCACTCAAGTTGCTAGGTATACTAGGATGCAAGTGAACCCCAATGCTAGCACAACCTCTTCTAGGATTAGGGATTTCACAAAGATGAATCCCCTTACTGTCTTTGGCTCCAATTTGAGGAGGACCCTCAAGGGTTTAATGATGAAGTGTTCAAGGTTCTACATTCTATGTGGGTGTCTTCTTAAGGAAAGGCGGAACTATTATGGATCAAGTTTTGAATGAAAAATGGATGTAGAGAGGCCTATTAGAGAAGGTCCGGTTAGGTGGACATCATTCAAGACAGATTTCCTTGATAGTTTCTTCCCCTTAGAATTAAGGGAGAGGAAAATGCAAGAATATATAAATCTTCATCAAGGGGGTATGATCATGAATGAGTATAGCCTCAAGTTCACTCAACTACCCAAACATGCTCCTACTATGGTGGCAATTCTAGGGAGAAGATGAACAAATTTACTATGCAGTTATCCAACCTTATGGTTAATGAATGTAGGTTGGTTATGTTGATTCCTAGCATGGACATCTCTCATCTCATGTTTCATGTCGAACCAATTGAGGAGCAAAACTTTAAGCAAGTTTGTAGGGAGTTGAAGAGGACATGGGCGAAGATGGAAATTCTTCCAAGGCTAGGTTTGAGGTTCAAGATAAGCCAAGGTTCAAGAAAAGGTTCCCCAACCAAGGTCCCCCTAACACTCCTAGGGTCATCCAATGTAAAGTGTCTACCCCCAAGCCTGAAGAATCAAGAGGTGGTGGTTCTTATGTTGAGAAGCCTATTTGTGCTAATTGTGGCAGAAAACATGAAGGCAAATGTCTAGTTTGCACGGGTAGTTGCTATAGTTGTGGTAAGAGTTGTCACGTGAAGTGGGTCGGCCTTATTTTATAGGCTTAAGGAAGGGAAAAATTCTCAAACACAAGCAAGTGGTCTGAATTCGGATGCTCCTAAGAAGAACCACTTTTATGCTCTCCACTCCCGAGGTGATCAAGAGAGTTCTCCAGATGTTGTTACCGTTATGTTGCAAGTATTTTCAATAAATGTTTATGCATTGTTTGATATCGGTGCCACTTTGTCTTTTGTAACTCCTTTAGTGATTATGAAAGTTGACATGCTTCCCTATATCTTAGGTGAACCCTTTTTCAGTTTTTACCCAGTAGGTGATTCCATAGTTGCTAGAAGAGTCTATAGGGGTTGTCCCATTTCGGTACCTAATAGAGTCACATTGGTTTATTTGGTAGAACTTGATATGTTGGCCTTTGATGTTATTTTGGGACTACATTGGCTACATGCTTGGTTTGCTTCCATTGATTGTAGAACATGGGTAGTAAAGTTTCAATTTCCTAATGAGCCCGTTTTACAATGGAAAGGGGGAAGCTTAGCTCCGAAACGTCAAGTAATTTAATGTCTTAAAGCTTGGAAGTTGATTTCTAAGGAACGTCTCTATCATATTGTGAGAGTCAAGGATCTTAAGTTCGAGACTCTTCCATTAGAGTCGGGAAATAGATTTCGGCATCGATTTATTGCAAGATACACAACCTATATCATTAGATACACATTTACATGATAAATACAAATTAACTACCAATCTTCCCATGTAACTATGATATCATCAAGATCATGCAAAACATCATATCATGCATAACACTCATAACATAGGGAAACATGCAATTCATGCTCATACGCAAGACTCCAAAACACAACCAAACTACTTTGAATTTTGATCTCAAGCTTGAGTAAGAATAGAAGGAAAAGAAAAGGATATCAACCCCATTACTATTCAACTCACTCTCCCCCACTTAGGGTTAAACCATATAAGAACAATTCAAAACTACCATAAGGAACTAAGGCATACTGGTACCTTTAATCAGGATTAGTTCCTTTGTTAGTTTGAAGCATAGAGAAGCGGTTCTTCTTTGGAGCATTAGGACCTGGGACATCATTAGGAGCTTGGTTGATTTCCTTCCCCTTTTCCTTGAGGTTAGGTCAATCTCTCATCTTATGACCCTTGTTTATACATCCAAAACGTCCATCCGTACCGGCAAGACATTTACCCAAGTGTTGCTTTCCACATGTAGTACACTTAGGTCTCTCATATGTATAGCCACCTCCTTGAGAATTTTTGTTGGGAACCCTACCCTTTCTCTCCATGAAAGAATCTTGATTATAGAACCTCTTCTTAGACTTAGGTTCACTTGGTTCATCCGACCTAGCCCTCTTTCCATCTCTATTCATCCTCTTAAGTTTAGACTCCTCAATTCATTAAGCATACACCATATGTCTAGAATATCCATATCATGATGGAGCATTGTCGTACGACACTCTTCCCTAACCAAACTAGACACCCCCATCACGAACTTATTCATTCTATCCCTAAAGATGGCTACCAAGGTTGGAGCATACTTAGTGAGTTGGGTGAACTTGAGAGAATACTCCTTCATATTCATTCCCCTTTGACAAAGGTTTATGAATTCCACTAAATTTTTCTTCCTCAACTCTATAGGGAAAAACCTATCAAGAAAGGCCATCTTAAACACTCCCCAATCTACCGGGCTTGCCCTTACGACTCTCTTATTCCTCTATTGGTCAAAACATACTTTCCACATCCTTTAGTTGGTAAGCGACTAGTTCCGTTTTATCTCTATGGGTCACTTCCATAGCATATACCACCTTGAGTGTGAATCTTTATCCACCTTAGTGCCATAAAAAAAAGAAGGATTCATCCTCATGAAATCTCGGATTCTACAAGCTGGAGTACTTGTATGAGGGTTCACTTGAGGTCCAACTCCTTGGTTAGCTTGGGCTGTCATAGCTTGAGCATGAGTAGTGACAACTTGATCTTGAGTCGTCATGAGTTGGGACAAAGTTTAAAAAGCATTGTTTATCTCCACATTAGGAATATCCCCTTCAACATAGGGTGCTTGAGGACCTTGGGGCAATTGAGGGGAAACTGCCTCATTCACAATCTTTTGATTAGCTATAGGGACTTGCTAGCCTCGGGGAGGAACTCCCTTATTTACTACTCCTTCCTCCACTCTTCTTGCGGGTGTCTCTCTCGTATTCATATCCTATAAACACAAGAAAAGAGATTAGGAAAAGACACTTATAGAACTCAATTTCTATGGCAGCACACTAGAGTACTGAAGAAAGTGAAACTTCTATCGTCCTATAGCCTCTCTCTTATATATGTATTTTAACTCACACCGATGAACAAGATTCTACTAGACGTGGCTTGTGAGACTTTGGACCCTAAGACTATCTTCGGTAACCTGCATCTGCTAACAAGTTTGTAACAACCTGAGAGCAGCCCTAAGTCGTAAGCGGCGTACTTGACCTCTTGGAGGTCTTGTACAAGCCTCTGAGCTTTCATTCATTACATAGGTATGAAAAGTAGTGCGGAGTTAAAACTTTTCACAACATAACTTAAAGAAACTCTTTCATAAAATGAAGGTACGAATTCTGATCATCACAAGACAACTTAGGCACATCTTAATATCATAGGGTCATTACCCTTTACATTTAAAGGAATATATTAAGTCTTATACAAGTCTTTAAAAAAAGAAACTTAAAGAAACATAGTCTATGTCCACGAACATATGAGGACATACCAATCTTGAGAGAATCAACTTCCTAAGACTTACCTTCTAAGAACCTTCACTTGCCTTCCACCTGTACTTATAGAAATATAAAAGAATATGGAGTTAGTACAAACATTTTACTAACTATGACATTATGCAAAAACATGCTAAAGAGGACATTTTAGTAGAAACATACTTTTCATGCTATTTTCATAAAACCATCATCAATCAAGCTTACAAGCATCATGTAAGTCATCATTTAGCATACAAGGTAAAACTTCCATAACTTCAACATTTAGACTCATTTATCAAGTAATTCATTTATAATTTAGACCTTTATTTCCAAATTTATCATAAGACTCACCTAGGTAAGACATGAAGAGACCGCCAATACAACCTCTTCAGTACACACCTAAATGATACTTAAAACTACCAAAGACAAAGATGCTTCATTTCATTTAACAAGTACACATTGATTACTAGAGATACTAGAAGAAACATACATGCTTTTAGGAACTTCACATAAAGACCAACTTCCAAGACAACCCTCAAATTACACTAGTGCAATGTGAAACTAGCATCCCATACTACCATCTCCACTTAGTGCTCCTTAGAAATCACCTTAGACTAGGCACATCACATTCATCATTTACATAAGTTTCATCATACTAGACATAAGAGTAACATGCTTCACCTTTATTAGACATAGAGCTAACTTACTTCATTAACATCATATAGGAACCCATTCATACATTTTCATGTAAGGACACACCAAGACTCCCTCTAAATGTCTTCTTGAGAAATTGATAGATAGAGTCCCATTTCACCACCTAACCTAAGTAGTACACCCATTAGAAGACTTAGTTTAGCACATTATTTTGTGGGGGATAGCTCTAACCGACATATACCATGAGAGATAGACGCTTGCCCAAGGTAGGTCCATTCTTTTAATCTTTACATGGATCTCAATAGCTAGTCCTAGCGGGCGCATAGTTAAGGGATAAAGATATTTCTTCTAAGTAACTCATTCTCAACTAAAGAAGAGCACTCATCTCAAGAGGTACATTGGATACAACATCTCTATTCACGAAGAGTATCCACCCCTTCTTCAAATCCTCTCAGTGCTAAGCATAACTCCCCACGGAGTCTTAAACATTCATTACATTCATTGACTTAAGTTAAGGGATAACTATTTAGTACTACATCTCAACAAAAGAAGAGTACTTATCCCTATAGGTTACTTTCGAATACCACATATCAACTCATGAAGGGTGTCCAACCTCCAGCCTATCTTTGGAAAGCTCTTGGGAATAGTGAGGTTGTTACTAAACACTTCATCTCAACTAACAAAGAGTGTTCACCCCAAAATTCCCCTTTTCATTACTAGAGTTCTTAGGAATATTAGGGTTGGTACTAGACACTTCATCTTTACTCACGATTAGTGTCTATCCTAAAATCCCTCATTTCATTCATTAACTTCCTTCATTTATTCATTCATAGTGTGTGTGAGTACATGTGAGAACACCTTTCACATAACTAACATTATTCATATCATGGACTTCTAAACATGATCACACTAAACTCATCATAATTCACACACTATCATGCTTCACATATACATTATACTTCAATTAGAAATAGTATCTTCAAGACACACATTCTCAACCTCATGATACATCACATGCATATTTGGCATAACATCATTTACTTCACATTCGATGCCTTCAATTCCATAATCACAATTCACATATATAATATATACATCAAGTAAACACCGCCACCATAAGTGGGCCATACCACTCAAGATCAATTTAATAAGAACTACACAATATAGATCAACTTACCCTTCATCCAAGATTTCACCACCTTTTCTCAAGATTCTAATATATCATTACAATAAGGCATAAATGGCAGTAGATAATCACAATAAAACACAAATAAATCACAACTCTAACATTATCTAATCATATTCATCAAACCCAATTCATACGTCAAAATTTGAGATGATCATGGGTCCATTGAGATTTTGATCATAACACCATCACTTAACATTGAAAACAACATAATCCATACATTAAAATTTTTTCATGCAAAGACTTGTGCTTAGAATTCAAAATAGAAGAATTTTGAATTTGAAATCATTTTTAAAAAGCCTTTGAATTGGATCCTTGAATTAGAGAGCAATCAAGGATTAACTACCATACCTTAGATGAATAAAGACCATGAAATTAGGTTTGGAAACTTGAAGAACTTGGTCTTCTCCCTTGGAAATTGAAGTTCATCAATGGAGGATTTACTAGAGAGAGAATTTTTGAAAGAGAGGAGAGCTTATGATTTTTTTTATTCTAATTGAGGGTTAGGGTTTTTGTTTAGGGTAATGAGTGTATAATGACCTAAAATACATATATGCTAATATACAAAATACCCTACAATTAATTGGACCTTTTTAAACAAGTCAAACTCAACGTAGATTTTCGAAATAAAAATCGAGAAACAAGTCCGCGATGCGGAGCTTTTCCCACAAGATTTTTGGAAATAAATTTCGATACAGTAGAGTCGGCGAAGCGGAATGGTTTCTCCTAAGTTTATTTTCTTGCTTCCCTAGGAAGCTTGTTGGCCCAAGGTTGGGTCCTCCTCAAGGACCCCTAGGGTGGTCCTTGGGGAGTCGTAGCCAAAAGTTTTGACGCTAAACATGTCCCTCTAAGCTTTAGGGTCATCCCCACTAATTTTAGACTCCAAAAACACCTAAAAACACAAAGAACATACAAGGAAATACTAGCACATACACAAGGCTAGTTTCCGAACGTCTTGGTCGTCCCTTGAAGGGTTGCTTTCAAAGTCTTCAAACTGAATTCGAGGGTTATTATTCATCATTTTAACACCTTATTAACTCATAAAACTCATGGTAGGCTCTGGATTGTCCTATTTCATTTTGAGGGTTGTTACATTCCAATTATTGAAAGATAAACTCACCACCACTCCGGTGTTAACCTTGTCAGGGGGTACCGAAGGGTTTGTGATTTATTGTGACGCTTATCAAGTAAGTTTGAGTTGTGTCCTCATTTAACATGGTAAGGTGAGAGCATTTGCCTCCAGGAAACTCTAGGTGCATGAGAAGAACTACCTATCTCATGACCTTTAACTAGCGGCCGTAGTGTTTGCCTTGAAAATTTGGAGACATTGCATATATAGAGTTCATTTATATGTGTTCACTGATCACAAAGTCTCCAATATGTGTTCATTGTCAAAGAAGATGGTTAGAGCTTTTAAAGGATTATGGTATGAGCGTCCTTTACTACCCCACTAAAGCTAATGTGGTTGCAGATGCTTTAAGTGGAGTCTTTATGGGAAGTGTGACTCATGTTGTTGATGATAAGAAGGAGTTTGTAAAAGAGGTACATAGGTTGGCTCGGTTGGGTGTTCGACTAGAAGAATCTCCAAAGGGTGGGTTCATGGTTCATCATAACTCTGAGTCGTCTTTAGTGGATGATGAGTTGAAATCTAAGCAACATATACATATTCTATTGATGGAGTTGAAGGAATCTGTTCTTAGTAAATCTAACGAGTCTTTATCCCAAGGGGAGAATGGGGTATTTAGGTACCAAGATAGATTGTTCATGCCAGATATATATGGCTTAAGGGAGAAAATTTTGAAAGAGTCTTATGGTTCCCGATATTCCATTCATCCCGGTGCCACCAAAATGTATTGTGATCTACACGAGATTTATTGGTGGAACAAAATGAAGAGGGATATAGCGGACTTTGTGGTCCAATTTCCTAATTTCCAACAAGTCAAGGCCGAACAACTACGACTGAGAGGTTTGTCTCAAGACATAGCTATACCTTCTTGGAAGTGGGAAGATGTGAATATGAAGTTCCCTTGTCTATCATTTTGGATAGGGGTACTCAATTTTCTTCTCGTTTCAAAAGGCATTTCAAAGTGGATTTGGTACCAATATGAAACTTAGTACCACATTTCAACCAAAAACGTATGGTTTGGCGGAACGAACCATCCAAACCCTTGAGGATACGTTGAGGGAATGTGTCATTGACTTCAAGGTAATTGGGATGACCACCTACTATTGATTGAGTTTTCCTACAATAATAGCTCCCACTCAAGAATTATCATGTCTCCACTCGAGGCTCTCTCTAGTTTGGTTGTTTGAGGTAGGTGAGTTTTCTCCAATAGGCCCCTAAGTAGTTTATGAGGTTGTGATGAAAGTTCGACTTATAAGGGATAGGTTGAAGACATCTCAAAGTTTGCAAAAGTGATACGACAATTATAGAAAGAGGGACCTTGAGTTTGAAGCAGGTGAGTGGGTTTACTTGAAGATCTCACCCATGAAAGGGGTGATGAGGTATAGTAAGAAGCCAGGAATGTGGTCTTATTATGACATTTTGAAGCAGGTCGGAAAGGTCTCTTATGAGTTGAAAATTGCAAAAAGCCCCCGGTTCACTCGGTGTTCCTTGTTTCTATGATCAAGAAATGTATAGGTGATTCTGTGTCTATCAAGTTATGAAATTGAGGAATAAAGAGGTTGCCTCCATAATAGTCCTATGGAGGAACCATCTAGTTTAGGGTGCAACATGGGAGGCCGAGGTTGACATGAAGTCCCGCTATGCACATTTTTTTCTCTTATTCCTAGCCAAAATTGAGGTTAGTAATTTCTCTTAAATAAGAGAGTTATGAATAATGTTGAACTTATCATGGTTTTTCTAATATGTGCATATTCTTGTAGAAATTCATGCTTAAATTGAGTTTTCATGAAATATGTTCCTCATGGTTGACTTGAACTTATATGTACCATGTTGTATTGTACTCATGAGAGTTGTATTGAGAATACTTGATGTTGTTTTGAGAAGAAATATTCGTGATGTTGTTTTAACAAGAAATTAGCATGTTAACTCTTTAATTTTCATATTGAGCTCATGTTGCAATGGAGAAGGTAGTTCCTTCTTATATGATATGAAATGATGAGCTTTTTTATGTAATGAGTTCTAGATTAAGTTCCTATGTTTTATGCTCTGATTATGTGTTGAAAGAAGGTGAGAATTCCTCCTATGAGTTATGAAACATTTTTATATTGCTTGTTGTTGGGCTGCTAGTATCGAGTCTCTTTCTTTTTCCTTATAATGGTCTAAGGTGTCATTCGGTGACGAATGTTCCTAAGAGGGAAGGGAATTGAAACACCCCAAAAATTGTATGACATAAGCTAGAACCTAACCCAATGAATTATGAACTAAAAAGGGGTAATTACAGTCCTAAGTGTTTTGGGGAAAGAATGGTGGAATTTTGGAGGGTTTAGAGATGAAAATGAATAAGGAATTTTGATGGACGAAATCTGAGGGTGACCATGCACCGTGCGCCTTGTACCAAATTCTAAAAATTTGAGCTCTGTGTCACTGAGCAAAGACGAGGTCTTCTGCCTCAAAAAGTATTTTCGAAAATGGAATTTGGACCCTACTGCACATCGCAGACACATTTCCAATATTTGATAATCTCAAGATTTAATGAAAAGTCAAGTTGAACTTCTATTTTAAGGTCCAACTACTGTATGGATGTTTTGGGAGGGTTAATATATATAGTTTTTAGTAATTTTACACCCATTCCCCAATCAAAACACAAAATACACAATTAGAAGTCAAAAGAATATAGAAGCTCTTACTTGATCTCTAGTTTTCTCTCTCTCCCAATCCTCCATTGAAGAACTTAAGAGCTCCAAGAAGAGGATCAGTCCCAAAGAATTCAACTCAATTTCGTGACTAAATCTTCATTAAGGTATGATTTATTTTATTCTTGGAATTCCTTTCCCCACTACAAAGATGTTTTCAACATTCCCAAAAGTCTAGGGTTTTTCTCTTCACATAGGTCTTCTTTGAAAAATGAAATTATAAATAAATTATGGTGAATTATAATTACTTAAGGTTATTTAGGTGTATAATGATGGGTAATTTTTGTTGTTCACTTGAAATATCCTTGGACCCATGTTCTTCCCCAATTTCATAAATCTTGGATTTGATATGGTGAATTAATTGAAGATGATGAATATATCAAATGTTTATATTCATATTAGTTATGTTATATCTTCATGAATTACCTTATATTATGTATTGGTTATGCATTATTGGGTGATTGAAGCATGAAATCCCATGAAGGGCACGAAGATATAAATGTTGGTTTTTCCTTAAACTCAAGTATGCAGGATGAATTACTTAGATAGTAATGATGCTATATCTAATGTGTTATTGTGGCTTTGATGACAAGGTCCACTCATCCTTAACCCTATACACTTGAATTAGCTATGAAGTATGTATGTATGATACAATATGATTGTTATATGATTGAAAGGTAGTTCTCATGATTATAATGAATTGTTAAAGTGTAAGATTTACTCACTTTCTAATGTTTCTAAGGTGAAAGGATTGTTCTCACTTATGAACACCTATGAGCTATTATGATAAGATATTTATATGAGAGTCTAGTAAAGGCTAATGTGAACTTATGTGATGAGTAAAAATAATTACTAAAGGGAACAAATGCTTAGTACCGGAAGGACATGTAAATGAGACGGGGTCTCATGTTTAATAAGTCCGGCTCCCCACATGGGTTTCTTCACGTTTATCAAGTCCGGATTCCCTATATATATGTGGTCTCATAATATGGAAACCCCTACAATTAGCAAGTTAGGATTTCTAGTAACAATATCCTTGACCCTTAACTATATGACCACATAGACTCTAGCTTAGTTGGATCCACCTAGAAAGCTATGTACGAAAGGTAACACTTTAGGTAAGTGTTAACCCTCTCTTTTTGGTGTGGGAGTAGAACACTGGATTCCATTAACTCTCATGGTCTCATGTCGGTTATTACTACCTTTTCCGAAGTAAATGAATAAATGAAATGTATTAACTCTTCCTAGGGCTTTCTTAAGGGGTTCTACATAGTGTAAGAGCGGGATGGGACTTCTCTTACGCACTGCACTTGTGGGATTCTAAGTGTCATGACTTGCAAGTACACCTTAGAAGTTAGGGCAACCCTTGGATCGCGAAAAAGCGTACTCGACCTCTCGGAGGTCTTGTACAAGACTCTTGACTTCATTACATAAAATTATGCATAAATTGAGGGAATTTAAAAACTTTCTTTAAACTTAATCCAAAAGGTATTTCATAATAGCGAAAGCATCTCTAATAACATAGTCTCAAAAACCATCTAATTTTGAAATGAACAAAATATCTTGGGACGCAGCCCACATAAAATCTAAAACATAATGAAGGACATAAAGGAACATAAAGGTTCATCCTCGAAGCTATGAGGACTCACGATTTCTTCTTTTCTTGGAAACCTTGTAACTCTACCCTTGAAAGCAACTCAACCTTCTCAAGACCCTAAATGTACAACATGTAGGCAATATGTGTTAGTACGATATGTACTAAGTATGGAAACTATCCACCAAACATAAGATATTTCAAAGGGTAAGTTAATAATAGACATAATCATAAAAGATAAAGATATAAGCATATCATGAATTTCATAAGCATATTAAAGCATCATAAAGTACATAAGAGTTCGTACTTACTTACTTGTCCTTCTTACTCAAATTAACTACACCACAAGCTACATCCAAGTTTACTAGTGCAAGGCTAAGGTAGCATCCCATACTACTACGAAAGCTAAGTACATCTCTTTGGTCATCCTTGATCATAGCCCACTTCATAATTAAGACCTAAGTTCATCATGTCATATGATCACTATGCCCCTGAGACAACTCAAAACATACTCGTGCAATGGGTGTGAAGCATCCCATACTACCTCACACACTAAGCATATCTTTAAGTTAGCTATCTTATTTCATCAAGTCTCTAGTAGCCTTACTTCATACTAAAGAGTACTATACTCTTATGATTTTCTCAAAACATGCTTTTGCAATGTACATGAGGCAGGCAATACTACCTCACATACTAATCCTATCTTGAAGTCATCCTTAACATGTTCACTCTCCATAGCCCTATCATTACTTAACTTCATTTATTAAGATTCTCTCATCTAACTCTAGTCCAATCCTATCTTCAATCTCTTCTTCTTTAATGACCCTAGGTTATAACTTGTGCAATACACTTATGATGTCCCATAACACCATTCATGCAAGGTACTACTTTTGGATCATTTTTTATTACTTCTTACTTTGGATCCTAGCTAATTTATCTAACTCTTAAGGGATAAAGGTATGCTTACATCAACCTATTCCATGTAGACTTCTCAAATATACTATCTATGCACAAATAAAAAATTATTAAGTAAATTGGAATCTTGTCTAATTACATACAATATCAAGTACATCTCTTAATTCTCTTTTTACTACAATGACTTAGCCGCACTTTATTGCTCACATCTAAAAGTCAGAATCTCACACTTGTACCACTCATCTTCATTGTAATTAACATCTTAATTCCTCACCTACTCTATGCAAAATTTACCAGATCATTTCTCAAACTAACATCATCACCCTCATGTTTCCATATTTTTTATCACGACACTCATCTTAAATTCAAGTTTAGTGTCTAATTACTAAATATAAATATCAATCTAATTGCCGTCTTACTATACTAGATAAATTAAAGAAACACTTTCCCACCAAGCCCTCACAAGAAATAGTAAATCTTTATATGTCAATCTACATACTCAAAGTTTACCATCACATTCCATTTCATAACTTAAGTACTATTTACCCATCCTCTATACATCATTGCCTAATTAGTTATACAATCCTCTAAATATCATGGGTGTCTTCCTTAAAAATCATAAGTTTGGCTTAGATCAATCCCTTCATGAATACTCTGCGTTTTTATTCAACACCTACACTTGGTCTTCAATAACACAATGGTACATCGACATAAACTCTTCTCTAATTAAAGTATACTCTTATTCATCCATACAAATAACAACATAATTCAAAGGATAATGATCTTCTTTATGTACTTCAGTACTAAAAAATTACAAGAAAAGAGCCTCAAATGAGTGAAAATCCACCAATAATCATATTTGACCCCCACTCTTAGTTGGGTATTTTTATTGACGACGATTGCTTATCCTTTTAACATGTTTTGAGGGTTATTTGAGTGTTACAAAATATTCATGTATTGTTTTTCTCTTTGCTTTGGTTGTTTTTATATGGAGGTCTGTGTTAGAACTTTTCTTATTCCTACTTATCATACCAAGGGGGTAAGGAATGAGAAAAAAGACTATACAATGAATACTGGAGGCAATCAACTCTCATATAACTTCTTTAATGGACCCAGGGATAGCTGATTTGGGATCATAGGAAGAATTAGTAAACCATCCACCCATAGATTGACTAAGTTTCATGGTGAAATTAACTTATCTAGGTGATCATATATTTAGATAATATATATTTTACCGATATTGTATGTTATACACTACACAATAATACTACTATAAGGTCCCATTGAGTTCAAGATTCGTATAATGAATTTCAAACACATAACTATGTTACTTTGATATTTTTTACTTTGAAATCATTCAAATCAATTATTGTTATGAACCCCCCCTTTATAATAATAACTCGACTTAGAGTATAATAATAACAATTAAACTTAGTGAACCTCATTCCTCTTGTGATCGACCATAATATCTCTTAGATACTTTATTTGGAAAACAACCGCTTTATACTTCTTTCGGACATATAATTTGGGCATATTACTGAACAACGATCACTGTGATCCTCGTCATGATGCAATATCTTACCCACGTTTTCAGAGCCATCAAATACTTTGTCAGGGTAAAGGACGAACTGAACTAATGGATCCAATATCTAAGCCCTTACCAAGAGATTTTTGAGGAGTCACCTGAATTATCGATGTGATCTTATCCTACGTTGGCGGTGCATTTATGGGGTTTGGATTATCTAAACCCTTACCAAATTCAATATACAATACTACTCCGACAATAATGCAATAAATATCAATAAATATAAATATGTACCACATTAGGGAAACCTAAAATCTGATACTTTGAGTCTATGATCAATAATTATTCATTCAAACTTGTAATGCCTCAAAAATTGGAAGTTGAGTTAGAAAGGAAAAAGTAGAATTTTTGTTAGTGAGGCAATGTCTTGCAAAAACCATTTACAGACTGTAAGAAGTCCTACGGGCCAAAGGAAGGCATACATAAGAACTAAGTTGAGTTTTGGAATATGCGAAGTCCAAGTAAGTTGATCTAGAGATGAACATAACGAATCATATAGTGGTCAACGGACCATAGGAAGTGACAGTATGGTGATTTAGAGAATTTATGTAAGACCTCAGGACTACAAAAGAATTCTAACGAGTCATGATATGGTCTACATGTTGTAGGTCAGATCTGTAGAAGTGATCTAGAGTAAGTAAGATATCGGACTTGAACATGGGATTACGAATTGTCTCTTGGATCCATAGAATGATTTACGAGTTGTTTTGTCCTTACAACCTTTTTACCCATACAACCAATTATATATTCTCTCATTCATTCAATTTCTCCAAATTCCTCAAGTCTTTTTTTTTTCCAAATTCTCTCAAGATTTCATGACACCGGAGTACCCCCTAGATGTATCATGTCATACAAGACCCCGAGAGGCCTCATAACACACTTAACATTCGTAGTCAAGATGATATAAATCGAGAATATTAAAACATTTTCAAAAATGCCTAGTTTCATAAAATGAATCTTAAGTCGGAAAAACAAAGCGTCAGTCTCATACAATTGTATCAAAAACCATCTTATATAATAGAATATTAGGACACACCCCATACAACAATGTTCAGAACAAAAAATGGAAGGAACATATAAGAGAAATGGTGGTTGAATCCTCGAATGCTATGAAAAATCACGAATCTTCAATCTTGCCTCTACTATAGATCCTACCCATGGGGATGAGAGTCAGGAACGTCGGACACTACATTTGGATAAGAAATGTAAGAAAAAGAGTATGTGTTATTAAAAAAATATACTAAATATGATAACTTGCACAAATATCAACATAAATATAAGAGTTAGACAACATAAGTCATATAGCATAATCAATGCATATAATATATCATATCAACATATAAGGAATGTTTCTTGAAGTAAACTCAATTCATAGTTAGACAATACATGGGTAATCCTCCACTAGTATTACTTATCATGGAAAACAACTCAAGCAATTATCCAAGCTCATCATCTATCATAACATAGTCTAGCTTATCTTTTATAGACATGGAAAATTGCATCTTACCTTACTATAAAGGAATATGGCTAGTTTCCTCTAGTCCTTCTTACCTTGGGATCATGGGTAGTCATCTCTAGTCAAACCACATGTGAAACGGGTATTCGCCTCTTGTCTTTCTATAAGGTATCATGAGTAATCACCTATGGTCCAATTCTCATTATACAAACATGGTCAGTCGCCTCTTGTTCAACTTCAAGGAATAAGGGTAATCACCTCTTATTCTAATCTAAGGAATATGGTCATAGCATCATATTCTTCTCATCTTGAGGTCATATGTAATCGCCTCTAGACTTAAAAATTTCCTAGTCTTTAGTTTAGATTCATTTTAGGTGAGCAATCCTTTGAACCTAGAATCATTCAATGTGAGAAAACCTTTCATATTCATACATAAGCAAATCAAATGGAAATGATACCTACCACAAAAATTACATCAAGAATAAACAATTCATAACATATGCTTCACTCTCAAATCAATCTATAACATAATTATCACATATTCTTCAATCTCAAAGCAATTCATAATGTATCTTATTTTTCCTATAAGAATACACCTAAATCTATAAATTCTCATTTCATAGACTAAAAACCATTTATATCAATTTCATATTAGAAACATGGGTTAAGCATAGGTACATGTAAACTTATTGTAAAACATGTAATCCACTCAATTAATGCATAAACAACTATAACCCAATCAATTGAATCAACATTGATCAAGAACCACAACTTAGAAGAAAATCCTAACGCGAATTGGGGAATTTCTAGTTTTCAATTGGGGAACGTAAGGGCTCCATGAATAAATAAATCTATCATACCTTGTTATCAAAGCCCACAACAATAGAGAATGGAGATTTGGCCTTGCCCTAGCTTCAACCCTTCTTCTTCTTCATGTTCTCGAGAGAGATTTTTCGAGAGGAAGAACTTTAGTTTTCTTTTGGGATTTTATAAAAATGAATTGAATGGGTGAGTTTTTGGGTTAAAATTTCTTATATAGGTGTCCTAGGCTTCAGTAAAATGATATAGTATTAATTTAAAGAAAATTGGAAAAGACCCGAAGTCCCCTAAACTTACCGTTGACTAAACCACTTCACACCAGACTCAAGGAGTTGTTGTGCCAATCGTGGTCCTTGAACAATGTCTTGGCTTGCCACTTATTAAAACCCTCAGCTTACACACCCACCTCCATGAGTCGTCAAGGACTTCACGAGATTTTAAGTTGCTCGTGGGAGGAGGGAGTCTTGACTAGCTCACTTTCTAGCCCTTTGCGTCCATAACCACGACTCGTGGTCCCCACCATGAGCCTTCTTGGTGGTTGGGGAAGTAAACATCACTTGTATAGCTACTGGGATCCACCATGAGCAGCACCACACCTCGTGGTGCCCTTCACGTCCCGTATGGTTCCATGTAAAGGCTTCAGATGCTCAATTCTTTGGCTTATGACTTGACTCTTAGCCCTTACTTAGATTAGTAGATTCCGAGGTATTACACAAGAGCTCTCAAGGTGGAAGTTAGGGTTTCAAGATTAAATGTCTCATTCTCCTTGCATTTTTAGAGCTTTGAATTTTACAATATATAGGAATTCACTAATGGGTTCTTTTCATCCATGGGATCCCAAAATAAACTCAAAATTTCCAATTCAATTTTGCACAATTAACTACGGTTTCATCCAAATATTTTTGGGTCCTATTTATTACAATTAAATAAATTATATTCAATCTTACTATGCATGATTTGATTCAATTACATGGTTTGTAATTTATTTCATATGGACCCACGGCTATTTTATGAAAATTAATTATGAACAATGCTTATGAAATTATGAATTATGATTAGAGTTTGATTAAGGATTTATGTATGTTATATGAAAGAATGATATGTGAGTTTTTCTCACATATGAATGAAATCATTATTTAGATGCTTAGCAACGTAAGTGTCTCTTATGAGAGCTTATGAAATAATGATTTAAAAGGATCTACACTACTTATGATTGGATCGGTAGCCTTGATTGTGCCTTTTCAAGTATTTTGGTATGATTATGGTTATGTCTTTTTTTGGGATTTACTTAGTATTGAGAGGACTTTGGAATTGAGGCCAACAGTAAGTAGAGATTTGATCTTTAGAGGCAATTTCTTTGTCCTAAATTACGTGCCTAAGTAGAACTATCTTAAACGAACAATCTAGTTTATCCATGATAATAATAATAAAATGTGACATGAGTTTTACCTTGGTAAGTAGATCCCCTATTTCAGTGTGAGGGTCATGTCAAATTCCATGTTATAGCTCACATGGTCTTAATGTCGGTTAATGGTAAATATTCACAAATAAACTATGCTTCTATGAAAGGTTTTATGAAAGGTATTCAAATGGTTTTAAGTATGAATTGATCTTGTATATGATTTATTATTTCTTTATAAAGGGATTTATCACTTTTTATTTGGTCATGCATATTATGTTTAAATTTTTTTATATGATCATGCATTTGTTTTATGTATTTACCCATCCATACTTAGTACATTACCGTACTAATGTATATTTGTTTCTATATTGCCTCATAATATAGGATTCGACACTCCTCCTCCCGCTCGTGCCTAACTTGGATTGCTTTACTAGTACCTTTGATTGGTCAGTCCTCATGCTTCGAGGACAAGGCCTCTAATGCTTTATTTATTTTATTTTCTATTTATTTTAGTCTTTTACGTGATGTATGGGTTACGTCTCAACCACTCTTATGATTCTAAGAAGGTTATGTCAGACACAATTTATTATCCCACACTTACGTTCATATTTCTTTTATGACATGAGACTTATTTTACTTATTATCTCCTATTTTATTTCTTTTACATCATACTTATATCAATTGACTTCCTTAGGATATTTTAGGGTCTTATTTGTCATGTCAAATCTAGGATTTACTTTTGTCGTGAAAAACTTGGTACTCAGATCATCAAGTTTTAGAAAAGTTTCTTGGATATTTGACAAGCCGCATCGAGAACAATCTTGCTCATGAGTGTGAAGTGCGACACATTTGTTAAATGAAGCATACTAGACATTTAATAAAATTCATTTATTTCACTACTCTAAAGTTATGACATATAATTTATCTCTATAAAGGTCTTTCTCTTAACTCTTAACCTATTCTTCTAAGGATATGTATCCTAAAAGTGTTAATGCAAAAAGGGATGTGGAGACCGAGGATCCTCAAGTGCCCATCGATCCTTTAACCGAGCAAGTGACTCATGCCAAATTCCTAGGCAATTTCAAAGTTTTGAATCAAGCTATGACGATCCAAGCTAATAGAGGGGTTGTTTCTCCCATGAAATTAATATTGGGTACGATGACAAAAAGAGAGAGGGACTTCACTAGGCTGAATCCTCCAAAGTTTCATGGGTCAAAATTTGAGGAAGATCCTGAAAAGTTTGTTGATGAAATTAATAAGATAATGGAAATTATGGGAGTGTCACCGGTGGAAAAGGAGGAATTTACCACTTATCAACTTAAAGGTGTTTCTTAAGTTTTGTTTAACCAATAGAAGGAACAGAGGGCTATTGATTTGGTCTCTCTTGATTAGGAAAAATTCAAATGGGCTTTTATTCATTGTTTCATTCCTCGTTAGATAAGAGAGGACTATGTATTTGAATTCATTAATGCCCATCAAGGAATATGAGTGTGAAATAGTATGTTTTGAAGTTTTGTCATTTGGCTAAGTATGCTCCGACTATGGTTGTCAACTCAAGGGCAAAAAAGAGTATGTTTGTGTCTATGTGTCCAAAATGGTGGTGAAAGAGTGTCCTACTACCATATTGATTAAAAAAGTAGATATATCTCATTTGATGATCCATTCTCAAAAATAGAAGAGGAAAAGGTAAATGTGACGTCTAGGAGAGTGAACGAAGGAAATGGTCGGTCATGGTGAATTTTCTCATTTAAAGGCTAATGGACATAGTCGTTCTTAGTTTAAGCAAAAGTTCTACGGTCAAGGTTTATAATGTTAAAGATTCAAAGTTCAACAAGGATAGGTTAACCCTGTAACATCATGTTTCTAGGAAGACCGGAATGCAAAAATTTCAGAAGTTGCACGTGCCACCTACGGACCGTAGATGGGGTCCGTGGTTAGCCACCTGCAGCCCCTCCCTAGAAACCCAGGAAAATCTCAGCTATGGGTCAACCCATGCAATGACCTGCAGACCATAAATAGGACCACGGTCCGTGGTCCATGTCCATGGTTCATATACCTTAGTAGTCCCTCTCTGAAGCCAGTCAACAACTGGCCACGACGGACCGTACTTAAGTCGACCATCCATTGGTTAAACCTGTTGATTGGCCCTGATAGGTTTTAAGTCACAGATCATTTGCTCTTTTCCCTATGCCTTAGACACATAAACTATGCCGTTTAACTCCTAAACTATGTTGTTTTGGTTAGTTTTAGTATCACGATCAGGGATCACCCCCTAGACGTAACCGGTGTCTTCATCCTCAGAGAGGACACAGACTAGCCCTTAGCATTCACCATTACATGTCATAGGAAAAAAATTCAGAAAAATTAAAACATTTACATAGTGAAGTGTACTAAGACTTCCCACATATCATATAGGAATTTTAAATAGACTCCTCGTTTAGGAAGTATACATAGGCTTCTCGTTTAGCATAAACAAATCATATAAGAGTCTAATATCTTGTCTCACATATAAACCATCTAAAAGGAGAACAACATTTGGACAAAGACATTACAAGTGCAATATGCCATTATAGGCTTACATAAATACTCTCAAATGATAAAAGAAGGAAAGAAATGTCTTTAGACATTATAATTCAACTAAGCTAGATAGATGGAACCATTCCACGAATCATTGAGGACTCACCAACAACTTGGGAAATATGTCCAAGTCTTCTTGCAAATGGCCTCTATCACTTCAATGGCCCGAACCTACATATTTGTAGAATAGTAAATAATATGGGTTAGTACAACGACTTGTATTAAGTATGGATATATGAAAATAAACCATTTGAAGATATGCATGAAAGAAACCATTTCTTTACAAACATGCTAAGTCATTTTGAAAGCCTTTATGCACACACAATAGAACATATACAAGACAAGGATCATAACAACATAAGACATGTTCATAACCAAGGACAACATTATCATAAAGTAATCTTAACATTTCATGTACAATATTCCATATCATCAACATACAAGACCCTTACCAACAATCCCATCCTATGCGTACAAGTGAAATGCTCATGTAAAGCCCCATAACCCTAAATAATCAAGTTTAAAGAAAAGAGATCACAAGCAATTCCTTGCTTCATATAACATAATCATCAAGTGTGGTCATCATCACATATAGAAATTTAGAACAATATCATGTTCATCAATGTAACCCATATCATATAGGAGAAACATCATATAAAGTCAATATATGTACATATCATGATATCATAAGTGCATAATAACATAAGAGCAACTTCCTAGGAATCTCCTCAATGCCAATTTGTGCAATGTATGATAGAGTCCCTACCCCTACCTACACTAAGTAGAACCCCTTAAGTCACCTTAGTTAGTGTTCAAATTCTTCATTCATTTTTAATTTAGGGAACAATCTCCTTAATCAACAATAGACCATGTGAGATAAACATGGAATCCGGTGTCATGAAACTCTACACCGAAAGAAGGCGCTCTACTTGCCAAGGTAGAACCAAAACATGAAAATAGCATTCTAGGTGGATCCACTAGCCAGTATTTCAATGGAGGCAACATAGTTAAGGAACTAGGAAATATACTATAAATCCTCTTTATGCACAATTGCATTGTAATCTCCATCTCATGAGAACCATTGTGAACATTCCTTCCCATATTAGGAAGGTACACCTCTCATGTCTTGTTCGCCCGATGCGAAGCTGAAGTCTTTTTTTGAAAAGCCTTTAAGTCATTCTAATCATCAAAACTTAGTTTAGGTCATATGAGACTAACCCCTTGTATATCATAATCATTAGATCAATAGTTATAGGAGGCAAACTTCCTTTCATCACAAACCATCATTAGTGAGATCATCGTATCATAATCATATCATAATAAGGCACACAAGAGAATCACATTCACACTTGCATGATCATATCCCTATCAAGATCTCACAATCCATCATACTCATAACATGGCATCATAATCATCATATCATTGTCTACTCAATCTAATCACATAATTATACTTCAATTGAATATCATCATTAATAATAAATCATCATTATTGAAGTAGAGAACTCATACTCACAAGAAGTCTTACCAATAGCATCAAAAACCTTCTTCAAGAGCATAACCTCAATTCACCACAATTATAATATGATCCACTCATCATCATAATCATCATAATATAGTGAATTAAACAATAACATAATCAATTATAACAACCCTAGTCATCTACACGTCCAATACATAGCTAGGATTAGGGAAAGGGGTTCATTCAATAAGATCTTGAAGAACTAGATCAAAAACCTATTCAAAACATGTTACATAACAGTCCATAAAGAAATAATACCATCAAACCAATATACAACAAATATTTTCATCATTTTCAAGCAATTTATCAACCAAGATATAGATTTGGGGAAATTGGAGAAAGGACATGGATCACATGAAATTTCCAATTGATCAACATCAATTACTCAACAATATACACTTAACTATACATAGTTAATAACAATTCTTCATAATTAATCATCAATTTCGAATAGAAGAAAAACCATTTGTAGAGAAAAACCCTTGGAATTGGGTCATTTAGAATCAACTTTGAAAGGAGCTCTTGGGGAAAGGAATCCCAAGAGTTACCTTGATGAAGACTTAATCCACGAAATTTGAGAAGAAAAGTTTAGAACTTGTCCTTCTTCTCCAAGATTCCAATGCTCTTCAATGGTTGTTGAGTAGAGAGAGAATTTAGATCGACGTGAGACTGGGGAACTGATTTTGGTGGTTAATTGTGACTTTAAAATGACCCTAAATCAATATATATAGTCACCCCCTAAATTAACCAAAAGATCCCTCACTTAATTGAGTGTTTTTTGAAGTTAAATTGACTTCAAAACGACGGGAATGAATCAAGGAAGTTTTTGCGCGTCGCAGGGAAAATTCCAAATCTTTTTTCTGAAATCCATCTTGAGGCAGTGATCCTTGTTAAGTCCCCGCATCGCGAGGCAGTTTTTTATACTAAGTTCTGGCTGTGCTGACGCGTGACAACTCTCATATCTTGGCTGCACACAGAGTGCTTTGGCATCTTGCTTGCCAATATTTGGTCCTCCTCAAGGACCCCAAGGGTGGTCCTTGGGGAGTTGTAACTAGACATTTGGACCCTATAAACATTATTTAACCTATTTAAAGTCCTTTTACAAGTTTTAGACTTGATATGACACTCCCAAACCTTCATCAAACATAGGGACGTCTACTAGTTCAATTTCACTAGTTTCCGGACGTCAAGGTCTTTCTTTGACGTTTTGGATCTAATACTTCCTACTTAGTTTCAATACATTAATTTAGGATTAGAAACATATTTTTAAGTCTCAATAAATCATATGAGTCTCTAGACTAAGTCATGAACTTTTGAAGTGTTACATTATCCCTCCTTAGGAACATTCATCCCCGAACGACACCTAAATTTTTTTATAGGGAGAGGATAGACTCACTACTAGAATCCCAACCACTCAACAACCAAAACATATTCATAATGAGTCACAGATCATGGGAGTACTTCACAACTCCATTCAACACATAAACGTGGCATTACACATCAACTCAATTCATAATGCACAACATATAAGAGCTCAAGTTTTCATAACATATAATGAGGAACTACCTTCTCAACATGAACATGATATCTAAATGACATTAAAGAGTTACCATGCTATTCTTCTTCTCAAGACAACATCGAAACACTAAAATCTCAAGAAACATATATTTCACATTAATTCAAGTTAACACAAGAAACGTCTTTCATGAAAACTCATTCTGACATAAACCTTTACCAAAACATGCACATACTTAGAAATAAGCGAATTTCATGTTTATTCATTATTTTCATTTTTAAGAGGAACTACTAACCTTAAAAAGTAAAAAGATGAGGATAGCGGGACTTCATGTCGGCCTCGACCTCCCATATTGCACCCTCAACTAGGTGGTTTCTCCATAGAACTTTTACGAAGGTCAACTCTTTGTTCCTCAACCTTTTGACTTGATGATATAAGATTTCCACCGGAACCTCTTCATAATAAAGTTCCTCATTCACCCCTAACCCTTTAATAGGGAGAATGGACACCGGATCGCCTATACATTTCTTGTGCATGGAGACATGAAATACTGGGTGAACCAAAGCTAGTTCACTAGATAGTTTCAACTCATAAGCAACCTTTCTGGCCCGTTGCAATATCTCATAAGGACCCACATACCAGGGACTTAGCTTCCCCATTTTTACCGTATCTCATTACCCCTTTCATAGGTGAAATCTTCAAGTACACCCTATCACCTACTTCGAATTCAAGGTCTCTTCTTCTCTTGTCAGCATGACTTTTGCTGACTGTAGGCTATTTTCAACCTATCCCTTATCACCCAAACTTCCTCCAAAGCTTCATAGACTATATCGGGACCAAGGAGTGAAGATTCGCAGACCTCAAACCACCAAACCAGAGACTTACATCTTCTACCATAGAGTGCTTCCAAAGGTGACATGGAAATATACGAATGGTAGCTATTATTCTAACAGAACTCAATCAACGGTAGGTGATCGTCCCAATTACCTTTGAAATCTATTAAACAAGCTCTTAACATATCTTCTAGGATTTGAATGGTACGCTCTGCTTGAGCAGCCGTATGAAGATGAAAAGCGGTCGTTAGTTTCCCTTGTATTACCAAATCCTTTTTGAAAAAACCTCAAAAAATGAGAAGTTGAATTGAGAAGATCTATCTGATATGATGGACAAAGGAATCCCATGTAAGCTCACAACCTCATTAATGTAGATCTTACATAATCCTCCATCGAACAAGTAGAATTGATGCGTAGAATTGATGCGGATAAAGTGAGCGGATTTCATCATCCAATCCATAACAACCCATATTGAGTCATTTTGCCTACGTGTCCGAGGCAAACCCATTACGAAGTTCGTATTAAAGTCTTCCCACTTCCAAGATGGAACTTGCATTTCTTGAGTTAAACCACTCGGCTTTTGATGCCCGGCTTTAAATTATTGGCAATTTGGACACCTAGCCACAAATTCCGCTATGTCCTTTTTCATGCCTTCCCCCCAATAGATCTCTTGAAGGTCACGGTACATTTTGGTGTCACCCGAATATATAGAATATCGGGAACCATAAGCTTCTTTCAAAATTTGCTTTCTCAAATCATCAACATCCGGCACACACAACCTACCTTAGTACCTAAGCACACCATCCCCCATTAGGAGAATGACTCATTAAACTTACCAAGGACCGATTCCTTCAACTCCATCAACAAAGGATCAAAGTGTTACTTAGACTTCACCTCAACCACTAAAGACAATTCAGAGTTATGATGGACCATAAAGCCACCATTAGGAGAATCTTCAATTCGAACACCCAATCGAGCCAACATATGAGCATCTTTCACTAGTTTTTTCTTGGATTCTTCCACATGAGACACACTAACCATGGTCATACAACTTAGAGCATCCGCAACCATTTTTGCCTTGTCGAGGTGGTAGAAACACTCATGTCGTAATCCTTCAATAATTCCTACCATCTTCTTTGTCAGAGATCAAGTCCTTTTGAGTAAATACATATTGTAGACTGTTGTGGTCGGTAAATATATCCACATGTACCCCATAAAGATAATGCCTCCATATTTTCAAGGCAAACACCACGGACGCTAATTCGAGATCATGAGTTAGGTATTCATTCTAATCCACCTTCAGTTTCCTAGAGGCGTATGCTATTACCTTACCATGTTGCATAAGGACACAACCCAAACCTACTCGGGAAGTGTCACAATATACCACAAAACCCTTGGTGCCCTCTGGTAAGGTCAACAACGGAGTGGAGGTTAGCTTATCTTTCAACTCTTGGAAGCTTCTTTCACAAGCCTCCAACCACTTAAACATCACCTTCTTTTGAGTTAATGTTGTCAAAAGAGATGCAATAGAAGAAAACCCATCGACAAACCTTCTATAGTACCCGTCTAGACCAAAGAAACTTCAAATATCGATTGGAGACAAAATCTAGGCCAGTTCTTAGTTGCTTTCGTCTTTCTCAGATTGACCTCTATTCCCTCACTAAAGATGATATGACCAATAAATGCAATCACTCTCAACAAAAATTCACATTTGTTATACTTAGCCAAGAGTTGTTGTTCTTTTAGGACTTGCAGTACCACCCTTAATTGGATCATATGCTCATCCTAACTCTTAGAATATACCAAGATATCATCAATGAAGACCATTACAAAGGCATTAAAGTAATTTTGGAACACTCTATTCATTAGGTCCATAAAAGCTACAGGGCATTTGTTAACTTAAAAGACATAACTAGGAACTCATAGTGACCATACCTAGTTCAGAAAGGCGTTTTGGGAATATCTTCACCTCTCACCCTAAGTTGGTGATATCCCAACCTCAAATCAATTTTAGAAAAGTAGCTTGCCCCTTGGAGTTGTGTAAATAAATCATCATTCCTAGGGAGAGGATATTTGTTCTTTATGGTGACCTTATTAAGTTTAAGGTAATCAATGCACATCCTAAGGGACCCATCCTTTTTTTTCACATATAACACCGGAACACCACATGGAGAAATACTAGGTCGAATGAAGCCTTTGTCTAGTAAGTCTTCAAGTTGGGCCTTTAACTCTTTCAATTTCGTTGCAAACATCCGATAAGGAGGAATTAAAATGGGGTTCGTATCCGGTAATAAGTCAATACCAAAATTAATATCCCGTTTGGGAGGAATTCCAGGCAAGTCATCGGAAAAGACTTCCAGAAAATCCTTTACTACGGGGACATAATCTAGAGGAGGAGTTCTGGAGTCTAGGTCCTTTACTCTCACAATATGGTATATACACCCTTTAGAGATCATCTTACAAGCCTTTAAATAAGAAATGATGCGACCTCTAGGAATAGAATTCCCCCCCTTCCACTCTAAAACTTATAGAAAATACTTGTAACATACCGGTGACAACATCGGGAGATTCTTCTTGATCACCCTTAGATAACATAGCATAGAAGTGGTTCTTCTTAGGAACATCGAAATTAGAACCACTTGCTTGAGCTTGACCACTCCCCTTCTCTTGACCCCTTACATTTGGACAATCCCTCACCTTGTGTCCACTCAAAGCAACTATTCGTTCCAACTAAGCGTTCACCTACTGCTTCTTACCACATTTGATACAAGTAGGTTTCTTGCTAGGTGAACCACCACCTCTTCCCTTTTTGGGGCTTAGGGTTAGACACCCTATTATCACGAGCCTTGGGAAACTTGGAAGGGACTTGGTTGGAGAACCTTTTTTTGATTCTAGGCTTGTCTTGAATTTCTAACCTACCCTTAGAAGTACCTTACTCATATGAATTGGCCTCTCTAGCATCCTTAATCTTCCTCTTAGTCCTACTCTGTTCCACTTGTTGATCATGTACCATCAGACGAGAAATATCCATGTTGTCATGAAGCATCACCGAATAACACTCTTCAACCAAATCATCGGATACTCCCGTCACATAGCGGGTCATTTCATTCATCGGGTTCGGAACCAAAGAAGAGGCATACTTAGAAAACTTAGTGAACTTCAAAGAGTACTCAAGTACACTCAAACCTCCTTGACGAAGGTTGATGAATTATTCAACTTTAGACTCCCTTTTCTCCCTTTGGAAGAACCTATCAAGGAAATCCCTTCTAAATACCTCCCATCTAATGGGACCCGCTCTCGAAGCCCAATTGTCCCTCCATTGATTATACCAAGTTTTAGCCACATCCTTGAGTTGATAAGTTGCTAGCTCGGCCTTATCACTTGAACTCAACCCCATAGTCTACAAGATCTTGTAGATCTCATCAAGGAAGTCTTGGGGGTCTTCATTCATCTTCGACCCAAAGAACATTGGAGGGTTCATCCTAGTGAAGTCCCTCAAGCGAGAAGCCATGGTACTAGCATTTTGGTTCACACGGGGTCTAACTTCACGGTTCGCTTGAGTCGTCATGGCTTGCGCTTGATTAGTCATAGCTTGAGACAAAGTTACAAAAGCTGATCTTATCTCTCCATTCGTCATAGCCATAGGAATTCCCAAAGCTTGGCCACCGAAAAGAACTTGTTGTTGAGGAGGAGCTTGATTTCCTCGTGGAAGAGCTTGGTTGTCTTTGGGAGGGGCTCCCTCATTAGCAATCTCTTCTTCAACTCTTTTTGCGGCTTCCCTTCTAGTACTCATAGCCTATAACCACAATAAAAGGTTTAGATGCAAAAGGACACATAGAGTCAAAACTCTTGAGACACAACATAGGATTACCAAGAATATGAGAATTTCCTAAGCATCACATAATCTCTCATTTATAAGTGTGGCACACTTCACAATCATGAACAAGACTTTACATAGACGTTGTTTAGTGAGACATCAACCCTAGGGTTACTTAACCTCATGCTCTGATATTAAGTTTGTCACAAACGGGGAGCACCCCCTAGACGTAACCGACGTCTACATCCTAAGAGAGGACTTAGACTAGCCCGTAGCATTCATCATTACATGTCATAAGTCAAAAATGCGGAAAATTTAAAACATTTGCATAGTGAAGTGTATTTATACTTCTCACATATCATATAGGGAATTTATATACGCTCCTCGTTTACTAAGTATGCATTGAATTCTCGTTTAACATAAAAAAATTATATAAGAGTCTAATATGTTGTCTCACATATAAACCATCTAAAAGGAGTACAACATTTGGACATAGCCATTACAAGTACAATATTCCATTATAGTCTTATATCAGTAGTCTCAAATGAAAAAGGAAGGAGATAATTGTCTTTAGACATAACAATCCTACTAATCTAGATAGATGGCACCATCCTCGAATCATTAAGGACTCACCAACAACTTAGGAAAGATGTCCAAGTCTTTTTACAAATGGCCTCAATCACTTCAACGACCTAAACCTACATATTTGTAGAATCAAAAAGAATATGGGTTAGTAAAACCACATGTACTTAGTGTGGATATATGCAAATAAACCATTTGAAGACATGCATGAAAGGGACCATTTCCTTAAAAACATGTTAACTACTTTTGAAAGCCTTTATGCACACAAAATAGAGCATATACAAGACAGGGATCATAAAAACATAAGAAATGTTCATCAACAAGGACAACGTCATTATAAAGTCATCTTAACGTTTCATGTACAATAGTCCATATCATCAACATACAAGACCTTACCAGCAATCTCCATCCCAAGCCTACGAGTGCAATACTCATGTGAAGCCCCATAACCCTACATAATCAAGTAAACAAGAAAAGAGATCATAAGTAATGCCTTGCTTTATATAACATAATCATCAAGTGTGGTCATCATCACATATAGCAATTCATAACAATATCACATTCATCACTATAACCAACATCATATAGGAGCAACATCATATAGAGTCAATATATGTGCATATCATGATATCATAAGTGCATAATAATATAAGAACAACCTCTTAAGACTCCCTTGAAGGCCAACTTGTGCAATTTATTGATAGCCCATACCCCTACCTATACTAAGTAGAACACCTTAAGTCACCCTAGTAAGTCTTTAACTACATTACTTCATTCATTTTTAATTTCGGGATAAATTGCCTTAATCGACAATAGACCATGTGAGATAAACATAAAATCTGGTGTCATGAAACCCTACACCGAAAGAAGGTGCTCTACTTGCCAAGGTAGAACCAAAACATGAACATAACATTCTAGGTGGATCCATTTGCCAGTATTTCAATGGAGGCAACATAGTTAAGGAACTAGGAAATGTACTAGAGATCTCCATCTCATGAGAACCATTGTGAACATACCCTCCCTACATTAGGAAGGTACACCTCTCATATCTAGTTCGCTCGATGTGAAGCTAAAGTCTTTTTTTAAAAAGCCTTTAGGTCATTCTTAATCATCAAAACTTAGTTTAGGCCATATGAGACTAACCCCTTGTATATCATAATCATTAGATCATTAGGTATAGGATGAGAACTTCCTTTCATCACAAACCATCATTAGTGACATTATCATATCATATTCATATCATAATAAGGCAAATAGGAGAATCATATTCACACTTTCATGATCATACCCCTATCAAGATCTCACAATCCATCATACTCATAATATGGCATCATAATCATCATATCATCGTCTACTTAATCTAATCACATAATCACACTTCAATTGAATATCATCATCAAGAATAAACCATCATTATTGAAGTAGAGAACTCATAGTCACAAGAAAGTCTTACTAATAGATTCTAAAACCTTCTTCAAGATCATACCCTCAATTCATCACAATTATACAATGATCCACTCATAATCATCATCATCATCATCATCATCATCATAATATAGTGAATTAAACAATAACATAATCAATTATAACAACCCTAGTCATCTAGAAGTCCAATACATAGCCAGGGTTAGGGAAAGGGGTTCATTCAATAGGGTCTTCAAGAACTAGACCAAAAACCCAATCAAAACATGTTACATAATAGTTCATGAAGAAACAATACCATCAACAGTAATATATCAACCATAACCTCATCATCTTCAAGCAATTTATCAACCAAGATATAAGATTTGGGGAAATTTGGGAAAGGACATGGATCACACAAAATTTAAAATTGATCAACATCAATTACTCAACAACATACACTTAATTATCCTTAGGTAATCACAATTCATCATAATCAATCATCAATTTTGAATTTAGAAGAAAACCCATCTGTAGAGAAAAGCCTTGGAATTGGGTGATTTAGAAATTAACGTTGAAAGGATCTATTGGGTAAAGGAATCCCAAGAGTTACCTTGATGAATACTAAATCCATGAAACTTGAGAAGAAAAGTTTTAGAACTTGACCTTCTTCTCCAAGCTTCCAATGCTCTTCAATGGTGGTTGAGTAGAGAGAGAATTTAGAGAGACGTGAGATTAATTCTTGAAATTGATTTGGGTGGTTAATTATGACTTAAAACTGACCCTAAATCAATATATATCAACCCCCTAAATTACCCTAAATACCCCTCACTTTATTGGGTCTTTTTGTGAAGTCAAATTGACTTTAAACAATGCGAACGAATCTTGGAAGTATTTGTGCATCGGGGGGAGGGTGCACTTCCAAATTTTTTTTGGAAATTTGGCTTGAGGAAGTGAGTCTCGTGAAGGCCCCGCGTTGCGAGACACTTTTTTCCTACCAATTGCTGCCTGCACCACGTTTGACAGCCCTCATATCTTGGCTGCACGCAGGCTGCTTTGGCAGTTTGCTTGCCAATGGTTGGGTCCTCCTCAAGGACCCCAAGGGTGGACCTTGGGAGTCGTAAATGGATGTTTGGACCCTTTAAACATTTGTTTTACCTATTTAAAGTCTTTTTTTACATGTTTTAGACTTCATATGAAACTCCCAAACCTTTAACAAACATAGGAACGTCTACTAGTTCAATTTCACTAGTTAACGGACGTTAAGGTCTTTCTTTGATATTTTGGCTCTAATACTTCCTACTTCGTTTAAATACATTTATTTAGGCTTATAAATATTTTTTTAAGTCTTATTTAATCATGTGAGTCTCTAGACTAATTCATGAACTTCCGGAGTGTTACATTTAATCTAGTAACATAATAAGAGCTTACCATAACCAATTCATTCTCAAAGGAATCGATCAAGCCAAGAAAAAGAAGACAAAAATTATTGATCAATCCCTCTACAAGAATTCAACAAGTTTCCCTCATTTCCATCCCCTAAATCGAAAGATTACTTCATGGAATTCGTCATCAGGTATGTGAAATTTTACTAGTGGGTTCCTTTTACCTAGTAAGTCCCTAGAATCCAGTCAGATTCTTGATTCCCTTCATTATATTTAGACTTAGGATTTCTATAACTTCATATTAATTCTTTGATTTAGCTATTAGATTTATCCTAATCAGAACATTACGCTTTGTAACTATGTTGCTAAATTCCTGAATGACATTCAAAACCCTAGTTTTGTAAATTCGTTTAGTTCATTAATTACACTTTCTAGGTCAGTTTATACAAATATACGTGCATCGACTATCAAATGTTTAATTACCATAACTTAATATTGCATTTCAGTTAGCATGTCAGACTCTCGAGCTATATAGTTCTATTAGTTTGTTGCATTTTATATATTGTTGGGAGTAAGCTTAATACCGAGTCTGATTAGGTCCAGTGCCCCATATAGTCCCAGAATTACGTGCTCTGATACGCTCAAACTTACTTCTCAAATAAGAAGTAAAGCGATCGTGTCAAGTAAATAACCCAACTAATGAGGTTGGGATCGTTCCCACGAGGAAAATAGTTTAGACTTAACTTCAATATATTATTACTATAGTTCCATCAATTATTTCCTTGGGAAGCAAAAATTATAAAAGGGGGTTTTCTATTTCTAAATAAATGAAAATAACAAGCGAAATTAAAGGAGACAACTAGCAGCTTCAAATGTTGGAGTTTAATCAATTAATCAAAGTAACTAGGGTTTACATGTTCCCCACAGGTTCATAACTTGATAATTTTAACTATAACAATTCTTTCCTAGTCTTGCATGCAAAGTGATAAGTTATGTATTTCTAAATCCTTGGTCTGGCATCTAGAAAATTTCACTCTACACCTTGGTCCGGCTATGTGTGTTGCTATACTAACCCTTACCATTACCTCATATTAAGCATCGTATCGATATTTAACTAAGTTATTACCTCGTACCAGTCAATACTAGCCTATTAAATAGTATACACTAAATCTATGTTGATAATTCTTTTCCTATTATCTACCTCCTTGGTCCGACAATTAGCATTAAGGCGAGTTCTAACGTTGGCCATCCGTTAAAAAGACTTCTAAGCGAAAGAACTATCAATACATGCAAGACACTATTCTAGAATTGTTATTTTAGTTAGGTTTTACCTCATTATTCGCCTATGGTTCCCACAACCCTAGTTATAGAGTTTAGTTACCCATAGTCATAATCACAATATTCAAATATGTAATATAAGAATTCATGCACTTACTTCAATGAGAAAGAATAAAATCCAAAAGTTCACTTGATTAATCAACAAAAGTCACCAACAATCAATTACAAGAGTCTAAAAATATTCAAGAGTCTAACAAAGAGTCTAAAAATAATCAAGAGTCTAACAAAGATTCTCAAAATAATCAAGAGTCTAACCCTAAAAATGAGGTTTTTCGAACTATTTATAAAAATTAAAACCTAATTAAATAAGGACTCTATTTGCTGGAAATCTGTCAAAACGCGACTGGGTCGATGGACCTCACGACGGATCATCGTGGTCACGACGGGCCGTCATGGATTCCGTCATCCCATACTTGTGCAATTTCTTCTGCTGTTGTCTTCATTACCCTCGACGTCAGGTATGACGGATCGTCACAGGCACAACGGTCCGTCGAGGGTCTCCGTTCAAAACACTTGAACTCTTGGTACTGGGACTACTTCTTAATTTTCATGACGAACCAGCATGATGGACCGTCATGGCTATGACGTCCGTCACGCACTCCGTAACCCCATACTTGGTCTGAATTCCCCATCTTCCTTCATCAGCTGCACTACGATGCCACCTACTGACCATCACGAGCACGACGCACCGTCACAAGCTCCATAGGTGGTACTTTTCTGTATTTCTTGCTCAAAAACCTCCGCATTTATCTTTTAGACAAATTTCCTGCAAATAAAGAGAAACTTACATAAAAATTAGTACAAAAAGGCATTTGGACACACTAATCTTAAGGAAAAAGCATTAAAAATATTTTGAAACTACGGTATATCAACACCCTCAACTTAAATTCGTTGTTTGTCCTCAAGCAACGCACTATGACTCAATACAAAATCTTTGTAGAATAGTATCCAAATTTTATCCTTTGCAATCATTTGGCTATTAATCCCGATCAATCTCATCATATTTATGCATGCAATCGCTATTAGGCTTGAATTATGTGGAATCAGACCATGACACAGACTCACCATGCACTAACACCTAGCCTCTTCAATCTCTCACTGAGGTGCTAATATTTCTGATATAGCAACTAGTGTCTTCACTTCAAAACAAATTCCTCATTTTTCACAAAACAATTTCAGTTTGAGTATAAGGATTACTTTTCAACACTCACTCTCACGACAAATTCACACTCATTCATACATATTGCCATAAGCTTGCCCTTATTTTCACTGCTTTAAGTTCGCTATACAACTCTTAGGATCACGATAGGACTTTCTTAGCTTGTAAGATAGGCTTAGGGTCAGGTAGGGTATATTTAGGTATAATTTAGTGACTTTTTGCCCTCCTTGACATATCGGCTAAACATACCACTTTATCATTTTATTTCTCCCAGTTTCTCATATTCTTTCACCTTGTTATTTTCCCTTCTTTCTTAATTTGTGTAAGTGACTCTCTCTTTGTTCTTTGAACCCCACTTTCCATAGCATTCCTCATAATAGCCACCCTTAACTCATGGCTTTGCCATGAGTCAAAGTACACAATACCCAAAGTTGGGTCAGGGCCATAACAAGGGTTGTTTACTGCATTAGCCACCCTCAACTTATGCTTTTGGCATAAGCTGGGTGCACATGTCCAAGGAGGACCAGGGCCAACACATTATTCTCAGAAAAGATCAGTTGGGGTGAAAAAGAAAGGTCTAGTTTAAGCTCAAATCATTTGGATCAAAGAAGGATTAAATTCATTTGGTTTTCTTTTATTTAGGCTAAAAATGGGCTATATTGAACAAGAGCCTATGATCCTTTCCTAATTGTCTATTACAGCTTACTTTTAGCAGGACTAACCAGGCAAGTTCTAGCTCAGTACAAATAGTGGACTATTCAGATCTTCCTCACACTCACTTGACATCTCATTACTCTACCATATTATAAGACACCTAGTTCGAATTTTAGACATAGGGTCATGCAATGGTGTACCTCTATGTCATGCTTAGAGCCACACATTTATCAATTAATATGCCTAGCCATGCATCATTTTCCATTTTATCAGGATATCATTTTAGCCATCATGCTTCAGAATTAAACTATGTACACAAGATATAGACATGCCGGTTCAACAGAAAGAATAATTAGTCTCTTGGGGAAAAAGAACCCAGGCAAGAAAACCCCAAAAGTGGATAGTGAATTGGGCTATTGAGACTTCACCTAGCACTCACTTTCCATTTACCCCACCCCCAACAAAAAGACATGCAATTGTCCCCAATGCATAAAAAATTGTAATACAAGAGTGGTAGGTGAAGCAAACCTGGGGCGCAAAGCGCCGACGATCAGCAAGCTGGTGGGTCTGGTTCCTCGGAACCCACTACCTCTGTAATCTGGACACCCTCAGTAGTGTACACAGCATTGACAGCACTATCAGAAATGCCTCCCGCTATCTCCACATTTCTAGAGCTAGATGCCCTACCAACTAACTCTACTGCCCTCATCTGATGCGCCTCCTCATCAGCAAGCGAGGCTCTCCTCGCAGCCTCCATCTCACGACGCTCCTTCTTTCGTGCTTGAGCCTCATCCTCCTCTCGACCCCTACACCTCTTGGCATGCTCTCGAGGGGGAGGTGGTGGAATTTCAAAAGTGCTGAATAAGGCCGCTGTCACTGTGTCTTGAGCAGGCTCTGCAGAAGGGGCCTCTGACTTAGGCACCCTAGCCTCTAAGATCATATCGATGTCTGCGCGAAGACTGTCGACTGCAGCCTGAAGGGTCGACACATCCACATGAGGGGCTGACCAGGCTAGCACCCACAACTCAAAAGCGTCCAAGCGTTGATGTACCTCAGCGATCTTCCGCTCTGTGTGCTGGACCATTCTCCGCTCCAAGCACTCTTCTGCCTCAGCAATAGACCTCTGCCTCCAAGGCTGGATGTGATGCAGAAGTGTAGCCATCTCTACCTCTAATTTCTTGACCCTAGCAAGCGGGACTAGAGCGGGGAAAGGGGCTGAGCGAGAGGAGCTCAGGGCAGTGCTATTAACCAGAATAGACTCGACCAGGGTACTGTCAGTGGTAGCCGACTGCCTATCTCTATAAATATAAAGGAATTGTTCCATTATTCCTCACTAATAATAGTAGAATCAATGGCGCAGAGTCAAAAAGAACGAAGACTATTAATAAACCAATCCAATAAATTCGCTCATTTTATAAGAAATTTCTATATGATTTAGCCGTGCGGTCATGTGCTACCGTATCAGGCAGATGGTCACCAAGTGGAGGCAACTCTGGTCGGGGCCCTCTGCGTGGAGCCAACTCATTGGCCTCATCCCTGGTGAGGCCGATATCAACAGTGCCCAACGGGTTCTTGAGCTGATCAACATGCCATATAGGCACACCTGCGGACCTGCATAGAGAAAATATCATGCACGGGAAAGGGTAAGTAGTTGTGACCTTAAAATCCCTCTCGTGCATGACCGCCTGTAGAAGCCAAGCAAAATCCACCTCAAAACCGGCTATCATCGCTTTCATCAGTACTGCTCGATCCCATGTGACTATATTATCAGCGGATGTGAGGGAAAGGCAGTGGCAGACAATCAACCACAAAAACTTCGCCGTGAAAGTCAGGTTAGCCTTCTTGATGGCCCCCTTCGGCTCGGTCACCTAGTTAGAACCCTATCCATCAACGGACAAGTGCAGGGCCATCCACCTATTGGTGGTCTCTCTCAGCGATGGCTCACGCAAGAATTGGCCATCTTTGACAATTTGCCACCGGTAGTAAAACTCGGCGGTGAGAGGGGTCCGGTTTGCATCAACATTCTCGTCGTATAGATATCGGCGGATGGAAGACAGGGAGATATAAACCTGAATGCCACGTACTCGGACATGCTCTAGTGGGTCCTGTTTTGCGGGAGCAGCCCGCCTATCAATCTGTGATCGGAGAGTAGCTACGTAGGAGGCGTAGAACTCTCGGACCAACACTTCACTATAATATACCAACGGACGCGCTGTCACTCCGGTCGATGTCTGGTGAAGAGATTGTGGATCTATGGCATGGTCGGGAGACTTCCCGTAAGGACCCGACGCTCCAATGTAAGTGTGTGTGTCAAGACTCTTTTGTCATGCAGAAACTTTGCGTCGGAATAGACTTGATACTGCCCGTAGACACACCACCGATTAGGCTAGTCAGCAACCGGGTTGAGAGCACGAGTCGGTGAATCGGGTATGGATTAACAACTGTCAGCCTCATCATACAAGGCAGACTGTGCAGCGGTGGCGGGTGCAGGGACCTCAGCAGATTCGGAGGCTTCCTTCGATCACGAAACTCCTAAGGAGCCAGACGCTCCTTCTTCATTAGTAGCGGACCAAGAAGGTGTGTCGATCAGTGTGCGCTTCTTATCAGACTGGGAGGCAGTGACTACGCCGGACACTACCTTTTTGGGTGTGGCTCTGGCAGCACGTGCATCTCGGGATGGGGTGGAAGTGCCTGGGGACACGTACTCGAGGTCTCTCTCATCATCAGCGCCAATGCCCAGGCGGGCAGACGGGGCGACAAACTTTGATTACCCGCGTGCGTAGACTCGATCTTTTTTTGGTGCCATAATATATAGTACTTGTAAAGAATCATTATTAGTACTAGAAGGAGCAAACAAGACAAGTAAAACGACACAAAATAAATAAAAGAGTTAAGATATAATGACATTTCTATAGTAACAGTGAAACACGACGGACTAGGTGACGGATCGTCGTGAGTATGACGGACCTTCATGGGGTCCGTCATGTATTACTTTAAACTATGTTTATGTGGATACCCTTGAAGGAAAGTCTCTTACAAGTATGACAGTATATGCAGGACGGATCGTTGTGATTATGACGGTGTGTCGTTGATGTCCATCGTGGGACATTTGGAAAAAAATTGGAGACCCTTAGGAGAGAGGTCTCTGACCGTCATGACGGTTATGCAGGACGGACCGTCGAGGGTATGACGGTCCATCGTAGATGTCCGTTAGAGGACACTTAGAAAAAGTGAGAGACCCTAACGAATAGGGTACCGTCATGATAGTATGTGCAGGACGGACCGTTGTGGGAATGACGGTCCGTCGCACGTGTCCGTTGGAGGACAATTAGAAAAAGTGAGAGACCCTTAGGAGTAGGGTCTGTGACAACCAGAACGGTTGTGCAGGACAGACCGTCGTGGGAACGACGGTCCGTCGCATGTGTCCGTTGGTGGACACTTAAAGAAAATTGGATAGTGGGGTGTTAGGGATGTTAGAACGGACCCAATTTTGGTCCATCGTGGGTATGACAGTCCGTCATCGGGGTCTCGTTTTGTCATTCAGTGACAGAACTGGGGATTCCCCATTCATCCCCAATGACCCAAATGGAATTGTTAGTGTTTCAACCTACATTTATCTAACCCAACTACCTAGTAAACTAGCAATGCTAAAGCACCTATTTCTAGAGTTTTAAAATGGCAATTTTTTTGGATTCTCAACCTAGGTCAGACAAACTAGGCTAACACTAATTGATAAACAAAAATGCAATGTAAATGAGTAGAAATCAGAGATACATACCTGAGAATTTGAGAAAAACAAGCGAGGAAGGTACTTGGTGATAAAGTAAAGAACCACAGCGGTAGACTCCGACCAGTAGATAGTGAATTTTAGAAATTGGGGAATTTGGGAGAATGATCGGTTGGAAGAGAGGGGTTTATGAACTTGGAAGTTGAAAAAGGAGGGAAATGGGAGGAAGAGGGAAGGTGTGGGGTGAAATTAAGGGGGTGGGGTTTTTTAAATGTTAAGAATTTTTGTAAAAACCCAGTCGGGTCGGGTCAGGTACGCTTCATTAATGACAGAACGACGTACCTGGCACGACATCCGTCATAACCGTGATGGGCCGTCGATGTATCCGTTAGTGACTGCTGCAGAGTAATTTTCTGTAGAATTTCCTGGTGATGTGCCTGCAAATTTAAAACTCATTAGTAGAAAATGCTACCATTACTAAAAAGAAAGAAGAAAAAAAAACTAGAAGTATTGGGTTGCCTCCCAACAAGCGCCTGATTTAATTATAAGGCTGCAACATTTGAAAATTTCTCACTTTTATCATACTCATTTCGTGTGTTAGAATTTATCTCTAAAAAGTTTCTTTCTAACTCGTGCTTATGCATAATCGATTGTGAGTCGAGATTTTCTTTAGTAGGCCTTTTTGGGGTGTTTCTTTCCCCCGTGATCTAAGAGAAGCAAAGAGATGATTGTTGACATGAGGAGTAGAATGATTTTATCCGTTGTTGGGTTGACTCATTTTTCCAGTTAGGAAAGTAAGGCAGCCATGCTAATAGAGACATGGGCACAACAAGGTTGATGATCCATGTGAAACAAGTTGAGGAGGACAAGCTGAGAGATAAAGAAGATTTCAAGAATAAGAGAGATAAGACATCAAGGAATGATTTCGGATAGCAAAAGAGTAATGTAAACTGGTGTCTTTTATAATAGAAGCATAAAGGACATGCTCCATCGTCCTCAAGTGCACCTGCACGCACAGGAATAAATATGTGTACAATAATAAAAATTCTCAGAACTTCAGTGTTGGACATACGCATTCTCAAGGTATTAAGGAACAAAGGACGTACTAAGACTCCTACATATGATAACTGTGGTAGGAGCCACTCATGGATGTGTCGTGATTACTGCACTGGCTTCTTCAAGTATGACAAAGACAATCATTTTATAAGAGAATGTCCAAAAAACAGACAGAGAAATGGTAAAGAGGGCAATAGAGCCCAGTCTTCTCCAATTTCTTCACCAATAAAGTTACATCTAGAAAAGCTACTTCAGGGGAAGACGGAGGGAAACCGTATTTATGCTATCACTAGTCACCGAGAGCAAGAGGATTTGCCAGATGTTCTCACTGGTAGGATCCAAGTATTCAGTTTTGACATTATCCCTAAGAATCTTTGTGAACCCTTTTGTGTTTCTACACCGGTTAAGGAGTGTATTCTGACAGAAAGAGTTTATCGCGATTGTCCTGTTTCCTTCAATTACAAGAACACCATGGCTGATTTAGTTGAGTGGGACATGGTAGATTTCGATGTCATTCTAGGTATAAACTAGATTCATGCTTTATGCATCAATAGATTATAGAACTCGAGTTTAAAGGATTGTATCTATCACTTAGTCCGAGTTAATGACTCAAGTGCTAAGGTACCTCCCATTCAGTCAGTTCCTATAGTGAAAGAGTTTTCAGAAGTCTTTCGTGATGATCTACCCGGAGTCCCTCGATAAATAGATTTCTTTATAGACATTTCAGATACTCGTACTATCTCTATTTTGCCATACAGAATGGCACTAGAAGAGTTGAAAGTATAGTTAAAAGATGTGTTAAAGAAGGGTTTCATTCGACTAAGTGTCTCACCTTGGGGCACTCCGGTCTTACTTGTGAAAAAGAAAGATGGTTCCCTTAGGATTTATATAGATTATTGTTAGTTGAACAAGGTTACCATCAAGAACAAGTATCCTCTTCCAAGGATAGATGATTTATTTGATCAAATCCAAGGTGCCACCTGTTTTTCTAAGATAGATCTTAGGTCTTGCTACCATAAATTAAGAGTAAAGGAATGTGATATTCCAAAGATTGGGTTCACAACCTGATATGGTCATTATGAGTTTTCGGTCATGTCCTTTGGTTTGACCAATGCTCCTGCAACATTCATGGACCTTATGAATAGAGTATCCAAACCTTATTTGAAAATATTTGTTATTGTCTTCATTGATGACATAGTAATCTACAAAGGTCTGAAGAAAATCATGCTAGTCAACTCAGAATAGTCCTTTCACTACAAGAAAATGTACATACAATGACATTAATTTAGTGATATTTAAAGCAAATGTCGGAAAATAAAGAATTTTATGATATTTAAGAATAAAATGTCATGAAACAATGACATTTGATGTCAAATGTCACAAAAAAATGATATTTGGTATCAAATATCGGAAAAATAATGATATTTGGTCCAAGACGTCACTATGATAATGACATTTATTGCAAAATATCATTATTTTTGCGACTTTTAGCGAAAATGTCATTTAAATGACGATATTTGCTATAAATGTCGAATATAATATGACATTTACTACAAAATGACATTGGTTTTAGTGACATTTAGAAAAAAAAATTGCTTAAATAGTGACATTTAACATTAATGTCGAATATATTATGACATTTGCTACAAAATGTCATTGATTTTAGTGATATTTAGAAAAAAATGTCACTAAAATAGTAAAATTTTATTGTAAAATGTCATTGATTTTAGTGAGTTTTAGCAAAACTATTCCTAAAATAGAGACATTTAACACAAATATCGTATATATTATGACATTTATTGCAAAATGACGTTGATTTGATCACCATATAGTGAAAATTTTGCTAAAACAATAATATTTTTATTCAAATATCGAATATATTATGTTATACGTTGAAAAATATCATTGATCTTTGTGATATACGATGAAAGGTACTGTAAAATCCACAGGTAGAACCACGTGGGTTCGTGAACCCCGTCGGCAAAAAATATACGATATATATAAGGTAATTTATATATATATATATATAAACCCCCTTAACAACAAATACTAACTGATGGCGCAGTGACAAGTCCCCCTGAAATTAGGTTGTATGTCAATGGTTCGCATCTCTGTGTAAGCATTATATCTTTCTCTTTTTTATTTTAATTTTTTTTAGTTTTATTTTTATTTCAATTTATTTTTTATCATTTTTTTACTTTAAAAAACGTGTGAAAAGTGTGGTTTTAAACTCAATAGAATTCAAGGTTCCCATTTCTAAAGGCTTATTTACACGTTTAAGCTTTTATTTCTCGAATCCCCTAAACATAAATCCCGAGTCAGCCACTGGTTAAGCATATTATTAGTCGCTAATTACAATATTTACACCTAATTTTTAAAATCTAATTATATTTTAAATATTATTCATCATTATATATGGATAATGTTTGACCAAATTTGCCCCCCTCCACCCCAGATTATGTGATTTGAACAAAATTAACTTTATGGTAAAAAAATATTTTATTTTTACCCTTATTATTAAAATGTGTTAAGTTTAATTTTTACAACAAATGTAACTTGAGTTCACTAGAATAACTGTTATGGAAGAAGAAATAACATTTTCTTGTTATTCTAGAGAAGTTGAAAGATCTCGAAAGATCGATATATTTTTCAATCGATGTATGGAGATTAATAAAATAATAAATTTATTTTTTATTCAACTACCAAATGACCCTATGGGTCTTTTTGAAAAGTGACATGGTAATTGGAGTTGGTGTAGTATTAAACGCGTAATTAGCAAGGGTTTTGGGTTGTCATGTGACACTGCTCTGTCGGAAAATTTTAAAAAATATTTAGTGTAAAAAGGGGAATAACATATAAAAAGATATATTGTCACGACCCAAAACGAGCCGCGAGTGGCACCCACACTTATCTTACTATGTGAGCCAATCTAAACCCCAACATTTCAAACATAATAAACGGAATAATAATGCGGAAGACTTAAAACTCATTAATATAACCAATAAATAACTTCTAAAATTTATCAATTACCATCCCCAAAATCTGGAAGTCATCATCACAAGAAAGTCTATCCTCAAATTACTAAGTCTAAGAGTATCTAAGAAGCTAAAATAACTAAACAGATAGACCATGCCAGAACTTCAAGGCATCCAGACATGAAGAAGAAGATCCAGTCCAAGCTAGAAGCTTTAGCTCACCCTGAAATCTGGTGTGACGAAGACTGGCTAGAGTTGCGATTGAGTTGAAGATGACGGTACGTTTGCTGCACTCCACAAATAATAAAAAGAAATCATACAAGTAGGGGTCAGTACAAAACACAGGTACTGAGTAGGTATCATCGGCCAACTCAAAATAGAAAACAGTATATATCAGATAATATCATAAAATCAACTACAATACTCAACAGGTAGCAACACAAGTACGAGAATCATTGATAAATAACACCAAGTACACCCATGAGGACTCAAGCCTCCATACCATACTCATTTGGGAAATAGGTTCATTAAATTGAGTATATTAACATATTTCAAGATTCATTCTCTTTACTATCCTGGTGTCGGAACGTGACACTCTGATTCTCATCATACTATCCTGGTGTCGGAACGTGACACCCGATCCACTATTACTATCCTGGTGTCGGAACGTGACACCCGATCCCATTCATACTATCCTGGTGTCGGAACGTGACACCTGATCCTCTATTACTATCCTGGTGTCGGAACGTGACACCCGATCCACTAACCTCAATCTTTTAGTTAATCAAGCCTGCTTTTATACCAAGGCATCATCATTAACAAAGAGGTTTCAAGGTTTAGGATTCAATAGCCTCATCATGCTTATTTTATCGCAATTATATAATCACATCATGCAAGCATACAATTAAGCATATAGGAGACTTTACAAAACTACCCATTACATATCATTCGCTATCAAGAGTTTACTATGAAAAGCATAAACCATAACCTACCTCTACCGAAGAATTCGTGATCAAGCAACCTACTTTCCCAAACCTTTGCTTTCCTTGCGTTCTCCCCTTCTCTCGATCGTTTCTCTCTTTTCTCTCTGTTCTTTCTATTTTTCTTATTCAAACCCTTTTGTCTTTTATCCTAATTGTCATATAATTAAGTATAATGATGGTAAAAGTAACCCACTATTTATTCCAAGGTTGTCTCCTTTAAACCCCAAGTAATTGAATTATTAACATTTAACCACTAACTTTATAATTATAAGCAGGAGTAGTCCAAAACGCCCCTTAAAACATTTAACAGAAATCCGACCCAGTCAGGGTTACGCAGACTGTGACGGGCCGTCGTGCCTGTGACGGTCCGTCCTGCTGAGTCGTCACAGAATTCAGAGACTAACTTTTCACTAAGGGCCTGTGACGGTCCGTCGTGCCCACGACGGTCCGTCCTGCCATGTCGTCGCGAAGTTCAGAGAGTTGTTCTCAGTACCCAATTTTCAGAATTCTAAGTGTTTTGGAACGAGACACCCTCGACGGTCCGTCGTGCCCATGACGGTCCGTTGTGGGATCCATCGACTCAGACAGTTATTACCAGAAATAAACTATACAACTCAAAATGACTAAACAGGTCGTTACAATAGATACCAATTTACCCATCGTTCGTCCTCGAACAATCACAAGAAGAAAAACAAGGGCGAAAAGGAGTACCTGAATCTGTAAACAAGTGTGGGTATCTTTCTTGCATATCAGCCTCCTTCTCCCAAGTGGATTCTTCAACCGACCGATTCTTCCATTGAACCTTGATGGATGCAATCTCCCTTGACCTCAACTTGCGGACTTCTCTATCTAAAATAGCAACAGGCTCCTCCTCATAGGACAGATTATCATCAAGCAGAACTGAATCCCAACGAATAATGTAGTTTCCATCACCATGGTATCTTTTCAACATAGACACATGAAATACCGGGTGCACTCCTGACAGCCCTGGGGGCAATGCTAATTCATAAGCCACCTCCCCCACGCGCTTCAAAACTTCAAATGGACCAATATACCTCGGACTAAGCTTACCTCGCTTACCAAACCACATCACCCCTTTCATGGGCGAAACCTTTAGCAAGACTTGCTCACCCTCCATAAACTCCAAGTCCCTAACCTTTCGGTCTGCATATTCTTTCTGTCTACTTTGAGCCGCTAAAAGATTTTCTTGAATGCATTTCACTTTGTCTAACGATTCCCTCAGAAGGTCAGTACCCCAAGGTCTAACCTCAAATGCATCGAACCACCCAATGAGAGACCTACATCTTCTCCCAAACAATGCCTCAAATGGGGCCATATCAATACTTGAGTGATAGCTATTGTTGTATGAGAACTCTGCTAAGGGTAAGAAGTTATCCCAATGACCACCAAACTCTATCACACATGCACGAAGCATATCCTCCAAAATCTGAATCGTTCGCTCAGACTGACCATCGGTCTGAGGGTGAAATGCAGTGCTAAGATCCAATCTAGTACCTAATTCAGCATGCAATGTTTTCCAAAACTTAGAAGTAAACTGCGTACCTCTATCTGATATGATGGAGAGCGGAACTCCATGCAATCGAACAATTTCTGAGATGTAAATTTTGGCTAACTTCTCTGCATTATAAGTCACCTTGACCGGAATGAAATGAGCAGACTTAGTTAACCTATCAATAATTACCCAAATGGAGTCATACTTACCCATTGTCTTTGGAAGACCAACCATGAAGTCCATTGCAATTCACTCCCACTTCCATTCAGGAATGGGCATTCTCTGAAGTGTCCCTCCAGGCCTCTGGTGTTCATACTTTACTTGCTAACAATTCGGGCATTGATCAACAAAGTCAACAATGTCACGCTTCATTCTACTCCACCAAAAATGTTGCTTTAGGTCACGGTACATCTTGGTTGCACCAGGATGTATAGAATACCTTGAACTATGAGCCTCTGTAAGAATAGTGTGGATCAAATCATCGACGCGGGGTACACATACCCTTCCCTTAATTCTCAAAACACCTTCCTCATCGATTTTTGCTTCTTTAGCCTCTCCTCGCAACACCTTATCTCGGATCTGGATCAGTTTCTCATCATTAAATTGCTTTCCCTTAATCTTGTCAAGAAAGGAAGATCTTGCCTCCACACAAGCCAAAAATCCTCCCTTCTCATTTACTTCTAGCCTCATAAAGTCATTAGCCAAAGTCTGAACCTCTCTAGCCAATGGGCGTCTAGAAACCTGCAAATGGGCTAGGCTTTTTATGCTCCCTGCCTTTCTACTTAAGGCATCTGCCACCACATTAGCCTTTCCCGGATGATACAAGATAGTGATATCACAGTCCTTCAGTAGTTCCATCCATCTCCTCTGTCTCAAATTCAAATCTTTCTGAGTAAAGACATACTGTAAACTACGATGATCCATGTAGACTTCACACTTAACCCCATATAGATAGTGCCTCCATGTCTTTAATGCAAACACTACCGCAACCAACTCCAAATCATGGGTCGGATAATTACGTTCATGCACCTTTAATTGCCTCGAAGCATAAGCAATTACATTCTTCTCTTGCATTAGCACTGCACCCAACCCAGAATAAGATGCATCACAATAAACAGTGAAGTTCTTACCTTCCACTGGCAAGGTGAGGATTGGTGCAGTAGTCAACAAAGTCTTGAGCTTCTGAAAGCTTTCTTCACACTCGTTCGACCATACAAATGGAACACTCTGCTTAGTCAAGTTTGTCAATTGGGAAGCAATAGAAGCAAATCTCTTGACAAACCGACGGTAGTAGCTAGATAAACCAACAAAGCTCCTTACATCTGTAACATTAGTGGGTCTTACCCAATTCTTCACTGCTTCGATCTTAGAAGGATCCACCATCACTCCATCCTTAGAAACCACATGTCCCAAGAAGGACACTGAATCTAGCCAAAACTCACACTTAGAGAATTTGGCATAAAGCTTTTTCTCCCTCAACATTTCCAATACAATTCTCAAATGCTCCTCATGTTCTTTCCTGCTCTTTGAGTATACCAGTATATCATCGATGAATACAATGACAAAGAGATCCAGATATGGCTTAAAAATCCCGTTCATCAAACTCATGAAAGCAGCAGGGGCATTAGTAAGCCCAAAAGACATTACTAAGAACTCATAATGTCCATACCTGGTCCAAAAAGCAGTCTTTGGTACATCCGTTACCCGTATTTTCAATTGATGATAACCAGATCTCAAATCAATTTTTGAGAAGGTACAAGCACCTTGTAACTGATCGAACAAATCATCGATGCGAGGAAGAGGATACTTGTTCTTAACAGTTACCTTATTCAGTTGTTTGTAGTCAATGCACATCCGAAAACTTCCATCCTTTTTCTTCACAAATAAAATGGGAGCACCCCAAGGAGATGCACTTGGTCTAATAAAGCCTTTTCTTAACAACTCTTGAAGTTGGGCCTTTAACTCTCTTAACTTAGCGGGAGCCATGCTATAAGGGGGTATGGAAATGGGGCGAGTACCCGGCTCCAGATCAATACAAAAGTCGATATCCCTATCCGGTGGCATACCAGGAAGGTCTGTAGGAAACACATCCAGAAACTCACGGACTATTGAAACCGACTCAATTGAGGGTACTTGGGTAGTATCATCCCTTAGGTGTGCCAAGAAAGCTAAACAACCCTTGCTAACCATTCTCTTAGCGCGAGGAAGGAGATGATACGAACTGAAGTGGAAGAGTAGTCACCCTCCCATACTAACGGATCTGTCCCAGGCTTGGCTAACGTCACAGTTTTAGCATTACAATCTAAGATTGCAAAGTTTGGAGAAAGCCAAGTCATACCCAGAATTACATCAAAATCAATCATTTCTAAGAAAATCAGGTCTACATGAGTATTGCTCCCCACAAACGTTACAAGACAAGACCTATACACCTTTTCAACTATCACAGACTCACCCACCGGAGTAGAAACACGAATAGGCATGTCAAGCAATTCACAATGTAAATTAAGACCAGTAGCAAATGAAGAAGATACATATGAAAATGTGGATCCAGGATCAAATAACACGGAAGCCATGCAATCACAAACCAAAAGATTACCTGTGATAACAGCATCGGATGTCTCCGCTTCCGACCGCCCGGGGAAAGCGTATCAATGGGCCCTATTGCCTGTCTGCCCGTTGCCCCTACCATGTTTTGCTGTAGTGGCTCCAGTTTGCCCCCAACCCCGGTTGATTTGGTGACCACCATTACCTCGGCCACCACGTTCTCCAGAATAGCGGCCTCTTCCATGACCACCTCTACCTCTGACTATTGGGGGTCTATAACTCTGTTTTGGACAATATCTCTTAATATGTCCAATTTCCCCACATCCATAACACTCTCTGGGTTCAAGCATAGGTCTCTGTGAGAACTACGGAGTCTGGGGATAACCTCCAAACTCAGAGAAATGTTGATTGGTCTGCGGTGGACCCCCATCTACAGCCTGCAGTGAAGACTGAATAGGTCGGGCTGTATAACCTCCAGAACTCTGTCCTCTGGAGTAAGAACCACTAAACTTACCTCCCTTACGAAACTTCTTAGTAGTTGATGCCATGGTGAAATCATCTGGCTTCACTCCCTCCACCTCTATCACAAAGTCTACCACTTCTTGAAAGGATTTTGCTGTAGCCGCTACTTGTAAGGCTGAGATCCGCAAATATGACCTCAACCCCTTCACAAAACGGCGAATCCGCTCTTGTGGACTGAAGCAAAGCTGAGTGGCATATCTGGAGAGTGCACCAAACTTAGCCTCATAAGCAGTAACCGACATCCTGCCTTGCTCTAGGCTTAGAAACTCATCCCTCCTCCTATCCCTCAAAGTACGGGGTATATACTTCTCCATAAATAAACTAGAGAATGATGCCCAAGTCATAGGTGGTGCCTCTGTTGGTTGACACTCCACATGTGACCGCCACCACATTTTGGCGTTCCCTTGAAATTGATAGGTCACAAACTCGACGCCAAATCATTCTACTATACCCATCTTGTGTAGTAACTCATGACAGTCAACCAGAAAATCGTAGGCATCCTCAGATTCAGCACCCTTGAAGACCGGAGGTTTCAATTTCAAGAACTTACTGAAAAGTTCATGCTGATCACTTGTCATTATAGGCCCTGTAGTCAAACGAAGAAATGTGCCTATTTCAAGTGAGGCATCCATGCGGGGATCCCCAGCAGCGGCATGTCGTACTCCCGTAACCTGAGGTGCGGGTGCAGAAAACACTGGAGGTGTCTGGCCTTGATCAGATAACCCGCTAAGATAAGGAAGAACCTGATTAATCATCTCTGGGGTAGGTTGGGGGGGTAATTCCTCATTCTGCACCTGTTCGCTCTCCCCTTCCTCACCCTCTCTTAATACTTCCTCAGTCGGTGGAGAAGTCACCGCCCTAGTACTAGATGGGCCAGGTGTTTGTCCTCTTCCTCTGGAGGACGTCCTCCCGCGACCTCTACCACGACCTCTTGCCACTATTCCTCTTGAGACTCTGACCCCGGTCGCTCAGACGCATCTTGACTTGCCGGTGTTGATGTTGGCGCAGTTGTGGCTCTAGTTCTAACCATCTGCGAAATAGAGTGAAGATGGTCAGATACCAATTTGTATCACCTAGATACCAATTGGATCCAAGCAATGGCACGAAAGAAAGAAGAATGGAATTTTCCTAAAGTCTTATAGCCTCTCAAAGAAAAGTAAAGGCGTCCCCCTACAGTTCCTCAAGACTCTACTAGACTCGTTCTTGTGTGATGAGACCAACGAACCTAATGCTCTGATACCAAGTTTGTCACGACCCAAAACGAGCCGCGAGTGGCACCCACACTTATCTTACTATGTGAGCGAACCAACCAATTTAAACCCCAACATTTCAAACATAATAAACGAAATAATAATGCGGAAGACTTAAAACTCATTAATATAACCAATAAATAACTTCTAAAATTTATCAATTACCATCCCCAAAATCTGGAAGTCATCATCACAAGAACATCTATCCTCAAATTACTAAGTCTAAGAGTATCTAAGAAGCTAAAATAACTAAACAGATAGTCCATGCTAGAACTTCAAGGCATCCAGACATGAAGAAGAAGATCCAGTCCAAGCTAGAAGCTTTAGCTCACCCTGAAATCTGGTGTGACGAAGACTGGCTAGAGTTGCGATTGAGTTGAAGACGATGGTACGTTTGCTGCACTCCACAAATAATAAAAAGAAAACATACAAGTAGGGGTCAGTACAAAACACAGGTACTAAGTAGGTATCATCGGCCAACTCAAAATAGAAAATAATATATATCAGATAATATCATAAAATCTACTACAATACTCAATAGGTAGCAACACAAGTACGAGAATCATTGATAAATAACACCAAGTACACCCATGAGGACTCAAGCCTCCATACCATACTCATTTGGGAAATAGGTTCATTAAATTGAGTATATTAACATATTTCAAGATTCATTCTCTTTACTATCCTGGTGTCGGAATGTGACACTCAGATCCTCATCATACTATCCTGGTGTCGGAACGTGACATTCGATCCACTATTACTATCCTGGTGTCGGAACGTGACACCCGATCCCATTCATACTATCCTGGTGTCGGAACGTGACACCCGATCCTCTATTACTATCCTGGTGTCGGAACGTGACACCCGATCCACTAACCTCATTCTTTTAGTTCATCAAGCCTGCTTTTATACCAAGGCATCATCATTAACAAAGAGGTTTCAAGGTTTAGGATTCAATAGCCTCATCATGCTTATTTTATCGCAATTATATAATCACATCATGCAAGCATACAATTAAGCATATAGGAGACTTTACAAAACTACCCAATACATATCATTCGCTATCAAGAGTTTACTATGAAAAGCATAAACCATAACCTACCTATACCGAAGAATTCGTGATCAAGCAACCTACTTTCCCAAACCTTTGCTTTCCTTGCGTTCTCCCCTTCTCTCTATCGTTTCTCTCTTTTCTCTCTATTCTTTCTCTTTTTCTTATTCAAACCCTTTTGTCTTTTACCCTAATTGTCATATAATTAAGTATAAGGATGGTAAAAGTAACCCACTATTTATTCCAAGGTTGTCTCCTTTAACCCCCAAGTAATTGAATTATTAACGTTTAACCACTAACTTTATAATTATAAGCAGGAATAGTCCAAAACGCCCCTTAAAACATTTAACAGAATTCCGACCCAGTCAGGGTTACGCAGACTATGACGGGCCGTCGTGCCTGTGACGGTCTGTCCTGCTGAGTCGTCACAGAATTCAGAGACTAACTTTTCACTAAGGGCCTGTGACGGTCCGTCGTGCCCACGATGGTCCATCCTGCCATGTCATCGCGAAGTTCAGAGAGTTGTTCTCAGTACCCAATTTTTCAGAATTCTAAGTGTTTTGGAACGAGACACCCTCGACGGTCCGTCGTGCCTATGACGGTCTGTCGTGGGATCCGTCGACTCAGACAGTTATTACCAGAAATAAACTCTACAGCTCAAAACGACTAAACAGGTCGTTACATATACATAATAAATTATGGTACACTCCTTTCATCAAAGTTATGCGTAGATCACTGATTTTGACTGGGAATTCGCAAGTCAGGTCACATGTTCAAACCTTTTTGGCCTCATTTTTATATTTGTTTCCCATTTGTTCATTTACCTTTTTCTCACATGGTATTACTTTGAATACATCTTTAAAAAATCATCAAAAGTTAATAAATTATTTAAAAGGTATAATACGTACTTATGTGTGTGTGTGTGTGTGTGTGTGTGTGTGTGTATATATATATATATATATATATATATATATATATATATATATATATGCTCGTAATACGGACCCAATATAATTTCACATATTTTGTTGAAAAAATTAGATAAATTCACAACTTATGATATTTTAGTCCTCTCTCGGATGCATCCCTATTTTCTCTTGGATACATCTATTTCCTCTCGGATACATATCTATCCGTTCTCGAATACATCCCATCCCCGAAGTAATATGACATTTGCAATATATTGGACAACCAAGGAATATATTTCTCGGATATGATGTAATTAGCCACCAAAGATATGAAATTTTTATATTTTATACTATTTTTTTCTTCAGTAAACAACTTGAATATATTACTTTATAATCTATTTCAAGTAGTCACACGACATAAATGTGTCATTTACAACCTAAATTGAGAAAGTTTAATTCTAAAAAAAATTGCAGTAAGGAAATAAAGAATTGCGTTAGATTATGAATTAAAATATTTCATGTTCAAGGAATATATAAAATGTTGATATCTTTGAAAAAATTTGTCGGTCTTCATATACATTCGCAAGTGGTATCTATTTTTCACAATGTTATTATCTTCATTTGTGATATTTGCACCATAAACTTTGCATTTGATAAAATACTAATCATTAATCAATCAATTCGTAAAGATTGTTTTAAAGTCTTTCAAATCTCTATTGCTTCAACTTAGTATAATGTGTTTGTATTTGACTTTGTCGATAAATATTGTGATACATTTTATTATTCTCTTCCGTAAATAGAAATACTTAAAAAATTGATGTCTAGCTTCACAACAATAAAAACAATCAAGAAAGCAACTCTATTTCTATATATAAAAACAATTATCGTAATGTTATGTTCTAAATATTGAAAGTATTTATCAAAAAAATAATTTTTGCCTCCACAAAACAAAAATAATCATGAATGAAACTTTATTTCTATATACAATAACAATTATCGTAGTGTTATATTCTAAATTACATTAATTAATATTTTTTGATAATACACTTAATATCATGTCATAAAGAAAACTCTAAAGCTTAACCCCCAACACACACAAAATAACCAATATACATTTTTTCAGTTTTTTTTTTTCTAACTTATTTAGTTTTTAGATTTTTCTTCCTCTATATTTCCAAACAATGTTTTTTTCTATTGACATTTTCTTTTGTTGTTCTTTATTTTTTAACTACTAATTTATTTTATTTTGAATTTCAATATTCATTAGGATTTGAATGTTAAACGTTAACCTTGTCAAATTTGCTCTATTAAATAATATATCATATTTGATATTAAGAAAATATAAAAATGAAAATTGTATATTTTATAATCTTTCAATGAATACATTATCAAATTATTGATTTCTTGATAGTCAAACATTGTTCATTCTTTTAGTCATGAAATTTGATATTTTCTTCAAATGAAATAAAACTACTGATATGTCTATTTTAATAATCAAAATACGAATTTAGTGATCATATTATGTAACATAATATTAAAAATATGTTTACGCAATATTCCTTTAAAGTATTTCGAGGAACAAAATATTAACTATTCAAACACATTTTGTTTTAATTAGTTCAAAATTTTCTTTCTAAAATATGTGAAAACACATTTATTATTGTTTGTAAGAAGTTAATCAAGTAATAGAAACTCTTCATTTAAATAAAATTACAACAATATCCTTATGAGCCATAACAAAAGTTAAGACATGTACGGATTCTTCTAGATTTTCATTTTGACCATTAATTATACAATTATTTACCCTTAAGTGATGTTAAAAGTACTAAAATGTCATTGGTCGTCCTTCTTATATAATATTACATTGTTTATTTTTTTTTTAAATTTTAAAGGTGCAACTACTTACGAAAATACAACATTAGTTGTAACCACTAGGATAGTAATTATCAGCCTAGTAATAACACAACCTAGTAAATTACACTAAGTTGTTTGTTTGCAACTGTGTAATTATAAATGTATTATTTGGTTGCACAAATTTAATCATAAGATTATATTAAATTATTAAAATCATAGTTACTTATTTAAAATTTACATCAGACAAAATAATGAACTACAAGTGATATATATATATACTAGGTAAGAGTTGCCCGTGCAAGCACGGGCCCAACGTTGTAAATTTTTTGTGAGTTCGCAAGGATAGTGCATACATGGAAACATACAGAGTCACACATATATATTGTAAATATGGTTGACAGTTGTTTTGTTTGTTGTTATTGTTGTGTTATTTACATTGAATGTTGACATGCTACTTCATTTCGACTGCTTTGGAGTGTTACTCAGCACCAGAGGAAAAATATCTGTGAAATAACAGTAAAACTGAATTTAGTATGTAGTCATAGGGAGGAGTAAATGTGAAGTATAGCAGAGAATTTATGAGCAACTGCAAGATGCAAGTACTTGACAATTTCGAAGAAGCAGGTAGCAAAGTCCATGCTATCAACAACATAAGTGAATTCCATCAACATTTATAGTAATAGAGTAGACAAAAGGAAAATAGTTCAGAGACAAAAGGATAGTGACAACCATATTATAAAAAAAACACTACATACAACATACTAAGTTCATAACAAAAGGAGAAATCACCAGTTGTTGAAGAATTAGAGTGTTAAAAAAATATATGCTAAGAAGATGAGTATCACTGCAGGTTGTGATATTAACATACAACCATTGAATTTAGAATCAATAGGATATTTGACTATCAGACATTTATTGAGACATAAATATAGGTATAAACTAATGGTTTTTGAATACAAAGCATGCTAGTAAGTTGTACTGGTGACATACAATTGTTACTTAAATTGATTTCACACGGGATCGATTACAAAACGATATATCAAAATCAGACAATTGACAAGTTTATTAATTGTTCAAAAATTATCAACTCAAGACACTTTCCTAAGATCACATTTAATTTTTTAGTCTAATAGATCATCAAAATCCTTCAGAAAAATATTTTTGTAAACCATTTTACCAACCAAGAACCCCAAAACAACATTATTCATCCTCAAGTCCAAAAGGGGTCATGGAATAACATAAGTATCCACATAAAAAAAGTTTCCAAAAACATCAGTAAAACAGAAGAACAAGTTAAAGTCAGAACATAGAAACTTTATTTAAACATTAGTATAATCACATATGACATAACATAAAGTATAAAGAATAAATTTAGTGAGGAAAAGAGTCAAATTTGTGAAGAACTTTATCAGATTAAGCCCAAAAAGTGTGAGAAGAGACAGAATGAGGAGAAAATCAAACATAAGAAGTGGGTTCAAAAGGGGATATGTAATATTACTGGATAACAATTGAAAGTTGTGTAGAGAGAATACTTTTTAGTCTTTCTTTGTCATGATTTTCTTCAATTTGCGTTTGTTGCTTTCTAGAGTAGTCGGTGCAGTAACTGGCAATGGCAAGTTGCTAGCAATATCCTTCTCGGTGATTGACATGATGAACGACTTTGCTAAAGATGCATCCTTGTTGATTTGCTTGCAGTCAGACTCTGGCATTCCAACTTCAGGAGTACCTCGAAATCCTGCTTGCTTTTTAGCATATGATTTGTATCAACAAAATCATAAACTTTTACCATAGAAGATTGAATTGACTAACACTATCGGAATAGAGGTTCTTAGCTCACCTATAGGGAGTGTCGTCATCTTGATCAAGAAAACTCAGATCCTGCATCAGTATTTAGCACTTCATCAGATGAAAAACAGGTAAATTAAGTTTAAATGCCATTTCTGGCTTAACAATTTAATAAAACTCTTCATAAGCATTCACTCACATCAAAGCATGATCCTTTGTGAGGAAGCCATCTTGACTTTTGCTGAAATGAAATCTTCCTTGTAGATGTTGCTGAGATCATAACATAATCCTACGAATTTACAACAGCTGAATTAGTAGTGTCAAACCTCTCTATAGCGACATTTCACTATAATAAACATGTTTTTTTGTGGAACAGATCTTTCTTGATATGTTATATTATGTGTTCTCTATAACAACATTTTGCTATAGTAGCCAAAATATATTGGAACAAACAACGCCATTATAGAGAGGTTTGACTGTATTAGATTAAAAAAAGAAAAAGTTTTGTTAGATACACCCAACAATTATAGTAAAGGCTCGAATAACATACCACATATTCTATGTCTCTTGTTTTGTTTCTGTGTGACCAAAGAGAGATGATCCTTCTTTTCCTGGCATTGCAATTCACTGGTATCTTGTCTACATGCATCTCTAGTTACCTTCCCATATGATCAAAGAGGAAGTAATGTGTCCTCGACAGGCTTCCATCTCGCAGTTTCCATGATCTGTTCCTCCAGATTTCTATGTGGTTCCATCACATCATTACGGTGGTCTGGTCATAAGGGAAAACTCTCATGGATATGATCGCATATGATTTCAGTTTCTGGAATATCTTGAGGAATGTCATCCCGAACAGTTCCTTGATTTAGTGTTGTGTGATTCTTAGGGGAAGAAGTTTGACATTGAGAAAAAAACACATACATTCAAATCTTGGAAATAATCATAAATCAATCAACATCTACACTCAATTAGATCCTTACTCTGTCTCCACAGCATGGCGCCTAATTCAGAAACTTCACCCAATTTTGACACTCTTCCTTATGTCCTGTAAAAATGGAACTCTTAATCAAAATGTTGTTATAGTATAAGTGAATAAATCTAGAATTCCCTACAAATATAAATCAAAAGATGAACATGATCCACCTCTCATCAATCAAAATAGCTACATACTGATCTTCACGCGTTAGTATTTGATCTAGATACATGAAAAAGTTATCATTACTGATGAAAATGAAACAGAGAAAGGTTCATAACAGGAAATTAAGTGAAAAACTGAATAGTAATACATACCTAACCTTCCAAAGTTATCTCTTTGCGACTTTTAATATGAGTATCCTCAAACCTGGAAATCAAAATGCACATATGACTACATACAGACTCTAGATGACAACTAAAACAATAATGGCCTTTTCTTTGGTGATAGAAGATCGAGAATTCTTTAGTAAAGGCATGGCTTAAGCCCACTCGGGACAGGAGGTTTTTCAACTACTATTACAGCTCGTACAACCATTTTTGTATTCTAATTTTGGTGTTGAAATGCATTCAGTCAAGAAATTTTAGGGTTATTCACTAATTTCATTTTGGTATGTGAACACTGAGTTTTACTTGTTGAATGTGAAGACTGATTTTCTTGGATATTTCTCTTTTGTTTTTGTTTTACAGAAAAATGATGGATCCAAACCAATCTGTTCTCAGCAAACTCCCTAATAATGAAATTGATGAGATTCTTATACGTTTGCCTTTTCGAGATGTTGTCTGCACAAGCATTTTGTCAAAGGAATGGAGAAAACATTGGTGTAGACTTCCACAGCTTACGCTTGACTTCGACTTTTGGAAATCTAAAAAGCACCTTACAGGTGATAAAAGAGCTACCAGTAACTTTACAATGACTATCCACATCAATAACAATTCCAAAAGAAAAAATAAGTGAAAATTTTACACACCCAGATCAAATTTGGAACTTGAACATCGATTGAAAGGAAGATGAAGGAAAAAGAAAGCTTAAATTAGACATGTAAAACGTTACCTGGAGAAGATGAAGAGAGTGAACTTCCATGTGCAAACAGGGAGTCATTATAAATGAAGAATCAGGAGGAAGACATGCATATCCATTTTACCAGAAGAAGACATGTTAGCTGAGAAAATGAAAAGGCAAAATTGTTTAACAAAGAGAAGACAACTAGCCATATATTTAATTGTAAAGACTAAAATAACCCTTGAAGCAAGCATTATAAAGACCAAAATAACCTTGAAGCAAGCATGTTGATTATGCCTTTAAAAATAACCTTCAAGCAAGCATGTTGATTATGCCTTTTCTAATATTTAATTGTAAAGACTAAAATAACCCTTGAAGCAAGCATTGTAAAGACCAAAATAACCTTGAAGCAAGCATGTTGATTATGCCTTTTGTAATATAGGAGTAAAGTAATAATAATAATATTAATAATTATATATATATATATATATATATATATATATATATATATATATATATATATATATATATATATATATATATATATATATATATATATAAGTCATATACAATTTTTTCATGTTATTTTTTGAATTTTACTATTGTTTATTATTTGGTGCTGACACATGTTATATATATATATATATATATAAGTCATATACAATTTTTTTCATGTTATTTTTTGAATTTTACTATTGTTTATTATTTGGTGCTGACACATGTTACTCATTCCTTCTCCTATTAGATATAGATAGAAGATATTCATTTTTATTCTTGTAAGTATTCAATATTAAAAAATATTATTAATTTTTGTAAATAATAGTCTTTACCATTCAAAACATAATGAAAAAGTTACTATAACAAATTAATATTTTTTAAAGGGTAAACACTAATTTATATTTAACGATAAAGTATTATTTTTATTTATTCTTTTATCAGTCTTGAAAAAAAATATGTATTTTATTTAATTTTTTATCTTATTTATATTTTAAAATTTTGATTCATTTTAAAATTTTAAATTCAAATTGAAAAAAAAAACAATTTTAGTGGAAACATAACTAATCTGGGATTAAATATATTATTACATTAATAAAACGGTAAATATGAACGTGGTTAAATTTTAATTATTCTTCTTTTTTTGAGATTGTAGATATTCGCATTAAAATTTTAAAATTTAAAGTGAAAACTATCATCAATTAGGGTTTTTAGTAGTTAGTGTTGAAATTTGAGGATTTTATTCTCACATTTCAACATCTTTCAAATTCTATCTTTAATCTTTGTATTTTTGCTTCCACGTTAGTTTCTTATTTATTCAATCAACTCGATTCTTATCATTAACATATTAACATATTCTAGATTTGCACTATATATACCGTCTTAAAATTGTAAGATATTAACATGACAACATTTTTTAAATTATTAAACCATTCTTATTTAATTAAACAAAAGAACTAAAAATTAGTGAGTAGATAATATTAATATTTATATATTCTATCAAATAGTTTAGAACTAACTTATGTGGTTAAAAAAAATCATTTAAGTTATTCAAAATTATTTAATTATAATCATTTAAAAAATAAATTAGTGAATAAATATTAACATGTGAACAAAACAAACATTTCATAAATAATATATATATATATATATGTCACGACCCAAATCCGGGCCGCGACTGGCACCCACACTTACCCTCCTATGTGAGCGAACCAACCAATCTAAACCTTAACATTTCAATATAATATCAACAGAAAGTAATGCGGAAGACTTAAACTCATTAATAAAATCAATAACTATTATTATCATGAAAATCAAAGTCATCATCACAAGAACATCTATGATCAAATTACTAAATCTAAGAGTTTTCTAAGTAGCTAAAAATACATAAAAGCTAGTCCATGCCGGAACTTCAAGGCATCAAGACATGAAGAGGCAGTTTCAGTCCAAGCTAGAAGCATTAGCTCACCCTGATATTCGAAGTAATGAAGATCAAGCTAGAGTTACATTGTTAGTCGAAGATGACGCGCGTTCTTGACTCCACAAATAAACAAGAAGAAAATATAAAAGTAGGGGTCAGTACAAAACACGGGTACTGAGTAGATATCATTGGCCAACTCAAAATAGAAATCAATATATACCAAGTAATATCATAAAATCAACTATGATACTCAACATGTAGCAACAGCGAGTACTATATCATTAACAATTACCGCCAAGTTCACACCTGAGGACTCAAGCCTCAATACCATACTCATTTGGGAATTATGTTCATTAGATTGAGTATATTAACATCTTTCAAGATTCGTTATCTTTATTTCTCTTGTGTCGGTACGTGACACTCCGCTCCCTCATAGTCATTAATCCTCTTGTGTCGGTACGTGACACTCCGATCCCCTACTACTATGTGTCGGAACGTGACACTCCGATCCCCTAAATCTACGTGTCGGTTCGTGACACCCGATCCTCTAATTCTACGTGTCGGTTCGTGACACCCGATCCCCTAATTCTACGTGTCGGTTCGTGACACCCGATCCCCTAAATCTACGTGTCGGTTCGTGACACCCGATCCCCTAAATCTACGTGTCTGTTCGTGACACCCGATCCCCTAATTCTACGTGTCGGTTCGTGACACCCGATCCCCTAATCTCATTCTATCAATTCATCAAGCCTTCTCACTTACCAAGGCATCATCAATCTCATTACTTTAGTTCATCAAGCCTTCTCCCTTACCAAGGCATCATCATTAACAAGAGATTAGGTTTTTATCAAGATTTGGGATTCAATAGCTTCATCATGCTTAATTTATCACGGTTAAATCATCACATTCATGCAAGCATACAATTACGCATATAGCAGGGTTTACAATACTACCAATACATATCATTCACTATTGAGAGTTTACTCCGAATAGCATGAAAACCATAACCTACCTCCACCGAAGATTCGTGATCAAGCAAGCAATTTCCCAGGCTTTGTTTCTCTTCGTTTCTCCTCTTTCTCGTTCGACTTTCTCTCTCTTTCTCTTGTTCTTTCTACTTTTCTTTATTCAAACCCTCTTTCTTTTACCCTAATTAGTATATAATTGAGAATAAAATATGACAATTATAACCCACTAATTAACTTAAGGTTACCTCTTTTAACCCCCAAGTAATTAGACTTATTAACATTAACCCACTAACTTTATAATTAGAGCAGGAATAGTCAAAAACGTCCTTTAAAACGTATCAAGAAATCTGACCCAGACTGGGATTAAGCAGTCTGTGACGGCCCGTCGCGCCTGCGACGGTCCGTCCTGCTGCTCCGTCACAGACTTCAGAGACTCGATTTCTCTGAAGAGTCTGTGACGGTCCGTCACACCTGTGACGTTCCGTCCTGCCATTCCGTTACGAAGTTCAGAGAGTCGATTTCAGTACCCAATTTTTAGATTTTCTAAGTGTTTTGAAACGAGACTCTGCGACGGTCCGTCGTGGGGTCCGTCGCCTCTGCCTATTTTTCCAGAAATAAAATCTGCTGCTCAAAACGACTAAACAGGTCGTTACAATAGATACCAATTTACCCATCATTCGTCCCCGAACGATCACAAGAAGGAAGACAAGGGCGAAAAGGAGTACCTGAATCTGTAAACAGATATGGGTATCTTTCTCGCATGTCTGCCTCCCTCTCCCAAGTGGCTTCTTCAACGGGTCGATTCTTCCATTGAACTTTGATGGATGCAATCTCCCTTGATCTCAACTTGCAAATTTCTCTATCTAGAATGGCAATAGGTTCCTCCTCATAAGACAAATTCTCATCAAGCAAAACTGAATCCCAACGGATAATGTAGTTTCCATCCCCATGGTATCTTTTCAACAGAGACACATGAAATACCGGATGTACTCCGGACAGCCCTGGAGGCAAGGCTAATTCGTAAGCCACCTCCCCTACTCGCTTAAGCACTTCAAAGGGACCAATATACCTTGGGCTTAGTTTACCTCTTTTACCAAACCGCATCATCCCTTTCATCGGCGAAACCTTCAACAAGACTTGTTCACCCTCCATGAACTCTAAGTCTCTAACCCTTCGATCTTCATATTCTTTTTGCCTACTTTGTGCCGCTAAAAGCTTTTCTCGAATAGATTTCACTTTCTCTAATGAATCCCTCAAAAGGTCAGTACCCCAAGGTCTAACCTCAAATGCATCAAACCAACCAATGGGGGGCCTACATCTTCTCCCATATAGTGCCTCAAATGGGGCCATATCAATGCTTGAGTGATAGCTATTGTTGTAGGAGAATTCCGCTAAGGGTAAGAAGCTATCCCAATGGCCACTAAACTCTATCACACATGCACGAAGCATATCCTCCAACACTTGAATCGTTCTCTCAGACTGACCATCGGTCTGAGGATGGAATGCAGTACTAAGGTCCAACCTAGTACCCAATTCCGCATGCAATGTTTTCCAAAACTTAGAAGTAAATCAAGGTACCTCTATCTGATATAATGGAGAGTGGAACCCCATGCAATCGCACCACTTCCGAGATGTAAAGTTTGGCTAACTTCTCTGCATTGTAAGTTACCTTGACCGGAATGAAGTGAGCAGACTTAGTTAACCTATCAACAATTACCCAAATAGAATCAAACTTTCCCAATGTCTTTGGAAGACCAACCACGAAATCCATTGCAATCCTTTCCCACTTCCATTCAGGAATGGGCATTCTCTGAAGTGTTCCTCCGGGCCTTTGGTGTTCATACTTTACTTGTTGACAGTTTGGACATTTGGCAATAAAGTCAACAATATCACGCTTCATTCTACTCCACCAAAAGTGTTGCTTTAGGTTACGGTACATCTTGGTTGCACCCGGATGTATCGAATACCTTGAACTATGAGCCTCTGTCAGAATAGTGTTGATCAAATCATCAACACGGGGTACACATACCCTTCCCTTAATCCTCAAAACACCTTCCTCATCGATTGTTTCTTCCTTAGCCTCTCCTCGCAACACCTTATCTTGGATTCTGCTTAGTTTCTCATCATCAAATTGTTTTCCCTTAATCTTGTCAAGAAAAGAAGATCTTGCCTCCACACAAGCCAACAATCCTCCCTTCTCATTTACTTCTAACCTCATCAAGTCGTTAGCCAGAGTCTGAACCTCTCTAGCCAATGGACGTCTAGAAACTTGCAAGTGAGCTAGACTTCCCATGCTCCCTGCCTTTCTACTTAAGGCATCTGCCACAACATTAGCCTTTCCCGGATGATACAAGATAGTGATATCGTAGTCCTTTAGTAGCTCCATCCATCTCCTCTGTCTCAAGTTCAAATCTTTCTGAGTAAAGACATACTGAAGGCTACGATGATCCGTGTAGACCTCACACTTAACCCCATATAAATAGTGTCTCCATTGCTTTAATGCAAACACTACCGCAGCCAATTCCAAATCATGAGTTGGATAGTTACGTTAATGCACTTTTAATTGCCTCGAAGCATAAGCAATCACATTCTTCTCTTGCATTAGTATTGCACCCAAACCAGAATAGGATGCATCACAATAAACAATGAAGTTCTTACCCTCTACGGGCAAGGTGAGAATTGGTGCAGTAGTCAACAGAGTCTTGAGCTTCTGAAAGCTTTCCTCACACTCATCTGACCATACAAATGGAACATTCTGCTTAGTCAAGTTCGTCAATTGGGAAGCAATGGAAGAGAATCCCTTGACAAATCGGCGGTAGTAGCTAGCTAACCCAACAAAGCTCCTTATTTCTGACACATTAGTAGGTCTTACCCAATTCTTCACCGTCTCAATCTTAGAAGGATCTACCATCACTCCATCCTTAGAAAACATGTGCCCCAAGAAGGACACTGCATCTAGCCAAAACTCACACTTAGAGAACTTGGCATAAAGCTTTTTCTCCCTCAACATTTCTAATACCATTCTCAAATGCTCCTCATGTTCTTTCTTGCTCTTTGAGTATATCAGTATATCATCAATAAATACGATCACAAAGAGATCCAAATATGGCTTAAAATCCCGTTCATCAAGCTCATGAAAGCAGCAGGGGCATTCGTAAGACCAAAAGACATCACTACAAATTCGTAATGCCCATACCTGGTCCGAAAAGCAGTCTTTGGCACATCCGTTGCTCGTATTTTCAATTGATGATAACCGGATCTCAATTCAATCTGAGAGAAGACACACGCACCTTGTAACTGATCGAACAAGTCATCAATGCGAGGAATGGGATATTTGTTCTTAATAGTTACCTTGTTCAACTGTCTGTAGTCTATGCACATCCGAAAACTCCCATCCTTCTTCTTTACAAACAAAACCGGAGCACCCCAAGGAGATGCACTTGGTCTAATGAAGCCTTTGCTCAACAACTCTTGAAGTTGAGCCTTTAACTCTCTTAACTCCGCGAGAGCCATTCTATAAGGGGGTATAGAAATGGGGCGAGTGCCCGGTTCAAGATCGATGCAGAAGTCAATATCCCTATCTGGTGGCATACCAGAAAGATCTGCAGGGAACACATCCAAAAACTCACGGACTACCGAGACCGACTCAATCGAGGGTACTTGAGTAGTGTCATCCTTGAGATGTGCCAAGAAAGCTAAACACCCTTTACTAACCATTTTCTTAGCACGAAGAAAAGAGATGATACGAACCGGATTGGAAGTGTAGTCGCCCTCCCACACTAACGGATCTGTCCCAGGCTTGGCTAACGTCACCGTTTTAGCATTACAATCCAAGATCGCAAATTGCGGAGAAAACCAAGTCATACCCAGAATTACATCAAAATCAACCATTTCTAAGATAACCAAATCTACATAAGTGTTGCTCCCCACAAAGTTTACCAAACAAGACCTATATACCTTTTCAACTACCACAGACTCACCCACCGGAGTAGAAACACGAATAGGCATATCAAGTAATTCACAATGTAAATTTAGACCATTAGCAAATGAGGACGATACGTAAGAAAATGTGGATCCAGGATCAAACAATACAGAAGCCATGCAATCACAAACCAGAAGATTACCTGTGATGACAGCATCAGATGTCTCCGCCTCCGATCTCCCAGGGAAAGCATAACAATGGGCCATTTCGTTTGTTTGTCCATTGCCCCTACCTTGTTGTGATGTAGTGGCTCCAGTTTTCCCATCACCCCGGCTGTTTTGGTGACCATCATTACCTCGACCGCCACGTCCTCCAGAATAACGGCCTCTACCATGACCAACTCTACCTCTAGCTAGTGGGGGTCTATAACTCTGTTTGGGACAATTCCTCCTAATATGTCCAGTTTCCCCACATCCATAACACTCTCTAGAGTCAAGCATGGGTCTCTCAGAGAAGTGTTGATCGGTCTGAGGTGGACCTCCAACTACAGTCTGTAGTGAAGACTGAATGGGTCGAACTGAGTAACCTCCTAACTCGTCCTCTGCAGTAAGAACCGTTGAACTCACCTCCTTTCGAAACCTCTTTGACGTCGATGCCATGGTGAATTCACCGCTTCACTCCTTCCACCTCTACCACGAAATCTACCACTTCTTGGAAGGATTTTGCCGTAGCCACACCGTAAGGTCAAATCCGCAACTCGACCTCAACCCCTTCACAAAACGATTTAATCCGCTCTTGTGGACTGAAACAAAGTTGTGTGGCATATCTGGATAGTGCACGAAACTTAGCCTCATATGCATTGACCGACGTCCTACCTTGCTCTAGGCTCAAGAACTCATCCCTTTTCCTATCCCTCAAAGTCCGGGGAATATACTTCTCCATAAACAAGCTAGAGAATGAGGCCCAAGTCATAGGTGGTGCCTCTGTTGGTTGACATTCGACATGTGACCGCCACCACATTTTGGCGTTCCCTTGAAACTGATAACTCATGAACTCAACACCAAACCGTTCTACTATACCCATCTTGTGTAGTAGCTCATGACAGTCAACCAGAAAATCGTAAGCATCCTCGGTTCAAGACCTTGAAGATTGGAGGTTTCAATTTCAAGAACTTCTTGAAAAGTTCATGCCGATCATTTGTCATTACAGCCCTGTAGTCGACGAGGAAATGTGCCTATTTCCAATGAGGCATCCATGCGGAGCCACAGAGTCGCATGTTGTACCTCCGGCCTGGAGGTGCCGGTTCGTAAAACACTGGAGGCGCTTGGCCTTGATCAGATAACCCGCTAAGATACGCAAGAACCTGGTTGATCATCTCTGGGGTAGGTTGGGGTGGTGATTCCTCATTCTGTACTTGTTCAGTTTCCCCATCCTCCCCTTCTCTTACTACTTCTTCAGTCGGTGGAGGAGTCACCTCCCTAGTATCAGATGGGTTAGGTGCTCGTCCTCTCCCTCTAGAGGACGTCCTCCCACGATCTCTACCACGGCCTCTTGCCGCTACTCTTTCTCGAGCTACAGCCCCACTGGCTGGCTCAGACGCTTCTTGTCTAGCCGATGTTGATGTTGACGCGGTTGTTGCTCTAGTTCTAACCATCTGCGAAATAGAGTGAAGATGGTCAGATACCAATTTGTATCACCTAGATACCAATTGGACCCAAGTAATAGCACGAAAGAAAGAATGAAAGAATGGAATTTTCCTAAAGTCTTATAGCCTCTCAAAGAAAAGTAAAGGCGTCCCCCACTGCTCCTTAAGACTCTACTAGACTCGTTCTTGTGTGATGAGACCAACGAACCTAATGCTCTGATACCAAGTTTGTCACGACCCAAATCCGGGCCGCGACTGGCACCCACACTTACCCTCCTATGTGAGCGAACCAACCAATCTAAACCTTAACATTTCAATATAATATCAACAGAAAGTAATGCGGAAGACTTAAACTCATTAATAAAATCAATAACTATTATTATCCCCAAAATCTTGAAGTCATCATCACAAGAACATCTATGATCAAATTACTAAATCTAAGAGTTTTCTAAGTAGCTAAAAATACATAAAAGCTAGTCCATGCCGGAACTTCAAGGCATCAAGACATGAAGAGGCAGATTCAGTCCAAGCTAGAAGCATTAGCTCACCCTGATATCCGTAGTAATGAAGACTGGCTAGAGTTACTGTTGAGTCGAAGATGACGGCACGTTTGCTGCACTCCACAAATAAACAAGTTTAAAACATAAAAGTAGGGTCGAAGACAAAACACGGCATCGAGTAGATATCATCGGCCAACTCAAAATAGAAATCAATATATACCAAGTAATATCATAAAATCAACTATGATACTCAACATGTAGCAACAGCGAGTACTATATCATTAACAATTACCGCCAAGTTCACACCTGAGGACTCAAGCCTCAATACCATACTCATTTGGGAATTATGTTCATTAGATTGAGTATATTAACATCTTTCAAGATTCGTTATCTTTATTTCTCTTGTGTCGGTACGTGACACTCCGCTCCCTCATAGTCATTAATCCTCTTGTGTCGGTACGTGACACTCCGATCCCCTACTACTATGTGTCGGAACGTGACACTCCGATCCCCTAAATCTACGTGTCGGTTCGTGACACCCGATCCCCAATTACGCGTGTCGGCCGTGACACCCGATCCCCAATTCTACGCGTGTCGGCCGTGACACCCGATCCCCTAAATCTACGTGTCGGTTCGTGACACCCGATCCCCTAAATCTACGTGTCGGTTCGTGACACCCGATCCCCTAATTCTACGTGTCGGTTCGTGACACCCGATCCCCTAATCTCATTCTATCAATTCATCAAGCCTTCTCACTTACCAAGGCATCATCAATCTCATTACTTTAGTTCATCAAGCTTTCTCCCTTACCAAGGCATCATCATTAACAAAAGATTAGGTTTTTATCAAGATTTGGGATTCAATAGCTTCATCATACTTAATTTATCACGGTTAAATCATCACATTCATGCAAGCATACAATTACGCATATAGCAGGGTTTACAATACTACCAATACATATCATTCACTATTGAGAGTTTACTACGAATAGCATGAAAACCATAACCTACCTCCACCGAAGATTCGTGATCAAGCAAGCAATTTCCCAGGCTTTGTTTCTCTTCGTTTCTCCTCTTTCTCGTTCGACTTTCTCTCTCTTTCTCTTGTTCTTTCTACTTTTCTTTATTCAAACCCTCTTTCTTTTACCCTAATTAGTATATAATTGAGAGTAAAAGATGGCAATAATAACCCACTAATTAACTTAAGGTTACCTCTTTTAACCTCCAAGTAATTAGACTTATTAACATTTACCCACTAACTTTATAATTAGAGCAGGAATAGTCAAAAACGTCCTTTAAAACGTATCAAGAAATCGACCAGATCGGGATTAAGCGATCTGGATGCGTCGCGCTGACGGTCCGTCTCGTTGCTCATTCACACTTCAGAGACTCGATTTCTCTCAAGAGTGCATGGACGGTCCGTCCCGCCATTGCGTACGAGTTCGTAGAGTCGATTTCAGTACCCAATTTTCAGATTTTCTAAGTGTTTTGAAATGAGACCCTGCGATGGTCCGTCGTGCCCATAACGGTCCGTCGTGGGGTCCGTCGCCTCAGCCTATTTTTCTAGAAATAAAATCTGTTGCTCAAAACGACTAAACAGGTCGTTACAATATATATATATATATATATATATATATATATATATATATATATATATATATGTATGTATGTATGTATGTATATATATATATATATATATATGTATGTATGTATGTATATATATATATATATATATATATATGTATGTATGTATGTATGTATATATATATATATATATATATATATTTATATATATATATATATATATATATGTATGTATGTATGTATATATATATATATATATATATATATATATATATATATATATATATATATATATATATATATATATATATATATATATATATATATATATATATATATATATATATATTACTCCTATATTAGAAAAGGCATAATCAACATGCTTGCTTAATATATGGCTAGCTGTCTTCTCTTTGTTATTCAAGGGTTATTTTAGTCTTTACATTACAATTAAATAGAAAAGGCATAATCAACATGCTTGCTTAATATATGGCTAGCTGTCTTCTCTTTGTTATTCAAGGGTTATTTTAGTCTTTAAAATTAAATATATGGCTAGCTGTCTTCTCTTTGTTAAACAATTTTGCCTTTTCATTTTCTCAGCTTACGTGTCTTCTTCTGGTAAAATGGATATGCATGTCTTCCTCCTCCTATGTATTCCTCTTGATTCTTCATTTATAATGATTCCCTATTTGCACATGGAAGTTACTCTCTTCATCCTTCTTCAGGTAACGTTTTACATGTCTAATTTAATCTTTCTTTTTTCTTCATCTTCCTTTCTATCGATGTTCAAGTTCCAAATTTGATCTGTGTGTGTAAAATTTTCACTTATTCTTTCGTTTGGAATTGTTATTGATGCGGATAGTCATTGTGAAGTTACTGGTAGCTCTTTTATCACTGTAAGGTCCTTTTTAAATTTCCAAAAGTCGGAGTCAAGCGTAAGCTCTGGAAGTCTACACCAATGTTTTCTCCATTCCTTTCACAAAATGCTTGTGCAGACAACATCTTTTTAATTGATATGCTTTTAATTTTATGGGTTTTTGTAATTTTAATTGATCTGGTTTCAATTCAATTTTGCTTGAGTATATGTTTTATCTTGAATTCCTATTTCAGATTTTTGTTGTGTTTTTCTACATGCAGTAAATTTTTGTTGTTTTTTCTTGTATGTAGTTATTAATTTGCTGCTAATTTGATCTTTTTATATCGCAATTTACTTTGTGGTTTGCTTTAATTGGGTTTTCTATATCACAACTCTTTACAACTTCCTCCATTCATATATGGCTTTTTCCATCTGAATTAATTTTCTGGGTTTTTGTGAGTCGATATTTCTATCGAGTATCGGCAGGACAATTGGCACAAGCCTACAGTCGTTGGAGCTTTTCAGTTATTTGTTTAGGTAATGATCATATAAAGGAATATAAAAATTGCTGAATGTATAAACTGGAGTAAGCAGTTATCAAGGAAATGAAGGTTTTATGTTCAAAAATGGATTTTTTAGACCTGGTTTATTAATTGGGGATTCCTGGCATTCCATTCACTAAAAGTGGAAATTTGGTATTCAGTTAGTTGAATGGGATCATTGAATTTTGGTCTTTACTGATACATAGATGGTAAAGTGCAGATGAGTATAATTTGTGTAATGTATGACGTGAAAATTTGCGTTACTAGTGTGTGATTTGGAACTTTCAATTGCTTTGGTTTTTCGATGATACATAAATAAGTAGAACTTTTGCTGTATGTGGATGAAATAGGGGATATTTTGTTGTTTTCTGATACTTGTAACCAAGTTTTTGTTAGTTCATTGAATAAGCTGTAAAAAAGGAAGTAATCAAGTTAGGAGAAATGTTTAACTGAGCTTATATTATAGTAATGGAAGTAATCAAGTGTGGAGAAATGTTTAACTGCATAATTTTTCTGTACTAATAATATATTCTCAACTATGCTTTTTCCTTCCATAAAACCTGCTTGCTGGAGAGATGATTGTTGGCAGTAGGTATACCAGTCTTTCATTACATTGTTGCTATGGGGGATAGCTAACTCACATGGCTTTGGTCATAAAGTTCAATAAATTAAAAAACGCAATATGTTCAATATTAGGTGTGTTCTGCATCACACTGATGTGATGAAGTTGCTAGGTGTGTTCTGCAGTTATTGCATTATGGAATGCCTCATTTTTGTTGTTGATGCATCGGGAATAGCTGATCGTACAACGATAAAAGAATATTTCTTCCATATCCATAATTTATGGATATTTCAAGTAGAAGAGCTCACCTATTGTTTCACATTTGAATTTCTCTTACATTCTACGTTCCCGAAATGGATCCTCCGGTAATTTATGTCATGGAAGTAAAAGTGCAGCGTTGTGAGCACATCTGTTTCAATCATGTACGAACAGTATTGGTAGAGCTTCCAGTGAAACCATGTGGACCACTTGAACTATCTACATTTAGACTTATAACAACTCTTCACATCTTCTATCTCTGGAATTTCATGAATCTAATTATTCTATTCTGCATTAATCAGTTGAGCTATATGATTCAGTATCATCTGAAAGTTTGTTCGAATGTGATCCTCAACAATAAATATGTGTAAATTGTTATAGCCTCCTGCACGATATCCTCCTCCTTATCCAGCAAGTTTTCATTAGGATTTTTAATCTTCTTGATTTGTAGTTTATTTCTCTTATCAGTTACATGGGAATGAAAGAACTAGGTGGTCCTGTTCACCATTTTGAAACCACTGCTTTCCAGCTTTTTGCTTCCAAAATTTTTTCACCATATCATAGAATTTTATCAGTTCAGCTTGTACATTTTTGTAGCCTCTTCCTATTTCCATGGGTAGGATTTTGTTCAAATTCCAGCTCATGGACCTTAGCTACTACTTCTAGAGTTTGCTATCTGTTTCAGTGTGTCACCATAAAAATTGCTACTCCTTTTAGACAATGCCTTACTGACCTTCTTCAAATTATTATGTACAATAACCATACGGTCTGGACCAAAGTTCCTTGACCAATTCTGTCTGACTACCTCCCAGAATGTCTTATGTTCCACCGAAAAATTCTTAGTTACTCTACTATCCTCTTTGTAATGCGTTAAGAGAGGTGCATGATTAGATCCTTGCTTAATTAAATGTGCCACTTCCAGGTTAGGAAACATACTCATATCTGATTATGCAAACATTTGTCCAGTCTTTTAGAAATGCAAGTTTCATCTGATCTACCATTCAATCAAGGAGCATGCTACCAATGAAGTGACTCCCAAATCTGATAATTGACATTCCTTTAGGCAGCAAGAAGTCTTCATTTACAGCCCACCAAACTTATGATATTCATCCACCGGCACATTAAAATCTTCCCTTACCAACCAAGGAGTTCATATATGAGTGTTCACATACCAAAATGAAATTGGTGAATAACCCTAAAATTTCTTGACTGAATGTATTTCAATACCAAAATTAGAATACAAAAATGGTTGTACGAGCTGTAATAGTAGTTGAAAAACCTCCCATCCCGAGTGGGCTTAAGCCATGCCTTTACTAAAGAATTCTCGATCTTCTATCACCAAAGAAAAGGCCATAAAATAATTAAACTTAGTGCTCTACGGTTGTCTTCTTTTCTTTATGTATGAAAAACCTATGTATTTTCGCATGCAGTAACTTTATGAAAAACCCATATATTTTTACATGCAGTAAATTTTGGTTGTCTTCTAATCAGGATGTATTTGAGATACAAAACTCTTCCTGATTATCTCCATTTTGGGTATATGATTTTCTTCACCTTCACTATTGCAAGTGTAGCTCTTGATGATCCTCCAAAAACATACGGCTTAGATTAAGATTATGTGGTGTGAGAATTTTCATTTTATAATTGATTCATCCTGATTCTTAGGACCCTTTTTTTCCCTTCTTTTTCCTCAATCTATGTGCTGCAGATAATTTTGTACTTTTTAAATTTACCACAAATCTGCACTGTGTAAAATGTGTTCTTCTTCTTGAATTCATTGTTGCAGAGACTTTTTCAAGCCCAAAGGCCTTTCGTGATTTTTCGATAAAGGTATGAGCTCTTTCTTATTATGGTTTGAGTTCTTCGTTTGACTTGATGTGGGGTTTAATTTCATACTGTTTTGTTCTGTGTAGTTGGTGACTTGGTAATTTGTTTTGTTGGTTTAATATTGGGGTTACTTTATTGATTCCGAGTTTAAGGATTCAAACTATGTGCTTTTATGTTCTGTTTTAAGTTATTTTCATGTATTGTTTCTGCTTAGTTGAGCTGCTATATGAATTTTTTCCGATCAATATTTTACATCAATAGTAATTAAAAAATTATATACGCATACTACCAAAATAATTGAACTGTTGAATCCAAAACAAACAATAACTGAGAAGTCAATACAAGGACAACAAGTTTTCTTCCATCAGTAATCGCCAACATTAATCAAAAGTTATCCAATAATTAGAAAATGGTAAAGAGATACATACTTTAGCCAATATAAGGAGATCTTTGTATGCCCATCGGTGTTCATAATTATGACTGGAACTCCTATATCTTTCCAAATGAACCTCACTGGACCATCTTCAAGTGAGACCACCTGCAGAATTTTGGAAGATCATAAGTGCCCAAAGAAATGGCCATCTCTTGTAAGAAGGGGCAACTTTTCCTCAACATGTGTGTTTTAGGTCTCTATATACATACCTAAACTTTCAATTTCACTAATTACTCAACTTACTTTAATCTACCTTCGCTTATAATAATAGTCTAATTGATTTTGGTTTGTGTAAGTCATTGCTTGAGTAGGGAGGAATATTTCCCAACACTAAAACATACAACTAACATCTTACAATATGTTAGTTGAATATTTAGTGGCAAAAAAACACAAGTACAATATGTGAATATCCAATGTTTCATATAATATTAGAGTATATGTATACCATATTTTGCATTTGTAAATGAAGCACGAGCCATTATTTATATAAACAAATGTTAGGCGAGTTTGTCATACAATATTTATATATATATATATATGCCAGAATAGAAAGAAATATGTAGGTTGTAGGAATTAAGTTTATTCACCCAAAATAAGTTACTAAATTAAATGCTGCAAATCACAGCAAAATTATGGACAAATAAGACTAAGCAACATTTACTCCTTTGTGCTGGAATTTTTTTTGAGGGAATCTGAACAGTAACTTTTTAGAACATACATCATTGAGATGAACTTACATACATGTCCTGCTGTATTGCATGAAGCTTCTTTTACAGTGCCGAACATAAGTTTAACATTTCCATGTTGCCCATTCTTAAACGACTAAGTGTAAAAAAGCTGAAAGTCAATTATCAGGCATCTTCCTACAATAAGCTGAGTTGATGTCAGTGAATTTTGCCAGTCTTTTTATTTCTCTAGTGTTCTACTGAAGTCTTCTTCAATCCCTTTTACCAATTCCAGATACTTGATCATCTCTCCAAGTATATACAACTAATCTAATCACTTCTTCTTTGATAATTCATTTTGAGACACATTTCTGATTCCCTTACATTACAAGATTTAACCTTTTCCCATAAGATTGCATAACCATGTCCTTTCCATCTATACAACTAAAAGAGTATCAGATGTTTCTCTTTCCCCCTTGGTGTGAATACAGAGGGTGTAGCAGCCCACCTCTCCTTATTAGCATCATTTTCCTAATATATAGTTGTAATTATGTTATGGTTATATATTTGTCTACATCCCTACTGCATTATGACTTTTTAGCTGGTAGAGTTTGCTTAAGCTTTAGTCAATTGAGAAGTGTTCAAAGATGTAAGAGGATAGTGGAATAGTGGTTTTAAGGATAGTTTTATGGTGCCCTTCAATATTTTCGCAAAGCTTTAATATATGACTATACAATTTCCATGAACTAAAGCATAAATTGAGAGGAACATATACAGGGGATTCATATAGACTTCAATTAGGTTGGAATTGATGTCTAATTGTTTGTTAGTGCAAAAATCGCATCGCGTAATAGTCAGTTGTTTCCTTCTCAAATTATATGCTATTTTTGTCATGTCAAAAAACTAACTTCAGCTCTTCTCTTGTTTTCTACCTATATTTCATAATCCATGGGATATCCTACAAATACAAATTCCAGCAATCATTCTGTGATAGAGCCACAAATGTCTTTGTCAAAAATGATTGAGTGTATAATAGGAAAAAAAAACCCCTTCTGCGAACATGTGCATATATATTAAGCTGAGGGACCAAATAGATCACAACGAATACCTTACAGAAACCCCGTGACCACTCAATTAAATGTTTTCATACCATAAATTTGGCCTTATATGGGCAACTTCCCCCCTCCTAATAAAGATCAATTAATTATGACACCTTCTCATTTCTCTCTTTACATGTGAATGGTGATTTTTTCCCACCTGAAGTCTGCAGTGATTGTGATGTATTTCCTATTATAGTACCTTCTTCTTAATTTGTTACAATAATCTTGTTAAAAGGGGAAATATTGTGACTTCACACTAGGAGCTGCCAGATGATATTAGTATGGATTTAATTTACATCCACTAAGAGTGTAATGTTGAACATTGTCTTGCTGTTCAACTAGTGACTTTATAATGTATAGAAGATATTATTCTGTCAACATATAGAAATTAAACTCGATTAGTATGCCAATAATGACTTATCATATTGTGATTTAGTGATGAGCCATATGCATTATTTTTCAACAAGTGGTATCTATGGTGTTGTAGCATTACTAGAAGATTCTCTAAAGTCAAACAGACTAAGACAAACTGATAAGCCTATCAAAGACCTGTGCCTCCATTCACTGAAATCCAAATCAAGTAACTTTTCTTCTCCATTTAACTTAAAACTCCAATCCAAAATGTAATGCGAACTAGCAAGCAAACCAGTACAAGCAAAGAACCCAGCATACATATTTTCTTCAAAAATTGAAGAGACATCAAATTTATAAGATAACGGAGGAATTTTTGGTTTTAAAGAAATAGGTGAAAGAGTTGCATTAACTAATTTCATAGCATAATCATATTCAACCCAAACAAGAATGACTTCCCCACTCTTAAGATTCAAATCTTGTTTCGAATTTTGATCGTTAATAAAATATCCAGCTGCAGCTGATTTATTTGACTCTAGGCTGTTAATATTAATACCGACATGGTTATCATCAATATTACCAAACTCAAAATCACGTACTGTGTTGAATTCAACAGCAAAAATATGGTTACAGAAATTACCAATATGACTCGGCAGAGCGGTACTAAAGTCCTTTGATGGAGAAATTGTGAACGCTAGGCCATGGCCCCCGAGTTTTACATACTCGGGCACTATGGTCAGCGCAAAACACGTTGACAAAGAGAAGGTAGAGGCATTAGTAGTAGGCTTGAAGTGGAAAGGTTAAGAGTAAAAAACATGTCCTATTAGTCGACTTGTGTCATTTGTTCATTGAATAAATACGTATTTCAATTATTTCACATTATTATATACGATTTGAATTTTATCGATTATTTAAGAGCAACGCAAACACACAAATTTAGGTATTAATATTATAGGCAATATGGCCATTGTGTTTAGGACTTAAAACATTGCCAATGTATTTTGCTGGAAAACATGAATATATTTCCTAAATGGAGTTAGTTTACCTTTTATAACTGCTCGTAATAGATGTCTTAATTGAATTTGGTTTACCTTTTCTAAGTGTAACAACAGCTAAGCCTCCTACTTCTTTAAGATATAAATCATATGAAAGTTTTCTCATCAGTTTTCCATTTCTCCCCACTTTAAAAAGAGCTTTAGCATCCTCATCAGAGAAATTCTATCAAATCTACCAAAAGCAACTATACTGATTATGAGCTCATACAAACTATAATATGCTAACAATTCCATTATGACTTACCGATTGATACTAATATTTTCATTAGAGTATTTAAATTTAATAAGTCTGCTGTTTTGTTTGTCTAAGCTTTCATATATTCATATGGCTACACTAATATCATACGCTTGAGATGAACTATTAGAGATGATATTTGATAGATACAACTTGTTGAAAATACTAAATTCCTTTTACAATTACTTTTTGCGTGCAGTGTGAAGATAGGAATTTGCAATTATCTACTGCAGTCTCGGCGCTACAGGTATGTTCTTTTCCACCCGTTATTATGGTTTTTCTTTTGCCTTCTGTATTAATTTACTGCATTTTTACTAAATTCTGCAAAGAATAATTTGGTTTGTTATAATTATTTTGAATTGTTTTACGCATGTTATTTGGGTTGTTATAATTATTTTGAACTGTTTTATGCATGAGTAAGAAAACAAAAGTAAACATATAATTTATATCTCATATTCAGGATAGATAACAGTTCTACAAATGTCAGACAAAAGTAATAGAAATCATCTGAATTCTGAAAAAGCTCACGCTGATAAAAAAGCTAGACGGCGTGAATTATATAAACTGGCACAATCCAATAAGAAAGATGTCTATCTAGCTGGAAGACGGGCAAACTCAGCCATTGAGAATAGTGCCTCCATCGGTGCTAGCTCCAACACCACCACATTGTCTGCTCATGAGCAAACTCTTAATAGAGGTAAAATAGCTAGATAGACTATATTCTAAATAATCTTTATCTACTAAAATTAGTTTTAAAAATTAACTACATTATGCAGGATATAGTTCAACAGAAATTAATTACATGGAAATCATCCAACCGATGACAAATTATGCTACCTTAAAAGATGTTTCCCGGTGTAAATTCTGCACTGCAAAAAGATTTGAGTATGAGCTCTCAGCATTTTGTTGTGGCAATGGTGTTGTGCGGCTTATTTCGCATCAAACACCGCCAACTTTAAGAAATCTATATTTAGGAAATACGAATGAATCTGAACAGTTTCGCACTTATATAAAAACTTATAATAACATTTTTGCATTCACATCTCTAGGAGTTAGTTATGACAAAGAACTAGCAAAAAAATATAAAGGTATATCCACATTTCGAGTTCAAGGAAAAATGTATCACTTTATAGATGACTTAGTACCAGCTACTGAGAAAGGAAGAAATTTACAATTATATTTCTTTGATAGTGAAAATGAATTGAGGAATCGATTAGAATGTTCAACCAAACTGAATGAAGGTACTGTACAAAAACTTATGGAAATATTAAATGCTAATCCATACTCCATATTCCTAAAGTCACTAATAAATATTCCACAATTATCTAACTTCTACATTGCTCTAAAATCAGATGCTGGTTTAGATCAAAGAGTGTACAACCTACCAACTGCATCAGAAGTTGCTGGAATATGGGTAGAGCGAGATGCTCAAAATTATACACTCACCCCTCATATTCGTGTATATACAAATAGCAATAGGATTCAATTGGTAAATTATTATTACGGTTGTTATGATCCATTGCAGTATCCACTGTTATTTCCATATGGTCAAAATGGATGGCATTGTGGTATTCAGAAAATTGAACCTTTAGGTGCTTCTTCTTCTAGACAAAAATATTGTGAAAATGAACAATTACCAAGCATAACAAATATGACTACAATTGATGGATTTCTTGATATAGAAGCTGAAGTTATGCAAAAAGGAAAACGTAAAAGAAATAGTGTCTCCTGTCGTGAATATTATTGTTATCAACTTCAAATGCGAGATGATGAAAATATAATTCTACATTCAGGAAGATTGTTTCAACAATACACTGTTGACCAATGGATAAAAATTGAAACTCAACGATTAGATTTTGCTTCTTTCAATCCGGATTTATATAGAACAGATGTATTAGGAGGATTGCTAGATGTTTTACGACGGGGTGAAAGAGATGCTTCACAAGTAGGTAAACACAAATTTCTCCCACTTAGCTTTACAGGAGGGCCAAGAGATATGCGTAGGCGATACATGGATGCAATTGCATTGGTTCAGCGTTTTGGGAGACCTGATATATTTTTAACCATTACATGTAACCCCTCTTGGCCAGAGATCAAAGAAAATCTTCTAGCAACTGATGAAGCACAAAATAGACCCGATTTAATTTGCCGAGTATTTCGTGCAAAATTTGAGGAACTAAAAAAGGATTTATTAAAGAAACACATATTCGGTAAAGTCTTGGCATATATGTACACAGTAGAATTTCAGAAACGAGGACTCCCTCATGCTCATTTTCTAATTATACTTGATGAAAGATTCGAAATACTTACACCTGAAGCCTATGATAGATTTATTTCTGCAGAATTACCAAATCCTACTGTAAATCCTCACCTATATTCACTCGTTACACAACACATGATTCATGGACCTTGCGATGAACTAAATCCAACAAGTCCCTGTATGAAAAAAGGATATTGTAAATTTAAGTATCCAAAAGAACTTGCTCATGAAACGACAAAAGGAAAAACTTCATATTCTATTTATAGAAGACGCAATACAGGAAACTATGTGGAAATTAGAAAACATCTTCTTAATAATTCATGGGTTGTCCCTTATAATTCCTTTTTATTATCCAAATATAATTGTCATATAAACGTAGAGATTTGTTCAGATATTAAAGTAGTTAAATACATCTACAAATACATATGCAAAGGACATGATAAAATCGCATTCCAAATTCATACTAATGATACAAAAATAGAAGTTGATGAGATAAAAGAATATCAATCAGCTAGATGGGTTTCTGCGCCTGAAGCAGCATGGCGTATATTTGCTTTTAATATCAATGAAATGTCTCCTAATGTATACCATCTTCAACTACATCTTGATGGACAACAACTTGTTTCGTTCAAAAGTATTGATAATATTAGTAAAATTATAAATAATCCAATGATTCAAAAAACAATGTTAACTGAATTTTTTGTAATGAACACAGTTAATGATACAGCTAAAAGTTTAAACTTATTATATCGAGAATTTCCTGAATATTTTGTCTAGTCAAAAACAGATAAAATGTGGACAATTCGTAAGCGTGGAAATGCTATTGGACGTGTTGTCAATTGTCATCCTACCGAAGGAGAAAGATACTACCTTATATTACTTTTAATGAACATAAGAGGACCAAAATCATATCAAGACTTGTTAACGGTTAATGGAAAATTATGTACAACATTTAGAGAAGCAGCTGAAAAAAGAGGATTATTACTTTCAGATAATAATTTAATAGAATGTATGTCTGAGGCTGCAGATTATCAAATGCCAGCAAGTCTTAGACATTTGTTTGCTATGTTACTAATATATTGTAGCCCCAGTAATCCAAAAGAATTATGGAAAAAATTTGAAATATCCTTATCAGAGGATTTTATGAGAATTCCAAACATTAATACAACGGAAATTCGTTATAGGGTGTTAGCACATATTAATGATATTCTTCATTCAGTTGGTCGTGATATTAATGAATTTAAACTAATTCCTGAATTAATTAAAACATCTGCACTATCAAAAGAAGCTACAGATGTTTACTATGAAAGAAATCTTACTGTCAGTGAAGAAGATCTGCTTCTACAAAATAAATTAAACACTGCACAAAAAAGGGCTTACAATATAATCTTAGAAAGAATATTTTCAAATAAATCAGGTGCATTCTTTATAGATGGCCCTGGAGGAACTGGTAAAAGCTTTTTATATCGTGCTCTATTAGCAACGGTTAGATATAGAGGATTTATAGCTGTGGCAACTGCAAGTTCAGTGTTGCGACTTATTTTGCCTTCAGTGGTCGCACTGCTCATTCCCGTTTTAAAATTCCAATAAATATCGAAGGAAAGTTCAGTTGTAACATCAGTAAACAAAGTTCTCTGGCATCCTTAATCCGTGATGCAAAACTTATAGTATGGGATGAGATTTCAATGGCAAAAAAAGAAGTAGTTGAAGCTCTTGATTTACTTTTGAAAGATTTAATGGAAACAAGAATACTATTTGGCGGAAAAGTTATTGTTTTTAGTGGGGATTTTAGGCAAACTCTTCCTGTTGTTCGTAGTGGAAAAAGAGAAGACTTCATTAATCAAAGTCTGTTATGCTCTCAAATTTGGAATCAACTTGAAAAATTACATTTGCTAGAAAACATGCGTGCAAAAATAGATCCAACCTTTTGTGAATACCTAATGAAAATTGGTAATGGAATCGAAAAAAAATTTGATAAAGAAAAAATTCAAATTCCTCGTTCTTTAATCATACCGTTCGAGAATGAAAAAGATTCATTGAATCTTTTATTTAAAGTTACTTATCCGAATTTGCACACCTCTTACTCAAATCTTTCTTTCATCACTTCTCGTGCTATTCTAACAACAAAAAATGATTTTGTTGACGAAATAAATGATATGTTAATCACTCAATTTCCAACTACTGAAAAAACATATCTAGCAACCGATGAGACCATGGATCCAAAGGATTAAAGTGAATATGAAGACTTATTGCATACTTTGAATCCCGTTGGTTTACCTCCTTACAAATTAACGTTAAAAAAAAATTGTCCAATTATGTTACTAAGAAATCTAAATCCCTGTGAAGGATTATGCAATGGTACACGTTTAATATGTAATGATTTCAGATCACACGTTATCAGCGCCACAATATCTAATGGTGATTTTAAAAATACACATGTATTCATTCCTAGAATACCACTACTAACATTAGAAGATGAAAAGTTACCTCTACCATTTAAAAGGATACAATTTCCAATACGATTGTGTTTTGCAATGACAATTAATAAAGCACAAGGCCAAACTTTAGATTTTGTTGGCATTTATTTACGTGAACCAGTCTTCTCTCATGGTCAATTGTATGTTGCTTTATCAAGAGCCAAGAGTTCTAATTGTGTTAAGATATTGATAAGGCCACCAATAGCTGATAACAACGATGGCACATCTACATATAACATTGTATATGATGAAATTATAGAAAAAGCTTTTTCGTAAAAGTATCTTACACTTTTGATAGGTAGACAACTTATTGTATTCTATTATTTGATATCATATATTTTACTATTTCATACCATTATTCTTCTATTAATGATGATGTCTTGCATATTTAATCCCAGTTACCAGCCATGACAGAAAGATTGAATATCAACGAAATCGACGAGAACACAGAAGAATGGATTTGTAAAGTTCAAGTGGTAGATAAAGGTCATCCCCGAACCACCAGGGAGGCAAACAAAAATATCAATTGATGATATTACAGGATGAAGAGGTATTTGTCACTAAACTAATAAATACTCTATTATTCTTCAGATTAAAGAATACCTTGGTGGATTTTGAGGGAATTTTTAAAATAGACCTTTTATTGTTGAATACCATGGTTATAAACATCAAGATTGTATTTTTTTTGTGTGTTGTGGGGTTGAATTTGATTTAGCTCACAGATTGATAGCTTTTGTGGTTGTTGGATATATTTTTTCTTTTTGAGTGGAAGAACTCAGCAAGAGTAACCAAAGATTGTGTTTTGGTTTTGTGGGGTTTGAGGAAAATTGAAAGTTGGTTTTTGTTTGTGGGAAAGATTGATTGACCTTTTCTGTGTTCTGAAGTTGATTTTTGATATTGATGAAAGAGTACTTTTATGGGTCTTGAAGGTTGGGTATTTGTTAATGAGGAAAGGAATAAGCAACAGTATATCAAAGATTATACTTTTGGTGTATTGAAGTTCAGGTTGAAAAAAACATACTTTTAATGGATTTGAGGGAATCGAAACGTTGTTAGTTGTGTGTTGGTGGGGAAAGTTAAGCTACAGTCATCAAAGATTGTTCTTTTGGTGTCTTTTTTGAGGTTTGAATTGGGAAAAAAAACTTGTGAATTTAACTCATTAATCTTCAATTCAATGCTCTTCTACTTAGTTGAAATATTGTTCCTTAGTATTCAATTCAATGCTCTTCTACTTAGTTGAAATATTGTTCCTTGTGAGTTTTGCTGTCAAGCACTTGTTGTCACTATAAATCTACATTTTACGTTTCTTCTGTTGTAGAAAAGTTACAGATTGGGTTAAATATAATTAGTTTTGTTTGTAGAACTTAGAAACTTGAATTCTGAAGTTTCTTTTTAAATAAATTTGGCTATTGACTGATTTGATTTTACGTTGAAGTTTTGTTCTACTGCTTGCCAGTTTTGATATGAAGCACTTCTTATCACTCTAAATCCACGTTTTAATTCACTTTCTTTTGTAAACATAATTTGTTATAGAGAAGTTCGTTACTGTTTGGGTTCAATGCTATTGATTTTCTTTGCAAAATATATAAAAAATTTAAATTGGAACCTGAGCGGATGCCAGTGCATTTAAGATATTGAATTATTTTTTTAAGCGAAATCACATGCAAATTTTTAGGAACGACAGTGCTGAAGATTATAGAATAAATAAAATATTATTATACAGATAATGAGGGAGGCTAAATAAAGTCTTCCTCAACTGCTTTCGCAGACTTCGATAAAAAATGTCTTCCTCAACTGATTTTGTAAACGCATAGAAAAACCTGATAAATATGTGAACTAATATTTGAGAATTAATTTTTCTGCTAAAAGTGTTGCTTAATGTTGTTGCTGTTGAGTTCCTTAAATAATTATCTACAAAATCAGTACTTACATATTTTACTGTAGCCTTCATTTTGTTGATTAAACCATCATGTCCATGGCAAAAGCTCCCCTTATACTCATATCCTTTAAATTTTATATTTCCCATAAAAGAAACTTTTCTCAACAATTCAAACCACTTTTGAATTTTTATACCAACTATATATTATTTCACTTACCTAATATTATTCTAATTTCAATAAATTTCTCATAGGAAACTCAAATACAAGTTATCATGCACGGTACAGATATCGCACATTATGCAAATGAGTTTGTTCCTTTCCAAACATATTTGCTATCAGGGGCATTTGTCTCCGAGTCAATCAAGGCGTATGGAATACCTCTTCATCAATTCAGCTGGACAATTGATAAGGGCACAAATGTTGAACCAATAGATAAAGTCATACTCCCTGAACAACCATTGCTGCCACCAACGCTGCTAAAGACTACATCGTTTGACAGTTTCGATTATCAATCTATAGGCTTTGAATTCGGTATTTCTCAAAATATATTTAAAGTATACTTACCAAACATATAATTCATTTTTCATAATTATTACCACTTGCTAATAACTCTTTAATTCTTGCAAGACATTCTTGCCCTCGTGATAAATGGTAGTCCTCCATCATATGCCTCAAACGGAAGCAGAATTCAAGAATTCATCATCATCGACTATGAGTAAGTACAATGTTACTTTTCATCTTATATCCTTCTGTTTTCTATGTGCTTGTGTCAAATAACTGGATTTTTTTATTAATGAATAGTGATGTCATCTTCCTTTTCGTCAAAGTAATTGATAAACTTTCATAGTTTTCACATATGTATATATCTAAAGATGAGTTTATCCCATGTGAGACTTTGATTAATTTTAGGATGAATTTATCCCGTGTTTGGTTGCAGATTATAGAATCACAAGATAATTTTTTCAAAACTATAGTGTTTTTACTACTACTTGTATGATTTTGATAAGTAAAATGCATGCATTAATTAGTTTGTTCAAGCTTAGACAAATTGGATAATTTAGCGTTATTTTACTCTTGGATGCTTTAATAAATAACAAATAGAGAAAACATCAAATAACTACAACAAAATTCGACAACCCTTTTTACCTTTATTTGGAAGATGGATGAAAAGCTGTTTTCATTTTCTCAAAACAGTACATCTACTCAATAAATCCAACTCATTATTAGATTAATAAGAACCCATCTTTACTCTTTAATTAAGTTGTCAAGCATCTCATATTTGAATGTTACCTTGCCATGGTATATAGCTTGATCTAAGTATCTAAAATTTCACTCAATTTCGCAAAGTTTTCTGCTGCATCTACTTCTTCATTCGTAATGTTTCCCAAAAGCGAAAAGAAAAAAATAAATAAGAGAAAAATTGGTTACCACATTTTGATAAAAAGTTTCCAACTATCGCATGGATTTTTCTAATTTCCTTTGCAAATCAGTAACTGGATGCTATGGAATTGGGAGTGGGGGATGGGGGTGGTCTTCTGATTTTGATTTTATTAAATAGCTTGAAATATCATATTTATCTTGCGGTGTACTTAAACTTGTAGCACAACTATAGTTATTAATGTTTGATTATCCTTTTGATTGACTGATTAAACTTAATCTTTAGTCAATTCTATTTGTGTTTTCTGCTGCATCTATTTCTTCATTCCCAAATTTGCTTGTATCTGTGTAAGTTATGATCTATTATAACACTGTTTATATCTTCTTCTTTTTTAATGAAAATAGGAGGAAACCAACAAAACTCACTCTCTGGGAAGAATTCATTGACCTATATGGAAATAAACTTCTCAAACATCTGAAAGAACTTCAACAATTTCCAGTAATCATTGCCAGAAAAGTGGCCAAATCAAAATCATCTTCAGGTAAAATCAAACATATTAACAACAATATCTCCTATAACACATATTAATCGAATTAACACCAACTATTAAATAATATGCAGGTCTTTCAAATAGATTTGGTACAACAATCCAGATTGATCCTCCACACCCACAAGCTATCGCATTAAAGACATGGTATTCAAAATACACCTCTCCATAAATAAATAAATATATTCACATCTTTAACATTTTTTACATATAGGTCTGATGAAATAAAATCGGTTCTCAACACATACATAACAAAAAGCACCACAGCTACAGGCTCTCTTCTGTTTGTGCCATTTGAAGAACACATAGTGCCTATTGTCAACATCCAGCAACAATCTTTGGTATATGCATCATGTACATCTTAAATCTCTTTATGAAATAAAATGTTAATATAATTTACCATTTCATATGTATGCACAGGGGCAAGTATTCCACGTGCAAGCTCAATTGTTAATATCCAATGAAACTCAAAAATTCTGTGTCTTAGTCTGCTCTGACTGCAAGCAAGTATTTCCAAGGATTTGGACACAGAGAACATTCTATTGTACAACTTGCCGTCGACCAACACAACTCACACCAAGGTATGAAAATCATATCAGTAAGATCAATAACTGCATAACCATAACGTCCTTGAATTTAAATTTGGTACGTTAAATTTTTTAAATTTTTTGCACTGATTTAGCTATATTTTGGAAGTCATCAGTTCAAAATCTATATTCCTTATATCAATTGCTAAACTTTCATAGTTTTCACATATGTATATATCTAAAGATGAGTTTATCCCATGTGAGACTTTGATTAATTTTAGGATGAATTTATCCCGTGTTTGGTTGCAGATTATAGAATCACAAGATAATTTTTTCAGAACTATAGTGTTTTTACCACTATTTATATGATTTTGATAAGTAAAATGCATGCATTAATTAGTTTGTTCAAGCTTAGACAAATTGGATAAGTTAGCGTTATTTTACTCTTGGATGCTTTAATAAATAACAAATAGAGAAAACTATCAAATAACTGCAACAAAATTCGACAACCCTTTTTACCTTTATTTGGAAGATGGATGAAAAGTTGTTTTCATTTTCTCAAAACAGTACATCTACTCAATAAATCCAACTCATTATTAGATTAATAAGAACCCATCTTTACTCTTTAGTTAAGTTGTCATTGTATAGAAATCTACTTTGTTGAATCCAGAGCCTTAACTATTAGAATTTGTTAGAAGTCAATAATCATGATAAAGACAGACAACAAAGTTTTGATAATGGAATTTTATTCAAGACTAGAGGACTTTGCTACTTCACCACTGAACCAACATTAGACATATAAACGCAAACGTTCCTTGTATAACTCTCACCTCATACAGCTTGCACAAAGACTCCGAAGTATTTACTTGCACTACATCCGTGGAAGCTGACCTAGAAACAATAAGATATCTTACCAAAGTAACATGAAATTTAGTTCAAAATTCCTTTGGATATGCTTAATAAGATTATTTCTCTTTTCCTATCATTAGTTAATCACTTTTGTCATGAGTTGATATAATTTGTTAAAATTCAGTTAGAAGATATTTTGTAGATCAGTGCTACAAATAGCATCACATTCTATTTTAGGGATAACCATAAGAAGAAAAAATGGACAACTAAATTGGGTTATAGGGAGCAGGAAATAAAATTGAAGAAAAAGAAGACTCTGAGATGTATAAAATCACTTTCTATAAACAGATATTATCCGCTGGCTAACGTCCTTGCTTTCTTGTGAAGTTATATAAATACCACCTTTGTTTTGGTAGAAATATTTGATTGCATAACATATGAGCATATGAATGATTAGTAAAAGTGTATGCAACAAATATATTTTAGGTTATAAAAGATGATTAACTAAATAACAATTTCCAATTTAAAAAATTATTATTGAACATAAACATATTGACTTTTGCCCAGATGCCAGTTTGAAGTAACTATCAAGGATGATACTGGTTCAACAACAGCCATGATTTCAGATAAAATTGGAGAAGAACTATTGTCTCTAACTGTAGCAGAAATTCATGACATACGCTGCATCAAGGTAAAACACTCTACAACCTCTCATTCCTTGCTCCTTGGTGGGAGTGCCGATAATGTTTAATCTAACAATGAACAAGTTGATGAGTTTTCATCCATGTGACTGGACAAAATCTAATGAAAAACTATATGCTTGTTATTGAAGGTTTCTTTTGCATTCCTTTGCCTATTTTCTCATTCACTTATGGCAAGGACATTCAAGTATATATAATAGTTCAATCCAATTCAATTAATTAGCTTTGCTGGTTCATTTTTGAGATATTGTTGTGTTGGTATTGTTATTGTCAATATTGTTAATTTTTCTTGTAAATTTTTGAACTTCAGCAGTGAACAAACATATGTTATATTACTGGTTTTCATTCCATTATATTTGGTTTGTTTTCTCTATTTTTTTTGTGATTGTCTTATTCTTGGTGAATATTATTGGTTTGACAAGCTATATTGATCTCTTTTGAACTTTATTGTTTTGTTTGGTGTTATTCATTAAATTTTTTATTTATTTTTTTACACTATTTTGATGAGTTTTAAAACTCCAACAATTTTAATCTCACTTTTCCATTTTGAATATCTAAAATTTGATACAGTTTTGATTTAGCTTTGTGTTTATGATTATGTTAGTATTTTTTATTTATTATTGTTATGTTTGTATTTTAGTTTTTGAGTGAGTTTCTTCCATCTTTCAGAAACAACTATTGTCACTTGTATCCGTGCAACACAAACTGCTAGGTAAGACATTCAACGTCCAAATAAAGAAGTTGTTTGCCAAAAACAAGGACGCATCTTCAGCAAAACTGTTTATCATGTCAATCACCGAGAAAGATATTGTTAGCAATCTGCCACTGCCCATCAACGCACCAACAACTCCAGAAAGCAGTAAACGCAAGCTCAAGCAAATCATGATAAAAGAAGACTAAAAGGTATCCTCTCTACACGACTCTCAATTGCTATGCAGCAACAAATGTTGTTTATCCTATTAATTTTAAAACAGATTATTATATATGTATTTCTTCAACATTTGATACTCTCCTTTTGTTATAGTGTAATACTTTTTTGCAATATGGTTGGCAACACCATTTTGTCTTGATGGCGTACACTTTTGGTGCTGATAGCATCGACTTTGCTGCATAATTATAAGAAATTGACAGGTACTTAAATCTTGCAACCAATGATAAATTTTACTCAACATTAACTCCTCCCCATAACTATATACTAAATTCATTTTCCATCTTATTTACAGGTGCTTTTTGAATGATGCTGACTAATAGTCAAAATGCAGCATTATGTAAATATTGTACATATCCAACCTAAATAACACAGCCATGACAACGAACAAAACTACCAACCATATTTCATATATGTATAATATATCTATCCATCTCTCTCTCTCTCTCTCTCTGACTCATACATTCAATATGTTTATATTTAACAAACAAAAATATTCCGATTTTGGGCCCGTGCTTGCACGGGCCAGCTCTACCTAGTATATATATATATATATATATATATATATATATATATATATAAGAGACACTAGGCCCAAGCAGCTCTCGGTCGTGTCATGCCTGCTTGCCTACCAAGCGGCAATTTTGGTATATCATAAATTAACAGCTTTGAGTGTCTTTTACAAAGTGCTTTAATACCTATATTGTTGCTTTTAAAGGACAAAAATGTCAAGCCGTGTTTACTTATTTATTTATTTGTCCTCGGAAAAGAATTATGTTGTCCTGGCTTGTGGACCCCATCACCATCCTGTGGTATTACCTTACACTTTGGATCTTTTTCAATTGGTGAAAGTATGATTCTCAGTGGATTTATACTACACGCGCTGTAGTTGCAACTTTTTTGAATTGACCCATTAAAAAAACGGGGGCCAACTCTTACTTTAGTGTCTCTCAATGGGGCCCATTGGTACTTTTTTTTAGTCACTCCTTAGCATTCTATTGATGTTTTATTATTATTAGCTTAGTACTCCACATTGAAAAAATAATTTATGAAATTTTATCGATGTTACGTAAGTTGAAACAAAGAGAATAATATATATTACCTGAATTAAGAAATACTCTAAATAACACACAGCTAACGATCTAAAAATTATGAAATTTTATTGATGTCACGTAAAATAAAATAAAAAGAATAACAATATTATTTGAAATAATTAAGAAATACTATAAATAACACAACAATTAACCATATGTTATAAACAATTTGTATTATAGTGAATGTCTAATTTTGTTGAGTCCTTGTATGATATGGTTAAGAATATTACTTGGGGACCAAATAAGGTTTTCCCTATAAATAAAGGATTTTCCTTCATTGTAAATAAGATTTGTGAAAGATCAATGAATCCTGAATATACTTAAAGATGAATAAGAAATCTTTCTCTTCTCCCTACTTTATTCGTCTTCTAATTTCATATAGTTTCATAACATGTTATCAGCACGATTGTTCTATTCTTAAAGAATTATAAAGAAGACGAAAAAAGTGCAAAAGAGATCTTGCATAAGTTATGCAATAAGGTTCTTATATCTTCAAGGTATGATTTATCTTTATGTTATAATTATTTATGTAACAGATCTGGAGGTACCATCTAAAGTAAGTATTTAAAGAGGCTTGTCGACTTTCTATACCTTTAATTTTAATCGAATGGGAAGAGAATTTCTTAATTTATTTTAATAATTAAATAAACACAATTTAGTGAAAGATATGTTTTCAACCTTTAAAGGTATGTGATCTATTAAGCTATATTTATTAACTAGTAATGTTGATTATAATAAATCAATAATCTCAATTTTGTGTGTAATTATAATATAAGATCATATTAATGATCATCAAAAGTGATAAAATTACAATTATTTTGAAGGCTTGAGGTTGAGCCTCATTATAGATAAGACGATAGATTTAAGTTTTATCACACCAAAAGAATAAGACGATGGATTTATGTCTAATCACAAAAAGAGGGTAAGACATTGGGTTAAAGTCCTGATGCACCATGATGATAAGATATTGGGTTCAAGATCGATCGATTTATGACCTAAGACACTTTTATATGGATAAGACATTGAATGTGAGTCTCAATGCACCATATTGATGATATAATAATGACTAAAGAAAAACTAGTGTGTTTTTTTTATGAGAAGTCATGAAATTTATTGAATTTGCTACATTACGTAAAGTGAATGTGGTTGTAGTGCATAATGGTCTGAAAGAAGACAAGTGATTGAATAATGCACATAGATATGGAATGAGGTACTAAAGCTATCATTATTTGATATGCTCACATATTTGTGTTTCATTCATGAAGAATGAGAACTTTTGATAAATGTTAAAAATAAGGATCCATTCTTTAAAGGGAATGAGGTGTAAGCCACCATGCTAGGCATGAGAAAGATTGCGACCTTTGGTTAACGATGTGGTATCATCAAGAATGTCTCTAAGAAGACATGTATTATAGAAACGTTTCATACTTTATCTTCAGGCTTGTATTGGATAAGAATTAGTTCAATTGAGGCACATTCTGTGATAAATAAGAAGTTTTGTAATTTCAATGCTTTCTTAATTTGGCATGATTGTCTGAGACATCATTAGTCTATAATGTTTAGACGAATTATTAAAAATTAAAATGGACATCCATTGAAGAACCTAAAAATTCTTTTAAATGGTGAGTTTTCTTGTAATGATTGTTAGCAAGGCAAGCTAATTGTGAGACCATCATAAATGAAAGTTGAGATTGAATTCTCTGCATTCTAGGAACGTATACAAATATTTGTGGACCTAGTCATCCACCTAATGGATTGTTTAGACATTTAATGGTCCTAATAAATGTTTCTTCTATATGATCTCATGTGTGCCAATTATTATCTCGCAACTTGATGTTTGCGAAAATGTTGGCACAAATAATATGTTACATGCACAATTTTTTTCAGATTAGCTCATTCAATGATGGGATCACGACTCACCTAAAGGGTGAAGTAATTGAGAAGAAATAAATCTGAAAACTACCCTTAGATTAATAAAATTGAAATTTACTCTTATAATAGTAAATCAGAAATTTACTAAAGCAAAAGGCAAATGACGTAGTAAACTTAAAGTTTACGAGTACTAAAAATTTTATTAGTTGGCATGAATAATTTGGTCATCCCAAAGATGTGGATATTGAGTAATGGACATACACTGAAAAACTAGAAGATTCTTCAAAAAATTCTTTACGTTGCTTGTTCTCGTGATAAAGTTGATTGGATCAAATAAAGTTGGGACTAAATCCAAAATTCTGAAAAGTATAAAAGGTGAATATGAGCTCATTCACCTATCATGTGATACGATAAAAAGATGTATCTATAAGATAATCACATGTGCATTTGCTGTCAACAAGTAGTTTGACATTCACAAAATTGTTTGTGCAAAAATAATTGATTTAAGAGCACAATTTTAGAATATGTATTCAGACAATTTATCTTGATAATATTGATAAATACTCAAGATGTTGTGACATTACATGTCTGAGATAGTGAAATCATTGCTTGTGAAAATAAAGCTCCATTGTTTATCTGAAATATGATACCGCATACAAAAGTAATTGTATGCTTCAAACCAACAAATTATGATTAGATTTTCTTTCTGTTGATTTATGATCAGGGACCAAATATTTCTTTCATCTGATTATTTTGGTATGTAGTATATAATCAACGAATATACAATGATGCACAAATATAGATTCTCCAAAAGATTGAGATATATGTTAGTTTGTCTAACATAAGGGGGAGACTAGAAGCAACACAAGAGTTGTAAATACATCTATTGAACGTCCCTTAAAGATAAAGTCTATGACATACATGAAGCATGATAGACTAATAAATTCTAAATAAAATAATCCTTGGAAAATGGGTAGGATCAAAGTATCAAAATGATCATAATAAGAAGATAATGTGCTCTTGGGGAGCCTACGATATAACACTTTATGAAACCTCATGAGAGGGGTAGTGTCACGACCCAAAACGAGCCGCGACTGGCACCCACACTTACCCTCCTATGTGAGAGAACCAACCAATCTAAACCTTAACATTTAAATATAATATCAACAGAAAGTAATGCGGAAGACTTAAACTCATTAATAAAATCAATAACTATTATTATCCCCAAAATCTGGAAGTCATCACCACAAGAACATCTACGATTCAAATTACTAAATCTAAGAGTATCTAAGAAGCTAAAATACATAAAAAGCTAGTCCATGCCGGAACTTCAAGGCATCAAGACATGAAGAGGAAGATTCAGTCCAAGCTAGAAGCATTAGCTCACCCTGATATCCGGAGTAATGAAGACTGGCTAGAGTTGCGGTTGAGTTGAAGAAGACGGCACGTTTGCTACACTCCACAATAACAAAGAAGAAAACATAAAAGTAGGGGGTCAGTACAAACACAAGTACTGAGTAGATATCATCGGCCAACTCAAAATAGAAAACAGTATATATCAGATAAATATCATAAATCAACTAATATCCTTAGCATGCAGCATTTACAGTTACCATAACCCTTGGTTACAACACCAAGCACATCAATGAGGACTCACGCCTCCTCATCATACTCATTTGGGAATTAGGTTCATTAGATTCAATATATTATCATCTTTCAAGATTCATTATCTTTATTCACCTCGTGTCGGTACGTGACACTCCGCTCCTCAAATACTATCCTAGTACCGAAACGTGGCACCCGATCCATATTCTATCCTGGTGTCGGAACGTGACACTCCGATCCTCATATACTATCCTGGTACCGGAACGTGGCACCCGATCCATATTCTATCCTGGTGTCAGAACGTGACACTCCGATCCTCATATACTATCCTGCTACCGGAACGTGGCACCCGATCCATATTCTATCCTGGTGTCGGAACGTGACACTCCGATACTCATATATTATCCTGGTACCGGAACGTGGCACCCGATCCATATTCTATCCTGGTGTCGGAACGTGACACTCCGATCCTCATTCTATCCTGGTACCGGAACGTGGCACCCGATCCTCTATTTCTATCCTGGTACCGGAACGTGGCACCCGATCCCCTAATTCATCAAGCCTTCTTTTATACCAAGGCATCATCAATCTCATTATATAATTTATCAAGCCTTCTTTTATATCAAGGTATCATCATTAACAAGTGAATTAGGGTTTCTTTCAAAATTTGGGATTCAATAGCTTCATCATGCTTGTTTATTCACAATTACATAATCATATTCATGCAAGCATACAATTAAGCATATAGAGGGGTTTACAGTACTATCAATACATATCATTCACTATTAAGAGTTTACTACGAATATCGTAAGAGAAACCATAACCTACCTCCACCGAAGAACCGAATTCAAGCAAGCTCCAATACTTTTCCTTTCCTCAATGCTTTCGAACCTTTCCAATCTATCAAATCTATCTATATATATATATATAAGGTGTAAGTTCACAAGGCCATAAACACTCCGATTATTCTGTGTCTAGCCTATACTCATAAATTCACCTAATTATATAATCAATCTCTTAAAGTTTAAGCCTAATGGTAAGCCTTAATTCTTCCAATTACCACAAATTTAATGAAATTTAAGCATTATGATACACCAAATATTTAATTACCTATCTCAATATATTCATACGTAATTTATAATCTTAGATAAAAACATTAATACCAGAAGTTTGAAGCATACTGTAATGAAACCAGCGCCGGTCCACATTGAATTGTGCACTCATACGTGCACTGTATAACCAAAACTCCTCAACATGCATGTTGCCTCCATTTTGTATATATATAATAATATTAATAATAACAATATGACCCTTACCCTAATTCACCTTGGCAGTTATCAACCAAACATATATAATCTGTAACTTTCCTTGCTATCTAAACATTAATCCTTATTTGTTTCACCTATAATGTGACCAATCAGACTGTCTTTTTAACTTTGTACTTTTCAATTTTCCAACTACTCGTAATCAATTCCATTAACAATCTATACATTCAATATTAATACTCAAATTAACTTTAATCAATACATTAATTTCTTTCAGTTCCATTAATGTGCACTTGTCACACTGTCCAACCCATATAGTATAACAACAATAATCAAACTAAGAAAATCACCTGAAGTACCGTGGCTTTCTTCGCTCAATGCTACATCGTGTTCTATCATTTACTTTTCTTCTTCTCTACAAATTATGTTTACCCTAATTAATATATGACTAATTATAGGACTAGTAAAAGTGACCCACTATTAGTTTTAATGTTATATTCTTTAACCACCAACTAAATAAGTTATTAAAACTACCCCATTATTTCTATAATTGTAGTTATGAATGGTCCAAAATACCTATTTAAATTGTATTGAAATAGTATATTATGAAATAAAAAGCTCTAATATTTAAAACGACTAAATGGGTCGTTACAGGTAGTTACCTAAAGATAATGAAGTGATGAGATCTCAATAAGTTATGTCGTATTGTGATTCAATGCAAAATGATATATCGTTGACGGTATCTTTGATACAATAACACGCAATATTATAAAAAATTATTATGATATAAATTCTACGACTATTAAAGCATACAGGTGTAGAAATAATTATCAAGTGAAAAGTGGAATGGTGCATTTTGGCAAGCATAAAACTTATTTGACTTGCAATCTAGGCACTAAAAGATGTCATACATCTAATATTGAATGTTGTCACTTGACAATACTAATATGAAAATATCCAAGGTTAAAAATCTAGCATATACAAGGTTTTGGAAAACTTGTTTATCATCCTCATAAGGATTAAATAGATTTAGAATGCATAGAGCATATACAAGTATTGTTATGCAAGTTGATAACTATAATTGAAACTCTTGAAGATTTTTCAAAAGGCAACAAATTTTTTGCTTAAAGAAGTTAAAGTAAGGAACTTGGAGAAATCTTTGACCCTGAAAGGAAGAATCATAAAAGGAGATAGAAAAAGACATATTCGTCAAGGTTTTTTTACACTCATGGGCTCCCAATAATGGTGATATCAACATGCAAGAGGTCTGTTCAAGTAATATTATTGTTGATTTATTCACCAAATGTCTACCAACTACAACTTTCAAGAAGATGGTGCACAAGTTTGGAAAACGAAGATTCTAGTCTCTGAATTGATGTTGTCATTAGAAGGAGTTAATACGTTATGTACTCTTTTTTCCTCACAAGGTTTTGTCCCACTGGGTTTTCCTTGTAAGGTTTTTTAATGAGACATCCATAATGCGTATTATTAGATATGTGTACTCTTTTTCCTTCACTAGATTTTTTTCCTACTGGGTTTTATCTAGTAAGATTTAAACGAGGCACATAATCTATCGACATTCAAGGGGGAGTGTTATAAACAATTTGTGTTATAGTGAATGTCTAATTATGTGGAGTCCTTGTAGGATATGGTTATGAATCCTACTTGGGGACCAAGTAAGGTTTTCCCTATAAATAAAGGGTTTTCTTTCATTGTATATAAAATTTGTCAAAGATCAATGAATCCTGAATATACTTCAAAATGAATAAAAATCTTTTTCTTCTCCCTACTTTATTCGTCATCTAATTTCATATAGTTTCATAACACCATATAAAAAATTAAAAGATACATAAATAAATTTACTGACTCTCAAAATTTTATTTTTTCACTTAAATTGAGATAAAGTGAGTAACATATATTATTTGAAAAATAAAGTAGAAATATTATAAATCGAAATTATTAACAACTTAAAATATTTATAAGATATATAAAAAAAAGTCTATTGACGCTTAAAATTTTATATATATCACATAAATTGAGAAAGTGGTAATATCTATTATTGGTAAAATGCACAAGTATATAGTGTCACCTAAGCCAAAAAGGGATGAAAAATTATTTATAAAATTAAGTTCAGGGGGTAATAGGTTCTTAGTAAAGTACAAGTGTGTCTCTGAAATTTTGCGCATAGTTTAGGGGGTACTTATGCATTTTCCCTATATTATTTGAAAACAATGTAAATTTATTTTATAAATTATAATAGTTAACAACTACAAATATGTATAACACATAAAAGATTTGGTTGAGTCTCAAAATTCTATCAGTATCACATAAATTAGGATGAAAGGAATAATATATATTACGTGTCTAAATATTATGTAAAAAATATAACATATAAATCACTATAGTTAATAACTTAAATTTAATTTAGAGAATCAATATATATTGGGCCCATGCTGGCACGGGTTTGTATCTAGTATATATATAAGGGAAAACTTTCACATATAGCCACTTAAATAAAATAATTACTCTCCATAGCTATAGTTTGATAATTATAATTTGTAGCTACATGTTATATGGAGGAGAGAGGAGAGAGACGAGAGAAGGGGGAAAGAGTGAGAGAAAGGTGAATTGTATATGTATATTGATTAGATAATTGTATATTATACATGTGTATTGTTATATATGGCAAGAGAGGTTAGAAGAGGGAGGAGAGAGGTGAGCGAGATTGGGAGAGGGAGGAGAGAGGCGAATGAGATCAAGATTGAGAGAGAACGAAGAGAGGCGAGCAGGAGAGGGTAGAGAGTGGGAGAGAGGTGAGTTGTATATGTTTATAATTGTATATTATATATATAAGTTTGTATATATGGTATATAAGATTGGGAGAGGGAGGAGAGAGGCGAGGGAGAGAGGGGAGAGAGTGGGAGAGAGGTGAATTGTATATGTATATAGGTTAAATAATTATATATTATACATACGTATTTGTATATTCTGGCGAATTATATATATACAAACGTGACTATTATACAAACTCGAACTAGCCCACGTAATTTATGTATAATGCTAGTAGCGAGTGATAATTATAGCAATTTATAGCTATGATGAGTGATTAAATAGTATAAGTTTGTTTTGTTGCGTAATTTTCCCATATATCAGTCTTTTGAAATGCTCCATTAACAAATAGAATAATGAATTAAATTAAGTTAGTAGGATGTCAAAGACCACATCATGAAGAGTAAAAATCCAAAAGCCTCCTTTTAATAATAAAAAACAATTTTTTAAAAAATCTCAATGTAGCCCATTTCATAAAGATTTGCAAACCCTTAGGTCTTTCTTCTTCTTTTTCGAAAATTGGGTAAATTGTAAAATTGGCCGAGTCTTTCTCCAAACCAAGTCTAATGTTTGTTCAAATTCGTTGGGTCAGCCCTATTGCTACGGAAAATATGGAGTTCGTAGATTTTTGAAAGGAAAATAATTTGGCGGCTAGTATTTTGGGCTTCCCTCTTTGTACTTCCCTTTGTCATTCAAAGTTTGTAGGGCTTCGATCCTTTCAATGTCTTTTTTGGTTTAGATTGAGGCAAGTTTTTTCCTCCAATTTTGGTTTTGCTATATGATAATTGAAGATATAGAATCAATTTGATTTCAATTACTTAAAGACTATCACAGAAATTTGTGCGTTAGTACTAGCTTTTAGTATTTTTGAAGTACTTCATATATTCTATCTACCCGTTAAAAACATTGATTTGTAGTTAGAAGAGTATGAGAAAAAGAAGGCAAACTGTTGGCAGAACATTGATATAGAGCTCAGAACTTCGTTTTGAGGCTTTTGTAGGTTAATATCTACCTATTATTTTGTCAGTAGCGCTTGAGTCATATCGATCTGCCTATCATATTTTTTGATAATATGGGGATGTAGTTTTATCTTTTGTGTGTCAAGTAGTTCCATGGTGCTTATTCATTACAAGATTTGTTTAAATCGGGCAATTAGGTAAAACTAGTGTGCTGAAGTAATACGATTTTAAAAAAAATATCGATTGAAGGACATGTAACCTGAAGCTTCTTGTTCATATTATCAATAGCAATAGCTTTTTTCAGTAAATTTATCATAAAGAAAGAAACTTTAAAAGGAATTTCAGAATGCCAAATTTTTTTTAACACTAAGAGTAGGTTGTTTAAACTTTATGATTTGCAGCTAAAATCACCATTTTCAGTTTTTTTTCAAGATGTTTATCTTTGTGCCCCTGTGAATATGAATATCAGTGATGTTGTACATTTAACTGTCAAGAATTATTCCCCCAAGAGCTTCCGCATCCCATTTATCATCTTTTGTGAAATCAGTTGCACTTTGATATTTTTGATTTTAGCGACCTCAAAAAAAATATTAGTAAATGCTTCCATTTGATCAGTCAACCTATCCTACCAGAAGGACACATTAACATTTTCAATAATTTATAAGATATTTGCTTAACAATTTCTTTTTACTTTCATAAGTCTTCTCCAAGATCGAGATTAATTATAAGATCTTTTTCGAGCCACGAGATGTAATCTTTTTTAGTATCTGGCTTCAAGGAATTCTCTGAGAAGTGAGTTGTTAGTTCTAAAGTTCCATTGATTCTTCACCAAAAATGAATCACAAGAACTTTGGATCTTCCTGATTCCTATCCCCCTATGAGTTGGGGTAACACAAATCATCCTATGTTATCCAGTGGTGTTTCTTCCACCCAGTTTCACCCAGAAGTAGTTATCCATGATTCTATCAATTTGTTTAAAGGTGGCAATTGGTAGGGTTTATCACAAAGAAAATATGAAGAGGGATAGAGGCCTGGCAAACTTGAGCATAATAGTTTACCACCAACATGAATAGTTGGTTAGTTCTAGAGATTGGGTCATTTCCATCTGGAAAAGGAAATAATTTAACTGAATATGTAAATTTGATAAGGACTTATATTGTTTATTGTAAGCTATATAATCTGTGTGCTGGAGATTTTAGCTTATTGTAAGATGAGTTCTTACAATAAACAACAACATACATAGTGTTATCCCACGAGTGGGATCTAAGAATGGGTTCTTACAACAATAAATATTTATTTAATCAAGTAATTTCAATTATCTCATTTTTGGGAAATGTGATTTTTTTTTTTGGGGGGGGGGGGATATAAGTCTTTTAACTATCAGAAATACTTAAAAAAGATAAAAGGAAATTTACTTAGATAAGATCATTACAAAAAAGGATTGTGAGAAACTTTCTACTTGATGACCATTAAATTGTGTTCTGTCATGTAGCTAAAAGTTGCTTCTTTTCCGATATTAACAAGCTAGATTCATTGGGGTGGTCAAGTAAACTTCAAATTTAGTGCTTCTCCCATCATATTTTTCTTCCCCCGTATTTAATTAAGAGCAAAAAGGGTAGGATGATGCCTGTGTATGTGCCTTCATAAGCATACATGTTTCTCGTGATGATAAAGCTAATCATTATTATGCAACAAACTTTGAGTAGAAACACTATGTTCTAGTCAAGAAAGATTTACTACTTTCTACTACTGTCTTTTCTCCATTAAACTCAATAATGGCAAGTTTATTCTCTATCCTCTTACTCACAACTGGTGTCACCAAAGAACAAAGCCACAAAGATCAGCAAATCCTCTGACATAATACTCCTTGAACTACCAAAAGATAGAGGTTGGCTGAGTGAACATCTTCACCAATACAAAGGATTTTGGTATGCCAAAAGAGTTCTTCAAGGCCTACTAGCACTTCCACATCAACATTTTAAGCAAAGACAAACATGTATGCTTATGATGGCTCTGTATGGGCCTTCATAAGCATACATGTTTCTCGTGGTGATAAAAGTAATCTTTTTTATGCAGTAAACTTTAAGTAGAAAGACCCTCTTTTTCTGATGTCTACAATAGGTGCACAAAGGAAGATATCAAGCTTTTTAACCCTGTCCCAAAACATAGAAATTTCTTTCCAACTTCAACACCAACAATTTTCTGCTTCTCACCCTTTTTGACATTGCCAACAACAGCCTCTTCAAGCACTTTAAAGCAACCCTTCAACCCCCTCTTGGACCTTCTCCTTTTTTTTCTGCATGTTGCATTAGCTGCTTATAATACTCATTGTTTCTCCTTTCCAATCCAATAAATCTGACCTTGAAGATCATAAAGTTTTCAACTAAGCATGCAAACTCTATGATCATCCCTTCTGTTTAGCATGAACCTGGGAAGCTTATCTACCTTCCTCTTCATGAACAACGACTCTGAAGACAACCCCTTATTCTCCTCCATCAATGAAGCCACTTTGTATTTTAATATCGTGCTCTCATTTAACAAGATCAACCTCTCTGATTCCAACAACTCCAATGAGCTTTCATGCAAATCTATCTTACTTGACTAAGCTCGTGTAGGATGATTTCATAGTCGACACTTCTGATCACCATCAAGTTTTGCAATGATCATGTCAGGTTCAAATTTAGCTTGTGTTGATGGGAATTGAGGTTGATATGGTAATGAACTCTCAACATAAGAATCGACAATATGCGATCCATTGTTCTCTTCCTTGTTAAATTGATCATCATTATCATGATCAAAATGGGAGGATGGAGTTGGAAAGTAATTTTGACGATGATGGTTCTTGGCGAGTGCTGCGATAGCGATCTTCCAATGAGATAGTTGCCATACAATTTTGAAGTAAGCCCAGACGATGTGGCAGTTTCTGGTAGTAAGCATTAGCGCATTTTGTAAAACTATCAACATTATCTTTACTAGGAACTTTCAGAACCAACTTCTTCATTTTCTTGTCCAAATTTGAAAAAAGGACCACAATCCAGTCCAAAATTAGTCAAATAAATATATGATATTGACTTGACAAGTGAAGCATTTGAATATTTGAATTCTACACATTTTTGTCTTTGCTTTCTATGAATGTGTAATTTGATTGCCCCTAATATTATATATAGTATTCAGTCTCAACTGAGATTGGTGAGCTTAATCTTATGCTTTACTTTTTTTCTTCTTTGATAATTATACCTTAAAAAATAACCTTGATAAATTTCTCAAACTTATGCTTTACTTTTGGTCCATAAAATTTGCTCACAATTTTTTTGAATTTTTGGGATGAAAATTGAAGTTGGCTATTTTTTTTATCAAGGTATACGAACATATATACATATGAAGGGATCAGTTCAAGTGGGTTTTTTTATTTGAACAACCCTTTGGGGTTCAAGGGCTTAGCAACACCCCCAGACCTTAGCATAAATAAAATAGCAAAAAGGTACAAGGAAGGGGACATAGAATCTTACCTCCGATCCTATGGTGCTTCATAAGTTGACCTTCCTACTAAGTATAGTCAACTCCTCCCCTTTTTCTATAAAGAAGCCTACAAGTTATGCACCTAAATGAGAGGACTCCTCTCGATAAAAAATTACTAGTAAGCATAAAATAAGGGAGGCACTCCCCTTACAAAGAAGAGAGAAAAGAAAAACCTAGGCCTATTCAAGTAAGTTGTATCAAATAAATATATAGCGTAGTTACATAGGATGAGATCACCAAACATTGTATAGAGACATCTGTACAGATCACCAAGTGCCACTTCAGGGAGGTTCTTTTATACTTCTCAGTTTTCTTCTTCTGAAACTTTCCATTTCCACTTTGTCTAGTTGATAATATGTTGTTGTTTCCTTTGGTAACTGTTTTATATTGAAATAAAGCTAGAAATCTGATGAATCTATTTTGAGAGAGTGTTAGCTGCAACATTGACTTTCCTGAGAGTGTGTATGCATTCAAATTTTTGGATTTTTTGGTTGATGTTGTGCAACCTTTGTACTTGAGAAATAATGCTCCATGGATGGTTATAATTACTCTTGATCCAATCCACCAGAAGTTGGTATCAAACTCCAGAATTACCTGATTGTAATCCAATTGTAAGCACCAGGCCATACAAAACAGGGCAGTCTCCATTTCTGTTTGTTAGTTAGTTCCTTTCCCTAGTGGAACTTCATAAGCAAAGAACATTTCCCCTCTTGATTTTCTGAGTATTCCCCAGCCCAATTTCTACCTGGTTTACTCAATGAACTACCATTTATATTGAGTTTGACCCATTGAGCTTGGGATTTGATTCATTGGACAAGAGTAACTTTTGTGTCGTGGATAGAATTTCAGCAATTGATACCACTGATTTCAAGGTTGAGGGGCAGCTAATGTAAGGAAAAATAGCGTGCAATAAATTGAAAGTATCCTTGAATACAGAGAATTTGACTCTAGCCATATTTGAATTTTCCCTCATACTTCTTTGCACATCTATTTTCCCACAAATTCCAGCAAATAAAGATGGGAGTGGTTTGTAAATTGAACTTCAAGTGATTTGAGTTGGGTCTTTGAGGTTTAAAGTTTATCAATATTGATTAGCATGCTCATAATATTTTAGGTTGGAAAAATTGTTGATTTCCTGGGAAATGGACATGGATAAGTTAGAAGAAGCATTGAAGGAAGTTTTGAACTTTCATATAAAATGGTGAATGCATACAAATGTTATTACACTGTTAGTTGCATTATAGGTGTTTGTATCTTTTTCCCAACACCAGATGTTTATTTTGTTGAAGCAATCATATATCTTCCTTTTTAAAGTTTCATTCTGGAAATATTGTCACACTTATGTATTCAATGAAATGTAAAGTTTTGTACTTCGTAAAGTATCAAAATATTGAATTTAATGTTTTTTCTCACGCTAACATGATCAAGAAGACTGGAACTACTGTAGTTGACACAAATAAAAAAAGGTGGGTATGTTTGAAAAACTACAAGATCTTTCCTTTCTTTCGAAAGAAGGAAAATTTCATGTATATAATTGTTGCTTGTGCATCAATTTCTTAATTTGTTTGTTTTTAGAAAAAATCAATTAGTCATTTTTGATATTCCAATTTTTTCTAATTAATGAAATCTAATTTATATTATTATATAGTTATAAATTTTTTGTGCAGAATTTTTAAGGAAATTGAGGTCAAGTATCAACTTTAACATGCTCGGCTTTTGGATTGATGATTTCATAAAGATTTATTCCAAATTTACTGGAGATTTTAATTCCATTTGAATTAGGAGTTAAGTAGTTGATTTTATTTTGAGACTATTGTTTACTCTTACAAAAAACTTGTTATATTGTTATTTTGTTCTTTGATTATAATAGTAAAAATTATTTGTTTGTATGTATTTGTGTCTTGAAAAAAACTATATTTTTAGATTTTTTGGGATGCTCAAAGAAACTTGGTAGAAACATTAGAATATTAATATGACATTTAACAAAATATAAAATAATGTTATCAATTTTTTATGACATTCAATAATAACATTTGTTGACATTACTGAAGTGTCAGAAATTTCAATGTGACATTTAATAAATGTCACAAGTAAGTGTCTTGAAATTTGTTTTTTCAAACATTTAATCTAAATGTCAGAAAGTATAAGTGATATTTCATAAATGCCAAAAAATCAATTGTCATGTATCTCATACCGACATTTACTTAAATGTCAAAAATAAATGTTATATATTTCATATCGCCAATTATGTAAAGTCAAAAATAAATATCATATATCTCATACCGACATTTACCTAAATATCGAAAATAAATGTTATATATATATATATATATATATATATATATATACATATATATATATATATATATACATATATATATATATATATATACATACATACATATATATATATATATATATATATATATATATATATATATATATATATATATATATATATATATATATATATATATATATGTATGTATATATATATATATATATATATATATATATATATATATATATATATACTTACATTCACCTAAATGTCAAAAATAAATGTCATATATTTCTTATCAACATTTACATAAATATAAAAATTAAATATCGTAATAATTTTACCAACATTTACATATATGTTGCAAAGTAAATGACACTTTTTTTTCTTTCTAAATTTACCTAAATGTCACAAAAATAAATGTCACAAATTCTTTCCGACAATTACCTAAATGTCGGAAATATCCTTAACACTAAAATTTTACGACATTTGGTCCAAATGTTAAATGAACATCGGTAAACATATTTGTGACATTTAAACATCATAATACGATATTTTTAAAATGTCATTGTATCTCTATTTTCTTGTACTGTTCAGACTTTGAAAGATAGAGAGTTGTATGCCAAGTTCTGTAAATGTGAGTTTTGGCTGCAATATATGGTGTTCTTAGGCTATATTGTCTGGAGAGGGAATTAAAGTTGATATTCTGAAAATTGAGGCAGTGTAGAATTGGCCTAGACCAACATCTCCAACTAATATTAAGGTTTAGCTGGATATTATAGAAGATTTGTAGAGAGGTTCTTGTCTATTTCTTCTCCTTTGACGAAGTTGACTCAAAAAACAGTGAAGTTTCAACTAAAGCTTGTGAGAAAAACTTTAGGAATTGAAAAAAACGTTGACTAGTGCTCCAATTTTGACCTTACCGCAAGGTACTCAAGACTTTTTGGTGTATTGTGATGCATCTAGAGTTGGTTTGGGTTGCATGCTAGTGCAGAATAGCAAAGTTATAGCTTATGCCTTCAGATAGTTGAAGGTACATGTTGGTTTTCGTAGTCTTTGTTTTGAAGCTATGACATTATTATTTGTATGATGTTCATGTTGATGTAGTCACTAATCACAAGATTCTTCAATATGTGTTCACTAAGAAAGATCTTAATCTCAGACAAAGGAAGTGTCTAGAATTACTCAAGGATTATGACATGAGTATTCATTACCATCCAGCTAAGGCAAGTGTTTTTGTTGATTCCTTGAGTAAGTTTTCTATTGGTAGTACCGCCCATATTGAGGAACACAAGAAAGAGGTAGCAAAAGAGTTGCATAACTTGCACGATTAGGAGTTTGACTAATGGATTCCACAGAAAGAAGAGTAGTTGTGATGAATGGGGCTGAGTCTTCATTAGTATCACAAGTAAAATGTAAGAAAGACCGAGATTCCATTTTACTTGAATTGAAGGTGAATATTCATAAGCAAAAGGTATTAGCTTTTGAACAAGGGGGAGATGGCGTATTGAGATATCAAGGTAGATTGTGTGTGCCAATAGTGGTTGTACACCAAGAGAGGATTATAGAGGAAGCTCATAGCTTTTAATATTCCATTCATCTGGGTTCCACAAAGATGCATTGTGACTTGAGAGAGGTATATTGGTGGAATTATATGAAGAAAGCCATTGCTGAATTTGATGTTAAGTGCCCGAATTGCCAGCATGTTAAAGTAGAGCACCAACGGCCTGGTGGTTTGGCTCAGAATATAGAACTTTCGAAATGAAAGTGGGAGATTATTAACATGGATTTCATCAAAGGTTTACCAAGGTCTCGCAGGCAACATGATTCTATTTGGGTGATTATGGATCGCATGACCAAATCAACCCATTGTTTTGCTGGTTAAGACTACTCTTTCGATAGAAGATTATGCTAAGTTGTATCTTCAAAAAGTAGTTAGACTGCATGGAGTCCTGGTATCAATCATTTTAGACAGAGGTGCATAATTTACTGCACAGTTTTGAAAGTCATTCCAAAAAGGCTTAGGTTCAAAGGTGAACTTAAGTATTGTATTTCCTCTTCACTATTCAAACTTTAGAAGATATGTTGAGGGCATGTGTGATCGATTTCAAAGTTAATTGAGTTGATTGGGTATAGTTAAAAGTTTCACCCATGAAAGGTTTTATGAGGTTTTGTTATAAGGGGAAACTTAGTTCCCCGTATAATAGTTCTTATTGAATATCCAAGAGGATTGACAATGTAGCTTATGAGTTGGAGCAACCACAAGAGTTAGAAGTGGTGCATCCGGTGTTTCACATCTCCATGTTGAAGAAATGCATCAGCAATCCTTCATTGATCATACCAACTGAAAATATTGGGATCAAGTATGGATTGTCTTATGAGGAGATTCCTGTTCAGATTCTAGATCGCCAGGTTGCCAAGTTGAGAAAAAAAGATATAACATCAGTCAAAGTCCTTTGGAAGAACCAATTTGTTTAGGAAGCTACTTATAAAGTCAAAGAGGATATGAAGAAGAGATATCCACATCTCTTTGAATTCGTAGAAAATGCAGATCAAGGTAATAATTATATTCTTACTGCTCTTTAAACTATGAATGAGCATATTGTTTGTCGCATTTGCTTGTTGGGTGATTGAACTAGATGTTATCACCATTTGCCTAGTAGGAGTAATTTCATTTGAGAACGAATGTTACAAAGGGAGAGATATTGTAACATCTTGCAAAAAAAAAGAGATACAACAAGGAAGTCTAGAAATTAGAAATAGTTCTTTTTGGAAAGAGAGAAAATCTGGAAATTTGTTAAGTGAGGTAAAGTGAGTTTTTTGGCAAAATTCAAGCGGCCATAAATTCTAGCTCAGTATGAGTTAGGTGTACTTAAATATATGGTTGCAAAGCCCTTGGAACAATCTTTCCAACCCACCAAGTTTGTGCAAGTCCGAGTTCGTATGAATAAGTTATGTCTTTTGGATGTTGGGTTGTTGGAAAAGGAAAGTCCAATCCAAATTTTAGAAGGGTAATTTGGTATTTTCCCTACCCTTTTATTTTAATACATTTTTGGTTATTAATTACGGGTCTAAGCTAAATTAGATCAGTTTACACTTTCCAAAGAGATAGAGTTCTGAGAGAAAAGGAGAAAAAAGAACGAAATAGAAGAACGTTCAAGATCGTCGAGTTTATCTTGTGAATTTCATCGGGGGTGATACCTACAAGGTATGTGAGCATCCATAGTGATGGACTCATTTCATGATTTATTCAACATGATTTTGTTCTTGAAATTTAAGAATTTAAGTTCTTGATGAGTTATTGAAGTCACCTTATGGATTGAGTTTTGATGTAAGATTCTGCTTGAGTCAAATTAAAATGACCATATCTCTTAGAATATAATGAGTTACATGAGCCATTTCACATCCAATTAAAAGTGATTGAATATACTTTCCAGCGCCACCAATTTCGCGTCAACTCAATTTCTAAGTACAAAGTTATGACTATTATACTAACCTATAGAGTGTTGTTACGAATTAACCGATGGGAAAACATTAAAAAGGTTGTTTTTGTTTTTTTTATCTCCAAGAAAATTCAAAACAAATTTATTGACTAATGAAGGTTCAAAACAATCATATTTTCATCTTTACTAATGAAAATCATAATTTTTGGTCATGGAGATTTCAGGAAAGTAATTCAATAATCTCAAAAAAGGTTTTCTTGATCATTTACCTTCAAAACTAAGGTTTCAAGGTTTCTATTCAAGTTCATATCCAAGATTCTTAAGAACCTTCTTCTTACTACCTAAAATCATTCCTAAACATCATCAGATCTTTCCTATATCACATCCGGGTTTACCCCCTAGACGTAACCGACGTTGTCGTCCTTTTTAAGGACTAAGACTAGCCTCTTAGTTCATGTCATTACATTTATAGGTCAAAAATGCGGAAAAATTTAAAACTTTTACGTCCTCTACTTGGAGATTTACATAGACCTCTATATACACATAAAATATATTCATATCGAGTATACATAAACCCTTCATATAGGAAGGTTACAAAGCCTGCTACTTTTATTGCACATATATATAAAGATTATAGAAATAGTCTCAACAATTGTCTCGTCTCATACCATCTAAACGAATATCACTCAACAAGACCATGTATAGGTCATACGGAAGTACAATATTCAATTGACAAGGAAAGGAATGATAGAGTCAATAAGCTCATAGCAAAGACCAAACCTAGAAGATGACATTGCCCTCGAAAGTTGAGGACCTACCCTACTTGGATGAAAGGAAGAATCTAAGTCTTTAATGATAACGCCTTCCAAACTCTTCAACGACCGGAACCTAAAATGTTTGGGACAAGGGATGAAAATAGGGTTAGTACTCCACATCCACTAAGTATGAGACTAATGCACATACACAAGCAAAACATGCTAAAAAGGGACTTTTTATTAAAACATGCTATTTTACCCCTTTTTGGGCTTAATGCAAAGTCAAGTAAACCATACTAATCAACCAAACATGCTTACTATCCCAACAAGTAACACTTATCCCAACACACTTAAAATCATGAGTTACTACAACCCTAACATCAAGGAATAATATCACAAGAATGAATAAGAGTTAAGCATATCATAATAATCAAGACACTACTCACAAGTTCTTATTAAGTCAACAAGTGCAATGACCAAGCAAAGCCCCATAACCTTACTCAATCAAGTATCCTCAACAAGAAAACAAGAACACTGTCCAACTTTACATTTCATGGCATTTATGCTTACATTTCATCTTATATTATCATTATAAGCCAAGGCATAATCATAAATGAACTAATCAACATATAGTATCAACAATATGACATGGTCATCATATATATTTATACATCATATATTATCATAACATAAACATATAAGAACCTCCTCTTAAGACTCCCCTCAAGACTAACTAGTGCAATGTCTAGGTAGAGTCTCATACCCCTACCTAGACTAAGCTAGACCCCTTAGGTTATCCAAGTTAGAGTTCAAGTCCTTTAATTCGTTTTAACTTTTGGGAACATCTTGCCCTAACCGACATAGACCACATGAACTAGTGTGGAATCCTGTGTCATAAAACCCTACACCGAAAGAAGGTGGACTACTTGCCAAGGTAGTACCAAAACATAGACCATAGCAACTACGTGGATCCACTAGCTAGTATTCCTATGGGGGCAACATAGTTCAAGAACTAGGAAATTTAGTTGGGATCCTCTTTATGCGCCATGCATTATAATCTACAATCTCAAGAGTGATGTAGTGCTCCTACCTTACCTATGTGGGAAGGGACACTCCTCTATCTAGTTCACTCGGTGCTAAGCTAGAGTCCCTTTTTGAAATGTCTTTAAGCCTTTAATTATCAATCATAACTTAATTTAGGCCATAGAGTCTAACCCTTGTATAATCATCATCATCAAAAGCTCAATAAGAATTGTATGTGTGTAAGTCCTTTCATCACAATTCATATAAGTGAGGTTAACACTTTAGCATTTCATAACATGTTAAGGCACATTTATAGTTTTCACCATCCTAATAGCACATACACCTTAATCAACCTCACAACATAGTCAAGACATTTCAATTCAACATCATACCACCCTATAATCTTAATATAAGGCATACTCCAATGTAATATCATATCTTAACAACAATTAATCACAATGGAAGTAAAGATAAAGATTCTAAGACTTACCAAGTCTTTCTCATAGTCTATTATCAAGGTCTTACCATCAACTCATAAATCAATACAACTTGGGGAGTAACATCATAACACAATGATAATCAATAGAATAACAAGGCCAATTACATCTCTATAACACAATTCCTCTTTAGATCACAACTTGAGACAAGATACATAGGCTAATTTAACAATATAATTCATAACCTAAATTACATCTCTAGAACTAGCATGATAGGCCTATAGTTCATCTTAATTCAACATAATAGCACCATAGTATATTAATCTAATAAACAACCAACTCAATTAAATGATCATTATACAACATAAGTCAAGATCACTACCTAGGGTTTGGGATAGAGGATCATGTTCTTCAATTTGACCAAACCATCAACAATTATCATAAACAAGTTGAATTACATGTAAATCTACTCAATATAACCTTAAGAATTCACTACCAACTCAATCCATAACTTCAATTTCATAATTGAATAAAACCCATGAGAAAACTAAACTTTTTTTGAAATCCATTTTGAAGGAACCCTTTGAGGAAAGGATCTCAAAAGTGAATAAAACCCATACGTTAATGTTTCTCAAAAATTTGATAAAGAATCCACCCTTTTCCAGCCCCCAAATCCTAGTTCTTGCTAGCGTTCAATGGTGATTCTTATAGAGAGAGAAATAAGAGAGAAGGAAGAGAGTTTATTTTTAGAGTTGGCTTTAGGTTAATGAGGGTTAAGGGTATTTATAGAGGCGATTAATTAAGTTAATTAGTTTCCCTTTAATCACTATCTAACACCTAAACCATTTAATTATTTTAAATTAAATCATTGAAATCCATCAATGAAATTCGACCCTCACCGACGACACCCCGTCGACGATCCGTCGGTGGGTCGACGGACAGAACCCCCCCTCCGTCCTGCACTTCCGTCGTCTCTATCAGAGACTTTGCAGGCAAGTCTTCCTCCAATTTATATCTAAGTATGGGATGACGGTGGCCTCGACAATCTTTATAAGTGAGGGATGACGGTGACTTTCAACGCCTCGTTGATCCACTTACGGACCGTCATCTTCCCTGTCGATGCACACTGTTAGTCAGTGCTGCATCAAACTAAAGGGTTCTCCTCGAGGGCCCTTGGTTGGTCCTTGGAAAGTCATACCCAGATGTTTCAATCATGAAACCACTCCAAATACCCATTAGCTACATTTCCACTCATTTCCGTACATTTCTGACTTCTTAAAGTTAGTAAAAAGTCTAACACACTAACACCTCTTTGAACCAACTTCTCAGACGTTTTTTGGACATTTGGTTCTTAAACCTTCTAAATGACCTATATTCATTTAAAATGGACTTAGAAACAATGTTTAGACTTTATGACACCTATGTTAGGCTTTTTCATGAGTCTTGGATTTTTGTCAAGGTGTTACATCCTATCACAAATCATGATCTTTGAATCCATATTCAATTTAAGGAAAGTCAAAAGTCAAGCCAATAAGTTAAAAGTCAACTCAAAAAATCAAAATTTATGTCAAGATAAGTTCTTAAAGTTTTCAAAATTCTTTCACAAACGTTTTAACTTTTCTCAACCTCTTCGCTTGTGTTTATAGGATATGTATACGAGGAGGGCACCCGCTAGAAGGGATGAGGGAGGAGTAGCTAATGAGAGGATCTCTCCCCATGGTGAGCAAGTCCCTATAGTTTTACAAGAGAATGTGACTGAGGTGGTTCCCTCTCAAAAACCACAAGGACCTCAAGTGCCCTAAATGCCTCCAATGCCCAAGGTCCTCAAGCTCCATATGTTGAAAGGGACATGACTAATGTGGAGATGAGGGTTTCTCTTAGGGTATTGACCCAACTCATGACGACTCAAGATCAAGATGACACTAATAATGTGGTTGACCAAGCTAACCTAGGAGTTGGACCTCAACCAAATGCAAGTAATCCCACTTTGAGAATTTGAGATTTCATGAGGATGAACCCTCTTACTTTTCCATGGCACCAAGGTGGATGAAGATCCACGAGGCTTCATAGATGAGGTGTTCAAGGTGGTGGATTCTATGGGTGTGACTCCTAGAGAGAGAATGGATCTAGCCTCTTATCAACTCAAAGATGTGGTTCAAGTGTGTTTTGAGCAATAGAGGGATGAGAGACCCTTAAGGGAGGGTCTGGTAGATTGGGAAGTGTTCATAGTGGCTTTTCTTGATAGTTTTTTCCCCTTAGAGTTAAGGAGATAAATTTGGTGGAATTTATGAATCTTCATCAAGGGAGTATGAGTTGAAGGAGTATTCTCTCGAATTCACCCAACTCTCTAAGCATGCCTCAACCTTGGTAGCCGACCCTAGGACTAAAATGAATAAAATCGTAATTGAGGTATCTAGCTTGGTGGAAAAGGAGTGCCGTGTGACAATGCTCCTTAATGATATGGATATCTCTAGGCTCATGGTGTATGCTAAACAAATTGAGGAGTCCAAGCTTGGGAAGATAAATAGAGAGGGGACGAGGACTAGGTCGAATGAACCAAGTCAACTCAAGTCTAAGAAGAGGTTCCATAATCAAGACCCTTCCATGGATATAAGGATAGGTTTCCCAACCAAAATTCCCAAGGAGGTGGCCATGCTTTTGAGAGTTCTAGGTGTGCTACTTGTGGGAAGAAACATTTAGGTAAGTGTCTTGCCGGTATAGAAGGTTGCTTTGGGTGTGGTAGTAAGGGTCATAAGATGAGAGACTTCCCTAACATCAAGCTAAAAGGGAAGGAGGTCAACCAATCCCTCATGGTGGTCTGGATTCTAATGCTTCAAAAATGAATTGTTTCTATGCACTCGGATCTAAAGCAGAAGACTAATCCGGAATGAAAGCTCGGTAAGTCAGGATTCTTTATGGTTGTTTGCTTTGTCTTAGTTGGATTTGCCCTAAGTGGGGGATTATGATTTGAGTAGAAAGGTAGTTGATACCTTTATCTTTTCCTTCTATTCTTATTCAATCTTGAGAGTTAGAATGTCCTAATAGCATGTTTCATGGTGTTTAGGAGTCTAGTTGAAGATGAATTTCATTGTTCTCCTTACATTTTGCATTCCATGAGATGATGTTTATGTTTTAAGATGAGTTCATATGGTCTTGTATCTCACATTTTCTTTCCATTATAATAAATTGCTATGAATTATTGAATTATTACGCATGCTTCCCTCTGAGGATTTGGTGCTCACCATAAAGAAATTGAAAAATTGACTATATTCTATTTTCATAAAGAATGGTTTCAATGTGTATAGAAATGATGTATACGAGAATGGATAATGTTGGAGAAGGTAGTTCCTCCATAAATTAAGAGAAAATGAAGAAATAAGTTTGTGCTTTGAATTGTGGAAATTGTTCCAAAGAGTTGCTTGTGCTGTTAAATATGCATAATAATATGTAGTTTGTATTCGTGTTAGTTTGTTGCATTGACTATGAATGTATTGACTATGATGTTGTGTGTTATATGCTTCTAGTTGAGTCCTTGTGCAGTGAATCACCGACACCACTCGGCGAGCTCAGACTAGCACGCCGAAAGTTACAGTATGTTTTAGGAGTTATGGGCACAGAAAGGGCGATCAAGGGAGACTTTTGGCGAGTCACTGAGTGAAATCGACGAAAGTTCCAAAACCAAACTCAATCAAAGCATGAAACTAAAGGAGATAAAGGGGGACTTCGGCAAAATGTTGAGTGGTTTAGCGAGCTCGACCCAGTTCACCAAACAACCCAACGTACCCATTTTCAACCCCGACTCCCAAAATTAAACACGCAACCCCCGTAAACAAAGTCGAACAACATACATACTCAATTAAGACCAAACCCATATGACCCATGCCAACAGGGTGTTTAGACTTCCCCAGTTTGGCCAAAATTAGTCATTTGATGACTTTTGCCCTTAAGAATGACGTCAAATGCTCCATCATTGGGTTAAACACGCCATTTAACATAATTTGGGTTACTCAGACTTCACCCCACAAGACCCAACAACAATTAACACAACCCACAAGTTTATGATCAATTTTAAAGCATGAAATACTGGAAATCAACCATTTAGGCAATTGTAGCATAATTATGAGAATATGAAATACAACTAGCCCACATATATGATTTTAGAGAAGGCCTAAAACACATCAATAAGAATTAAACAATTGCAATTGAGTTCAACTTCTAATTATGAGTTTGGGGTTCAAAAAAATAATCTTTATCCGAAATATGAATTTGTAATTCTAGGCAGTAAAGAATTCCAACTCCGAAGACTAGATCAACGACCAAAAAAATGATAAAATGCAAAAATATTGAAAATCCTAAGTGCAGGTGTGATTGTATGAAGTTAAAAGTGAAGGAATGTGAAAGAGTTTGAAATTACCTTTGGCCTTTACAAAATTGTCCAGTTCGCGCCTTTTCAGCAATATTAGTCATCCTCGTCGATCCACTCGGCGACACACCGTGTGGTTAATTACCTCACTGATTTTTATAGGACCTCCAGTTAATTTGGGGGTCCAAACGGTAGACAAACTCGGTCTTGCCAACATGTTCGGTGAGTCACCAATTTGTCCATAAGCCCGCCTAGTTCTATAGACTCTAGTGTTATATTTTCTTGAGTCCAGTGGTGGTCCAAGTCGAGCTCGCCAACCTTTTTGGTGAGTCACCGACTAAACTCTTGGCTTGCCAACCTGTAATATTCAAACACATTCCACACTTCAACTTGCATAATCAACAAATGTTATTTCAAAAACACAAATAAAGTTATAAAAACTTGGGTTGACTGCTAAGCTACGCCTTAGTTAACTTTGTGACACGACGCAAGAACCAACTCAAACTTCATTCTTGGGGTTTGACATAGTTTCACTAGGCAACTCCCTTTGTTGTCTTAGGTAAATATGCGAAGAAATCTAGCCCATTTGGGTCTCCAACTGCTTGATAGAGATAGAATAAGAGGTCACCATCTGGTTGAGGGTCGATACATCTTCCTTTATTCCTTCAAAACTTTATCGGACCGTGAGAGCATATACTCCGGCCACCCTTAGAATATTTGAGCTTTTAACGCTCGTGGGGAGGACCACACCTATCCTTCTCCCTTCTTTTTCCTTCCAAGTGGGGTTATGATCCCCCCACTCTCTATCATAGTCTCTCCAACCCTCATCTCTGTTCCAACCTTAGTTTCCACCTGGTCTAGGGTAGTTACCATGATAACCACCTCCTTGCTTGGATAAGAAGTTTAATTCCTCATTGTACAATGCTTCAAACTTGGCCTCTTTAGGGTTGAGACCATTAACACCGACAACATTAACACTCATTGTACCAGTACCCATGACATTCTTGGCCAAGATGTCCAGATGAGTCATCATCTTTGCCATGTTTTTGTCCCTGATCTTTCTTAAGTTGTTCCTTTGTGAATTTAAAAGTGAGATGGGAAACGTAATCTTTGCGGGTGTACCATGCTCAATTGATCTTTGTCATGCTATCCAAGAGTTGGGTTTCTATAACATAAGGTTGTTGCATTAAACCTCCTGCAAAAAGTTGGTCAGTCACTCCCCTGTTCACCGAATCAAGGCTTCAGTAAAAGTATTGCAGCAACATGTTAAAGAACAATTCATGAGTTAGGCATTGTAGCACCAACTTCTTAAATCTTAGCCAAGTCTCATGGATTGGCTCACGCTCCAAACGCTTGAATCTTTGGATGTTATCCCGAAGAGTCATCATCTTCGAAGAAGGAAGGAGTCGCACCTGAAATGCAACAATGAGCTCTTCCCACTACGTGATAAAATCTCTTGGCAACTCAGTCAACCACTTACACGCTTCTCCCATTAGAGAAAATGGGAACAATCTCAACCAGACCGACTTTTAAGATGTGTTCTTAAAGGAGAACGGTCCGCAAACATCAACAAAGTTCCTTATATGCTCATGGGAATCCTCATGAGCCAACCTACCAAACAAGCCCTTCAATTGTAAGAGCTGCAACATGGCGCTTGTAATATGGAACACAACGTTCCATTTAACTGGAGGCAAGGAAATGACACCAACTCCACCCACTAAATTTGGGTCATTGACTTTCAGTTCATTAACATCATTGAGATTTTTCATGTCATCTTGGTGGCCAACTTGGCTACCATTGCTTCCGTTGACACTCATTTTCGTTGTTTTAAACAGCAACACACAAACCAAAACTAAAAGTAAGTAGATTCACTATGACTAAAAAGAATAAAATTCAACTTCACTAAAAGAATTTCAAACAACACCACTCCCCAAAAGAGACACCATTTTGATTAGGGCTTAATGTTTCCAAAGACACTTCATCCAATTTTAAACATTAACGATCGTGAATCAGTATATGACCTAACTAAATGAGTTGGGGTCGAATACCACAAGGACAAGTATATATTTTGGGATTTGATTGAGAAGTATGAACATGTTCAAATCGGTTATAGGAATAAAAATATTGAATAAAAACATCATTCAAATTAAGAGGTGACACAAATGTCAAATGATGAGGGGGTTGGTTTTGATTATCAACTACACACAACCGTCATAAAAATACAAATGAACAATATTGAGAAAGATTCTTGGGATGTGATCAATTATAGGAATTGCACCTATTAGTAAATATCCAGATATTAGTGAGTACACTAGGCTATTGTGGAGGTAAACTTTCTCTCGAATAACTTGCCACGAATCAAGTGATTTCTCTTGAACATCAACAAGCATGCAAAATAAGAGCAACCCACACCTTCTCGAGAGTTGAATATGTGGGATTGAGTTTAAGATTCACTCTCTCGAGCTGAATTAGGGTCAACCCAATACCCACAAACCATTAATCAATAATTTTAGTTCTAAAACCTCTCTCTCTAGCAAGCCAAGAACACAACATAGAACGACATTTCCAACTGCAACCCTTAAATTAAACCACAATTAATGATTCAACTCACTTCTAAATAGCATTTAAACTAAAAATTAGCAATACCTATAAACTAAATCAGCTCATAATCACATAATAACACCCCAAGATTTGGGTTTTTAGCTAGATATCATAAAAAGATAAAAATCGTTACCAAATTGATTATCCATAAACTGGATAAAAGTGATTTCTCCCTTACAATGCTCCACTTTAAATATTTTCAAAGACCTACTTCCAAAATCTCAAAAGTGAATTTCTTCTATCTTTCAAAGTTTAGGAAAACTAGAGAAAACTCTCTCCAAATGCTAATAAATTCCAAATAAATGTTCTCCATAGTAATTGATGAGAAGATTCAATAATCGATACGAACTAGATGTTCAAAAATATATTTAAAGTCACAAAAAATGTGTTGCAAAAAGTCACTCGGCGAAGTAAGTTCGGCTCGCCGAACCACTCCGATAGTTGCCCTTTGGTATCTTCCATCGCCCATTTGCCTTGGTACTCAGCATCCTCAAGGTCTGTAACTTTGAGCGATCTAACACTGCACCGCGGAACTATTCAATCATTTTTCAACTGCTTCTTTCTCTCGCCGATTTAGTTTTATTCCTCCGGGCTTGGCACACCAGAACATTAGGCGGTCAGATGTGCCACTCGGTGTGCTCTTGGCGATCCTCAAGCTTGTCCATCTTAATTTCTTTAGCCTGTTTTGTTTCTTTTTGTTTGTTAACGTCCTTGATTTGTTCCTCAATCCTTAAACCTGAAGATCAAGGATTTAACATCAGTTATTTGCACAAAATAAGCATTTGATGACACCATATAAACTAAGCTCTAAATTAGTCCAAATATAAAACTCATCATGTTGGCGAGAATTTCATTAATTAGAGCGTGTGAGTTGCCAATTCTTGGTGGGCCCCATATTGTGAAGTTTATTGAAATTCTATTGTTTCTCTTTTTTAAAACTCCTAGAGTCGCTCTATTAGTAATTTTCCTTATTAGAGTCATGAGTATTCTTTCATTACATCACGAATAGCTTATTGTCAAAAATTGTGTATTGTTTTGGCAATATGTTGTTGAATTCTCAGATAGTGAAAAAACAGATAGAAATAAAAATAGGAGAAACTCTATCCAATTTTAGATATAATATCGATGAGGCTTGCTTAGACTAGCTCCTAAAACACCGATCATGGTCCTAATTTTTGAATCGTGACATCTTCATCATGACATAAAGTAAAAGTTAACATAAACAACTAACTTAACATATATTTTATTAGGTAAATATACAAATATAGATAGAACAGATTCGATGATAAAGTAAAAAGCAGTAGTTAGGAAAAGATTTGGTAAAAAAATAGTCTTGTATTTGGGAAAGAATATAAATTTTTAGGAAAGATGAAGGGTGTTTCCATGTGTGAAATAAAAGAAAGAAATGAAAGAGAGGAGAGAGGGGAAAAAGGGAAGCACAGGGCCAGAGGTGGAGGAAGAGGAAGAGACATAGCAAGAAGAAGCAAGACAGATAGAACCCTAACCAAGTCAGATCCATCCGGCGGCAATTGGCCTATTTTGAAGGGCAGTATCAGATTTATATTAACCAATGGATGACCTCGATGTGTTAGCTCGAGACTTGGGTTTTCGGCACGCGGGAAAAACCGCACCAATGAGATCCGACGTCCGATCAACTCTTCTTATGATCCTGATCCTATGTTATTCAACGATATCTTCGGTGGCCCTCCTAAATACACAAATACCAATAACTTTGCCAATTACAATTATGATTCTATTTTTGTATCTGCCAAGAACAATAACAACAATGATGATAACATCAAGACCTCCTCCTTCCATGTCTATGACAAGCCAGTGTACGACGACGATATATTTGACGGCTTACCGCGAGTAAAGAGCAAAGCCCTATCTTCTTCATCTACACTAAGATTTGAGGACGATGTTTTTGCTACAATGACTTCTCCGCCTCAGCAAAACATTCATTTTGATGATCTCTTGGGGAATTTGGGGAGGAATGAGAAGGTGGCCCAACCAAAGAGCAGTGCTGGTTCCACAGAGTTCGATGATTTACTAGCTTGCTTTGGAACTAGCACCAGTAGCAGGTATTTTCTCATATCAGATTGTATAGTTGGTGTAATTAGGAATTAATAACAAATGTGATCTTACTGTTCTACCTAACATCTGTATTTAAGTGGAGCAACATGGTGGCTGGCCTGGTCATGAACAAAAACAGAATTTCATTCAGTTGCATGAAATATATTTGCAAGCACTTCTTATGAAAATCTTACTAGGCTGGAGATCAATGGTTCAGAATTTGATTATTTGAATTTCTTGCTTGATATTAAACAATTTGAAATATATATGGGCCCATTAATGTGTAGAACTTAGTATACTCCTCGGAGTTATTAAATGTATTGTTGATATACTAGAGCTATTAGATGAAATTAGCAATGTGTTCCTAATTCAAGTGACGCAGCTAAGGATTTGCATAGATAAACATGTATTAGAGAGTATTGATTATGACTCATCTATTGAGTATTGGCTGGCCCAGTGGTTTGGGCTTGGGGCTTCCATGTTGGAGGTCTCAAGTTCGAAACCCCTTGCCAACAAAAGCAAGGGGTTTGCCTTCTGGGTCGAGCTCGTTGCACTGGGCTTGCCTAGTGTGGGTTACCTCTCCTATGTAGTTTGCGAGCTATTGCATAGGAGCAGTGGTTTTATCCTGTGCGCAATCAAAGGGTAGCGACCGCGAGTTTCCCTTGTCAAAAAAGAAGAAGAAGAGAGTATTGATTATGCAATGATGATTGTGTGTATACTGCCTGCTTATTATGATTGGCAGTTTGAAAATGGTTTTGTATCTTATCTACTTATTGCCCCTTTGTTTAGGAGGGCATGGAGAGGGTTTTGGAGTTGAAGTCCGAATACTTTTCTTCTCTACAATCATACAAAAGGGTAAAAAATTGTGTACTGCTCAAGATGAGAACATAATTAGGTCATCTGCTTTCTCTGGTGGATGTGCATACCACTCTAAGGGTGTAAATATTTCTTTAGAGGGCTCACATGGTAACCTTGTCGCATTTTATATGAAGAATTGGTTGGCCATATGGAATTTTGGAATCTCTCACACATTAATAGTCTTTGAAAATTGAAACCTTCATAAACTTTTTGCTAATCTATGGAGTAATTTCCATTTATTGGGGTATGCTCCTGATTTTCCTAATGTTGGTTGGGTGAAACATTGTCACCTCTTGTTGTGACAAATGAGCAGATTTTGGTGGATTTTTAAATGTTTGAGCTAAAACGAATTGAATTTTTGTTTTTTTCATGTTTCATATATTTGAGTATTATGTTGTTGTTACTCCGATAGAACTAAATCACTAATTGCACCAGTTCCTTTTTTTTTTTGCAGTTTTCATGTTGTTAATTTGAAGCTTTATTAGTTTCATTGTTTATCTGGTAAAACGGATTATGTTGGAACTAATTAGTAAATACATTACTTTTTTTTGTTTCTTTTTCCCTCTTTAGTAAATTAATACATGCTCTTGAAGTTTTGTAATAGTAGTTCTTGAAGTTTATAAATAGTAGAAGATCTTAAGTTTGTATATTAGTAAGGCACAATAAAATTGTTCTTCGTTAAATTTATGGTGTTTCATTTCCCGTTTAATTTTGTGTGTTTGGATTGGAAATTATTTCCTTGATTTTATCAATAAGGAATAAAGTTTTAAGGATCTTATAATAGTGAAAATAACATATGAACTCCTTAAAACTTTTTAATTCCTCCAAGAAAGTTTTTAATATGTTTTGCCTGGTATCATAGGGATTAAAATTAGTATTTATCAACTATTGAGAGACCGAAAATGTTATCGACTCTTTTCAGTATTTTCTTTATAGTATATTAGTACTTAATCAAATAAAGAAAGTGGAGTAATTAGAAAAACCTTATCAATGAAAATATAGCTTTGGCAGGAATTATTGATAGGCTAACAATAAAAGACAATTAGGGAATGATTGGAATATGCTTGGTGATATTATAAGTTGAAGTAACTTCATTCTGTCTTTATTTAGAGTTTGCTTCGTTTGGCTACAAGAAAAAATATTCTTCTTTATTTGTTATAAGAAGTTCAAAGAAAATCAGAAATGGAAAAGAACAAATAGATCTTTCCGCTGAGGGGAATTGTGAAAAATTACAAGTATGGAAATTCTTTCGTTATGTAAGGTTTTCGATCATCTTGTATATGCAAACAACATGTGAATATTAGAATGAAATTTTTCTGTTGGTTTTCTAGTAAAATATGGGTACTTAGTCCCAGTGTTGTGAAAAGCGCGCAAAAAAGCGAGGCGACACTGGTGCGCTTCTTTCTCCTGGGCAATGCGATCTGAAAAAGGAGCTCGCTTCAAATAAAGAAGCGAGAAGCAACACTAAGGCAAAAGCGCAATAAAGCGCTTTTTATTAAAAAGCGACAATTATTTTTTTTAAAATTAGGTTTATATTTTTTAAAAAAAATCTGAAATATACAATATAACTTAATTTTTCTTTCACGACTCTTCTTTCGCTTCTTCTTTCTTCACGACCGCGACTGAGACTGTGTCTCTCTTCACACCTCGACCGCGACTACAGGTAAGTTTTAAACGATGTTTATTAGTTCATCTCGGTGAGTTCCTTTTCACCTGAAATATACAATCTTCGCCTTTGCTTCATCTCTCTGAGTTTCTTTTCTCTTCATGATGCGACTGCTGTAGTTTTTTCTTCTTATTCTGTTCATCTGTGCTGCGATCTGCTCTGTTTCTATTCACAATTACTGACTGCCTCCTCTTTTTTTTTTCATTTGTTTTGCTTTTTTTTCGTTTTTATTTTGTGATCATGTGTATGCTAGCAACTTTTTTTTTTGACACTTCTGATGATGAAGAAGATGATGACCAATTATAACCCTTGGTTATGACACTTGAAGAGTTTGAGGATCTTGTTGAAGAATAGGAGTTTGAGTCTTTGTGATTTAATTATGTTTTTGATTTTTTGCTTTATATGTTATGACTTATGAGTATTATTGACTATCCATCTTCTTTTAATGTAAGACTATATTACCTCTATTTATTTTTTATTTTTTTTATTTTTATACTAAATGTCGCTTCTTTTTTAAAAAAAAGTATACGCTTCGCTTTACGCTTCTCGCTTCTGTGAAGCAAGCCCTCATTGCTTTTTTCCGCTTCTCGCCTCCCAAAACATTGCTTAGTCCATATTTGTATGAGTTAGAAATAGATGGAGGCCCATGTTTACCCAATTGAAATATAAGTGATCCACTTCACTAGAATGTGGATTAATGGGCTGAAATTGCCAGCTCTAGTCAAGTCCAACAGGTAAATGCAAAAATGCAACTTCTGTGGTAGAGGTGTTGAAGTCCTGTCAGCTGCGGAGATTAGTGGTTCAAATGAATCCATTTAGTAGTTAGGATGTCTTTGTTCAAAATACGTTTCTTCATTTAATTAATTAGATTTTCATTGTTTATGCTTCTCTTTCATGCTACCAGAGTTGGCTGAAATTGATTATTCAATTGTTCACTGTAAGTGGTATGTGTAGGATGAAAACAAGATTGTGCAGGGAGGTTGCCGAACTGGACCACAATAAATAAACTGTATTTGGCATGTAGAGAAAATTTAATATTTGCATATCATTTGCTATTTAGAGTTACTGATTTGATTAAATCCTATGTACTCCTATGCATAAAGTAAATTGCTTTAACTCTGTTGTATTACATTTTGATTATGTTATGATAAAAGCGGTGCTTTTACCACAGGTCATTTACAGATTCAACTTATCCTTCTAAACCAGCTGAAAATTCAAATAAAAGCTCAAGTATGCTGGATGATCCTTTTGTCGTGCTAGAGTCAACTTCGGTGCCAGCAAATTCTTCTGGTGGGGAGTTTTCAGATCCTCTGGAAGAGATTGGTAAGCTTGGTAAATCTGGAATGGCGAAAACTGGTGCTTAATCAGTTAGTGGAGGGGTGTTTGATGATTTTAATAAGCCTGTTCGTCCATTTTCCCCTGAGAAGAAGACAGGAGGGAAGGACAGAAGCCCATCAAAGGCTGGAGCAGGAAGGAGTGATGCACATAACTCTCCCTCGAGAGAAAATATTGAGACACCGCCATTTAGATATTCTGAAAGTCACTCGCAGAAAAAAGTGCCTGGGGATAGTTTTCAAGAGTCTCCCCATTTTAACATGTCTTCAGAAGATCCTTTGAGATCTTTGGGTGAAGCTGCTCCTCCTCTGAATGCAGATAATGATCTTCACGAAACAAACTTCCAAGTGGATACATACCCAAGATCAGAGGACCAAGTACAGGCTTCTGAAGATTTATGGCTTACTGTATCAGAGATTCCTCTTTTCACACAACCTACAAGTGCTCCACCTCCATCGCGACCACCGCCTCCAATACCACGGCGCGGTTCAAAGTCAGAAGCAAGTTTTTCCGCTTCAAATGCAAGGAAGGGTGAGGGTTACTCCTCTTCCCCTAATCACTACCAGTATTCTCAGAGTCCTAAGCCGGTGCGTCCTGCTGTTAAAAGCCCTCCAGTTTCACAGTTGGATGAACTTGAGGATTTCGCCAGGGGTTGGTCTAAGAGTAGTATTGATGAAAATGCTGATGCTCTTTCTGGAGAAGAGATGAATGGAAACTCTGTAGCTGCTGCATCAGCAGCTGCAATGAAGGAGGTTATGGATAGAGCTGAGGCCAAATTTAGACATGCTAAGGAAGTCCGAGAAAGAGAATATGCAAAGTCTGCTAAGAGTAAGGAAGTTGTACATCTGGAAAGGGATGAACAAGCAATAAATGAAGTGCAGGAAAGAGAGTTTCAAGGTAACAAGGAGAGACTAGAAAATGAGAGGCGACAGTGGGAGAAGGAAGAGGAAGAGGAAGAAAGAGCACAAAAGAAGCTTGAGAGAGAAAGGGAGAGATCCAGGGAGCTTGAAAAAGAAAGGGCTCGGCAAGCGGTAGAAAGGGCTACTAGGGAAGCACGTGAAAGAGCAGCAGCTGGGGCACGTGACAGAGCTGCTGCTGAAACCCGTCTAAAAGCAGAAAGAGCTGCTGTGGAGAAGGCTGCAGCTGAAGCTCGAGGACGGGCTGAAAAGGCTGCAGTTCAGAGAGCACAAGCAGAAGCTCGGGAAAGAGCTGCAGCAGATGCTAAAGAAAGAGCTGAAAAGGCAGCTGCAGAAGCAAGGGAAAAAGAAGGACGTGAAAAAGCTTCTGCCGCAATGGCCGAGGCTGAGGCACGAAGGCGAGCAGAACGAGCAGCAGTAGAAAGGGCAGCTGCAGAAGCTCGAGAAAGGGCAGCTGCAGAGGCTCGAGAAAGGGCAGCTGCTTCTGCAAGAATGAACCAACAAAGGAATGATAATGATCTTGAATCCTTTTTTAGTATGGGTAGAGCCAGTAGTGCACCAAAGACAAGAACAAGTGTGAGTAGCGAACACCATTAAGATATAGCCTATTGTTCTTTCAACAGTACTGTTCATTCTTTGTTAATTGTTTTGACAAGCAATGATATATATTTGTCACTCATTCTTGCTGACTTTTTACTTTATTCGTTCCATTTTAGGACAACATATTTGACTCGCCGTTTCAGAATAAGGCAGGACCTGAAGGGCCAAAATCAACAGCTCGTGTAGCCTCCTCCAACATTAGGAAAGTATCTTCCACGACTAGTTTCGTGGATGATCTTTCTTCTATTTTTGGAGGTACTCTCTTTTGTGTCTTCATGATCTAACGTTATGCATCTGATTTGGTTTTAAGCTGTTTCTTGCGGCTTTACTATGCACTGTTGAACTTCACCAGCTTCTGCATCATCTGGAGAGTTCCAAGGTGTTGAAGGGGAAACTGAAGAAAGAAGAAGAGCAAGACTAGAGCGCCATCAACGTACTCAGGAGCGTGCGGTATGCGTCCTGACAAATTATATCTTTCCTTCTAGTCATTGGATATTCAGTAAAATTTTCTGATTACAGATTTCAGCATGTACCATATCAGTATTTCGCTGTTTGCACAATAGGTTCTATGTATTTCTTCATAGTTGTTATGTATGTGCTCAGGCTAAAGCTTTGGCTGAGAAGAATCAGCGCGACCTTCAAGTGCAGAGGGATCAGGAAGAAAGACATGTAAGTTTTGTTTTGATAAATAACTTGCAAAATCTATAATTAGGAATTCAGTTGCAGCCGATATACTCGCCCTGTCTCTTATAGCAGTGTTATCAAAGGCAGAAAAGTGTAAATGCACAAAGGATGGGACTTTAAGCCCAAAACACAAATAAAATGTGTGCTTTAATGGAGAAAGGCACAAATGAAATGTGTAGTTGGAGAATAATTGCTAAAAGCTGAAACATCAATTATATGAATAAAGTAATTGAAGAAGTTACAAATAGCTGAAATATATATTGTTTATTGGTGGTCTCTTCAAGATAGAGCCAATGAGCTATGCGGCAAGGGCCTTACTATCTTGGTGCCTATTCAAATACTGCCAAAGTGAGGCAAAGTGGTTAGTATTTTGTGCACCTAATATCAAGGTTTAAACACTTTCAAGCAAGCCTGACTATATTGTCACATAGTGCTTTTTCGGCCAACTGATTTGGAGGCCAAAAACACTTTTTTTAAAAAAAATTGAGGTGTTCGACCAACAAGTAAAAGTGCTAAGTAGAAGCAAAGACAGTTCTCTACGGTTGGGAAGAAGCTAAAAAATCTTGTTTCTTGAAAAAAGTAGAAGCAAAAAGCTATTTTATCAAAGACAGAAGTATTCCTACCAGAGAGACATATTTACCAAGTATATCCCTCAATAATTTCTTATTGTAAAACAACTTGATGGTTACTACGTTTAACAGCTCATTTCCTTTTAATGAGATCTCCATCATACCTCTTCATATTCTTGCCACAATTATCAAGTTGTATTTTAATATAATATCTGTTCCAGCATCAGTATTATTTATTTTGAGTCCAGGGTCTGTCGGAAACAACCTCTCTATCCCGCAAAGGTAGAGGTAAGGTTTGCGTACATCCTACCGTTCCTAGACCCCACTCGTGGGATTACACTGGGTGTGTTGCTGTATCAAAATATATTTAACCAGAAATATCGGGAAAGTCCTTCTATTAATGCAGAAGAACAACAAGAACTGCAAAAACCTTTTGAAGAGGAAGAAGTCATGTTTGGACTTAAAGCTTGTGTCATTGACAAAGCACCCGGTCAGGATGGGTACTCTATGGTTTTTTTTGTAAAATGCTGGGAGATTGTGAAGGAAGATGTGATGGCAACTTTTCAAAACTTTCATTCGCATGAGATTTTTGAGAAGAACTTTGATGCAACATACATAGCTCTCATTGCAAAAAAGAATGGTGCCAAGGAGTTGACAGATTTCAGACCAATCAGTCTGGTAGGAAGTGTCTACAAGCTAATATCTAAAATTCTCACAGAAAGATTAAAGAAAGTGATGCATAAGCTAGTTGATACACAACAGAGGCCTTCCTGAGAGGTAGACAAATCACGGATGCAATTCTCATTGCTAATGAGTGTTTAGATTCAAGAATAAATGACAAGATTCCAGGAGTTATGTGCAAACTGGATATAGAAAAAGCATATGACCATGTCAATTGGAACTTTTTGCTTGGAATCATGCAGAGGATGGGATTTGGAATGAAGTGGATCAGGTGGATGAGATGAGATTTTGCATAAGTACTGTCAAATTTTCAGTGTTGATAAATGGGTCTCCTGAAGTTTTTTTCCCTTCAGACAGAGGATTGAGACAAAGTGATCCCCTCTCACCTTTTTTGTTCTTATTGGTGATGGAATGTGTAAGTATCATGATAAAGACAGCTCACAACAATGGTTGGATAAGGGTTTCAGTGTTGCAAAGGATGGGAAATGCAAGAGTGGAAGTCACACATTTACAATATGCAGATGATACTATCTTTTGTGATGCAGAGGAGAAACAACTCAAGATTCTGAGGGTAATACTCATCCTTTTTGAAGCAACTTCCCAATCAATGAGGTGAATAGAATTCAACAACTTATAGAAGTCCTGGGAGGAGAGATGGGCAGTTGCCAACTATCTATTTGGGGATGCCCCTAGGGGCAAAAAGCAAAGTCAAAGAGATTTGGAATGGAGTGGTGGAGAGATGTGAGAAGACAATGTCTAGATGGAAAGCAAAATACTTGTCAAGAGGAGGGAGATAAGTTTTGATCATTTCAGTCTTAGATTGCCAACTTATTTGATGACAATTTTCCCTATTCCAGCCAAAGTAGAGGAAAGAATTGATGCCATAAGGAGGAATTTTTGGTGGAATGGAGAAAAGGGGTACAAAGGTTTTCATTTAGTTGAATGGAAGACTGTAATCCTATCAAAAAAGTAGGGTGGTTTAGGCATCAGAAATTTGAGAAAACATAACAAAAGCTTGCTTATGAAATGGCTGTGGAGATTCCTTAAAGAAGAGCAGACATTGTGGGTGAGGGTGATCCAAGCAAAATATGAGAAGGAAGATTTCTGGAAGACCAAAGAGGTTTTCTCTGCTTATGGGATCAGTTTGTGGAGGTCAATCAGAAACTTGGGGTATGTTTTTTTAAAAGAACAAGCTTCAATGTAAAGAGTGGAAGGAAGATCAAGTTTTGGGATGATGATTGGTTAGGAAAGGCAGAAGTATGGACTCCTCAAGGATGGAACCTGACATATATAAGACCTATGCAAGATTGGGATGTGGAAAGACTGGCTGAATTTTATGGCACCTTAGATCAGTATACAGAACCAAAGGAAGGAGATGATACTCTCAGATGGAAGTGCCATAACAACAGTTTATTCACAGTTAGCTCTGCTTATAAGAGTTTGATTCAGACGGGGTCTCAAATTAGTTTCTTGCCCTGGAAGCTTATATGGAAAGTAAAAATTCCCTACAAAGTGACAGTATTCACTTGGCTGGTAGTGAAAGAGGCTGCTCTAACACAAGAAAACCTCATGAAGAAGGGCATACAAATGTGTCCAAGATGTTTTTTTGGGAGCAAAAGGCAGAGACAATCAACCATCTTTTTTATACTGTAAAGTGGTTAGCCAACTATGGAACTTGTTTACTAATGTCAGAGGCATAAGGTGGACTATGCCTAAAAGGGCAGGGCAGGCTCTAGTAAGCTGGAACTATGAGGGAAGTGGTAGCATGGACAAAAACAGATGGAAAATTGTCCCAGCAGTGATACTGTGGACCATTTGGAAGGAGAGAAATTCGAGATGTTTTGGAAGTGTTAGCAGTTCTCTGCATAGGATTAAAACGAACTGCATTATCACTTTTTGCTATTGGTGTAGTTCGGAATATATAGATGATCCTGTAGCGATTGTAGACATCTTAGGATTCTTGTAAGATGAGATAGGACCTAGAGATAGATTTTCTTTTTTTAGGGTTGCTGAGCCTACTCAGCTATAAGTAGCTCTGTGATGTAAAATTTTGGGACACCAGCCTTAGCGCTGAAGATTTATACAAAAATTTGTTACCTTTGTCAAAAAAAAATTCGGGAAAGTCCTGTAAAATCCAAGAAACAAGAACACAAAAATTTGCATCATACCAAAAATAGATGTAAAGTAGCCGAAACTGCATCTCAAAAGTTGCACCATGCTCCGGAAGTAGAAAAAAAAAGGAAGACGAAAACTACACCTCAAATGTGGAGTTTGTTAAATATTTGATGATGACCAAAAGTACTCACTTTTACTTGAGTACAAAACTGCTCAGTGAGTATATATAATGACCATTTTGAACTTACCCTCAAACATAAGAGGCCATTTTTGTATTTTTCTCGAGTTCCTTTTTCTTTTAAAATTTTGTGCTTATCAAGAACTGTATTAGAGTTATTTTCTAATGACTAGTTTATGACATTATGTCTATAGTTCATTCTTGATATTAACAAGGCAGATGTTTTTGCATCCCTCTGTTTTCCAATTTAACCATTTCATCGAAACTGCCTCAAACTTTGCATAAGTTGCACGTAAGTTTCAATATTTCAGTATATGATTATAGTAACTAATAAACACTTCTAGGCTTGAGGAGTTGCAAGAGAATGACTTAATAGTTGAAGAAGCATCACATTGAATTGAAATAGGATGATTGCATTGGTGGAATGTTGTATAATACTTTGATGTCATTTAATGAAATTACTTCATCAAAAAGGAATGTTAAATAGTTTTATCTATGATATGGAGATATTTTTGGAGGTCCCCAACATACCTTATGCTGAGGAATACAACATGGAAATATTTTTGGAGGTCTCCTACGTACCTTAATGCTGAGAAATACAACATTACCAGTTTCAGAAAAAACATATGGAGACTAGAAATGCCAGACAGTGAACGTTGGGCCTTTAATGCTCAACATACACACAAACATAGTAGTCAAATTTGTAAAGTGTGAAGAAAGGCCAAAGTTTGTTTGAGTTTTAAGCCAAATGAAGTATGGACTTGAGAGGAAAAAATGATAAATAGAAATGTAATGCAAGAGAATGTAATTGTAAACACAAATAAGAATTGCTTAGACGAGGATAGAAAAACTATAATTAAGCTATATATATGTGGTAGTTCTCTTAAAGACAACCCATCAATAAACTGATAAAGGTGAACATGCCTTAGCACCTTGACATATACCAAACCGCTTAGGCGAAACAAAATAAGCTTTGAGTGTTCAAACGAGCCTTTACCAACACTTTCCACAAAATCAATCCAGTGGAAATCAAACGTCTATATGGATATAGAATTGGACAAGAACGAAAAAGCATTTGATAGATAGTGCTGGTAGCACACAAAGGAGAAAAGATGAAGTTTGCGAGAAATGATTTGTCATGTTTCTATGTGACTAAATAATGATTGAATATGGAAAGATAAATATGATGATGAGATAAAACTAAAATCACATGGTGTATGGACTTGTAATCTCTCTAACCAACGAAGACTAGCTAAGAACAGATGTAATGGAAGCAAATAATTTGTGAAGGTGATACCAACATTTGGATGGTTTCTATGCTTACAATAGGAGTATGTCGTTTGTTAAGAGTCTTTTTCCTCTGGTTAAAGATTGGACATTCGCGTAAGGATTAGTCTGAGATACAGGGTGATTTTTAGTTTTAGAGAATTCCTGAGAACTTGTTCTAGGGTTATACATCTTTTTTGCTTTTTGATGGGTCTGTTTCCTTAGCCTCTCCTACAAAGCTTCTTAAATAGGCTCTTTTTTAATATTCTTTTGGGCATAGGGTACGTACAACCTTTCTTGTTCTGTTTTCCCACGAGTTGAGAATCAAAGTAGTTTACCTTGCTAATGTCATGCGTAAGACACCAGCTTCAAAGTCTCTATAGAATAATACGTACATGTAAGGTGACTAAACAGCTTAGCTACTATTCATAACCAAAAGTTGACTCTATTCAGTATTACTGAAAATCCTAGTAATACAGGCATTATAATCAGCAACTGACTAGCTGGAGAATTTTGTTGCTGCATGAAGCACACTCATGCATTGCCTTAGAATATTTTTAGTTTAAGATGAAAAAGACAAATAGAGCAAGAATCAACACAAATAATTCATACAGTTAAGTCAACTAATTTGGAGTGAGGTGTAGTTGATTGATTGTGTTAATATGCAAAACCTAAGTAGCGATACTTATATATTGGGTACAACAATAATTAGTGCAAGGAAACTTGTTATGCTCTGTGATTCGTTGCTTTTAAACATGTGACATTTTTAGTGAACTAACATTAGCCAAGTTTTGCTGGTTTCATGGTTGAACTAGCGTTGCTATAGATGAGCTTGCTTTCTCTTCTTTCCTTTTTTAAGTTATATTTGTATCATCATCCTTTGCACTTTGACTTTTCTGTTCATTCCTTAATCTCATTGATTTACTAATTGTTGCAGAGAATTTCCGAAACATTAGATTTTGAGATCAAGCGATGGGCTGCTGGAAAAGAGGGAAATCTGCGTGCACTTCTATCGACTTTGCAATATGTGCGTTCAGTTTCCAAACAAATTCTGTGAATATTTTGTTCAAAGTAATCCATTCCCAATAAACCCTCTGCCACCTGAAGGAACACTGGTGTTTCTTCTAAAAGAGAAATCCTAGAGCCAAAGTTAAAGCTCACAAACAGCTCACTCTGTCTTTTTTCTGTTTGATTACTATTTTCTTGGAGATAGTTACCCTCTGTCCTCCCACTTTAAACACCATGAGTAAAAAGGAAATGATCTTCTACTTTCTAAAATGGAAATTCTCAAGCAAAAGAGACTGCAATTTCAAAGTCACGGATCATAATTTTTTTGATCTAGTATTGATTAGGTTATGATCTACTAGCTGACTATCTTCTACTTCCTCAAATATCTGAACTTTCTGCTCTTCCTAATAATAATGAAATGTTGCTCAAAGTAGCTTCAACTTTTATTTTTCCTTATGATGTGAATTTCTCTTATTTTATTTTTCATTAGGTGCTTTGGCCTGAATGTGGCTGGCAGCCTGTGTCCTTGACTGATTTGATTATGGGTGCCTCTGTCAAAAAAGTATATAGAAAAGCAACCCTTTGTATTCATCCTGATAAGGTGCAGCAAAAAGGTGCCAACCTTCAACAAAAGTATATTGCCGAGAAGGTTTTTGACCTACTGAAGGTATTGAACTGTGATCAATGCATTTTAAATCTGTCATAAATTGCTCTTTTTGTTTTCCTTGGGTAAGGCATGAATTAGGTTCCCAGCAACTGTCATGATTAACATTATTGTAAAGCAGCGGGTAGAGAGCTACTCCTTTCTAAGGCATGAGGACTCTATTGTTCTATTGTCAGTGTAGGCTGGGTGAACCTATTGAGAGTCCAAAATTGGGGGGTTGTAACAATCCTTATATTTTGACTACTCACTTCTTTCTCCAATCTGTTGATTTTTAAGTGGCCAGGGTTTGTGCATCATCTTACCTGAATTGCATATCTTGAGTTATTGTCTTTACCTTTGCTAAAATTATCATCATAATATCTTTTTCTGCCTATGTTATTTTTGACTGCAAAACTGTGTTTTAGCTCATTCTCAAGTTATATATTTTTCAGGAAGCATGGAACAAATTCAATTCTGAAGAACTCTTCTAGAGACTCAGTTTTAGGTCCCTTTTGTGATTTTCAGAGGTGGGTATATTTTCCTAAAGTAAGCTCGTCCTTGCTATCTATGACACTGATATCTGGCATTCCCCAGCATGAGGCGTTTGATTGATTTCTATAGCAGTGATGAAGAAGTGAAGTTTCAGTGTGTTGTGTAAATTTATGTCAATGCCAGAGACTTGTGGCTTGTGGATAACGTGTTGGTGTAGAGTAGCATTATTTCCATTCGTGTTGTGCTTCTATAGTGCGTGCATGTGGTCACCCTCTGCATGTGATCATTTGTCTTCAATATTCTTTTTGGTCTGCAGTTATTTGTGCTGGAGCCTGGAAGAGATGTCAGTGTTGTTAGCCGTATGCAACATGGAAAGAGGCATTGTAATACAAGATGTAAAATCCCATGTAATATCCCATTCATTTATGTGAAAATTTTGTCTTCCGCGACGAAAAAAGATATCACTTGATTTCTAGATACAGTGTTGTCAAGATAGTGTTTTGCGGGTGCTCAAATTAAAGCTCGTGTGTTTTGTTTCCAACTTCATATATTGTCTTTAGTACGTGCAGCCAAACCTTTCTATAGTGAAGTGTTTGTCTCAAGGTTTCATGTCTTCAGTGACATTTGGCATTTAGATCTTATTTTTTATTAACAAAATTAATTTTTGGTACTTTATGTTATAAATGAAAACAAAGTACTTTTTAAATTTAAAATCACACTTTTTCATTAATCAAAAGGAAGAGACTAAGACATTACAAATAAATTGATGACTAATTGTTTGATGCCACAAAGAACAAGAAATGAAAGGAATCTTTATACAAGGTAAGATTACTTACAACAGGCTCCAGTGGTTGATCATGCACCACCCATTTTACAAGCATTTAAAGTTAATCAAAAGCGTAAATATAACAAGGTTGATGTAAGGATTTTATAATTGTAGGTCGTCTTATAAATTATAATCTCTTAGTGGCATTCTATGGTTTGAATTGATAAATATTTTTGTCTAAACCTTCAATAAAAGGTAATTTATTTGTCAACCATTTTAACAAAATATTAGAGTAATATAAAGAATGTACTACTATAATGAATGTCGTTATTGTAGGTAGAATACTATTATAGAGAAGTGAAATATAACATGAAAAATCACATCATTATAATTATGTATATTTGCATTTGATGCACCAAACTAGCAAGTTCCAAGGTGACACACCTTGAAGTTTAGTGGTTGCAATATCCCTTACACTGAGTATAAATTTCAACAAAACCTTGCTTGAAGAAAAGCAGTTGAATATAATATAATGAAGGCTGAAGAAGAAAATATAATAATATTATTCGTGGTGCCTGGAAAAGATTTTTGTCCTTTGACCTAGAGTTAGAAAATGGAACTAGTGTAATAAGAGAAGAGGGAACACAGGATTGTATAGAATCAGTTGGATTAACCACAAAACCGAGATAAATAGTGTTCCCACCACTTGGTTGATCAACTTCAGCAAACGTATCACCTATAACTCCACATTACAATCAAGGGAAGCACACCAAAAAAGGAAGTGAAAAAATGGCTACATTACAACCTCAAACATGCTGCACCCCTGACAGGTTATGTACAGAGCAGTCAGATCAAATCTAGTTTCAACGCAGAATTTTGGTTTTAACCTGCATCCTTGATCGAGATGGTCTGAATGAGCTTCATCCAACCTATTTCGTAACACCTCTAGATTGACCTGGAAAAACCGACTCTGTTAATCAAATTTGTAATATGCTCCAGAAATTACCAATTAAAACTGAGTGCAGACAAATACACACATAAAACTGAAATGTTATCTTACTAGTTCTCAATGGTTCACCAATATCCAAAATGTCATACAATACTTTACAATAATAGATTACAGCGACAGCTCAGAATATGGTTTGCAGATAAAAACAAAAAAACTGCAAGGCTGTGTGGTGGGAAAATATTTTTCAACTCAAACCTAAGAAAGTAAGCGTCTAATTAACTCAAATCAGGAAGCAGGTGTTTAGAAAAATAACAAAAAAGTTTAGAAACTCTGAAAAATACGCAAGACATGGAAATTAAAAAACACTAACCTCATCATCTCTGTTGAGCCTGAGTCCACAAGGAGAGCAATAGATATGATGACAGTCCTCTTTCAACTCTCCTTGCTTGCAGATGGGACACCAAACCTCCTTGCCAGCCTATTGGAAACATCAAGTTATTCAAAAAAAAATCACCTATTATCAGAAGTGTCTGGCAACTGACAGACCGTGTGAATTTGTACTGAATGTATGAATCTGCAACTGAAACATATAACAACAATGCCAAAAGGCAAAACCTGAATAAATCAGTGAATATGTATCATCAACAAAGGATTCACGCACAAATGTAAACACATGAAACAGTACCAACTTTCTTTCATTAGCCATCTTCCAACTAATTCTGCCTAATATATTCACTACAGCATAATCAATTAGCCATCTCATTTGCTCTAGTGTCATTATATGACCAAACATTCTGTTATCGAGGTAGTATCACATTAGATATAATGTCATTGAAATGTTATTTTTTATAGGGGAAGTATACGGTGGTGTAAAAAGTATCAAATTAGAAGTTGATAGAAAATTTAGACTACCAATACCATGCTATGACTCGCATTCTCATGAAACAAATAAGAAAAAAAATTCAACTCCTTGCTTAGTGAAATAGGGACTAAAAAGGGTTTTCTAACAAAAAAAATTAACATCGAAGATGCACATCTTTAACTTTTTGACTAATCTGAACTGATAATTTGAAAGGTTGCTTTTCTATTTTGGCTTTAATTGTGGACCACATACCTTCTCATTGAGGTTCATGTGCTCGTACACTGCACGAGCCAAATACTCATCTTCTTCATCCTCCCAAGTTTCATTTGAAACTTGCTCTGCGAGAAGCCATAACAATTTAACTCAGAAGGAAGGTTAATTGAAATGTAGTTCCTGAAATAACCCCCTTCCTCCTTCATGGGTAACGATAAACTAAAAAAGAATAACTAGTTCTGTTTGGTATAATATCATTCACGACTTTCTGTCACCTTCTAACTTTGAAAAAATGAGTCTTTAAGCTCCTCAATAAAGAATCCATTTTCCCTGAGTTCATATACAGTAGGCTATGTCTATTCAGAAAACTGAGGTCTCTAAAATCCATCAACAAGGTGGAGCACCAAACTCCAGATGATATGGAAAAGACGTTCACCTTTTGTTTCTTCCATCCTGAGATCTTCATAGAAAATCCTCTGCATTTCGAGCAGCATTTCCTCACAATCACCTTGATAAGTTTCATGAAGGCCATCATATTCCCATATAGAATCATCCAGTGCGAGGGAGAATTTAGAATTATCAAAAGTCTCACTCTGATATGAGTGCTTAAATTTCTGTATTTCGTCAGAAACTATGTCCTCTAGAGATGACTTGACGAGATCCTGCAACAACATAGTCTAATATAAATTCAAGGAACAAACTAATTACCTTTTCTTGGAGACACAGTGGGATAAGTTGGGACTTGGGAGGCAAACTGATTACCAAATTCAGAACCGACAACACACCAAGCCTTTGAACGAGTACAGATTTTAAAAGGGAACTTCCATTTTTAAGGGAAAAGCTGATTAATAATGACAAACATGTGACAAATAGGAGTCCAGTCATAGGGTTCCATTGGATATACATAAAAAAAAAGAGCAGAAAATGTAGGGATAAAATAAATTTCAGATGTAATGAAACCGTGAAGATACATGTCACTTGAAAAATATCTGTCTCAGCTAAGGTCTTCTGATACGCCTAGACACCAAAAGACATACTAAAGAAGAGAAAATTCAGTTTACAAAAGAATGTTGTCCTCCAAGTAAGCCTATACTTATCAGTACGAAGGAAAATCACCTTGAAAGAACTAACAGATTATTTGTTGTTGAGTGACATACAACAAACTCAAGTGCTGTTCCCATTATTTTTTCCAGACAATAACTCGGGGACGAAAATTAACAAGGTTGCAGCAGTTCTCATATTGATGGTCATTCAACGGGTCAAACCAACATAACCACTTTGTACGCAAAGTTTTATTCACACAACACATTTTGCTACACATGGATCAGCCATCACATTCCACTTAGCTGGGTGTTCCTCCTCTTCACTCTATTGTTTGATAGTAAATAGTAAATACTTTACAAGAGGCCTTGATCAAGAAGATAGGTGCTAGCATATAACATAGGGAAAAAAGAGGGATGATATAACAAAAAGAATGTTGAGCATATGCAAGCGCTACACAAAAACTATTCCCAGCACTCTACTAACCAGTCAATTTTGTTCCACTTAATCCCTCTTTCATGGCCACATATCTTTCCGGCTAAGGAATGGGAAATCTTTCTCTTGTTACTTGAATCTAATTTTCATTTCATCGAGGAAAAGCCATCTTTTTCTCAATCCAAGCCAAGTGGTTTAGATTTCACTCTATCTCTATAAAAAATAAAATATTCTTTACTTTTAGATTTCCTAACATTAGAGGTTCCTAGTGAGATACAAATCTCTAAAGAAACTAAAACTACTCCTACTAAATGAATAAGCCTTCCATCTTAACTAGTTGATATCTATCACCAAGAAGGTCTTTGGAGAGAATACACAATGCAATTATATCATGTCATGGTAGTGAAATCACCTGATGTGGCTGATTGTTGGCGAACCTTAATTTCCAAAGAAGGCGGCTTCGATCTTCTCTGACCCTTGTGTAACAATTTTCTCTCAGCTACAAACAAACAAACACTTAAATCAAACATTGACAAAATTTGTACAACTAAACAACACTAAATTTTTACCTTTTCTTTCCATTTCGGATAATTATTGAAGCAACTCTGAGCTTTAAGAGAAGCCCGAATTTGGACTCTCTCTTCTTCGTTTCGTGCCATTTTTAGATTGCTATTCATGAAATCACAATACTATATATATTTCTGCATAATTAATTATTGCTTTTTTATATAAATAAATAAATAAATAAATAAAATTGGCCTTTAGTGCTTATTTAGACTAATTTGCATTTTGCATCCTCAATGTATGCTCTTTTTTTTTTTTTTTACAAATATTTTAGAAAAACTATATAAATGGATTATAAAATTCAAAATAATTTAAGAAATACCCTTTTTAAAAAAAAAAATTACAATCCATGCCGACATTTCGTTTAACTGATATCAAATCAATATCATATATTGTATTAGTATCTTTAAAGTTAATATTTTTGCTTAACTGATACTAAGTTAGTGTATATATATATATATATATATATATATATATATATATATATATATATATATATATATATATATATATATATATATATATATTTATATATATTGTATTGGTATCATTACGAATCATTGTTTATAAATTTTTGTTCAAAATTCAGGTCGCGAATCTGATTGGATAAAAAATATAGTATGTCGGCTTACTCGACGTTTTAACCCATAAAACATTTCTTTTCACTTCCTAACCAGAAAAGAAAGTTGAAGGAAGGTTGTAATGAAGTTATTGCATGATGAAGGTTAGTTTTTATCAATTTCTACCATTAAAGGGTGCCCCTGTGCCTACAAACATGATCTCTACACGTGGCAATTGTTTTTCCCTTCCATTAGTTGCGTTTGAAACTAGTTTTTAAAAATATAAAATGATAGTTATTGTTGTTTCTTCAAGATTTACATTTGGTTTGCTAAGGTAATCATCTCGGACGTTTATATTATTGTTTTTACGAAGTTCGATGGATATTTCATCAAATTGGGGCCATATACACATCTTTCGAGTTAATCTCAATTATGAATTGTTATAGTGTGTAACAGTTGTGTGTATATAATGTTTGCGAAGCTTAGGATGTAAGGAACAAGTTTTGTGAAGAAACTGCGAGCATTTGAGTGTTCATTGGAAAGGTATGTTAAGGCTAAGCTCCGTTCTTCATTTTAGCACGACTCTTGAGAAATTTCTAAAATACTAAATGTGATATTTTACTTTTCTCTTGCTATAAAGACCTTATATGAAAGACTTTGGGATCTCAACCGAATTATTTACATAATTCTCGTATATTAATATTTCACTTGTTTGGATACATTAAATATTCAACATCTACATGTCATTTTATCGATTTTTTGATTATAAGTCCATATGTATGAATTCTTGTTCAACCTTCGGTGGTGTCTGTTAAAAATATTACAGGAGACCCTTATTATTTTTAATTAGCTTTCTTTCCCCCTCTGAAGTTTATTATGAAAATCTTTAAAGTGACTTACGATTTTCAACACTCTCAAACATAAATTAAATGTTTAAACTATTAAAACAATTGATTTTGAAATACTTCTTTTATAAATCATCTAAGAACTAAGTATAGGAACTAAATAAATCACGCTAAACTTGTTGTGAACATCTTCAAGCTTAGATTATCTTTCTAAAAGTCGGGTTAAGTTTTCAAGCTTATTCGAAAGAACATATGAGGTTCCATGAGATGGTTAGATGTCATACGAAAGTGATTACGAGATTATGAGAATAAGAGTACACAAACAGGCCAAGATTTGCAACGTGACAACGGTAATATACATGTGCTTTAAATTCATGATGTGGCATGCTATGCATTCTACTCTCGAGCTATAAGCAGGTGGTATGGGGCCTATTGCCTATATTTATACGTATGAGACACTTATGACCACAAGTTGACGAATATAATGTCGGTTAGCTACCAGCAAACACCGTCGTTGCTAGCATTTGGTTGAATATGTCATGCATTTGCATCTATATATATGTATTCATGACATACAATTATTCAAGCATACCATGCATATTTAAATAGTGGGAGGCCAAACATCAATCATGAAGATTATTTGAGTTTCAATTTCAGGTGGTATCTCTTTTATCCTTTTACAATAGCTGCTTATCATACTACTTTTCGCTTTAGATACCAGTATATTTTTATTCGTACTCACGTCCCATTGCCTGAGGACGCTGTTTTTTATTTCGTGCGAGTAGGTTTAAGCATAGATTCTGATCAAACCACCCGCTAAGATTCATTTTCAGTTGTGAGTTGGTAAGTTCCATCTTATCTTGGGGTATCAGAGGATGTTAGGTTTGTTGTACAGTTTGGATATAGTCGGGACCTTGTATTGATATTGCTTATGTCACTCGTAAAGGCTATTATGGACACAATATTTTGGGTTGTCTTTTGTAAGTTTCCATCTTCAGCCTATAGACTTGGCGTCTCTCTCTCTCTCTCTCTCTCTCTCTCTCTATCTATCTATCTATCTATCTATCTATCTATCTATCTATCTATCTATCTATCTATCTATCTATCTATCTATCTATATATATATATATATATATATATATATATATATATATATATATATATATATATATATATATATATATATATATATATATATAGGTAGGTAGGTAGTATGTCTTCAGTTGTGGCCCCTTCAGCTAGCTCGTGCATTTTTTTTTTTTTAGGCTTGTCTACCATTGGTTGTATGAGTTATTATCATACACGTCATGACACACGGTCTAGGCTTTACATTTAAGATGTTGTGCTCTTTGATCTTTTTGCCTCACAATTTGGTTAGTTAATATGTTTCAGTGGCTAACTTGATCAACTAGGTTGTTGAGTGCCAGTTATGCCTCCCTATTTTGGGGTGTGACACTCTCTCAGTTTGAAAAATATTATTTCCAAGGAATAGAATATACCTTGAAAGCTCATAGACCGGATGGAGGAAATGAAGCAACATGAGAAATTGACAGTGTATATTAATCATGTATTTAGGGAGACAAATCATGTGACAGATAAACTAGCAAACATTACATTAGATCAACAAATCTCAAAAAATGTGTGCAACTCTTCACAGCTACCAAAACACTTCAATAATCATTGATTAAGCTCAAATTTTAACACGAAAAATCATGATAAGATGATAAAAACAATATTCATTAATGCAAAGGAGGGACTAACCCATTTTGCTGTTTTTTTGGTTGTTTTTGTTTGGTTTGTTGGTCACAGTTGTGGACTATTTTGCACAAGTTGAAAATCAAAATAAGTCATCAAAATATAAAAATGACAAAAATAAGTCACTATTTTAGTTAGTAACTAAAATAAGCTTAGTGGGAAAAAAAATTCCACTGTATCCAATTTTTCAAACGTTATCCGTTAGTGTCATAACATGTATTTTTAATGTATAATGGAACTTTTTCTTACATTGTATAAAGTGGAACTTTGACTTCCACTTTATAAAGGGAAACTTTTATTACACTTTATAAGAGGAATTTTTTTTTTCACGTTTTGAAAAAGCTTTTTCAATGTTGTCATACAATTATGTTGATTTGACATGTCATAAAACGAAAAAAATATTACACTATGTATTTTTATTTTTTTTATTTTGAAAGAACTTTCAATCTCTATTTAAGGACGTTTAAAATGATTGATATCACCTACAACATAAAATCTTCTATATTTGTTCATTCAATCTCAAAAAAATGTCTTCTACGCCTAAAGTTAAAGTTCTAATTTATTGGGATGGCAAAATTATACATGACAGAAATACCGTTTATTATAATTGTCCTCCCAACACAATGCTAAATATCCAATTAATGTTCGATATCATAAATTCATTTCATCAATTTATAAAAGAATGGGTATAGACAGTACTGATTATAATTTGATTATAATAAAAAAATACCCTACTTCATTTTTATCACAAGGACAAGTTAATTTTTGAGAGTGGATTATCTATAATGACGAATCGTTGACCGACTTTTTGAGGGTTCCAAATGACTACATAGATCAAAACAAGTTAACAATACTTGAAATCTATGTTAGGAAAGAGCCTAAGATTAGTCAACAACGTTCTCATTTATCAGTCGATGTCAATCCCCAATTAGAAAATCGTAATAGCGTTGATGAATTTCCAATAACTCAATCTGCTGATTTTCCTAACATGACTCATTATCAAAATATTCTTACCGGCCGATATGATTTTGATTTAAATGAAACTGTCAATGAAAGTGATCGGTAATGCTCAATAATTATATTTCAATCATTATTTGTTGATTTTGTCAATTATTTATTAGTTTATATGATTTATTTTTCTTATTATTATATATTTTGTAGCGGTTTACCTCAACAAGATAGGAATATTGCTCCAAGTAATGGATTAGATAATTATTTTGGTCAGTCATCACACTTTGAAATGACGGAAAATGTTGGGACATCCTCAAATTTTCATGTCTCGCCTATTTTTGGTGCAGATGATTTTCGGTATGTCCAACGCTTGATTTTTTTTATTTAAGTAAGTTAATTGCATGAGCGAAATATTTATACTTTTTTACATATATAGGGAAAATATTACACAAGATGAACCCATTGATCATGTGAATATCGATGATCGTGACCTTCTTAATTATGGCTCACCTTCAGCTAGTGATAGTGATGATTTGCCTAATGCTGAGGAATCCGGAGATAATGTTCCATTTGAGGCATCATCTAGTGATGATGATTTTTTGACTCTCAATCGATCGCCAAGACCAATGTCCATGAGACTGTTTCGTAATCATGAAATTTCTTATCTTGATCATCTCCCGGATGGTTCAGATATCTTTGGTGATACATATGATGAGTATACATCAAAACGTACGTGGCATGAACCAGAAGATTTCATGAATGGTGATATTTATGTTGAAAAAGGCATGTTATTCAATTCAAAGAAGCAGTTGCAAAGAGTAGTTAAACTTCTACATTTGAAAGTAGCAAGGCAGTACTTTGCTAATAAATCGAAAAAAAAAAATCATGGCGACTTGTTTGCAGGCGTGTAGAAAAAGGATGCCGATTTAGGTTGACTTCTTTTATTTATAAACATGCTAACATGTGGAAAGTTGGAAGATACATTGAAGAACATACATGTGATATGGGTACATGTCGCGAAGGACATTTCAACTTGGATGTTGAGATGATTGTTAACGTCCTCCGTGTTGATATAGAAAGAACGCCAAGGTACTATTTAACCTTAGATGATTCTTATTTAATAATAAAATATTCATTTTTATTTGATAATTAATATTATTATTACTTTTCAGGTTTCTCATCAAAGACTGTCAAACAACCGTTCTTAAAGCATATGTCATTTCGTTAAGTAGAAGATCTTGGTCACAAGCGGGCTTTTAAAAAAGTCTATGGTACTTGGGAGGGTTCTTTTGCCGAGTTACCGAGTTCATGGAAGCTTTGAAACACTTCAATCCTGGAACAATAGTAGAATGGAAAACAGAGCGGCGTGTCGATGTCATTGAAGATGTATTCAACTATGTGTTTTGGGATTTTAAACCATGCATTGATGGGTTTGTGCATTGTCGTCCTGTTATATCGATCGATGGAACACATGTCTATGGAAAATATGATATCAAGTTAACGACTCTATATTACCTTTGGCATTTGCAATAGTTGCAAATGAGAGCATAGAGACATGAACTTTATTTTTGGATCATCTAGTACAGGAAAAACAACAATGGATGCCTAAACCATTCAAGATTTTTGAGGATAATCGAAAAAAGTCACAACGTCACACACTTTCAACTATCACCAATAAAGGAAAAACATATTTGAGGTGCAAACACATATGCATCATGGTCGTGATGGTAATAAGCACATTGTAAATACATCACTACCATATTCCATGTTCTCATGCAATAAAGGGATTTGACCAAATTGGGTATCAAGCATGGGAGCATATGGCACCAGAATTTACTGTGCGTAGCTACAAAAAAGCCTACTTTGGACAATTCAATCCACTCGGCGGTGAAAAGTATTGGCCTGATAGTCCCTTTCTTATGATAGCAAATAAAAATTATTTACGAAAAGTGAGCGTAAATAAAACCATCCGTATACAAAATGAAATGGATGTTCTTGCAAGTACACTCACTCTCAAGTGTTCAACGTGCAAACAAATAGGCCATGATAGGCGCAACTGTCATTCACGAACTCGAAACGCCTCATATGGTGGTAGTAGCTAAAGAAAGATGTTTAATTGTGTTAATTTATTCTTGTATCAATTTTTATGCAACTTTTTATTCAAACTTTTGATCATCTTCAAGTCATGTTTAAATTTTCAATTTTTTTTAATTCACTTTTTTTAAAAAAAAAATACATACACAAAATAATAATAATATATACAACTAAATCAATAATACTATACACCATAAAAAAAAATACATACACCAAAATAAAACTATATATGATTAGAATAATTTACTATACACCCTCAAAAAAACATACACAAATATAATAATATTATGTTCCACAACCCTTTTTTGAAATTCGTAAAACATCTCGCGGTCTAAGTCCCGTATATCCATCTTCATCTTCATTGTTCCTCTTCCTTTTTTTGGCCGAAAGATCCTTTATGTTCACATTATTTACAATTTTTTAACAAATTTTTTTCTATCAGGTGTTTGCGGCATATCATCCACTGACATAATGAAAGTAACATCTGGAGTCGCGAGTGGTGATAAGGTGGTCTGCAAATACAAAGTTAGGTAGTAGAAATTAAAAAATAAAAGTATAAATGATAGGAATATGCAATCTGATGCAAAATAAAAGTCTACAAAATAACTAACATAATTATTTCAAAAAAAAAAATAACATAAACCTGTGTAACATCGGGATCCTTATTAACTGTCGAACAACATCCTCTATGATCATCGTGGGACTCTCCTCCACTGTAGATGAAGGTCCCGTAGTATGAATCTAAAATTATTAAAATTTAATTTAATATAAAATCAAAGTTTTAATAAGTAATATAAATATTTCAAAAAATAAATAAATAACATAAACCTGTGTAACATCGGGACCCTCATTAACTGTCGGAACAATATCCTCTATGATTGTCGTGGACTCTCCTCCACTGTAGATGAAGAACCCGTAGTATGAATCTAAAATTATTAAAACTTAATTTAATATAAAATCAAAGTTTTAATAATTAATATAAATATTTCAAAAATAAATAAATAACACAAACATGTGTAACATCGGGACCCTCATTAACTGTCGGAACAATATCCTTTATGATTGTCGTGGGACTCTCCTCCACTGTAGATAAAGGCCCGTAGTATGAATCTAAAATTATTAAAACTTAATTTAATATAAAATCAAAGTTTTGATAATTAATATAAACATTTCAAAAATAAATAAATAACATAAACCTGTGTAACATCGGGACCCTCATTAACTGTCGGAACAATATCCTCTATGATTGTCGTGGGACTCTCCTCCACTGTAGATGAAGTGCCCGTAGTATGAATCTAAAAAATAATTAAAACATAATTTAATATAAAATCAAAGTGTTAATAACTACTATAAATATTTCAAAAATAAATGACAAAAATAAAAAAATTCCCTGTAAAGCAAAAATGAAAAAAAAATGTATAATGTAAGGCATAAGTTGACGGTTCCATCTTTTCTCGAATTCTCAATAGCTAAAACAAAAGACCCCCTCATTCAGTAATTAAAGGAAATAACTGTATTAAATAGATAAATAACACGAATCTGCGACTCAATCGGATCATCAAACAATCCTTCAATAAAATCTTGAGTGTTATAAATAGTAGTATCTTTGGTGTCACAATGGACAGTACCTGATGTGCCCTACAAAAATATATAAATATTTTTATTTATTTATTTTGAAATATTTATATTAGTTAGTAATGTTTTAAGTTTATAATAAATTGTTAATACTTACCGCGATATCAGATATATAATCTCCAACATCTATTGTTGATTCATAGCTCATACGTCCGATTCCTTCCACATCTCGAGTCTATCTTGAATAAGATCAAATGACATATGTAATAAATTCATGATGTCTGACTGCCAAACTGGTGAAATGCAAATCATCAGCCTCTACTCTCACCGCTGTCTCTATGTCTAAAGGAATAGGTATACCACCAGCGCCACGTCCTAGAGCGCGTCCTCGAGCTCTACCTCTATGCCCCATCCGTTCACGTCTGGGTCCTCTTGCACGCACATGTTCAAATAAAGGATCTCCCTAAAAAAATGGCTCTCTAAATTGTATTCCGGCCTCAAGCAATGTATCTTTTAACAATCTGAGATACCTCTTCACCATGTGAAGCTGAGGTTGTGTCTCTCTGCCACTGTAATGCAAGACTATACAACTTAAATAGTCCTCTGGACATTGCAATACTAGTACCAGCAGAATGAACAAAGTCTGACAATACGTCAACCTCTAATGCAGGCCTACCTATAAGCAATCTTCCATGCCGCATGAACCATAATCTATACCCTGCCCCGCTAGTACCATCATTTACCTCAACAGCTAAACTCTGATGTCGATTATCCCAATCACGAAAATATTTATTCATCATTTCAAGAACCTCTGGTCCAAGCCTCTTACGTTGATCATGCACGTGGTGGTTGGTTCCCCAACTAGGAATCACAAGTACATGCTGGGAATGACCAAAATGACGCATTACTCTTACAGGCGAGTGCACTTCAACATCTCTAGGCAAAACATAGGGACACATGCCATCAATAGAGGCTCATCGACCATACAACAATGAGGCAGTGTATGTAAAATCTCATTGTACGGTGTCCATCGAAACTATTTTTAAAATATAACAATTAAATAAAATCAACATTAATTGTTAGTATACAAATAAAATTATTATTGATTTACTTTTATATGTAATTTATATTTTTTAATTATTTTAGTAGAGTTGCAAAATTTTATTTGATGTACTTGATCCTCCGTCATGCGGTCTAACTGGTCTCTAATCGGGATAAGAACATGATGTGACTCAGTATCCCTATCAATTCCACAAGTCCAACGCCTAGCATATGGAAGTAACATGTCACCATCATGCTGAGGAGGAGCTGATGGTTGTACAGACAAGATCCCCTTCCAAAACAAAATCTTGATGTGACAAACAAAATAATTAAATTATCATCATTAACAAAAAAATAGATAATTACATATATATATTTTTATAGCTGTAGAAAAATGTATGTGAATCTTTTTTAAAACTATGTAGGTTTTATAATAATTATTCATATTTATTACGAAGTAAGTTTCAACCTTTGGTTGGACCCTTTTCTTAAAACTATGTAAGTCTTCTAATAGAATAACATTGTGTGCTTTATCAATGCAAGTTTCTGTCGAAAGAAGCAGGCAAAGAAAATAAACTATTTGTATGTAATTTAAATATTTTAAAGTTGAATATTGAAAAAATATTTTTGTACGGTATAATGTTAAAGATTTTTACATTTGAATATATTTTAAAACTTAAGTAAAGTTACCTGAAGGAGAGGAATAAATCCTCAAATGTCAACCACATTACCGATAGATGCTCGACAAAGTGCACGGTACAAGTAGACTAGCACTGCATTACCCCAACTGTACTTACCTACATCGTGGATAGGATCTAGGAACGCCAAGTATTGTAAACTAATAAGGTTTCCTGAAGTGTTCGAAAATAAGATGCCCCCTAATATAACAAGCATGTAAAGTCTAGCAATCCACTCCACTTGTTCCACTGGAGTAGGATCTCTTATCGGATCTACTTGTGACTGATCTCGCAAGTAGCCGGTAATGCTATGTATCCTCACCTGACTCGCACCATCCATATCAGTAGGTGCTATGGTACATTCTGTGAGTGTCTCTAATAAAGTACGCCATGGACGAATCCTCCTGGTAGCATCCTGAATGTACACAACATCACCATCTATGCGCAAACCAAACAAGACCTGCACATCCTGCAATGTAATCGTGACCTTACCAAAAGGTAAGTGGAAGCAATGAGTCTCTGGCCACCAACGCTCAACCATAGCTGTAACAAGGGCACGATCATACTGCATCCTGCCCACACAAACTACATCATACAGTCCGGACCTACGTAAGATCTCCCCAACACGTTCATGAGGTCGGTGCAAACAAAATAAATTCCAAGCATCATTCATGCGCACCGTCCTCATAAGGTTACTAAATGGTATCTAACTTTCCATAAAAATTCTGATTTATGCTAATTTTGAGAGAGAAGAAGTGTACGATCAATCGGTCCAGGATTCACAACACACTCCATTATATACTGTAAGAAAAATTATATTAATTCGTATAATATAATTATATTTAGACATATTAATGCCTAGACAGTTCTGCTTTTTATTTACCTCTTATTATTTGTCGAGGTTCCTCAACGAGGTTTTAGCTTATGAATTGTGAAGGGGAGTAAAAGGAAAAAAAAATACTAATTGAGTAAGTAGTGAGAACATATATGATGATCGAGAATATTTTAATTAAATAACGTTTAAAATTCTTAGTTATTAACTATGACATAATCATGAAGAATGCTTCCTACTATTAATCAAAATCTAACAAAGAATAACGATATAACTCTCTCGGCTTTCAGCTCAAGTTGGTGAAATAACTTGAGTCTGCTAGCTCCAAAAGAAATTACTAAAACAAAATCACAGAAATAGTAATCAATCATCCGAATAGTGTTGGCGAAGTAGCGTTTGAACAATCACTGGTGTATAGAGCTCCCAACATCCTTAGTATTTTTTTTTTTACTTTTCCAGATTAGCTTCAAGTGTTTTACATCATTATATTTTGATTCATTCTATTGTAGTTAAATAATAAGATAAAAAGAAACTAGACTATAACTTTGTGGTTTAATATCATTCTAAAAAATGCTTAATATCATTTTGTCAAAGCTAATGTGTATCTTAAAGAACTATCACAAAATTAAAAAAATTCAACTTTACTATACTATTCATAATTCCAATCTCCTTTTTAATGTAAGGTCCAAAGTTGGACCATAGAAATATTTCTTTCATAATTTATTTTCAAATTTAATACAACATAGAGATTGAGCAACTAATCCTCTTATGAACTTCAATAATTATCCCACTAACAAGCAGAAATGAAATCTAAATTAGGAATACGGAAGAATGCTAAATCAGCTATTTTTCTCCAATATTTTTACTATTCCATTGTAAAATAAAATCAAAAAAATTAAGAACATGTAAGTTATAATTTACTCCGTGAATCAAAATAATTTGGCAAAATGATACTATACACGACACAAGATGAGATAAATGAAACACATTCTAAGTAAAGAAAATATGAGATGTTAAAGAAATACCTAATTTATATAATTTGTAGGGACGGATTGTTATGTTGTCGGGTTGTGCTACTCCAAAATTTTGATTTATTTAGTGTGGGACCGCTTAGTTGTGTGATTGGGACTATCAATGTTCATCTTCAAAGTGTAAGCTTAGAAGCCATAAAAGTGAAAGAAAGAAGGAGAAGGTGAAAAGGTAAAGTAATTTTTTATAAAATGAAAGATTTTCTTCCACTTTATAAAGTGAAACTTTTTCTTCCACTTTATAAAGTGTAAGAAAAAGTTTCGTTATACATTAAAAATACACTTCATGACAGTAACGACAAATATTTAAAACATTAAATAAAGTGAATTTTTTTTTCTATTAAACTTATTTTAGTTAGTAACTAAAATAATGACTTCTTTTGATTATTTTTACATTTTTATGGCTTATTTAGGTTTCCAACTCATTTTGCACAGAATTAGTTTGAAATAAAAAGGCCATTGACCTTATGTTTAAACCAAAAAAAAAATTGATTTTTTTGGGTATAATTAAGCAAGTATTCAAACATAATATTTTGTTATTTTAACATCATATCATATATTATTATAAGAGGGAACAAAAAAGTTAAAAGTTAAATTACGATTTTACCCTTATTATAAATTAAAATATTATAAAAATATTTAACTATTTAATTTAAATATTAAGTTACATTATTTTATGGAAATGTTAATGACTTTTGCACTTCTTTAGAATAATTCTTAATTAAAATATCTAATTTAATTTATTTTCTTGAATTATTTACCCTTTATATAGATACATGTATATGATTTATCTTCTAAATTAATTTATGTTCTTAATTAATATTTGTCTTAAATTTTTGTAACACTTGACCTTTCAACTTTGTAAGTGAATCTTCATATTCCAAAGCTATATTTTTTCCTATAAATACAATCTTTTAACATTATTTTTATAGAAAGATTTATATGTGATACAATTTTTGTGTGGAAGACTAGAGAAGCTTTAATCAAGTGAAGAAAATTTCAAGGCAAGAAAATTTATGTCAAGATTACAAGGCATAGTATGATTCTACTAAAGTATAGAAGCTTGATGTATTTTTTTTTTTTACTTATTTGTCGAGATTGGAACTATGGTAAGACCCCGCCATTTATGTAGTTAAATATCACTTCCATTAACTTGTCTTCCAAATATTTTAATTTTTTATGATAAAAAGTTGAATGTTTATTACTAAAACTTTGTTTCAATTTGCATTATCAAGAAAAAACAGGAAAAAGATTGTCTTAGAATTTTTCTGTTTTTCGTTGGTTGCATTATGCTAAACTTGCTCCTATATATGATACTTTATCTTTGTATTTGTAATTTTGTTTTAAGAATATATTTGATTGAAGGGTGTGTTTTTTGCTTTAGAAAATGAGACAAATACAATCATAAAAATAGTGTATAAGACATGCAAAACAATTAATGCCTACAAGATTTTCTAATTTCAAATTATTAATAATTACGTTTATGCATTTTAAATTTTAAATATTTATAAAGAATCATTCTTACATGTGCTTGTGGATAAAATCTATAGTTTTTCGACAATTTTCATTAAAATTATCATGAGATTCAAATCCCAAAGTCAAAAAAATGATACACCAAAATGCTTAAGAAGTTAGAAGATCTTCTATCCTTTGACCAAATTTTGCTCCTATTAATTTTTTAACAAAAAAATTTAAAATATATTTTAACAAACTTTTAATTGTAAGAATACTAATATTGTCATTTTGACTCTCCATTAAATTAAAATCTAATTTATTTAATTAAATATTAATATTTTATTTGTATAATTACATAATTTAAATATCAATCATTGCACTTTAAATCTTAGTTATTTCCTTCTAATAAGTTTTTTATTTATAAATTTGAATTACTTAATTGCCTTCTACTTAATGAGAAGGAGAATTTCATCTTTTACTAATTAATGTCAAATATTTTATTTCTTGAAATGTATAAATATTAATTTAATTTCAACATTTTTATGAGACAAAAAAGAAATTTTAAGAAAGTTAATCATAAGATAGTGTGCCTCCATTTTTGTTTTTGCTACTTTATTTTATCTTTTAAAACAAAAATTATTTATCATTTTATTCATCCATATGAAGTAAACGTGCAACGCACGTTTCGGAAACTAGTTATATAATAGGAAACAACAGGTGCAAACAGAGTGTTAAAAGCAAATCATTATTTCACCAAAGCCCTTGCGTTAATCTGCCAATTTCGTCGACGGATTGTGAAGTTCGGCTGACATTATCGCCGGGAATTCTGAAGAAACAAGTTGCTCATTTTCCACAGAAACACCGGAGGCGGCGGCGAAAGAGTTGGTGAACACTTTTGAACAAAAAAATGCTGGAAATTCCTTCCATAGATTCATCAGCCACCACCAACATTGCACCCCTTAAACGCTATGCCCCTCCCAATTAGTGGTATTTGTGATGATGTTTCCATAATTGTGTATATTGCTAAATTTGGACATGTTTCATTGAATTGATTTTTGTTTCTGTGATGTCCCTTTCTATTGCATGAATCCTTCACTTGGTAGGCGAAAATCTGGAGGAGCTAACTAATTTTAACACACCTACAACCCAAAATTCTTTTTATAAGTTCGCTAATTTAATTTTGGTCGTCTGCCGTGAGGCAAATGAGATGAATGGTGATATGCATTTAGATGGCATAATTTTTCCCATCATTAATGAGCAACTACTGTTGTTTTTCTGATTAAATTCTGTAATCCAGCCACTTTTCTATATCAATATTTGTTGACTTAATTGGGAAGAATGCCTGTCAAATTCAGTTAGCCAGTTGTAGGATAGGTCTCAATTAAGATGAGTGAGCAAGCCTCACATACCATCTCTTTCAGTTGTTTTGATTCTTTGTCAGCCAGTTTCCGCTCTTGGATGAATAATGGTGGTAGCAGTTTCTCTTATGAACAATTAGTTGCAAGCGAGAATGTTAGTGAACTGTTCCATGTTTTTGTAGGTTGGATGGCTGCTTTGAATGCTTACAATAATTTACCATATGATTCTTCTGGTGAGTGAAAGGGTGGCCTGCTGCTCTTTACTATTTCAATGGGTCTAATCTCTTCTTAGATGAAGCAGAATGGATATAAAGGATAAATATAGCTATCTGCATCAACTAATTTGGGAATTGAAATGTATTTTTGTTTGTTGTTGATTTTTTCCTAGATGACTGTATCAACTCTGTCTTGAGAGTATGTGACCAGAAAATTTATTCAGGACTATGATCTGAGTCATCTCTTAGCAATTCATCTAATCTTAAGATTGCATATTTGTAAAAATCTAGCTACAGTGCACAAAGGCTCCACTCAGGGAATTAGGCGTGTGGCTGTGCTGGTTTGTACACTGGTTTGTAAAAATTATTGTGAAAGCATGACGATCACTCACTTCTTGCTATGAAATTTGATGGTTTGTCCATCCCCCACACTTGTGATCACAACTCATTCATTTGTTCTTTTGTTTTTGCAGAAAGGCCAGTCATGTATACAGAAAGATCACCGTGGGGGCAATCTATGCTTCCGCACCAGGTAAGAGGCAGTTTTGCTGTGTCCCAGCTCCTGACCCTAACCTTCTGTTTCTCTATCCATGACTACTGTATATTCAGTTTTCACTGTCAGTTGATGTTACAAGCTGGAGGTGTATCTTCCCCTGAGGTTGCAGGACTTTTCAAGTGAGCTTGGACTTGCAATACAGGGTACAGGTGTCAGTTCGATGCCTAATTATTAGCTTCAAGTGCCAAAACTTCTCCAAACTTAGGCTCTTCCGATGCGTTTGCATTGTAATGGTAAGACGCTTGTTTTGAGTTATTATCAACCCTGATAAACTACTTGTTTAAAAAGACAGAATCTGCTTGCACCTTGAACATTGACAAGTCGACACTCTTCCTTGTGTTGTGTGTGTGCCTGTTGCATTCTATTTGCAATGTACTTATATGCTGTATGTTTATTGAGATTCTACCATTTTATAAACCCGAGTCTTGAAATATTTTGTTGTCATTTGGGAAATGTGAAATTTCATTTCATGTGGCAAGTGTACATTTGTTATATTAAAATACACAATGGAAGAGGAAGAGAAAGAGGAAGAGGAAGAGGAAGAGCAAGGATTGACTACATATAAATGGACCTTTTTACTGGAAAATGAAAGAAGAAAAGGGAGAAGGTAAGAGACAATATACACACTTATTCTTTCCAGACAGGAATAATTCCTTGGGCAGCTAAGCGCTTCTCAACCCAGAAAACAACATGCTTTGCTGTTATTTTTTTCTCATCAACGAGAAAAGGTTCCACAGTGCTCGCGCCAGAACCATAGGAGGACAAAGAGAAACCTTTAGGACCTGCCATCAAACAATAACTCTTGTAAGTTTCCTAATCCTTCAAGCAATCTGAACTCTCAAGAGAAAATGGTCGAGACATACCTGTGAGTCCATCTGGAAAGAATGCCCAAAATGAATATGGATTGCCCTTCTTTAGAAATGAGCCCTCCAGCTGCAAGAACAAAGTCAATGCACTATGAAAGTTGTGGTACAATCAAAAGACAAGTTAATAGGATACTCACTTTGTTTTCATTAAACGATAGCTCAAGCTCAAGGATGTCATTTTGAGATTCAAGAATTGCTTTGAGTGAAGGTATAATATTCTCCTCCATCATCTGATGTAGAGGCTTGTCTGGAGCCTTTGCCTTTGCCTTTGCCTTTGGTTTTTCTTCAGCAGTCTGAGACTCTTTTTTCTCCTCAGCAACTAGTTGTATTGTCAATTATCAATTGTATGTATAAGAGGACGTCATGAAAATGACCAATTTCATTATAAAAAAAAAAGTGAAAAATTACCAGTTAGAGATGAAGATTCTTGGGCTGCAAAGCAGACAAGATTTTTGCATGTTTTGAGGTGTCTTAGTTCAAGTGAATCAGCAGGCAATATGAGTTTAGGTTTACGGCAAAAAGATGATGAAGGGAAGCTAGAAAGTGAAATAGAACCTCCTGTTGTTGCCATGTATGGGATATTGTTATTGCATATCTTTTTTTTATATTCTTTTTAGCAGAGGTTGGGTAGAGAGTGAAGCAGTGGCAACATCAGAAACACAAGCTGCTTTCTCATCCACACAATGTTAGGAGAAGGGATGCCACTGAATATTGCTCCCTCATCTACTTGAAGCACCTTATATATATTTAGCCCATTAAACTTTTCAAGCGGCCCCTTGTAAAATTTCTCTTTTGACCCTGCTCTTATTTCGTACAAGTTTTATAAATTCAATATCCGGCTAGTAATTTGATATCCGATTTGTAACAACTTACTCCATATTAGCATTACATTTGAAGTCAAACAACGACAAAACTAATACGCAGAGGATAAAGTATCGCATAAACTTCAAGGTTAGTCCGTTAGAATCTTAAGTAGCTATAGAAATCACCTCCTACAATATATAGAAAAACATACAAATTATCATCCATTGACACAATACTTTCGAATTACTAATTCAACCACCAAATAAAGCTTGCTAGCTCACTCAGAAATGGAGAACCTACAAAAATACTCTCAATTTATTAGAAATGCTACAAAAATATTACCCTTTCATCTGCTTGACCAAACTTGTCCTTTCTTTTACCTATTCAATCCAAAATGTTTCAAATTTACCCTCATTCTACTTGTTACATCTGTAGACAATAAAATTCGCGTGAGAAAATAATAATCAAGAACGGAAAACTATAACAACAATCGATTTATAATTTCAAGCGCGAGTGTTACAATCTCTATGATTCCTTTGAATTTGCCTTTTCAAATATACATTCAAGGGCTTTAAAGCTTGTTCTTAAATCTCTAATGAACTTAAACTTTGTCTTGATCTTGACTTTTACTTGAATTCAAGAGCTTCTAGCTTATTTTTGAATTCGATGGTTTTGATCTTGATCGTTAATGCTTGAATTCTCAAACTTTTAGCTTTATAGAGAATCAAATGATGTTTATATCACGAATTTTCTCTAGTTTTTGTTTAGAATTTTCTGTCTCTTTTCTGAATCATGATACCCTATTTATAGTTTTAGAATAGGGGAGTTGCGATTGGAACAAGATTCCTTTCGGCCAATCAGATTTAAGTGACATGACATATGAACTTTATGGAGCGGGCTTATCATTTTGGACACATGTCATGATTCCATTGGTTTCTTATTTGACTTGGCATGCCATATCATTTGCACACGTGGCGCCAAGATGGGCCTCTAGAATGAGATGAAATTGGGCTTAACAAATTGAACTCATCCATTGTAGCCCAAATCAATTAAATTTAGACTTTAATTAAGTCCATATTTATTAGACTAAAATATTTATATTGATCCATAATATTTATTTGGATTAATATACTTATGAATTTAATATAATCCGAATCATTTTATAAATTTATATTTAATAAATTTTAAATGATTACAAATGTCCCCTGCTTCAAGTCCTGTCGAGATATTTTTATCTTTTAGGACTAGGCTTGAAGCATTAACCGGTTACTAAATTCATCTTGAGTCAAATGAAATAAACTAATCTATGTAATTTATTTATTTAACACTTCACCGATCACTTGGAAGATTCCAATTAATATTAGAAAAATATATTACATATGCTAGCATAACTTCCAACATAGGCATATACTTCAGATGGTCTTTTGAACGAAGGGAGCTAATTTAAGAGCCCACATTTTAATTTTCCTTATTTTTTAGTAAAAATTAGGCAAATCACATAGTCTAAGGGACAAATTACTTTCTATCCTTACTCTTTCACTATTTACCAAAATTCTTTTTTTTTTTATATTAATTCGGATACTTAATATTGCAGAAGGATACTTAAATTAGAGCAGACAAATACTTTAATATTTAATTTGTTGTTATCAGTTACAGCGTAAGAAAAGGGATTACATTTATCCCACGATTCACGCGGACGTTTAACAAATTTAGCATCCAATCTGCACAAAAACTCTAATTGATTTGGGAATTCGTGTATTTCAAATTGTGAAACCTTCACACTGTTCTTTGAAAAAACAACCAAATTTTGTTTAATATAAGTCTGGAACGCAATTTGTGAAGATTCAAAAATGAATATTTCAATCTTGTTAAGACATTCTGGATCATGGAAAAATGATGTTATATACGAGCGATACAAAAGTGATGGGATAGTGGTTGGGGAAAATATTTCGTTCATGAATTTTATTTCAACAATTGCGGCTGGATTGGGTATTGATGAATCGAAAAAAGATATCGAAATTAGATACGTTATTGAGGGTAATTCGTCTCCATTGTGTATTCGGACTGATATGGGGTTGAAATTGTACATAAAAAATTAAGAAACATGAGGTGGAATTTATTGATACATCAGATAAATGTGTTAAAGAGATATTAATTTTTGATGCAACAACATGTGCAATTGTGTGTGTAAAGGTGGAAAAAACGACGCAAAGGCTCTAAGCATTGTTGAATAAAAAAATGGTGATACATATTACATACCAGAAATGGAGGTGAAAAATTATATATTAGATATCAATATTTCTGTTATGGAAGAGAAACAATTGTACAAAGATAAAGCAGCTTTAAAGGCTGTAATGGAAAATTACAAATAAAGAATAGCTTCAATTTTAAAGTTAAAAGATTTGACAACAAAAGGTATGTTATACAATTATATGATAATGTCCTACTAATATATATTTTGTTTGTAATATGTTTACCATGATACACTAATAATATCTGTTACGTGTACTCGTAGTATAATGTATCTTGTTCATTTTGATGTTTTTCTGGGTATTAATGTATAAAGTAATAATGGTAGATGAAAAAAGTTTAAGAGTAGATTTGTGATTACTTTACAGAATAAAGTATCATAATGTGATAAATGTATTTATGAAAGTATCAATTCGATCTTGTAATTGAAATAAGGTATCATAATGTACTTTTATTTTTATTTATGTATTAGTAACCTGACCAAATAACTAATATATGCTATGTAATTGCAGCTACATATTAGTTTGTTATTCACATGACTGCTGTTGGAAATTGAAGGCCTCTGTTAGGAAAAAATCTGAGACATTCAAAGCGTGATACTTTAATAGTAAACATACATGTCCATTGAGGGATAGGGTATTAAGTAAGGTACAAGCTACTGTTGGGTTTGTTAGTGGTGTCACAACTCAAAAATTAGGGAATTATAAAAGGAAACATACTCTAAACGATATAATTGAGGATATTAGGGAAATGTACGACATTGAGATTTCTTACCAACTAGCATGGCGGGCTAAAGAGAGTGCATTGGAAATGATAAGGGGTAAACCTGCTGATGGATATAGAAAAATGCCAAGATACATATATATGTTGGAAACTGTGTATCCAAATTCATATATAAGGATGCACAATTCCGAATATAATGAATTTATGTATCTTTTCATATCATTAAGGCCGATGATGAGAGGATTTGAGTTTTGTAGTCTAGTTGTTGTTGTTGATGTTTCACATCTTAGTGGAGGTTATCGAGGGACATTTGTATCTGCTAGTACACTCGATGGAGCAGGTATGACGTGTTGTTTATGAATTTATTTATTTATTTATTAACGTAATAGTAAGACGTATTCTATATTGTTTTGTGTTTCTATGTTAAGGTTGCATATTGCCTTTGGCATACGAAATTGTTGAGACGAAAAATGATTGTTCATGGACATAGTTCTTTCAACAGTTTAAGAATGCATTTGGTGAGAGGATAAAATGTGTGTAAGTATTGTTTATCCAAATGTTCCTCATTTTGCATGCATATGACACCTCTGTAAAAATGTTTGTTCAAACTTTAGGAGAAGCAGAGCCATTCTAAGTGATCTGTTTTACTCAATGACAAAGGCTTATAGAAAAGAGGATTTTGAAAATTGATGGCTAAATTGGATAAAATAGATGGAAGAGTAAAAACGTTTCTTCAAGATCCTGGGTATGAAAGTTGGTCTAGGTCTCATGCAACAGTGAAGCAGGGAAGAATGATGACGTCAAATATAGCTGAACGTATCAATGTTTCCTTGTTGATGCACGATAACTACCTATTTTAGACTTTTTGGAAGAGGCTAAAATTTTATTTGGTTCTTGGAATTGCAAAAATAGAGAAATAACTTCTTATTCAAAGGAAACATTGGGGAGAAAATTTGAAGGAATATTGGTTTCAAACGCGTCAAAAAATGCAAAAATAAAGGTACATGTCTGTATTATCTTTTATTATATGATTGTTTAACCAAAATGAAAAAAAACGTGCTAAATATCTCTAATTTGTAAACAATTGTAGGTTGTTTCATCTTCTGAGTTTAATTTTTCAGTGTATGAAGGTGGAATACATTCATTGTTTGTCTTGAGAGGAAAACTTGTTCATGTGGTAGATTTTAATATGATGAGATACCTTGTCCGCATGCAATAGCCGTTCCGAAGAAGAAAAATATGACAGATGTACACCCCTACAACTCTATTTTAAACACGATGCATTAACAAATACTTATACAGTTCCAAGGGAATAAATGCCAGACAAAAGTGATTGGACAGCTCCAGACTGTGTTTTGAAGAAGTCGTCTTGCTACCTAGATACAAAAAGATGCATGGTAGAAAAAAAGAGAAAGAAAAATTCAGATGAAAAGCTAACAACAAAAACTAATTGTTGTGGACGTTGTGGACAAGACGGTCATAATATAAGACCATGTACCTTTTTTTCAAAAGATTCTTGATGATTTTTCTTTTTTGTTGTTTTATGCTTCATGTGTAATAATGTTTCTGGATATCTTGAATTTGCTAATAAGATTTGAACTTTTTCATTTGATGTGATTTTAACTTCATATGAATGTTACAAGATACAGATTGTGTAGTTATACTAAATATATCGACTTTGATTGTTTTATATCAAGTGTAATGATATTGATAACTTATTTAGTCTTATTTACATTAAATGGTAAAAATATTATGGATCTGATAACAAATTTTTGTTATCAGAAACAACTTGGTAAACAGTACTAAATATATATAGAGTGTTATATAATTCAATCTGATCAACGATACTAAATATACTAATTAAATTTTTTGTATCAACTGTTAAAGATACACAAATTTATTTTTGATAGTAAAATTTTTATCATATACTTAATAATTCTATGAATATTGTGTATATGATGATAATATAGTATCAGACGTTGTGATTTACTGCAAGACTACGACATGTTAAGAAAATTATTTTGTATCAGTTTATGTAACAATTGTATAAATATAGTGTCACGTATACTGTTATACAAAATTTATAGTGTATCAACAGTAATTGTGTAGATCTTACTTTTGAAAAATAATTTATAGCGAGTTGCTGTAAATTAAATTATATATTTGGAGACAAAAATTAAAATTGATACATTTCTTGACAAAACACATTCTTCAAATTAATAAATACTTAGTAAGATTATGCTGGAAGGAGAAGTGATAATAGAAAATACTAATTAACATAATTTCAACACAATAAAAACCTAACTAGTCTACATTATCCAGTCCACCTTCTGCCTGAATAGTGTAGCTACTCTTTGGCCTTGTAAGATCGTGGATAGCACTAAAATATCCAGCCTTGACTTTGTCCATACCATACTTCCATAACGGTGTTTATCTGTTGCAAAGATAGTCACTCCAAAAAACTAACAGATGAAATGTTGATTTTGTCGCTCAAGTATTCTGCAAAAGCAACTACATACATTCCACAATCACTGCAAAAAAATGAAGATACACTAAAAAAAGAATTGAATATGTAAGTAAATAAATTGATTAATAATAACAGGCTATCGCTTTGTTGTTGCATAATGTCTTGAGCATATTCCACCGCAAAGGAGTATCGTGGACCCAACAGTTCATCAGTTTCCGTGTCTTTGTACTTCTCCAATGACGAACAATTAATTCTCTCCATTTTATCAACGAAACCACTATCATGTATATAGTTTGGAAGCATTACAGATAACTACTTTATCTCTTCGGAATGCACTCTTTTCCTTGATCCCATATATGAGTCATACACTGGTTTTAACCTTTTCTTTAAAACAGCCACAACAAACACCCAATGAAAATCTTTGTCAGAATTAACAAGAATATAAACCTGATCGACTAAATGCCAAGGTAGGGCAGCATGGATAAAAAATCCATTTATGATGTCTTTTATAGATTTTTCATAACCAGATATAGTAACACCACGAGCAATATGTTGTTGTATAGTAAGAGTTTTATCTGCGGGAGCACAATAATACCTCTTGCATACAATGTTGATATATGACTTAACCAAGCAATTGACCGTTAGTATATCCATATTGATCCAAGCCTCTTGATTTTGACTTCTTGTGTAGATAGTAAAAAATTACATCTATGTGCTGTTAAATAGGAAAAAAATATAAAATGCACACTTTGAAGGAAAGCGATAGATTGAAGAAAAGTAAAAATAAATTTGTAAGTTCATGTCTATATTATAAGACAAATTTTAAATTTGTATCATATACGTAATTGGAATGCATAATGTACCTGATCATTCCAACATTTCATTGAATGTCACATGGTATAAAATCAATTCTTTATAATATTCATATATTAAAAACCAAAATTAGCAGATTTGCCTCTATATTTGTCCTCATTAGGTTTTCTAAAAGAATTATTAAAGTCAAAATGAAAGTACTTTAGTAAAAATATTATTTTATAAAGATACTTTAATAATAAAAATCTACTTATTCGTATGTGTTTTGAGGAGTCCCTTTTGAATCCACTCTAAGAGATCTTGCATTAAACTTGACGATAGTTGAGATGTGATGCGATAATCATCAAATGGAGTGTATGGGCGGATATGGTCGTCTATTTTGCCCTTTCCCTTATCAGTTGATCCATAAGAATTCACATAGGGAGACTGCAAAACCTTTGAAGGCATCCTGTTATGCTGAGCCGGAGTTTTAGTATCGATATTTGGTGCTGGATCATTGACAGCAAGTTGGGTGGGTAGCTGACTGTCCGATAAAAAATCGTCACTCCAGGTAATCTGTAGTGGAATGAATACACTCAATGGATTCACATTAATTAACTGGTTTTGGAAGTCCATATGCAAGTGCATCTATCACTGCTTCGGTTTCAAATGAGATGGAGACCGATGAGGTAGCAAAAATATTAAAATTTATATGAATAATGTATGCAACATCAAAAACTTAAATTATTTGGGATTAAATGGATGCAACTGTTGTCAAAATGCAGTAAATAATTTATAAACCTATTGATGTATCAACAAATACTGAATTTGAAGAATGTTTTTTGACTTTTTGTTGAATTTTATCGACACAATGATCCTAATAAAGAGAATATCATATACTATACTATTTGTTTACTAAAATAATTAATGCATTATAATTTAAAAACTTAATACTTACCACCTTAATATCATGAATATTCACATTTACCGAAGGATTGCTTGCTATGTCGTGGATAGAAGCACAATGGACTGTTTCTTACTGGATGTGTCGTCCTTCATTATTTGTGGTAAAATTAAAGTATCTGTTAGTATATTAATGTATACTGTGCAATCAGTGATACTTCAATAACAAAATCTATTTCATAAATTAAAGTATTTAAAAAAGTCAAGAATAAAAGTACCATATATAGTTTTAACGTAGAAAGTGCAATCAGTGATGCATAGATAGCGGAAATGAATTCATTGTCATGACTGGAATCAGACTCCAGCCGAGACCGGTGTCGTTGACCTATCAGAGGTCGCAGACAAGTCTACTTACATCATTCTTACTTCATCTAGGTTAATTTTAGCGAAAAATTTGAAACTTTTTATTTCGTAACATGCTTACTAAACATTCTATTACATATATAATTGTTCACCATCAACCATCTAACATTAAGATCATCAAATGAAAGAAGCAGTTTATGATAACGATAAATATGTACTTGCCAAAATGGCACCAATACAATGTCTGAACAAAAATGGGATAGAAACGCTAGTGGAACATACTCCACTAGCTCAATCCTATAACTAAGCTAGAATGTAAATGGGCAAGCATCCTCGAAAGCATGAGGGCGTACCAAGTACGGATGAATGCTCGACGCCCGGATAGCTACAACGTTGACCCTGTAGATTTAGCGTCCACCTGTGCCTGCACCTAAAAGTTTAGAGTTGTATAGGGTTAGTACACACTTGTTCTAAGTATGGGATATGCAAACACACACCAAGGACATGCATGATTAAGAATAGATCTTTCCTAACAACATGATTGTAGAAGGTCAAGTCAGTGGACTTACCAAATTGAGATTAGAAAAGTGAGTGAGCTTTCCGAATATGGATTAGGAAAGTTATGCCATTAGAGTAACATGAATCATCATACTTAACCTTTTTGCACACAACACATAACAACGTACATATAACACATATAATAATTTATATTAACGTTGTTCATATCATTTAATCATATGCCATGAGACCTTGAAATCATGGACTTTACATTAAGACTTCCTAAAATGAGGGCTCAATATATGGGACCTCAACTAGGGAGTCTGCTTTAGCAAACACAGAGTCTGCTTTGTTCATTCATACGTACTTCATTTCATTTCATTCATGGGCCAGTGTGAACACCAGCTATACCTAGGATGTTGTTTAAGGCTTTCATTGGGTTTGTTGTGCAATGACCAAGAATGACCTAATGTAATTACTTGAGTCTTACTCACCTCTTGATTATCCTATCCTAACACCTTTTGTGTCATTCGTTTCATTATGTGCATCATTTGAGGCTGGCCTTATTAATTCATTGGGAACTTTAACTTTAACCGACATAGATCATGTCAGCATCATGAATCCAGTGTCATGAAACCCCACACCGAAAAGAGGTGGAATCACGGGGTAAAGTGACCCAAAACATCCTAGCGTACATGGGAATTAAACCCCTCCCGGTCCCTATATTGGCAGTATAGGTTCGAAGGGTAGGAGATATAAGGAAACCCATACCCAGCATATGCCGGACAGTCTCATCTCATAAGAGTTTCGTGAACCTCTGCCCTTCTCGAAAGAAGGCATCACCGCTCATAGCTAGTCTATCAGTGCTCAGTATAAAGTTCCATTACATTCAACTCATACGTCATGGAAGCTAGCTTATAGTATGAGGACATCATAGCTCAATAGATGATTTCTCATCTCATCATTAGTATTAAGTGTGTTAATCTAAATACTTTCATTAGGGTGTTCATATATACTGGTCTTTTCATTAACTTTACACTCTCATAGGTGAGTATGTTTTGGTAACATTTACTTAGGATCATTTGAGATTGCTCTCACTTTTTACATTAGCCTCATATTATGTTGTCACCACATTCATTAACATTAGCACATTTGTTCTTCATAATTACTCATTCCTTTTTACGTGAATGTTCAATCATCATATGCCAATGCACTTGTCCATTTGTGTGTTTCACATTCTTAACCCTTCTAGGGTTTCATCATTTCATTACATAATATTCGTTTCATCATATGCCAATGCAGTTGGCCATTTAATGTGTTTTACATTCTTACTTAACCCTTCTAGGGTTACATCATTTCATTACTTACATCTTAGGTTCACTTATTTTTTTAAACGTATGTTCAACTTATGGATCTATACATACAAGACATGAGGCTTCATTCATAATTCGTTTAAGTGATTTATATCTTCCTAAGATTGTGTGGTACAAGACTGATGCATCTTGTATGTATGCCAAGATCTCAATTTCGATCTAAGTAGGCAACATTATTCTTGAACATTTAATTCACGTGACTTATATATCAATACAAAATTTGGGCAAGGGAAATTGGTTTTCAAATCCCTTGAACAACACTTACATTTTTTTATTCATTTTGGTTTGATCCATACGGCTTGAGGACCCAAGTTCGAGCCCCAATGCCTTTATTTTATTTTCCCCTTACTTTCTCTCTTCATTTTTCGCTTAATAGAACTAAGAGGATGTGGGATCGAACCCCCATAACCTCATTTACTTTTTATTTTTGTTGCCTTTAAATTTCTCTCATTTGGCCGGGGGGTTCTGGGTTCGAACCCCCACAACCCTCTTTAATTTCTTTTAATTTTTCTCCATAAATCTGCCTAGGAGGTCGTGGGTTTGATTCCCACGCCTCACATCTCTTTTCTTTCATTTCCCTTGACTCTCCTTCACTTCCTAGAGGTCGTGGGTTTGATTCCCACGCGTCACATTTCTTTTCTTTTATTTTCTTAACTCTCCTTCACTACCTAGAGGTCGTGGTTTCGATTCCCACGCCTCACATTTTTTTTTCTTTTACTCTTCCTTGAATCTGATTGAGAGGTGGTGGGTTTGAATCCCACTCCTCTCATTTCTTATTTTTTCTTTTAAGTTACATTTTCCAGCCAATACCATGGTTCGAATTCCCTTCACCACATTTCTTTTTACTTCTTTATTTTCATGGTTTTTAACATGGTGAGGTCACATGTTCAATCCTACATGACCTCACTTGTTTTAATTCATTCTTTTAAACATTTTGAACCCTCTTCACTGACCGAAATTCATCAATGGAAGCTGTAAATTTTCTTTTAATTTTTCAGCATCCTTTCATCAAGTTACACCTTAGTTCTTCGGGGAATTTTGTAGTGCATTTAGAACGTTTTAGGTGCGTCTTCATGTATTATTTTACCCGAGCCATTATCCCTCAAATCAACCACATTTCAACTCATATGAACATCACATTTACATCAACATGTGTACATGAAATATAACGAACTATCATGCCATTTCAAGTCCTTAACCATGAACAATAGCCACGACAACACACACATACACACGTAGTTATATTTTCGAAATCATCAACATTTGTCACATAATTCCAAACATACATATAAACACTAATCATCAAGAAAACACGTTTCATCCCTTTTTTTCTACCAGCAAACATTACCAATCTGTGATTAAATGGGAGCTAATGATAGGGTCATGCAACAGGGATTAATCCTAGTTTTCGGAATGAATATTCTGACCCTTAAGGGGTCTCTTGGGAAAGGAACCAAGAGAGAGGATATCCCGTACCTTTTTGATGTTAAACTCTTGACTTTCTGCCCAAAAAATTTACCCAAGAACACGTCTAAGCCTCCTCAATATCAACTCCACTCGAATGACAACCTCATTTAGCCTAGTGTGCGATTAACGATTGTTTTCTTGTGATTTCGTGTGAGTTCTTCAAGTGTAAAGAACTTGGTTTATTTTTATTTTTTCAAATATTATTTTGGCAGAAAAATAGTGAGAAAAATAAGAGAGATTGTGCGTGAGAGTGGAGAGATAAACGTGAGAGAGTGGGAGTTGTAGGAGGCTCAGGAGTTTAGTTTTAGGACTTAGTTAATAAGGTTTTGTTTATTTAAAAAAATTTATTACTGTTTTATTTTTAGTATCTAATGAATAATAATTATTAATTAATTACATTAATTCAATAGCTTACATAAAAATCACTCTAATTAATTGCTTCCACCTAGGTTTGAACCTGGGTGGAGCAAGACTTTACTTCAAGAGCCCAATTTTGGCCCTCTCCCCCAAATTTTCCCTCCACCTTATTAGTTAAATAATTAATTACATATTTAGGGTAATTACAATACTACCCTTAGCCAGGAAAATATCATTTTACCCCTAGACCCTCCAAACCTAAGATTTCCTCTTTTTAAGTCCTGTAAAGACTCCTTCGAGTAAATCTTCGTATTTGAGAGCCCTACATGGTTGGACCCAACCGTTCCAAGATCAAATAACTCCCCAAGTTAGTTGGATTGGCTGTAGAAAGGGTTCCGAGGTCTGGTCCTTCGCGCATCAATTCGTGTGAACCATGGTCTAATCATAGTCATTCTTGACACATTAAGCATTTCTTATCTTATCCATTTTTGGGGTTGTTACATTATCCCCCCTTAGGAACATTCGTCTCTGAATGACACTACTCTTTACTAACAATAAGTAAGTCATCTATAGAATGTATTCATACATAGGTAATTCAATACTTCCCATTGGTGAATATCTGATTGACATATTAACATGATGGTGCACATCCTTGAAACCTACTAGTAGCTTCACATTAATAGACTAAGGAACTCTTTCCTAAACTAGTCTCATCAAAGAATACAACATAAGTAAACATGTAAGTCATACAAATCAACAACCAACATGATGAATCAAATATATTAACCTCATAACAGTGCATAAACACCATACACAATCAAATATCTGAAGGACTAATTAATGCTACTCAACCGAGACTTCACCAATCGGTGCCTTCCCCTACAACCCTAGACTTGAGTGTGAAGAATCGTTGCCTCCTTGGAGCCTCTTCACTTGGACCATTAGGCTGAGCTCTCTCCTTCCCTTGTTCTTGACTTCTCCTATTCGGACAATCCTTCACCATGTGACCTAGTTTACCACAACTGTAACAAGCGTTAGTGCCCATCATACACTCTCCTCCATGTAGTTTGTGACACTTCCTGCAGGGTGGTCTCTCCTGAGGTGTATCTACTTCATTGTTTCTTTTAATGTTGGACCCGAAATCCCTATCATAGCGACCCTTGGATGAATTTGACTCCCCTTGGTGGGAGAGTCCCTTCTTAAACTTGGGCTTATCCCTGATTCCAGTACTACTCTTCCTTGAAATATTCTCCTCAGCTTGCTTGACCTGTTCCCTGCCCTAGTGTGCTTCCTCTTCCTGCTTTCCTCCACTTGCTAGACATGGACCATAAGCCGGGAAAGGTCCATGCTGTCATGTAGCATACCTGCCCTAAACTCCTCCTAGAGATCCTCAACAATCCATATCAAGAATCTACTCATCTCGTCTCTGCTGTTAGACACAAGAGAAGTGGCATACCTTGATAATTTCACAAACTTTAGGGAATACTCCCTGACTGTCACCGATCCCTGTTTAAGGTTGATAAAATCCTCAACCTTGGCCTCTCTCATCTCCCTAAGGAAAAATATCTCCAGGAAGGCTGTCTTAAACAACTCCCACTTGACTGGAACTCCACCCAAAGCTCGGCTATCCTGCTACATCTTTCACCAAGTTTGTTCAACATCCTTGAGCCATGCTACGAACTAGTGGGTTCTCCCTCTGAACATTCTGCCGGTTGACCTGGGCAGTCATGGCCTGGGCCTGCAAAGTGATGGCCTGCGCCATATGGGACAGAGATGCCCTCACCTCAACATCAGTCAACCCTGCAGGGTTAACTGGCATGGCTACTCCTTCAGCTGGAGCCTGGGGTGGAAGTTGATTTTCCCCAGCAGATGCTACTCCTCTCCTCCGACCAATAGATTACCTAGTGTTCATTCTCTGTAAATAACAAGAATTGGTGTTAGACACACTCATAACACCAAGAAAATCAGACATTAGAAAAGGCACAATAAGATCAGAAGAAGGGAAATTTTCCAACGCATCATGCATTCTCTAGTCCAGGATAGTGGTGCACTTCACTACGATGACTTATAAAGTACTCAATGTGGTTGATGTGAACTTATTATTCTTGGAATTCTACCTAGTGCTCTGATACCAACTTTATCACGACCAGAATCTAGACCCCATAGGAGATCGGCGTCAATGGGCTCTCAAAGGTCGCAGACAAGCCTACATACGTCATTCTTACTTTATCTAGGTTAATTTTAACAGAAAATTTGAAATTTTTTGTTTTGTAACATGCTTACTAAAAATTCTATTACATATATAATTGTTCACCATCAACCATCTAACATTAAGATCATCAAATGAAAGAAGCATTTTATTATAACGATAAATATGTACTTGCCAAAATGGCACCAATATAATGTCCGAACAAAAACGGGACATAAACGCTAGTGGAACATAGTCCACTAGCTCAATTCTACAACTAAGCTAGAATGTAAATGGGAAGCATCCTCGAAAGCAAGAGGGCCTACCAAGTCCGGATGAATGCTCGACGTTTGGATAGCTGTAGCATTGACCTTGTAGATCAAGCGTCCACCTGTGCCTACACCTAAAAGTTTAGAGTTGAATAGGGTTAGTACACACTTGTACTAAGTATGGGGATATGCAAGCACACACAAAGGATATGCATGATTAAGAATAGCTCTTTTCAAAAAACATGATTGTAGAAGGTCAAGTCAGTGGACTTACCAAATTGAGATTAGGAAAGTGAGTGACTTTTCTAAATTTGGATAAGGAAAGTTATGCCATTAGAGTAACATGCATCATCATACTTAAAATTTTGCACACAACACACAATAGCATACACATAGCACATATTATAATTCATATAAGACATAATGTTGTTCATATCATTTATTAGTATACCATGAGACCTTGAAATCATGGACTTGATATTAAGACTTCCCAAAATGAGGGCTCAACATATGGGACCTCAACTAGGGAATTTGCTTTAGAAAACATAGAGTCGCTTTGTTCATCATACGTACTTCATTTCATTTCATTTATGGGCCAGTGTAAACACCAGCTATACCTAGGATGTAGTTTAAGGCTTTCATCGGGTTCGTTGTGCAATGACCAAGAATGACCTAATGTTATTACTGAGTCTAACTCACCTTTTGGTTATCCTATCCTGACACCTTTGGTATCATTCGTTTCATTATGTGCATCATTTGAGGCTGGCCTTATTCATTCATTGGGAACTTTAACTTTAACCGACATAGATCATGTGAGCATCATGAAATCTAGTGTAATGATACCCCACACCGAAAAGAGGTGGAATCACAGGGCAAAGTGACCCAAAACATGTTAGCGTACATGGGAATTGAACCCCACCAGATCCCTATATTGGCAGTATAGGTTCGAAGACTAGGAGATATAAGGAGACCCATACCTGGTATGCTGGACAGTCTCATCTCATGAGAGTTACGCGAACCTCCGCCCTTCTCGAAAGAAGGCATCACCGCTCATAGATAGTCTATCGGTGCTCAGTATAAAGTTCCATTACATCCAACTCATACGTCATGGAAGTTGGCTTCTAGTATGAGGACATCATAGCTCAATAGATGAGTTCTCATCTCATCATTAGTATTATGTGTGTTAATCTAAATACTTTCATTAGAGTGTTCATAGAGACTGGTCTCTTCATTAACTTTACACTCTTATAGGTGAGTACGTTTTGGTAACATTTAATTAGGCTCATTTGAGATTGCTCTCATATTTTACATTAGCCTCATATCATGTTGTCACCACATTCATTAACATTAGCACATTTTTTCTTCATAATTACTCATTCCTTTTTACGTAAATGGTCAATTCATCATATGCCAATGCACTTGGCCATTTGTGTGTTTCACACTCTTACTTAACCCTTCTAGGGTTTCATCATTTCATTACATAATATTCGTTTCATCATATGCTAATGTAGTTGGCCATTTAGTGTGTTTTACACTCTTACTTAACCCTTCTAGGGTTACATCATTTCATTACATACATTTAGGTTCACTTATTCTTTTTTAAACGTACGTTCGACTTATGGATCTATGCATAAAAGACATGAGACTTCATTCATAGTTCGTTTAAGTGATTCATATCTTCCGAAGATTATGTGGTTCAATACATTTAAACATACGTTCAACTTAAGTGATTCTTTTACTCTTCCTTGAAGCTGATGAGAGGTGGTGGGTTTGAATCCCACTCCTCTCATTTCTTATTTTTTCTTTTAAGTTATATTTTCCAGCCAATACCATGGTTCGAATCCCCTTCACCACATTTCTTTTTACTTCTTTATTTTCATGGGTGTTAACATGGTGAGGTCACATGTTCAATCCTACATGACCTCACTTGTTTTAATTCATTTTTTCAACATTTTGAACCCTCTTCGCTGACCGAAATTCATTAATAGAAGCTGTAAATTTTCTTTTAATTTATCAGCATCCTTTCATCAAGTTACACCTTAGTTCTTTGGGGATATTTCTAGTGCATTTAGAACATTTTAGGTGCGTCTTCATGTATTATTTTAGCCAAGACATTATCCCTCAAATCAACTACATTTCAACTCATATGAACATCACATTTACATCAACATGTGTACATGATATATAAAGAACTATCATGCCATTTCAAGTCCTAAACCATGAACAATAGCCATGACAACACACAGATACACACGTAGTTATATTTTTGAAATCATCAACATAAGTCACATAATTCCAAACATACATATAAACACATAATCATCAAGAAAACACGTTTCATCCCTAGTTTTCTACCAGCAAACATAACCAACCTGTGATTAAATGGGAGCTAGTGACAGGGACATGCAACGGGGATTAATACTAGTTTTCAGAATGAATATTCTGAACCTTAAGGGGTCTCTTGGGAAAGGAACCAAGAGAGAAGATAACCCATACTTTTTTGATGTTAAACTCTTGACTTTCTGCCCAAAAACTTCACCCAAGAACACGTCTAAGCCTCCTCAATATCAACTCCACTCGAATGACAACCTCCCTTCGCCTAGTGTGCAATTAACGTTTGTTTTCTTGTGATTTCGTGTGAGTTCTTAAATTCTGAAGAACTTGGTTTATTTTTCTGCTTTTGTATCTTATCTTGGTAGATAAAATACGTGAGAAAAATAAGAGAGATTGAGCGTGAGTGTGGAGAGATAAACGTGAGAGAGTGGGAGTTGTAGGAGGCCTAGGAGTGTAGTGTTAGGAGTTAGTCAATAAGGTTTTGTTTATTTTCAAATTAATCTGTTTATTATTACATATTAAATCAGATAATGAATAATAATTAATAATTAATTACATTAATTCAATAGTTTAAATAAAAATCACTTTAATTCATTGCTTCCACCAAGGTTCGAACCCGGGTGGAGCAAGAATTCACTTCAAGAGCCCAATTTCGGCCCTCTCTCCCCAAATTACCCCTCCACCTTATTAATTAAATAATTCATGATATATTTAGGGTAATTACGATACTAAACATATCCAGGAAAAAGACCATTTTACCTCTAGACCCTCCAAACCTAAAATTTCAACTTTTTAAGTCCGGTAAAGACTTCTTCGAGTAAATCTTCGTATTCGAGAGCCCTACATGGTTGGGACCAACCTTTCGATGCTCAAATAACTCCCAAAGTTAGTTGGATTGGCTGTATAAAGGGTTCTGAGGTCTGGTTCTACGCGCATCAATCCGTGTGAACCCTGGTCTAATCATAGGCATTCTTGACACATTAAGCATTTCTTATCTAATCCATTTTTAGGGTTGTTACATTCTTAAATTAAAGTATCAACCATAAAAAAGATAAATTGTTAAATTATTCAATGGAATAAAACACAGAATAATATATTTGATACTAATTTAAGTATCAGATGCTTACGTACCTTTGGGACATCTTCAACAAAACCCTTGTCACGCCCCGGGCTACCTCTGAGAAATGGACATAGAACCTAGGACACAAGTGATAAGCTAGCCCTGTTTGCATGATCATGAGCATACTAAAGATAATAAACTGAATGCAGAAGATAAATCATAATTTAAACTGAAAAAATAGGGAATACCCATACACTATAACTGAGATAAATGAAATATTGATTAGTGTAATAAAAAGAAGTTATTAACTCAATACTACGCTGAAACTAACTATGTCTGAAGTAAGCCTCTAAATGACTAGAAATACTGGGACAAGCCCCATCTAAGTCTAGCAAAAACTAAAACTAAATGATTAAAAGACTAAAATGAACTCATAACTATTGTCCTTGGAGAATGCGAACTCACCACTCAATCTGCTGAACTGGAGATCGGGAATTGATCTAAGCGTGATTTGGATGCTGAGAACCTGAACCTACATCACGAGAAGATATAGTGCAGGTATGCGTCAATACTTGAATGTACTAAGCATGTATGATAGAGTAAAATTGAAATAAAACATAACTGAATAAGCACAAAAGCAAGTATGATAATCTGAACATGATATACTAAATTATGAGCTAATGGGATGCAATGACTTATTTATAACACGCTGAAACTTAGTACTGAATATACTGATAAATGGTCAATGCAAGAGAGCCTTTCTGAACTTTGGGAGCCACTAATAACCGATAATAGAACCACATGAGCTAAATGTGGAGTCCGATGTGTACGCCCCATCGAGAGGATCCAATATACTCTGCCAGAGGTATAAAGACATGCTGGCGAGATCACTAAACTGATTGCCCACAGAGGGGACTTACAACCTACTTGGCTAGTAGTTCTGCGACAAACTAGGTATGCTAAATCCTAGTCCAACTCGGTATCATGCTACTCCCAATGAATTATGTAATTAACTAATTATGACTGAGTTTTTATAAATATTGGATAACTCGAAACTTAACATGCAAATTCAGAATGCAACAATTAATCTGGTAAGAAAGCATTTATAACTGAGGCATGTATATTTGAAGAAACTGAAATATCTTACCTAGCTTGTGTAATTCAAGAACTAAAGAAATACATATCTAGAGTTATGAAATTCATGCAATATTCTGAATAACATGGAAATCTGATTTGGAGCATATAACTAATTAATTCATGAAGTTTTGTTGAAGTTCTAGAAACCCTAGACCTAATCCTAATATGGGAATCAAGAATCTGACTGAAAACTAGGGACCCAATGGGTTAAAGGAACCAACTATTGAAATTCCACATACCTAGTGATAAAATCCACAGAGAAATATTTAGATTTTGGGGCTGGAACTGATGGAACCTTGCTGCGTTTTTGAACTAGGGTTCTTGACCTTTTTCTCCTTTCTTGCTTCTAATTTTTAAGTTTTGAATTATGATTTTGACTTAGGTAAGTACTTGTTATGTTTCTAGTATTAAACTGACTAAAATATGACGATTTAGGGTTAAAACAATGTATCTTAGGATTTAAACAAAGTAGGAAAAAACCAAAAGATCCCTAACTTAAAAGCCGTCGGAGTCACAAACAGACAGTAAGTCGACTGAATGTCCGTACTAGTTGACCGTCGTTTATGACTGAGAATTGAAAGTCAGCTGGCAAATCGACGGTGTCAACTGACGGACCGTAAGTCGACTGGCCGACCGTACTGGTCGACTATCGTTTGTGACTGAGAGTTGAAAGTCAATTGGGGAATCGACGGAGTCGACTGATGGACCTTAAATTGACTGACGTTCCATACTGAATGACCGTCTTTTGCGACTGAGAATTGGAAGTAAGCTGATCAATCGACGGAGTCGACTGACGGACCAACTACAGACCAACAGTCAACTTACGGTCTGTACTAGTCGACCATCGTTTGTGACTTGGAACTTGGAGTCAGCTGGCCCATCGACGGAGTCGACTGACGGACCGTAAGTTGACTGTTGGTTCGTATTTTACTCCATTACTGGCACCTACAACTTTTGAAAATCTACATTTTTTATACTTTTGTCGATACAGGTGTTACAACCCTCTTGTTTCCTAACCTCCACGACAGGTTCATCAACATCATCAACAATTGCAAAATCATTTGCATAGGTGAAATGTTTTGTTGATCAAATTTGGCATAATTGAATTGTGGACCAACATTGTCTTTCGTCACAGAATCATCCATTCGTATCCTTTGTTTTTTTTTAAAAATAGTCAATATCACATAAAAATCAGAAACAATTAAAAAAATCAAAATAACACCTTCTGATATTAAAAAATATAATAATGTATCTGATACTAATTTGAGTATCAGATACTTACGTACCTTTGGGATATCTTCAAGAGAACCCTCTTGTTTCCAACCTCCACGGCAGGTTCTTCAACATCATCAACAATTGTAAAATTCATTTGCATGGGTGAAATGATTTATTGTTCAAAGTTATCAGAATTGGATTGTGGACCAACATTATATTTCTCCACAGAATCATCCATCATGTATGGCAATGAAACTCCTCCTATATCCTTTGTTTTTTTGGAAAATAGTCAATATGACATAAAAATCAGAAACAATTAAAAATCAAAATAACACCTTCTCAGATAACAACTTTCAACAATTCAGAATGATTTCTCTTTATTAATGCCTCAAGAGCTTCAACTTTATTATCAAGAGTTCTAAATTTGTTGTCAACCTAGAATCAAATTAAACATACAAAAAATAGTTAATAGTGAACATATAAATGGTTAAATGAATTGTTTACTCACATAAAACTTCATGAAAGTCTTCAAATCTTCAATTATTTCACTGCCCAAATTTGTTTTTCCTGTGAATGTTTTGGAGAAACACCAATGCCAGATATATTATCAGTTTTTTTCGAATGTGAATCTGGAGTTTGAAATGACTAATTTGGTTGCTTCTGTGGTTGTGAGATTCTTGACAAATTATACTTATGTGGATGTACAACCTTTACTCTCGTACGAGGTGGTGGGGTAGTTCCGGCAGTAGAACCTCTTGATGATCTCCTTAAAACATTCTCTGAAGATTTTGTTGACAAGTCTTCAAAACCAAGAACCTTCTCTAGATGCACATCCTCACCATCAGGAATTGATGAATCTGGTTGAGTTGGAGGTACATAATTGTAATCTGGTAAATCAAGTGATTCTATTTCCTCGGGAATTGGCTGAATGTTATAACAGTCAATCTAAACAAACAAAAAAAAGAATTAATGACAATAACCAAATTAACAATGTATCGCATACTCAAATAAATGAAGTAAAACTATTGCATTGTAGTAATTACCTCAGTAAAAATTGATTCCATAAACATCTCAAATTTGGGCTTTAAATCCACAACTTGCCAGTTGCAAATCCTCGGTATGCCATTCCTTCTTTGACAACAATATCGTTATTTATTATGGATTCACATTCATAAATCCAGACATGAAATGCGTACGAAAATCCATTCAAACGATACATTTTTTGGAGGGTTTGTACTTTTTTCTGAAAGATTTCATTAATTTTCAGAAGACACTTGTCCCGAATGGTACTATCCATAACTACCTTCTTCCACCTGGAAGAAATCTTCAATAGGAATTGTTGTATCACCAAGCTGGGAATACACAAATGTATGAACAAAAAACAAGATAGCCATTTGAAGGGCATCATCGTGTTTTTTCACTATCACCTAGCATAAAACGGTCTATCAGGCGTTCTTTATTTACATTATAGGTAGTATCAGGAAAATATATTTGCACTAACCTACTATTTTTTGAAACCGGATAAGTAAAATCCTTGACTACATCTCAAATTAATAATAATAGCAAACTCAAGGATACTAAATTTCAACATATTCCTTTTTGCATGACGAATGTGAATTTTTTTATCTAAGTTTCCCTGCTCAATCTCTAACAAATATAAACACTTTTTAATCTGACCTTCATAGTTGTATCTGGGGATATTTAGGTACGCGACAAATATGGTCTCCTTGAATAACTTCATACGTTGATCCTTTATTGATGATACTAAATGTTCAATATAATTGCTGTTGTAGGTTGGACCAAACTTTAGAGCGTTCCTTGGAATACATTTAATTACATAAATCATATTTTGCAATTAAATAAATTATTTTTATCAATCTCTAACCGATATAAACAATTTCTATACTATTACTGACATATAATAATGTTTTGCCTTTATTGATACTAAATAACAAGAAGAATGGTACACAACATCACATTAATGTTCATGCTGTTCACTTTTAGATACATTAATATTCATGAATATTGATACTAAATAACACATACATGTCAATATGATACTTCAACAATAATATTAGATACATAAATGTTCATGCAATTTGATACTAAATAAGAACAAAACATTAAACTTAAACATATATATTAGATACATTAATATTCATGTGCAACACATAAAAGGTACACAAATACACAAATTTCATTTGTCGTTATATAAAGAGACAAAAAATAAACAGATCAAACTGATACTTAAAAAATTACCTAAGACACATTAATATTCATCATGTGCAAAACATAAAAGTATCACAAAAATCAATATTCCTCGTGCGAAATGAAATAGTTAATAGTTTATGAGTTCTGTTCACTTTTAATACATTAATGTTCATGACTATTGATACTAAATAACAACTACATGCCAATATGATACTTGAATAATATGCAATTTGATACTAAATAACAATGAAACATTAAATTTAAACAAATATATCAGATACGTTAATGTTCATGTGCAACACATAAAAGGTACACAAATACACAAATTTCATTAGTCGTTATATAAAGAGACAAAAAAATAAACAGATCAAACTGATACTCAAAAAAGTATCTAAGATACATTATTCTTGATGTGCAAAACATAAAAGTATCACAAAAATTAGTGTTCCATGTGTGCAATGAAAAGTTAAAATAAACGATACTTAAATGAAAAAAAAAGAATCATCAAACTAACGAAAAAGATACGAATACCCGGATGGATATGGGTACAAATGTACATACCATAGGTAGTGTTGGTTGAATGATTGGAGGTGCCGCCTTTCAACCCCTTTTCTTTCGTATCTTTCGAAGTTGAAGCATGTTTGTTCTTCGCAGATGTTCTCTTGCTAGAACTTGGATTTTTCATGACTATAGTGTCATGCGACGATTTATAACTCAATTCTTTGAATCTTTTGATTAGGAAAAAAGACTATAGATTTGTAAGAAAAGGAAAAACAATAGATACACAAAAAAGGAAAAGAAAAGGAAGAAATCAGAATGGAGGAGATCATAAAACTATTTTGGACTCTAATCCGTATGAATAGGGATAAGTTTCTTTTGAATTTAAAATTTACTTGAAATTGTTAACTTAAAATTTAGGGGAAAACATTTTGGGTGAAAATTTGGGGAATGTGAAAGGTTTAATTTTGAGTTCCAACTTAAAAAGTCAGTTAAGTATCATTGGGTGTAAAAAAGGGATTTTTGAAATTTAATAAAGTAGTAGGAATATATTGGGAATAGGTAAAGTAAAGTTGTGTAGTTTAGTAATTTGTCTTTTTTCTAAAGATAGGATTATCACTGCTTCAAAATAAAAGATACCATCTTCTATTCGTATTGTGATAGAGTCATCGTTCCATGACTCCAATTTTTTTCAAGGATTAGGCTACAACTTATTTTAACGCCACAATCTTTTCCTTGTTTTATTCGAAGTGACATGTTGCCTTAGTGTGTGCGCGCGTGCGCGTGTGCGTGTGCGTGTGCGTGTGCGTGTGCGTTTGTGTGTGAGTGTGTGTGTGCGTGTGTGTGCGCGTGCGAGCGTGTGTGTGTGTGTGTGTGTGTTTTATTGACTTAATAAAAAAGGAATTGTAATTAAACTAGGAATTGTAATCCTACTCAATTTCATATTCATATATATATATATATATATGTGTGTGTGTGTGTGTGTGTGTGTGTTTTATTGCCCAAGCCAAAAAGAAATTATAATTGAACTAGGAGAAGGATTTTATTCCCATCACATGACATCAATGAATAAACACACTACAATTTTATCTTCAATTACAGATTATGAGTCTACGACGAAAAGGACACAGTTCAAGGTAATCTTCCTCTGTTTTTTTTGTCACTTTTTTACAGATTCACATGTTTGTCGTAAAAAATTCATATCTCATTGTAGAAAAATCAAAATCATAAAATGTTTAATGTTTCAGAAACTAGACTTCTCGATCTCTAACATATCCATAATTTAGAATTTAATACCTTCAGAATCTTTCTAGATGATTTTTGAAGTTAGCTCTAAATTTTGCCATGCTGAAAATTTCAGATTTGTATGACTTTACAAATGATCTCATGTTTTGACGTAGGAACGAAAAAATCACAATACGCTTGATGATTCTGAATCTAGACACAAAAGTCTACAACATATCCAAGATTCAGGTTTTAATATCTTACGAGTCTCAAACATCTTGATGGGTAACAATCTCTTTGTTACTTGTATTTTCCTCTTCTTTTTTTTGTAGATCAAGAAAAAGCAATTTTATATTTTACGGAGGCTACATAATGAAAATATTTATCAAAACTTTTTTCTGATAAGGTCCTGAATGCTTAACACACATGAAGATTTATTAGAATACCGTGTAACACTACTGCCTTGAAAAAAACTCAAGGTGTTACAAGGTCCTAAATGCTTAACCACTTGAAGCTTTACTAGAATACCGTGTAATGCTCATGCCTTGAAAAAACTCAAGGTGTTACAAGGTCTCGAATGCTTAACCAACTTGAAGCTTTACTAGAATACCGTGTAACGCTCCCATCTTGAAAAAAAAACTCAAGGTTGTACAAGGTCCCGGATGCTTAACCAACTAGAAGCTTTAGTAGAATACCATGTAACGCTCCCTCCTTGAAAAAACTCAAGGTATTACAAGTTCCCGAATGCTTAACCAACTTTGAAGATTTACTAGAATACCGTGTAACACACCCGCCTTGAAAAAAACTCAAGGTGTTACAAGGTTCAGAATGCTTAACCAACTTGAAGCTTTACTAGAATACCGTGTAACCTCCCGCCTTGAAAAAAAAACTCAAGTTGTTATAAGGGTCCAAATTCTTAACCAACTTGAAGCTTTAGAAGAATACTGTGTAATGCTTTCTGCTTAAAAAGGCTCAGGGTATTACAAGGTCCGGAATGCTTAACCAACTTGATTCTTTATTAGAATACAGTGTAACGCTCCCGCCTTAAAAAAAACTCAATGTGTTACAAGGTCTCCAATACTTAACCAACTTGAGGCAGGATAAACCCGTGAAAAGACCAATTTAAGGTGAAAAGGGGAAAATATTGTCCACCTTAAGGTATGAAAAATTTAAGATCTTTTTAAAGATAAATCCATGGAAACTCTAGCTTAAGATCAAAGGGACAAGTTTGTCCACCTTAAATCATATAAATTTAAAGATTCGTTGAAGGATAAATCCGCGACAAGGCTAGCTTAAGGTGAAAAGAGACAAATATCGTCCACCTTAAGGCATGAAAATTCAAAGATCCTCTTAAGTACAAACCCGTGAAAGGCCAACTTAAGGTGCAAAGGGACAAATCTTGTCCACCGTGAGGCATGGAAATTTAGAGATCATTTTAAGTATACGCCCATGAAAAGGAAAACTTAAGGTGCAAAGGGACAAATCTTGTCCACCGTGAGGCATGGAAATTTAAAGATCATTTTAAGTATACGCCCATGAAAAGGACAACTTAAGGTGCAAAGGGACAAATCTTATCCACCTTAAGGCATGAAAATTTAAAGATCTTTTTAGGGATAGGTCCGTGGAAAGTATAGCTTAAGGTTCAAAGGGACAAGTTTGTCCACCTTAAGACAAAGAAATTTAAAGATCTATTGAAGGATAATCTCAACAAGGATAGCTTAAGGTGCAACGGGATAAATCTCTCCTACCTTAAGGTATGGGATACAATGACATGCACATTTGGACACTTCGGAGACTTCTACTTACATACTTGAAGTCTTACTTTCATACTTAGAGGATTTAAATACTTCAGCTAGTATACTTAGAGGATTTGGATACTTTAAATAATAAAATTGAAGAATCTAAAGACTTCAATTTTCATACTTGATCTAATTTAAAGACTTCAAACTTAATGTTAAGAAACTCATATTTTATAAGGGTTTGCCCTCTCTATTGACCCATCAATACTTCTTACAAGACTAAAGTTTGATGAGGCAAAAGATAAAATAAAATACGTATTTCTTTGACTTTCATGAGACAAATCAAGTGGGAATGTTTGATTTTTGACACTCATGCAACTGAACTTAGAATATGGTTCTAAGCGCCTACGTACCTCTATGAAGAGGATCAAGTTACAATGTAGTTTTGGGGGATTGAATATCTTTTTTTGTGGTGTCGTACACATTTTATACTCTTGCGAGCTAGGATCGACATGTAGTTTAGGCTCGTACCTTATAGATCATCATCTTACTTCTAGGGTAATACCTATTTAGGAGTTTTGCATAATAGGACCGATCCTTACGCCATCTGCATCAACCATCTTGTAAGCACCATGTGAATGCTTCTTGTACAATATAAGATCCATCCCACTGTGAGGTAAACTTTACCCCAGACTTGTGCGAAATAATGATGGGTCCTCTACCGCGAGAATTCGGTGTCCAACTTGGAGGCACCTCAAGCAAACCTTCCTATTCTAAGCACGAGATACACGATCTTGATAACATTTTAGGTTTTTCTGGGCTTCTAGACTCTCTGCATCAAGTGCTTCTAACTCAGCAAGACACAGTCGAACATTTTCTTCTTCAGTGAGCCTTTCTTGAATAGCAAGCCTTAAGGAGAATATTTGACGCTCGAGTAGCAATACTGCTTCAACTCCAAAATCAAGTGAATATAGTCTTATTGAATCCCAACCCCGCTTGGACTTGGAGAAAACTTTTTTTAGAAGGTTGCACAGGGTTTTATTGAATACTTTAGCAAGACCATTGGCGGCAACATGATACATAGAAGATTTATGCAGTTTTAAACCAAAGAGATCACAAATCTTGTTCACTAACTTGTTATAGCATGGCTTGCCATTATCTTTTATTATATATCAAGGGATGCCAAAGAGATATTCACTCAGATAAATTCTCTTTCTTTACTTTTTTAAGAGCAACAACTTCAACCCATTTGAGAAGTAGTCAGTTGCTGCATAAATGTACAAGTGTCCACCAGAAAATTTTGGTAGTGGTCCCACAACATCCAATCCCCAAGCGTCAAATGACCAAGATGCAATAGTTGGGTGCAACACTTTCGGTGGTTGATTCATGAAATTCGCATGAAATTGACAATCAACACACCTTCGAGCATAATCTAAGCAATCCTTCACCATGGTTGGCCAATAATATCCCTTTATCTTTATGTGAAAGGGGATTTTTTGTCCAGATTGATGTGATCCACAGAATCCTGAGTGTGCTTCTTGAAGAGCTTGCATTGCTTCTTCCTCTACCAAACATCGTAATTGTAGCGGCCCGCAAGTACACCCTAAAACATAGGGCATCCCTTAAATCGAGACAGGACATATGAGACTCCGAGAAGTATCACTTAAACCACTTGTATCATTCATTGCATCATATACACTCTAAAATGCGTAAGAATTTAAAACTTTCTTCCCACACAAAGAACTCTTTCAACAACATACGCAAGCAGAAGACTTTTATTAAAATAATAACCCTTTACAATGTCTCATTGAACCATCTATACTTTAGAGTATACAACATTACGGACTAAGCCCATACACAACATAAAAATAAAGATTATGACATAAATGAACATGTGCGTGTTGTCCTCGAATCGATGAGGATTCACCAATACTTCATCTTCAACCATTAGAAACCTATCCATCCTCCATGGAGTATCAAGACATCTAATTCCCTACACTTTAGTCAAAAAAGGGAAAAAGAAGGGTTAGCACATAAGATACACTAAGTATGGAAGACATGCAAAAACCATGAAAAACATGCTTTCATGATATTTTGATGTAAAACCTTCATACAATAGTTAAAGAGACATTAAAAAAGTCAATAATCACAATATAAGACATATTACAATTTAACTCAATTTATAGCAAACTTACAGTGACTTTGCAGTAACCTCACTCTAACTTGACATGTAATTTATAAATCACAAGATAACATCAAGACAACATCAAAACACATAAACATACTAACATGGATCCCGTATTAAGGTTATCCTAAGATTCACCTATGTTAGTTATGAAGCGGTGCCCATACAAACCCTTCACACACATCTAGATGATCCCTAGTACTACCTAAAGTAAGTTATTCCAATACATCACATATCACACCTATTCACATAGACATGAAACCTCCTACCAAAGGTAATTCTAAGGTTCACTTGAGTGAGTTATGAAGTGATCGCCCATACAATCCCTTCATACACATCAAAGAGATCCTTTAGACTACCTAAGATGATATCATTCCCATTTTAACAATTAGATTCCCTACCTAGAATTACTCTAAGACTCACCTAAGTAAGACATGAAGAGAACGCTCATACACCCTCTCCAAGCATACCTAAGCAATCCTCAAAGATATTCTAGATAGATACCTTTTCAATTAATAAATCTTTACTTAAGTCATTAAGTTCATTTAACCATTTAGGAGACACTCAACACTTCAGGACATTCAAATAATAGTCTTGGAGAAGACCTAGGGATTTACTCACTAATATCTTCAAAACCTAATCATGCAATGTCTAGATAAAGTCCCGTACGACCATCTAAACATCATAGAACTTCTCCAACACTAGTAAGTATCCTATATGATGAGAATAGATAATAACCGGCATATACCATGGTAGGTAAGCCTGGAATCCATAGTTATAACCTACTCCGATGGAGGGTGTTCTACTTGCCAATGGTAGAACGAGGACACATCCCATGTAGGCACATGGTTAAGGAATATGAAGGGTTTGTTTGTTCTCCATTCTCATGATTCAAATAGAGCAACTCCCTAACCATACTCACTCAGTGCTAGCCTTTGTTATCATAGAGTTATTTACATAAAAGAGTATTAAAGAGTTTCCATATCGAGTTCATAACCCAATCACATTACATCTTACTAAAGAGCGCCCCTAGGGTTTCCTTACAATGGTTAAGAGGATAGCTCAATGATTTCCCTAAGGATGATCTCATGCCATTCTAGCCAATCAATTCCTAAGTTCACCATTCACACTATCACATCCGGGTTTACCCCTAGACGTAATCGGCGTCGTCATTCTTTTTAAGGACTAAGACTAGCCTCTTAGTCTCAGTTCATTACATTCATAGTTTGAAAATGTGGAAAAATTTAAAATTTTGGATAACATCTACTTGGAGGTTTACATAGAACTCTACATACACATAATATAATCATATCGAGTATACATAGACCCTTCGTACAGGAAGGTTACATAGCCTTCTACATTTATTGCACACTATTATATAGAAAATACCATAGTCATAAAAGTCATCTCATCTCATAACCATCTATTCAGAGTGTATAAAATTTGGGCATATTCCTTACATCAATTCAACAAGACCACATATAGGTCATACAAAAGTATAATACTCAATTAAAAAGGAAAGAAATTAAAGAGTCTTTAAGATCATAATAAGTACGTAAGCTAGGGAGTGTCATTGCCCTCAAAAGTTGAGGACCTACCCTACTTGGATTAAATGAAGAATCCAAGTTTTAAACAATGTCGCCTTTCAAACTCTTTAACGACCGGAACCTAAATATTTGGAAAAAAGGTATAAAAATGGGGTTAGTACTCCACATGTAATAAGAATGATAACTTATGCACATATACAAGCAAAACATGCTAAGAAAGGACATTAAGTCAAAACATGCCATTTTACCCTTTTAAAAACCTAACGCAAGGTCAAGCAATTCATATCAACCAACCAAACATGCTTACTAACTCAAGAAGTAATACACATTCCAACATACTGCAAACCATGATTTACTACAATGCTATCATCAAGGAATGACATCACAAATATCGTTAAGAATTGATCACATCATATTAAGCAAGACAACTACTCATGAATCCTTATCAAGTTAACAAGTGAAATGACCAATCAAATCCCCATAACCTAACTCAATCAAGTAACTTCAACAAGAAACCAAAACCCATGTCCAACTTCACATAGCATAACATTTAGATATATATTTCATCTTATGTTAACAATATAACACAATACATACTCAAAAGTGTCCACCAGAAAATGTGTCCACCAGAAAATTTTGGTAGTGGTCCCACAACATCCAATCCCCAAGCGTCAAATGACCAAGATGCAATAGTTGGGTGCAACACTTTCGGTGGTTGATTCATGAAATTCGCATGAAATTGACAATCAACACACCTTCGAGCATAATCTAAGCAATCCTTCACCATGGTTGGCCAATAATATCCCTTTATCTTTATGTGAAAGGGGATTTTTTGTCCAGATTGATGTGATCCACAGAATCCTGAGTGTGCTTCTTGAAGAGCTTGCATTGCTTCTTCCTCTACCAAACATCGTAATTGTAGCGGCCCGCAAGTACACCCTAAAACATAGGGCATCCCTTAAATCGAGACAGGACATATGAGACTCCGAGAAGTATCACTTAAACCAACATATAGTATCAACAATGTGTAAGTTCATCATGTACATATAATATATCATTATAACATAAACATATATAAGAACATCCTCCAAAGACTCCCTTCAAGGCTAACTAGTGCAATGTTTAGGTAGAGTCCCATACCCTTACCTAGACTAATCTAGACCCCTTAGGTTATCCAAATTAGAGTTCAAGTCCTTTATTTCATTTTATCTTTTGGGAACATGTTTCCCTAACCGACATAGATCACATGAGCTAGTGTGGAATCCGGTGTCATAAAACCCTACACCGAAAGAAGGCGGACTACTTGCCAAGGTAGTACCTAAACATAAACATAGCAACTATGTGGATCCACTAGCTAGTATTCCTATGGGGAAACATATTTCAAGATCTAGGAGATATAGTTGGAACCCTCTTTATGAGCCATGCATTATAGTCTCGAATCTCAAGAGAAATGTAGTGCTCCTACCTTCCCTATGTTGGAAGGGACACTCCTCAATCTAGTTCACTCGGTGCTATGCTAGAGTCCCTTTTTGAAATTTCTTTATGCCTTTAATTATCAATCATAACTTAGATTAGGTCATAGGGTCTACCCCTTGTATAATCATTGTCATCAATAGATTAATAAGAATTGTATGAGTACAAGTCCTTTCATCACAATTCATATAGGTTAGGTTAACTCATTACATAACATTTCATAATAAGGCACATTGGTATACATCACCATCCTTATATCATTTATATCTAATCAACTTCACAACCATAATCAAAAAATTTCAATTCAATCATCATACCATACTATCAATCCTAATACAAGGCATACTCCAAAATAATATCATGACTTAACCATAATTAATTACAATTGGAAGCAAAGATAGAGATTCTAAGACTTACCAAGTCTTCCTCATAGTTCATAATCAAGGTTTTACCGTCAACCCATAACTCAACCAAATTAGGGGAGTAACATTATCACACAATGATAACAAATAAGATAAAAAGTCCAATTACATCTCTAATAACACAATTCTACGATACATAGGCTAATTTCATAGTATACTTCATAACGTAAATCATATCTCAAGAACTAGATTGATAGGCTCATAATTCATCTTAATTTATTCATAACAAGACCATAGAATAATAATCTAATCAATAACAAAGTCAATTGAATGATCACAATACAATATAGGTCAAGATCACAACCTAGGGTTAGGAGTTGAAGATCATGTTCTTCAATTTAGAATAAACCATCAAAAATTACCATAATAAAGTTTAAATACATGTTAATATATATCAAAAATTCAATTCATAACTTTAATTTCGTTTTTGGATGAAACCCACATGAAAACTCAACTTTTGAAATCCATTTTGAAGGAACCCTTTAAGGAAAGAGTCTCAAGGGTGAATTTGATCCCATACCTTTACGTTTGATGAAGAATTGATGGTGAATTCGTCCCTTCCCAACCCTCAAACACTTATCCTTGCTAGTCTTCAATGGAGAGTTCAATTAGAGAGAGAAAGAATAGAGAAGGAAGAGAGTTTATTTTGAGAGTTGTGTTTAGATTAATGAGGGTTAGGGTTATTTATATTGGGAGTTAAATTAGTTAATTAGTCTCCCCTTAATTCCTAAATAACCACTAAACCACCTAATTAATTCAATACACTTAATTAAAAACGTGCAACAACTTAGGACCCTCACAGACAAAACCCCGCCAACGGGCTATCTGTGAGTCTACGAACTTTCCCACCTCCGTCCTACACTTCGTCGATGAGTTCAGAGACTATGCAGGCGTGGGGACTCCTTATATTGTCTAAGAATTGGACAACGGTTTCATCAATGCCCCGTTGTTCCACAACAGCCCGGTTCCTACTTCGTCGATGCACACTCCTCAGGCAGTGTTGCCTCAAGTTGCAAGGATCCTCCTTAAGGGCCCTTGATTGGTCCTTGGGGAGTCGTACCCAGACGTTTCGATCATGAAACAATTTAAACACCTATAAGATATATTTTAAAACAATTTTCATACATTTCCGACTCCTAAAAGCTACTCAAATAGGCTAAGGCACGCTAGTACCTCGTTGAACCAACTTCCGGATGTCTTGAACGTTCTTGGATGTTTTGGTTCTTAAACTTCCTAAATGACCTATATTCATCAAAATTGACTTAAAAAAAGTAGTTAGACCTCATGACACCTACGTTAGTCTTTATGACGCGTTTTGGATTTTCAAAGTGTTAAATGCACGAAAAAGAATACCATTACAGATTTAGACTTCAAGGATATCATAACCTTTTTTCTAGAAGATTACGCATAAAGGACCTTCTTAATTATATTCAAGGTCACATGTCAATCACACATACAATACTAAAAAGCTTTAGCATCCTAACTCAAGTTGTCACATATTCACATATCTTTCATGCATCAATAAGAGAGACTTAGGTCTACCTAGTCAAGACACTACATTCTTATAATACATGTAAGAAGTCCTCAAAGACTACCTTAGTCACACCTAGCCATTTAGGAGAACATATTAGTATTCACACATTCATATACAATTTCATCATATATCATCACTTAAGAAGAATTATAACATAATCATTCACATAAGATCACAAAAGCACTACCAAAGTACCTCACTGTAAACTCTCACAATTAACACATTATCATATCATGCTTTAAACCACATGTTCATACAAGTCATAAAACCTCATACATGATCATACTACGTCAAATAAATGTTATGCCTCGTTTTTTTTTATACGTAGTGCGCATCATGATCTAGTAGACGTAAGTCCGGGGAATGAGATTTTATTTTAAGTTCCAAGTGATTAAAGAAATATTAGGCAAGGATGTTAATTCCAAATATGATATTAAGTATGATTTGGCTAATGTAAGTGCCATTAACTTTAAGTGAGGGATTAATTAGTGGCTGATTAGGATTAATTTAATCCAGTGGGCCCCACCACTCATAATTGGTGACTGATTAATATTTAATCCAGTGGACCCCACCACTCAAGGCAAAAATTAAAAAGATCAGATTACGAGCTGGCCTTAGTGGACAGGTGTAGAGGGGGGCTGCCTCCACTTCATACTATTAAATGAGGTGGAGAAATCCACTCTATGCTAAATAAAGTGGCGAAATGCATTGCTGCATATCATTTTCTTCTTCACCACTTGTTTTAGGCAGCCATGGAAATGGAGAAACCAACCCTGCAACTCTTGGCCAGCAGCTTCAAATAATTTGGTTAGTGATCTCCTTGTTTGGTGTGTTAATTATTTAGAATACCTTTGTTAATTATCCATTAATTTTAAGAAGGGGGCGTGACTAGTAGCTTAGGAAGTTTGTTTTAGTTATTGAATGTACTAAGTATGAACGGAAACCATAATTGGATTATTAGTGGTGTCGTGTTAGTGCTTGGGCTGTTTTGATTAAAGCAAACTGCGGGAAAATTCTGTTTTTGCATTATGTATATGTTAAATGTGAATATGAGTATATACTCCAAAGAATGAATACGATAAGGTCGATGTGTTGCAAATTATAAAACGAGTTATCGCTCGGTGTGTCGTTGCTTCGCTGCTATGGTTTCCGAGATGGAACTTTTTAGGGAGGGGGCTGTTTAATATGATTCGTTGGGTTATATGTGTTATTGGTATTGCTGTGGATAATTTGGGTTGTTGTCGTATTGGGATGAAGTAAGGAAAATAGGGGAAGTGCTGCCGAATTTTCGTTAGATTATTAGCTAGCTTACAAGAAAGTAAAGCGCGATGTTTATCTAATTGCGGCACGATTGTTGCTTGTTATAGATTAATAGCTTGAGCAGTAAATATTGGACGTGCGGCCCGATTATACGGTATGTAACGCTGTCCCTTCTTTCTTTGTTTGGCATGACTTTTAAAAATAAGCGAATAACGGACAGGTTTGATACTTACCTCTAGAGCGTCTAGGTGACGTATATTCTTGCTTCCACAGTTATTCCTCTATATATCGGCTATGTCTAAGGCTATGATAATCTCTAATATATATTGTAGTGCTTCTTAGAGTCATTGAGATTTTACGTTTCCATATCGTATTAAAGGTTCATAATCTTGATAAAACATTAATCTTTGGTAATACTCCTTGCTGGTTCATGTTGATTGTTTTATTGAGTTATAAGAAATGATTTTAATTGCATATGGTTGCTCATAATATTCTGCTCGTGCATAGAGTCATTTATCATTTCACCGAGTCCCGGGCCGGGTAATGTTCGTGCGGAGTTTCTTGCATATGTCACCGAGTTCCTCACTAGAGGGCCGGGTATGTATATTATATATATGATTGGTGATGAGGATGGTCATGATGATGATGATGACGGAGATGACGTGATTATTATTTTGCCGAGCCCCTTACTAGGGAAGCTGGGCACCTTAAATGTTAAATATATGCATGATTTTCACTTAAAAGGGTATATGTGTAGCGATATTTTGTTTCGACTTGCCATATTGGTATCCTGTCATCTTTACCTTATGCTTTACATACTCAGTACATTGTCCGTACTGACCCCCCCTTTCCTCGGGGGGCTGCGTTTCATGCCCGCAGGTGTAGACGCACAGTTCGGTGATCCTCCCGCCTAGGATATCTACTCTGCTGATTGGGAGAGCTCCACTATTCCGGAGCCCAGTCATTTTGGTACATAACTTTTTGTGTAGTCTTTTGCTCGTCTATGGGTATGGCGGGGCCCTGTCCCGTGGAGTTTCACTACTGTACTCTTAGAGGTCTGTGGACATTATGTGGGTTGTATATATATGTTTTGGATAATGGTCTGGACATGGTTTGTTTGGGATGTCCGCTTGTACAGGGGCAGTCTTGTCGGTGGCGTACATCATTGTGTATTGTGTAGTGGCAGCCTTGTCGGCTTACGTATGTTATTATGCTTTGAATAGTGGCGGCCTTGTCGGCTCGCGTATGCTGTTATGGTTGAATGGTTATGACTCCTTATGAGACAGGTCCTCTTTATATATATATATATGACGTTGGGGTTGGCTTGATTTGATTAAATTCCATATTGTCTTAGTTTCAGTTGGTTGTACTTAGCAGGTTTGTATGTGGGTGTCCAAAACGAGCACTAGTCATGGCCCACCGGGTTGGGTCATGACATAGAGTGGTATCAAAGCGGTTATTCCTCGGAAGTGTCTACAGACCATGTCTAGTAGAGTCTTGTTTATCGGTGTGTTGTGCACCACATCTATAAACAGAAAGCTACAGAACATTTAGGATGTCATTTTTCTTCTTATTCTAGATCATGTGATAGAGCTATATTAACAGGATAATCCCTCTCTAACGAATCCGTGTGTTTTCAGCTATGCCTCCAAAGAAAGCGACAGCCGCCCAGAAGGGCAAATCAGTACCAGAAGGTACTAGTCAGACCCGGAGAGTTACTAGGGCCCGTGCCCAGTCTATGCCTGGTATTATGCTCCAGTCGGAGAGCTCTGCTACACCGCCACCGCCAGAGGAGCTTAGAGCAGCAGCAGCTCCAGTTCGGGGGACACCACCAGCCCCCGAGGCCCCAACACCTGAACCTCCAGCTCCTCAGTCAGGGGCGGAGGATAGGGCCATGAGAGATGCGGTTCAATTGCTGACTAGATTAGTGGCAGATCAGGCTCGCAGGCATGGACTAGGAGTTGATCATGCGGACAGATCTGATAGCTTAAGGGCTCGTGACTTCTTAAGTTGTAATCCTCCAGAGTTCTTTGGGTCAAGGCCCCAAGATGATCCGCAAGAGTTTATTCGTCAGATGCAGCGCACCTTGAGGATAATCAAGGCTTCGGAGACCGAGTCTGTTGAGTTGGCTACGTATCATTTGCGGGATGTAGCTATTAATTGGTATGAGTCTTGGGAGTTATCTAGGGGTGAGGGTGCTTCTCCAGCGGTATGGGATGAATTTGTGGAGGCTTTCCAGGGCCACTTCCTGCCTCCAGAGATGAAGCGAGCTAGAGTCGATAGATTCTTGCGTTTGAAGCAAAATGGCAGGAGCGTTCGAGAGTATAGCCTCGAGTTTGATTCATTGGCTACGCATGCGCCAACTATTGTGGCTGATATGGCAGACAGGGTACATCGTTATGTGATGGGATTGGATCGTTATCTGATTGACGGTTGTATGGCCGTGACTCTTGACCAGGTATGGACATTGCTCGGTGCGAGCATATGCACGCGGGGGTAGAGATCGGCACCGGACATCGGCCAGATAGAGATTATAATAGAGGCCCGGCATAAGAGGGCTAGATCGGCGAGTTATCCTGACGAGTTTGGCGGGCGATCTCGGCGGCATGTTAGATTTTCTTCCCGGCCGGCCTGAGTGCACCCCACGTTCATAGGTAGGGGTTCGATCGTATGGGATATTCGAAAGTGGTCGAGCTCTAGGGCATCGAGTCCGCAGATGGGCGGGGTTTGAGCGGTCGAGGCCACCTTTGCCTCGGTGTTCTCGGCTGTGGTAAGTCCCATCCTGGGAATGTCGTTGGGCTACAGTGCGTGTTTTCTTGCGGCGTCAGGGCCATACTATGAGGAGTGTCACCTTAGAGGTAGTGCGGGTAGTATGGCACACCTACAGGTCCATTCTTTGGTTCATCTTCTTACGTGGCTATCGCGCCTACGGGCAGGGTATTCAGGCGCCACCAGGCCGTGGTAGAGGACGTGGTGGAGCTTCCAGTTCTAGCGGTCCCTCGAACCGTATATATGCTTTGACTAATAGGCAAGATCAGGAGGCGTCACCTAATGTTATCACATGTATATAATCACTAATCTCCCGAAGTGTGTATGCATTGATAGACCCAGGTTCCACCTTATCATATATATCTCCCTTTGTTGCTAGTAGGATCGGAATAGAGTCTGAGTTGATAGAACCATTTGAGGTAGCTACACCTGTAGGAGATTTTGTCATAGCTACGCGAGTATATAGGAATTGTTCAGTAGTTATATATAGTCGCTAAATCAGTAGCGCATCTAATAGAGTTAAATATGATTGAGTTTGATATTATCATGGGCATGGATTGGTTGGCTGCTTGTTATGCTAATGTTGATTGCGAGAGGAAAGATAGTTCGATTTTAATTTCAGAGGAACCGATTATAGAGTGGAAGGAAATGCAGTATCGCGAAAGGTAAGTTCATTTCATACCTCAAGGCCGGGAAGATGGTTAGAAAAGGCTATATTTACCATCTGATTCGGGTGCATGACATAAAGGCAGAGGCACCGACTCTTCAATCAGTCCCGATAGTTAATGAATTTCCCGATGTATTCCCCGAGGAACTTCCAAGCCTTCCTCCAGAATGGGAGATAGAGTTTACTATAGATGTACTGCCAGATACCCAGCCTATATCTATACCTCCTTATAGAATGGCACCTGCTGAGTTGAATGAATTGAAAGAGAAATTAAGGAATTTGCTAGAAAAGGGCTTCATCAGGCCTAGTACGTCACCTTGGGGAGCACCGGTACTCTTTGTGAGGAAGAAGGATGGGTCGCTGCGGATGTGCATTGATTATAGGCAGCTGAACAAAGTAACAATAAAGAACAGGTATCCCCTCCCAAGGATTGACGATCTATTTGACCAGTTGCAGGGTGCAAAGTGTTTTTCAAAGATAGACTTGCGGTCAGGTTATCATCAGGTGCGGGTAAGGGAGGCAGATATTCCAAAGACGGCATTCCGGACCCGATATGGGCATTATGAGTTTAGAGTGCTGTCTTTTGGGCTGACTAATGCTCCAGCGGTGTTCATGGATTTAATGAATCGAGTATTTAAACCATTCCTTGATATGTTTGTTATTGTATTTATAGACGATATTCTGGTCTATTCACGTTCAGAAGAGGAGCATGCAGACCATTTAAGGACGGTACTTAGTGTGCTTCAGCACCAGAAGTTGTATGCTAAATTTTCTAAGTGCGAGTTCTGGTTGACTTCAGTGGCATTCTTAGGGAATATTATTGGAGCTGATGGTATTCGGGTAGACACGCAGAAGATTGAGGCGGTAAAGACTTGGCCCAGACCTACGACACCTACTGAGGTACGCAGCTTTCTGGGGTTAGCAGGTTATTACAGGAGATTCGTAGAAAAGTTTGCCTCAATTTCAGCGCCTTTGACAAGGCTAACTCAAAAGGCAGCCAAGTTCCAATGGACTGATGCTTGTGAGCAAAGCTTCCAGCTATTGAAAGACAAATTGACTACAGCTCCAGTCCTAACTCTTCCGGAGGGACCAGACGGCTATGTTATTTATTGTGATGCTTCGGGTATTGGGCTAGGATGTGTACTGATACAGCATGGCAAAGTTACAACTTATGCCTCCCGACAGCTTAGGAAGCATGAAAAGAACTATCCTACTCACGATCTGGAGTTAGCGGTGGTGGTTCATGCCTTGAAGATATGGAGGCATTATTTATATGGTGTCCATGTGGACATCTATACAAATCATAAGAGTCTCCAATATATCTTTAAACAGAAGGAGCTGAACTTACGACAGAGGCGGTGGTTAGAGTTGCTACAGGATTATGATGTTGATATTTTATATCATCCAGGGAAAGCGAATGTTGTAGCAGATGCTCTTAGCCGTAAGTCCATGGGTAGCTTGACAGATGTATAACCAGAAAGGAGGGATATGGTTCGGGAGATTCAGCGGCTATCCAGCCTTGGAGTCCGTCTAGCTAATTCAGAAGATAATGGAGTTTCTATTCGAGAGGTTGTTGAGTCCTCAATCTTAGATGAGGTAAAGAGACACCAATACAAGGACCCTATTCTGGCACAGTATAGAGATGCAGCTCTTCAAAAGGAAAAGACCCCATTTAAGGTTACACCTGACGGAGTGTTACGATATGAAGGAAGATTGTGTACCCGATACTGCGGGGCTACGACGGCAGGTTATGGGAGAGGCACACTCTGCCCGTTATTCTATTCACTCAGGGTCAACAAAAATGTATCATGACCTCAGATGCTTATATTGGTGGGATGGCATGAAAAAGGACAAAATGGAGTTTGTTGCTCAGTGCCCGAATTGTCAACAAGTCAAGATCGAACATCAAAAGCCTGGTGGATTATTACAGGAGATAGAGATCCCAACTTGGAAATGGGAGATGATTAATATGGACTTCATTACAGGCTTACCTCGCACTCAACGGAAGTATGACTCTATATGGGTTATTATAGATAGGCTGACGAAATCGGCCCATTTTCTTCCAGTCAGGACTACTTATTCGGCTGAAGATTATGCGAGGTTATATGTCAGGGAGATAGTGAGACTTCATGGGGTTCCCACGTCCATTATATCAGACAGAGGAGCTCAATTTACAGCCAACTTTTGGAGATCGTTTCAGAAGGGTTGGGGACACAGGTGAATCTTAGCACAACATTTCACCCTCAGACTGATAGGCAGGCTGAGCGTACTATTCAGACACTAGAAGATATGTTGCAGGCCTGTATTATTGAATTCAAAGGTAGCAGGGATGACCAATTGCCGCTCATTGAGTTTGCCTATAACAATAGCTACCATTCTAGTATCCAGATGGCACCGTACGAGGCCTTATATGGGAGGAAGTGCAGATTACCTATTGGTTGGTTTGATGTTGGCGAGACTAAGTTAATAGGCCCGGATGTGATTCAGCAAGCTGTTGACAAGGTGAAGCTTATTCAAGAAAGATTATTAGCAGCCCAGTCGGCCAGTCATATGCAGATAATCGGCGTCGAGATTTGGAGTTTCAGATTGGTGACTGGGTATTCCTGAAGGTATCACCCATGAGGGGTGTGATGAGATTCGGTAGGAAGGGGAAGCTCAGTCCGAGATACATTGGGCCTTATCAGATTGTTCGTAGGATAGGCAAGGTTGCCTATGAGTTGGATCTACCATCTGATTTGGAGGTGGTACATCCAGTCTTCCATGTATCGATGCTACGTAAATGTATTGGTGATCCTTCTAGAGTATTCCCCGTAGATGATGTTCAGGTAACAGAGGAGTTGTCATATGAGGAGAAACCCGTAGCTATACTTGATCGCCAGGTTAGAAGATTATGTACTAAGGATGTGGCTTCCGTCAAAGTGTTGTGGCAAAATAACAATAGGTAGGAGATGACTTGGGAAGCGGAAGACGAAATGAAGAATAAGTATCCTTACTTGTTCCCCGTACCTGCATGTAATTCAATTCCTAACTTGACTATATTGATAGATAATGAGATTATGTAGCTGTAAGGAATCTGTAAGTTACGGAATGCAGGTCGATAGGTATAACTTTTAGAGAGACCTTGCTGGAATTGGGTTTTTTGTAAGACGCTAACTTAACATTCGAGGACGAATGTTCCTAAGGGAGGAAGGATGTTATGCCTCGTAGTTTTTTTTTATACGTAGTGCGCATCATGATCTAGTAGACGTAAGTCCAGGGAATGAGATTTTATTTTAAGTTCCAAATGATTAAAGAAATATTAGGCAAGGATGTTAATTCCAAATGTGATATTAAGTATGATTTGGCTAATGTAAGTGCCATTAACTTTAAGTGAGGGATTAATTAGTGGCTGATTAGGATTAATTTAATCCAGTGGGCCCCACCACTCATAATTGGTGGCTGATTAATATTTAATCCAGTGGGCCCCACCACTCAAGGAAAAAATTAAAAAGATCAGATTATGAGCTGGCCTTAGTGGACAGGTGTAGAGGGGGGCTGCCTCCACTTCATACTATTAAATGAGGTGGAGAAATCCACTCTATGCTAAATAAAGTGGTGAAATGCATTGTTGCATATCATTTTCTTCTTCACCACTTGTTTTAGGCAGCCATGGAAATGGAGAAACCAACCCTGCAACTCTTGGCCAGCAGCTGCAAATAATTTGGTTAGTGATCTCCTTGTTTGGTGTGTTAATTATTTAGAATACCTTTGTTAATTATCCATTAATTTTAAGAAGGGGTCGTGACCAGTAGCTTAGGAAGTTTGTTTTAGTTATTGAATGTACTAAGTATGAACAGAAACCATAATCAGATTATTAGTGGTGTCGTGTTGGTGCTTGGGCTGTTTTGATTAAAGCAAACTGCGGGAAAATTCTGTTTTGGCATTATGTATATGTTAAATTTGATTATGAGTATATACTCCAAAGGATGAATACGATAAGGTAGATGTGCTGCGAATTATAAAACGAGTTATCGCTCGATGTGTCGTTGCTTCGCTGCTATGGTTGCCGAGACGGAATTGTTTTGGGGAGGGGGCTGTTTAATATGATTTGTTGGGTTATATGTGTTATTGGTATTGTTGTGGATAATTTGGGTTGTTGTCGTATTGGGACGAAGTAAGGAAAATAGGGAAGTGCTGCCGAATTTTCGTTAGATTATTAGCTAGCTTACAAGAAAGTAAAGCGCGATGTTTATCTAATTGCGGCACGATTGTTGCTTGTTATAGATTAATAGCTTGAGCAGTAAATATTGGACGTGCGGCCCGATTATACGGTATGTAACGCTGTCCCTTCTTTCTTTGTTTGGCATGACTTTTAAAAATAAGCAAATAACGGACAGGTTTGATACTTACCTCTAGAGCGTCTAGGTGACGTATATTCTTGCTTCCACAATTATTCCTCTATATATCGGCTATGTCTAAGGCTATGATGATCTCTAATATCTATGGTAGTGCTTCTTAAAGTCATTGAGATTTTACGTTTCCATATCGTATTAAAGGTTCATAATCTTGATAAAACATTAATCTTTGGTAGTACTCCTTGCTGGTTCATGTTGATTGTTCTATTGAGTTATATGAAATGATTTTAATTGCATATGGTTGCTCATAATATTCTGCTCGTGCATAGAGTCATTTATCATTTCACCGAGTCCCGGGCCGGGTAATGTTCGTGCGAAGTTTCTTGCATATGTCACCGAGTTCCTCACTTGAGGGCCGGGTATGTATATTATATATATGATTGGTGATGAGGATGGTCATGATGATGATGACGACGGAGATGACGTGATTATTATTTTGCCGAGCCCCTTACTAGGGAAGATGGGCACCTTAAATGTTAAATATATGCATGATTTTCACTTAAAAGTGTATATGTGTAGCGATATTTTGTTTCGACTTGCCATATTGGTATCCTGTCATTTTACCTTATGCTTTACATACTCAGTACATTGTCCGTACTGACCCCCCCTTTCCTCGGGGGGCTGTGTTTCATGCCCGCAGGTGTAGATGCACAGTTCGGTGATCCTCCCGCCTAGGATATCTACTCTGCTGATTGGGAGAGCTCCCTTGTTCCGGAACCCAGTCATTTTGGTACATAACTTTTTTTGTAGTCTTTTGCTCGTCTATGGGTATGGCGGGGCCCTGTCCCGTGGAGTTTCACTACTGTACTCTTAGAGGTCTGTGGACATTATGTGGGTTGTATATATATGTTTTGGATAATGGTCTGGACATGGTTTGTTTGGGATGTCCGCTTGTACAGGGGCAGTTTTGTCGGTTGCATACATCATTGTGTATTGTGTAGTGGCAGCCTTGTCGGCTTACGTATGTTATTATGCTTTGAATAGTGGCGGCCTTGTCGGCTCGCGTATGCTGTTATGGTTGAATGGTTATGACTCCTTATGAGACATGTCCTCTTTATATATATATATGACGTTGGGGTTGGCTTGATTTGATTAAATTCCATATTGTCTTAGTTTCAGTTGGTTATATTTAGCAGGTTTGTATGTGGGTGTCCAAAACGGGCACTAGTCACGGCCCACCGGGTTGGGTCGTGACAATAAACATATTCACAGTATACCTCCATATAAAGCCAACACATGATACTAATAAGGCCCTTACCCATGACCATGACCAACTCAATACAATAATCATATATTACAAAGAAATAAATGTAATTATACACAAATTATCAATTTAGGACAGAATACACATAATTCTAATATTATTCTTTCATAAATCAATAGCTCATAACAATCGACACATGAATTCACTACTATCCAGTCATGATCAATTCACCCATAGCATAGCCAAATATAGAGATTTGAGAAGGTCAAGGGTTCATGGCAATTTCTATTGGAAAACATCAATTATACATCAATAATATCACATCTACTTGTTTGAAAACGTTTCATGCAAGAACCCAAGACTTAGAGTAGAAATTTGATTTTTTCATCTTTGAAAATCATCTTAGATATTAACTCTAAGGTGAAAGCAATCTTTAGATGAAGGAATCACATAATTTTTTAGAAGAACACAAAGATAATTTAATAAGAAACACCATTAAAAATCCATCATCAAGCTCCATCTTTACCTTGAGCTCTCATGGAGGTTTTTGGAGAAACTTTGGGAGGGAATGGGTTTTGATCTAGGTGATACAGTCTAAAAGAAAGATTAATGACTTAAATAATCTTAAATACCCACACACATCTAAAATAACCTTCCTCTTATTTTATAAGACTTGGGTGAATTTCCAAAAAACCTCAAGTCTTTAACATGAAGCTAACTGTGTTGCAGGCCCATCGACGTCCTACCATCGATGGGCCGTCAACTGGACGACGCCTCGTCGTTTGAGGTCCGTTGGTTGGATATGAAACTCCCAGACTTGAAGGATAAATGGCCCCATCTATTAAACCCATCGATGGGCCGTCGCCTAGTCGTCATTTGGGGGTCGTTGATTTCCACTGCCTGCTCTACCTCAAGAGTTAGGTTCCTCTTCTAGGACCCGTTGTGGGCCCTAGGTGGAGTCGTACCCAAACGATAAACTCCTAAAAATACTTGTATAAGTCTTAGGGACATAACCAATCAATTTCAACATCATACAAGCCACGCAACATGTAAAACACATCCAAACTCACAAGGACGTCCAAAGGCTATCTTTTGAACGTCACCGGACGTTCTTGGATGTTTGACCTCCATACCTTACCAAAATCAACATGCTGACTCTAAAAGCTATTATTAGCCATATAAGTACCTCATAAACTCATTACACACACATAAGAACATGAAAACACATAAGGCATATAGGTGATTAGTCATCGAACGTCTTGGTCGTTCCTTGACGTTTGACTTCATACTTAACCAAACCTTTTGACACTGCCTCAACACATTATTTTAAATAATTTAATGACTTCAAGACTTCATACGCACACGTTATACCATAGTTTCATCTAGGTGATTTTGGAGGTGTTACAATGATAACACACCCTCAAATAATTTTCTATATAATATGTCATTGTAGTAAAGGAGATGAGGTGCTCTAACACCTCCAAAAATGACTTAGGTGAAACTAGGTACTAATGTGTGTGTGATGAAGTCTTGCATTCCTAAGATGTTTTAAAATTATGTTTGAGGCATTGTCACAAGATTTGGGTTAAGTTTGAAGTCAAATGACAAGGGACGACCAAGACGGTTGACGACTAGTCACATATGTTCCTTATCTGTTTTCATGTGTTTATGAGTGATTAATGAGTTTATTGAGGTCCTTATATGTATATAATAGTATACAGAGTCATCATGTTGAGTTTTTTAGGTTTGGAGGTCAAACATCCAAGAACGTCCGATGACGTTCAAAAGATAGCCTTTAGACATCCTTGTGATTTTGGATGTGTTTTAGCATGTTGTGTTGCTTGTTGGATGTTTTACTTGTTTGGAGATATTACTAATAACTATATGTACGTGTTTAGAGATTTAGAACCCGGGTACGACTCCACCTAGGACCTATAAGGGGCCCTAGAAGGAGGACCCCAACTTGGAGCTCAAGACTGCCAGCCTGTGGAAATCGACTGCCCCAAATGACAGCCAATCGACCAGAATACGGACCGTCGATGGGTGGCGTATATGGACACATGTAGTATGCAGGTTTAGGAGCTGAATAATCAACCAACAAACCCCATCGACGGGGCGTGGTCTCACCCATGGACCGTCGATGCTAGGGCGTCGATGGTGCTAATAATTTGCCAGCTTTCTGTTAGAGGACTTGGGGTTTTCTGGGAAATTCACCCCAAGTCTTATATAATATGAGTACGGTTATTTTAGGTGTTTATAGGTATTTTAATAGTATATTAATCATCAAACTCTCAATTAAACTCTATCACCTAGATCAAAACTATTCCCTCCCAAAGTTTCTCCAAAAACCTCCATGACAGCTCAATGTGAAGATAGAGCTTGAAGATGGATCTTGAATGGAGTTTATTCTTCAATTATAATTGGATTATTCTAATAAGGTATGATCGTTCTTAATCTAAGTCTTGCTATCACCTTACAGTCAATTTGAAAGATGATTTTCAAAGATTTCAAAAAGATGAAAAAGTCCAATTTCTATTCTAAGTCATTGGTTCTGGCATGAAACATTTTCAAACCTTAAGATATGATATTATTGATGTATAATTGATGTTTTCCAATGAAATTCTCCATGAACCCTTCACCTTCTCAAATCTCTGAATTTGACTAAACTATGGGTTATGTGATCATGTTTTGATATCAATGAATTCATGCATAGATTGTTATGGGCTCTTGATTTATGTATAGATTATGACTGTATGGTTTATAGGATGTTTAAATTTGATCAATGGAGTATTTTACATTCTTAGATCCATTGAATATTAAGGTTATCGAATTGATATTGACTTAATGCTTATGAATTCTAGTGTAGTTTTCTATGGGCTAATTGGTCTTAGATTAATAAATCTTTATTGAATTGACCTAGATTCATTGAGTATTATATTGTATGCATTGAATTGATGTTCATGTCAATGGGTAAGGGCCTATTGGTATTGAATTGGATAATTTAACTTTGGATTTAAGTGGTGAGATTGAATGGGTGGTATGCTGCCCTAACTCTCTTAATATTATGCATAACTTTTGTATTAGAATGATGATTGGTATGGTCCACTTATGGTGGTGGTGCTATGTGAATTGATGTGGCCTTATCAGCATTAATTTATGTATTACAATGACCATGGCCTTGTCAGCACTACTTGAAGTACTATAATGATTTGTGAAGTTGATTTATGTGAAGTATGATCATATCTATCTACATGTAAAGTAATGTGAGAGTATGAGTTCTTCTTTTGATATTAGATAATCATGTTAGACTATGACCATGGCTTTAGGTGTGTAGTCTTAGGGATGATGCATGATTCTTCCTAACTTTATTGTGTCTTATGATGGCTATATTGATGATGTTATCGTAGTGTATAGGGTGATCTATAGGTGATGAAGGTTGTGCCTATGTGCTTCTTGAATATGATGTGCAATATATGATAAAGTGAAATCCTAGTGTGTCTTGTGTTGTAGACTTGTGTCCCTTACTTGATGCATGTAAGAATGTGAATATGAGATGTCTTGACTTAGTATGTTAAAGCCTCTTAGACTTGTATGAATGAATGACATGAGACCTTGAATGATGTTAAGAGGGTCCTTCATGTGAAACCTTGAACCTAGTGGTAAGTGTATGAACCTTGAAGTCAAAAGCCGTAATGGTATCCTTCTGGTAATGAATGATGGACTTAAGGTTGGTTGGCTGGAATGATATCATATCAATCCTTAGGAAAGTCATTATGATCTTCTTGTCACCATTGTAAGATAGCCCTAGTGGACCTCTTTGGTAGGGTAAATGTGATTGGGTTATGAACTTGATATGGAACCCCTTTATATGAACTTTTAATGTAAATTACTCTATAGGAACAAAGGTTAGCACCGAGTGAGTATTGTAAGTGAAGTATCTCTAGTTAAGGAAAGAGACTAGTGTGCAAAGCACACCCTTCATATTCCTTAACCATGTGCCTACATGAGATGTGTTCTAGTTCTATCCTTGGCAAGTAGAACACCCTCATCGGAGTAGGTTAGAACTCCGTATTCCATGATTTGCTACCATGTTCTATGTCGGTTATTGCCTATTCTCATCATGTGGGATACCTACTAGCATTAGAGAAGTTCTATGAAGTGTAGGTATGGTATGGGACACTATCTAGGCATTCACAATAGGCTTTGAAGGTGTTAGTTAGAGTACCTAGGTCTTCTACATGACCATAACTTAAATGTTCTTATGAGATGAATGAGTCTTAAATGAACTAAGGAATGTAATGAATTAAGTTAAGAAAACATGTTAAATGAAGAAGTACTTATATAGAGTAGTTAAGGGTTGTCTAGTTAAGGTGTGAAGGGGGCATAGGAATGGTCACTTCATCTCTTACCTAGATAAGTATTAAGAATTACTCTAGTCAGGGAAGTTGGTTGACTATGTAGACATTATCCAAATTTAGGTAGTCTCAAGGATTATTTAGGTAATCTTAAAGAGGTTAATCCTGGAAGTTATCTTCTTGATTTACTTAAGTAAGTGTTTTGATAACTTTTGTAGGGGAGAATGTCATATTATATGTATGTTTTTGTATTAAGTGAGAATGATTCTATCTTAGGTAGTATATAGGATCTCTTAAGTGTGTGTGTAAGGGATTGTATGGGCGGTCGCTTCACAACTCACTCAAGTGAGACTTAGAATCACCTTTGGTAGGAGGATCTCATGTTTGTGTGCTTGGTGTGTATCTTATTATAGGTGGTATTAAGGATCATTTAGGTGTGCCAAGAGAGGGTTTATGGGTGGTCTCTCTTTGTCTTACTTAAGTGAGTCTTAGGATAGCTTTTAGTGAGAGGCTTTCATGCTAAGAAGTTCTCTATGTGAAGTTGACAGGCTTCACTGTAACAGTGAAGGAGTTCACTGTAACAGTGAACTTACTTACTATGAAGTTGTTCTAAAATGTTAACAATTGCTTAAATGATTTCTCATGTGTTCCTAAGATGTTTAACGTTGTTTTTATATTTATAGTATGATGTTTTAATCAAAATTCATGAAAAATTATTTACTAAATGTCCCTTTTTCATGGTTTTTGCATGGCTTCCACACTTAGTGCATCTAATGTGCTAACCCCTTCTTTTTCCTTTTTGACTAAAGTGTAAGTAATTGTATGTCTTGATATACCATGGAGGATGGATAGGTTTCTAAGGGTTGAAGATGAAGTATTGGTGAGTCCTCATCGATTCGAGGACAATATACACATATTCCTTTATGTCTTAGTCTTTATTATATGTCTTTTATGGGCTTAGTCCCAAGTGATGTATACTCCAAAGTTTGGATGGTTCCATTAGATGTTGTAAAGGTTTAATGTTTTAAATGAAAGTCTTCTATTTGCGTATTGATAATGGAAAAAGTTCTTCGTGTGTGAAGAAAGTTTTAAATTCTTACTCATTTTAGAATGTTTATTATGCAATAAATGATATGAGTGGCTTTGATGAGACTTCTTGAAGTCTCATTTGCCGTGTGGCGACATTAAGATGCTCTAACTTCTAGGGTGTACTTGCGGGTTGTTACAGGTGCATGCCGAAAAATGTCGGTCCTTCTCTTTGGAATTTTCTGGGAGTATCCCATAGCACATGTAGTCAATAATGGGTTGTCTCCAATATTTTTCTGCGGCTTCAGAAATTGCAACAAGATGCTCAAACTCATTTTCTATATATTCTTCCTCATTTGGTGGTGATTCTATCCATTTTTGTAAAACAGTAACCTGTGTTTGATCGGGAAGGGTTAGCGTTGAAGCTAGGGCAGCCAATGCATCAACTCTTTTATTTTATGATCTACGCACATGTTGAAGGGTTACATCTCCAAGACATCCTATCAAGTTTTGAGTATGATCATGATAAGGACGCAATTCAGGTTTTTTTCACAGTAAAACTTCCCAAAAGTTGGTTGATCACCAACTGAGAGTCACCAAAGACTTGTAAGTATAATTGTTTCATGTCGAAAGTAATCTCAAGTCCAAGTATCAATGCTTGGTATTCAGTGACATTATTAGAGAAATATATCTTTAATGTGAAGGAGAATGGTAGAATATCTTCTTGTGAAGTGACGAACACTATGCCAGCGCTAGCTCCACCACGATGTGCAGCCCATCAAAGTACATTCTCCAAGGAAATTGAATTTCGATGGACATCACATCTTCATCACGAAGGTCATCTGTTAACTCCAAAGCATCAGGTATTAGATGGTCTGCCAAGAAATTCGCTAACGCTTGTCCCTTCCAGATTTTTGAGGTATGTAAGGTACCATCTTGCTAGTCGGTCACTAAGGACATGTTTTTAACATAACAAAATTGATGGGATTTGCTCTAGAAATAAGGCGGACAACATGAGCTTGAAAATAATGCTTCGTCTTTTGAATTGAGAAGACAAGTGTCAAGCATAACTTTTCAATTGGCGAATAATATAGCTCATTTGGCGTCATCGTTTTATTTAAGTAATAAAGAGCATTTTCTTTGCTTTTACTATTCACTTGAGCTAGTAGGGCTCCTACAAATCTTTCTTGTGCTGAAATGTAGAGTATCAATGGTTTCTCAGGTATAATGGTTGCCAAAGTTGGAGGTTTTGCCAGATACGATTTGATACTTTTAAAGGCATCGCTACATGTTTGGTCCCAATTAAAAGGAGCACCTTTCTTCATGAGGTGACTGGATGGTTGACATCTTCCCGCTAGATTTGAGATGAATATCCTTAAGTAGGCTAACTTTCCTTAAAGACTTTTTAACTTATGAATATTTAAGGCTCGAGAATCTTTGGTATTGCATAAACTTTGGCTTGATCAATTTTGATTCCTCGATGTCTCACAATAAAGCCAAGGGACTTGCCCGAAGTAACTTGAAAGGAACATTTCTATGGATTAATCCTAAATTGATATCTTCGGAGCAACTCAAACACTATCCTTAAGTATTTCAAATGATCACCCCTCTTTCTCGACTTTACTACCAAGTCATCAACATAACATTCAACATTTTTATGGATCAAGTCATCAAAGATATTTTGCATATCCCTTTGATATATGGCACCAACATTCTTTAAACCAAATGAAATCACTTTGTAGCAATAAATACCTTTCGGTGTGCAAAATTCAGTAAGTTCTTTATCCTTTGATGCCATGCGGATTCGATTATATACAGAAGAACAATCCGTGAACGACATTTCCTCATAACCACTGGTGGCATCAATCATCAAATCCGGAGTGGGAAGAGGAAACTCATAATTAGGGCATGCATAATTGAGATCTCTAAAGTTGACACAAGCTCGAATTTGACAATTCTTTTTCCTCACAGGAACAATAGTTGAAATCTATGTAGGATATTTGACTTCACAAATAAAGCCTATCTCAGTGAATTTGTTAACTTCATTTTCTATCAATGGAACCAAGTTTGGTCTAAAAAGTCTTTGAGCTTGCAGTCGCTTCCCCAAGTCGATCAAAGACGGAAAACTTTTTATTGGGAGTAATGACATCATCTTCAAAAGCTACATGGTTTCTTCAAAAGTTACATGGTTATTGTTGGACCTTCTTATAGAAATGTGAATTAACGACTGTTGTCTATAACCTAGGCCTTCACGTGCTTGCCTAGTTGTATGTTATGATTGAAGTTTCCTAGCGCCCATAAGGGTTGTAACCTTCCTTCGCAAATAACTTGTAAGCATTGGGATCAAAACTTTCTCTTGTGCGTTTGTAAGGGTTGCCACATCTCGCACTTGATTTTGAGCGATTGACTTTCCTGCAACTTCAAAGACAAGTTTATTGCATCAAGTTGTCTGATAGGAAGAGTTAACCCTTTCAATGCATTTTATTGAAGGTTAGATGATTGATCTTCTTATTTCTTCACTTTTGGAACATAACAAAGTCTAGAAGTCAGCTTCTTATTCGAAGACATGATCTTCCCTTCATTAAAATTGGGACAAGGGTCTTTAGTGTCAATTTTCACCTTATCGACAGCTGCATCAATTCTTTTGCTTGTGATCTTATCAGACTTGATTATTTTGACATCATTATATTTGACTTTAACAACATAACTTCTCAAATAGAATTTTGCATCGGCAAAATATGTTTCAACTTCGATGAAAGGATTATCATCTACAACTATCTTACTTTTAATTCCTCCTTCAAGATATTTCAAACATTGATAGTTAGAAGATGAGACAACTCTATTCTCATGTACCCAAGTCCTGCCAAGTAATATATTGTATGATGTCTTTGTGTCGATCACATGCATCCATGCGCTTGATCGCAAATCTTTCATGTGACTCTCTAATTTAATAAATCCTATGGACCTCTGCCCCCCTTGATTAAATCCTTGTATCAATAGACAAAATTTTACTAAGTTCCCCAATCGTGAGGCCAAATTCCTTCAATGTATGGATAGGCAAAATGTTTTCCCCAGATTCTTCATTTATTAAGATTCTATTTATCTTCTTCTCTAGCAAATGACCAACCATATACAAAGGACCATTGTGTAGTGTTTCACCAATTAGAAGATCATTATATGTAAATGTAATTTTAGTATCACATGCATGTGCTTCTTGAGAAGAAGGTTCAATAGATTTTTCAAAAGATGAAAGAGATATCATTGTTGAGATTTCCCTTGTTGCTTTTTCCTTGTCACTAGGATACACTTTTGGTGAGGATTCACTCGTTGTTCCTTATTTTCTAGTCGGAGGCACCTTCATTGTTTCTTCTTTATCAGCTGACACATGATGCCTCGACATTGTGTTGAGTAGACTTTATGTCGAACGATCTTGGTAAGAATTTGTCTAGAGTCACAGGTTGTCGAGGTTTTTGGTAGTGATGCAATTCTACCTTTTCCCTTTTTCGGCGTTTGATTGAATTTTTCTTTTCCTATTTCTTCCCCATTTCCCCTCTAATCGGTTGCTTGGGTGATTCTTTTTTTAAGCTTGACTTGTTGCGTCTTCTCCTAGTTACAAAAACCTAGCCTTCATCACTATCTATATCAATTTCATGCTTCAATGACTCTTCTTCATGATTTTTAGAGATATATATTAGGACCGAATCGAGCGAGCCGGATGTGATTGAGATATGGTTAGAACTAGATTTCTCTTCATCAAGGACAATTTTCTTTTTGTTAAGAAATCACATCACTCTATCATTGAAGATAAAACATTTTTCAAGAGGGTGACTCACAATTCTGTGATACTTACCGTAATTTGGGTCATCAACTTTTCCAACTTCTTCATGTGTCTTCATATCTAGCAAGTCAATGAGATTTAACTCGAGCAATTCATCAAAACTTTCAGAAACGTCAAAATCCAAGAGGGATACTTTTTTTCTTGCATCTCCCTTAATGTTGACTTTTGATTTAAACGTTCTTGGAAATTCGTTATCACATATTTCTTTATGCCCTCATTCGTGGTGAACTTCGCAGGCAGCACATTAGCCTCATAGATTCTTTGTTGTCATTTCTAGGCACAAATTTTCTTCATCTCTTGGGTTCTTGTTTGTCTCTTCCTTTGCGAGGATCATAGACAATATTCATATCTTTTCAAGCAGAGGATATTCTCAACTCCATATCATGAGCTCGAGTATCTAGATCTTTAAGGATTTTGATTTTATTCCTTGCAAGATGTATAGAAGCTCCTAGTACATTCCTTAAATACACATTTCAATTGCAGAAGCTTCACTAAGCCTATCCTTGCAATTTACGCTCGCATTCCTCAATCCATTTATGAAATCTATAATCGGTTCATACTTCCTTTGGTGAGTATTTGTGATTTCTACCATGATCACCGTACGTCTTGTGCTATGAAGCGATTGAGAAACTCATGTTGTAGTTGCTCCCAACTATCAACAGGATTAGGTTTGAGATCCATGTACCAATAAAAGGCATTTCCTTTTAGAGAACAGACATGTCACGACCCACAAGTACACCCTAGAAGTTAGAGCATCCTTGTGTCGTCACAAGGACAATGAGATTTCAAGAAGTCTAATCTAAGCCTCTCATATCATTCATTGCGAACAAACTAAATTGAGTAAGAATTTGAAACTTTCTTCACACACGAAGAGCTTTTTTCACAATTATTATACAAACGAAAGGCTTTCATTTAAAACATTAAACCTTTATTACATATCTTTGAACCATCTAAACTTTGGAGTTCACAACACTTGGGACTAAGCCCATACAAGACATAAAATAAAGACTATGATGTAAGGGACATGTGGATATTGTCCTCTAATTGATGAGGACTTACCAATACTTCATCTTGAAGCCTTAGAAACCTATCCATCCTCCATGGCACATAAAGACTTCCAATTCCCTACACTTTAGTCAAAAAGGGAAAAGAAGGGGTTAGCACATTCGATGCACTAAGTATGGAAGCCATGCAAAAACCATGAAAAAGGGACATTTAGTAAATAACACGCTTTTCATGAATTTTAATTAAAACATCATACTATAAGAATAAGAATAACATTTAACAACTTAGAAACACAGAAGAAATCATTTAAGGAAATATTCACATTTTTAGGAAATGTTACAGTGAACTCACTTCACTGTACAGGAACTCAATTCACTGTTACAATGAAGTTCCTTCACTTCACTTTGCACACCTGTTAGCATATAATTCCCTCACTAAAAGATATCATAAGACTCACTTAAGTAAGACAAAGAGATTCCGCCCACACACCCTCTCTAAGCACACCTAAATGATCCTTAAGACCACCCATAATGAGATCAACATACATTTACAATACATCAAACATATGAACATGAGATCCTCCTACCAAAGGTGATTCTAAGGTTCACTTGAGTCAGTGGTGAAGGGATCGGCCATACAATCCCTTACACACACACTTAAGAGATCTCATAGACTACCTAAGATAGAATCATTCTCACTTAATACATCAACACATAGATAAAAATGACATTCTCTTACCAAAGGCTATCAAAAGACTTAAGTAAATCAAGAAGATAATGTACTTGATTGACCTCTTCAAGATTACCTAAGTAATCCTTAAGAATACCTAAGTATGGATCATTTCCACATAAACAACCATCTTCCCTAACTAGATTCATTCTTAAGACTTATCTAGGTAAGATAAGAAGTGACCATACTATGCCCCCTTCATACCTTAACTAGACAACCCTTAACTATTCTAGATAAGTAGTTATTCATTTAACATACTTTCTTAACTTAAGTAATTACATTCATTAGTTCATTAAGAGACATTCATCACATAAAGGACATTCATGTAATGGTCTTTGACAAGACCTAGGGACTTTCACTAACACTTTCAAAGCCTATTGTGCAATGTCTAGATAGTGTCCCATACCACCATCTAAACTTCATAGAACTTCTTTAATGCTAGTAGGTATCCCATATGATGAGATTATGCAATAACCGACATAGACCATGGTAGAAAAGCATGGAGTTTCGAGTTCTAACCTACTCCGATAAGGGTGTTCTGCTTGCCAATAGTAGAACTTGGACACATCCCATGTAGGCACATGGTTAAGGAATATGAAGGGCATGCTTTGTAATCTGGTCTCATTCTTCAACTGTAACTACTTCCCTTAGAATACTCACTTTGTGCTAGCCTTCGTTCTCATAGAGTAATTCACATTTAAGGTTTATATAAAAAGGGTTGCATATCAAGTTCATAACCCAATCACATTTACCCTAACATAGAAAGGTCCACTAGGGCTACCTCACAATGGTAACAAAAAGCTCATCTTGACTTTCCTTAAGGATTAATATGATGTCGTTCCAGCCAATTAAACTCAAGTCTATCATTTCTTCACTTTGAAGGATACCATTCGGCTTACAACTTCAACATTCATAACCTTACCACTAGGTTCAAGGTTTCACATAAAAACCCTCCTAACATCATTCAGGGTCACATATCACTCATGCATTTAAGACTAAGAGACTTTAGAATCCTAAGTGAAGACATAAATTATTAACTTTTATACATGGATCAAGCACGGGACACTAGTCAACCAAGACAATACAACACATACCTCACATTAACACAAATTACATATCATTCTTAAGTCACTTAGGAATAACCATTTTCATCTTTAAATCATCCTATACAATACCATATCATCATAAAAATTACAATTATAGACTCATATAGTCAAGTAGGAACAACCATGCATCAACCCTAAGACTACACATACAAACACATAGTCATGGTCTACATGATTTCCTAACATACATAGAAAGAACACATACTTTCACATTACTTCACATAGATATAGATATGCTCATACTTCCATAAATCAACTACATAGAACATCATAATACTTCAAGTAGTGCCGACAAGGCCATGATTATCATATTGCATAAAATAACGCCAACAAGGCCACATCAAGTCACATAGCACCGCCACCATAAGTGGACCATATCAATCACAACATTATTGAAGTCTAATAATCATAAATAAAGGAAATAGGGAAGCTTACCACCACTCCCTTCTCAATACCTCAAACCAATGCCAAATCACCCAATTTGATATAACAAGGCATAGCTTATTCTTGAACTAGATGGTCTTGATCTTGATCGTTCTTGAACTTTAATGTTTGAATTTTTAAACTTGTATCTTTATAGAGAATTAAATGGCGTTTATACCATGGATTTTCTCTAGCTTTTTGTTTAGAATTTTCTGTTTATTTTCTTAATTATGAGGACCCCTATTTATAGTTTTTGAATAGAGGAGTTGTGATTGGAACAGGATTCCTTTCGGCCAATCAGATTTAAGTGACATGACATATGGACTTTACGCAGCGGGCTTGTAATTTTGGACACATGTTATGATTCCATTGGTTTCTTATTTGAATTGGCATGCCATATCATTTGCACACGTGGATCCAAGATGGGCCTCTAGAATGAGATGAAATTGGTCTTATTGTAGACCAAATTAATTAATTTAGACTTTATTAAGTCCATATTTATTAGACTCTAATATTTATATTAATCCACAATATTTATATGGATCAATATACTAGTAAATTTAATATAATCCGACTCATTTTATAAATTTATATTTAATAAATTTTAAATGTTTACAACAACATAAATATTTGTAACATATTAAAAATATTTCGTTATTCTATTTACATAGTTTTGTTACTGAATTTTGACAATTATTTACTTTTCGTTGGATTTGTAAAAATAACTGGAAAGTTTTTGGTTGTTCATCTAAATTTCTACTCTCACCAAATAGAAGTACTTTGCTTTATACAAACAAAATATATGAGCTAACATGTGAATTAAAACAAATATACGTTGTTGAAAGTATTATCCTAGTTACAACAAATTTGGAATTCCATTATGCGTATATACCAACAATATCATTTAACATGAATTAAATGAAATCTGGTAGCTTTAACACTCTAAAATTGTTAAGTACTGAAAAAAATAAAGATATATAACTAAGATGTTAATCGTAATAAAATGGATTTAAAAACTAAGACACAATTTTATTCGAATTTGAAGGCTAAAAAGATGTTTTTGAATTTTTTTTTATATTAACAAAAATTAATTTTTTAAATTGAATTAAGATGTTTGAATATTGTGCGAAGGACGGGCATATTAACTACTCCTTTTGTCCCAATTTAGATCATTCACATTCCTTTTAGTTAGTTTAAGAAAGAATGACACATTACTATATTTAGTAACAATTTAAATTTAAAATGTTCATTTTATCCTCAGTAACATCATTTATAGCCACACAAATATCTAGGACTTATTTTAGACCATAAGTTTTTTAAAAAAAATCTTTTTTTCTCAAACTTTGTCTAAAGTCAAACTAAGTCATACAAAGTGGGACAAAAAGTGTAGTATTTAATAGTGGCGGAATAACGTGGGAGACCCCTGTAGTTGTCTCTGTTTGTCACATAAACCATTTTACTCAAGCTTTGCATACTTAACTCTCGAACCCACTGAAACACAATATTTTAAACCCTTTTGGCTTAGCGTTCATTTCAAACACACAATAAAAACAACACTTCATCATCCACGTCAGATTTTAAATTACATATCATTTATAAAAAAAATTTTCCTTTTTCTTTTCACTATGTTTCCCCCTCACTATGTCTATCCTTGACTGCCTCCCTCCATTTTTACACAAAAACATCATTGCAAATTTACATCCCTATACGAAACATTGTCTTAAATAACTATAATTTGTTGTCATTTTCCAAATTTAATCGTTCACAATTTCATGTCATATTTTTTTACCAATGTCTATGTCTACTGATATACCGTGGTTTCACCGTATTTTTAATGCTTTTTCCTTAAGTTTAGTGTGTCCAAAAGTCTCTTTATATTAATTTTTATGTAAGTTTCTCTTTATTTGTAGGAAATCTATCTAAAGAAGAACGCGGAAGTTTTTGAGCAAGAAATGCAGAAAAGTACGTCCTACAGAGCTTGTGACGGTCCGTCGTGCCTGTGACGGTCCATAGGTGGCATCGTAGTGAAGCAGCTGAAGGAATCTGGGGAAGTCTGACCAAGTGTGGGGTTACGGAGTGTGTGACGGACCGTTGTAGACATCACAGATCTGTCCTGCTGGTTCGTCATTAAGATCAGAGTAGTAGTCCCAGTACCCAAATTCCAAGAGTTTAAGTGTTATTGAACAAAGACCCTCGATGGACCGTTGTGCCTGTGACGATCCGTCATACCTTCCGTTGAGGATAATGAAGAGAGTAGCAGAAGAATTTGCAAAGTATGGGACGACGGAGTCCATGACAGCCCGTCGTGACCACGACGACCCGTCACAAGGTCTGTCGACCCAACCGCATTTTGATAGATTTTCAGCAAATAGAGTCCTTCTTTGATTAGGTTTTTTTTTCAAAAATAGTTCGAAAAACCTCATTTTTGGGGTTAGACTCTTGGTTATTAGACACTTTTATGTTATACTCTTTGTGAGGAGATTATTTTGATTATTACACTTTTGATTGTTGCACTATTTTTTCGGAGTTGATTGTTGGTGATTTTGTCGATTAATCAAGTAAATTTCTGGTTGTTATTCTTTCTCATTGAAGTAAGTGCATGAATTCTTATATTATATATATGAATATTGTGATTATGACTATGGGTAACTAAAATCCATAACTAGGGTTGTGGGAACCATAGGCAAATAATGAGGTAAAACCTAACTAAAATAACAATTCTAGACTAGTGTCTTGCATGTATTGATAATTCTTTTGCTTAAAAGTCTTTTTTAACGGATGACCAATGTTAGAACTCGCCTTAATGCTACTTGCCGAACCAAGGAGGTAGATAATAGGAAAAGAATTATCAACATAGATTTAGTGTATACTATCTATTAGGCTAGTATTGATTGGTACGAGGTAATAACTTAGTCAAATATTGAATACAATGCTTAATATGAGGTAAAGGTAAGGGTTAGTATAGCAACACACGTAGCCGGAACAAGGTGTAGAGTGAAATTTTCTAGATGTCTGACCAAGGATTTAGAAAAACATAACTTATAACTTTGCATGCAAGATAGTAGGAAAGAATTGTTATAGTTAGAATTATCAAGTTAGGAACCTGTGGGGAACACGTAAACCCTAGTTACTTTAATTAACTGATTAAACTCCAACATTTGAATCTGTTAGTTTTCTATTTTGATTTAGCTAATTATTTTCATTCATTTAGAAATAAAACCCCCCTTTTTATTGTCTTTGTTTTCCAAGGAAATGATTGACTAAATAATAGTAATAATAGATTGAAGTTAAGTCTGAACTATTTTCCTCGTGGTAACGATCACAACCTCATTAGTTGGTTCTTTACTTGATACGACCGCTTTACTTCTTATTTGAGAAGTAAGTTTGAGCGTTTCAAATTTTGGCGCCGCTGCCGGGGAAAGTAGCTTTTAGATTAACTTAAACTTATTACTAAAGTTTAGTGAATATTTTCTTAATTTTACTTTGTTTACTGTTTTTGATTCTTGCGGAACTATCTTCCTTGTATGCCAAATACACGGAGAGGAAGAGAACTCTTGTTTCCCTACGATCACGAATTAGAGCGTACAGTAAGCAACATGAATCAAAACTTGGGTATTAGTGATGATGATTCAAATCAGAACATACCAACTCCAGTTGATGTTCATGGTCAGTTGTTACTCGATGCTCCGGGTTAAAACAAACAGAGGGGAAAAAATCCCGCTCCACGACCCCAAGAATACTACAGAGGCTATGACAATATAGCAGACTCCAATGGGCCACTTGTCTTGCCCCCTCTACCACCAGGCCACACCTTTGTGGTAACTAGTAGCCTAATGCAAATGCTCACTGCCAGAGGTTTGTTTTCAGGGCTACCTTCTGAGGATCCACATGCCATATAGCTAAGGTAAGGGCAGTGTGTAAAATCTGTGTAGGGAGGCCTGACTTGGACTTGGATGTAACAGGGCTAAGAGTGTTTCCTCTCTCACTGACGGAAGAGGCTTTTATTTGGTTCACTGAGATTCCTTATAACTCAATTTTCATTTGGAACCAACTAAGGGACGTTTTCTTAGCACGCTACTACCCGGTCTCCAAGAAACTAAACCACAAAAACAGAGTGAACAACTTTGTGGCACTACCAGGAGAGTCAGTTAGTAGTTTTTGGGATAGATTCACCTTGTTTTTGAGAAGCGTTCCCAATCACCGCATAGATGATGAGTCATTGAAGGAATACTTCTATTGGGGACAGGATATAATAATAAAGCAGTGTTGGATACTATAGCGGGTGGTTCTTATGGGGAGTGTCCTTATGCTGAGATTGCTGAAAAGTTAGAGAAAATTTCACGCAAAAATAAAGCTTGGATTACTAGAAAGTCAGATACTGGGAAAAAACCTTCGCTGTGCAATCCACTCACAACCCAGCCACAGATGAGATTCGTGAAGAGATGGCTCAGATGAGAACTGAGCTTGGGTTGGTATTAAAACATAACACTTGGGGTGCAGAAAAGGTATATGCAGTTAACTACTTGTCTAAACCACAACCACCACATGATGAATGCTATTATGCGGAGGATTCATATGCGGTAAATGAGCAGTCGGGGGTTTTCTGACCGAGTGCCCAAGGCTCAAATCAGGAGAATTAGCGCCAAGGTCAAGGAAACCAAGGTTGGATCTATGGTAACTATAACCGTGAGGGTCATTATGTCCGATATGGAAACTACAACCATGACAACAACTTCAACAGGGGTAACTATGGTAACATAAATGATAGGAATGGGACATATGTCCCTCCTCAAAATTGTGAAGTTACTCCTAGGGATGGTGGATATAGTATGGCGCGAGTTGAGGATATGTTGCACAAAATGATGAGGAGGTTTGATGCTAATGATGAGCACATTAAAGAGTTAAGGAGTGATTTAGCGGGTAATGGGCAGAGACATGCAATATCGATTAAGCAGATCGAGTTGCAAATGGCCCATTATCTGCGACTATGAACACACGGAAACCCATCACTCTTCCTAGCAACACTGTCCAAAATCCAAAAAATGATGGACACTTTATGGAAATCACTACTCGGGGTGGTAAGCAGACCATTGACCCACCTATGTCGTCTAAGGAGAAAAATGTGATAAAAGATAATGATAAGGTGATAGAGGGTAGTGGTGAAGTAGAAGATAACACTGGAAAAGATGTTGAAGTGTCTATGAAGGTAATTCTCATGCCTAGACCACCACCACTCTTTCCTCAGAGATTAGTGAAAAAGACCGAGGATGGTAAATATTGGTGTTTTATAACAATGTTGAAGCAGCTTTCTATCAATGAAAAAGACCGAGGATGGTAAATATTGGTATTTTATAACAATGTTGAAGCAGCTTTCTATCAATGTCCCTTTGGTAGAAGCTCTAGAACAAATGCACGGTTATGCCAAGTTTATGAAAGATCTGGTTACAAAGAAAATATTGGTCACTTTCAAGGATGATGATAGAATGCAGCATTGTAGTGCTATTGCTACAAGATCTCTCGTACAATAGAAAGAAGATCCGAGTGCGTTCATTATTCCTTGTACAGTCGGGTCATTACATTTTGCGAAAGCATTATGTGATCTGGGGGCAAGCATAAATCTCATGCCCCTCTTGATTTACAAGAAGTTGGGTTTAGGTGACCCAAAGCCCAATGCGATGCGGCTACTGATGGCCGATCAAACAGTGAAAAGGCCTATAGGAATACTCCAAGATGTGCTAGTAAAAGTGGAGTCATTCATATTTCCAGCAGATTTTGTTATCATTGCTTATGAAGTCGATTTTGAAGTGCCTATTATTCTTGGGAAGCCATTCCTTGCTATGGGTAGAGCCTTAGTTGATATGGAAAAGGGGCAAATGAAATTTCGGTTGAATAATAAAGAAGCGACCTTCAACATTTGTAGGTCCATGAGGCAGAGTGGTGAGCTCCAATCGGTATCTGCTATATCCTATAAAGAAAAGATGAAGAAGGATTATGACCTAAAAAGTGAAAAATGAGAGTTTATGGTTGGGTATTTGGTGCTTTTAGACAGTTCTAGGTTGCATTGGCTTCCGGGCAAGCTCAAGTCCAAATGGACTAGCCCTTACTTGATTACCCAATCATTCCCTCGTGGAGCAGCTGAGTTAGAATCCAACGAGGGAGTGCGGTTTAAGGTAAATGGGGAACGAATAAAACCCTATTTTGGGCATACTGAATCGGCAAATGAAGTGATCGAGGCATACCATCTTGATGAAGGCTGAGTAATCAAGTGTCCTCAGTCGTGCCGCGACGTTAAATCAGGCGCTTGTTGGGAGGCAACCCAATACTTATAGGTTTTCTTTCTAGTAATGGTAGTATTTTCTACTAATGGGTTTTAAATTTGCAGGCACATCACAAGGAAATTCTACAAAAAATCACTCTGCAACAGTCACTGACGGACTCATCGATGGACCGTCACGAACGCGATGGACCGTCGTATGAATCCATCGTGCAAGGTACGTCTTTCAGTTATTTCCAATACTAGGGCACATACAATGGAACTAATGACGGACCATCGCAATTGAGACAGACCGTCGTTGGGGATTCCTCGCGTCATTAATGAGCGTACCCGACCCGACCCGGTTGGGAACTTTTTAAAAAATTTCAACCTATAAAAACCCCCCACCCCTTCATTTGAACAGTTTTTTCCCTCTTTCTCCCATTCCCTCCCTCTTAAACTTCCCAATTCCTACCTCTCTTTCAACCGATCATTTCCCCAAATTCCACAATTCCTAAAATCCACTCTTTACTAGTCAGAGTCTGCTGTTGTGGTTCTCTTCTTGATCACCAAGTAGCTTCCTCGCTTGTTTTTCTCAAATTATCAGGTATGTATCTCTGATTTCTACCCATTTACATTGCATTTTTTTTATCAATTAGTATTAACCTATTTCTTATTAATGGGTTCATTCTTTAATACATATTTTGTCTTACCTAGGTTGAGAATCCTCAAAATTACCTTGTTAAAACTCTAGAAATAGGTGATTTAGCTTTGATAGTTTACTAGGTATTTGCGTTAGACACATATAGGTTAAAACACTAAAAATTCCATTTGGGTCATAGGAGATGAATATGGCATCCCCAATTCTTTCACCGAATTACAGAACGAAACCCCGACGATGGACCGTCGTACCCACGACGGACCGTCATAGGATCCGTCCCAACTTCCCTAACACCCCACTGTCCAATTTTCTCCAAGTGTCCACCAACGGACACATGCGACGGACCGTCGTTTCCACGACGGTCCGTCCTGCACAACCGTTCTTGTTGTCACAGACCCTATAACTAAGGGTCTCTCACTTTTTATAAGTGTCCTCTTACGGACATATACGACGGACCGTCATACCCTCAACAATCCGTCCTTCACAACCGTTCTGGTTGTCAGAGACCCTATTTCTAAGGGTCACAAAAAAATTTCAACTGTCCTCTTACGTACATCTATGATGGACCATCATACCCTCGACGGTCCTTCCTGCATTACCGTCATGATGGTCAGAGACCCCTCTCCTAAGGGTTCTCCATACTTTTTCCAAGTGTCCTCTGACGGACACCTATGATGGACCATCATACCCTCGATGGTCCGTCCTGCACAAACCTTCATGACGGTCAGAGACCCCTCTCCTAAGATTCCCCATACTTGTGCTAAGTGTCCCACAACGGACATCAACGATGGACCGTCATCATCACAACGGTCCGTCCTACTTATCCATCATAAATGACAGAGACTTTCCTTTCGGGTTCTCCACATAAACATATTTTAAGTAAGACATGACGGACCCCATGACGGTCCGTCGTACTCACGACGAGCCGTCACTTGGTCCGTCGTGTTTCATTGTTACTATAGAAATGTCTTTACATCTTAACAGTTTTATTTTTTTTGTGTCGTTTTGCTTGTCTTGTTTGCTCCTTTTGGTACTAATATTGATTCCTTATAGGTACTATTTCTAATGGCACCAAAACAAGATCGAGTCTACGCACGTGGGCGATAAAAGTTTGTCGCCTCGTTTGCCCGCCTGGTCATTGGCTCTATGATGAGCGTGACCCCGAGTACGTTTCCCCACAAACTTCCACCCCATCCCGAGTGTCACGTGCTGCCAGAGCCATACACAAAAAGGTGGCGTCCAGTGTAGTCACTGCCTCCCATTCTGATGAATAGCGCATACTGACCGGCACGCCTTCTGGGTCAGCTACTCATAAAGAAGGAGCGTCTGGCTCCTTAGGAGTTTCGTGGTTGGAGGAAGCCTCTGGATCTGCTGAGGTCCCTACAACCGCCACAGCTGCATAGTCTGCCTCGTCTTATGAGGCTGACAGTTCTGAATCCACACCCGGCTCACTGACGCATTCTCTTACCCCGGTTGCCGATCAGCCCAACTGGTGGTGTGTCGACGGGCAGTATCAAGTTTATTCAAATGCAAAGTTTTTGAATGAGGAAGGATTCGTGACACGGACCCTTAAATTAGAGAGGCGGGTCTTTACGGGAAGTCTCTCGACTATGCAAGAGATCCATAATCTCTTCACCAGATATCGACTAGAGTGCGCGTTCATTGGGCCATTATAGTGAAGAGTTGGTCTGAGAGTTCTACGCCTCCTACGTGGCTACTCTCATATCACAGATTGATAGGCGGGCTGCCCCGCCAAATAGGCCCCACTTGAGCATGTCCAAGTACGTGGCATTCAGGTTGGTATCTCCTTGTCTGCCATTCGCCGGTATCTATATGGCGAGGATGTTGATGCCAACCAGACCCCTCTTACCGCCGAGTTAAACTATCGGTGGCAAATTGTCAAAGATGGACAATTCTTACATGAGTCATCGCTGAGAGAGACCACCAAGAGGTGGATAGCCCTGCACTTCTGTTGATGGAGAGGGTGTCGACTGGGTAACTGAGCCGAAGGGAGCCATCAGGAAGGCTTACCTAACCTTCACGGTTAAGTTCTTATGGTTGATTCTCCGCCCCTGCCTTTCCCCCACAACTGCTGATAATATAGTCACATGGGATCGTTCAGTTCTGATGGCGGCGATGAATAGCCAGGTTTGAGGTGGACATTTCTTGGCTTCATAAGGCAGTCATGCATGAGAGGGATTTTAAGGTCACAACTACTTACCCTTTTCCGTGAATGATTTTTTCTTTATGTTGGTCCGTAGGTGTGCCCATCTGGCACATTGATTAGCTCAAGACCCCGCTGGGCACTGTTGATATCAGCTTCATTAGGGATAAGGCCAATGAGTAGGCTCCACGCAGAGGTCCCCGTCTAGAGTTGCCTCTACTTGGTGACAATCTGGATGATACGGTAGCACAGGCTCGCACGGCTACATAGGCTGCTTCAGATACCACTGACACTACCCCAGTCGAGTCTATCCCGGGTAGTAGCACTGCCCCGAGCTCCTCTCACTCAACCCATTTCCTCGCTATGGTCCCGCTTGCTAGGGTCCAGAAACTTGAGGCACAGATGGCTACACTTCTTCATCAAATCCAACCTTGGATGCAGAGGTTTATTGTTGAGGCAGAAGAGCGCTTGGAGTGTAGAATGGTCCAGAGCACAGAGCGGAAGATCGCTGAGGTTCATCAGCGCTTGGATGCTTTTGAGTTGCGGGTGCTAGCCCGGCCATCCCCTCAGGTGGATATGTCGACCCTTCAAGCTGTGGTTGAGAGTCTTTGAGACGACATTGATATGATCCTAGAGGCTAGGGTGCCTGAGTCTGAGGCCCCTTCTGCAGAGCCTGCTGAGGGACACAGTGATGGCGGCCTTATTCGCCACTTCTTAGATTCCACGACCTCCTCCTCGAGATCATGCCAAGAGGCGTAGGGGTCGAGAGGAGCATGAGGCTTGAGCACGGAAGAAGGAGCGCCGTGAGATGGAGGGTGCAAAGAGAGACTCGCTAGCTGATGAGGAAGCGCGTCGGATGAGGGCAGTAGAGTTAGCTGCTGGGGCATCTAACTCCAAAAATATGGAGGTAGCGGGAGGCACTACTGATAGTGTTGTTGCTGATGAGGACACTACTAAGGGTGTCCAGATTACAGAGGTAGTGGGTTCCGGGGAACCGGACCCACCAGCTTGGTGATCGTCAATGCTTTGCGCCCCAGGTTTGCTTCACCTACCACTCTCGTATTTCATTTTTTTTATGCATTGGGGACAATTGCATGTCTTTTTGTTGGGGGTGGGGTAAATGGAAAGTGAGTGCTAGGGTGAAGTCTGAGTAGCCCAATTCACTATCCTCTTTTGGGGTTTTCTTGCTTGTGTTCTTTTTCCCCAAGAGACTGATTATTTTTACTGTTGAACCAGCATGTCTATATCTTGTATACATAGTTTAACTCTGAAGCATGATGGCTAAAATCATATCTTGATGAAATGAAAATGATGCATGACTAGGCATAGTAATTGATAAATGTGTGGATCTAAGCATGACATAGAGATACACCACTACATGACACTAAGTCGAAAATTCGAGCTAGGTGTCCGATAATCTGGTAGAGTAATGACATGTCAAGTGAGTGTGAGGAAGATTTGAATAGTCCACTATTTGTACTGAGCTAGAACTTGCCTAGTTAGTCCTGCTAAAAGTAAGTTGTAATAGACAATTAGGAAAGGATCATAGGCCCTTGTTCAATATACCCATTTTTAGCCTAAATAAAAAAACAAATAAAATTAATCCTTCTTTGATCCAAATGATTTTAGCTTAAACTAGACCTTTCTTTTTCACCCCAACTGATCTTTTCTGGGAATAATGTGTTGGCGCTGGTCCCTCCTTGGACATGTGCACCTCAGCTTATGCCAAAAGCATAAGTTGAGGGAGGCTAATGCAGTAAACAACCTTTTTATGGCCCTGACCCAACTTTGGATATTGTGTACCTTGACTCATGGCAAAGCCATGAGTTGAGGGTGGCTATTATGAGGAATGCTCTAGAAAGTGGGGTTGAAAGAACAAAGAGAGAGAAAGAACAAAGGTAAAGTGACTCAAGAACCAGTTGAAAAAAAAGTGAAAAAAGTACAATAAATACAGGCAAGAAAAGAAGAGAGTCACTTACACAAATGAAGAAAGAAGGCAAAATAGCAAGGTGAAAGAATATGAGAAACTGGGTGAAATAAAAGGATAAAAAGTGGTATGTGTAGCCGATATATCAAGGAGAGCAAAAAGTCACTAAAGTATACCTAAATATGCCCTACCTGACCCTGAGCCTATGTTACAAGCTAAGAAAGTCCTATCGTGAACCTAAAAGTTGTATAGCGAACTTAAAACAGTGAAAATAAGGGCAAAATTATGGCAATATGTATGAATGAGTTGTGAATTTGTTCTGAGAGTGAGTGTTGAAAAGTAATCCTTATACTCCAACTGAAATAATTGTGTGAAAAATGAGGATATTATTTTGAACTGAGGACACTAGTTGCAATATCGAAAATATTAGCACCTCGGTGAGAAATTGAAGAGGATAGGTGTTAGTGTGTGGTGAGTCTGTGTCATGGTCTGATTCCACATAATTCAAGCCTAATAGTGATAGAATGCATAAATATGATAAGACTGATCGGGATTGATTGCCAGATGATTGAGAAAGATAAAACATGGATACTATTGTACAAAGATTTTGTAGTGAGTCATAGTGTGTTGTTTGAGGACAAACAACGAATTTAAGTTGAGGGTGTTGATATACCGTGGTTTCACGGAATTTTTAATTCTTTTTCCTTAAGTTTAGTGTGTGTCCAAAAGTCTTTTTGTATTAATTTTTATGTAAGTTTCTCTTTATTTGCAGGAAATCTGTCTAAAGATTAACGCGGAAGTTTTTGAACAAGAAATGCAGAAAAGTACAACCTACAGAGCTTGTGACGGTCCGTCGTGCCTGTGACGGTCTGTAGGTGGCATCATAGTGAATCAGCTGAAGAAAGATGGGGAAGTCTGACCAAGTGTGGGGTTACGGAGTGCGTGACGGACCGTTGTAGCCATGACGGTCTATCCTGCTGGTTCGTCGTGAAGATCAGAGTAGTAGTCCCAGTACCCAAATTTCCAAGAGTTAAAGTGTTATGGAACGAAGACCAACGACGGACCGTTGTGCCTGTGACGATCCATCATACCAGCCGTCGAGGGTAATGAAGAGAGCAACAGAAGAATTTGCAAACTATGGGACGACGAAGTCCACGACGGCCCGTCGTGACCATGACGACCCGTCACAAGGTCCGTCGATCCAACCGCATTTTGACAGATTTTCAGCAAATAGAGTCCTTCTTTGATTAGGTTTTCATTTTTTTATAAATAGTTCGAAAAACCTCGTTTTGGGGGTTAGACTCTTGGTTATTAGACACTTTTATGTTATATTCTTTGTGAGGAGATTATTTTGATTATTACACTTTGGAGTGTTGCACTATTTTCTAGAGTTGATTGTTGGTGATTTTGTCGATTAATCAAGTAAATTTCTGGATTTTATTCTTTCTCATTGAAGTAAGTGCATGAATTCTTATATTATATATATGAATATTGTGATTATAACTATGGTAACTAAACTCCATAACTAGGGTTGTGGGAAGCGTAGGCCAATAATGAGGTAAAACCTAACTAAAATAACAATTCTAGAATAGTTTTTTGCATGTATTGATAATTCTTTCGCTTAGAAGTCTTTTTAACGGATGACCAACGTTAGAACTCTCCTTAATGTTACTTGCCAGACCAAGGAGGTAGATAATAGGAAAAGAATTATCAACATACATTTAGTGTATACTATCTAATAGGCTAGTATTGATTGGTACGAGGTAATAACTTAGTCAAATATTGAATACAATGCTTAATATGAGGTAAAGGTAAGGGTTTGTATAGCAACACACGTAGCCGGAACAAGGTGCGGAGTGAAATTTTCTAGATGCCAGACCAAGGATTTAAAAATACATAACTTATCACTTTTCATGCAAGATACTAGGAAAGAATTGTTATAGTTAGAATTATCAAGTTAGGAACTTGTGGGGAACACGTAAACCCTAGTTACTTTTATTAACTGATTAAACTCCAACATTTGAATCTGTTAGTTGTCTACTTTGATTTAGCTAATTATTTCCATTCATTTAGAAATCACCCCCACCCCTTTTATTGTCTTTGTTTTCCAAAAAAATTATTGACTAAATAGTAGTAATAATAGATTGAAGTTAAGTCTGAACTATTTTCCTCGTGGTAACTATCCCAACCTCATTAGTTGGGTTCTTTACTTTATACGACCTTTTTACCACTACTTGAACCACCATGAGTCTGTTTCCTCCATTATTGCCGACGAACCACACTAAAGTATCTGAATATTCTCTAACACTAACAAATGGCACTAAAATGTTTTAATATGCTCTAACGCCTTCATACAATTTTACTGTCACGACCAAGACCGTCGCGATTAGCCCCAAAACTAAACCTCCGGTCGGAGAACCACTACTACAACGAAAACCCACACAACTAAAGTAATAACTAAAACATTTAAGTTATGAAAAAAAGTTAAAATAAAATAAGTAAGATGTTTCCATAAACTTCAACAAGGATTCTAAAGAATTAAATAACCAAATGTGGAAGAAAACAACCTAGAACCTGAAAGTCAATGTACCAAAACTACTAAAGGATAACCAAGTCTAAAACAAGAAGCGATGCAACCCAAAACTAATGAACTAAACAACTAACTAAAGCAAATTTCTAAGTTGAAAATGATGGACTTAGACTATAGAGAATTCCATTGCAGACCGAAAGATGCTAACTCACCCTTGAATTTGGGAGCAACGATCAAGGTCTTTCTATAGCCGTCAGAAGGTGCCCTGTACTCAACAAAAATAAGAACAAGTGTAGTATCAATATACAACCACCGCATACTGGTGGATCACACGACTATCCCACTAAGTGAAACATAAACAACTTAACTACAACAATATAATCATGCAATATATTGATCATATACAATATTGAATATCACATACTTCAACAATTTCACGTTTATCACAAGTAGTTGGTCCTCTCATGGAATCTAAACCCCAAACTGTCAGTGCACCAAAATGTGGTACCGGATCCCATAGTTATGCCAAAACATGGTAATCCAATCCCATTTTATGCCGGAACGTGAATATTTGATCCAAGTTAGTTATGTCGAAACATGGAAATCCAATCCATCACACCACAATCACAAACATAAATATATTTCCAAGTCATACATTTAAGTGATATGGCATATAATCATTCATTTATCTCATTTACAATAAGTGTGAATAAATCAATGCAACATTTGCATAGATACATGCATTATAATGAAGAAATAACAAGAATACATCACACAATCATAGAATCACAACCATCACCTACCTCAAAACAAGCTTTAAACCCTAAGAAACTTGATCATTCCCTTTTTGGATTCGTTCCGCTTGTTCTTGGTCTTCAAACAATCATAATAACACAAGAATAAACAAAAAATCGCTTATTATCCAAAACTATAACAATTCTATAAACCCTCTATCAAACCCATGATCCTAATTATCCAATTTAGGGTTGTTTCCACCCTAGACTCGATATCAAAACCCCTCCTTATCATTATTAACCACTTCTATTTCGTTCTACGGATCAAAAAATGGATTTGGGAATGAAAAGCTTACCTTTAGCCTCAAGAATAGTGGAAAACAAGTAGGAGTCGCCCGAGGTTTGTTACTTGGCTCAAAAAGTCAAAAAGGGCATAATGAGGTCGTTGAGGGGTTTATTAACGACTTTAATTCACGTCGTGCCCGCCAAAGCAGTGACACTAGATCGGCATAAACCTCTGCCAAGGCAGGACTTTTGTACTAGTTAGAAATTTAAAAAATTTCAGAACCCCCATTTTACAACAAACTTCTAACCCACGACGCTTAGAAAATACCCTTTATGGTAAGATAAATTTAGGGAGTTCTACTCGCCCGAATTCAATTTCTTAAAGTCATCCGAATTTCTTAATGATTTCTCCAACTATTCATTCAATCGAAATCATAATTACTTCACGCGATTGCTACCGTATTTCTCTACACCTTATAGACTTTGATTTCATCCAAATCTGGACTAGGTTGCGAAAATTTCAATACTACGAAAGAATTTTCGGTCCCAAAATTTTTCCCATTGGCTTCTCTAAAATGACATAACCTGGTCGTTAAAATAGATATCAATTTACCCATCACTCGTCCCCAAGTGACAAACGTAGGAAAAATAGGCTAATGAAGGAATGAAATAGTATCTGTTTTTACAAACAATTGAGGAACCTTGTCTCGCATATCCTTCTCGGTCTCCCAGGTAGCTTTCTCAACTGGATGATGCTACCACTGAACCTTCATGAACTCAATTTCATTGGTCCTCAACTTTCGCATATCACGATCAAGAAGTGCAATCAGTTCGTCCTCATATTTAAGGTCCTTGTCTAACACAATTGAGTTCCACTTGATGATATAATCCCTGTAACAATCAGACCTCTTCAACATGGATAACCGGATGGACACTTGATAAATTAGGAGGTATGTCCAACCTATACACTTCCCGTTCCACACATTCAAGAATCTCAAATGGACCAATGTATCTAGGACTTAACTTACCCTTCTTACCAAATCTCATTGTCACCCCTTTCATAGGTGATACTTTAAGATGAACATTTTCACTGGATTGAAATATGCCTCTCACCTTTTGATCCACATACTTTTTTTGTCTACTATGAGCTGCTAGAATCAGCCACTACCTGTTTATCTTGATCATCCTTCACTAAATCAACCCCAAAAAATATTCACATTCATCATATGGGTCATCTACATCCCCTCCCATAGAGTGCCTCAAATGGTGTCATATCTTTCAGGAGTGATAACTATTATTATAAGAGAATTTGCACAACGGTAAGAATTTATCCCAATGCCCTAAAAAATCAATCACACATGTTCTCAACATGTCTTGCAACACTTGAATAGTCCTCTCTGACTGCCCGTCTGTATGCGGATGAAAGTCTATACTAAAAGTGAGTTTTGTGCCCAATTTATCGTGTAATTTCCTCCAAAAGTTGAAAGTGAATTGGGTACCACAATCTCAGATGATAGAAAGGGGCACTCCATGCAACCTCACTATCTCTTTCATGTACACTTAATTCAACTGTTCAGCATTTGAATCTATTCTTAGCGGAATAAAATAGACTGACTTAGTCAATCTATCAATAACTACCCAAATAGAATCAAATTTTCCCAAGGTCTTGGGAAGACCAACCACAAAGTCCATACCCATTCCTTTCCACTTCCTATTCTGTAATCGACATTCTTTGAAGCAAACCTGCAGGCCTTTGATGTTCATACTTCACTTGTTGACAATTTTGACACTTCACCACGAACTCCGCGATGCCTTTCTTTATACCCGACCACCAATTAATTTTTTTCCAGATCATTATACATCTTGTCACACCCATATGAATAGAATATCATGAATGGTGAGCCTCTGCCAACAATTTCCCAATAAAGCCAACTACTCTAGGAACACTTATTTTACCGTTTAAGTTGAGTATAATATTCGCATCTATAGTGGTCTTTTGTGCCTTATCCGTTGCAATCTGTGTTCTAAGCTCCTCCAAAGTTTTCATCTTCAAATTGCCTGGCCTTGATCTCATATATGAATGTGGCCCTCACTTCAATACTAGATAACACCCCACCTCTTTCTAAGATGCCCAGTTGTATGAATTTAGACTCCAATGTCTAAATTTCATTGGACAATGGTCGCTTGGATACATTCAAGTAAGCTAAACTACTCATACTCATACTCATTGATTTTTGGCTCAAAGCATCCACCACCACATTGGCCTTGCCCAGATGGTAGTGAATGGTCACATCATAATATTTACATAACTCCATCCACTTTCGTTGTCTTAAATACGTATCTTTTTGAGTGAACATATGCTGCAAACTACGATGATCAGTAAACACTTCATACTTAAGTGCATAGAGTTAATGTCGCCAAATCTTAAGAGAAAACACTACCGCTGACAACTCTAAATCATGCGTTGGATAATTCTTCTCATGCACCTTCAATTGACGCGAGTCGTAAACTATAACTTTCTTACCTTTCATCAACACAACATCCAAAACAGAATGTGAAGCATCACAATAAACGATAATATCTTTACCTTCAACTAATAATGCTAGAATGGGCGTGGTGATCAAGAGAGTCTTGAGCTTTTGGAAGCTTTCCTCACATTCTGGTCTATCCAAATAGTATCTCCTATTTGGTCAAATTAGTTAAGTGAGTGACAATGGAAGCAAAATTCTTCACAAATCAATGATGGTATCTTCTTTTCTAAATAATCATTATATAATTTTCATGTGATGTAAAATTTATTTTTTAAGATTTTTATAATGAGAGTTCGCCTTCTTGTGCCAACATCTCCAAACTAAATTGATTTGGAAATTCTGCCACAAGTGGGAGAAGAGCGGTTTGGGTCCCAAACCGCTCTTCTCGGGCAATGTGTAGCTTAAGTTGAGCTCGCACAAAAAAAAGAAATAAGTTTCTAAATTTCGAAATCGTCTTAGCTAAACCTATTGAATTCCACTTTTTATAAAAGTAAAATCATTAATGATATATAATTATATCAACATTACATAAATAGCCAACTTTCAAAATTATTAAGTTGCTCACATAAATGTTCTATTAACCCATTATGGAGTTCAAAATGAGCATGTTTGTCCTTCATTTTTATGTCAAACTAAAAACTGTTCAAGTTGAAGATTTTCATCTACCACCATTTTTTTTCGTTACAATCGGAATCTCTACGGCATCTTGAATTGATGCATTAAGATTATGTCCATCCTCGATTATTACATTGTGCAATATAATACATGTAGTCATTATATCATGTAGAACTTCCTTTCTCCAAAAACGTGATTGACCAAAAATAGCAAAACGTGATAGAAAACCTCTGAATGTATGTTCAACATCTTTTATACTTGATTCTTGTTTCACCGCGTAATATCTCTTCTTTTGAGAACGTGGATTATGAATTGTTTGAACAATTGTAGAACATTTAAAATTGTGCATTCTTTATAGTGAAAATTAATAATAAAATCAAATTATATTAAATTAACAATGAAATATTATTAATTCGGAACGAATTTATATATATATATCATCGTCCTCTTTGACGACTAAGACTAGTCTCTTAGCTTACATCATTACATTCATAGGTTAAAATGCGGAAATTTTAAAAAGTTTTTCATTACTTCTAAATTGAGGTTTACAGAGACCTCTACATACACATAATACTTATATCGAGTATATGTAGCCCCTTAGTATAAGAAGATTACTTAGTCTTCTACTTTTATTGCATATAGATATATAAAATATAACATAGTCTCAAACAGACGTATCATCTCATAACCATCCAACAAAAGTATAATAATTTGGTCCTAACCCATACATGAATATAATAAGACCACATATTGGCCATACAATGTTTAGTACTCAAATGAAAAGCAAAGAACATAAGAGTCTTAAAACTAGAGCAAGTGACATTGCCCTCGGGAAATGAGGACCCACGCATCTTGGATGATTGAGAATTCCAAGTCTTCTTCAAAGTCGTCTCAAAGCCCTTCAACGACCGAAACATAAAATGTTTAGGGAAAAGGGAGAAATGGGGTTAGTACACCATTTGTACTAAGTATGAGACCATATGCACACATATCATGAAATCATGCTAAAAAGGGACATTTCAGAAAAGCATGCTATGTTTCATTTAGAAACTCTTATACACGCTCAAGGAAACCATACCAATCAATAAAACATACTCATTAAGTCTAAGGAATGTACATCAAAAAACCAACAATACTAAGTCTATTCAAGTCAACATGCATATCACATAATTGAACACATAGTCAAAGAAACTCTATATTCATGTTACAATAGCAACAAGCATAGATAAATGTTCATTATAACATAACTAAATCAAGAACATTACCCATGAACCCTCATTAGGTCAACAAGTCAATGACCAAGCAAAGCCCCATAACCTTACTCAATCAACTAACTCAACAAGAATCATGACCAAGCTCCAACTTCTCATAGCATATCATTAAGAGTACATATCACCATTCTTTAACAATGTAGACCAACACATATTCATAAGTGAAACCAATCATCATATCGTATCAACAATGTGCAAGTTCATCATATACATATTATGTACCATTATAAACATATACATACATAAGAACATCCTCTAAGACATCCCTCAAAGCTAACTAGTGCAATGTCTAGGTAGAGTCCCATACACCTACCTAAACTAAGTTAAACCCCTTAGGTTATCCTAGTTAGAGTTCATTCCTTTAATTGATTTTACCTTTTGGAAATATCTTGATTTAACCAAAATATACAACATGAGCTAATGTGGAATCCGGTGTTATAGAACCCAACACCGAAGGAAGGCGGACTATTTGCCAATGTAGTACCAAAACATGAACATAGCAACTACGTTGATCTACTAGCTAGTACTATTATGGGGCAACATAGTTTAAGAACTAGGAGATATAGTTGGTACCCTCTTTAGGCTACATGCATTATAGTCTCCAATGTCAAGAGTACATTAGTGATTCTACCTTCCCTATGTGGGAAGGAACACTCCTCACTCTAGTTCACTCGGTGCTAGGCTAGAGTCCCTTTTGAAATGTTTTTAATGTCTTTATTAATTATCATTTCTTAATGTAGGTCATATGGACTATCCCTTGTATACACATCATCATCATAGCTCAATAAGAATTTCATGAGTATAGTCCTTTTGTTATAATTCATGTAGGTGAGGTCAGCACATTTACATATTTACATCATGATAAGGGACATTAGTAAGTTAACACCATCCTTATAACATTTACATCTTGGACAACACCTCACAAACCATAGTCAAGACATTTGCATTCAACATCATACCAACCCTATCAATCTTAATATAAGATATACTCAAATACAACATCATGACTTAATCACAATTAACCATAATTGAAGTAAAGAATAGGGATCACAGGACTTATCAAGTATTATTCATAATCCATCATCAAGGTCTTATCATCAACCCTTAACTCAACCATTATGGGTTAATATCATCCTACGACAATGACAAACATGATAACAAGGCTAATTGAATCACTACATCACTAGTTCATAGCTTAAGATAAGAGGCATAAGTCAAAGTCATAATCTCGATCAATTACTCAAGAACTAGCATATTAGGAATATAATTCATCTTAAGCTATTCATGGTTGATACAACAACATCATCTAGTAGGAATTCAAAATCAATAACCAAGTCAATTGAACCAACATTACCTAATTCATATCAAGATCCTAACCTAGGGTTAAGGGGAATGGGTCATCTTCTACAAACTAGAACAATCCATCAAGATATAATATAATTAATTTAGAATACATGTTAATCTATTCATGATATCCAAAGGAAATCATGAACAAGGAAATTCACAAGATCAATTTCGAGATTGGAAAAGACCTACACGGAAACTCAACTTTTTAAATCAATTTGATGGAACCCTTTGAGGAAAGAGGTACCAAAGGTGAAAAGAATCCCAGACCTTATTGTCTGATAAAGATTTATGGAGAAACCTTGGTGATTGAAGCCCTAAAACCCACCTTGACCTTGTCTTCTATAAAGTTCTTCAACTAGAGAGAGAAAGAAGAGAGAAGGAAGAGAGTTTGGGTTTTGGGATTTATAAGAGCTTAGGTTAGTCTAATTACGTTAGGGTCTTTATATAGGTTTTTAATTAACTTAATCAGACCTCCCCTAACCCCTAATTAAACTCCTAACTAATCAAACTTATTAAATGAACTAAATAAAAACGTGCAGCAGAACAATGGCTCCACATATGAGACCACGATCAACGGATCGTGTGTCTATCGACGGGCACTGTTCCCTCCGAGTTGCACACTCATCGATGAGTTCAAAGAATTGTCAAAACAGGACCTTGGCCAAAATTTTAAGTGTACATCTATGGAGGCAATCAACGCCTCGTCGATTAGACCACGAGCCGTCTGTGGCATTCGTTGGTGATACTATCTATTGACAAATTTTAGTCACCTTGCAAGGGTTCTCTTCAAGAGACTTTAGTTGGTCCTTGGGGAGTCGTTCCCAGACGTTTCGGCTATGAACTAACTCTAATACATGTTAGACACTCTTCCACCAATTTTCATCATTTTTTGACTCCTAAAAGCTAGTCAATTAAATTGAACTAGTTTCTGGACGTCATGGACAATCTTGGACGTTTTGATTTCTAGATTTCCTAAGTGACTTATATTAATTAAAATAGACATTAAAACAGTGTCTAAAACTTTTTACACCTATGTTACTGTCTAGAACAAGTCTTAGATTTTCAAAGTGTAACATTATCCCCCCCCCCCCCGGAACATTCGTTCAAGAATGACACAAGAATCTTTTGAAAGGAAGAAATATACTCAAGACTAGCACAACAATACAAGACAACATGAGTTACAACATCAATCATGACATTTACACATAGCAATTCAAAACTTCATTTTACCACTTATAAGGCTCAAAATCACTTTATGAGGAATTTTCTTCTCACAACAACAACATGAGCTCAACATACTATATATGAGTCAATTATGCCAAAACTCAACTCAGTAACATACTTCATATCATTTCATAAAGACTCACCATATCAAAATGCACAACATAAATCAAAACAAGAAAATTGCAAAATTTTCAAGTAAAAAGTACATTTCACTATAACTTACTGTAATGACATTATAAAATGCACATTTTTGCAAAACTTCACCAAAAATCAAGAAACTTCAATTTTAGTCATTATTTATTTTATTATTAAGATTAATAACTAACCTTAGTTATCAAATAGATGAGGGTAACGCGACTTTATGTCGGCCTCGGCCTCCCATGTTGCACCCTCAACTAGGTGATTTTTCCATAACACTTTTACGGAAGCCACCTCTTTGTTCCTCAACTTCTTTACTTGCCTATAAAGGATTTGAACCAGAACCTTCTCATAGTAGAGGTTATCCTTCACCCCAAGAACCTCAATAGGAAGAATAGACTCGGGATCACCGATACACTTCTTAAGCATAGAAACATGGAAAACCAAATGAATCGGAGCCAATTCACCAGGGAGTTTCAATTCATAGGCAACCTTACCAACCCTTTGCAAGACTTCATAGGGACCCATATAATGAGGACTCAACTTCCCTTTCTTGCCAAATCTAACCGCCCCTTTCATAGGTAAAATTTTCAAGTACACTTTATCACCTTATTCAAACTCTAATTCCCTTATTCTATGGTTGGCATAAGAATTTTGCAAACTATAGGTTGTTTGCAACCGGTTTATTATGATATAAACCTTATCCAAAGTCTTATTAGTCAAATTTGGACCCAAACATGAAGACTCACCCACTTCAAACCACCCAATAGGAGACTGACACCTCCTACCATACAAGGCTTCATAAGGAGCCATGGATATGGATGAATGGAAACTATTGTTGTAAGCAAACTCCATAAAAGGAAAATGATTATCCCAATTTACCTTGAAGTCAATGATACAATCTCTAAGCATATCCTCAAGGGTTTGAATAGTACGCTCCACTTGACCATCCATTTAGGGATGAAAAGCGATGCTTAACTTCACCTTGGTACCCAACCCTTCTTGGAATGACCTCCAAAATCTAGATGTGACTTGTGAACCCCTATTCGATATGATGGATAACAAAATATCATGGCAACACAGAATCTCATCTATGAAGATATTTGCATAATCCTCCGCCGAATAGGTAGACTTGACGGGAATGAAATGAGCGGATTTGGTCAACCTATCCACAACCACTCATGTAGAGTCATATTGCTTTGGTGTCCGAGGCAATCCTACCACAATATCCATATTTATGTCTTCCCATTTCAAGGTAGTAACTTGTATTTCTTGAAGTAAACCACCTGACTTTTGGTGTTCGGTTTCACTTGTTGGTAATTTGGATACTTTGCTACAAATTCCACTACGTGCTTCTTCAAACCTTCCCACCAAAACACTTCCCTAAGGTCATACACATCTTTGTCGAACCCCGATGAATGTAGTAACAGACCCATGAGCTTCCTCAAGAATTTGATTCCTCAAACCATCTACATTGGAAACATACAACCTTCCTTAATATCTCAAGACACCATCCCCCCTAAGGAGAATGAATCATTAAGCTTGAAAACAACCGATTCCTTCAACCCCATCAATGGTTGATCAAGGTGTTGTTTGCACTTCACCTCAACCACCAATGACGACTCAGATTTATGATGGACCATACAACCATAATTCAGAGAATCTTCCAATCTAACATCCAACCTAGCCAACCTATGAACATCTTTCGCTAGGTCTTTCTTGGTTTTCTCTACATGAGACACACTACCCATGGTCAGAGCATCCGCAACCACATTGGCCTTGATGAGGTGATAAAAAACACTCATGTTGTAATGTTTCGACAATTCCAACCACCTTCTTTGTCAGAGATTCAACTCCTTTTGAGTAAACACATATTGGAGACTCTTGTGGTCGGTATACACATCAACATGGACACCATACAAGTAATTCCTCCATATTTTCAAGGCAAATACCACAGCCGCTAATTCAAAATCATGAGTTGGATAGTTTCTCGCATGCACCTTAAGTTGTCTAGAGGCACATGCTACTACTATCCCATATTGCATAAGTACACACCCTAAATACACTCGGTATGCATCACAATACACCATGAAACCCTTTGTACCCTTTGGTAAGGTCAACACCCAAGTGGAAGTAAGCCTGTCTTTCAAGATTTGGAAGCTTCTCTCACATGTCTCCGACCACTCAAATTTCTTACTCTTTCGGGTCAACATAGTCAAGGGAGATGCAATTGACGCAAAACCATTCACAAAGCTCCGATAATAACCCGCTAGAACCAAGAAACTACTAATGTCAGTTGGATTCAATGGTCTAGGCCAATTTTTCACCGCCTCGGTTTTCCTTGGATCAAACTCAACTGCCTCACTAGAGATGATATGACCAAGAAATGTCACCGACCTCAACAACTCACATTTGCTATACTTGGATAGTAATTGGTTCTCCTTATGTAGTAACACCACCCTCAAATGGTCCATGCTATCCCCCTTATTTTTTGAATATAACAAGATGTCATCAATGAAGTAATGACAAATAAATGTAGTTAACTTCAAAACATTCTATTCATGAGATCCATAAATCCCTTGGGACATTAGTGAGACCAAAGGATATTACTAAGAACTTATAGTGATCATATCTAGTCCGGATTGCCATTTTTGGTATATCTTCACCTCTCACCTTAAGTTGGTGATACCGCGATCTCAAGTCAATCTTAGAAAAGTAGCTTGCCCCTTGGAGTTTACAAACAAGTTATCAATCTGAGGGAGAGGATGCGTGTTCTTGATAGTGACTTTATTGAGTTGGCGATAATCGATGCACATTCTAAGGGACCCATCCTTCTCCTTAAAAAATAAAATTAGAGTACCCCATGGAGAAATACTAGGTCTAATGAAGTCTTTGTCTAGTAAATATTTGAGTTGAGCCTTCAAATCCTTCGATTCGGCTGGAGCCATCCGATAAGGAGGAATTGAAATGGGATTTTTATCCGGTAACAAGTTGATACGAAAATCAATTTTCTGTTCGGGAGGAACACCGCGAAGATCATTACGAAAGACCTCAAGAAAGTCCCTCACTACGGGGACCGACTGAATGGGAGAAATTTTGGAATCTAAATCTTGGAGTCTTACTATATGGTATAAACACCCTTTAAAGATTATTTTACTAGATTTTAAACAAGAAATGATACGACCTCTAGGAATAGAATTTCCCCCCTTCCACTCTAAAATGGGCTCATTTGGAAAGTTAAACTTCACCACCTTCGTTCTACAATCTATAGTGGCAAAGCAAGCATGCAACCAATCCATACCCAATATGACATCAAAATAAAACATATCAAGTTCTACTAGTTCAACATAAGTAACTCTATGAGGCAACATTATAGGACAATTTCTATATACCCTTTTTGCAACAACCGACTCACCCACCAGGGTAGACACCATAAATGGTTCATTCAAGATGTCGGGCAAATTTTCAAACTTCTTAGATATCAAGAGAGTAACAAAAGATAATGTAGCACACAGATCAAGTAAAACATATACATTAATGGAAAAGACTTTCACCATATCGGTCACCAGGTCGGGAAAAGTCTCTTGCTCTCCCTAGAGCGGAGAGAAAAACAGTGATTCTTCTTTTGAGCATTATGAGAACCACTTGCTTGCCCACTCTGTTTGTCTTGCCCCTTCACGTTTGGGAAATCTCAAACCTTGTGCCCACTTTTATCACAACCAAAAAAAATTATTCGTTCCCTTAAGGCAATCACCATAGTGCTTCTTGCCACATCTTCCACAAGTTGGATTCTTGGTTGGTGAACTAGTATCCCTTCCCTTTTAGGCTTAGTATTATACATTCTATAATCCCTAACATTAGTGAACTTGATTAGAAACCCTCTTCTTAAATCCAGGCTTGTCTTGGATATCAAGCCTACCCTTTGACGAACCACCATCAAAAGACTTTACCGTCTTGGCCTCCATACTCATCGTCTTAGCCCTTTCTTCTTCCACTTGTTGGGCATGAAACATGAGATGATAAATGTTCATATTGTCATGAAGCATTGCTGAGTGACATTCCTCTTGCAAGTCATTCGACACTCCCATCACAAAGCGGTTCATTTCATCCCTAGGATCGGACACCAAAGGAGTATATTTTGACAATTTAGTCAATTTTAAAGAGTATTCAAGTACACTCATACCTCCTTGATGAAGGTTGATGAACTCCACCACTTTGGTTTCTTTTTCTCCCTAGGAAAGAATTTATCATGAAAGGCCTTCTTGAAAACCTCCCAAGTCACTGGTCCACCTCTTAAGGGACTATTGTCTCTCCATTAGACGTACCAAGCTTAGGCCACATCTTTGAGTTGGTAAGTGTCAAACTCAACCTTCTAACTAGTAGTCAAACCCATAGAAAAAAGGATCTTGTAGATTTCATCAATGAAAACTTGGAGGTATTCTTCAACTTTGGACCCATAGAATGTAGGGGGATTCGTCCTAGTGAAATCCCTCAAAAGGGATTCCATGGCACCAACTTGTTGGTGTAACACCCTAAAATGACTATGCTATGTAATGCCTAATGTATCTAGAATGCCTAGATTAGACCGGGTTCACACGGATTGATGCGCGATGAACCAGACCTCTGAACCATTGCAACAACCAAACCAACTAACTTGTGGTGAGTTAGTTGAGCTAGGAAAGGTTGGGTCCAACCATGTAATGCACCCGAATATGAAAATTTACCCGGATAAGTCTTAACTAGAGGTAAAAGGGGTAATCCTAGGTTTGGAGGGTCTAGGGTTGAAATGGTCTTTTTTTCCAGGATAAGGTTAGTATTGTAATTAACCTAAATAATTAACTACTATTGTGGATGGGCAATTCGGGTAAAGGTTGCCGAATTTGACCCTTTAAGTAAAATCTAGCTCCACCCGAGTTCGAGCCTTGGTGGAAGCAAGGATTAAATTGATTTAATTTTATTAAGTGAATTAGTTATTTTTAATTTAAAAAAAATAATAATAAAATTAATAAATAATGAGGAATCCTAGTTTGAATAAGTCTCCACCTAACTCTCCTAATCCTAATCCTCTCATTCTCACGTCTCTCACCCTCATTCTCACGTTTTTTATCAGTAAAAGAACTAAAAATAATAGTTCTTCACTCTTGAAGAACTTATACACAAAAACTCAAACGAAAAGCTAAGCTAAAAACAAAAATCAACAATATTCTTCTCGGCAGATTGTGTTTGGAATTTAGGTGGTGAGGCAGTGGTGTCGTGGGAATTGGCAGCATTAAAACAAGTGTTGAACGATATTAAGGTATGGGTTTTCTTCTCTCTTGGTCCCTTTCCCAAGAGAACCTTAAGGTTCAGTTTAATCGCAATTGAAAAATTTAGGTTGTCCCCGTTGCATGTCATTGTCATTAGATCCTTTGAAAGATTCAAAGCATGCGTTGGTATGTCTTCTTGAGATAATTTTAGGTCTGGTTGTGATTATGTGTTGAATGTATATTCAGAAATCATGTAAGGGGTGAAAAATATATTCCGGAAAAGTTTATTAAGTTGACTGTTTTGATCATATGTGTGCTGAATATTTACTATGTTTGCTGCGTGAAATTTGTATGTTAAAATGTTGTGTTTCGCGTGTACAAAAATGTTTAAAACGTGATGTTCATATAAGGTTAAGGGGGCCGACTGAATTTTACTCAAAATACTACAAAAGTCAACATAAGAATGAGAGAAAATGGATTGGAAGAGACCAAATTTTCAGCTTGCTGGAAATTAGTGGTCTCGGCCAAAGATATGAAAAATGAACTATGTTTTAATTTTTTTTTTCAAAATGTGAGTTCATTAGAGATTGAACCCATGACTTCACCAAATTTAAATTACATAAAAAATTCATGAGAAAAATAAAAGAAAAAAATAGATGTGGTGAGTGGGGATTGAACCCACAATCTCTTGAATAGATGAGAGAGTTAGGCAAAAAATAAAGGAGGAAAAAAAATAAATGTGGTGAGTGGGATTGAACCCACAACCTCTTGAACATATGAGAGAGTTAGGGGGGAATAAAGGAGAAAAATAACATGAGGTGAGTGGGGATTGAACCCACAACCTCTTGGATAAGTGAGAAAGTTAAGACATAAATTAAGAAAAAAAGAATGTGTTGGTGGGGGATTGATCCCACAACCTCCTTGACTTAAACGAAAAAGAGATGAGGAAAAGAAAGGAAAAATATTACGGTAGTGACACGGATTGAACTAGGGTCCCCCAAATCTAAAAAATGCAATTATGAAGTTTACTATAAGATTAAGTGTTACTCAAGGGATTCAAAATCGGGTTCCCTTTCCCAATTCCGTATTGACACATAAGTCATACGTAAACAAATATTTAATGAATGTTGCCTCTAAAGATCGAAATCAATATCTTGGCATATCCACAAGATGCATAAGTCTTGTACCATATAATCTTGGGTAATATGAATCACTTAGACAAACTATGAATGAAGCCTCATGGCTTGTATATGTGGACTCATAAGTCTAGCATACATTTAAAAGTAAGTGAACCTAAGATGCTATGTGATGAGATAATGAAACCATAGAGGGTTAAGTAAGAGTGTGACACACACTAAAGGGCCAAGTGCATTGGCATACGATGAAATGAACAATCACGTAAAGTGAAGAGTAATTAAGAAGAGTAAATGTGCTAAAGTTAAATAATGTGGTGACAAACATGATAAGAGGCTAATGCAAAAGGTGAGAGAAATCTCAAATGTCTAAGTAAATGTTACCAAGACGTACTCACCTATGAGAGTGTCAAGTTAATGAAGGGACCAATCTCTATGAATACTCTAATTAAAGTATTGAAGTTAATGCATAGTTAATACTAATGATGAGATGAGAAATCATCTAATGAGCTATGATGCCCCCATTCTAGAAGCCAGCTTCTATGATGAAAGAGATGAATGTAATGGAACTTTATATAGAGCACCGATAGGTTAGCTATGAGTTGTGATTCCTTCTTTTGGGAAAGCAGAGGTTCGTGTAATTCTCATGAGATGAGATTGTCCGTCCATATGGGTATGGGTCTCATTAGATCTTCTAGTCTTTGAACCTATATATCCAATATAGGGCTCTAGCAGGGTTTGATTCCCTATATACGCTAGCATGTTTTGGTTCACTTTGGTCGGTGATTCCACCACTTTTCGGTGTGGGGTTAAAATCTGATTTCATGATTCTCACATGATCTATATCAATTAAGGTTAAAGTTCCCAAAGAAACAATGAGGTCAGCCTCATGTAATGCATATAATGAAATGAACCATACCAAAGGTGTTAGGATAGGATAATCAAGAGGTGAGTTAGACTTAAGTAATGACACTAGGTCATTCTTGGTCATTGCATAGTGAACCCGATGAAAGTCTTAAACTACATCCTAGGTATGGTTGGTGTTTACACTAGCTTAAGAACGAATGAAAAAGAAGTACTTATGAATGAATGAAGCAGACTCTGTGTGTGCTAAAGAAGGCTCCCTAGTTGAGATCCCATATGTTGAGCCCTTATTTTGGGAAGTCCTAATGTTAAGTCCATGATCCTAAGGTCTCATGGCAGATGAACGAATGAAATGCAATATGATATGTTCTATATGCAATATTTTATGTATTATATGCAATATGTTATGTGTTGTGTGCAATAAGATACATATGATGATACATGTTACTCTGATGGCATGACTTTCCTAATCCGATTTTGGCAAGTCCGCTGACTTGACTTTCCATAACTCATATCGTCAGGCGAGAACTCTTATTAATCATGCATGTCCTTGGTGAGTGCTTGTATATACTTATACTTAGTACAAATGTGTACTAATTCCATACAACTCTTTACATTTAGGTGCAGACACAAGTGGACGCTAGAGTTTACGAGACGATGTTGAAGTTATCCGGACGTGGAGCATTCATCCGAACTTGGTATTCCCTCATGCTTTCGAGGACGCTTGCCCGTTATATTAGATTAGATGTAGGCTTTAGCTAGTGGAGTATGTTCCACTAGCATTTATTTCTTAATTATTTTCAGACATTGTATTGGTGCCATTCTGGCAACATATTTTATGCAAATATGACTATTTCATTCAATTGAGTATCTTGGTATTAGATGGTTGTTGTGAACGATTATGAACTGATGTAGATAAATCTTATATGAGTATAACGTATCCAACTATGAATTTTATATATATTTAAAGTAACTAAAGTTTCAAATTTTCCGTGAAAATTAACCTAGATGATGTAACGATGACGTATGTAGGCTTGTCTACGACCTTTGAGAGGTCAATGACGCCGGTCTCATCTGGGGTCTAGATTTAGGTCGTGACAAAGTTGGTATCAGAGCGTCAGGTTAAACTCTGAGGATAATAAATTCACATCGAGTAGTCTCTAAGTCATGGTAGTGAAGTGCACCACTATCCTGATTTAGATACTACATGATGCATAGGAAAATTCCCTTCTTCTGATCTTATCATGACTTCTCTCATGTCAAATTTCTTTGTGTTAAGAGCGTATCTAACATCAACTCTTGATATTCAAAAATATGAATACGAGGAGAAACGCAGGTGGAGAGATTGGAGGAGCAACTGCTGGGGTAAATCAAGTTCCTTTCCAGGCTCCACCTGCTGGAATAGAGATGCATGTTAACCCAACTGGGTTGACACATGGAGAAGTGAGGAAATCCTTGGTAGAGATGTCCCAAGCCATCACTTTACAAGCTCAGGCTATGACAGCCAAGGCAGAGCAACACGATGTTCCCAGGAAGAACCCACCTGCAAGCATCATGGCTAGTAGGTTAAGGGACTTCACAAGGATGAATCCTCACATTTACACTAGATCGATGATTGCTGAGAATCTCGAGTAAGAGTGTAGGGTAGTTATGTTGCATTCCAACATGGGACTTTCCAGGCTTATGGTACATGTCCAACAAGTGGAAAAAAACAGGAAGAGGAAGCACACTAGGGTAGGGAACAGGTCAAGGCAAGATGAGGAGAATTTTTCAAGGAAGAGTAGAACTGAAATCAAAGATAAGCCCAGGTTTATAAAGGGACTCTCGCACCAAGGGGAGTCAAGTTCATTCAAGGGTCGCTATGATAGGGATTCCGATCCCAGAGTCAAGAGAAATAGTGAAGTAGATGCACCTCAGGAGAGGCCTCCTTGTAGGAAATGTGGCAAACTTCATGGAGAAAAGTGTAGGAGGGGCTCTAACGCTTGTTACAGTTGTAGAAAACGGAGTCACATGATGAATGATTGTCTGTATATGAGAGGTCGAGCAAAAGGGAAGGATAAAGTTCAACTGAATGGTACAAGTGAAGAGGCTCCAAGGAGGCAACGATTCTTCGCACTCAAGTCTAGGGGAGTACGGGAAGACACCTCTGGTGATGTCTCTGGTGCGTAGCCTAAATTAGTTTTTCATGTGTACAGTTTTATGCACTAGTATGAAGTTAATATGTTGGAGTCATCATGTTGGTTGCTGACTTATGTGACTTATGTGTTTATTTATGTTGCATGCTTTGATGAGACAAGTTTAGGAAGGAGTTCCTTAGTCTATTAATGTGAAGCTGCTAGTAGGTTTCAAGGATGTGCACCAACCTACTAATATGTGAATCAGATATTCACCAACAAAAAGCATTGAGTAGAATAGGTATGGATTTTCTCCATAAGTGTTATGCTACCATAGGCTATCAAACTAGGGTAGTGAGGTTTCAGTTGCCAAATGAGATAGGGTATATATGGGCAGGGCGCGGATCAATCCAACAAAGCCATATAATTTCAAATCTTAAGGCCAACAAGATTTTATCTAAGGGGTTAGATATACTCTTACTAAGGCTGGTTTTGTTTAAGAATCTCTAAGTTTTACTGCAATAGTCGACTTGGTGTTGTAAGTCAAAAAATTGTATGTGTAATAATTGCACTATGTTAGGTAAAATGAATTCATGTTTGCATATCATGTTGTTATTTTTGTATAGCGTGGACATGATTTTTTTTTGTGTTGCATGAGTTGTGAGGTGCATCAAGTTTACTACGATTGAGAAGGAAGTTCCTGAAGCTTCAGATAATCTTGATTAATATGGATTATCTAGAGTAAGTGTGAAACAGAAATACAC